>JAQPPZ010000184.1:0-2922649 GCA_028583015.1 Wollemia nobilis
TGTGTTTTTGGAAGTACTTATTGTCCCCTTGACTATTTTGCTCATTTCATCTTCTTCCTTTGATACATAATGCTTCTCAGATTCCTATGCTTATAATCCTATTTTTTCTTCATCATAATCATCCTAGGGTTTTGGAAATCTTGGGGGAGAATAGGCTGACCAAACTTTCCGTAATTAAAACACTTAATAGATTTCACTTCCTTTGTGCTTTCTTGAGAACTTGCTCCTTCCTCAGTTGTAGTTTGCTTCTTCATCACTAGAAGAATCATCACTATCTTCTTGTTTTTTACCCTTGGACTTCTTGGTAGCTTTGAAAGTCTGCCTCCTTCTTAGGATCAGTACCACTTTAATTCTGTAACTCAAAGCTGCAAGTATACTATGAAGCTTCACTCCATTTTCAATTTATCCAAATCCTTGTTCCTCAATAGCTAAAATATTTTCACTAAATCTATTTGGAAGAGACCTCAAAATTTTATCACAAACATCATTTTCAGCAAGCTCAAGACCTAGTTCCTTCATGGAATTAACAATCTCATCCATATGAAGCATATAGTCACTAATATTTTCTTCATCATTCATCTTGAGTGGTTCAAACATACCTTTGTAATATCTCAATTTCTCTTTTCTAACATTTGCATCACCTATATGAACCACTCCAGAATTGATCCCACATTTCCTTTGATGTATTACAATGAATCACCTCTTGTAAGATCTACATTTTGTAGACCTTTCTCGAATTACATTCATTTGCCCTTGAATTGTCTATGATGTAGAAGTTTCTCATCTCGTTAGTAGTAGGAGGGATATTTGGAATAGTGTACCCCAAACTCAGAATCTGCTTCCCAAACTTCATTTCCAAGAGCCATTAGATGAACCTTCATCTTTATGCTCCATAGACCAAAATCTGTCCCATCAAGAATAGGTGCTGAATTACCACTTGTAAAATCCATTGTGTTCTTTTCAAGCTTTTCCTTCCAACTTGTGAAACTCTTTCGAAGGAACCTACTGTGATACCAATTGAAGAACACAAGCTTATACTGAGAGGGGGGGTGAACAGTATAAGACCACTTTTTAACTTTTTCCTTTTACTTCATAAAGCAATGCAATGAACCAATAGCAAAATCAAAGCAGGTAATCAAACCAAGTGTACAAGTCATCACACAATTGAGACACCAATATAACGTGGTTCACCCAAGGTGGGCTACTCCACAGAGAAAATATTTCACTAAATTTTCTCAATCAAATCCTTTGGGAATCCTTCCCAATTACAATGTTTATGGACTTCTTGTCCAAAGGAGAATCCTTCCCCTAATCAAATATTTATGAGCCTCCTGCCCAAAGGAGATGTCCTATCCCCCAAAGAAGTATTTATGAGCCTCCTACCCAAAGGAGATGTCCTATCCCCCAAATCTCTGGAAATGATACTTCAGAAGATCACTGCCTCTTCTGCCGCTAGCAGGTGGAACTCCTTTCCATAGAAGACGTCCTGTCCTCCTTGCTCTGGCTCTAGAGACTTCTGTCCTCACTGATCACCTCCACAACTGCTCATCAACACCTGTACTAAACACAGTCAGTCGGTCCAACACAAGTCCTCTCAAACTCTGTCACAAATCTGCACCAAACTCAGTCCTTTGGTCCAACACAAATCTGCTCTCAAATCTCTGTGAGATCTGTCCCAAGCTTAAGCCAAAATCTTGAACAAATCAATCACAACTGCTCACAAGTCTTCACCAAGACTTCATCAAATCTGTCCACAAGTTCTTCAACAAGAACCTGTCCAAATCAGTCCACAAGTTCTCCACAAGAACTCTGTCCAAATCAGTCCACAAGTTCTCCACAAGAACCTGTCCAAATCAGTCCACAAGTTCTCCACAAGAACCTGTCCAAATCTGTCCTAGCAAGCTCACCAAGAACTTGCCCAAATCAGCTCAAGCAAGTTTACCAAGAAACTTGCCCAATGTGAACACACAAAGAGAATTGTTAGAGACCCAATGTGTTTCATCCAATCATATCAAATCAATCTCATAGAAGCATAAAGAGAATTGTTAGAGACTCAATATGTTCTATCCTTCAACTCTCAATCTCAACTCAAATCAATCTCATAGAAGCAAAAGAGAAAGAGACCACTCCCATAGAAGTAGTATACTTTCACAAGATCTTGAACCACAACCCAACAATTGCCAATAATGCAATATCAAGGAATCAACTCCTCCAACATAGAACCATAACTTGCTATCAAACCCTAGCCAAGTTAGTTTTCAAGAACTCAAAGCAATCTCTCTCTAAGCATCAAAAAGGGGTTCAAGATATTTCCAACTTCTCTCAAATGGGAATGCTCAACTTAACCACACAACCAAGTTTATCAAGCAAAGTACAACTTGATAAAATCAAATCTCAAAGGAGCAAGCCCAACTCATGTATCAAGTAAAGCATAACTTGATCAACTCAATCTCAATGGAAGCAATCTCAAAACCAAACTCTCAACAACCAAACAACTCAATTAGGGTTTCAACAACTTATAGCAATGGCATAAGCTTCTCACTCAAAAACCCTAAAGCAAACTTCAAATGCTTCCACTCTCATAAACCAGAATTATGCAATAACTCATAAACTCATCATGATCTCATAATGCATAATCAATACTTCCACTTTCAGAAAATAAGATCCACTCCAAATAAGGAAACTTAATTTAATCCTTTTCACTCCAAACTTATTTTCAGAAAACCATCAATCAATAATAACCATGGAAGAATGTGCCCATACCTTTACTTTGATGAAGAAGGAGAACTCAAAATCTGTCACAACACTAACTCTCAATTTGCCACAAATTAGAGTTAGCAACAATGGAATAATGCACAATGATAAGAGTCCTAATAACACCTTATCACTCCAACTCATCAATAATCAAAACTCACAAATATACATATCAACAATATTCCTTTACACCTTATAACTCCTACTTAATATATCACAAAATAACTTCAACCTCAAAAATAATTACAAGAGAATATCCACTCAATAACTCCAAAGGCTTTCTAACCCCAATATGACATTAAGCACAATTATTCCTTAAACCCTTATAACTCCTAAAATACATTTACTTCTAAATGCATTTACCACATAAACATTAAGCATCAATAATAACAATGTCAAAGCAATATTTCTATTTAACCTTATACCTCCATCCAATTACCAACAATAATTGCCAAGTCAAATCAAATATTCCACATTATCAACAAAAGATCTACCTTGGCCAAAAATCAATTCTCCAACCTTAGGAGAAGTGTGGAGACACCAACATAAGTGCCAAAGCGCTTCCTCCTCCAAACTCGTGGCCCAAAGCAACTACTGTACCACATGCACAATAATCCACGACCAAAAATGAAACATGCCCGATGTGAATCGATCTCGACACCTCTGCCTAGCGAGCGCCTTCGCTCCACTGCCTCCATCGTTGGAGCACAAGTGCCCAACGAAACTCTCAAGCGCCACTCATCGTTTTACCTTCCCTTTGCTCGCAGAGATTAAAGACAAACAAATTTGTCTTCCTCATAGGCATACGAAATCAGAACTTAAACACAGAGCAATACGAAACTCGAAAATCACAGAGCAATCCGAAATCGAAGGTCACAAAGCAATACAAATTCGAAGGTAATCACGCAAATCGGAGGTGCATTGAACCTTAGGAATTAATGCCCTTTAATAGTCTTTTGCATCCCATGCAAGTTGACGTCGGTGTTGTAAGTCTTCCACATGAGCGCCGCTAAGGGTTTAGAAACCCTTTCAATAATAATTATTAAATTAATAATTATTATTTTATTAATAATAAACTTAACTTAAAACCTTTTCAAAGGTTTGAGTTAATTTATTTATTAATAATCAAAATGGACTTTTAAGGTTTTTTCAAGGAGCAAAACCTTTTCATTAAGCCAAGATGGTTTTAATAAAAACCCTTAATGAGTCCAGATGGTTTTAAGAAAAACCTTTAACCTTGTCACCATGGTTTTAATTAAAAACCCATAAACAAACATCATGGAACTTTCAAGATATTTTTGTCACCAAACTCTTTTTGACATCAGCACAAATTCCTTTTGACATCAACACAAACTCCTTTTGACATCAATGACAACTCACAAACATGAAGCTAGGCAACATACCCAAAATTGCCAACAATCTCCCCCTTTGTCATTGATGGCAAACCACTACTGAAACCACTGCAAATTCAAGCAACTGCCAACTGTCAAAACTGAAACCAACTAAAAACCATCCTCTAAAGCTTTGCTCCCCTTGACTCAAGGCTCTCCCCCTTACTCAAATCTCTCCCCCTTTGTCATCAATGGCAAAGGGTCACCTTTGGGGCTCAGGGCTAAGAATGAGCCTCTTAGCTTAGCCCCTCCCCCACCTCCTATTGAGGTGATTAATTCTGGGGTGGGAGTAAAACTCCCATTAGGCACTGATCATCATCAGTGTCCATAGTTGCCTTTCCATGATTTTTCCTGATATCCTTGTCCATGTTCCTATTCCTGTTCTTGTTCATATCCTTGTTCTTGTTCCTATTCAAAACCCTGTTCCTATTCATGTTCTCATCCCTGTTTCTGTCCAAGCCATTATTCCTATTCCTGTCATTATTCCTATTCCTGCCATTATTCCTGTTCCTGTTCATAGCCCTAAACCTGTACCTTGGAACTTTTGCTCTACACCATCTGGCTGTATGTCCTTCATTATTGCACTTATAACATTTGACAATGTTATTCCTTTGAGATGTACCTATTTTTTGAATCCTCTCTGTTGGACCAAACCTGTTCCTGTTGTTAACCCTGCAATTAACTGCCTTGTGCCCAAACCGATTACAAGAGTAGCAATACCCTTGAAAGAAATTACCATTTCTAAAATTTCCATTAACCTGTCTTGCTTGAGCCCCGCACTGTGAAGCCATGTGTCCAAACCTGTGACATGCAAAACATCTTCCATTGAACTTTCCTTGCCTTGACCTCATAGGTCCTTTAGTATTTCTCCCCTTATGTTGATTCCTATTTTTTGATTCTATGCTATCTGAATTACCATCTCGAAAACTTACTCTCTGAAGTACTCTCTTCATCTGAACCATCTTCTTCTTGGGAGCTCATACTAGATTCCTCAACCTGTTCCTTTTGTTTCTTTCCAAAACCAAGACCTGTTTTATCTGTTGTCCTTCTTTGATCCTTGATGATTGATTTTACCTTCTTGGAACTTTCTTCAAACCTGTAAAGCTTCTCCTTGTACTCTTTAGTTTCCTTTTTCAAGGAAGCTACTTCATGTTTTAACTCTTTACACTCAAGAGACCTAGCTGCCAACTCTTCTTTGAGTTCCTGTGTCTTTGCTATAGAGATATCAAGATTCCCTATAAGCTCATCTCTTTCATAACGACATTCATCAAACCTATCAATGAGTCTAGCATATTTCTTTCTTTCTTTCTTTAACACATCAAGAGCATTAACAAGTTCAGCCTCAAGATCTACTTCTCCCTTTTCTGAAACATCCTCTATTTGTTTACCTTTTGAAACATCAATATCCTTTTCTGATTTCTTACCACTAGAGGTGCTACCTTCATCTAAAGCCATAAGAAGATCTTCCTCATAATTTTTTGAAGCATCCTCATACATAGTATTACCAGAATTCAAACCATCATTTGTACAATCATCCTCAAGGTGACCAAAATTTCCACATCTAAAGCACTTAAGCACAACAAATCTATTCCTCTTTTCTTTTCCTTCCTTTTCTGTTAGAAACAACATCTCATTTCTATCATCACTTGAAGAACTTCCATCATCACTACTAGAACACTTACTTGCTTTGTTTGTGTAGAAACTTTTCTTGTGTTTTTGGAAGTACCTCTTCCCTTGACTGTTTTGCTCATTTCTGTTCTTCCTTTGATACATGTGCTTCTCAGATTCCCTGTGCTTATAATCCTATTTTTCTTCATCACAATCATCCTTGGGTTTCGGACAGTCAGTAGCATAGTGACCAAACTTTCCACAATTGAAACATTTAACAGATTTCATACCTTTGTGCTTTCTTGAGAACTTGCCTTTCCTACGTTGTAGTTTGCTTCTTCATCACTAGAAGACTCATCACTGTCTTCTTGTTGTTTACCCTTGGACTTCTTGGTAGCTTTGAAAGTTGCCTCCTTCTTAGGATCAGGTACCACTTTAGTTCTTAACTCAAAAGCTGCAAGTATACTATGAAGCTCATCCTTTTTCAATTTATCCAAATCCTTGGCTTCCTCAATAGCTGAAATATTTTCACTAAATCTATTTGGAAGAGACCTCAAAATTTTATCACAAACATCATTTTCAGCAAGCTCAAGACCTAGTTCCTTCATGGAATTAACAATCTCATCCATACGAAGCATATAGTCACTAATATTTTCTTCATCATTCATCTTGAGTTGTTCAAACATACCTTTGTAATATCTCAATTTTGCTTTTCTGACATTTGCATCACCTGTATGAACCACTTGCAATTGATCCCACATTTCCTTTGTTGTATTACAATGAATCACCTTTGTAAGATCTACCTTTTGTAGACCTTTCAGAATTGCATTCATTGCCCTTGAATTGCTGTGATGTAGAAGTTTCTCATCTTTAGTAGTAGGAGGGAGCTTTGGAATAGTGTACCCAAACTCAACTGCTTCCCAAACTTCATTTCCAAGAGCCATTAGATGAACCTTCATCTTTATGCTCCATAGACCAAAATCTGTCCCATCAAGAATAGGTGTTGAATTACCACTTGTAAAATCCATTGTGTTCTTTTCAAGCTTTTCCTTCAAGCTGTGAAACTCTTTCGAAGGAACCTGCTCTGATACCAATTGAAGAACACAAGCTTATACTGAGAGGGGGGGTGAACAGTATAAGACCACTTTTTAACTTTTTCCTTTTACTTCAGAAAGCAATGCAATGAACCAATAGCAAAATCAAAGCAGTAATCAAACCAATGTACAAGTCATCACACAATTGAGACACCAATATAACGTGGTTCACCCAAGGTGGGCTACTCCATAGAGAAAATATTTCACTAAATTTTCTCAATCAAATCCTTTGGGAATCCTTCCCAATTACAATGTTTATGGACTTCTTGTCCAAAGGAGAATCCTTCCCCTAATCAAATATTTATGAGCCTCCTACCCAAAGGAGATGTCCTATCCCCCAAAGAAGTATTTATGAGCCTCCTGCCCAAAGGAGATGTCCTATCCCCCAAAGCTCTGGAAATGATACTTCAGAAGATCACTACCTCTTCTGTCGCTAGCAGGTGGAACTCCTTTCCATAGAAGATGTCATGTCCTCCTTGCTCTGGCTCTAGAGACTTCTATCCTCACTGATCACCTCCATAACTACTCATCAACACCTGTACTAAACATAGTCAGTCGGTCCAGCACAAGTCCTCTCAAACTCTATCACAAATCTGCACCAAACTCAGTCCTCTGGTCCAACACAAATCTGCTCTCAAATCTCTGTCAGATCTATCCCAAGCTTAAGCCAAAATCTTGAACAAATCAATCACAACTGCTCACAAGTCTTCACCAAGACTTCATCAAATCTGTCCACAAGTTCTTCAACAAGAACCTATCCAAATCAGTCCACAAGTTCTCCACAAGAACCTATCCAAATCAGTCCACAAGTTCTCCACAAGAACCTATCCAAATCAGTCCACAAGTTCTCCACAAGAACCTATCCAAATCTATCCTAGCAAGCTCACCAAGAACTTGCCCAAATCAGCTCAAGCAAGTTTACCAAGAAACTTGCCCAATGTGAACACACAAAGAGAATTGTTAGAGACCCAATGTGTTTCATCCAATCATATCAAATCAATCTCATAGAAGCATAAAGAGAATTGTTAGAGACTCAATATGTTCTATCCTTCAACTTTCAATCTCAACTCAAATCAATCTCAATAGAAGTAGTATACTTTCACAAGATCTTGAACCACAACCCAACAATTGTCAATAATGCAATATCAAGGAATCAACTCCTCCAACATAGAACCATAACTTGCTATCAAACCCTAGCCAAGTTAGTTTTCAAGAACTCAAAGCAATCTCTCTCTAAGCATCAAAAAGGGGTTCAAGATATTTCCAACTTCTCTCAAATGGGAATGCTCAACTTAACCACACAACCAAGTTTATCAAGCAAAGTACAACTTGATAAAATCAAATCTCAAAGGAGCAAGCCCAACTCATGTATCAAGTAAAGCATAACTTGATCAACTCAATCTCAATGGAAGCAATCTCAAAACCAAACTCTCAACAACCAAACAACTCAATTAGGGTTTCAACAACTTATAGCAATGGCATAAGCTTCTCACTCAAAAACCCTAAAGCAAACTTCAAATGCTTCCACTCTCATAAACCAGAATTATGCAATAACTCATAAACTCATCATGATCTCATAATGCATAATCAATACTTCCACTTTCAGAAAATAAGATCCACTCCAAATAAGGAAACTTAATTTAATCCTTTTCACTCCAAACTTATTTTTAGAAAACCATCAATCAATAATAACCATGGAAGAATGTGCCCATACCTTTACTTTGATGAAGAAGGAGAACTCAAAATCTGTCACAACACTAACTCTCAATTTGCCACAAATTAGAGTTAGCAACAATGGAATAATGCACAATGATAAGAGTCCTAATAACACCTTATCACTCCAACTCATCAATAATCAAAACTCACAAATATACATATCAACAATATTCCTTTACACCTTATAACTCCTACTTAATATATCACAAAATAACTTCAACCTCAAAAATAATTACAAGAGAATATCCACTCAATAACTCCAAAGGCTCTCTAACCCCAATATGACATTAAGCACAATTATTCCTTAAACCCTTATAACTCCTAAAATACATTTACTTCTAAATGCATTTACCATATAAACATTAAGCATCAATAATAACAATGTCAAAGCAATATTTCTATTTAACCTTATACCTCCATCCAATTACCAACAATAATTGCCAAGTCAAATCAAATATTCCACATTATCAACAAAAGATTTACCTTGGCCAAAAATCAATTCTCCAACCTTAGGAGAAGTGTGGAGACACCAACATAAGTGCCAAAGTGCTTCCTCCTCCAAACTCATGGCCCAAAGCAACTGATGTACCACGTGCACAATAATCCATGACCAAAAATGAAACATGCCCGATGCGAATCGATCTCGACACCTCTGCCTAGCGAGCGCCTTCGCTCCACTGCCTCCATCGTTGGAGCACAAGTGCCCAACAAAACTCTCAAGCGCCACTCATCATTTTACCTTCCCTTTGCTCGCAGAAATTAAAGACAAACAAATTTGTCTTCCTCATAGGCGTACAAAATTGGAACTTAAACACAGAGCAATACGAAACTCGAAAATCATAGAGCAATCCAAAATTGAAGGTCACAGAGCAATACAAATTCGAAGGTAATCGCGCAAATCGGAGGTGCATTGAACCTTAGGAATTAATGCCCTTTAATAGTCTTTTGCATCCCATGCAAGTTGACGTCGGCACTGTAAGTCTTTTACATGAGTGCCGCTAAGGGTTTAGAAACCCTTTCAATAATAATTATTAAATTAATAATTATTATTTTATTAATAATAAACTTAACTTAAAACCTTTTCAAAGGTTTGAGTTAATTTATTTATTAATAATAAAAATGGACTTTTAAGGTTTTTTCAAGGAGAAAAACCTTTTCATTAAGCCAAGATGGTTTTAATAAAAACCCTTAATGAGTCCAGATGGTTTTAAGAAAAACCTTTAACCTTGTCACCATGGTTTTAATTAAAAACCCTTAAACAAACATCATGGAACTTTCAAGATATTTTTGGCACCAAACTCTTTTTGACATCAACACAAATTCCTTTTGACATCAACACAAACTCCTTTTGACATCAATGACAACTCACAAACATGAAGCTAGGCAACATACCCAAAATTGCCAACAATCTCCCCCTTTGTCATTGATGGCAAACCACTACCGAAACCACTACCCAACTATCAAAACTAAAACCAACTGAAAACCATCCTCTGAAGCTTTGCTCCCCCTGACTCAAGGCTCTCCCCCTTACTCAAATCTCTCCCCCTTTGTCATCAATGGCAAAGGGTCACCTTTGGGGCTCAGGGCTAAGAATGAGCCTCTTAGCTTAGCCCCTCCCCCACCTCCTATTGAGGTGATTAATTCTGGGGTGGGAGTAAAACTCCCATTAGGCACTGATCATCATCAGTGTCCATAGCTGCCTTTCCATGATTTTTCCTGATATCCTTGTCCATGTTCCTATTCCTGTTCTTGTTCATATTCTCATCCCTATTTCTATCCAAGCCATTATTCCTATTCTTGTCATTATTCCTGTTCCTACCATTATTCATGTTCCTGTTCATAGCCCTAAACCTGTACCTTGGAACTTTTGCTCTACACCATCTGGTTGTATGTCCTTCATTATTGCACTTATAACATTTGACAATGTTATTCCTTTGAGATGTACCTATTTTCTGAATCCTCTTTGTTGGACCAAACCTGTTCCTGTTGTTAACCCTGCAATTAACTGCCTTGTGCCCAAACTGATTACAAGAGTAGCAATACCCTTGAAAGAAATTACCATTTCTAAAATTTCCATTAACCTGTCTTGCTTGAGCCCTGCACTGTGAAGCCATGTGTCCAAACCTGTGACATGCAAAACATCTTCCATTGAACTTTCCTTGCCTTGACCTCATAGGTCCTTTAGTATTTCTCCCCTTATGTTGATTCCTATTTTTTGATTCTGTGCTATCTGAATCACCATCTAAAAACTTACTCTCTGAAGTACTCTCTTCATCTGAACCATCTTCTTCTTGGGAGCTCATACTAGATTCCTCAACCTGTTCCTTTTGTTTCTTTCCAAAACCAAGACCTGTTTTATCTGTTGTCCTTATTTGATCCTTGATGATTGATTTTACCTTCTTGGAACTTTCTTCAAACCTGTAAAGCTTCTCCTTGTACTCTTTAGTTTCCTTTTTCAAGGAAGCTACTTCATGTTTTAACTCTTTACACTCAAGAGACCTAGCTGCCAACTCTTCTTTGAGTTCCTGTGTCTTTGCTATAGAGATATCAAGATTCCCTATAAGCTCATCTCTTTCATAACGGCATTCATCAAACCTATCAATGAGTCTAGCATATTTCTTTCTTTCTTTCTTTAACACATCAAGAGCATTAACAAGTTCAGCCTCAAGATCTACTTCTCCCTTTTCTGAAACATCCTCTATTTGTTTACCTTTTGAAACATCAATATCCTTTTCTGATTTCTTACCACTAGAGGTGCTACCTTCATCTAAAGCCATAAGAAGATCTTCCTCATAATTTTTTGAAGCATCCTCATACATAGTATTACCAGAATTCAAACCATCATTTGTACAATCATCCTCAAGGTGACCAAAATTTCCACATCTAAAGCACTTAAGCACAACAAATCTATTCCTCTTTTCTTTTCCTTCCTTTTCTGTTAGAAACAACATCTCATTTCTATCATCACTTGAAGAACTTCCATCATCACTACTAGAACACTTACTTGCTTTGTCTCGTGTAGAAACTTTTCTTGTGTTTTTGGAAGTACCTCTTCCCTTGACTATTTTGCTCATTTATGTTCTTCCTTTGATACATGTGCTTCTCAGATTCCCTGTGCTTATAATCCTATTTTTCTTCATCACAATCATCCTTGGGTTTTGGACAGTCAGTAGCATAGTGACCAAACTTTCCACAATTGAAACATTTAACAGATTTCATACCTTTGTGCTTTCTTGAGAACTTGCCTTTCCTCTTGTAGTTTGCTTCTTCATCACTAGAAGACTCATCACTGTCTTCTTGTTGTTTACCCTTGGACTTCTTGGTAGCTTTGAAAGTTGCCTCCTTCTTAGGATCAGGTACCACTTTAGTTCTTAACTCAAAAGCTGCAAGTATACTATGAAGCTCATCCTTTTTCAATTTATCCAAATCCTTGGCTTCCTCAATAGCTGAAATATTTTCACTAAATCTATTTGGAAGAGACCTCAAAATTTTATCACAAACATCATTTTCAGCAAGCTCAAGACCTAGTTCCTTCATGGAATTAACAATCTCATCCATACGAAGCATATAGTCACTAATATTTTCTTCATAATTCATCTTGAGTTGTTCAAACATACCTTTGTAATATCTCAATTTTGCTTTTCTGACATTTGCATCACCTGTATGAACCACTTGCAATTGATCCCACATTTCCTTTGTTGTATTACAATGAATCACCTTTGTAAGATCTACCTTTTGTAGACCTTTCAGAATTGCATTCATTGCCCTTGAATTGCTGTGATGTAGAAGTTTCTCATATTTAGTAGTAGGAGGGAGCTTTGGAATAGTGTACCCAAACTCAACTGCTTCCCAAACTTCATTTCCAAGAGCCATTAGATGAACCTTCATCTTTATGCTCCATAGACCAAAATCTGTCCCATCAAGAATAGGTGCTGAATTACCACTTGTAAAATCCATTGTGTTCTTTTCAAGCTTTTCCTTCAAGGCTGTGAAACTCTTTCGAAGGAACCTGCTATGATACCAATTGAAGAACACAAGCTTATACCGAGAGGGGGTGAACAGTATAAGACCACTTTTTAACTTTTTCCTTTTACTTCAGAAAGCAATGCAATGAACCAATAGCAAAATCAAAGAAGTAATCAAACCAAGTGTACAAGTCATCACACAATTGAGACACCAATATAACGTGGTTCACCCAAGGTGGGCTACTCCACAGAGAAAATATTTCACTAAATTTTCTCAATCAAATCCTTTGGGAATCCTTCCCAATTACAATGTTTATGGACTTCATGTCCAAAGGAGAATCCTTCCCCTAATCAAATATTTATGAGCCTCCTACCCAAAGGAGATGTCCTATCCCCCAAAGAAGTATTTATGAGCCTCCTACCCAAAGGAGATGTCCTATCCCCCAAAGCTCTGGAAATGATACTTCAGAAGATCACTGCCTCTTCTATCGCTAGCAGGTGGAACTCCTTTCCACAGAAGACGTCATGTCCTCCTTGCTCTGGCTCTAGAGACTTATGTCCTCACTGATCACCTCCATAGATGCTCATCAACACCTGTACTAAACATAGTCAATCGATCCAGCACAAGTCCTCTCAAACTCTATCACAAATCTACACCAAACTCAGTCCTATGGTCCAACACAAATCTGCTCTCAAATCTCTATCAGATCTATCCCAATATTAAGCCAAAATCTTGAACAAATCAATCACAACTGCTCACAAGTCTTCACCAAGACTTCATCAAATCTATCCACAAGTTCTTCAACAAGAACCTGTCCAAATCAGTCCACAAGTTCTCCACAAGAACCTATCCAAATCAGTCCACAAGTTCTCCAATGTCCAAATTCCTAGCAAGCTCACCAAGAACTTGCCCAAATCAGCTCAAGCAAGTTTACCAAGAAACTTGCCCAATGTGAACACACAAAGAGAATTGTTAGAGACCCAATGTGTTTCATCCAATCATATCAAATCAATCTCATAGAAGCATAAAGAGAATTGTTAGAGACTCAATATGTTCTATCCTTCAACTCTCAATCTCAACTCAAATCAATCTCATAAATATAGAAGTAGTATACTTTCACAAGATCTTGAACCACAACCCAACAATTGTCAATAATGCAATATCAAGGAATCAACTCCTCCAACATAGAACCATAACTTGCTATCAAACCCTAGCCAAGTTAGTTTTCAAGAACTCAAAGCAATCTCTCTCTAAGCATCAAAAAGGGGTTCAAGATATTTCCAACTTCTCTCAAATGGGAATGCTCAACTTAACCACACAACCAAGTTTATCAAGCAAAGTACAACTTGATAAAATCAAATCTCAAAGGAGCAAGCCCAACTCATGTATCAAGTAAAGCATAACTTGATCAACTCAATCTCAATGGAAGCAATCTCAAAACCAAACTCTCAACAACCAAACAACTCAATTAGGGTTTCAACAACTTATAGCAATGGCATAAGCTTCTCACTCAAAAACCCTAAAGCAAACTTCAAATGCTTCCACTCTCATAAACCAGAATTATGCAATAACTCATAAACTCATCATGATCTCATAATGCATAATCAATACTTCCACTTTCAGAAAATAAGATCCACTCCAAATAAGGAAACTTAATTTAATCCTTTTCACTCCAAACTTATTTTTAGAAAAACCATCAATCAATAATAACCATGGAAGAATGTGCCCATACCTTTACTTTGATGAAGAAGGAGAACTCAAAATCTGTCACAACACTAACTCTCAATTTGCCACAAATTAGAGTTAGCAACAATGGAATAATGCACAATGATAAGAGTCCTAATAACACCTTATCACTCCAACTCATCAATAATCAAAACTCACAAATATACATATCAACAATATTCCTTTACACCTTATAACTCCTACTTAATATATCACAAAATAACTTCAACCTCAAAAATAATTACAAGAGAATATCCACTCAATAACTCCAAAGGCTCTCTAACCCCAATATGACATTAAGCACAATTATTCCTTAAACCCTTATAACTCCTAAAATACATTTACTTCTAAATGCATTTACCATATAAACATTAAGCATCAATAATAACAATGTCAAAGCAATATTTCTATTTAACCTTATACCTCCATCCAATTACCAACAATAATTGCCAAGTCAAATCAAATATTCCACATTATCAACAAAAGATCTACCTTGGCCAAAAATCAATTCTCCAACCTTAGGAGAAGTGTGGAGACACCAACATAAGTGCCAAAGTGCTTCCTCCTCCAAACTCATGGCCCAAAGCAACTGATGTACCACGTGCACAATAATTCATGACCAAAAATGAAACATGCCCGATGCGAATCGATCTCGACACCTCTGCCTAGCGAGCGCCTTCGCTCCATCGCCTCCATCGTTGGAGCACAAGTGCCCAACAAAACTCTCAAGCGCCACTCATCATTTTACCTTCCCTTTGCTCGCAGAAATTAAAGACAAACAAATTTGTCTTCCTCATAGGCGTACGAAATTAGAACTTAAACACAGAGCAATACGAAACTCAAAAATCATAGAGCAATCCAAAATTGAAGGTCACAGAGCAATACAAATTTGAAGGTAATCATACAAATCGGAGGTGCATTGAACCTTAGGAATTAATGCCCTTTAATAGTCTTTTGCATCCCATGCAAGTTGACGTCGGCGTTGTAAGTCTTTTACATGAGTGCCGCTAAGGGTTTAGAAACCCTTTCAATAATAATTATTAAATTAATAATTATTATTTTATTAATAATAAACTTAACTTAAAACCTTTTCAAAGGTTTGAGTTAATTTATTTATTAATAATCAAAATGGACTTTTAAGGTTTTTTCAAGGAGCAAAACCTTTTCATTAAGCCAAGATGGTTTTAATAAAAACCCTTAATGAGTCCAGATGGTTTTAAGAAAAACCTTTAACCTTGTCACCATGGTTTTAATTAAAAACCCTTAAACAAACATCATGGAACTTTCAAGATCTTTTTGGCACCAAACTCTTTTTGACATCAACACAAATTCCTTTTGACATCAACACAAACTCCTTTTGACATCAATGACAACTCACAAACATGAAGCTAGGCAACATACCCAAAATTGCCAACAATCTCCCCCTTTGTCATTGATGGCAAACCACTACTGAAACCACTCCAAAAACCTCACAACCCTAACTTCAAAACTAAAACCAACTGAAAACCATCCTCTGAAGCTTTGCTCCCCCTGACTCAAGGCTCTCCCCCTTACTCAAATCTCTCCCCCTTTGTCATCAATGGCAAAGGGTCACCTTTGGGGCTCAGGGCTAAGAATGAGCCTCTTAGCTTAGCCCCTCCCCCACCTCCTATTGAGGTGATTAATTATGGGGTGGGAGTAAAACTCCCATTAGGCACTGATCATCATCAGTGTCCATAGCTGCCTTTCCATGATTTTTCCTGATATCCTTGTCCATGTTCCTATTCCTGTTCTTGTTCATATTCTCATCCCTATTTCTGTCCAAGCCATTATTCCTATTCCTGTCATTATTCCTGTTCCTACCATTATTCCTGTTCCTATTCATAGCCCTGAACCTGTACCTTGGAACTTCTGCTCTACACCATCTGGTTGTATGTCCTTCATTATTGCACTTATAACATTTGACAATGTTATTCCTTTGAGATGTACCTATTTTTTGAATCCTCTCTGTTGGACCAAACCTGTTCCTATTGTTAACCCTACAATTAACTGCCTTGTGCCCAAACTGATTACAAGAGTAGCAATACCCTTGAAAGAAATTACCATTTCTAAAATTTCCATTAACCTGTCTTGCTTGAGCCCTGCACTGTGAAGCCATGTGTCCAAACCTGTGACATGCAAAACATCTTCCATTGAACTTTCCTTGCCTTGACCTCATAGGTCCTTTAGTATTTCTCCCCTTATGTTGATTCCTATTTTCTGATTCTATGCTATCTGAATTACCATCTAAAAACTTACTCTCTGAAGTACTCTCTTCATCTGAACCATCTTCTTCTTGGGAGCTCATACTAGATTCCTCAACCTGTTCCTTTTGTTTCTTTCCAAAACCAAGACCTATTTTATCTGTTGTCCTTCTTTGATCCTTGATGATTGATTTTACCTTCTTGGAACTTTCTTCAAACCTGTAAAGCTTCTCCTTGTACTCTTTAGTTTCCTTTTTCAAGGAAGCTACTTCATGTTTTAACTCTTTACACTCAAGAGACCTAGCTGCCAACTCTTCTTTGAGTTCCTGTGTCTTTGCTATAGAGATATCAAGATTCCCTATAAGCTCATCTCTTTCATAACGACATTCATCAAACCTATCAATGAGTCTAGCATATTTCTTTCTTTCTTTCTTTAACACATCAAGAGCATTAACAAGTTCAGCCTCAAGATCTACTTCTCCCTTTTCTGAAACATCCTCTATTTGTTTACCTTTTGAAACATCAATATCCTTTTCTGATTTCTTACCACTAGAGGTGCTACCTTCATCTAAAGCCATAAGAAGATCTTCCTCATAATTTTTTGAAGCATCCTCATACATAGTATTACCAGAATTCAAACCATCATTTGTACAATCATCCTCAAGGTGACCAAAATTTCCACATCTAAAGCACTTAAGCACAACAAATCTATTCCTCTTTTCTTTTCCTTCCTTTTCTGTTAGAAACAACATCTCATTTCTATCATCACTTGAAGAACTTCCATCATCACTACTAGAACACTTACTTGCTTTGTCTGTGTAGAAAATTTTCTTGTGTTTTTGGAAGTACCTCTTCCCTTGACTATTTTGCTCATTTCTGTTCTTCCTTTGATACATGTGCTTCTCAGATTCCCTGTGCTTATAATCCTATTTTTCTTCATCACAATCATCCTTGGGTTCTGGACAGTCAGTAGCATAGTGACCAAACTTTCCACAATTGAAACATTTAATAGATTTCATACCTTTGTGCTTTCTTGAGAACTTGCCTTTCCTGTTGTAGTTTGCTTCTTCATCACTAGAAGACTCATCACTATCTTCTTGTTGTTTACCCTTGGACTTCTTGGTAGCTTTGAAAGTTGCCTCCTTCTTAGGATCAGGTACCACTTTAGTTCTTAACTCAAAAGTTGCAAGTATACTATGAAGCTCATCCTTTTTCAATTTATCCAAATCCTTGGCTTCCTCAATAGCTGAAATATTTTCACTAAATCTATTTGGAAGAGACCTCAAAATTTTATCACAAACATCATTTTCAGCAAGCTCAAGACCTAGTTCCTTCATGGAATTAACAATCTCATCCATACGAAGCATATAGTCACTAATATTTTCTTCATCATTCATCTTGAGTTGTTCAAACATACCTTTGTAATATCTCAATTTTGCTTTTCTGACATTTGCATCACCTGTATGAACCACTTGCAATTGATCCCACATTTCCTTTGTTGTATTACAATGAATCACCTTTGTAAGATCTACCTTTTGTAGACCTTTCAGAATTGCATTCATTGCCCTTGAATTGTTGTGATGTAGAAGTTTCTCATCTTTAGTAGTAGGAGGGAGCTTTGGAATAGTGTACCCAAACTCAACTCGCTTCCCAAACTTCATTTCCAAGAGCCATTAGATGAACCTTCATCTTTATGCTC
Organism: Wollemia nobilis; assembly: GCA_028583015.1. Taxonomy (NCBI): domain Eukaryota; kingdom Viridiplantae; phylum Streptophyta; class Pinopsida; order Araucariales; family Araucariaceae; genus Wollemia; species Wollemia nobilis. The sequence continues at coordinate 18,176 of JAQPPZ010000184.1, forward strand.
CATAGACCAAAATCTGTCCCATCAAGAATAGGTGCTGAATTACCACTTGTAAAATCCATTGTGTTCTTTTCAAGCTTTTCCTTCAAGCTGTGAAACTCTTTCGAAGGAACCTGCTCTGATACCAATTGAAGAACACAAGCTTATACTGAGAGGGGGGTGAACAATATAAGACCACTTTTTAACTTTTTCCTTTTACTTCAGAAAGCAATGCAATGAACCAATAGCAAAATCAAAGAAGTAATCAAACCAATGTACAAGTCATCACACAATTGAGACACCAATATAACGTGGTTCACCCAAGGTGGGCTACTCCACAGAGAAAATATTTCACTAAATTTTCTCAATCAAATCCTTTGGGAATCCTTCCCAATTACAATGTTTATGGACTTCCTATCCAAAGGAGAATCCTTCCCCTAATCAAATATTTATGAGCCTCCTACCCAAAGGAGATGTCCTATCCCCCAAAGAAGTATTTATGAGCCTCCTACCCAAAGGAGATGTCCTATCCCCCAAAGCTCTAGAAATGATACTTCAGAAGATCACTACCTCTTCTATCGCTAGCAGGTGGAACTCCTTTCCACAGAAGACGTCATGTCCTCCTTGCTCTAGCTCTAGAGACTTATGTCCTCACTGATCACCTCCATAACTGCTCATCAACACCTGTACTAAACATAGTCAGTCGGTCCAGCACAAGTCCTCTCAAACTCTATCACAAATCTGCACCAAACTCAGTCCTTTAGTCCAACACAAATCTGCTCTCAAATCTCTGTCAGATCTATCCCAAGATTAAGCCAAAATCTTGAACAAATCAATCACAACTGCTCACAAGTCTTCACCAAGACTTCATCAAATCTGTCCACAAGTTCTTCAACAAGAACCTATCCAAATCAGTCCACAAGTTCTCCACAAGAACCTATCCAAATCAGTCCACAAGTTCTCCACAAGAACCCACTCCAATCTCATCCTAGCAAGCTCACCAAGAACTTGCCCAAATCAGCTCAAGCAAGTTTACCAAGAAACTTGCCCAATGTGAACACACAAAGAGAATTGTTAGAGACCCAATGTGTTTCATCCAATCATATCAAATCAATCTCATAGAAGCATAAAGAGAATTGTTAGAGACTCAATATGTTCTATCCTTCAACTTTCAATCTCAACTCAAATCAATCTCATAGAAGTAGTATACTTTCACAAGATCTTGAACCACAACCCAACAATTGCCAATAATGCAATATCAAGGAATCAACTCCTCCAACATAGAACCATAACTTGCTATCAAACCCTAGCCAAGTTAGTTTTCAAGAACTCAAAGCAATCTCTCTCTAAGCATCAAAAAGGGGTTCAAGATATTTCCAACTTCTCTCAAATGGGAATGCTCAACTTAACCACACAACCAAGTTTATCAAGCAAAGTACAACTTGATAAAATCAAATCTCAAAGGAGCAAGCCCAACTCATGTATCAAGTAAAGCATAACTTGATCAACTCAATCTCAATGGAAGCAATCTCAAAACCAAACTCTCAACAACCAAACAACTCAATTAGGGTTTCAACAACTTATAGCAATGGCATAAGCTTCTCACTCAAAAAACCTAAAGCAAACTTCAAATGCTTCCACTCTCATAAACCAGAATTATGCAATAACTCATAAACTCATCATGATCTCATAATGCATAATCAATACTTCCACTTTCAGAAAATAAGATCCACTCCAAATAAGGAAACTTAATTTAATCCTTTTCACTCCAAACTTATTTTTAGAAAACCATCAATCAATAATAACCATGGAAGAATGTGCCCATACCTTTACTTTGATGAAGAAGGAGAACTCAAAATCTATCACAACACTAACTCTCAATTTGCCACAAATTAGAGTTAGCAACAATGGAATAATGCACAATGATAAGAGTCCTAATAACACCTTATCACTCCAACTCATCAATAATCAAAACTCACAAATATACATATCAACAATATTCCTTTACACCTTATAACTCCTACTTAATATATCACAAAATAACTTCAACCTCAAAAATAATTACAAGAGAATATCCACTCAATAACTCCAAAGGCTCTCTAACCCCAATATGACATTAAGCACAATTATTCCTTAAACCCTTATAACTCCTAAAATACATTTACTTCTAAATGCATTTACCATATAAACATTAAGCATCAATAATAACAATGTCAAAGCAATATTTCTATTTAACCTTATACCTCCATCCAATTACCAACAATAATTGCCAAGTCAAATCAAATATTCCACATTATCAACAAAAGATTTACCTTGGCCAAAAATCAATTCTCCAACCTTAGGAGAAGTGTGGAGACACCAACATAAGCGCCAAAGCGCTTCCTCCTCCAAACTCATGGCCCAAAGCAACTGTTGTACCATGTGCACAATAATCCATGACCAAAAATGAAACACGCCCGATGCGAATCGATCTCGACACCTCTGCCTAGCGAGCGCCTTCGCTCCATTGCCTCCATCGTTGGAGCACAAGTGCCCAACAAAACTCTCAAGCGCCACTCATCATTTTACCTTCCCTTTGCTCGTAGAAATTAAAGACAAACAGATTTGTCTTCCTCATAGGCGTACGAAATTAGAACTTAAACACAGAGCAATACGAAACTCAAAAATCATAGAGCAATCCAAAATCGAAGGTCACAGAGCAATACAAATTCGAAGGTAATCGCGCAAATCGGAGGTGCATTGAACCTTAGGAATTAATGCCCTTTAATAGTCTTTTGCATCCCATGCAAGTTGACGTTGACACTCCTTTCAAACATTTTGTAAGTCTTTTACATGAGCGCCGCTAAGGGTTTAGAAACCCTTTCAATAATAATTATTAAATTAATAATTATTATTTTATTAATAATAAACTTAACTTAAAACCTTTTCAAAGGTTTGAGTTAATTTATTTATTAATAATCAAAATGGACTTTTAAGGTTTTTTCAAGGAGCAAAACCTTTTCATTAAGCCAAGATGGTTTTAATAAAAACCCTTAATGAGTCCAGATGGTTTTAAGAAAAACCTTTAACCTTGTCACCATGGTTTTAATTAAAAACCCTTAAACAAACATCATGGAACTTTCAAGATCTTTTTGGCACCAAACTCTTTTTGACATCAGCACAAATTCCTTTTGACATCAACACAAACTCCTTTTGACATCAATGACAACTCACAAACATGAAGCTAGGCAACATACCCAAAATTGCCAACAATCTCCCCCTTTGTCATTGATGGCAAACCACTACCGAAACCACAACTTCCAACCCTACCTCAAAACTGAAACCAACTGAAAACCATCCTCTAAAGCTTTGCTCCCCCTGACTCAAGGCTCTCCCCCTTACTCAAATCTCTCCCCCTTTGTCATCAATGGCAAAGGGTCACCTTTGGGGCTCAGGGCTAAGAATGAGCCTCTTAGCTTAGCCCCTCCCCCACCTCCTATTGAGGTGATTAATTCTGGGGTGGGAGTAAAACTCCCATTAGGCACCGATCATCATCAGTGTCCATAGCTGCCTTTCCATGATTTTTCCTGATATCCTTGTCCATGTTCCTATTCCTGTTCTTGTTCATATCCTTTCTGTTCCTTCAAAACCCCCCTTCTCATCCCTATTTCTATCCAAGCCATTATTCCTATTCCTGTCATTATTCATGTTCCTACCATTATTCCTGTTCCTATTCATAGCCCTAAACCTGTACCTTGGAACTTTTGCTCTACACCATCTGGTTGTATGTCCTTCATTATTGCACTTATAACATTTGACAATGTTATTCCTTTGAGATGTACCTATTTTTTGAATCCTCTCTGTTGGACCAAACCTTTTCCTGTTGTTAACCCTACAATTAACTCGCCTTGTGCCCAAACTGATTACAAGAGTAGCAATACCCTTGAAAGAAATTACCATTTCTAAAATTTCCATTAACCTGTCTTGCTTGAGCCCTGCACTGTGAAGCCATGTGTCCAAACCTGTGACATGCAAAACATCTTCCATTGAACTTTCCTTGCCTTGACCTCATAGGTCCTTTAGTATTTCTCCCCTTATGTTGATTCCTATTTTTCTGATTCTATGCTATCTGAATCACCATCTAAAAACTTACTCTCTGAAGTACTCTCTTCATCTGAACCATCTTCTTCTTGGGAGCTCATACTAGATTCCTCAACCTGTTCCTTTTGTTTCTTTCCAAAACCAAGACCTGTTTTATCTGTTGTCCTTATTTGATCCTTGATGATTGATTTTACCTTCTTGGAACTTTCTTCAAACCTGTAAAGCTTCTCCTTGTACTCTTTAGTTTCCTTTTTCAAGGAAGCTACTTCATGTTTTAACTCTTTACACTCAAGAGACCTAGTTGCCAACTCTTCTTTGAGTTCCTGTGTCTTTGCTATAGAGATATCAAGATTCCCTATAAGCTCATCTCTTTCATAACGACATTCATCAAACCTATCAATGAGTCTAGCATATTTCTTTCTTTCTTTCTTTAACACATCAAGAGCATTAACAAGTTCAGCCTCAAGATCTACTTCTCCCTTTTCTGAAACATCCTCTATTTGTTTACCTTTTGAAACATCAATATCCTTTTCTGATTTCTTACCACTAGAGGTGCTACCTTCATCTAAAGCCATAAGAAGATCTTCCTCATAATTTTTTGAAGCATCCTCATACATAGTATTACCAGAATTCAAACCATCATTTGTACAATCATCCTCAAGGTGACCAAAATTTCCACATCTAAAGCACTTAAGCACAACAAATCTATTCCTCTTTTCTTTTCCTTCCTTTTCTGTTAGAAACAACATCTCATTTCTATCATCACTTGAAGAACTTCCATCATCACTACTAGAACACTTACTTGCTTTGTTCGTGTAGAAAATTTTCTTGTGTTTTTGGAAGTACCTCTTCCCTTGACTATTTTGCTCATTTCTGTTCTTCCTTTGATACCTGTGCTTCTCAGATTCCCTATGCTTATAATCCTATTTTTCTTCATCACAATCATCCTTGGGTTCTGGACAGTCAGTAGCATAGTGACCAAACTTTCCACAATTGAAACATTTAACAGATTTCATACCTTTGTGCTTTCTTGAGAACTTGCCTTTCCTCTTGTAGTTTGCTTCTTCATCACTAGAAGACTCATCACTATCTTCTTGTTGTTTACCCTTGGACTTCTTGGTAGCTTTGAAAGTTGCCTCCTTCTTAGGATCAGGTACCACTTTAGTTCTTAACTCAAAAGCTGCAAGTATACTATGAAGCTCATCCTTTTTCAATTTATCCAAATCCTTGGCTTCCTCAATAGCTGAAATATTTTCACTAAATCTATTTGGAAGAGACCTCAAAATTTTATCACAAACATCATTTTCAGCAAGCTCAAGACCTAGTTCCTTCATGGAATTAACAATCTCATCCATACGAAGCATATAGTCACTAATATTTTCTTCATCATTCATCTTGAGTTGTTCAAACATACCTTTGTAATATCTCAATTTTGCTTTTCTGACATTTGCATCACCTGTATGAACCACTTGCAATTGATCCCACATTTCCTTTGTTGTATTACAATGAATCACCTTTGTAAGATCTACCTTTTGTAGACCTTTCAGAATTGCATTCATTGCCCTTGAATTGTTGTGATGTAGAAGTTTCTCATATTTAGTAGTAGGAGGGAGCTTTGGAATAGTGTACCCAAACTCAACTACTTCCCAAACTTCATTTCCAAGAGCCATTAGATGAACCTTCATCTTTATGCTCCATAGACCAAAATCTGTCCCATCAAGAATAGGTGCTGAATTACCACTTGTAAAATCCATTGTGTTCTTTTCAAGCTTTTCCTTCAAGCTATGAAACTCTTCCGAAGGAACTCGCTCTGATACCAATTGAAGAACACAAGCTTATACTGAGAGGGGGGTGAACAGTATAAGACCACTTTTTAACTTTTTCCTTTTACTTCAGAAAGCAATGCAATGAACCAATAGCAAAATCAAAGTAGTAATCAAACCAAGTGTACAAGTCATCACACAATTGAGACACCAATATAACGTGGTTCACCCAAGGTGGGCTACTCCATAGAGAAAATATTTCACTAAATTTTCTCAATCAAATCCTTTGGGAATCCTTCCCAATTACAATGTTTATGGACTTCCTGTCCAAAGGAGAATCCTTCCCCTAATCAAATATTTATGAGCCTCCTACCCAAAGGAGATGTCCTATCCCCCAAAGAAGTATTTATGAGCCTCCTGCCCAAAGGAGATGTCCTATCCCCCAAAGCTCTGGAAATGATACTTCAGAAGATCACTACCTCTTCTACCGCTAGCAGGTGGAACTCCTTTCCACAGAAGACGTCATGTCCTCCTTGCTCTGGCTCTAGAGACTTATGTCCTCACTGATCACCTCCATAACTGCTCATAAACACCTGTACTAAACATAGTCAGTCGGTCCAGCACAAGTCCTCTCAAACTCTATCACAAATCTACACCAAACTCAGTCCTCTAGTCCAACACAAATCTGCTCTCAAATCTCTATCATATCTATCCCAAGCTTAAGCCAAAATCTTGAACAAATCAATCACAACTGCTCACAAGTCTCCACCAAGACTTCATCAAATCTGTCCACAAGTTCTTCAACAAGAACCTATCCAAATCAGTCCACAAGTTCTCCACAAGAACCTATCCAAATCAGTCCACAAGTTCTCCACAAGAACCTATCCAAATCTATCCTAGCAAGCTCACCAAGAACTTGCCCAAATCAGCTCAAGCAAGTTTACCAAGAAACTTGCCCAATGTGAACACACAAAGAGAATTGTTAGAGACCCAATGTGTTTCATCCAATCATATCAAATCAATCTCATAGAAGCATAAAGAGAATTGTTAGAGACTCAATATGTTCTATCCTTCAACTCTCAATCTCAACTCAAATCAATCTCAATAGAAGTAGTATACTTTCACAAGATCTTGAACCACAACCCAACAATTGCCAATAATGCAATATCAAGGAATCAACTCCTCCAACATAGAACCATAACTTGCTATCAAACCCTAGCCAAGTTAGTTTTCAAGAACTCAAAGCAATCTCTCTCTAAGCATCAAAAAGGGGTTCAAGATATTTCCAACTTCTCTCAAATGGGAATGCTCAACTTAACCACACAACCAAGTTTATCAAGCAAAGTACAACTTGATAAAATCAAATCTCAAAGGAGCAAGCCCAACTCATGTATCAAGTAAAGCATAACTTGATCAACTCAATCTCAATGGAAGCAATCTCAAAACCAAACTCTCAACAACCAAACAACTCAATTAGGGTTTCAACAACTTATAGCAATGGCATAAGCTTCTCACTCAAAAACCCTAAAGCAAACTTCAAATGCTTCCACTCTCATAAACCAGAATTATGCAATAACTCATAAACTCATCATGATCTCATAATGCATAATCAATACTTCCACTTTCAGAAAATAAGATCCACTCCAAATAAGGAAACTTAATTTAATCCTTTTCACTCCAAACTTATTTTTAGAAAACCATCAATCAATAATAACCATGGAAGAATGTGCCCATACCTTTACTTTGATGAAGAAGGAGAACTCAAAATCTGTCACAACACTAACTCTCAATTTGCCACAAATTAGAGTTAGCAACAATGGAATAATGCACAATGATAAGAGTCCTAATAACACCTTATCACTCCAACTCATCAATAATCAAAACTCACAAATATACATATCAACAATATTCCTTTACACCTTATAACTCCTACTTAATATATCACAAAATAACTTCAACCTCAAAAATAATTACAAGAGAATATCCACTCAATAACTCCAAAGGCTCTCTAACCCCAATATGACATTAAGCACAATTATTCCTTAAACCCTTATAACTCCTAAAATACATTTACTTCTAAATGCATTTACCATATAAACATTAAGCATCAATAATAACAATGTCAAAGCAATATTTCTATTTAACCTTATACCTCCATCCAATTACCAACAATAATTGCCAAGTCAAATCAAATATTCCACATTATCAACAAAAGATCTACCTTGGCCAAAAATCAATTCTCCAACCTTAGGAGAAGTGTGGAGACACCAACATAAGCGCCAAAGCGCTTCCTCCTCCAAACTCATGGCCCAAAGCAACTGTTGTACCATGTGCACAATAATTCATGACCAAAAATGAAACACGCCCGATGCGAATCGATCTCGACACCTCTGCCTAGCGAGCGCCTTCGCTCCACTACCTCCATCGTTGGAGCACAAGTGCCCAACGAAACTCTCAAGCACCACTCATCATTTTACCTTCCCTTTGCTCGCAGAGATTAAAGACAAACAAATTTGTCTTCCTCATAGGCATACGAAATCAGAACTTAAACACAGAGCAATACGAAACTCAAAAATCATAGAGCAATCCAAAATCGAAGGTCACAGAGCAATACAAATTCGAAGGTAATCGCGCAAATCGGAGGTGCATTGAACCTTAGGAATTAATGCCCTTTAATAGTCTTTTGCATCCCATGCAAGTTGACGTTGGCACTGTAAGTCTTCCACATGAGCGCCGCTAAGGGTTTAGAAACCATTTCAATAATAATTATTAAATTAATAATTATTATTTTATTAATAATAAACTTAACTTAAAACCTTTTCAAAGGTTTGAGTTAATTTATTTATTAATAATCAAAATGGACTTTTAAGGTTTTTTCAAGGAGCAAAACCTTTTCATTAAGCCAAGATGGTTTTAATAAAAACCCTTAATGAGTCCAGATGGTTTTAAGAAAAACCTTTAACCTTGTCACCATGGTTTTAATTAAAAACCCTTAAACAAACATCATGGAACTTTCAAGATATTTTTGGCACCAAACTCTTTTTGACATCAACACAAATTCCTTTTGACATCAACACAAACTCCTTTTGACATCAATGACAACTCACAAACATGAAGCTAGGCAACATACCCAAAATTGCCAATAATCTCCCCCTTTGTCATTGATGGCAAACCACTACTGAAACCACTGCTAAAAAAAACCTTCAAGCAACTGCCAACTGTCAAAACTAAAACCAACTAAAAACCATCCTCTAAAGCTTTGCTCCCCCTGACTCAAGGCTCTCCCCCTTACTCAAATCTCTCCCCCTTTGTCATCAATGGCAAAGGGTCACCTTTGGGGCTCGGGGCTAAGAATGAGCCTCTTAGCTTAGCCCCTCCCCCACCTCCTATTGAGGTGATTAATTCTGGGGTGGGAGTAAAACTCCCATTAGGCACTGATCATCATCGGTGTCCATAGCTGCCTTTCCATGATTTTTCCTGATATCCTTGTCCATGTTCCTATTCCTGTTCTTGTTCATATCCTTTCTTCCTTCCTTCTCATCCCTATTTCTATCCAATCCATTATTCCTATTCTTGTCATTATTCTTGTTCCTACCATTATTCCTGTTCCTATTCATAGCCCTAAACCTGTACCTTGGAACTTTTGCTCTACACCATCTGGTTGTATGTCCTTCATTATTGCACTTATAACATTTGACAATGTTATTCCTTTGAGATGTACCTATTTTTTGAATCCTCTTTGTTGGACCAAACCTTTTCCTGTTGTTAACCCTACAATTAACTACCTTGTGCCCAAACTGATTACAAGAGTAGCAATACCCTTGAAAGAAATTACCATTTCTAAAATTTCCATTAACTTGTCTTGCTTGAGCCCTGCACTATGAAGCCATGTGTCCAAACCTATGACATGCAAAACATCTTCCATTGAAATTTCCTTGCCTTGACCTCATAGGTCCTTTAGTATTTCTCCCCTTATGTTGATTCCTATTTTTTGATTCTATGCTATCTGAATCACCATCTCAAAACTTACTCTCTGAAGTACTCTCTTCATCTGAACCATCTTCTTCTTGGGAGCTCATACTAGATTCCTCAACCTATTCCTTTTGTTTCTTTCCAAAACCAAGACCTGTTTTATCTGTTGTCCTTCTTTGATCCTTGATGATTTATTTTACCTTCTTGGAACTTTTTTCAAACCTGTAAAGCTTCTCCTTGTACTCTTTAGTTTCCTTTTTCAAGGAAGCTACTTCATGTTTTAACTCTTTACACTCAAGAGACCTAGCTGCCAACTCTTCTTTGAGTTCCTATGTCTTTGCTATAGAGATATCAAGATTCCCTATAAGCTCATATCTTTCATAATGACATTCATCAAACCTATCAATGAGTCTAGCATATTTCTTTCTTTCTTTCTTTAACACATCAAGAGCATTAACAAGTTCAGCCTCAAGATCTACTTCTCCCTTTTCTTAAACATCCTCTATTTGTTTACCTTTTGAAACATCAATATCCTTTTATGATTTCTTACCACTAGAGGTGCTACCTTCATCTAAAGCCATAAGAAGATCTTCCTCATAATTTTTTGAAGCATCCTCATACATAGTATTACCATAATTCAAACCATCATTTGTACAATCATCCTCAAGGTGACCAAAATTTCCACATCTAAAGCACTTAAGCACAACAAATCTATTCCTCTTTTCTTTTCCTTCCTTTTTTGTTAGAAACAACATCTCATTTCTATCATCACTTGAAGAACTTCCATCATCACTACTAGAACACTTACTTGCTTTGTCTGTGTAGAAAATTTTCTTGTGTTTTTGGAAGTACCTCTTCCCTTGACTATTTTGCTCATTTCTGTTCTTCCTTTGATACATGTGCTTCTCAGATTCCCTATGCTTATAATCCTATTTTTCTTCATCACAATCATCCTTGGGTTTTGGACATTCAGTAGCATAGTGACCAAACTTTCCACAATTGAAACATTTAATAGATTTCATACCTTTGTGCTTTCTTGAGAACTTGCCTTTCCTGTTGTAGTTTGCTTCTTCATCACTAGAAGACTCATCACTATCTTCTTGTTTTTTACCCTTGGACTTCTTGGTAGCTTTGAAAGTTGCCTCCTTCTTAGGATCAGGTACCACTTTAGTTCTTAACTCAAAAGCTGCAAGTATACTATGAAGCTCATCCTTTTTCAATTTATCCAAATCCTTGGCTTCCTCAATAGCTAAAATATTTTCACTAAATCTATTTGGAAGAGACCTCAAAATTTTATCACAAACATCATTTTCAGCAAGCTCAAGACCTAGTTCCTTCATGGAATTAACAATCTCATCCATACGAAGCATATAGTCACTAATATTTTCTTCATCATTCATCTTGAGTTGTTCAAACATACCTTTGTAATATCTCAATTTTTCTTTTCTGACATTTGCATCACCTATATGAACCACTTGCAATTGATCCCACATTTCCTTTGTTGTATTACAATGAATCACCTTTGTAAGATCTACCTTTTGTAGACCTTTCAGAATTGCATTCATTGCCCTTGAATTGCTGTGATGTAGAAGTTTCTCATCTTTAGTAGTAGGAGGGAGCTTTGGAATAGTGTACCCAAACTCAACTGCTTCCCAAACTTCATTTCCAAGAGCCATTAGATGAACCTTCATATTTATGCTCCATAGACCAAAATCTATCCCATCAAGAATAGGTGCTGAATTACCACTTGTAAAATCCATTGTGTTCTTTTCAAGCTTTTCCTTCAAGCTGTGAAACTCTTTCGAAGGAACCTACTCTGATACCAATTGAAGAACACAAGCTTATACAGAGAGGGGGGTGAACAATATAAGACCACTTTTTAACTTTTTCCTTTTACTTCAGAAAGCAATGCAATGAACCAATAGCAAAATCAAATAAGTAATCAAACCAAGTGTACAAGTCATCACACAATTGAGACACCAATATAACGTGGTTCACCCAAGGTGGGCTACTCCACAGAGAAAATATTTCACTAAATTTTCTCAATCAAATCCTTTGGGAATCCTTCCCAATTACAATGTTTATGGACTTCCCGTCCAAAGGAGAATCCTTCCCCTAATCAAATATTTATGAGCCTCCTACCCAAAGGAGATGTCCTATCCCCCAAAGAAGTATTTATGAGCCTCCTGCCCAAAGGAGATGTCCTATCCCCCAAATCTCTGGAAATTATACTTCATAAGATCACTACCTCTTCTATCGCTAGCAGGTGGAACTCCTTTCCATAGAAGATGTCATGTCCTCCTTGCTCTGGCTCTAGAGACTACGATCCTCACTGATCACCTCCATAACTGCTCATCAACACCTGTACTAAACATAGTCAGTTGGTCCAGCACAAGTCCTCTCAAACTCTGTCACAAATCTACACCAAACTCAGTCCTCTGGTCCAACATAAATCTGCTCTCAAATCTCTGTCAGATCTGTCCCAAGATTAAGCCAAAATCTTGAACAAATCAATCACAACTGCTCACAAGTCTTCACCAAGAGTTCATCAAATCTGTCCACAAGTTCTTCAACAAGAACCTATCCAAATCAGTCCACAAGTTCTCCACAAGAACCTATCCAAATCAGTCCACAAGTTCTCCAACAAGAACCATGGTCCCAAATCAGTCCATAAGTTCTCCATAAGAACCTATCCAAATCTATCCTAGCAAGCTCACCAAGAACTTGCCCAAATCAGCTCAAGCAAGTTTACCAAGAAACTTGCCCAATGTGAACACACAAAGAGAATTGTTAGAGATCCAATGTGTTTCATCCAATCATATCAAATCAATCTCATAGAAGCATAAAGAGAATTGTTAGAGACTCAATATGTTCTATCCTTCAACTCTCAATCTCAACTCAAATCAATCTCATAGAAGTAGTATACTTTCACAAGATCTTGAACCACAACCCAACAATTGCCAATAATGCAATATCAAGGGATCAACTCCTCCAACATAGAACAATAACTTGCTATCAAACCCTAGCCAAGTTAGTTTTCAAGAACTCAAAGCAATCTCTCTCTAAGCATCAAAAAGGGGTTCAAGATATTTCCAACTTCTCTCAAATGGGAATGCTCAACTTAACCACACAACCAAGTTTATCAAGCAAAGTACAACTTGATAAAATAAAATCTCAAAGGAGCAAGCCCAAATCATGTATCAAGTAAAGCATAACTTGATCAACTCAATCTCAATGGAAGCAATCTCAAAACCAAACTCTCAACAACCAAACAACTCAATTAGGGTTTCAACAACTTATAGCAATGGCATAAGCTTCTCACTCAAAAAACCTAAAGCAAACTTCAAATGCTTCCACTCTCATAAACTAGAATTATGCAATAACTCATAAACTCATCATGATATCATAATGCATAATCAATACTTCCACTTTTAGAAAATAAGATCCACTCCAAATAAGGAAACTTAATTTAATACTTTTCACTCCAAAATTATTTTTAGAAAACCATCAATCAATAATAACCATGGAAGAATGTGCCCATACCTTTACTTTTATGAAGAAGGAGAACTCAAAATCTATCACAACACTAACTCTCAATTTACCACAAATTAGAGTTAGCAACAATGGAATAATGCACAATGATAAGAGTCCTAATAACACCTTATCACTCCAACTCATCAATAATAAAAACTCACAAAATATACATATCAACAATATTCCTTTACACCTTATAACTCCTACTTAATATATCACAAAATAACTTCAACCTCAAAAATAATTACAAGAGAATATCCACTCAATAACTCCAAAGGCTCTCTAACCCCAATATGACATTAAGCACAATTATTCCTTAAACCCTTATAACTCCTAAAATACATTTACTTCTAAATGCATTTACCACATAAAAATTAAGCATCAATAATAACAATGTCAAAGCAATATTTCTATTTAACCTTATACCTCCATCCAATTACCAACAATAATTGCCAAGTCAAATCAAATATTCCACATTATCAACAAAATATTTACCTTGGCCAAAAATCAATTCTCCAACCTTAGGAGAAGTGTGGAGACACCAACATAAGTGCCAAAGCGCTTCCTCCTCCAAACTCATGGTCCAAAGCAACTGATGTACCATGTGCACAATAATTCATGACCAAAAATGAAACATGCCCGATGCTAATCGATCTCGACACCTCTGCCTAGTGAGCGCATTCTCTCCACTGCATCCATCGTTGGAGCACAAGTTCCCAACAAAACTCTCAAGCACCACTTTTCATTTAACCTTCCCTTTGCTTGCAGAGATTAAAGACAAAAAAATTTGTCTTCCTCATAGGCATACGAAATTGGAACTTAAACACAGAGCAATACGAAACTCGAAAATCACAGAGTAATCCAAAATTGAAGGTCACAAAGCAATATAAATTCGAAGGTAATCACACAAATCAGAGGTGCATTGAACCTTAGGAATTAATACCCTTTAATAGTCTTTTGCATCCCATGCAAGTTGACATTGGCACTGTAAGTCTTCCACATGAGTGCCACTAAGGGTTTAGAAACCCTGTCAATAATAATTATTAAATTAATAATTATTATTTTATTAATAATAAACTTAACTTAAAACCTTCTCAAATGTTTGAGTTAATTTATTTATTAATAATCAAAATAGACTTTTAAGGTTTTTTCAAGGAGCAAACCCTTTTCATTAAGCCAAGATGGTTTTAATAAAAACCCTTAATGAGTCGAGATGGTTTTAAGAAAAACCTTTAACCTTGTCACCATGGTTTTAATTAAAAACCCATAAACAAACATCATGGAACTTTCAAGATATTTTTGTCACCAAACTCTTTTTGACATCAAAACAAATTCATTTTGACATCAACACAAAACTCCTTTTGAAATCGATGGCAACTCACAAACATGAAGCTAAGCAACATACCCAAAATTACCAATAATCTCCCTATTTATCATTGATGGCAAACCACTACTGAAACCACTGCTAAAAAAAAACCTTCAAGCAACTGCTAACTGTCAAAACTAAAACCAACTAAAAACCATCCTCTAGACCTTTGCCCCCCCTGACTCAAGGCTCTCCCCCTTACTCAATCTCTCCCCCTTTGTCATCAATGGCAAAGGGTCACCTTTGGTGCTCAGGGCTAAGAATGAGAATCTTAGCTTAGCCCCTCCCCCACCTCCTATTGAGGTGATTAATTTTGTGGTGGGAGTAAAACTTCCATTAGGCACTGATCATCATCAGTGTCCATAGCTGCCTTTCCATGATTTTCCTGATATCCTTGTCCATGTTCCTATTCCTATTCTTGTTCATATTCTCATCCCTATTTCTATCCAATCCATTATTCCTATTCTTTTTATTATTCTTATTCCTACCATTATTCCTGTTCCTATTCATAGCCCTAAATATGTACCTTGGAACTTTAGCTCTATACCATATGGCTGTATGTCCTTCATTATTGAACTTATAACATTTGACAATGTTATTCCTTTGAGATGTGCCTATTTTTTGAATCCTTTGTTGGACCAAACCTTTTCGCGTTGTTAACCCTACAATTAACTGCCTTGTGCCCAAACTGATTACAAGAGTAGCAACACCCTTGAAAGAAATTACAATTTTTGAAATTTCCATTAACTTGTCTTGCTTGAGCCCTGCACTATGAAGCCATGTTTCCAAACCTATGACATGCAAAACATCTTCCATTTAACTTTCCTTGCCTTGACCTCATAGGTCCTTTAGTATTTCTCCCCCTATGCTGATTCCTATTTTCTGATTATATGCTATCTGAATCACCATCTGAAAACTTACTCTCTGAAGTACTCTCTTCATCTAAACCATATTCTTCTTAGGAGCTCATACTAGATTCCTCAACCTATTCCTTTTGTTTCTTTCCAAAACCAAGACCTATTTTATGTGTTTTTCTTCTTTGATCCTTGATGATTTATTTTACCTTCTTGGAACTTTTTTCACACCTATAAAGCTTCCCCTGGTACTCTTTAGTTTCCTTTTTCAAGGAAGCTACTTCATGTTTTAACTCTTTACACTCAAGAGACCTAGATGCAAACTCTTATTTGAGTTCCTATGTCTTTGCTATAGAGATATCAAGATTTCCTATAAGCTCATATCTTTCATAACGACATTCATTAAACCTATAAATGAGTCTAGCATATTTCTTTCTTTCTTTATTTAACAAATCAAGAACATTAACAAGTTTAGCCTCAAGATCTACTTATCACTTTTCTTAAACATCCTCTATTTGTTTACCTTTTGAAACATCAATATCCTTTTATGATTTCTTACCACTAGAGGTGCTACCTTCATATAAAACCATAAGAAGATCTTCCTCATAATTTTTTGAAGCATCCTCATACATAGTATTACCAAAATTCAAACCATCATTTGTATAATCATCCTCAAGGTGACCAAAATTTCCACATCTAAAGCACTTAAGCACAACAAATATATTCCTCTTTTCTCTTCCTTCCTTTTCTGTTAGAAACAACATCTCATTTCTATCATCACTTGAAGAACTTCCATCATCACTACTAGAACACTAACTTGATTTGTCTGTGTAGAAAATTTTATTGTGTTTTTGGAAGTACTTATTCCCT
This sequence comes from Wollemia nobilis, assembly GCA_028583015.1. Taxonomy (NCBI): domain Eukaryota; kingdom Viridiplantae; phylum Streptophyta; class Pinopsida; order Araucariales; family Araucariaceae; genus Wollemia; species Wollemia nobilis. The sequence continues at coordinate 34,591 of JAQPPZ010000184.1, forward strand.
TGACTGTTTTGCTCATTTCTGTTCTTCCTTTGATACATGTGCTTCTCAGATTCCCTATGCTTATAATCCTATTTTTCTTCATCATAATCATCCTAGGGTTTTGGAAATTCAGTAGCATAGTGACCAAACTTTCCACAATTGAAACATTTAATAGATTTCATACCTTTGTGCTTTCTTGAGAACTTGCCCTTCCTGTTGTAGTTTGCTTCTTCATCACTAGAAGAATCATCACTATCTTCTTGTTTTTTACCCTTGGACTTCTTGGTAGCTTTGAAAGCTGCCTCCTTCTTAGGATCAGGTACCACTTTAGTTCTTAACTCAAAAGCTGCAAGTATACTATGAAGCTCATCCATTTTCAATTTATCCAAATCCTTGGCTTCCTCAATAGCTAAAATATTTTCACTAAATCTATTTAGAAGAGACCTCAAAATTTTATCACAAACATCATTTTCAGCAAGCTCAAGACCTAGTTCCTTCATGGAATTAACAATCTCATCCATATGAAGCATATATTCACTAATATTTTCTTCATCATTCATCTTGAGTTGTTCAAACATACCTTTGTAATATCTCAATTTCTCTTTTCTAACATTTGCATCACCTATATGAACCACTTGCAATTGATCCCACATTTCCTTTGATGTATTACAATGAATCACCTTTGTAATATCTACATTTTGTAGACCTTTCAGAATTACATTCATTGCCCTTGAATTTCTATGATGTAGAAGTTTCTCATCTTTAGTAGTAGGAGGGATCTTTGGAATAGTGTACCCAAACTCAACTGCTTCCCAAACTTCATTTTCAAGAGCCATTATATGAACCTTCATATTTATGCTCCATATACCAAAATCTATCCCATCAAGAATAGGTGCTAAATTACCACTTGTAAAATCCATTGTGTTCTTTTCAAGCTTTTCCTTAATTCTGTGCAACTCTTTCGAAGGAACCTGCTATGATACCAATTGAACAACACAAGCTTATACTGAGAGGGGGGGTGAACAATATAATACCACTTTTTAACTTTTTCCTTTTACTTCAGAAAGCAATGCAATGAACCAATAGCAAAATCAAATAAGTAATCAAACCAGTGTACAAGTCATCACATAATTGAGACACCAATATAACGTGGTTCACCCAAGGTGGGCTACTCCATAGATAAAATCTTTCACTAAATTTTCTCAATCAAATCCTTTCGGAATACTTCCCAATTACAATGTTTATGGAATTCTTGTCCAAAGGAGAATCCTTCCCCTAATCAAATATTTATGAGTGTCCTACCCAAAGGAGATGTCCTATCCCCCAAAGAAATATTATGATCCTCTTGCCCAAAGGAGATGTTCTATCCCCCAAATCTCTAGAAGTTATACTTGATAAGATCACTACCTCTTCTATCGCTAGCAGGTGGAACTCCTTTCCAGAGAATATTTCATGTCCTTCTTGCTCTGGCTCTAGAGACTACGATCCTCACCAATCACCTCCATAACTGCTCATAAACACCTGTACTAAACATAGTCAGTTGATCCAACACAAGTCTTCTCAAACTCTGTCACAAATCTACATCAAACTCAGTCCTTTGGTCCAACATAAATCTGCTCTCAAATCTCTGTCATATCTGTCCCAAGATTAAGCAAAAATCTTGAAAAAATCAATCACAACTGCTCAAAAGTCTTCATTAAGAGTTCATCAAATCTGTCCATAAGTTCTTCAACAAGAACCTATCCAAATCAGTCCATAAGTTCTCCACAAGAACCTATCCAAATCAGTCCACAAGTTCTCAACAAGAACCTATCCAGATCAGTCCATAAGTTCTCCATAATAACCTATCCAAATCTATCCTAGCAAGCTCACCAAGAACTTGCCCAAATCAGCTCAAGCAAGTTTACCAAGAAAGGTACCCAATGTGAACACACAAAGAGAATTGTTGGAGATCAAATGTGTTTCATCCAATCATATCAAATCAATCTCATAAAAGCATAAATAGAATTGTTAGAGACTCAATATGTTCTATCCTTCAACTCTCAATCTCAACTCAAATCAATCTCATAGAAGTAGTATACTTTCACAAGATATTGAACCACAACCCAACAATTGCCAATAATGCAATATCAAGGGATCAACTCCTCCAACATAGAATAATAACTTGCTATCAAACCCTAGCCAAGTTAGTTTTCAAGAACTCAAAGCAATCTCTCTCTAAGCATCAAAAAGGGGTTCAAGATATTTCCAACTCCTCTCAAATGGGAATGCTCAACTTAACCACACAACCAATTTTATCAAGTAAAGTATAACTTGATAAAATAAAATCTCAAAGGAGCAAGCCCAAATCGTGTATCAAGTAAAGCATAACTTGATCAACTCAATATTAATGGAAGCAATCTCAAAACCAAACTCTCAACAACCAAACAACTCAATTAGGGTTTCAACAACTCATAGCAATAGCATAAGCTTCTCACTCAAAAAATCTAAAGCAAAATTCAAATGCTTCCACTCTCATAAACTAGAATTATGCAATAACTCATAAACTCATCATGATATCATAATACATAATCAATACTTCCACTTTTAGAAAATAAGATCCACTCCAAATAAGGAAACTTAATTAAATACTCTTCACTCCAAACTTATTTTTAGAAAACCATCAATCAATAATAACCATGGAAGAATGTGCCCATACCTTTACTTTTATGAAGAAGGAGAACTCAAAATCTATCACAACACTAACTCTCAATTTACCACAAATTAGAGTTAGCAACAATGGAATAATGCACAATGATAAGAGTCCTAATAAAACCTTATCACTCCAACTCGTCAATAATAAAAACTCACAAATCAACAATATTCCTTTACACCTTATAACTCATACTTAATATATCGTAAAATAACTTCAATCTCAAAAATTAATTACAAGAGAATATCCACTCAATAACTCCAAAGGCTCTATAACCCCAATATGACATTAAGCACAATTATTCCTTAAACCCTTATAACTCCTAAAATACATTTACTTCTAAATGCATTTACCACATAAAAATTAAGCATCAATAATAACTATGTCAAAGCAATATTTCTATTTAACCTTATACCTCCATCCAATTACCAACAATAATTGTCAAGTCAATTCAAATATTCCACATTATCAACAAAATATTTACCTTGGCCAAAAATCAATTCTCCAACCTTAGGAGAAGAGTGGAGACACCAACATAAGTGCCAAAGCGCTTCCTCCTCCAAACTCATGGTCCAAAGCAACTGATGTACCATGTGCACAATAATTCATGACCAAAAATGAAACATGCCCGATGCTAATCGATCTCGACACCTCTGCCTAGTGAGCGCATTCTCTCCACTGCATCCATCGTTGGAGCACAAGTTCCCAACAAAACTCTCAAGCACCACTTTTCATTTAACCTTCCCTTTGCTTGCAGAGATTAAAGACAAAAAAATTTGTCTTCCTCATAGGCATACGAAATTGGAACTTAAACACAAAGCAATACGAAACTCGAAAATCACAGAGTAATCCAAAATTGAAGGTCACAAAGCAATATAAATTCGAAGGTAATCACACAAATCAGAGGTGCATTGAACCTTAGGAATTAATACCCTTTAATAGTCTTTTGCATCCAATGCAAGTTGACATTGGCACTGTAAGTCTTCCACATGAGTGCCACTAAGGGTTTAGAAACCCTGTCAATAATAATTATTAAATTAATAATTATTATTTTATTAATAATAAACTTAACTTAAAACCTTTTCAAATGTTTGAGTTAATTTATTTATTAATAATCAAAATAGACTTTTAAGGTTTTTTCAAGGAGCAAACCCTTTTCATTAAGCCAAGATGGTTTTAATAAAAACCCTTAATGAGTCGAGATGATTTTAAGAAAAACCTTTAACCTTGTCAGCATGGTTTTAATTAAAAACCCATAAACAAACATCATGGAACTTTCAAGATATTTTAGTCACCAAACTCTTTTTGACATCAAAACAAATTCATTTTGACATCAACACAAAACTCCTTTTGAAATCGATGGCAACTCACAAACATGAAGCTAAGCAACATACCCAAAATTACCAATAATCTCCCTATTTATCATTGATGGCAAACCACTACTGAAACCACTGCTAAAAAAAAACCTTCAAGCAACTGCTAACTGTCAAAACTAAAACCAACTAAAAACCATCCTCTAGACCTTTGCCCCCCCTGACTCAAGGCTCTCCCCCTTACTCAATCTCTCCCCCTTTGTCATCAATGGCAAAGGGTCACCTTTGGTGCTCAGGGCTAAGAATGAGACTCTTAGCTTAGCCCCTCCCCCACCTCCTATTGAGGTGATTAATTTTGTGGTGGGAGTAAAACTTCCATTAGGCACTGATCATCATCAGTGTCCATAGCTGCCTTTCCATGATTTTCCTGATATCCTTGTCCATGTTCCTATTCCTGTTCTTGTTCATATTCTCATCCCTATTTCTATCCAATCCATTATTCCTATTCTTGTTATTATTCTTATTCCTACCATTATTCCTGTTCCTATTCATAGCCCTAAATCGGTACCTTGGAACTTTAGCTCTATACCATATGGCTGTATGTCCTTCATTATTGAACTTATAACATTTGACAATGTTATTCCTTTGAGATGTGCCTATTTTTTGAATCCTTTGTTGGACCAAACCTTTTCGCGTTGTTAACCCTACAATTAACTGCCTTGTGCCCAAACTGATTACAAGAGTAGCAACACCCTTGAAAGAAATTACAATTTTTGAAATTTCCATTAACTTGTCTTGCTTGAGCCCTGCACTATGAAGCCATGTTTCCAAACCTATGACATGCAAAACATCTTCCATTTAACTTTCCTTGCATTGACCTCATAGGTCCTTTAGTCTTTCTCCCCCTATGCTGATTCCTATTTTCTGATTCTATGCTATCTGAATCACCATCTGAAAACTTACTCTCTGAAGTACTCTCTTCATCTAAACCATATTCTTCTTAGGAGCTCATACTAGATTCCTCAACCTATTCCTTTTGTTTCTTTCCAAAACCAAGACCTATTTTATGTGTTTTTCTTCTTTGATCCTTGATGATTTATTTTACCTTCTTGGAACTTTTTTCACACCTATAAAGCTTCCCCTGGTACTCTTTAGTTTCCTTTTTCAAGGAAGCTACTTCATGTTTTAACTCTTTACACTCAAGAGACCTAGCTGCAAACTCTTATTTGAGTTCCTATGTCTTTGCTATAGAGATATCAAGATTTCCTATAAGCTCATATCTTTCATAACGACATTCATTAAACCTATAAATGAGTCTAGCATATTTCTTTCTTTCTTTATTTAACAAATCAAGAACATTAACAAGTTTAGCCTCAAGATCTACTTATCACTTTTCTTAAACATCCTCTATTTGTTTACCTTTTGAAACATCAATATCCTTTTATGATTTCTTACCACTAGAGGTGCTACCTTCATATAAAACCATAAGAAGATCTTCCTCATAATTTTTTGAAGCATCCTCATACATAGTATTACCAAAATTCAAACCATCATTTGTATAATCATCCTCAAGGTGACCAAAATTTCCACATCTAAAGCACTTAAGCACAACAAATATATTCCTCTTTTCTTTTCCTTCCTTTTCTGTTAGAAACAACATCTCATTTCTATCATCACTTGAAGAACTTCCATCATCACTACTAGAACACTAACTTGATTTGTCTGTGTAGAAAATTTTATTGTGTTTTTGGAAGTACTTATTCCCTTGACTGTTTTGCTCATTTCTGTTCTTCCTTTGATACATGTGCTTCTCGGATTCCCTATGCTTATAATCCTATTTTTCTTCATCATAATCATCCTAGGGTTTTGGAAATTCAGTAGCATAGTGACCAAACTTTCCACAATTGAAACATTTAATAGATTTCATACCTTTGTGCTTTCTTGAGAACTTGCCCTTCCTGTTGTAGTTTGCTTCTTCATCACTAGAAGAATCATCACTATCTTCTTGTTTTTTACCCTTGGACTTCTTGGTAGCTTTGAAAGTTGTCTTCTTCTTAGGATCGGATACCACTTTATTTCTTAACTCAAAAGCTGCAAGTATACTATGAAGCTCATCCATTTTCAATTTATCCAAATCCTTGGCTTCCTCAATAGCTAAAATATTTTCACTAAATCTATTTAGAAGAGACCTCAAAATTTTATCACAAACATCATTTTCAGCAAGCTCAAGACCTAGTTCCTTCATGGAATTAACAATCTCATCCATATGAAGCATATATTCACTAATATTTTCTTCATCATTCATCTTGAGTTGTTCAAACATACCTTTGTAATATCTCAATTTCTCTTTTCTAACATTTGCATCACCTATATGAACCACTTGCAATTGATCCCACATTTCCTTTGATGTATTACAATGAATCACCTTTGTAATATCTACATTTTGTAGACCTTTCAGAATTACATTCATTGCCCTTGAATTTCTATGATGTAGAAGTTTCTCATCTTTAGTAGTAGGAGGGATCTTTGGAATAGTGTACCCAAACTCAACTGCTTCCCAAACTTCATTTTCAAGAGCCATTATATGAACCTTCATATTTATGCTCCATATACCAAAATCTATCCCATCAAGAATAGGTGCTAAATTACCACTTGTAAAATCCATTGTGTTCTTTTCAAGATTTTCCTTAATTCTGTGCAACTCTTTCGAAGGAACCTGCTATGATACCAATTGAACAACACAAGCTTATACTGAGAGGGGGGGTGAACAATATAAGACCACTTTTTAACTTTTTCCTTTTACTTCAGAAAGCAATGCAATGAACCAATAGCAAAATCAAATAAGTAATCAAACCAGTGTACAAGTCATCACATAATTGAGACACCAATATAACGTGGTTCACCCAAGGTGGGCTACTCCATAGATAAAATCTTTCACTAAATTTTCTCAATCAAATCCTTTCGGAATACTTCCCAATTACAATGTTTATGGAATTCTTGTCCAAAGGAGAATCCTTCCCCTAATCAAATATTTATGAGTGTCCTACCCAAAGGAGATGTCCTATCCCCCAAAGAAATATTATGATCCTCTTGCCCAAAGGAGATGTTCTATCCCCCAAATCTCTAGAAGTTATACTTGATAAGATCACTACCTCTTCTATCGCTAGCAAGTGGAACTCCTTTCCAGAGAATATTTCATGTCCTTCTTGCTCTGGCTCTAGAGACTACGATCCTCACCAATCACCTCCATAACTGCTCATAAACACCTGTACTAAACATAGTCAGTTGATCCAGCACAAGTCTTCTCAAACTCTGTCACAAATCTACATCAAACTCAGTCCTTTGGTCCAACATAAATCTGCTCTCAAATCTCTGTCATATCTGTCCCAAGATTAAGCAAAAATCTTGAAAAAATCAATCACAACTGCTCAAAAGTCTTCATTAAGAGTTCATCAAATCTGTCCATAAGTTCTTCAACAAGAACCTATCCAAATCAGTCCATAAGTTCTCCACAAGAACCTATCCAAATCAGTCCACAAGTTCTCAACAAGAACCTGTCCAGATCAGTCCATAAGTTCTCCATAATAACCTATCCAAATCTATCCTAGCAAGCTCACCAAGAACTTGCCCAAATCAGCTCAAGCAAGTTTACCAAGAAAGGTACCCAATGTGAACACACAAAGAGAATTGTTGGAGATCAAATGTGTTTCATCCAATCATATCAAATCAATCTCATAAAAGCATAAATAGAATTGTTAGAGACTCAATATGTTCTATCCTTCAACTCTCAATCTCAACTCAAATCAATCTCATAGAAGTAGTATACTTTCACAAGATCTTGAACCACAACCCAACAATTGCCAATAATGCAATATCAAGGGATCAACTCCTCCAACATAGAACAATAACTTGCTATCAAACCCTAGCCAAGTTAGTTTTCAAGAACTCAAAGCAATCTCTCTCTAAGCATCAAAAAGGGGTTCAAGATATTTCCAACTCCTCTCAAATGGGAATGCTCAACTTAACCACACAACCAAGTTTATCAAGTAAAGTATAACTTGATAAAATAAAATCTCAAAGGAGCAAGCCCAAATCGTGTATCAAGTAAAGCATAACTTGATCAACTCAATATTAATGGAAGCAATCTCAAAACCAAACTCTCAACAACCAAACAACTCAATTAGGGTTTCAACAACTCATAGCAATAGCATAAGCTTCTCACTCAAAAAACCTAAAGCAAAATTCAAATGCTTCCACTCTCATAAACTAGAATTATGCAATAACTCATAAACTCATCATGATATCATAATACATAATCAATACTTCCACTTTTAGAAAATAAGATCCACTCCAAATAAGGAAACTTAATTAAATACTCTTCACTCCAAAATTATTTTTAGAAAACCATCAATCAATAATAACCATGGAAGAATGTGCCCATACCTTTACTTTTATGAAGAAGGAGAACTCAAAATCTATCACAACACTAACTCTCAATTTACCACAAATTAGAGTTAGCAACAATGGAATAATGCACAATGATAAGAGTCCTAATAAAACCTTATCACTCCAACTCGTCAATAATAAAAACTCACAAATCAACAATATTCCTTTACACCTTATAACTCATACTTAATATATCGTAAAATAACTTCAATCTCAAAAATTAATTACAAGAGAATATCCACTCAATAACTCCAAAGGCTCTATAACCCCAATATGACATTAAGCACAATTATTCCTTAAACCCTTATAACTCCTAAAATACATTTACTTCTAAATGCATTTACCACATAAAAATTAAGCATCAATAATAACTATGTCAAAGCAATATTTCTATTTAACCTTATACCTCCATCCAATTACCAACAATAATTGTCAAGTCAATTCAAATATTCCACATTATCAACAAAATATTTACCTTGGCCAAAAATCAATTCTCCAACCTTAGGAGAAGAGTGGAGACACCGACATAAGTGCCAAAGCGCTTCCTCCTCCAAACTCATGGTCCAAAGCAACTGATGTACCATGTGCACAATAATTCATGACCAAAAATGAAACATGCCCGATGCTAATCGATCTCGACACCTCTGCCTAGTGAGCGCATTATCTCCACTGCATCCATCGTTGGAGCACAAGTTCCCAACAAAACTCTCAAGCACCACTTTTCATTTAACCTTCCCTTTGCTTGCAGAGATTAAAGACAAAAAAATTTGTCTTCCTCATAGGCATACGAAATTGGAACTTAAACACAGAGCAATACGAAACTCGAAAATCACAGAGTAATCCAAAATTGAAGGTCACAAAGCAATATAAATTCGAAGGTAATCACACAAATCAGAGGTGCATTGAACCTTAGGAATTAATACCCTTTAATAGTCTTTTGCATCCAATGCAAGTTGACATTGGCACTTGTAAGTCTTCCACATGAGTGCCACTAAGGGTTTAGAAACCTTGTCAATAATAATTATTAAATTAATAATTATTATTTTATTAATAATAAACTTAACTTAAAACCTTCTCAAATGTTTGAGTTAATTTATTTATTAATAATCAAAATAGACTTTTAAGGTTTTTTCAAGGAGCAAACCCTTTTCATTAAGCCAAGATGGTTTTAATAAAAACCCTTAATGAGTCGAGATGATTTTAAGAAAAACCTTTAACCTTGTCAGCATGGTTTTAATTAAAAACCCATAAACAAACATCATGGAACTTTCAAGATATTTTAGTCACCAAACTCTTTTTGACATCAAAACAAATTCATTTTGACATCAACACAAAACTCCTTTTGAAATCGATGGCAACTCACAAACATGAAGCTAAGAAACATACCCAAAATTACCAATAATCTCCCTATTTATCATTGATGGCAAACCACTACTGAAACCACTGCTAAAAAAAAACCTTCAAGCAACTGCTAACTGTCAAAACTAAAACCAACTAAAAACCATCCTCTAGACCTTTGTCCCCCCTGACTCAAGGCTCTCCCCCTTACTCAATCTCTCCCCCTTTGTCATCAATGGCAAAGGGTCACCTTTGGTGCTCAGGGCTAAGAATGAGAATCTTAGCTTAGCCCCTCCCCCACCTCCTATTGAGGTGATTAATTTTGTGGTGGGAGTAAAACTTCCATTAGGCAACCGATCATCATCGGTGTCCATAGTCTGCCTTTCCATGATTTTCCTGATATCCTTGTCCATGTTCCTATTCCTCTTCTTGTTCATATTCTCATCCCTATTTCTATCCAATCCATTATTCCTATTCTTTTTATTATTCTTATTCCTACCATTATTCCTGTTCCTATTCATAGCCCTAAATCGGTACCTTGGAACTTTAGCTCTATACCATATGGCTATATGTCCTTCATTATTGAACTTATAACATTTGACAATGTTATTCCTTTGATATGTGCCTATTTTTTGAATCCTTTGTTGGACCAAACCTTTTCGCGTTGTTAACCCTACAATTAACTGCCTTGTGCCCAAACTGATTACAAGAGTAGCAACACCCTTGAAAGAAATTACAATTTTTGAAATTTCCATTAACTTGTCTTGCTTGAGCCCTGCACTATGAAGCCATGTTTCCAAACCTATGACATGCAAAACATCTTCCATTTAACTTTCCTTGCCTTGACCTCATAGGTCCTTTAGTATTTCTCCCCCTATGCTGATTCCTATTTTCTGATTCTATGCTATCTGAATCACCATCTGAAAACTTACTCTCTGAAGTACTCTCTTCATCTAAACCATATTCTTCTTAGGAGCTCATACTAGATTCCTCAACCTATTCCTTTTGTTTCTTTCCAAAACCAAGACCTATTTTATGTGTTTTTCTTCTTTGATCCTTGATGATTTATTTTACCTTCTTGGAACTTTTTTCACACCTATAAAGCTTCCCCTGGTACTCTTTAGTTTCCTTTTTCAAGGAAGCTACTTCATGTTTTAACTCTTTACACTCAAGATACCTAGTCGCAAACTCTTATTTGAGTTCCTATGTCTTTGCTATAGAGATATCAAGATTTCCTATAAGCTCATATCTTTCATAACGACATTCATTAAACCTATAAATGAGTCTAGCATATTTCTTTCTTTCTTTATTTAACAAATCAAGAACATTAACAAGTTTAGCCTCAAGATCTACTTATCACTTTTCTTAAACATCCTCTATTTGTTTACCTTTTGAAACATCAATATCCTTTTATGATTTCTTACCACTAGAGGTGCTACCTTCATATAAAACCATAAGAAGATCTTCCTCATAATTTTTTGAAGCATCCTCATACATAGTATTACCAAAATTCAAACCATCATTTGTATAATCATCCTCAAGGTGACCACAATTTCCACATCTAAAGCACTTAAGCACAAAAAATATATTCCTCTTTTCTTTTCCTTCCTTTTCTGTTAGAAACAACATCTCATTTCTATCATCACTTGAAGAACTTCCATCATCACTACTAGAACACTAACTTGATTTGTCTGTGTAGAAAATTTTATTGTGTTTTTGGAAGTACTTATTCCCTTGACTGTTTTGCTCATTTCTGTTCTTCCTTTGATACATGTGCTTCTCAGATTCCCTATGCTTATAATCCTATTTTTCTTCATCATAATCATCCTAGGGTTTTGGAAATTCAGTAGCATAGTGACCAAACTTTCCACAATTGAAACATTTAATATATTTCATACCTTTGTGCTTTCTTGAGAACTTGCCCTTCCTGTTGTAGTTTGCTTCTTCATCACTAGAAGAATCATCACTATCTTCTTGTTTTTTACCCTTGGACTTCTTGGTAGCTTTGAAAGTCGCCTCCTTCTTAGGATCGAGTACCACTTTAGTTCTTAACTCAAAAGTCTGCAAGTATACTATGAAGCTCATCCATTTTCAATTTATCCAAATCCTTGGCTTCCTCAATAGCTAAAATATTTTCACTAAATCTATTTAGAAGAGACCTCAAAATTTTATCACAAACATCATTTTCAGCAAGCTCAAGACCTAGTTCCTTCATGGAATTAACAATCTCATCCATATGAAGCATATATTCACTAATATTTTCTTCATCATTCATCTTGAGTTGTTCAAACATACCTTTGTAATATCTCAATTTCTCTTTTCTAACATTTGCATCACCTATATGAACCACTTGCAATTGATCCCACATTTCCTTTGATGTATTACAATGAATCACCTTTGTAATATCTACATTTTGTAGACCTTTCAGAATTACATTCATTGCCCTTGAATTTCTATGATGTAGAAGTTTCTCATCTTTAGTAGTAGGAGGGATCTTTGGAATAGTGTACCCAAACTCAACTGCTTCCCAAACTTCATTTTCAAGAGCCATTATATGAACCTTCATATTTATGCTCCATATACCAAAATCTATCCCATCAAGAATAGGTGCTAAATTACCACTTGTAAAATCCATTGTGTTCTTTTCAAGCTTTTCCTTAATTCTGTGCAACTCTTTCGAAGGAACCTGCTATGATACCAATTGAACAACACAAGCTTATACTGAGAGGGGGGGTGAAAAATATAAGACCACTTTTTAACTTTTTCCTTTTACTTCAGAAAGCAATGCAATGAACCAATAACAAAATCAAATAAGTAATCAAACCAGTGTACAAGTCATCACATAATTGAGACACCAATATAACGTGGTTCACCCAAGGTGGGCTACTCCATAGATAAAATCTTTCACTAAATTTTCTCAATCAAATCCTTTCGGAATACTTCCCAATTACAATGTTTATGGAATTCCTGTCCAAAGGAGAATCCTTCCCCTAATCAAATATTTATGAGTGTCCTACCCAAAGGAGATGTCCTATCCCCCAAAGAAATATTATGATCCTCTTGCCCAAAGGAGATGTTCTATCCCCCAAATCTCTAGAAGTTATACTTGATAAGATCACTACCTCTTCTATCGCTAGCAGGTGGAACTCCTTTCCAGAGAATATTTCATGTCCTTCTTGCTCTGGCTCTAGAGACTACGATCCTCACCAATCACCTCCATAACTTCTCATAAACACCTGTACTAAACATAGTCAGTTGATCCAGCACAAGTCTTCTCAAACTCTGTCACAAATCTACATCAAACTCAGTCCTTTGGTCCAACATAAATTTGCTCTCAAATCTCTGTCATATCTGTCCCAAGATTAAGCAAAAATCTTGAAAAAATCAATCACAACTGCTCAAAAGTCTTCATTAAGAGTTCATCAAATCTGTCCATAAGTTCTTCAACAAGAACCTATCCAAATCAGTCCATAAGTTCTCCACAAGAACCTATCCAAATCAGTCCACAAGTTCTCCACAAGAACCCATCCAAATCAGTCCATAAGTTCTCCATAATAACCTATCCAAATCTATCCTAGCAAGCTCACCAAGAACTTGCCCAAATCAGCTCAAGCAAGTTTACCAAGAAAGGTACCCAATGTGAACACACAAAGAGAATTGTTGGAGATCAAATGTGTTTCATCCAATCATATCAAATCAATCTCATAAAAGCATAAATAGAATTGTTAGAGACTCAATATGTTCTATCCTTCAACTCTCAATCTCAACTCAAATCATTCTCATAGAAGTAGTATACTTTCACAAGATCTTGAACCACAACCCAACAATTGCCAATAATGCAATATCAAGGGATCAACTCCTCCAACATAGAACAATAACTTGCTATCAAACCCTAGCCAAGTTAGTTTTCAAGAACTCAAAGCAATCTCTCTCTAAGCATCAAAAAGGGGTTCAAGATATTTCCAACTCCTCTCAAATGGGAATGCTCAACTTAACCACACAACCAAGTTTATCAAGTAAAGTATAACTTGATAAAATAAAATCTCAAAGGAGCAAGCCCAAATCGTGTATCAAGTAAAGCATAACTTGATCAACTCAATATTAATGGAAGCAATCTCAAAACCAAACTCTCAACAACCAAACAACTCAATTAGGGTTTCAACAACTCATAGCAATAGCATAAGCTTCTCACTCAAAAAACCTAAAGCAAAATTCAAATGCTTCCACTCTCATAAACTAGAATTATACAATAAATCATAAACTCATCATGATATCATAATACATAATCAATACTTCCACTTTTAGAAAATAAGATCCACTCCAAATAAGGAAACTTAATTAAATACTCTTCACTCCAAACTTATTTTTAGAAAACCATCAATCAATAATAACCATGGAAGAATGTGCCCATACCTTTACTTTTATGAAGAAGGAGAACTCAAAATATATCACAACACTAACTCTCAATTTACCACAAATTAGAGTTAGCAACAATGGAATAATGCACAATGATAAGAGTCCTAATAAAACCTTATCACTCCAACTCGTCAATAATAAAAACTCACAAATCAACAATATTCCTTTACACCTTATAACTCATACTTAATATATCGTAAAATAACTTCAATCTCAAAAATTAATTACAAGAGAATATCCACTCAATAACTCCAAAGGCTTTCTAACCCCAATATGACATTAAGCACAATTATTCCTTAAACCTTTATAACTCCTAAAATACATTTACTTCTAAATGCATTTACCACATAAACATTAAGCATCAATAATAACAATGTCAAAGCAATATTTATATTTAACCTTATACCTCCATCCAATTATGAACAATAATTGCCAAGTCAATTAAAATATTCCACATTATCAACAAAATATTTACCTTGGCCAAAAATCAATTCTCCAACCTTAGGAGAAGTGTGGAGACACCAACATAAACACCAAAGCACTTCCTCCTCCAAAATAATGGCCCAAAGCAACTATTGTACCATGTGCACAATAATTTGTGACCAAAAATGAAACATGCCTGACATGAATCGATCTTGATGCCACTGTCTAGCGAGCGCCTTCGTTCCACTGCTTTCATCATTGGAGTACAAGTGCCCAACAAAACTCTCAAGCGCCACTCATCGTTTTAACTTCCCTTTGCTCGCAAAGATTAAAGATAAACTAATTTTTCTTCCTCATAGGTGTATGAAATCGAAACTTAAACACGGAGCAATATGAAACTCAAAAATCATAGAGCAATCCGAAATCGAAGGTCACAAAGCAATACCAATTCGAAGTTAATCTCGCAAATTGAAGTTGCATTGAACCTTAGGAATTAATGCCCTTTAATAGTCTTTTGCATCCCATGCAAGTTGACATCGGTGTTGTAAGTCTTCCACATGAGCCCCGCTAAGGGTTTAGAAACCCTTTCAATAATAATTATTAAATTAATAATTATTATTTTATTAATAATAAAATTAACTTAAAACCTTTTCAAAGGTTTGAGTTAATTTATTTATTAATAATCAAAATGGACTTTTAAGGTTTTTTCAAGGAGAAAAAGCCTTTTCATTAAGCCAATATGGTTTTAATAAACACCCTTAATAAGTCTAGATGGTTTTAATAAAAACCTTTAACATTGTCACCATGGTTTTATTTAAAAACCCATAAACAAAGATTATGGAACTTTCAAGATATTTTTGTCACCAAACTCTTTTTGACATTAGCACAAATTTCTTTTGACATCAACACAAAACTCCTTTTGACATCAATGACAACTCACAAACATGAAGCTAGGCAACATATCCAAAATTGCCAACATCTATGTATCGAAATAAGAGAATAACACCTAATCTAATGAGCCAATTGCAACTCTAAACCAAATGCAAATAAAAAAACCTAATCTAATGAGCTATTTTGTACCTTTTGGAGTCAATGTGCATATAAATAAAATCCTAGTCTAATGAGCCAATGAGTCCTTTTGAATTAAAACAAACAAGCAACTAACCTAATGAGTCATTTTGAGTCCAATACAAATAAAAGCAACTACTTCTAATGAGTCCTTCAAGTCCTTTTTAGCTGAAAAAAAGAAAATAAATACCTATGGTAATGAATCATTGAGTCTTTGAGTCTTGTGTAAAATAGGAAAACCTAACCTGATGAGCCATTCTGAGTATTAAGTCTTGTGCAAGCACGCATGCCTACACTAATGAACCACATTGAGCCCAATGTTCAGTCTTAAGTCTTGAACATCATGAGATTTGTACAAAAAAATAAACCTAACCAAATGTACCTTTTTTTATTACTATTAACCTAGAGAAAAAAATCTATAAGATGTAGGGAGGTGTACAACTATCCTAGAGAAGAAATTTCTAGTGCAAATGAAGAGGGGAGAACTTGATCTAATCTAAAAGGAGAGGACTTTTAATTATTCTAGAAACTAGAAGAGAATCAAAAATTAAAAACAATAAACTATGCTTATCCAATTTGAGGAACTTACCTATGAACCATAAACTTATGGAGTGACCTCTATGTTTATTTGTAAACTACTAGTGGTAGCTACAAATTGCCAGTATTTGATATCTGAGTGTGGACCACCAACCGTTATTTCTAGTTATTTGTGGTGGTTGTGCAATGCTACACATTGAAGTTTAAGGTCTCAATGTGGCTGCGTCGTGAGACTACTAGAAGCGTATGACCAAAATAGAGATCAAAGCATTAGTGAAGGTAGTGAACTAGAGGCACAAAACAATAAAAACCCCTTAAAACACCACACATTAGGCACCTAAGAATAAGAATAAGAAATATTCACTATCTCTATGATTCTATATTAAGATACAAAATTCCTAATGAGTTAAGGGTGAGCGTCCCACGGGGCGTGCCATTTTGTAGACATGAAAATACACCATGTAATGAAAGCAAACAAAGATGAAATATTTTTTAAATAAACAATTTTGAATACAATGTGACCCTTTGGAGGGCACTTTTACAAATGATACAGTTCAAGAACAAAGGGGATGACCCATTTTTACATCAATGATGCTTGATGCAATCTCCCGTTTTCATGTCACAATCGAGTTGTGGGTGGGTTTTTCATGAGCCTCTTCGACAATCCTAGAATTTTGCTAGTTGTGTAACACTTGCACACATGCTCACAATATGGATTTAGTAATATCTAATGGGTCTTTCTCAAATGAGACCCTAGACATAGTAAAAGAAACAAAGCCTTAAAAAAATCATGCAAATGATTAAAAAACTTGAAAACAATCTCACAAGACTTGAAAATATAATATTTTTTATCTCCATTCACTAATATGCTATCTGGAATGCTCTGTTTGATTTTATCTTAGTAACCACCAATGGAGGTTGGTTCTGGGTGGTCATAGGTGGCAGTTGAGACTATACAATTTCCAGCGGTAGTTTGGATGGCATTGTATATGGGATTGAGTGCATTGGATGGGAGGTTTTGGTGATGGTTAGTGTCCTCTGGTGCAAGTATGGTGATAGAATGTTGATTGTTCTAGGTGCAGTTGTTGGTTAAAGTTGAATTGACTCCTTTGTGTGGACTTCATGGCTAGAAAGGCTAGGCTTCTCAAGGTAGGTGGCAAAGGAAGCTAGGATCTCCAATGACATCAAGGAAGACTAGTACAATTTTGGCATCATAATAATAGCTTCACCTCACTCCTTTTTAATGAATAAAATAAAGAGAAATTTATAGGAATTTTGTTGAGGGGAGGGGTAGGTGACATGGCAATGAGGTAGACCTAATTTAGAACCAAGTGGAGGATGGAAAATCTAAGAAAAATATAGGGAGGATACATGGAGGAATTTCCACCCTCCCCATTTAATAGCCTTGGGTGGGGTGACCTCTCAACTATCCAAGTTCCATAAACTGGCCTAGGGGTGATGATATGTGCATGGGGACAAGTGTGCCTTGAGGGATGACCATGGAATTTAAAATTGCCAAAAAGGTGACATGGAAGGACTAACACATTAAATATGCTATTTTGATTCCTTTTGACTTGGGTATTTTCATTGCATTTTTTAAATTATCAAAATTTGGAGGGAAAGAGGGATGGGGAGACAAGGTGGATTGAATGAGGTATTTAGGTAGGGATTATGGATAGGCCTAGGGATTTGCTTTATTTGGATGAGGGTTGCCTTGGGTTTTGACGATTTGATTGGTATTTTAAAATTCTTTTCTAAACATGCCCCTTGGAATTGAGTCATGGATTAGAAGGGTGATTAGGTGGATAATATGGATTATAGGACTTTTTGAGGAAATAGAGGAAAATTTGAGATGGATTAGGTAGAAATTAGGAGATTATAAAGGCTAAGAAATAATTAGGAGAATTAAATTGAGTAGGAGAAAATTAAGGAAATATTAGAGAGAATTAGAGGAAATTTAAGAAATTAGGAGGAAATAGAAAATTAGAGGGAAATTAGAGGAATTAGGGAGACATTAGGAGAACTTAGAGAAATTAGAAGAAATTTAGTAGAATAAGACAAAATTAGAAAGCTTCGATGGAAATTAGAAGAATTTAGAGTAATTAGGAGAATTTAGAGGGAAATTGACTCGATTAGAGAGGAAAGAAGATATACTAGAAGAATTTAAGAGGGATTAGGAGT
This sequence comes from Wollemia nobilis, assembly GCA_028583015.1. Taxonomy (NCBI): domain Eukaryota; kingdom Viridiplantae; phylum Streptophyta; class Pinopsida; order Araucariales; family Araucariaceae; genus Wollemia; species Wollemia nobilis. The sequence goes on from JAQPPZ010000184.1 coordinate 52,984, forward strand.
ATTTGGAAATTGCTAGAAAATAAGGGAATTGAGAGGAATTTGATGAAACTAGAAACTAGAATAAAAAGAAGAGAATTTGGAGAATTTTAGATGAATTAGAAGGGGAATTAGAAAATTGAGAGGATTTGAGCGATTTTTTGTAATCAGAGATGGTTTTGTGGTAATTTTAGGATTTTGGTGATTTTTATGGGGATTTGAAGGGTGTTTTGAGAGTTTTCATGGATAGGTTGTGTGAATGATTAATAAATTGGTGTATGCAAATATAAATTAAATAGGATAAACTAAGTTTAAAATAAAATAATATTGATTATCTGGGTGGCCAAGAGGAGAAGATAATGAGTGAAGAAGAAGATATGAAAACCCCAATTTTAGACTCAAAAATATTTTTATGGAGAAGGGAGAAATCTTGGAATGAAATATCTAGGTATGCCCTAATGTTCTGCTCCCTCTATCTCTATGAATGAAAATTTTTAGTCCAACTCCTTTGCTTATTTGGTGGATGTATTGCCCGATGCTATTAATACATGTGTGGATATTTTACCTTCCAATTCATCTAACCCAAATAAGGACCTTTGTGTTATGGATAATCACTATGACTCTTCCTTGGGAAATTATTTTGAGATATCATTCTAGGGTGGTGGTAAATAGATACTACTACGTGACTTGAAATCTAGGAAAGACAAAGCAAGTGCAACACCTAGTAGAATAACTAGGATTAAAAAAAGGGTCAATAGACATTGGATTTGTATCCAGATATAGGAGATAAAAAAATTACGAGATCATATAGAGAGAAATAGAGGTGGAGACTACAAATGAAACCCAAACAACTCTAGACTTGGGTGGAAGAAAGAAACAACAATCCAAATCCAAAAAATGAAAGTTACCTTGGGGAGTGTAAGGGATCTCAATGCCCCTTATAAGAACATAGTTATATTCATAAAAGGAAGCAAAGTCAAGATATTGAATTTCTTTAAATTTGCATGAGGAAATGGAGTTGGTGTCCTGTGAACCTGACCGATCTTACCTCTGCCTAATATGTTCATAAGTATGGTCTCTTTGTGTTTGGTGTTAGAAAAGTGAAATACTTGATCTTATTGAATGGAAGGAGCCTTGATTAAATAGCAAAGGCATACAATATTATCCATTGGATCATAATTATTTGAGGTAATCTTAGGCACACAGATTATCCTAGTAACAACTTAGAATGCAATTTATTATTCTAACACCCCCCTTAAGTGGTACTAGGATATACTAACATCCCCCTTAAGTGATACTAGGAGGTAGAAAATCAATAAAATCAAACAAGTGGTATATCCACAATTATGAGTCCTACCAACAAGGCCTGATAAGGTACTCATGTACAGTATATCCATAAGAAATCTCAAGCTGAAAGATGATGAAAAAACTGTAAGGGAGAAAACCACCTGCCAGAATAGAAGAAGAAGAAGAAATAAGATGTACATGGAGGATGAAGTAAGATTCTAAACCCCCCTTAAGGAAAACTTCCATAAAGGAGCTTGCAAAAGATACATAAAATGTCTCTAAAAAATAGATAAGCCTCATCACCGCACTGAAATAAATCATACTCCCAGACTGGTGCTTGTGACAAATATCAAGGTTGTGAGCCATGAAAAGGAGGTCACTAAAGAAAATCCCCTGAAACCAAAGTGTCTCAAAAAAATAAAAGTGTGAAGATAGTGTGGAAAGAACCACAAGAATCACAAGGGATGTCCAAAATTGACTCTACAAGCATAAGTAGTGGTTTTCACCTATATGAACACAATGGACTGATAATAAGATCAAAAAAGTTGAACAAATAGTAAAATCAAGGGAATGAAGCACTAAGGTAGCTTTCTAATGTGTCCTTATGGTGACCTCCTCATCCTACCAGAATGCATGGGTAACCAGCACTGCAACGACTAGGTGATATAGAGGAGATGACTAGATACTAGGATCACTTAGAAAGTCTGGGAGTGTCGGGTTCAACCGAGAATGCACTCCATGATACAATAATTTTTGAGCCACAAAAAAGTGTGGAAAATAGTTTCAAAAAAATGAAAATGGACTGCACCATCTTGTCCATCTCGAAAAAACCTTTCTGATAACTATAAATACCCCTATATACGGGTGACATAATGACCTTCATTTGAAGAAAATACAACAATCTTCTTCTTTTTCCCTTAAAGGCTAGAAAATAACAGGTTTTATATATAGACTATGTGGGCAAAACTTAAAGGCTAGAAAATAGCCTCCACTTTCTTAAACAAAATTTATAAGTGCCCCTTTTTGAATAATATAAATACCCCTCTCACCATAGTTAAGGCCTAATACATTTTAAAAAAAAACTAAAAATAATGAGTGCCTCTTGAAATAAAAATGAGCCCACACATATTTTTTAATAGGCCATTTAAAAAAAAAGGACGATGTTGCACACTATTTGAGCTTATTAAAAATGTTTATTAAATCCCATAGGAACCATAAAAAATGGAATACTTCATTACATCTGCCTTAGCCTGAATAGTCTACCTCCAAGTCAAAAAAAAAAAAAATTGTGCAACAGGTCTTATATAGTGAAATTCCACCTACAATATCTTTGTAACGACACTATTCTCCACCACATGTAGACTGCCAGCCAAAACATTGGAATGCAGGCAGCCTGCCATTATGCATTCTTCACGTGGCTATGGACAAACAAGTTGTATTTCACCTATATGCTTGAATTGATAGGTTGCGCCCCCTCAATACTTTTATCATGAATAGCAGCAATGTGTTGGGCTATGAGAAATTAACACTGATGCATACGGTGATCTAGCAGTGAATAGCTACAAAAAGCAGCACTATTAAAAAAATTAATGCATATGGTACTATATCCCATAGTCAAGGCTCAAAAAAGAAATAAACACAAAATATTTGTGATCTTTTCAAGCCAAAGAAATTCATGGCCACAATGAGATCAATAAGAAGGTCGTGGTGTCCTTCCTGCACACATCATAGGAGATACAGGTTGTATTCTGTTTACTTCGATGGTGTGGGGCACGTTAAAAAAATTTCTTTTTTGTACGTTCGAAGTTTATTTCTCAGTAGTCACTCCCAACCGAGCCATGACTGTCTTTTCAAAATACCTCCAAATTCTTTGAAGCAAGTAAGCACGACCCATCATGCTCCATCGGTGACTCCGTAGTAATACACAACCACAAAATTGTAGGGAATATCTTTGCTTCCATTGCATTTGCAAAGGTGTGGGGCCAAAAAATATAGCAGGTGTGAACATTCGGCCAGAAAGGCCTAATGAGGACAAGAGGAAGCATTGTAGAATTAGAGTGATTGGCGTCCACTAAAGCAGCAGATGAAAGCTTTCAGTGATGTCGTGGAGAGGGTTCGTGAGCGGAGCACATTCGAGAAATTCATCCACAAATTTAGGATCTCCGTCAACTTCACATCATTCTCAAGCTCTCCGCGTCTGCTCGAAATAGATATACTGCCTTGCCCCGGTCTGGTCTTCAACAGCGTGCTGCCTACTACACAATAATTGACCGCCTATGTGCATATCCTCCACAATGCCTCGCTCAGACTACAGAAACAGGCAGAATGAGTCATCTACAATATTATCTATGACTGCACTATGGCCTCCTCCAGTGATCGAAAAATACAGCGGAAATCTGCACAACCAGTCAAAATTAAAAGCTTTCTCTAGTGTCATCTCACACATTCAGAAATAGTGCTAAAACATTTATGTCATTGCAGTAATAGTAATTTAATCAGTAATAGTAATTTAATCAACACCTCCAACAATTTCTCATGAACTGCATTTGCCACATCACCTTCAGAAAAAGATGTCATACGACTAGAAATTACCTCTTCTCGGGCATCTAGGGTAAAACAACAATTTTACAGCCACGTCTAGGGGGGCAATTTCTATGCCAACACTGGATATAAACTACATTTCGGGGTTACTCCATCCACACCCATGGACAATTTCCATGTGACAGGATTGCTGAATTTTCTGTTACGCCGAAGTATATCACGAAAAACATATCGCAGTCTCCTTCTCCAACAGATATGCAAAATCTCTTTGTCAGTTAACAACAACCATAAAGAAAATCTTGAGAGCCACTACGCTCAAATTTGCTCCTGCTAGTACAATCCACTCCAGCTAAATACACAGCATAACCAATAAATCAAGCGAGCAACAAACTAGAATATAAAAAATTTAGGGGTGATGATGTTCTCTGAAAAAAATCCACATTCCATTAGAAAATCCGCCTTCTTTGTCACTTATTTGTTGAAAAATATTGACGTGGAGGGACTGCATCTTTGTCACATCTAACAGTAGATCTGCTTGGCTACTCGACTCCATTTTCTCCAAGCTCCCGTGGAGTGGCCTGAACTGTCTCACAATCCCTCCATGCGAATGCCCAGTGATGTGCTCGCTGATAGTGGTGACAGCTCCACTACGGCTTCCAGAACACTCTAGACAACGCTCCATCCGGTGCCATGATGCCACTGATTGTGCACCTTTGAATGAAAACCCTCATGGATGACACTGTCATGTCCTTCACGACGATCACAGAAAAACAATAGTCATTTACTTGCGCGTACGTGAGTCATCAATAGCGTCCAACGCAACTTGACGTGGATCATCCACCAGTACTGCATCATCTGAATTTTCCCTGCACTAAAAATAATTAGAAAAACTACATTGTAACCAATTCTTGTCATCTTTGATGGCATTTTCATGCCACGATGCTCGAACCCAAATCGCAAAATTGCTAGTGAAAGATGTTTTTTTTTCGGTAATAGCTTGTTGCTCCTCTTCCTTCAATGCACAGTTTTTAATGGCACACAAAAAAACAAAGTCCACTCCACCGAATACGAACTCCACCATGAGAAACTTGCAGTTACGAACCAATAAAAATATATTAACATCCTCGACAGGCGTATAAAAAATTCAATTTATGCACAAATATCATTTATAAATAATTGAATCACTGGCAACAAGACAATCCAATGCCATCTCAAACCCACTGAAGGCAGATCCAACTCGTCCACTCGAACCAAAACTGGAAAAATATTTACCCAATGAAAGCAGCATTCATTCGCTGTGACCAGCTCACGTGTGGCGACATGCGCTTCATTCTAAACATTGGAAAACCACCTCGAAGTTTCTTTGAGTCCCACGCCATCGTCACCTTCTGAGTGTGCTATAGAAGGCTACACCATAGACACCCCCGAGTTGTTCTCAGCATACCCAAACCATGAAATCATTCACAGATCAGTGGGAAAAATTCTCCAGTCTTGCGTTCAAGCTGTTGCACCATACAACTTCAACACTGATGAAAACTGCCACTAAAGTTCTACAATGCATCCCTTATGATCGCGTGTAAAAGAAGATATCTCCAGTGTCGATTACAGGTCCAATCTCATCTGCAATATTTTCATTCACGCAGGAAAAATGCGTGACAGTGGATGGAAAAAAATAAAGCGTATAGCAACGAGCACTGCCGACTACATGGGTAACGTGCAAGTGGAGTTAATCGGTCATATTTTATATCCCCAAGCGTGATATTACTGCAGTTCTCCGATGATGAAGCCTGAAGCAACACCACAACACGTCTCGCACACCGAAGAGACCCAATCTGCATCTCATTGGAAGATCCCGTTCTTCCTAAAACTATGAAAAACCGCTCTCAGACTTTCTTCACGGTCTCTTCACCTTAAAACCCTAAAACATTTCTTGATGCTAATTTGATCTCATAATGCATTAAAAATGATTCAAATTTCCACCACATTGATTTTCCACTTACCGCAGCGATGTCCACCCTATCCTAAATGCTGCATTCATCGTCAGAAGGCTCCAAGGTGCTTTTATCAGGAGTTTTTGCCAACGACGGAGTTATTACCGCTCGTAGAATACACAGCACACCAGAAAACTCGGCTCAATTCTGTGAAAATTCGTTCCACAATTTGGGGTATGATGGATGGAGTTACAGGGGTAAATCTGTTTACATCCTCCTCAAGGGAGGTGTCACCCTCATCACTTTGGATCATTTGCTCCTCCATGAGGTTTGACTCCTGATGGTACTGAATTTTGCAACTATAACCTGACCGTCACATAGCTTCCCCATGATATTTTCTTTAGTCGTCGGAGTGCAGCAACTTTATAAAAATCATCCACAAAATTGGATCTAACGCCCTCCTCAAATCAAACTACAGCCCATGAGAAATTCACCATCAATCTGTCGTCTCTAAAACCGGAAAAAAAATGGTAGAAGCAGATATTTTTCACTAGGCGCTGCATCTGGTTCGCCGCCTCCATAATAGTACCCCCTTAGCATATAGCTCCATAAAATCACATGTTGCCTCCACATACCATATCAACGATAAAAATTTCTTTCGCACATCGTTATAGCTCTTCCGCCATAAAAGTTACGATGCTGTAAAATAATAAGATATGGTCAAAATAGAACAATTCATCTATGCTTGGTGGGCACCAAGACTGGATTGGGAGAGCTGAAAGGGTCTGAGATATCATAGCCACAGGAAACACTGAGAGTGTGGAGACATCACTCATCACCCGTTAATATCGAGTAGCGACAAAAATCACGACAATGCTCCATCATGTACAACACCAACGATGCTGCAATATCCAACATTACCCTATACATCAATGAAAGCCAAGAAAAAAAATATCTTCCTCCATGCTTTTGCCAAAATACCCAAATAAACAGATGCTCCACATTTTATTTCCCATCTTGCGTACCAAGGGCAGCATTGCTGCGAACACAGCGTAAGAAAAGATGTACAGGGATCTCCGCCGACTAATTTTTAAAAGGGCATTTAAGGAACCAAAGGGTAGATTTGGAGGATGCCGCTAAAGAAAGCAACATTTAGATTTGTGAAAAAATACCAGATTTACCCTTAAAAATTGCAACCATTAAATTTTTCGTCGAACTTTCTAGTTTTTGATCCATCTTTTACTCCCTTAGTTTAAAAAAAAAAAAAAATTCAAAGAAGGGAAAAAAAAGAGGGGGGATTTCCATGAGGGAAATTCTCCCATGAGGAAAATCTCCTCAGGCTCATAGGGCAAAGAAAGCCTGCTCTATACCAAGTTAGAAAAGTGAAATACTTGATCTTATTGAATGAAATTAACCTTGATTAAATAGAAAAGGCATACAATATAATCCATTGGATCAATAACCAAATGAGCTAATCTCAACCACACAGATTATCCTAGTAACAATTTAGGATGTAATTTAGGATGTAATTTATTTCACTTTTCTACCATTTGGCTCTTGCTCTATAGTGGTATTTAGTGTTGAGTCTTTAGTAATATGTTTTAGGTAGTCTTCGTTGATGGAGTCTTTTTGTGCGGCTCCTCAGTCGGGTATTTTATCTCATCTTTTCTTGTTCTAGTTCATGAGATTAAATTTTTAATCTATGAAAGGAACTGTAAAATTTTTGGGGAGCCTTTGAAAACTCCTAAGTATATGGTGAAAATATAGCCTAGTAAAGGGTATTATTTTAGTGATCTCAAGAATATTTACTACTTCTCATATATTCAATATTCAATAAATATTGACAAAAGAGCAAGGCTAGTACATAGTGAAGGAACATGAAGGGATGATGGAAGACATCTACGCACCACTTCCAAAGTACTACACCTATGAAATAAACTTAATAATCTTACCCTTCTCTCGCATTTAGTTAGAAATAATAGGATGACCAAGTGCATTTGCTAGATAATGTGATGCCTTTATAAAAATAACATTTATATAGATTATTGATAAACCCAAAATTTATGTGAAGTATCATGTTTAAAAAATATCGCTAAGAAAAGGTCAATTGGAATATATAGAAGCATTTAAAACAATTAGTAATACAATGATAAAGGGCATTTATTTAAATCTAAAAAATTAGTTACCAACAAAATGTACATTAAAGATTGAATTTTATTATTTCTCCACTTCCTTACTTTCACATAGATATTAAAGTATTTTTATGGTTGTTTATCATATTAGAGTGCATAGGTAAGGGGTATCGACAATAGGCTATGGTCACTAGTATATTGAAAGTCTAGATTCTTTCCTAAATAAAATTTAGAGAAAATTGGTTCCATGAATGCTAATTTAACCTACATATAACCTCTTGTCAATAAAATTGAAATCAACTTGTCATGACCCATCACCATCCTATCTTATTTAAGGGATATTAATAGGTTCTTGGGACCAATTAATGCTTAATAGAAGGGGCCTAGACCCTAAATAATCCTACAAATTTTCTAATAAAATAATTTTATAAGGAACAAGAAATATTAATTATTTAAGGGCTATTTATGAGGTCTAGTAAAATATAAATTTAAGGAATTATCTTTTACAAAATTATAACCATACAATAAATAAAGGGTATATTTAGTGGACCCAATGTATATGGGATATAAAAGTACTAAGAAAATTTTAAATAACTTATGGGTTATCCTATCTATTAGAAAGTACCCTTGTGGCTTCCTTGTATTGGTGAGAATTATGAGGACTTCCTAGCTTATCAAAAATAGTTCTAACCTTGTAACTATCCTATGCCTCAATAGTATGAGTTTTGTCACTCACATTATCCCTAGAGAACCCTTGAAGTACATGATGAAGTCATAATGGGCCAAGGCATATTTTTAATATTATTATAATGTGGACACTATTTGCCCCATGAGGGGAAAATTTCCCTATAAATAGAGGACATTTTTTTCAAGGAAGGTTATCTAGTTTCTAGGAGTTCATAATGGTCTAGGGAGTATGATCTCCACCTTGGGTGGATCAAAAACCAAAAGACCTGAAGAACCCCTAGATAGAGGAAAGGAAATATTAGGGGACTAGGGAGTATGCTCTCCACCCTTGGGGTGGATCAAAAACTAGAAGTCCTTTGAGAAATTACTATGGCTTTTGGCCAAGATACATTGAGAGACTTTTGAGGTTAGAGGAATGGATTGAGAAATGGGATATGGACAAGGAGGAATATTTTGAAGAGTCAAGAAGAAGAGTATCAGGTTGGATCACTCTTTTCTTATACATATTTTGATAATGTTATAAATTAATGGGTAAATTTTGGTACAATATATATATATATATATATATTTAAATGATGCTTGGATCATTCAAGTAAAGTATATGGAGCTCCATCCTCATATGAGGATAACTTAGATTTACCTTATAATAAAAGAGAGCTATATAAAAACTTCGTTACATTTGGCACTATGCACTATATTCATTATCTATAAGAGAGTCTAAGAGTTACCCTGAGAGCTTTGGCTCTTAGGACATTTTATTAAATAATAATAATAATAAATAAATAAAATATTGAACCATCAACATTTTACAAAAATTATCTGCAACCCTTCGTGGGCTTCGAACTCAAGAAAACTAAACCGTAGAAAGCTAGCATTAAACCAGCGGTCAAATGTACTGCTAGACTCGACAACATTAAAGAAATAATTTTGTCTATTAATATCCCAAACACATATTGTCGCAGAAGCACTACGGGTGACTTTGGGATTTGGTAATGACCATGTTCCTTTGTCATTTAGCATTCAAACCGGATAATATAGTATCCAAATCCCAATAATACTATGGTCATCTATTAGCAAGATCCACGATGTGATCTATGGCCATGACATACATTAATGCATACCCAAAATCATGGTTATCTCAGTAAATTCTTAGTTTTATGTGTCAAAACCTAATTGTGTTGTTCGCCTATGCGTATCAGTCCGAAGTTCATGATATAGTCCAACTATTGGTCACGGGGTATCGAATCTCGAGTGGAAAGATCTCTATATCAATAAGAGAATTTAGGACCTTGTTATCCCATTGCATTGGTCAACTAAGGTACCAAATACTCTTCGATCCAAGGCCTAAAAGTAATATCGAGCACCACTCATATCTTGCAGAATATACCTTTAAATCCAAAAGTAAGTGTGAACAAATGGTAAAATTTACCTGAACATGTTCAGTAGTAGACATCCTTCATCTCATGAAGCATATCTACCGATATTGGATGACGTAGATGGAGGGAAAAATCGATGATGAACAATTATTGTCGAGGCTCCTGGAGCATCTTAGGACATATAGTGGATGAAAATCCCCTTTTTGAGAGAATTAATGATGAAAAATATTATAACCTCTCATAATACCTAACACATACGGGGATATGGGGTGCACAGTGGTAGAAGATGACCCTCCTGGTCGGTTCATATAGAATACTAATAGCTATAGCGTGGCTAAAACATTGTGGAGAATGTATTCAAAAGATACATCTTGCTCTTGTTATATCTATCCAGGACTATAACTCTTGGGTTTTCCTGTAAGATATTGAAACTTTGAACTATGCGACATAGTCTCGATGATATTTTATCCGATCTCTAAATCAAGATCGAGATCCTCTAAGAAAAATAGGATAGAGTACCCTGTTATAGTGTGTTGCCATGGATACAATGACCTACCCATCAGATAATGATATCCTCACCTCGTGAAGAGTGGTGCCCATGAGGAAGCTAATCACTTTGTCAAATTCAGATAAGAGTTCATCTGTCTTGACTCCAATTGGCTAAGCAGGATTGCTTTTTCGTGGTTATCTATCATCATAGGTAAAGGGACCCCACCTCCTAATATAGATGGAAACTAAGATTATGAAACCTATGTGGTACAATCCTTTGTATTGATTGGATGGTATAGTGGTGAGTTACATCACTTAAAACTATTTTTGTAGGTCAAATAAAAACCATCTTATTAAAGTTAGGATTTGGATATAAGTAAGTCTTAAGATATTACAAGATAATTAGGTTAGTATCAAAGTTCCTTTATTAAGAAGTTAAGTAGATAATTTTATATGATATCAAGAGATGAAATATTATTTAAAGACTTGAAAGAAAATTTACTATGATCATAATTTGGTAAATGAGGAATAACTATGTTAATTGCATATTAAGGATAGTACATAAAAAATTAAAGGTATGAAACTCTAAATTCAAGGTTTGAATGTGATTCAATCCAAAAGGAGAGAATTTGGAAAGTTCATTCATAAGAAATGATTGTTGATGGATTTAAAGGTATGGGACTTTAAATCCATTACACAAGGGATTGATTATAAATCAATTATGAAGAATGAATTTGGAATTCATTCTTGAGGGAACTTATAGGGCTCCCTCGAAATACGATATCTCCAAAATATAATTCCAATGACTTTCATAAACAATGTAAGATAATAAAGGACTTAGAGAGAGGAACCTAAAGGGACTAGAGATTCCTTAATGGTATTGTGAATTTTATATTGATAAGGGAATTGGGTGATTCCTTAATTACATTAAGAGGTCAAAAAGGAAGCATTGTACTCCTTGATCTATATTTGAGAAGAAAGGGCCTGTATATGCCCTGCTATCATTGTAAATTTACCATTTAAGTTTATGAAAATGAGGAAGAAACTATTTTGGAGGCTGGGTTTTTCCCGAAAGGGTTTCCCAAGATAAATATTTGAGTCACTATATTTTTTGGATTACTTTATTATACCTTTTGGATGTTGCATTTATGCTGAAATGAAAATGATAATTGTTAGATGTAATGTTTATTTTTAGTAGGTTATATATGTATGGATGCTAGAAAAATATGCGCAATTTATAATGTATCGATAATTTAATGTAATGCAATAGTATCATTTACTTTTGAATGAATAATGATGGATGATTTTAGTAGGTAGAATTGTTCAAATAATAATCTCATGTAAAGGATGGATGTTTACTTAAATGTGTTAGTGAATCAAAGGCATTTGTCTAATTTACTATAATATTATGGGATAATTATTTATGAATGATGCACCTTCCCATATGCAACACCATTTATATTCACAGAAAACAAATCTTAAGGGGATAATTGGATTTATGCATTATATACTTATTCTTGAATGAAACACAAACCTTGTAATGAATCTTGCTTTATGGATTAAATGCACTCAAGATGGTTAAGTTGAGATCATAATGTGGAATAAAGTTCTCAAGATGGAAAAATGACCTTGATTTACAAACCAAGATAGACACTACACTCTACACTAAAGGATTAAGGTTACATGGGACAAGTAATATCCATTTGTAATGTGGGAAACAAGAAGATTGCCTAAAACAAAGGGTGTACCAACATGCTTGAAGAGGCTTTAAGATAGGTAACCATATTTAAGAGGACATTCCAAGGATTCTTATCACAATAGTGATATAGTGGTCTTAGAACTCCTTTCTAGATGGATTGGATCAGAGCTAAGATTTATGAATAACCATAGATGTGGTTATTTCATCTATGATGGTTTACCATTGGTGTGGTTCTCCATATTCAAGGCATTCACCTGGTCTTGGTGGACCAAATGGTGATTTCTCATTTTTAAGGGGGATGAAACCAGTACGCTTGGCCAGCGTACTCATACCAAATGGGGTATGAAGGTTTCGTAGAAGCTGATCACTTCTACTTAAAAAGACTCTGATCAAGTCTCTATAGCTAATGAAGCTATTTACCTTGAAAGTTATAATCCAAATTGAATAAGCCTATCCTATGATATGAATTAGGCCTTGCCATATGTAGATGAAAAATTATATATGTAAAATATATATATATGGATAAGGAGGAGTAAAAATTGGGGTTGTTATAGTTGGTATTAGAGTCCAGTCTTACTGATAGACTCTAGTTAAGATCTAGGTTAGTAAAGACTTGGGACATGAAACTAAAATTGAGAGAAAAATTCCACAACTTTAAAATACACACTTGGTAAGTGCTTGGGATGATGATGTTTGAGTTCCTATCCTCCACAAATAGATCCACAATCATTCCAAAGTGGAAGAGCTAAGCGAACCCTCCTACATGGATTTAAGTGGTGTACCTTAGACTGTTTTGGAAAAATACTCGAAATATATATCTTTAAGACTTACTATTTATGAGTCAAGGTTCTAATGTACTAAGGATTCACTTGAATTTGGGACAACCTAAAAGATTATAGACATAACTAAAAGTGATACCTTAGCAGATACAAACATAAATTTAAGTTAGTTGAAAACTAAGTTCAAATAAAACAATGTTTTCTTTATTTTGATCAATGTTACAATACACTTTGGAATTTTTCCAATTAGAGGCTAAGGTGTAGGAAATGGTGGAAGAAGTCACTCGAAAACAACACTAGAACCTAAAACTTTGATATGTTGGAGGAGATCAAGGAGGGTGAAACTTCACGTAAATCCCCCAAATATGAGAATTAGGGAACTCCACCTAGTATGCCAAGAATCACCGCCACATGCAGCCTCACCAACCTCCCTAAGTATCTCGAATTCTCAAAAATGTATGCACCTGGCCACCCGAGTGGTGGTTGAAACATATAATGAGTGATAAGTTATTTTAATTGGGAAGAAACCTCTATGCCATGCATGTGGTATTATAAATTATAATAAAATTAGAGTGTACTTTGAAATAGTTGTATAGAGCACAGAAAACCATATATATGAAACCAGTGTAAACCAAACATCGAAGATAAAAGTATGATATTACGGAATTAATTACCATATGATAATAAGGTCAATAAGGGTACACATTACAAAGATAGTATCATGTGATAGACACATTTTTCCAATAGGGAAATCAGGTATGAAATCATCCATTGGAGTCATCGAAGGGTCAATGATAGGACATGATGCAAACTAAGGAAAGGAAACGTGGGTTATGATGATGTGTGTTATGCACATCAAAAGAAGATTACTTCCTTGATAATTTGAGGAGAACCTAATAATTCAATTTGATGGATCTGTGAATCTACAGAATTAAATGGACCTCAAAATACTATCCAAAAAATAAAACTGAAGTAAAACTCCAACATCACAAAATGGAGTAAATAGTGTAGAATTTATCTCTATTTTAAAAACAGGAATAATCGAAGCACTATTCATGGAAGTGAATATCATTTTTCTCATATTAGGTTTTACCCTATTAATCCTAGTGCTCTCTTGGATAAACATCATAGTGTGTCTCATAATTATTTTACTCCTTCTAGCTGATATGTTAGTCCATACTCTTTGAGTGATGACTTCTGAAAATATCAGAACCGACAGTGATAATTCTACAAAAATATCAAAAATTTGACCATTAAACATCATTAGGGCAAGATATCCTTCGAGGAAAATATTTTAAAATACCAAGAATAGGCTGGATGTGAATGACTGGCAATGGCTGAAAGAAGTAGGATTTGATGGAGTGGCTCGATTAGAGCCAATACACGTAGGCAAATGTTATTTATTTGCCCTAGTAAAAATATGAAATCTCGATAGAGGGACATGTTAGTTACCTACTATATAAATGACTATTACATTGGAAGACATATATAATATACCGAATACCGGTAGAAGGTCATGTAGTAACCGTTGCTAATGAAGTAAAAATGGGACATGTTTTGGAAAGAGTGTTCAGAGTGGATTGGAGAAATGTAAACATTGATAGAGGGCGTATAGAACATAAACTTCACTATGTGTAGGGTAGACTGACACATAAACATGTGGTTATAATGGAGCTCGTATCGGGTTTCATTCTACCCGAATCGAGAAGTGCACAATTCCCTTAGAATTTATTGGGAATAGTGCAGGATATAGTGGAGGAGTCAATAATATATGCATGGGCACCATCATTATTGGCCCAAACCTACAAAGAATTGTTCGACTTAAGAACGATGGTGAAAACCAAATTGAATTGTAGCTCTTTGCTGCAAGTATGGGCATGGAAGCACATAGCAATAGCAAGACCCCAAGGGCTACCTTATGATTCACACCAATTTATGGGGCCATAGATGCCCTATACGTTGAGATGGCAATAGAAAAAGGAATGGTCTAATTACAAACCGCTTGAAGGAAATAGAGAGCAATTTTGCTCTATTTGGGAGAATATACACTCTTGTGATGTTATTTGGAGACCTTGGAGAGAAGACCCAGTTTGGGCTGAATATGGTGTTCAACTCACTCGAGTAAGGAAACAAGATGGTTAATCGAATGTACCAGTATGCAATATGATTATTTGCAATATACTAGGGTATTATGATAGTTTAGTATTACACAACGGATACTAGACCCATCCATGGTTTATACAAGGAAGGAGCGAATAGTCGTGATACCTCCACCAATAGAACCACTACCTTCAAAACCTAATGAGCCTATATGGACACATGATTAGGATGATGCAGGTATGACCCTTGACTATGATATTTACTGGTCCACTCAGCGACAAGCCAAGAGGAAGATTCTAGTGAGGGAAACAGTTGTAAAGAAATAGCTAAAGTTGTAGAGGGACACTCATCTAGGAAGAGAAATGAGGAAAAACCTTTCAAAATATGTGTGTGTCAATGAATGGATATAGGAATTGGGCCATCCAACCTAAGATAAGAGGAACCTATGAGGAAAGCGCAACATGAGGTGAATGCGCTGAAGAAACAAATTCGACTGTTAAAAATTCAACAATTGAAGTTAATAGAAAAATGGGTACAACACAGGTTTAAATTGGATATTGATAGAGAAGCCACCATCTTAGATCGAGAGAGGCTTCGACTAGAGTTAACACAAATGCACCACTAGAAAGATATGATAGGGAAAAAATTTCAAGCAGAGAATGCACAATTACCTAACAGAAGAGATATATATCGAGCTGCATTCTTAACTTCTTGAATGGATGCACTTATAATCCATGGGTTTCTTCTTCTAGTATAACCAGTAGCTGCGGGGCAAATTTGGATTGGGAAATACAACTCAGACAACTGGTCAAGCCACTTCTCAAGGCATTTCTCCAACAGACTCATAAAATGGTAATATAGTTATGGAACCGACAGGTGAAATATTCGAGGGAGAACAACATTGAGATCCAAAAAAAAACCATTAACCTAGAAATCTATATGTATGCCAATAAGTTTGGCCAATTTTAAGAAAATATTATTTGAAATATACATATATATTTTTGTTATAAAAATGAAATATTCTGTCTTCTATCATGAAAAGCTTATGTAAGTAAAACAAACTAAATTTTAATAATGGACTGGTGTCCATTCTTGGAGAAGTTACAAAACTTCTCCATGATTGTGTTAAGATAAAGACTAGGAGACATCTAGGTGGGTGCTCTGGTAATCGATAAAATTGCCAAAATACATACTAGGATACATGTGAATATCCTATATTGAGATACTAAAATTATGATGACACTTAAGGTTATCAAGTTAATCTATATTAAGGATTAATAGATTATAGTAAGATACTCCTTGGTGGAAATTTTGGTAAAACTAATATACTTTTGATGTCTAATTTAGGACTTAAGCATAATTTTAGATTATCTGTGTAACATCATTTTGCAGATTCTATTATTGTTATGTTTGATATTCAGTATTTGTGCAATAATAGATGGATTTAAACTGTAATATTTATGATGAGATTATGTAATGGAAGATTTTTTCATTACTTTATGATATGCAAATGGATTTTATATTGTTTATAAAGACATGGTACTGCTAATAGTTTTCATTTTGCAAGTCTAGGTATTCTTATGGATGGAAGCTAAATCTTACCACCAAGATTAGGATGCTTTATGAAAGAAAAATTTGATTGTAAAATAGCAAGATAAATGCTAGAATTTTCTATACAAATATGTTTTTGTTAGATAGATGCTCAAACAAAGAGGACTATGTTTAACTTAAGGAGGGGGGTATGTCATGACCCGCCACCCTCCTATCTTATTTAAGGGATATTAATTGGTTCTTGGGACCAATTAATGCTTAATAGAAGGGGCCTAGACCCTAAATAATCCTACAAAAATTCTAATAAAAGAATTTTATAAGGGACAAGAAATATTAATTATTTAAGGGCTATTTATGAGGTCTGGTAAAAGATAAATTTAAGGAATTATATTTTACAAAATTATAACCATACAATAAATAATGGGTAGATTTAGTGGACCCAATGTGGATGGGATATAAAAGGACTAAGGAATTTTTAAATAACTTATGGGTTATCCTATCTATTGGAAAGTACCCTTGTGCCTTCTATGTATTCGTGAAAATTATGAGGACTTCCTAGATTATAAAAAATAGTTCTAACCTTGTAACTATCCTATACCTCAATAGTATGAGTTTTGTCACTCACTTTAACCCTAGATAACCCTTGAAGGATATGACGAAGTCATAATGGGCCAAGGCATATTTTTAATATTATTATAATGTGGATACTATTTGTCCCATGAGAGGAGAATTTCCCTATAAATAGAGGACAGTTTTGTGAAGGAAGGCTATCTAGTTTCTAGGAGTTCTTAATGGTCTAGGGAGTATGCTCCCCACATTCGGTGGATTAGAAACCAGAAGACTTGAAAAACACCTAGCTAGAGGAAATGAAATCTTAGAGGACTAGGGAGTATGCTCTCCTCTGTTGGGGTGGATCAGGAACTAGAAGTCCTTTGAGAAAGTACTATGGCTTTTAGCAAAGATACATTGAGAGACTTTTTTAGGTTAGAGGAATGAATTGAGAAAGGGGAGATGGACAAGAAGGAAGTTTTTTAAGATTCAATAAGAAAAGTATCAGGTTGGATCGCTCTTTTCTTATCCATATTTTGATATTGTTATAGATTAATGGGTAAATTTTGGTACAATGTTCTTTTTATTTATTTTGAAAATGATGCTTGGATCGTTGAAGTAAATTATATGGATATCCATACTCAGGAGAAATTAGATGTACCTTACAATAAAAGAGAGATATATAAAAACTTTATTATATTTGGAACTATGCACTATATTCGTTATCTATAAAAGAGTCTAAGATTTTCCATGAGAGCCTTCGCTCGTAGGATATTATATTAAAAAATAATAATAATAAATAAATAAAATATTGAACCATCAACATTTTGCAAAAATTATGTGCGGCCCTTCATGGGCTTCGGACTCGAGAAAACTAGACTGTAAAACACTAGCATTAAACTAGAGGCCAACTGTACTGCTAGACTCGAAAACATTAAAGGAATAATTTTGTCTATTAATATCCCAAACATATATTATCGTGGAGGCACTATGAGTGACTTTGGGATTTTGTAATGACCATGTTCCTTTGTTGTTTAGCATTCAAACCGAGTAATATAGTATCCAAATCCCAATAATACTATAGTCGTCTATTATCAAGATCCACGATATGATATACGACTATGACATACATTAATGCATACCCCAAATCATGGTTATTTTGGTCAATTCTTAGTTTTAGGTGTCAAAACCTTATTTTTTTTGTCTGCGTGTGCATATCTATCTGACGTTCTTGATACAATCCAACTATTTATCATGGGGGTATTGAATCTCGAGTGGAAAGATATCTGTATCAATAATAGAAGTTGAGACCCTGTTACCCCATTGCATATGTTGACTAAGGTACTAAATACTCTACGATCCAAGACCTAAAAGTATTATCGAGCACCACTCATATCTTGCATAATATACCTTTAAATCCAAAAATAAATGTGAACGAATGGTACAATTTACCTGAACATGTTCAGTAGTAGAAATATTTCATCTCGTGAAGCTTCTCTACAGATATTGGATGATGCAAATCGAGGGAAAAATCAACGACAAACCATTGTCGTCGAGGCTCATGGAGTATCCGAGGACATATAGTGGATTGAAATCCCCTCTTTGAGAGAATTAATGATGAAAAATATTAGAACCTCTCCTAATACCTAACAAATATGGGGATATGGGGTGCACAATGGTAGAATATGACCCTCCTAGTCGGTTCAGATAGAAGCCTAATAACTATAGTATGGATAAAACCTCTTGGAGAAGGTATTCGAAAGATACATCTTGCTCTTGTTATATCTATGCAAGTCTATAAATATTGGGTGTTCCTAAAATATATTGAAACCTTGAACTATGCAACACAGTCCAGATGATGTTTTATTTGATCTCTAAATCAAGATCAATCTCCTTTAAGAAAAATAGGATAGAGTTCCCTGTTATAGTGTGTTGTCATGGATACATTGACCTACCCATCAGAGAATGATATCCTCACTCTGTGAAGAGTGGTGCCCATGAGGAAGCTAATCACTTTGTCAAATTCATGTAAGATTTCATTTGTCTTGGCTCCAATTGGCTAAGCGGTATTGCGTGTCCATGGGTATCTATCATCATAGATAATGGGACCCCACCTCCTATTATAGATGGAAACTAAGATTATGAAACCTACGTGGTACAATCCTTCGTATTGATTGGATGATATAGTGGTGAGTTACATCACTTAAAATGATTTTTGTAGATCAAATAAAAACCATCTTATTTAAGTTAGGATTTGGATATAAGTAAGTCTTAAGGTATTACAAGATAATTAGGTTAGTACCAAAGTTCTTTTATTAAGAGGTTAAGTAGATACTTTATATGATATCAAGAGATGAAAGATTATTTAAAGACTTGAAATAAAATTTACTATGATCATAATTTTGTAAATGAGGAATAACTATGTTAATTGCATATTAAGAATAGTACTTAATAAATTAAAGGTATGGAACTCTAAATTCAAGGTTTGAATGTGATTCAATCCAAAAAACATGAATTTGGGAAATTCATTCATAAAAAAATAATGTTGATGGATTTAAAGGTATGGGAATTTAAATCCATTACAAAAGGGATCGATTATAAATAAATTATGAAGAATGAATTTGGAATTCATTCTTGAGGGAACTTATAGGGCTCCCTCAAAATATGATATCTCCAAAATATAATTCCAATGACTTTCATAAACAATGAAAGATAATAAAGGACTTAGAGAGAGGAACCTAAAGGGACTAAATATTCCTTAATGATATTGTGAATTTTATATTGATAAGGTAATTGGGTGATTCCTTAATTACATTAAGAGGTAAAAAAGGAAGCATTGTACTCCTTGATATATATTTGAGAAAAAAGGGCCTGTAGATGCCCTGCTATCATTGTAAATTCACCATTTAATTTTATGAAAATGAGGAAGAAATTATTTTGGAGGTTGGGTTTTCCCAAAAGGGTTTCCCAGGATAAATATTTGTGTCACTTTATTTTGTGGATTACTTTATGATATCTTGTGGATGTTGCATTTATGCTGAAATGAAAATGATAATTTTTAGATGTAATGTTTATTTTCAGTAGGTTATATATGTATGGATGCTACAAAAGTATGCCCAATTTCTAATGTATCGATATGTTAATGTAATGCAATATGATCATTTAATTTTGAATGAATAATGATGGATGGTTTTAGTAGGTAGAATTGTTCAAATAATGATCTCATGTAAAGGATGGATGTTTAATTAATTTTTTTAGTGAATCAAAGGCATTTGTCTAATTTACTATAATATTGTGGGATAATTATTTATGAATGATGCACCTTCCCATATGCATCACCGTTTATATTCATAGGAAAAAAATCTTAAGGGGATAATTGGATTTATGAATTATATACTTATTTTTGAATGAAACACAAACCTTGTAATGAATCTTACTTCATGGATTAAATGCACTCAATATGGTTGAGTTGAGATCATAATGTGGAATAAAGTTTTCAAGATGGAAAAAGGACCTTGATTTACAAACCAAGATAGACCCTACACTCTACACTAAAGGATTAAAGTTACGTGGGACAAGTAATATCCATTTGTAATGTGGGCAACAAGAAGGTTGCCTAAACAAAAGGGTGTACCAACATGCTTGAAGAGGCTTTAAGATAGGTAATCATATTTAAGAGGACATTCCAAGGATTCTTATCACAATAGTGATATAGTGGTCTTAGAACTCCCTTCTAGATGGATTGGATCGAAGCTAAGATTTATGAATAACCATAGGTGTGGTTATTTCATCTATGATGGTTTACCATTGGTGTGGTTCTCCATATTCAAGGTATTCACCTAGTCTTGGTGGACCAAATGGTGTTTTATCTTTTTTTAGGGGGATGAAACCAGTACGCTTGGCCAGCATACTCACACAGAGTGGGGTATGAAGGTTTTGTAGAAGCTGATCACTTCTACTTAAAGAGACTCTGATCAAGTCTCTATAGCTCATTAATCTATTTGCCTTGAAAGTTATAATCCAAATGGAAAAATCCCATCTTAGGATATGGATGCCATATGTATATGAACATTTATATTTGTAAAAACAAAAATTTGTGGATAAGAAGGGGTAATAATTGGGTGCTCTCATGAAATTTCAAAGTATGAGACAATTATAGCCATAGTTACATTGGTCAATAAAATAACTAGGTGACAATTTGTATTCATAAGAGGATTAATATGAGATTTTACGCCAATATAAAGGTAAATCTTTGTTGCTCACTTGCAAAGGAAGAAATGTCCATATTATATTCAACTTAAAAATAAATCCAATAAAAATATTCTACTTGGATTAGTGTATGCACAATCTAAACATTACACCATAAAATGACTAACAAAATGGGGAGGACAAAACATCTATGTCATAGTTTCAATGGTGCCATAATTGTGAGACCATCTCATTCAATGCATAATTTATAGAGAGGTTATACCATGCATAATCATAGAAAAATACAAAGACATACATTCTATATTCCATTTCCATAAAAAGAGAATCAATCTTAAATTTAGTATTCATTTTCATATTTGAAGATTTATAGTAATGTATGCATATCTTATATTTATCTTAAATAAAATTTGATTGCAAGTAAGAGAGTTATTTATATGCTTTGAGGTATGTGTGTACACACACATTAAAAAATTTCTCAGATAAAAAATGAGGCACTAAAATTTCTACCTAACATTATAATAGTATCTACACTATAATCATTGTTGTTTACATTCTAAATTCTAGTCAAATATATTTATCCTATCGATTTAAAATTTGTGCTCTATACTTTAGTAATAATTTTGGCTCCTTGATTCTGTTGTAGCATCCAATAAATTAGGTTCATCTATACCTTGGTAAATTTGCCTTATCTATTGGGACATGAAGTCTAAAAGGTTGAAGGAAGATATCTTTAAAAAATAATTTTACACTTCGATGTGGCTATTAATCCATTGTATTTTGCATCTAGTACCTCAATATTAATGACTTTTGATAGAGTTATAGGTGTCATATTTAATGAGGAATGACCCTTTAAAACTCCCTATAATATCATCTAGTTTGCGTTTCTTTCGCATGTTTCTTTCTTTTATCGCAGTAGCTTTTAAATTTATGTGTGCTTTATTTTTGGTGATGCCATGTAGTTGTTATGCAAATCTCATTTCAGATATTCCATGTTGCATTCATTACCAACTAGTTATTAATATGCTACTATATTCCAAGATTCTATTGTGTGTCTTTGTTCCTCTCCTTGAGGGATAGTATGAGTACTTTAGATATTTAAATGAGATTTAAATCATCTAAAAAAAACTTCTCATTTTTCATTTTATGAGGTATAATTGAAAATATTCCAAAAGGAAAAATATAAAAAAATATTTCATTTTTCATACATCTCATTCATCAAATATTCCAGAAAAAAATTTCATCTTTCCAACATCTCATTCATCAACAATTCCAAAAGGAACAATATAAAAAAAAAATCTTTATAATATTATATGAGGTATAATTGCATTATATCCTAGTTACCAAGTGAAAAGTAATTTCATTTAATGTTCTATGAAGTGTTATTTCATGCTCATAATTATTCCATAATAGTGTAACTCTTACCATGACCTAATATTTGTTTAGCCAAAGTTTTAATTTTTATTATTCACCTCAATGACCCTATTGATGTTTATGGGTGTATATATTTTTAATTCAAGTTTTAACGAGTTGATGGATTAATAATTACAACTCCCTTTTATGATCCTTATCAAACCCCCTACCTTTTATGTGCTTATGGAAGACTAGTAGTTTGATTTGTTTCCATGATTTTATGATCTAGTAAAATTTATTTTGTTTTTCCACCTTCTAGGACTTAGTATAGCCAATGACACTTCATTTATATGCCCCTTAAAGTAGCAATGAAGGTAGGTTTCTTTTAAACCCTCTTTAATTTTTTAAGTTCAACCTTGAACCAAAAAATAAATTTATCCACCTTCAAAGTTCATCTTTGGACTAGTGAACTCTTTATTTTCATACTCCATATATATCCTTAATATAACTGTAGGTTAAATTATCCACCTTCAAAATATTAATCAAGACCATTCAATTCCTTATTTTCAGACTCCTAGCTATTTCCTTTTCAGAATTGAGAAATATCCATCCACATTCCAAATTCTATTTTATGAATCAATGATATTGTCAATTTGACTCCCTTCAATGTACTTCCTTAAGATAAATAAGTTATTTATCAAATTTTCATATTCATGTAAGACTAAATCCCCCTTCCATGTCCCATTTCTAGGATAGTAAGTTTTTTTATTAAGGACCATGACTAAGAGCATATTAAGGTAATGATTTTTCAATTCAATATTATCAAAGCATACAATATTTTTCATTTTTTTTATCAATTTAGATTACAGATAATTTTTTTTTAATCAGTTAAAATATTTGATTAAAAATAGGTTTTAACAAGAACCCAAAACCTGATACATCAAAATGGAGAAAGTTGAAAACAACAACAAGAAGTAGAGAGAAAGAGTGGGAACACAGACCTATAGAACTAGAAGGGACACAAATGATGACCTTAAAAAACATATGAAATGAAACTAAGGGTGACACATAGGATGTCCTTAAACACCATGAAAAAAGAAACTAAGGGCGACACAGAGGATGCCCTTTAAAAAAACACCTCAGCATGAAAGGAAGCCCTAAGATTCATATTTAGGTTCTGCACCAAAGTATTGGAGCTCATCATTTGACTCATCCATATCATCATCCTTATCATCATATTTGTCATACTCAAAGGCAATAAAAACCTTAACAACCTCCTTGGAATCAATACCAGCAGAGACCTTGCCAACATCCTTACAAAAGGAGTTCTTGAAGAAGAGCAAGTTCAAAGCATTGTGAAGATCAACAATCTAGGACATGCAATTGGAGATTAAGTTGATGATAAATTTGTTTTAGATAGTGATTAGGGGTATCCTTATCATCATCCTTAGATTTGATGATTAAGGATTTCTTTTCTTGTGTCATTTTATGAAAGCATGCAGAGGATCTAACATATTTCAACTCGAGCGATTCACTTTTAATATTTTTTCTCAAATTACGTATAGTCTCAAAAATTGTCCTCTTCATAGCTGACATGGTAGGATATCTAGAGTATGAAGGAGTATATTGGGAAGACTGGACTGAGCAAGGTTGGGTTTGGCTTTAGGGGCTGAAGGAAGGATAACACCTTGAGAGAAATTAATCATCCAATGGATGTATAGGACCTTAAATAGACCCTGATGAGAGGTCATATCATTAATGTTTTCTTACGAATATTATCCAAGGTGTAACTAATGGAATTGAAGAGAAATTGGGGAATTTTCACCTGGTTGACATCACAGAATTGGTTAAATAAAGCAAAATTAAAATTGCATAAAACCTTATCAGGGTCATCCATAGTAAGGAACTCCATGATAGGTTTCATGATATTATTCCAAGGTGAGGGAAGCTTCGTCCGAAGTATGCCCATCTGCACATTTTTTCGTATATCCTTGTCTTTAATTTCATTGAGTTCAGCTTCCCAATTGTGTTTTTTATGGTGAATAGACCTACCTTTCACCTTCTACCTTGTAATCTTAGCTAGTGTATTGATTTTGACTTCGAATGTTCTATCATGGATCATCACCCTTCCATTATCCTAGGTACCTAGAAAAGCAAAAGTAATTTCAAGATCACCTCCATTATAATTTTTGAAGAAAGAGAAAAAGCCCCTATCACTACTACTCAAGTGAAAAATGAAATACCACCATAGCATGTTATAGGATACCTAATGGCATTGTCAAAAGCATTATTACTTATCATATGGGAATATGCAAAGGCAATCAAAATTCCATATTGTTTCATCAATATTTCTTGACTGATGCATAAATTTACCTAATGGATTTTAATACTACTTCATTACAAAATATATAATTTTTATGAGTTCCAATCAATTTTTTTAGATCTCCAATAGGCTTTATACATTAACAAATAATAACAAACATTTTTACATCATATGAATTAAAAACATGCATACAACCTAATAAGGTAATTACATATTTCTATGGTGGGCTATCTTTTATCAAGATTGAAGTTGTATTAATACTTTGGTTTTTATCCATAAACAACAAACTAAATAATTTTCTACACATTCACCATTCCATGTGTTTGAAGGAATGGAAAATTTTTCTCATTATTTGCTCACATTATTTCACTTATTTTGCAACATAGAAAAACAAAATAAAAATTCACATAAGGATTCGTCCAAAATGGGATTGCACCTTAAGGTATACTCTATTTAATTACTCTTCAAATTCTAGTATACTCTATTTGAGAAAGTTTTGTACAAGTCATTCAAGTTAAAATGTTAACTAATCCTTGATTGGTCATCCTTATCCCTATATTAGAGGATAATATACATAGTATATTAATATTTTTCAAAAGAGTAACTAAATCATAAGAAGAAGAGGTCAATGATAGAATATGACACATCAAAATATTTTATCCCATTATTTATCACATCAGGCTTACCATTTATTTATTTAATATTAATATTATAGAAGAATAAGTGTTGTGTCCCATTATTTATTTAATGGGATAAAATATTTTGTGTCAATAATTGGTGAAACCCCTCAACCCATTTGGAGGTATGAGAAGAAGAGGTCAATGATAGAATATGGCACATCAAAATAAACCTCTAAAAAGATACCTAGCTTGTAATCATAGGGTCAACTTGATTCCACTAGCTCCTCTTGCTACATGGGACCTAATATTGACATTAGCTATGAAGTCATTGTCATATTTCACTAGAGATGCTACTCCACCAATATAAAACCTACATATAATGGTCAAATTATACATGGTGTACAACATTGGAGATCAAAATATAGCTATGAGATTATTAGTGACTTATTTTAGAGGAAAATTAGAATAATAGTACATAATCCTTTCTTCCTAATCAATTGAAAATTAAGAACAACTTACTAACTTGTTCATGGATATATTTGGAATATAAATGTAGACACAAAAACAACACCAATCTAATTATGTGGCTACAAACGCTGATCGCATTGACACAAACAACCCCCAGGGCAACCCTCAGAGGTTAAACAGTGGTCCTAACCACTCTCACAGTAGTTTTTGAAAGTCAGAGATCTATTTGGCACCTCTCATGCACTCTGCTCCTTATTCGTTCCAACCAGGGATGATTACAAACTAGTATTCGTTCCACCCAGGGACGATTAGCAGTATTCGCTCTAGGGTGGGGCGAATAGCAGGTTTGACTAGCAAAAGGTCAAATATCGATAAATGGTGATGCGTAGTCATTATACCATCATTAATTCTCAATGTATTTGTCAATCCAGGGCAGTGTACAAGGCTATCTACGAAAGAAGAGGCAAAACAGCTATAACTTAGGTCAATCTAGAGCAACAGGTTTTATTGGTGAAACCGGTTGTGTGGGGGGTTTTAGGACATTCCTATCTCTAAATTGCATGAATTAAACCTTAATCTAAGTTGCAGAATTGGAAACTAATCATTAACTACAGAAATGAAGTCCTAATTACAATTGCAGAATGAGACCTAATTATATTGCAGAAATAACAGTTGCAGAATTGAAAGTCTGATCCTAATTGCGAAAGGAAATCTAATTACTTTTGCAGCAATGAAAGTCTAATTCTAACATGGAAATGAAAACTGTCAAGGCTCTGTAATAGAAGGTTGTCAATCTTCTGTGCAGGAGTTGACAGCAAAACATAAAATGCAAGAAATTACAGAAAATAGCAAATTCTGGAAATAATAGTCTGAAATAAAATGGAAGCTTTGCTGAAAGTAAATATTACAGCTAAAACATTAAGCACAAGATTAATCTAAGCATAAATAAACTAAGACTGCAGATATTGTCAGTTGTTTACAAGCAATTGAAATAACAAGTTCTACAACTCATTCTATTGCAGTAAAATCAGAATAAAACCTGTTGTTAGTCCTCCTCCTAGGTCTGGAAGTGGCCAACCTCCTTGTCCAGAAGAAGGTATGAGTCTCTCTCTCTCTCTAGATCTTAATCACACTCATTTACAAGCAATATGAAATAGAACTGGTGCACTTTATTGATTAAAGAACATGATTACAATAATTCTGCTAAAAACCTGTTACAGGACTGTAACAGTCAAATTCTACCTATTTTTTGCTTCTTCCTAGCTTCCTCTACATATATTACTTACTTCCTACTACTCACTACTAGGCTCAACCTGAATGGGAGCAATATTTATAGATGTCCTAAGGTCTGATTACAAACAAAGAATATCTCAAAAGATCTAATCCTACAATGTTGCAACAAATTCTGGTTTTATCCTAGAAGAAGATTAAAACTTGATCTTTCCCTTAATGATGGCTTTGGTCGGCAATGACGGCAAAGACAGATGGAAGATCTTTTCCTTTACCTTTTCCAACCTTTATTTCCCTTTTTTGGCTTCAAAAATCGGTCAACAAGTCAAAAAGCACACTCTGTTTTCATTCCGAAGATAAGTGGCTTCATTTCGAAGACAATGCAATTCTCATTCCGAAGATCGCTCATTCCGAAGATACTACAGTTCTCATTCCGAAGATACTGCAATTCTCATTCCGAAGATCCGCTCATTTCAAAGATACTGCATTCTTCATTCCGAAGATCCGCTCATTTCGAAGACGTGTTCTCTCATTTCGAAGATATCTGTTCATTTCGAAGATACTTCGGAATGAACAAATGTGTGCTTTTCCAGTGATTTCTTCTGCATCTCTCAGGTGGGTTATCTCCTAAGATCAAATTCCAATGGTCTTCATCTCTTTCCTCATGTGAATTCCATGCCTTGCTATTTATGGATAGCTGGCTGGAATTTACATGGGAAAGACCACAATTTGCTTGCACTGTTGCTAGATTTAGGTGAAATAAATGCTTGAGACAAATCAAAACATGATTAGTGAAATGCTGCTATTATTCTAAGCATATCCCATTTTAGCAAGTCATAGCAAAAAGAACACAAAACTATGCAAAAAGTTGTAAAAATCAGCATATAATATTCCAAATACATTGATCATGCAAAATGGTTAATATACAACATATTGAATCAACTTAACTAACATATCAGATAAAACATAAGAGTTTATAGGCAATTTTAGTGTTCAAAACATGTTATGATTGAGGCATTTCCAGGCCTCATCATTTTCCCCCAACTTATATTAATGCATGCCCTCATGCATTCTGTTGGGCTATGGAATCACATATGTCCATGTTTAGATTCCATGACCTGTAGAATAATTTCTTGCCTATATAATACCCCCTATTTTCCTGAATGTTTTTGAGCCAGTCTTCAAATTGTTCATCAGATTGGGCATCTTCCTCAAAGTAGAATGGAACTGGAGTAATGATGGTTGGAGGCCTAAACCTAAGACCTATCCGGTTATGTTGCATGATTTGAATCAACTGGATTACACCTTCTGCTCTTCTTCTGGACCATTCTAAGTTGATGGGGGAGATAGGTTCTCTTTTCCTCAAAGACATGGAAAGTTCAGCCCATCTGTCTCTGCACACTGACAATGCTGGGAAAAAATTGTGATCACAGAAATTGTTGAATCTGGCCACATAGTCCCTTAAGTTGTTCAAGTACATCCTCTTTATATCATCCATGTTCATCATTGAGAAGTGTTGTCTGGTGATAACTAGGTGGTTTGGCTGGATTGCTCTGACTAACAACTCAGCCCTTGTTTCAATCTCTTTATTCTGCTTTTTCTCTTGATCCCAGTAAAGCTGATTCTGCAAAGTAGACATAAATGCTCTCAACTGAACATCTCCAATGTAGATCTGTGGATGAAATTCTACTTCCTCTGGAATGAAGAAGTTGTGTAAAAATAGTTCACATAGGAGATTTTTCTGCTCAAAAGGGTTGTCAAAGTATGCTTCCAGGAAATCTACAGTGGTGTCCAATTTATATGGGAGGTTTGAACTAATCCTCATGACCTGCCATCTGAGGTATTTCTCCTTCAAAATAAGGCTGTAAAATCTGGCTGGTCGTCTAAATTGAACTAAAAATTCAGCAATTTGGCATAAGTCAGACACCTTTTCTTTCAATGCCTGAATTTTTGTGTCCTTGGCTTCTAGCTGTTTTGCTTCCAATTTGAACTTTTTAGTTTTAGTGGCAAGCTGCTCATATCTAATCATCCAGCTAGCTATGTCTGCATTGTACTGCTCTAGAGACACAGTATTAGGTGGTCTGACTACAGGGGGGATCCTAGGTAGCAGATCTACTTGAACTCCTTTTTCTGCCACTTCTACTGGTTGTTCATCTATCAATAACTCTACTTGCACCCCCTTATTTGCTATTTCTATTGGGTTGTCATCAGATAGTAATTCTACTTGTACCCCCTTATCTGTTGTTTCTACTAAAAGTGTAACAAGTTGAAATGCAGGGACCTCAATAGGAGTACTTACTTGAACATTTTCTTGCTGTTGGGACTGTTCCTGTGTTGGTGGCTCATCTTCAACATCCTCTGCTATGCTCTTTACCATTTTTGAAGCATCTTCAGAACAAGAAGGCAATGCTTCAGAATGAGATGGTGCTGCTTTAGAATGAATAGGCACTTCTTCAGAATGAAGGGGTGCTACTTCAGAATGAACACCCATGTTTGTCTCAATAGAGTCATCTGCCCTTGATAGACCCAGAAGCAATTGAGCCAAATTGTCTTCATCAATGGATACAATTGGCTATTTTTTAGACTGTGACAACATTCTTCTTAATGCTGCCACTTCCTGTTGTAACTCTGCAATTTTTCTTTCTTGTATCTCAATGATGCTTTCTTTCTCTGAAATCCATCTGGTCTGTGTTTTGACAACACTCCTTGCTGCCCTCAGCTGCTCTGTGATGTCTTCCACTTCTATTTCTGCCTCAGAATCTGATGCAGACAGATCAGCTGTAGTTGGCTGTTCAACCATTATCTCTTCTTCTGCAACAATTTGCTCTTGTTCAACAGGTTCTATGAAACTGCTTATGATTGTATCCACCATATCTGTAGCCTGTTGAACTGTAGCCTCTTCCAAATTATCCTGCCTAGTTTCTGCCTCAGCTATCTGTTCAGGGAATTCTGGAAAGTTTTCAGAGGCTGGTTGTATTTCTGTGACATCTGGGCTGCTTTGTCCTTCTTTTTCCTCCATAACCTGTTCTGTTGTTTCTTTCAAATGGATTCTGGTGGACCTCCTAGTTCCAGATGCAAACTTCTTCTTTTTGCTCTGCTTCCTGGTGTCAGCAGGGGTTGTGGGGACAGTTTCAGATGCCTCTGTTTCCCTTATTATTTCTTGTTCTGTCAAATCAGTAGTCACTCCAAAAAAATGAACCTTCTTTTGTTTTTTTGCTCTGCTGCCAGTTCCAGATCCTCTTTTTCTTTGTTTCTTGGTTTGTGAAGTTGAGGGTTCAGGAGCAAGGTTTTCTGTTGCTGTTGCTGGGTGTGGTTCTGTAACAGCTTCTGGGGCACCTTCTACAGTTTCCTCTACAGCATCTTCTGCAACATTCTCTGCAGTAGCTATTTCTTCTTCTGCAGCAACATCAACAGTATCTGGTTCTTCTTCTTCCTCATCTTCATCCCCAAAAATGACATCATTTAGGGTAGAGTAAAACCTATCAAAACTCCTAGGGTTTCCTCTAAAATGGTGTTGGCAAACTAGTTTGATGAGGCCATGATGGCGAAGGCTTCCTTTACCCTCCTGATATCTCTTTGCCATGTTTTTTAATTCTTGATACGAGATACGGGGGAAGATTTACCCTAACTTCTGGTTGTTGCTCACCATGTCTGAGATGGTTCAAAAT
This sequence comes from Wollemia nobilis, assembly GCA_028583015.1. NCBI lineage: Eukaryota > Viridiplantae > Streptophyta > Pinopsida > Araucariales > Araucariaceae > Wollemia > Wollemia nobilis. Next base: position 83,949 of record JAQPPZ010000184.1, read on the forward strand.
TTGTAGATGATGCCCTGACAACAACACATACTACCCTTCACAGGTTAGGAATTTAATTACCCAGGTGGCTACTTCATCCCAGGGTTCCTATAGGCTGGCCCTTTTTAACCCTTTGCATGTGTTGTTATGGGTTAAATACTCTAGTTCTCTATCATTTTCTTCTACAAACTGATTAACTACATTTGCCAATGTATTCTTGCCAGATCTAGAAATTGAAATCCCTTCTAATGGCAGCTCAGTAATTTGACTTAAAATTTTAGGGGTTACCTCAATAGTCATGTCGTTAACATGTGCTCGGTTGTTTCTGAATGTATGGGTGAACATGCCAGCCAAATCTTTAGAAGACCCATTAAACTTATCCAAAAATGGCATAAACCCTCCATCTTCAAAAATCTGCATGACTGCCAGATTTTCTCGGAGGTAGGTGGTATCTGCAGGTTCCGTTCTGATCTTTCACCCCATATTTTCTATTTAAAAATCGTTCACTGCTGCTGCTATTCCTCTGCTGGATCTCTAGGTTTTTTATGTTGCAGATTTGAGGGGTTTAGTTCGAAATCTTCGCTTGCCCTATTTCTCGTCTTCTTCTTCGGAATGAACCGTAACCTGAGCACTGTACTTTGCAAACACGTCTTTGAAAAGAAAGGTGGCACACATTTCTACTATTGCACTGAACACCTATCCGTTAATGATTGCATGGACGTCCTTGCCGTCAGATCCACCTCATTAGTTTTACAGATTCTCACGTGCATGTTTATTGGCATCAAAAATTGGTGGCATATGGTTGGTCACGTCCTCCGTAATTCTGGTATTTTCCAATGGGTGCAAAAACAAACCATGTGCTGACTGACACGTGTTCCTTTATCGTATGCAACTAAAAGAGTTTGATTTTGTCGTACCTTGTCTTCTTGGATGCCACGTGGAAATGCTCTTTCCGAAGATTATAACTTATTGTGCAAACAAAACTTCATTCCGAATATTATGACTTCATTTCGAAGACGAGTCTTCATTCCGAAGACAAATCCTCATTCCGAAGATTATAACTTCATTCCGAAGACAAATCCTTCTTTGCAAATTTAAATCTTCATTCCGAAGATTAATCCTCATTTCGAAGATCAATCCTCATTCCGAAGATCAGGCTGTATTGCGAAGGTAAATCGTCATTCCAAAGACAGATCTTCATTCCGAAGACAGATCTTCATTTCGAAGATGATGCAGCAAGTCGTCATTCCGAAGACCAAGTTTCATTCTGAAGACAAATTGTCATTCCGAAGACAAAGTTTCTTTCTGAAGACAAAGTGCAACATTCATTTTGTTGTCATTTCGAAGACAATTTCAATCCGAAGATAATACAGTAGGCACTGTTTTTGGCATTCTTGTTCCGAAGATTAGGCAGAAATCAATATTTTCATTTTCAAAACATGTTTTAAGTATGCCAACTCTTATGAATACCTTTTATGCTAATGGTTAATTGTCATATACTATACACCAATCATTTTACAATGAAGAAATGTAAGAAATATATACCTGATAAAAATAGTTAATGCCAGTTTTGAAGAATGACTGCCTTTGTTGATATTCTGCTGAGATTTTCTGCAACATTTCAAAACAAGTGCACTTGGTGAATTTGTACAATGATGGTTCAGAAATTTCTCAAGGTTATGCATGCCAGAAAACTGGTTTTCATGCATACCAACCTAGTAGTGCCTTAAGAAAAGGTTTTCACTGCTGAGTTATTCATTTTTCTCTTTTTTTTTTCTTGATTTTCCCCCTTTTTTTTTTTTTACCTCTCCTTTTCTCTCTTTTTTTCTTTTTTTTTCTTGATCCTGACTATGCCCATGAAGGAATTTCATGATTTCCCCTGAAACCATGCCCATGAAGGAATTCATACTCAGAATTTATTCATCTTTTTGTTTTCTATTTTTTTCTGATTTTTTTTTGTATTTTCTGCTTTTTCTTGAAATCCATGATCATGTTGATTGTTTTGAAGTGGAAGAGGGAATCTCTTCCACCTGTTGTGTATCCAAACTATCAAGTTGTTGCAAGAATTCTTCTTTAGTCAGAGGTGTATGGTACACTCTGAGGCGATGTCCATTCACTACCAACTTCCTTTGTGATCCATCAATAGGGGATAGACGAGTCTGCTCCATTGTCAAATACCTCCTCAATCCGAGTAAGGTCCCAACCATCTAGTTCTCAGTTTTCTAGGGAAGTCTTCATAGCGAGAATCAAACAGTAAAGCCCAATCTCCTTGTTGAAGTTTCCTCTCGTTGAATGTGATCTGTCATGCCATGACTTCCTCTGCTCCTGAATTACCTCGGTTTGGTGCAGAGCATCCAATCTAAGTTCATCCAATGCATTCAGCTACAGAATCCTGTCTGTCTATGCCTGCGACAATTCAATTCCAATTTCCAGTGTTGTGCGCAATGTTAGTAGCTCAAATTCAATAGGTAAGAGAGGCTTTTTACCAAAGACTAGTTCATAAGGTGTGAATCCAGTAGTGGACTTCCAAGTAGTATTGTAGGCCCAAACTGCTTCGGGTAATTTATCTAGCCAATTTCTCCTATGAAAAGCTACTATTTTTGTCAAGATGCGTTCTAGTTCCCTGTTTGTTACTTCAACCTGGCCATTTGCTTGTGGGTGGTAAGGTGATGATTTCCTATGTTTGATTTCATACAATTCTATAAATGCCTTTATGACTTTGGATGCAAATTGGGGTCCTTGGTCTGTGGTGATAGACCGTGGAGCTCCAAATCTCTAAAAAATCTGAGTATACAAGAAATCAGCGACCTTCTCTTCACGAGCATGTTTGAAAGCACGCACCTCTACCCACTTTGTCAGGTAATCAGTGCATACTAGAATATGCACCTTTCCTTGAGAAGGTGGATCAATAGGTCCTACAAAATCAAGCCCCCACCTCTCAAATGGTTCTAAAACCATTTGAGGCTGCAGTGGCATCTCATTTGTATGAGTGGGTTTCCCCATTCTTTGGCATGCATCACAATGCCTGATGTACTTTTTCACATCCTTGTGAAGAGATGGCCAATAATATCCTGTCCCTAAGATTTTCCTAACTGTGCTTTTTACAGAATAGTGTCCACCTGAGGGTTCATCATGACAAGCTCTAAGGATATCATACACTTCATCCTTTCGGATGCACCTACGTAACACATGGTCGGGACTGCACTTAAAAAGCATACCCTTAATCCATTCAAAAGAAGAACTCTGTTTGATCAATTGTTTTTTCTGTTTTGAAGTGAAATGTGGAGGAACTTTCCCTGTGACCAAATAATTGGCTATATCTGCAAACCAAGGTGATTGGACTGATATAGCAAATAGTTTTTCATCGAGAAAAGTGTCATCAACTAATTCCCCTTCATCCGTGTTACTCGCAACCTGGACAAGAAATCTGCCACAACATTAGCTTTCCCTGGTTTGTTGATTATAGTGATATCAAATTCTTGCAGCAACAACAACCAACGAATAATTCTTGCACTTACCATAGGTTTATTCATCAAATACTTAATGGTTGTATGATCTGTGTGAATAAATATTTGATAACCTGTGATGTAATGCCTGAATTTGTTGATGGCATAAATTACTGCTAGGAATTCCTTCTCAGTTGTTGTATAATTTTTCTCGGCTCTGTCAAGTTCTTGCTAATGTTGTAGATGGTATAGTGTTCACCATTATCAATTTGTCCTAATGTTGCTCCAATTGTTGTATTGGAGGCATCAATCTGTATGTGAAATGGTAATGTCCAATTAGGTCCTCTGAGCACAGGTGGAGTTATTAATTTCTCTTTCGAGCTTCAAATGCTTCCTGACACTTTGCAGTCCAGGAGAATTCAGAATCTTTAGTCAATAGGGCAAACATAGGATCGGCTATTGTACTAAAGTTGGGAATAAACCTGCGGTAAAAACCAATGTGTCCTAGGAAGCTTCGGCATTAGTCTGAGTTTTAGGAGGAAGGAGATTCTTGATAATTTCCACCTTCTTTGGATCAACTTGGATCCCTTCAGGAGAGATGTGATGACCAAGAACTATCCCTTCCTTCATCATCATGAAGCATTTTTCTGGATTCAAGGATAACTGGTATGTTTCATAGCGAGTTAAGACTTTGTCAAGATTTTCCAATGTAAAATCAAAAGTCTGTCCACATACTGTGAAATCATCCATGTATATTTCAACACTTTTGGTGGTCAGATCAGCAAAAATTGCTAGGACTACTTGCTGAAAAGTTGTTGGGGCATTACACAAACCAAAAGGTAAAACCCTATAGGCAAATGTTCCCCATGGACATGTAAAAGTTGTTTTCTCTTGATCTTCAGGTGCAATCTGAATTTGATTATATCCACTAAATCCATCAAGAAAACAAAAGTATCTTTTTCCAACAAGAGTATCTAACACCTGATCTATGAAAGGTAATGGAAAATGGTCTTTGTATGTCACCTTATTCAACTCTCTATAGTCTACACATACTCTCATTTTTCCATTTTTCTTAGGAACTATTACCAATGGAGAAACCCATTGGCTATCAGAAATTGGGTAAATGAATCCTACTTCCAGAAGTTTTTCAATTTCTTCTTTCACAATATCTCTTAAGGCAGGATTCAATCTTCTTTGGGGTTGTCTAACTGGCTTGACTTCTTCAGTATAGATTCTATGGGTACATATATCAGGATGAACTCCTGACATATCTTTGTAGTTCCAAGCAAAAGCATGAACATGCTTCCGCAAGACAACTATCAATTTTTCTTCCTCTTCCCTAGTAAGCTGGTTGTAAATGTTCAAAAATTTGCCTGGCTGGACTTCTATTTGTTTTGTATTTAGAAGGACTGAATTCACTCCTTCATACCTGGTGATTAAGGGATTAAGAGGACATTGTTGAGATGGGAGAAAAGAAGCAGTTTCTATTTTATTGCTTGCTTGAGGGAAGCATATCTTGTATGGAACAGGTGAGAAGGAAAAATCGGATGATGGTGCCATCCATGTGGTAGTGAAACAGAGTTTCCCTGTGATAGTACGAGATGGTTCATCTTCAGATTTTTGATTCTCCTCATTACTTAACAAGCTGTTGGATATTTGTTGCTTCCCCTTCTAAACCTTGTTCATGCAGAACATTCATCAAGATTGTTTCATTTTCTAAATTTTCTGTGTCACTGAGGTCTTATGTGTGTTCTCTTACTACTAAGGTAGCTAGTGTAGAAATGACCTCTTCTGGTTCTTCCTCCGAGTCGAGAAAACCATAACCGACCTAAAAATTTGCTAGATGGTTTTGTAGGAGGATATAAAGAAATCTGTTTCAGATCAATACCATTTGAAATAGTCATATTTCCAGATCTGCAGTCTATGAAGGCTGCTGCAGTTGCAAGCCAAGGTCTTCCCAAAATAATGGGATATCCATGTGCTGAATTTCTTGGTTGTAAAACCAAAAAATCTGCAGGGAATTCCCAAGAAGAAACTTCTATAGGGACATCTTCAATGATACCTTCAGGTTTTGCAACCCGACCTATCAGCCATTTCTAAAACTGTAAATGTGGGGCTGAGATGTTTGAGCTGTAATTGTTTCATTGTATCCTTGGTCATGACGTTTATTGCAGCTCCTAGATCTACTAAAACATTTGATATTGGTACTGAACCTATGGTAACTGTGATAACTGGACTTCCTGGGTCACTATACTTTGGAGGTACTAGTTTTCCAGATAAGAGATCAGCTATCTTTCCTTCAACCTGCACAGTCTTGGGAAATGCTTTCTTCTTTCTTCCTGTTCTTTTAATGCACAAATTTTGGACAGTACTGTTAATCTCTGGTATTTCCTTAATGGCTTGCAATAAGGGCAATGATATAGTCAACTTTTTGAGTTCTTTGACCAATTTTGACTCAGAATTTTTTGGTATTGCATTGAATCTTTCAAGATATGGAATTATCCTTGGTAATTGTTCTGCCTGTGGTTCTATTTTTGTCTCTTTCTCTATTGTTGGTTGGATTCTCTCTGGTTCCAATTTTTCTTTTGTCTCCATTGTTGGTTGGATTCTCTCTGGTTCTGATGATTCTTGCTCTTCATTTTCTTTGATTTCATTTGAAACTGGTTCAGGTACAACTTTTCCTGAACGAAGTTGGATGTTACTACAATCAAGAACATTAATTTCAACATTTTCTTCAGCTTCAACCACATAGACAGGAGGTGTCTGTCTCATGCATTGTTTGGATTAGTGACTAGCTGAGCTGGCAATTGAGGTTGTTTCACTTGTTGTGTTTGCTGTTGTTTTTCTTGAAAATTTTGATTAGGTGCGAGGCAACAAATGCTTGAGTTTGACCTTGATTCCTTTGCTTGCCTTGGATAGGACTGGTATTGCTGACTCCACTTTGGTTGGTTTTGCATCCAATGTGGATTAGTCTGATTTTGATTCCAGGCTGGATTGTTTTGATTCCAAGATGGGTTGTTTTGATTCCATGAGGGGTTGTTTTGATTCTGATTCCAGGTTGGGTTACTCCAATTTGCTTGTGGCCATTCTTGGGAATTTGTCCATTGAGGATAATTCCAAGGACGTTGGGGTGGTTCTGATTGTCCCCAAGGCATAGTACCAGGATTATGCCCCCAATTTGTAGGAAAACGAGGGGGATTTTGGTATTGAGAGAAATTTCCCCCTTGTTTTGGTCCAATATAGTTGAGTTCCTCAATCTGATTTTCTAACATAGTTTTGAGTTGTGGTAGCAGGTGGCATTGATCAGTTGAATGCCTTTTTGAACAGATACTACAAATGGTTGAGATAGATGTTTTATTCAAAGGACATTCCTGCAAAGCATGTTTATTTCTACATCTTGGGCAATAAATTGCCAAAGGTTCTATGTTTTTTGCTTTTGCAGACATTTCCCCTAAAGTAGTGTTTAGGTGCACTAGAATATCGAGTTTTGAAATTTGCAAGTTCCTCTATCAGGTCCTTCACATCAGTGCCATTTGTGTGGCTTTTTCTTCTTCTCTGCTTAGTGTGAGAGTAATTCCTGTAGAGATCCATAATTTCATCATTATTGAGAGTGGTTACATCCCCTTTTCCCATCAAATCTAGAACTTCTCTGGATTCATCTTGCAATCCTCTCAAAAATATGGTTTTACATAATTATGGTTCTACAAGTCCACATCTCCTTTGAACAAAGGAGAACCTATCAAGATAATCTTCCAATGTCTCATCATCTTCCTGCTTGATTCTGAATAACTCATCTTTTCTATTCCTTACATGGCAATATTCCTGATATTTGTCTAAAAAGACAGTTTCCATTTGATCCCAGGTTCTTATGGAATTAGGCTCTAAGCTCATGAACCAGCGTAATGTTGAATCCTTGAGTGTTGAGGGAAAAACCTTAAGTTTTTGATTGTCATTTATATAATCATAGGTCTGACACACTACCTTGAATTCAAACAAAAATTGATCAGGATCTTCAGATACAACACCTCGAAAGGTTGGAAGTACTGAAGGTGAAATGGTCTTCATGGGAGAGTTTTGTGTTGGATTCAGACGAATAGGATATTCAAATGTTCTGGAAGGTTGGAGCATATCCTGATCATCTCCTTCATTATGGACATAGCCATGTTGGCCATCTATATTGCCTCCTTCTGCCATAGTTTCCTGTTTGTTGGGAGAAGTTAAAGCTTCCCAAATTGTTCTCTCAAGAGGTCCAAGCCTCTCTATTGATGATGAGTCTGATGAATTGTCTTTCTTAGGATATTTTGATGATGATAAAATTGGTGATTTTCCTTTCTCAAAATGTTCTAATGATGGTGAGACTGGTGATTTTTCTATCAATATTTCTGGTAATTCAAACACAGGTGATTCACCCCTTAGGCGTGAAGATCTCCTTAATGGAACAAGCCAGGGATCCTTTGGGGTAGTTCTACCTTTTTCATCCCTAGACTTACTCATTCATGTTTACTCCTAAATGACATAAATTAAGTCAATAGTTGTTATCTTCCTCAGTTGTTGTATTCAGATTTTAACCTAAATTTTCATAGCTTAGTCTGATTACAGCTATTGGACTATTTGTTTTCTTCTAGCAACACTATTCCCCAACAACGGTGCCAAAATGATGCGTAGTCATTATACCATCATTAATTCTCAATGAATTTGTCAATCCAGGGCAGTGTACAAGGCTATCTACGGAAGAAGAGGCAAAACAGCTATAACTTAGGTCAATCTAGAGCAACAGGTTTTATTGGTGAAACCGGTTGTGTGGGGGGTTTTAGGACATTCCTATCTCTAAATTGCATGAATTAAACCTTAATCTAAGTTGCAGAATTGGAAACTAATCATTAACTACAGAAATGAAGTCCTAATTACAATTGCAGAATGAGACCTAATTATATTGCAGAAATAATAGTTGCAGAATTGAAAGTCTGATCCTAATTGCAGAAAGGAAATCTAATTACTTTTGCAGCAATGAAAGTCTAATTCTAACATGGAAATGAAAACTGTCAAGGCTCTGTAATAGAAGGTTGTCAATCTTCTATGCAGGAGTTGACAGCAAAACATAAAATGCAAGAAATTATAGAAAAATAGCAAATTCTAGAAATAACAGTCTGAAATAAAATGGAAGCTTTGCTGAAAGTAAATATTATAGCTAAAACATTAAGCACAAGATTAATCTAAGTATAAATAAACTAAGACTGCAGATATTGTCAATTGTTTACAAGCAATTGAAATAACAAGTTCTACAACTCATTCTGCTACAGCAAAATCAGAATAAAACCTGTTGTTAGTCCTCCTCCTAGGTCTAGAAGTGGCCAGCCTCCTTGTCCAGAAGAAGGTATGAGTCTCTCTCTCTCTCTAGATCTTAATCACACTCATTTACAAGCAATATGAAATAGAACTGGTGCACTTTATTGATTAAAGAACATGATTACAATAATTCTGCTAAAACCTATTACAGGACTGTAACAGTCAAATTCTACCTATTTTTTGCTTCTTCCTAGCTTCCTTACTTTCTACTACATATCTTACTACTACTACTACTACTACTAGGCTCAACCTGAATGGGAGCAATATTTATAGATGTCCTAAGGTCTGATTACAAACAAAGAATATCTCAAAAGATCTAATCCTACAATGCTGCAACAAATTCTGGTTTTATCCTAGAAGAAGATTAAAACTTGATCTTTCCCTTAATGATGGCTTTGGTCGGCAATGACGGCAAAGACAAGATGGAAGATATTTTCCTTTACCTTTTCCAACCTTTATTTCCCTTTTTCGGCTTCAAAAATCGGTCAACAAGTCAAAAAGCACACTCTATTTTCATTTCGAAGATAAGTGGCTTCATTTCGAAGACAATGCAATTCTCATTTCGAAGATCGCTCATTCCAAAGATACTACAGTTCTCATTCCGAAGATACTGCAATTCTCATTCCGAAGATCCGCTCATTCCGAAGATACTGCATTCTTCATTCCGAAGATCCGCTCATTTCGAAGACGCTGTGTTCTCTCATTTCGAAGATATCTGTTCATTCCGAAGATACTTCGGAATGAACAAATGTGTGCTTTTCCAGTGATTTCTTCTGCATCTCTCAGGTGGGTTATCTCCTAAGATCAAATTCCAATGGTCTTCATCTCTTTCCTCATGTGAATTCCATGCCTTGCTATTTATGGACAGCTGGCTGGAATTTACATGGGAAAGACCGATTTCTTTGCACGACAACAGTTTGCTTGCACTTGTTGCCAGATTTAGGTGAAATAAATGCTTGAGACAAATCAAAACATGATTAGTGAAATGCTGCTATTATTCTAAGCATATCCCATTTTAGCAAGTCATAGCAAAAAGAACACAAAACTATGCAAAAAGCTGTAAAAATCAGCATATAATATTCCAAATACATTGATCATGCAAAATGGTTAATATACAACATATTGAATCAACTTAACTAACATATCAGATAAAACATAAGAGTTTATAGGCAATTTTAGTGTTCAAAACATGTTATGATTGAGGCATTTCCAGGCCTCATCAAATGGCAGCCCAGATCCGCCACTTAACTCCTCCTTCATTGCATGGGAGTGTGAGTGAGCATTTTGTAGCGCTAGAGGCAGTTACAGAGGCAGTCATGGAGCCCTTAATCAGGGAGGAATATTCTCCCCCTGGAAAGGCATGATTGCCAAGTGGCACCTCTGCATGCTCATACATAGAGACCATCAGGTCTATAAAATGGTGAGTCTTCTCACCCCAAAGATATGGATAGAGAAGGAGCATTTTGAGCAATGAAGTGCTGCCATTTTGCATACTCACTTTTGATTGTGCCTTTCACATCCTTGATCTCTCTTTTGGAAGGGAGGTCATTGGGTGGTTATTGGAAGCGCAATCCGGACCCCAAACCCGACATTTGGCCATAGTATCCCACCCAAATTTTCTAACAACACCCCACAAGAGGTTTTGGACCCATCCCAAGTGGATTGGTGCCAAAATCGGGCCCCAAACGGTGGGCGTCCTGCCCCTGGGCGCCCCCCACACTGCTGCAGTCCTAATCGCCCCACCCCAGAGCGATTAGAAATCTGTAGTATATTTCAGTTCTATTATTTTTGCATTTTATTCTAGGTTGCTTAGATAGGCTTGCATTCAAATTTCATGTAATTTTGAGCAGTTTTGATCATGTTTTTGTTATTTCTCGCTTTCGCTAACATGCAGGTAGCATCATCAAATTCCCGGTGATAGAGGCCGAATTGGAAAAATCTGACCTTCTGGGTCTTTCCAAAATACCCCATTTTACCTAACCCCCAACTTTTTAGGTGATTTGGAGCCTCCCAGATGGGACATTTGGGACAGTGCTTTCTGACATTTTGTTGTAGGTCTAATCGTCCCACCCCGGAGCGATTAGAAATCCATGGTGAATTTTTTGACTGTTCTTTTTGCAGTGCCTTCCCGGTGATGTTCTCATGCCTCTATCAAGTTTTTAGCTCATTTTGATCTATTTTAGTTATCGTTTTATTTATTTTTTGCATGCACTAATCTTAGGCTTGGGGATTGCATGTTTCATTTCATCCGTAGGTGCTACTGATTGTTTTCTGTTTCCTTGAACGTAGGATCTCGACACCGAAGGAGCAGCAAAGAATCAAATACCCTTTCATGCAAGCGGCGACAATGTTTGGTCCGCCCATTTTACATGTGGGCACGCGAAAGAAGGCATACCACCCATGGTGTAACGAAACCTTATTTAACGCTCCTAGCCCCTGAAAAGGGAGGAGACGTGTTGTAACCGATATTTAAAGCAAATTAATAAAAAGGGTTGTATTCCATATTTGCTTTCTATCTGGTTTCGATTCGTTTATGTTTCTCTCCTTTCATGCATTTTCAATTCATAGGATTTAGCGTTATCTTTGGCTTCACTTGCATCGCACTTGGTGTTTCCTTTTTGCTTTCGTATCCTCGTGCTTTCAGTGGTGATCATGGTGGGACCCTGTCCTCTATTTTTGAGATCAAAATTTTGATCAAAAATTGCTTGTTTTTGCTTGTAGGTACCAAGTTTTCAAACGTTGGACTGTTGTTCGTTCCAGTCTGTGACGAGTATAGAGCTGGAATTCATCTTACCCAGGGATGAATGGGCATTCACCCCACCCTGTGATGAATACAGTTCTGTTATTCATCCCACCCAGGGATGAATAGCTCTCTGTGCAGTTTCAGGGTAGAAACTCAGAGGCATCCGATTTGGGCAGAGAAGAGGTAGGGGTCCTAAACACCTTCTATCATTTTTTGCTTTTTGTTTTCTATTTTCTGGTTATTTGCTTGCATAGGAGAGTTTTTAATGCTTGTTTTCTTCATTTATGCAAATTAAAAAGAACCCCACACACCACGTGGTAATTTAAACAACAAGGAGTTGGTCGTAAAACCCCAACCCTTGATCAAGACCAACGGTGGATTTCATCACCACCTTGGCTTGAATTTTTGCATCCATAACCCCGATCGCTACTATTGCTAGACGTAAATCCTGATGAAAGCTGACCGAGTGTAGTTGGGGTGATTCCTAGTGCATGAGGATAAGTCTTCTATGGTAGGTGTCAAAAATAGGGTGATCCCCCTTTCGTACCGCCTATGTTCCACGTACCATTCTGCTCTCACGTACCAATAGTTTCCCTCACGTAAGGGCGGGTATATTGAGAGGTTTGGTATAATGGCCTGGCAGTGGTATATCGAAGGGGCGACCATTTTGGGAGACATAAGAGCCATCATATTGCATATACAACAACACGTTCTTTACAAAGCTTTCAAAACAAAAATCAAAACACACTAAACCAGATTTAGGGCACACCTTTAATCTATAAACGAGATAATCACTTCTTTGATTGTGTGGCTCTTGTTTGTTTAGTGTAGCATAAAAAAAATCATAAAAAAGATAAAAACCTACGTAGATTGTAGAGAGACACCACCATGGTGTACACCCATAGCCAAGCCCAATCACGGGCAGGAGCTACGAAGAGTGTACAAGGGGGCACAAGTCACCTCCGCTATAGCCCCAAGGACTTGGTCATACCACCTTGGTGGCCCGACCCACAAGATAGTCCACATCGTGCCATTTTAGAATGGGACTATAGAGGCACCCCTTCGAGGGGCACTCCCATTCAACATAGACCCTTTTAGGAGGAGTCCCTACACGTGGCACTCAATATAAATGGGAAGGCTCCCTTAGACGCTCGGTATGAGTGGCCACCATGCAATGAAGTGCTAGAACAACATAGGGTCCATAAGGAGAGGCCACATGATTATGTCATCCCTCCTCTACCCCTCATCACTATTAGGAATAACAAGCCAAATCTAGAGCACAAGGCTCTTCAGACAGGGCGAGCCAACTTTGCCCGCCCCTTTCACATATACGAAAGGGAGCATGAGGAAGACCATTACATTCCTCAAGAGCAATACACAACATGGGAGCAATGCGCCTCCGCACCTACTATCTATCAGAATCACCTACTGAGGCTAGAACCTCGGGTGAATGCCGCCAACCTCGATAGAGGAAAGTGACCTATAGAGATCTCGGATCATCATGACCGAGATAAATACATAGGAGAGGCATCTAGGCCCCCTAGACCTAAGACGATGGAACAAATTGACTTGGAATTTGCCAAACATGCCACCCGCCAAGCGCAAATCACGCAGCTTGAGCAAGACCAACAATAGTTGGAGCACCTGTATCGCCTTAGCAAAGAGCGCATTCGATGTCAAACAGATGAGCTACTCCATAACACTATGCCTGAGAGGGTTCCAACCCCTCGCACCCAAAGAGCAGAACTATATGAGAGGCACAACCCCTTGGTGCGAGACAGGTCCCCATGACCTTACCAAGTGTTGCCTCCGAGACCTCCTAGACCTGAGCGGGAGGCCACTCCTAGGAACAACGATGGGCACCCTCCACGGGGACCCACCCATGTTTATAGGTCTCACCCAGAAACTCCTCAAGAAGCCTATGAGGAGTATGAGCAAGAAGAAGAGCGGGCCGAAATGCCCTACCAAGGCAGAGGGGGTGCTATCCGGCCACCCCTCCATAGGCCTCAAGTTTCCCACAACCCACAATGGGAACTAACCAAGGAGGAAGAGATCAAATATTCCGATGCATATAAAGCGCTGCTAGAGCACTTAGAGTCTATGGAGACCAAGACTTTTGGGCCCCAAAAGCCCACTTTATGCCAACTCCGTAGTCACCTAGTGCATCCGTCAGTGCCAGCACCCCCATACCCTGAACACTTTAAGCTACCCCAGTTGGCAATATTTAGAGGTGAGGAGGATGCCCAAGAGCACGTGACTAGATTCCTGAGCCAATGCTTTGGCATTCAGGACAATGATGCTTTGTTGTTAAGAACATTTATAACCACGTTCGTAGGCCCTGCCTCGGATTGGTTCACTCAATTGCCAAAGCATAGCATCAGTAACTTAGATCAGCTAGTGGACGCGTTCCTCGAATGCTTCACCTTCAACACCAAGAAGAAGGCATCACTAAGTGACCTAGCCAGCCTCAGGTAGTATGAGGAAGAAACCATGGCGGCCTATGGGAATTGGTGGAGGACGTTGCTTTCAAAGCTGCCCTACCTCCCTCCTATGGCCGACCTTACCCAAATGTTCTCAAAGAGCTGTTTGAGATCGATCTCCATGCTATTGTAGCTACAACAATATGCCACTTTAGAGGAAGCTCTGGCGCAAGCCAGAATCATTGAGGAGATCAAGATTCAGGATGGCGAGATTGCCAAGCCAAAGAAGAAAGAATGGTCTAAAAATGCCAAGATAGGGACCACGCAACCAAAACCCATCGTGGTCAATCAGGTTGCTATAAACATACCTAAGCCTGCACAAGCAACATAGCCCCAAAAGGCTAACTATCAGGTGGTCCCTCTTGACAGTTATGAAAGGGAAAACCATCGACAAGATCAAAATCAGTAGCATCACCCTAGGCGACAATTCACACCCTTCACAGAGTCTAAAGACTCCTTGTTTGACCGCTTGACCATGGCAAACTTGATGAACTTTCTAGAGAGTCGACCTATAGACCCCAACATGCCAAAACCCAAAGGTTATAGGGAAGACTTGTACTGTAAGTTTCATCGATAGAAGGGACATGACCTCTATGCGTGTTGGAAGTTTAAAAGCTTCGTGCAAGACCTAATCGACAACAAGACGCTAGTGGTGGATAATCCAGTAGCACCAAACAACCAATAGATGGAGGTCTTCAAAGACCCCCTACCTACCCATGATGCATAGGCAAAGACCCTACAAGTCAATGAGGTGACACAGAACTACCCCATGCAGGGGTATGTAGGGATGATCAGTATAGTGACTCGAAACAAAAGGTACCCAAGCACAGCTACCCCACGATGGCTACAGGAGAGGTGCCAACAATGTCACAACCACAACAGCACCCTACGCAACCTCCTCCGCCTAGACCAGTGGCCACAATTCGGACCAAACTCACCCAGATTTTGAGGACCACGTCGGCTAGGCTCTCCATTTATGAGCTCATACAACAATCATCGCCCCATCGGGAGGCTCTAATGGAGATACTTAAAGCCATCGAGTTGCAGCCCCACGAAGCAAACTCTTTCAACAACTTTGTGGGACATGTCAAACGATGCACCGAGCCAGTTATCACCTTTAGAGAGGATGAATTGAAATCAGTGACTGGTGACATGGCGGATCCACCCCTGCACGTCATTGCATGGGTCAACGGGATTCCGTATAAGAGGGTGTTGGTGGACACTGGCTCATCCAGTAATATCATTACAACAGTGGCATTGAAACATCTGAAGTTGCCAACATCTCACATCGTGGCCTCCACCTACACTCTGCGAGCATTCAATGATGCGATATGCTCGATAGTTGGCACAATTGTCCTACCCATCCAAGTGGGACAAAAGACTATTCCTACATTGTGCCACATCTTGGAGGGTGAGATGGCTTATAACATTTTGTTGGGCCGGCCATGGATCAGGGACATGAAGTGTGTCCCTTCAATAGCCCACCAATGCTTAAAGTATACATTCGAAGGGCAAGTGCATGTAGTCCCGACGGACTTAGAACCCTTCAAGTATTGCAATACGGTGCAGCTGATGCCGCAATCGACCCTTCCATCAACACATTTGGATTTTTAGTTGAATCCATCTAAACAGGGTCCGATTCCGCATACATCCCCATTGTTAAGTCCATCAAATCCCTAGTCGGGTCCATCTTCATCATCTGGTCCTTCACCAACGATGCCACCTACGGTGGCCACACCGAAGGACAATGGGAAGAAACCCCTGGAAGAGGCACCGCCATCAGTCTCAACCATCTCTACCGAAGAGATGCCTAGCCGAATGGAAGTCGAGATGCCTAGTTCACCTAACATGGAGTGGACTCAGGAAGAACTCCCATTCCCTCCCCCTCAACCGCCAACAATCACCATTGAGATGGCCAATACGGGCCTAGGGGAGTATCTGGTGTGGAACATTGTAGCAACACCCACACTTGAGTCCATGCAAGACATGGGGAGACCTCGCCTCCCCATAGGCACTATTGTTCCTCTAGGCTACCCGCAAAACCAGACAAACTTTGTATATGGGGGCCTTGATAATGGCATTGAACCTTACATGCAAGAAGAAGAAGATGAAGAGCCTTTCACTGAGGACGTCAACTATTTTTCCAACCCAGAATTTGCTTTAAGATATCTTGGCCAATGCAATTGGCATGGATATGGGTTGGGCAGATATGAGCAAGGAGTGTGCGTTCTTTGCCAACCAAGATATCAGATGCCATACGACAAATCAGGAGTAGGGTTCAACCACCCCCTGCCCTTGGACATCTTGGTAGAGAACATGCAAGGCCTAGGGATAGGCAACAAGGATGGGTTGGCATTAGATCCATATGCCAATCCTAACACAACATATACATTGGGGGATTACCTCCCATTGTTGACAACCAACCTTGTTGACCTCAACAACCCCTTCCCTTTAATCGAGAAAGGAGAAAGTTCAAGAACTCACCTACAAAGGGGATATAGACAAGGTCAGGAAGGATCTTCGGAAGACGAGTCAGAGTATGAGGTAGCACCATGGGACCCTTTCGAATCAGATAGCAATCACTCACAAGTGACCCCCATGGATGACTACCAAGAAAGCCTCTTGGCAATGTTCCCTTTGGATGCTCCAATCGAGCAAGTGCCACCTCAAGAAAATCAGGTCCCCCCATAGAGAGCGAAACAACCCCGATGGGACCATATCAATTTGCTCGAGCAAGACGAGCCTCACATGTCACAAATAGTTGTTGGAACCAACGAAGGCCTTTGGATCTCCGACAGTGATTATGAAGATGAAACTGAGATGGCCTATCTCAATCATATGCGACAACAACAATACCCCATGGACATTGACGACATGTTCGAACAGCTAAACATAGGGCCAAGGCATAGGTGGCACCTAAACCTAGCACAATTGGACCAAGTGTTGCATCCGCCACTTTGGGCATACAGAGAGCACCTTCCACCCAGAGACCCTATAGCGATATCAGTGCCAAGGGCAGACCCTATCCTCCTATCCGCACATAGGGCCGATCCATTCATGCCAATACCTCCAGAGCCAGATCCGAAGCACAAAAATCATCCAGGATGTCCGAGTCACCACACCTGCGGTAATGGAGACCAAAATCATTTCATCAACATGATCTCCATTGACTTAACCGCCCCCATCCACAATCCAACCGATCCAACAAAGTCATTATATCTAGACATAGATGCCATAGACTAGGATCGCATCAATTCACCACCATCCCCATCAGAGTACTGGCCTTGCAATGAGATGCTTCATTTCACCCCAGGACCAACTCAGGATATCTTCCATGCTGAAGAGGGACCTGAAGTTCCTAATGCAAATCTGAATTTAGCGAATGATACCATTTGAGGCCATTCCATATTTAAAAGAGCCATAGCCCAAACCAAAAGCTCCAAGGATTCCCATAATCGCTTGGTCAATCCCAAAATTCCCCAAAGGTGCCCATAATCCCTTTGGTCAAACCAAAAGCTCCAAGGATTCCCATAATCGCTTGGTCAATCCCAAAATGCCCCAAAGGTGCCCATAAACCCTTTGGTCAAACCAAAAAGCTCCAAGGATTCCCACAATCGCTTGGTCAACCCCAAAATGCCCCAAAGGTACCCATAATCCCTTTGGTCAACCAACCTAAAAGCTCCAAGGATTACCCCAATCGCTTGGTCAATCCCAAAATGCCCCAAAGGTACCCATAAACCCTTTGGTCAAACCAAAAAGCTCCAAGGATTCCCACAATCGCTTGGTCAACCCCTAAAATGCCCCAAAGGTACCCATAAACCCTTTGGTCAAACCAAAAGCTCCAAGGATTCCCACAATCGCTTGGTCAACCCAAAAATGCCCCAAAGGTGCCCACAAACCCTTTGGTCAAAACAAACGCCCCAAATGTACCCATAATCCCTTTGGTCAAACCAAAAGCTCCAAGGGTTCCCACAATCGCTTGGTCAAAAATAAGAAAATTCAAAAACAATAAAATCATCAAAAATAACAAAAATTTGCATCTCATTTCCATGCATACTCAAAATCATCACAACAATAAAGAACTCTTTTGCATCTCATTTTCATACTCACAAAAATCAATCAATAAAAAACACAAAAATATAAGCTGCATAGGCATCGCAACCATACATTGCATATTTATTGATCATACAAGTCAAAGGCACCATAGACTGTAATTACTCGGCAAATCCATCATTTTCCACATTTCTCCACTCTATAAACAATCCATCAAAAATAAACGCCATTCACATATTTTCACCATATCATAGTCAGTTGTCTTCTAATGTATCTAGAGTTTTCGTCATTCAAGTTGTCGTTAGCTTTCTAGCCAAATACTATACAAATTCAGACAGATTTTACAAAGGTAGAGTTCTACTTGGATCACACCTTGTTACGTAGCATCCCAACACAAGTTAAAACACATAAAAATTCCCAAGTTGTGTGAACGAAAGATGAAACCTGCAAAGCAATCCAGGATACCATCTAGTGAAAAGGTTATCTTGCTCATCCCCCTGTGCGAATGACCCCAAGAATGTTGAGAGTTGGCAAAAGGACAAGCATCTTCCCTACCCAATTCCCCAAGAATCCCAAGTTCTCAAAAAGTTGCAAACATCAAAAAAATTTGCAAAAGTCAAAACTCCAAAAATTTGACATCAAAACCAAAGTGCATACATCAAAAGGCACATACAATAGTGATTCTCATCACTCAATATTCAAATCCCTTGCTCAAAAGAAAAAACAAAAATAAATAGTGATTTTTATCACTATAGAAGAGCAAGTATCCCAATACAATTGAAGAAAAGAAGGGAGTCGAACTTGAATCCCTGGAACTCTCAGCATTCAGAAGGTCATGAGGTGAACCTCAGTATCGGTTTGGTGGATAGCCTATCGGTCACTGGTGGCAAAACCTCCCGCATGACGATATATCTGTCACATTAACTTGTGTGTAGATCAATGTTTGCATGTGGATGAGCTAGCTCATGGTATCCTAGATAGCACCGTAGATTAATCTAACTAAATACAACAAAGGAGTTAGTGGAGCTAATTAGGTGATCCTCAGTACAGGTTTGGTTGACAGCCTATCTGGCACTAGCGGTATCCTGACAAATACCACATAAACAAACTCAATTGCACACACAAGGATGTGAAATAACTTGGTCAAACACAAGTCGGATTCATACCTTGTTCAAAAGTCTTGTAAGATAAAAGTACAGTCTTGGCTAGTTAGTTAAAACATCTGAGTCTCAGAAAACCTTAACTACATTCTAAACCAACTGTGATATCTTTCATCCTTCCATCACCATCAGAAAATACAAAAAACAACATGTATACATGAAAAGTCATTTACCACAGCAATCGCCTAGGACAAAAAGCCATAAGTTCTACACAGTCTATGGTGCCACCGCCAAAAATCATAAATTCAATTCATCCATTCCATTTGCATAATCATATAAATTAGAAACATTAGCATTCATCGCAACATATCCATACATAATATAAATTAACATGCATCCATCAAACATCAGTCATTGTGCATAAAATCAAATCACAACACGTGCATAAACAAAAGAAAGTCATATGTATATATATACCATCAAAAATGCCCGTAGGCTACAATAAACTGGTCCTCTGACCTCACAAAAAGGCAAAATCTCAAAAACCCCCAAGCCTAGGGCGTCGACCACCATGATCACCAGATCGCACGGAACTCTAAACACCAAAACAAGCAAGCCCAAACCCAGCCCAAAACTTGCCCCTCCACCCAACCCATCTCTCCCACCTGAGATTCCAATATTCATCCCACCGACGATAGAGCAAAAATTTCAAAAACAGCAAAAACTACACAAAATGCACAAAAACAAGCAATAAAATTGTCCAATAAGAGTGCTTTTGCACTTGACATTCTGGGCATGCAAAATAGACGTCGGGGTCAAAAATCCTCACTATCCTACTCCCTAAGAAGGCTACCATAGCTGGACCACTCCACGGGAGGACGAATTTCTGAGAATTTCATCCCCAAACGGCGTCCCAAAAAGGGTCCAAACCCACCCAAAAATAGCAATAACATTGCCGAACAAGGCGCCTTTGCGCCTCTGCTTCTTGGCATGCAAAACAGACATCGGGGTCACAAATCCTCACTATCCTACTCCCTAAGAAGGCTACCATAGCCGGACCGCTCCACGGGAGGATGGATTGTCAAGAATTTCATCCCCAAACGAGGTCCCAAAAAGGGTCCAAACCCACCCAAAAATAGCAATAACATTGCCGAACAAGGCGCCTTTGTGCCTCTACTTCTTGGCATGCAAAATAGACGTCGGGGTCACAAATCCTCACTATCCTACTCCCTAAGAAGGCTACCATAGCTGGACCACTCCACGAGAGGATGGATTTTCGAGAATTTCATCCCCAAATGGCATCCCAAAAAGGGTTAACACCCACCCAAAAATAGGTCAAAATGTTGGGAAACTGCACACACATTCAAAGATAAACAACTGAAAGGCACCCTTACACAAGTCATCTTGGGTCAAGAGACTCATCGCTTTTCTCATGTAGGTCATTCCCTCATCGATTCGTCGCTTGAGGGGGTAGTCACACTTAGTCACCAATCAACAAATACACACCCAATTAAGGAAATGGCATGCATTCAAAGAATCATTGACAAAGACAATCACGCCCCTGCTTGGGGCAGCAAACAAGCAATAATCACAAGCTGATCAAACACTTGGCATTCATGAATCATGAACTCAAGGTTCCCATAGACAAAAGGTTGTGCCCTTTGCCTATTCATGACTGATCAATGTCCAAGATCAAGTAACACCTCACCAAAAAATGTTAACACTTGAATTGAGTTCCTTAGCTCGTCAAAAGCAAGGATTCAAGAATGCATGCCCTTTCCATACTTGGGGCATCAAAATTTGGTTAGGTTACTGAGAAACCCTAATCATTAGTGCTTTGGTTATCTATTTTTGCTCAACACTGCGCCATGCACAACGCATCCCAAAAAGGGGCATCTGTAGACACCAAAACAGCACCAATCCGATTATGTGGCTACAAACATTGATCGCATTGACACACATAGCCCCTAGGGCAGCCCTCAGAGGTTAAACAGTGGTCCTAACCACTCTCACAATAGTTTTGGAAGGTCAAAGGTCAATTTGGCACCTTTCAGGCACTCTGCTCCTTACTCGTTCCACCCAAGGACGATTACAAACTGGTATTCGTTCCACCTAGGGACGATTAGCAGTATTCGCTCTAGGGTGGGGCGAATAGCAGGTTTGACTGGCAAAAGGTCAAATCTTGACAAATGGCAGCCCAGATCTACCACTTAACTCCTCCTTCATTGCATGGGAGTGTGAGTGAGCATTTTGGAGCGCTAGAGGCAGTTACAGAGGTAGTCATGGAGCCCTTAATCAGGGAGGAATCTTCTCCCCCTTAGAAAGGCATGATTGCCAAGTGGTGCCTCTGCATGCTCATACACAGAGACCGTCAGGTCTATAAAATGGTGAGTCTTCTCACCCCAAAATATATACAGAGAAGGAGCATTTTGAGCAATGAAGTGCTGCCATTTTACATACTCACTTTTGATTGTGCCTTTCACATCCTTGATCTCTCTTTTGGAAGGGAGGTCATTGGGTGGTTATTGGAAGCACAATCCGGACCCCAAACCTGACATTTGGCCATAGTATCCCACCCAAATTTTCTGAAAACACCCCACAAGAGGTTTTGGACCCATCCCAAGTGGATTGGTGCCAAAATTGGGCCCCAAACGATGGGCGTCCTGCCCCCGGGTGCCCCCCGCACTACTGCAGTCCTAATCGCCCCACCCCGGAGTGATTAGAAATCTATAGCAGATTTCAGTTCTGTTATTTTTGCATTTTATTCTAGGTTGCTTAGATAGGCTTGCATTCAAATTTCATGTAATTCTGAGCAGTTTTGATCATGTTTTTGTTATTTCTCGCTTTCGCTAACATGCAGGTAGCATCATCAAATTCCTGGTGATAGAGGCCGAATTGGAAAAATATGACCTTCTGGGTCTTTCCAAAATACCCCATTTTACCTAACCCCCAACTTTGCAGGTGATTTGGAGCCTCCCGGATGGGACATTTGGGACAGTGCTTTTTGACATTTTGTTGTAGGTCTAATCATCCCACCCCGGAGCGATTAGAAATCCGTGGCAAATTTTTTGACTGTTCTTTTTGTAGTGCCTTCCCGGTGATGTTCTCATGCCTCTGTCAAGTTTTTAGCTCATTTTGATATATTTTAGTTATCATTTTATTTATTTTTTGCATGCACTAATCGTAGGCTTTGGGGATTGCATGTTTCATTTCATCCGTAGGTGCTACTAATTGTTTTCTGTTTCCTTGAACGTAGGATCTCAACATCGGAGGAGCAGCAAAGAATCAAAGACCCTTTCATGCAAGCGGCGACAATGTTTGGCCCACCCATTTTACATGTGGGCACGTGGAAGAAGGCATACCACCCATGGTGTAACAAAACCTTATTTAACGCTCCTAGCCCCTGAAAAGGGAGGAGACGTGTTGTAACCGAGATTTAAAGAAAATTAATAAAAAGGGTTGTATTCCATATTTGCTTTCCATCTGGTTTCGATTCGTTTATGTTTCTCTCCTTTCATGCATTTTCAATTCATAGGATTTAGCGTTATCTTTGGCTTCGCTTGCATCACACTTGGTGTTTCCTTTTTCTTTCGTATCCTCGTGCTTTCAAAAAATAGATGGAGTATCTCTCTTGGAGTTCCTCACAACCATCAAGAGAGCACCCATGTAGACAATGGATCGCTTCAATATCTAGTTTCATAAAACTTGGTCTAGGTTCCTGGATGAATTTAATCTCCTCCAAGTATGACATTTATATATTATTTGAAGGCTTTAAATTATAAAATTACATAATGATCAAGTCTAGAGGAAGGAATTCATTATCAATAACATATGGGATAGTTATTTAGGCTAAGAATAATTTTATTCAAATAGAAATGCTAGCTCAAAAACCCCTTATGTCATTGTTTCAAAATATCTAACCTCCATATTAGCCTCTTCTGGCAATCCAAACTAAAACCTTTTATTCTACTCCTTCTATAAACCCAATTGTAATCCCAAATCTTCTCCCCACTTCTTATCATACTTCTACAAGCCCTTATTCTTTCAAGTTAAATAAAATAAAAATTTGTTAAGGATGGTATCTAATGAAGTCATGGACCTCAAGAGACCATAAAATACCCATAGCTTTCAATATAAAAATAATTTGAGATCTCCTTTCCAACAGAATAGTTAGGGTTATAGACTTCCTCCTAATGGGTATCAATGACCTCAATTCTAGGCTAATAAAGATTCTAACTAGACTTAAATCCAAGATCATGAAGTGGTGGCTATCCCAACCTCTAAAAAAAGAATCTTATAAATTTTCTAGAGATTTAGGGCCCATGCAAGATAATTACGTGAAGAACTCTACTATGTGGTACTACCCATACCCAATATTCCTATCCTCCTAATAGATATTCTAGAGGAAATGTTCACTAGTTTACAATAGTGTTGAATGAAATGATGCTTTCCTAGGCATCTATTTATCTTTTAGGGATAGAAAAATAAGCAAAAAACTAGTACTCCCATACCCCATACCTCCTTGATTCAATACTTAT
Organism: Wollemia nobilis; assembly: GCA_028583015.1. NCBI lineage: Eukaryota > Viridiplantae > Streptophyta > Pinopsida > Araucariales > Araucariaceae > Wollemia > Wollemia nobilis. The sequence continues at coordinate 107,634 of JAQPPZ010000184.1, forward strand.
TCCTCCCAAGTAGGCTTTGGTCACATGGTATGAGGATATATATACCAAATTCGATAGGATGGATACTTTAGCATCTAGTAAGCCAAAATTCCAATTGGACTAAAAGACATGATCTAAAATGAGGGTAATAGAAGAGAAAAAAAAGGATGACCAAGCAGCCCCTAACATCCAATGTGGGCAAACTAATCAAAGAAATGATATTCCTACCATGATCATATTGAATTAGAATGCACCAAGGATATTGTTGACTACTAAATATAACATTGCCAAACTTCTAAAGCAATATGTGCCCATGTAATAATTTGCTAAAATTCCTCAATCAACTATGGAAGACCCAGGGATTGGCCACCATTGAATTCCAATTATAAGACCTATACCAATCAAAAGGTCTATCCTCAAGGTTATGAATAGCGGCTATTTATTGACAAATTAGTGAAAATTAGGATTTTTGAAATTTGGAATTGGCTAATATTTGGGATCCTTGACTAGGACCCATTAGCCAAAACAAATTGGGTGCAATTTTTTTTAGGGTTGATTCACCCAAATTTTATAATAATTTGACCATTTTAAGTTTAAATTTCCAACATTACCCCTGATAATTGTGAATCTTCTATATGCATTTGGACACTATTCACCTGGATTTCAAAACCGATTCACCAAATTTTTATAATTAAATTTTGGGGCTGATGCCTTACGCATAACCCTGCCTATCCTTAAAGATCATTTAGCATGGTTGATCTAAAAATATCCATTGTGGCCATACCTCTATAGGAAATTTTGTCCATCTCTAAGAAAAAGGAACACCTAAATAAATATCTATAGGAATAGAAATTGGATAAGAAAAACTACCAGTATTTTTGCAAATATTTGATCTAGATGTGATCCAATATTAGCCTACACCCTTCTATTTGATCTTGATCTATGGATACAAAATGATCCACAATTGCATATTAGATTCTAGGTCAAGTGCTTTAGTTATGCTAAAAGAAGTGAAAGACATTAAAAATAGCTTATGAACATGTCATTAAAAGGGTGATACAATTGAATAGTAGTTTAGTTAAAATTGTAGGGGTAGAAAAAATTTTCCACTCACAATGTACACTTTCCCAAGCCTCGTAGTGTCTCAAGATGAAGCAATAATTGATCTCCTAGCTTCATTTGGAATTTTATTTTATCTAGATATTTAACTGTTAAATTACAGGGCTATTTACATCTAGCTTGGACACTCATGGTCCTAATAACCCAATATAGGACCTAGATAAATATTCCATCAAAATCACTCCACATGTATCATGTAGAACACATATTTGAAGTTGAACCAAGCATTGACCAAAATTTCATAGTTGAGGAGGAGCAATCTAGATCAAAATTTACTATGTATGTGATCCATTCCTTCATTCTAGATAACTATATGGATCTATGAATAGTTAAAACTTAGGATTCAAATATCTATAGAAGTTTTAAACCAAAAATAATGGGCTAAATTTTGACCTTGCCCAGGTCATGTAATAAGTAAATAAATTATATATTTGTGTTTATCTTATTTTGGGAAGCAAGAGGTGCATTTGTTTAAATATAAAGGAATATCTTAGAACCTATGAACTTGATGAGGAATATCATATACCATTGTAGGCCACACAAAATTAGAATCAATGACCCATATCATGTCAAAAGGAAGGCTACCCCTTAAGATTATCACCAACCATATAATTGACACACAAAGGTCATCCAATCAATGAAAAATAGTTCCATGAGTTAGCATGTTATAAATTTAGTTTAAAAAAGTGGTAATATCCTTCCCCTCTACCTAGCATGTAGAAGGAGCAAATTTGCATGGCATGAATCTAGTTATTAAGAAAGGGATGGATATTTTATTGCACCATCCCTACTAGAGAAAATATTTATTAAGTGAATCTAATATGAGAGAGGCTGACAAAGAAGGCACAAATTTGCATAAGGTGGATTCAATACAAGTTAGTGCATCTCTCCATAAGAGAAAAATTCTATAAAATAATCGCCCTACTTAATTTTCTAATAAATTCTCAAGAAAAGTTGAAAATAGGTCTATTATCCAAATACAACATAGATGGTGTCATCCTATAAAGCATGCATTCCCCTTCTCCATTTCCATTAGCTCTTTAATTATCCTATATTTAATTCCATTAAGTCTGTACATAATAGGGAAGATCTTTTTTTGTTAGGTTTATTATATTCTACAAGTAGAACATCCCCTCTGAGATGCCAAAGTAGTGAAAATTCACTACACCTAACAAGTCCTACTGAGAAGGGTTACTTTGGCCTACCATCTAATCATTGACTAGTGCTAATTTAGTGAGATGAATGATCCCTACAAAACTACAACCTATTAAGTATCTTGCACTATAAAATTGTTAAAAAGGTTATCAAAGAAAAGTCACCCCTAGAGACCTAAAGTGAATATGGATATCTTTGAAGCACCCAACCATACTATTCATTTGATGGCCCCCATTAATTACCAATAGCTTTTTTATTGATAACTAAGTCAAACACCACCATTTGTTGGATTTTGAGAGTCATTTTTGTGATAACTAAAAATACTTCATCATTGGAAATGGTTCAACCCAAATAGTGTCTACAAATGCACCCTACCACCAAATGGTCAAACTTGTAGATCTAAGTAGCTTTCACATATGATTGGTATCACAATGGTTATCCATGTGGCTTCCATATTCTTGATACATTGATAGGACACCATTAGTGGGTGGTCAAGATAGGAAGAATCTAGTAACCATGGAATAAATAAAGGACCACTGAAATGCTACGTAGATAGAAACTCCATGGACCATACAACCGCAATATTTGCTAACATATGTAACTACTACTACTCCTTGTAGCTCTTTAACATTTGGTCAAATTCATGATAGGATAAGCTCCTACAAATTCATCTAACCTACTAGTATGCAAAAATTATAATGTTTTCATTACGAAGAGCTCAATGGTCATAGGGTGAGCCAAAGACCCAAGAGTTTGTAGAAATTCAAGAGGGGTATTGGAACACATCAATTCATATCTCCATGGACTATTTAATCTTAGATAAATTCTCCACACTATTCCAAAGTGGTTTTAATTAATATGAACAAATTAAAACTCTAAGTTAGCATAAGCCATCAGTTCCAAAATTAATGACCTATGTATTTTCAAGGAAGTTCCAATGGAAGATGAAGAAGAAAAGTTATGTGGATCATCTTATTCGATTTCAATGGTGGTGAGGCTTTGAAATGGATCATTTTTTAACTCAAAGCATTCATTATTTACTCCCATAATGTGTTGGTATAGAATAATTAGTTGTGGACTGGGCGGAAATTTATATTAATATTTTGACTAGACACGGTGAATAGGCAAAATGCATTACTATGATATTTTGGATAATTTTTATGTTATTTTGAGTTTAGTTTTACATTTTCTTGTGAAAATTTCATTTATAAGTGTTATACTAATATAACTATATATAATAATAATGTCTTGGAGGTCTCTAAGTGTTGATGCACCAAAAACTATCATAGTGCACTGACATGATCTTGTGTTAGAATATGCACTAGAATAAACAGTAGAAAAGTAAGCATAAAAAAACAAAATGCAGCATGGGATGGAACTTGCATTTGGGATCTAAAGCGAAGAATTTTATGGGTAGAATAATTCATTTCATCCAAAATAAAATTCCTCCCTTAAAATTGGGCTAAATTTATGTTGTTAGTTTCAATAATTCCTCCTCAAATCTTGGGCTAAAATTATGTTGTTTTTTAGTAATTCCTCCTCAAATATTGGGATAAAATTATGTTGTTTGTTTTAATAATCCCTCCTAAAATATTGGAATAAAATTATGTTGTTAATTCCTTTTCAAATATTAGGCTAAAATTGTGTTGTTGATTTCTCCTCAAATATTGGGCTAAAATTGTGTAGTTAGTTCTAAGACATGGTGAAAGTTAGATCCAAGATATGGGGAATCTTAGTTCCAATATATTGGGGAAGTTAGGTCCAAGATATGGAGGAAGTTAGTTCCATGATATAAAAAATATTCCTCCCAAATAAAATGAATGTAATGTGTGTGTAGAGGGGTAAAACTGCCCTACCACGTATGATTCTTGGCTGGATCTGCAAGAGAAATCCAAGGTAAATACGGGGCTATTTTGTTCTCTACAGTCAACACTAAATAAGGGGAATGGGTTCACTAGGAACATATTTATGGACTTGCTCTAATTACACAAGAATTTTAGGAATGTCTGATGTATGAGATTCAATACAAACACCTAGATTTGGCCTTTCTAGGTCTATGCTATAAAAGATAAAATAAAATGTAGAAATATAGAAATGCAAGAATACAAGAGCTAAACCTTGAATTATTCCTTTGAATGCTTTATAACCTAGGATTTTAAACAAACAACCTTCAATAAAGGCTCAAGAATAAATGCACAAACATAATTAACCCTCAGTGCACACTATATGTTTTTTATCTTTTAAATGCCTAAAAATTAATTAAATATATTTCTATAAAATAATATATAGGGTTTTACAATAAAAATATAAAGAACACTTAGTTTATTCGATGAATTTTCCTTGCTTTTATCCATTTGTCCAATGTTATCAATAAAAATTGTTCATGCAAGATAACTCAATAAACACTTGAAAATAGGATTAGCGTTAGGGGGCCTTCATAGGTTGTTATATAACAATAATTGGAGGAATAATAGTCAATCACCCTAGGTAATTTTAGCTGAACTTTGATAATTAAAAGTGTAAATTGACCTTTGGAGAAAAGCAAACATAATACAATATGCAGAAATCATAGAAAAAAATATACCACTATGCTCTAGATGAAGTCTATGAGGCAATAAAGAAAATAGTAATAGGAGATTACCCCCATTTTGGGCTCAGGAAAAATTGTGCCTTGTAATTGGCAGTCATGATAATGCAAGGCAAAATCATGCCCTATAGGAGGTCGAGCACGATTTTGCATAAACTATGCCAAAAATAAAAGATAAGTGTAGAAGCTCGATTATGTAATTTAAAAAACCTAAATATGTATGTAGAAGAGTGAATTCAAATGGCAAAGAGTGCATAAGTAAAAAAAAAGGGTTCTAGATCTCTCGTATGGTCAATATCTCCTTAGGGATCCAACAATAATCTACCAAGAGCAAGCAACAACAATTCAATGCAGCATACAATCAATCAAACTCCACACTTCAAATTTACTTATGAAAGAAAAATAATGATGTACACTAAACAAAATACTTTGCAAGAAATCAAATACGAGCAATAAATCATCAAGTTTCGATGTGTTAACTTGTATGTGAAAAGTGAATTCAAATCCTCCTTATATAGCATATTTGAAGGTAGAAAGAGCAAGAAAACAAAGGAGGGGCAACATAAAATATGCCAACTCCAAAAAATTAGAATTTTAATGTGTCAAACCCTAAAAATGTGAAAGTGTGCCCTGTTTAAGCTAACTGTAATATCACAATGTGAACTTGCACCCTGTCAGGGACCAGACAATTTTGCATAGAGAGGGAAAACAATAAAAACAGGGGGAAAAAACCTTACCCTCTCTTTAGGAAAGTCTAATAGGTCCCCCAAAGGGCTCGGGGAAGATTACCCACTAAAGTGGGTCTTTTTTTTGTGTCTACAGTTTTCCCCCTCTTTGATGCATTTATGGACTAATAAATATATCAAATAAAATATGCAAACACTTGCATACAAAAGACAAGCAAAAATGGGGTGGTTGGTTTAGAAGAAAGGGATGGTGCAAAAATGGTGTTATTTCGAACACTTTCATACTTTACACGTAAATCAAGGTATTAGGGACATTAATGCCTTTAACGCTAGGGTGTCCCCTCAAGTTTTATGAGGGGTACATTTCTCATAAAATTTTTGAAAAGGTAGACTTAGAAGAAGAATAAGCGAAAAAAAAACAAAAGAAGGAAAAGCGCACGAAAACAAGGTTAAAAGTGAGAAGGGGGCAAAACCCTAATTCATTTTAACCACACAAGGGATAAGAAAGCAGCTCTAGAGAAATTGAGGAGATGGTACTACCGATACACTATTCAATGATTGTGAGGGGGAAGCTAGAACAAAAGCGAAGCTGGCATAGGTAGGATCGAAAACAACTTCTTGCATTTCAATTTTTCAAATTTTCATGTACTTTTTACTGGTTTTCTACAAAAACTAGTAGTTTTACCACATATGACTCAGGTGCAATTTCACAGCCCAACCACAATTTCTCCCTAGGTAGTAGAGGTGAAATAATTCCTGGCAAAAATCAACCAGACATGATTTCACAAACACATGCCTAGCGAGCACGATTTCTTCGAAAAATGAAAAAAAATGAAAAATAAAAAGAAAAAGAAAAGAGCAAAAAAATGAAAGGAATAAAAAGGGAAATGAATGCAAGCAAACAAATTTAAATATATGGAAATTTAATTGCCATGAATTTTGATTTATTATAAATTAATTAATTAATTCTAATGTGTTAAATTTTTAATTAATTTATTAATGGAAAAATTCGTATTTTATTGTTATTGCAACTTAGGGTACTCGAGAGACATGAGTGGAGAGTAGGATTCCTAGAGGTATAGCTAGAGGTACTCGAATATATGGAGAACGATACATTTATAGCAGATAGGGTAGACTACCTCGAGTGGAGGCAAACAAGGCTCTACTGATAGTACTAGTAGAGAAGTGGTACCTAGAGTTATCTAACTTCTGGTTACCAACAGGAGATATGAATACCACATTGGAGGATGTGTGGCACATATTACACATATCCATAAATGAGATGATGATTTATAGAGTTCAAGGTAGGCTATCTACCTTACAATAATTTTCAAGAGGCTGGACCCACCAGGTGTGAGAGAGCACCATAGTCATGGATGACCTGGTGGGGCGATATGGGGCAGACCCATTAATGATCATGCTTTGTAGGGTGGTTGCAAGTATGCTGATGTGCCACACTAGTAGGTGATATTTTCCATAGGTGATGGTGTATGTAGTGATAAAAATGCGATACTAGAGAGTTAGGCTTGCATGGGATCCATATGTGTTGGCTCGTTTGTACAAGATATTGTACAATGTCATGTACAAGCGATATAAATGGATAGTGTGTAAAAATTTTCTCTAGGTATGGATCTAGAAGAACATAGTGATGTGGATACTAGATGCACTACCATATCCATTGCCCAGTTTGGAGTGACCAGTAGCATACATATGGTCCATATCCCTAAAGCAGGTTGTGAGGACCTACATTGGGCATCTGCCACTAGTGAGGTTGATAGTAGACACGATGAGGAAGGGAAAGATAGTATGGTGATCTTGGAATCTACACGCAGGATGTGTTAAGATAGGATGAATTTGGTGAGGGTTAGAAGGATCATGTGGTTGACTATGGACAAGGGGAAGCCAAAGGTCTTTTGGTTTGACTGAGTCTTGAAGTAGTTTGTGATCTTGTAGGGCATCTCAAACTTGGGGGATCACTGGTACCAGATATTCTATTAGGACCCAATAGGGGTAGGAGGTAGATCTGACCTGACTAGATGGACCAAGGAGGACCTAGATGATCCTCCTTATGTAGATCCTATGGTGAACAATGTGGGAGTGGCCTTCAGATACTAGCGATGATACATAGTATTCATGCCCCATAGGGTCTTCTTACTAATTCTAATACAGAGGTGTCAGGTGATGGGTCAAAGCATGTAGTAAGAATTCCAAGAGGTATCTCATAGGGCCATAGAGAGGGCTTAGTAGGGACTGGAAATTCTAATATGGAGGTAAGCTCAAGTTAGTATTAAGCTAGCAATGTAGGACACTAATGCTACCAAGACCAAGGAGATAGGGGTATCTATAGTTGCCCCAATATAGGTCAAGGTACTACCAAGTGGAGGATCAAGAGAGGCATTCACATCAGTAGGAGTTAGCTAGGGTTAGGCTCTAGGATGAGGGGATCCAAGGGGGGAAGCAGAGGTGCTACGAGCATAGGTGGTAACTTTATAGAGATAGGTTGACCTACTCCATGAGAATAGGTCCAAGAGGATCGAGGGACTAAAAGGATCATTGAGATTGTAGAGAGGGAGAGATATCTGATGTGAGAAAAGGTTGATCATCACTAAGGAGATGTGAGACATCTGGATAAAGAGTGCCAAAGGTCTCAGGTAGAGAGGATGGCTATAATTGGGAGCAACCATGCTAGTGATGGAGTCCACCTTATATAGGCATAGCTATAGAGGGAAAGGAGAGGCTAGAGGTGGCCATTCAATGGGCTACATTTTATGATACCATTACCACTAGGCGGTACTAGTGGGGTAGATATCAATATTCCCTTTGCCCCTCCAGTCAACTAGCAGGTCACAGTATTAGCCACAAATATTCTCAACATCAACGTTCATGGGTATGTGGTTTCCTGGACCACCTTCTCCTTTGAGTAAAGTAGAGGATATAGGTTCTCAGAGCTAGGCTAGGTATTAGGATGACATGCTAATTTTTATTGTGGCATGCACCCTTAGGAATTGGTTGAGTGTACCAGGACTAGACTATGGTACACCAACCAAACATGAATGTATCCCTCTTTTTTAATTGAGTAATACATAGTTGTTTTATCTTTTATGTTTTGTGAATGTGTGCATGTGATTTGATTGTTATCTTAAATATTATTTAATTTGTTTTTTTATGTATGCAATCTATCTTAAATGCAAGGCTATATGAAATGCATAGATTAAAATGGATGAAAGAAAAGAAAAAAAACATGAGAAAAAGACAAGAAAATAAAACCAACAATATGAAGAAGAAAGACAAAGAAGAAGATAATCCAAAGGTCAACCTTCTAAAATAGATAAGGATGGGAAAAACATAGTATTGAAATCAATGTAGGTGGCAAAGTTACCAATGTGACTAAATGCTATCAATCGTACCAAAAAAGAGGTGAGCTAAACCTACTATGGTTGTAGTGTTCACCAAGAGGGATGAGGTATTGGAGTTTGAACTGCTATGGATGATTTCTTACTTATTGACTACTACAGGGTAATTTCCTGCTAGGATGTATGTTGAGGCCTATTGAAAATGGCCAAGGAGCTTATTGTAATGGGGTGTTGAGCCCGTTCATTCAAAATAGAGTATAACCCAATAGAAGATCATATTTGATAAGATACCCACTAGGATGTATAACTATTCCATATGGGGTATAATATAAGGATAAATTATATACATTTGGTGAGCGCTACCCTTGATAGGGGCTTAGAGCAAAATATAATATAGTGAGTTTGTGCAATTGTATTGAGAAGACAACTTAAGAAGGAAGGAAAAAAAACACACGTATTTCCTTGTCAAAAGCAAAGGAAAACAAAGAAAAAATAAGAGCAACATAAAAGCAACAAGGAAATATTAATGAAATATCACCCATGATCTAAGAGATACTCTCACTATTTCCAATACTAAGGAAGACATTGGAAGAAGTAAAAATCAAGAAAGAAGACTAAAGAAAAAATCCCTAGGTTGGGATCTTACTAGGCATAAAAACCCTAGAGATATTGCAATGAATGTGAGCTACAACCTAACTAGGTATCATCACATGTCGTTTTTGCAATATCCCAAAATCTATATGATTAAGCAGTCATGAACAAGAAATCATGCAAAATATGACATTCAAGCATGCAAGTTGAATTAAATATCAAGCAAACAATGTGAAAGGATGACAAGCAACAATGCAATATGAACAAGAATATGGATGCAACATAAATGAAAATGCATAGATAAATAATGATTAATTGATTAAATGTAATTTTTATTTGTTTTTATGTTTTAATATTAATTAATTTAAATTTATCTAATTTAAGCAAGCAAAACAAAATTCGACACAACATCTAAGTATGTCGCCTTTCTTAACAAAAAGAACAGGTGTGCCATGGACTATTTTATCAAATAAATATACAAAAGGTAAACCTTATCGATAATTAGAATTATGGAGAGGTTCCTTTATAGCTAATTCTTTGGCAGCCATAGCATGATAATCAATGCACTCTCGAACATAACCATTCTTTTTAACATAGAGAGGAGCAATTCCTAACTTCACAATATCACTACAGGACAACGAAGTGGGGTCCTCTTTTAAAATAAAAGTTTTTTTTTTAGAAAACAATTAATCATATTGTAAAACAAGACATAAAATGAATAAGGAGAACCATCATCGTCATCACCCACTCCTAACTTTTGATAATCCATATATTCAGTGTAAGTCATAAGATGATCATCATTGTCAAATGGTAAATGTTGGTCTTTACTAGGTTTTAAACCTATGCCACATCTCCTAGGCCAGATCTTGACATCCAAAGGCTCTTGAATGCCTTTTTATTGTGGCCCCAAACATTTACCTATATATCCCATACTAGATAGGATCTATTTAGGAAGTGGGTAATCACTATAAAGGTAACAATAAGAAAAAAAATGCTCAATGAGAGAGGGTTGCTACCATGTATCCTATCCTCGAAGGTAGTTTCTAAGAAGACAAAGGTACATGTGCCAAAGTGTACAAGATCACATTTTTTATAGGCTAAACCCATGGTTCTTGGTGATGGTGGTAGCTTAGATATATCAAAAAAGAGGTTCTTGAAGAAATTTATTATCATGATCCAAGATGAAGAATTTAAGATATGTTCCTCACTCATTTCTAAATATTGAAATTGTTCTAATATTTGATATGAGGAATGTGGAGAGACCATTGAAGATATTGAGGGACATAGGTTGAACTCAGATCGAGCTCAATCTACATTAGAACAAAATTCAAATGGACGAGGATCACCCAAAATGGTGATAACTTAATTCTTAAACTCAAACTTAATATGTTGATGAAGAGTAGAAGGGATAACCTTCATTGCATGAATCCAAGGACGTTAGAGAAGAAGATTAAAATATGCAAGACAATGTACCACATAAAAAAGTATCCAATATTTTAGGCCCAACTTTGATAGGAAGAGATATGACACCACATGCTTCTTGGGACTCATTTTTGAAAGCTTTTATAATGATATCATATTTTCTTAAGTCTTCCTCTTTTAATATAAAATTTTAAAATAATTGATATGTACACAAATTGAGTTAAGAACCATTATCAATCATAATTCACTAGATAAAAGTATTCCCAATAAGTGGAGTGATGTAAAATTAAGAATATTTTTGCAAGTTTAAGTAAGGTTTATCATGATCCAAAAATGAGATATGATGTATCCCAAGAGAACGTACGACATCAACTATAACATTACGAGAAATATCTAAAGGATCTGATTGTTGCTTTAAAAATTTCATCAAAGCATCTCTATGGTTGAGAGAAGTTTGAAGAAATTTTAAAATTGAAATATTTTATGGAGTACTAGACAACTGCTTTTGGAGATCAAATGAAACCTTAGGTTGTGGTCTCAATACAATAGGCGGAGTCCCTATATTTGAAAATTTTCCTTGATTATTCTTCAAAACTGAACTAGGTTGTAATACCAAATTTTATCCTTGCTAAGGATGTTGAGTTTGAGCTTGTCTTCTTGTAGTTACCCCAGCCATGCCAACCATATTACCATAGGGAGGAGTTTCATTCTAATGAGCCACCTTATTTGTTGCTTTTTTATTATGTTTTGGCAATGGATCTTTAAATATTTCCATATCTTAGTTGGTAGTCTTATTTTGTTAGATAGGTATTTTATTATTCACCACCTAATAATTACCTAATTCAATATGTCCTGCATCAATCAAATCCTAAACTACATGTTTTAGCTTCTTATAAGAATTCATTCAGTGTACTTCCACTCTCCGATATGCACAATGCTAACCTGCCTTATACCAATAAGTCTTAGTATTTGGTTGTCTAATAGGAAGTAACTCAATTGCCTTAGCTTCTAAGAGTTGTTTCAAAATTACTTCCATAGATATATTAAACCTTGTAAAATTCCTTGGTGGAGGTTTTTTAAGTACTATATTTTGTAGGTTGTTATTAACATTATTAACAGACCTACTATCCATTCCATTATCACCTCCTATATATCTATTTTTATGTTCAGACTTGGTAGGTTTCTCTTCATTAACTTTAATATGAACTCTCCAAATGAGAGCCTATTCTAATTTCCTTGCTAAATCAATTTCTTGATCAAAAAATATAATAGTACTAGTCTCTAATGCATAAGATTACTATTCTTATAAATTACCAATAAATATCTCAAACATATCCTTAGGAGGTAAAGTATATATTAGATGTCCAACTAAAATTATCCAATGAGCCAAGAATTCTAAAAATCTTTCTTTACTTTGTTTTAAATTATAAACATCATTCATTATCACTTCTTTCTCAATGTAAGCACCAAAATTTTGAACAAATAATTCTATTGTCTTTTCAAAACTATTAAGGAATAATTAGATAACTAATAATACCATTTTAATGCCATGCCACCAAGGCTCTTAGTAAGTGTTTTAAGCAACAACATATCATCATAAATGATATCATGGCAAGATGTTTTAAATATTCTTAAATTTTCTATTGGATATTCTATTCCCTTATAAATAGGCAAAACTAGCATAGGAAAATGCTTAGGATAAGGCCTAGAAGCAAAAATAAGATCCAATGGTTGATTATACATTTCCTTATAACTGTAAGTAAAATTTGGAGGCTGAATCATATTCCCTTTTGAAACCAACTACTTCACCATATTTGCCAAATTTTGTAATTCTGGATTACTATTATGCATTATTCCCAGATTCCCATATGTGTGTTGAGGAACCAATGCTTGATTCAAGTTGAAATTATAGATATTTTTGTTATATGTGGCACATTGTGAAAGTGGAAAACTAACATTAGGAAGATCAAAAGAAAAAGAGTTGATATTAGAATATTGAGGAAGAAATTGAAAACACTTTTGAGTGACACTACTAATTGGAGGAGCTTTTACATTCCTTCCAATATTGTTGGTAGTAGTAGTATCAACAACTGTGTTCAACTTATCAAGATGTACTAATTTGTGCAAGGTATTTTCCTAGTTAGGCATAGGGGATCTTATTGGAGGAGGTGGAGGAGTCTCCTCTCTTTCGATGTGAGCTTCTCACTCCATGCCTCCCAATATCCTATCCCTATTAGCTTTCACAAAACCCCAAATATGCTCAAATAATTAAAATAGATAGCTACCATTAGGTCCCTCATCAGGATAAAAAATCATCTTAGTATCCATGTTATCTTGCTCTTCTAGATCTATGTTAGGTTCCTCTCTATCAATTTTATTATCTTCCAGAGGAATACAATACTTCAATATGTTTTCACTGACTTCTAAGGACAAGAGCCATTAGAAAAGCAAAAGGATAGAAGAGAATTCTAAAAACAGAAAAAAAAAAAAATTCAAAGATATTATTAAGATTTTCCAATCACATAAACAAATTTAATGATCTTGTTTAAAGGTTTAAAATAAAAGGAGGTGTTCACATCAAGTTCACCAAATATGTATAGGGGTAAAAATACCCTACCACATAGGATTCTTTGTTGGATCTGCAAGAGAAATCCAAGGTGACCGTGCGGTATTATTTTCTCTACAATTGATGCTAAATAAGGGGGTAAGGGTTCATCAGGAACGGATTTAAGGACTCTCTCCAAATCCACAGGATTTTTAGAAATGTTTGATGCAGGAGATTCAAGACCAACACCTATATTTGGTCTTTCTAGATCTATGTTATAAAATATAAAGGACAATGTAAAAATACAAAAATGAAAGAATACAAGAGCTAACCCTAGAATGATTCTTAATTTGAATGCTTTTATAACCTAGGGTTTTAAATAGACAATCTTCAGGCAAGGGATCAAGAAGAAATGCACAAACAAAATTAACCCTAAGTGCACACTATATATTGTTTATCTTTTAAATGCCTAGAAATTAATTAAATATATTTCATAAAATCAAATATAGGGTTTTACAATAGAAATATAAAGCATTCAGCAAATGGCCTAATGACTAATAAGAACACTTAGTTTATCCGATGATTTATTCTTGCTTTTATCCCTTTGTCCAATGCTATCAATAATACCTATTCTTTCAATATAACTCAACAAACACTTGAAAATGGGATAAGTGTTAGTGGGCCTACTTAGGCCACTGTATAAAAATACTTGGATGCACAACATTCAATCCACATAGGTCCTTTTAGTTGACTTTTAATAATTAAAAGTAGAAATTTACCTTTGAAGAAAAGCAAACATAATACAATACAACATAACAGAATAAAATATTCCACTATGCTCTAGATGTCATCTATGATGTAATAAAGAAAACATGAACAATAGATTACCCCCAACTTGGTCTCAATAGAAATCATACCATATAATGGGTAGTCATTATAATGGAAGGTGAAGTCGTGCCCCATAGTAGGTTGGGTGTAATTTCACATAAACTATGACAAAAATAAAATATAAGTGTAGAAGCTCGATCATGTCATTCAAAAAACCTAAATATACATGTAGAAGAGTAAATTTACCTGGTAGATAGTGCATAAGAAAAATAGAAGAGTTTTATATCTTATGCATGGTCAATATCTCCTTAGGGCTCTAACAAAAATCCACCAAGATTGAACAACAATAATTTAATGTAGAAGACAATCAATCAAACTCCACACTTCAAAGTTACTTGCAAAAGAAAAATAAAAAGATGCAAACCAAACAAATCACTTTGTGAGAAATCAAATACGAGAAATAAATCATCAAGTGCCAATTATGTGAGTGTATATTAACTTGTGTGTGAAAAGTGAATTTAAACCCTCCTTATATTGTGGATTTGAATGCAAAAATAACAAGAAAACCAAGGAGGACTAACGTAAAATATGCCAACCCCAAAAAATTAAGGTTTTAATGTATCAAACCCTAAAAATATGCAATTGCACCCTATCCAGGCTAACCGCGATATCACAATGCGAAGTCATGCCTCGTTAGAAACTAGATGAAATTTCACATAGAGAGAAAACAAGCAAAACAGAGGAGGAAAAACTTGCCCTTACCTTAGGCAAGTCTATAGGGTCCCCTAGAGGTCTCGGGGAAGATTACCCACTGAAGTGGGTCAATTTTTCGTGTCTATAGTGTCATTTGACTTATTCATATTAGTTATCAGCATGTGGTTAAGATGCTTCTAAGAGAATAGAAATGTAATGTGCCACTTGTATTATACATGCTAATTATTAGCAAGTGGTTGAGAGAGAACAGGGATGTAAAGTTCCATTTGTATTATCTATGTTAATTATTAGCAAGTGGTTGAGAGAGAATAGGAGTGTAGAGTGTCACTTGTATTATCCATGCTAATTATTAGCAAGTGTGAGAGATAATAGGGATGTAGAGTGCCCTTTGTATTATCCATGCTAATTCTTAGCAAATGGTTGAGAAAGTATAGGGATTTAGTTAGACGTCACTTGTATATAAATATACCTAGATTACATAGAATTTTTTTTAGACAAGGCAAAGATTAAAATAAAGAAAGGAATGATGCATTTGGATTGAATATTTTGTAAAGGGATAAATTCCTCTTCTCTTCAATAAATAATGATTTTGTCTTTTCTCATTTGTATGTATTTTTAATTGTATTTTGAATTGAAATCTATTTCTTATTAAGTTGATGAGTAAGGTCCCACTCCATCAACACAATGAAAATTATTTTTCTTGTAGATATTTTTACTGAATAATTAAAAAATATTTATTTATTTGTTTTAATGCCTTTTGTATATTATTTTTTTAATAGGTGTAACAACCCAATTATAACTCACATGGTTGTCCATATTTCAGTCTTATGCTCCACAAACACGAAGTAAAATTTTTTGATCAAACTCATAGAAAGTTTAAGCAACACCCAACATTAATTAGTACATAGGCATAAAGTTACTCATTTCAAGGAATATGACTACCAGAGACAATCTCTCAAACGGTCAAAATTTTCCAAATCCCACAATAGGATCCTTTTTGTAAACACCTTCATCTCCTTTACTATATGTCTATGTTCATGGCATGAGGTTTTTATTCCATGGCTCATATCACCTAGAAGGGTGGATGCATAATTCCCTTCCCCATAGCATGGTGTGCTTAGGATCCTTGCCCTAAAGTTTTTCCCGAGGTATATATGTTTTTTTTTGCTTCTCCACGCTAAGATATAGCTTTAGTATCCCTAGTGTCTAATTGAGAGTACAACATACTAAGGAGTCTATTAGGACCCACCATTTCTCTAGCTCAGGATTAGGTATCTCAGACTATGTTACAATTGATGAAGAGTTATCGCATTCCAACTTGTCACTAAACCTTCTAGCTCTAGTATTTACATTTCCCTATACTCGATGTTATGCTAACAATTCTCTAATAAAACATAATAGATGAGACCCGTCATGATACTACACGCATACCAACCTAGATATGGCATCCCATACCGCCCCTCTCACAATAGGACCTCTCAAATGGGGTAGGATTACCTGAAAATAGTTAAAATTGATTCACAACAATTACCCTACATACAATTTCCCATTTTGGGTGGATGCTCATCCAATTCAATGTAGCACCTAAATAGTTCTTGTCATAGTAGTCATACCATCCTTCCCGATGGCTATAATGGGTTTAACCTAATTTTGGGTAAAGGTTTAATTAACTTATAGTTTATTTTTTATAATATACTTTTAGGAAGGAAACATGCCATTTGAGAACACCGATTCTAATTATACCGATACTACATTTTATCTCTTCAATAGTACTTATAAAATATATTTTATTCTTATACATTAACTCTTTTCAACAACCATTGTAAATATTTAATTAAAATCATAACATCATCACTATCTAATCATAAAAAAAAAAAAACTTCATAAATTAATTATCTTCTAATTATATTCATTAATTAAATAAAAATATATTTTTATCACTTAAACTAAAACTAAAAACTAAAAACAAAGAATATATTACCTAAAACCTTTTAAAATGATGAATTCAAAGTTCACATAACCTGAAATATTGGTAGATGAAAATAATATATTCATCTTTATAATGAATATTAAATAGTAAAATATATCAAGAAAGCTTCACCATAAAAGAAGGTATAGCTCCTTTAAAAATAATATTAAACTATTAAATAATATATCATCAGTATACTTAAGTAGAGTTCATTCATCTTGAAGACTCATCTACAGATTCCAATTTTGGTTTATGATCGAAGGTGGTAGAACTCATATATATTTGACAACTTTTTTTATATTGAGCTAATAAAATGAAGTTGTGCAAAATATGATGCTTTTAGAATTAATATTTTTGTGAGTATTCACTTTATATAACTATAAATTTTTCAAAATATACATAAACATTAAACTATTTTAAGTCCTATTTTTTTTTTAAACAATAACAACTTTATATAGCTTTTCTAATAAGCATATATTAAATCAAACTTAATACTTCAACATTAATAAAATCAAAATAAACAATACTACTTAAACATTTTAAGTATATTATTTAAAAATACTTTTTGCGAAAGTAAGTTTGCTTTATTTCTATAAAATCTTCTTCTATAAAGTCAACTTCTAACTTATAATTTTTTTTTTAACAACATTTATTAAGAGTTATACTATTATAAAGTTATTTATTTAACTATCTAATACAACATGATTTATAGCCCTTACCTTTGATATAAAAATATTCAGATTAAGGCTAAACAACTCTATATATACACTTTACTATTTAAACCTATTAAGTCAAAACTCTTAATACTACACAGAACATAACCTGACTATTCCTTGACTAAAGGAGTTTAATTTACTATAAAAGCATATCGAATAATAATATATATATATATATATATATATATATATATATATATATATATATATATAGTGTTAATAGAATTATATATGTCAATATCTTTCAAATTGTGGTTGAGCAATTCAAAGTTCTATATGAATCCAACTTTGGAAATGACGACGATTAAAAGGTAAAGTCAGCAAGGCATTTCTCAAAATAGTCTCTCCAAGCTGGCACATCAACCTACAACCATAGATATATATTTTTTAATTTCTAATAAACTAATACAAGGTTCTAAATTTACATATAACATACCTAGATTAAGGGTTACATTCACTCAAACAACGAAGACATACGATTTCCACAGCTAATTTATGATGTCATTGTAAATTTACTAGTTTATCTATGATATATAAATGTCATAAGAAATAATTTATAGAAGAGATTTTCGAGTGCCTAGAAAGTTTTATAACTCATCGATATTTTTTTCTTTTAATTTCTCAAACGCAAACAAAGGAGACATATAACTAAGGAAAATTTTCAAGAAAGTATTTCATTATATTTTTATTATATGACACAACAAGAACTTTAGCCAATTTCATTTTTAATTAAAATAATAAATATATTGTATTCCTCCAATTCTCACAACAATATCCAGACTTCATTTTATACAAGCATGCCTAAAGTTTTTGGTTTATTTTAATAATATAAAGCAACGTCGTTCTCCTCCTAAAGCCACTTCAAAAAGATGGAGCTCAAGCTGTGTTCACTCGTGCAAACCACATAATTTCTAGAACATCATTGGCTTGAAATTACTTAGAATACAAAATGCTCCTACCTACCAGCTACACTTAGAATTCAATCAGGGAAATATAGTGGGTGCTACATATTGGGTCAACACGACCACACCATGAATACAACACTAAATGAATTCAAAAGGAAACTAGACAGCCATACAGTTAATGCATTTCTATAATGGACATTATCATAACCGAATTTAGAATACCAGACACAATTTTATCAGTTATTATTGGTCGAGGATTTTAAACTTATAATATTATTATAACCCTTTTTAAGTTTATATATATATATATTAAAAAATATTCTAGGATATTGGTCTATCATAGAGGTCAATTGTATTATAGTCCCCTTACCCCAACTCTTTTGGATACACATCCATATATTACTCACCACAAAACTATTTAAGATTAACAAGAAGAAGACTTAATGTTATTTTATCTAACTTATCAAGTCTATACAACACTGTAACAAGAGTAACAAATAATTGCAAGTATTAATCATTTCTTATATTTATATTTTATTCATTCAAAAATCATCACCATTTATTATAAAATTGGAGTAAAACTAACCTGGTATGCCAACAAATAATTTTTTTTTTTAATTCCAAAACAAAACTCAAAGACACTCTCACTACAAATAAAAACCAGTAGAACTCTTTTTTTATCAAGCACTCCACCACACCAAAAACGACCCCATAAAACCTCTATTCAAAGTCTTTTAGACTTACACAATTGGTGCCACATAATACATTTTGCATGCACCGACTGCAAACAACTATCGGGTGGCCTGGTCTTTTGAAAATCCACTTAGAAAGGTTTTATGTTTTACTATTAATTTTTTTAATTTAAATTGTCATATATATATATATATATATATATATATATATATATATATATATTATTAAAGAATCTCTAATTATATAATATTTTAAATTTACATGACCAACAAATTCAAATCCCAAACTTATGCATAATGTAATCAGTCCAATCAGGCACACATGCAATTCAACAAGTAGAATGTTTTTACATGAATTGTTTTGTGAGCTTCTATGTACTCACAAGCCGTTTTGCACATCATTTCTCAACTTAATATATGTGCACAACAACTATATTTCTTCTTGAAGATGGGCACATATCCAACCAATCTACTTTCCATAGAATGAAAATTTGTTCTTCTAGTGATAAAATCTATCAACAGTATCTCATTCTAAAATAAATAGAAAGAAAATTAGTAACAAAATAGGAGGGATATTACATTCATACCGTATAATAATAAACATAGTCCTTTGTGTTTACTTAACCAGAAGCTCTACTAAATCTCTTGTGGATTTCGGAGGCGAAAAGAAAAGAGGAAGATCATCCAAAGAAAATTTAAGGATTTCTCAAACAATGGATGACATAGCCAATGGTATTCAAAACCCTCTCACCCAAGTGTTAGGGGAGGCAGGAAAACCCTCAAATCATCCAAATTTAGATACTCTCATGGAATGTGAGAGGCCTCAACGAGACATCCAAATAAAGACTTGTCAATTATATGAGAAAGGACATCAGACCTTCCTTATTTATCATGCAAAAAACCAAAATAAATATTAACATCTCTATAGTCTCTAACGCCATATGGAAAAATGTAGGAGTTATAGTCAGCAATGCCAAAGGAACTTCTGGAGGACTCATGTGTTTGTGAGATAAGCAGAGATTAGAATGGTGCCTCCTCCACTCCAGTGAAAGAATCTTAAGTATAATTTTCCATGACACCAGTAATGACTCATATCGGGTCCTCACCAATGTCTATGCCCCCAACACTATTGCAGGGATATTACGGCTATGGGAAACATTAACTAGAATGAAATATTCCCATCAAAATATTCCTTGGATAGTAGCTGGTGATTTTAATACTCCTCTTTATCCCTCAGATAAGAAAGGAGGATTTGAAACTCCTACAAAAGTATGGAGGATTTTATTGAATTTTTCAATTCCAATAGTCTTATGGATGTTAGTTTCAAAAAGGCCATATACACATGGAGTAACAGAAGAGTCAGGGCTCAACAAATTCAAGTCAAATTAGACAGAATGTTTCTTTTCCAATAAGTAGTGTAGGTATTTGGTGATGTGGTTCTTCATTCTCTTTCTAAAGTGGGATCTGATCATAATCCACTCATTCTGGACATAGACAAACCTAAACCTTTTAAAAAAACATTTTGTCTTTGAAAATATGTGGCTTCATCACACAAATATCAGAAAAAATGTCTCTTAAATTTGGCAACAAGATTTTCAGGGGCGCCCTTCCTTCAGACTATCTCAGAAGCTTAAAAATCTCAAAACAAACTTGAAAATCTGGAATAAAGAAGTCTTTTGAAATATCTTTGCCAATAAGTCATCCCTAAAAGAAGGACTTAACCATATTGAAATCAAAATTGAATGCGGAGAGCTAGATGATCAAACCAAAAATTAAGAAAAAAATATCCTTTTCGAGTATCATAATGTCATTGCTTGCGAAGAGACCTTTTGGCACCAAAAATCTAGAGCCCTTTGGTTAAAATAAGGATATTCGAATACAAAGTTCTTTCATGTGACTACCCTTCACAATAGAAGCAACAATAGTATCAAAAATCTAACTAAAGAAGATGGCAACACGACATCAAAAATTGAGGAAATCATAAATGAATCCTACTCCTATTTTTCAGAGCTTCTGGAGGATGATAATTCTTGTTCAGTTTTAGCCCAGGAGGCCCTCCATCACCACATACCTCCTAATTCCATTCTTGATTCCATCAATTCTTCCCTTCTCCTTTTCAGGATAATGAGATTAAAGATGCCCTCTTCTCGATGAATCCGAACAAAGCCCCAGGTCCAGATGGGTTTCCTCCCAACTTCTTTCAAAAATTTTGGGACATTGTTGACATTGATGTTTGCTTAACTTTTAAAGAGTTTCAATATTCCAGAAATATTCCATGTGGATTTAATTCAACATTTATATATCTCATTCCCAAACACCAATCAGCCAAGTCCTTAGCTAATTTTAGGCCCATTAGTCTTTGCAACATAGTTTACAAAATCCTTACCAAAATTATGGCTAATAGAATGAAAATTATCCTGCCTTCCATCATTGATCCCTATCAGGGGAGTTCTTTTTAGGGTAGGTCAATCCTTGATGGGGTCATCTCCATTCACGAATCCCTTCATTCTGTCTCCAAATAAAAAAACCCCACTTGCATCCTCAAGATTGATATGAATAAATCCTATTATAGAGTGATCTAGAGTTTTCTCTTAGCTATCCTTTGCAAGCTTGGGTTCCATTTCGATTGGATTGATCTTATCAAAAAATGTATTTCTTCAGCTTGGTTCTCTATCCTCATTAATGGGTCTACAGTAGGATATTTTCAAAGTAGCAGAGGTCTCAGGAAAGGAGATCCCATAGCTCCAATGTTATTCATTATCCTAGCTAAAGCTCTAGGCAGAACAATACAGGGTGCTTGCAGAACAGGGTTAATATCATGGATCAAACTTGCCTCTCAAACCACATCAGTTTCCCATCAACAATTTGTGGATGACACCATTATGTCTACAAAGGCTTCTATCCTTGAGGCAAAATTCATCAAATTTATTCTCCACCTTTATGAGGAATTTGTTGGACATAAATTCAATTTCAACAAAAGCAAAGTGTACTTCCTTAATACTCCCTTGCAAAGACAAATCAATATTGTTAGAATCCTTGAATGCCCCATAGCTAACCTTTCTACCTCCTATATTTGCATCCCTCTATTTTATGGCCAACCTGCAGTGTCTATGTGGCATAATGTTCTTGAGTGAATCCAAAAAATGCTTGTAGGATGGAAAGGAAATATATTGTCCTAAGCTGGAAAATGCACATTAACTGTTGCGGTCCTTCAAAGTATTTATGTATATTTATTATCCATTTTCAATGCTCCTTCCTTAATCTCAGTAAAAATAGAGCAAATTCAAAAAAAGTTCTTAGGGACAGGCACTGACAATAAGCAAAGAATTCATCTGGTGGCCTGGGAAAAGGTCTGTAGACCCAAAATTCAAGGGGGATTAGGACTCAAGAGGATTCATGCCCTTAACACTACACTAATTGGAAAACAGGCCTAGAGGATGATTTCTAGAGATAACATTGCTTGGACCACCATCATAAAAATAAAATATCTCCAAAATGGTGATTTCTTCAATGAAGATATTCCAAACAGAGGGTCAGCTTTTTGGAATGCTATCCGTGGTACTAAGTCCCTCATCATAAAAGGTCTAAGGTGGATGTTAGGAAATGGTAGAAGCATTGAATTTTGGAGTGATTCTTGGATTTCCCGAGGACCCCTCCTCAATGATCCCATCCTATCCAAACTCAAACCTTTTACTGATGATAGAATAGGCTTCAAAGTCTTCAACTTCTTCGCTCTTAGTATACCTCCAAAATAGATTCCCATTTCTCACCCTATCCTTCCTACTGAATCCAATTTGTTAAATTCCCTCCTACTTTCAACTTTCATCCCTTCTTCCATGCCATCTAATCATTTCATCTGGGAACATACTAAAAGTGGAAATTATTTTGTCAAGTCGGCTTACCCTCTCCTCCTTGATTTTGAGGACATTTTGCATCCAGTTGACAAAGCTTGGGTCAAGCACCTTATCCCCAAGGTATCCTTTTTTATTGGCTAGCTATTCAAGAGAAAAACCTAACTATTGATAATATTATCAAAAAATGCATGCCCATTCCTAATATATGTTACCTTTGCCTTAATGATTTGGAGTCGACCAGCCACCTTTTTCCCCACTGCTCCTTTTCCATTTCCATTCTTGATTCTATTTTCCATAATTTCCATATACAATGGGCTCAACCTTGCTCTATATGAGATCTCTTTCTTCAGTGGCCTGCCCCTTTCCATGACCCCCGTATTCTATTTTTCTAGAAGATATCCCTCCACAATTTTCTTTGGCAAGTCTGGCACAAAAGAAATAATAGAGTTTTTTCCCTCAAGCCAAAATGTCGTAAGCTAGTTCTAGCTAAAATTATGGCTTTATCTTTAGATAATACCTTCCTCATACCTCCCTCTCCCAAACCTACGTCCAAGGTTGAATCAAACATAGGGAAGGAGTTGGGATTGTCTTTAGAGGATGTTCATCCTCCATCCTCTATCCATCTTGAAACTGTTTGGACTCCTCCCTAGTTGGTTGGCTCAAACTTAGTGTTGATGGAGCTACTAAAGGCAACCCTAGGAAGGATAGAGCTGGAGGTATTGTGAGGTATCATCAAGAAAAAAATTTACTTACCTTTGCTAAAGGATTAGGTGAACAAACAAATCATGTGGCAGAAGCCAAAAGTATGTGGAGAGTCTTAAGTCTAACAAAATAATTCACACCAAACTGATAGTGGAAGGAGATTCTCTCAATATTATCAATTATCTCAAGAACATTAATTCCATCCCTTCTTGGAAATTCAAATACTACATTGAGGAAGCTAGGTCCATCATCCTCAATAGGCAAGAAGTCTTATGCTAGCACACATTCAGAGAATCCAACAAGGTGGCTGACAGTTTAGCTAATATCGAAATCAGCATGGTTAATCTCCAAGTTTGGCACACTAATATCCTAGAGGAAGTCCATAGAGTGGTGAATCAAGAGAATCATCATATAATCCTTCCTATTTAGGAAGACCTTCCCCAAGACACCCCTCCTAATCCTCATGATCAAAACAAGCAATATTTTTTGTCATTTGTCACCTTGTCTTGTGATGAGCAATTTTTACTCTTGGCCCAATCATCAAGTGCTTCACCACCTTTACCATTATCCTAGTTAGCATTATCATATTTTCCCTCTATTTTTCTTTCATGTTGACACCCCAAACATGCACCACGTGTCTCATGACCCTTTGTACATCCATCAACGCCCTACCGTCACCACAACCTTTCCACCGTGTCCATACCAATGGGCAAATTTTTATGGAATGCTTTCTAATGATTATGGCAATCAATGTTTTTATTTGTCATAGTTGTGCAGGTCTTGGTGTGCAGATCTCAATAATGATAGCATGAAGTCTCTTTATTATTTCCACCACACCATCTCCTGGTAGTTGATTCGGAGGCATCCTTCCTTGGTGAGGGGGGTGTTTCTTCCAATACTTAGATTTTGTATAATACCTATGCTAATATTAGATTCCATGTCAACAATATTCGTACGTGGAAGGAATTAGGTGTGAAAATAGCTGTTAAAATCTTTAAACACCTGTACATTTAGCCAAGAAATAAGAGGAAATTTTGATTTGCATGGTGATTTCCTAGCCTTTCACATGGTTTCAATTTTTTATCTAGACATTGGTGATCGGCCCTCCTTGATTAGGCTATCCTTCCTCACATGTGAGCCTTCTTCCTTCCACATTTCCCCCCTAACTGCTTCCACCAAGGTCACTTACCCTTTTATATTTATATTTCCAACCCCTCCCCTTCCTTCTCCACTTTCACTTTCACCCATTTCATCTATGCCTCCCTCCCCTTGGTCGACCTGTCTCCATTTCACTCTATTACTGATCACGTAATTCTCCTCACTATGTTGAGTGACTATATTGAGCCTAATTTCCCAGTCCTTCAAGACAAAAAAAATTCCCTTTCCTCCACCTATTCTCTGGTGATGATATTGAGATAACTATGGCTTTCCTTGAAACCTAGGACAATGGCACTATGTTTGTTCGGGGGAGGAATTTTGTCATCGATGTTAACCTTCTTGTCTCCATTACTAGCCAATTTCACAAAGGTGGTCGGTCCATCTATCGCTACAAGCACAATTGGGAATTTGAGTTAGAACATTTCAAGGGAAATGATAAAATTATCAAGAAATTCAAAGGGCTAGGCCTCTTCAGATGCAACTTGTCCATACCCCAGAATGCTATCATGAAACCCATTATGGAGTTCATTTGTGTAGACGACCCTAAAAAACCCATGAAAACCTACCATTTGGTCTTCGTCAATCATTTTAGAGAATTAAACCCCCTGAGCATCCATTTGTTCTTCCTTAATTCCATGAACCACTCCATTTACTCATGTAGAGACAAGAAGAACCATGATCTTCCCTAGCATCAAGGCATGTTTAAGGTCATCTACACTTATATCATTGCCAACAATCTTAAGGCTAACCTAGACCCTAACATCCCTGATCAAAAGAATTCCCTTGTTGAACACTTGTCCAAAGCATAAAATAAGAGAAAGACATCTGGATCCCTTTACAAATTTAAGGTGAAGAAAAGCATAACATTTGAGAGCAATGAAGAACGGGTGAGAAAGTATGCAAGGATTCAAAACTTGGCTGCCAATAGTAAGGTGATCTACATCAGCGACGACAATGAGGAGAACAAGAATCTTAAGGATTACATCATTATCTCTACTATGGCAATGATGAACTGCATGATGAATTATACTATGGACATTAGGGAGGGACTCCACAAGCTATTATAATTTGACCATATGACTCAAGCTAACATTGCTAGTGCCAAACCGACCACATCGATTATCGAGATTGAACCTAAGGATGACAAACCCAAGGACACAGTTGAAGATGACGAAAATGAAGAAGAAAAATATGTTGTTGAGGAATGAATTCCTCTGTCTCACCTTGTTCCCTTTGTCCTTTTTTGTTTAAGTTTTTTTGTCCTCTTCGACTCCCTGCATGGAGCTTTAACTTTGCTGGTCTTTATGGTTTCTGTGTTTTTTTCCTGTCATGCAGTTTTGCTCTTCTTAGAATTTCCTATCTGTCTAAGCTCAGGTTATGGTGTGAGGTTGCGTCCTTGATTTTGGGTTTCAAGATTGTCTATGTTTTGTCTAAATTTGAGGCTACGTCCTCTTTTACGACCTTTACCCTTTGGTCTTCTACTGAGGTCCTCAGTCATCCTTACAACATGTTATTGCTTTCTGATGCTTTTGTAAAAAGGTTTAGGGATCCTTAAAACCTTTTTTTTGCAATATAATCTTTTTTTCTTAGCAAAAAAAAATATATATTCAATATTGTACATAAAACATATACTCCATAACATGATATATCTATCAAAATTCACATTCAATCATTTAAAAAACAACTTGTATAAATAAATAAATATATATATATATATATATATATCAGTGTTCAGTTAAATAAATATGGAAATTGTTCTTTCATGATCACAACTTATCATGTGGTATTTTTCTCAAAATAATGGTCCCACTGGACCTTGATCAACATTTCTTTTTATGAGTTACTTTATTCTGAATACAATAATTTTAACAGGATGAAATTTAATGAGATGTGGATATGACATCTATAAATGGAAAATATTTTATACATGTGATGGTTCTACCACATATTTCCTGAGAAGGGACACATGGAAAGTTTCATAGATTTAAAAACAAATAGGTGGAAAGGTCAATCTATAGGTGATCAGACTAATTTTATCAGTAATCTCAAATGGTCCCATAAACCTAGGGTTGATTTTGGTAGATTTGATTGATATTTTTGATGTTTTTACTCTCATGAATAATATGTCACCTAAAAAGAATTCTTTTGGCATTATTTTAATATTAGCACAGCTCTTCTAGCAATTTGAGGCTTCCTTAATACTTTGGTTAATTACTTCCAATTGCTCCTCCATTTGTTTTATAGTGTCTAGACCAATCACTATCCAATATTTTGGATTATCCCAAGATAAAGGTGTTCTACACCTTTACCCATACAAGTTTCAAACGAAGCTATTCCTTACATGACATGATATCTACCATTATATGCAAACTCAACCAAATAAAGATATTTCTCCCATTTACTTTGATGATCCTTATCATACATTAGAAGCATATATGCTACAGTAGGTTATACTTGACTATAAATTTCTTATTTCCATTAGGTCCTTTCCCCACCTAGGTTAGATTTGGTTCATTCTTGACTATGTAGAGTTTATATTCTTTTCCAATGGCTTTCTTATCTTGCATAGTTGAATAAAAGGGAGATCTAGCCACCTCTCTTCAAAATTTATCAAAGCCTTATGCGCCTTAAGTTAGTCTATACCTAAAATAATATTAAATGCATGTAAATGAGCTTTATATAAGTGTCATCTAGTTTTTCATTGAGGTAAGGTGATTTGGGGATCAAATAAACATTGACCGTATAGGTCTATCCCAACCCATAATTGACTTTCCACCAATTTGCCATAAATCCATGCCCTTCTGGTATGTCCTTTAACAAATTAATGGAAATAAAGTTATTGGTAGTCCCACTTTAAATTAAAATATGAATATATTTATCATATATTCTTCCTTTTAAAATAAAAGGTGTAGCTTGGTCGATGAGAATAGAATTAATTCTTGTTGCATATATTTTATGTGTAGCCTCCTCAACTACTTTCTTCTTGTCGACTCTATACGGGCATTGATTAGCATAATATACTCTAGTGCATATGTAGCAACCATTAAGGGGAGCTTTGTTCTTTCCACCCTCTTCATTCTTGACCTACGGTATAGGCACTTTTCATGAATTATGAGTTATGGATTTCTATTCATTTCTGGTCATAAAGTTCCTCCTACCACTATATTTTTTCTTGCTATCATTTCTATATTTGTTCTCATATCTAGGCTTCTTGTATTGATCTTTATCTCATCTATAGAAATCAATATTTTTTCATTTTTGAGTGTCATTTCTTTCATTTTCTATAGTTCTCTGATAATAAGCCTTCTTATTTTTTGACTTACTTCCTCATGATGGTCCAAATCGTATTCTCCTAAAAGATCGTTCAGTTTGAATAAACCAATCATAGACCCTATTCTCGGATACAACCCCAAAATAAACTTTTGTACCTTACGCTCTTCATGATTATTATATTTAGGTACATACTTTAACAAATGCATTATTTTTTTATAATAGTCAAGGACATGAATATTGTTTTGATGCAAGTTGATAAATTCTACAAATTTATCTACATAGAACTATCGAGTCAAAAATCAGTTTCTAAATTCCTTCAAAAATGTTTTCCATGAAACATTAGCTAGTTCAACATGATTGGCCTTTTTGTAAGTCGTCCACCAATCTAGGGCTATGCCAGCAAGGTGTACCACTGCCCAAGAAGTCTTTGATTATGAAGATATTATTTTCATTGAGTAATAGGCCTCGACCTCATTTAGATAGTTTTTTGTTACCTCACCATCTGCACCACCATAAAATTTCAATATGTCAATATTTTACAAATCCTTGTTTAATTCAACACTAACTTTATTTCAACTAGAACCCTCAGGAAAGTCAGCTTGACCATCTTTTGGATCCTTTGTTTTAGAAAAAAATCCAATCAACTTCTACAGTTGAGCTATCAGTTCTTATTATTGAGCCAGTTGTGACTTCTATTGTTCCATATTATATCTCTATTGGTTCATTTTTTCTTGCGGTTGTACCCTCTATTGTTCCATATGCTCTCTCTACTCGTTCATTTGTTCTTGTAGTAATTGCACCATTTTAGCCAAGTTATCTTTCTTTTGAGGGGTTTTGGTTACTAAATATTCCTTATCATTCTTACTAAGCATACAGGGTACTTCTACTTCAATTTCCCTTTCTTATTTTCTTATGATCCTTCTTAGTCCCTTCCTCAGACTCCCAAAAAACACCTCATACTTAGCTAATACAACTTTATTAGAAGAGTTCACCATTTTTCCTAGATGCAAAAAGAGGTATGTTTATTGGAAGTCACATCAAAATGACCTAGGGTTTTGCAACCTAGGATATGATACCAATTGTAACAACCTAGGTCTAACTCACCTGGTTGTCTGTAATTCAGTCTTATTCTCTGAAAACATGAAGTAATTTTTTTTATCAAACTCATAGAAATTTCAAGCAACACCCAACATTAATTAGTACATAGGCATCGAGTTACTATTTTGGAGGAATATAACCACTGTAAATGGTCCCTCAAATGGTTGACATTGTCCAAATATCATAATAGATACCGTTTTGTGAATATTGTTGTCTTCTTTACTAAAGGTCTATGTTCATGGTACGGGGTTGTCCTTCAAGGGACCATATCACTTGGAAGGGTGGATGCATAATTCCTCACCTATAGCATGGTGTGCTTAGGATCCTTACCCTAAATTTCTAACCAAGGCACATATATATTTTTTTACTTCTCCATGCTAGGGTATATCATTAATATGCTCAGTGCCTAATTGAGAGTCCAATATACTAAGGAATCAATTAGGACCCACCATTTCTCTAGATCAGGACCACATATCTCAAGCTATGTTATGATTGATGAGGATTTGTCATATTCCAACTCATCACTAAAACTTCTAGCTCTAGTATCTAACTTCCCCTAGACCCAATGTTCTACTAGCAATTCTTCAATCAAATATAAGATATGAGACCCCACACGGTACTACTCTTATACCAGCCTAGAAATGGTATCCCATACCACCCTCCGTTACTTTTTCATGGTAATAAGACCTCTCATCCGGGGTAAGATTACCCAAAAATAGTTGATATTGATTCACAACAATTTTTCCACCAAAAATTTCAGATGTTGGATGGATTTTCATTTGACTCGATGTAGAACCTAAATAGTTCTTATTGTCATAACAATCATACCATACTTCCCGATGGCTATAATGGATTTAACCCAATTTTTTGTAAAGTTTTAATACACTTATAGTTTCTTTTTGATAATATACTTTTAGAAAAGAATACATGTCATTTGAAAACATGAATTCTAATTATACTGATACTACATTTTATCTCTTCAATAGCACTTATAAAACATCTTTTATTCTTATGCATTAAATCTTTTCAACAACCCTCATAAATATTTAATTAAAATCATATCATCACTATATAAAAATAAATAAAAATTTCATAAATTAATTATCTTTTAATTATATTCGTTAATTAAAAAAAATATATTTTTTACTTAAACTAAAAACAAAAAATATATTATCTAAAACCTTTCAAAATAATGAATTCAAAGTTCACATAACTTGACATAATGGTAGATGAAAATAATATATTCATATTTATAATGAATATTAAATAGTAAAAAAGAGGGTATAGTTCCTTTAAAATGAATGTTAAACTATTAGATAATATAACATCAATATACTTATGTAGGAGTTCATCCGTCTTGAAGACTCATCTACCGTTTTCAATTTTGGTTTTATGATTGGAGGTGGTAAAACTCATATTTATTTGACAACTTAATTTATTAAATATCAAAAAGAAGCTAATAAACTGAATTTTTGCAAAATATGATGCTTTTTGAATTAATATTTTATCATTATTCACTTAATATTCATTATTCACTTAATATAACTATAAATATTTCATAATATTTACAAACATCAAACCATTATAAGTCTTTTTTTTTTTTGTTTTCTTTTTAAACAATAACAACTGTATATAGATTTTCTAATAAGCAGATATTAAATCAAACTTAATACTTCAACATTAATAAAATCAAAATAAACAACACTACTTAAATAGTTTTAGTATATTATTTAAAAATACCTTTTTTTTAAAAGTAAGTTTGTCTTCTTTCTATAGAATATTTTTCTATAAAGTCAACTTATAACTTATAAAATAATCTTTAACAACGTGTATTAAGAGTTATACTATTATAAAGTTATATTTTTAAACTATTTAATAGTAACATGATTTATAGCCCATACCTTTGATATAAAAATATTCAGATTAAGGCTAAACAACTCTATATTTATACTTTACTATTTAAACCTATTAAGTCAAAACTCTTAATACTATGCAGGACATAACCTGACTTTACTGTAAAAGCATATCTATTAATACACAATTTTCTATATATTAATTGAAAATGGTTCAATATTTAATATTGTTAAGAGAATTTTATAAATCAATGTGTTTGTAATTGTGGTTGAGCAATTCAAAGTTCTATAAGAATCCAAATTTGAAAATGACGACGATTAAAAGGTAAAGTCAGCAAGGTGTTTCTCAAAATAGTCTCTCCAAGCTGGCACATCAACCTACAACCATTTATATATATATATATATAAATTTCTCATAAAGGTTCTAAATTTACATACACCATACCTAGATTAAGGGTTACACTCACTCAAAGAATGGTGACATACAATTTCCATAGCTAAATTATGATGTCATTGTAAATTTTTTGGTTTATCTAAGATATACAAATGTCATAAGTAATAATTTACAGAAGAGATTTACCAACGCCTACAAAGTTTTATAACTCATTAGCATTTCTTTTCTAATTTTTCAAACACAAAGAAAGGAGACATATAACTAAGGAAACTTTTGAAGAAATTATTTCATTATATTTGATGATACGACGCAACAAGAACCTTAGCCAATATTATTTTTAATTAAAATAATAAATAATAACACATATATTGTATTCCTCCAATTCTCACGGCAATATCCAGAATTCAGTTTATATGTACAAGCATACCTAAATTTTTTGGCTGATTTTAATAAAATAAAGCAATATCGTTCTTCTAAAACCACTTTAAAAAGACAATTCTCAAGTCGTGTTTGCTTGTGCAGACCACAATGGTTCCAGAACAACACTGGCTTGAAATTACTTGGAATACAAAATTCTCTTGCCTACCAGCTACATTTAGAATTCACTTAGGAAAATATAGTGGGTGCTACATATTAGGTCATCACGGCCACACCATGAATCCAATAATAAATGAATGCAAAAGGAAACTGTCATAACCGAATTTAGAATACCAAGCACAATTTTATGAGTTATTATTGTCTGACGATTTTAAACTTATAATATTACCCTTTTTAGTTTATATATATATATATATATATATATATATATATATATATTAGAAATGATTGCAGGATATCGGTCTATCACATAGACCAACTATATTATAGTCCCCTTACCCTACTTCCTTTGGACACAGAGTCCATATATTACTCACCAAAATACTATTAAAGATTAACAAGAAGAAGGCTTAATGTTATTTTATCTAACTTATCAAGTCTATACAACATTGTAACAGGAGTAACAAATACTTGCAGGCATTAATTGTTTCTTATATTTATATTTCATTCATTCAACAATCATCACCATTAATTAAAAAATCAAAGTGAAACTGACCTGGTATGCCAACAAATAGAAATTCTTTCTCAATTCCAAAATGAAACTCAAAGGCAAATTCTTTCTCAATTCCAAAATGAAACTCAAAGACACTTTCACTGCGGATCAAATCTAGTAGAACTTTTTTATTATCAGGCACTCCACCACACTAAAAAACTACCTCACCAATCATCTATATAAAGCAATTTAAACTCAAACAATTGGTGCCACATAAGACATTTTACATGCACCGATTGAAAACAGTTGGGTGGCCTGGTCTTTTGAAAAGCCACTTAGGAAGGTCTTATGTTTTTTTATTAAATATTTTTTAATTTTTACTTTAATTTATTTTAAAGTTTATTATTATTAATTTTATTATTTTTATGACCAACAAATTTAAATCCTAGACTTATGCATAATGTAATCAGCCCAATCAGGCACACATACATTTTAACAAGCAGGATGTTCCTACATGAATTATTTTGTGAGATTCCATGTACTCACAGACCATTGTGCACATCATTTCCCATATTAGCTTATGTAGAAAACCACTATCTTCATGTTTGAATGTGGGCACACGTCCAACCGATCTACTTGTCAGAGAATGAACATTTGTTCTTGCACTTACATAATTTATCAGTTGTATCTCATTCTAAAAGCAATAGCAATAAAATGAGTAACAAAATGGGAGAGATGTTACAATAGGATATATGTGGATTCTATTGGGGGTCACTTTCATCAAAATACCAAAATATTACATTTGTTGCAGCATATCTTTATATCATAGTTTTTTCATTTATTTTTTCTCTAAAATATATTCTTCAACTTCATCAAAGTGCTATGTTTCAAAAATCAACTCCTTGACATAATTTTGATTAAGACATGAAACCTCACATGGCTAGTTGTCTTCTAAAATTTAAATTTCATCAAGATGAAGATCAACATCATAATTCACTAATTTATTTGCTACCTAATTTCCTTCTCTATAAATATGCTCATACTACCAAGAGATTGCCTCTAGTAATAGATGATGAGCATAAACAATAATATTATTTTTTATCTATTCCCCACATTCATTTTTGTTAATAGCATTGATGATAATTTATGAGTCTTTCTCAATTGAAATATTTTTCCATCCTTTTTATGCTACAATTTTAATCCTTGTAAGTGCCGTAGCTTCTGCATAATTGTTAGTTGAAGTTTGATATGATTCTGAATAAGTTAGGATAGTATTTCTACACTATTTATAAAAACACCACCTTCACTAGCTTTTCCTAGATTTCCTTTAAAAGCACCATCGAAAGTAAATTTGATAAACCCAATTTCTATACATTTCCATTTTACCATAGATCGAAGTAGATCCTTTGTTTTAATTTTGTTGCTACATACGACTTTTCCATGTATGTTTAAATCTTATAGCCAAGTTATTAGCACCTATTTTTCTACAATTTAGAATTCCCATGATGAGCACAACATTTGTAGACATTCTACAAGAGAGGCAATAATACGATTCCAAACTTGGGTATGGTTTTGAGATTTATTTTTAAAAATATTGTTATTCCTTTCAAGAATCACAAGGTCAATCCTTCAAAGAATACACAATGCTTTAGCTTTAAAATAATTTATCAAGTATTTTATCAACTCTTACAATGTTGATGGAGCTACCCAATATAATTTTATATTTTAAAAAATAACCCCAAATGGTGTGAGCAAACAAACAATGAAGAAGTAAATGGTCTAGTGTTTCTAAATCCTTCACACATAAGGCACATATAAAGGTTCCATCAAATTATTTTCTTTGTAGACTCTCTGCTATAAGAATATTACTTTGAACTGCTAAGCAAATAAATGTTGAGTCCTTAGGGAGAGCCTCTAATGACCAAATTTTCTTCCAAAGAAAATATTTAGAAGAAGGAAATTTTGATTGTTCTAAATCCTCATGTTCCAACTTGATCAAGTATCCACCATACTTTTATAAATTCTAAATCAACTCATCCTTTCATGTAAAAATTGGAAAATAAAACTCTCAAAGCATCATTTTAAGTATTTGTTTGAGTTCCTATCCTTCAACTAGGTTACTAAAATAAATTCATGATCTGGAGTTATTGCTCCTAATAATATAATATTTTACCATTGGACATTTACATGCTAGGTATTCTTGAGCCAATGGTTTCTATTTTGACTCAAATATTAGAGGATAAGGCTTCAACAAAGCATCAAACCAAAAATTTGCATAATTCCCCTCATTGACCAACCATCTAATATGTTTCTTTATCAAACTCTTCAATATGAAGTTCCATTTTGGCAATCCTTTGGGTAAAGTTATTTTCGTAAAAAATTTCATTACATCAAGAGAACCTATATATTTTGGAAGTAATATTTTTCTCAATTATTTTATTGATATTTGAATAATATTCACCCAAGCTTTGCTCTTAATAAAAAAATTATATATTTGTAATTCCACACTGCTTCTCTCATATTATTTTATTTGCAAACTCTATCCCACATACAAAGAGGAAACCTAAATTTTCTTCACAACCTTTCCATAGAAATTCTCTTTGAATTTTATCAATTTCTAATGCAATACCTGTTGGTAGTCTTGAAAGTGACATCATAGAAATAGGAATAGATTGCAATATAGTCTTTATGATTTGTAGCCTTCGTACCATGGTTAATAACTTACCTTTACAACCTACCAAGAAAGCTTTCATTCTATCAAAAAAAGATATCCAAAGCTTATTTTTATTTCCTTTATCAGAAAAAGGAATACCCAAGTAGTTTGATGTAAGTTTTTTAAATTTAAACCCTAAAATATTCACAATAAGTTTTAAATATAGGGTAATATTAATGAAAAAATCCTATATTTTGAAGTATTTACCAACTATCTAGTAGCCTTATCATAGCATGATAATATTGATTTAAACTCCATGGCCTCACTAATTGAGGTATGGTCCAAAAGAAAAGTATCATCAACAAATTGAATATGAGATTCAAAGGGACCATTTTTTGCAATTTGAATACCTGTTGGAGAAATTTCTTGCGTCCCTTATGGATTGTCACACCACAAGAATTTTTGAATCCAATCAGTACTATGGAATTTTGTGGATCCACCTCTTTAACTCGAGAAAATATTTTCAAAAGACTAGATAGATAGCGTATGGTAAAGAAAACCTAGACGTGAGTATATATAATGTGATATATACGCTCATGCTCCTTGAGATTACAAATTAAATGAAATTATTTAAATATTTTATCAATATTTATAGAACTCAATGATTATATCCTATTAGTAGACCGATGTCTTATCCATTATCAATCATGGCAAGATTTCAAAAATTAAATGATATATTAATAAGAGGAAAGGAAACAAATGGTTCAATTAAGTTCATTCAAATGATGTAACAATCATAATTGAGATCAACCAATGAAGAAAAGTGTCATCTACACATTCAAATAATGTAACATGTAAATGATAAATAAGCATACAATTGAACAATGAAATGCACAAAGGAGGAAGCTAGATTTGTATTAATACTCAAAATAATTTATAATTTTGAGTTTGGTAGAGTGCTTAGATCTCATAAAACAAATAAAAAGAATATTCTTGATGTGTGTCATTAATAGCATCATTTAATCTTATGATTTATCAATCTGGGGTGGTGTCCAAGGCTATCTACGATAGAAGGTTAGGGCAGAGTACAATTCAGGCATTCAGATTTCAAGCATTTATTGGGTGAAACAGATTTTGGTTTAGCCTTTTGGTGTCACACTAAACCTAGTCTGCAGAATGGAAACTAAATTAAATTGCAGGAATTGAAAACTAAATCTAAGTTGCAGAAATTGACAATTAACTACAATTGCAAGAATTGGAAATTGTTGAATTGAAATCTAATTTACTTTTGCAAAATTGAAATAACAGAATTAAAATGTTGCTGAATTGAAATCCTAAATTACACTTGCAGAATTGAAACCTAGTTTACTCTTGCAGAATTGAAATGATGCTTGGAAATAAAACTTATGCTAAAAACACCTATCAATGTCCTACCACAAAAGGTCGTCAAGCTTCTACTATAGGAATTGACAACAAAATGAAATCTGCTAAAAATTGAAAGTTGCTGAAACATAAAAAAATAGGGGAACATGGAAAGTAGAGGAAACAAGGGAAACAAATGTCTAATCTAATTTTTCAGCTGACACACACACAAATGTTGCATATAAACATAATGGAAAATATAAATAACATCACACAAACTTAAAACAAGAAAATGAAATCTGACAAGCAATCTGTTAATTCTATTGTAGCAAAATTACAAAAAAAAACTATCATGAAAATCCTCCTTCTAGGCCTGAAAGTGGGCCCAAGATTCCTGATCTAGAAGAAGGTGGAAAAAACACTCCTTAACTAATTAACAATCACACTTTCTCATGAACAAAAATTGACAAAAGAACTGCACTTTTATTGTTGTCAAAACATGCTAAAATTATTACAGAGAATTGTTGTACTATCCTATTTGCTGCTACTAACTACTCTCCTCTATTCTACTTCCTACTTAGCTCAACCAAGAAGGGAGATGTGTTATTTATAATAAAATATTACAATATATCTCATGCTCAAATCAGCCTATTTGCTATTTTACAGTGATTTGCCAATAATTTTGAATCTGAAATAAGTGTAATTTTGGATAGTTTGTGCTACAACAACACTCATTGGCCCTTAGAAGGCATCTTCAGTGGTAGGAGTACATTGGAGGAGTCTTATAATATCTTTGTACACCTGTATCCACTTTAAAATATCATTTTCCTATCTTACAACTTATTTGCCTATTATTCTGCAACTAATCTGGGTCTATTTCAGGATAGGATCAACTGCATCAGTTGATATTTCCTCATGAGTTGTGTCTTCTGGTTGGAAAGGAATGGTGGAGATAGCTGTAGAAATATTTTCCTATATCCCCTCAACCTTATTTTACCTTTTCAACCACTTAGAAACCATAGATATTCAAAAAGAAGCGTGTTCCCCTGTTATTTCGAAGATCTTCGGAATAACTGGTTGTAGGTGCACTTGATGCTCAAAAATGCATTCAAAATGTCCATTTTGGCTATTTATTTTAGGTAGGTCATTTAATCCAGCTTCCAGGAGGTGATTCCAACTGATTTCATCCTTCTCCATTGGTAAATTCTAGGCCTTGCCATTCATTGGTAGCTGGCTGGAATTTACATGGTGATTTATGCATTTTCTTATTTCTACCCTATTGTTGCCTATTTAGACCATGTGGGAATGCTTCTAAATAGGTCAGATGTCTTATTTAGTCCTTATGAACTTATTCCATCCATTTCCTCATGCTTTTCTTGACAACTTCAAGGTGTTCCTATAAAGTGACAACTTGTTGATTTTTATATGGCTATTTTCTGCAGATTTTCAGATTTATGATAGTCCTGAAAATTTGGCTCCAATGTGGATTTCAAACAAGTTGAAGGGTAGGAAAACATTCAAAAACCATTGTGTTAATGGAAAGTTAATGGATATCAGCATACCACATTTGGCTAATTGAAATGCATGTTTTTATTTGCTACTTAATCAAGCAAAAATAGTCACAAAATGCTGAAAATAGTCAAAAATAGAGATATAGTGTTCCTAACATAAAATCATGCAAACACTTAACAAATAATATATTCTAATCAACTATTTGGCAATTAAATTTGTCATGTTTGGTAATATGGTAGTTTTTATATGTCAAACATTGTGCAATAATGAGGTATTTTTGGGCCTCATCATCCCCCCAGCTTGAACTGATGCATGCCCTCATGCATCCTAGTAGGCCATAGTAATATGCAGGTTTTATCCTTGTGAACAACATCCTTTGCCACCTGCTACCCATGAAATTTCTCCTTGCTGCACTACACCAAGCATTTTGCAATTTAAGCACATGTATTTCACTTTTCTACAACCTTGCAATTTTTTTCAATTTTGTAGTTCCTGCAATTTCCCTTTTTTTTTATTCTGCTTTTTGTTTCTTGCATATATTTTTTTCATTTTCAACTTGCAACTCTTTGACTTCTGCACTTACATCCTTCAATATTGCAATTTCTGCAATTCCTACAGTTTTGACTCTTTTTCTGCCCTTCTACAAGTTTTAGTGTTGCAAGGTACCTCTTAAAGGCTTGGTATCATGTGATTCATATTGCAATAGCCTTATTGTATTTTTCTAATGGAACCATATTTGGCATATGCACTACTACTGGTGGAATTTTCTATCTTGACAACATTTCAGCCTGGATGCCTATTTCTGTTGTTTTGCACCTCTAAAACAAAATTGACAAAAATTCAATTTTGAACCTTTTTGAGGGATGTACTACTTGTGGTGGGATGATTTTGAGCTTTAGGAACCTCAATATTTGATGTGTCCTACTCTTTTTGCTATTCTGCAACATTTTCAAGAATTTTTGGCATAATTTATGTCTTATTCTGAAGATCTTTGGAATAAGACTATTATTTCGAAGATGTCTCTGCTTATTCCGAAGATGCATCTAAAAATGCAGAAATGACCTCATATGCAAAATTTAGTTGTAGATTCTATTCTGGACCCATATCTAGGGTATGTAAGCCTTCTATAACATCAAAAATCCCTGCTCTATCCTTTTGTTTAGATGTTATTCTTCATTTTGTATATTGCTATTTTATTGCAACAGTAGTAAAATAGAATCTTTTAGGTGCATTTTCCAGATTATCCTCCTCAAATTTATGAGACAATTGTGAGATATAAACTTGTAGTTCTCCTTCTAAAACCTGCCCTGCTAATTCAAATAGAATTGCTGCCATGTCTATCCCAAAATCAGGTTTTTGCACAGTTTTGAAGTTCCCATGCAACTAAGGGCAGAAGGGGGTGTTTCTTGACATTTTGAACATGTTCCATTTTCAACTTGCCAATATTGTATGAATAGTTTATGCCAAATACCGATTATCATACACTAAATGCTAAATGCTTACTATGAGTTAAATGCAAGAAACACATACCTTACTATCCTGAAAATTGATCATGCACCTTACAAGTTGCTTCTGATGATTGTTAGCAAGCTATCTGAAAGCATAAACATAACACATGTGCAGTGTGAGATTTGTACAATGGTGGAACAATGATGGGTGGATCAACAAGGCAATGCATACTAAAAAATAGGTTTTCATGCAAGCCAACTCAACAGTGCCTCAAGGAGGTTTTCACTACTGAATTATTCATTTTTTTCATTTTTTTCCCTTTTTTTTTCATTTTTTTCATTAGAAGAGGTTGCCATTTCTAGTTTTCAACCAACTTCTATTTTTTTCAAGTGCTTCAATGAGAGAGAATGTCTCTCACTCTTATTTGGATAAGAACAATCCTTATTCTACAAAAACATGTCAATATTTGTATGAAAACACCATATTTTTCTGCTGAAACCTGCAACAATGATGCAACCATCCTTTCCATATGAGTAATAAGAGCCTTCTTATGTCATCATTAACTCCTTATTGCTGGAAATGAAGTATTGACTCCATTGTTCCTCCTCCATGCTGAAATTGATGCTTGTCCTCATGTATCCCCATTTTGTGGGACATGCCTTTTGTTGCATTTTTTTATCTCTTTTTTTCAAATTTTTCTCTTATCTTGCTTGTGCCCATGAAGGAAGTTCACAAGCAAGATTATTCTCTTTTTGCTTTTCTTGTATTTTTTTTTCAAACTTTTTATCATCATTCTGAATCTGTCATGGAAGAGAAATTCTCTTCCATACTATGTACATCCAATTGTTCAACCTCCCTCAAGAACTCCTCCTTAGTTAATGGTGCATGGTATACCTGAAGGTAATATCCATTCACCACTAACTTCCTCCATGAATCACCAATGGGAGAAAGAAGCACTACTCCATATCTAAAAACTTCTTCAATTAAGTGTGGTCCATGCCTCCTAGTCTACAAAATCTTGTCAATCTGTACTTGAAACAATTCAATACCAATTCCCAAAGATGTTAAAAGCATTAGTAACTCAATTTCAATAGGAAAATATGGTTTCTTATCATAAACCAGTTCATACAGTGTGAAATTGAGTATGTCTAATATATGATCAATAAATAGAAAATGGTCCTTATGTGTGAATGTATTCAGTTCTTGATAATATTCACACACTCTCAGTTTCCTATTTTTCTTTGGAATAATAACTAATGGAGGAATCCATCGGTTATCAAAAATTGGATAAATGAATCTAACCTTCAAGAGTTTCTTTACTACAGTTTGGACAATATCTCTTAAGGTAGACTTTAATTGCATTTGCAGTTGTTTCACAGGTTTAACATTTTCAATATATATCCTATGAGTGCATACATCAAGATGAAATCTTGACATACCCTTGTATTTCCATGCAAAAGGATTGAAATATTATTTCAAAATAGCAAACAATTTTGCTTTTTGTTCATAAGTCAGCTAACTAATAATGTTCAAGAATTTTCTTGGTTGTACTTCAATTTGTTTCATTCCTAGGAGGACAAAATTTACCCCTTTGTAATTGCTTACTAAGGAGTTCAATGGAAGTAAACTTTCTATGTGCAGATTTTCTAGTTTTTCTCCTTTATCCAAGGTTGATTTCTGTGTGTCTAGACTAAAGGGTTTTTGTGTATCTCCATTGAATTTTATCTCTTCAAGCTCAGGTAAGGTCTTGTTTGAGCACAGTTGGATGTTGCTACAGTCAATAACATTTCCTGTAGTATTTTTACTAGATTCAACTACATAGACAGGGGCTACCTATCCTGTATTATTCAGATTGGCCACAGGTTGGGCTGGAGGTAGTGGTTGATTTACTTGCTCTATTTGTTGTTGTTGGGATCTCTCTTGAGAAGAATTCAGACTAGGCAACAAATTTTGCATCTCTAGGATATTTTTGAGTTGTGGAAGTAAATGGTATTTATCAGTGATATGTCCTTATGAACAAATGCTACAAGTAGCTGATATGGTTGTTTTGTTCAAGGGATAGTCTTGTATATCTGCCATGATGTCTTCCCAACACCTAGTACAAATTTTTTTATACTACCCTAATGATATGGATATAAAAAGGGCAGTACTAGCAGATGGCTCCTCTAAAATTTTCAAGAGATCTTATGTTTCCTGATAATGAGGATGATGAATTTCTTTCAATTTTTATCAGGAATTTCAAACATAGGCAATTTAACCCCTAAGTGTGAAGATCACCTCCCTGTGGTTTCTTGCTTGTTTTCTAAATGGACTGAAATGCAACTATCAATAATTATTATTTATACCAGTTATTACATTCATATTTTACTCTGAAGTTCACAACTTAGCACAATAATAATTATTTGACTACTTTTACCCTCTAAC
The DNA here is from genome assembly GCA_028583015.1 of Wollemia nobilis. Classification (NCBI taxonomy): domain Eukaryota; kingdom Viridiplantae; phylum Streptophyta; class Pinopsida; order Araucariales; family Araucariaceae; genus Wollemia; species Wollemia nobilis. The sequence continues at coordinate 149,657 of JAQPPZ010000184.1, forward strand.
AACATCGTGTTCCCTGGAAACGATGCCAAAATGATGTGTGTCATTAATAGCATCATTTAATCTTATGATTTATCAATCCGGGGTGGTGTCCAAGGCTATCTACGATAGAAGGTTAGGGCAGAGTACAATTCAAGCATTCATATTTCAAGCATTTATTGGGTGAAATAGATTTTGGTTTAGCCTTTTGGTGTCACACTAAACCTAGTCTGTAGAATGGAAACTAAATTAAATTGCAAGAATTGAAAACTAAATCTAAGTTGCAAAAATTGACAATTAACTACAATTGCAAGAATTGGAAATTGTTGAATTGAAATCTAATTTACTTTTGCAAAATTGAAATAACAAAATTAAAATGTTGCTGAATTGAAATCCTAAATTACACTTGCAGAATTGAAACCTAGTTTACTCTTGTAGAATTGAAATGATGCTTGGAAATAAAACTTATGCTAAAAACACCTATCAATGTCCTACCACAAAAGGTCGTCAAGCTTCTGCTATAGGAATTGATAGCAAAATGAAATCTGCTGAAAATTGAAAGTTGTTGAAACATAAAAAAATAGGGGAACATGGAAAGTAGAGGAAACAAGGGAAACAAATGTCTAATCTAATTTTTCAGATGACACACACACAAATGCTGCATATAAACATAATGGAAAATATAAATAACATCACACAAACTTAAAACAAGAAAATGAAATCTGACAAGCAATCTGTTAATTCTGCTGCAGCAAAATTATAGAAAAAACCTGTCATGAAAATCCTCCTTCTAGGCCTGAAAGTGGGCCCAAGCTTCCTGATTTAGAAGAAGGTGGGAAAAACACTCCTTAACTAATTAACAATCACACTTTCTCATGAACAGAAATTGACAAAAGAACTGCACTTTTATTGTTGTCAAAACATGCTAAAATTATTACAGAGAATTGTTGTATTGTCCTATTTGTTGCTACTAACTACTCTCCTCTATTCTACTTCCTACTTAGCTCAACCAAGAAGGGAGATGTGTTATTTATAATAAAATATTACAATATATCTCATGCTCAAATCAGCCTATTTGCTATTTTACAGTGATTTGCCAATAATTCTGAATCTGAAATAAGTGTAATTTTGGATAGTTTGTGCTACAACAGCACTCATTGGCCCTTAGAAGGCATATTCAGTGGTAGGAGTACATTGGAGGAGTCTTATAATATCTTTGTACACCTGTATCCACTTTAAAATATCATTTTCCTATCTTACAACTTATTTGCCTATTATTCTGCAACTAATCTGGGTCTATTTCAGGACAGGATCAGCTGCATCAGTTGATATTTCCTCATGAGCTGTGTCTTCTGGTCGGCAAGGAATGGTGGAGATAGTTGTAGAAATATTTTCCTATATCCCCTCAACCTTAGTTTACCTTTTCAACCGCTTAGAAACCATAGATATTCAAAAAGAAGCGTGTTCCCCTATTATTCCGAAGATCTTCGAAATAACTGGTTGTAGGTGCACTTGATGCTCAAAAATGCATTCAGAATGTCTATTTTGGCTGTTTCTTTTAGGTAGGTCATTTAATCCAGCTTCCAGGAGGTGATTCCAACTGATTTCATCCTTCTCCATTGGTAAATTCTAGGCCTTGCCATTCATTGGCAATTGGCTGGAATTTACATGGTGATTTTTGCATTTTTCTGTTTCTCTTGTTGCTGCCTATTTAGACCATGTGGGAATGCTTATAAATAGGTCAGATGTCTTATTTAGTCCTTATGAACTTATTCCATCCATTTCCTCATGCTTTTCTTGACAACTTCAAGGTGTTCCTATAAAGTGACAACTTGCTGATTTTTATATGGTTGTTTTTCTAGAATTTTCAGATTTATGACAGTCCTAAAAATTTGGCTCCAATGTGGATTTCAAACAAGTTGAAGGGTAGGAAAACATTCAAAAACCATTTTGAAGTTAATGGATATCAGCATACCACATTTGGCTAATTGAAATGCATGTTTTTATTTGCTACTTAATCAAGCAAAAACAGTCACAAAATGCTGAAAATAGTCAAAAATAGAGATATAGTGTTCCTAACATAAAATCATGCAAACACTTAACAAATAATATATTCTAATCAACTATTTGGCAATTAAATTTGTCATGTTTGGTAATATGGTAGTTTTTATATGTCAAACATTGTGCAATAATGAGGTATTTTTGGGCCTCATCACTTCTCTGTTCAAATGATATAACAGAGACACTCAGTTATTTATCCTAAGATGAGTGACAAAGAACCTCCAATCCTTTGATCCTATCACTAGAAATGATATTAGCTAATTGGGTGCTTCCTTAGCAAGACCTACAGAATGATGGAGAAGAATAAGGGATGGAAACAAGAAACAAGACATGTAGACACTAAAATCGTGTCAATCCGATTTCACTACCAAGACACATTCTAATCAGCACTGCATGGCCCTCTTGTGAAACCCTCAGAGGTTAAATAGTGGTCCTAGCCACTTTTTTGAGGTTCTACCCCACTTTTGATAATTTTTAGGCCATGTAGGCATGGTCATCCCACCATAGGACGACCACAACTCATGGTCATCCCACTCAGGGATGACCACCAACAATTGTCCCTAGGTGGGATGACCATGGCCTTGGACCCTTAAAAAGTTAAAAGGTAAGATAAATAGTAGTTAGATTCTACCATTTACCCTTCCCATTGAAGTATACCAATTTGAGGGCACATAAATCCCATGCCAAGTTTCAAATTGTAGGTCAAAATTGAATATTCTTCCCCCTCCAATGCATGTCAAGGTTTGGATAAATGCTGGAACTTGCCTCGCATGGCCAAGCATGCCCATTTGACCATATTCTTACTTGAGCTATAAATTGGAGTCATTCCACCCAATTTCAAGGGGTCTTTTCAATATTTCACCATAAAGTGTTGTCAAGATTTATCCCCACTTCACTGTGTGTTTTCCCTTGAGATCTCCATAGAGCAAAGGAGGTTTTCAAGTGATTCAAGAATACTCAATCCATTTATAAAACCAACCCATATAAGTGAATCAGATCCTAAAATTTGATGACAACACCCCTAGGAGTAGTTTATACCAAATCACAGAGGAATTGGTGATAAAAATCACCAGCTTTGGTGGTCATCCCCACCTGGGATGGTTAGAAGTGTTAAATGGCACACCCAGGTATGACCATGAATTTAAGCATAATGTCTCTTCTATTTTTGCATACATCGATTCTAGGGTAGATTTTATACCTTTTGTCAATTTTTGGTGCAATTTTAAGTTGTTTTGCACCTGTTATTATGCATTTCTTGTTTTGTAGTCCTAATTGGCATGCCTAGGGATGACCATAAATATGTGTGCAATTTTCTTTTTGTTCTTGCTTAGATCATTCCCAAATTACATTACATGCATGATCCTAAGTTTTGGTAGCATTTGGGATAGTTTTGCATCATCTATTATACATTTCCTCTTTCAATCTCATTATCGCATATATCTCTTTAATTGCATTTCAATCCGCACATGCTATTAAAAAATATTATTTCTCTGTGTAGATCTAGGTATCACAGCACGCAAAGAAGAAGCAACAAGTCATAACATCGATTAAACATTGTAGCAACATTGAAAGCCCGCTCTTGAACGATTTGTGAGTACAAGGAAGATGATCGAGCACACAAGAGTTTCTAAAGGATTTAATATTTTGGTATATTTGTAATGAGTGTACTAATTTAGAGTCCTCAAGGGAACATTTTGTAATCATGAATTTGACAAATCAAATAATATAGAGAGGACCCCCATTTATTTCATGTATTTGTCTTTCATACTTACTTAAAATGTTATTTTTGTAGTGCTTAAATCAATAAGAGTAATAGATGCATTTTATTTCTCATTGTTAGGTGTGTCATTTTTCCACTCTACAATGGTGATCACGATGGGACCCCTATCCTGTTTGGTTTAGCTAAGTTTTGACTCAGTTTCAAATTTTAAAATGTTACAAGTTTTGGTCGTTCTGGCCTGAAATGACCTCATATTTCCTAATTATAACACCTAGGGATGGCCATAGCAACCATCCCACCAAGGGAAAACCCCCAAATTTATAGTTTTCCCACCCTAGGACGACCACAAAATAGAGGATTTGTAACTCAAATTGATAAAAATAGTAAAATCATAGGCTTTCAAGTTAAGTAATTGCACCTTACTTTTGCATTTTTACTATTAAAAAAATATCAAATTTAGTTTTTCTTTCTCCTTTATTTGCTTGAAAGGTAGATTTCACTTTCCTTTAATCGTAAAAATAACAAAAATAGAAAATAAACTAAGTAGGAATTCATTTGTGCAGTTTGATTTCTTGTGACCTACCTAATTGATAGGTTGCCATTTAGGGCATGCATTTTGTAGATTCAATTTCTATTTGAAAATGTCTAAAAGTGAAACATTATTTTTGTATTTAGTGAATTGTCATTGAGTGCTCTGTTGTTTTACATGTTTAAGTATAAAATGAACCACACACACCATGTCACATTTTGAACATTAGTGAGTTGGAATTCATCCCCAACCACTAATCGATACCAATGATGGTGGGCTTCATCTCCACCCATTGGATCACATGATTTATATGAACCCTATTTAATTGGACAAAGCTAGCTCCAAGAACCATCTTAGCCATGGAAAATAACACGCATTCCTCTTCAAAGGGTGTATCACTACCCATAATAAATATGGGTGAGGATTGGTCGGACTTGTATTCCCTGATCGGGTATGGGCTTCATATCCATACTTATGTTGGTTCACATAATCAGAATTTCATTTTCGGTTTTTGAGCTACGAGTATACAGGTGAAATCCTTTAACATAAGAATATCATACAAAAAAATAAAAAATATATGACAAAAGGTTTCCTTGCAAACAATGAATCAAAACACACAAAACAATTTTAGGGAACACACATAAGGTCCCACCATGATCGCCACTGAAATCACGAGGATACGGAAGCCCATAGGCATACCGGGTGCGGTGCAAACAAAAGCATACGAAATGCTAAGTCCTACAAATGAACAAAGGACTAAAGTGCATGAAAAAGGGAAAACAAATGAACTGAAATGAGATATAAAGCAAACATAAAGTGCAGCCCTTATTTTTATTAATTTTGCTTTGATACTAGGTTACAATACGTCTCCTTCCCTTTTAGGAGCTAGTCGCGTTAGATGTAGCCTTGTTACACCACGGATGGTACGCTTCCCTTCAGGATCTTCCACGTGCCCACATATGAAATGGGTGGGCCAAACATCATCACCGCTTGTGTGAATGCACATATAGTTCCTTTCTGCCCCTCCAGTGTCGAGATCCTACATTCAAAGAAACAACAAATGATTACTAGCACATGCGGATGGAGGGAAATATGCAATCCCCAAGGCCTTCGGTTAATGCAAGCATGAAATAATTAAAATGGTAATCAAAACATGTTAGAATAATATGAAATTTGGAAAGAAGCATGCAAACACTATCAGGAACACACTGCAAAAGGAATAGTTGAGAAATCTACTGTAGATTTCTAATTGCTCCGGGGTGGGATGATTAGGACTATCACAAAACATCAAAAAGAAACCTCCTAAATGTCCCATCCATAGACCTCAAAAACACATGAAAAGTTGGGGTTAGGAAAATGGGGAATTTTGAGATGACCCAGAAGGTTAGATTTTGCAGATTCAACATTGGTCGCCCTATATCCAAAAATGCTCCTTGTATGTTAGTGAAAGCGAAAAGCAATGAAAACACAGTCAAAACTCATTAGAATGGCATGAAATTTTAATGGTAGCATATATGAAAGACATAAAATAAAATGCAAAATAAACATTAAGAAAATATACTACAGATTTCTAATCACTATGGGGTGGGGCGATTAGGACTGCAGTAGTGCGGGGGGTGCCCGGGGGTAGGACGCCCGTTGTTTGGGGCTTGGTTTTGGCAACAATCTACTTGGGATGGGTCCAAAATATCCTAGGGGGTAGTTTCAAAAAATTGGGTGGGATATTGTGACCAAATTTTTGGGTTTTGGGTCCATATTACGCTTCCAATGTTCACCCAATAACCTCCCTTCCAAAATAGATATCAAGGATGTAAGAAGCACAAGTGAGGGGTGAGGATGTCATTTGGCAGCACTTCATTGCTCCAAATGCTCTTGCTCTATCCCTTTTTTGGGTGAGAAGACTCACCATTTTATAGACCTGAGGGTCTCTTGTGAATGAGCATGCAGAGGTGCCACTTGGCCATCATGCCTTGTCAGGGGAGAGAAGATTCCTCCCTGATTAAGGGATCCATTACTGCCTCTTTGAGCTCAAAACCGCTCACTCACACTCCCATGCATTGAAGGTGGAGTTGAGTGGTAGATTTGAGCTGCCATTTGTCAAGGTTTGACCTTTTTCCTGTCAAACCTGCTATTTGCCCCACCCTAGAGCGAATGCTGCTTATCGTCCCAGGGTGGGATGAATACTAGTTTTTAATCATCCTAGGGTGGAATGAGTAGGGAGCAGAGTGCCTGAAAGGTGCCAAATTGACCTTTGACCTTCCAAAACTATTGTGGGAGTGGTTAGGACCACAGTTTAACCTCTCGAGGCTGCCCTAGGGGCTATGTATGTCAATTCGATCAGTGCTTGTCGTCACATAAATAGATTGGTGCTATTTTGGTGTCTACAAGAACACACATAAATATTTAAATGAGATAAACACTTGTCTTATTATGTGTTTCCATTATTGTATTTTTCATCATTAAAATTTGTAAAGGAGATAATCACATAGATTTTGGTATGAAGTAGCTATGGTGTGCACCCGTAGCCAAGCCTATTCAAGGGCTAACACTATGGAGATTAGAAAAGGAGACACAAGTCATATCCTATTTAAAACTAAGGACATGTTCATACCTCCTTGGTGACCTCCTACTCACCCAAGTCCTAGAATAGCAAGTCAAGAACTTAAACTATAAGGTAACCCTAAATGGGACACCCCTACAGGTTTCGGTCTTAATCGCAGAACACACTTCCTAAATGTAGACACTTCACATGCCTTCTTTCAAGAATGATAACCATGCATTGAGGGTATAATATATAGAGCAATACCATGCATGCTTTCCTACTTTGTGTGCCATGCCCACCTATAAGTAAGATCAAGAGTACACACAATGTGTAGGTCCAAATGATCAAACCACACCCTTAAACCACCCTAATAGGTTACATCAATCTAATTACCAATATGAGTATGATACTCATTGCTCAGGGTGAGCAAAGTCAACCCTTACCTTCATCATCAATGAAGGAAGGCATGAGGAAACTTTTTATTATCCTCAGGTCCATTATGCCACATAAGCATGATGTACCTCTGTACCATATGAGTACAAATATCACTTATCTAGGACTGAACCTCAAGTGAATGCAACTTTCCTCAATTAGGAGAAGCTCATAGTCAATATTTTAGACTGTCCTAAATGATATAGGCCCTAAGGTGTTACTGCTAAGGCTCATAGGCCCTACATGGTAGAACAGATAAATCAAGTGGTCAAGAGATATGCCTAGCACCAAGGACAATTCAATCAAATTTGGTAGGATAATGAATGCTTGGACCACCAACATCAATTAGAAAATAAAATAATTGAGCAACAAACCAATGAGTTGTTTCAAGAGACCTTACATGATAGGGTCCCTACCCCAAGTACTCATAGATAGGGGTTTCATCAAATGAAACCTACTTTAAATTAATATAGGCCTCTTAGTCCTAACCAAATTTTGTCTCCTTGACATCCTAGGCCTAATTGAGACCTACCTCCTAGGCCAAACATAGATCACCTTCCACAGGCACTTACTCCTCCTTGTAGGTCAGTTCAAGAGACACCTTATAGGGCCTACACTGAGCTTGAACTAGAAGAGGAATATCCTAAAGCACCTTATGGAGGTAGGGTGGATGACATTCAACCACCATGCAATAGGCTTGATATTCCTTGCCCTCCCTCATAGGGTCAAAACAATGAAGAGGAGATCAAATCCTTTGATGCATATAAAGCATTGCTAGAACACATGGAAATTATAGAGAACAATATCTCTCTATCTAGGCCTTAGAAACCTAATTTGTGCTAGCTTTGTAGTCAACCACTTCACCCATTTATACCTTCCTCTTTGTATCTAGAGCATTTCAAAATGCCCAATATGGATATATTTAAAGGAGAGGAAGATGTGTAGGAGCATGTCACCAGATTTTTGAACCAATGCTTTGACATCTAGTATAATGACACCTTACTTTTGAGGATATTCCTACTTACCCCATCTGGACTTGCCATAGAGTGATACAATAAAATCCCAAAGTACAATATCTATAACTTTGAACAATTCACAGATGCATTACTGGAATGCTTCACCTTTAACACTAAGCGAAAGGTAACTTTAATAGACCTCACATGGTTGAAGCAATATGATGATGACTCAATCATGGACTATGGAAACAGGTGGAAAACACTTATTGTTGAGCTACCATACCTACTCCTCATGTCTGAGTTGACTCATCTATTTGCTAAAATTTTCTTGAAGCCAATTTTCTTATTGCTACAACTTTAACAATACCCAACTCTTGAAGACGCTCTAGCACAGGCTAGAAAAATCTAAGACATTAACATTCAAGAGGGGAAAATTGCAAAACCTCACAAGAAGTAATGGACTAATAATACCAATAACAATCTAGTGCAACCAAAGTTGACAACACTCAACCAAGTTGCTATCAGTATTCCACGACCTATGCAACCAACACCACCTCAAAAGCCCAACTATCAAGCCACACTTAGAAACTACAACAACAACAATCAAACAAATCAAAGGAAAAACTAGCAACGTCAGCCTAAGTGATAATTTATTCCCATTGCTGAGTCCATGAATTCTCTATTTGAGCACCTCTATGTGGCCAAAGCAATTAATCTACTTGAAAGTCAACTTTTAGATCCAAATACACTGAAGCCCCCAAGATATCATGAAGACCTATACTACAAGTACCATAGGTAGAATAGGCATGACGTGTAGATGTACTTTAAGTTCAAACACCTAGTATAGGACATGATCGATAGGAATGATCTTTAGATTGATAATCCTATTGCAAAAAACAATCAACAAATGGGTATTTTTAAATAATTATTGCCCACTCATGAGGAGAGGGAAAATCTAGCACAAAAGGTGTCCATATGGCACCCCCTAAACAAGGGTTTGTCAAAATGGACAACATCATGACAAGGAATAAGTGTTACCCTCGGCTCGGCTCTCTATCTACGAGCTTATCCAATATTCTCTACCTCATCGAGAAGCTCTCATGGAGATCTTCAAGTCAATTGAATTGCAGCCCAAATATTCTAACTCATTTATCAATTTTTTTGGGCATGTTCAATAATGCATAGAACCAGTAATCACCTTTCATGAGCATGAAATCAATCCAATACCAAATTACATGGTTGATCCTACTGTACACATCATTGCACGTGTAAATGGAACACCTTACAAGAGAGTTATGATTGATATTGGTTCCTACAGTAATATCATCACCATGACTGCTCTCAAACATCTAGGGCTTCCAACATCCCATATTGTTGCATCCACATATACCCTCTAATCATTTAATGATGCTTTGTGCTCAATAATTGGTACTATAGTGTTACCTATTCAGGTGGGAAAAAATACCATACCAACATTGTGTCACATATTGGAGGGTGAAATGGCCTACAATATCTTGCTAGGTAGGCCCTTGACTAGGAACATGAAGTGTGTGCCTATAGCTCACCAATATTTGAGGTACACTTATGAAGGGCAAGCACATGTTGTCTCTGTAGAACTTGAGCCCTTCAAATACTACAACTTGGTGTACTAAATCCCTGAGTCTACCTTGTCATCAACCCATTTATACTTCCAACGAAATACATCTAGTAAAGTTTTTACTCCTTCACCATCACCTTCCATTAATCCATCACCATCATCTTCCATACCATCCTCATCATCGACACCTCTAGATATACCTTCATCATAAATGAATCCTTCATAGAGGAACATGGGGAAGAGGCCTATTTATAATATCCCTCCAACCATATCTACCATTTACATAGAGAGATTCCTAGTCCAGCAGATGAGGAACCCCCTCATGAGGTAAACATTGATTCAACTAAAACCTCAATTTTGTCTCATCTATCTCCATCACCACAAGTCACAATTCATCTATCTAGCACTGTATTAGGAGAATACATGGTAAAGAATATTACAACAACTCCTAACATTGAGACAATGTGAAACATGGGTCGACCTCATCTTCCCATAGGTGCCATCATACCTCTAGGATTACCTCCTAATCAAATAAACTTCATTTATGGGGTTATTTACTATGGCATAGAACCATATCAATAACAAGAAGAGGATGAAGAGTCCTTTTTTGAGGATATTAATTACATGTCCAATCCTAAATTTGCCATGAGATATCTCCATATCTGCAATTAGCATGGCTATGGTTTGGGGTTGTACGAACAAGGTATTCATGTTCCTTGCCAACAATAATATCAAATATAGTATGATAATTCTGGTTTAGGATACAATAAGTTTGTGCCTCTTGATGTTCTAACTAATAGTTTAGAGTTTCTAGGTATGATCTATAGGGATGATCTTGCACGCGATCCTTATGCCAATCCTAATCATTTCCACTCTCTAGGGGACCATTTCCCTTTAGCTATGATATATCAATGGATATCTCATGATTTCACCCAATCCTATGAAGCAGGTGAATGTTTACATACTCTTCCACATGATAGTGAGGATGAAGATCAAGGTCCCCTACGAATGGAAAACTAATGATGAGTCATATTACAAAGTAGGTCCTATTGACTCTTCTAGTTTAGATGGGGAATATGCACAAATTGTCCCTTTGGATGATGAAGACAAGTTCTATTCATGTGTATTCCTATTACCACATCCTATATGGTGATAGCTTCTACCCTTGGAGTAACAAGCTAACCCCTTCTGCATCAACTACCTCTGGTCATTCCGCTACCACCATAACCACCTCCACAAGTCTTACGATAATCTATTATCAATATACCCCATAAACCACCAAGTGAAGATCATACATCCATAAATATGATTTCCATACATTTTTTGTGCCTCTGTATGATCTAAATAACCAATCAAAGTTGCTACACCTTGACTTGGAGGTAATAAAATTTGATCAGGGAGATTCTCCATCATATCCTTCATAGTATTGGCATTACGATGGAATGTTACAATAATTTCATTTTTCTTTAAGGTCTACTCAAGATGTCTTTCATGCTGAGGTTGAGCTTGAATTTCCACTCAATGATATAACTTATGATATCCATTTGATCCTTACTCCACACCAGTTGGAATAGGGATCTCATATGTCAATTGAGCCAACAATTGATAGTGATATTGGCACAAATATTGAAAATCCTCAATTCATCAAGTTAGGTGAAGGCTTATCCCTCATTGAGAAAGCTGATTTAACAACTCTTCTCAGAGAGAAGAAGTAATATTTTACATGGTCATACAAATATATTATAGAACTATATCCAAATATCATAACACATAATATTACGCTTGATCCAAATGCAAAACTAGTCAAGTAAAAGCTACGTAAAATGCATCCAATAGTAGCCTTAATGGTGAAATACAAGTTGCAAATTTTTTTAGATTCTAATCTTATTATATCATTGGATTATCTACCATGGCTTTCCAATATGGTTCCTATCAAGAAACATGATGAGAGGATTCATATTTACACTAAATTTCATGATCTAAACAAAGCGAGTCCTAAGGATGAAATATTTTTGGCAAACATCGATGCCCTGGTAGATGCCACAATAGGCCATGAGATGTTATCCCTGATGGATGATTTCTCTAGATACAACCAAATTCATATTAATCTAGAGGACCAACTCAAAATATTATTCATAATGCCTTGGAGGACATTTGTTATAAAGTCATGTCTTTTGGCCTTAAAAATGTTGGCGCTACTTACCAATGGGCTATGACTCACATAGTCCGTAACTACATGCATAAAATTTTGGAAGATTACATGGATGACTTATTGGCTAAACCCTTACTATGCCATGAACACATCGATGTATTGCATAAAGTTCTTTGTTGCCTCGTCAAGCATAATATTAGACTAAACCCCTGAAAGTGCATCTTCGATGTCACATCTAGAAAACTCTTGAGGTTCATAGTCACTAAATGAGGAATCAAAGTTGATCCAAATAAAGTTAGGGTAATCCTTGATATGCCTCCTCCTACTACCATCAAGAAGCTACATATTCTACAAGATAAGGTTGCATCTATCAAGTTCTTCATAGTGCAATAATTGGATAAGTGATGACCTATGAACAAATTGTTACATAATGGGGTAGCATTCAACCGGGATGATGAGTGTCAAGCTGTCTTTGATGAAATTAAACAATATATAGCTTTTCTACTAGTATTGGATCCTCTCCGGCTAGAAGTGTCATTCTATTTATACATATCAACCACTAATATTGCATTCAACATCATGTTATCCCAAAAGAATGAATTGCACAAAGAACAAGCTACCTACTATATTATCCACACCCTGGTTAGTTATGAAATAAAATACAAATATCTTAATAAGATATGATTCATAGTGGTTTTTTCCACTTAAAATTTACACCATTACATGCTCTATCATACCACAAATGTAGTATCCAAAGAGAATCCATTGTGATATATGATGATTCAGACTTATGATAACAGTCACACGATGAAATGGATTATGTTTTTGATGGAATTTGACCTCAAATTCATCTAAAAAAAATCAATCAAAGGTCAGTTCATCACTGATCAAATCTTAGAGGATCCAATCCAATATGATCAGTCTCTTAACATAGAGCATCTTTATGGTGGATTATTTCAAGTTTTAGAGTCACCTCATCCTGAAGAGACTGAATCACAGGCTGACATGACTCTATTTTTCAATGGCTCTAAGTGCAAGTAATGGGGTTGTGTAGGAATTGTATGTTTCACACCTCAAGGGGCTCCAATACCCCTTTAATTCAAAATTGATTTCACATGCTCAAAAATAATTTTGAGTATAAATCTCTTCTCATAGGCCTTCAAACAACAATCACCATGAAAACAACTATGCTCAACATTTTCAATGATTCCTTGCTCATATTGAACAAATTCAAGGGAATATACCAATGCAAATGTCCAATGTTGCAAGCCTACAAAGCCCTTGTGGATAATTTTTTGTCAAAATTCAAATGGTATGACATCGAGGCACTCCCTCAATCATATAACCATTTTGTCGATACAATGGTCTCCTTGGGGTATTTAATCCTGTAGAACCCTATTGATGATATAACCACTATTCAAGTCAAAATGCTATCGCAATCTACGATTGAGCGTGAGAACATTCACTCCATGCCAAAATTCCACATGATTCAAAATAAACCTTATCATTAATGGTTCTCACAAATTCACAATGACCTGAATACTGTTGCTTAGGGAACTTTATTCCCTCAAAATCCTTTTGATAGCAACACAAAGCTATATCTACAAGTACTCTCCCAATCGATATTTGTGAGATATGTACTTCAAAAGGACCAAGTGATTCATGCAATTGAGAATTCTTCAAATAAATATTGGTCCACTCAAATAAAATATTACCTAAATCTTGGTAATATCCCTTCTAGAATTTTGCATACCACCAAACAAAATTTCAAGAAAAATGTGGCAAAATATGTCTTACTTGGAGATATTTTATATTGTTAAGGCTACAAGGGTATCCTCCTTCACTACTTAGAACCTCAGGAGTCAGTTTAGGTGATCATCCAAGCACACGATGGTACATGTGATAGCCATTTTAGTGTTATGGCCATCGCAAAGTGCATTCTCCACATTGACTATTATTGGTGAACTTTAGATCGGGATTGTTGCGCTTATGTTAATAAGTGCGTAAAGTGTCAACAATATGCTAATTTGAACATGTACCTTCTCAAGCCTTACAAATGATTCAATTGGTTTAGCTTTTTTTGCAATGGCGATTTGACCTAGTTGGGAATATTCCTCAAGCGATCACACATTCATCATTATAGCCATAGATTATTTCAAAAAATGGGTGAAAGCAATTTGCCTTACCACTAAAACTAGGCTTGGCATTTCGGAGTTCATGTTACATAATATCATCTATCATTTTTGTATTCCATCCAAAATAATTTCAAATAATGGGTCATATTTCAATAATAAATATGTATGAGATTTAATAGCCAAATATAACATCCAACACAACTTTTCTATGCCCTATTATCTGCAAGCCAATGATCAATATGAGGCATAAAAAAAAATAGTGATTACCATTCTAAAGAAAACCATTAAAGATAATCACAAAGATTTGCATAATCAATTGTCCCTTGCCCTATGGATCTACCGAACTAGTATTCAAACATCTACTGGGGAACTCTATTTTCACTAGTGTATGGTGCTAAGGTAGTCATACCCTTAGATATAGAAATCTCATCGTTGTGCATATCCATGCAATATTTCATCGATGATGACACCATGTGGTAGGCTCACCTATACAAACTATCATTGCTTGATGAATGATGTATTAATGCTCTTGAGCACCTGCACATTTATCAAGAGAGATTTAAGAGATATTATAATATGAAATTCCATCCTAGAGACTTTCATGTTGGAAACCTTGTTTTAAAAGAGAACCAACAAAATATTAACTTGCCACCCCATCTACGGGATAGGTTTGTGGTAAACTAGTTAGGTTCATTCATTATCACTAGTCAGATTGGACTTGGAACTTATCACCTAGCATGCATTGAAGGAATTGAGGCCCATTGAAATAATTGAGGAGCATGAAACCTAGAATATCCTTCATCTACGATATTTTCATGCTTAAAGCACCACACCCTAACAAAAGCCCCAAAGGTATCCATAAACCCTTTGGTCACCCAAAAATCCCCAAAAGTATCCATAAATATTTTGGTCACCCAAAAGCCCCAAAGGTATCCATAAACTCTTTGGTCACCAAAAATCCCCGAAGGTATCCATAAACCCTTTGGTCACCCAAAAATCCACAAAGGTATCCGTAAACTCTTTGGTCACCCAAAAAGCCCTAAAGGTATCCATAAACCCTTTGGCACCAAAAAATTCCCAAAGGTATCCATAAAGCCTTTGGTCACCCAAAAAGCTCCAAAGGTATCCATAAACCCTTTGGTCACCCAAAATTCCCCAATGGCATCCCATAAGTCCATTGGCCAAATTTATATGTATATATATTAACAAAAATCCAAAAAAAATCATTAAAACAATAAAAATATAAAAAAATTGCATTGCATTACATTGCATATCACTACATTATACAATCACTTGCATTAAGCATACCCATAATTGCATTTTGCATTCTAGATTTGATTGTACATTTCTAGCACCAGGTTTGTACACTAGCCGTCATTCAAAATAAAATTTGTAAAATATTATTATTCACACCTATCTACATTACAATTATCATTTCAATCTATATTCCCCATATTTCGTATTTGTGTATGTTTCCCTTCACTTAGTAATTTATTATAGGGTATCGTTAGGATTTTCGATCACTCAGCCATCTCTAGTTTTCTTTTCAGATTTTGTAGAAAGCTATCCTAATTTTTAGAAGGTAGAGTCTTGATCTGATTATACCTTGTATACGTCAAAATCTCGACACATTTTTACATTAAATCTAATTTTCACACAAGGAAAGATGAAACCTACAAAGTGGTGCATGTTACCTTATGTCAAAATTTACCCTGCTTATCCCCCTGTGTGCATGGTTCAAAAATGCTAAGAATTTACAAAAGGACAAGCTCCTCCCTACCAAATACAAAATAAATTGTGGTTTTCAGCAATACAAAAAAATATCCAAAATAACCAGTGGTTTTCACTACTAACAAAATAAAAAATCAAAATAGACAATGGCTATCGCCACTCCAAAAATCCCTTGCTCACCAAATAAAAATGAACAAATCCTTGGAGCAATTCAAAAACAAAGTAAAATAAGGGAGTACTAAACTTGAATCCCTAGAATTCTCAATATTTGAAAAAACATGAGGTGAACCTCATTACAGGTTGGGTGGCATCAAGTATGCCTAGCAATTGCGGTAGACTTATGCATGATGATATGTATGTTACATTAGCATCCTACTTTTGTATAGACCAATGTTTTCATGTGGATAAGCTAGCTTTCGATAGCCTATATTACTTAGTGGTCTAGTCCAACTACGTATAAAACTCAGGATCATGATACTCATAGGGTGATCTTCAATATAGATGGCTTGCATCAATCATGTTTGGAATTCGAGTAGCTTTATGCTTTATCATAACAATGAACTCACATGCACACACATGGATATTTAATATCTTGGTCATCCTAGTAGATTCGTACCTTGTCAAAAAGTTTGTATGGCTAGTATATAAATTTTAACTAGTTGATTAGAGTGTTTGAGTCTCGTAAAAACCTTAAGGATATTCTACAACCTCTTACTATTCATTCCATTCCATACCATTTTATCACATTTTTGTCAGTTTACATTTTCACAAATCCATCACATAGTCTCATGATAACATCACAAATGAATCGATGAATTTTATACAATCTATGGTGCTAACATAGTGTGTCAAATAGTATTCATATTTTATCATACAAATAAAAAATTCATCCATTTCATTATGTATACACACATATCCATATCATAAAAAATATCATATTACAATACATGCATCCATCAAAGCATCAGTAAAACAAACATAAGTATTGCACACATCCAATAAAGCAATAAGGAAACACATGATGACAATAAAACAACTCATATATATTTATATGTATGGGGAAAAATATTACATAATGATCCAAAAACTACTTATAGGCTACAATAAAGTGGGTCCTTAGACATAACGTTGCAAAATCCAAAAACAAAAATAACTACAATCTCAAAATCCATGGTCACGAAGGATCGACACCATGACTCTCACCCCTGCACTCAGACATCATCCATTGAGAGCTCCTAGATCTATTACCACATGCCCTTTCTACCCTCCATACAGAGCTAGGAGCTCCCATCCTCATAGATGACTACCCTGTACCACTCCTCCTACTCTACTAAGATCCACTAGCAAAAGTATGATCTGGTAAGCACCCTCTAAGGTGTGTTATCTCATCCTACAAATATTGTATGTATGATAGCTCTTCTCAACAAAAATCTTGGTAGTCCCCTAGTAAATTTTGGATTTGTGTCATCTTTTCCCATAGCCTAGCTACCTCACCACTACTAGATGCCCCATGGCCTAAGATCCCTACCCTAACCTATGACAAAAGAATGGCCAGTTCTACCACCTGCCCTACAATCATAATCCCCTACTCCTTAATCACTAGTACCTACTGATAAATATCTACTTGTGTAGTCTACACCTATACTTGCAGGATATCCCTCTCCTTAGCATAGCCCCATCACTCATGTCTTCCTCTGATCAACTCACCCTATAGCTCTACAATGGTGGTATCACATGTTACCACCTATACCTACACCTCCTTCTCATCCCAATCGTACCTATCATAGTCCCACTACTAGCACTCCAAATCTGTGCAATCCATCCACTCATCATATGTCCAAATATGCACATGTTGATCCCTTAATTCTACCCCCTTGTCAATTTGTTTACCTAAGTGTAGCTCCTCCTGAGATGGAGCCTCATCTGGAACCTCCCCGTAATTCTCCTCAACCCCTACATCCATAGCACCCATTAGTGGTCCATCCCCACACCATCGATACATCACCTACTAAGATTCATTCTCTATTGTGGTCCTAGCATCATCTCTCTCAGTAATAGCCTCCACAAGATCTACCTCATTCCCAACTACCTCCAATGTAGGCCATGTCAATATCCTCTCATTGCCACAACATCGATAGATAAATGGCTTGCTAGGTAGCCCCCATCATAGCCAAAACTACCATAGCACTTGATCATATGGGAAGTACTATCACTCGATCCCATATTAACCAACTAGATACCTCCCTCACTATACCTACCAAAGCTGTACCTCAGCCTCACGCCATGCTGAAAAATCTTCGTATGTGTTGAGAAGCAACACACCCCCACTGAAAAATGAATTTCCACCCTTTGAAAATTTTGAGCTTTCATTTTGCAGTAAGGACCCTCTTGATGATTTTCAGGTTTTAATTCCAAATTTTTACTTGCCTCTTTCTTCTTCAAGTTTTGCCTGTGTCAAAGTATCCAAGTATTCTTGCATTCTAGCTTTGTTATCTCAGACTTCACTTTTTACATGCTAGAATCATTCATGGATAAAGAAAATCTTACACCGGTATGAAAAAAATGCAGAAAACAGACAGATAAATTCATTGAAAATCAAAACTTTCCATTTTTGGCAAAGTCGTGAAATCGCGACACTTCCATTTATGGAAATGTCGCGAAATCGCGACAGGTTTCAAGAAAATCGGCTAAGTCAGAAAAACGTAGCGAAATCGTGACACTTCCATTTTTGGAAATGTCGCGATATCGCGACACTTCCATTTTTGGAAATGTCGCGATATCGCACTCCATTTTAAATTCGATATCGCACACCCATTTTAAATGTCGCGATATCGCGACACTTTTGGAGAGAGAAAGCTCGATCGTACGGAACGTCGCGAAATCGTGACATGTCGCAAAATCGCGACATGTCACGAAATCGAAGGAGAGAAAGGCACGATTAGACATGTCGCGAAATCACGACATGTCGCATTTTCATAGCTGCAAGAGAGAAAAATTGACTAAGGCATGAAAAGGTCGCGATTTCGTGACATGTCACGAAATCGTGACATGTCGCGTTTTCGTGGCGTGTGAAGGAGAAAATTGCATTAGTCACAAAGGGGTCGCGATTTCGTGACATGTCGTGAAATCGCGATGTTTTTAGCAGAGGGAGCCCAGGGAGTACGGACTGTCACGATTTCGCGACATGTCAACAGGTCCAAGTCAAAGATGCAGGAAGAGAGAAACCAAATTTAAAATCGACTAAGGCATGAAACATAAACCGAAAAATCACGATCGACGTCACAAAATCGTGACATTTTTCAGAAATAAAGCTCAGGCGTACGGACCGTCGTGATTTCGTGACATGTCGCGAAATCGTGACAGTCCAAGGTCAGCAGGCCAGCAAAAGAGAAATCAAAGTGCAAGAAAAGTCTAAGGCATGAAAGCATGTCGCGAAATCGTGACGTCGCGATTTCACGACGTCACGAAATCGTGACAGAGTTGGTGAGTTGAGGAGCCACCATGTCGCGATTTCGTGACATGGTGGAAAGGAGTCGCGATATCGCGACATGGTGGAGATGTGAAGGCCACCATGTCGCGATTTCGCGACATGGTGGAGAGTTGGTGAGTTGAGGAGCCACCATGTCGCGATTTCACGACATGGTGGAAAGATGGTGAGTTGAGGAGCCACCATGTCACGATTTCGCGACATGGTGGAATGATACCACCATGTCGCATTCGCGACATGGTGGAATGAAAGAGGAGCCACCATGTCACGATTTCGCGACATGGTGGAAAGTTAGCAAGGAAAGGAGCCACCATGTCGCGATTTCACGACATGGTGGAAAGTTCGCAAGAGAAGGTTGCCGAGTGATAGAGATCGTCGCGATTTCGTGACATGTCACGAAATCGTGACATGTCGCGTTTTTCACGATGAAAGGGGAAGAAAGGCAGCCGAGGCGCCAACATGTCACGATTTCGTGACATGTCGCATTTTCGCGACCCTGGCAGAAAAAGGCCAGAATGGAAAGACAACTGGAAATGGACACGTGTCATGATTTTGTGACACGTGTCAAGACAAAGCAAGCCACGTATCAGATAATTAGAGCTGCGTATAGTGAACTTTAGGGCTTCATTTTAATATTTAAGCTTTTGATTTAATAATTTTAAAATGCTAATCCTTGTTTGTCTTTCATGCAGGAAGCCATCTGGCACTTACATGATAACGGAGAAATGGCCATAAAGACAAAGTCAAGTGCAAATTAATCAAAGACAGCCATATTGAAAGGAAAGATGCCGAAAATTGTTGTTTCATCCAAATTTTACAGATCTGGCCGCAAAGAGACTTTACGGTGACTAAGCAGCTGCCCATTTAATGGAGTATGTCGGGAATTGGCCGAAAAATGAAAATATCTACACTCAGTTATCGAAATTTCCCGATGGATGCATTTAATGAAAATTTATGGCAGAATTAATGGCTTGCAGAGATTTTCAACTCAGGGATGGCTTTGCGGAGATGAAATGTCAGGAAAGTGGTGATTCATCCAAATTACCCGAGGGCATTAATGAAGACATTTATTCACAGTTGCGGGTGAATGCAAGTGGCATTCGAATTCTATCTTCTCCATTTATGGCAAGTGACTGCACTGATTTGCAGAATGGTTAAGTTTTATCCGAACTTTGTTTTAAAAGAGCTTATATTGTAAAACCCGGGTCCTAGGGTTTAAGATGATAAGATTTAGGGTTTGAGAAGAAGATATTTCTGAAAATATCAGGGTCTATCCTGAGTCTATAAATACTTCTTCTCAATGTAATCGCAAGGAGGCGGAAACTTAGAAATAAAAGGCTATTGAAGCAATTTCTTGCAAATATTGTTAAATACTTTGTTTCTGGACTTGGAGTTGATGTGCTTTTGTTTTCTATGATAGCATGGCCAGGAGCCTAATATTTTGCAGATTGTGATAAGTTCATCTCCTTTTGTTTTCCGTTTCTTTAAAGTTTATTAAATATATGTTGTGAATCTGTGTTATCAAGATTAAATATGTTGTTAGGCTTCAGTTGTTCTATTGTATGCTAGGGAAAATTATAGATTTAAGGTTCAGGTCTGTTCTAATTGCTCTGTCCTCACTATGCGAGCTAGGCTATCGGTGAAAGATATCAATTTTAACCGACTTCCCTTCGGTTTATAATTTTCTATTAGATCTGTTCCATCTCTGCCTTATGCTCTTAGTAGAAAGTGATCTTAGAAAGCTGGACACTTTCTTCTTTGATTTGTTCTATTGTGAAGTTGATAGTATAAATAAAATTGGTAGTGTTGTTTTACAGTTAAGTTTGATAAACTTCTCTTTCTGCCTTACCCTACCCTCTTTGTTTTACCGTGAAATGATCCATTTTTATTTTCTTTTAAATTTGTCCTTTATTTAAATCTGCTGACCCATAAGAGCTAGATCAAAGAATTAATTTTAAATCTGATTGTCAACAAGTGACAACTTCTGAACATTACTGAACAAGTTCATTGAGCCCGTTGTAAGGTGACAGACAGTCCATATTGAAAACTATTCCAGAAGCGGAAAAGAGTGAATTGACATTCGACCCGACTCTGTAACTCACACCTTGGATAACCAGCTAGATCCTAAAGTGAGTGGGATTTATCCCGTATAAGTGTTATCAGAGTTTCATGCTCATTCTTCATAGGGTGTGTATGAAAGTCGGACCAACATTTAAAAATGGCGCTAGAAGGAGGGCCAAACTTGCATTCTTAGTGTGCTTGAGTTGAGAATCGTATGTGGTACTTGACAAACTATTTTATCCAAGTCGTAGCAATTTTCCTCCTCCTCCTTTAAATTTTTGTTTGAGTTTTAGACTTACCAACATTTAAAAATGGCGCTAGAAGGAGCCAGTGAACTCCGGTCAGTATTGTAAGTTGTCAGTACAATATTTTAAAATTGCCCGAGAAGAAGACCTCAAGTTCAGTACTCTGTTAAGGATTGTAAGTTTGTAAGTGCTTGTGAAAAGCTGGATTCTACATACAGGGTAACAAGGTCCCACCCCAGAGCTGGAGAGCTCCTTGTCCCTGAATTAGAAACTCCGAGAAGAAGTAGCCTCAGAAGGGCCAAGTCTCTGTCTGAAACAGTTTTATCACCACTGATAGTTACCCCAACCACAACTCAGAATATCACAGTCAGCCAAGTAGTAATGGCAAATTGGTTGGGCTCCACTGCTTTGAATATTTCGGGTATAGCCCATGACCTGCCCAAAAATCCGGAAAGATATCTCCCCAGATATAAACATGATGGGACAAGAACTGCAGAAGAACATTTGGTTGCATTCAAGAATGCTTTGAAATTATTAAATGTACAGCATGAGGATGTTGCCTGCAGATTGTTCCCGTTCACTCTCCAGGAGGGAGCTTATGACTGGTTTCTAAACCTCACTAATGATTCTGTCACCAGCTGGAATGACTTAGAAAAAGTTTTTGTGTCACAGTTCGGTGAAGTGATAGATCCTAGTATATTGTACCAGCAGTTTTTGGCATCAAAAGAGAATTAAGTGAATCTATCAGATCTTATAATGTTAGATTCCAGAAAGCTTATGGTAGACTTACTGGGTATTATGTACCGAATGCAGACTTGGCATTAGAGATCTTTAGAAACTCTCTGGATCCAATGACCTCTGTCTTCTTGAAGAGAGATCCCACTGTTACTAATTTGATAGAAGCTTATAAAGAAGCTTTGATTCTGGAAAGACAGTTGGGACCCCAGCCTTTAAATGCTCAGCAAGTTCCTCTGGTTGCACAAGCTGCCCCTGTGTTCAATCCCATTCCACATCAGATGATGTTGCCAGTTTGTCAGACTCTACCATCAGCAAATCCATTGGCTGTAGCACCTGTTGAGAATGTATAGAACCCAGGCAAAGAGGCTGACAATGCAAGAGTTGAAGAAGTCTCAAAGATAGTTCAGAAGCTGGCCAATGATTTCTTGAGTTTTAAAAGGCAAGTTTCTACTGGGGACAACTCCAACAGGTATTCATATCAACCGAACAGATTCAACCGGCCCCCGTATGAACCTAATAAAGATTACAAGGGTAAAGCTCATGATGTGAATATTTGTGATTTAGCTCTGCCTAACTGGTGCAGAATACATGCCACTTCCCAGCACGGGGAGTTGGATTGCTTGGAATTTTGTAATGCATTTGAAGCCTTGTCTGGGGATTTGATCTCTTTGAAAAATCAAAGAACTGCTGATGGCCCAAGTTCATCCGGCCACAGTGCAGCCATGGTCCTGGATTCTTTCACTTTTTTGGATGAATCTGAGAATGTAGTTGAAATGCCTATGGATGAGGTGCAGGCTTTCCAGCGAGTACAGAAGAGATAACTACAACCTGAGAAACAGGAATCCGGAGCCTAATACTACATCAACCCCTCCGGACAACTCTCACAATGTTCCCCCCGACCCCTCTCCAAGCAATAATCCATCTCCACCAAAGGGAGGGAATTTGAGAGGACCGGATGCTTTTGTCCCTCCACTTAATAAAGGATATAACATAGTGGAGGATATGAAAAATATTAAGGCCAACATTACTCTACATGAGTTGGCACAGATTTCAAAGCAGAGAGACAATCTGATAAAAACATACTCTGGCCCCACTACTAAACCTGTGGACAAGGGAAAGAAAATAGCAAATGCCAATCTAGCCATGTACAAAGAAAAAACTGAAGTTCCCCCCTTTTTACTGACTGTCCGTATTTTTGGGAAGAACTTACACAATTGTTTGGTAGATTCAAGTGCATCTGCTAATGTTATGCCTTTGGCCATTTGTCAAGCAGTTGGGTCCGACCCCAATGAAGTCTGAAAGGAGAGTTGTCCAATTAGACAAATCAGAGGTTAAAGTAGTTGGAGAACTTCAAAATATTCATATCCAATTAGCATCTGAGCCAAGGGCTCAACATAAAATTGAAATCCAGGTTGTGGATATCCCTGTGGGGTACGGGATGCTTTTGAGCAGGGATTGGTCGAGATCTCTGAACGGATACTTGGCAACAGATTTTTCACACATGTGGTTGCCGTGGAAAGGAGTGGCAAATCAATTACGGGTTGAAAGAGAACCCAGGTACAAGCATACAATTACGGAATACAATGCAGAGAATGAGACTGTAAATATTGCAGAGGTAGATATTGGAGTCTACAATTTAACAACGGGGCAAAATAACAAGTTTAATAAAGCCCATCCTGTTCATAGTAATGAAGTCTGGACACTTCATGTGGATGGGGCTAGATCTAAACAGGGTTCTGGAACAGGGGCAGTCCTTAAAGGGCTTGAAAGTCAGACATATTTTATGTCTTACCGCCTACAATTCCCGTGTACAAATAATTTAGTAGAGTATGAAGCTCTGGTATTAGGTTTGAAGTTTGCTTTGGACAAAGGAGCAAGAAATATTCAAGTTTTTACTGATTCAGAATTGGTGGCAAATCAAGTCAAGGGTAAATTCCAGTGTAAAGCATCTTATTTAAAAGGATACAAACATCGGGCTTGGGATCTTGTAGAAGACTTTGATGCTTTTAATCTGACACACATACCCAGAGAGCAGAATTCACATGCAGATGTCTTGGCTTCTTCAGCTGCAAGTTTAAAACCATTGGAAGATTTTAAATGGAACAAGTTTTCAATTGAGTTAGTCCCTTGTCCTTCAGTCCCAAATAATATAGATTATTTTCAGGTTTTCTCTGATGATCAACAGATTGTAAACTTTTTGCAGAGTACTAACACATTTGAAAATGCTATAATCGATGAGGGCCAAAGGGATACCTTGTTGGAACAGTTAGATGATGACAGGGGAATAATGAGGTTGAAAGACAACAGAATTCCAAAAGGGATGGTGGAGCTGGAGCGGCTCTTTGATGTTGACAAAATCAAGCAAAAGATGAATTATGAGGATTATGTGGGTGCCACAGACAGTGAGACTGAAAACCTGAACATAGGGACTGGAGAAGATCCCAAGCACATCAAGTTGGCTAAGAACTGTGATCCAGAGATAAAAAGAAGTATGATTGATTTTCTTCACAGGTCCAAGGATGTTATGGCCTGGTCATACAAAGACTTAAAGGTATTTGATCCTAAAGTTTACACTCACATTATACCTTTAAAAGAATTCTGCAAACCTTTTCGGCAAAAACAGAGGCATGTCAATGCTCTGTTAGAGCCCCTCATCCAGAAAGAGGTAGAAAAACTCTTGAGTGCCGCCATTATTTTTCCCATCAGGCATTCTACTTGGGTGGCCAATCTGGTGCCAGTCAGAAAGAAAAATGGAGAGATCCGCCTGTGTGTGGATTTTAGAAATTTAAACAAGGCATCTGAGAAAGATAATTATCCGCTGCCTTCTATGGATGAGGTGTTACAGATTGTCAATGGTTCGGAGATGATGTCTTTCCTGGATGGTTTCTCAAGATATAATCAGATATTGGTTGAGAAGGAAGACAGAATGAAAATTGCTTTCACAACTAAGTGGGGAACTTTTGCTTACAAGAGGATGCCATTTGGATTAATAAATGCCGGAGCTACATTTCAATGAGCAATGGATCATGCTTTCAAGGGCCTTATGGGTAAATGCATTGTTGTTTACATGGATGATTTAACAGTCTTCTCTAAATCTCGGTTTGACCATGTAAAACACTTGGAGTCTGTGTTTAACAAATGCAGGGAGTTTGGCATTTCTTTGAATCCGAAGAAGTGCATTTTTGGTGTAACGAAGGAAAGCTCCTTGGGCACTTGGTCACAAAAGATGGCATTTCCATGGATCCGGGCAGAGTTGAAGCCATATCCGGCATACCATTTCCCAATTCCAAGAAAGAGTTGAGGTCCTTCTTTGGAAAAATTAACTTTGTCAGGAAGTTCATCTCCGGCTTTGCAGAGATAGTCAAGCCAATGAATGACATGCTAAAGCAAACTGCTCAGATTGTCTGGACCACAGAAGCTAAAACAGCCTTCCAAGAAATCAAGACAACCATCAAACAAGCACCAGTTCTGGTAAGCCCAGACTTCAGTGCAGATTTTTATCTGTACACCTTTTCTTCTGAACATACACTTGCTGCAGTTCTGACCCAACGGAGGGAAACCGGAGAACATCCAATTGCTTTCAAGAGTACCAATTTAAAAGGGGCTGAACTGAAATATTCTCGTTTAGACAAACAAGCTTATGCCTTGGTGAGAGCAGTTAAGCAGTTCAGGCACTACATACTAAGAAGCAGAATTCATGCTATAGTTCCAGACCCAGCTGTTAAATACCTTCTAAGTCAGAATGAGTTGGGTGAACTGAGGGGTAATTGGGTTACAAGGCTGCAAGAGTATGACTTAGAGATTCGGCCTGCTAAATTGATCAGAGGACTTGGTTTGTCCCGACACATTGCCGAAGTACCTGTACGGGAAGAAGTTAATCAGTTAAATTCTGAATCGATGATCGGTATGGAGATATCATTCATCTCGCTACAATTTGGAGTTTGCCCACCTCACTTGAACAGAACCCAAAGGAGAGCATTAAAACTGAAAGCTGCTCATTATCTCCTCAAAGCAGGTAATTTGTACAGAGAGAATTATGTTGGCATTTTCTTGAGATGCATTTCTCGGAGTGAAGTCAATGAAGTCATGTCCAGTTTTCATGAAAAGTTAGGGGTAGGGCATTCATCGGGATCTGCTCACTATGCATAAAATATTGAGAGTAGGCTATTATTGGCCTACACTATTTAAAGATGCCCATCAGCACGTGAGAACCTACCATCAGTGCCAAACTTTTGTAGCCAAAGAGGCCAACCGGGCTCTACCATTGCAACCTGTTGTAATAAATAAACCTTTCATGCAATGGGGACTTGATTTTGTGGGAGTGATTAATCCAAATTCTTCAGCAGGGCATAAGTATGTTCTAACAGCTACTGATTACTGCACAAGATGGGTCGAAGCAGCAGCCACCACAAGAAGTACAACTCATGAAGTGATTGAATTTCTAGAGTCAAATGTCATAACTAGGTTTGGGGTTCCTCTGAATTTGGTGTGTGATAATGGACCAGCCTTCCAATCATTAGAGTTTGCAGAATGGGCATACCAGATGGGGATAGTTATCAGATTCTCATCCAACTATTATCCCCAAGGCAATGGACTGGCTGAGTCCACAAACAAGAATTTAATGAATGCCATTAAGAAATCTACAGCAGACAAACCCAGGCAGTGGCATACATTATTGAAATATGCACTTTGGGCTGACCGGATAAAATATAAAGTGGCTCTTAAAACTTCCCCTTTTGCTTTGTTGTATGGTACCCAGCCAATTGTTCCCATCTCTCTGAAATTACCTACTTACCAATTTGTCTTAGACTATTTTGAGGATCAAGCAGATGCAGAAGCCCGGGTTTTAGATCTAACTAACTTGCAGGATGAAAGACTCCAAGCCCTGGAACACTTCAGTCGGCACCAAGAAACCGTCAAGCGCTGGTTTGACAAGAGGGCCAAAGTGAAAGCTTTCGAACTGGCAGACTTGGTGCTTCTATGGGACAAGGCCCATGAGAAGAAGGGTAAGCATACAAAGTTGCAGCCACTGTGGATAGGCCCGTACCAGATTGCTGAGATTCTGGGTAACAATGCATTTCGTTTACAAGACCTTGATGGTAATTTTTTGGACCTCCCTGTTAATGGTCAATACTTAAAACATTATTTCTCGGCTGTTCCATCCAATGTATCATTTGAATGAGTCACAAAGAAGTTGTAACATGTGTATACATTGTAAATAGCTCTGCAGTTTTTAGTTTATTTATTTTAGTTGTTTTAGTTTTATTTTATTTTAGTTTACTTCTAAATGCCTGTACAGTTTTTAGTTTATTTGCTTTAGTTTAATTCTAAATGTCTGTGCAGTGTTCTTTTGTTTTGTTTTATTTCTTTTGCTGCCTGTACAGCTGTATTTTATTTCCTTTGTAAATAACCCTACAGTTTTATTTCCTTTCAGGTCTGTACATTTATGTATTCTATTTCCTTTGTCTGTACAGTGTTGTTTTATTTTAAAGTTATGTATTTTATTTTTATTTAAGGTCTATGCAGTTTATTTTCTTTGTAAATAGCTCTACAGTATTATTTTATTTCATTTCCTTTACTGTCTGTATAGTTTTATTTTGTTTCCTTTGTAAATAAACCTCAGTTTTTTCCCTTTTCATTACAATTTTATTTTAAAGTCTGTACAGTTTTATTTTTATTTTGTTCTTAAAGGCCTGTGTTTATCCTTGGAAGTCTGTACAAAGTTCTTTAGCTTTTAAAAATTCTGTTCTTTAACCTTTGCCTGAGCATCAATGAAAAGTCAACCTTCTAAAATTGTTTTATTCTGAGTCCAGATCCAGTGTTCATTATCATAATTGTGAGATAGTCTATTTGAACTGAATAGTGGAACTATTTTCTTAGTCAGAACAACAGTGGAAGGATGATTGGATTTTGTGTCTTGCTTGCCACAGTTGTTTTAATTATAAAGAAACTGCTATGCTGTTTGGTTGGAGAAACTCCTAGGGAATCCAAGAAAAGTTGGTTATAAGAGGGGACTATGATTCATGTAATTATTTGAGTATCCACAGAAGCTATCAGTGCCTAGGCTGAAGCAGTTCCAGATTGATGAAATATTAAAAGAAAATTGTTATTCTTCCTAAGGCTTTTCAGATGTTGATGTATTTCAAAAGAAAGAGATGAAAGTTGAGCAAACAGTATAGAATTGGCACTCTGTTATTTCCAATATATATATATAAAAAAAAGAGGAGAGATAAAAAGAAAAAAGAAAAGAGTTATATAATGAAAGAGGCAGCCAAGACTTCAAAAGATGTTTTTCTTCTACCAAGTTGTAGATTCTACCTTACAGTTGTAAATTTGGGTCGTGTAAATCTAAAGGGTAACTCTGTCGAGGCTGTAAAAGGCTAAACTAGTAAACAGAGCTCTACTCGGTTTCCCCCTTTTTACAATCTAGAAAAGCTGATCAATCCAGAGTTCAACATTCGATCCAGTCATTCTTGAAGAAAGTTTTATACGCTTGTAATTGCACATCAGAAATCTTCCTTAAATGATTCAGCCTAGTATGTCCTTGGGAAATTTTAACAACTATCAGTTAGTAGTCAATTTATTTTGAAGAATATCTGTGGCAAGGCAAGATACATGGTCTATGTTGTTTTGAAACTAGAGTCCTGGGTTCTAAAATAATGCTACTATTTTACCCGCAGATATCGCCATTTGTTGAGAAGCAACACACCCCCACTGAAAAATGAATTTCCACCCTTTGAAAATTTTGAGCTTTCATTTTTGCAGTAGGGACCCTCTTGATGATTTTCAAGTTTTAATTCCAAATTTTTACTTGCCTCTTTCTTCTTCAAGTTTTTCCGTGTCAAAGTATCCAAGTATTCTTGCATTCTGGCTTTGTTATCTCAGACTTCACTTTTTACATGCTAGAATCATTCATGGATAAAGAAAATCTTACACCGGTATGAAAAAAATGCAGAAAACAGACAGATAAATTCATTGAAAATCAAAACTTTCCATTTTTGGCAAAGTCACGAAATCGTGACACTTCCATTTATGAAAATGTCACGAAATCGCGACAGGTTTCAAGAAAATCGGCTAAGTCAGAAAAACGTAGCGAAATCGCGACACTTCCATTTTTGGAAATGTCGCGATATCGCGACACTTCCATTTTTGAAATGTCGCGAAATATCAATCCTTGAGAGAGAAAGCCGAGACGTAACGTGGAAATCGTGACATTCGTCGAAATCGTGACAAATCAGGAGAGAGAAGGCAAGATGAAAGTGGAAATCGACATGTCACGAAATCGTGACATGTCGATTTCATTTCCAGAGAGAAAATTCGACTAAGGCATGAAAAGGTCGCGATATCATGACATTCACGAGGAAGGAGAAAAGAATAAAAGGTCACGATTTCGTGACATGTCGCGAAATCGTGACATTTTTAGACAAGGAGATCCCAGGGTACGGACCGTCACGATTTCGTGACATGTCGCAAAATCGCGACAGGTCCAAGGCAAAGCGAAGAAGAGGAAATCAAATTGAATTGGCTAAGGCAAACAAGAAATCGAAATAAAAAAGAGAGAGCAGAATGCAAATCGTGACAGAAGAAGAGAAAAGAGAAATCAAAGTGAAGAAAATCTAAGGCATAAGATGTCGCAAATGAGGGAAGTCGAATCAGACAGGGAAAAGGGAAGATGTCGTGATTCGTGACATGTCGTCCGACATAAGTGAGAACCACCATGTCGCGATTTCGCGACATGGTGGAAAGATGGTGAGACACCATGTCACTTCCGACATGGTGGAAAGCACATGTCAGATTTCGTGACATGGTAAGTAAGAGACACATGTCGCGATTTAGGAATCACCATGTCGCGATTTCGCGACATGGTGGAAAGTTCGCAAGAGAAGGCTGTCGAGTGATAGAGACCGTCGCGATTTCACGACATGTCATGAAATCGTGACATGTCACATTTTCGCGATGAAAGGGGAAGAAAGACAGCCGAGGCGCAACATGTCACGATTTCGCGACATGTCGCGAAATCGTGACATGTCGCATTTTCGCGACCCTGGCAAAAAAAGGCAGAATGGAAAGACAGCTGGAAATGGACACGTGTCACGATTTTGTGACACGTGTCAAGACAAAGCAAGCCACGTATCAGATAATTAGAGCCGCATGCAAGTGAACTTTAGGGCTTCATTTTAATATTTAAGCTTTTGATTTAATAATTTTAAAATGCTAATCCTTGTTTGTCTTTCATGCAGGAAGCCATCTGGCACTTACATGATAACGGAGAAATGGCCATAAAGACAAAGTCAAGTGCAAATTAATCAAAGACAGCCATATTGAAAGGAAAGATGCCAGAAATTGCTGCTTCATCCAAATTTTACAGATCTGGCCGCAAAGAGACTTTACGGTGACTAAGCAGCTGCCCATTTAATGGAGTATGTCGGGAATTGGCCGAAAAATGAAAATATCTACACTCAGTTATCGGAATTTCCCGATGGATGCATTTAATGAAAATTTATGGCAGAATTAATGGCTTGCAGACATTTTCAACTCAGGGATGGCTTTGCGGAGATAAAATGTCAGAGAAGTGGTGACTCATCCAGATCACCCGAGGGAATTAATGAAGACATTTATTCACGGTTGCGGGTGAATGCAAGTGGCATTCGAATTCTATCTTCTCCATTTATGGCAAGTGACTGCACTGATTTGCAGAATGGTTAAGTTTTATCCGAACTTTGTTTTAAAAGAGCTTATATTGTAAAACCCGGGTCCTAGGGTTTAAGATGATAAGATTTAGGGTTTGAGAAGAAGATATTTCTGAAAAGATCAGGGTCTGTCCTGAGTCTATAAATACTTCTTCTCAATGTAATCGCAAGGAGGCGAAGACTTAGAAATAAAAGGCTATTGAAGCAATTTCTTGCAAATTTTGTTAAATACTTTGTTTCTGGACTTGAAGTTGATGTGCTTTTGTTTTCTGTGATAGCATGGCCAGGAGCCTAATATTTTGCAGATTGTGATAAGTTCATCTCCTTTTGTTTTCCGTTTCTTTAAAGTTTATTAAATATATGCTGTGAATCTGTGTTATCAAGATTAAATATGTTGTTAGGCTTCGGTTGTTCTATTGTATGCTAGGGAAAATTATAGATTTAAGGTTCAGGTCTGTTCTAATTGCTCTGTCCTCCATTGTGCGAGCTAGGTCTGCCGGTGAAAGATATCAATTTTAACCGACTTCCCTTCGGTTTATAATTTTTTGTTAGATCTGTTCCATCTCTGCCTTATGCTCTTAGTAGAAAGTGATCTTAGAAAGCTGGACACTTTCTTCTTTGATTTGTTCTGTTGTGAAGCTGATAGTATAAATAAAATTGGTAGTGTTGTTTTACGATTAAGTTTGATAAACTTCTCTTTCTGCCTTACCCTACCCTCTTTGTTTTACCGTGAAATGATCCATTTTTATTTTTTTTAATTTGTCCTTTATTTAAATCTGCTGACCCATAAGAGCTAGATCAAAGAATTAATTTTAAATCTGATTGTCAACAAGTGACAACTTATGAACATTACTGAACAAGTTCATTGAGCCCGTTGTAAGGTGACAGACAGTCCATATTGAAAACTATTCCAGAAGCGGAAAAGAGTGAATTGACATTCGACCCGACTCTGTAACTCACACCTTGGATAACCAGCTAGATCCTAAAGTGAGTGGGATTTATCCCGTATAAGTGTTATCAGAGTTTCATGCTCATTCTTCACAGGGTGTGTATGAAAGTCGGACCAACAAAGTATGATCTCCAAATAATTACATCTACCCTAAGTTATGCAAATAAATTTGTATAATGGTCAACTAAACCTGCATTGGGATGGTTTTGATTCCTCTCATGATCCCACTACCATAGGATACAATATCATATCTCCCTATCCATGAGCTATTCTTGTGTCAACCAAGGTATACCTCGAGGTCACTCCATGACCATGTGTTATCATCCCCACACTTGCAATAGAAATCTATAGCCCAATCCCTTCTATATATGATAATGGATCTCGTACAACTCATCATAAATCTATGATAGCAAAGTAGTACCCCACACCATCACTAAAGATATTTGTATGGTGCACTCCACTAGTGAAAATGCCAACTCCAAAAGGTTCCATGGGAACCTAGCTGCTGATGAGTTTAGTAGTAGAATTTTAGAAATAAGGATCATTAGAAGGGTGTGTCTCATACTCAAGACCTATGTATCATACCATATATCCACTAGGATGCCTCTGCTAGGAAAATATCATAGTGCCTTAGGCCAATCCACTTTGAAGTATCTTTGCAAAATCGTATCTCAAAGATCCTGATGAGTAGATATAATCAA
The DNA here is from genome assembly GCA_028583015.1 of Wollemia nobilis. Lineage (NCBI taxonomy): Eukaryota > Viridiplantae > Streptophyta > Pinopsida > Araucariales > Araucariaceae > Wollemia > Wollemia nobilis. The sequence goes on from JAQPPZ010000184.1 coordinate 182,359, forward strand.
ATTCCTCTCTATAAAAATATATATAATCTGGTAGATGTCCTCTAGGGTCACTATCATATCCCCAATCAGGAAGTGGAAGGTGTTGGTACAAGGATACCACAGATCTATCAATGTAGTTAGGTAGGCTTTGTCTCCCATCACTGGCTCTAGTCGTGTCACTTGCTTAAGACCAATGGCATCAAGCCATTTCTAATCATCCTCTATCAGTAGGCCATGAGTGGTCCTAAAGATATTTGGAAATTTATGTCAGTTCTTGATCACCTGGTAGAGGAAAGCAAGTTTAAGAACAAAATACAAACAAAACAAAAATAAGCAAAAAAAAACATAAAAATACCTAAAAATGGTAGTTTTCTTGTAAAATCATGGTTGTCCCACCCAGGTAAATCCCCCATTTTGGTGGTCATCCCACCTATGGGTGGCCCCCAAACAACTTAATACTATCATCCCTCATGGGGATGACCCCAAAATTACCCAAAAATGGCCTTCCCAGCCACCAAAAACAAGCAAAAAACCTTACAAAAATATAAAAAATATAACAAAAATGGACAAAAACACGAACTAAGGTACAAAAAATCAAATCTCATCATTAAAAATGTTCATTTATAAATATTTACTATGTTTCATTTACAAAAAGTGAAGATAATAACACTTTCAAAAGTAACAAAGTGTAGTAGCAAATTCAACCCTTACCCATCTCGCATCGGCTTCACCGCTCGATGAGTCTACAGGTTGGCTCATGGTGACTGTGGGATGGTTTTGAAAGTTCTCCACTTCATAAAATCACTCTCCTACTCCTCACCTCTTCAACTGCAAAATCAAAAGTGCACAAATGATCCCATTTTCAAATTTTGAGCTTAAATAGCCCTACAAAAGGCATGGTCATCCTAGGTGGGATGGTAAAAAATTTTGGTGAATGTCCCACCCTGGGATGGCCATAGATTGTGCAACCATCCTACCCTAGGATGACCACCAAAAAAAACTCAAAAATAGAAGAAAAAGCAACAAAATTGGGTTCCAAACCACCAAAAACAAGTCAAATCTAATAAAATTCATAATGGATCAAGATTGAACCAAATTGTTCATATATGAATTGAAAATTCTCTATTTTAATACCCAATAAGACCACTGTGGTCAGACCATTCCATTGGACTGAAGTATTCAATTCCTTTCTTCCATGAACTATCAACAAAATCATCAAAATCATCACAAAACTGAGAAATTTTACAATGGGTAAAACTCAAGGAAACCCAACCAAGTCATCTGGGTCAAGCAACTCATTGATTTTATCATTGGTCATTCCCTGATTGGATCATAACTTGAGGGGGTAGTCATAATTAGTAAATTAATAAATTCATAATCAAAATCAATAATCAAACACTCAATCATGCAAATTGTGTTCATCAACGAATTATTGCCAAAAATGCTTGGCACATGGAAGCATGAAGTATCATAGGCCTCACCTCTTCATGAATGAACAATGTCAAATATCAAGTAAGCCTGACATAAAAGGTTGTACTTGAATAAATTTCCTTATCTCATTAAAAGCAAGGATTCAAGGATGCATGCTCTTTCCATGATTGGGGTATTTAAAGTTGATTAGGTTACTGAATAATCTTAATCATTTGATATTTTAGTCATCTATTTTTTCTCTACATTGTGTTGTGCATAATGCATACCAAAAAGGGGTACCTATAGACACTAAAATCATGTCAATCTAATTGGACTGCAAAAACACACTCTAATCGACACTGCATGGCCCCCTTGGGTAACCCTTAGAGGTTAAATAGTGGTCCTAGCCAGTTTTAGGAGGTTCTACCCTAGTTTTAGGATGCTTTGGGCCATGTAGGCATGGTCATCCCACCCAAGGATGATCACCACAAGTCATTCCTAGGTGTGACGACCATGGCCTTGGACCCTTAACAATTTAAATATAAGACAAATGGCACTCATATTCTACCATTTACCCAATACATTGAAGCATACCAGTCTGAGGGCACATAAATCCCATGCCAAGTTGTAAATTGGAGGCCCAAATTGGAGATTCTTCCTCCTCCAATGTATGGTAAGGTTTGGATAAATGGCATCACCTACCTCACATGACCAATCATACCCATTTGACTATATGCTCATTTAAGCTATAAAGTGGAGTCATTCCACCCATTTTCAAGGAGGATTCTTTGCAATATTTCACCATGAAGTTATGTCAATATTTATCCCCACTTCATTGTGTTTTTTACCTTGAAATATCCATAAAGTGAAGGATATTTCCAAGTGATTCCAAAATACACAATTTGTTTACAAATATAAGCCATTTGAGTGAATCAGATCCAAAAATTTAATGACAACACCCCTAGGAGTAGTTTGGACCAAATCACAGAGGAATTGGTGATAAAAACAACCAAATTTGGTGGTCATCCCCACCTTGGACGGTTAGTAGTCTTAAATGGCACACCCAGGGATGACCATGCATTTGAGAAAAAAATCTCTTTTGTTTTTACATATATCAGTTCTAGATTATATTTTATACCTTCTATCAAGTTTTGGTGCAATTTTGAGTTGTTTTGTACCTTTTATTATGCGTTTCTTGTTTTGTAGTCCTAATAAGCATGCCCAAGGATGACCATATATTTGTGTGTAATTTTATTTATATTATTGCTTAGATCATTCCTAGAGTACAGTATATGCATGATCCTAAGTTTTGGTACCATTTAGAATATTTTTGCATCATCTAATATACATTTCCTCTATCAAGCTCATTATTGCATATATCTCTTTGATTGCATTTCAAACTGCACATGCCATTAACAAATATGATTTCTCTGTGTAGATACATGTATCACATCATGCAAATAAGAAGCAACAAGTCATAATATCGATAGAACATTGCAAAAGCATCAAAACCCCACTCTTGAATGATTCATGATTGTGAGAAATATGTTGGAGTGCACCTGAGTTTCTAAAGTATTTAAAAATTTGGTATATTTTTAATGAGTGTATAAATTTAGAGTCCTCAAGGGGATGTTTTATAATCATAAATTTGACAAATCAAATAATATAGAGAGGACCCCCATTTATTTCACTTATTTGTCTTTCATACTTACATTAAATGTCACTTTTATAGTGCTTAAATAAATAAGAGCAATAGATGCATTTTATTTCCCATTGTTAGGTGTGTCATTTTCCACTTTACAAGACACAAAAAGGAATACAAATGATAATTCAAGGACACTTGGAATACCTTTAGAAAAATGGCTACGCAAAACTTTATTTTGATCTTAGTCGTTGTAGCTCCTTATATAGCTTTAGAGTACTTATATTATAATTGTATTCAACAGATCATTCCATCTAACATAATCTCTATCTTTGATCTCCTGAATGTGTTATAGCGAAATTATAACTATTATGAGTTTTTTTATTCAAAAAGTAACACTTGGCTACTTTAAAAACTTAGATATTTATGAAAGAGTATAGTTGTATTAAATTTGGGTCTTACACTTGGCCTATTCTCAGCTCCTATGGGGTCCACCATTTGGATTATCTCAGACTTTTTGGACTTTAGTTTATTGTATCTTTTCCTGAGCTCTATCCTTTTCTCCATACTTTTTCTTAGGTGGCGTCAATTCTCTTAGGAATATTTTGATATTGCCTTTTATAATATTCTTTTTTTTCTTTTGCTTTTATTGGATTTCCTTTATTAATATATCAATAAGTTCCCATTATTCATCATAAAAGGACATAGTAAATCTTATCATATTAAAATCTTGTAGGGATTTGTTATTTTGACTGTCTATCCATCCTTTATTCTCCTAACAAAAATTACATAGGTAGTTGACTATTTTTTCCAAAATACTAGTTTTCCTAGCCAATTCAAATTCATTATTTGGATCATAGTCAAAGTCTTGAATTTTGTTAAGAATGAGATCTTCAAAATTAGACACCTCTAAACATTCCTCAAGGGACAATCCTATTTTAGCCAATTCATTGCTTAATTCATCCTCCTATGTTGTCATCTCCTTGATGAAAATCTCCCATTCAAGTTTCTCTTAAGAATAGGTACACTTTTATAAATTCTTGAATGCACTCTAGGAGGGTGTCATCTCCCAATGTTGCTTATTCTTCATCTATCTCCTCATAGTATCTTTCAAACTATTGAAAGATAGAGAATATAGTATTCATATTACTATATGTCTATTCTAGAATATTTTTCATTCTCTCTATAGAGATCTTGATTATATTGGTGTTCTGGAATATCCATGCTAGATCCTTTAACTTTTTATTTTGTTACACATTTAACTCTTATATTTGGCAATGTAGCTATAACAATATATGCTTCTGGTCAATATCTAAGGATTGGCATTTTTAGTTGTAGTCTGAGAGCCTAACATTTATTTCTTGAGCCTTTCTATTTTATCTTTCAACTCTTTATTTTGTTTAAGTATAATTTTTTTTCTATAGTGTGAAGCTATTCCCCTAATTCTAGCATGGTATTTGGATCTCCCAAAACCTACACATGAGGTCCCCCTACCTCTTGATTTATTTGAATTGCTTTAATATTTTAAGGTAAAGATATTGTTATAATGGTATTTTATGCAATATGAGTATATGGTTCTTCAAATATGTACTAGGCCTCATGAGGATCTCTTCCCTCTTCTATATCTTGAAGCTATTGTTCATATCTAGTATCAAAATAAATCACTTATTTTACCCTAACCAAAGTAATGTTTTTTGGGGCTCTTGATGAATATATAGTTTCATGTCTACCCCTTTTATGCTTTGGAGAGATTGAGAGACTTGAAACTGGAACTTGATGTCCCCTGAGAATATTAGATAATCCCCTAGTCGCTTGAATCCTCTTTTGCATTGGTGAGGATATTTTGATTTCTTTATTATTCACTACCAATGTTGTGGGTATTTCCATAGGTAGGTTTACTGCTAGCTCAAGTTTTCTCTCAAGAGACAATAGTATTTGATAGAGGTCTAAGACTATTAGATACATTTGGGTAGAATATGTAGGAATTATTTCTTTGCCCTTATCTATGTTTGTAATAGTCAGCTAAGTAACTAAAGTTTATTATATTCGTGCTTCAATTATGTTGATAACCTCTACCAACACTTCTACCTACTCAAGTTCCTAGCTTATGATTTCCAAAACTAGATCTTGAAGATATTTCAATAGGGCAATTTCCTTTACTGAGGCACTTCTCAATACCCTCAACTCACTTGGGTAGTTATCTACCATTTCTATAGGATTATGGGTTTTATTCTTCTCTTGCCATATAGGATATAATAATTATACTTTATTTGTATTTTCTTGCAATACATCTTCAAAGGGGTCCTTTTACTATTTAACATGGACATAAGATATTCTTTGGGTAAACATTTTATAATAGCCAAAAATATCATAAGGTCTTCAAGTTACCTTTGAGAAGCTATACAAGTTCATTTTCCATATGGCTCTTAGCAGGCTAAAATAACCCTTGTATACATAATGTCCCATCCTACAAGGGAGATCTAGCTAGGGAATATTTTCTAACTTCTTTATTGATCTCATATTTGATCCTTCCTCTTATATATACTGATATATAATGCAACCATAGACATAGGAAAAAACTTGTGCAATACCTTTGGAGGGATTTTTGACCCATACATTCATATATAGGTGAACTCCTCTACAAATAAGTAGTCCCCTATCTTTCTCTCATTTAAAAAACTAGCTATCCTAGAACTAATTTTAGCAATCAAGTACCTCATGAATGATCAGGAAGAATTTTCAAAAAATTGACCATAGCTAGAACAACCTTCCTGGATCCAAGCTAGTCTATCTTAATCATCAATAACCTCTACTCCTCCCAAACCTTATTCCTTTTGTTATTAATTTAAATTGGAAAACTTACTAGTTAAATTTTGGTATGATCCATTGATTCAGGCTTTAGAATTAACCTCTATGGTCCAAATAATTTGTCCCTTTCTCCATTGGGGTATAAATATTTTATTTTCATTAGATTTCCATCATTTTCATTTCTGAGACATTAGAATGAAATCTTAATGGTCAATTTTTTATTAAAATTTCAAAAACATCTTCAGCCGTTCATTTTTCACCTCATCTTTGAAAGGAATCTTTGACCGTTAATTCTTTCCCATTCAAAAGGATCTTTGACCATTAATTCTTCAAAATAAGTATGTCTTCTAATTTTTGGCATTGACTATTTTGATCTGTTAGATATTTGGGTCAATCTCTGATCATTCAGTTTTAACAAATCAGGTTAAAGCAATCTCCTACATTTTTGGTGTTGACTATTCTAAACCGTTAGATTTTTTGGATCAATCTTTGACCATCCATTTTTAACCAATCGGATTAATCTTTGATCATCCAATTTCTAATTTGACCTTCGAAAGAATATTTCACCATTGATTTTTGTCCAATCTCTGAAATGATCTCTAACCATTCATTTTAATAAATCAGATTAAACATCCACTTATTTATTTAGACTACAAACCTTAAGTAGATAGTTTTTAATGCATTTACATGTCCAATAATTATTGGGGAGGTTAGAGATGAATGTGACCATATGATATGATGAAGGTACAAGGTTTTTAGCAAAAGGGGTAAATGGGATTGATTTTAAAAACTAGACTTAGGAAATGATTAATGCATTAATATTGTGCGACAGACCTTGGAATCTTAGGAAAATAAAATTATGGTTGGGGTAGGGTTTAATTGCATGAAGTATTATTATCTTTCTTTTAAGAGTATTTTAATTCTATGGTAAGTATTTATCGATGAGGGTACAAACAATTACGATCATAATATCTTGGGAGAATTTAGGGGTTTGACTATTCAATATGGAATCTATCAAACTATTCACGATGTGATTAACATGAACCGAATCCTAGGACATAGGGGTATGAAATGAAAAATTATTTCAATGTAATGTTATCCTCGAACCATAAGGATTTGAAATTATTGTTGATGCAGGTTTGGCCAAGGTATATAATTTATAAAATAAATTAGAAGGGGGAAAAATGTTGGTTAATGCATGGATGACTCATTGAAAATTTTATGACTATAGGGTGAAATTTCATAATAATAGTAAAAAATGAAATGCTTGACCTTAGAAAATTTAGAAAAATTTACAAAATGGATTTATTTTGAAGTATTGACAAAATCACACATATAAATGAGTAAAAATTGAAGCTATGACTTTAAGGGCTAATGAATTTGAAAATTAAAATACATGCTTTTGAATTTTTTTGAAAATAAATCAAGGGTATATCTAGATACCTAAAATTAGATTTTGAGGATCCAACATAGGCTCTGACTAGGAAAAGTGATGAAAATGGTTTTGACAATGATGCACCTGAGAACTCTAGAATCTCTTGGTTGACCAAATGACCTATAAAATCCTACCTAATCACTTAAACCTATGATAGGATGATAAAAATAAAAAGATAAAATTATTGATATACTCACAAAAAGACCCAAAAATATAAATATTATAAATAAAACACACACATTTATTCTCTCTTTTTTTACATAGGAATAATCACAATCACATGACCCCAAAAGTAGGGTGATAGATTTTTAAATGTTGACCATTGATAGGAATTTGCATCTACTGTCCTTATAAAGTTTGTAGTTTATAGTTATGTTGTCCAATAATCTGAATAATCTGATATGGTCCAAACCACTTGTGTTCTAGCTTCCCTTTTTATCCATGTCTATCATTTTTGGGTCCCAATATAACACTATATCTCATTAAACAAAAGTTTTTCTATTTGCTTTCCTGTTGAAGGTCTATGTTGTTTTTTAAGATTACTCTATTATTTTATTAGGGCTTCTCTTTTGTCCTCCTATAGTTGTATGATTTGATATTTTTTCCTTTGCAAAGAATCTAGATTTTCTCAGTCTTAGAGAAATAGATATACAACATTAATTTCTACTTGAGGAGGTAGTAGAGCATTCTCACCATATACTAGTTCATATGTAGACTTCTTTGTACTTTGTTTAATAGATAATTTATTTTCCCAAAGAGCATACTTTATTTCACTACCCCAACTTATTTTGTTTTTGCCTAAATATCTCTTAATTCTCTTAATTTTGGTGATCAAGTTTTTATTAGAAGATTCAACCAGACCATTTCCCTAAGGATGATAATTAGTAGAATGGGAAATCTCTATACTATACTTAGCACATAATTCAATCATTTCAAGGGAGGTGAAATAGTTACAATTGTCAATAACTATCTTTTTGGGAACCCCAAACCTAGTTAATATGTTCTCTTCAAGAAATCTAATTACCACTTTAGTTGTGACTTATTTGTATGGGCTGCTTTTACCCACTTGGTAAAGTAATTTGTAGCTATTATGATCCATCTATGCCCCTAAGAAAAATTAGGATTAATCTCACAAATTAAATTAACTTCCCATTGAGTAAATGAAACATCAATAATTACAGTCTTTAAGGGCATGGTTGGCAAGTTTTTCTTTCCTACAAAAATCTGAAAATTATGACAACTTATGACAAACTGATAAACATATTTAAATAGAGAAGGCCAATAATAACCAACTATTATGATGATATTCTTTAAAAACCTATGGGACCTCTTTCTCAAACAAGCAACATAGTAACACACCATCTAGATACCTCCAATACAATTTACCTTCCTAAATATAGTATTTATAGGCTTGTTGTTTGATAGATCTCATTTTATTTTGGGGTATATATTTAGGGAACAATTATTTCTATAGATAAAACATAATTTTATCATATAATTTGCAATTGGAATTCTCTATAATTCTAATTCCATGTTTCTCATCTACCATGATAGTGTTATTCATAACCTCTCCTTATCTGTTGGCTATATATTTTTCCAATCATTGTCCTCTAATAATCTGAACTACTTTAAATTCTACATCATATTATAAAAGCTTCACCATACACCTTGTAGAACTTCCTATTGGTTCAAACTAAGTGAAAACATCTTTAAGATAAATGTAGAGGATACAAGCTATTACTTTATTTGATCCAAAGATACTTTTGAAATGCTCTAATGTCCTTATTAGAGCATAAACCTATTTTTCTACCATGGAATATTTTAATTTAACTCCATTTATAACTGTACTCATAAATAATATGGGTCTTTCATCTTTCTCTCATCCTTTTGAGATAAAAATATAGCAATGGTGTGCTCTGAAGTAAATGAATATATATTAAATATTTGGAATAGTCAACATAATTCAAAATAGAGGCTTGAGTTATTACATATTTAATACTCTAGAAATATTTAGTATTATCCTCTATCCACCTTATATCCCCATATTTTTTGATCATATCATTGATAGGTTTAGCTATCTCAACAAAATTAGGAACAAATATTTGAGTAAACTTTATCTTACCAAAGCAAAATATAACTCCCTTCAGATTCTTAGGAGGAATTTTAGCTATGGTCCCTCTTATCTATGGAGAAATGTTAGTCCCTTATTTTGATACAACATTCCCTAATAATTTCTCTTTTGTAGCTCAAAAAATATGCTTCTTTGGATTTAGAGATATGCCCAAATTCTTAGCATCTTTCAAATACCTTGGTTAAATGTGTGAAATGATCTTCAATATTTTTTTGAAAATACTATGATATTGTCAAGGTATACTACAACAATTTCAAACATCAAACCTTTAAATGCAAAATACATAGCCCTTCATAAGGTTACACCTACATTCATTAGTTGAAAAGGTATCCTAAGGTATTCAAAAGTTCCCCATGTTGTAGTAAAAGAAATTTTATATATGTCTTCTAGATTAATCAATATTTGATTATAACCTGAAAAACCATCTAGTAAAGACATCCTAGCTGACCCAACTACTACTTGTAATAGTTGATCCATGTTGGATAGTTGTTAATTATCCTTCAGTAATCTTTTATTCAAATTCCTAAAGTCAACACATTGTCTTATGTCTCAATTCTTCTTTTTGATAGATACTAGATTGGTTGTCTAGGAAGAAAATTTGACTTTCCTAATAATTTTTGCATTACTGAATGTAAAGTAGGATACGTTTGCCTAAAAGGTTTAACACATTGCTAGAGATAAAATATGTGTTAAATTTTGTATTGAACATTTTCAAATCCTCATAAATCCAAGCAAAAACATCTTTGTTCTTTTTCAAAAAACTGACATACTATTTTTTCTCTTTTTCTAACAGAGATTTATTGATTATAAAAAATCTAGAATATTCCTTTTTCCCTATGTGTAATAACATAGATCTAACTACCTGGTTGTCCAACCTAGTCTTGCTCACTGTATTTACAAATTGAAACTTTTGACTGGATTTAGGTCTATGCAAGACACAATATGAAAATTTTGATATGTTCAACTTGAAATAACCCAAAATTTTATTAGTACAAGGCGTATAATTCCTACTCTAGAGAATATTGAACACTAAAAATAGTCTCCTAATGTGGATGAGACTAACCAGATCCCAAAAAAAGGTGTCTTTTTGTGAACCCATCTTCTCCTTCCTAGAGCGTAGGTTCATGACTAAGGTTATCCTCTAGGGCCCATAAGACCTAGAGGATGGATGTATAATTCCCCATCCCTTAGCATGGAGGACTTAGGTTATCATGACCTAGTTTCCATTTGGAACTAGATACATGCAAGGGACTAGAATAGTTATACCTTGTACCTAGTTGAAAGTCCAACTACACTTGGAGTCAACTAAGGCCCACTAATACACTAGATCAGCTCTTGGTATATCTTATCATGGTATGATTAATGAGGAGTCATACCATGCCAATTATTTACTAAATCTACTAGAATTGGTATCTATATATCTCCTATTATCGATATCCTACTATTTATCTCATAATCGTACGATGAGCAAGGGATGAATCACCATACTACTCATTCAATGGCCTAGAGGTGATGTTCCATACCACCCCTCGTTAACTTCTCATCTTGACCTTGCTCATCAAGAGTACAACTATTCTTGAATCATAGTGATTACCTTACTCATAATCACCAGTGTTGGGTGTTTATTGATTACCTTTCTCACAATCACCAGTATTGGATGTTAAGGTTACACCATTTTTCTTGAAGAAAAGGTTTAGTTATAGGTTTACTAGAGGTATTTACGGATAATAATGGTTTGGTGGTACGTAACAAGATATTTAGCCAACACTAACGTTTATTTCTTACTCATTATTTTCAACACCTTATCTAAAATAAAATAATAAGAAACTTTAATTAAGATAACATCTACTGTATAGTTACCCTTTATTAATCCATGTATTTTAAGCACGTGACTAAAATATTTCTAAACTATCAAAATTAAAGCAAAATTTTTTATAAAGAGTTATAATTTCATATTTTAACCTTATAAAGAAAATTGTCTTGCTAAAATATAAGGTACTTATAATCTATGAATAATACCTAAAGTAAATATTTCTTATAATAAATGACCATTGTAAGAATAAAATGGCACTTTATAATAAGAGTAATTTGCTTAAGATAATATGGTTCATTGTAGCACCCTAAAATTGGTGCAGTAAAATTACAATAATTACATTCACCTTAGTAAATAATTTAAAATTCAAATTTAACCTCCCAAACCGCCCGTTAACCGCCGGGTAATCCGTTTCCCCTTTTTCGTGCCAATTTTAGAGGTTGTTTTGACCGTTTGACGATATCGTCGCCGATCAGACGATATCGCCCTAGATTTGACGATTTCGTCTGGACTAGGACGTCCAGACGATCTTGTCGCAAAACTGATTTTGCAAAGTTAGCTTCTGTTCCAACGGGTCTCCAATCCGGGCAGAAGCGTGTCTGCGCCGTTAGAGACCCTCCCTCGTTGGAGATCTCCCAAATTGGGATGATCTCCAACCTCCTAACTACTCCCCTAAGCCTATTTAATCCTAAACTATTCCCTTAGCACCCCCTGGCTGAAATTATCTGCAATTTAACTCCATCTACGTTGAAACATCCCAATTTTCATTTGCACTGGTCCCATACCAATTTTGTTGTAGGTACATCACTATTTTTCAGCCGGAGCCAGCACACATCGTCGTCGACGAACCTGTTCAGATCGGAGGCGAACCTGTCCAATTCGAGATGATTTCGTACTGATGCGAGACGATCTCGACTGTAGTCCATATTGAGGCAATCAGTGCCTGAAGTTTGCACTTTTCAAACTTTTCTCTACTATTTTATTCTGCAAATTAGATAGTTTATTCAGTGTTTATGTTATTTTGCATTTGGAGTTCACCCATTTAGCTTAGATTGCATATTAAGATCATGATTTGTCATTATAATATTGTAATTTGTTTGAATTTATGTTCATAACTATTATTCAGTATTCATACAGTCATTTGGTGTCGTTTCCCTCTATTAGTACAGTAGTATTCGTTGTGTTTTGTATCTATTTTTCTGCTTGTAGGTCTCTGACGAATTTGTCTGATGAATTCGTCAGATCTCAGATGATTCTAGATCTCAGACGATTCTGTCAGATCTCAGATGATTCTATAGAATTCCAGATGATCCTAACTGCTTCAAACATCAGAATCATCACCAGACATCCGGATCAGGTATTCCGCATTTGTACTCTATCAATTCTCTATTTTATGTCTTTAAATCTATTTTCTGTACTCATTGAATTTGCATTTTCATATAGATTAATCTAGATTCATTTGGCCAAACCTAGGATATGAATGCTTAAGGTTAAAAATGAACACATTAAAACACATTCCAAACCTAGGCGTGGAAACTGCCCTTAAATGTTTCCTGGTGAACCCACCATCCGTCGAAAAATCATCAAAATACACCTCCCTTGAGAGGCGGGACCTTCGCAAAGTCCTCTCAGTCCGAGGTACCACGACATCCTTTTCCCATCCTCCTTCCGGGCACGGATCCAATAGCCTGAAGGTAAGGATGCGAAAAATTTGGAGCGATACATTTTGGTGAACCCGACGTGAATGCATCATAACCTTTTGAAAACAAAACAAAACAAAATAAATATATATATATATATATATAGAACAACTAAAACATAGATGCATTTTAGATCCTTTAACTTTGAAATCATGTTTAGATGGTAGCTCCTAAGAAAAGGTTAGCAAGTTACTATAAACGTAGAAAACCAATTGGCAGCTATAGAAGTCAATTCTGTCCTTAGTGTGCCTGAAACAAGTAGAAATCAATTCCTGTGGAACGAACTTGATAGAAGACTTAGTCTCATCTCATCTAGGTCCACACAACTTAAGCAAATCAAGAGGCTAGTCCTAGATAGAATCCTGGATCCTCATCAATTAGTTTTTTATCATGAACTTCAGAGAGCCTGGCATAGATGGTTAGCTTATAGGAGAGCTCTAGTATCTTCGAAATTGTTCACCTTCGAGGAATACCTCGAGAACGCAGCCATTGTGCACCAGTTCCTAGGTTGTGTAGAAGACCAAGAGGTTGTTCTTACAGATAGGGAAATATGGAGTAGAGTTCCGCGAGCTGTGTTATATCGAGAGTATTGCCATGAGCTTTACTTTTATCAACCAGCATCTGAAACAGACAATATCACTATAGCTCTTTTCATCAAATTTTTAAAAGAAAACTTTCAATTTGAAGAAGAACACTTCATGACTCCTGAACAACTCGAACCTATTAATGATATTCATAAATTGTTTATAGAAAACTAGATTATTACTTCAGTATTATTTCTTGCATTTATTGTGTTATTTGCTGTCTTTATTATATTATTTCAAAAAACTAAAAAATTAAAAACTTAGCAAAAATTTAAAAACTTCATTTCAAATATTGCAGTAGGTATATAATAAATATATACCTCTTAATTTGTTGCATATATATATACATATATAAATATATATATATTTCTGAAATCAAAACTTAGCACCATGCCTAAACTTAGGAATGGTAAAGAAACTTTAGGAGAAGAAGAAGATTGGTTACAAAATACAACTAAAGACCCAAATGTCCTTCTTGGAGATACAAATCCGGAAGGAGAAACTCTAGGTCAATCAGACGAAGACTTAGGTGAAGATAAGGAACAAGAAGGAAGTGTTAAAGAGGATGGATCCTCATCCCCTAGAGTAACTCCAAATGGAACTATTGTTTTTGACAATGCAGAGCATTTCAAGAAATTTCTCAGTGATAACATTGAGGACCTTAATGTGGCAATACGTATTGATAAAGGGCAAATTAGTAACACTCAAGCAGCCATGGAATATATGTGTAATATACACACTAACCCCTTGTCTTTCATTGATCAAGAAAGTGACAAGGCTGGGCCATCCAATACGGATATGGTCACTATGGCTCAAAACATGTCAAAACAACAAGTTACCCAACCTCCTAAGGAACCTGTTATTCAACCTAAAATCACTCCCACACAAAAGAAAATTCCCTTCACTACTTTATTCCGCCAAACTATTGAGCAATATGCTTCAAGTAAACAAAAACCTAAAACAAAGCCAAATACAAACTTTCAACAATCTGGAATACAACATAATACAGCTTCAAAATTCCTTCATAATACTGTTCCTACCAATGCTTTACACAATAGTAACATGGCATCTAATCTGCATGTTCCTCCATCATATGCCCATAAAACTCATGTCAATGCCCTACCGAACCAATATGGGGGGCAAACTAGTAATCTGGAAGCCATGGTGAAACAATTAGCTTCACGTATGGACCAGATAGATCCCTACCGTCCCTCGTATAATTATCGAGAGATCTGTAGTCAACCTTTGGATCCCATAGTTGTAGCTCAACCATACCCTAAGCATTTTCCCATGCCCATCCTACCCATATATAAAGGAACCGAAGATCCCATAGAGCATCTTCGCATGTTTAGGATAGCATGTCACGACATATCGCATGACGACTTGCTATTACTAAAAATGTTCCCAAAAAGTTTAGGTGGAATGGCATTAGAGTGGTACTATCAATTGCCCACTCATTCTTTGAGAAACTTCGAAGAAACAAATGGAATCATTTGTCCATCAATTTAGTGCCTACATCGAGAGGCATGTAACTATTAAAGATTTATACAATTTAAAACAAGACAAGGATGAATGTTTTGCCGATTTCTTAGCTAGATGGAGGCAATTGATAGGAAAACTGCACTTTGTGCTGCCTTATAGGGAAATGTTGGACATTTTCATCAACAATTTACAAGAACAGATATCTTATGAGCTATCAATCGCTACTTTAACTACCTTCGATCAAGATATAGATTTAGCTCGAAGAGTAGAAGATGCCCTCATTAGGAGAGGCCAACTTAGGAAGAAGGATGATGAGAAAACATCTAGAAATCAATATAAAAACAAACAAGTTGTCGGTGATGGAGTCACTGACAGCAGGAATGTTGCTAATATCAATGCAACGAAGACAACAGAAAAATTCATATTGAAACCTCCCTGATAAGCCTCCTCGAGAATTCACTAGATTAAATCAACCCTTATCAACTATTTTACCTCAATTACTCGAAAGAGGTTTGATCCAATTACCAGCTATCCGGGAACCTGACCCAACTATACCCGGATACAGAGCTGACTTGCACTCGTGATTTCCATAGAGGACCTGGACATTCTACCAACGCTTGTAAAAGGTTGAAACATAAAATACAAGATTTGATTGACAATAATGAAATGGAAGTGCAAGCCTTCCAACCTAAACAAAACCCTCCCAATAATACTCAAAAGACCATTCCCCAAAATCAAAATCAAAATGCCAATCAAACTCTAGACATATTTCAACACCCTTTACCAAGACATGGTAAAGAGGTAGCCAATCAAATCGAACATCATAATGTTCCCCCTCCTACCCGATATGTAGGGACCATTAGCGGACAATTACCTGTTCAGGATCCTCAAATATTTGACACGACCTTATCCCTGGTTACGACCAGGCCCTTACATAATTTTTCAAACTTCTCGATTCTAGTGATATAGAATCGGATAGTGAAAGTGAACTAGACATTACTTCAAACCAATCGAATAGTTCTGAAAATGAATCGGATCCTATTCAACCCATCACAGATGCTATGGTTCCGGAAGAACCATTCCCTAGAAGAGTCACTACTCGACCTTCTTCTAATATATTCCTTTCTAATGAACAAGCCATTAATGCTCAACCGAGACCAGTTCAACGTCTTCACTATAACATTGTAGGTACCATTGGAGTCGTTACTCGACAACAAGCTCAAAACTCTCAACAAGAACCAAACCAGAACGATGGATCAGCTCCATTCATTTTGAAAAACCCCAATAAAGGGAATCATGTTCCTACTGTTCAATCTAAACCCCCTTACAATATTAATGAGCAATTGTCCAATACTACGGCCAGAATTTCCCTTTTGGATTTATTAAGATCCTCTCCCACCCATAGGGATGAGTTGATGCTTACATTGAGCCAAATGATGGTACCTCAAAACATTCAACCTCAAGCTATGGCCAATACTATCATCACTCGAGAGATTGATTGTATTGACTTCCGGGATAAAGATATCCCACAACACAGCTTTACATAAGGACAATCCCTTATACATTACTGCTCTAATTGGAGATGTAGCTGTCAAAAGAGTTTTGATTGATAATGGCTCATCTCTAAACATTTGCACTTTTGACTTCTACCAACGATTTGGCTTTAGAAGTGATGAAATGAAGAAAACTGATATGATTATCAAAGCTTTTAATGACGAAACACAAGAAACGTGTGGAGTTATTACCCTCCCATTGCAAGTTGGTCCTAGAACCCTAGAAACAACCGTGTTTATTGTACATTGCCCAAGATCGTACAATATACTTTTGGGTCGCCCTTGGATCAACGCCATGCGAGCGGTCCCATCAACCTTACACCAATGTGTTAAATTCGAGTTTAAAAATCAGTTGGTCACTATTCATGGTGACCCTAGACCTTTTGATATGTGTGCTTTGGCATAACCCATTGGAGTGCAATTTTGCCCCCGCTCTCGTCATCCACACATCCTAGTTCTTATTTTTCATCTAAAACTCGTGAAACATACACCTATAACTTCACCTATTTCCTCTCCATTAATTTCATCCTCCTATATAGATCAACAACCCTCTAAACAAATCATTTTAGAACCTCAAAAAGATCTTAAGTCTACAACCAATCCTTCAAGTTCTATCCCTATAAATTCAAAACCTATAGACACACCTATCATACCTTCCACATCTAAAGATATAGGTAATAAGCCTTCTACATCTTATGCCCTTTCTGATGAACTTTTACCAGATTTATCTACAACCTTAATATCAGAAAAAATGAATGCTTTCATGCGAGATTCAAACCTTTTAAATAACTTGCCGCCATCTCCCCGTACTTTGGGCCTCCCACAACCTATGGGAAGTACTTACCAAGTCGGAAGTTGTGCCTTCATTTATAAAGGATATGACTGGGGAAGAATCCCTCGGAATATCAAAACTCATCATGAGGGATATGCTCGGTGTTATTTTACCAATGATTATATTAAAGCTAAACCCATGATGCTTAAAATGGGATATGAAGGGAAAGGCTTGGGACCTTTCCAAAATGGCATGAAAGAACCTTTCGAGGTAGAACCGTGGCCTAGCCCACTGTGGCGTGGGCTTATTTCCTAGTAAGGGTCAACCCTTTCCTTTTGAGGATGATGATCATCTCATATGTTATCAAGATTATATGGATAGGCATGTTGATTTGCCTCTTAAAAATCAATCATTTTCATGCAACATGCTATCCATCGCATACCCCGAAATGATTGCTGACCCCGATGAAGAGTTGGAAGGAGATATCTTCCATGATGTCTCTGTTGAAGAAATGTTACACAATGGATTTTATTTTGATGGTTCTATACCAACTATAGCCCAACTTGAAGCCACTAATCCTCAGAATGAATTATCTAAATTAACCTTACAAGAATTACAAGAATTGGGCGTTTCACCCGCCCCACCTAATTTTGAAAGAGATCTACACATGGAGGTAGAAAACGTCATTAAAATTAATATTGGAACCGAGGACAATCCTCACATAATCAATATTGGATCAGAATTAAGTCAAGAAAAACAAGAACAATACATTGCATTCCTTAAAGAGTATGAAGATGTCTTCGCTTGGACATATGAAGATATGCCAGGTCTAGACCCTTCCGTAGTCATGCATCATCTAGTGGTCCATCCGGATGCTAAACCTGTTAAACAAAAACTTAGAAAAATGCATCCCAAAGTGGCTCTACTAGTCAAAGGGGAGTTAGAAAAACTCCTGAATGTTATCTTTATACAAGCTATTGATTATGCTGAATGGATCTCAAACGTAGTTCCAGTCACCAAGAAAGAAGCTACCAAAGTTAGGGTTTGCACAGATTTTAGAGATATTAACGCCGCATGCCCTAAAGATGACTTTCCTCTTCCAAACATGGATCAAATCATTGACTTTACTGCCGGGAGTGGGATGATGTCCTTAATGGATGGATTCTCTGGTTATAATCAGATCAGGATAGCTCCTGAAGACCAGGCTAAAATAACCTTTATTACCCCCTGGGGTACCTTTTGCTGGAAAGTGATGCCATTTGGCTTAAAGAACGCCGGTGCAACTTATCAACGAGCTATGACCTATATTTTTCATGATATGATGCATGATATCCTACATGATTATGTAGATGATATTATAGCTCGCTCTATTATTGAAAATAATCATTTAGATGATTTAAGGAAAGTCTTTAATCGATTACGAGAATATCTCATTCGATTAAATCCAGCAAAATGCATATTCGGAGTTAAATCCGGCAAACTCTTAGGGGTTTTAGTTTCTTTACGTGGTATTGAAATCGACCCTCTCAAGATTGCGGCCATCACTGATATGCCCGCACCTACTAATATATCTGAGTTACGAAGTTTACAAGGTAAACTTCAAGCCATCCGTCGCTTCATCGATAAGCTGGCGGACAAAACTGGTCCCTTTCTTAAACTCCTTAAGAAAGATGTCCCTTTTAATTGGGACACATAATGTAGAGAAGCTTTTGAACTTCTCAAACAATACCTCCTTAATCCACCTGTGCTTTCACCACCTAAATCTGATCGCCCATTTCTCCTATATATTTCAGCTTTAGATTCTCGCCTTAGGGGCTATGTTAGCTCAACTTGATGATGAAAAGCGAGAACGTGCTAATTATTATATTAGCCGAACCTTCATCAGTTATGAAACCCGCTACAAAGCGTTGGAAAAGCTATGTCTAGCAGTCATGTTTGCTATGCAAAAATTATGACATTATATGCTTAGTCAAAAAACTTATGTCATTGCTAAATATGACCCCTTAAGGTATCTCATGAGTCGACCTTATTTATCGGGTCGCACAGCCAAGTGGGTTCTTGCTCTAAGCGAGTTTGATCTCACATTCATAGGACAGAAGTCTATTAAGGGTCAAATCATAGCAGATCAATTAGTTGTTGCACCCTTAGAGTCTACCCATCCCCTCATCATCGAGTTTCCAGATGAATGCCTTCAATTAGAGGCAGACCATACCGAACAATGGTCCTTATACTTTGATGGAGCCCGATGCATGAGTGGGGCCTGGTGCGGGTATTATTTTAATATCTCCGCAAAAACATCTTATTCCTCTCGTCCTTCAAATTGACATTTGCTTGCACCAACAACACCGCTGAGTATGAAGCTCTAATCCTTGGATTACGAGCTGCCCTAGCGCTAAAAATTAAACACCTTTTAGTTTTTGGTGATTCTCAACTGGTTATAAACCAAATTAATGAAGTTTATCAAACCCGAGATGATAAACTGTGCCCATATAAGGCCTATGTTTTACAATTAATGTCTTTATTTGATCAAGTTACCTTAGAAGCTATTCCTCGAACTAGCAACCGTGCAGCTGATGCTATGGCCGCAGCTGCATCTCTCCCGCCCTTGGAGTTAGATGACGAATATGCCACTATCATTATTCGTCGACTCCAGGAACCCGCTTCAAATAAGTCATGCTTAGAGCCTTTGGATGTGTTTCTAATCAATGAAACTACTCCCGAACCTTGGTATACAGACATATTTGATTTTCTCCAAAATGGGACTTTCCCTGCCAATTCTAATAGAAACCAACGTCGGTTATTACGTCGACGAGCAAGTCGATTTGTAATAATTGGCAATACTTTATATAGGAGATCTTTTGAAGGTATCCTATTAAGATGTTTAAACTTAGAAGAGTCTAAATCAGCCTTGAGTGAAGCCCACGATGGATCTTGTGGAGGACACTTTAGTGGTAGTGTCATTGCTAAAAAGCTCCTTCGGATAGGATACTTTTGGCCTACCATGGAAACAGATGCACATGAGTATGTGCGCCATTGCGACAAGTGTCAAAAACATGCTGACCTTGTCCATGCGCCTGCACAAGAGCTGCAGGCTATTTCTTCTCCTTGGCCCTTTTCTAAATGGGGCTTGGATATTATTGGCAAAATCAATCCCGTGTCATCTGATGGACACAAGTTCATCATAACCGCCACTGAGTATTTCACGAAGTGGGTCGAAGCTATGCCTTTAGCTTCCTGCACTGGCACACAAGTTTCTAAATTTATTTTTAATCAAATCATTTGCAGGTTCGGAATTCCTGCCAATCTCATCTCTGACAATGGAACTTGTTTCAAAAATAAAGATGTTAAAAAATTATGTCAAAAATATAAGATTCAACATCGCTGGTCCACTCCCTATTATCCTCAGGGTAATGGTCAAGCATAAGCATCTAACAAAACCTTAATCAAAATTCTCAAAATATTGGTCAATAAAACTGGCCGTGACTGGCACATTCAATTATATCCAACCTTGTGGGCCTATCGAACTAGTGTTCGAACCCCCACTGGAACTTCACCATTTGTTTTGGTATATGGTGCTCAAGCAGCTTTTTCCATTTGAATTGGAAGTTCCTTCTTTGGCTCTCGCTACTTCAAGATACCGAAGTAGGAGACGAATATCGTGCTGGCAGACTCAATCACTGGAACTCCTAGATGAAAAATGCATCAATGCTTTGGAGCATCTCCGTGCTTATCAAAACAAGCTTAAAAGATCATATGCTAAGAAAGTTCGTCATCGATCCTTTGAGATTGGCGACCTTGTTTTAAAAGAAAATAAAAAAAATACAAATGCAACTAAGGAACTTAAAGGTAAATTTGAGCCCAATTGGCTTGGACCATACATTATTACTGCTAAATTTGAATCAGGAGCATATAAATTATCTACCTTAGATGGTAAAGAACTTAAAGAACCCATGAATATTTTGCATCTTAAACGTTACTATGCATAAATTTGGTCGTTTCATCCTTGTATATAATTGTTTTCAAAATTTTTATCTTATATTTCTTTCAAATTTATAAAAATCCAAAAACATCAAAAATATTCATAATCATCCAAAATCTTCAAAAACTATCTATTGCATTTATTTAAAGCACTTGTTAAGTTCTTTTTGCTCAAAAACAAAAATAAAACCAAAAATCAAAATAATGATAAAAATATAATAACAGCTATATACTTGACTCTTTCGAAACCAAAATAAAATAAAGAAGAAAGAGAGAGTCAACATTCTCAAAAACTTCTCAAAAAATCATTTATATATATTTTCTTACAATCATTGCAGTTATATGTTTCAAATTATTTTGGGATAAATTAGCATTTACTTGGAATCCCTCACTTGCACACTCACAACAATAAATATCTTGGTTTTATCTAGCATGATTACTAATCTCTCTTATATCAAAGTCCACAAAATTCAATTAAATAAAGTTTGAGCATAGAGAATTGATCTTGTTATTTACTTAAACCAAGCACATCTTTTCACAATAAAATGATTATATTTGTAATTTCCATGTTTTGCTACATAGTAGAAGTGATTTCTTGAGCGAAAAGTTTCCCCTGCTATCCTATCATGCACATGGTCTAGAATCTTTGAGAATTGGCAAAAGGACAAGCTCACCCCTACCAGAATAAAAATCCCTTGCTCTACAGCTAATCCGAGCAAGTATCCCTAGCAAAGAAAAAGAGAAAGAAAAAGTTCAAGAAAGAAAAAAGAGAAAAGAAAAATGTTATTTTATATCATTTCAGCAATGTTCCAAGCATTATCAAGCAAAAGAAATACAAAAAGAAAAATAAGCAAAAGAAAACAGAAAGCAAAAGCAAGAAAGCAATAAAATCCCTTCCCTACCCTTTGAAAAGAAAAGAAGGGTTGATGAGCTTGAATCCCTGGAATTCTCAATTATTCGAAAACTGTGAGGTAAGCCCCATAACAGGTGGTTTGTGCCCAACCTGCTTGGCCTTGGGTAACTCCTAGCGTGGTGATATGTCTGTCACATTAGCGACCTTCTTTTGTACAGACCTATGTCTCCTTATGGATTAGCTAGCTCTTGATAATCCGACCTACATAGTAGTTTAGTATGGTTATATGCATCTACATCATGGTTAATGAACACTTATTTGGTTTCTTCAAATCACTTGTATCATATTATCTTGCTCAAAACTGGTAAATGAACAATGCAATTGCACACACATTTGTATTTGAGAGATTTTGTGTATCATTATGATAAATCAAGATCGGAAATGAATTCACATATGCACATGGGATTCCTTATAAATCTAACTTTTGTCTTCAAAATAATTTGAAATATTATTTTTGCAACTTGTTTGGAATAAATCAAGTACAGTTGTTTACCACAAAGACAACTATATAATAGAAAAATCAAAAATTTCTTTCAAACTACACAAAACATATACATATATATCTGGTTGACTTTCGCGACGATGGTATAGTTTCAAAACCAAAATTGGAATTTTATGCCTAGCGCAAGTCCTCATTTTCATATTTTCTGTTCATCAAAAATCAACCATGCAATAAAACTATCTTTTTTGGATTTTCGCGATGATGGTATAAGTCTATACCTACATATTCTATGCCTAGCGCAAACCATTGTAACAATTTTTATTCCCCATTTATTAAAAAACATGAAAACCATATGACTTAATTCATTATGTTACACAAATTATGCTTTTCAAAAGCAAACACATTTTCATTATTTCATGTCATTATGTCAACCTACAATTTTGCAATGATGGTATAATTCCTAAAGAATTATCCAAAAATTTTATCATACTTAGGAATTTATGCCTAGCAAAAATCATTTTAAAACATTATTTCATGCACAATATTTCTTATGAAATCTGCAAAACAAACCATCATCATCATCATTTGCCCCATTGCACCAAAGTCTTAAGACAGTCTCTTAAGCACTCTTGTTCTTCTAACCATATTTCTATCCTGGGATTAGCTTGACGGCCGAGTGAGCAGCGACTCCATGAAATGGTCTATAATAGCGACAATGTCCTTTGAAATTATTGTTAGAAGTCTCTTTTTATTTTTACATCACATTACAACCAATCAATTTGTTACATCAGATTATTTCATTTCAAATATTACCAGCATGACATCAAAATTATAATATTTTAAAATAAAAAAAACAACATAATTTCTTGAATCATCAATCCAATTATCAAAACAATCAATCAAACATAAAAGCATCATAAGCATCACATAATACAAGTCATATGATCAAAATTATATCATCTCATATATATATCAACAACATATATACATCATCAAAACTGGATTGGTATGCCACAATCTGTACCTCGGCATACTCAATCCTCTATAAAAATAATAATACAACAATTTCAGTCTGTACAATGTCAGTGCAGCCCTCTAGCCTCGAGAGCCCCTCGAGCTCTCTGCCTCATCTCCTCCCCCACCCTGAGGTGGACGAGGTGGCCCCATCGCCGTCTGTGTAGTCCTCGTCCTCGATCGGGACGTGGTCCTCGATGACCCGATCCTGATCGGATCTACGATGTTAGCTGGCAGGGGTAGTCTATCCGCCTCTGGCACCAGCTGGAAGTATAATGTCTGGTAAAAGGTCAGCTGGGCGATAGCCCGTGTCAGCTCTCCAGAGCTTGCCCCTCCGCCCCATGCCCTGAGGCGTGCAATCTCATCCCGTAGCTGTGACACCTCAGCCCGGTGGCGTGCAGCCTCATCCTATAGCGTCTGCACCTGGGCCTGGAGATGATCTCTCTCCGCTCGAAGAGTAGCCATCTCGCTACTCTCTCCTGTGTCGACACCCTTGCCCTTATCGGGCGATGGTGGCCTCTATGGAGATGGGGGTCTCGCCTCCCTCCTCTCCCTCTCTCTCTACCGTGGCCTCTCCTGTGCCTGTGGCCTCCTCACCTCTCTCCCGCCGTGACCCTGGGCTGCCTCCATCGCCGCCTGGCACCGCCTCCCTATCCGATGCACAACCACATGGATCGGACCCTGTGCCCTCGTCATCCGAGGAGGGCGGATGCCTACGTACCAGGCATCATAGCCATCGGCTACTCCTACATCGTCCCCATCCACTGGCTGGATGGGGGCATCATCCGTGTCCTGGCTCCAGAACCGCTGCATGTCGGGAGCCCCGCTAACCGTAGTGTTATCCCGGACAGTCCGAGAAAACTCATAATCCCTCAAAGATGGGATCCCCTACTGTAGACCGAATTGTCGCAAAACTTGGTCGTACCTATGGAGCTCCACCTCTCCCCTCTCCATCCTCAGCCAGCAAACTCGCCTAACGTGAGCCAACTCCTGTCCATCCTCGGCCCACCCTGGATGCTCCCTCCATGGCCTCCAGGTGATCTGGTCCGGGACAAGGTCATCTAGTAGCCTCCGAGACATAGGCAGATCTATCCGTCATTGTGCCCCTCTCCGGAGCCACCAGTAGAAGACTCGGGGCCTCTCCCCATCAACCCCTATCAGAGGAAGCCCTATCGGCCTCCGCACCGCAATGTGCTCCCAGCACCAAACCTGTAGGAGCGATGTCATGACCAGACATCGGCCGCCCTTGTACACGACCCCATACAGGATCCTGTACAATCGGCATAGAACAAAACTGCCCCAAGAGAATCTGTAGCCGTGATCCCGCATATCGCAGATCACATCTGCGAGCATCCACGGCACCCTGCACCCACTCTGGTGGCACAACAAAAGTCCACCAACCACTCCAGCTAGAACCCGTGTGAGTGTAGATGCCCCAGGCATCTGGCGCAGTGCCTCGATATTAACTTCGCCCTTCTCCAGGGCGAAGCTCGGGTCACCACACAGTCGTCCCATAGCACGGCCCTGATTGGCCGTAGGAGTAATCAGCCGTCCTTGTATGGGGATTCTCAGAATCCTCCATACATCCTCCAAAGTGGGAGTCATCTCCCCTGTAGGTAGCCGAAAATAGGAAGAGCCCGGATACCACCTCTCTGCTAGGGCCGTCAGTAGCCCCATATCTGTGGATACTTGTGGCATCTCCGCCACATGCTGCAAGCCGGCCTGTGCCAGCTGATCCCGCTCTGCCTGTGTGAGAGCGGCCAAGTCATCTCTCAACCCTCCATACTTCCACTCCCTGCTCTTTAGTAATCCTCTCTGCAAACATAAACAACAAAACAATAAACAATCATTAATAACAATTCAAGTAAATAATAATGCAAGTTAAAATTCAATTTTGTGCAATTGATGATATCGCCCACTATTGGACGATATCGTCCCAAATTTGAGCATAATCGTCTCCGATTTCGCAGTTCGAAATCGTCCCTAATTTGACGAAATCGTCCCCCTTTCGACGATTTCGCCTCGGGCGAAATTGCCGAAATTGAGACGATTTCGTCGAAATCAGGACGATTTCGTCCCGACGACGTCGACGGCCCAAAAACGGCCGCGATGCTCAAAAATCACCTAAAAATTACCTACAAAGCATGTCAAATTAAATTAAAGCATCCTAGTTAAGTCTAGACTCTTACCCGTAGACCGCGCCGGACCTCTGTCGATCTGTGCGTCGTCTCCACCATTTTTTGCTTCAGAGCTCTAAAAACCAGAAAATGAACAGTAAAATGAATTAGGGTTTTACCCTATTTTTCTTAATTTTATTTAAAAATAATTTTTTCTTTTTCGCGTTTTTACCTCAAACGTTCGATTTGGGTAAAAACACGGAGGGGGCACCATAGTAAGCTGTCGTACGATTCGACCAAGAATCGTCGCCTAAAAATGGGAATAATTTTTGCTTTCTCGTAGATCGAGAAGAACTCATCTTTAACGCATTTTCTTCGAAAAATTCGCTAAAGAGGGGGCAAAATGTAGCACCCTAAAATTGGCGCAATAAAATTACAATAATTACATTCACCTTAGTAAATAATTTAAAATTCAAATTTAACCTCCCAAACCGCCCGTTAACCGTCGGGTAATCCGTTTCCCCTTTTTCGTGCCAATTTTAGAGGTTGTTTTGACCGTTTGACGATATCGTCGCCGATCAGACGATATCGCCCCAAATTTGACGATTTCGTCTGGACTAGGACGTCCAGACGATCTTGTCGCAAAACTGATTTTGCAAAGTTAGCTTCTGTTCCAACGGGTCTCCAATCCGAGCAGAAGCGTGTCTGCGCCGTTAGAGACCCTCCCCCGTTGGAGATCTCCCAAATTGGGATGATCTCCAACCTCCTAACTACTCCCCTAAGCCTATTTAATCCTAAACTATTCCCTTAGCACCCCCTTGGCTGAAATTATCTGCAATTTAACTCCATCTACGTTGAAACATCCCAATTTTCATTTGCACTGGTCCCATACCAATTTTGTTGCAGGTACATCACTATTTTTCAGCCGGAGCCAGCACACATCGTCGTCGACGAACCTGTTCAGATCGGAGGTGAACCTGTCCAATTCGAGACGATTTCGTACTGATGCGAGATGATCTCGACTGCAGTCCATATTGAGGCAATCAGTGCCTGAAGTTTGCACTTTTCAAACTTTTCTCTACTATTTTATTCTGCAAATTAGATAGTTAATTCAGTGTTTATGTTATTTTGCATTTGGAGTTCACCCATTTAGCTTAGATTGCATATTAAGATCATGATTTGTCATTATAATATTGTAATTTGTTTGAATTTATGTTCATAACTGTTATTCAGTATTCATACAGTCATTTGGTGTCGTTTCCCTCTGTTAGTACAGTAGTATTCGTTGTGTTTTGTATCTGTTTTTCTGCTTGCAGGTCTCTGACGAATTCGTTTGACGAATTCGTCAGATCTCAGATGATTCGTCAGATCTCAGACGATTCTGTCAGATCTCAGATGATTCTGTAGAATTCCAGATGATCCTGACTGCTTCAAACATCAGAATCATCACCAGACATCCGGATCAGGTATTCCGCATTTGTACTCTGTCAATTCTCTGTTTTATGTCTTTAAATCTGTTTTTTGTACTCATTGAATTTGCATTTTCATATAGATTAATCTAGATTCATTTGGCCAAACCTAGGATATGAATGCTTAAGGTTAAAAACGAACACATTAAAACACATTCCAAACCTAGGCGTGGAAACTGCCCTTAAATGTTTCCTGGTGAACCCACCATCCATCGAAAAATCATCAAAATACACCTCCCTTGAGAGGCGGGACCTTCGCAAAGTCCTCTCAGTCCGAGGTACCGCGACATCCTTTTCCCATCCTCCTTCCGGGCACGGATCCAATAGCCTGAAGGTAAGGATGCGAAAAATTTGGAGCGATACATTCATATTTAAAATCTATTATCATTGTGAAAGGACATTTATTATTTAATATATATTATATCATTTTTCAATAAAAAACTTCCATAGATTTAAAACATGATAATATCACTAAGCATTTGCTAGTAGATTGATAAGCCTATTTTTTATATTCTATCTAACTACAATCTATATAAGACAATTTCATATTCTATCCAATTTCAACCTAAGTAACTTTCACATGATAAGTAAAATGACAACTAAATAAGATATGGCACAAACATCTTTCCAGCACGAAATAAATACAAGATTTATAAATCACAATTTACTAAGGCTATATTTCAATGTAACAAAAAACACCTTTATTTTCCTTTTACGAATCTACTCATTAACAATTCTCCATTGGAGTAAAGTATTTTCACACCAAAATCTCTATAGTTTTTAAACATCATTTCACTAATTTTGAAAACTAATATCCATGAGGTTCATTAAATGGTGACATCAATTTGGATTTTATCTATTGAGTGAATAAATCTACTCAATCTAATTTTATCCTTAATTAGTATGAGTTCCTAATCATGTTCATTTTTTGAGTGCGCTACTTTATGAAAATTTGACTTAGAGGTTTATGAAATTCACATTTTAATCATTTAAATAATACAATGATGGAATAATTTAATTTAAATCTAATGTTCGATGACATCGGAATATTCTTATTTATCCATACACTTTATAAGCTTAATTACCGATCTACTATGATAAAAAGAGCATAATATGGATGTATTGGCTAGAATTATCACTATACCAAGATTCTAATCAAATTAATTTCATTCAACAATACTTTTCTTATGTTCTAATAAAGGAGAGCTGAAAATTGTATTTATACTAAGACAAATATGTCATGCAAGAAAATTAAAAAGGGGTTATATTATATTTAACTACTACCAACATATTCAAATTCATATAGAATACAAAATTTTTGTCCAACTCAAGAAACTATTAAGCAATATATTTTTCATTAATAAGCAATTGACAACGAAGCTATTTTAAAATAAATTATAACTAAATATCAAAAGGCACTAACACACCCTTCCTATTCAATTGCTATATATATGTGTGTGTGTTTGTGGAAATGAAAAATGATAATTAAACAAATATTCATGAACGATAATAAAAATTTAATAATATTTAAGGAATTTCAAACTATATTAAACCGCTAAAGTACACATACTACCCAAATAATAGGATCTTTTGGAAACATTTATATTATTATGACTTGGAATTATTTTAGATAAGGTACTACATTTACATGCACGGATATACCATCAAGAGAATAAAAATTTAACAAATCTTGAAATTATCAACATACATTACAAACTCAACAAACGTAATTTTTAATAAATGATTTAATATGGAAATTTCATTTCCATTGGGTTTCTAACTCAAAGCCAATGATAAAATTAGCAAGAAACCGAAAATCATATTTACTATAGCTCTACCTGTAGTGTATAAATTACTCTAGAACCTGGTTCATCACAGCATCAATTTGACATAGAATCTGATCTCTAGGATATCATCAATCGAAAAAAGTAGGAGATGACTTGAAATGTGTAGGATCGGAATGACCCACATAAAAGGATGAATGCAACTATATGAATATTTCAAATGCATAATTCCAAAGAGAATACACATACTACATAGTAAGTTTTATATATATATATATATATATATATATATATATTTCCACATAACTCACAGATACATATGAGAAGACTTAGAGTAGTTCCTTCTACACAAACCGTGGTAGTCTCTCCAAGAGAATACTAATTAAGTTTTTAGTTTTTCACTATAAGTTTCCAATAGTTTGATGCCCATAAAATAATAGTTTTGTGTGCATATTTTTGAGTAGAGGCTTAGAAACGTAAGCAATAGCACATAATTTCAACATCTAAGGCACTCAATACTAAGATAGTTTCAGTTCAACAAACCATGAGTGTAGATAATAAATATATCCAACTTCAAATAAATATTTTAATTCAATTAATTTCAAATAGATGCTCACATGCATAATAAAATTAATACTATTAACAATTATTTAAAATAGTAATACAACACAGGAAAGTATAGTTACTCAACACAACAAAGTATAAACATCAAAACTATGACCTGGAAATAACTTGTTGATTCTAAATTATTCTCCACTCAATCCAATTTTCCAAATGATTTCAAGAAATTCTTTGCCACACTCAGAGAAGGTTTAATTCAGCCTTATATATAAATCAAGCATAAGAATTCAATGAAACATACGGTAAGTAATGCATGCAAATAGACTACTAAATGGCATTACACTTCGTGGTCCAAAAGAGGGGGAATGTTTAAATATATGTATATAGAATTATTAATTATATAAAAAGGGCAATGCTATTTTTATTTTTATATTGTTTATATTTATATACTAATATTATATATATGTGTATTTTGTTTTGTTTTATTATTTTTATTATTTATATATTATATTATATTATGTTATATTATATTATATTATATATTTTTATGAAATAAAAGTATATATACATGAAATAAGCAATGTATGATACATAGTCCAATAAACAAAGCATATGCATGATGCAAACAACAATCAGGATGCTCCTATATGAAATACATTTTGGTGAGCTTCCATGTACTCATAGACCATGGTGTTTTTCACACCTCCATCATATTCCTCCTTACCTCTTACGGTCACTCCTAATTTATCCGCCTAATGGAGGGTACCTGTTAGCGTACTTTCTATTTCTTCATTTGTATCCTTGCGCAATTGTTATTTTGTTATAACAAATTGCTAATACGGCTGGTTGGTTTGGCAACCTCCGGCAATTTGTTAAATGTAACCTTATATATTTGGTTTGCTGAATAATACGAGTTGTTCGTTGGTTTTCTACATGGCATCAGAGCCAGCGATGTGCAGGGAGGCGTGACGAGAAGCCGAGGTTGGAGAAACTGGGCGGTTGTGCAGTTAATTTTTTTTTTTTTGTCACGCAGACGCGACAGAAGGAGAAAGCAGCCAGACTCCCCACCGCTCGTCGAAGCAGACGCAGCCGGCGCGCTGCGTCGCAGGAGGGCCCGGACCCCGTTGCGCACGGTCAACTGGAACGAGCGTCCAGGAGGGAGGGACCACTCCCCGTGCGTACGACTATCGCAGACACGCGACACAGGAGGGCCCACGCTTCCCCCCACGCAACGTCTGTCACAGACGCGCAACCAAGAGGGTACGCGCTCCCCCGCGCAATGTCTGTCGCAGACGCGCGACAGAGGAACTGTCGTAGCAGGCTCGTGCGACAGTCTATCGCGCAGGCCGTGCGACAGGAGGGGAGCCCCCCCCTTGGCCGACGCTGCGGGGGGAATTTAAATTTCCCGCCCGCCGCGGTAGGAGGGGTATAAACCCCCCCCCCTAGACTGCGTCATTTAGATGCAGCTCCGGGCCTGCGTCAAGTAGACGCAGCTCCCCCCCCATTTTTTTTTTTGCGGAGCGCGCGCGACTTCACACCCCCGCCGCTTCCATGTAAAAAAAACTTCCATGTAAAAAAAAAAAAAAAAAAAAAAAGCAGGGAAGCCTCCCCCCCGTCGAATTTTTTGTTGAAAAAAAGAAAAAAACACAGCGCGCGCGTCTGGAACGCAGCGTGAATTTTTTTTTCGAAAAATATAAGAGCGCCGAGAAGCAGCAAAATCCGGACGGAGCAGGAACCGGAGGCCACAGCAGAGGAGGAGGACCATTCGGGGTTGAAAAGGGAGAAGCTCAATTGATCCTTTCGGATCAGCCCGCTGGCTCACGTGGTCGTGAGTCGTGCGGTTAAGGCTCAGGGAGCCTGCAGGTCGGGGGTTCAAATCCCGCCGACTCCCCTCAGGTATATATATTTTTTTTCAAAGTAATTTTTAATTATTATTATTTTTAATTAAAATTTTTAATTTTAATTTTTTTAATATAGTTTTAAACTTTATAAATTAAAATTTAATTTTAATTTATTTTTTCTAAAGTTTTTAAAACTATAGAAATTGAAATTATTTATTTTAATTTTAAATAAATAATGATTATAAAAATGCTTTGTTAAAGAAAGCCTTTTAAGGGGGGATATTTTTTCAAAAATCAAAGGGGGATTGAGAGTAATTTTATGAAAAATAGCAATTTGGCATTGTAAAAGGTGCATTTTCGGCTGTGACCGACACCTTGTGGGTTATTCTTGTGGGAAATTTTTTTTGTTGTATGTTGCATATTTCATTTTTGCACTATAACATTAAAAATTAAAATCAAAACACTCCCTAAGTCCCCGGAATATAAAACCCATCTGTGCAATTTTATTACACTGCAGTGTTCGGTATTTGCGATACCTCTGGCCAGCACTTACAGGTAAAGCTGTCGTGATTTGGCTACTGTATCCGCCACCTAATATAGCTGCTATAACGACGTCTAAGCTTGTTCTCTATAAATCATCGGGGAGGAATAAGTATGCCATTTTTTGCATTTTTTACTCCATCCACTACCCTTTATCGCACTTGTGTTTAGGCGTAAATCCTGATGAAGTATTCTTCATAGTGTATAGGGGAAGTTACGCCCCACGCATGAGAAGAATCTTCTATGGTAGGTGCCATCAACAAGGCGATTCCCTTTCAGTACCGCTTATGTTCCACGTATCATATGATCTCTAAATTTCACCTATAGTCTCCCTCACGTAAGGGCGGGTGATTTTTGTTGATATTTCTAAATACCTATAGTTTCCCTCATGTAAGGGCGGGTATTTTGTACGGTATATTGGCCTAGCAAAAGGTATATAGAAAGGGGGACCAATTTGGTGATATAAGGAACCTTCACTATGGCCACTGTTGCAAAGTTGATGACTGATCCGCATCAGTTATTGAAAGGTCCAAATTATACACCATGGAAACATAAGATGAAGGCTATTTTCCAAATGGAAGATTTGTGGGATATTTTTACTGGAGTAGCAACCGGGCCTTCACCAACGATAGGATCCACAGGGTCCTTCAACGGATCAGATTGCTTTTGACAAGAAAGACAGTAGAGCAAAGGTGCTCATTTTGTTTGTTGTTTCGGATGAAGTGCAACCTCATATAGCTGATAAAGCAAGTGGTAAAGAGGCATGGGATGCCCTTAGAACCATCTATGAGGGGAAGAATGAATCCACCATTCTTCATCTTCAACAAAAACTTCATAACCTGAGTTTGAGACAGGGTGAAACAGCTTGAACTCTTTACGTGCAGAGTGTCCGAGTTGAAAGAGAAATTGAGTTCTTTAGGAGATACTGTGGACGAAAAGCTTCTCATTTCACTTGTGATGAGAGCTTTACCTTCTTCATTTGATATGTTGATAACCTCCATCCAGGTGTCCCAACGACAAATTACCTACATCGAGTTGGTCAATCTGCTCCAACAATAGGAGGCATGCCAACTTCACAAGGATGATTCTTCCAATACAACCCTATACACCAACAGGCAGGGTTCTAGGAAGAAAGGTAATGGGCAAAAAGGAGGCAAATTTCAGAAAGGAGGAAATTCTCAACAGGATATGAAAGGAAAAGGCAAACAACCTCAATAGAAGAAGAGGTGGTGCAAGATCTGTGAGAAAGACAACCATGACACCAACAGGTGTTGGCATAAGAACAAGCAGAAAGGCCAAAACAAACCACAAAATAAGAACAAGCAACCCCAAGTGAATGTTGTTGTTGAAGAATCTGACTCAGATTCTGAATGGGCACACAAGGTGCTCATGACTACCACAGATTCCACACAGAGGGATCCTATTTGGTATGTCGATTTTAGAGCTAGTAAACATATGACTAGCGACAGATCGTGGTTTGAATCATTTGTGGCCAAAGAGGGCAAACCTGTCACAATTGCTGATGATAAAACCTACAGGGTTCAGGGAGAGGGTATAGTTTCAGTCACTCTTCCTGATGGCAAGTGTCAAATTGACAAGGTCCTCTATGTTCCAGGATCGGCCAATAATTTGTTGTCAGTGACACAAATCCTGGACAGAAATATGGTTGTCAACTTTCGTGTTGAGAATGGAAAGAAGTGTTGTACAATTACCAAGAAGGGTAAGCAGATTGCAACAGCTTCATATAAGCATGGATTATTTGCACTAGATGCTATCTCTACTCCACATGTTGCCATGATCTGTCTCTACCAAGGAGGCAACTTCCCTATGGCACAAGAGATATGGGCATCTTAGTTCTGGCTACTTACTTGAGCTCAGCAAGTATGATATGGTAAAGGGTATTCCTTCCCTTTCTACCACATTGCCAGTGTGCTCTGACTGCTTGGCAGGAAAGCAGCATAGAGTACCATTTGAGAAGAGCTCTACAAGAGCAAGAAAACCTCTGGAGCTAATTCACACCGATCTATGCGGTCCTTTCACACCCAACAGTTGTTGGAGGGAAGAGGTACTTTCAGTTATTCGTAGATGACTACTCACGAAAGATGTGGGTTTTCTTTCTCAAACTGAAATCTGAAGCTTTCGCATTCTTCCAACAGTTCAAGAAATCCGTTGAGAAGGAGTCAGGAGCTTCTATCAAAACCCTTCACTCAGATCGAGGGGGAGAGTTTACCTCTAATGAATTTTCTGCATTCCTAGATAAGCATGGGATCAAGAGACAGCTTAACAACTCGCCTATACTCCTCAAAGAAATGGAGTTGCTCGAGAGAAGGAACCGTTCTATCATGGAAATGGTTCGTTGTATGCTCACGAGTGCAACTCTTGGGCAACAATATTGGGCAGAAGTCGTCACCACCGCAGTTGTATCTTTTGAATAGGGCACCCACAAAGGCCCTAAAATGAATGATTCCACAGGAAGCATGGAGTGGTTGAAAACCCTCCATATCTCATCTACGTATTTTCGGATGTCAAGCTTTCATGCACATACCGAAAGAGAAAAGGAAGAAACTAGATGAGAAAACACTGAGATGTATTTTTCTTGGATATTTTGAGCACTCTAAAGGATATCGGTTGATAGATCCTTTGACCAAGAAAATTCATATCAGTAGAGATGTTGTCTTTGATGAAGCTTTCACATCACAGAGCACATCTAATGTACACCAAGATATTGTGGAACCTAAGGAAGAGGAGATTCCTTCGTTAGCACAGAAAGGAGGTCCTTCTACATCTTCTTCAACTCCACCGAAGAAGAATCCTAAATGGTGTACAAATACAATCAGAGATGCAAATTTATCCACTCCTCCAATTTGAATTTGGATAGACCTCGTACACGTAGTATGGCTCAAAAGGAAAGAGAAGCCAGAGAAACTGGTGAGGTTGATGATCTTTGTCAATATTTTGAGGAACTTTCTGTGACTCCAAGTAGAGAAGTTGAGGATATGGATATTGATGATGACAGGGCATTCATGTCTACCATAGATAGTCTTGAACCTGCATCAGTGCAAGATGCTCTCAGTGAGCCTCAGTGGAAGGCCGCTATGGATACAGAGTATGAGTCTCTGATGAAGAATAAAACTTGGAAGCTTGTTGATCTGCCGCATGGAAAGAAACCTATTGGCTGCAAATGGGTATACAAAGTCAAGTACAAGGCAGATGGAACAATTGATAAGCATAAGGCCCGACTTTTTGCAAAGGGCTATGCTCAAAAGGAAGGCATCGACTATGAGGAAACTTTTGCACCTACTGCTCGGATGACCACAATTCGGGTTATGTGTGCTATGGCAGCACAATATGGGTGGAAAGTTCACCAAATGGATGTCAAAAGTGCCTTTCCAAGAAGAAGTCTATATGACTCAGCCTGAAGGATTTGAAGTGGAAGGCCAACAGCAGAAAGTTTGCAAATTGGTCAAATCCTTGTATGATCTGAAACAAGCTCCTCGAGCTTGGTATATAAAAATGGACAATCACCTTATGCAGCATGGATTTAAGAGATGTCCGTCAGATGCAAACCTCTATTTCAAGAAACAGGGTTCTGAGATAGTGTTGCTTGTACTCTATGTGGATGATCTGCTCATTACAGGGAGTTCAGAAGATATGATCTCTACTGTCAAAAGAAACTTGTGAAAATATTTTGAGATGACAGATCTCGGACTTCTCCATTACTGTCTTGGTCTGGAATTCAGCCAGAAGGAGCACACCATCAAAGTGTCTCAGAAAAAGTATGCCAAGACATTGTTGGATAAATATCGCATGACTGACTGCAAGCCAATGGCAACTCCTATGGAGAATGGACTTCAGTTATCGTGATATGATGACTCACCTCAGGTAGATGGTACTCTCTATCGACAGTTGATTGGGAGTCTCATATATCTGACCAATACTAGGCCAGATATCATTTTTGCTATCAACTATCTTTCGAGGTTCATGCAGGAGCCTAAGACCACTCATTGGAAAGCAGCAAAACGTGTTCTTCACTATGTCCGTGGTACTATGGAATATGGCCTAGAATACAAGAGGAACAACAAATTCTTCTTGCAAGGATACACGGACTCCGACTATGCCGGATCATTTGATGATCGCAAGTCAACTTCTGGATACATTTTTCATCTGGGATCCGGTCCTGTCTCTTGGCACAGTAAGAAGCAACAGGTGGTTGCTATTTCTTCAATAGAGGCAAAATATCGTGCTGCACGTGAAGCTGTGTGTGAAGTGATATGGTTACGTCGCATTCTGACAAGTATGGGCCATCCATCAAAATCTCCAATACACTTGTTTTGCGACAATCAGGGTGTTCTGAACCTCGTCAAGAATCCAATCCATCATGAAAAAACAAAGCACATTGACACACAATGTCATTTCATTCGAGAGGAAGTTCCAAAGCACCGAATTCAGCTTCAAAGACATTCCCACCGATGCTCAAGTTGCAGACATTTTCACTAAGGCACTTGGACGTGTCAAATTTGAATTGTTTCGCAGCTCACTTTGTATTGCAAAATAATGTAAGGGGATGTTAGTAGTCTAGTATAGCTATTAGTTATTACATTACCCAAATAATGTAACAAAGGGGGGTGTTAGCGTACTTTCTATTTCTTCATTTGTCTCCTTGCGCAATTGTTATTTTGTTATAACAAATTGCTAATACGGCTGGTTGGTTTGGCAACCTCCGGCAATTTGTTAAATGTAACCTTATATATTTGGTTTGCTGAATAATACGAGTTGTTCGCTGGTTTTCTACAGTACCCAGTTCTCTCGAACTACCTTCTCAAATGATGGATATTTGTTCTTGCAGTAACAAATTCATCAACAATACCATATTCAAAAAGCAAAAGTAAATATAGATATATATTCTAGTGGGGCTATTACGTTCTCCCCCAATAGGATTAAACATAGCCCCTATGTTTGTAAAGCATGCTTAACTAAATTATGCATTAATCCTAATTTCATGTTAAATATAATTCACATCCATTCATAAATATATAACAAATAATATATATATATACTAATATTTATTCAAATAAATAAGAAAAATATTCTTTCATATCAACAAATTTCTCCCTTGTGGCATTATTTTGAGAATATTGGTCCCACTGGACCTTACATTGATCAAGTTTCCTCTTTCTAAGTTGTTTAGTTTAAAATCCAAGGATATTAATAGGTTGCACTTCAATGCGATGGGGATCTAACATCTTTAAATGAGAAACATTTCAAACATGGGAAGGGTTAACAAAATATCTTGTAAGGAGGGACATGTGGAAGGTATCATGAATTTTGGATAAATTGGGTGCTAAGACCAATTTATAGGCAACAATATTGATTTTGGAAATAATATCAAGAGGGCCCACAAATCTTGGGTTGATCTTGGAAGATTTAATTGAGATTTTTTAAGGTTTCACCCTTAAGAATACTATATCACCTACAAAGAATTCTCTTGGTTTCCTCTTAAGATCACCATAGCTCTTATGATGATCCAAGGCTTCTTTGATCCTTGAACATATTTCTTCTAATTGCTTCTCAATTGTTTTGACAATATCTAATTTGATTATTACTTGATATTTCAAATTATCCCATGATAAATAAGTCCTACATCTTCTCCCGTACAAGGCCTCAAAAGGCGCCATGCCCAACATAGCATGATAACTATTATTGTATAAAAACTCTATAAAGTAGAGGTAGTCTTCCCATTTTATCTGATGGTCCATGCAATACATTTGTAGCATATCTTCTAGGACCTGGTCAACTCTTTCATTTTTTTCATCTAATTTTGGGTTATATACAGAGTTGATGTTAAGCTTTGTACCCCAAACTTGGTACAAATATTGTCAGAACTCAGTTGTAAATTGAGAGTCTCTACGTAAGATAATTACTTCTAGGAAATCATGCAGTCGTACCACTTCTCTAGAAAAATTTTATGTTATGGTAGGTGCATCATCTTGCACATTCCTAGGTATAAAATATGTTACTTTGGTTAATTTATCAACCACTACAAGTATGGAATAATATCAAAAGTGGGTCTTGCATATTCTGACTACAAAATCCATATAAATAACCTATCATTTGTTAGTAGGAATATCATAAGGATTAAAATGACCTGTTGGATGTAAGTTCTATGCTTTAACTTTTTGAAATTCCAAGCATCTTGCCACAAAATTTGTTATATCTTTATTCATGTTTGGATAGTAAAAATACTTCCTCATATTCTTGCATATTTTAACACCTCCTGGGTGCATAGAATAAGGAGTGCAATGTAACTCCTATAAAATTATATTCCTTATTTCACTATTTTTTTGAATAACTAATATGTCTTAAAAATACAAGTCATCATTGACTACAAAATGTGTGGTCTTGTCAGGTCCTTGCTCTACTTGAACTCGATTTTTCAAGAAAAATTCATCATTCTTCTGTAATTCCTTTACTTGCCCAACTAAGTTGTATTGGCACTAAGATATAGTAGATATATACCTCATCCTTCTCAAGGCATCCACTAGTTTATTCTCATTTACCTTAATATATTCAATACCAGAGTCATATTCTATGAGAAAATCTATCCACCAATGTTGTCTAGCATTTAACAATGGATGGATACAAATATTTGAGACTCTGGTGATATATCATCAATTCAAAGGGCTTCCCAATTAAATAATACCTCTAGATCTTGAGGGTATGCACAACTAGTGATAATTCTAAGTCATGGGTGGCATAGGTTATCTCATGTTTCTTTAGTTTCTAGGATTTGTATGCTATAACTACTTCTTCTTGCATAAGGATTCCTCCTAGTATTTCAATGGAAAAATATGAATAAATTATAACTTGCTTAGAATATC
Source organism: Wollemia nobilis (assembly GCA_028583015.1). Taxonomy (NCBI): domain Eukaryota; kingdom Viridiplantae; phylum Streptophyta; class Pinopsida; order Araucariales; family Araucariaceae; genus Wollemia; species Wollemia nobilis. The sequence goes on from JAQPPZ010000184.1 coordinate 221,205, forward strand.
CTCTAGGATTCCTCTAGATAAAGAATATCTACTCTTAACAGTTACCTCATTAAGAATTTGGTGATCGATGCACAACCTCAATATCTATCTTTCTTATTAACAAAAAGTATAGGAGAACCCCATGGAGAGGCACTAGGATTAATGAGTCCATTTTCCAACAAATCCTAAGGTTGAGTTTTGAGCTCTTGCAATTCAATGGGGTCATTCTATATGATGAATTTACAATTGGTGTCATTCCAAGCAGAATATTTCCGTGGAGGAAGATCTGGTAAATGTTTTGGTAATACATTATCCAACACTGGATATTTCTAAAAAAGACCCTAATTGGACTCATTTTCTTCTTTTAAAATATTTCCTTTCTCATATATCCCTACTATCTTGAAACCCATTTTTATTTCATAGTCTTATCCTTTTCCATTACTCTTTTGCTATCATCCTCAAAGCTTGCACTCTTTTCCTCTCTAGAGTTCTTCTTTATCTCTTTCAAAAGTATTTTGATAATGAAAATATGGTTTTCTAGCCTTTTAATTTACCTCCTTATGTCAATACCAACCATATATAATAGGAAGATCCTTAGGATTAAGAAACTGACTATGGATCTAATTTTTGGGTGTAGCTTTTGTACCCTAGTCTCCTTATTATCATACTTAGGTACATACTTCAGTAGTTATATAACTTTTTGATGGTACTCAAAAATAAAAAAGTTTTCTTTCTGAAAGGTGAATAATAAAATTGCTTTGTTTAAAACCTCTTCTTGAATTCATGTAGATAAATCTCCTGCTTGGGATTGATAGACTCAATATTTTTGCTTTTATTATGGGTAATCCACCAATCTAAGGCTGGTTTGACTAGGTGTATGATATTTTAGACTCTAATGAAATGAGTTTCATAAAGTGGTGTTTTTTGACCTTATTTAGCCATTTTTTAGTTGTATCTCCATCTTATCTATCATTAAATTTGGATATCTTAATAGTTTTCATATAATTGGCCAAATCAGCCCCTACCCATTTTTTCTAGTCCCCTCTGATTCCATGGGTGCCTCTTCTTACCTAAATTCTAACTATTTACCCTTAGTTAAATATTCTATTAGCCTCTATTGTTGAACAATAAACTTATGTTGTTGATCCATTTGGGCTATCTATTGTCCCATGTGTTTTCTTTGTTGATCCATATGATCATGGAGTAGTTGGTTTATTTTGGTTATATTTGTGTCCTCCCTGAAAGGTTCAATAGATTGTGACTCCTTGATCTCTTTCATTGGTCTTTCCTTTCGATGTCTCTCCTCACCCCTATCATATTTTATAGTTTATTTTCTTACTATCTTGTAGATTCCCTTTATTGAACTAACAACTTGCCCTTATTTCTGAGCTATTATAGTTTCTCAGATGGACTTCCCCTTAACTCAAGAGATATTTTTCCATAGGTGAATATGAGCTATACTAATTATTTGGTTTAGGTTTTTTCTTTCAATATCACAATATAACACAAGGTATCCTACAATCTAAGGATTTTACAGCCTATGGTTTTACTACCTAGGGCTTTAAACCAACTATAACAACCCATATATAACTCACTTGGTTGTCCAACCCAGTCTTACTCAAAAGATTTACAAAGAGAAAATTTCAACTGGATTCAAATCCATGGAAGACATAAGATAAAAATTTTAATGTGTTCAAATTGAAATCGCCCAATGTTTTCTTAGTATGAGGTATAGAATTCCTACTCTTGAGAATACTGACCATTTTAGATGGTCTACCAAGGTGGACGAGATTAGCTAGATCCCGTAAAAAGGTGTCTTTTATGAAATCATCTTCTCCTTCCTCAAGAGCATAGGTTCACAACTAGGGTTATCCTCTAGGTCCCATAACACGTAAAGGGTGGACATATAATTCCCCATCCCTTAGCATGTGGGACTTAGGTTCTCATGGCCTAGTTTTCATTTGGAATTTTATACATGCAAGGGGATAGCATAGTTATGCCTTATACCCAGTTGAAATTCCAACTACACTTGGAGTCAACTAGAGCCCACTAATACACTAGCTTAGTTCCTGGTATCTCTTGTCATGGTATGATTAATGAGAAGTCATCCTATATAAATTTTTCATTGAATCTACTAGATTTGGTGTCTAGCTATCTCCTAGCACCAATATCCTACTAGTTATATCCTAATCATACAATGAGCAAGGGATCCATCACCGTACTACTCATTCAATAGCCTAGATATGACGTCCCATACCATCCCTCATTACCTTCTCATCTTGACCTTGATCATCAAGAGTACAACCACTCTTGAATCACAATTATTACCTTACTCATAATCATCAGTGTTGGATGTTCAAAAGTTACCTTTATCACAATCACTTGTATTGAATGTTCAGGTTACACAATCCTTCTTGAAGAAAAGGTTTCATTATAGGTTTACTAGATTTCTTTAAGGATAATAATGTTTTGGTGGTGAGTAACAAGAGATTTAGCCAACATTAACAAATATTTCTTACTCATTATTTTCAACACCTTCTCTAAAATAAAATAATAATAAGCTTTAATTAAGATAACATTTACTATAAAGTAAACCCTTTATTAATCCATGTATTTTAAGCATATGACTATAATATTTCTAAACTATCAAAAATAAATTAAATATTTTCATAAAATTTTTGAGTTATAATTTCATATTTTAACCTTATAAAGAAACTTGTCTTGATAAAATATGAAGTACTTATAGTTTATGAATAATACCTAAAGTAAACATTTCTTATAATAAATGACCATTGTAAGAAAAAAATGGCATTTTATAATAAGAGTAATTCACTTAAGATAATAAGGTCCATATTTTAAATCTATTATCATTGTAAATGGACATTTCTTATTTAATAAATATTATATCCTTTTTCAATAAAATTCTTCCATTTCTTAAAAACATGATAATATCGCTAATCTTTCACTAATAGCTAGATAAGCCTATTTTTCATATTCTAGCTAACTACAATCCATTTAAGATAATTTTCACATTCTTTCCAATTGCAATCTAAGTAAATTTCACACGATAAGTAACACAAAAACTAAATAATATATGGCACAAACATCTTTCCAACATGAAATAAATACAAGGAAAGAGTTACAAATAAAAGTTTACTAAGGCTATATTTCAATATAACAAAAGAGCACCTTTATTTTTCTTTTATGAATCTACTCATTAAGAATCCTCCATTGGAGTAAAGTATTTTCATATCAAAATATCTATAGTTATTAAATATCATTTCATTAATTTTGAAAAATTAAGATCCATGAGGTCCATTAAATGGTGACATCAATCTGAATTTTATCTATTCATTGAATAAATCTTCTCAATGTGTAAAGCGAATAAATTTATCCTTAATCAAATTGAGTTCCCACTCATGTTCATTTTCCAAGTGTTCTACTTTATAAAAGTTTGACTTAAGGGTTTATGAAATTCACATAATAATCATCTAGATAATACAATAATGAAATGATTTAATGAAAATCTAACATCTGATGATATTGACATCTTCCTATTTAGCCATACACTTTATAAGCTTAATTATCGATCTACTATGAAAAAAATAGCATAATATGGATGTATTAGCTAGAATTATTGCTATACCAAGCTTCTAATAAATGTTATTCATTCAAACATTATGTTTCTCATGTTCTGATGACTCAACAATGATATTTATACTAAGCCAAATATGTCACGCTATAAAGTTAAAAAGGGGTTTTATTGTATTTAACTATTACCAACATATTCAAATTCATATAGAATACACAACTTTTGTTCAACTCAACCAACTATTAATCAATAGAATTTCCATTAATATATAAAGGATGATGAAGCTATTTTAAAATAAATTATAGCTGAATACCAAAAGGCACTAACATGCCCTTCCTATTCAATTGCTATATATATATTTGCAGAAAAAAAAAATGATAATTAAACAAAGGTTCATTAACCATATTAAAATTTTATCAACTTTAAGGAATTTCAAACTATATTAAATTGCTAAAGCATAGATACTGCCCAAATAACTAGTTCCTTTAGAAACATTTGTAATATTATGACTTGGAATTATTTTAAAGAAGGTACTACATTTACACGCATGGATATACCATCAAGAGACTAAAAGTTTAACAAATATTGAAATTACTAATAGACATTACAAACTTGGTAAACGTAGTTTTAATAAATGATTTCATATGGAAATATTATTTCCATTGGGTTTCTAACTCACACCCAATGATAAAATTAACAAGCAACTAGAAGTCATATTCACTATAATTCTTCTTGCAATGTAGAAATTAATCTAATATTCTATAGACTTAATTAATCACAACATCAATTCGATGTAGCATCTAGTCTCTGGGGTATCACTACTCAGTAAGAGTAGGAGATGATTTGATATGTGTGGGATCTGAATAGCCCACATAAAAGGATGAATGAAACTATATGAATATTGCAAATGCATAATTCCAAAGAGAATACACACAATACATAGTAATTTATATTATATATCTATTTTTTGTTTTTCCACATAACTCATACCTATGAGCGGACATAGAGTAGCTCCTTCTACTCAAACTATAGTAGTCTCTCTAGGCGAATACTAATTAAATTTTCAAATTTTCACTATAAGTTTCCAGCAGTTTGATGCCCATACAAGACAAGATTTATGCATAGTATTATTGAGAAAATGCTTGGAAACGAGCAATATCACCTAATTTCAATATCTAAGGCACTCAAAACTGAAATAATTTCAATCCAACAAACCAAAAGTGTAGATAATAAAGACAAACAACTTTAGATAAGCATTTTAAATCAATTGATTTCAAATAGATGCTCACATGCATAATAAAATTAACACCATTAAAAATTATTTAAAATAGTAATACAACATAGGAAAGCAAATTTACTCAACATAACCAAAGTATAAATATAATAACTTTGGCCTAGAAATTACTTGTTGTTTATTATTAATTATTCTTATCTTGACCCAATTCTCCAAACGATTTCAAGCAATTCCCTTCCACACTCAAATACGGTTTAATCTAGCCTTATATAGAAATAAAGCATAAGGATTCAATGACACATAAGGTAATTCATGCACATAAATTATATTTTCATGTGGCATTATACTTAATGGTTCAAAATAAGGGGAATGTTTACATATATGTAGATAACATTCTTATTTACTATAAAAAGGGCGATGCTATTTTTATTTTTATATTTTTTATATTTACATATTATTCTTATATGTATATGTGTTATATTTTGTTTTATTATTTTTATATTTTATTTTATATATTTTTATGAGATAAAATGATATATATATATATATACAATCAAATATGAAATAATCATAGTATGACACATAGTCCATTAAAAAAAGCAAATGCATGATGCATATAGCAATGAGGATGCTCCTATATGAAATGCATTTTTGTGAGCTTCCATGTACTCATGGACCATGGTATTTTTTCACATCCAATATATCCCTCCTTACCTCTTGTGGTCACTCCTACTTTACCCGCTTGAAGGAGGGTACCCGAGGAGGGTACCTGATTCTCTCAAACTAGATTCTCAAAGGATGGATACATGTTTCCACAATCACAAATCCATCAGTAGTACCACATCCGAAAAGAAAAAGCAAATATAAATAGGTGTTATAGTAGGTATGTTACACTATGTTAACATCATCTCCTATTGACTCCTAGAACAAGGGTTTATATGCTCTATAAAAATCATCAAATAGACTATTTAAAGATACAAAACCTCTAGGGATTCTATTTATTTTTTATTGAATGACTTATACTAGCTCTCTAATTACATCTTTTATTTTTTCTTCATTCTCTTGATCACATATTACATCAGAAAATTCATTTTGAAGAGTCATGAAGTCATTTATGTCTATATCATCCTGAAAAACCTGAAGTTAAATAATAATATCTAGGATAGAAGGTTTGTAGACATAAATTATAGGAAATATATCCATATTTTGTATCTATTTTTGAATAATATGCACCAAATGTATTTATAGCTAACAAATTTGCAATATCATTTTGTTCCCTAGGAATATAAAACAAAATAAATTCTAATAACTTATCAATTTCCTCAAGGATGGGCCATCTATACTATATTAACCTTGGAAGCTTAGCTTGGTATTTTTATTTAACCTGTAAAATAATAAGTTCAGCATCTCAACTAAAATTTAAGTAATTGATTCCTAGTTCCTTACCTTTTATGAGTCCTAATAGTAAAGCCTCATATTCTACAATGTTATTTGTGAAATGGAACTCAAGTATGTAAGGTATACCTAAGTAATTACCATTAATATCAATCAAAATTACCCCTAAAAATACCCTAATATATGAAATTGCTCCATAAAAATTCATGGTCCACATATCAAAAGTTAAAATCCTTTTTAATTTTACATCATCTTTTTCCCTAGTTTTAGGATCCATGTATTTTGCTTCAAGGACCTCTACAAAAAATATTGTATGCCAAACAAAATATACTCCCATCTCCTTTTCCTCAATAAAATTAACAAGATTAATAATGGTATCATCATGCTTTTTCAACTCAACCAAATATTTATTGAAAGGCTCTCTCCTAAGGATGACAATATCCTTTCTTGATAAGGGGATGGTATCATAAGATCAATCTAATTGAATAGAATACCCTAAATACTCTGCCCAATTTCTACTTAGTAGTAAAGAGAAGAAGGGGTCTACATCCACTATTACGATGCCCATGACTATGTATTTCTTGAGATGTTGATCTAAATACACAAGTAATCCAGTTTTCACCCCTACATATGGCACCTATCTGCTATCCATAACTAAAATAGGGGGAAAATATTTTGTACAAGTTAACCCTAACTATTTGGCTACTTTATTTGGTGTTATATTATATGATTCTCCACTATCGAGTAGACAATTGTGAATAACATACTGATATACTAAATATGATATGTACCTGAGGGAGATGTAAAAATGTCTCACTAAAGAGGGAGTTCTAATATCATGATTTCCTTGTGTTGAATCATTACATTCCTATCCTTCTCATAAGTCAATTAATCCAGAAGCTTGATAGACCTAGTCTCTATATTTGGGCATGATCATTAATTCTCCAAAAGTAATATTTACTTTCTACTTAGCTAATTCAACAAACATCAAATTCATATTTCTTAATATCTACTATTTTATGATATTCCTATTGATTTTATATATCTTATTTTATATCTATAACTTTAGGAATGACTTTTTTTTATCATTTTTTTCTAAAACTTTTCTCCTTATGAACAAATTTATTGTAATTTTTTTAACCTCCATTTTTTATTTGCAAATTCTTATCAATTCTATCTAGCATTGTTATGTTCCTTAAATTTATTGCATGTATTATTTATAGTGCTTCTACTTCCTCTACTTTAGGTGCTAATTTTCCTTTTTTCATTCTCTCAAACCTAATATCTTGAGGTCACAACATAATCTCTACATTATCAATACCAAGAGCTTTAGAATGGTAATTAGAAGTATATAAATATATCTCTATCTCAAATAGTTTTTCTCTAGTCTAATATTCTTGAGTCCAACATACATTGATCTTAATATATTCTTTAGATTCATCCTCAAGATCTATATTATTATGCATGATAAAATATATTCCACAGTTTGCAAAATTATGAGGAGCATCACAAACAGAATAGTAAAAAGAAAATTCCATAGCTACATTGGTAGATCCAATAAGTTTAGGGATGACATCCAAATATTTTTAAGTTTTTCATCCTCCAATTGTTACCACCTGTTGTGGTTGCTCCACAACGTACCCAAAAATTGGGGACCCACATTTTTTGCATGTGTTCCAAGAATACTGAAGTGGCCCATAGGCTAAAGATCAAGAAAAAAAATAAAAATACCACAAGGAGAAAAAGTGTCGCGATATCACGACATGTTGTAGTTTCATGGCCAAAGGATAAAAGGTGTCGCGATATCGCGACATGTTGCACCGTCATGGCAAAAATAGAAAAGGTGTCGCGATATCATGACATGTTACACCGTCATGGCCAAAATAGAAAAAGTGTCACGATATTGTGACATGTTACACCGTCACGGCCAAAAGAGAAAAAGTGTCACGATATCACGACATGTTGCACCGTCACGACCAATATAGAAAAATGTTGCGATATCGTGACATGTTGCTTGGTCGCGGTCAGAAGAGAAAAACATCGCGATATCATGACATGTTGCTCAGTTGCAGTTAGAAGAGAAAAAGTGTCGTGATATCGCGACATGTTGCTTGGTTGCGGTCAGAGGAGAAAAAGTGTCGCGATATCGTGACATGTTGCGTTTTTGCGACCGTACAAGGAGTGTCGCGATATCGTGACATGTTGCATTTTTGTGATTCAAAGCAAAGAGAAAGAGCTAGAAAGAAAAAGTGTCATGATATCGTGACATGTTGCATTTTCGTGACCAAACAAGACAAGAAAGAACAAGAAAAGAAAAGTGTCGCGATATCGCGACATGTTGCATTTTTGCGATCGTACAAGAAGAAGTGTCGTGATATTGTGACATGTTGTGTTTTCACAATTCAAAGCAAAGAGAGAGGAAAAAAAAGAAAAAGTGTCACGATATCGCGACATGTTGCATTTTCACAATCAAATGAGAAAAGAAAGAGCTAGAAAGAAAAAGTGTCATGATATCGCGACAGGTTGCATTTTCACGACCAAACAAGACAAGAAAGAGCAAGAAAAGAAAAGTTTCGTGATATCGCAACATGTTGTGTTTTCGCGGCCGTACAGGAAAAATTTCGCGATATCGCGACATGTCGCGTTTTCGCGATTCAAAGCAAAGAGAAAGAGCTAGAAAGAAAAAGTGTCACGATATTGCGACATGTTGCATTTTCACGACCAAATGAGAAAAAAAAGAACTAGAAAGAAAAGTGTCGTCATATCACGACATGTTCCATTTTTGTGGCTAAAAGCAACAAAAGAGAGCAAGGAGGCAAAAATGTCGCATTATCGCGACATGTTGCATGGTCACGGTCCAAAGAGAAAAAGTGTCGCGATATCACATGTTATATTTTCGTGACAAAGGGCCACAAAATGGAAACCAAAGCACATGCATACAAGGGAAGGTGAAACGAATAGCTAGGGAAGGTGAAACGAATAGCCCTCGATAAACGAAACGAACCGTCATGGAAGGAGAAGCAATTTTTTTAGAAGTTTAAATACACCATTCAAAGAGGCCAGAAATGGGGTTGAAAACTACTACAAGCAGAGTTGCAGAGCTGAAGGTGAGAAGGCCAGGCTAGACCTATTTGAGTAGTTTTTCTTCCATAGACTGGTTTGAAAAAACCAGAGATTCTGCTATTGTAAAATGACATATTTTTAATGCAAAAGTTTTCAAAAATTTGCATCTTGTGGGCAAGAAAGAAGGAGATTTTCTTTGCATGCTATGGATTTAATGTTTATTCTTTCATTTTTCAGATTTTGAATTTATAGATAATGTTAAATGCCATATTTTTGGGTTACATTAGGTGAATATTTGAAATCTTAAATGTTATTTCATACCCTAGGAACCAACACTTAGTCTATGGGGATTGTGCATGTTTTGCAAGTCCAATAGGTTAGGTTTCATGCATGGAGACCTCACACTAGGAACCAACACTTAGTCTATGGGGATTGTGCATGTTTTGCAAGTCCAATAGGTTAGGTTTCATGCATGGAGACCTCACATCTTCGGTTTTGTCGGAACATGATAGTATCATACTGAATGCATTTTATTTTTAATTTTCTACATTTCTTTTTCATTTTATTTTATTTTTCCAGAAAGTTTAACTTATTTAAAATAAACATTTAAAAATTACAAAATCCAAAAAAAACAATGAACAATCACTAAAGCTTCATGATGAAATAAACCAACATTGCCCCTTGTTTACAGTTACTTGCAATAACTAATGTGTTCCAAGCATTTAAATTGATTATCTTTATTTGATATTACTAATACACAATTACAAATGCTAATACAACGGAGACCTTGGAGAAGTTGTTTGTTTGACTTCTTTGCAAGAGGGGATTTGGAACCCAAATCCTAAAGGAGAGTGTACTTTCATGACTGGGTGAAAATACCACTCAAAATATTGGCTCTAGGAGGGCCAAATCGGTTTATTTCATTGTCCTAACACTTTTTGATTGTTCATACATAAATAACATGTTTTGAATAAGGTGTTTTGATTCTGCATTGTTTTAGAATACTACTTTGTAAAGGTCTTTCATGACTAACAAGTTGATTTTGAAGTTATTCTTTGAATTTCATTAATTACAAAATTTTATGTGTTTTGCAGGTTTTCTTTGTGGTACTGAGAGTTTTTTCAGGTTCTTGTAGGGTTATCATCATCGATTTTGAATCAAATGGCCCAACCTCCACCAGTTCCTTGGTACGGAGTCCATAACATTCCTTTGAATATTGCAAGGGATGTTCACGAAATCCCTAGGAATATAGAGAGATTTTTTCCCAAATACAAACCAAATGGCCCAAGGACCGCAAAAGAACATATTCAAGCCTATAGGGATGTTTTGATAAGACTGCACGTTCAACATGAAGATGTGGCTTGTAGACTCTTCCCCATGAGCCTATACCAAGTGGCTTATGAATGGTATATTTTCTTATCTACTAGTTCCATTACGTCATGGATGCAAATGGATAATTCTTTTGTCAACCAATTCAGGTCACCATTAGATCCCACAATCATCTATAATCAATTTATTACATGCAAAAGAGGCCAAGGTGAGCCAATCCAAACTTTTAATCAGAGATTTCATAAATGTTATAATAGAGCAATTCGACATTTTTCCATTGATCCCATAGTAGCTTTGCAAATATATTTTGGGGCATTGGATCCTATGATGCCAATGTTTGCAAGGCAAAATCCTAAAGTTACCATGCTTGCTCTAGCCTACAATGAAGCTATGACCATTGAACAACAAATGACACCATAGAGTTATGGGTTTTCCCAGATGCCTATGGTAGGACAATATGGTCCATATGGTCAATCTCCTATGATGAATCAGATCATGGCACCGCAAATATTAGGCATAAATGTTTTTCCTTATCAACACCCATATTCATCAAAACCCGCTTATTCACCCATTCCAATTCAACCAATCACATCCATTCCCCCAATTCCTTCATTTTTGCAAAATAGTTAGCAAACTATGCAGGGAGCCAGTCCAGTTAATTCTCAGGCTATAGTTCCTTTTCCCAATCCAATTTTGATTCACAGTGTGAATCCCTATGCAAATCAAGTGGCTCAAAATCCAACTCAAATGTTAAGTCAAGATCTCACCAATTACTCAAATCCTACTGGAACTAGCAATAACATAGCTCAACCTAAAGAGATTTATTCAGAGGTTGAAGAGCTCAAAAAGATAGTTCACAAATTGAGTAATGATTTGGTTCAAAAATAGAAGTATGAATCCCATGCCCCTCACCCAAATCGAAACTTCAACAATAGAGGGAGACAATGGAACACAAAGCCAAACAATGGGGATGTGCCTTCCCCTATTTCTAATCAGATAGATACTTCTATAGGACTAAGTCACTCTAGTTCCATTCTTAATATTTCTAATTTTGCATGGGAAAACGGGTGTAGATTGCATAATACAAAGGCGCATAATGAAAGGAATTGTCTCGAAATGGCTAGGTATACCCATTGTCTCCAAGCTCAAGTGGATGATCTGGAACTTGTTCCAAATAATGGTCCACCCCAACATCAACAAGGAGTGGACAACATTTTTGTGGTGGAAACTCTATATCGTCAAGAGAGTGAGAATGAGGAAGGTGAAGATGAATGGGATGAGAAACACGTTGATGAATCAGAAGATGAAGAAGAGGATAACTCAATTGCTTCCTCACATGAGGATACTATAAATCTTGTACAATTTGAGAAAGTTTCGGAAGAGGAATTCGAATCTCATCAAATTTTGGAACACGATAAGGATTCTACAACCATGAATCAAGAAGGAGAGTCATTTGCTTTAGATTCCTTGGGAGGAAAAGAAATTGAAAATCTTGATCCAATTACTTGTGCTACAATGATTATGCCATTTCAAAATGAGAAAATTACAAAACCTAAATCATTTGGGTTTGATATCATTGATGATCCAATTGAAAATCTCACATTACCCAAAACAACCCAAGTGATTGATCACATAAATGTGTTAGTTAACCCACCCCTAGATAGACAAGACTTGTTTGAAAGGGATGGACGTATTTTCGATTGGGTACCTAAGTTTGTGCCTTTGATAAACAAGTCATGGAGAAAGAACAAGTACTACAGGATGATGAATTTCATGAGAGAAAAGAGGAATTTTCAAATCCTCTTCAAGTAAGGTCAAATGAAAGCGGGCCAAAGGTAAAATCTCACCGTTTTGGCTTCACCATCTAAAATTCAAATGAAGGTTTTCCTAATGAATGGTTTGATTCAAATATTATTAATGTTATGGCTTTATTGAATGAAAATAAAATCTTATTTCTACACCATGAATCAAAGTGCGGAATGGACATCTTAAAGAATAGACATAAAAGAATTGAACATCAATCATTGTCTAATCAATTTGAAAACTTGAAGCTCCATCATGGGATTATTAATGAAACTAAATCAAATTGGTATTGGTGAGAGGGGCAAGTGGAGGTTTGGTTCTTTGTTTGGTTTGATCTTGTTTTTGTTGGATTCCTACAAAACTTGGTATGCATATCACGTCATATGTCTTTTAAAGAATTCTAATCAGGTTTGGGATCCAGGAAAATGATAATCCAAACTTTTTGTACATTTGTATATACTTTTGGTTTTCATGTTTTGGTTTTGGAATGGATATCATTTTGTTTTTAAGTTTTGTGTGTTGGTCCTTTGAACATTTTTTGTTTGTCAACTTAGGTCCTTATGAATGTTGACTAAGACTTGGAGAATATGAAACATCGGAATTGTATTGTAGAAAGCTCCATGAATATTGCAAACACATTAAAGAATATCGTTTGGAACTTGTGATGCATGAAGTTGTCAATTTTTCACATTATGGTAAAGTAGTTGATATATATACTCCATATGAATTTCAAAAGGAGCAATGCATTCATATCTCATATTGCATTCCGCATTGCATATATATTTCATCTCAGTTGCATCTCCGTCTCATGTATAATCATTGAAAAGGTGTCGAATCCTCTTAGGGTTATTACATAACATATATTAAAAGGATCCTAAGGTTGGGAACTGATGCCCGAACTATCTTGAACCAAGAACACTCTACGCATATTAAAGAGGATCTTGAGTAAAATGGTCAAAACCATACTTGGAAGAAACGGTGAGGCGAAAGGAATATTTTGTGTCTGTCCCATCATGCAACATAATCCTTAAACAGTGGTTTTTACCACTCCCATAATGCTTAAAGCCTAAAATCAGAGTAGTAAGGATAGGGTTAAATCCTCATCGAACTTAGGTTGAGGATCCGATTCCCCAAAGCTCTGATTTGACCTTCATGGAGTAGTAAGGATAGGGTCTAATTATCATCTCGCTTAGGTTGAGAATCAAATTCCCCAAAGCTTCTATTTTACCCATTCAAGAATTTGAAATTCCAAAGCAAATATTTGTCATTTCTTTATTAATATTGGATTGGAAGGATCGTACTACATGTCCCTTGCAAGGATGGGTAGTCATCCCCAAGGTCTAAGAAATCAAAATTAGAGCCAAATCATGGATTATGGGGTTAATATCCATCGGGGCTATAGACGCCTGGCTGGTAGTGGAGTATGCTCATGCGTGGCAACATGTCTTGTCTGAAAACAAGACCACTGACTGCTCAAACGGACAAGCTAGCCTGACAGTTTCATCCATAATAGGTTAAATCATTTTGTTCAAGATGAGGTAATAAAATCTAGATCAGAGTAGTAAGGATAGGGTTAAATTCCCATATCTCTTAGGTTGGGAATCCTATTCCCCAAAGCTCTGATTTCACTTACACTTGCACATGGGTTCAAGATGGTAGTGACACATAACCAACTTTGGGATCTAGTAAATTAATTCAGTATACATATATTTGGTCCTAAGAGGGTTTGACAGTTTTAATATGTTTATTCATGATACTAGAAGGTTTGAGCCTTTGCAAAGCAATTTTTTATATCTCCAACATAGTTGTCATATGTCAAATCCTGCACAAATCATTCATAGCCTTGCATACGAATCATAAGTGAAACTGACAATGGAATGTTGATCAATTTCAAACGACAGGGAATGAAGAACATTGCACACATCAAGCTGATACTTAATAATTCTAATGTTTCATGTATTTCTCATCTAGTTTCATTCTTGGGATAGTTTCTGACGCTTGTATTTGAGTCTGTGTTTTCAGGTTGAGTTCTCACCAAAATGCTCAGGTGAGTTCTCATCGAAATGCTCAGGAGCTTTTCCCAGAAGAGTCACCATTTGTTGTGGCTGCTCCACAACGTACCCCAAAATTGGGGACCCACATTTTTTGCATGTGTTCCAAGAAGACTGAAGTGGCCCATAGGCTAAAGATCAAGAAAAAAAGCAAAATACCACAAGGAGAAAAAGTGTTGCGATATCGTGACATGTTGCAGTTTTGTGGCCAAAGGAGAAAAGGTGTCGCAATATCGCGACATGTTGCACCGTTGCGGCCAAAATAGAAAAGGTGTCGTGATATCACGACATGTTGCACCGTCATAGCCAAAATAGAAAAAATGTCACGATATCACGACATGTTGCACCATCGCAACCAAAAGAGAAAAAGTGTTGCGATATCGCGACATGTTGCACCGTCACGGCCAAAATAGAAAAAGTGTCACGATATCGCGACATGTTTCTTGGTTGTGGTCAGAAGAGAAAAACATCGCGATATTGCGACATGTTGCTCGGTCATGATCAGAAGAGAAAAAGTGTCGCGATATCGCGACATGTTACGTTTTTGCGACTGTACAGGAAGGAGTGTTGCGATATTGTGACATGTTGCATTTTCACGATTCAAAGCAAAGAGAAAGAGCTAGAAAGAAAAAGTGTTGCGATATCGTGACATGTTGCATTTTCATGACCAAACAAGACAATAAATAACAAGAAAAGAAAACGGTCGCGATATCGCGAGATGTTGCGTTTTCACGGCCATATAGGAAGAAGTGTCGTGATATCGCAACATGTTGCGTTTTCATGATTCAAAGTAAAGAGAGAGGAAATAAAAGAAAAAGTGTCGCGATATCGCGACATGTTGCATTTTTGTGACCAAATGAGAAAATAAAGAGCTAGAAAGAAAAAGTGTCATGATATCGCGACATGTTGCATTTTTGCGACCAAACAAGACAAGAAAGAGCAAAAAAATAAGTGTCGCGATATCGCGACATGTTGCATTTTCACGATCGTACAGGAAAAACGTTGTGATATCGTGACATGTCACGTTTTCATGATTCAAAGCAAAGAGAAAGAGCTAGAAAGAAAAAGTGTTGCGATATCGTGACATGTTGCATTTTCACAACCAAATGAGAAAAGAAAGAACTAGAAATAAAAGTGTCGCGATATCACGACACATTCCATTTTCATGGCTAAAAGCAACAAAAGAGAGCAAGGAGGCAAAAACATCACGATATCGCAACATGTTATATTTTTGCGGTGAAGGGCCACAAAATGGAAACCAAAGCACATGCATACAAGGGAAGGTGAAAAGAATAGTCAGGGAAGGTGAAACGAACAACTGTTAGTAAACAAAACGAACTGTCATGGAAGGAGAAGCAATTTTCTCAAAAGTTTAAATACACCATTCAAATGGGCCAGAAAGGGGGTCGAAAATTGCTGCAAGCAGAGTTGCAGACCTGAAGGCGAGAAGGTCATTCTGAACATGTTTGAGTAGTTTTTCTTCCACAGACTGGTTTGGAAAAACCAGAGATTCTACTATTATAAAATGACATATTTTTAATACAGAAGTGTTCAAAAATTTGCATCTTGTGGGCAAGAAAGAAGAATATTTCTTTGCATGCTATGGATTTAATGTTTATTCTTTCATTTTTCAGATTTCAAATTTATAGATAATGTTGAATGCCATCTTTTTGGGTTACATTAGGTGAATATTTGAAATCTAAAATGTTATTTCATACCCTAGGAACCAGCACTTAGTCTATGGGGATTGTGCATGTTTTGCAAGTCCAATAGGTTAGGTTGCATCACATCTTTGGTTTTTTTGGAACAGGATAGTATCATACTAAATGCATTTTATTTTCAATTTTATGCATTTCTATTTCATTTTCTGCATTTTATTTTTCCAGAAAGTTTAACTTATTTAAAATAAACATTTAAAAATTACAAAATCCAAAAAAAACAATGAACAATCACTAAAGCTTCATGATGAAATAAACCAACATTTCCCCTTGTTTACAGTTACTTGCAATCACTAAGGTGTTCCAAGCATTTAAATTGATTATCTTTATTTGAGATTACTAATACATAGTTGCAAATGCTAATACAATGGAGACCTTGGAGAAGTTGTTTGTTTGACTTCTTTGCAAGAGGGGATTTGGAACCCAAATCCTAAAGGAGAGTGTACTTTCATGACTGGGTGAAAATACCACTCAACACCACCATTATTACCTCCCTCATCAAATTTGTTCTTATTCCAATTCTTATTAAAATTTCTCCTAAAAGGAGGTTTTTTACCATTATATGGTTGTGAAGTCTCAATATTATCTCCTTGGTCTCTTTCTATCCTAGCCAATCTATTATTCAGAGTGTTAAAAATTTCTTCCATTTGATTTGTTAATATTTCTATAGGATATTGTTCTATATTTTTAGCATGGTAAACCCTACCTTTTTAGACTTTCTATTAGGCTGATTAGGCTCTAGAGAATAGGGTCTCATATTTCTACTTTCATTCATATTTATTTCAATTGGAATAGCTTTATCCATACATTTATCAATAGTGTTGACCTACTCTTTCCTCAACTTGTAATTGAATTTTCTAGGAAAAGCCTTTTTATAGAAGTAGATAGACTAATCATCATTATTACTTAATCCAACTAGAATTTTATTTTTGGTATTAAGAAATCTGCTATTGAAATCCTCTATAAACTCATTTTATTTCTTTTTCATGGTTTCCAATTTTGTCAATAAGGATTACTCATTCTTTATTTCACCATATTTTCTGAGAAAGACTTGTTTCAAGACTTTAATATTGCTCATTGTACTAGCCTTGAGACTGTTAAACTATTCTATAGCATCATTTTATTATATTTTAAAGAACAACCTAATAACTACGTCTCATTGTCTACTTCCATATTATAAATTGCATACAAAAAATACCTAATATGGTCTTCATCGATGATAACATTATTTCTTTGAAATTTAGGTAGGTACTTATGAGCTTTACTAGGCAGGGGGGTTTAGGTTTGAAGGTAAAGAAAAAGACCTATATATATTTTTTCTTCACTTATTGACATTATGGTTAACATTTTGATTTGTTTGTAGATTGGACATATTAGCTACATGAGTTCTAGATATGGGGGAAGGAGAAGGGTGAATGCTAATACTAGGATTATTACTGGAAGAAGCTAGACTAAAAATTGGACTAACTTTTGAATTGAATTGTATTTGTAAACTTCTATGATATTGGATGAGTACATCTAGGTTTGGTATTTCTTGGTATATATCTTTGCCACTTCTTCTCATGGATGCTAGATCGAGATCTTCTTTATTCAATTCTTGAATTCTAGATACATTTAGGTTAGAATCACCAGCACCAATCATGTAATTGAAAGAATAGAATTACTCTCTAGCCAAGATTTCTCAACCTAAGTACTCTCAATCTCACAAAATTTAGCTCAAGGTAAAATGGAAATTGGCAAGAAAATTTAAAAATAAAATATGCTAACAAAATACATGATCGTTGTCTTTGAATTTTTGAAAATTTGAAAACACAAGGAAGATTGCAAAAAATTCAAAAATGAAAAGCATGTAATCATCCTCAACAATATTCAAAAAATTACTGGAGAAATATCTTGTGTCCCTTGTGGATTATCACACCACAAGAATTATTGAATGTAGTTAGTATTGTGGACTCTAGTGGATCAACCTCTTTAATTTGAGAAAATATTATTAGAAGACTCTAGACATATTCGAGTATGGTAAGGAAACCCTAGAGGTGAGTTTATAATATGATATATATGCTCATGCTCATCCAAATTACAAATGAAATGAAATTATTTAAATATTTGACCAATATTTACAAAACTAAATGATTATACTCTATTAGTAGACCGATGCCTTATCCATAATCAATCATAGTAAGATTTCAACAATTAAATGATATAGTAAGAGGAGGAAAGAAAAAATTGGTTCAATTATGTTTGTGCAAATGATGTAACAAACATAATTGAGATTAACCAATGAAGGAAAGCATCATTCACACATTCAAAAATATAATATGTAAATGAGTAATAAAAATACAACAAAACACTGAAATGCACAAAGGAGAAAGCCAAATTTCTATTAATATTCAAAATTTTTTATAATTTATATTCTGGTAAAGTGCTCGGATATCATCAAAAAAATATAAAGAATCTTCTCTATTTAAATAATATAACAAAGAGACTCAATTCATCCTAATATTAGTGACAAAGAACCTCCACGCCTCTAATCCAGTTGCTGGAAATGATCTTAGGAAATTGGGTGCTTCCTCAGCAAGACCTACACAATGATGGAGAACAATAAGGGATGGAAAAAATAAACACGACACATAAGAGAATATAGATGACAAGGAAATGACACTTAGAATACTTTTGGCATAAATGGCTATGCAAATCTTCATTTTGATCTTGGTTATTGTAGCTCGTTATATAACTTTAGAGTACTCTATTATGCTATAACTATATTCAATAGATCATTCAAACTGGTATCATCTCTATCTTTGATCTCCTAAGTGTGTTACAACTAAATTACAGTTTTCTTGAGTTGTTTTATTCAAAAATTGACACTTGGTTGCTCTAAAACCTTAGATATTTATGATGGAGTATAGTTGTATTAAATTTGGGCCTTACACCTAGCATATTCTCAACTCCTATAGGGACCATATTTTGTATTGTCTTAGACTTTTTGGAATTTAGTTTATTGTATTTTTTCTTGAGCTCTATCCTTTTCTCCATGCCTTTATATTGGGTGGTCTCAATTCTCTTGGGGATATCTCATTGTTGTTGTTTTTTTTCTTTTCTTTTATTTCTTTCACTTTTCTTGGATATATCAATAAGTTTCAATGCTTCATCACAAAAGGATGTAGTAAATATTATCATATTCAAATCTTGTAGGGCTTTTTTATTTTGACTTTATTTCCATGCTTTATTCTCTCGAAAATAATTGCATAGGTAGTTGACTATTTCTACCAGAATACTAGTTTGCTTGGCCAATTTAAATTCATTATCTAGATCATAGTCAAGGTACTGAATTCTATTAACAATGAGATCTTCAAAATCAAACACCTCTAAAAATTCCTTAAGAGACAATCATATTTTAGCTAATTCATTACTTAACTCATCCTCCCATGTTGTCATATCCTTGATCCACATGTCCCATTCAATTTTATCTCTTAACAAAAATGATACTTTTATAAATTATTGAGTGAATTCTAGGAGGGTGCCATCTCCCAATGTTACTTGTTCTCCATATATCTCTTTGTAGTGTCTTTCAAACTACTAAAATATAGAGTATAGTGTCCATCCTACTAATCATATTTTCTAGGAGATTTTTCATGCTCTCTATAGAGATATTGATTATATTGATGTTCTAGAATATCCTTGCTAGATACTTTAACTTAATTTGTATTTTATTACACATTTATCTCTTATATTTGATAATGTAGCCAAACTAATCAATGCTTTGGATTGAGATCTGAGGTTTGGCCTTTTGAACTGCAGTCTAAGAGACTGATATATGTTTATCGGTCATTTCTATTTTATCTTTCAACACTTTATTTTGTTTAAATATAATTTGTGTTGCCACAACATGAAGTTGTTCCTCTAATTTTAGTATGGCCTCTGGATCTCCCAAAATCTATACTTGATATTTCCCTGCCTCTTGATTTATTTGAAATATTATAATATCTTTAGGTAAGAGGATTGTTACAATGGTATTTAATGCAGTTTGAGTATTTGGTTCTTCAACTATGTACTAGGCCTCATGAGGATCTCTTCCCTATTTTATGGCTTGAAGTTGTTTTTCATCTCCAATGTTAAAACTAATCACTTATTCCATGACTAGAGTAATGTTTTTTAGATATATTTATAAAGAGACAATTTCATGTCTAGTCCTTTTATACTATCATAAGCTTTATTTTCAAAATTGGATCTTGAAACTCTTCTGGGCACAAAAAAAATGGGTTATTTGCCTCTATGGAGGCACTTCTCAATATTGTCAACTCACTTGGGTAGTTATCTACCATGTCTATTTGAGTATGAGGTTTTTTCTTCTCTTGCCATATAGGATTTGAGGATTTTCCTTTCTATATAGTTGCTTGCATTGTATCTTCAAAGGGGTACTCTTAGTGCTTAAAATGGGTATAAGATATTCTTTGGGTAGAAATTCTATAATATATGAAAGTATCATAAGGTTTTCAAGTTACCTCTACTAATCTATACAAGTCCATTTTCCACATGACTTTTAGTTGGCTAAAATAACTCTTGTATTCATAATGTCCCATCCTGCAGGGGAGATCTAGCCAAGGAATTTTTCCTAACTTCTTTCCTACTATTATATTTGCTTCTTCCTCTATCTATCTAATGATCTCCAATGTAGCTATAGACATGGAATAAAACGTGGGAAATGCCTTTGGATGTATTTTTTACCCACACAGTCTTATATAGGTTAAATATTTAGTAAATAAGCAGTTCCCTATATTTTTCTCATTTAAAAATCCAGCCATCCTAGAACTAATTTTGGTAGACAAGTACCTGTAAATATTTTTATGAATGACCAGGAGAAATATTCTAAAAAAATGAGCATAGTTACACCATCTTGGATCCAAGGTAGCCTGTCTTGAACATGAACAACCTCTACTCCTCCCCATTCACTAATAAATTGCATACTCATATACCCCACTATTGAATGAATAATATGATATGGTGGGCATTAGCCCCCTCTTCTCTTTAATAGCTATTTGTTGTTTTCTCAACTCTTTATTCATAATATTACTCATCATATTATTCCATATATACATGGATTGTTGCCCTTTTATATTGCATTGAACAATCAAATACATAAATTTCCTATTAACCCAATTCAACTTCTTAACCCCTAATACAATATTTATCATGTTTGCATAATCTCTTAATAATGGGTGGATTGTAGATTTGTGAATGGGGAAATCATATGATACTGGTTCATCCTAATTAAAGAGCTTAGTATATTAAGATGTACCAAGAATATATTGATATTGTGAAGCTATTACCCTTTTAGCCAAAATTAATGTGGCTTCACTTAACTGGAAAATAATCCTGATTCTATCAGGTGTAATACTAATTTTTCTTGATTTGTATGGTCTTTGAATGCTCTGGTCTCATAATCATAAGATACTACCAACCAAGATAGAAGAACTAAAGATAAGTAAACTTTTGGGTATATCGGTTTCCCAATATTACTCATCCATTTAGTATGGTAAGGGTTGGACTCATTGTTATCTTTGTGTGCCCTCTTGAAGTGTCATTTTAATAGAATTGGATGCCTCTAATAATATTCTTCCACTCTTTCATAACTAAAAACAATAGCCTTCTCTAATTTTCACTACTATGTAGGTGTAATTTATATTATGTGCCTATATTGTTGTGCAAACTCTTTTGGGTCCTTAGTAACAGGTGTTCCATGAAATGATTGATACATATGCGCTTTAGTTAATCTTGTAATTATTACCACAATATCTATTGAAATGACCAAAGAAATGCATGTAGAATCCATTAGTACTATGTTTTCTTGATATCAATGGAAAAACCCTTGGAAATATCTTTTAATGCTTAATTATTTATGACTTACACGTATTGCAAATGCTCTATGTTTTGTTAATATCCACTATCAACATAGTTTGGATGTTTGATGTGGATATTTATAACAACTTTGAGGATGGCTTCACATGATTTAGCTTTTATTATTTCCAACTACGTATTTTACTTGGCTATTCCTACTTTACCACCTTATTGTGAATAATGACATTAATTGTCGCTATGTGGAGATGTTCTAGGTTATTATTGGCTTGTACTTGGCTATTCCTACTTTACCACCTTATTGTGCATAATGAAATTAATTATCACTATGTGGAGATGTTCTAGGTTATTATTGGCTTTAATAACATTGACTAGCATGTCATGCTCTTCTTAAATTTTAGTTGTCAAACTATGGATATTGAATCTAGGCCATTGAGAAGCCTTTAATATGTGCATCAAATTTGGTATTATATTTTACTTCTTAAAAGGGCCTTTTTGTCATTATTCCTCTAAGGTTTGTATCATGCTTATAAAGTTGTAGCTATAAATTTTATTAGATTTTGCACACAAAATCATTTGATGGCTAGTCAACATAAAGCTTAGTTTAAATTGGTAAAATTATTGGCTAAATTTTGGCATGATCCATTGATTTATGCTTTAGCATTAACTTCCATTGTCCATGTGATTTATCCTTTTCTCTATTAGGGTATAAATATTTTGTCTTCATTAGCTTTCCATTGCTGGCCTTTTTGAGCCTCATATATTTAGATGGAATATTGACCGTCTAATTTTAATTAAAATTTCAAAAATATATTCAACTGTCCATTTTTTTGCCTACTCTAGGAATTTCTAATCATTAATTCTCATCCAATTGGAAGGATTATCAATCGTCTTTTTTTTTTATGAATCTTTGACTGTTCATTCTTCAAAAGAAGGAAGTCTTCTACTTTTTGGCACTGACTATTCTAATTCATTATATCTTTGGGTCAATATTTGATCATCTTTTTTTATCAATAAAATTAAAGTGGTATTCTACCTTTTTGGTGTTGACTATTCCGAACTATTATATATTTTTGGATCAATATCCGATCATCAAATCAGATTAATCTTCGGTCATCCAATATCTCATATGACTTTCAAAGGAATCTTTGATTATTGATTTTTGTTTGATCTCCAGAAGGATGTTCTACCATCCATTTTTAACCAATTAGATTAAAAAGCCACATATTTTATTAGACTACAAAACTCAGATATATAGCTTTTGATGAATTTGTATGACCAAGATTGATCAGGGGGGTCAGAGATGAAAGCATCCATTAAATATGAGGAAGGTACAAGGTTTTTAGTGGAAGGGATCCATGAACTTGATTTTTAAAAATGGACATAGGAAATTATTAATGCATTAATATTTGTGTGACAAACCTTGGAACCTTAGGAAATATACTATAGCAGGGTAGGATTTAATTGCATGAAGGGTTATTATATTTATTTTAAGAGTATTTTAAGCCTATGGTCGAGATTTATTTGCAAGGGTGCAAACAATTGCAATCATAAGATATTGGGGGAATCTAGGGGTCTGACTATTCAATATGGAATTTTTTAAACTATTCATGGTGCGATTAACATGAAATTAACCCTAGGACATAGGGGTGTTAAAAGGGAAAAAATATTTCAATGTAACATGACCCTCGAACCATAAGGATTTGAAAGTATTTTTGTTGTAGATTTGGCCAAGCTATAGACTTTATAAAATAATTTGTAAGGGGGAAAAATTGGTTAATGCATGGATGACCCATTGAAGAAAATTTTATGACTATAGGGTCAAATTTCATAAGAATAGTAAAAAATAAAATGCTTAACCTTAGAAAATTTAGAAAGATCTACCAAGTGGATTTAATTTAATTTTTTTTTAGTGGAAAACATCCCAGAAGGGATGCCAGTTTTGGGTAAGACCCAATGGAAAATGGATTTAATTCAAAGTATTAAAAAAATCACACATATAAATGAGTTAAACCTAAATCTATGACTTAAAAGGCTAATGAATTTGAAAAATAAAAATAAATGCCTTTAAAAAATTTTAAAGACAAATTGGGAGTATATCTAGATACCTAAAGTTGGATTTTGAAGATCCAACAATACCCTTGATTTTTCCTTCCATTTTTTCCTTTGAAAAGGTCCTCCCTAATAATTTTGCCATAATAATTAGTAGATAAGGAGAAAATGGATCATCTTGACAAAGTCCACAAGATGACTTGAAGTACCCAATAGAAGAACCATTGATCAAAATAGAAAATGTTGTAGTGCTATAACTACATTTAATACACTCACGCCAACTATAATCAAAGCCAAAATTTCTAAGAATAACATGTATCAAATTCCAAGAAATCCTATCATATGCTTCATTCATATCTAATTTCAAAAGCATACTTGTTTTTTTCAAGGAATGAAGAGAATGTATGGGCTATTATGCAATAATTATACCATAAATAATTTGTTTACCATGAACAAAGCCACATTTTTCCTTTGAGATAAGACATCCTAGAATTTCCTTCAACCTGTTTACCATAATTTTTGAAATGATCTTGTAAATTATATTACAAAGGCTTATTAGAAAAAAAAATATCAAAATATTTTGTTTTACCCTTCTTGGGAACCAAGGTAATAAAAGTAGTATTGATCTCACTTATTATAACCTTCCTTTTTCATCCATATTCAACCACATATAACATATCACTCTTCAATAAATCCGAAATTTTTTGAAAGAAAATTGTAGAAAATAAATAGGGGCTAGGTTCCTTGTTAGGATGGAAAGAGAAAACTACTTCATGGAGTTCCTCCATAGATATCTTCATCAAGATTTAATTTTGTCCCTGAGTGATCATTAATGGAATATTTTGCAAAGAAAATTCTTGTGCCTCCTTATCTTGCTTAGAATTTTACAAAGCATTTTTGCAATAATTAATTGCTTCCTTCCTTATATCTTCACCGTCCTCAATATTTATTCCATATGAATTTACAATATATATATATATATATATATATATATATATATATAAATATATTTGGTAAATTTAGTATATTAACAGTGGGTTTTTATAGAGGATCCCAAAACCTTATGTACAAAATCAGCCTTACTTCTAATGATGCATCATGCCTCCTGGATGGATATATAAGCCTGATTGCAGAGATAGCAAAACCTAGTCTAATTGCCCGGAGGCTATAGAGAAGGCATATATGCCTGAATAACGAGATAACAAAATGTAATTTAACCTAGGTAACAAAATATAATAGTCGAAGAAACTAAAACATTTAGAGAACAAAAACAAACAACCATTCACCAGTCATATCACAGCTACTCCGGATCCTCCTGATCCTCCGAGTTCTGATGCTCCTGGGTCTGCTTCAAAATTTTTATCATGGAGTTAACAGAAGTGATAATGGTAGATTCCAAGATTAGGAGGGGTTGTTCAGGAGGGATCTCCCCTGTCACTCTTAGTGTTCGACGAAATCTATTACGGGAGGACGTCCTTCTACTTCCTGATTTTCTTCAGGCGCTAGGAGGATCTACCGGGGGTGGAGGACTCACAGCCAACATCACGCATGGTCACCATTGGGAAGGGGCACTTTGGACTTCCATCACCGAACATAATTGGAAACTACAACATGAGGTAAAATCCAGCTAGACCGCCTCGATGGAAAAGAGTGCGCTGATTGCCACCAGGGCACCAAAGTTACAATATTTTTGATATGATGAACACTTTTTTTTTTGTAGCATGAATTATTTTGTATTTCTATCTCCTTCCTTGAGCTATTTCTCTCTAGATTTTTAGAACCAATATGAATCCTTTTTCAATTTATTATGATAATTATAAAGTAATTTTTTTTCTTTCATATAATAATCCCGATATATTCCATTAATTTCTACTATCTCTTTCATTTTTCGATCTTGGATTCAATTTCTTTCTTTTCTCTAAAAATATTACCAGAATATTTGGCATTCCATATCTTCATTTGCTCCTTTAAATATTTCAACTTTTGAAAAAACATGTACATACATGATCCTTCAAATTTTGGTTCATCCTCCCATAATATAACCATCTAGAAAAAATAATGGTCTTGGAGGCACATAGACTAGAAGTGAAATGGCTTTGAATGACCATTATTAGGTAACTCACAAGTAAAAAGAACAAGTATGTGATTTGATCTTGCTCACCATAAAATATCTAAAAATATTGTATACTTTTTTTGCAACCATTTATTGGATAAAAAAATCTATCCAATATATATACTATATGACTTTTCCCAATGCATCTATTATCCCATGTATATTGAAAGCTTGAGGGACTAACATCCCAAAGATGATTTGAATTGAAAAATAAAGAAAAATATTGTATTGATTTAGATTATCCTAGAATGCCACCTTTCTTTTCCAAAGAAGATAGAACAGTATTAAAATCACCACCAAGAATTCATAGATCACAATGACTCATCATTGTATTTGAAAAAAATATGCTAAGTTCCTTCCAACATATTTCATGAGGAGTAGCTATAGTTGGAGCATATAAATTTATAACCCCAACTTGGGTGTTTTCCTCTTTCTTGCAAAATAGTCTATCAACCCAATTAATTTTTACTTCTAATAATTAGTCATCCCATTTGCATTTGTCTCATATTATTGTAATATCCTTTAAATCTCTTGTAGAAGAAACTGCTAAACAATCACTTGTCTTCCAAATCTTCTTTAAAGCATCCTTACATTCCTCACTACCTAATTTTATTTTTTGTATTAAAATAAACTCAGGGCTATAATTACCTATTAATTTATTAATAACTCTTTTTTAGGGGTTTTATTCATACCCCTAATATTCCATGATATCATTTTCATCATCAACACTTTTTTTTTTTATTAGCAGGCTTAACCCTGCTTCTTATTAACACCTGTGATATTTTTATTTGGCTTTACAAATCAATGTCCTTTTTATTTTCTTTTTCTCTCTGTTCCTAATTTTATGGCCTTCCTCTTATTCTTCTATTTTCACCAAAACTCTCATCTTCATCAATCTCTTCTATTTTTTCATATTGTTAAAAATGAGACTTATCTTCTAAAGCTTTATATTTACCTGAAGAGTCAAAAGTGCAAGGAATGGCCTCATTAGAATTTTCTTCATTATGTTACCCTCAAAACTCTAAATTGCATAGATGATCTGCCATAGTCATAACTTTCTTATGTTGGCTTGAAAACCCTAAAATTCCTTAGATATCCTCCATAATATTTTCTTTACTATACTACTCTTGAAGTTCTAAAGTGCAAGGAATACACTCCATACTACTTTGATTTTTATTGTAAAGAGAAAATTTTAAGCTACTTGAGGATAATAAAGGTGATTTACCAAGATTAAGATTGACCTCCTTCATCCATTTGCTTTAAAATTCATCTCCCCATATTCCTTTGTTTTAAAATTTACCTTTCTTTCTTCCTTCACACCTTTTTCTCCTTTTATATTTGAACTTATGTTTGGAATTCCTTATCCTCCATATCATTTTTTATTTTAATGGATGATTCGAGTGAACTGTAATGACCTTTTTAATATGATGATATAGTGGGATTTTTCTAGCCACTTTCTTAGGAGTGGAAAATACTTGAATTGACGTATCTTCTCATATGATATGGTCTCCTTGTTTCAAATTAAATCTTCCCCCATGCCTAAAAAATTCCATATATTCCTCCATTTTCACTTTGTAGTCTCTTTCTATGTGTCCAGTTTCATGACATTGAGACATCAAAATACAATATTTTCATAATCCACTTGTCGATCCCATTCTCTTCATTCAAATTTAATCATAATAAACTGTGGTAAAGGTTTATAAATATCCATGGTAACACATATTCGAGTGTATACAACATGTGTTCTCTCCTTAGTAGTTGGTCCCTCCTAGATGAATTTACCTAAAGTATTACCAATATTCATAAAAACCTCCTTCTTTATGAGTTTATAAGGAAGTCTAAAAATCCTAATCCACACCAAATACCTTTAATAGTTTCTATATCCACAAAAAAAAATCTCACTCGATGGTCTTAAATATAATGTATCTTTACCCCTAAACCACAAGCCTCCATCCATTATTTTATCCCTTATTTATGATCTAGAGAAAATAATGAGAAAAAAAAAATTCGAATGGAATTCATGGAGTGATTTGAATTCAATCCCCACTTCCACTTGATCCAATTTGAATCTAAAAAAAATGACCAATATCCATGAAAATTACATATTAACCCTTTAGTTTTAAGAACCATTATATCATGCTCAATCAACTGTTCCTTGATAATCACTTCTAGTGTACAATATACTACTTGGACTGGGTTTTCCGTAGATTCACTCTTCCTCTTATTGCTAGCTAGGGCATCCATACTTCCAACTTGGTCATTCATACTTTCAGTAAGGACTTTCACAAATGAATTTTTTTCCATGTTACCTAGATTTTATTCAAATGAATCCTTTAAATTCTCCTAAGATATGGAACAAGAAGTGGCACTTGTTCTTTGATCACACTTTGATTTCTACTTTTTGCTTCTTTACTCAAACTTCCTCCTCCCTTTTATCTCGTACTTGCACTCACTTTTGGTTGCACTCACTCCTAGCTCATGCTTGCACTCACTTTTGGCTACACTCACTCCCATCTTGCTCTTGTACTCACTTTTGGTTGCACCCACTCCCAGCTCATGCTCACACTTGCTTTTAATTGTATCACTCCCAACTACACTTGCACTCACTTTTGGCTACACTTGCACTCGCTTTTGGCTACACTTGCTCTCACTCCTAATTGCAATTTATTAATTTAATTTGTAATTTGTATATTTTTTTGTAATTAATTTTTAAATTATTTTAAATATTTATTTTAGTATCCCATGTTAGTTTTATGTACTTGCTAGATTAGATTTTATTTTCTTACAAGTGTGATAATTTAATTTTATACAACAATGTTAATCTACATATTTCATGAAGTGTGTTATTTTATTTTTGCAAGTGTAATTTTATATTTTAAAAGTATAATTTTAATTTTTGCAACTGTGGTTTTGAATTCCTACAAGAGTGATTTTGATTTCTACAAGTGTGATTTAAATATTTACAAGCGTGAGCATGATTTTTTCTTAAACAAGTAGAAAACCTTAAAATATCTTATACCAAGATATGTTTCCTTGATCTTTAGTGCATAAAACCATTGAATACTACTTGATATTAACAAGATTAATGTATAAGCATTAATGACACTCATCAAACGGTCCATACTATTTCTAGGAGCTTTGAAAGGAGAATGAAGAAGAAAATTTTTGAGGACCACCTACTCATAGATCAATAACCCACATAGTTTTGAGAGAATTTTTCTTGTGTGACAAACACATGTTCTTCTTCTTTAATTTCTTGATTTTTTTCTCCTTCTTTCACTTTATTCTCTTTGGCTACAATACTTTGATGTGCCTTTATTCAAATTTGATTTTCCTATTTTAAAGATGACATATTTTGTTGTTGGTCCATCTCTTTTGAAGGGATGCATTTCTGAATGGAATATGTCAAGAATCCATGATGGTGTATCTATTTTTTCCACAATGATCCCATGGCCTTTATGTGTTGAAAATAGTTCTTTGAGAATCAATCCTTTGATTTTGAAATCTTTGAAAATTATTTATTTTTTGGAAGAATTGTGTAGGTCTTATACCTCTTTAGAATGATTGCTTCCCTCTTTGACCTATAACCAATAATTGTCCTTATTCCTTTATAGTATGTGAGACCTCCACTTTTGAAGTGGTTTCATGAACTTATCAAAGCTTAGTGTTTGCTCAATAACATTAAGTGTAGTTATAAAAATATTGTAATTATATGGAAGTGATATCAAGATAATCTTAACTAAATTTTCATTAGATACTTGAGTTCCTAGTGCTTGCAATGATGCTTGCAATTTTTCTAATTTTTTTTGCAATTCAAATATCATCTTCAACTTCTCCCATGCATCCCTAGCTATAGTCGTATCCCTAATATATGCTTAGACCTCATCTGGTACTCCAAACATGATGATGAGTCTTGCATTTTTATCTACCTTGTTAAACTTTTATCTATATTATCCTTGTTTGGTAGGAGAGGTAATACTTTTATCTGCTATTTTCTAAACCTCCTCAAAATCAAGTTGTGTCATGAGTTTGGTCTTATAGGAAACATAGTTATTCCTGTAGACACAAAATTAACCCACTTTAGTGGGTAATTTTCCTAGATCCCTTCGGGAGGCCCCTTAGACTTGTCTAAGACAATGGTAAGGTTCCTTCCCCCTATTTTGCCTATTTTCTATCTCTATGTAAAAATGTGCTTACCCTTAATGGGGCACGACTTTGCATAGGTAAAATCATGATCGGCCTAGATGGGGTGCGATTTTACCTTTTTAGGTTTTTGCCCATGAAAACCCTAATTCTTCAGGTTTGGCATGTTTTACATTGGCCCTTCTTTTTTTTTGGCCTTGCTCACCTTCAAATCCACTATATAAGGAGGGTTTGAATTCACTTTTCATATACGGTTATACACAACATGATATAATATTATTACATGCTAACATTTGATTTCTTATTTATTACAAAGTGTTCTTATTCAATTTGCATCCTTCTTATTCATGTGCAAGCAAGTTTAACTTTGGAGTTTGAATATTGATTGGATTTTTGCTGCATTGGATTTTTTATTGCTATTACTCTCTTTTGGTGGATTGTTGTTGAAGCCCTAAGGAGAGATCCACCATTCAGGATATCTCAACCCTTATGTTATGCTTCTATGCTCTCTGCTATGTGAATTTGCTCTTCTCCATGTATGTCTATATTTTCTAAATTATTTAATCAGATTATTGCACCTGTATTTTATTTTTCACATAGTTTCTATGAAATCACACTCGGTCTGCTACGGGGTGCAATTCCATCTATGCATTATCGCGCTCACCTGTTATGTAGTGTTACTTTGCCTGAGTGAAATCTTGGAGAAATATACTATCCCAGACTTCACAATTGGATTTTAGGCTACATTTAGAGCTTCATAGTGCATTCTATTATGTGGTTCCATCATTCTATTATATTATATTGTATTATGTTTATTTTCTTCCAAAGGTCAATTTTTGCTTTTATTTATAAAAATTCAGCTAAAAGAACATAGGAGGCTTGATTTTTGTGCCTCCAAGCACTACTGTACAATGGCCTAAGTAGGTCCCCTAACGCTAATAATATTTTTCAAGTGTTTATTAAGTTGTATTGCAGGAACAAGAATTGTTGATAGCGTTGATAAAGGGATAAAAAGCAAGGATAAATCACTGGATAAGCTAAGTGTTCTGATCAGTATTTAGGATATTTGTTGAGTGCTATATATTTCTATTATAAATCCTAGATTTGATTTAAAAGAAATATATTTAATTAAGTTCTAGGTATTTGAAACATAAACAACATATAGTGTGCACTTAGGGGTAATTTTATTTCAGCATATCTTCTTGAGCCCTTGCTTAAAAGGTTGTTTGTGTAGAACCCTAGGTTATAAAAGCATTCAAAGGAAGAATCATTCTAGGGTTAGCTCTTGTATTCATGCATTCTAATTTTTTGCATTGCCCTTTACCTTTTATAGCATAGATCTAGAAAGATCAAATATAGGTGTTTGTCTCAAATATCATACATCAAATATTCTTGAAAACCAGAGGACTTGGAGTGAGTCCTTAAAATGTTCTTGTTTAACCCTTCCATCCCTAGCACCAAATGTAGAGAAAAACATATTCTTGTGTTTCATCCCAAAGGCTTATTGTACGCGGTAGGAAAATTTTTGCCCTTTACATATTTGGTGAACCCGATGTAAACACCTCCTTTTATTTTTTAAAACTTTAATCAAGATCATTAATTCTGTGTTTAGATAAAAAAATATTAAAAAACATAATTTTTAGTGCTTTTTTTTGTGAGTCTTAGTTCTATCCTTGAACCTTTATTCTTTTTCTCATTTTCTAATGGCTTCCAACCTTGGTAATGGAAGAAGAATTTTAGGGTTTGATGAGATTTTCCAAGAGAATGATCAAAATGATAGAGAAAATGCTAACTTTGAGGAAGAAAATATTGATAAAAGTCTTGATCCTATCAAGGGACCTAATGGGAACATTATTTTTAAATACTTTTACCATGTATGGACCTTTTATAAATATCATAAGAATGCATTGGATGAAGATTTACAGGAAGAAGCCCTACATGAGGAAGTTAGACCATATCATGATAAATCTAAAAGCACTAGGATACGGAAGCAATTGTGTACCGGGTGCGATGCAAGCAAAAGCAAATGTAACGCTAGCTCCTACGAATGAAGAAAGGACTAAAGTGAATGAAAAGGGAAAACAAAGGAACTGAAATGAGATATAAAGCAAATGTAAAGTGTAGCCCCCTTTTTTATTAATTTTACTTTGATATCAGGTTACAATACGTCTCCTTACTTTTTAAGGGCCAGGAGCATTAGATATAGTTTTATTACACCATGGATGGTATGCTTCCATTCAAGATCTTTCACGTGCCCACATTTGAAATGGGCAGGCGAAATGTCATCGCTGCTTCCATGACTACATTTGTAGTTCCTTGCTACCTCTCTAATTTTGATATCCTACATTTAAAGAAACAAAAAAATGATTTATAGCACCTACGGATGGAGGGAAACATGCAATCCCCAAGGCCTCCGGTTAATGCATGCATGAAATAATTAAAACGTTAATCAAAACATGGAAAAATAGGATGAAATTTGGACAGAAGCATGCAAAAACCATCATGAACACACAACAAAAGGAACAATCAAGAAATCTATTGTATATTTCTAATCGCTCCGGGGTGGGACGATTAGGACTGTCATAAAATGTCATAAATCAACCTCCTAAATGTCCCATCCAGAGGCCTCCAAAACACCTACAAAGTTGGGGTTAGGTAAAATAGGGCATTTTGATATGACCCAAAAGTTTGGGTTTTACAGATTCAACCCTGATCACCCTATATCTGAAGATGCTCCCTGTATGTTAGTGAAAGCCAAAAATAATGAAAACACAGTCAAAAATCATCAGAATGGAATGAAATTTGAATGGAAGCATATATGAATGACATAAAATAAGATGCAAAATAAATAGTGAAAAAATATACTACATATTTCTAATCACTCCGGGGTGGGGCAATTAGGACTGCAACAGTGCGAGGGGCGCTCGGGGGTAGGACGCCCATTGTTTGGGGCTTGGTTTTGACACCAATCCACTTGGGATGGGTCCAAAACCTCCTATGGGATTGTGTAAAAAAATTGGGTGGGGTATTGTGGCCAAATGTTCAAGTTTTGGGTTCAGATTGCGCTTGTAATGTTCACCCAATAACCTCCCTTCCAAAAGAGAGATCAAGGATGTAAGAAGCACAAGTGAGGTGTGAGGATGTAATTTGGACACTCCGTTGTTGCAAATGATCCTACTCTATTCTTTTTTTGGGGTGAGAAGACTAACCATTTTATAGACCTGAAGGTTTGCTTTGAATGTGCATGCGGGGGCGCCACTTGGCCATCATGCCTTCCCAGGGGAGAGAAGATTCCTCCCTGATTAAAGGCTTAATGACTGCCTTTATGACTGCCTATTTGAGCTAAAAATGCTCGCTCACACTCCCATGCATTGAAGGTGGAGTTGAGTGGTGGATCTAACTTGCCATTTGTCAAGGTTTGACCTTTTTCCCATCAAACCTGCTATTCGCCCCACCTTAGAGCGATTACTGCTAATCCTCCCAGGGTGGGGTGAATAGCATTTTATTCACCCTAGGGTGGAACGAGTAAGGAGCAGGGTGCTTGAAAGGTGCCAAATTGACCTCTGACCTTCCAAAACTACTTTGGGAGTGGTTAGGACCACTTTTTAACCTCTGGGGGCTGCCCTAGGGGCTATGTATACCAATTTGGTCAGTGTTTGTATCCACATGATTAGATTGGTGTTGTTTTTGTGTCTACAGATGCCCCTTTTTGGGATGTGTTATGTGTGGCGTAGTGTTGAGCAAAAATAGATAACCAAAGCACTTAATGATTAGGGTTTCTTGCTAACCTAACCAAATTTTGATGCCTCAAGTATGGAAAGGGCACGCATTATTGAATCCTTGCTTCTAACAAGCTAAGGAGCTTAATTCAAGTGTTAACCTTTTTCGGTGAGGTGTTACTTGATCTTGGACATTGTTCAGTCATGAATAGGCAAAGGGTGCAACATTTTGTCTGTGGGAACCTTGAGTTCATGATTATAGAATTGCAAGTGTTTTATTAGCTTGTGATTATTGCTTGTTTGTTGTCCCAAGCAGGAGTGTGATTGTCTTTGTCAATGATTCTTTGAATGCATACCATTTCCTTGATTAAGTGTGTATTTTTTGATTGGTGACTAAGTGTGACTACCCCCTCAAGCGACAAATCAACGAGGGAATGACCGAAATGAGAAAAGTGACAAGTTGCTTGACCCAAGATGACTTTTGTAAGGGTGCCTTCAGTTTTTTTGCATTGAATGCTTATGCAATTTCCCAACAATCAGACCTATTTTTGGTGGGTTTTAACCCATTTTGGGATGCCTTTTGGGGATGAAATTCTCGAAAATTCATCCTCCCGTGGAGTGGTTCGGCTATGGTAGCATTCTTAGGGAGTAGGATATTGATAATTTGTGGCCCTGACATCAGTGTTGTATGCCATTGATGTCAGGCACAAAGGGCACAAAGACGCATTTGTTTGATAATTTTATTGTTGTTTTTGGGTGGGTTTGGACCCTTTTTGTGATGCCTTTTGGGGATGAAATTATCGAAAATCCTTCCTCTCGTGGAGTGGAAAGGCTATGGTAGTCTTATTAGGGAGTATTATAGTGAGTATTTGTGACCCCAACGTCAGTTTTGGATGCCTTTAAGCACATGCGAAAAGGTGCCTTTGTTCGACAGTTTTATTGTTGTTTTTGGGTGGGTTTGGACCCTTTTTGTGATGCCTTTTGGGGATGAAATTATCAAAAATCCTTCCTCCTATGGAGTGTTCTGGCTATGGTAGCCTTCTTAGGGAGTAGTATAGTGAGGATTTATGACCCCAAAATATTTTTTTGATGCCTTGAAGCACAGGCACAAAGGTGCCTTTGTTCGACAATTTTATTGCTATTTTTGGTGCATTTTGGATGCAGTTTTGGTTGTTTTTTATTTTCTTGCTCTCTAATCATCCCAGGGTGGGACGAATACCAGTTTTGTAATCGTCCCAGGGTGGGACGAGCACTAACTAGAGCGTTCATCCCAGGGTGGAATGATTACAAGCCTAAGAGCCTATATAAGGGCCAAAACTAGGTTTTGGGCTCATTTGCAATTGTTTTTTTTGGCGATTTAGAGTTGTGAGGAGGAGGTCGAGTCTGCATAGTGGAGCACTGTCAAGATTTCATAGATACCATGAGTGCATAGACCGGATCTTCGAGTGGTGGAGCCAAGGCAATACCGGTAGGTGCTCTTTATTTTTATTTTTTTTCATTTAAACTAAGATCAAAACCCTAGTTTAATTGTTTTGTATTTGTATTTTGTGTGGTGTTGTTTAAACTAAGATCAAAACCCTAGTTTAAAAAAAAAAAAAAAAATTATTTTGTTTTTTGTATTAAGTTTAAACTACGATTAAACCCTAGGTTTAAAAAATTGGTTTTATTTTGTTTTTATTTTGTTTTTTGTTTTTGAGTTTAAACTAAGGTTAAAAACCCTAGGTTAAATTTTTTGTTTTTATTTTGTTTTTTGTTTTTTAGTTTAAACTAAGGTTAAAAACCCTAGGTTAAAATTTTTGTTTTATTTTGTTATTTTGTTTTTTAGTTTAAACTAGAGTTAAAAACCCTAGGTTAAAAATTTTGTTGTTATTTTGTTTTTTTTTTTATTTTTTTAGTTTAAACTAAGGTTAAAAACCCTAGGTTAAAATTTTTGTTTTTATTTTGTTTTTTGTTTTTTAGTTTAAACTAAGGTTAAAAACCCTAGGTTAAAAATTTGTTTTTATTTTGTTTTTTTTATTGTTTTTTTTGAGTGTTTGTACTGTACATTTTGTTAATGTTGCTGTACAATTTATTAAATGTTTTTGTTGTACAGTTTGTATACATTGTTGTATATTTGTTTTAGTGTTGTACAATTTTTTTTTTTGTTTTCATGTTTTAATGTTTTTGTGTTGTTTTGTTTTGCAGGTGGTGAAGAGACAGTACCGTCAGTCGACAGTATTTTCTGATGCACGAAATGCGCTGACTGTGGCGGACTGGGATTGGCTTGATGCCCTTGGGCTCAAGCAGGTGACTCGACTAGAGCCTATGGTGAGGGATCGGGCATATTTGATTGCCCTATTCAATTTGTGGGATCCCCACACCAACACCTTTCATCTTCGAATAGGGTAGATGACAGTGACTCTGGAGGATGTTTATCAGATTCTATGGATTTCGATAGACGGGCTACCCATTTGGATGACTCCTTGGGATCAACAAATGGTGGTGTTGAAATGGTGCTTTGGGCATGCAACGAATATGGGGGTGGATGGGGCAGTGGAGAGGGTAGAGGGGGACCGCCTGATTAGTGGGATTCTAGTGTGGTGGTGGTTTGATAAGGGCGTGTTGGGGGTGAGGCATGTATTGCTTATGACCCTCATCTCCAATATGCTACTTCCTGACTCCTCAAGTGCGAGGTTCCCTTGAACCTGCTTGAGGTGGTGTTCATACTAGTGGAGTGTCCACCGGTAACACCACTGATTATGAGGTGGGGTCAGACGTTGCTGGCATAGTTATATGATGAGTTGTATGAGGTCCGCTATTAGAGATAAAATGGGATTTGGTGCAGCTACCTATTTTAGTTTTGGGGATGGCATCACATAGCTATGGAGTGACCATAGGGGTTGCCTTGGACCACTCAGGGACAGATGGTGGATAGGGATATTGGCTATGCTACTCTATGGAAGAGGTTAGAGGAGCAGGGGTGGAGTCAGCTATGGGCAGGTTCTGTAGGGCACTATACTGATGCCTTCTCGCGTCTTGCTCTAGGGGAGGTGTTTTTATGGCCATACTAGGACTTTCCAGCTTGGCCTAAGGCTGGAGAGTGGATCCGATAGGTGCGCAGGAGGAGGTGGTTGATCGGGTGGCACAGGACCGAGCAAGAGTACTTCTCGTATGTTTGGGTGACTCGATAGTTTGGGGTGCACCAAGGATTTCCTAGGGAGCCCTTGATATATCGGCATCGAGGTGACGAGAGGACTCTATCATTGCTGATTATTGAGCCATTGGGCAAGGAGTCAGACGTAGTGATTGATGTCCCCAATGTGGAAAATGTTAGGGTTAGTGTAGAGTACAACCAGTGGTGGTTG
Organism: Wollemia nobilis; assembly: GCA_028583015.1. Lineage (NCBI taxonomy): Eukaryota > Viridiplantae > Streptophyta > Pinopsida > Araucariales > Araucariaceae > Wollemia > Wollemia nobilis. The sequence goes on from JAQPPZ010000184.1 coordinate 258,596, forward strand.
ATGCTACGATGGTGAGGTGAGGGGCCTCTAGGAGGTGTGGATGTGATAGTAGCGGGTGGTGAGGTTATGGAGGCATTAGGGGGAGGGTTGGGGAGTTCTGCTCAATGATGCGGATATGGTGGAGGTTGACAACTTGACTGGGGATGACCTAGGGATTCTTGAGTAGCTGGATACATAGGACTTCCTAGAGCAGTGGATTCTAGAGCATCCTGCCATCCTGGAGATGCCCATGCCTCATGAAGTTCTAGGGGATATGGAGGCTAGGTTTTGTGCTGAGATAACACAATTGGAGGAGCTACTGTAGAGATGGTATGAGGAGCACAACGTCGAGAGGGATTGCTTGTGGTCTCAGTTGGCATAGCAGGATGAAGCATTGGCTGCATACCGTCAATGGGATGTGGAGTGGGGTTGATTCTTGGTGGAGTTGGAGGCCAAGATTATCCATCTTGGTGGACAGTTACCTGAGCTCACTAGAGGTGGATCTTCATGCCGAACGAGAGACAGTGAGACTGAGCAGTCTACTTCCTCTCGTCGTAGGTGGGTGGGTGAGGGTAGTACTAGTGGGCGTGATGTAGGGGCTAGCATTAGCCGCCCTGAGAAGTCCCATAGGAACCACACCATTGGGGGTAGTTCCAGTCACATCGATCCTGCATGATCATGGTGGCCTACTCCCTAGGCTTGGGGTTTTTGATTGTTTGATTTTTTTGTGAGGTCAGAGGACCGTTTTATTGTAGCCTGAGGGAATTTTTGACTTAATATATACATGAATTTCTTTTTGGATTATTTCTTTGTTATGGTTTATGGTTTATTCATGCACATTTATTTATGTTGATGTATGCATATGTTATTATGAATGCAGATGTTTCTGACTATATGGATGTATGCATATGGAATGGATGGAATGATTTATTGGTATGCAGGTGGTGGCACCATGGACTGTAAAGGACTTACTAGCTTTCAGTACTATGTGATTTCTTTGTGGAATGACTTTGCATGTGTGAATTATTTTGTTTCATATTTTTTGATGGTGATGTAAGAATGGAATGTACTACAGGTGTTCTAGAATGTAGTTAAGGTTTTTCTGAGACACAGGTGTTTTAACTAATGAGCCAAAACTATACATTTATCTCACAAGACTTTTGAAGTAGGTAAGAATCAGACATGATTTTAACCAAGTTATTTCACATCCCTGTGTGTGCGATTGAGTTTGTTTATGTGGTATTCATCAGGATACCGCCAGTGCCAGATAGGCTATCAACCAAACCTGTACTGAGAATCACCCAATTAGCTCCACTAACTCCTTTGTTGTATTTAGCAAGATTTATCCAAGAGGCAATCTAGGATACCATAAGCTAGCTCATCCACATGCAAACATTGGTCTACACATACGCAAAGCTAATGTGATAGACATATCATTATGCATTTAGGATACCACCATTTCCAGGTAGACTATCCACCAAACCCGTAATGAGGATCACCTAAATGGTTTTTCAAATGCTGAGGATTTCAGGGATTCAAGCTCAGGCATTTTTCGGTTGCTCAACTTGTTGGGATACTTGCTCTCATACATAGTGATGAAAATAATTGTTTATTTTTATCTTTTTTTCTTGAGCAACAGGTTTAAGTAGTGGTGATAACCACTATTATTTTTTCCTTTTGAGGAATTTTGATTTTGTATTTTGATTTCAAAGTTGAGCTCATGGGTTTTTTGGCTTGTGAATGGCAATGATCCTTTTGGCCTTGGGGATGACTACCCATCCTGTTCAGAGATGTGTAGTATGAATCCTTACGAATTTGGGGACCAAAGGTGGTTGGGAATTTTGCTTTGGAATGGCATTGATATTTTAGGACTTGGGGATGACTACCCATCCTTGTTAGGGGCATGTAGTACGAATCCTTACGACTTTGGGATCAAAGGTGTTTGGAATTTTTGATAGGATATTTTAGGATTTGTGAATGGCATTGATCCTTTTGGGACTTGGGGATGACTACCCATCCTTTTCAGGGGTGTGTAGTATGAATCCTTACGACTATGGGAATCAAAGGTGTTTGGAATTTCTGATAGTGGTGAAAACCACTGTTTATTATGGGGAATTGGATGGGGGAAGAGCTTGTCCTTTTGTCAATTCTCAGCATTCTTGAACCATTCGCATAGGGGGATGAGTAGGATAACCTTTCACTTTTGGTACCCTAGACTCCTTTGTAGGTTTTGTCTTGCGTTTACACAACTTGGGAATTTTTATGTGTTTTAACTTGTGTGGGGATGCTATGTAACAAGGTGTGATCCAAGGAAAATTCTACCTTTGTAAAAATTTGTTTGAATTTGTACAGTTTTTGGCTAGAAATCTAAAGATAGCTGAATGACGAAAGCCCAAAATACATTAGAAGACACTGATTATGATATGGTGAAAAATTTGGATGGCGTTTATTTTTTTTAGAGTATTTACAAAGTGGAAAAATGTGGAAAATTATGGAATTTTTGAGTAATTACAGTCTATGGTGCATTTGACCTGTATGACCAACAAATATGCAATGTATGTTTGCGATGTCTAATGCAACTTATTTTTTTGTGTTTTGATTTTTTAGAGTATGCATGGAAGTGAGATGCAATTTTTTTGGTTATTTTTGATTATTTATTGTTTTTGAAAATTCTTTATGGTTGGTTTATCCCGAGTGGGTGCGGACCGAGTGATTCTTTCGAATCCTTGGAGGTTTTGACCAAAGGGATTATAGGCACCCTTGGGGCATTTTGGGGTTGACCAAGCGATTGTGGGAATCCTTGGAGCTTTTGGTTTGACCAAAGGGATTATGGGCACCTTTGGGGCATTTTGGGGTTGACCAAGTGATTGTGAGAATCCTTGGAGCGTTTTGTTTGACCAAAGGGATTATGGGTACCTTTGGGGCGTTTTGGGGTTGACCAAGCGATTATGGGAATCCTTGGAGATTTTAGTTTGACCAAAGGGATTATGGGCACCTTTGGGGTGTTTTGGGGCTGACCAAGCGATTGTGAGAATCCTTGGAGCATTTGGTTTGACCAAAGGGATTATGGGCACCTTTGGGGTGTTTTGGGGTTGACCAAATGATTGTGGGAATCCTTGGAGTGTTTGGTTTGACCAAAGGGATTATGGGCACCCTTGGGGCATTTTGGGGTTGGCCAAGCGATTATGAGAATCCTTGGAGTTGTTTGTTTGACCAAAGGGATTATGGGCACCTTTGGGGAATTTTTGGGTTGACCAAGCGATTGTGGAAATCCTTGGAGTGTTTGGTTTGACCAAAGGGATTATGGGCACCTTTGGGGCATTTTGGGGTTGACTAAGCGATTATGGGAATCCTTGGAGCTTTTGGTTTGACCAAAGGGATTATGGGCACCTTTGAGGCATTTTAGGGTTGACCAAGTGATTGTGAGAATCCTTAGAGCTTTTGGGGTGGGCCATGGCTCTTTTAAATGTGGAATGGCCTCAAATGACTGATGTTCAAGGGTTATAGTTCCTTGATTCCTTCAAGAGAGGCGAGCCGGTATGTTCCAGGTCCTATTTTACTGTCGATGACATAAGGACCTAACCAATTTGCCGTGAACTTATCCCTTAAATGGGGCAACAAGTTAGAATTTTATTGGTTCTCTTTTAAGACCAAGTCACCAACCTAAAAGTCCCTCAAGTGAACTTTCATGTTGTATGCTTTCTTAAGTCGCTCTTAATAGATACGTAAATGCTCTATGGCATTGATGCATCGTTCGTCGAGCAACGTAAGCTGGTCTAAATGGGCCTGCCACATAGTGTCATCATCGATGAACTCTTGCATGGATATGCACAGGGAAGGTATTTCCAACTCTAGAGGCATGACTGCCTCAGAGCCATACACCAATGAAAATGAAGTTGCCCCAATGGGCATCCAAATGCTAGTACGATAAGCCCATAAAGCAAGTGGGATTTGAATGTGCCAATCCTTATGACTATCTATGAGTGTCTTTTTGAGGATGGCAACTAGCATTTTATTTGATGCCTCTGCTTGCCCATTTTCCTGCGGATAATAAGGTGTTGAAAAACTATGCTGAATTTTGTACTTTGTGGTCAAAGCACGCACATATTTGTTCTTAAATGACGTCCCATTATTTGAGATGATCTTGGATGGAATACCAAAATGACATATGATGTTATGTAAAATAAACTCCGCAATGTGGGACCTAGTCATAGAGGTTAGCGAAATTGCTTCCACCCACTTGGTGAAGTACTCTGTGGCCATTATGATGAACATGTGATGGCCTAACGATGCAGGGGAGATCTTTCCAATTAGATCTAAGTCCCATTTTGAAAATGACCAATCCTATTGGATCGGCTGCAAGGCCTGAGAAGGTACATGTGTCAAGTTAGCATGGTGTTGACACTTCATGCACTTCCTCACATATGCACAACAATCTTGCTCTAAATATGGCCAATAATAGTCCATGTGAAGGATGCACTTTACGATGGCCATACCGCTGAAGTGGCCACCACATGTACCATCGTTCACTTGGGTGATCGCCCAAGAAGACTCCTGTTGGTCCAAGAAATGGAGGATGATCCCTTCATAGCTCCGATGGTATAAAATATCCCCTAGCAAGACATGTTGTGCCACTTTTTGTTTGAATGATCTTTTTGTGGCATGTGACAATCCAAGTGGGAGGCTACCTAGATTGAGGTAGTCTCTTATGGGTGTGTACCAATCCTACTGATCAAAAAACTCGATGGTATGAACTGCCAATCACTCTTGAAGTTCATCCCTAGAAAAAGCTAAGCAGGAATGAACTTGTAAAAATAGTGTTGTGTTGCTATCAAGGGGAATAGGGGAGAACAAGGACCCCCAGTTGGCATGATTCAGGCTATCGTGGATTCGAGTGAACCTATCCTGAGATGGTTCAATCTAGATCAGGTGGATTCCTAGCGTTATGTCAGAGCTTGCATGCTCCATCATGGATTGCGATAATGTTTTCACTTGAATGGTTGTCATATCACCAGAAGGGTCTTGCGGGATTAGTGACCCCAATGAGGACATAGTGTGTACAAAATGATTTGATGATCGAGGGAGTGCCTCGATGTCATACCATTCAAGTTTTTCTAAGAATTTATCCACAAGGTCTTTGTATGCCTACATAATTGGGCATTTACATTGGAATACCCCTTTCACTTGGTTGATGATTAACAACAAATCACCAAATATGTTCAAGCGTTTGATGTTCATGGTGATTTTTATCTAAAGACCTATGAGCAAGGCTTCATATTCGGCATTGTTTTTGGTGCATGGAAAATCAAGTTTAAATGATAGATGCATTGGAGCCCCTTGCGGTGTGAAGAATACGATTCCCACACAACCCCGTTGCTCACATTTAGAACCATTAAAGAATAAGGTTATGTCAGCCTGTGACTCAGACTCATCAGGATCTGGTGATTCTGAGACATGGAAGACCCCATCATCGGGCATATCTATGGTCAGAGGCTGATCGTCTTCAAGAGGAGCCTCTGCTAGTTGGTCGGCGATGACTTGACCTTTTATGGACTTCTGTCCAATTAATTCGATGTCAAAATCTGTCAACAACATTATCCATTTCACCGTGCGACTACTATGATAAGTACGACTCATCATGTACTGCAATGGATTCTCCTTAGACACAACATACGTCGTATTTCTTAGCATATAGTGGCATATATTTTTAGTGGCAAGTACCACTGCTAAGCATATATTTTCAACGTATGCATAGTTAAGTTCATAACTGACCAGGGTGCGGCTAAGATAGTAAGTAGCTTGTTCTTTATGTAGTTCATTTTTCTAGGCTAGCATGGCACCCAATGCCACCTCAGTAGCTGAGATGTATAAATAGAACGACACTCCTGGTCTAGGTGGTGCCAATACTGGTGATGAAGCCAAGTATTTTTTAATGTCGTCGACAGTTGACTGCCACTCATCATCCCAGTGAAATTCTACCCCCTTGTGTAATAATTTATTCATGGGTCGACACTTGTCAGATAATTACACTATGAAGCGCTTGATTAACACGACATTTCCCTGCAAGATTCTGAGCTGCTTGATGGTGGTCGGGGAAAGCATTTCAAGGATTACTTGACTTTATTTGTATCTACCTCGATGCCTCATTTTGAGACTATGAAACCCAAGAGTTTTCCAGATGTGATGCAAAATATGCACTTCGTGGGGTTTAGTCTGACTTTGTGTTCAATGAGGTCATCAAGGATCTTGCTTAGGTCATCGAGATGATCTGGGCATAAAAGAGTTTTGGCCAACAAATCATCCATATAATATTCCAAATTTTTATGCATGTGATCATGGAAGATGTATTTCATAGCGCATTGGTAGGTGGCACCAGCATTTTTAAGGCCAAAGGGCATGAACTTATAACAAAATTTCCCCCAAGGCATCGTGAACACCATTTTGAGTTGATCGTCAGGATTGATATGAATCTGATTGTATCCTGAGAAACCATCCATGAGGGAAAGCATTTTGTGGCCTGCTATAGCATCTACCAATGCATCGATGCTAGGCAAGGGGAAATAATCCTTGGGACTCACTTTGTTTAGATCTCAAAAATCAATGCATATGCGAATCCTCCCATAAGGCTTTTTGATGGGCACCATGTTGGACAACCATGGTGGATAATCTACGCAGATGAAAAACTGTGCATCCAAAAACTTTTGTAATTCATCGTTTACCATTAGGGCTACTATTGGGTGCATCTTACGTAGATTTAGCTTGACTGGCTTGACTGTCAGATCAAGCATTAGATTATGTGTGGCTAGCTATGGGTCTAGCCTCAGCATGTCTTTGTAGGACCATGCAAAAACCTCCTCCTTCTCTTTGAGAAGGGCAATGTAATCGGCTTGCTCTTCGAGGGATAGACTTACCCCCAGCTTGATGATTTGTGAATTCATTGGATTAGAGCCGATGTCTACGTTAGTCATCTCTTCGACTAACATGTGGGACCCGTCTTCCAACTGGTGTGGCATTGGGATTAGGTGGATATCATTTGCCAAATTTACATCTATTTTTGGAACGTCAGGTTCATCTTCAGTGTGGAAGATATCCTGATGTGGTCTTGGGGTGAAATGAAGCATCTCATCGCAAGGCCAGTACTCTTATGGGGATGGTGGCAAGTTAGCACGATTCCATTCTATGACATCTAGGTTTAGATACAATGGTCATGATGGATCGGCTAGATTACGGATGGGTGCGGTTAAGTAAATGGAGATCATGTTGATGAAGTGAATTTGATCTCCATTACCATGTGGGTGGTGACTCGGACATCCTTGGTGATATTTGTGCTCCGAATCTAGCTCTATGGGTATTGGCACAAATGGATCGGCCCTATGTACTGATAACAGGATAGGGTATGCCCTTGGCACTGATGGCTCTATAGGGTCTTTGGGCGAAAGGTGCTATCTGTATGCCTGAAGTGGCAGGTGCAACACTTGGTATAACTGTGCTTGGTTTAGGTGCCACCTATGCCTTGGCCCCATGTTTAGTTGTTCAAAATATCATCAATGTCCATGGGGTATTATCGTTGTTGTTGTCGCATGTGGTTGAGATATGCCATCTCAATATCATCTCCATAATCATTATCAGAGAGCCATAGGCCTTCATTGGCTTTGACAACTATTTGTAGAATGTGAGGCTCATTCTGCTTGAGCAAGTTGATTTGGTCCCATCAGGGTTATTTCGCTCTTTGTGGGAGGACCTGATTCTCTTGAGGTGGCCTTTGATCGATTGGAGCATTGAAGGGGAACATTGTCATGAAGTTCTCCTGATAGTTATCTATGGGCATCACTTGTGAGTGATTGCTATCATACTCAAAAGGGTCCAAAGGTGCTACCTCATGCTCTGAATCATCTTCTGAAGATCCTTCTTGGCCTTGTCTATATCCCTTTTGGAGGCAAGTTCTTGAACTTTCCCCTTTCTCGATCAAAGGAGGGGAATTATTGAGGCCCACAAGGTTGGTTGTTAACAATGGGAGATAATCCCCCAATGTGTATGTTGTGTTAGGATTGGAATATGGAACTTGTGCCAACCTATCCTTGTTGCCTAGCCCTAGGCCTTACATGTTCTCTACCAATATGTCAAGGGGGCAAAGTGTGGTTGAACCCTACTCCTAATTTGTCGTACGACATCTGATATCTTGGTTTACAAAGAATGTGCACCCCTTTTTCATATCTGCCTAACCCATATCCATTCCAATTACATTGGCCAAGGTATTTAAAAGCAAAGTTCGGGTTGGACAGATAGTTGAAATTCTCAGAAAAGGGCTCTTCGTCCTCTTCCTCTTGTAGGTAAGGTTCAATTTCATTTTCAAGGCCCCCATATACAAAATTTGTCTGATTTTATGGGTAGACCAAAGGGACAATAGTGTCAATGGGGAGGCAAGGTCTCCCCATGTCCTACATGGACTCAAGCATGGGTGTTGCTACAATATTATGCACTAGATACTCCCCCAATCCCATATTGGCCATCTCAACGGTGATCGTTGGCGATTGAGGGGGAGGGAATGGGAGTTCTTCCTAGGTCCACTCAATGTTGGGTAAACCAGGCGTCTCAACTTTGATTTGGCTAGGCACCTCTTCGATAGATATGGTTGAGACCAATGGTGGTATCTCTTCCAGGGGCATCTTCTCGTTGTCCTTCGATGTGGCCACTGTAGGTGGTGTCATTGGTGAATGACTAGAAAATGAAGATGGGTCCGGTTGGTGATTTGAGGGACTTAGTAGCGGGGATGTATGTGTAATAAGACCATGTTTGGATGGATTTAACTAAAAGTCCAAATGTTTCTATGGGAGGGTCAACTATGGCATCAGTTGCACCGAATTGGAATACTTGAAGGGCTCTAAGTCTACTGGGACTACATGCACTTGCCCTTCGTATGTGTAATTTAGGTATTGTTGGGCTATCGAAGGGACACACTTCATGTACCTGATCCAAGGCCAACCCAGTAAAATATTGTAGGCCATCTCGCCTTCCAAGATGTGGCACAATGTAGGAATAGTCTTTTTTCCCACTTGGATGGGCAGGAAAATTGTGCCAACCGTTGAGCATATCACGTCATTGAATGCTCGAAGGATATAGGTGGAGGCCACAATGTGAGATGCTAGCAACTTGAGGTGTTTCAATGTTGTTTTTGTGATTATAATGTTGGACGAGCCAGTGTCCACCAACACCCTCTTAAATGGAATCTCGTTGACCCACATAATGATGTGCAGGGGTGGATTCGCCATGTCACCAGCCACCGATTTTAGTTCATCTTCTCTAAAGGTGATGACTAATTTTGTACATAGTTTTACATTTTTGACAAAGTTGTTGAAAGAATTTTCTTCGTGGGTCTGTAGCTCGATGGCTTTGAGTATCTCCATTAGAGCCTCCTGATGGGGTAGTGATTGTTGGATGAACTCATATATGGAGATCCTAGCCAACATGGTCCTTAAACTTTGGGTAAGTCTAGTCCAAATCGTGGCCACTGGTCTAGGTGGAGGAGGTTGCATAGATTTTTGTTGATGTTGTGACGTTGATGGAACCTCTCCTGTAGCTACAGCAATGGTAGCTGTGCTTTAATACCTCTTGTTCTGTGTCACTATGATTATCATCCCTACATACCCCTATAAGGGGTAGTTTTGTGTCACCTCATTGACTTGAAGAGTCTTTTCCTGCACATCGTGGGCAGGTAGGGGTTATTTGAATACCTCCATCTGTTGGTTGTTTGGTGCTACGGGATTATCCACCGCTAGTGTTTTATTGTCTATTAGGTATTGCACTAAGCTTTTGAACTTCCAACATGCATAAAGGTCATGTCCTTTCTGCCGGTGAAATCTACAATACAAGTCTTCCCTATAGCCCTTGGGTTTTGGTGCATTGGGGTCTATGGGTCAACTTTCTGGTAGGTTTATCAAGCTTTCCACGGACAAAAAGTCAAACAAGGAGTATTTAGATTCTATGAAGGGTATGAATTGTTGCCTAGGGTGACGCTGCTGATTTTGCTCTTGCCTATGATTTTCCTTCTCATAGCTGTCAAGAGGAACTACCTAATAATTAGCCTTTGGGGGTTGTGTCGTCTATGTAGGCTTTGGTATGTTTATGGCAACCTGATTGACCGTAGTGGGTTTTGGTTGCACGAACCTAGTTTTGGCATTTTTGGGCCACTCTTTCTTGTGTGGCTTGGCAATATTGCCATCCTATATATTGATCTCCTCAATGATTCTGGATTGCACCAGAGCTTCCTCAAGAGTGGCATATTGCTGCAGCTACAATAGCATGGAGATCGATCTTAGGCACCTTTTAGAGAACATTTGCGTTAGATCAGCCATGGGAGGGAGGTAAGGAAGCTTTGAAAGCAACTTTCTCCACTGATTTCAATAGGCTGCCATGGTCTCCTCCTCATACTATCTAAGGTTAGCTAGGTTTCTTAATGATGCCTTCTTCTTGGTGTTGAAAGCAAAACATTCAAGGAATGCATCCACTAGCTGGTCCAGGTTGCTGATGCTATGCTTCGACAACTAGGTAAACCAATCCGAGGTAGGGCCTACGAACATGGTTATAAATGTTCTTAGAAGAAAAGCATCATTATCCTAAATTCCAAAGCATTGGATCAGGAATATTGTCATGTGCTCTTGGGCATCCTCCTCCCCTCTAAAGATTTCCAATTGAGGCATTTTGAAGTGTTTAGGGTATGGGGGTGCCGGTACTAAAGGATGCACCGAGTGATTGCAGAGCTGGCATAAAGTGGGATTTTGGGGCCCATAAGGCTTGGTCTCTATAGACTCTAAGTGCTCTAGCAACACTTTGTATGCATCATAATATTTGATCTCTTCCTCCTTGGTTTGTTTCCATTGTGAGTTGCAGGGAACTTGAGGCCTATGGAGGGGCAACCGGGTAGCACCCCCTGCATTTGTAGGGTGTTTTAGCCCACTCTTCTTCTTGCTCAAATCCCTCATAGGCTTCTTGAGGAGTTCCTGAAAATGACCTATAAACATGGGTGGGTGCTCGCGGAGGGTGCCCATCATTGGCTCTAGGGGTTGTCTCTCGCTTAGGTCTAGGAGGTCGTGGAGGAAACACTTGATAAGGTCATGGGGACATATCTCACACCAAGGGGATGTGCTTCTCATACAACTCTGTATTATGCATGCGAGGGGTTGGGACCCTCTCAGGCACAATGTTTTGGAGCAACTCATCTATCTGACGTCGAATGCACTCTTTGCTAAGGTGATACAGGTGCTCTAACTATTGTTGATCTTGCTCAAGCTGCATGATTTGTGCTTGGCGGGTGGTATGTTTGGCAACTACCAAGTTGATTTGTTCCATCGTATTAGGTCTAGGAGGCCTAGATGCCTCCCCTACATATCTATCTCAATCATAGTGATCCGAGATCTCTATAGTTTGCTTCCCTCTATCGAGGTTAACAACATTCACCCAAGGTTTTGGCCTCAGTAGGTGATCCTGATAAATAGCAGGTGTGGAGGCACTTTGCTCCCATGCTGTGTATTGCTCTTGAGGAATGTAGTGGTTTTCCTCATGCTCCCTTTCATATATGTGAAAGGGACAGGCAGAGTTGGCTTGCTCTGTCTGAAGAGCCTTGCACTCTGGGTTTGGCCTATTGTTTCTAACAATAATGAGGGGTAGAGGAGGGATGATATAATCATGTGGCCTCTCCTTATGGACCTTATGTTGTTCTAACACTTCATCACATGGTGGCCACTCATAATGAGTGTCTAAGGGGGATTTCCCATCTATGTTGAGTGCCATGTGCATGTACTCTTCCTGAAAGGGTCTATGTTGAATGGGAGTACCCCTCGAAGGGGTGCCTCTACAGTCCCATTCCATCATGGCATGATGTGGACTATTTTGTGGGTCAGGATGCCAAGGTGGTATGACCAAATCCTTGGGGCTATAGCAGAGGTGACTTGTGCCCCATTGTACACTTTTTGCAGCTTCTGCCCGTGATTGGGCTTGGCTGCAGGTGTACACCATGGTGGTGTCTCTCTATAAGATATGTAGGTTTGTATATTCTTTACAATTTTTTTATGATACACTAAACAAAATGGGACCACACAATCAAAGCAATGATTATCTTGTTTATAGATTAAAGGTGTGCCCTAGATCTGGTTTAGTGTGTTTTGATTTTGTGGTGAAAACCTTGTAAATAAAATTTTGTTGTATATGCAATATGAGGGCCATTCTATCTCGCAAAATGGTTGCCCCTTCAATATACCACTGCCAGGCCGGTATACCGAACCTCTCAATATACCCACCCTTACGTGAGGGAAACTATTGGTACGCGAGAGCAGAACAGTACATGGAAAATAGGCGATACAAAAGGGGAATCACCCTATTTTTGACACCTACCATAGAAGACTTATCCTCATGCATTGGGAATAACTCCAGCTACACTAGGTTAGATTTCATTTGGATTTATGTCTAGTAATAGTCACAATCGGGGTTATGTATGCAAAATTCAAGCCAAGGTGGTGATTAAATCCACTGTTCGTCTTGATCAAGTGTTGGGGTTTTACGACCAACTCCTTGATGTTCATATTATCACGTGGTGTGTGTGGTTCTTTTTAATTGCACAAAGAAAGAAAACATGTAGTAAAATTTTCCATTCAAGAAGATAAAATAGAAAAATCATAGAAATAGAGATAGAAAATTACAGAGAATGCTCAAAAAACCTACCTCTTCTCTGCCCACAACATATGCCCCTGAGTTTCTGCTTAGAAATTGCATAGAAAGCTAATCGTCCCGGGGTGAGATGAATAGCAGATCTATATTCATCACAGTGTGGGATGAATGCTCTATTCGTCTCAGGGTGGCACGAATTCCAATCTGTATTCGTCATAGGGTGGCATGAGCAGCAGTCCAACTCTTGGAGGATTAACACCTACAATAAAAAACATAAAATTTTTATCATAAATTTGATCCCAAAATCAGGGGACAGAGTCCCACCATGATTGCCACTAAAAGCACTATGATACGGAAGCAATGGCATACCGGGTGCAATGCAAGCAAAAGCAAATGTAATGCTAGCTCCTACGAATGAAGAAAGGACTAAAGTTCATGAAAAGGGAAAAAAAATGAACTGAAATGAGATATAAAGAAAATGTAAATTGCAACCCCTTTTTTTATTAATTTTAATTTGATATTAGGTTACAATATGTCTCCTTCCTTTTTAGGGGCCAGGAGCATTAGATATAGTTTTTTACACCACGGATGGTACGCTTCCCTTCGGGATATTCTGTGTGCCCACATTTGAAATGGGTGGGCCAAACGTCACCGTCGCTTACATGACTATGTTTGTAGTTCCTTGCTACCTCTTTGGTGTTGATATCCTACATTTAGAGAAATAACAAACGATTAATAGCACCTACGGATGGAGGGAACATGCAATCCCCAAGGCCTTCGGTTAATGCATGCATGAAATAATTAAAACAGTAATAAAAACATGTTAGAATAGGATGAAATTTTGACAAAAGTATGTAAATACCATCATGAACACACTGCAAAAGGAATAGTTGAGAAATATACTGTATATTTATAATCGCTCAGGGGTGGGACGATTAGGACTATCATAAAACGTCATAAAGCAACCTCCTAAATTTCCCATACAAAGGCATCCAAAACACCTAAAAAGTTTGTATTAGGCAAATAGGGAATTTTGAGATGACCCAGAAGGTCGGGTTTTGCATATTCAACCTCGATCGCCCTGTATCTGAAGATGGTCCCTGTATGTTAGTGACAGTGAAAAACAATGAAAACACAGTCAAAACTCATCATAATGGCATTAAATTTTAATGGAAGCATATATGAATGACTTAAAATAATATACAAAAGAAATAGTGAAGAAATCTACTACAAATTTCTAATCACTCAGGCGTGGGGCGATTAGGACTGCAGTAGTGCAGAGGGCACCCGGGGGTAGGACGCCCATCGTTTGGGGCTTGGTTTCGACACCAATACACTTGGGATGGGTCCAAAACCTCCTATTGTGTTGTTTCAAAAAATTGGGTGGGCTATTGTGGCCAAATGTTCAATTTTTGGGTTTGGATTGTGCTTCCAATGTTCACCCAATAACCTCCCTTCCAAAAGAGAGATCAAGGATGTAAGAAGCACAAGTGAGGGGTGAGGATGTAATTTGGTAGCACTCCATTGCTCCAAATTCTCCTACTCTATCCTTTTTCTATGGTGAGAAGACTCACCATTTTATATACCTGAAGGTCTGCTTTGAATGTGCATGCAGGGACACCACTTGGCCATCATGCCTTCCCAGGGGAGAGAAGATTCCTCCCTAATTAAGGGCTCCATGAATGCCTCTATGACTGCCTCTTTGAGCTCAAAAATGCTCACTCACACTCCCATGCATTGAATGTGGAGTTGAGTTGCAGATCTGAGCTACCATTTGTCAAGGTTTGACCTTTTTCTCGTCAAACCTGCTATTCACCCCACCTTGGAACGATTGTTACTAATTGTCCTAGGGTGGGGCGAATAGCAATCTATTCACCCCAGGGTGGAACGAGTAAGGAGAAGGGTGCTTTAAAGGTACCAAATTTACCTCTGACCTTCCAAAAATACTTTGGGAGTGGTTAGGACCACTGTTTAACCTCTAGGGGCTGCCCTAGGGGCTATGTATGCCAATTCGATCAGTGCTTGTATCCACATGATCAGATTGGTGCTGTTTTTGTGTCTACAAACTCCTTGAGTGAATATTTGAATTATGGTAATCATTTTCACCATCCAAATTATGCCCCTACTACAACCATCAATGTTGGAAGGAATCTACAAGTCCCTCCAACTAGTAGTTCCATTCAAAACATTCAATTTCCTCCTCAATCTACTTATGTCAACATTGTTGCCTCAATTCCACAAAATTCTAGTCATCCTCTTCAGAAAGATACCACATACCTCAATAGTATCAATATGTCCAACACTCTTTCCTTAGGGAATTTGGGGATAATTCATAATAGTGATCCAAAAGTGTAAAATTTAACAAGTATGGTAAAGCAATTTTTTTCAAAAGTTTAGATTATTCAACCTTTAAGTTTTACTTATAGTTATAAGGAAATGTGTAATTAACTATTGGATCCTATTGTTGTTGATAGGACTTATCCTAAGCATTTTACTATGTCATATTTACCTATTTATAAGGGGACATAAGATCCAATTGAGAATCTAACAAGATCTAGAACAAATTACCATGATCTTATTTATGATGACATGTTGTTACTTAAAAAATTTCAATGAGCCTTGGTGGTATGGCATTATAATGGTATTATAGGTTGCCCAATTATTCCTTGAAAAACTTTGAATAAACAACAAAATTATTTATTAAATAGTTTTGTGCTTACATTGAAAAGGAAGTGACAATGAAATATGTTTACAATTTAAAGCAAAGAAAAGAGGAAAGTTTTTCAGAGTTCTTGGCTAATTGGAGAATTTTGGTTGGATGTTTAAGATATTATTTACCTCTAAGGGATACGCTTGAGATATTTATTGGTAATTTACAAGAACAACTATCTTATGTATTAGCGAATACTACTATTACATATTTTGATCAAGCAATTGAAGTAGCAAGAAAAGTAGAACATGCCCTTATCATAAGAGGTCAACTCAAAGTCAAAGAAAAGAAACCTACTAAGTCTCAACACAAGAGTAAACATATAGGAGGTGATAATGGAATGGATAGTAGGCCTATAAATAATTTTACCAACAACCTCTTGGGAAACATCATCTCGCATTCTCAGATACTGATATTTCTTTATAAAAATTACAAAAAAAATCTTGTCTTTACATCAGTGCATTTATCGAGAATACATTTATCAAAAAAGTTATGACTAATAATGGATCTTCTCTTAATTTATGCACATATCATTTCTTTCAAAAAATTGTATTAAAAGAAAAATATGTAACTAAATCCGATGATATCATTAAAACTTTCAACAATGAGTCCCAAGAAGCTTATAGTACGATATCACTTCCCCTAAAATTTGGAACCAAAATTTTATGTGGTATCTTGTCCTGCATATTTTAATATTCTTCTTGGGCATCCTTGGATCCATGCGATGGAGGTTGTCCCTTCTAATTTTCATCAATGTGTGAAATTTGAATTTGAAAATCAACCTGTTTATATCTTGGGTGATCCTCATCCATTTAAATTTTGTTCACCAGATGATATAGTTCAGTTTCATTCTTCAGATTCCTTATCTAAAGAAACTAAGAAACATAAAAATATTGATAAGGAATTACCAATCAAAGTCTCATCTTAGGATCAAGACAACTCTTCTTGTCAAGAATTTATCTTAGATAAATCTCATCAAAGTTTAGAGTGGAGTGTTTAGGATGAGGGACCACCCTCCTCTTCATCAATAATAACCCTTGAGTAGTATTCCAAATATGAGGATGCATCTTAGAATGACATCTAATTTGATGGGTCTATCCCTTACACTGTGCAGGTTGAGTCTTCTAGTTCTCAAGTGGATTTTGGTTCTATGTCCCTTGAGGACCTTGAGCACTTAGGAGTGAATTTTTCCCCACCTCCTCTTAAGGATGATTTGTATATCCTTATTGATGATACCATAGATATGAAAATAGGTTCTTAGAAATACCCTAGAATACTTAAGCTAGGTAAAGACTTATCCATGGATGAGCAAGAGCAATTGACCAATTTATTAAGAAAGTATTAAGATATATTTGCTTAGTCATATACTAACATGTCAAGGCTTGATCCCTCCCTTGTCATGAATCATTTGGTAGTTTAACCTAGTGCTAATCTTGTTAAGTATAAACTTAGGAATATGCATCCTAAGGCCACCCTCTCGATCAAGGAAAATCTCTAAAAACTCCTTGATGTTAGTTTTATAAAAGTTATCGACTATGCTGATTAGATTTCCAAAATTGTTCTTGTAGCTAAGAAGGAAGGAAAAATCAGAATATGTACTAACTTTTAGGATATTAATTTAGCATGTCCCAAGGACAATTCTTCCTTTCCCAACATATATTAGATCATAGATTTCACTGCCAAATGTGGAATGCTTTCGCTTATGGATGGTTTCTCAGGCTACAATCAGATTATGATCACCCCTGAGTATCAGGGTAAGATAGCATTCACTACTACATGGGGAAACTTTTGTTGGAAGGTCATGCCTTTTGGCCTAAAGAATGTAGGAGCTACCTATTAGAAAGCCATGGATTATATTTTCCATGACATAATGAATTATATTATCTAGGACTATGTGGATGACCTTATAGCTCACTCCATAGAACAAAAGGATTATGTCTATTATTTAAGATGAATATTTGAAAGACTTCGATAGTACAAGGTTCATCTTAAATCTGCTAAGCGTGTGTTCGAAGTCATATTTGACAAGCTGTTAGGATTTATAGTGTCCAGGAGAGGCATTGAAGTGGATCTTACTAAGATAACAATCATCATTGATATGTCTCCTCCCCATACCCTGAGTGAACTACGTAGTCTCTCTATCGGTTTATTGCCCAGTTAGCTTATAAGTGTCAACCCTTTCTTAAGCTTCTTAAGAAATATGTGGTATTTTGGTGGGATTCTAAGTGTTAGAAAACTTTGTATAATATCAAATAGTATATCACTTCCCTAGGTATTTTAGTTCCTCTAATGTTTGGGAGGCATTTCATACTTTACATAGTAGCCACTACTCATGCTTTAGGAGCCATGATGGCCCAACATGATAATCAAAATAAATAACGAGCTTTCTATTATATCAATAGAACCTTGGTTATATATGAAACTAGGTACACTCCCTTAGAGAAGTTTTACCTTATCGTATTGTTTGCTTCTCAAAAGTTAAGACATTATCTACTCAAGCATAATATATCGATGGTTGCAAAGTTTGATCATTTACATTATTTGATGTCTAAACCCCACGTTTCAAGTTGAGCTGCTAAATGGGTGTTGGTCCTTAGTGATTTTGACTTAACTTTTATAGGTTAGAATACTATTAAGGGTTAGGTTACTGTTGATCAGTTAGCCTCTACTCCCCTAGAAGCTACTCATCCTAACATTATTTTCCTGATAAGTGATTCAATGTTGAAATGGAAGAGTCTAAGTCTTAGACTTTGTTTTTTTATGGAACCCAATGTATGAAGGGTTTTGGTGCTAGAGTCATTATAGTCACCCCATAAAACCAACACATCCCCTTATCCTTAAAGATTAATTTCTCTTGCACGAATAATACTATAGAATAGGAAGCTTTGATCCTTGGTATTAGAGTTACTTTAGCCTTACAGGTTAGGGGTATTTCAGGTTTTGGTGACTCTCAACTTGTGGTTAATAATATTAACGATGTTTATCAGACTCAAGATGATAAAATTAAACCTTAAAAGGAGATTGTTACTATGTTTTTTTCCTCGTTTGATCGAGTAACCATAGAGTCTGTCTCTAGATACTTAAATCACTATGTGGATGCCATGGATGTTGTTGCATCCTTGTTCCCTCTAGAGTTAGAATATGATCAAGTGTTGATTAAAATTAGGTAACTTTGAGAACTTGCATCACTTGGTTCTTGTTGTGTCCTGTTAGATTGTTTGACCAATGAAGCTTCCCTATATGAGCCATGGTATATCAACATCTTTAATTTCCTTAAGTATGGTTTGATGCTTAAGGGTTTAGATCATAATAAACATAAGCTTTTGTGCAAAAGAGCATGTTGATTTATCATAATCATTAACATCTTGTATCAATGTTCTTTTGAAGGCATCCTCTTGATATGTCTTAACTCTGATGAAACTCAGATTGCTCTTTGTAATGCTCACAAAGGTTCATGTGGAGGTGGTTTCAATGGAAATTCTTTTGCTAAAAATATCCTTCGTATGGGGTACTATTTTCCTTATATGGATAAATATGCATGTGTCTATGTTCGATGCTGCAACAAGTGTAAATGCCATAATCATATCATCCATGCTCCTTCTCATGGCTTTCAAGTTATCTCTTCCCCTTGTCTATTTTGCATGTGTGGATTGGATATTATCGAGAACTTTAACCTATTTTCATCAAATGGTAACAAGTTTATCATCACTGCAATTGAGTATTTCACTAAATGGTTTGAAGCTATACCCCTAGCTACGATGATCAAAACTCAAGTTTCTAAGTTCAACTTCAACCATATTATCTGTACGTTCGATATTCCTTCGATGATTATTTCTAAAAATGACACTCCTTTCAAGAATAAGGATGTTCATAACCTTTTTTCTAAGTACAAGATTTAGTACAGGTGGTCAACTCCTTATTACCCCCAAGGTAATGGGAAGACCGAAGCATCTAACAAGTCCTTTATCAAGATCTTGAAAATTTTGGTTAGTAAGACCGGTCATGATTGACATATCAAACATTATCCTGCCTTATGATCCAATCGTACTAGAGTGTGTACTCCTACAACGCCTCACCATATGTCTTAGTATATGGATCTGAGACAATGTTTCATTTTGATCTTGATATCCCTTCGTTGTCCATCTTGTTGTAAGATGCCGATGTTGACGATGAGTATCATACAAATTGTTTGCACCAATTGGAGCTATTATATGAGAAGTGCATTAATTCCTTATAGTATTTACAATCCTATCATAATAGACTCCGGTGATCTTATTCTAAGAAATTTTGCGACCATTCTTTTGAGGTTGAGGACCTAGTCCTTAAGAATATCAGAAGAACACCAATGCTTGTACTAATCTTCGAGGTAATTTTTAGCCCAATTGGTTGGGGCTCTTTGTCATAATGGCCAATTTTGGCTCAAATGCCTACTATTTGGCTTCTTTGGATGGTAAATAACTTAAATAACCTATGAATATAATACATTTAAAAATATATTATGCTTGGTCCATTATCTGCATTTTGCATTTATATTAGATCATATTGCATCTTTTTGCGTTCTTATATTGTGTGACTTCTTTTCATACTTTGCATGATTCCTTGACATTATATTTATCTTGCATTTTTGCTCGTCATAATTTCATTATTGCTTTCTCATGATTTCTTTTTCATATAGCTTTTTAGGATTTGTGATATTTGCATGTAATGATACCTAGTTAGGTCATAGCTCACATGCATTGCACTTTTAACTAGGGCTCTGATGCCTAGTGAAGCCCCAATCTAGGGCCCATGCATTTTCATCCCTTTTACTCTTATCATCTTATTTTGCTCTTTCCTTATCTTATCTCTTCTTCTTGTATTCCTTGATTTTGAAATATTTACAATGATCATAATTTTTCCTCAAAGTCAAGGAATGCAACCTCTTTTGGTATGTCCTTGTCCTTTGCATAATTCTTAATTTATGCTTTGTATTCTTTGTTAGATAAGGATATACTTTCTTCTCTCCTTTGTTTGCACATCTCCCTCCTCTTGACTTTTCACTAGTTAAAACTTCAAGGTGGGGTCACACACACACAGTTTGCTTTTTTGCACCTTATTTTCTTCCTCTCTTTTCTTCTAGCACATGCGCACACTCACATTGTGTTATGATCATATGACTTGGTCTATATACATATTCTTACACAACCCTATCGTTAGTACTTGCTAGTAAATCATTCACATTAGCAATAATGTATTCCCCTATCATATTACACTTATTTTGATTCAATGGGTTCAACACCCCATTACAAGATAAGCTCCTTGGCCATTTTTAGTAGACCTCGACATAAATCCTAGAGGGTAATAACCCCATAATAATCACTAGAGAACAATCGTCCATAGTGGGTTACTCTCCATTATTTAATCATTTGAGCAATCACCCATAGCGGGTTACACTATATTTTTCCCATCTGTCCATATTAGCAAGTACTACATACATAGTGGGTATTCACTCCACACCTGGACCATTCTTTTGGGCATACCACCCTTCATTTATGGTTCTTTGATCAATTTTTTATTGCTTTCTATGGTTTACCTTTGGATTATTGTTTGTCATCTTGTTCATATTCTTCTATCTTCCCTTCTTATTTATTTCATTTTCTTCTATTTCATCTCTGCATTTCATGTTAGCTGCATTAGATTTATACTATACCTAGTAATATTTACTCCGTTATTTGTTTGCTTTCTTCGTTATTCATGTTTTTTCTCTTCCTCTCCTTGACTCTTTAAATTTTCCTAAGGAATCTTCATTTCTTCTAAAAATCGATGGGGCATCCCAACCATAGAGGCATTAATGGTAATAATGTCTTGCCTAGTGTGCAAAAGTCCAGAGTGTCCTTCATGATACCCCTTTTGCATTGATATTTTTTCTAAACTTGGCCACTTCTTCCTGTGTTTGTTGTTGTCTTGCCTATAGGAGTCTACATCTTTCTTTGAGGCATTTAATTGGCCTCAAATGCATCAAAGAGGGGGTAAAATTTAGACATGGTTAGTGGGAAATTTTCCTAGAGCCCTTTTGGAGGCCCCTTAGACTTTTATAAGGTAAGGGTAAGGTTCCTTCATCTTGTTTTGCATTTTTTCTCTCTCTATACGAATTTGTGCTCATCCTTAATGGGATACGACTTTGCATAGGCAAAATTGCAATCAGCCTATATGGGACACGATTTCACCTTTTTAGGGTTTTGCCCATGAAAACCCTAATTCTTTGAGTTTTTTGTGTTTTATGTCAGCCCTTCTTGTTTTTCCTACCTTGTTCACCTTCAAATACACTATATAAGGAGGGTTTGAATTTATTTTTCACACACAATTATACAACATGATACAACATTCTTACATGCTAACATTTTACTTCTTATTTATCACAAAGTGTTCTTATTCAGTCTACATCCTTCTTTGTGTGCAAACAAGTTTAACTTTGGAGTTTGAATATTGATTGGAATTTTGCTATATTGGATTATTGATTGCTTTTACTCACTCTTGGTGGATTGGTGTTGAAGACCTAAGGAGTGATCAACCATTCAGGAGATATCAACCCTTTTGTTCAACTTATGTGCTCTCTACCAGGTGAATTCACTCTTCTGCATTATATCTAGATTTTCTAAATTACGTAATCAACTTGTCACACTTGTATTTTATTTTTCACATATTTTTTACAAAATCATGCCCGGTATGCTATGAGGCATGATTCCTCATATGCGTTGTCATGCTTGCCTATTACGGGGCATGACTTCACCAAAGTGAAATCTAGAGGTAATCTATTGTTGAAGACTTCACCAATGTATTCTAGGCTGCATTTAGATCTTGATAGTGCATTCTATTATGTGGTTCCACCATTGTATTGTATTGTATTGTATTATGTTTATTTTATTTCAAAGGTCAATATCCACTTTTATTTATCAAAGGTCAGCTAAAATGGCCTAGGGTACTTGATTGTTACATATCTAAGCACTATTGTACAATGGCCTAAGAAGGCCCCCTAATGCTAATCATATTTTTAAGTATTTACTAAGTTGTCTTGTAGGAGCAAGAATTGTTGATAGCCTTTAAAAAGGGATAAAAAGAAAGGATATATCATCAGATAAGCTAAGTATTTTGATTAGTCTTTAGTCTATTTATTGAGTACTTTATATTTTTGTTATAAATCCTAGATCTAAATTAAAATGAATATATTTAATTAATTTCTAGGTATTTCAAAAATAAACAACATATAATATGCACTTAGATTTAATTTTGTTTGTGCATATCTTCTTAAGCCCTTGATTAAAAGGTTGTTTGTTTAGAACCCAAGGTTATAAAAGTATTCAAAAGAAAAATCATTCTAGGGTTGTCTCTTGTATTCTTATATTTTGTATTTATGCATTACCCTTTACCTTTTATAGCATAGATCTAGAAAGACCAATTCTAGTGTTTGTATTGAATATCATATATCAAATATTCTTGAAAAAAATAGGACTTGGAGCGAGTCCTCAAACCGTTCCTAGTGAACCCATCTCTCTACCACCGAGTGTAGATAACAACATACCCCACGGTTCACTCCAAAGGCTTCTCTCTTGCGGATCCTGCTTTTGGAAATTGTACACGGTAGGGCAGTTTCCCCCATCTATAATTCCCTCTCAATAATTGAGTATGTTTTAAAAATAATATTGGTGCTCCAGTAGCCTTCGTAAACTTCTACAAAATATGAATTTTCTTCTTTTATAAAGTTTACCTCAAAATTCGCTTTTCGATGAGTATATATGCCTATACTCAGATATTAAATGTTGTTTTGAAAGAAAATTGTGTCTCACAAAATAGAGAAAATGTTACTTCCTCTATGTATATTCATTTAGAATATATATATTTTTAATAATATATTTCACCTTTCAAATAATAAATCAAATATTCTTCAAAAGAATAACTCCTTTATTTTCTTCAATAAAAAAAATATTTGTTGCTTCAGTTATTTTCTCTCACTATCAATGTGAGGTTCACTCTTCAAATATTTTCCAAAATGTTTTAAAAAGGCTTCTTTAAAACAAGAGTATTTTTTAAAAATGTATCCCTTTAATGAAAAATAAAACATGGTGTAGCAGTACTCAAAAAATGCAAACTAGTTTCTGATTCACTAGATCGCTTACACGAAAGTGAAGAGCATACTACTAGTGTTGGAGGATTTCTAGTTCACCAAGCCGTTTTATGTGGCAAGTGAAGAGAATAATACCAAAAACAAAAGCGTGGTATAAAATAGAATAAAAATATTAAACTTGATAAAAAACACGTGTTAGGAAAGGAACAAAAGACATGAGATTGAATTTTATTTCGACAAAAACAAGTAATACAACATCAAAAATTCAAACACGTTTCAATCTACAGGTCTCATCAATGGAGTATCTCATGTGATGTAAAATAAAATATGCTTCTTAATAAAAATAAAAATAGTTCCACTTCTTTTGAAATTGAATAATTGCAGCTTTGTTAGATACTTCCACATCAACACAGATATTATCTCTCCAATGTTTGAAATATGGAGAAAAGATAGGGAGCTCAAACATATTGCTTGTGTCATCATTTTTTGGAGGAATTAGAAACCTCTCAAAACTTATCTATTTAAAAATAAAATTATTTAAGGGACTCTTTCCCACCTTGTACTTTTGCATTTTTGATGCATTTTTACTTTTATTGGGGTGGGTCTTCTTATTGGGGGTTGAGCTTGGGCTTAATTTTTTTTCACCTTCTTGGTCTATAAACCTATGAATTGTATTAAATTTTTGGGTATTATTATATACCACATGCATTACTCTTCGACTCCCCCCTAGAGTTAGGATTTATAATGAGGGGTTATACCTCTTCAAAGCTCATACTCCACTAATGAGACCTGTAGGTCAAAACATGTTTGGAGTTTTGATGTTGTATTACTTCTTTTTATCGGAATAAAATTCAATCTCATGTCTTTTGTTCCTTTCCTAACTCATGTTTTTTATAAATTTTAATATTTTCCTTCTATTTTCAAACACATTTTTTTTGTTGGTATTATGCTCTTCACTTGTCATGTAACATGATTTGGTGAACCATAAAGCCTCCAACACTAGTAGTATGCTCTTCACTTGCATGTAAGTGATCTAGTGAATCAGAAACTAGTTTGGGTTTTTTTTAGTACTGTTACGCCATGTTTTATTTTTCATTTATGAGATGTAAAATAAAATCTTCTTATTCAATTATCTAAGCAACCTAAAAAAATTCTCATGTGTTCTTGGAAGATGTGTTAATCCTAGGTATTCTTTTTGAAACATTTGACAACTTTTAATGTTTCTTATGTAATTTGAACATTTATGTTAATTTTTCCAATACTCTCTCTCACAATGTTCTTCATTTCTTTTTCACAAGAAAGGGCTATTTCTTTCTTCCTCTCTAGTGTAATTTTTGGACTAAACATATCTTTGGTGTGCTTCTCAAACTACATGTATCTCTTATTTCCTTTCTCTTGCTCTATTTCCTCATGTGACTTCCTAAGCATCTTCAAATACTTTTAATTTTATTGAATGTTCTTTAGTACCTTCAGTTGACATTAGAGATATTAGATACGTGGAAGTTTTTCCAAGATCCCTTGTGCCAATTCCATGTTGCTTCAACTATCTTCTTCAATATCCTTTTGAGTAGGCACCTTAGTTTGGGTGCTCTCAATTCTTCTTCAGTGCCTTTCTCCAATATTTATTGAATGCCGATGCTCTTTAATTTTTCTTTTGGCAATGCAATCTATTAGGAAAGGGTCAATCCAAGTATATATAGCAATTTTATTGGAATATATGCTTTTTTCTAAAGAAATCACATGTAGCTTGCACCTGTTGTTAGTTGAGAAAGTTAATAAGCTTTTGGATTTTTCCTTAAGAGGCTAATATAGCCTCTTTGCAAGATTTGTTTTCTTCCTTGTATTTTTTCTAATATTGTAAAAATTTTGTTTCTTCATAGGGTTCCTCCTTTGTATGTTCTTTCATTTTCTTCTTTACGCCTCTAAAAAATCTTAGTTGCTTTCCTCCTTGCTTTTGGTTCATAGTCTCCTCAAGGGGATCTACCTTATCACATCTTTCATTAAATATTAGATTATAGCAAAATAGCTTCAACTTTATAAGACCTATATTTTTCAATTTCTTTACTCCCCTTTCAATATTGGATTTAATAAGGTTTTTTTTTTAAATTTCTTCAACTTCTTTTCAATGTACTTCTCAAAAATATTTCAATAGGCTATATTTTAGCCTTTTTAATATTTCTTTTGAAAGCCTTTCCAATAAATTTAACGAGCTATAATTTTAGCTTTATCTTGAACTATATTTTTAGAATTTCAATAGGCTCTATGAGACTTTAATTCTATATCCTTTTCAAATTTCTTTCAATGCATTTTCAATAGGTTATTTCAAAGTTTCTTCAAACATCTTTATAAATTGCAAAAAAAAAGGACTCAAATTGCTTCTTTCAATATTTTATAAAGATTTCAATAGATTATTTTTTCTTGCTTAACTATACCTTTGGCAAGGGTTATCCACACTAAAAAATTTCAATTCAACCATGGAATTTCTCTTCTCAGTGATGATTTTACACAAGGTAATTTTACCCTTAAAAGCTCTAACCTAAATCTTGTTTTTTTCTCAAACAAAATGCACCTTGGATTTTTGTATGTTGAAGCTATAGGATGATTAGAAGGATATTAATTTGTTACATTTAATTGCTCTTACACCACCTGTTAAATCTTAATTTTTGATTACCTTGCATTATAAAGTGAGAGGTACTTAATGTACATAGGATACCTAATTTAGGTATAATAAAATTATAACTACTTATGTCATATACCACATGAATGGACCTTGCAAATATTGGTTACCTCACATGCCCTATCACATGGAATTTGCTGGTGGTTATACCTTTGTCCTATAGAAGACCATACAAATCATGTGTTGAGTGGTTACTCAACCTATATAAATATGTACTATAATGTAATAATTTCTGACATCCACACAGGAAAATTAAGTGAAGATGTCAATTATATGGATACAATTCAACAATAAGGATTTCTCACGTCAAGAACGGTAATGAAGACAAGGGATTGGGTGAACCTCTAGTTGGTGGATGTTTTGTTACCAATATTTTGGATCCTTTTATAAATAATTTTAAAATTTGATTTTCTTTATGCATACTAAGTATCCTAGTCAAGTATCAATAAGGAATCCTTTGAAAAATCAGGGGTGTTAGACAATTTTTAACCTTTAGGGTTAACCCATGTACTAAAATAGAGATAGACCTTGATGTAAAAAAATTGAATTTTAGGTCCTTGTTCCAAGTGTTAACAAAAGTTTGTGTATTTGAACTTGTCACATGCTTATTTTTATTGTAGAGAAATTTTGTGATTTAGCTAGAAATTTTCCTTGCTTGAGTGAAATAGGTATGATGTTTCTAGTAGAATCTTGCAACAAAAGCAAATGTTTAATGCTCAAAGTATAGATCTTAAAGGAAACATAGTTAGTCATAAGGCGAATAATGACCAAGGTCATTACCATGATACTTGATCAATTAGTGTACCTATTGATGAATTAATGTGCATTTAATCCCTATTATCACTCATAATGACGTTAATGATGTGGATGTTGATTATAGTTTACCTATTGTGACTAGGAATGGTTCAATAAAGGTCCTAGTTTAGCCTCAAAAATTCCTATGCTTATACATTGTATTGAATGAAGACTATATATTACCTTAAATTGTATTTGGAAGGAGAAATATTGGTTGAGTACCTTTCATTATGAAGGCAATAAAGGATCTATCCTCTATATCTCGTCCTAACATAAAAATATAATGATAAATTGGAGAATACCCTTTGGTACAAATCAATATAGGCCACCTTTTGGTTTATGGATATTTTTTAGTATTTTGCAATGTGTATGCACCTAATTTAGCCATTAAATAAGTATAATTATGGGAATGCTCAGGGACCAACATACTTGTTACACAATGGATTCTTTATAGCAAGGATAAAAATTGACACTCCTCTATTATTCCTCTAGTTATAAAGGATTTTAACAAGTGGATTGCTTGTAAAAAATTATTAAGTGTTTTTTACTTGTTAATATCTTTTTCTAAAGCTAATAATGCTTTATTTTTCAGTAACATTATAGAATATTGAGAATTAAATCTATTTTTTTTAAGATTGATAGGTTTTATGTAGTTGTTTTTTAAATTCCTATCAATTTTGAATCTAATTGATTATGATACACTTTGTGATTTTAAATCATTTTTAATTCTTTATACATTCATTCTAAGATATAGAAAAAACATAGATGATCTACCACATAAATTGAATAATTTATTTCTTGGAAGAAATGATTGTCTAGGGATTTAAGATAGATTAATCTAAGGAAAGTAGTCTAGACTGAAATAAGGATTGGATAAATGGTGGTTAGGGTATTTTTTAGTATTTTTCTCTAACTATAATTTTTGGTAAGAAAAATAAAATCCCATAGAATGATGAAAAAGGTTATAAATTTGGTTCTCTCTTAGGCCAAGAAAGCATTAGTTAAGGACGAATCTTCATATTTTTAACATGAATAGATGGCTTTTACTAGAGCTAAACTTTTATGGCTTGAAAAAAACAAGTTTTTTGATGTCAAAACTAGATTGAGGGTTCAATGGATTTATTAGGGGATAAGGGTTCCATTTAAAATATATATTAGTTATAATAAAAGAAAGAAACATATATTGGATATAATGGATGATTCTAGTAAATATTTTACTGATAATGATGATATATACTAGGTGCTTCTATCTCACTATCAAAATTTATTTAAACATAATTTTATTGTTGATGTTGTGAAGGCTAGGAGGTTTGCTCCTTGGCCTAGCCCAATATTTTGAGCTAATATAAGCTCCAGTTTTATTTCCTTCTCTCGTATATAACTCCTATCTGATGGTATATAAGTGCCCTCCTTCTTTTGTTCTGATAATATATCCCTATAATACTTATATATGGGTAATGCCTATACTTCCCTGGTTATACTTACTTCATTTTAATATGTATCTGAGGTAAATATTATTACATATAAAATATTCCTAATCTTAGTAAAGAAGTATAGAACTGGGTTGGGAGAGAGAAGGCCCTCTCTATTTTAGAAGTAGGGAATAGCTCTAAAAAGGTACAACGAAGCGGAGAAAGAGGAAGATGAGGTGGAGAGCCCTCCTCCCCTATATTTCAAAAAAGTAAAAGCTTTTAAGATGTATTTTGAAGATATTGGGGGACTGGTATAGGGGCTTTAATGAGAGAGTAAAAATAAGAAATGGGAGGTTTTATAAGCTTGCTTTCAGATCCCTGTAACTTTAAAGCGGTTGAAAGGGTTTCTTCCAATCCGACAGAGTAAGCCCTTTAGAAGCATAGACCCATAGAACACACATCCTGGGCGGGGTTGAAGAATAAGATCCGAAGGGGTCGGCTCGGCTTCAGAACCCTCTCTATTTAAAATGGGTTGAGGAAGCTTCCGCCTCTCATACAAACCCTCGGAATACGAGAAGACATAACTATCAGGGGAGAAGACGAGAACTATTTTGTTTTGAAGGAGAGAACCATACCTAGTATAAGATTTCACCTCTCATACAAACCCTCAGAATACGAGAAGACATAACTATCAGGGGAGAAGACGAGAACTATTTTGTTTTGAAGGAGAGAACCATACCTAGTACAAGACGATAAGACCATATTTAAAAGCCCCATATTGAACCAGACGATAAGACCATATTTAAAAGCCCCATATTAAACTAGAGATATCGAGATAGAGATATTTATTACGAGTTATATACGTTATAAGACATTTATTACGAGATAGATATTACGAGATAGAGGGATTTATACACGTTATATTCAAGTGGGGAGAAAGCCTCTCTCTATCTTAAAAGGGGTGAGGGCCGAGCTTTATTGAAGGGGCTCAACCCTATTTAAAATAGAGGCCCATAAAGTTTTGAAAATAAAGAGTAGGGAACCCATGTGTTTTATGGAGAGGGCAAGACCAGAGAGGGCATTCAAGACCACCTATTAGAGATATTTATTATGCTATAAGATAGAGATATTTATATACGTTATAATAGATTTATGTAGAGATATTTATTACCAAATATATTCCTTATAAATTTTATTAGGAGTTTAAGACTTAATTGGATAGTATTTTATCAATTAAAGAAATCATCTATTCACTTTTTACTATTCCCAAGTGCTTTTGGTCTTAATGGGTCACTAGTAGAGTGTTAGGGTGGGTCTTTTATACAATGAATCAAGAGAAAAATAGGATAGACTCCTTTGAGAGTATTACTAATCAAGGTTTTAGTAAATATGAGTCCTAATGTTATTAATAGAGATAGGATTGCGGATGGATTCCAATTACCTTGCATAATGGAGAATATAATAGTGTAGTTAAAGCCTGAATATGTAGGTTAAGTCTTGTTGCCTAAAAAAATGTAAAAGAGGAATAAATTGGTCTTCTAAGGGGTAAATACATTATGGATAATCTAATTTTGAGTTAGGGAGGGCTTGAATGAGTTATTGAGTTAGGTCAAAATTATATTTTGTAAAATTGAATTAATGATAAGTCCTATAAAAGGATCAGGTGGCCCTTTGTTTTTTTAGAGATAACGATCAATCCTTAGTTGTCAAAACATGTAACATTGTAAAAATCATTATATAAAATAGCCCTAGCTCTCTAAACACGTAACGCTATAGAAATTGTTAGATAAAATAAAAAAATGATGAAATTAAAATAATTTTCAATAAGCGTTTTCAAAATAAAGAAAACGTTTTGGAAACCATATGAAAGCAGTGAAATATTTCAAATAAATGTGTCGCTGCCTACGTTAAAACCGAGAGACCTACAAAATACGTTAAAAGGAGATGCCTCTTCCTAAAGCACCGTATGGGCGAAAGTTAGAGCGCTTCCTAGACGAAGAGCAAACCTTCACAATACAACTAAAAGGAAGGAGCACAATTTCACATTCATTTTAGACAACAAAAATAATCATAAAGAAATAATATTCTAAAATGAACTACAGGGATATTGATATAAATACTGATTTAGAGAGAGAGTGCTAGTGGAAAATGACTCCGACAGGAACAACAAACCATATGGGCAAATGAGAGATGTCTAAATTCAATGTTGAGTGCACCAGAGAGATTGTTAGAGGTCCAAGTAGTAACAGAACCAAGAACTTTTATTAATCCACCACAAAATTGTAACTCAATGTAAATTAATAATAGCACCAACAAGAGCGCCAGGCCCTCTCTAACGCCGATATTATGAATTTAATAAAAATACAGAGTGCCAGAGAACTTTGAGGTCCAACGTCGAGAGTGGCAGAGATCTTTGAGTTCAATAATAATGAGTGAGGGATTTTATTTCCTTCACAAGAGAATAAAAGAAACTCAAAAAAAAATCTCTAAGATAACACTTGGAGTTAATCCGAGATTTTTGCTATAAGTATAAGCAGAAAAAATGGATATAACTAGAAATGTGGGCCTCTAAGTGTTAGAATAACATGAATACATTGAGAAAAAAATAAATAAAGAAAACAAAGAGGTTATTTTCCTTTGAAAAAAAAGCGATAAAAGCAAATTCACATAGGGTAAACCACGTGTTTTAAAGACAGGAAATATCTATATTTTCTTAAAAAATTTCTTCAAGCATGAATTCAATATAGATATGAAATAATATGCAACATATATAAAAATAAATATGCTGAAAGAGTAAAAAAAATAACAATGGATAAAAGGAGACTAATGCAAACTTTGAAGTTAGATAGCCAAAAAAAATTATCCAAAGTAAATGAATCATATCCCAAAACCTTCAAGAGAGAATACTAGCAAAATATTACTCTAGTACCATGTTAGAATTTCACAATAATAGATATGCAAAGTATTACACAAAAGATGCAGACAAGAGTGGAACTGATTGATTTATCTCTAGGATAAACTCTGTATAAATAGCAGGGTTGATCATTAAGAGTCGTTGGATTACAACAACTCATAAAACCTGATGAAGACACCACTGAGAATTCTCCTAACACATGGAGGAGTGGAAACTCAAGTGTGTATCCTAGTGAAACTTAAGTGTTGGAAATATGGAGATGTACAGGTGGAAAGATCCACAATAATGACCCCAGGGGGGACTGGCCAAGGATAGAGAGGTGCTTGCTCTTATTCTTATGGGGAGGCCTTTTTATTCATTGAGGGGTAAAGATATTTTGGATTGGAACCCTGATCCTAAGGGAACCTGCTCGATAGACTATGGTTATCAGGTTCTTGATAAGCAAAAGTATGAGAGTCTTCCTGTCACTTGGTGGAAAAAGGTGTGGAACAAATTTTCCTGGCCAAAATGTAACTTCTTTCTCTAGTTTGTAGCTCGTAATAAATGCCTCACTTGGGATAATGTGAGGAAGAGGAGATTTCAGGGTCCCTCTTTTTGTGTCCTTTGTAGTAAGAATGAGGATGACTCTTCTCATTTATTTTTCCAATGCTCCTTTTCCAGAGACATTTGGCACCATTGGTGGAGTTCCTGGAACCATCCATGTTTTCATGTGATGTCCCTGGTGGAGTTTTGGAGTAGTCTGGGTAGACCTCCGACCAAGGCCCCCTTCCTTCGGGTGGCTTGGAATTTGGGCCCTTCTTGCATCATTTGGAAAATTTGGCTCGAATAGAACCGATGCATATTTTAGGGCAGTTATTTGGTTGTTCAACATATCTGGTAAAGGATCCTGTATATGGTTCAGGAAACCATCCATAGCAAATGTGATGTGGACCCTCTTTTGGATTCTAGGGAGAAAAAGGTACAACAAGTCCTTGGTCTCTTTAGGGATGGTGTGAACTCCTCTAGCCCTAGTAAGGTTCCTCAACTCAGCAAGAAGGTTAGGAGAGATGGTAGGTGGAGGCCACCCCCTAGAGGAGTTTTAAAAATTAATACTGATGGATCGTCCAAGGGTAATCCTGGACATGCTGGCATTAGTGGTGTTAAGAGAGATTCTACTGGTGGTGTCAATTTTTTCTTTTCCATTTATAAAGGTGTTCACTCCAACAATTTTATGGAAGCTCTTGCAATTCTTGAGGCCTTGTAGAGGGGGTTTTATCTTAGTTGGCATAGGATTATCTATGAGTCTGAATCTCAAATTATGGTTAATCTTTTAAACAATAAAAGGGTGGAGGAATTTAATTGGAAGTTGGTTTCTGTAGCCGTTTAGATTCTCAGAATGAGTGAAGAGTTCGAATTTATATCCTTTGTGCACATTCCAAGGGAATGGAATGTGGTTGCTATTTACCTGGCCAAAAGGGCTTCTGAGCTGCTGGATCCTTGGAGTATCGATAATTGGGAGAGTATCCCATCTGGGGACTCTCAACGTCTGTGGGAGTTGATCTACAAGGGCGTACAAACTTAATGTGGTTTATTCTTGTTGTCTTTTCTGGGTGTCATTCTAGTCTAGTGGTTTTAGCCTGTTTGGCTATTTATTTGAGTCCTGGTTGGAAGCTCAGTTGTACTCTGTAATCTAGAATTTTTATCAATAAATTTTTACCCTTTTATTTAAAAAAAAAAAATCTTGGTCCATTCCATTAATTTCTACTATCTCTTATAAAATTTTGACCTTAGATTCAATTTCATTTTTTTTTTTAATGTTATCAAAATATTTGAAATTCCAAATCTTCATTTTTTATTTTAAATATTTCATCTTTTGAACAAACATGTACATATATGATCCTTCAAAATTTCATTCATCCAATCATAACATAATCATTTGAAATAAATAAAGATCTTGGAGCCACATAGACTAGAAGTAAAATAGATTTGAATGAACATTATTGGATAAAACATAAGTTAAAACAATGGGTTTATGATATGATCCTACTCACTATAAAATACCTAAAGAAATATACTCTATTTCTAACCATGTGTTGGATAACAAAGATCTATCCAATATTTCTACTATATGAGTTTACCCACAATGTCTATTATCCCATGTATATTAAAAACTTGAAGGACTAACATTCCAAAGACCATTTGAATAAAAAAATAAAGTAAAATATTACATTGATTTATACATTCATGGAGTACCGCCCTTATACTCCAAAGGAGATAAATTGAGTTGAAGTCTCCTCCAAAAATCCATAGATCACAATTATAAATGATCATTGTGTTTAACAAAAATATACCAATTTTAATGGTAGCTATAGATGGAACACATACATTTCTAACCCTAACTTTGAAGTTTTCCTCTTTCCTACAAAATAGTCTAACAACCCAATTACCATTAAAATACCTCATAAAGATTGTATAGAATAAACTATGGGATAATCATCCATTTTTCAAATATTTTTAAAATCACCGTGACATTCTTGATTTTATTTCTTGTATTAAATCATCTGACATTCTTGATTTTATTTTTAAAATCATCTTGACATTCTTGATTGTATTTGAGGGGTCTTATTCATGCCTTTAATATTTTATGATATCATTTTTTACATTACTTTTTTATTTTATTATTGGATTTAGCCCCACATCTTCCTGACACCTATTATATTTAGATCTTCCCAAATTGATATCCCTTTAATATACCTTTAAGTATTTTTTTCTCTTCGTTCATGCTTGGTTGGTCTTCCTCTTGTTTTTTTCCTTTTCACCAATACCTTCGTTTTTATCAATCTCTTCTATTTTCTTGTAATGTTTATAATAAAACTTAACTTCTAAATATTTTTTTTTTTGGTGTTACATAAGAGAGTTGGTTACAACCATATTATTTTTAGTAACTGAAAAGTGCATGGTTCAAACCATAGGGGCTGGTTCCAGCAAACTTATTCCACTTCGTATTGTTGACCAAACATGAAGAGGAATTTCTGCAAAACCTATTCCACATCATATTGTTGACTCAGCATGAAGGGGACTACTGGATTCAAATAAGACTACTACCCTTGCAAATAGGCTACCTCAAGGTTTGTACCTAGGTGTCTTCTTGGTGAATGCCTGACCACACAAGCACTTACCAATCCACCTAGCTCTCGGGTGCAACTTCTAATGATTTATGTCTCCCTAAAAATATATATGAAGTGCAAGGAATGACCTTATAAACACTCTTTTCTTTAAATTGTCCCAAGAAACCTAAAGTGTATATTTTTTTTTATACTACCTAGGAACCTAAGTTATATTTTCCATATGCATTTCTTTATTATGATGCTTTTGAAACCTTAAAGTATAATAAATAAATTTTGTATTAATTTTATTTTCATTATATGGAAATATTTTTTTAAGAAAAAATAAGATTCTTTACCTAAACTTTATTTTATCTCATTCACTCGGCTTCAAAATTTACTCTCATTTTCTTTCCCACTTTAACCGTTGTGACTATTTCATAAATAAACTAAAATCTTAGGATTACAATAAAATAAATTTTATTATCCTTTCAAATTTGCTTATTAAAGCGCCTTTTAATGATTTCATTTTGATAGATTTGAAAAAAAACACTATACTATGACATTTTTTAAATCATTATATTGTACCCCTTCAATTTATTAAATTTATTCAAAATTACCGTTAGAGGAAGGCGTTGGATATCCTGAACAATACAGCTGGGAAAATTGAGCCAGGCCCGTCCATCGGCCCACCGTGTGAGAGTGTTTTTCTGTATATCAAAGCAAAGCACAACTCTTTTTTAAAATTTAGCACTCTATTCAATGGTAAGCGTAAAGCATTTGAAGCTTCAAGCAATTACAAAATGATATCTACAGAAATGAAATTGCAAAAACATTTGAAGTTTTATGCTTCAAGCAATTACAAAATGATATCTACAGAGTACAAACATCAAAGTGCAAAAATAAGGAAGAATAGGTTACCAGGAAAAACTAGAGTTAAGGTCAAAATAAACTATGAGCACATAAATAGAAATAACATTTACGATGCCTGGCAGCGTAGTACCAAATCATCTAACCGTCTCAATCTACTGAAAAAGAAACTATCACCAAACTCTTTCTAGGTATTCTAGTAAAGAGGGCAACAGGCATTATCTTCTTTTGAACCCGAAACCAAATTTTAGCAGTGAAAGGAAAAATAATCTATTTTCAGAAATCTTTGTGTTTGGCATGGATAGTCATTTGAGTTACTAGCAATAAAGTTTTATATTTATAGTTCTTACACCTTTTCTTTCCAAATAAAATTCTCTTTATGAGGAGATTCCTCGGCTTTACCAATAAAACAATAACCACTATGTCACAGGGTTATGCATAGCGGTTATTTTTAGCTAATTGGTTAAAATTAGGATTTTCGAAATTTAGAATTGATTAATATTTGAGACATTTGATTAGCCAGAAATTTTGGGTGTTTTTTTTGGGTGGATTTGCCCCAATTTTATAATAATTTAA
The DNA here is from genome assembly GCA_028583015.1 of Wollemia nobilis. NCBI lineage: Eukaryota > Viridiplantae > Streptophyta > Pinopsida > Araucariales > Araucariaceae > Wollemia > Wollemia nobilis. Next base: position 294,373 of record JAQPPZ010000184.1, read on the forward strand.
ATTTCCAACATTACCCTTAATAATTATTAACATTTTACATGTTTTTCTACACCATTCACCTTGATTTTGAAACTGATTCACCAAATTTTTATATAAATACATTATGAAACTAACCCTTATGCATAACCCTGGCCCTGAGCAGTCTAACTTGTCTGAAAAGCCTTACATTTACATTTAAGGTTCCTATTATATTTCAATCTAAAAATAATTATTCAAATGAATCCAAACAAAAAAATATATAAAGACATATTGTGTTACCGATATGTGATTCTTGTGTATAAAAAAAATCAAAACGAAAGAATGCATGCCTTGATATCAGTAATTGTTTAGGTCGTCTGTTTCATCGTGTTAAAAGGTCGGATCCTGCGATGGAATCTAAAAACATAATGTTTGCAATGTGCAACTCAATAGAATTAATAAAAGCTGAATGAATAAACAACATGGCAATAAAATCCAACGAAAATAGACATATAATCTCACCATGATCTTAATTTTCATAAGGTTACGGAAATGGAATATCTGGTTGTGCCTTTCGATTTACTCACTGCGGATGGAAATCGACATTAAACGCCGGAGGAATTGTAATACCGAGTTCCCTCCACAATGGGCAAACAAGAAAAGACATCGAGATCCTCTTCTTCATTCGTTACTTCCCTGACTCTTGACTTATTTTAACGTCAAAGAATACATTGAGATTGGAAGCTGTTTCCTGCTCTAAATAGATATTCTGCGCTCTTTGGAAGAGTTGATTTTAACAGCTCACATGTTCAACTACCACGGACATACAGAGTCGATCTGCTTTATTATTATTTTTTGTTTTCACGACCAGATACAATGGACATGGTTTTTGCGTGTAGATCACCTTATTCACTCAGCGATCAAACCACTTTTAATGTTTTGGCATTAATGGCCAACTAGAACATCTTTTTAGAGGGTACGATCTTTAATTTTTTTATTTTTATTTTTCATGAATCCGGTGGAACTGTGGCTCTGAAAAGTTCGCGTGCCTGGTCGTAATATTTTTAATTGTTTTCAATATTTAATTATAAAATTGTCAATAAAAATAAATTATATTATTTTATATTTATTTTTAAATAATAAAGTTTAAATTAGTGGGAGATAAATTAACGAGATCTTAGAATTTTCTTTTATTTTAAAATTATTGTTTAGATAAGGATTTTTTTTGTTTTTGGATTTGGTTATTGTGAGAAACTTTTGGAAAGTGTTGAGCAGTTTCCTCCCAACCATGATCCCTCCTAAAGTTGATGACTATATTTATCAATAGGAAATTTAACACAAAACCACCACACACCCACCCTCTCACCCACTCGCCCACGCCATGGTTTGAACCTTGAATCTTCAGAAGAAGAGTCAAAGCCTCAACTTTTACCCCTTTTAAAGTTAAAAGCTATACTTATCAACAAAGAATTTGTATAATTTAATACAAAGTGACCACACAACCACCCCCTCACACACTCGCCCACGCCATGGTTTGAACCTTGGATCTCAGAAGAAGAACCAAAGCCTCAACCTTTACCCCTCTTAAAGTTGAAAGCTATACTTATCAATAGAGAATTTAATACAAAGCGACCACACACCCACCCCCTCACACACTCGCCATAGAGAATTTAATTATCAATAGAGAATTTAACACAAAGCCATCACACACTCACCCATGCCATGGTTTGAACCTCTCACCCCCTCGCCCATGCTATGGTTTGAATCTTGGACCTACGAAAGAAGAGCAAAGCCCGAACCTTTACCCCACCTAAAGTTGAGAGCTATACTTATCAATAGAGAATTTAACAAAGCCACCACACACCCACCCCCTCAGACACTCCCACGGTTTGAACCTTGGACCTTCCAACGAAGAACCTCTCACCCCCTCACACACTCACCCACACCATGGTTTAAACTTTGGACCTCGGAAGAAGATCAAAACCTGAACCTTTACCCCACCTAAAATTGAGAGCTATACTTATCAATAAACGATTTAACAAAGCCACCACACATCCACCCCTCACACACTCCTCCACGCCACAGTTTGAACCTTGGGCCTCCCAACGAAGAGCCAAAGCTGCGGTTTGAACCTTGGACCTCCCAACGAAGAGCTAAAACCCTTGCGTTGCACCCTAGGTGCAAAAATAATCAATTCATGATTAATTGTCTATCTTATTTATTTTTATTTTTTTTTATGAACACACCCACTCCTAATGATTAATTGCCAATCTTATTTTTTTTTTTAAATGAACACACCCACCCCTCGTGATTAATTGTCAATCTTATTTATTTTTTTCACACTCACCCACTCCACAGTTTGAACCTTCAACCTCCCAAAAAAACCAAACCTCAAACCCTGCTGTAATCTGTTTAGATAAGGATTTCGCATTGTAAGATGCTGTTTACGACCGATATATTAAAATAATCATTATTCGATGTAGTGCGAGAGAAATTAAAAGGTCGTTCAATTATTATTTTTCTCTACTTTTAAACAAGGATTTGGCTTCAAAGGGCTTTTTAACGAGGGTTAATTATAGTGGTAAAAAAAAATTAATGTTTTTTTTTTAATTTTTTAGTGATTTTGTTAGAAATATATTATATTATAAATATGTCTTTAATATATATATATATATATATATATATATATATATAAAAGAAATTTAATTTAATTTTTTTATTATACATTAAATTTAAGTTTAATTGTTTTTTAATTTAATTGAAAAAAATGAGGAGTCATATGTTGTTTTGGAATCTATTGATTGATAGTGGATACTTAGTGGAGTTGGGATACGGGGATTTAAGGCAATCAAATTTTCGGCTTCTAAAGAATTTTCTTAAATTTAAATTAAAATTAAATTAAGTCCTAAAATGAAAATTTTTATTTATTTTTTATGTTACCAAAATATTTGGCTTTCTAAATCTTTATTTGTTTTTTCAAATATTTTATCTTTTAAACAAACCTATAGATATATGATCTTTCAAAATTTGCTTCATCACATCATAACATAATCATTTGGAAAAAAATATATACTTAGTTTGCAACTATGTGTTGGATAACATGAATCTATCTAATATTTCTTCTATATAAGTTTACCCACAATATTTATTATTTGATGTATCCTCGAAAATTGAAGTACTAAGATCCCAAACTCCATTTCAATTGATAAATGTAATAAAATATTGTACTGATTTAGACCATCATGGAGCACCACCCTTATTTTTCAAAGGATATAGAACTATGTTGAAGTCTCCCCAAGCATCCATAGATTACAATTATGAATCATAATTGTGTTTAACAAAAATATGCTAAGGTTCTTATATACATTTATAACCTCAACTTTGATGGTTTTCTCTTCCATACAAAATAATCCAACAACCTAATTACTTTTTACTTCTAACAATCATCTATCCCATTTGCATTTGTCTCATATCATAAAATAACACCTCAAGTTCCTATATAATAAACTACTAGACAATCACCCATCTTCCAAATATCCTTCAAAGAATCCTTACCTTCCTCACTACTTATGTTTGTTTCTTGTATTAAATTAAGCTCAATACCACAACAACCCATTAATTCCTTGATAACTATTTTTTAGGTGCCTTATTCATACCCTTAATATTTTATGTTATTATCTTTATTATCATTTTATATTATTTATTTATGGATTTAGCCCCACTTCTTGTTGAAACCTATCATATTTTTATTGGGTTTCCTAAATTGATATCCCTTTAAGTATATTTTTCTTTTGTTCATGCTTTTTAGGGCCTTCCTCTTCTTTTTTATTTTCAAAAATACTTTTATTTTCATCAATCTCTTTTACTTTTTCAGAATTTTCATAATGGGACCTATCTTTTGAAGATTAATATTTCCTTAAAGAATTTGAAATGAAAAGAATAGTCTGTTAAACACTGCCTTCTTTATATTGCCCCCAAAACCCTAAAGTGCAAGGATGCTCATTCATAGTAATTACTTACTTTCTTATATTATCTTTAAAACCCTAATTTTCATGGATTTCTTTCCTATGCACTTGTTAATTATGATGCTCTTAAAATATTAGAGTGTAATAGATACACTTTGTACTACTTTCATTTTTATTGCATGAAAAAAATTATACCACTTGAAGAAAATCTTCAAATGATGATAATTTATTTGATTGAATAAAATATGACCTCATTCATCTCATTCAATTTAAAAGTTACCCTTCCATATTCCTTTATACCTTTAACAATTGATTGTAACTATTTCATAACAAAATAACATCTTCAGATTATTTATTTATTTTTTTAAAAGTATTCCTTATATTAATACAAAAAATCAAATTACAAGACATCGCAAAAAATTACAAAAATATACTTAAGGACACCCAACCATCTGGCTTATCCTGAGCAAAGCAGTCTTTGAGATCTTTGATTATAAGCCTCTTAAAGGTTCTACATTAGAAGTGAATATCAATAACAATATTTGACATAATCTCAAAAGTAGGAATAGCTTCGTCTTGAAAAACTAAACTATATCTTGCCTTCCAAATAGAATACAAAGTCACTGCTCTGATAACAATCCACACCCCCTAAGATGTTGAGGGCATCCATACGCATCTCCCAAGAGAAGCAAATTCCAACTCCACCTATCACCTAGGATAGGATATTAGGTCCACTTTAATTTTTTCCAAACATTCCTTGCTACACTACAATCCTAAAATATATGTTTAACAATTTTTTTTTCTGCCATAACTACTGCAAAGGTCTAAGATATTCATCCACCTTGCCAACCTTACCTACAATGGATACCTTGAAAAATAAGCATCCAAAGAGAAACCTTGAGCTAAGCAAAAAATCTGAATTTCCAAACCTTTTTTAGCCTCTTCTTCCACTTCTTCTCTAGATAGATAATGTCTCGGCATCTATTTGACAATATATGCAAAGAAGTCTTATGCAATAGAGTTTTGTAAATATTAGTGGATTTGTAAGAAATGATGCTCCCCTAAAATTTGCACCTCTAGTCATGCTAGATAGGGCCGGACAAGCCACCATTTAACTTGTAATTTTTTTTAGAGGGAAGAAGAGAATAAATCTGAATAATAACATCCCTATTAAAATCTTTCAACTTAAACTTATTGTAAATGTCCTCCCACTTAATCCAATCAAAAACTCATGAATCCACAAATTTATCCATTTCTTAATTCCCCTCTTAACCAACCTCTTGCATCTAAGATGAAGAATGTTTGAGGCATACACCCCATTATCTTTCCATAACCAAATAGACCTATATGTAAGCACCCAAAACCTATGATATTCCATATAGACCCAAAAAATTGTAGATCCAACCGTCTTCCATGCCTATAAGATCCTCTTAATAAGGATAACCCCGTATTTTAAATTGAACAAGATGACTCACAATATCCTCAATATGAAAATCCCCCTTAACACCATCAACATGAAGACAATTCTTAATTCTATATCTCAAGAGACTTTGCTAAGGATCAGCCTCTTCCAATGCTCTGACCACCAATTTGGTTGCCAGCACCTTACCCTACATCTAAATATCTAAAATACCCATACCACTTTCCTCGTTAGGAATAATTCAATAGTTCCAAGATATAGAGGACATTCTCTTGGAGCCATCAAAATTATACCAAAGAAAGCCTCTAATAAGCCTTTCCAATCTTCTAAACTAAGAAGCATTGGGTAACCAACACGAATAATAATAAAGATGACAATATTGTAATATTTGAAAGCACGAGGATACGAAAACAAAAAGGAAACTCCAAGTGTGATGCAAATGGAACTAAAATTAATGCTAAGTCCTATGAATTGAAAGTGCAAGAAAGGAGAGAAAGCATGAACGAATCAAAATGAAACAAAAATCCAATAATGAAGACAACCCTTTTTATTGATGTGTTTCAGAACTCGGTTACAATTTGCCTCCTCCATTTTTAGGGTCCAGGAGCGTTAAATATGTGTTCTTGTTACATCCATGAATGCTATTCCTTCTTCCGCGTGCCCACATGTAAAATGGGCGGACCAACACGTCGCCGCCGCTTGTGTATATGAATGTTGACTCCTTGCTGCTCCTCCAATGTCTAGATCCTGCATTCAAGAAAACAAGAAATAGTTAGTAGCACATGTAGATGAAATAAAACATGCAATCCCCAAGCCTGAGATTAGTGCCTGCACATAATTAAATAAAACGATGACTAAAATGAATCCAAACAAACTAAAAACTTCATAGAGGCATGAAAACATCACCTATGAGGCATTGCAAAAAGAACAGTAAGGAAATTACTCACAGATTTGTATTCGCTCCGAGGCGGGACGAAAAAACCTGCAATAATTTGTCAGAAAGCACAGTCCCATATGTCTTATCCCGGAGGCTCCAAATCACCTGCAAAGTTGGGGTTAGCTAATTAGGGACATTTTGGGAAGACCTAGAAGGTCAGATTTTCCCAATTTGGCCTCTATCATCAAGAATTTGATGGTACCATCTGCAAGTTAGTGAAGGCAGGAAATGATTAAAGCATGGTCAAAAATGCTCAGAATGAAATGAAATTAAAACTACAACCTATTTAGATAACCTAGAATCAGATGCAAAAGAAAAGTTATGGAAATATACCATAGATTCCTAATCATTCTGGGGTGGGACGATTAGACCTACAATAGTGTGGGGGGCACCCGGAGGTAGGATGCTCACTGTTTGGGGCCCGATTTTGGCACCAATCCACTTGGGATGGGTCCAAAATCTCTTTTGGGGTGTTGTCAAAAAATTTGGTAGGATTTTGTGGCCAAATTTTGGGTTTGGGTTCTGGATTTGCACTTCCAATAACCACCCTATGACCTCTCTTCCAAAAGAGATCAAGGATGCGATAGGCACAAATCAAAAGGTGTGTGTGTGGGAGTAAAATGACAACACTTCGTTGCTCAAAATGCTCCTTCTCCATTTTTTGTGGTGAGAAAAATCACCAATTTATAGACCTGGAGGTTTCTTTGGATGAGCATGCAGAGGCACCACTTGGCAATCATGCCTTCCTAGGAGGGAGGAGATTCCTCCCTGATTAGGGGCCTCATGGCTGCCTCTGAACTGCCTCTAACGCTAAAAAACACCCACTCACACTGTCATGCAAGGAAGGAAGAATTAAGTGGCGGATCTGAGCTGCCATTTTTCAAGATTTGAATTTTTGCCAGTCAAACCTCCTATTTGCCCCACCTTGGAGCGAATACTTCTATTCGTCCCTGGGTGGGGCGAATGCCAGTTTGTAATCGTCCCTGGGTGGAACGAGTATGAAGTAGAGTTCCTGAAGGTGCCAAATTGACTCCTGACCTTCCAAAACTATTGTGAGAGTGGTTAGGACCATTATTTAACCTCTGGGGGCTGCCCTTGGGGCTGTGTGTGTTAGTGTGATCAATGTTTGCAGTCACATAATTAGATTGGTGTTGTTTTGGTGTCTACAGATGCCCCTTTTTGGGAAGCGCTATGTGTGGCGCAATGCTGAGCAAAAATAGATAACCAAAGAACTATTTATTAGGGTTTCTTAATAACCTAACCAAATTTTGATGCCCCAAGTATGGAAAGGGCATGCATTCTTGAATCCTTGCTTTTGACGAGTGAAGGAACTCAATCCAAGTGTTAACCTTTTTCGATGAGGTGTTACTTGCGCTTGGACATCGATCAATCATGAATAGGCAAAGGGCGCAACCTTTTGTCTATGGGAACCTTGAGTTCATGATTCACGAATGCCAAGTGTTTGATCAGCTTGTGATTATTGCTTGTTTGCTGCCCCAAGCAGGGGCGTGATTATCTTTATCAATGATTCTTTGAATGCATGCCATTTTCATGATTGGGTGTGTATTTGTTGATTGGTGACTAAGTGTGACTACCCCCTCAAGCGACGAATCGATGAGGGAATGACCTACATGAGAAAAGCGATGAGTCGCTTGACCCAAGATGACTTGTGTAAGGGTGCCTTCAGATGTTTATCATTGAATGTGCATTCGGTTTTCTGACATTTAGACCTATTTTTGGTGGGTTTGAACCCTTTTGGTGACGCCATTTGGGGGTAAAATTCTTGACAATCCGTCTTCCCGTGGAGCGGTCCGGCTATGGTAGCCTTCTTAGGGGATGGGTAAGTCTACCTTGTCATTATATGTCTATAAAGGAGGCTATACCCACTACATTAGCAAGAAATATATTCCAAAGGAAACATGGTAAGGTATTAATAGTACAACCATCCTTGGTGCAAAAAAAAACATCATTTGAGGGCTTGAAAGCCTCCAATATTAATGGCCCTAAATCTAAAGGCCTTGAATATTCCAATTATGGTTACAAAAGGATTTTGGCTATATATTAGAGAATAATTTGAGACCTTATAGGATAGTGAGGATTTGTGACCTCGATGTCTGTTTTGCATGCTTGGAATGTCAAGTGCAAAAGTACTCTCATCGAGTAAATTTTTTGCTTGTTTTGGTGCACTTTGGTGTAGTTTTTGTTGTTTTTGAAGTTTTTGCCCTATATATTCATGTTACTGCTATACAATTTTTCATGATTTTAATGTTTTTGTGTTGTTTTCTTTTGTAGGTTGTGAAGAGCTAGTATCGTGTACCTACTATTTTTACTGAAGCGCAGGAGGCGCTGACTTTGGTTGAATGGGAGTGGCTTGATGCCCTTGGGCTCAAGCAGGTGACTCGAATGGAGCCTGTGGTCGGGGATCGGGCCTATATAATGGCCCTGATCAACTTGTGGGATCCCTGAACCAACACCTTCCATCTCCCAACAAGGGAGATGATAGTGACCTTAGAGGATGTCTATCGGATCCTTCGAATTTCGATAGACGAACTGCCAATCCGGAAGATGCCGCGGGATCAGTGAACAATAGTGTTGACATGCTATTTTGGGCACGGGGAGGAGGTGGGTGTGGATAGCCTAGTGGAGAGGGTGGAGTGTGACTACCAGATTGGCAGGATTTTGGTTTGATGGTGGCTAGAGAAGGGGGTGTTGGGAGTGAGGCACGCAGTACTTATGGGCCTCATTTCCAACATGTTGCTACCTGACTCGTCAGGTGCGAGGTTCCCATGGAACCTATTGGATGTGGTATTTCGACTGGTGGAGTGTCCTATGGATGCACCTATGATCATGAGGTGGGGGTAGACATTGCTGGAATAGCTCTATGATGAGTTGTATGAGGTCCGTTGTTGGAGGCAAAAGGGTATTGGGTGTAGCTTTCTGTTGTAGTGCTAGGCTTGGCAGCATATAGCGGTGGAGAGGCCGGTGGGACTACCATGGACTACTTGGGCGGAGATGGTGGATAGTGATATAGGCTACGTGGCTCTATGGTGGTGGTCCAGGGAGCAGGGGCAGAGTTGGTGGTGGGAAAGTACCGTAGGGCACTATGCCGATGCCTTTTCTTGGCTTACTCTAGGGGAGGTGTTATGGCGCCCCTACTAGGACTGTCCAACCTAGCCTGAGGCTGGAGAGTGGCTCCAGCAGGTTCATAGAGGGCGATGGCTGATTGGGATGCATGGTACTGAGGAGGAGTTCTTCTCTTACATCCTGATGACACGATAGTTTGGAGTGCACCAGGGTTTTCTTGGGGAGCCCATGGTCTATCGGCATCGGGGGGATGAGAGGACTCTAGCCTGGCCGGTCATTGCGCTACTGGGCAAGGATTCTGACATAGCTATTGACATCCTGGATGTGGATGACATCGGGACTACCACGGAGTATGACCAGTGGTGGACACTATGGTGATGGCGGGGAGAGGGACCACTAGGAGGTGTCAAGGCAGCGATAATAGGTGATGAGGGTGCAGAGGCACCAGGTGAGGGTTGGGGGGTTTCGCTAGAGGATGCGGATATGGTAGAGGTGGATGATTTTATGAGGGAGGATTTTGGGGTTTCAGAGCAACCGAAGATGTAGGACATCTCAGAGCAGTGGGAGCCAGAGCAAGCTACTGTTCTAGAGATGCCAATGCCCCAGGCAGTCACGGAGGACACGGAGGTAGGGTTGCTCATTGAGAATGCACGATTAGCGGGGCTACTCCGGAGATGGGATGAGGAGCTGGGGGAGGCTCTATAGGAGAGGGATCTCTTATGGACTCAGCTAGTGGAGTGGGAGACCGCATGGGCTGTGCACCGTCGGTAGGAGGGGGATACCGATGCGGCATGGGAGAGGGATCTTCTATGGGTGTAGTTGGCACAGTGCAATGAAAATTTGGCTATGTACCGGTAGTGGGAGATGGACTTGGTGTGGCATCGGTTGGAGCTGGAGGTGGATATTAGCCACCTCGATGGGTGGATCCCTGCTCTTAGCAGAGGTGGGTCATCATGTCGCTCGAGAGGGAGCAATACTGAGCAGTTAGCATCTTCTCGACGTAGGTGACTGGATGAGGGGGGCTCTAGCAGGCGTGATGCGGGGGCTAGCGACAGCTACCCTGAGGGGTCCCATAGGACCCACACCACAGGGGGTAGTTCCCGTCGCACCGATCCTACATGATCATGGTGGTCGATGCCCTAGGCTTAGGGGTTTTTGAGGTTTTGCTTTTGGCGGGGTCAGATGACCGATTATTGTAGCCTACGGGCATTTTTGATGATATATATATAGATGACTTTATTTTGTTTATACACATGTCGGCATTTGATGTTATGCTCAATGGTTGTTGAATGTGTATGTATGCATGTTAATTGATGTTGATGGATGCATATGTTATGATGAATGCAAATGTTTCTAATTTTTAGGATATGCAAATGGAATGGATGGATTAAATGTGTGATTTTTTGGCGGGGGCACCATAGACTATTTAGAACTTATGGCTATTTGTCTGAGGCGATTGCTGGGGTAAATGAATTTTGTTGTATACATGCTATTTTTGTATTTTTTGATGGCAATTCGAGGATGACAGATTGCACAGGTGGTTTTAGAATGTAGTTAAGGTTTTTTGAGACTCAGATGTTTTAACCAACTAGCCAATACTGTAATGTTATCTTCCAAGACTTTTGGACAAGGTATGAATCGGACTTGTCTTTGACCAAGTTATTTCACATCCTTGTGTGTGCAATTGAGTTCGTTTATGTGGTATTTGTCAGGATACCGCTAGTTCCAGATAGGCTGTTAACCAAACCTGTACTGAGGATCACCTAATTAGCTCCACTAACTTCTTTGTTGTATTTAGTCAGATTAATCTACGGTGCTATCTAGGATACCATAAGCTAGCCCATCCACATGCAAACATTGATCTGTACATGAGTTAATGTGATAGATATATCGTCATGCGGGAGGTTTACCACCGATGACCGATAGGCTATCCACCAAACCAGTACTGAGGTTCACCTCATGACCTTCTGAATGCTGAGAGTTCCAGGGATTCAAGTTCGACTCCCTTATTTTCTTCAATTGTATTGGGATACTTGCTCTTTTGTAGTGATAAAAATCACTGTTTATTTTTATTATATATATTTTTTCTTTTGAGCAAGGGATTTGAATTTCGAGTGATGAGGATCACTATTGTATGTGTCGTTTGAGGTATGCACTTTGGTGGTGATGTCAATTTTTTTGGAGTTTTGACTTTTGCAAAATTTTATGATTTTTGCAACCTTTTGAGAACTTGGGATGCTTGGGGAATTGGGTAGGGAAGATGCTTGTCCTTTTGCCAACTCTCAGCATTCTTGGGGTCATTCGCATAGGGGGATGAGCAAGATAACCATTTCACTTATGGTGACCTGGATTGCTTTGCAGGCATCATCTTTCGTTCACACAACTTTGGAATTTTTATGTGTTTTAACTTTGTGTTGGGATGTTACGTAACAAGGTGTGATCCAAGTAAGATTCTACCTTTGGAAAATCTGTTTGACTTTGTATAGTATTTGGCTAGAAGGCTAATGATAGCTGAGTGACAAAAACTCTAGATACATTAGGAGACTACTGACTATGGTATGGTAAAATAACGTGAATGGTGGTTTATTACAGAATTGAGAAATGTGGGAACGGATGGATTTGTCGAGTAATTACAGTTCTATGGTGCCTTTGACCTGTATGACCACAAATATGCAATGTATGGATGTGATGCTTAATGCAGCTATTATTTTTGTGTTTTTGATGGATTGATGAGGTGCAAGAAGAGCTCTTTATTTGTGATGATTTTGAGCATGTATGGAAATGAGGTGCAAATTTTTGTTGTATTTTTGATGATTTTATTGTTTTTGAATTTTCTTATTTTTGACCAAGCGATTGTGGGAATCCTTGGAGCTTTTTGGTTTGACCAAAGGGGTAATGGGCATCTTTGGGGCATTTTTTTGGGGGGGTTGACCAAGCGATTGTAGGGATCCTTGGAGCATTTTGGGATTGACCAAGCGATTATAGGAATCCTTGGAGCATTTTGGGATTGACCAAGCGATGATGAGAATCCTTGGAGCATTTTGGGATTGACCAAGCGATTATGAGAATCCTTGGAGCATTTTGGGATTGACCAAGATGATGAGAATCCTTGGAGCATTTGGGATTGACCCAAGTGATTATGAGAATCCTTGGAGCATTTTGGGATTGACCAAGCGATTATGAGAATCCTTGGAGCATTTTGGGATTGACCAAGTGATTATGAGAATCCTTGGAGCATTTTGGGATTGACCAAGCGATTATGAGAATCCTTGGAGCATTTTGTTTGGGCTATGGCTCTTTTAAATATGGAATGGCCACAAATGACTGATGTTCAAGGGTTCTAGTTCCTTGATTCCATCAAGAGAGGCTAGCCGGTATGTTCCAGGTCCTATTTTACTATCGATGACATAAGGACCTAACCAGTTTGCCATGAATTTGTCCCTTAGATGGGGTGGCAAGTTAGAGTTCTGTTGGTTCTCTTTTAAGACCAAGTCACCAACCTGAAAGTCCCTCAGGTGAACCTTCATGTTGTATGCCCTCTTAAGTCACTCTTGATAGATACGTAAATGCTCAAGAGCATTAACATGTCGTTCATCGAGCAACGTAAGCTGGTCTAACCGGGACTTTCGCACAGTGTCATCATCGATGAACTCTTGCATTGATATGCGCAGGGAAGGAATTTCCAACTCGAGAGGCATGACTACCTCGGAGCCATACACCAGCAAAAATGGAGTTGCCCTAGTGGGTGTCCGAATGCTAGTGCGATAAGCCCACAGGGCAAGTGGGATCTGAATGTGCCAATCCTTATGACTATCTATGACTGTATTTTTGAGGATGGCAACTAGCATTTTGTTTGATGCCTCTGCTTGCCCATTTGCCTATGGATAATAGGGTGTTGAAAAACTATGCTGAATTTTGTACTTTGTGGTCAAAGCACGCACGTCTTTGTTCTTGAATGACGTCCCATTATCCGAGATTATCTTGGATGGAATACCAAAATGACATATGATATTATGTAAAATGAACTTCGAAATGCGGGTTCCAGTCGTAGAGGCAAGCGAAATTGCTTCCACCCATTTGGTGAAGTACTCTGTGGCCGTTATGATAAACGTGTGATGGCCGGACGATGCAGGGGAGATCTTTTCGATTAGATCTAGACCCCACTACGAAAATGGCCAAGCCGATTGAATCGGCTGCAAGGCCTGAGAAGGTACATGTGTCAAATTGGCATGGTGTTGACACTTCATGCACTTCCTCACATACGTGCAACAATATCGCTCTAAAGATGGCCAATAATAGCCCATGTAGAGAATGCACTTTGCGATGGCCATACCACTGAAGTGGCCACCGCACGTACCATCGTGCGCTTGGGCGATCACCCAAGTGGACTCTTGCTAGTCCAAGCAATGAAGGAGGATTCCTTCATAGCTGTGATGGTACAAAATGTCTCCTAACAAGACATGCTTTGCCACTTTCTGTTTGAATGATCATTTTGTGGCATGCGTCAATCCAAGTGGGAGGTTACCTAGCTTGAGGTAATCCCTTATGGGTGAATACCAATCCTGCTGATCAGAAGCCTCGATGGTATGAACAACCAATCCCTCTTGAAGTTCATCCCTAGCAAAAGCTGAGTGGGAAAGAACTTGTAAGAATAGCGTTGTGTTGCTATTAAGGGGAGTAGGGGAGAACAAGGACCCCTAGTTGGCATGATTCAGACAATCATGGATTCGAGAGAACTTGTCTAGGGATGGTTCAATCTGGATCAGGTGGATTCCTGGCATTAAGTCAGAGCTTGCATGCTCCATCATGGATTGCGATAGTGTTTTGACTTGAATGGTTGTCATATCACCAAAAATGTCTTGCAGGATTAGTGACCCCAAGGAGGCCATAGTGTCCACAAAATGATTCGATGATCGAGGGAGTGCCTCGATGTCGTACCATTCAAGATTTTCTAGGAATTTGTCCACAAGGGCTTTGTAGGCCTGTAGAACCAGGCATTTACACTGGAATACCCCTTTAACTTGGTTGACAATTAGCAATGAATCACCAAAGATGTTTAATCATTTGATGTTCATGGTGATTGTTGTCTGAAGACCTATGAGCAAGGCTTCATACTCTGCATTGTTGTTGGTGCACGAGAAGTATAATTTAAATGACAGAGGCATTGGAGTCCCTTGCGATGTAAAGAATATGATTCTCATGCCACCACCTTGCTCACATTTAGAACCATCAAAAAATAGGGTTATATCGGCCTTGACTCAGGCTCATCAGAATCTGGCGATTTTGAGACATGGAAGACCCCATCATCGGGTAGTTCTATGACCAGAGGCTAATCATCTTCGAGAGGAGCCTCTGCTAGTTGATCAGCTATGACTTGACCTTTGATGGATTTTTGTCCAATAAACTCTATGTCAAATTCCATCAACAACATGATCCATTTCTGTGCGGCTACTATGATAAGTACGACTCATCATGTATCGCAATGGATTCTCCTTAGACACAACATACGTCGTATTGCTAAGCATGTAGTGGCATAGCTTTTTGGTAGCAAACACCACTACCAGAGCTTCTCAACGTATGCATAGTTAAGTTCATAACTGACTAGGGTGCGGCTAAGGTAATAAGTATCCTATGCTTTGTGAAGTTCATTTTTTAGGCTAGCATGGCACCCAATGCCACCTCAATAGCTGAGATGTATAAATAGAATGACACTCCTAGTCTAGGTGGTGCCAATACTGGAAGCCAAGTATTGTTTAATGTCATCAAAGGCTGATTGGCACTCATCATCCTAGTGAAATGCTACACCCTTATGCAATAATTTGTTCATGGGTCGACACTTGTCAGATAGCTACGCTATGAAGCGCTTAATTGACGTGACCTTTCCTCTAGACTTCGAGCTACTTAATGGTAGTTGGGGGAGCATTTCAAGGATTGCCTTGAATTTGTTTGGGTCCACCTCGATGCCTCACTTTGAGACTATGAAACCCAAGAGTTTTCTAGATGTGATGCCAAATACGCACTTCTTGGGATTCAATCTGACTTTATGTTCCATGAGGCGGTCGAGGATCTTACTTAAGTCCTCGAGATGATCTGGGCACAAAAGAGATTTGGCCAACAAATCATCCATGTAATCTTCCAAAGTTTTATGCATGTAATCATGGAAGATGTATGTCATGGCATGTTGGTAGGTGGCGCCAACATTTTTAAGGCCAAAGGGCATGACCTTATAACAAAATTTCCCCCAAGGCATTGTGAACGTCATTTTTAGTTGGTCCTCAGGATTGATATGAATTTGATTGTATCCTGAGAAACCATCCATGAGGGATAGCATTTCGTGACCTACTGTAGCGTCTACCAATGCATCGATGCTTGGCAAGGGGAAATCATCCTTAGGACTCGCTTTGTTTAGATCTCAAAAATCAGTGCATATGTGAATCCTCTCGTCAAGCTTCTTGACGGGCACCATGTTGGACAGCCATGGTGGGTAATCCATGTAGATGACAAACTGTGCATCCAACAACTTTTGTAACTCATCTTTGACCATTAAGGCCACTGTTGGGTGCATCTTACGTAGTTTTTGCTTAACGGGCTTGACTATCGGATCAAGCGTTAGGTTATGCATGACTAGCTATGGATCTAGCCTCGACATGTCTTTGTATGACCATGCAAAAACCTCCTTCTCTTTGAGAAGGGACCTTTCTTCGGAAAACCCCCCCCCCCAAGGATCCACCAAGCCGATGTCTACGTCAGTCGTCTCCTCGACCGACATGTGGGATCCATCCTCCAACTGGTGTGGAGTTGGGATCAAATGGATATCATTTGCTGAGTTCAAATCTGCGTTGGGAACTTCGGGTTCCTCCTCAGCATGGAAGATATCCTGAGTTGGCTCTGGGGTGAAATGGAGCATTTCATCGAAAGGCCAGTACTCTGATGGGGATGGTGGTAAATTGACGTGATCCCAGTCTATGGCATCTATGTCTAGATACAATGGCTATGTTGGGTCGGCCGGATTGTGGATGGGGGTGGTTAAGTCAATGGAGATCATGTTGATGAAATGATTTTGGTCTCCATTACCATGGGTGTGATGAATCAAACATTCTGGATGTTCTCTGTGCTCCGGATCTGGCTCTAGAGGTATTGGCATGAATGGATCGGCCCTATGTGTGGATAGGAAGACAGGGTCTGCCCTCGACACTGATATCGCTATAGGGTCTCTGGGTGGAAGGTGTTCTCCATATGCCCAAAGTGGTGGATTCAACACTTGGTCCCACCGTGTTGGGTCTACGTACCACTCATGCCCTGGAACTATGTTTAGTTGCTCAAATATGTCATTAATCTCCAAGGGGTATTGTCGCATATGATTGAGATAGGCCATCTCAGTTTCATCTTCATAATCACTGTCGGAGATCCAAAGGCCTTCGTTGGCTCCAACAACTATTTGCAACATTAGAGGCTCGTCTTGCTCGAGCAAATTGATCTGGCCCCATTGGGGTTGTTCCGCTCTCTACGGTGGGGCCTGATTGTCTTGTGGTGGCACTTGCTCGATGGGAGCCACCAAAGGGAACATTGCCAAGAGGCTTTCCTGATAATCATCCATGGGGGTCACTTGTGAGTGATTGCTATCTGATTCGAAGGGATCCCATGGTGCTACCTCATATTCTGACTCGTCTTCGATGATCCTTCTTGACCTTGTCTACACCTCTCTTTTAGGTGTGTTCTTGAACTTTCTCCTCTTTCGAGTGAAGGGAAAGGGTTGTTGAGGTCAACAAGGTTGGTTGTCAACAATGGGAGATAATCTCCCAGTGTGTATGTCGTGTTAGGGTTGGCATATGGATCTAATGCCAATCCCCCCTTGTTGCCTATCCCTAGGCCTTGCATGTTCTCTACCAAGATGTCTAAGGGGAGGGGGTGGTTGAACCCTACTCCTGACTTGTCGTATGGCATTTGGTACCTTGGTTGGAAAAGAACACGCACTCCTTGCTCATATCTGCCTAACCCATATCCATGCCAATTGCATTGGCCAAGGTATCTCAAAGCAAAGTTCTGGGTTAGACAAATAATTGACATCTTCTACAAAGGGCTCTTCATCTTCGTCCTCTTGCATGTATGGTTCAGTACCATGATCAAGGCCCCCATACACAAAGTTTGTCTAGTTCGGTGGGTAGCCTAGAGGAACAATGGTACCGATGGGGAGGCGAGGTCTCCCCATGTCCTGCATGGACTCTAGTGTGGGTGTTGCTACAATATTCCACACCAGATACTCCCCCAGGCCCGTATTGGCCATTTCAACAGTGATTGTTGGTGATTGAGGGGGAGGGAACGAAAGTTCTTCCGGAGTCCACTCCATGTCGGGTGAACTAGGAGCCTCGACTTCCATTCTGGTAGGCATCTCCTCAGTAGAGATAGTTGATACTGATGGCGGTGCCTCTTCCAGGGGTTTCTTCCCTTTATCCTTCTGTGTGGCCACCGTAGGTGGCATCGTTGGTGAAGGACCAGCCGATGAAGATGGACCCGACTATGGTTTTGATGGGCTTGCCAATGGGGATGCCTATGGAATCAGACCCTATTTAGATGGATTCAACTAAAAATCCAAATGCATTGATGGAAGGGTCGATTGCGGCATCAGCTGCACCGCATTGCAATACTTGAAGGGTTCCAAGTCCATCGGGACTACATGCACCTCCCCTTCAAATGTATACTTTAAACACTGATGAGCTATCGAAGGGACACACTTCATGTCCCTGATCCACGGCCGACCTAGCAAGATGTTATAAGCCATCTCACCTTCCAAAATATGGCACAATGTAGGTATAGTCTTTTGTCCCACCTGGATGGGTAGGACAATTGTGCCAACTATCGAGCATATCGCATCATTGAATGCTCGTAGAGTGTAGGTGGAAGCCGTGATGTGAGATGCTGGCAACTTCAGATGTTTCAATGCCACTATTGTGATGATATTACTGGATGAGCCAGTGTCTACCAACACCCTCTTATACGGGATCCCGTTGACCCGTGCGATAACGTGCAGGGGTGGATCCACCATATCATCAGCCACTGATTTCACTTCGTCTTCTCGAAAGGTGATGACTGGCTCAGTGCATCGTTTGACATGTCCCACAAAGTTGTTGAAGGAATTTGCTTCGTGGGGCTGCAACTCGATGGCTTTCAATATCTCCATTAGAGCCTCCCGATGGGGCGTTGATTGTTGTATGAGCTCGTATATGGAGAGCCTAGCCGACGTGGTCCTCAAGCTCTGAGTGAGTTTGGTCTGAATTGTGGCCATGGGTTTAGGTGAAGGAGGTTGTGTAAGGTGTTGTTGCGATTGCGACATTGTTGGCACCTCTCCTGTAGCTATCGCGGGGGCAGCTACACTCGGATACCTCCTGTTCTGAGTCACTATGCTGATCATCCCTACATACCCCTGCATGGGGCAGTTCTATGTGACCTCATTGACTTGTAGGGTCTTTTCCTGTGCATCATGGGCAGGCAAGGGGTCCTTAAAGACCTCCATTTGTTGGTTGCTTGGTGCCATGGGATTATCCACCGCTAATGTCTTGTTATCAATTAGGTCTTGCACCAAGCCCTTAAACTTCCAATAGGCATTAAGGTCATGTCCCTTCCGCCTATGGAACCTATAGTACAAATATTCCCTATAGCCCTTCGGTTTTGGCATGTTGGGATCTATGGGTTGAACCTCGGGTAGGTTAATCAAGTTTGCCACTGACAAGCGATCAAACAGGGAGTCTCTGGACTCTATGTAAGGTGTGAATTGTCGCCTAGGGTGATGCTGCTAGTTTTGTTCTTGCCTCTGATTTTCTCGGTCATAACTGTTAAGAGGCACCACCTGATAGTTAGCCTTTTGGGGCTGTGTTGCTTGTGTAGGCTTGGGGACGTTGATAGCAACCTGATTGACCACAGCGGGTTTCTGTTGCATGGTCCCTGCTTTGGTGTTCTTAGACCATTCTTTCTTTTTTGGTTTGGCTATCTCGCCATCCTGAATCTTGATCTCTTCAATGATTCTGGCTTGTGCCAGAGCTTCCTCTAAGGTGGCATATTGTTGTAGCTACAATAGCACTGAGATCGATCTCAAACAGCTCTTTGAGAACATTTGTGTGAGGTCGGACATAGGAGGGAGGTAGGGTAGCTTTGAAAGCAAAGTCCTCCACCGGTTCCCATAGGCCGCCATGGTTTCTTCCTCATACTGCTTGAGGCTGGCTAGGTCGCTTAGTGACGCCTTCTTCTTAGTGTTGAAGGTGAAGCATTCGAGGAACGCATCCACTAGCTGATCTAAGTTGCTAATGTTGTGCTTTGGCAATTGAGTAAACCAATCCGAGGTAGGGCCTGCGAACATGGTGATAAATGTTCTCAACAGCAAAGCATCATTATCCTGAATGCCAAAGCATTGGCTCAGGAATCTAGTCACATGCTCTTGGGCATCCTCCTCACCTCTAAAGATTGCCAACTAAGGCAGCTTAAAGTGTTCAGGGTAAGAGGGTGTTGGCACTGACGGATGCACGGGATGACTACGGAGTTGGCGTAACGTGGGCTTTTGGGGCCCAGAAGTCTTGGTCTCCATAGATTCCAAGTGCTCTAGCAGTGCTTTATATGCATCGAAAGATTTAATCTCTTCCTCCTTAGTTTGCTCCCATTGTGGGTTGTGGGAAACTTGAGGCCTATGGAGGGGTGGCCGGATAGCGGCCCCTCCGCCTTGGTAGGGCATTTCAGCCCGCTCTTCTTCTTGCTCATACTCCTCATAGGCTTCTTGAGGAGTTTCTGGATGAGACCTATGACCATGGGTGGGTCCCCATGGAGGGAGCCCATCGTTGTTCCTGGGAGTGGCCTCCCGCTCAGGTCTAGGAGGTCTCGGAGGTAGCACTTGGTAAGGTCATGGAGACCGGTCTCGCACCAAGGGGTTGCGCCTCTCATATGGTTCTACTCTTTGGGTGCGAGGGGTTGGAACCCTCTCAGGCATAGTGTTATGGAGTAGCTCATCTATCTGGCACCGAATGCGCTCTTTGCTAAGGCGATATAGATGCTCTAGCTGCTGTTGGTCTTGCTCAAGCTACGTAATCTGTGCTTGGTGGGTGGCATGTCTGGCGACTGCCAGGTCGATTTGTTCTACCATCTTGAGTCTAGGAGGCCTAGATGCCTCTCCTATGCATTTATCTCGGTCGCGATGATCCGAGATCTCTATAGGTCACTTCCCTCTATCGAGGTTGGTGGCATTCACTCGAGGCTCTGGCCTCGTTGGGTGATTCTAATAGATAGCAGGTGCGGAGGTGCATTGCTCCCATGTTGTGTATTGCTCTTGAGGAATATAATGGTTTTCCTCATGCTCCCTTTCATATACATGAAAGGGGCGGGCAGAGTTGGCTCACCCTATTTGAAGCACCTTGTGCTCTAGATTTTGTCTATTGTTCCTAACAGTGATGGGTGGTAAAGGAGGGATGACATAATCATGTGGCCTCTCCTCATGGACCCTCTGTTGTTCTAGCACTTCATCGCACGGTGGCCACTCATACCGAGCTTCCAAGGGAGCCTTTCCATTTATATTGAGTGCCACGTGTAAGGACTCCTCCTGAAAGGGGCTGTGCTGAGTGGGCGTGCCCCTCGAAGGGGTGCCTCTATAGTCCCATTCCATCAAGGCACGAAGTGGACTACCTCGTGGGTCAGGCTGCCAAGGTGGGATGACCAAATCCTTGGGGCTATAGTGGAGGCGACTTGTGCCCCCTTGTACACTCTCCGTAGCTTTCACCCTTGAATGGGCTTGGCTACGGGTGTACACCATGGTGGTGTTTTCCTACAAGATGCATACAATTTTGTTTCTTTTTATGATTTTTATGTTACACTAAACAAAAAATATCACACACGCAAGCAATGATTATCTCGTTTAAAGATTAAAAGTGTGTCCTAAACCTGGTTTAGTGTGTTTTAATTTTGTTTTGAAAGCTTTTGTGAAGAACATTTAAATGCAATATGATGGCTCTTATGGCTCCCAAAATTGGTCGCCCCTTCGATATACCATTGCCAGGCCGATATACCAACCTCTCTATATACCCGCCCTTACGTGAGGGAAACTGTTGGTACGTGAGAGCAGATGGTACATGGAACATAGGCGGTACGGAAGGGGAATCACCCTATTTTTGACACCTACCATAGAAGACTTATCCTCATGCACTGGGAATCACCCCAACTACACTCGATCAGCTTTCATCAGGATTTACGTCTAGCAATAGTAGCGATCGGGGTTATGAATGCAAAATTCAAGCCAAGGTGGTGATGAGATCCACCGTTGGTCTTGATCAAGGGCTGGGGTTTTACGACCAGCTCCTTGGTGTTTATGTTGCCACGTGATGTGTGAGGTTCTTTTTATTTTGCATGAAATAAAATAAACATGCAGTGCAACTTTCCCTAAGCAAGCAAAGAACCAAAAAAATAGGAAACAAAAAATAGGAAATGACAGAAGGAGTTCAAGACCCTTACCTCTTCTCTGCCCAAATCTGTTGGTTCTGAGTTTCTATCCCAAAACTGCATAGACAACTATTCATCCTGGGGTGGGATGAATAATAGGACTGTATTCATCATAGGGTGGGGCAAATGCCCATTCATCCCTGGGTAAGATGAATTACAACTCTGTATTCACCACAGGCTGGAACGAACAACAGTCCAACGCTTGAAAACTCGGTACCTGCAAGAAAAAACAATCAAGTTTTGATCATATTTCTGATCTTAAAAATAGAGGACAAGGGTCCCACCGTGATCGCCACTGAAAGCACGAGGATACGGAAACAAAAAGGAAACTCCAAGTGCGATGCAAACGGAACTAAACTTAACGCTAAGTCCTATGAATTGAAAGTGCATGAAAGGAGAGAAAGCATGAACGAATCAAAATGAAACAAAAATCCAATAACGAAGACAGCCCTTTTTATTGATGTGTTTCAGAACTCGGTTACAATTCACCTCCTCCCTTTTCAGGGGCCAGGAGCGTTAAATATGTGTTCTTGTTACATCCATGAATGCTATTCCTTCTTTCGCGTGCCCACATGTAAAATGGGTGGACCAACACGTCACCGCCACTTGTGTATATGAATGTTGACTCCTTGCTACTCCTCCAATGTCCAGATCCTACATTCAAGGAAACAAGAAATAGTCAGTAGCACCTGTAGATGAAATAAAACATGCAATCCCCAAGCCTGAGATTAGTGCCTGCAAAGAATTAAATAAAATGATGACTAAAATGAATCCAAACAAACTAAAAACTTCACAGAGGCATGAAAACATCACCTATGAGGCACTGCAAAAAGAACAGTTGAGAAATTCCTCACAGATTTGTATTCGCTCCGGGGCGGGATGAATAAACCTGCAATAATTTATCAGAAAGCACAGTCCCAAATGTCTTATCCTGGAGGCTCCAAATCACCTACAAAGTTGGGGTTAGCTAATTGGGGGCATTTTGGGAAGACCCAGAAGGTCATATTTTCCCAATTTGGCCTCTATCACCAGGAATTTGATGGTACCATCTACAAGTTAGTGAAGGCGGGAAATGATAAAAGCATGGTCAAAAATGCTCAGAATGAAATGAAATTCAAACTACAGCCTATTTAGATAACCTAGAATCAGATGCAAAAGAAAAATTGTGGAAATCTACCATAGATTCCTAATCATTCTGGGGCGGGACGATTAGACCTGCAATAGTGTGGGGGGCACCGGGGGCAGGACGCCCACCGTTTGGGGCCCGATTTTGGCACCAATCCACTTGGGATGGGTCCAAAATCTCTTGTGGGGTGTTGTCAGAAAATTTGGTAGGATTTTGTGGCCAAATTTCGGGTTTGGGTTTCGAATTTGCGCTTCCAATAACCACCCTATGACCTCTCTTCCAAAAGAGATCAAGGATGCGATAGGCACAAATCAAAAGGTGTGTGTGTGGGAGTAAAATGACAGCACTTCATTGCTCAAAATGCTCCTTCTCCATTTTTTTTTGTGGTGAGAAAACTCACCAATTTATAGACCTGGAGGTCTCTTTGGATGAGCATGCAGAGGCGCCACTTGGCAATCATGCCTTCCTAGGAGGGAGGAGATTCCTCCCTGATTAGGGGCCTCATGGCTGCCTCTGTAACTGCCTCTAATGCTCAAAAATGCTCACTCACACTCCCATGCAAGGAAGGAAGAATTAAGTGGTGGATCTGAGCTGCCATTTGTCAAGATTTGACTTTTTTCCAGTCAAACCTCCTATTCGCCCCACCCTGGAGCGAATACTTCTATTCGTCCCTGGGTGGGGCGAATACCAGTTTGTAATCATCCCTGGGTGGAACGAGTATGAAGCAGAGTGCCTGAAGGTGCCAAATTGACTCCTGACCTTCCAAAACTACTGTGAGAGTGGTTAGGACCATTGTTTAACCTCTGGGGGCTGCCCTTGGGGCTGTGTGTGTCAGTGCGATCAGTGTTTGCAGTCACATAATCGGATTGGTGTTGTTTTGGTGTCTACAACATTTTTCCAACAATAATTATTCTACTAGCAAATGATATGAGATTATTTTTCCAAAACTAAATTTTATTTGCAAATATCTCAAGACACCAATCCTACATGCCCTTCAATGAAATAGCATTGCCAAACGGTATTCCAAGGTATCTAACAATTTCATCTACCTTCACCCACCGCCAACCAGGAGAAAAAATATTTGGAAGAGTGTCACTGCCAATCAACCAATAGATTAATTTTTCTTCACTAATGATGGCTCCAGAGGCTTTGCAAAACTTCTCCAATCAACCTTTGAAATTTTGCAATGAAAAGGCATCCAATTGAAAATAAATAAGGGAATCATCCTCAAAATGATTATTCATAACATGACCTCAAAGAGTATTAATACCTTTGATTAAACCCGCACCTCTCTGCAATTCCAACATATAACCGAGAGCATCAAAAATGATAACGAACGGAAGGGGAGCAAGAGGTAACCCTTGTCTAATGGAATTGAAAAGACTTATTTTATTAGTCAGATTACCATTAACTACAACTTGAGTAGAGGCACAGGTAAATGAGATATTTATTATATCCACTACCCGTTTGCTGAAGCCAAGCCATTCCATCATACTAAAAATAAAAAACCAATCCACCTGATCATAGGCTTTGTCAAAGTCAATCTTAAGCATAATATATTTTTGTCCACTTTCCCGTGTCCATTCCAAAGTCTCTCAAGTAGTCAGGACCATATCAAGAATGAACCTGCCCTTGATAAAACTTGTTTACTCTCATATCACAATCCTAGAAACAACATCTTTGAAGCAAAGATCCAACGCTTTAGCCACCGTCTTATAGAAAATATTTTAAAGAGTGATAGATCTCCATCCCCCTATAGCATATTTCCTGTTAGAATTTAGGATAAGCTTAATAAGACCTTGATTAAGCATATAAAAAAAGGAGCCTTTATCAAACACTTCCTAAATAATCTTAGTATAGTCATTACCCACAATATTCAAACAAACTTTGTAGAATTCCACAAGAATGCCATCAGGTTCTGGAGCTTTGCCATCCTTTATTTTCTTAAGTGCTTCAAACAATTCATCACTTAAAAAGAAATTAGCTAGATGATCATTTTCATAACTATATACCTTCTTAGGAACACACTTCTTAAACTCTTCTCTAGCCTCCAAAATCTCAAGACTCAAAGGATAAATGAAAAATATCTTACAAAAATGATCTTCAATAGTGGCTCGAATACTATCATCATCTTCCACCAATCTATCATCAATAGTGTGAAGAGCAGTGATTCTCTCAGTAGTAATTTTATTTTTAATGTGACTGAAGAAAAACTGAGAGGGGGTATCTCCTAGCTGAAGCCAATGAATCCTACTTCTAATATGGGTACCTCTACTAATGTAATCCTCATAGCACCTGATTTCATGTTCACCTAACTTCTCCTAAAACTAAAAATTAAAAGAATCACCTTCAAGGTCTCTTCTAGCTACCTCCAAGTCCTTCTTGAGCTATTTTAATCTTCCTTTCCTTCTCCTAGCAACCAATTTTCCCCAGTCCCTCAAATGTTTGACAGTGCGCTTGATAGCCACTTCCCACCAACCAATCCAACCAGAGCCAATCATGTATGGCTCCAATTTCCAAACACAATGAATCAGGTCCCTATAGGCTTTAGAATCTAGATGAGAAACATTAAGTTTTAAGGGAAGTTTCTTATCCACCACAATAGCTCCACTAAAGAAAATGGAAGAGCTAATAATGAAATGATCAAAATTAGAGGTCAAAAGATCCACAAAAATAGCTTTAATCCCTTGACTAATACATGTAAACATATTTTTTTCCACATAAATCATATCCAAATGAGCCATTATTATGTCTCCCCCTCTTCTCTTATTAGACCAATATAACCATCCTCTAGATTCTAGAGACATTTTATTGAAATTAGCATCAAATATTTGTAAAGAAGCCTTCAATATGCACCAAGAGTCCTCAGAACCTACAATACAACCATCGTGCTCCCCTTCATGATATCCATCCCATTCCACCATATTAAAATCTCCCCCTATGATCCAATTAGCATCGGGTAAATTTATCTGCATCTAATCCCACAAGGTAGTCCTCTCACTAGAAGAATTAGGAGCATAAACAAAATAAATACCAATTACCTAGCTAGAAATCACAAAAGTAGCCCAACAAATACTACCAAATGGACCTTCCCCCTGATCAATCAACAACATAACTAGCCAATACCTGAAAAACAAGGACCACCCCCCTAGAACCTTTGTCATGAGAAGAAGCCCACCAGGCCCCAAATCAACTATTATCCATATAGCTATGGAGAGCAAAGCCATCCACCTTAACCTCCTAAAGATAAACTACATCAACACTAATAGAATGCAAAAAATTACTAACCAAACTTCTCCTAGTGGGAATAGACATTCCCCTGACATTCCACGAACTAAAGTCCACTTTCATTGAGAAACCTCAATATTAAGGGCTTCAAATCGATTGCTAACCTATGTAGACCTACCAGCTGGAGATCTACTTCTTTCTAAAGCTAAGCTTCTGCTATTCTTTCTACCCTTAGTAGCCTCCAAGTCTTCATTGATGTTCCTACCAATATTTGATATTTTTTTAGCCTAAGGATTATCCTTGGAGCCAACATTAACCTCTCTAAATATCCCCCTAGAAGAAGAGGAGCCCTTCTTAAATTTAAAAGGCCTATTTAGTGAATCCTCTATCTCTCGCATATTTTGAATCAACTTCCAACTAGTGTCTTCTTTGTTGTCCATTTCCTGGTTCCCCGCATCCATGTCCATTTCTTGAGTCTCCTCATTAGTATCCCTTTTGGGTTGAAACTTCCCACTAGTTATAGAAGAGTCAGGTCACACCCTTCTCATTTTTTGCCTTCTAAAGTTTTCTCAAAGGACATACACAAATTAAGTGATCCTAATACTGGAAAAAAATGTAGGTATTAGGTAAATTTAAATTATGAACCTCCTACGAGATTAGCCCTTCATGTGTGATGATTTTTAAACATTTTGGTAACTTCCTTTGCAAGTCAACTTCTACACACACCCTTGGGCTAAATCAAAAAGATATACCTGAAGAGGGTTCAATAAGAATCCATCCAAATATGAGCCATGGAATGGATCATACCTCAAAATTCTGATTTCATGGCAACAAATTCAATCCAGAGAGGATATCTAGCCTACGAAACATCTTTAGGGTCAAAATTTGGCTGCCATGATTGAGAAAATGTAATCGAACCCGCAATAGACCATGTCCCGAATTGCAACACAAATTTGGTAGCTTCCGAAGAATAAAAAATAATAGAAATATAACGTCCTCCCAAACCCCAGTAGGATTGCACATGAAAACCTTTAGCCTCCCAATTCAGTCACACCCATTCTTGAAAATCAACGTCCAAGTGTATTTTACAAAGAAAAAATAAAATAACTCCATTTATCAAGAGGTTATTCCTTGCTACCAAATACTCTTCATGTTCATCTGCCATAAAAGTAAACTCATCCTCACCTAAATCTGCCAACATGGAGTCCATTCTATCTAATATGATAGCCTCATCCTCCAACAAATCTTCGCTATATAAATCCGCATCTGCATGTAATTCTTTGCTCAGTCCTCCATTTTTTGTTACCTTCGCAAAAAATTTTGCCAACCCTTGCATGACCGAATCATTATTGAAAAACCTTTGGGAATCTGCACTAACCCATGTTCCTTCAAGATGATTAACATCCTCTTTACTCCTGCTATCAGCCCATTTAGTACCTCTCATTGCTGCTACATTGGAGATTGAAAAAATACCCTCTGAAATATTTTTACCTTTTAGGGTCCCACTTGTCTTGTATTTGCATTATTTTCAAACACCTTGACACTATTTTCTTTGTCTTTCTCGCCTTATGAAGAGATACCACCAATCGAGTTGTTATCATTTCCAACGCCATGCAACTTCGACTCAATGCCAAATTCATGTTCGAGGCTACCTTTTGAATCTTCGAACAAGGGATTAAATCCTCACACGATCTTGCTAATGATTTAACGACAATAAATCCTCACGCGATCTTTCGCGTAAAACCCTTCCTCTCAATGATTCAATCTCCTTGGTTTCCTTTAGCTTGAAATCACGTAAGAAATATTTATCACTAAACTTGTCGATGAAAAATCTGCTCCTTCACCTCCTAGATCAAACACAACATTTGATCCCAATCGAGATCCTCGTCCAGTGCTCGCGTAAACCCTTGGACCGCGACCTCTCATCTCACACACATATTCTTTCATTCTTATCCCCATCTCAAAATCTAAGGTTTTTCCAACAACATTTTAAGATTACAATTACAATAAAATCAATTTTATTAACCCTTCAAAATTGCTTATTAAAACACCTTTTAATCATTTCTAATATTATTTAAAAAATAAATTAAAAAACTCTATACTCTTATCATTTTTTAAATCTTTATATTCTTCGCTTTCAATTTACTAAACTTATTCGAAGTGCAAAAATAAGTAAGGAAAGCTTACCCGGTCAAAGTAGATTTCAGCCCAAAAGAAATTATCAGCACATAAATAGTGTTAAAATATATGACGCCATGAGCAGATATTATCTTCTTTTGAAACTGAAACCAGGTTTTATGAGTTAAAAAAATTATAAATATTTTATATTTATAATAGTACACTATTTTAATTTAAATATAATTTTCCTTATTCCTTATTTTGAAGGAAGAAATTCCTGTGCTTACCAAATATTCAACCATGACAACTAAGCCATCTGCAGCTTGGCCTTCGAGAATCGAACAGCTTTAATATTTATTTTTTAGTTTATTTTTTTACTTTTTATTTTTAGATTCATAATGGAGTTGGTTACATTTATAGTCCTTTTATTATTATTTAGTAGGATTCAAATCTTGGGGCTGCTCCAGCAACACCTATTCTACCTCGTTGTTATTTATCTTGGCACGGAAACTCTAGATGAACTCTGGACTGGTACCCACGTTAAATTGACCTGCACTCAACAGAAATCAAACTACTAAATTTACACAAACAAACATGTTCCTGAAACTTACATCCCTAATCCTTTAAAATATTATGATTCCTATTATATTTCTACTTTAAAAAGTCATCCCAACCCGTACATAAAACCTTATCTAAATGAATGAAAAAAATAAATATAAATAAAGATATGTTGCCCTACCCATATATGATTCTTATGTATAAAGAAAACCCGTGATAAAAAATGAAATAATACGTGCCTTAATATCAGTTATTGTTCCACCGTGTTAAAAGTGAGATCCTCCGATGGAATCTAAAAACATAATGTTTGCCATGTGCAATTCAATAGAATTAATAAATAATATCGGAATAAAATCAACGAAAATAGATGTATAGTCGCATCATCATCTTAATGTTCATCACGTCGCCGAAATGGAGTAGCTGGTTGTGCCTTTAGATTTACCGACGCTGGACGGGACTCGACATTAAATGTCGGAGGACTTGTAATACCGAGTTACCTCCACAAGAAAAAGATGGGGATTCTTCGTTCATTATTTCCGTCAGTCTTGATTTATCTTAACGTCAAAGAATACACTGAAAATCGGGAGATGTTTCACGGAGAACGGCTCGTCTTTGGAAGAGTTGATTAGAACCTCTCACATGTTCAACTACTACGGATTTACACTATTATTATTTGTTGTTGTCACAACCAGATACGGTGAACATGGTTTTTGCGTGCAGATCACCTTATTCACCGCAACGATCAAACCACTCTCCACGTTCTGGCCATGTTAATGGCCAACAAACAAGCTTTTTTTGAGCAGTACTTCACATCTGTCGTGGGATTAAATCTGGATTTCATTATTGATAGTGCAAATGATTTTCATGTTTGTTTAGACATAAATACAAATGTTCATTTTTAATTGAAACTAGCAATCATTTTTTAAATATGGTCGTTAATTTTTTATTTTTTGGAACTGTGACTTCGAAAAGTTCGCGTGCGTCCCACAAGTTGATCTCAATTAACTCCAGATTGGGATGTAATAACGTGGTCGTCTTTTATGGGAAGGTGGTCTTACATCTTCAAATGTTTTTTTATGTTTATATGCTAATTTTTAATTATAATATTGTCGTCTTTTATCGAAGGTGGTCTTATATCTTCAAATGTTTTTATGTTTATATGCTAATTTTTAATTATAATATTGTCAATCAAAAAACAAAGGATATTATTTTATATTTATTTTTAAACTAAAAAATCAAATGTGATTAAAATAGTCATTATTTGTTGTAGTGCAACAGAAATTAAAAGGTCGTTCAATTAATATTTTTCTCTATTTTTAAACAAGGATTTGGCTTCAATGGACTATTTTACGAAGGTTAATTATAGTGGAAGAAAGACCTCAAAAGTTAGTGGATTGGTAATTGTTTGTTTGGCAAGGCACTTATTAGGAAGAGATCCAGGTTCAAATTTTGGGGGCATGTCTATTGCAAAGGTAGTAGTCTGAATCCTATGACTGCGCATTAGATTGATGATGATATGAATCCAACACTTAAATTTTGGGGGCATGTCTATTGCAAAGGTAGTAGTCTGAATCCTATGACTGCGCATTAGATTGATGATGATATGAATCCAACACTTAACAATTATTAAAATAGTATAGATAAAACCAACTCCCCTATGTATCTAAAAAAATAATTACTAAAAATAGTGTGGATGTAACGAACTCTTCTATATGACTGCGCATTAGATTGATGATGATATGAATCCAACACTTAACAATTATTAAAATAGTATAGATAAAACCAACTCCCCTATGTATCTAAAAAAATAATTACTAAAAATAGTGTGGATGTAACGAACTCTTCTATTATCCGAATGAATCCAACACTCCTATGTATCTAAAAAATAATTACTAAAAACAATGTGGATGTAACCAACCCTCCTATTATCCAAATGAATCCAACACTTAGCATATATTAAAAATAGTGTAGATAAAACCAAACTCCCCTATATGTATCTAAAAAATAATTACTAAAAATGCTGTGGATGTAATGAACTCTCCTATTATCCACCAAAAAATATAGTGGAATAAATAGTTTTAACAATAATAAATTATAAATTAATTTAAAATGCAATTAGCTTTTATATTTAATATAGTTTTATAAGAATATATTTTTTAAATTAATTATATACAACTTTTTTATTAAACATGTATTATTTGAAAAAATTAATACAAAGGTTCCCTCTATGAAAATTTATATTTTAATTGGCTAAGCTAATGTCATCTAAGAATTACCAAAAAAAAAAGCTATGGCTTCTATTAGGGTCACTTTCATCAAATACTAAAATATAATATTTGGTGTTAGATCAATTAAATTCTATTCCATGTGTATTTTTCTTATTGATATTTTTTTTATTTGAAAATCACTATATTAAAGAAGTAATAGAATAGATTTTTACAAAAAAAAAAATAGGTGGATAAACACATTACTTGGTCAATACCATTAACAAAAAAACTATTGTTGTAAAAACAATACGTAAAACCAAGAAAACAACTAACAACTAATCAAAATTGCCTTATAGAATTGGCTGGAAAAAACTATCAACTAGTAAACAAAATGATTACATAATGAAAATAATGATTTAGTGCATGCCATAAGAGCAAAAGAAAAAAAAGAGAGAATCCTCGCAATGGTGAAGAATCATTACACGAGTTTAGCCACCATTGGGACCAAATCCCACCCAACATTATCATCAAGAGACTTTGCTAAACCCTATCCCTACCAATAAGAAGAAGTGTTAGAAATATCTTCCTAGTTGTGAACAAAAAAATCCTCATTGGAAAAAAACACTGGAGCACCCAACTTGACCCAAGTGTCGAGTTGAGGAGCCAAGGGAGAAAGGAGTAGGGTCAGCTCTATAAGTAGGATGACCTTGAGTTAGAGTAGGAGTGTGATTTAGAATTAAGCAATGATGTTGCCTTGACCTAGACCAACTTTGAGGATATTTCTGCTCATGTTTCACCAATGATCAAAAAAATCTTGAAGATGAAAGAGCTCAATAGTCACCTTACTGACTTGAACCATAATATAAAAATACATAGATGAAATAATATTAGATTTCTCAAAAGTATAGATGTGAAGAGAGGAAGAACACTTACCAAAGATACAATCATTCCTAGATTTCCATATGTTGTATCAGGCCACCATAGAAAATAAGTACCACACTTCAAATAAAATAGTTGACAAGTTTGGGGGGTCTCCTCGAATGATATGATTCTACTCAAGCATGGCATAGGAATAAGGTCTAAAAAGGGAAAAAAACCACTCCCAGAGGGAATGAGCATGGGCACAAAACTAAAAAATATGCATATAGTCCTTAGAATTAAGACAAAAAGGGCAAGAAGGGCTAGGGATGCCTAAATTTTATATATGCTCCCCATTAGAAAGCCCTTGGAGAATAAGACTCCAAGAAAAACAAGAAATATTGGGCTCCAAGAAAGGAGCCCATTGATTTGGAACTTGTGCATCCAAATAGGCTAATAAGAAGAGATATTCCACCATGTATTGAACTTATCAATCATGGGAATGCAAGGATAGAGTCATCCATACCCAAAAAGGCCTTGTAATTTCACAAAGGAGTGTCTAGATACCACTTCCAATCCTTCCACCAAGGTCGTAAAAACAAAAAAAATTATGAAACATAGAGTTAGGGAGAGGAGTCTTGATGAAATCAAACATGTCCTTATGAGAGTGCTTGAGCCCAAATTTTACTTTGAAGTCATCCCAAAGGATCCAATCCCTTGTAGAATAAGAAAAAATTGGTGATGCACCACACACCTTCGTAAAAAATCTAAGTGCATGAACTCAGGGAACCTGCACAAGTGGAGAACCCTAGTAGGTGATGATAGGTGACCACCAAATATTCATCTAGTTAATGGAGAGGTCATGCTAAAATATCTGATCGTTCCATATTAGCCAAGGCTTAACACTCTCCCAAGATTTCCAAATGCTCTTGATGATAAAGGATCCTATCACTTTTATAGACATTGGAGCAATTAGGAGGGAAGGTAAACCCATGCCCCTCCAAATATTACAATAAAAATGGGAACCTTTTCAGATATAGTGACAAATGAGAATCTTCTAGGCCTCACTACCCACAAGGGTTCTAATGATCGAATTGACATAGAGGGCCCAAGCTTGATGCTAGATATTGAGAATTCCAAGCCCACCATGGCTTTTAGGGAGAGAAAAATACTCCTAGGAAACACGATGAAATCTTGAACCATTACTAGAAGAGGACCATAAAAAAAAATTTAAAATCTTATCAAGCTTATTATAGTAATTTTTGAAGAGCAAAGAGCCCCAATAAACTAAATCTAGAAAAATAGTAAATACATAATCAAAAGAAGAAGATAATAGATACACACATAACATAGTATTTCACCTAGGAAAACCCTTATGATAAAAAACCCAACACAATAATATCTCCTTATTGCATAAACTTAACCATCTCTAATACAATAATGTTCATCTTCTCTTTGCATAAACCTTGATGCAAGTGCAATTTAAATAACAACACAAGAATGGATTTTACAATACCATGGGCATAAAACCATGGGTTGACATATCATAACCCAAAATAATCCATATGGGTCTAAAAATATATTAAAAACCCTAAGTTTTACATGGAGTGTGCAATACCTTTTAGAGTTAACCTCATCAGAATAAAATAGAAAATTTTCAACATATTTCCAACATTCTCCATCTTGTTGAATATTGTCCATAGGGGTCAAAAATTTCCATTGTCAACTTTCAAGGGTAACCATGCCCATAGATCTACACCAAGAAAAATTTTGAGCGTGTACAACCTTTGTTAATGAATTAGTAGCATTATTCTCTATATCAATTTTCTTCAACATCACCTGATTTCCTTCAACTATTTCTCTCACAAAGTGGTACTTATATCAATATGTTTTGACTGATCATGAAATCCATAATTTTTGGTTAGAAATATTGCACTCTAATTGTCATTATCAATTCTCATAGCCTTCTACTTAAGACCAAATTTTGAACACAACCTCTATAGTCACATTGCTTCTTATAGGCATGAGTTGCTGCAATATACTTTGCATCTATTATGGACAAAGCAACCACTAATTACTTTTTACTCATCCAATTTATTTCCCCTCAAAATAGTTTGAACACATAAGAACTCATGGATATTCTCTTGTCAAGATCTCCAACCCAGTCAACATCCATAAAACCTTACAAATTTACAATATTACTATCGCTAACTTTTCCTTGGTAATAGATAGATCAATATATAGTTCCACGTAAATATCTAAATATTGTATTCATAATAGTCCAATGTCCCTTTCCTATATTGGACATATATCTGCTATTTTTTTTGTTTTAATGCCATTATCAAAAATGACTCTTTCATGCATGCTCAAATCTTGTAACCAAGATGTTACCACTTTTTGTTTGTACCTGAGACATCTCATGATGACCACCATATCTAAAAATATTTAGCAATAAAGACAATAAAAATTATATATATCCCTTTCAAACCATAAATTTTTACAAATAATGATAGGACCAATCCTCCATAGAATACTTAATGCTTTAGGTTTTTAATAATTAATCTAACATTTCATTAACTCTTTCAATTTTGATAGAGCTACCCAATATATTTTATATTTTTAAAAGCAACTCCAACTGGTGTTAGAAAAAGGATAATGGAAAAGTAGAGGGTTTGATATTTCTAAATCCTTCTCACATAAGGTATATCTAAGTGGTTCATGATATCCTCCTCTTTGTAGACTTTATTTTATAAAAATATTACTTTGAACTACTAACCAAAGAAATTTTGAGGCCTTAGAGACAATGTCTAGTGACAAAAAATTCTTCTACGAAAAATATTTCAAAATAGGAAATTTTGATTCCTTTAAATCTCCATATACTACTTGACTAGGTATCCACCATCATTCAAGAGAATAAAAAAAAGTCATACTTTCCTATGAAAATCAATAAAAAAAACTCTTGATTTTTCTTTTGAATTTTATTTACAATTTGTTTAAGTTCCTCCCCTTCAACTAGGTTACTAATAGAAATCCATGATCTAGAATTGTAGCTTACATTTCTTTGACCTTTGGGCCCTTACAATCTTGATATGCCCAAACCAATGGTTTCCAATTTGAATCAAATATAAAATAGTAAGGCTTCAATCAAGCATCAAAACTTTGCATAATTTTCCTCATTGACTAACCATCTAATATATTTGTTGATCAATTGCAACCATGTGGGTGATCCTTTGGGTAAGGTTCATTTCCAAAATAGCCTTATTGCATCAAGAGAAACTATATATTTTTGAAGTAACATATTTTCCTAGTTCTTTTCTTGAAATTTGAATAATCTATACCCAAGTTTTTCCCCTAAGACTAAACTCATAAATTTATAATTTTATAAGATTTATCCTCAAATATGTTTTCCTTGATAATTCTTATCCCACTTAGAAATAAGAAACTAAAATTTTTCCTTACATCCTTTCCAAAGAAAGTATCATGAAACTCTTTCAATTTCACATGTTATACCTACTAGCAATATTGAAATGTATATCATATAAATAGGGATTAATTGCAATATAGTCTTTATGAGTTATGATGTTACACTATGGTTAAGAGCTTATCTTTCCAATTTTCCAAATACTAGTTTAGTCCTTTTAATTTCTTTTATGAGATAAATGAATACCTAAGTAGGTTGATAAAAAAAATTAATTTTAAATCCTAAAATATCCACAATTATTTATTGTATATATAGGGTAGTTTTAATAAAAATCATATATTTTGTAGTTTAACCAACTATGTAGTAGAACTCTCATAGCATGATAATATTGATTTAATCTCTATAGCCTCACCTACTAAGGAATGACACAAAAGAAAAAAATCATCAAAAAATTGGAGATGGGATTTGAAGGGACCATTTGCAACCTTAATACCTTTGATTTTTCCTACCCTCATTAACTTTGAGAAATCTCTTCCCAATGCCTTCATAATAATAATGAATAGATATGGAGATAATGATCACCTTGGAAGGGTCCACAAGATGACTTAGAGTAATCAAAAGGGGAACCACTAATCAAAATAGAATATTTTGTAGTACTATACTAATATTTAATCCATTCATACCATTTGTAATCCAAAAAATATATTTTTAGAATATCATGTAGAAAACTCTAGGAAAATCTATCATATGATTCATTCTTATCTAGATTCATAAGCATACCTAGTTTTTTTTATGGAATTAAGAGAAGATATGGCATCTTATACAATGATTGCATCATTAAGAATTTTTTTACCATGAAAAAATCCACCTTGTTCCTTTAAGATAACACAATCTAGAATACCTTCAACTTGTTTGCCATAATTTTTAAAATGATCTTATAAATCATATTACAAATCTTTATTGGACAAAAATGATAAAAATATCTTCTTTCCTTTAACAAAAAAATTAAAGTGGCATTGATCTCACTTATTATAACATTCCTTTTGTTAGAATTTCACAATAATAGATATGCAAAATATTACACAAAATATGAAGAGAAGAGTGGAATTGATTGATTTATCTCTAGGATCAACACTGTATAAATAGAAGATAATGCTACTATTTGTTATTTCTTGCATAACCAGGCTATTGGTGAAGAACCAAGGCAGAAAACATATCCAGAGGTAGAACATCTATCATCTACTGATCCTGCCCAATATGAATCTGTATAGCCAATGATATCCATGGAGTCTCCCTTATAGATGAGCCCAAAGTGTGTAGTACCCTACAAATAATGAAGAATTCTTTTAGCTGCTTGCCAATGACTAAAATGAGGGTTATGAGAGAACCTGGATATGAGCCCAACAACATAGGAGATATCAGGGCGAGTATGAGTAAGGTATAACAGACTACCTACAAGTTGACGGTATAGAGTAGCATCACAAGGAGGGGATGAGCAGGAAGTACTGAGATGAATGCCAGATTGAAAGGGGGTAGGAGAAGGTTTGCAATCTATCATTTTAAACTTTTGAAGGAGATCTTGAGTGTACTTTTGTTGACATAAGGTGATTCCTGCTTTATTTTGTTTTATTTGAATTCCAAGGAAGAAATGTGCTAGACCTAGATCAATCATTTCAATTTTTTTAGAGAGGGAGTCTTTTATATTCTGAATGTGAGTGAGGTTACTACCAGTGAGAAGAAGATCATCAACATAAAGAACAAGAATGGTGATATTTCCTTTACTTCTCCAAATGTAAACTGTATTGTCAGACTCACAATGAGAAAAACCTGCTGAAAGAAGGAAGGAGTCCATATTTTCATACCAAGCTCTAGGGGCTTGTTTGAGGCCATATAGAGATTTTTTAAGCCGAAAAACAAGAGAGGAGTCTTGAGTAAAACCAACGGGTTGTTCCATGAATATTTCTTCTTTTAAATTTCCATGTAAAAAGGCACTTTTTACATCCATTTGATAGACTGGCCATTTATGGGAAGCGGCCAGAGCAAGAACCAATCTAACAGAATCCATTTTAGCAACAGGAGCAAAGGTTTCTGTATAATCAATACCCTCTATTTGAGAAAAACCTTTGGCTACAAGATGAGCCTTGTGTTTATCTATTTCTCCATTAGGCCCATATTTGGTTTTGAAGATCCATTTACAACGAACTAATTTTCTTCCCTTAGGTAAGGGAACTAAATCCCAAGTATCATTTTTGATCAAGGAAGAAAATTCGTTATCCATGGCATCTTCCCATTATTTTATACCTGAGGCTTCTTTGAAGGATTGAGGATCAGAGGAAATGGATTGACATACAAGACTAGTACCTATGGGGTTGGATGATCTGTTTGAAGGAAGATTTTGAATGTAGGGAGTAGCTTCTTTAACAATGGTGCGGGCCCATTTTGGCATAGAAGAAGGAGTTGAAGGAGTTGAAAGACATTGAGAAGGAGTTACGAGTTCTTCATCTTGATTATCAATAACCAAATTAACTTCAAGGGTTGGCTCTTCATAATATTGAGGTTCTACTATAGGAGAAGGCTCAATGGAGGAAGAGGCCTTTGGAGGATATTTTTGAGGGAATGTTTCATCAAATTGGACATTCCTATGAAAGAATACCTCATGAGTTGAGGGATCAAGAAGCTTGTATGCTTTCAATTCTTCACAATAACCGATAAAGATGAGCTTTCTGCTTTTCTTATCAAGAGCCTTCCTTTTCTTCTTTGGGATGTGAGCCCAAGTAGTACATCCAAAAATATTGAAATTGGAAACATCTGGTTTTAAGCCAGACCATGCTTCTTCAGGGGTTATTTGGTCAAGAGATTTATGAGGTGTGCGATTTTGAATATAATTTGCATAGTTAATAGCCTCTGCCCAAAAACTTTTGGAAGATCTCTTGAATGGAGCATACAATTAGCCATCTCTTTTAAAGTCCGGTTTTTCCTTTCTGCAATGCCATTTTGTTGAGGATTATGGGAGACAGAATGTTGATGTATTATACCATGATTAGAAAGAAATATGGAGAACTCATTATTGCAGTATTCCCCCCATTATTAGTATGAATCTTCTTGATTTTGCAAGAAGCCTGATTTTCAACTAAGGCTTTAAAGACTTTAAAGTGGGATAACACATCACTTTTATATTTGAGGAAGTAGACCCAGGACCTTCTAGAAAAATCATCAATAAAGGTAAGAGCATACTTTGCTCCTTTGAAAGATGTTTCAGGAAAGGTCATTAAGTCACTATGGATTAAATCTAGAGGAGATGAGGTTTTTAGAGAACTACTTGGGTGGAAAGGATCTTGATGCTGCTTTCCAAGAGCACATCCAGGACAAACCCCATCACTGGAAGAGACTTGGGGTAATCCTTTAACCATATTATGGGTGCACAAATCCTTTAGGTAGTTATAATTAAGATGACCAAACCTTTCATGCCAAATTTGACTTTCAAGATTACTATGAGCCACAAAATAGGAGGCTCCTTCTGGATTTTGAAAGCCTTTGAAGTGGAAAAGATGAGATTTATGATCAATATTCCCTTTAGCTACAAGAGAATGAGGGAGTTGAAAATCTCTTATCTCAACTCCTGTTGGGGAGAAGAGAACAATTTTCCCATTTCCAAAAGTACAAATTTGATAAATGGATAGGAGATTGGTGGCAATGTCTGGAACATAGAGAACATTGTTTATAGAGCCACCATCAATGGTTATATCCCCTTTCCCTTTGATAGGGATGAAGGAAGAGTCCCCTACTTCTATGCTATGAGTAGAGCTAGAGGAGATAGAAGAGAAAGACTTGTCTGAAGCAGACATGTGATGAGTTGCTCCAGAATCTAGGACCCAGTAATTAGAGGAAGCATTGGAGGTTTTTCCTTGAACATTAAGGGCTTTTCCTATTTGCTTATTATTTTCTATATTTTGATCCTTTATAGCTGCCTCTAGTTGCTGTAATATTTTCCAGCATTTGTTAGCAGAGTGACCATTCTTTTTACAGTGAGTACAGGTAATGGGAGTCTTTTCCTTCTTTTTGAATTTTTCTTTAGAGGAGGTGGAGGCTACTAAGGCTTTTGAAGAAGAAGAAGAGATTTCATATCTAGCAAGTTTGGTTTCTTCCCTAGTTAATCTATCACAAAATTCTTCTAAAGAGGGCATTTTAAAGGTTGCACCAAGAGCATCTTTAGTAGATATGAAGGTGGTTGCAAAAATTTGAAAAACACCATTTAGCTTAGAAAGGATTAGATAAATGCATTCTTCTTCTGTCTTAGTCTTCCCACTACCTTTGTATTGAGTGAGGACTTCTTTGAACTTAGTGAGGAAGTCAACAATACTACTAAAATCTTCAGGAGATAGAGATGTGAGTTCGGATTCTAATTGCATTGATCTCATCTGATCTACTTTCCCAAATAGAGTCTTCAATTTCTCCCAACTTTCATAAGGAGTTTTGCAATCTGTAATATGAAACCATAAACTTTCATGAACATTAGAGCTAATAATACCCATAGTTTCATGCATTTTTCCTTTATGAACAAATATTTCATATTCTTTATCAAATTCTGGTTGCTTTTCTTCTAACAAATGAGTAAGACCTTTTTGAGAGATAAGATTTAAAATTTTAGGTTTCCAAGTGTGAAAGTTATGAGGGGTGAGAGGTTCAATTGAATTCATATTTTTAAAAGGATTGAAGTTTTATAATTAACCAATATATCCCCCCTTAGAACTTCAATTAATTGATTAATGCAAATGGAAGAAAGAAAATATATGAAGCTTTTCAATATATATTACTCAAAATACCCGCCCTAACGAGAGGGAAACTATAAGTATAATGAGTTTTTAATATTGTTTGCTTTGAGAGAGCCAAATCCTTTTATTCTTCACAATACCCACCCTTACTTGAGGGAGACTGTAAGTAGAGAGAAGAATTTGGAAGGGTGTTGGCTTGATATGCAGGGAAACAATCAGTTTATTTGGTGTTTTCTCAAAAACTTGCCCTTACGAGAGGGAAACTATAAGTTAGAGAGATACCCAAAGAAACGGATTATAGAAAAATATTTTCCAGGCCTTTATACCAATTGCCTCAAAAAACTCGCCCTTACGAGAGGGAAACTATAAGTTTTTATAGGTACTGATACATGGAACGTAGGCAAAAGATATTTGAAAAAAGAAGGAATTATTTTGAAATCTTGTAAATTTAAATTAATGATTTTTTTTAAAAACACTTAAAAGGAAATGATGGGAGAAACAAAATTTTCTTTTAAAAAATAATCTTATCTATGAAATAAACAAGGTTATAATGAACAAATATAATTTATAATTGCCAAAGAGAAAATTGTTTGTATAAAATAGATGGGCCTCTTAAATGTTTTGAATTTAATAGTAAACTTGAGAAATTTTAAAGTGTATATTAAATCAAATAAAAGACAAAGATAGCAATAATTTAAAGATAGGCCCCCCTTTTTGTATAAAGCAATTTTAAGGATTTAATGTGATTTTCTCTATGAAATTTAAATTAACATTTAAAAAATATAACCTCATAAATTTACTTGAAATAAAGAAAAGGCATAGATGAAGATAGACAAAAGAAAGCACACCCCCCTTAAATGATGGACCAATTGAGTGCAAAAAATGCACTCACCCCCTTCCCAAAAAAACTTTTATTAAAAATTTACAATATGTGTCATCTGCCATTTTTGTGGAGAGCCACAATAATTAATTTGAGGCCTTCCAAAAAACGTAGACAAAGGAACTTCGAAACACCACGATTCGAAGGAATCAAATGCTAACAAAAGGAAATGCAAAAATAAAAATTTACAAACTTTCGGCCTGAAATAGCAAGTGGCGAAAAGCGAAACCAGGGAACGTGGAGAGAGGAAACCACCGAGAGAGAGGTCACTATGGTGTTACACCGGTGAAAGAGATAACGATCAATCCTTAGCTCTCAAAACACGTAACGCTATAGAAATCGTTAGATAAAATAGCCCTAGCTCTCTAAACACGTAACGCTGCAGAAATTGTTAGATAAAATAAAAAATGATGATTTAAAACAATTTTCAATAAGCATTTTCAAAAGAAAGAAAATGTTTTGGAAACCGTATGAAAGCAGTGAAATATT
This sequence comes from Wollemia nobilis, assembly GCA_028583015.1. Taxonomy (NCBI): domain Eukaryota; kingdom Viridiplantae; phylum Streptophyta; class Pinopsida; order Araucariales; family Araucariaceae; genus Wollemia; species Wollemia nobilis. The sequence goes on from JAQPPZ010000184.1 coordinate 335,865, forward strand.
TCAAATAAATGTGTCATTGCCTACGTTAAAACCGAGAGACCTGCAGAATACGTTAAAAGGAGATGCCTCTTCCTAAAGCGCCGTATGGGCGGAAGTTAGAGCGCTTCCTAGACGAAGAGCGAACCTGCACAATACGACTAAAAGGAAGGAGCACAATTTCACATTCACTTTAGACAACAAAAATAATCATAAAGAAATAATATTTTGAAATGAACTGTAGGGAGATTGATATAAATACCGACTGAGAGAGAGAGCGCTAGTGGAAAATGACTCCGAGAGGAACAGCGAACCAGACGGGCAAATGGGAGATGTCTAAATTCAACGTTGAGTGTGCCAGAGAGATTGTTAGAGGTCCAAGTAGTAACGGAACCAAGAACTCTTATTAATCCACCACAAACCCGTAACTCAACGTTAATTAATAATAGCACCAACGAGAGCGCCAGGCCCTCTCTAACATCGATATTATGAATTTAATAATAATACAGAGCGCCAGAGAACTTTGAGGTCCAACGTCGAGAGCGCCAGAGATCTTTGAGTTTAATAATAATGAGTGAGGGATTTTATTTCCTCCACGAGCGAATAAAAGAAACTCAAAAAAAATCTCTAAGATAACACTTGGAGTTAATCCGAGATTTTTGCTATAAGTATAAGCGGAAAAAAGGGATATAACTAGAAATGTGGGCCTCTAAGTGTTAGAATAACATGAATACGTTGAGAAAAAAATAAATAAAGAAAATAAAGAGGCTATTTTCCTTTGAAAAAAAAGGTGAGAAAAGCGCCTTCACACAGGGTAAACCACGTGTTTTAAAGAAAGGAAATAGCTATATTTTCTTAAAAGTTTTCTTCAAGCACGAATTCAATATAGATATGAAAGAATATGCAACATATATAAAAATAAATATGCTGAAAGAGTAAAAAAAATAACAATGGATAAAAGGAGACTAATGCAAACTTTGAAGTTAGATAGCCAAAAAAAAATTATCCAAAGTAAATGAATCAGATCCTAGAACCTTCAAGAGAGAATACTAGCAAAATCTATCCTGCTCTGGTACCATGTTAGAATTTCACAATAATAGATATGCAAAGTATTACACAAAAGATGAAGAGAAGAGTGGAACTGATTGATTTATCTCTAGGATCAACTCTGTATAAATAGCAGAGTTGATCATTGAGAGTCGTTGGATTACAACAACTCATCAAACCTGATGAAGACACCACTGAGAGTTCTCCTGACACATGGAGGAGTGGAAACTCAAGTGTGTATCCTAGTGAAACTTAAGAGAATATTCACTTATTCTAACAACTTTGTATAGGCCTCTTCAACTGCAATTGAAATATCACTCTTTAATAAATCCTAAATTTTTTGAAATAAAATTACAAGAAATTCATTGGGGCTACTACCTTATTAGCATAAAAAAAGAAAACTAGTTCACAGATATCAAATTCTCCAAGCTTTCATTTTTTCATATGTGATAATTAATGAAGTGATATATAAAAGGTTATCTTTTGCTTCATATTACTAGTATCTGACAAAATAATTTTAAAATAATTAAATATTTCTTTTCTTGTATCTTCCTGTTCCTAAATAAGTCCTCCATCTAAAGTTAAAATATTTTTTATTTGAAAACATGATTTTTTTTTTGTTGTAACATGATTTTTTTTTTGCATTTCTATCTCCTTACATGAGATATTTCTCCCTAAATTTTTAGAACAGATGTAACTCATTCCGAACAAATATAACTCATTTTTAAGGAATTATCATAAGAAAAAATAATTATTTTTCTATCATATAAGAATCTTGCTCCATTCCATTAATTTTTACTATTTCTTATAAAATTCAGAACTTAGATTCAATTTACTATTTCAAAATAAAATAACATCTTAGGATTACAATTACAATAAAGTCAATTTTATTATCCCTTCAAATTTTCTTATTAAAACACCTTTTAATCATTTCAATTTTGATATAAAAAATATATTCAAAATAAAAATAAAAAAACTCGTTATTTTTTAAATCCTTATAGTCTTCGCTTTCAATTTATTAAACTAATTCGAAGTGCAAAAATAAGAAAAGCTTACCAGGTCAAAGTAGATTTCAGCGCAAAAGAAAATATCAGCACATAAATTGCATTAAAATATATGATGCCTGGCAGCATAGTACCAATCATCTAACCCTGAAGTCAATCTACTAAAAAAAAGGCACTATCATCAAACTCCTTTTTAGGTATTCTGTTAAACAGGGGAGCAGATATTATCTTCTTTTGAAACTGAAACCAGGTTTAAATTTATAAAAAAATTATATTTATAATATTATATTATTTTAATTTAAATACCTGTGCTTACCAAATATTCAACCATGACAACTAAGCCATTTATAGCTTGACCCTCAAGAATAGAACCTGCTTACAGCTTGACCCTCAAAAATAGAACCTGTTTACATAAGGGAGTTGTTATATTTACATCATTTATTATTATTGAGTAGGGTTTAAATCTTAGAGCTGCTCTAGCAATACTTATTTTATTTGGCTGTTATTTAACTTGGCATGAGGATGAACACTGGGGTCTTAGGATTGGTACCTACTTTGGGCTGACGTACACTCAGCAGAAGCAGATCAGACTACTATCTTTGTACAAACAAATATGTCTCTCAAACTTACCAATCATCAAACATTAAAATCTCTAGTATATTTATAGTTTAAAAAAATCATCAAACATGAAACCTTATTTAAAATGAATAAAAATATATATATAAATGAAGATATGTTGCCCTACCCTTATATGATTCTTGTGTATAAAGAAAATCATGATAAAAAATGATAGAATACATGACTTAATATCAGATATTGTTTAGATGGTCTGTTACATCGTGTTAAAAGTGAGATCCTCCGATGGAATCTAAAAACATAATGTTTGCCATGTGCAATTCAATAATAAAAGTTGAATGCATAAATAAAATCAACGAAAATATATGTATAGTCCCACCATCATCTTAATGTTCATCACGTCGCCGAAATGGAGTAGCTGGTTGTGCCCTTAGATTTACGGACGGTGGATGGAACTCGACGTTAAATGTCGGAGGACTTGTAATACGGACTTCCGTCGGTCTTGATTTATTTTAACGTCAAAAAATACACTGAAAATCGGGAGATGTTTTGTATTCTAAATAGATAGTCTACGGAGAACGGCTCGTCTTTGGAAGAGTTGGTTTGAACCCCTCACATGTTCAACTACTACGGATTTACACCATTATTATTTGTTGTTGTCACAACCAGATACGGTGGACATGGCTTTTGCTTGCAAATCACCTTATTCACCGCAACGATCAAACCACTCTTCACGTTTTGGCCATGTTTATGGCCAACAAACAAGCATTTTTTGAGCAATACTTCACTTCTGTCGTGGAATTAAACCTGGATTTCATTATTGGTAGTGCAAATGATTTCCATATCGGTAAATCATACTCATAAATGCAAACAATCGTTTTTTAAAAATATAATCTTTAATTTTTCTTTTTTTGGAACTGTGACTTCGAAAAGTTCGAGTGCGTTCTTTAAACAAGCTGATCTTGAATAACTCCAGATTGGGATGTAATAACGTGGTCGTCTTTTATGGGAATGTGGTCTTTCTATATCTCTAAATGTTTTTATGTTTATATGTTAATATTTAATTATAATATTGTTACAATATTTTGGAACAGATTCAGTAAATATTTTTTTACATTGCATTTCCAAATACTTAAACCTACAAACATATGAAAGATAATAACTTTTTCACCCAAAAATAAAATACAAATAAAAATAAATAAATTATAATATTATCAATAAATAACAAATTATATTATTTTATATTTATTTTTCAAACTAAAAAATTAAATTCTAGAGAGATTAAAATAGTCATTATTCGCGGTAGTGCAACAGAAATTAAAAGGTCGTTCAATTATTATATTTTTAAACAAGGGTATGGCCTCAATAGACTTTTTTATGAGTGTTAATTATAGTGGAAGAAAAAGTTAGATGGATTTGGCAAGACACTTATTAGATTGGGTATGTTGTAGACCAAGGATGATATAAAATTTCATGGAGGTGGTATAGGTTTGTTTGGAGCAGTCCATGTTATTTGAACCTTACACTTAATAGTTACTAAAAATAGTGTAGATGTAAGCAACTCCCCTATGTATTACTAAAAATAGTGTGAATGTAACTACTTTATTAAATTTAATTTATTTGGTTAAATATATAATATTATATTAAAAATATGTTTTTATAAGAATATTTTTTTAAAATAAATAATATACAACTTTATTATTAAACATGTATCATTTGATTATCCACGTGCTGTAGGTGAGTTGGAGAGGGTAGGAAAATCCTCGAAGGGAGGTGCCTGGTTCAAATATCCACCCTACCAAATGCACATCGGTTACCCAGAATCCAGTTGATAATGCTAGTGCGATCAAGGCCAAACATGATTCAGGTTATTTTGACGGTGTCGAACCCCTAGTAGTGGTTTTTCGAACAAAGTGGCTCCTCAAGGGTTATTTATTTATTTTTTTTTGTTAAATTCAAAAAAGAAACATGTATCATTTATTATGACCTTGGTTTTCTTTATAAAAATTTAGAATTTAATTGGTTGAGCTAATGTCATCTAAGAATTACCCAAAAAAAAATTTATTTTAATGAGCTATGGGTTCTATCAGGGTCCACTTGTATCAAATAACAAAATATTATATTTGTTGTTACATCAATTAAACTCCAATCACTGTGTCTTTTTATTACATATATATTTTTATTTAAAAATAATTATATTAAAGAAGTAATAGAATAGACTTTTACAAATAAAAAATAGGTGGATAAACACGTCACATCATCAATGCCATCAACAAAAAAAACTATTTTTGTAAAACAAGGTAGGAAACTAAGAAATCGACTAACAACTAATCAAAACTACCTTATAAAACTGGCAGACAAACACTATCAACTACTTAATAAAATTATTACATAATTAAAACGATGATTGAGTGCATGGTATAAAAGCAAAAGTATAAAAGAGGGAATCCTCGCAATGGTGAAGAATCTTCTATCAGGGTCAACTTGTATCAAATACCAAAATATTATATTTGGCGTTAGTTCAATTAAACTCCATTCACTGTATCTTTTTCTTACAGATATTTTTTTATTTAAAAATCATTATATTAAAGAAGTAATAGAATAGATTTTTAAAAATAAAAAAATAGGTGGATAAACATGTCACATGGTCAATGCCATCAACAAAGAAACCATTGTTTTAAAAATAAGGTAGGAAACCAAGAAATCAACTAACAACTAATCAAAACTACCTTATAAAATTGGTGGACAAACACTATCAACTAGCTAATAAAATTATTACATAATGAAAATGATGATTGAGTGCATGCTATGCAAAAGTATAAAAGAGGGAATCATCGCAATGGTGAAGAACAATTACATGAGTTTAGCCATCACTGGGACCAAATCCACCCAACATTATTATCAAGAGACTTGAATGAACCCTATCCCTACCCAAAAAAAGAATTTTTTAAAACATCTTCCTAGTTATGAACAAATAGATCCTCGTTGGAAGGAGAGAGATAGAGGATTAAGGTCAATTTTATAACAAGGGTGACCTTGAGTTAGGGTAGGACTATGATTTGGAATTGAGTAATGATGATGCCTTGAACTAGACCAAATTTAAGGATAATCTTACTCAAGAGGAACCTAATTGGATATGCATGAAACGTTTCACAAATGATCAATAAGCATTTGAATATGAGAGAGATCCATAGTCACCTTACTGAATTGAACCTCAATCTAAAAATACATAGACGAAATAATATTATATTTCTCAAAAGTAGAGATGTGAAGAGAGGAAGAACACTTACAAAATATACAATCATTCCTAGCTTTCCATACATTGTATAAGGCCACCATACAAAAAAAGTGTCATAATTCAAATAAAATAATTGGAAAGTGTGGGGGGTCTTCCCAAATGATATGCTTCCACTCAAGCATAACATAGGAATAGGGTCTAAAAAAGGAAAAAAAAACACTCCCAAAGGGAATAACCATGGGCTTAAAACTAAAAAAGATAGATATAGTCCTTAGATTGAAGCTAGAAAGGGCAAGAAGGGCTAGGGATGCCTAAATTCCATAGATGCTCCCCAAGAAGAAGACCTTGGTGAAGAAGACTCTAGGAAAAATAAGAAATATTGGCTCCAAGAAAGAAGCCCAAATGGTTTGGGTCTTGTGCATCCAAACAGACTAAGAGGAAAAGATATTTCATCGTTTATTGATCTTATCGATCATGGGGAGCCAAGGAGAGATTCATCCATACCCAAAAAAGGTCTTGTAATATCACAAAGGAGTGTTTGGATACCACTTCTAGTCCTTCCATCAAAGTCATTACAAAAACACAAAAAAAAAATATGAAATATGGAGTCAGGGAGAGCAACCTTGATGACATCAAACATTTCCTTATTAGAGTGCTTGAGGCCAATTTTAACTTTGAAGTCATCCCAAGGGATCCAATCCCTTGTAGAATAACAATAAATTGGTGATGCACCACACACCTTTATAAAAAAAATCTAAGTGCATGAACTCAAGGAACTTGCACAAGTGGAAAAACCTGGTGGGTGTTGATAGGTGACCACCAAAAATTCATCTAGTTAATGGAGAGGTCATACAAAAAGCTTTGAATATTCCATCTTAGCAAAGGCTTAACACTCTTCAAAGCTTTCCAAATGCTCTTCATGATAAAGGATCCTATCACATTGATAGAGATAGGATCAATAAGGAGGGAAGGTAAACCCATGCCCTTCCAAATATTACAACCAAAAGTGGAATCTTTGTAGATTCAATGATGGATGAGAATATTCTCGGCCTCATTACTCACAAGGGTTCTGATAACCCACTTAACATAGAGGGACCAACCTTGATGCTAGATATTGAGAATTCAAAGCCTACCATGGCTTCTGGGGAGACAACAATACTCCTAGGCAACACGGTGAAATCTTAAACCATTACTAGAAGAGGACCATAAAAAGTCTTCCAAAATCTTATCAAGATTCTTATAGTAGTTTTCTAAGAACAAAGAGCCCTAATAAACTAAATCTAGAAATGTAGTAAATATATAATCAAAAGAAGAAGATAATAGATACACACATAACATAACATAGTACTTCACCTAGGAAAATCCTTATGAGAAAAAATCCAACATATTAATATCATATTATTGCATAAAGTTAACCATACCTGATACAAGAATAGATTTTACAATACCATGGATGTAAAACCATGGGTTCACATATCATAACCCAAGACAATCCATATATGTCTAAAAATAGCTTTAAAACCCTAAGAATTACATGGAGAGTCCAATACCTTTTTGTGTTAACCTCATCAAAATAACATGGAAAATATTCAACATATTTCCAAAATTCTCCTACTTGTTGAAACTTTCCATAGAAGTCAAAAATTACCATTGTCAATTGTCAAGGGCAACCATATTCATAGATTTTCTACACCAAGAAAATTTATGAGCGTGTACAACATTTGTTAATGAATTAATAGCTTTATTCTCTATATTAATTTTCTCCAACATCACCGGATTTATTTCAACCATCTTTCACACAAAATGGTACTTGATATCAATATGTTTTAATAGGTCATGAAATTTAGGATTGTTGGCTAAAATATTGCACTGTGATTGTCATTGTCAATTCTCATAGCCTTCTACTTAATACATTCTTTCATGATTGGATAATATTCCTCTCTTTTTTCTGTTTCCACCAATACCTTCATTTTTATCAATCTCTTCTATTTTTCCATAATGTTTATAATAAAAATTAACTTCTAAAAATTATTGTTTCCCTAAAAAAATATAAAATGTAAGCAATGACCTTATAATCACTCTCTTCTTTACGGTATCCCAATAACCCTAAAGTGCATATGTTTTTTTATACTACCTAAAAACCTAAATTTCCATGAATATTTTTCATATGCATTTCTTAATTATGATGCTCTTGCAACCCTGTAGCGTAATAGATACACTGTGTACTAATTTCATTTTCATTACACAAATAAGAATTTATATTTGTGGAGAATGAAGATGATTTACCTGGATTAACCCTAACCTTTTTCATTGAATTGGCTTTAAGATATACCTCCTCATCTTCCTTCAAAACTTTAACTCTTTTAATATATACCTCCTCATCTTCCTTCAAAAATTTAACTCTTTTAACACCTTTAATTTCAACTTGATGTGACTATTTTATAAATAAAATAACATCCTAGGATTACAATAAAATAAATTTTATTATACCTTCAAATTTGCCTAGTAAAGTGCCTTTTGATCATTTCATTTTGATATATTAGAGTAAACTATCATAATCTAACAATCCAATTACTTTTTTATTTTAAAAATCATTTATCTCATTTGTATCTAGCATATCATTATAATACTGCATAAAGCTCATATAAAAAAAACTATTTGATAATCATCCTCTAAATATTTTTAAAATATCCGCCCATGTGGGGGGATTTGGAGAGGAGTGGGTAGTTGTGGGGGGAGTTGGAGAGGAGTGGGTAGTTGAAACTCTCGTGTTGGAGAGGCCCTAGGTTCAAATATCTTCATTTCACATGTTTGCAGATATGCTATGTAATAGTTTACTTAGAACCCTACTGGTGGTGTGTTTATCCATCCTCTTGATGTAATAATGAGGTTAATGAAAGATCAACCAAAATTTAATTTAATTTTTTTTTTCAAATCATCCTTACATTCCTCACTAGCTAATTTTATTTCTTGTATTAAATCAAAGTCAGTACTATAAATTTCTTAATAACATTATTTTAGGGGTCCTATATTTTATAATATCATATTTAACATCAATTTTTATTTTTATTTTTAGGTTTAGCCCCACATCTTGTTGACACCTATTATATTTTTATCTTCCCAAATTGATATCCTTTTTAAGTATTTTTTTTTCTTTCGTGGACAATATTAACACCATGTTGTTAGCATGTTTGACATATATTATTTTTTTTTTAGCTGGTGAAAGTGTTAGCATCATATGAATTAAGATAATCTAGTTTTTTCTAAAAAAAAGTTTTTTTTTCTCTTTGTTCATGTTTGGATGGTCTTCTTATCCTTCTTCAATTTCCACATCTTTATCAATCTCTTTTGCTACTTTCATCTTTATCAATATTTTGTTTTTTCATATGGTTTATAATGAAACTTAACTTTAAATATTTATGTTTCCCTAAATAATATGAAATGCAAGGAATGGTCTTATAAAAACTCTCTTCATTACATTGTCCCAAAAACTCTAATGTGCATACTTTTTTTATATTTTCTGTGAACCTAAATTTCCATGAATATTCTCCATATGCATTTCTTTATTGCAATGCTATTAAAACCCAAAATGTATTAAATACACTTTGTAGTAATTCCATTTTCATTGCACTAAAATTAATTTATACTATCTCATGAGAATAAAGATGATTTACTTAAATTAACCCTAACCTTCACTTTGCTTTTAAATTTTGCCTTCCCATCTTTTTTGGAACCTTTAGCTCTTTTAACGCCTTAAATTTCAAACTGATGTGACTATTTCATAAACAAAATAACATCTTAGTATTACAATAAAATAATTTTTATTATCCCTACAAATTTTTTTAATAAGGCGCCCTTTTAATCATTTCATTTTGATAGATTAAAAAAAGCTCTATACTTTGATTTAAATTGCACCCCTTCAATCTATTAAATTTATTCACAATTACGGTTAGAGGCAGGCGTTGGATATCCTGAACAATACAGCTAGGAAAATTGATCTAGGCCCGTCCATCGGCCTACCGTGTGAGAGTGCTTTTATGTATATCAAAGCAAAGCACAACTCTTTTTTAAAATTTAGCACTCTTTTCAATGGTAATCGTGCAGCATTTGAAGATTTATGCACCAAGCAATTACAAAATGATAACTAGAGACATCAAAGTGCAAAATAGGTTACCAGGTAAAAGTAGGGTTAAGTGCAAAATAAACTATGAGCACATAAATAGAAATAAAATCTACGATGCTTTGCAGCATAGTACAAATCATCTGACCGTCTCAATCTACTAAAAAAGACACTACCACCAAACTCTTTCTGGGTATTCTGGTAAAAAGGGGAACAGACATTATCTTCTTTTGGACCCGAAACCAAGTTTTAGCAGTGAAAGGAAAAAAAATCTATTTTCAGAAATCTGTGTTTGGCATCGTTAGTCATTTGAGTTACTAGCAATAAAGTTTAATATTTATAGTTTTACACCTTTTCATTCCAATTAAAATTGTCGTTATGAGGAGATTCCTGGGCTTACCATTATTCAACCATATAACAATAACCACTATGCCATCTACGGGTTGGTCCTCAACAGTAGAACCTGTCTGAAAAGCCTTGCCTTTAAGGTTCCTATTATATTTCAATCTAAAAAGAATAGATCCCAATCCATATATTAGACCTTATTCAAATGAATCCAAACAAAAATATATATAAAGACATATTGCCGTACCGATATATGATTCTTGTCTATTAAAAAAATCATGCTTAAAAACGAAAGAATGCATGCCTTGATATCAGTAATTGTTTAGGTCGTCTGTTTCATCGTGTTAAAAGGTCGGATCCTGCGATGGAATCTAAAAACATAATGTTTGCAATGTGCAATTCAATAGAATTAATAAAAAGCTGAATGAATAAACAACATGGCAATAAAATCCAACGAAAATAGATATATAGTCTCACCATGATCTTAATTTTCATCAGGTTACGGAAATGGAATATGTGGTTGTGCCTTTCGATTTACCCACTGCAGATGGAACTCGACATTAAACGCCGGAGGACTTGTAATACCGAGTTCCCTCCACAATGGGCAAACAAGAAAGACATTGAGATCCTCTTCTTCATTCACTACTTCCCTGACTCTTGATTTATTTTAACGTCAAAGAATACATTGAAATTGGAAGGTGTTTACTGCTCTAAATAGATATTCTGCGCAGAGCGGCTCGTCTGTGAAAGAGTTGGTTTGAACAGCTCACATGTTCAACTACCACGGACATACAGAGTCGATCTGCTTTATTATTATTGTTTTTCACGACCAGATACAGTGGACATGGTTTTTGCGTGTAAATCACCATACTCACTCAGCGATCAAACCACTCTTGACGTTTTGGCATTAATGGCCAACAAACATCTTCTATCTTTTTTGAGGATATGATCTTTAATTTTTTTTTTTTTTCATGAATCCTGTGGAACTGTAGCTGTGAAACGTTCGCGTGCGTGGTCCTCGTGATACTTTTAATTGTTTTCAATATTAATTATAAAATTGTTAATAAAAATAAATTATTTTATATTTATTTTTAAATAAAATTTTTAAATTAGTGGTAGTGCTAGATAAATTAACGAGATCTTGAATTTTCTTTTATTTTAAAATTATTGTTTGGATAAGGATTTCGCATTGTAAGAGGCTGTTTACGACCGATATATTCGATGGAGTGCGAGAGAAACTAAAGGGTCGTTGAATTATTATTTTTCACTGTTTTTAAACAAGGATTTGGCTTCAAAAGGCTATTTAATGTGTTAATTATAGTGGAAGAAATATTTTTTTAATGTGCCCTTTTTTAATTGTTTGAGTGATTTGGTTAGAAATGTAATATTATATTATAAATATGTTGTTTTTTCTTTTTTTTGGTATATTAAGAAAGAGAGTTTTGAAGAGAAACCCACAACCTTCCACAACAACTTCAAAAGGAGAACAACAACACCATCTTGAAGGGGAGAAACCTTCAACAACACCAAACAAGAACAACCAGCAATCACATCCAAGGTACCAGAAAGCCGAGAGGAGGCGAAAAAATCACATGGACCTCACACTCGAAAATGTGAAAGAAATTTAAAAATTTAAAATTAAAATAGCCCGCTGCCCCACAAGAAGCGGGAAAACCCCAACAACGGGAGTAGCAAGGACGATGTCCCATCAACAAAAGGGCTTCACACGTAAGAACCAAGAAAATTAAAGCCATAAAAATGTCAGCAGATAGCAAAACAACCTGCATCGAAGATTTCAAATTGAAACCACTCTGGCCCAAAACCACCAGCAAAAACCAATCTGGAAAACCAGATCCTGCAGCACCAGCAAGAATAGCAATGAGCGGCACACCAAGACCTCGAAATAAACTAAAGTCGAGACCCCAGCCAAGGAAGTAGACCAACGATCCTAAAATCCATTGCATCGCTGATGAAAACCACAACCACTCGATCCGACGAACGTAGGAAGAAAGGTCCCTTAAGACACCTTTGAAAATAAATTCTGAACATAGAAGCTCATGTAGGAGTTGACCATCTGCCCAAATAACAAAATAATCAAACCCCACACACCGGTGGACAAAAAAGCCCAGAAACCCCAACAAAAATGGGGCTCTATGAAAACCCAAAGGTCGACGAAAAACCTCATAGGACCAGAAGGTCCCTACATCGACATCCAGTCCAACTGAGAAACCATGACGTCAACACTACCACAACAAAATCTGGAAAAGAAGACTTTGCAGCCACAAATGCCAACCACACCACCCGAGCACTCGAAACTTTGGCTCGATGCCAACTAAGGAGAGTTGCCAACAACTACTATAACAAAAACACCCCAAAATCACCCCCAAAAGGTTTGAGTCGGCCTTTAGCCCAATCCCCCAGGGACCTCGACCAGATATTTACTAGCATATCGAACCCATAATAGATGCAGAGCCAATTTACCAAAACTCCAACTAACAAGCTAACAACAAACCAAAGCTCGATGCTCACCAAGCCAATAGGTCAAATGTCAAAAATAGGACAACCAACAGGAACAATATGAACTACAACAACTTTGAATCACCCCCGTATGTTGTGCCAACAAGTAGCTCTATCCCCTTCAAGGACCTTAGCCAAATCTACAATGACTTGCCATGCACACAAGAGATCCAGATGAACCTAAAATGCCACTCAACCAGCAAAGACACTACAAACCTCTGATGCAAAGTGAACCGACCGTAAGGAACCAACAGATCTGACTAGGAAAAACAAGAGAACCTCTCGCTCAGAAGGATGAACGCTACGAAACCGGAGCCGAAGTAGGAGATCCTGGTCTTAGGAAAAAATATATCCATATTGTTCGATTTTTTATTTTAATGTTACCAAAATATATCCACATTCTAAATATTAATATGCTCCTTTAAATATTTTATCTTTTCAACAAACCTATAGATATATGATCTTTCAAAATTTGCTTCATCCTACCATAACATAATCATTTGGAAAGATTATATACTTCATTTGCAACTATGTGTTGGATAAAATGAATCTATCTAATCTCTCTTTTATATGAGTTTACCAACATTATTTATTATTTGATGTATCTTGGAAACTTGAAGTACTAAGATCCCAAACTCCATTTCAATTGACAAATATTTATCGACTTAGACCATCATGGAGCACCACCCTTCTTTTCCAATGGAGATAGAACTATGTTGAAGTCTTCCCAAGCATGCATAGATTGCAATTATGAATCATCATTGTGTTTAGGAAAAATATGCAAAGGTCCTTCTATCATATTTCATAAGGAATAACTATAGTTGAAGCATATACTTTTATAACCTCAACTTTGATTGTTTCCTCTTTCCTACAAAATAATCCACCAACCCAGTTACTTTTTACTTCTAACAATCATCTCTCCCATTTGCATTTATCTCATATCATTAAAATAACACCTAAAGTTCCTATAGAATAAACTACTAGACAATCATCCATCTTCCAAATATCCTTCAAAGCATCCTTACATTCCTCACTACTTATGTTTGTTTCTTGTATTAGATTAAGCTCAATACTATAACAACCCATTAATTCCTTGATAACTTTTTTTTTGGGGGCCTTATTTATGCCCCTAATATTCTATGTTATCATCTTTATTATAATTTTATATTATTTATTGGTGGATTTAGCCCCACTTCTTGTTGACACCTATAATATTTTTATTGGGCTTCCTAAATTGATATCCCTTTAAGTATCTTTTTCTTTTTGTTCATGCTTTTGATAGCCTTCCTCTCCTTTTTTATTTTCAACAATACTTCCATTTTCATCAATCTCTTCTATTTTCCACATTGTTCATAATGGAACCTATTTTTTGAAGATTAATATTTTCCTAAAGAATTTGAAATGAAAGGAATAGTCTCATAAACACTGACTTCTTTATATTGCGCCAAAAACCCAAAAATGCAAGGATGATCAATTCATAGTAATTACTTACTTTCTTATGTTACCTTTGAAACTCTAATTTTTTTATGGATTTCTTCTCTATGCACTTCTTAATTATGATGCTCTTATAACACTTAAGTGTAATAGATACACTTTGTACTATTATTTTTCTTGCATGAATTTTTTTTTTTACTACTTGTAGAAAATCTTCAAATGCAGATCATTTATTTGATTGGATTAACTTTGACCTCCTTCATCTCATTCACTTTAAAATGTGTCTGCCTATCTTGTATTATACTTTTAAAAATTGATTGTAACTATTTCATAATAAATTAGCATCTTAGAATTACAATTACAATAAAGTCAATTTTATTATCCCTTAAAATTTGCTTATTAAAACACCTTATAGTCATTTATATTTTGATAAAAATATATTATTTAAAAATAAATAAAATAAACTCTATACTCTGTCATTTTTTAAATCCTTATATTCTTCGCTTTCAATTTATTAAACTTATTCGAAGTGCAAAAATAAGTAAGAAAAGCTTCCCAGGTCAAAGTAGATTTCAGCGCAAAAGAAATTATCAGCACATAAATAGCATTAAAATATATGATGCCTGGCAGTATAGTACCAATCATCTAACCCTGATGTCAATCTACTAAATAAAGGCACATCAAACTCCTTTTAGGTATTCTGGTAAACAGGGTAGCAAATATTATCTTATTTTTGAAACTGAAACCAGGTTTTATGAGTTAAAAAATTATAAAAAAGTTATATTTATAATATTACATCATTTTAAATTAAATATAATTTTCCTTATTTGAAGGAAGAAATTCCTGTGCTTACCAAATATTCAATCACGAGAACTATGGAATCTATAGCTTGGCCTTGAAGAATGAGTTAGGTTATATTTACAGTTATTTTTTTTTATTAAATAAGATTTAAATTTTGGGTTGTCTTAATAACACTTATTCTTTCTGATTGTTATTTAATTTGATATGAGGATGAACACGGAGATTTGGAATTGGTATCCACGTTGGACTGACCCCACTCATTAAAAGCAAGCCAAATTATTAACTTTACACAAACAAACATACATATCCCTAAAACAAACAAACATACATATCCCTAAAACTTATCAATCTACTAACCCCTAATTTTTTTTTTAAATATTTTTTTAAGTAAATAGTTTAACCCCTCTAAATTTTAAAATCCCTATTATATTTCCGTTTAAGAAGAAACATCCCAACCAGTACATGAAACCTTATTTAAATGAATGAAAAAAATAAATATAAATAAAGATATGTTGCCCTACCCATATATGATTCTTGTGTATAAAGAAAATAAAAAATGAAAGAATACATGCCTTAATATCAGTTATTGTTTAGGTGGTCTGTTCCATCGTGTTAAAAGTGAGATCCTCCCATGGAATCTAAAAACATAATGTTTGCCATGTGCAATTTAATAGAATTAATAAAAGTTGAATGAATAAATAAAATCGCAACAAAATCAACGAAAATAGATCTATAGTCTCACCATCATCTTAATATTCATCATGTCGCCGAAATGGAGTAGCTGGTTGTGCCTTTAGATTTACCGACGGTGGATGGAACTCGACATTAAATGTCGGAGGACTTGCAATACTGAGTTCCCTCCACTAGAAAGATATGGAGATTCTTCGTTCATTATTTCCGTCAGTCTTGATTTATCTTAACGTCAAAGAATACATTAAAATCTGGAGGTGTTTAGTAATCTCAACAGATATTCTACGCAGAACAGCTCGTCTTTGGAAGAGTTGGTTTGAACCCCTCACATGTTCAACTACTACGGACTTACACAAGTCGATCTGCTTTATTATTATTTGTTGTTGTCACAACCAGATACGGTGGACATGGTTTTTGCGTGCAAATCACCTTATTCACCACAACGATCAAACCGCTCCCCACGTTTTTGGCCATGTTATGGCCAACAAATAACCATTTTTTTACAGCAATACTTCACATGCGGGATTAAACCTGGATTTCATTATTGATAGTGCAAATGATTTCCATGTAGGTAAACCATACTCATAAATACAAACAACCATTTTTATTGAACTAACAATCATTTTTCAAAGATAAGATCTTTAATTTTTAATTTTTGGAACTGTGAATTCGAAAAGTTAAACAAGTTGATCTCGAATAACTCCAGATTGGGATGTAATAACGTGGTCGTCTTTTATGGGAAGGTGGTCTTCCTTATATCTTTAAATGTTTTTATGTGTTTTTAATGTTTATATGTTAATATTTAATTATAAAAAACAAATTGTATTATTTTACATTTATTTTTTAATTAAAAAAATTTAAATTCCTTGTAGTGCTAGAGAACAAGAGGAGGTATTAAAGTGGAACAAAATTCTAACATAAGAATATGTCATTGAAAATAAACAACTAGTATGGGATAGCATTACATGAATTTAAAATTGTCTTTATTGGCTATAGTGCAAGAAATTAAAAAGTCATTCAATTATTATTTTTCACTATTTTTAAACAAGGATTTGGCTTTAATAGACTATTTTAGGAGGGTAAATTTGTAGACACTTAAAACGCGTCATGTCGAGGGCGACTACTCATATGGACATGCTACAAAACCATATGGAGGATCTTGGACAGACTCCAAGAAAGAGCAGTGGTTCTAACCACTCAATTTAGGCATTTTGGCCTAAGCAGTCTGAACTGTAGCCTGGACTGCGGTTTACAGTCTAAACCATGGTTGACACCTGCGGTCTATAGTCCGGACCACAACTATGACCTGCGGTCTTAATTGAAGTTCAGTTAGGCCTCCCATCCGAACCAAATCAGTTGGAAGAGCCAAAATATTTAGAAGGAGGCAGTTGAAGGACAAAAGATTCCAGAGGCTTCCATCCCAACTGTCCCAACCACCCTTCTTGGTCTTGGCTTCTCTATGAATCCACCCCCAGCCCTAGGGGCATGCTATAAATACCCCCCTCCAAATGGGGATAAGGGGAGAGAGTTAATTGATCAAGAGAGCAGCGAAGCCCTATCAAATTGCATATTGAATCTGTGCATTTGAGAGCCCCTTTGCTATTCACCTAAAGACCAATTAGCCATGGATGCCCTAGGTGTCTAGGAGATTCAAGAAACACAAATCCAAGAAAACGAAGACCCTTCATAGTGATTTGACAGCCAAATCTGTCAGAGGACAAAAAAGGTGACCCTTGAACATCTATTTTGATAAGGAGGTCAAGCCCACTGCCCCTAATTCTGAGGGCAAACCTATCAGAGGTCAAACCGTGGCTGTCAACCACGATTCATAGTGCAGACCGCCCACCATAGCTATTGTTTGCAACAGGTTACTGATCACCTTACTTGCTTTGCTTTTGACCACATAGATTACTTATATTAGTCTTTTTATAGGTTTAATTGTATTTTAGAGAAACTCTGACCATAGAAATTAGTCATTTCATGCATTGTATTCAGTAGGATTATATTGGATATTTTATGCACATTATTGCTCCTAAATTGATATTTGATCCATGCATCAATTGCTTATTCATGTCCTTCATGTTGTAGTATAATTCTTGATCAAATTAGAATAATTTAAAGTCTTTCTTTATCTTTTTCTTGTTTTACTAGTTTAATGGATTTTTATCATACATATTTCCTTAAAGGGCCTCATCACGAGAGGCTATCAATATTTTAATCGTGTGCTGTTGTTTCTTGTTCGCAGGGAGATAAGTGCAAGAGGAGCTTATGTCATAATCCTTCCACATTGCGAAGAAGGGGGTCAGCTCCACCCCAAGGCAGTTTGTGACTAATCAATAGAGCACTATAAGTGCGCCTACCCTATTGAGGGCATTGGCAATTGTAATATCAGTATCATATTTCAAGTGACCCTAAGAGGGTATTTTTGTAATCAAAGCTCATTCAAAGATTAATACAAGAAACCTTATGTTGTTTTTGTTCAATTTATGTTCTTATGTGAATCTTTATGCTTTCATGATGGTATAGATCAATATAGTAGCTAGGTGCATGTTCTGTGGTTAGGTCAGATGGCGATCACGGTGGAACTCCACATTTCTAGCCCTAAGTTCTAACTTTTCTTGTCTTTTTCTAATCTCAGGCACTAACCACAGCTTTCAGCTACGATTATTTTTTGGCCCATGGTTGTAACCTACAGTCACTACTACAGCTCACAGATCAGACCTACGATTAACAGAGGAAAATACAGACAATAGGAAACTCAATGGACAACAGACCAAGAGCTAAGGTAGGCCCCAATTTCACTATTTGTTTAGCATTTTTTGCTTTACGTTTTTCCAGAAAGCATTGAACTGTTGAAAACTAGGAACTTAAATAAAAAACGTCAATGAACAAGTCTTAGTTTATTTTTGTTTTTCTTTTATTAGAAAGGCTTTGGTGGGAATAGCGGACCTCTGAGTGAAGTCCGCCCCTAAATACAATGACCTTGATAGATATTATGTGTCGTTTGTATGCTTAAGACCCAATTAGTGGCCATGTCATTGTAATTGCATCGTCAAAATATCATATAGGACATTAGCATGCATTCTTTCTGAATTGGAAACGGTCCTTTATTTTTATACATATCATGTAGGAATGATCATTATGCTCTTCTATGCATTTTTCATTTTTGCAAAGTAAAAGGAACCACACACACCACCTGACACTTAAATGCTAGTGAATTGGGCTTCATCTCCAACCACTAGTAGGGTTCAACAACGGTGGGCGTAATTTCCATCCGTTGGCCCAAATCCCACATACCTTGTGATACTAGACCATACCGGTTCCAAGATCCTTTAATACCCTAAAAAATTTGTATATACTCCTCTTTGGAGGGTATGACGCTGATTGGGGGAAAATGGGTGAGGAACTAGGAGGACTTGTTCCCCTTGACCGTGTGTGGGCTTCACTTCCACACATTATAGGTTGGTTTACGTAACTTAGGTTTCATCACCAAGTTGTTGAGATGTGGGTATACAGGTGAAAACCAATTTAACTGAGTATAAAATACAACAATCTTTCAAAATATGCAAGAGTTTCTAACACTGATACAACACATCTGAAAACAACATCAAACATTTTAGGGCTCACAATAAAAATTTAAAAGGAGATAATCATCATTTGTATACATTGTTTGCATAATAAAACACATATAAACGTTAGGAACACAAATTGTGAACACATGGGGTGATCAAAAAATGTCTAGGACTGATGCCCATAATCAACCCCCAACTAGTTCACACCAACATGTGTCGATTCCCCATACACATGAGCAAATTGAACGACGTTCAATGAGCATTAGAGGCGACAACTTGACATGGGGAGATCCTGTTGAGTGGGCCCCCGATAGAGGAGCTTCATTACACTCATCTAGGCACAAGACTGAGCGTGGATCTTCTCAACATGAGGATGCTCTACTCCAAATCCATTATCGATACTGCACTAGACGTGCATCCATGATATTGGCCGAGGAATATGTTGTGTAGGGGATAAAGTTGGTTCTCATACGTACTAGGTCCATAGGAGATTCTAACCCTCCACAATCATAGTATAGACGGGCCAGAGATCCACCCATTCAGGGGTAAGAGGATAGGCTCACTTTTGAGCATAGGTCCACCCATACTCCCATGCGTGGCCCATCACACAAGATCACCATTGACATATAAAGGGTGGGAGCTACTGGAACACCACCACGTGAGAGGTGGAGGTCTAGACAGTTAGATGGTCTAGGTAGTGTTATTGAGCATCTAGGCTATAAGCCTATAGCTTTGCCCACTCGTGCTCTGAGTGAGCATAGCAGTACTTGTATCAAGATCACTAGAGAGCATGGAGAGGCTTCTAAGTGCCCTAATGTCACACGCCCGCAATCAACATATTTGTTCGATGGGTACAAAATCCATAAGGTAGCTCACACAGAGAATACACACCAGAGGCCTCCCATGACTGACCGATCGACAGATCACATAGACTGGTGTCTGAGAAAAGACATCAACTCCTCCAAGATCAATTTGAGTATGCTCGCCTAGAGATGCAACATATTGAAGATGAAAATCTTCAAGCACAAAGGCTCCTACGACAGAGATTATATGAGCAGCGCATGTGCGAGGAGCATATTCTAGGTCAGAAGGAGAGCATAGAGCAGGAGTATCAGCTATCCAGGGCTGGTCTATACCCTCCCAAGGAGCATAGAGAGTGTGTGCATAGGAGGGTTGTGTCGCTAGCCGATATGCACGAGGAGCATAAATATGCTCATACTCATGTTAGTGCCCAACAGAGGGAGTGACTGTCGTCACTCAATGATATTAGACAGAGGCAGCATGAACATGTAGATATAGACGAATACGATCAGGAGTATCCTGAGAGTTACCAAGTTGAGGAGGAGGAAGAGCCACGTCCTCCATCTCCCTTGAAGAATACTTTACCTCCTAAACCGCCTCCATGTCAGCTTATAGAGGATGAATTTTTGTCTTTTGAGGCATATAAGGTTTTGGCTGATAAGGTCAAAGTAATAGAGAGGCAAGGCACGACTATGCAAAAGCCGACACTGAGGAAGATACACAATGAACCTCTAGACCCCTCGATGCCTACGCCTCCAAATCTCGAGAATTTTGATATGCCCAGGTTAGAAAAATTCAAGGGTTATGAGGATGCCTACGAGCATGTTACGTGTTTTTTGGATGCTTGTTTCCAGATAAAGTGTCAATATGCCTTGTTTTTGCACACATTTATTACGACACTCTTCGGCCTGGCCCGAGAGTGGTTCAACTAGCTGAAGAAACACAATATTACTGGTTTTGAGCAGTTAGTTGATGCATTTATTGAATGCTATTCATTTGGCATCAAGAAACAGGCCAACCTTTTTGATTTGGTTGTGCTAGCTCAGCGCGACGATGAGCCCATCAAGCAATACGAAAAGATATGGTGTAGAATAATGGTAAAGCTACCATTCCCTATTCTTGCAGCCGAATTGACCCAAATGTTTACAAAGAGTTATGCCAAGCACATCTCGCTACTATTGTAATTGCAACAGTTTGCTATATTCAAGGAAGCTGTGATGCAAGCCAAGGTGATCGAGGATATCAAGTTGCAAGAAGGCAACTTGAAGCTCAAGACCAGGAAATAAGGGTTTAAAAAGAGTACTATGAAGCAACAGGGCAAGCAGGCCCACGTGAATCAAGTAGTACTAAAAATTGGAGGAGAGGACAAGGGACAACAAAAGCCTAATTATCAGGTCCAACCTCCTCCTGCATGTTATGAGACACACAAAAACAACTATAAGGGAAAAAAAAGAGAAGAGCACCCACCTCGCTAGTTCACACCTTTGATGGAATCGATGACTTTGATTTTCCATCAACTGTGTGAGGCCAAGGCCATACGATTTACCGAGGTCAAATTAATAGATCCGAATGTGCCAAATTTGAAGTGGCTTCAAGGCGATATGTTTTGCATATTCTATAGAGCAAAAGGCCATGACATTGAGACATGTTGGTCCTTCAAACACATTATATAGAACATGATAGAAAAATGAGAGCTTGTAGTACCAGGCAATCCATAGGCACCAGACAACAAAAACATGGAGATTTTCAAGAATCCACTACCTAATCAAGAGGTGCCTCGTAACAATGCCGACTAGGTCAATCAAGTGAGAATTGAACCACCTACCCAGGGGTTCATAGGTATGGTCAATATTGTTACTAGACACGGGAGGTACGATCAACCGAATCAACATTGTGCTCCCATTAGAATACAGGCTACATCAGATCAATGACCAAATCAAAACATTCTAGGCCCACCAACTAGACCGGTGGTGACCATAAGGAGTAGGTTAGTTCAAAACCTACAGATATCTCCTACGAAGTTGTCAATATATGAGCTTATTCAGCAGTCCCCTAGACACAATTAGACTCTTATGGACATTCTAAGTTCCATTGAGGTACAGTCCCAAGATGCACATGCATTTACAAATTTTGTGGGACATCTACAATAGTGTTAGGAACCCACAATACAATTTTACGATCATGAAGTGAAGATGGTTCCTACTATTACGACTAACCCGTCGCTGCATATTATCGCATGTGTTAACCACATACCTTTCAAAAGGGTCTTGATCGACACTGGGTCCTCGATCAATATATTTACGACCAAGGCATTGAGCCATCTCAAGTTACCCAAATCACATATTCTGCCTACCATGTTTATGTTGAGAGCGTTTAACGATGTAATATGCTCGATGGTTGGTACAATTTTTTTACCTATTCAGGTGGGAATCAAGACCATCTCTATGATGTGTCACGTGATTTAGGGTGCCATGCAGTACAACATTCTTCACAAAAGGCCTTGGATTCATGAAATGCGTTGCGTCCCCTATATCTTGCATCAATGCGTGAACTACATTCACGAGGGATAGGTTCATGTAGTGTCCTCGGATGAAGAACCATTCAAGTTCATGAACCTAGAAAATTTATAGGGGGGTTTTATACTCCCATAGATGCACTTTGATATCTGACCTGCTTTGCCAGTTAAGATTCCAAGAGGTAAACCAGAAGCCCATGCTTAACCATGACATCTATGTCACACAGATCTGAGCATACTATTGCAACTTCTCTAAAATTGACCACATCGATAATGCATCGGCAATACAAGAAGCTAAACATGAAATTGGGCAAGAAAGTAGAATATCATAGGCCTAGAACAGTCACCAATGAGACTCCCACTACCATGGATGTGTAAGAGCCTCAAGACAAAGCCAAGGAGGCACCTCAGCCTGCTTCACCTGCATCTTCAGCAGGGTCATCTGCACCACAGGTGACTGTTCATCTGGCTAGAATAGGGTTGGGTGAGTATCTTGTGCAAAATGTTACTTTTAGACCTATCTTGAAGACTGCAAAATATATGGGTCGACCACACACCCATCAATTTTTGATTAGATCTGTAGTGTCGTTAGGTGAGCCACCCAACCAAACAAACTTCATCTATGCAGGTATAGATTAAGCACCCACCAGAATGTCTATAGATAAGGACAATGATGAGCCATTCACTATGAATGTGTGCTATCTGTCCAACCTAGAATATGCCATGCACATTTTTGAGTCGTATCATTGGCATGGACACGACCTTGGTTTTTTCAAACAAGGACGTAGGACTCTGCTCGAACCTCATTATCAGTTATCTACTAATAGGTTTGGGTTAGGGTTATAGGTACAGGATCATGATGATTTGCTTATCGTATTCTTAGATCATATGTACCTGAGTCTGGGTGATGATGTGGATTTTAATCCTTATCACCCTAATCCTTCTAGTTATTGGAGGACTCACCAGACGGTATCTTTTGTTACCATAGGGCCACCCAATTCATATCATGATGAGCCCTTAGAAGACAACACCAGAAGCAACCTGGGTAACCAAATCCATAGTGCTACCTATGACACTGGTATGCAGGGCCATAACCCCACTACAATAGGTGATATTGAGTTAGGATATCTTTGTGATGATGATGGAGAAGAGTTCATCTCTGAAATGAGTAAACCTAGTTATGATGCAGATGATGATTTCTCAAATGATGATCAATATGAGGAGGAAATCAAGCCAAAATTTCTAGGTCCGATGTTTATATGCCATCTGCTACCTATGGAACAAGTGGAGGAGAAGAATGAGCGCTTCATAGTCGATAGTGATTATAAATATGAAACAGATGAGGCCTACTTAAGACCTTGCCCAGCTAATCTCCCACTATTCATAGACACAATAGAGTGGCCCATCCAGGGTAGTGACCATAGTGATGTAGATGATAGTACTGATTCCAGGGTTGTGTATCCATAATATCTATTGCCTAGGAAATCAAAGCATGTTACAGAGGAAGTCCCTCTCAACACTGAGCGCTCTAAGGAATAAGCATTGCCAATTTACATGGCAGTATCATATATACAATCGTTCTATCTAATTTATCCGGATAGTGATGATAGTGACTACAGAATAAGATACATGGGGCCACATCTAGTAGATCACCCCTTAAAAGAGGGGGGAAGTGATGGATTGTATTTGTACAATGATGATGAGGATTCATTGGAGATGGCCTATTTGGAAACTCATCACCTACATAATAGGCCTTCACCTTGAGGTCCACCACCTATTACAGCTATAGGTTTACATCGGGAGATCAATCTCCATCGTAGCCTAAGGGAAATAAGAGAGCTCAAATAGAGGTATCAGGAACTCTTTTCCCATCCGCCTATGTACACAGAGCTCCTTGATCCGAGAGATCCCATTTTGTAGCTAGTGCACTGGGAGGATCCAGTTATATGAGAATCCCATAGAGAGGACACGTTTATGCCCGTACCATCCAAGCTAGATCTTGGGTATATAAGCTACACTTCAGATATAGAGTTTTTTCCTTATGGTTCAGGATATCAATTCCATTCCATCAGTATGGTCTCTGTTGATTTGACCACTCCACTTCACAATATTACAAATCCATATAAATCGCTACATGTGAACATGGATGCTATCAATTGGGATCACACTGACTCGCTGGTCCAGCCTAAAGATTTCTTTCATAATGAAGAAATGGTGCAAATGTTTCATTTTGTGCTAGGTTGTGCTTATGATGTTTGTCATGCTAAGGGTGCTTCCCATGAGGAACATGTGAACCCAATTGATGACATCCATCTGATTCCTACACCTCACCAACTTGAGGAGGGATCACATATGTCAGTAGAGAAAACCTTTGATGTGGATATCCGTAAAGATCCCACCAATCCAAAGAAGGTTAGATTTGGAGAGAGTATCACTCTGAATGAGTGTGATAGCATCATCCCTCTACTGAAAGAGAGACCTGATATCTTTGCTTGGACTTACAAAGACATGTTGGGTCTAGATCCGAAATTGGTTACTCATAACCTTTCGCTAGATCTGTCAAAGAATCCAATCAAGAAAAAACTCAAAAAAATGCATCCAATAGTAGCCTTAATGGTGAAAGACAAGTTGCAAAAGTTGTTGGATGTAGATTTTTTCATCTCCATCGACTATCCAGAATGGGTGTCCAATATGGTGCCCATAGGAAATCCAGATGGAAGGGTTCGTATTTGTATGGATTTTAGAGATCTCAATAAGGCAACACCCAAATATTCATTTCTGTTGCCAAATTTTGATGCTCTGGTAGATGCTACTACAGGTCACAAAATGCTCTCCCTTATGGATGATTTTTTTGGATACAATCATATTCAGATTAAACCCGAAGATCAACACAAAACCACATTTATAACGCTATGGGGGACATTTTACTAAAAAGTTATGCCATTTAGTCTTAAAAATGTTGGTGCCACATATCAATAGGTAATGACATATATCTTTCATGACTACATGCATAAAATAATAGAATATTATATTGATGACTTACTAGCTAAGTCGTTGCTGTGAGTAGAGCATGTGAAGGTCTTAAGGAAGGTCTTCAATTGCCTGATAAAGCATAATATTAAGTTGAATCCTAAGAAGTGCGTATTTGGCGTAACTTTAGGTAAACTCTTGAGATTCATCGTTTCTAAATGAGACATCGAAGTAGACCCAACAAAATTCAAGGCTATTCTAGAGATGCATCCTCCCACTAATATAAAAGAACTACGAAGCGTTCAAGGCAAATTAGCATCCATAAAGCGACTCATTGCTCAATTATCAGATAAATTTCGATCCATGAATCAACTGCTACACGGGGGTCCCATTTGATTGTGATGAGGACTGCCAAGCAACCATTACCGAGATTAAGCAATACCTGGCAACGTCGCCAGTACTAGCTCTACCAAGTCCAGATGTGCCTTTTCTTCTATATATATCGACAACCGACTTTGCATTAGGGACCATGTTAGCCTAAAATAACATGCAAGGCAAAGAGCAAGCCGTATATTACATCAGTCGCAACTTAGTGAGTTATGATTTAGGATATGCATACATTGAGAAGCTTTGTTTAGAAGTGTTGTTCACTACCAAGAAATTGTGGCATAACATGCTAAGTCATACAACATATGTTATATCAAAACAAAATCCTTTGTAGTATATGATGAGCAAGAAATATCATAACACATGTACTGCAACATGGATCATGCTATTGACAGAAGTTGATTTGCAATTCATCAGCCAAAATTTCATCAAGGGACAAGTCATAGCTGATCAACTGGCTGAGGCACCACTATCCAACAGTAGGCCTCTAACCATTAAGCTTCCATATGATGTGGTCTTTGTAATATCTGAAGCTCCTAAACCCAAAGAACTAGATAATAATGTTGATATGATATTGTTCTTTGATGGTTCGAAGTGTGAGCAAGGGGGTGGTGCAGGAATAGTGCTTTTCATGCCACAAGGAGCTCCAATGCCCTTTTCATTCAAGTTATACTTTCCATGCACCAACAATAATTCTAAGTACAAAGCCCTACTTTTGGGCCTCCACGTAGCCATAGCCATGGGTATTAAAAGATTGAAATTTTTTGGTGATTCTCTGCTCATAGTTAACCAAGTTAAGGGGCTCTTTTAGTGTTGATGTCCCATACTAAAAGCCTACAAAGATCTTGTTCCACTTATCTGGCTAAATTTGAATGGTATGACATTGAGGTAATTTGTCATTCATCAAATAGGTTCGTAGACACCATGGCATATTTGGGGTCCTTGATCCCTCAAAATATGTCTGCCAATTTTACTACCATCCATGTTAGAACACTCTCACACCTAGCATTGGAGCATGTAGCCTTTGATAACAAAGAGTCAGTCAACATGATTATCGTGGAACCAACAACTGATTGGTTTTGTAGAGCAGAAGGCTTTCTCAAGCAGGCACACTGGGAGTCATTGACTTCTCAGAGTCCTACGGGGAGTGGTACTACCATTCACCATAAGGTTGTTTCCTAGTCTACATTTACAAAGTTAAATATGCAGGGGGAGCAAGTCATCTTAGCAGTCGAAGATGAGGCTTGTCAAAGCTGGATGTTGTAAATCCAAGACTTCTTAAAACTTGGTATGATCCCAGAGGGATTATCGCATGTCGTACGATGCACATTCAAATAGAAAGAGACTAAGTATGTCTTGATAGGAGACATTTTGTACCGACACAGCTATGAAGGAGTTCTCCTTCGATGTCTTGAGCCCAAGAGTCATCTTGGGTAATTTTAGAAGCTCACGATGATATGTATAGTGGCCATTTCAGCGGCATGGCTATCCTCAAATGCATCCTTCACATGGGTTATTATTGGCCCACTATGGAGAAGGATTGCAATGTGTATGTCAAGAAATGCATTAAATGTTAGCATCATGCTAATCTTACACACTTTCCATCATAGGCCTTGCAACCCATTCAGGAAGCTTGGCCATTTGCTCAGTGGGGACTAGATCTTATTGGCAAGATTTCTCCTCCATCGTCAGGCTGACATACATTCATTATCATGGCTACTGAGTATTTTACAAAGTGGGTGGAAGCCATTCCCCTTACAACTATCATGGGAGCTCGCATCGTAGAATTTATTCTCGAGCATATCATATGTTGTTTTGGGATACCATCCAAAATAATTTTGAATAATGGAACTTTTTTTAATAATAAAAATATGCGGGCTTTAATGTATAAATACCGCATTAAACATAGTTTTGGAACTCCATACTATCTGCAAGCAAACGGGTAAGCTGAGGCCTCAAACAAGACTATTGTAGCCATCTTAAAAAATATAGTGCAAGAACACCACAAGGATTGGCATATACAGCTACCCCTTGCATTATGGGCTTATAGGACTAGCATTTGGATGCCCATTGGGGTAATGTCATTTTCACTAGTATATGGTGTTGAGGCCATTATGCCCTTAGATTTGGAAATTCCAACATTGCATGTCGCATTGAAATATTTCATCGATGATGACATCGTGCGACAAGCTCACCTCAATCAATTGATGTTGCTCGATGAACGTCGCACGAATGCCCTCGAGCATATTCATGTTTATCAAGAGTGATTAAAATGATCTTACAATGTCAAAGTCCACTAGAGAGATTTTGAAGTTGGGGATCTTGTGCTAAAAGAGAACCAACAAACCTTGAATTTTTTGCCTGATATGTGAGACCAATTCATGGCTAATTGTCTACGGCCTTACATCATATTTGAAAATATTGGTCTAGGTACCTATCACCTAACGTCGCTAGAGGGTGTGTAAGAGTTCGAGCCTCTCAATATCATCCATATTAAGGTGTTCTATGTTTGAGAGTGTAGTAAAGGCACCAAAGGCACTTGTAAGCCCTTTGGTCAACCCAAAAGCTCTGAGGATTTTGTCTCAAGCAATCGGTCATCCCAAAATACCCCAAGCTCTCTATTGAGTAGCTTGGTCAAGTAAAATCTCCAAAGGTAGTTCCTCATCATTTGGTCATCCTTAAAAGCTCCAAGGACATGTACTCATCATTTGGTCAAATATGAAAGCTCAAAAATGTATAAAAATTTGAAAATATATAAAATTCCAAATCGAATTCTTAAAGCATAAAATCCAAAAACATTTGCTTTTGTAGTTTGCATTTTCATATATGCATTCACATCATCATATTGCATTTAGGCATTTTTCATCCGTTGCATTCCATAGTAGAATGTAATGTGTATATCAAAATCTTACAAATGATCACACGTTTGTGTTTCAATCATGCACCCTTGCATTTATCATAATTCATTGCATTCATACACAATACCTATTATGGAGAAATATGTATGTATATTAAGTTTTCCAATCACTCAGCTATACCTAGTGGGTTCTTCAGGTATTGTAGAAAGCTTGCTTTGCTGTTATAGACAAGGTCATTAGTTGGGATAATTCTTCAACATATCGTAATCCCATCACTAAGAAAAACAATATAAAATCTTGCTAAGACAAGAGAGGATGAAAGCTGCGAAAGCAGTCGTAGGTATCTAGAGAGATGGATTTCATTACCTGCTTAGATTGTAAATAGTCGGTCTAGAAAGAGGTACTTTGGCAAAAGGATAAGATTTTCCCCTATAAATACCAAATTCACAAATTTTAAATGCCAAGTTACAAAGTGTAAAAGTACAAATTTCAAGTTCAAAATGTAAAGTGACATAGTGAATCAAAAGCACTATAAAAATCCCTTGCTCACAGAAAATGATAACACGTGGACTAACAGTGATTTTTATCACTACATATGAGCAAGTAAAAAGGGTGAGAACTAAATCCCTAGATTGTACAACTTTTGAAAGCCATATAGTGATCCCCGATCATAGCAATGGGTTGGAAGAGTCCCGCCTGCAATCATAGGGGTAGATATATTGGGTGATCCCCAAACATAGTAATGGGTTGAAAGAGTCCCACCTACATTTGGAGGGGTAGCCCTAATTAATTTGCAAGATGAGCTAGCTCTAGGTACCTAGGATTGTATAGTTGTATAATTCTAATCAAAGCTAAAACAAGGATGGTACGATCGTATGAGGAACCCTATCTCACATATGGGTTGAAAGAGTCCTGACTAAAATACGGAGTATGCTTATGATCTATCTGAAAATACTTACATGCACACACAAGGATAATAAATAGTTGGGTCTATCATGGCAAAATCCTTGTCCAATATAAGCCTTGTACAGCTAGTATGTGATTTTTGGAGAAGTCTATAAGGGTTTTTGAGTCTAAAGGAAAACCCCAATAAGCTCTCTAATAGCAACAAGTACCAAATATCATTAAACTTTAGAAATACGATTCATTCATTCATCAGAATGCATTTTACAAAGCACAATCAAACATATAGGATAGATACTGCATGAATATCAGAAATGATGTTTAGACGGCCACTGACTATTTAGTGTAGCAAAGAAGAAATATACAAAATGACATATTCATTCATTAGCATTATACCAATCCATTTCACTGCATTTCATACATGGGTGATTAATTGATTAAGTTCTTGTAATGAGAATTATCAATTATTTTGCATGA
This sequence comes from Wollemia nobilis, assembly GCA_028583015.1. NCBI lineage: Eukaryota > Viridiplantae > Streptophyta > Pinopsida > Araucariales > Araucariaceae > Wollemia > Wollemia nobilis. Next base: position 366,096 of record JAQPPZ010000184.1, read on the forward strand.
TTGTTATACATTTTGTGGTGTCATATTTTAAAAATTGATATACATAGTTTACATTCATTCCTTATGTTTTAATTGATTAAAGCATGCAGGTTCATTTCTATTAGATTATGATTATGTACATAATGTGTTACCATACATTGCATAGCATACCATATACTGCATAAAATAAACACATACCCACAAAGCAAAAATAAAAGTGCGTTTAAAAATAAACATCACATCCATATGCATATATCATATCTCGCACATCTAATCATCTAGATCACTGTATATCATTATCATAAAGTAAAATAGCTATCTAGTGCATGTCATCCATACATCACATCATATAAATATAGAATTTTCATAAGCCTTGCATCCATGTGCATCAAATAAATATAATAAATAAATAAACATGTACACATAATGAGCCATAAAATATCATATATATATATATATGTGTGTGTGTGTGTGTGTGTGTTTGTCCAAAAGAGTACATAGGGAGTAAAAAATTCCCACAAGCTGTAACTGTGTAGGTCCTCGACCTTACACACAAAATGATATATCAAAAATGTAGTTGGCAGCTACTATAACCCAAATCTAGGATGCTCCCCTTGTACTGGAGCTCTCGTCGCCTCCCTCAGTGCTGTACTCTGGAGCCTGCTCTCCTAGCTGACCTGGCACCTATGGTGGATCCTGCCTGCCTCTAAAGCCTAAAGCACCCAACACATGGGAAATTGGTAACTACAGCAGGCTAGTCCTCTAACTGGAGATGCCTGATGTCTACCCTGGATCTCTAGTCCTAGCCTACAATCTCATTGTGTGTGTGCTAGAGGACCTGTGTGTCCTCTTAGTCCTGTGAGTCCTATGACTTGAGCTCGCTGTAGACTAACCTGAGGTCCTAGAACTGGTATGCTATGACTCTGAGGAGAAAGGATCCTCTAAAACCTATAGCCCGTGCATATCTATATACCCAACTAGCTGATCGATACGAGCAAGTCGGGCTACATGCATCTCATTGTTCCTCATGACCATACCACGTAGTCGCTCTACCTTAATTGTCAAATTTTGTGTAGTTGTTGTACCTACTATTGGTGTTGTAGGAGGCCCCATAGTTGCCTAAGGAGGTGACATAGCCCCTCTTGATGCTCGAGCAAGATCCCGCTCTGCCTCTTCTACATTCTATTGTACATGTCCTATCTCCAAGGTATTTTACAATCTCTACACCTAGGCCTCTACATCTATGGCCTGAGTCATGAGCTCCTATACCTGGTCCTGCGTCTCAGTCAAGCACCACTCCCTGTTAGTCATCTTCACCTCTAGAGTGGCGATGGTAGTGTCTCTCTTGAGCTGCTATGTGTGAAAATGCTTGAACAGACTCTACAAGTCAGCCACTTGAGCTAGCAACCGTCCCTCTATGCTATCAGGAGGGACCTCACCCTCCATTGGAGTATCCTCCTCAGGGTCAATATCCGAAATACCCTTAGCAGCAACCTCTATGCCCCAATTGCCATTTGTATGCTGGTGTACCCTAAACCCATAAGGATCTACCTCTACCTCTACCTGAGCTGAATCTTAGCCTATAGGCCTTGTCCCATGCCATATGAATAAGGACCACCACCCATCATATTATGGCATGGTCCTAGCTATCTCAACCCTCGACTCTTGGAAGTCATCCAGTGCATCTCCTAGTGGTGGAGGAACTATCAACAGGAGGTCCATCTCCAGAGCCAAGTATATTTACCTAAGTGGCATCTATGGTATGTATTGCACCATGCCAAACTATCGTAGGACATGAGAAAAGAACTAATACTCTCTTACCTCTATCTTACGCTAGATAAGCCATCTGTCTTAGTGGGCTCATTGTAGCCACTCATCCACATCAAGCCATATAGGGAAATCCATGTAGGGGCACCATACAATGTCCTCTAGCCCAAGTGATGTAAACCTAATGATATAGTGTTCAGTATTCCAAGCATGAGCTCTGTTGTGGATACCATCCTTAGCACGAGGTCAACATGCGATGTAACACCAATGGTCGATGTCTATGGTGGTGATGCATAGTGTTAGCTTTGCAGGATGCTTGATCCAGATGTGATACCATCCCTAGATCTATAACAAAATACTATATATGCCCTTACAGATATGCTATGTGATTTGGTACAACTCCCTGTAGAGCTATCATAATAGGGTGCTCCACTAAGCTAATTGTAGTGGCTCCTCTATAGAGCTCTGAAGCACCATCCAAGTAGTGGATAACATGTTCTAGGGAATCCTCGTGCTCAAGGAGTCTGGAAGGACAATCTACATAATGAGATGCATGAAGAGGACCTCTCATACATAAAAGACATCATCGTGATACCAGTCACTGATGTTCACCCCTCCATGGTCAGCATCATCCTGTGCATCGGTGCTCTAGTCATCGAAGATAGCATCCTTTACCGTGGATGCAGAGGAGACGATAGCCTCACCATGGATGGAGATCCTGAAGATCCTATAGATAACCTCCAAAGTGATAGTCATCTCACCAGGAGGAAGGTGGAAGGTGTTTGTCCAAGCATTCCAGCGTCAGGCCAATGAAGTTGGATAGGCTTGATCTACCCTAATGGTGGGTAGATCCATGATGAAACTAAACCTGACATCTCGAAACCAATATCGATAATCATCAGACAAAGCCTCGTAGAGAGTCTTCATAATGTTAGGCTCCTGTGCTCTAGAAGTTAAATTAAAAAAAAAAAAAGCATAATGTATGCTAAATCTAGCTAAGCAAAGCTAAAGAAAATTAAAAAAAATTAATTAGACAACCTAGAAAAAAAATAGTAATAGGAAACCATAGCTGAAACCTGTGGTCCCCAATTTGCAAATTGGGAACCACAACTAAAACCTGCGGTCCCCAATTTGCCAAATGGGAATCGTAGGCACCAGCTACGGTTTAGGAGCGGCACCCATTTTGGGTACCCTCCTAGACCATTAAGGCATAAAATTAAATCCTATAGCTAGCCTAAACTAGTGGGGTTCATTACCAGTAGTTTAGTGAGGTTCATTTTTCTACATTACTTAATGTAGTTTATTTTACTAGTATTGAGTGTGTGGTCTCAGTTTCAAGTTACCTTGCTTGCACCTTGGCCCCGACTAGTATATGGTTGATCAGGATCCGCCATCGAGGTAGATGAGTATAATTATGGTAGATTTTGGTAGTGTTTCAGATCGAGGAATGTTCTCTCTCTCTAAGAGCTCCCAAATTTCTAGTAGTTGTAAGAAAAATAATGAAAATTTCAAATGGGAATTCAATTTATAGGTCCTCTTAGTTTCTACGGATCACAGCTGACACATGTAGTTCTAAAACTATGGTTTTCCACCCACAGGTCTAACCCATGATTCCTAAAATTTGGAAATGTAACCCCAGATCGTACCCACGGTCCAAGGCTAGCAATAAATGCACTCAAAACCCACCATGGGAAGGTCTAAAAAGACAAATTACTGACTTCCATCGGACAAAAATTCAAAATCAATGATTAAAATTGTAAATTTGGTGATGTTAAAAGCACCAGGATCAATCAAATAAATGCAAAATTAAACAAAAATAATCAAATAATGAAAAACCAAATGCGCCTCGTATTTAGTGATTTATCCTATAAAATTGGCGGTTGCAACGACTTGCAATCCATGCAATCCGGCAAGATGATTAAATCACCATAAGGACATTTGGGGTAAACTTGTCATTTATTTTATGACATCTTTCAGCAAATCATCGATAATATGATTCAACACAAGTCTAATTGCATTTGTATTATTTTTATTCCCTAAGATAGCTATCGTAGCTTGACTACTCTATGGGATAGAGATGTGCAAATACTAATAAGAGTTGCAATAATAAGATAAACCAGGCCTATCCAAGGCATTAAAAGGCTTGAATCTAAAGTTATTCAGGATCATTCATTATGGTCAAGTGATTTTGTCACTTCATACATTGTCATTACCCTCATCGACTCGTCGCTTGAGGGGGTAGTCATAATTTCATGTCATAATCAAAGTCAACAAAAGATCCCGGAGATCGTAGATCCCCTGATCTTGTCAAAATTGCATTCGTTCCTATGAATAATTTCTAATAGCTATCATAAGCTTCCCCATTTTCTTGGGGCAAATAGCAAATATGAAATTTTATTTGTAACTCTCATCCTTCGGTTATATAAACCTAACTCCTATTGTAGCACCAAAGCTACCCGAACGTTTGATGGCGAGTGTAGACTTTTCAAATGTAAGCCTTTATAAGTTGGAAGCAATGATTCTAGGATGCACATCCTTTTTTTGGACCTTGGGCATCTAATGTTGATTAGACTAATGATCATCACAGAACCTTCGACATCATTTTAGGATGTATATTTTTTCTAAACGTTGTTCGATCTCATAATACATCTCAAAATGGGCATCTGTAGACACCTAAAATGCGTCATGTCGAGGGCGACTACTCATATGGACATGCTACACAACCATATGGAGGATCTTGGACGGTCTCCAAGATAGAGCAGTGGTTCTAACCACTCAATTTAGGCATTTTGGCCTAAGTAGCCTGAAATGTAGCCCATACATGTGGTCTGTAGTCTAAACCATGGTTAACATCACAACTGTGACCTGCAGTCTTAACTGAAGGTTCAGTTAGGCCTTCCATCCGAGCCAAATCGGTTGGAATGACCAAAATATCTAGAAGGAGGTAGTTGAAGGACGAAAGCTTCTAGAGGCTTCCATCCCAACTGTCCCAACCACCCTTCTTGGTATTGGCTTCTCCATGAAGCCACCCCTAGCCCTAGGGGCATGCTATAAATACCCCCATCCAAATGGGGAGAAGGGGGAGAGAGTTAATTGATCAAGAGATCAACAAAGCCCTATCAAAATGCATATTGAATCTGTGCATTTAAGAGCTCCTTTACTATTCACCTAAAGACCAATTATCCATGGATGCCCTAGGTGTCTAGGAGTTTTAAGAAACACAAATCTGATCAAACGAAGGCCCTTCACAGTGATTTGATCACCAAAGATATCAGAGGAAAAAAAAGGTGACCCTTGAACATCAATTTGGATAAGGAGGTCAAGCCCATTGCCCCTAATTCTGAGGGTGAACCTATCAGAGGTCAAGCCCATTGCCCCTAATTCTGAGGGTGAACCTATCAGAGGTCAAACCACAGTTGTCATTTGTGGTTCACAATGCATACTGCCCACCATAGCTATGGTTTGCAACAGGTTACTGATCACCTTACTTGATTTTCTTTTGACCACATAGATTAGTTATATTAGTATTTTTATAGGTTTAATTGAATTTTAGTGAAACTCTAACCGTAGGAATTAGTCGTTTTATGCATTGTATTAAGTAGGATTATATTGGATATTTTATACACTTTATTGCTCCTAACTTGATATTTGATCCATGCATCATTTGCTTATTCATGTCCTTCATGTTGTAGTATAATTCTTGATCAAATTAGAATATTTTAAAGTATTTCTTTATGTTTTCTTGTTTTACTAGTTTAATGACATTTACATACATATTTACTTAAAGGGCCTCATCAGGAGAGGCTATCAATATTTTTAATCGTGTGCTATTATTTCTTGTTCGCAGGGAGACAGGTGCAAGAGGAGCTTATGTCATAATCCTTCCACATCGCAAAGAAGGGGATCAGCTCCACCACAAGGCAGTTTGTGACTAATAAATAGAGCACTATAAGTATGCCTACCCTATTGAGGGCATTGGCAATTGTAATATCAATATCATATTTCAAGTGACCCTAAGAGGACTTTTTTGTAATCAAAGCTCATTCAAATATTAATACAGGAAACCTTACGTTGTTTTTTTTCAATTTATGTACTTGTGTGAATATTTATTCTTTCATGATGGTATATATCAATACAGTAGCTAGGTGCACGCTCCATGGTTAGGTCAAAATTATAGTGGAAGAAAGGCCTCAAGGGTTAGTGGATTGGTAATTGTTTGTTTAGCAAGACACTTACAAGGTTGGGGGCGTGTTTGTACCAGTCTGATCTGAATATTTTGAATGCATATCAGATCGATGATGATGATATAAATCTAGATCGATGTGGTATAGGCTTTTTGGAAGCAGCCCATGTAGTTTGAATCCTACACTTTGCAATTACTAAAAATAGTGTGTATGTAACCAACTCCCGTATGTATAAAAAAAAACAATTATTAAAAATAGTGTGGACGTAACCAACTCTTCTATTATATAAAAAAAAGAACAATTAAAGTGGAAGAAATAGTCTTAACAATAATAATAAATTATAAATCAATTTAAAATGTGACTAGTTTTTTAAATTAAATTTATTTTATTAAATATATAATATTATATTAAAAATATTTTTTATAAGAATATTTTTTTTTAATAATTACATACAACTTTATTAGTACACATGTATCATTTGACTATCCACGTGTTGTAGGTGATTTGGAAAGGGTAGGGAAATCCTCCAAGAGAGGTCCCTGGTTCAAATCTCCACCCTACCAAACACATGTCAGGTGCCCAAAATCCAATTGATAATGTTGGTGCAATCAGGGACGGACAATAATTTTGAATGATTTTGATGGTGTTGAACTCCTTGGTCATGGAAAAAAAGGGGTTTTTTGCTAATTTAAAAAGAAAAAAACATGTATCATTTCACAAAATTAAGACCTTGGTTTTTTTATGAAAATTTAAAATTTATTCAGTTGAGCTAATATCATCTAATAATTACCCAAAAAAAATATTTATTTATTTTAATAATCTATGGCTTCTATTAGGGTCCACTTTTATCAAATACCAAAATATTATATTTGGTGTTAGGTCAATTAAAATCTATTCATTATATCTTTTCTTATGGATATATTTTTTGATTTAAAAATCATTATATTAAAGAAGTAATAGATCTTTTATTACGGATAATTTTTTTATTTAAAAATCATTATACTAAAGAAGTAATAGAATAGATTTTTCAAAATAAAAATAAGTGGATAAACACTTCACCTAGTCAATGCCATCAACAAAAAAACTATTGTTGTAAAAATAATGTTGGAAACCAAGAAATCAACTAATAGTTAATCAAAATTGTCTTCTAAAACTAGCGGACAAAAACTAGCTAATAAAATGATTACATAATGAAAATTATGATTGAGTGCATGCCATAAGATAAAAAGCAAAAAAAGAGTGAATTCTCGCAATGGTGAAGAATCATTACATGATTTCAGCCACCACTAGGAACAAATCACACCTAACATTATCATCAAGAGACTCGGTTGAACCCTATCCCTATCCAGAAGAAGAGTTGAAAATATATTTCCAGTTGTGAACAAACAGATCCTCATTGGCAGCAAACACTAGAGCACCCAACTTGAATCAGATGTCAAGTTGAGAAGCCAGGGGAGAGAGGATTAGAATCAACTCTATAATGAGGGTGACCTTGAGTTAGGGTAGGAGTGTGATTTTAGATTTATCAATGATGTTGCTTTGAACTGGATCGACTTTGAGGATAACCTGCTTAAGAGGAACATGATTGACTATGCATAAAATATTTCACCAATGATCAATAAGCTCTTGAATATGAGAGAGCTCCATAGTCACCTTACTAACTTGAACCGCAATATAAAAATACACAGATAAAATAATATTAGATTTCTTAAAATTAGATATGTGAAGAGATGAAGAACACTTACGAAAGATACAATCATTCCTAGCTTTACATATGTTGTATAAGGTTGCCATACAAAATAAGTGCCACACTTTAATGAAAATAGTTGGCAAGTGTGGGGGGTCTCCCAAAATGATATGCTTCCACTTAAGCATGGCATAGGAATAGGATCTAAAAAACAAAAAAAGCCACTCCCAAAGGGAATGAGCATGAGCACATAACTAAAAAATATGGATATAGTCCTTAGACTAAAGATATAAATGGAAAGAAGGTCTAGGGATGCGTAAATGCCATATATTATCCCCAAAAAGAAGCCCTTGGTGAAGAAGACTCTAAGAAAAACAAGAAATATTGGGCTCTAATAAAGGATCCCAAATGGTTTGAAACTTGTGCATCCAAACGGGCTAAGAGGAAGATATATTCCACTGTTGATTGAGCTTATCAATCATAGGGAGGTAAGGAGAGAGTCATACATACCCCAAACATGCCTTGTAATTTCATAAAGGAGTGTTTGGATACCACTTCCAGTCCTTCCACCAAGGTCATTGCCAAAACATAAAACAAATTATGAAATATGGAGTTAGGGAGAGCATCCTTGACGACGTCAAACATGTCCTTAACAGAGTGCTTGAGCTCAAATTTGAATTTGAATTCATCGCAAGGGATCCAATCCATTGTAGAATATTAATAAATTGGTGATGCACCACACACATTTGCAAAAAAATCTAAGCACATGAACTCAGTAAATCTACACAAGTGAATAACCCTAATAGGTGATGATAGTTGACCATGAAACATTCATCTAGTTAATGGAGAGGTCATGTCAAAATCTCTGATCATTCCATCTTACCCAAGGATTAAGATTTTCCCAAGCTTTCCAAATGCTCTTGATGATAAATGATCCTATCACTTTGATAGACATAGGAGCAATAAGGAGGGAAGGTAAAAAATTCCCCTCCAACTCTTACAACCAAAATGGGAACCTTTGTAGATATAGTGACGGATGAGAATATTCTAGGTCTCATTATCCACAAGGGCTCTGATGACCAACCTAACATAGAGGGCCCAACATTGATGCTAGATATTGAGAATTCGAAGCCCACCATGGCTTATGGGGAGACAACAATACTATTAGGCAACATAGTGAAATCTTACTAGAAGATGACCATAAAAATTCTTGTAGAATCTTATCAAGCTTCTTATAGTAGTTTTTGAATATTAAAATATCCCAGATAAACTAAATCTAGAAAAGTAGTAAATACATAATTAAAAAAAGAAAATAATAGATACACACATAACATAGTATTTCACCTAGGAAAACCCTTACGAGAAAAAATATAGCACAATAATATCACCTTATTGCATAAAATTAACCATATCCTATACAATAATTTTCATCTTCTCTTTACACAAACCTTGATGCAAGTGCAATCAAAATAACAACACAAGAACAAATTTTACAATACCATGCGTGTAAAACCTTGGGTTGACATATCATAAACCAAAATGGTCCATACCTTCTATATTTAACATGGAGTATCCAATACCTTCTAGATTTAACATCGTTAGAATAACATAGAAAATATTCAACATATTTTCAATATACTCCCACTTGTTGAATACTTTTCATAAGGGTCAAAAATTGCCATTGTCAACTGTCAAGGTATAATGACCACCCCTTCTACGATTTTTTCCATTTTTTTTGATCTATTTCTTAATTTACTGGACTGAAATAAATAATCATTGCAATATTGTTTTGTAGAAATAAACATTCATCTCACAACTCATTTTCCAAATGTATTTAATTAATAACACACAACTTACAATATTTGCAAACCCTTGATATTAAATAAATAATAATATGAATAACTCTATATGAAACTTTAGATCTATCGATCCTATGTGGACTCTAGCTCCAGAACCAATGTATAAAGCTCAACAATGATGGCCTTCAAATAGGAACCAAGAAAATTACCCTATGTGGAAAAACCAGCTCCAACAATCTGTTTGTGAAGCACAGATGAACCTCTTGTATGGAAGTATCCAATCCATGATCCAGCTAGAGGTGATCTTTCACACCTGGAACTGTGATATTCTTTTTGAGTAAATCTGTATCAACAAGCCTTGGGAATTTCTATGTAAAATTTGATAGTCTCCTAAAAAAAATTAAATCCTCCATATCCTAAAATGAAACCTCAACACCATAATATAACGTTGCATAACAATTAGGAAAAAATTAGGATTTGAGGCACCCTTAGGGTTGCACGTACTTTATTTTATTTTAATTCTAAATTATGTCCTTTTCTTCATAAAAGAGGGCCACAATCCCCACTTAGCCTAGACGTGTAAATTTAAGTTGTTTTCAAAGTTTATAACTTAACTTTATAACATAATATTATAAAGTGATCCATTTTGCCTTCCTAGCGCCAACTCCATAGGTCAACACTTGAAGTCATTGAATTATCACTTGGAAACTGCTAAAGTTCCACCAATATGAGTCCCTACCTGAACTGTCCAACCTAGGGGACTCTTGTGACTAGGTTACGAGTCTTTGCTCTGGATATTGACAAGAAGGGAACATAAATAAATCTAACTCCCCTTATAACATCCTATAATTGATCTTAATGTTATTAAACAATACATCACTTAAGTTATCTTCATCCATTAAAATATTATTCATTGCTCCTCCGAACAACCATTAGTGAAGGTTTCCTGACACCTAGTATGCCAGAGAATATCACTGAGCTGTCAATCATAATTCAAAACTCTAAAAATTAACATTGTTAAAATAGCAAGTATGGTCAAGTGGTCTCTAAAAAAGTCTGAACGACCACAAAACAGGAGCTCTTTGCCAACTAATGAATATTCTACCTCCACATGGCTCCCCAAAATCTAACATAGTATACGGGAGCTCATGTATAGGCTAACCTGCTCTGTACACTAACTTCCTAGAAAATGGGACATTATAGTCCGCCCTTCCCAAATATTGTTTGTCCTCAAGTAATTCCTAGACATATCCTAGTTAGTGATTTGCATCCTATATGAGGTCTCACAAAATACCTATATCCCATAAAAACCTCAAAAACAACCCACCATGCTGACATTGCACCACACTGATCACCACTACCCCTTTGACATGATGGAACGATAGAAGCCCTAATTGAAATAGTATGAAATGATCCCTTTCCCAATCAAAATCTACATTCCAGTATAATCTGAACAAAAAAATCTCATGCCACAATTGATACAAGAGATAATATTCATAGGCCACTACAACAATAATGCCAGAAGTGCCTCTATAATCCTCAACTAACCAGCATACCCTAGAACTCACACTCTGAAAGTGAATTGAATAATCCCATGTCACCCAATCAACTACCGCAAATAAAACATCCTCTAGAAAGATGTCATCCATCATTAGACTCAACCAAGGTGGGTGTAGATAAATCTATATGATACTTGGAGCTCCACTCTTGCAACTCATGGTGCATATGAGTACTGAGCTCCTGAGAAAATTTCATGCTCGATACTGAAATAGGATACTCAATAAACCTCTCCAAAGAATTCCAACCAAGAAGCTACCCATCCTCTGTCATGTAACTGGCCACCCGAAAAATGTATCTGGTACTAGAATCTGAATACCCTATTTTGATACTTTGACTCCCTGGGTAAAATAGAACATCACCTGAGTACGAGTGTTCCCTGACCATCCACAAGTCCACCATTTTCCAAGCTCGGCTCAGTATCTCTTTCCAATTCACTAGAGTATACATAGTTGGATCAATATCCCTACTGCCCAAAGAGTAAACAATAGAACACCACTCCAAATCATGATCAAACCTCACCCAAAACATGCTCCTACCATCATCCTCAAGGCTCATAGATGCAAGCCTATGATCCTGGGTGAGTGAACTCAACTCCAAAGTGGCCCTATCATATGGAAACTACATCCCACCAAGAAGAGTATGAATGTCAACTAGATAGTAGTAAGGGATGCATGTCTGTATAACACATGACCATGCCACCTTAGCCTCTGCTGAGTCATCAACTATCTCCTCACCTTACGATGTGTCCACAAGGTTAGACTCATAGTAATCATGCAAAATTTGAGGGTAGCATGAATCTCTCAGCTTAAAAATATAATCTCGCTAACATTTTGTAATCCCTGCTACCAAATGATTAGTCTCTCTGTATCTCCCTTTGTTTTTGACTGACACTATTAGTTGGCTCTTCCAATTTTTGCCCAAACTATCATAATCATCAAAACTAAGTTGGTTGCTACCAAAATACAAACAAAAATCAAAACTAACCCCATGCGTATCAACAATTTTTTCCAAGACTTTCCATACTTCTTGAGACTCCTTGTCATTATACTGAGGAGATGAACCATCCCGATAGTTTGATTTGTGATCAACACCACCCTCAAGTGTTTTATGGTCAAAAAAATATGTATTTGCTCATTGAAGAGGGCTGCTACATGCCTTATGTCATCATCATGTGCATGATCCCCATGTGACTCCAATTACAACTCACTTGGTAACTCCTCAAAGTAGATGTAACTGTTAGGAACTTGCATCATAATGGATTCGATTGCATAATGCAACCCCTGTTCACATGTACTATCACCACCAAGGTGTGATGGGTGAATTTCCTTTGGTGCTTATCGGATGTTCTCATGAAGTACAATCTCATCATCTGTATTTATGTCCCTATCCACTAGGTTGAACCATGATTCTAACACACCTACCTCATGGGGTATGGTTTATTTTTCATCACCAGTTTCAAATTTGCTTCCCCTTTCTACAAACGCCACTGGATTTTTAGCCTTAACTAACTCTTTCCCTATCCTTGATTTTTTATGATGAATTTTTGTCACCAATTGAGTGAACCCCATTGCGTACCCCTGATCATTCATACTATCACGGATTTTCTATAGATCACACAAAATATTTTGTTTATTCTTAGTAAATTACTTGAGGGGGTCCATATTCTCTTTTGATTGATTCACCCAATGTTTTGCATAACTCATCATTGGCATTATGTCAAATAGTTTACCCAAGTTATTTTTTGAAAAGCAAAGGCTATGTCTAAGGGTTTGTTTAGGTTGAATATATATACTCAGATTTGTTGAATACAAACTACTATTAGCTGAAGAGTCTCCAAAAAGAAAGTGCCAAACTCTTGAAAATCTTGCTCAATTGTTGATTTCGATTGGTTATTCCCTTGCTATTTTCTTTTTTTTGATATCTATTGACATTAAATATTTGATGTTAATATTCTGCTATGATTATTTATGTGTTTTAATCTGCTTACTTCCATTATTGTTGTACTGTCCCTATTAATATTGACATTCTACTATGCAAAATAATGATGGATACATATCTATGTCAAAGTAGAACCATTCTCTTTTGTTGTTGCCAATAACTGCATGTCTCTTCTATAAAAAGATCACTTGTTATTTTTGATTGATGTTATGGTTTGACTTTGCCACAAAAGTTATTCAAAATTTCTATAGTCCTTTCCTTAGATATATTTCAACAAAAGTTTGCTGCTGATATTCTTATGCAACTTCACTATCCCTTCTAATATTCGGTCTCCTTGTTTTTGATTTGAAATAAGTTGCAAGTTTTCATAGCATATTTGGTTTCATGCAAGAATATTTAAAATTTGAAATCCCATGCATTAATTAAATGTAGTATACACTTGCCATCATAGAGCAATATTTTATCTCAGATATAAAATTTAAAGTAGATGTCATATTTAAATATCAGAAATGAGATAATTAAATTTATATCCTCAAATTACTGACTAGAAGGTATCGATAGAGTCAAAATTCTTCAATGTTGCCCAGAACTGGTGACTATGGTTGAAAATTATATGTCCAACCACCCAAACTTAATATAGCACCAAGCAAAAAACCACCCCCAAAAAAAAAAAAAGAACTCTAGCCATCATGCCAAAGCACCATCAAATCCAAGGAATATTGGTCCGTTCACACAAGTTGATGATAGAGACAATAAATCGACTCAAACAAACAACCTAAAAAGGAAGCTAAACATGAATTTGATTTCTTCTCTCAATGGGATCTATAGCACCTCTTTGACCTCCACAGAAAATGGTAATGGTATTACTCTGACTCATGGTAGACATTGAACAACGACTCCTTAATGCATTTATTACGTAGCATGATGATTCATTTTTTTAATCTTTGGTTCCTAAAAAAATGGTATTCGCCACTAGTTTTCCATAGAGGTAATTTGATATTAGCGAAAGATTTAATTTCCTTTGTCTCCAAAAATCCTTCAAATCTTACGACGCTCCTTTATAGTTTCATGCAAAAACATTGACTCCCAAAATTAAACAGGAATCACCGACAACTGACAAAGAGAAATCTTAGAGCAAAGAAGATACGCGATCAATGCTTAAGTCTCCATGACTCACGTCAAACCACGACACCAATAACATCCTCCACGCTAATGATCTGAGACCAACATTCTGACATAGGGACCCGCGACTATGCTAGCATACAGATGTAATCCAAATAGGAACTCGTTGCTTGCTTAAGGCTCACGATTAGAATACCGAAACACACATTTAATAATCAAAGACTCGATACCTCTCAAAATATAATGGTGGTGAATGTATATGCTAACGACAGGTGTCTTCATGGCATGAAATTCAATGATCGATGGTTTCCCTCAAGAGTGGATGCGTATCAACATTATCGGCTTCTTTAAACATATTATTCCCAAGATTCTTTATTGCCTTCAAGGAAGAAGATGTCACTGAAATTAAATTAATCGCCCAAAACTGTTTTCATTGATTTTTGCTTTGATATAAATCCTTCCGACAACTACGACAGAGAAAACCGAATATATTCTTGGCACGATTTCCATTCAGAATTATAATATTTGTTGGGTACTCCTTCTGCGATGCCCTTTCTGAGAGTCGTGCCTTTAATCTTCTTATTTCAGCATTTTTTCCAAAGAATACTTGATCTCTGAAAACTCTACAAACCCACAGGTTGGCGTCACTGACGGATTAATTATTTAAAGATGATTTATCTATACTCCCCAAATACAATATCTTTAATTCTTGCAAATTTGAACCTCTGTGAATCTTTGTAGGAAAACAAGTACAAACCCTGAACAGGCTGGCAGGAAAAACCAACTCTGATACCACTATAATGGCCACCCCCTTCTACGATTTTTTCCAAATTTTTTGATCTATTTCTTAATTTACTGGACTAAAATAAATAATCATTGCAATATTGTTTTGCAAAAATAAACATTCATCTCACAACTCATTTTCCAAATGTATTTAATTAATAGCACACAACTTACAATATTTGCAAACCCTTGATATTAAATCAACAATAATATGAATACCTCTATATGAAACTTCAGATTTATCGATCCTATGTGGACTCTAGCTCTAGAACCGATGTATAAATCTCAACAATGATGGCCTTCAGATACGCACCAAGAAAATGACCCTATGTGGAAAACCCAGCTCTAACAATCCATTAATGAAGCAAAGATGATCCTCTTATATGGAAGTATCCAATCCTTGATCCAACTGGAGGTGATCTTTCACACCTGAAACTATGATATTATTACTAAGTAAAATTGTCTCAACAAGCCTTGTGAATTTCTCTATGAAATTCAACAATCTCCTAAAAAAAACTAAATCCTCCATATCCCAAAATGAAGCCTCAACACCATAATATAATGTTGCATAACTGGAGCTCTGGCATTTTTGCGGGAATCCTTCTGCACTGTCGACGGCCGTGGCTCTAGGGTTTCAGTTCGGAAACCTCCTTCAGCGTGTTTGGAGTCTGTTGCGGGCCTCTGGACTAGGATATTTCGGTCTCCCGGGAGGGCCCAATGGGGTCTCTTCCTGGTTATCGCGAAGGAAAAAAGACCTCTTATGCGGAGATTCTTCAAGATAATCCTGCATCTTCCTCTGCTGAAGCTCAACGCAATGCCTTCCATATGCTAGCCAAAAATGCGGGCAAGGTCTCTCCTGGGCACAAAATTAATGGTTATCTCCTGCAATCTGCATCAAGACCGAAAATAGTCATCGAACCAGAGCTGGTTGAAGACACGATAAACTATCGGACCACGCATGATCTGATTTGCAAGTTCATGGGCATTCGACCCACCCCGCACTTTTTGCATTCCCCGGGTGAGACAAAACCGGGAGCCAATCGGTGAGTACTCCTTATGGCCCATTAGCAATGGGTATTTCATTATTAGTTTTTCTTCCCTACTGGATAGAAACAGAGCATTTGAATCAGAGAATAGGAGCCATGGCCCGGCAGGGTTATTTGTCCAGCCATGGAGAGCGGGTTTCGACCCTCGCATTGAACCCATGGCCATCCCGATTTGGATCCTGCTGTATGCTCTCCCGATGGAGTTTTGGGGTGAGCGGATTCTTGAATTGATAGGCAACTCTTTAGGTAGATTTTTGGGAGTTTCTAAGGATACCATTGAAGGAAATACTACCGTTTATGCAAGAATCTGTGTAGAATTGGATATTAGTCAATCGCTACCAGCCGATATGGAATTGGAGCTAGCAGGACATTCTTGGGTACAGCATCTAGACTATGAAGCCCTACCTTTCCGTTGTAGAGTCTGTCATTTGCATGGCCATTTGGCAAGGTTCTGCCCAAATATCTTGAGCACCAATGCGGATGCTACACAGGGAATGTCAAATCGCTCCCGAGGAGGTAAGTCCACTTCGGCCAAAGAACATCTGTCATTCCCACTGGGTCTGAGGGCCAGAATGATGGCTTTGAACAGCAAAAGAGGAGAAGAAACAAAAAGAGAAATGGTAAGGAGCAAGCTCTCCCCAAGCCAACAAATCGGTATGAAATCTTCAAATCTCTTGTGGATCAAGAAGACCAACCTATGGAAGGAGCAGATGGGATCCTTGAGGATAATATTATCCTTACTCATGCCCCTCCTTCCTCAACCCCTATCCTTGAACAGGCTTTTGATTCCTCTGAGACTTTGCACCATGAAAACCTTGGGACTCTGGTTATCCACGCCCCAGCCCAGCCCGTTATTAAAGATGTTTCTATGGGAATTGCAGAAAAGCTCAGAGAAAGACCAGCTCTTGGAATTTCCCAGGTAGAGAAGAGATCAAAAAATAGTAATTCCCAAGGGGTGGGCAGGAAATCCAATAAGGATCTAATCGCAGTGCAAGGGGATAAGCTAATAAATGGAGGATTGGCAAGAACAATTGATTCGTATTGCTCCCAAGGTTTCCAATGATTATACAATCTTGGAATGTGAGGGGTTTAAACAATAGAACCCATCAATCTGTTGTTCAAAGACTGTTAGAAGGAAGTAAAACAGACTTTCTGCTCATTTAGGAAACAAAAATGTCATTAGACCTCATGAGTAAAACTGTCGGCCGAATCTGGAGGGGTGCTGGCCATATGGCAGTGGCTTCTCTTGGTGCCTCGGGAGGGATTGCTACTCTTTGGAATCCTTTGGCATGGATAGCAGTAGATCATATAGCTTGGAGAGGGGTCCTAACATCTCTTTTCAAGAATATAGTTACAGCTGAACAAGTCTTAATTACAAATTTCTATGGGGTTCAGAATACCGAAGTTCAGGGGTCTCAATGGAAAGCTGTTCAAAACATGAGGTCCTCCCGGGAAGATCTTGATTGGATTTTAGCTGGGGACTTCAATTCTAAATTATCCGCTAGAGATCAAGAAGGTGGCATCCCTGTTCTGGATACAGGGGATAGGCTTTTTATTGCCCACGTTCAGGCCTTTAACCTTGTTGACATCAAAGGCCCTGGTACAAAATTTACCCGGACTAATAAGAGAAGAGAGCCATACAGTAGGAGGGTTAAGCTTGACAGGTTTTTGGTCTCGGAGGAAGCTTATGTTAGATGGAATATCAAATTCCAGATCTTGGAGGGCCTAGTTTTTGATCACTCTCCCATTTTGCTGGAGGGAGGGACTATGTCGAGAAAGTATTACAAACCTTTTAAATTTGAAAATTTTTGGTTGCAAAAAGAGGACCTACGAAGGAAAATTCCACAGTGGTGGGAAGAAGGTCGTCCCCCTTTTGGAACAGCTATGTTCAAAATTCACAAACAGCTCCTCTATGTTAAGAGTAAACTGAAACAGTGGAAGCAAACTAACAAATCTGATTTCCAGCTCCAACGAGCCCCCTTGCTGGACAGATGGAATGAGGTGCAAAAACAATTCAGAGAAGGAATTATTTTTGAGCATCTTAAATTTGAGGATGACGCCTTACGCAAAGCAGTTGAGGACATTGATAATCAAGAAGAGATCTACTGGAGACAGAGAGCCAGAAATACTTGGCTATTAGAAGGAGACAAAAATACTAAATTTTTCCATCGCTCTGTCTATGCTAGAAGGCAATTGAATAACATGGAGTTCCTCCAAGATGAGTTTGGAAATTCTTTTGACACTCTTCCTGACATGCATTCCCTTTCTATGGAGTACTTCTCAAACCTCTTCAAGGAAAGTTTGTTGCATGATGTGGAAGCTCAAAATGAAGTCATTGACGGAATTCCCTCTATTATTTCTCATGAAGAGAATCAGTCCCTCCTTAAGCCCATTGATCGTGATGAACTCAAGAAGGTGGTCTTTGGGATGTGCACAGGAAAGTCGCCTGGTCCGGACGGTTTCCCTATTGAGTTCTTTCAGGCCTTTTGGGACATCCTGGAGGAGGACGTGTTGGCTGTCATTGAGGAATCCCGAATTAACAAAAGAATGCTCAAGGTTCTAAATCATACCTTTATCACCTTAATTCCGAAAGGAGAGGGGGGGCTCTCATTTCTGATTTCAGACCTATTGCTTTATGTAATGTGATCTACAAAATTATTTCTAAACTTATGGCTGAAAGACTAAAACCCCTTCTTCAAAATTTAATTTCCCCTGAGCAAGGGGGTTTTGTTGAAGGAAGACAGATCTTGGATGGAGTGATCTTGGCTCAGGAGGCTATCCATTCTATGCATAATTCAGGTAACAAATGAATGTTCATCAAATTGGATATGTCTAAGGCTTATGACAGATTAGAGTGGGGTTTCTTGGTCAAGATGTTGGTAGCCTTTGGTTTTTCTCAGGACTGGATTGCCTGGGTCATGAGCTGTATCTCTACGCCTTCATACTCTGTTTTAATTAAGGGGCTTCCCTCACCACCTTTTGGAGCCTCTCGGGGTCTCCGTCAAGGAGATCCCTACTCTCCTTATCTCTTTCTTATCTTGGCTGAAGGTCTTGGCAGACTCCTCCTGAGAAGAAGACGTCAAGGACAAATTACAGGAATTAAAATCGGAGTCGAAGTTTTGACTCATTTACAGTTTGTGGATGATACGGGCTTGGTGGGGGTTGCCAGCCTCAGAGAAGCAAGAGGAATCAAAGATACTCTTAATGTCTATCTTTGGGCTTCTAATCAAGCCATCAATGATTCAAAATCAAAAGTGGTCTTCTTCAACCTTGATCAAAGGTTGCAAGAGAGAGTTATGGAGATTCTGGGTTTCACTCGGACATCCCTTCCTGTTGTTTATTTGGGGGTTCCTCTGCATTTCAAAAAACTGACAGCTAATTTTTGGAAGGACCTGCTAGATGGCATCAAAGAGAGAATGAATCATTGGTCTCATAGATGGTTAAGCTATGGGGGCCGACTAAATTTTTTGAAGTCTGTTATTCAGGCTTTGCCTATTTACAAATTCTCAATTCTGGCCACCCCTCCCTCAATCTGGAAAGAGTTGGACAAAGCGGCTAGAATTTTTCTTTGGGAAGGTGCCAATGGAGAGAGGAAATGGGCCTTGGTTGGTTGGGATAAGGTCACCCAGCCCAAGGAAAAAGGTGGGCTGGGCTTGAGAAGCTCCAAGTTTAACAATCGGGCCCTAGCTGGGAAATTGTACTGGAGGTGGATTTCTCAGCCTTCGTCCCTCTGCAGCAGAATCCTTTCTAGTAAATACTTGGGTCTTGTTCCTCCCAATGACTTGGGCCGCTATCCTCTGGAAGGTAATGGTTCTCTTGTGTGGCAGGCGCTCAAGCTTGGTTCTTGCATTATCAAAGATCAATTGTTCTGGAAAGTTGGGAGAGGGGAGAAGGCCCGGTTCTGGACTGACTCTTGGGATCAACATCCTCCTATTCTTGCAGTGTTTCCCGATCTGCTTCCACTAAAAATAGCTCTTGAAGACAAAGGTTGGATTCATATTCAGACCTACTTCACTACCAGCCTTCTGGGGGAGTATAAGGTTAAAAAATTTAAGCGGCTGGGTGAATGGCCTATTCCAAACCCTCCGGAGCAGGCCCCAATTCTGGAAAAACTTTTGGCCGAAAGGTTTCTTTCTCGGGAGAGATCGAGGAGGATGTGCTTGCTTGGGGCTTCGGGAACCTTGGGGTTTATTCTGTGAAGGAGGGCTATGCTTCGATCCTACCTGAGCCCCCCCACACTCTTTTCCTGTTCATGAATGGAGGAAGATTTGGCATCCCAAGGGCTGGCCGAAAGTGAACTTTTTTGCTTGGCAAATGATGCATAATGGTATCTTGACCTTTGAAAACCTTAGAATTAGAGGCATCATTGGTCCTTCCCAGTGTGTTTTATGTTATAGGAATGAGGAAATTGTGAACCATCTTCTGTTTGATTGCTTTTTCACACAGCAGATTTGGAAACGTTGGTTCTCCCACTTTAAACTTCAGGTGCTTGGAGATCTGTCCCGGACCAATTTATGGGAAAGCTGGAAGAGAGGTAGATTTATTTCTAAAGCTCTTCGTACTGGCTGGGAGATCGGTTTCCTTTTTATTTGGTGGCAGGTTTGGTTGGAAAGAAATGCTCGTATTTTTCGTGAAACCTTCTCTTCGGTGGAGGGGATTTGGCAGATCATTTGGAGCAAAGTTGTGGAAACCGTAGCCATCTATGCTGAGAAGGAAAACCAGCCTGCTTCTAAGCCTTTGAGTGGGAGAGGTGCTGATCTGGAGAGACAGGTAAGAAGTTGTTGGAAACCTCCCCGTAAGGCTGGGTCAAAATCAATACTGATGGAGCTGCTAAAGGTAATCCGGGCAATGCTGGCAGTGGTGTTATTTGCCATGATCATGCTGGGACCGTGCTATATTGGGAATTGCAAGGTCTGGGATATGCCACAAATAATGAAGCTGAGGCCTTTGCTATTAAATCCGCTTCCATCCGGGCCGTCAAGCATGGTCACGTAAAGATAATCATTGAGTCTGACTCCCAAATCTTGGTTGGTGCTCTTGACTGCATGCGGAACTTTGCCTTAAAATCTTGGAGGCTCCGGATTTTGGTCGCCCAAATTTTAGAGCTTTGGAAAGAAATTGAGGATGTGATTCCTGTTTATGCTAGTAGATCTCTCAATAAAGCGGCCGATTTCCTTGCTAATTTGGGTGCTGAGAGAGAGGTTGGGATTCATCTGCATAGCAATTTGTATGTGGAGAATGTCGAGATCAGACAAGGCCTTGAACAATTCCTGAAATAATGTGCAAAGTTTTTTTTGCTAAGGGTCCTTTCTGTCGTGATTTCACGACATGTTGCCCTGTCGCGGCTGTTGGCTGGTTACTGTCGCGATATCACGACAGGTTGAGCCTCTGCAGTCTTCAGCTGGTTTTTGTCGCGATATCATGACATGTCACGTTATCGCGGGTCGCGATTCCGTGACATGTTGCGATATTGCGACATGTCACGTTATCGCGTGACGCGACCCCGCGTCTTGTTGCAATATCGCGACATGTCGCGATATCGCGACATGTCACGTTTTCGCGCCTCACGATTCCTCGACATGTTGTGATATTGCGACAGGTCCCGCTTTCCAGGTTCGAATGGTGTTTTTACCGCGCTCTCATTCCCTTCTTGAGGTTGAATAGAAATGTTAATATTTCATCGTGTTTTCATGACAAGTTTGAGTTTTGGAAGCTGCATGGTTCTTCTGTCACGATTTCGTGACACTTTTGGCAATTAGGCGGCTGGTTGGTTAACTGTTGCGATATCGTGACCTGTAGTGATGATGCAACTTTGAGCTGGTTTTTGTCACGATTTTGCGACAGGTTGTGCCCTCCTGGTCTCTGGCGTTTTTCTTGCGCGATTTCACGGCATGTTGGGCTCCTTTGTGACTGGGTGGTTTTCCGTCGCGATATCGCGACCTTCATGAGGCTTGATTGTTGCTTTCTATTTTTGTCGCGACGCTTTCTGTGGGTGGCTGTCAAGGGCCATTCCTGTCATGATTCCGCGACATGTCACGATTTCGTGACATGTCGCGATTTCGCGACATGTCATGTTATCGCGCCTGTTGGTTCCAAAGTGGCCGTGACGGGTCTTCCTGTCGTGATTTCGTGACATGTCGCGTTTTTGTGACCTGTTGCTGTTTCGTGCCTTCCGTTCTCTGTGCCTTGCGGTACCTAGCTTTGCCTTGGTGCGCCTTCCTTGCTATTTTGCTTGTGGCTCTGGCTCGGGATGTGTTCTCTCCCGCTGTATCTGGTTCTTGTTTTAATACAAATTTTCATTTTTTCAAAAAAAAAATAATGTTGCATAACAATTAGGGAAAAATTAGGGTTTGGGTGCCCTTAGGGTTGCACGTACTTTATTTTATTTAATTCTAAATTATGTCATTTTCTTCATAAAAGAGGGCCACAATCCCCCCTTAGCCTAGACGTGCAACTTTAAGTTCTTTTCAAAGTTTATAACTTAACTTTATAACATAATGTTATAAAGTGACCCCTTTTTCCTTCATAGTGTCGGCTCCCTAGGTCAACACTTAAAGTTGTTGAATTATCACCTGGAAACTACCAAAGTTCCACCAATATGAGTCCCTACTTGAACTGTCTAGCCTAGGGGACTCTTGTGACTAGGCTATGAGTCTCTGCTCTGGCTATTGACGAGAAGGGAACATCAATAAAGATGACTCCCCTTATAACATCCTATAAGTGATATTAATGTTATTAAATAATACATCACTTAATTTATCTTCAACCATAAAAATATTGTTCACTTCTCCTCTAAACAACCATCAATGAAGGTTTCCTAACACTCAGTACATCGAAGAATATCACTGAGCTACCAGTCGTCATCCAAAACCCTAAAAATAAACATTGCTAAAAATAGCAAGTCCAGTCAAGTGATCTTCGAAAAAGTCTAAACGACCGCCAAATAGGAGCTCTCTACCAACTGATAAATATTATGACACCTCCACATGGCTCCCAAATGTCTAACTTAGCCTACAAGAGCTCATGTATAGGCTAACCTGCTCTGCACACTGACTACCTAGAAAATGGGACATTACACAAGGGTAACCATGCCCATAGATCTTCTACACCAAGAAAATTTTTGAGTGTGTACAACCTTTGTTAATAAATTAGTAGCATTATTATCTATATCAATTTTCTTCAACATCACCCAATGTTTTTCAACCATCTCTCTCATAAAATGGTACTTGATATCAATATGTTTTTTTTTTGGTATTAATTTAAAGAGAGGGTTTTGAAAGGGTCCCCACAACCTTATACATACAACCAAACTCCCAACCATAATAACAATCTCCAAAATATTATACCTATTAGGAATAATCGAGAGAGTCTATTTCCTAATAACCATAATTATTTTGGAGAGAACTTAGAAAAGCACAATGCTTTGAAGGTGAAACAAACTCTAACAAACTCTGGTCAAAGGGCAAAGCGAGATCGAACACCCCTTATAATGAGAGCAAAAGAGATGTCCAACTCCTCCTTACAAAAACAAAGCAGCATGAGCCTCTTTCCTATCAAGGGAGACTATGTCATTCGAGACATCATTTTTACACACCATAAAAGCAGCACAGTGGACACCATGGTTGGCCAACATATTGGCCGGTGCATTCCCCTTATAGAACACATGGCGAATGTTCACCTGCTCAAAATCGTACAATAATATCCTAGCTTCGGCAATAATATTGAGAATTTTCTAGCTAGGTATACACTCCCCTTTGAGAATCTTGATTATGTTCAAAGAGTTGCCTTCGATTTACACATTATGACAACCAGCATATGCTAACAATTTCACCCTCATATAATTTGTGCGAGCCTCTAAAAAGTATGAAGATTGGGAATCAAGGGGTTCAACAAATTCCATGAGGATGTCTCCATTATCATTTCACACAACGTCGCCTGCTCCAGCCTTGTCGAGGTTACCCTTTGAGGCCCCATCGAAGTTGAGTTTCAGCCAATTGGGATCCATATGAGCCCACTTAATTCTTGATCTAGGATCAGGTTCAGAAGGGGGGGCGAGGAAGAGGGCTCCAACCCAATTTTAATTTCAAATCAACTTCATCGAATAAGGAGGGCATGTTGGGTCGATTACCAACAAGGGCATCCGAGACATTCTTCGATGCTTTGTTAATGATCTTAGTACCCACCTTGACAACATCGGTCTCAATGTCATTAAAATCATGGGCATTTAGTTCTTTCCACACCCCCACAATGCATGGGGAAGCATAATTTTCTACAACCAAGATAGTCGTTGGGATACGAACGATGAACACCATTGAATGGTGTTGTCCATCAAAATACCTGGAAACACCCAATAAATGTTAAACCAATTAAAAATAAACATAAATACTTGCCATGTGAATGGGAAACTGAGGAGCAGATTTTGCATGGATTCCTAGTCCCATTTGCACAGATAGCATATGTTCACCATAATGCGACCCCTCTTTCGAAGATTCTCCAAAGAAAGTATTTTATTTTGAGCTACCATCCAAAAATAAATATTGATATTTAGGATTAGTATTTTAATCCAAATAATATTTTTTGAAAAAGGAGCCTCATATTCTGGGAGAAGGAAGGAATAAGCTGATTTCATAGAAAAGTCATCTTCAGCTTCCTCACTCCAAATCAAACGGTCTCTGGAATCGTCCTGTCTGATCGCATACCTATTAAGTTCCACTAAAAGTCTCTGCCAACTGACAAAATAATTCTGGTTGGACACCCAATAGGGATGATAATTCCATGAATACATACCATTGACAATAGGTATATATTGGGAAACCCAAATTTTGCCTTCCTCCATCGCTTTCAAAGCAAGAGCCCTGAGATTTGGGTCATATAATAACAACTCTTCCCTCAACCAATGGTCTTCCCAAAACTTGATTTTTCTCCCATAACCAATGATCCACTTGATTTTAGCCTTCAAAAAGACCCTGATATTCATTAATCTTCTTCAAAAAATGGATCCTCTCGGAGAGAGATCGTCTGACAATAAAGAATTAAATTCGTATTTCACTTTAAGGATAGAACACCAAGGTATCTCAGTGTTCAAAGCAACCAACCACCCTGATTTACCAACCAGGGCTCTATTCTTAAGTGCGTATCTTTTCAAATTAAGACCCTCGTCCTTTATCCTCTTATAAATATTATCCCAAGTGACCAAGTGGTACTTACCTTTTAAAACCGATCCATCGCAAATGAACATTTTACAAATACGATCAATTTTATCTAGTACTTTAGCATGGAGCAAGAATAAGGACATGAAATAAATGGGTATGCTCTGGAGCATGCTTTGAAAAATTACCACCTTCCCAGCTTGGCTCAGCAACACCCCTTTCCAAGAGGCTAGTTTACATTGGATTCTTTCAATCAAAGGGTCCCACAATGAGGCTAGTTTATGTTGGATATCGATATGTTTTGACCAACCATAAAACCAGGATTGTTCGCTAAAAATATTACACTCTAATTGTCATTATAAATTCTCATAGCCTTCTACTTAAGACCAAATGTTGAACACAACCTCTATATTCACATTGCTTCTTTACAGACATGAGTTGCTACAATATACTCTGCCTCTATTATAGACAAAGCAACCACTGAATACATTTTACTCATCCAATTTATTGGCCCTCCAAATAGTCTGAACACATAAAAAGTTATGGATATTCTCTTTCAAGATCTCCACCCCAGTCAACATCCATAAAACCTTACAGATTTACAAGATTACTATATCCAAATTTTCCTTGGTAACATATAGAATAAATATCTAATGATTGTATTCATAATAGTTTAATGTTCGTTTCCTATATTGGACATATATTTTGCTAAAGTTTTTTGTTTTAATGTCATTATCATAGATGACTCTTTCATGCATGCTCAAATATTGTAACCAAGATGTTACCATTTTTTGTTTGCACAGACATCCCATGATGAGCACCATACCTAAAGATATTTAGCAAGAGAATAAAAATTATAAATATTCCTTTCAAGCCATAAATTTTTACAAATAAGGATAGGACAAATCCTCCATAGATTACATAATGCTTTAGCTTTTTAGTAATTAATATAACATTTCATTAACCCTTTCAATAATGATAGAGCTACCCAATATATCTTATATTTTTAAAAGCAACCCCAAATGGTGTTACCAAAGGTATAATTAAAAATTAAAGGGTATGATGTTTCTAAACCCTTCTTACATAAGATACATCTAAATGGTCCATGATATCCTTCTCTTTGTAGACTCTCTTCTATAAAAATTATACTTTGAACTACTAACCAAAGAAATATTGAGGCCTTAGAGACAATATATAGTGACAAAACATTCTTCAAAGAAAAATATTTCAAAATAAGAAAATTTTATTCCTCTAAATATCCATATCCCACTTGACTAAGAATCCACCATCATTTAAGAGATTTAAAAAAAACTCATACTTTCCTATGATAATCAATAAAAAAAACTCTTGAAGAATTTTTTGAAGTTTATTTACAATTTGTTTAAGTTCCTCCCCTTCAACTATGTTACTAATAGAAATCCATGATCTATAATTGTAGCTTACATTTCTTTGACCTATGGGCCCTTACAAGCTTGGCATACCCAAACCAATGGTTGGCAATTTGAATAAAATATAAAATAATAAGGCTTCAATCAAGAATCAAATCAAAATTTTACATAATTCCCCTCATTGACTAACCATCTAATATATTTATTGGTCAATTGCAAAAATGTGGGTGATACTTTGGGTAAGGTTAATTTCCAAAATAATTTTATTGCATCAAGAGAAACTATATGTTTTTGAAGTAACATGTTTTCCTAGTTCTTTCCTTGATATCTAAATAATCTATCCCCAAGTTTTTTCCCTAAGACCAAACTCATAAATTTGTAATTTTATAAGGTTTCTCCTCAAAATCTTATCCCACTTAGAAAGAAGAAACCTAAATTTTTTCAAAAAAAATTCCAAAGAAAATATCATTAAACTTTATCAATTTCAGATGCTATGCCTACTAGCAATACTGAAATGTATATCATATAAATAGGGATGGATTGCAATATGGTATTTATGAGTTATGATGTTCCACTATAGTTAAGAACTTACCTTTCTAATTTTCTAAACAAAAGTTTATTCCTTTTAATTTACTTTATGAAATAAAGGAATATCTAAGTAGGTTGGTTAAAAATATTAATTTTAAATCCTACAAATATCCATAATATATGCTTCCACTTAAGAGTCGCCTTCGATATCCACATTCTGACAACTAGATTTTTCTAAAAATTTCACCCCCATATAAGCTATGCAAGCCTCTACAAAGTGTGAATATTAGGAGTCAAGGGGTTCAGAAAATTCCATGAGGATGTCGCCATTCTCATTTTGCACAACGCCGCCTACTCCAGCCTTGTCGAGGTTACCATTTGAGACCCCATCAAAGTTGAGTTTCAGCCAATTGGGATACATATGGGCCCACTTAATTCCTGCTCTGGAATCAGGTTCATATGGGGGGCGAGGAAGAGGGCTCCAACCCAATTTTAATTTCAAATCAACTTCATTGGAGAAGGAGGGCATCTTGTGCCGATTAACCACAAAGACATCCAAGACATTCTTCAATACTTTGTTAATTATCTTAGTACCCACCTTGACAACATCAGTCTCAACATCATTAAAAGCATGGGCATTTCATTCTTTCCACACCCCCCACCATGCATTGGGAAGCATAATTTTCCACAACCAAGATAGTCGTTGGGATACGAACGATGAACACCATTGAATGATGTTGTCCATCAACGTACCTGGAAACACCCAATAAATGTTAAACCAATTAAAAATAAATATAAATACCTGAAATGTGAATGGGAAAATGAGGAGCATATGTTGCATGGATTATTTTTAATCAGATTAGCCATCAGCGAGTCATCTATTACGCTTTTAAATATGACCTCTTTGTAAGCTATCTTACAGACAAGCCATTAGTCTTGAGGACCGTGTTTGAATCTAATAGTGGCTGACATGACAGGCTTTCTGCAAGCGAAGGAAAGGCTAACAATTTACGAGAAGATTCTCTGCACCTTAGGAGCACCATGATCGGACATATCTGTAGATTCACTAAAAAGTCGTAGGCGCAGGCATCAGTAAATTTGGTTGATAGTAAAGGGATTCAAATTCCAGATTCTATATGGTGAATAATACCAAGTTATTGCCAGAGCATGAAAATTTTTAATACTATCACCGGCGCTAGGCGGGAAACGGTTCTTTGCGCGTTAAGTCCAAATAATATTTTATATCTCTAGAAGCGGCGTACTGATTGCTCTGCAAACTGGCTTTGCCGTCTCGCGTAATGATCCTTCGCAAAAGAGACCACGACGATCCTGTTAAGCTTCTCTGAAAAAATGAAGATATTTATATAGATAATACGTTTCAGGAAAATTCCCGTCTGGCATTGCCACAGCCTGGGACAGGCTTTGAAAGATCTATCTGATGTTTACGCGAAATAATATTATGGCGTAGCGTCTGGTTGGCGACGTATAGGTCTAT
Organism: Wollemia nobilis; assembly: GCA_028583015.1. Lineage (NCBI taxonomy): Eukaryota > Viridiplantae > Streptophyta > Pinopsida > Araucariales > Araucariaceae > Wollemia > Wollemia nobilis. The sequence goes on from JAQPPZ010000184.1 coordinate 394,521, forward strand.
TCACGCCGAAGTGTGCCACCGGGTAGGGCCTTTCGCATCGCATGCTCTTATTTATGGGTATTAAATATGAACGTGAGCGTATTCCAGATGATTTTTGCCGCATTTTAGGCTTCTGATGTAGTGCAGGACATATATCGATAAATTTTATCACTACTTTAGCAGGGAGCAAGAATAAGGACATTAAATAAATGGGTATACTCTGGAGCATGCTTTGAACAAGTACCACCTTCCTATCTTGGCTCAGCAACACCCCTTTCCAAGAGGCTAGTTTACATTGTATTCTTTCAATCAAAGGGTCCCACATTGAGGCTAGTTTATGTTGGATATCAATATGTTTTGACCAACCATAAAAACCATGATTGTTGGCTAAAAATATTACATTCTGATTGCCATTATCAATTCTCATAGCCTTATACTTAAGACCAAATTTTGAACACAACCTCTATAGTCACATTGCTTCTTTGTAGAAATGAGTTGCTACAATGTACTTTGCCTCTATTGTGGACAAAGTAACCACTAATTACATTTTACTCATCCAATTTATTGCCCCTCCAAATAGTTTGAACACATCAGAACTTATGGATATTCTCTTTTCAAGATCTCCACCCCAGTCAACATCCATAAAACCTTACAGATTTATAAGATTACTATCTCCAAATTTTCCTTGGTAACATATAGAATAAATATCTAATGATTATATTCATAATAGTTTAATATTCCTTTCCTGGATTGGACATATATTTTGCTAAATTTTTTAGTTTTAATGCCATTATCATAGCTGACTCTTTCATGCATGCTCAAATCTTGTAACCAAGATGTTACCATTTTTTGTTTGCACTTTAGAGATCCCATGATGAGCACCATATATAAAAATATTTAGCAAGAGAATAAAAATTATAAATATTCCTTTCAAGCCATAATTTTTTACAAATAAGGATAGGACCAATCCTCCATAGATTACATAATGCTTTAGCATTTTAGTAATTAATCTAACATTTCATTAACCCTTTCAATATTGATAGAGCTACCCAATATATCTTATATTTTTAAAAGCAACCCCAAATGGTGTTACCAAAGGGATAATTGAAAAGTAGAGGGTATGATGTTTCTAAATCCTTCTTACATAAGGTACATCTAAATGGTCCATGATGTCCTTCTCTTTGAAGACTCTCTTCTATAAAAATTATACTTTGAACTACTAACCAAAGAAATATTGAGGCCTTAGAGACAATATCTAGTGACAAAACATTCTTCGAAGAAAAATATTTCAAAATAGGAAATTTTTATTCCTATAAATATCCATATCCCACTTGACTAAGAATCCACCATAGATTCCAAAAAAACTCATACTTTCCTATAAAATTAATAAAAAAAACTCTTGAAGAATTTTTTGAAGTTTATTTACAATTTGTTTAAGTTCCTCCCCTTCAACTATGTTACTAATAGAAATCCATGATCTAGAATTGTAGCTTACATTTCTTTGACCTATGGGCCCTTACAAGCTTGGCATACCCAAACCAATGATTGGCAATTTGAATCAAAGATAAAAGAATAAGGCTTCAATCAAGAATCAAAACAAAAATTTACATAATTCCCCTCATTGAATAACCATCTAATATATTTATTGATCAATTGTGACAATGTGGGTGATACTTTGGGTAAGGTTAGTTTCCAAAATAATTTTATTGCATCAAGAGAAACTATATATTTTTGAAGTAACATGTTTTCCTAGTTCTTTCCTTGATCTCTGAATAATCTATCTCCAAGTTTTTTCCCTAAGACCAAACTCATAAATTTGTAATTTTATAAGGTTTCACCTCAAATATGTTTTCCTATATAAATCTTATCCCACTTAGAAAGAAGAAACCTAAACTTTTCCTCACATACTTTCCAAATAAAGTATCATTAAACTTTATCAATTTTAGATGTTATGCCTACTAGCAATACTAAAATGTATATCATATAAATAGGGATGGATTGCAATATGGTATTTATGAGTTATGATGTTCCACTATAGTTAAGAACTTACCTTTCTAATTTTCCAAATAAAAATGTATTCCTTTTAATTTCCTTTATGAGATAAAGGAATACCTAAGTAGGTTGGTTAAAAATATTAATTTTAAATCCTAAAAATATCCATAATAATTTATTTCATATGTACGGTAGTATTAATAAAAATAATGTATTTTGTAGTTTTAACCAACTATATAGTAGCCCTCTCATAGCAAGTTAATATTGATTAAATATTTATGGCCTCACATGCTAAGGAATGATACAAAAGAAAAACATCATCAAACAATTGGAGATGAGATTTGAAGAGACCATTTGCAACCTCAATACCTTTGATTTTTCCTATCCTCTTTACCTTTGTGGAAGATCTTCCCAATACCTTCATAATAATAATGCACAGATATGGAGATAATAGATCACCTTGGAAGAGTCCACAAGATGACTTAAAGTAATCAAAATGAGAACCACTAATAAAAATAGAATATTTTGTAGTACTATAATAATATTTAATCCATTCACACCAATTTTATTTCAAACAAAACATTTTTAGAATATCATGTAGAAAATTCTAGTAAAATCTATCATATGATTCATCCTTATCAAGCTTCATAAGCATACCTAGTTTTTCATGGAATTAAGAGAATATATGACCTCTTATAAAATAATTGCATCATTAAAAATTTGTTTACCATGAACAAAACTACCTTTTTTCCTCTAAGATAACACAATCTAGAATACCTTTCAACATGTTTGCCATAATTTTTAAAATGATCTTATAAATCATATTACAAAGGTTTATTGACAAAAATGATCAAAATATTTTCTTTCCTTTCCTAGTAACAAAAAATATAAGTGGCATTGATCTCATTTATTGTAACCTTCCTTTTATAGGCCTCTTCAACTGCAATTGAAATATCGCTCTTTAATAAATCCTAATTTTTCTTAAAGAAAATTACAAGAAATTCATTGGGACTAGTACCTTATTAGGACAAAAAGAGAAAACTAGTTCATAGATATCAAATTTACCAAGATTTCATTTTTTCATATGTGATAATTGATGAAGTAATATATAAAAGTTTTTTTTTTTTTTGCTTCATATTACTAGTATCTGATAAAAATAATTTTGAAATAATTAATTGCTTCTTTCCTTGTATCTTCATGTTCCTCAATAACTCCTCCATCTAGAGTTAAAATATTTTTTATTTGACAAAATATTTTTTTTGTAACATGATTTTTTTTTTTTGCATTTCTATCTCCTTCCATGAGCAATTTCTCCCTATATTTTTGGAACAAATATAACTCATTTTTAAATGCATTATGATAATAAAAAAATAATTATTTTTTCTTTCATATAATAATCTTAGTCCATTCTATTAATTTCTACTATCTCTTATAAATTTTTGAGCTTAGATTCAATTTCTTTTTTTTCAATATTATCAAAATATTTGAAAATCCAAATCTTCATTTGTTCTCTTAAATATTTCATATTTTGAACAAAATTATTTTTTTTAAAGTTTTTACTACTCTGACTACAAAAACTATTCACTTAAACAAGTTTGGATGTAGATTTAACAACATCAGAATCCATCCAATAAATCTAATAAATTTTATTTAAATTATAGCACATGCACAACATACCACTTTTGGGTTCAAGACTACTGCAACTAGACTTCCTAGTAGGTGATATTAGCTAAATCTTGTAAACATGTCATTGAGTGCTATCAACTATCTCATTTATCGTCCATGTTTACCAACATGAGGATTGAACCATGGTGAGGGTTATCCTCTAGGGACAATAACACCTAGAAGGGGACGTTTTCTTTCCTTATCCTTCATATTCTATACCTTCGACATCTAGTTGACTTGGGTATTCACAATGTGAAAGTACTCAACATAATTATGCCTTAGTGACTAACTGGTATTTCCCTTGTTCTTGGAAGCAATTAGCACCATGTCCATTATATGACCTTGGTCTTCATTAATCCATACCTTTGCACCTCATAAAGTTTTATCCCATACCAAAACCTATGTCCATTTTATTGGCAAAGTTTGAGAGGTATGGTTTTATCATTGTGCTCAACGAAATCAACCTAGAAAAATTATCCCATACCACTTTTCTATTCTGAGCTAACCAAGTCTTTTGTTGACCAATCATATTAGATGCGATTTGTTTTGATCTATTTTTGTGCCTTCCTACACACTTCTATTCCTGAATGAATATATGAGTTAATTTATTTTTGTCTAGCCTTACCAAAAGTCCATAGGTTTTTCTTAGAAACAAATTGATCTAACAAGTTATTTCAAATATTTTGGTTGGCTCTATCTCTTCTTAAAACATCCTCACTTAAAATAGTTTAATGGTTACTCCTTCTAAAGAAGTCCGCTACATTGCACCATTAAAAGGTATTTTAAAAGAACTAAGAAAGTTCTCTAACTCCTAAGGTCTTTTTTTAAAAAGAAGAATAAGGAGTTGACTCCATCACAAACCTAATTTCTTTGGTTAAATAAAATGTAGTTACGCGAAGCTAGCCCACGATGTTCCAAGAATATACAAGTTTTTATTTTCAGCTACATTTAAACAATCTCGTTTCTAAAAAAACACCCACACCCGATGTCACCTGTCTTCCTACAATTATCATTTCAAAAACATTGTCGAACATCCACTGCATTCTTGAATATATATTTTAATGCAAAAATAAAGCATAAATAAACATGTTCCAAGATTTCCCAAACATATTTTCAATATTATCTAATAATAATAAATCAATATATAATGTGATTCCATTAAACATTATGTAAAATACATATTAAATCACATAATGAATATAGCCCACTATGTAGTTACACGAAACTAGCCCACTATGTTCCAAGAATATACAAGTTTTTATTTTCAACTACATTTAAGCAATCCCGTTTCTAAAAAAACACCCACACCTGATGTCACTTGTCTTCCTACGATTATCATTTCAAAAACATTTTCGAACATCCACTGCATTCTTGAATATATATTCTAATGCAAAAATAAAGCATAAATAAACAAGTTCCAAGATTTCCCATACATATTTTCAATAATATCTAATAATAAGAAACCAAGAGATAATGTGATTCCATTAAACATTATGTAAAATACATATTAACTCACAGAATGAATTTGAGTACATAAGCACGCTTTTAATTTCATTCACACAAATCTACTACAATGCTCTATATCTTATTTATCAGATGGATTCAATAGTACATAGTTTTTGACATTTATTTTCTTCTCATAAGAACGTAAGAGGTGATAATGATATGAAATGATTAGTGTTTACAGTACACTTGTCTACACAAGATGAACACTAATGCTGCAATACGAAAGCCAACAATGCAAACTACTAAATAATTTATGCCTATGCAAGAGCTTAATTTAAATGACCACAAGAAAGATTTTATGTACATTTTTTTGTGCTTCAAATATTCTACAACATGGTTTCCATCTATCATCTTGTGTTCAGAACTTCTTCACATTGTCCACTCTAAACTGCAGTTCATTTTTTCATTCTAGATTCTAAAATAAACCACTGGGGGATCAGATACGACTCTTCATGATCATGCAACTAACATGTATTCTAGATTTAAAAAAACAAGATTCACAAAAAAATATTTTAGACTTATCTAATCCCCTCTCACGAGAAAGCACCAGGCTATGATTCTAGTTTATTCAAATGAGTTTTTCCATTTCACAATACTTCAACTACAAGCTTATGCTACTAATTCATAGCAGCATTTTTTTTCATAATATTCACTATACCATACTACAACATCCATCCCATTCCAGCTATCCATTGCATTCTTTTATTTTATTACACAACAAACATAATAATTATATTCAATTTCTTTCACGCACAACCAATGTGTCTATTATATTCAGTCATCTTACACACAACAAGCGTTTTAGTGGTGGTCAACTTGTTTCACACTCCTTTCACACAGAGTAAATGTTTCAAATGCTCAACTCGTTTCACACATAGCAAGTGAAATAATTTTAAACAACAAGACTTTGATATTTAAGGTAACCAAACTTTTTCCACTGCCACCATTATTTTTTACATATGTGACAATAGATTATAAAAAACTCTATGCCCACATAATCTGTAAGTCATATATTTTATTTCATGAATAGTACATTTACCCAACTATTTCATTTCCACACACGGGTTTCGTATTCACATATCAATGGCTCAACAATCATGAAAATAATTCTATGAAAATTTCCATATAGCATGACTACACAATTACGAACCTGTATCCATGCATTTGAACTACAACAATTTTTTATTATAAAATATTTTTCTTTGTTCAATTCACTGCTTGCATGCTCCTTTCCTCATTTCATTCTACTCAAATGTGCTTCCCAACTTTTTCCCCTATCCTTATTCTCAATCGAAAGCACTTAATTCTACATGATGGATTTTTCCCATATTTTTGGCATACCTCCATAACCAAAAACAATAACAATGCACGTTCCACTAGCATGGGGTTATTAATCTCATGGAGTTTCAAAACAATAATTATTCTCTTCTCGAAGTTCAACCAAAACAACAAGCAAAAGAATAATAAATACTTTTCACCCTTTACAAGCAATGGTTGGGAAAACACTATGCTTTATGTGTAGATAATTTTGGTTGTCATCCCACCAATGCAATCCACCATCAAAGCCATAAGTGGAGTCACTCTCCCCCTTATATTCCCACGACAACTTAATACATAATTAAAATACATGAAAACGAACAATCAACACAACCATCATAACTTTACAAAATGTTTCTTTTCCTTTCAAAAAGGTAAGGGATGAAATAATCATTTTTCTTTATATTTATTTTTTTAAATAAAAATCACCTTTCACTAGTATCAAGACAATATAAGGGTGAAATTTAATTCAAACTATTTAAAGGGAATTTCAAGACTAACACACCTTATTTACCTCCTTTAATCACACAAGTCAACAATGGAATATTTCATGAATTAGGCATACACACACATGCAACAATTACAACCAACCATATGCCTTTTCACACTAGTGGCTCCCATCATCATTGCCACAAAAAAATATTTCTCATGCATTGCCCACATGCAATATTAAAAATAATTTTAACTCACACAATAATACACCTGAATGATATTCGTATGTGAGTTTTCATGTGCTCGCGAGCCAAATCATCACTTCTCCACAACCATCAACAATATCTTGTATCACAATAAAAGGTAATTATTAACATATTTTATTATTTTTATTTAACCATGCGAGGAGGGTCATTACATCCTTCCCCACTAGAGATAAACATAGTCCCTATGTTTTAAGCTATGTGAAGTAAAAGATAATATTATGAATATTTTTTTTAATGCAATAACACTAAATCAAATTTCACTTTGCCATTTGATCCTAATTATTGCCAATATTTGTTTTATCATAAAGAAAATACACCAGTTCCTTTATGATCACCATATTATCACATCATTGATTAATTCATAAAGGAAATTAAATACACATTTCTATTGTAGTCCATACATGAACCATATCAATACCAAAATAGTCATGATTTACTCTACCCAGTAGTTCATCAAATATATTTGATACACAGTCTCAAAATTTTATCATAGTCTTATGAAAATTTTCCTTCTAATCAAATAAATAAGGAAATTTTTGTTTCATAATTGCTACATCTTCCCATATAGCATTTCGGTCTGAGTAGTGGTCCCACTTGACTCGATATTACTCTATATTTTATTTTCTCAAATTATTGGTTAGGAACCCAAGCAGGCGGATAGGATGCACCTCATTCCTTAATTGATTGGTCATTTGTATATTGGAAACATCCAAAACATGAGTAGGACCAAAAATATATTTTCTAAAGAGAGACACATGAAAGACATTATGGATCTTGGATAAGCTTGGTGGTAGAGCTAATATATACGCAACAAGGCTTATCTTTTCTATGATATCAAATTGACCCACATATCAAGAGTCAAGTTTGGAATATTTTATTGAAATTTTGGTTGGATTAACACTTAAGAATACTCGATCTCCCACTAAGTATTCCCTTAGTGTATGTTTGAGGTCTGCATAGATATTTTGGTGATATACAACCTATTTTAGCTTCTATTGAATTCATTTTAATTACTCTTCCATCTCTCTTATCATTTTTGGTCTTATCACTACCCGATCCTCTAGATATCCCAAGATAAGAAAATTCTGCACCTTCTTGTATACATGACTACAAAGGGTGTCATACCTAGTGAAGCATGGTATTTGTTGTTACAATAAAAATCCACTAGGTATAAGTAGTCTTCTTACTTAGTATGTTGATTCATGTAGTATATTTGTAGCATATACTCAAGAACTTGGTTCATCCTTTCAGTTTGACCATCGTTTTCTAGGTGATAAGTTGTATTGATGTTTAATTTGGTCCCTAATGTTCAATGCAATTCTTGCCAAAATTCAAAAGTGAAACGAGAATCCCTATATAATATTATAACCTCTAGAAAGTTGTAAAGCCTTACCACTTCCTTGGAAAACTTACTTGCTACAATAATTGCATCATCTTGCACATTACCAAGTATAAAATGTGTGACCTTAGTTAATTTATCCACAATTACCATAATTGCATCATGCTTGAATCTTGTTTTAGGCAACCCCACTATAAAATCCATTGACACTACTTTCCACTTCTGCTTGGGTATCTCATGTGGATATAGTTTTCTAGCTGGATGCAAGTGATTCACTTTAACCTTCTAAAATTCCAAGAATCTGGAAACATAATTTGCAATATCTTTTTCATACCAGACCAAAAATATGCTTTCTTTAGATTCTCTCAAATATTTGCAATTCTTGGATGCACGGGATAGGGAGTATTATGAACCTCTCTAAGGATTGTTTCCCTCAATCCTCCCAGGTTGGGTACCACCAACCTATTCTTAAAATAAATTAGATCATCCCTCCAAATAAAATTTGTATCCTTATTTGCTTTATGTCCATCTACTCCTATATATAATTGGTAAAGTTATCCTTTTCTTGCCAAGTCTTAATTTGATCTAATAAATCATATTGACATTTAGTCATTGCAATTATGCACCCTCTTTGACTCAAAGCATCAACAACCTTATTCTCTTTACCCTTAATATATTCAATCCCAAATTCATAACTTGCTAAAAAATCTAGCCAATGTCATTATCTAGCATTTAGAAAGGGTTGGGTAAATATATATTTCACTCTCTTAGTATGTCTTTAGCTCAAATGTTTTTCCTAGAAGATAATTTCACTAAACTTTCAGAGCATGCACCACCACTGCCAACTCTAAATAATGAGTGTTATACTGGACTTTGTGCTTCTTAAGTTTTCTAGACTCATATGAAATTACTGCATCTCCTTGAGTCAAAACTCCTAACCATTTGATCAAAGCATCTATATAAACTATAAATTTCTTATTAGGATCAGGTAATTGTAGGATTAATGCAATCATCAATCTTTATTTAAAAACTTGAAATGTCTCCTCACACTGATCTATCAACTTGAAGCTTTTCCATATTATCCAAAGTTTCATAATGGGCTGGGAAATTTTTGAAAACCCTTTGAAAAATTGCCTATAATATATTTGCAAGTCCCATAAAACTTTGCACTTTTGTGACACTAGCAAGATTTGTCCAATAAAATATTGCCTCTATTTTCTTAGGATCTACTCCAATTCCTACCACAGAGACAACATGTCTGAGGTATTGAACTTGTGAAGTTTAAAACTCACATTTTGAATTTTTTTTCAAACAATTGATTCTTTCTAAGAATCCCAAGCACCAACTTTAGATGCTGGTCATGCTCATCTTTATTTTTGGAGTAAATCAAAATATCATCCAAAAATACTAGAACAAATTGTGAAGACAAGAACACGACACTTAAATAACAACAAGAAATCAAATAACACAAGGAAATACAAAGATTGCACAAATGGATATATTCAATAAAATGGGGGAGCCAATGAACTCCTTTTTTACAATCAGTACTCAATGTGAGTAATTGATACAATGATTTACAACGGCACTAGGGTTATCTAAAACCCTAGCAATAACAAAAAAGTGTCTTCAGATTTGGTGTGTCCTTGCTTCCAACAGGTTGAGTGGGCTTTGAGTATCCAATGTGGGGCCACTTCAGCTTCAACAGTTGTTCAAAAATGTGTATAACTTGGATATCTGCATACACAAAAATAGAACAAGAGGGTTAGTAATAACTATGAGGGATCCATAGTGTGAGATCCTCAGACATCAATAAAATCCTAGTTAAAAATGAAGTCAGAAAGTATGCCAGATCAACAAATTATGAGATAAAATACATTCAAATGAGATATACCTTGCTTTCATTTCATTACTGGAGATTGTGTGATGCAGCAAGCTCAGATTTGCATTTCTATAGTTACAGCAGGATCGAATGCGCACTTGGTAGGCTCTAACACAAGCTTCACAGGCTCTGGTGTACACTTGTGGGATACAACAGGCTCTAGAGATCACCTACAGAATACAACAGGCTCTGGTGAGCACTTAGTAGGCTATGTAGTGAGCCTCATAAGCTTTGGAGGGCGCCTGTGGGTTAGGGCAAAATCTGCAAAAGCAGATCTAGGGAGTGGGGACGAATGCGATAGATGGATGGGGGCTACGACGACGATGGGGGATGGTTTTCAAGATTCTATGCTAGGGCTTCACCAATAATTCCTCCAGGGTGCAATTTCTAATCTCTAGGTTCCAGTTCCAGGGTTTGAGCATTTACAAATACCCTTATTTATAATCCAACCTAGGGTTTTCTTAGGGTTTTAGCCTTGCACTTTTAATCGTGTGGCTAAGATTAAATTAGATCCTAAGGTTGAGATTACTTTTTGAATGTGGCATGGATTAATGAAGATGGATGGTGGAGATTAAATTAAATCAGACGATTATGGTTAATTAAATATATATATTTTATAATAAATATATTATAATATAATATAAAATATTATATTAAATATAAAATAATATTAAAATAATCCCAATAGGGCTAGGAAATGGCGGCAAAGGGCTAAATTGGGCCTTTTGAAGGCGGAAAAGGTTGATGGTGGACAAGTGGGTGGTGGTATGGTTAGGATGGATGATTAGTGGTTGTAATTTGATGTCTACAGATGCCCCTTTTTGTACCATGTTGTGTGAAACACAATATGGTGTAAAAATACGAGACACCTGCTTGGGCTATGGGCACATAAGCAGCTTCTCTCTATTGTTGGATTTGAACACTAATGTTGAAGATAAAAGAATAAAGAATTTTTGGAATTTTGTAGCTTACCCCCTCAATTGGCGAATGAGTTACAAATGTATTTCACAAGCCAATTGAAAATTTTGTGCAAATAATGAATGATGTAGTGGATTTGTGCAATGGATGAATTAATGATGTGAAATGCAGATGTGATACTGTTTTTGCCCCAACAGTGGGAAAGGGGTTGGTCTATAAGACCATGCAAAATATGGATGATGTGAATGATATAAAATGTTATACCGTTTATGCCCCAATGGTTGAGAGGGGGATTTATCCAGTGTAGATGTTTATGATCGTGTGAGATGTATCCAGTCATGGGAGAATCATAATGTAATGTGGTTGCCCCATACTTTGGTTTGATTCGATGTTGTTGAATAAGCTACCGTAATGGCATCATTGAGTATGAAATATATGAAGATGTAGGCTAACTTAGTCAATGCAGGGGTTGGATAATGACTGTGGAAATTTCTTCATCAATTTCATTATGAAACCAATCAAGCTTATCAGTGTCATATATTATGACTATTTTCAAGTGAATGAGTGTTTGAAATTTTGGTTATCCATGTTTTCATGCCCCATGGAAGAGGACATCAATGACTGCATTTTAGCAAATTGTCCTTGAAAAGGTTGTATTCCCAATTTTGGGTGCCAAATATGATTGTGATCTTTGATGATGAGATAATTGAATTTGATCATGGTCAAGTTTCCTTATTGTAGATTATTCATCTTATCTAAATTGCATTGATTGATATCACTGCAATCACCAAGTTTATAGAATAACCTACTAGATACAAGGTTCACTTGAATACTGGATAGATTATGGATGATATGATTGATGAAAATGAAATATGCTGATGGAAGAAAGCTTGATGGATGGTGGTTATGCTTTCACAAAATGTGGTGTTAGTTGATGTATGATTTGCAGCTTGTGCTTATTTGAGTTGTTCATTTTGCACATAACTGAGTGATTTATTGATTGAATGAACTCCAATATTTGCAAAATTGTGTGAGATGATGCAAAATATGGTGTAGAATGATCAGATGTGGGTTTTGTGAAATTTTGGATTGTTTTTCTACATTTTGTGCCTTGATTTGTGGAGTTTGAATATTTGATTCATTCTTGAAAATTATGTATGCAAAACGATTTATGTTTTTAAAAAACCTTATTTTATGATGTGCATGATGTGTGGATGAAATTTGGTGAATTTTGGGGGAGGTATGCTACTATTTTAATTGATTTTGTCTTTGTGCCATTTTGTTGCCAGGCACATGGTTGTGCCTGTGGTGTCCTGCAAGCGTGCAGGTGCTCCTAGGTGCATCAGCAGGTGCCCTAGTAAGCCTACAAATTCACAGGCATAGACCTACACCTGAATGCACTAGGTAAAGCTATAAATAGCTTTTTGAGTTAATCTTAAGGCTCATTATTGCGTTTGGTACTTTAAGAATCTATGTTTGAGGGGTGGAGTGACTTTGAGAACTTAGTGATGAAAGTCAAAAACTGCATGGAAGCTATGGCGGCGGAGGGATTGAATGCAACTGACAGAGCTGAGGCACCATTTGCCTCTGTAATGTTTAAAAATACTTTTATCACATGTGCATTTATTATTATTTTATTTATATATTTTTCAATGGTATTAATGAAATTGTTTGTTGCTACAATTGAGGGACATAGAGCCTCAACATCAGTTTTCTCCTCTCATTCCTTGGATGAGGAAGAAGTTGAAGGTTGATGACTGGGAGTTGTTGGGGAAGGTGGGCCTGGAGGGTATGGTAAGGCTAGATGTGGTGAGGGACAACAAGGGGTATCTCTTAGCTTTGATAGAGAGATGGGACTCGGATAGGGGGATGTTCTAGATACTGACTGGGGAGGCTATCGTTACACTTGAGGATGTATACCACATTCTAAATGTGTCAGTAGAAGGGGAAAAGGTGGTGGGAGGCATAGATGGGAGACGAGGGTATATGCTATTTGAGCATGTACAAGGAAAAAAATTTGGATGCACTCCCAACCTTGATCATGTTCATGTTAGTGAACAAAGTGTTACCCAATAGCACAGGTTTTAGGTTCCCATGGAACCTATTAGAGTTTGTGGGTTATTTGTTGAGGGATCCCCATGAGTATGTATGGGCACCTGCATTATTGTCATAGTTGTACCAAGAGTTGTATAAGGTGAGTTGAAGGAAGAGGAAGGGGATTGGGTGCAACTTCCTCCTTCAGTGTTGGGCATGGGATAACTTTACGATAGCTCAGCTTGAGGGGTTGCCATGTGAGTCATGGAAAATGGGGGTACCTTATGCTAGGTATTAGGTAGTGACATAGGAGGTTCAATCAAGTCGAGAGGTGCAAACTAGTTAGTGGTATCAAGATATGTGGTTGGGGTTGACGCAAGCTGATGTGGTATGGAGACAATGACGAGGAGGCCAATGGGATGGTGATGGTGAGTAGCTACATCGGATGAGGCTTGCTTAGTGGTTGGTTGGGTGAAGGGATGAGGATGTGGAGTACTTCCAGTACTCATGAGTGTTGAGCCAATTTGACTTGCCTCAGTGTGTGCTAGATGAGCTGATGTATTGGCACTGACAAGATGAGGGGATGTTGTCATGTGCAGAGCCATGGCGAGTGGTGAGTGAGGATGATGAGTATATGGAGATCCCTGATGTAGATGATTTTGGGGTGACTACGAAGTATGTGGAGTGTTTTGGTGCCCAACCAGTATGGGTACCAAAGATTATGGGTGATGAGGCGACAACTACGATGTCAAGGGTGACTCAGCAGGCTCTAGATATGGGGTTGGTCGAGGAGGAGAGGGAGGATGATGATGAGGGGATGTATGAGATCTCTGAGGTGGCTAGGTTGCGGTCTGAGTTGGAGCAGCTTCATGAGGAGCTCGAGGTTATGCTCAAGACTCATAGGGAGTCGCAGGCTACTCTAGCTCAGTTGGAGGTAGAGTGGGCAGCAACTATGGCTAGTGATCAGGCTACAGTCACAACTTTAGGTAGAGATGTTGACGAAGGAGCATTGACATCAGATGGACTTATGACATATTTGGGCTAGTGAGGTATATGCACATTCCTTGGAGGATGTGTGTATGTAAAACCATATTACATTACCGGATCCTCCTTCTTCTTCTATGACTGAGCCATCTAGGCATACTGAGTCTAGGCATAGTACTAGGTCAAGGGCTCCTACTATGTCTCATGGGTCCTCTCATAGACATTAGCTTAGTGCTTAGATGCACTATTTTGTATATGAGCCTTGGTGCTCCCTTATAGCCTCTTTGGAATTCATTCTATATGTGATTTATATATATATACATGGCCTTTTATATATTTGTGTTATATTTTGTGTGAATGCTTTTATGTTTTATGCAATTTGTGTTGAATGTTTTATGTATGCTTAATGTAGGCTAATCATGATGTGTATGCATAATGCTTATATGGATGATTAATGCAAGTTAAATGCATAATGAATGTGAACTATATGAAAGGAATGCATAGTGTTCGAATGATATTTTTATAGTTTAGAAATTTTGTTGTCCATTATTTGGCAATCGAGGGTACTAAATTTATTGGCATTTGTGCCACTTGAATTTTAGCGAAGACATGGAAGCAGATATGGATGTTGATATGGAAGAAGATATGGATGTTGATATGGAAGAAGATATGGATGTTGATATGGAAGAAGATATAGATGTTGATATGAAAGAAGATATGGATGTTGATATGGAAGAAGATATGGATGTTGATATGAAATACTGAAATGTTTTCAAAGACTCAAACATACTAGTGTCATCAACCAAACTCACTAGGGTTGTTTAACTTTATTTAGGACCAAATGTGTGTGTGAGTAAGTTTCAATTACCAAGTCTTGTGTATGACAATGACCCTATCCAATCAAGCACCAATGTGTGTGCACGTGATATTCATTAACCCATTATGAGTAAGTGAAAGCATCAGGATACGGAATCCCATAGGTGTACCGGGTGTGGTGCAAACAAAAGCATACGAAATGCTAAGTCCTACAAATGAACAAAGGACTAAAGTGCATGAAAAGGGGAAAACAAATGAACTGAAATGAGATATAAAGAAAATGTAAAGTGCAACCCTTATTTTTATTAATTTTTCTTTGAGACTAGGTTACAATACGTCTCCTTCCTTTTTAGGAGCTAGGAGCATTAGATATAGTTTTGTTACACCACGGATGGTACGCTTCCCTTCGGGATCTTCCGCATGCCCACATTTGAAATGGGCAGGCCAAACGTCGCCGCCACTTGCATGAATGCATCTGTAGTTCCTTGCTATCCCTCCGATGTTGAGATCCTATGTTCAAAGAAACAACAAACGATTAATAGCACCTACGGATGGAGGGAAATATGCAATCCCCAAGGCCTCCGATTAATGCATGCATGAAATAATTAAAATGGTAATAAAAACATGTTAGAATAAGATGAAATTTGTACAGAAGCATGCAAACACTATCAGGAACACACTGCAAAAGGAACAGTCGAGAAATCTATTGTAGATTTCTAATCGCTCCGGGGTGGGACGATTAGGACTGTCATAAAATGTCAAAAAGTGACCTCCTAAATGTCCCATCCAGAGGCCTCCAAAACACCTACAAAGTTGGGGTTAGGAAAAATAGGGCATTTTGAGACGACCCAGAAGGTCGGATTTTGCAGATTCAGCCTCGATCGCCCTGTATCCGAAGATGCTCCCTATATGTTAGTGAAAGTGAAAAACAATGAAAACACAGTCAAAACTCATCAGAATGACATGAAATTTGAATGGTAGCATATATGAATGACATAAAATAAAATGCAAAAGAAATAGTGAGTAAATATACTACAAATTTCTAATCACTCTAGGGTGGGGCGATTAGGACTGCAGTAGTGTGGGGGGCACCCGGGGGCAGGACGCCCACCGTTTGGGGCTTGGTTTTGACACCAATCCACTTGGGATGGGTCCAAAACCTCCTAGGGGGTTGTGTCAAAAAATTGGGTGGGGTATTGTGGCCAAATGTTTGGGTTTTGGGTCCAGATTGTGCTTCCAATGTTCACCCAATAACCTCCCTTCCAAAAGAGAGATCAAGGATGTAAGAAGCACAAGTGAGGGGTGAGGATGTAATTTGGTAGCACTCCATTGCTCCAAATGCTCCTGCTCTATTCTTTTTTTGGGGTGAGAAGACTCACCATTTTATAGACCTGAGGGTCTCTTGTGAATGAGCATGCAGAGGTGCCACTTGGCCATCATGCCTTGTCAAGGGAGAGAAGATTCCTCCCTGATTAAGGGCTCCATGACTACCTCTATGACTACCTCTTTGAGCTCAAAAATGCTCACTCGCACTCCCATGCATTGAAGGTGGAGTTGAGTGGTGGATCTGAGCTGCCATTTGTCAAGGTTTGACCTTTTTCCCATCAAACCTGCTATTCACCCCACCCTAGAGTGAATGCTGCTAATCGTCCCGGGGTGGGACGAATACCAGTTTGTAATCATCCCAGGGTGGAACGAGTAGGGAGCAGAGTGCCTGAAAGGTGCCAAATTGACCTCTGACCTTCCAAAACTATTGTGGGAGTGGTTAGGACCACTTTTTAACCTCTAGGGGCTGCCCTAGGGGCTATGTATGTCAATTTGATCAGTGCTTGTCATCACATAATCGGATTGGTGCTATTTTGGTGTCTATAGATGCCCCTTTTTGGGATGTGCTATGCGTGGCATAGTGTTGAGCAAAAATAGATAACCAAAGCACTAATGATTAGGGTTTCTTAGTAACCTAACCAAATTTTGATGCCCCAAGTATGGAAAGGGCACGCATTCTTGAATCCTTGCTTCTGACGAGCTAAGGAGCTTAATTCAAGTGTTAACCTTTTTCGGTGAGGTGTTACTTGATCTTGGACATTGTTCAGTCATGAATAGGCAAAGGGCACAACCTTTTGTCTATGGGAACCTTGAGTTCATGATTCTAGAATGCCAAGTGTTTGATCAAGCTTGTGATAATTGCTTGTTTGCTACCCCAAGCAGGAGCGTGATTGTCTTTGTCAATGATTCTTTGAATGCATGCCATTTCCTTGATTGGGTGTGTATTTGTTGGTTGGTGACTAAGTGTGACTACCCCCTCAAGCGATGAATCGATGAGGGAATGACCGACATGAGAAAAACGACGAGTCGCTTGACCCAAGATGACTTTTGTAAGGGTGCCTTCAGTTGTTTTTCATTGAATGCTTATGCAATTTTCCAACAATCTGACCTATTTTTGGTGGGTTTTAACCCTTTTTGTGACGCATTTTGGGGCTAAAATTGTCAAAAATTCATCCTCCCGTGGAGCGGTCCGGCTATGGTAGCCTTCTTAGGGAGTAGGATATTGATAATTTGTGGCCCTGACGTCTGTTTTGTATGCCAATAACATCAGGTGCAAAGGCACCTTTGTTCGGCAATGTTATTGCTATTTTTGGGTGGGTTTGGACCCTTTTTGTGACGCCTTTTGGGGATGAAATTCTCGAAAATCCATCCTCCCGTGGAGTGGTCCGGCTATGGTAGCCTTCTTAGGGAGTAGGATAGTGAGGATTTGTGACCTCAATATTAGTTTTGGATGCCATGAAGCGCAGGCGCAAAGGTGCCTTTGTTCAACAATTTTATTGCTATTTTTGGTGCATTTTGGATGCAGTTTTTGTTGTTTTTTATTTTCTTGCTCTGTAATCGTCCCAGGGTGGGATGAATACCAGTTTTGTAATCATCCTAGGGTGGGACGAGTGCTAACTAGAGTGCTCATCCCAGGGTGGAACGATTACAAGCCTAAAAGCCTATATAAGGGCCAAAACTAGGTTTTGGGCTCATTTGCACTTTGTTTTTTGGCGATTTGGAGCTGTGAGGAGGAGGTCGAGTCTGCGTAGCGGAGCGCTGTCGAGATTTCATAGATACCATGAGTGCACGGACCGGATCGTCGAGTGGTAGAGCCGAGGCAAGACCGGTAGGTGCTCCTGCGCTTTATTTTGTTGTTTTTATTTTACAGTTCAAAACCGTAATTTATTTTATATTTCGTTTTTTCGTTTAAACTAAGATCAAAACCCTAGTTTAATTGTTCTATATTTGTATTTTGTTGCATTTTTTTAAACTAAGATCAAAACCCTAGTTTAATTTTTTTATTTTTTTTTTATTTTTGTTTTTTAGTTTAAACTAGAGTTAAAAACCCTAGGTTAAAATGTTGTTATTTTGTTTTTTGTTTAAACTAGAGTTAAAAACCCTAGGTTAAAATTTTGTTTTATTTTGTTGTTCATCGATTTTTTTGTTTTGAATGTTTATACTGTACATTTGGTCAATTTTGTTGTACAGTTTATTAAATTTTTTTGTTGTACAGTTTGTATACATTGTTGTATATGTGTTTTAGTTTTGTATAGTTTTATTTGATGATCTATACTTTTACTGTACAATTTTTTTGTACTTTGTTTTTTTTTTTTTTTTTTAGTTTAAACTAAGGTTAGAAACCCTAGGTTAAATTTTTTTTGATTTGTTTGTTTTTTTATTCAAAATAAGATTAAAAACCCTAGTTTGCAATTTTGTAATTTGTTTTTTGTACAGTGTTTTTTTTTTGTCTATACAGTTTATTTGAATTGTAGAATGTTTTTGTTGTACATTTTGTTAATGTTGCTTGTACAACTTATTTTTGTTGTCATGTTTTAATGTTTTTGTGTTTTTTGTTTTGCAGGTGGTGAAGAGTCGGTACCATCAACCGACGATATTTTTTGAAGCATAGGAGGCGCTGACTATGGTGGACTAGGAGTGGCTTGATGCCCTTGGGCTCAAGTAGGTGACTCGGTTAGAGCCTGTGGTGGGGGATCGGGCATATCTGACTGCCCTGATCAATTTGTGGGATCCTCACATCAACACCTTTCATCTCCCAACATGGGAGATGACAGTGACTCTGGAGGACGTTTATCGGATTCTACATATTCTGATAGATGGGCTGCCCATTTCGACTACTCCTCGTGATCAGTGGATGATGGTGCTGACACGGTGCTTTGGGAATGCGATGGATATGGAGGTGGATGAGGCAATGGAGAGGGAAGAGGGGGACTGCCTGATTGGCAAGATTTTGGTGAGGGTGCAAAGGCATCAAGGGAGGGTTGGGGAGCTCCACTCGATGATGCGGATATGGTGGAGGTTGACGACTTGACTGGGGATGACCTAGGGGTTTCGGAGCAGCCGGATATACAGGACATTCTGGAGTAGTGGGTGCTGGAGCAACCCGTCGTCCCAGAGATGCCCATGCCTCAGGCAGTCCCAAGGGACATGGAGGCTAGGTATCGCACTGAGATAGCACGATTGGAGGATCTACTATGAAGATGATATGAGGAGCACATGGAGGTTCTACAGGAGAGGGATCTCCTACGGACTCAGTTTGTGGAGTGGGAGAACGCATTGGCTACGTACCACCGACGGTATGGGGACATAGATGCTTCGTGGGAGAGGGATCTCCTACAGACTCAGTTGGCACAGCATGATGACGCATTGGCTGCATACCATCGATGGGAGGTGGATTGGGTCCGACATCGGTTGGATTTGGAGGCAAAGATTATCCGCCTCGATGGGCAGTTACCTGAGCTCACTAGAGGTGGATCTTTGCATCGAATGAGAGATAGTGAGACTAAGCAGTCTACTTCCTCTCGTCGCAGGCGGGTGGGTGAGGGTAGCGCTAGTGGGCGTGATGCGGGGGCTGGCAGCAGCCACCCTGAGAGGTCCCATAGGACCCACACCACTAGGGGTAGTTCCAGTCGCACCGATCCTACGTGATCATGGTGGCCGACTCCCTAGGCTTGGGGTTTTTGAGTTTTTGATGTTTTTGTGAGGTCAGAGGACCGACTTATTGTAGCCTACGGGCATTTTGGTGATATATATACATGACTTTCTTTTTGGTTATACACTTGTTATGATTTATTGTTACTTTTATGCACATTTATTTATGTTGATGTATGCATGTGTTATTATGAATGCGATGTTTCTAATTATATGATGTATGCATATGGAATGGATGGAATGATTTGTTGATAACTTGTCGGTGGCACCATAGACTGTACAAGATTTATTGGCTTTCTGTACTATGTGATTGCTTTGTGGAATGACTTTGCATGTGTAAATATATTTTTGTTTTGTATTTTTTGATGGTGATGCAAGAATGGACATGTACAACATTTGTTTTAGAATGTAGTTAAGGTTTTTTTGAGATTCAGATGTTTTAACTAACTAGCCAAGACTGTACATTTATCTCACAAGACTTTTGAACAAGGTACGAATCAGACTTGAGTTTGACCAAGTTATTTCACATCCCTGTGTGTGCGATTGAATTTGTTTATGTGGTATTTGTCAGGATACCGCCAGTGCTAGGTAGGCTGTCCACCAAACCTGTATTGAGGATCACCTAATTAGCTCCACTAACTCCTTTGTTGTATTTAGTAAGATTAATCCATAGGACAATCTAAGGTACCATAAGCTAGCTCATCCACATGCAAACATTGGTCTGCTCACATGCAAAGCTAATGTGATAGACATATCATCATGCGTTTAGGATACCACCATTGCCAGGTAGGCTGTCCACCAAACCCGTAATGAGGATCACCTAGATGGTTTTTTGAATGCTGAGAATTCTAGGGATTCAAGCTCAGGCGTCTTTCGGTTGCTCAACTTGTTGGGATACTTGCTCTCATACATAGTGATGAAAATCACTGTTTATTTTTCTCTTTTGTTTTTCTTTTTGAGCAAGGGGTTTGAATAGTGGTGATAACCACTATTATTTGATTTTGCATTTTAGGTTTCAAAGTTGAGCTCGTAGGTTTTTGGCTTGTGAATGGCATTGATCCCTTTTGGCTTTGGGGATGACTACCCATCCTATTTAGGGACGTGTAGTATGAATCCTTACGACTTTGGGGACCAAAGGTGATTGGGGATCTTATTATGTAATGGCATTGATATTTTAGGCCTTGGGGATGACTACCCATCCTTGTCATGGGCATGTAGTATGAATCCTTATGACTTTGGGGACCAAAGGTGATTGGGGATATGATTATGTAATGGCATTGATCTTTTAGGCCTTGGGGATGACTACCCATCCTTGTCAGGGGCATGTAGTACGAATCCTTATGACTTTGGGGATCAAAGGTGTTTGGGGTTTTTTGATAGTGGATTTTAACCACTATTTATTATGGGGAATTGGATGGGGAAGAGCTTGTCCTTTTGTCAATTCTCAGCATTCTCGAACCATTCGCACAGGGGGATGAGCAGGCTAACCTTTCACCTATGGTACCCTAGACTGCTTTGTAGGTTTCTCTTGCGTTCACACAACTTGGGAATTTTTTATGTGTTTTAACTTGTGTGGGGATGCTACGTAACGAGGTGTGATCCAAGTAAAACTCTACCTTTGTAAAATCTATCTGACTTCGTACAACATTTGACCAGAAATCTAAAGACAGCTGAATGACAAAAAACCCTAAAGACATTAGCAGACAACTGACTATGATAAAAAAATGTGGATGGCGTTATTCTGGATGGATGTGTTTACAAAATGGACTGAATGTGGAAAATGATGGAATTGCCTAGCAATTACAGTCTATGGTGCTTATGACGTGTATGACCAACAAATATGCCATGTATGGATGCGATGCCTAATGCAGTTTATTATATTTTTGTGTTTTGATTTTTAAGAGTATGCATGGAAGTGAGATGCAATTTTTTTTTTGTTATTTTTGATTATCTTTTGTTTTTGTTTGTTTTTGAATATTTGTTTTTGACCAAGCGATTGTGGGAACCCTTGGAGCTTTTGGTTTGACCAAAGAGTTTATGGATACCTTTGGGGCATTTTAGGTTGACCAAGCGATTGTGGGATCCTTGGAGCTTTGGTTTGACCAAGGGATGATGGGAATCCTTGGAGAATTTGGTTTGACCAAAGGGATTATGGGCACCTTTGGGGCATTTTGGGTTGACCAAGCGATGATGAGAATCCTTGGAGCTTTTGGTTTGACCAAAGGGATTATGGGCACCTTTGGGGCATTTTGGGGTTGACCAAGCGATTGTGGGAATCCTTGGAGATTTTGGTTTGACCAAAGGGATTATGGATACCTTTGGGGTGTTTTAGGTTGACCAAGCGATTGTGGAAATCCTTGGAGCTTTTGGTTTGACCAAAGGGATTATGGATACCTTTGGGGCATTTTAGGTTGACCAAGCGATTGTGGGAATCCTTGGAGCTTTTGGTTTGACCAAAGGGATTATTGATACCTTTGGGGTGTTTTGGG
Organism: Wollemia nobilis; assembly: GCA_028583015.1. Classification (NCBI taxonomy): domain Eukaryota; kingdom Viridiplantae; phylum Streptophyta; class Pinopsida; order Araucariales; family Araucariaceae; genus Wollemia; species Wollemia nobilis. Next base: position 417,114 of record JAQPPZ010000184.1, read on the forward strand.
TTGACCAAGCGATTGGAATCCTTGGGTGTTTTAGGTTGACCAAGCGATTGTGGGAATCCTTGGAGATTTTGGGGTGGGCTATGGCTCTCTAAATGTGGAATGGCCTCAAATGACTGATGTTCAAGGGTTCTAGTTCCTTGATTCCTTCAAGAGAGGCGAGTCGGTATGTTCTAGGTCCTATTTTATTGTCAATTACATAGGGACCTAACCAGTTTGCCATGAACTTGTCCCTTAGATGGGGTGGCAAGTTAGAATTTTGTTGGTTCTCTTTTAAGACCAAGTCACCAACCTAAAAGTCCCTCAGGTGAACTTTCATGTTGTATGCTTTCTTAAGTCACTCTTGATAGATACGTAAATGCTCGAGAGCATTGATGCATCATTCGTCGAGCAACGTAAGTTGGTCTAACTAGGCCTACCATGCAGTGTCATCATCGATGAACTCTTGCATTGATATGCGCAGGGAAGGTATTTCCAACTCGAGAGGCATGACTACCTCGGAGCCATACACCAACAAAAATGGAGTTGCCCCAGTGGGCATCCGAATGCTAGTGCGATAAGCCCACAAGGCAAGTGGGATTTGAATGTGCCAATCCTTATGACTATCTGTGACCATATTTTTAAGGATGGCAACTAGCATTTTGTTTGACGCCTCTGCTTGCCCATTTGCCTACGGATAATAGGGTGTCAAAAAACTATGCTGAATTTTGTACTTTGTTGTCAAAGCATGCACATATTTGTTCTTAAATGACGTCCCATTATCCGAGATGATCTTGGATGGAATACCAAAATGACATATGATGTTATGTAAAATAAACTCCGCAATGCGGGGTCCAATCGTAGAGGTAAGCAAAATTGCTTCCACCCACTTGGTGAAGTACTCTGTGGCCATTATGATAAACGTGTGATGACCTGACGACGTAGGGGAGATATTTTCGATTAGATCTAAGCCCCACTACAAAAATGGCCAAGCCGATTGGATCGACTGCAAGGCCTGAGAAGGTACGTGTGTCAAATTAGCATGGTGTTGACATTTCATGCACTTCCTTACATACACGCAACAATCTCGCTCTAAATATGGCCAATAATAGCCCATGCGAAGAATGCACTTTGCGATGGCCATACCACTGAAGTGGCCACCGCATGTACCATCGTGCACTTGGGTGATCACCCAAGTGGACTCCTGCTGGTCCAAGCAATGGAGGAGGATCCCTTCATAGCTTCGACGGTACAAAATGTCTCCTAGAAAGACATGTTTTGCCACTTTCTATTTGAATGATATTTTTGCGACGTGCGTCAATCCAAGTGGGAGGTTACCTAGCTTGAGGTAGTCTCTTATGGGTGTGTACCAATCCTGATGATCAAAAACCTCGATGGTATGAACTGCCAATCCCTCTTGAAGTTCATCCCTAGCAAAAGCTGAGTGGGAACGAACTTGTAAGAATAGCATTGTGTTGCTATTAAGGGGAATAGGGGAGAACAAGGACCCCCAATTGGCATGATTCAGGCCATCATGGATTCGAGAGAACCTATCCTGAGATGGTTCAATCTGGATCAGGTGGATTCCTGGCATTAGGTCAGAGCTTGCACGCTCCATCATGGATTGCGATAGTGTTTTGACTTGAATGGTTGTCATCTCACCAGAAGGGTCTTGCGGGATTAGTGACCCCAAGGAGGCCATAGTGTCCGCAAAATGATTCGATGATCGAGGGAGTGCCTCGATGTCGTACCATTCAAGCTTTTCTAGGAATTTATCCACAAGGGCTTTGTAGGCCTGCAGAACTAGGCATTTACATTGGAATACCCCTTTTACTTGGTTGACAATTAACAACGAATCACCAAAGATGTTCAAGCATTTGATGTTCATGGTGATGGTTTTATGAAGACCTATGAGCAAGGCTTCGTATTCGACATTGTTATTGGTGCATGGGAAATCAAGTTTAAATGATAGAGGCATTGGAGCCCCTTGTGGTGTGAAGAATACAATTCCTGTGCCACCCCCTTGCTCACATTTAGAACCATCAAAAAATAGGGTTATGTCGGCCTGTGACTTAGGCTCATCAGAATATGGCGATTCTGAGACATGGAAGACCCCATCATTGGGTAGCTCTACGGTCAGAGGTTGATCATCTTCGAGAGGAGCCTATGCTAGTTGATCGACGATGACTTGAACTTTGATGGACTTCTGTCCAATGAATTCGATGTCAAACTTCGTCAACAACATGATCCATTTCACCATGCGGCTACTATGATAAGTATGACTCATCATGTACCATAATGGATTCTCCTTAGACACAACATACATCATATTGCTTAGCATGTAATGGCATAGATTTTTGGTAGTAAATACCACTGCTAAGCATAGCTTCTCAACGTATGCATAGTTAAGTTCATAACTGACCAGGGTGCGGCTAAGATAGTAATTAGCCTATTCTTTATGTAGTTCATTTTTTTGGGCTAGCATGGCACCCAGTGCCACCTCAGTAGCTGAGATGTATAAATAGAATGGCACTCTTGGTCTAGGTGGTGCCAATACTTGCGGTGAAGCCAAGTATTGTTTAATGTCATCGAAGGCTGACTGGCACTCATCATCCCAGTGAAATGCTACCCCCTTGTGTAATAATTTATTCATGGGTCAACACTTGTCAGATAGCTGCGCTATGAAGCGCTTGATTGATGCGACCTTTCCTTGCAAGATTTTGAGCTGCTTGATGGTGGTTGGGGGAAGCATTTCAAGGATTGCCTTGACTTTGTTTGGATCTACCTTGATTCCTCATTTTGAGACTATGAAACCCAAGAGTTTTCTATATGTGATGCCAAATACGCACTTCTTGGGGTTTAGTCTGACTTTATGTTCGATGAGGTGATTGAGGATCTTGCTTAGGTCATCGAGATGATCTGGGAGCAAAAGATATTTGGCCAAAAGATCATCCATATAGTCTTCCAAAGTTTTATGCATGTGATCATGGAAGATGTATGTCATAGCGCGTTGGTAGGTGGCGCCAACATTTTTAAGGCCAAAGGGCATGACCTTATAAAAAAATGTCCCCCAAGGCATTGTGAACGCCGTTTTGAGTTGATCGTCGGGATTGATATGAATGTAGTTGTATCCCAAGAAACCATCCATGAGGGAAAGCATTTCATGGCCCGTTATAGCATCTACCAATGCGTCGATGCTAGGCAAGGGGAAATCATCCTTGGGACTCGCTTTATTTAGATCTCGAAAATCGATGCATATGTGAATCCTCCTATCAAGCTTCTTGACGCATACCATGTTGGACAACCATGGTGGGTAATCCATGCAGATGAAAAATTGTGCATCCAACAGCTTTTGTAGCTCGTATTTGACCATTAAGGCTACTGTTGGGTGCATCTTACGTAGTTTTTGCTTGATTAGCTTGACTGTCGGATCAAGCATTAGATTATGAATGAATAGCTATGGGTCTATCCCCGGCATGTCTTTGTAAGACCATGCAAAAATCTCCTTCTCTTTGAGAAGGGCAATGTAATCAGCTTGCTCTTCGGGGGATAGACATACCCCTAGCTTAATGATTTACGAATTCATTGGATCAAAGCTGATGTCTAAGTCATCTCTTTGACTGACATGTGGGACCCATCCTCAAATTGGTGTGGAGTCGGGATCAAGTGGATATCAGTTGCTAAATTTAGATATATGTTTGGAACGTTGGGTTCCTCTTCAGCATGGAAGATATCCTGAGTTGGTCTTGGGGTGAAATGAAGCATCTCATCACAAGGCCAGTACTCTTATGGGGATGGTGGTGAGTTAGCATGATCCTAGTCTATGGCATCTAGGTTTAGATACAATGGTCATCTTGGATCGGCTGGATTGCGAATGGGGGTGGTTAAGTCAATGGAGATCATGTTGATGAAGTGAATTTGGTCTCCATTACCACGCGGGTGGTGACTCGAACATCCTTGGTGATCTTTGTGCTCTGGATCTGGCTCTATGGGTATTCACACAAATGGATCGGCCCTATGTGTGAGTAAAAGGATAGGGTCTGTCCTTGGAACTAATGGCTCTATAAGGTCTCTGGGTGGAGGGTGCTCTCTATATGCCTAAAGTGGCGGGTGTAGTAGTTGGTCCAAATGTGCTTGGTTTAGCTTCCAATATCCCATCATGATCACCACTAAAATCATGAGGATACGAAATCCCATAGGTGTACCATGTGCAGTGCAAAAAAAAGCATACAAAACGCTAAGTCCTACAAATGAACAAAGGACTAAAGTGCATGAAAAGGGGAAAACAAACAAACTGAAATGAGATATAAAGAAAACATAAAGTGCAACCCTTATTTTTATTAATTTTTCTTTGATACTAGGTAACAATAAGTCTCCTTCCTTTTTAGGAGCTAAGAGTGTTAGATATAGCTTTGTTACACCACGGATGGTACGCTTCCCTTCGGGATCTTCCGCGTGCCCACATTTGGAATGGGTAGGCCAAATTTCACTACCGCTTGCATGAATGCATCTATCATTCCTTGTTGCCCCTTCGGTGTCGATATCCTACATTCAAAGAAATAGCAAATGATTAATAGCACCTATGGATGGAGGGAAATATGCAATCCCTAAGACCTTCGGTTAATGCATGCATGAAATAATTAAAACGGTAATAAAAACATGTTATACCAAGATGAAATTTGTATAGAAGCATGCAAACACTATCATGAACACACTACAAAAGGAACAATCGAGAAAGCTACTATATATTTCTAATCGCTCTGTGGTGGGACGATTAGGACTGTCATAAAATGTCAAAAAGCAACCTCCTAAATGTCCCATCTAGAGGCCTCCAAAACACCTACAAAGTTGGGGTTAGGAAAAATAAGGCATTTTGAGACTACCCAAAATGTCGGATTCTGCATATTTAGCCCCAATCACCCTGTATCCAAAGATGCTCCTTGTATATTAGTGAAAGCAGAAAACAATGAAAACACAGTCAAAACTCATCAGAATGTCATGAAATTTGAATGGCAGAATATATGAATGACATAAAATAAAATGCAAAATAAATAGTGAAGAAATCTACTACATATTTCTAATCACTTCGGGGTGGGGTGATTAGGACTGCAGTAGTGCGGGGGGCACCCGGGGGCAAGACGCCCACCGTTTGGGGCTTGGTTTCGACACCAATCCACTTGGGATGGGTATAAAACCTCCTAGGAGGTTATGTAAGAAAATTGGGTGGGGTATCATGGCCAAATTTTCAGGTTTTGTGTCTCGATTGCGCTTCCAATGTTCACCCAATAACCTCCCTTCCAAAAGAGAGATCAAGAATGTAAGAAGCACAAGTGAGGGGTGAGGATGTAATTTGGCAGCACTCCATTGCTCCAAATGCTGCTCTGTTATTTTTTTGGGGTGAGAAGACTCACCATTTTATAGATCTGAGGGTCTCTTGTGAATGAGAATGCAGAGGTGTCACTTGGCCATCATGCCTTGTCAAGGGAGAGAATATTTCCTCCCTAATTAAGGGCTCCATGACTGCCTCTATGACTACATATTTGAGCTCAAAAATGCTCACTCGCACTCCCATGCATTGAAGGTGGAGTTGAGTGGCATATATGAGATACCATTTGTCAAGGTTTGAACTTTTGCCCTTCAAACCTGCTATTTGCCCAACCCTGGAGTGAATGCTGCTAATCATCCCGGGGTGGGATGAATACTAGTTTGTAATCATCCTAGGGTGGAACGAGTAGGGATTAGAGTGTTTGAAAGGTGCCAAATTGACCTCTGACCTTCCAAAACTATTGTGGGAGTGGTTATGACCACTGTCTAACCTTTGGGGGCTGCCCTACGGGCTATGTATATCAATTCGATCAGTGTTTGTCATCACATAATTAGATTGGTGTTGTTTTGGTGTCTACAATAAGTGAGGCATGACCTATTATGGAGATGACCTGAGACTAGCCTGTCCTTATGTGCGTTCAGAGGTCTCCCTTTTTGGAGGAGAGACATGTCGCCTCGCATGAGCTTACTCCACTACCATTCAAGCGTCTATAGCCCCGGTGGAGATTCACTCCATAGTCAAATGGGATTGATATTTTGGGCCTTGGGGATGACTACATGACTTTCTGAGGGAAACGTAGTACGATCCTTACAACTTTTAGGGATCGGGTGTGTAGGTGTTGAATTTGTTGATTTTGTATAGAGCTTTGGGGAATTGGATTCTCAACCGAAGTGTGATGAGAATTTTGACCCTATCCTTACTACTCTATGTTTTTATGTTTATGTTTGGAGGAATTTTGGTAGTGGTGAAAACCACTATTTTTGCTTTGGACTATGTTGCATGATGGGACAAGCGAGGGATATCTCCATTTTTGCCTCGAGGTACTACCCAAGGATGGTACTAGCCCCCCCTATCTCATAATGTTCTTAAGATGTGAGAAATGTGGTTGGTTCAGGATTGTATTCGAAATCAATCGGCAATGCTCAAGACTTTATTAGTATGTAAAGTGTGTTTTGGTCCTAAAGAAAATCAGACATCCATTTGGAGGTTGCTTGTTACACTAGAAATGGCTGAGTGACTGAAAACCTGAGCTTTGTAATTTTGTCATATGGTATTGTTTGCTTATGTATTTTTCCAAAGTTGCATGATTGTTTCAAACTAGGTACCCCCAATTTTATAACTTGACTTTTTGTTTATGGCCATATCATCATTACTATGCCAGATCTTTGAACATAGGATGGGATGGATGCAAATGTATATGCCTAATGCAATGGAGTGGTGATATGCAAATGGAAGTTGTATAGTGCAATGGAATATGTATGATTTAATGTATGCGAATGCAACAATGCATGAATCCAAAAATAAAATAAAAATGCATGTCAAATGCCTAAATGCAAATGGAATGTATGCAATGTGGGAATGCCTATGTGAATGATTTTTTTTTTTTTTGTAAAAAGCCATGTATATAGACATATAGTGTGTCACTTTTAACAATAAAATGCCTTTAAATGAAGAACATTAAGTGGTTCGGGTTCCTCTATTCCCTCTAAATCGGCAAGTCTATAAGTACCATTACCCACTTTTTGAGTTATTATGTATGGACCTAACCAATTTGCTATGAATTTGTCATGAAGGTGTGGTAAAGCATTGGTGTTTTGTTGGTTCTCTTTGAGTACCAGATCCCCTAATTGAAATTCCCGAAGATGGACTTTAGCATTGTAAGCATGCTTGAGGTGGTCTTGATAAACTCGTAAATGTTCTAATGCGTTGACTCACCTTTCATCTAGGAGCGTGAGTTGGTCAAGTCGTGCTTGTCTAGTTGTATCATCATCTATGAATTCTTGCAAGGAAACTCGTAAGGAGGGAATCTCGAGCTCAAGAGGCATAATAGCTTCAGCTCCATAGACCAGAGAGAATGGTGTTGCTCCTATTGGCGTTCGGATGCTTGTTCGATAAGCCCAAAGTGCCAACGGAATTTGTGTATGCCAATATTTATGATTTTCTTTGACGAGTTTCTTAAGAATGGCAATCAAGGTCTTATTGGTAGCTTCAGCTTGTCCATTTGCTTGTGGGTAATAAGGAGTTGAGAAACTATGTTGGATATTATACTTCTCGTAGAGTGCTCAAACATCCTTGTTCTTAAAAGACTTACCATTATCCAAAATTATTTTAGAGGGAATGCCAAAGCGACAGATGATATGATGGAGTATGAAATCCACAATTCGAGGTCCTGTCGTACTGGTTAGAGGTATAGCCTCAACCCACTTTGTGAAGTATTCTATGGCGGTTATGATGAATGTGTGTTGTCCTGAAGAGGAGGGTGAAATCTTGCCAATTAGGTCGAGGCCCCATTGTGAAAAGGGCCAGAGACTTTGTATTGGTTGTAAAGCTTGTGATGGTACATGAGTTAAATTGGCATGTGTTTGACATTGTTTGCAATTTTTGACATATGTGCAACAGTCATGTTCCATTGTGGGCCAATAATAACCCATGCGTAATAAGCGCTTTGCAATGGCCATTCCACTAAAATGACCACCACAAGTACCATCATGGGCTTCCTCGATGGCCCTTTGGGCCTCCCTAGGTTCGAGGCATCGAAGCAAAATTCCATCATAACCCCATTTATACAACACGTCACCCAAGAGAATGAAACGGGCTACCCTTTGCTTGAAAGCATGTTTGGTAGACCGAGACATGTCCGATGGGAGTGTTCCAAATTTTAGGAAGGCTACAATGGGGCTTGACCAAGACTCACATGATTTTGTGTGTATGAAGCAGACATCTTTTCCATATTTTGGGTCAGCGTGAACAATGACCACTTTAGAGATTATTGAGATTATTAGGGGTTGTACCTCTCCTAAGTCATTCTTTGGAATCAAGGATCCAAGAGAGGCCATTGCATCTGCAAACCTATTAGTCGAACGAGGTAAGTTATTGATTTCATACCATTCGAATGTTGAGAGCAATTTCATTGCTACTTCATGATAAAGCTTAATGGTAGGTTCTTTGCATTGGTATTCTCCAGTTACCTATTTTACTACAAGTTGAGAATCCCCAAATATTTGGATACGCTTAATACCCATAGCTATAGCTGATTGAAGACCTAGGATTAAGGCTTCGTACTCTACTGTGTTGTTTGTACATGAGAAGTCTAACTTGAATGATAAGGGGATAGGAATCCCCTATGGTGTATGAAAGACAACTCCCACACCTTGACCTTTCTCGCACTTAGATCCATCAAAGAATAATGTGATATCGACATCTTCCTCGAGAATGACATCATTGTCTACTTCAGTGATAGAAAATACCGAATCATCTGGGAGCTCAATAATCAAGGGATGATCACTAGGTAGTGGAGCTTCCGCAAGTTGATCAGCAATAACCTGACCTTTAATGGATTTTTGGCTAACAAACTCAAGATCAAACTCTGTAAGGAGCATTATCCATTTAGCGGTATGGGTGTTGTTATAAGTGTGAGACATCATGTAGCACAGAGGATTTTCTCTAGCTATGACATAGGTTGTTTGGCTTAGCATATAATGTCAAAGTTTCTTAGTGGCTAAAACCATCGCTAAGCATAATTTTTCTACATAAGCGTATCTTGTTTCATAACTTACCAATGTTCGACTAATGTAATAGATTGCTTGCTCTTGATTTTGTTCATTTTTTTGTGCAAGCATTGTCCCTAAAGCGGCTTCTGTAGCTGAGACATAAAGATGAAAAGGGACCCCCAGCCTAGGAGGAGTTAAGACTGGTGGTGAAGTTAGATAGTGCTTGACATCATCAAATGCTTTTTGACATTCATCTGTCCATATGAATGCTACCCCCTTTTGTAGAAAGTGATTAAATGGCCTGCATTTATCGAAAAGTTGTGCAATGAAGCGTTTGATCGATTGAATTTTACCTTGCAAGCTACGCAATTCCTTGAGGTTAGTTGGGGGTTGCATTTCTATGATGGCCTTAACCTTATTTGGGTCCACTTCAATGCCTCTTTTGGAGACAATGAATCCTAAAATTTTACCAGAGGTAACGCCAAAGACACACTTTTTTGGATTTAATCTCACCTTGTATTCTAATAGCCGATCAAAAATCTTTTCCAAGACATCAATATGTTCTTGTCGAGTTTTAGATTTAGCCAAGAGATCATCTACATAATCTTCAATGATTTTGTGCATGTAATCATGAAAGATGTAAGTCATGGCTCTTTGATAAGTAGCTCCTACATTTTTGAGGCCAAAGGGCATAACCCTGAAACAAAATGTTCCCCAAGGTGTTGTGAATGTTGTTTTATGTTGGTCATCAAGATTTATTCGAATTTGGTTGTATCCTAAAAAACCGTCCATGAAGGAAAGCATTTCGTGGCCTGCACAGGTATCGACAAGAGTATCAATGTTTGGTAGAGGGAAGTCATCCTTAGGACATACTTTATTTAGATCTCGAAAGTCATTGCAAATGTGTATCACTCCATTAGGCTTGCGAATGGGTACCATGTTTGACAACCACTCAGGATAGTCAATAGGAATGATAAAATGTATGTCTAACAGTTTTTGTATTTCCTCTTTGACTATGAGGGCTATGGTAGGATGCATTCTCCTAAGTTTTTGTTTGACCAGCTTGGCGTCAGGATGCAAGGTAAGATTATGGACAACAAGGTCAGGATCAAGGCCAAGCATATCCTTGTAGGACCATGCAAACACCTCTTTCTTTTTCTTGAGGAGAGCAATGAATTGCTCTTGTTCATCGGGTGTTAAACTTTTGCCAAGTTTGACAATTTGTGGGTTGTCAGGATCTAAACTAAGGTTCACATCGATGGTATCTTCAATGGACATATGTGAACCTTCCTCAAGTTGATGTGGTGTTGGGATCAGATTAAAGTCATCTAAGATGCTTTCTAACTTTTCTTGCTTATCGTTGTCTAACTCTGCCTGAAAGACCTCGGGACCATTGGTAGAAAGTGATAGAGGTGAAGGTGGCGGTGAAGGAGGAATGTAGTGGGCCGAAGCCTTTAGCAATTCCTCAGATAGGGTGAACTCCGAAGAGGAGGGTGCGGAGGAAATCTGGTCCAAGTCAATAAGGCTAATGTCAATTGGAATTGGCCTAGCCAGATCGTATGGATTACGGAGTGGGGTAAATAAGTCAATAGGATTCATATTGACCTAGCGGAAGGGAGGATGGCTTGGATGGATGAATGGATGGAACGGTTGGAGCTGAACCGATGTCGAGTTGTGGTATCCCTGTAATAAACATGGCATTAATATGAGCAACATCATTTTTTTTTTTTTTTTTTTTTTTTTTATTTTTTTTTGAAATATGTACATATGTTACAATTCTTGGCTTATGTGGGTGGCTCAAGGCAGATTACCAGGTGGATCATCTTGTTCTTGTGGAAGAAGCAAGCGGAATATGGGATGATGGATGGGGAACATTCGGAGGTAAAACTCTTCCTGTTGGGTGATGGGGACAATGGGTTGTGACTCCTCTTCAGAATCGTTAGAAGCATTTGACATGACCTCAAATTCTTCATAACTTTCATCGTCAGAATCAAAGACAGGATAGGTGAAGTTGATGGGATCATCTTCATCTACTTCATCCATGCAAAGTTCTTGAAGGGCTTGTTCAAGAGAAGATGTTGAGGGTAATGGGTGGATGGGGTGATCTTCATCATTGAGTGTAAGCTTTTTAAAGGCTTGCTCTAGAGAAGTGGTGGAAGACAATGGGGTATAGCCTAAACCAGAACGATCATGGGCACCTCTATATGGGACCTCTAAGATATCATGCATTCCTTGCTCATGGGAACCTAGACCTTGACCTTGCCAATGGAACATATTAAAGTATCGAGCTGGAAACTCCTCTATGTTAGGTATGTTGGCACGCCTAGGCTCGTGTGGTTCTTCGGGTGGGTTTGCCCTAGTTGAGCAATCCAACCCTCCATAAACAAATTTAATGTTGTTTGGAGTGGCACTCATGTCGTAAACAATGCCTATGGATAAAGAACGGTCTCGAGGACGTCCAAAATCCTTAGCTGTGGGAATGGCTAGGGGTGTAATGGTGACGTCTTGGACCACGTACTCACCAATGCTTGGATTAGTGATGTGGACTTCGACTTGGGTTGATGAGGTGGATGGTGAAGGCTCAGGTGGCTCTGGATTGGTTGTGGATGGTGGTGAGTTAAATATGTCACAATCTGAGAGTTCGACTTGTGACACATCGGCTGATGGAGTGGGATTGGATGGCGGTGTGGAATTAGAAGATGGAGGATGGGATAATGATGAAATAGAAGAAGTGGTTGTAGAAGAAGGGGTAGATGTGATGTACGATGTGCTAATAGTAGACTTACTGTGACCACATGTACAAGAAGAAATGGATGTTTGAGGAGGTGATGTGATGGGTAGTTCCTCTATGATGGGAGCCTTAGAAGAAGATGGAGATGGATTAGAAGAAGGTGGATTGAAAGATGATGTGGGTGGATTTGATGATGGCACCAAGAATAGATGGGTGGAAGGTAACATGGATTCATAAGGATTTGAAATGAAATTACAATACTTAAAAGGTTCGACATCCGTGGGGATGCAATGGACTTGTCCATCATGAACATATTTCAAGCATTGGTGGAGAATTGAAGGAACACATTTCATTTCCCTCATCCAAGGTCTACCAAGGAGTATATTATATGCCATGGCTCCTTCCAAGATGTGAAACATGGTGTGCAACATTTTGGCCCCTACTTCTATAGGTAAAACAACAGTGCCAACTATGGTACACAAAGCATCGTTAAATGCTTTGAGGGTGAATGATGATTTGGAAATGTGGGATGGAGGTAATTTGAGGTGGATAAGGGCAGTGGTAGTAATGATATTGATTGATGAGCCGGTATCAATTAATACTCTTTTGAATGGCTTTCTATCTATTAATGCCATTATGTGCAATGGAGGGTCCACCGATTCTGAACTCATTGATTTTATCTCAAAGTCATAGAAGGTAATTGATGGCTCCATGCACGTTCTAACACTCCCTACAAAGTTGTTGAAGGCATTAGAGTCTTGGGATTCTAACTCAATTGACTTGAGTATTTCCATTAAAGCTTCTCTATGCCTAGGGGATTGTTGGATAAGCTCATACACAGAAATCTTGGCTGATGCCATTTTCAAACTAGTGGTTAACCGGCTGGTTAAGGTTACCGTTGGCCTTATTGGACGAAGGATGGGTGGATTAGATGGGTTGGATAGATTGATTGGCGGAGATGGATTTGGTGATGTTTGGATGGGAGGTGGGTTTGAAGGTTGTTGAGTATTTTTTTGATTTTGCCTTTGCCCTCTAGTGACCACATGGACTGCTCCTACAAAGTTTTGGTATTGTTGGACATGATTTACTTGATTAGGAGGTGGTTGTTGATTGTTACCTCCTATATTATGTTGGACCTCCCCATGGTTAGGTAGAGGTGTCTGATATATGCCCAAATTTTGATTTTGTGGAGCTAAGGGGTTATCCACGTTAATGGCCCCTAAGTCTATGAGGTCTTGCACTATGTTTTTGAACACATGGCAGGAATTGATATCATGCCCATTTTGCCGATGGTATGGGCAAAACAAGTGCTCTCTATAACTTTTAGGCCTTTTGGTGGGATCATCGGGCCTAATGTTCGGCAAGGCTAATTTTTTGGTCTCATACAACCTTTGAAATATGGATGAATATGATTCCTCTAAGGGAGTGTATTGACGTTGGGGTCGATTGAATTGGCGACGGGTAGGTTGTTCCATAGTTGGCGCTGTGTTTTGTACCGTTGGTGCTTGGGTTACTGATGGGACCGCATGATAGGAAATTTGTTGTTGCACTAGTTTTTGAGCCATTACGGGCTGGCTCATGACCACTTGATTGACTTGATTAGTTGTGTTAGCCATTGAGGCTTGTGTGGATTTGGTTTGGCCAGATTGATTATTTCGGTATTGGCCCCTATTTTGCCATTCTTTCTTCTTAGGCTTAATGACACCCTCTTGGATTTTTATCTCCTCAATGACACTAGCCTGTGCTAAAGCCTCCTCAAATGTTCTATAAGTATTGAGCTGAAGCATCCAAGAGATGGGTTTTAAGCAACTCTTGGTAAAAAGTTTGATAATTTCTTCCATTGGGAGGGAGAATGGCAACTTTGTTATAACTGCCCTCCAACGGTTTCCAAAATCATAGATAGGTTCCTCATCCCATTGTTTCAAATAATATATATCCGATAAGGACACCTTATTTTTAATATTAAGGGCGAAGCGTTCCAAGAATAGATCTATCAATTGATCAAAAGTATAAATACTATGTGTGGGCAATTGATTGTACCATTCAATGGCATCTCCCCCTAATGTTTGAGGAAACGTTCGGAGCATAAGAGCATTATCATCGCTAATCCAAAAACATACATGGACAAATGAACTCACATGCTCCTTAGGATCCTCGGTTCCCCTGAACTTGTCAAATTTTGGTACCGTAAAATCTGCCGGATATGGTGGTGATGGTACCGATGGATGGATTGGTTGATGGATCAGTTGGCTTAATGTGAGCTTTTGGCTCGTTATCCCTGGTGAGTTTTGCATCAACTGATCGATTTGCTTTTGCATTGCCTGGAATCTAAGATCTTCTACTGGAATATGAGGACCTTGGATTATGTGATGGTTGGTTGATGGGCTGGATGGTAGATGTTGGGGTGTGACCAACATGGTGTTGTGGAATGGATTGGGTTGGGTATGTGGAGAATATTGATGGTTGAAATATGGGGATGATTGATGAAGATGATGATGGAGAAATGGATTGTGTTGTTGGTTAGTGGTAATGTTGATTGGTATGGTGGATGTGTGGAGTGGTGGTGGATTGGGGATGGACACTATGGAAGATTGAGGGACCCATGCTGAATTTTTATTGGTGAGCGGAGGTTGATTTGGAACTCCTTGGGTCATAGGGTCTATGTAAGCTGATTGTTTTCCTTTTGTTCATTGTGAAAGCAATCTGTTGATGAGCCCTAATGTATCCATAAGTTCTTGATTTGACCATGTGTCGAATGATGGGGTTGTGGTTGGATGAGATGATGGATGGGTTGATGATGATGGATGATTAGTCATGGTCATGTTGGCTAAGTGAGATGATGGAGGTGTGGATGATATGGTCATGTTGGCTAAGTGAGATGATGGAGGTGTGGATGATATGGTCATGTTGGCTAAGTGAGATGATGGAGGTGTGGATGATGATGGATGAGAGGACATGGGTATGGTGCAAGTTGCATTTGATGTTACAACTTGGAGGCTAGGGACTTGTGAGGCAACATTGACATACTCCTCATACAAGGGGTTGGTATAGGTGGATGTGAGATAAGTGTTTGGAACACTTGGGATTTGTGGTGGTTGGCTCATGGAGGAAGGCATACCATATTCATAACTCGAATTAGGATATCCTTGGGCAAGGTAGGTGGTAGCCAATTCGGATTCTTCAAAACCTTCTTGGCTAAGGGGTTCTAAGACATAGTTAGAAGCCTTGTAAAGGGCCTGCACTCTATCCATGTCTATGTAGGTGGTGGTTGTCTCCACATTGTGTGAATGTGTCTCTACTTGAGAGTGGGGTGGATGGGATGATCCAGACAAAGTAGTCTGAACCATATTGGATGGGGCTACCGAAGTAGCGGGCTCATGGGAACTATTTTCCATTAAACTACTTTGGTTTATTATTTTCTTTTGTTGTCGTGTTAGCACCATAAAGTAGTTAAACCAAATATTCAAAGCTTATCTAAATCACACAAATTAACAACTTTTCCAAAATTTAAAGCAAAGAAAACAATCAGTCCTAGGTTTCACCGTGTGTGGCTTACCTTGTTCATTAATTATTTTCTTTCATTAATGTGAAGTTCCTTTTAGAATTGTTGGCTTGTGTGTTTTGATGTAACTTAATCTTGTTTAATGAAAAACAAAGGTAAAAACTAAGGTTGGCCAGGGCAACGAGATTCTTGTTGGTAATGACCTCCAACAAGTTTGCTCGAGGGTAGTCCTATGGTTTCTAGGGTAGATATTGGTGGATGGAAATCATGGCCACCATCACCAAATCTCAAGCAATGGTTGGTGATGAAATCCAGCCACTATTGTTAAAAATGTGAATCGTGCAAGTGTGTGTGATTTATTTTATTAGATTTCTCGTTCTCTATGGTGTGCAAACAATATTAAAGATTACTAACTTCACTAATCTAAATCAGAAGCCAACACAAAGACGCAAATTTCACCTAAAGAGAGTGGAGTACACCACTCAAAACCCCCTGCCTACAAATGATTAAAATCACAAGAGCAACCGGAGGGTTCGTCCACCTCTCTGCCAAAGGGGCCAGCCTAGGGTAGGATTACTTTATGCATCAAGATGTTGTTCCTATTTAGATATGCAAAATTAAAGTGATCTTTAACCCTAAAATGCAAAATCTAGGATGCTTTTCTGTTTCATATGCACTCAAAAATGCAAACAATCACCTAGATCTACAAATTTTAGGACAAGAAATGAATTTGATATAATGAAACACACACAAACCCTAGATGTAACTTGCTAAGGATTCTTTCCCAAATTACTTAGTGTTAAACCCAGAAACAACAAAAAATAACAGCTCCAGCTTTGAGTATCCAGTGTGGGGCCACTCCAGCTTCAAAAACCATTCAAAAATGTGTAGAAATTGTAGATCTACATACACAAAAATAGAACAAGGGGGTTAGTAATACCTATGAGGGCTCCACAGTGTGAGAACCTTAGACATCAATAAAAACCTAGTTAACAATGAAGTCAAAAAGTATGCCAAATCAATAAATTATGAGACAAAATACATTCAAATGAGATATACCTTGCTTTCATTTTATTGTTGTAGATGGCATGATGCAACAGGCTCAGATTCACATTTTTGTAGTTCCAACAGGCTCGGACGTGCACTTGGCAGGCTCTGACACGATCTTTGCAGGCTCTGATGTGCACCTACAGGATACAATAGTCTTTAATGAGTGCCTATAGAATATTGTAGGCTCTTGTGAGTGCTTCATAGGCTCTACAATGAGCCTTGCAAGCTCTGGAGGGTGCTTGTAGGTTAGGGAAAAATCTATAGAAGCATATCTAGGGGGTGGCGATGAATGCAATGGATGGATGGGGGCTACAACGGTGATGGGGGATGGATGGGATATGGCTAGAACAACATAAGTCTTATCGGTGAGCTAGGGCTTCATATTTTTAGGATTCTATGCTAGGGATTCACCAATAATTCCTCTAGGGTGCAATGTCTAATCTCCAGGTTCCCGTTTTAGGGTTTGATAATTTACAAATGCCCTTATTTATAATCCAACCTAAGGTTTTCTTAGGGTTTTAGCATTGCACTTTTAATCATGTGGCTAAGATTAAATTAGATCCTAAGGTTGAGATTACTTTTTGAATGTGGCATGGATTAATGAAGATGGATGGAGAAGATTAATTTTTTTAATTTTTTTTTTACATGGTGGAATTGGTAGCTACCACGAATCTGGGTAGGACATCCAACTTTTATGGCTACCACAGTATTATGTGTTGTCCACCTGAAAAGCCACCACACAGATCTTCATGCATTCCACTCCTATAACTGCCATGCCACAATCATTTTAAACCTTTTACGTCATTGAAAGCACTAGGAAAGGGACAAGCGTTCAGTCCTACGAGGCCCGAGATTGAACCTTGGACCTCTACCCCCCTTATGGGTTTTGTATGAACCAATTGGTCTACACCTTAGACCCGATGGAGATTAAATTGAATCGGATGGTTGTGGTTAATTAAATATATATTTTATAATAAATATATTATAATATAATATAAAATATTATATTAAATGTAAAATAATATTAAAATAATCCCAATTGGGCTAGGAAATGGTGTGAAAGGGCTAAAGTGGGCCTTTTGAAGGTGGTAAATATTTATGGTGGACAATTGGGTGGTGGAATGGTTAGGATGGAGGATTAGTGGCTGTAATTTGGTGTCTACACAAACTTATCTAGTTGTTCCCTAGAAATGTTGTTCATGAGGTTCATGAACATAGCTAGTTGGTTAACTCAGAAGGTAAAAATGTAAACTCAAAATACCCATACCTTGTTCTAAATTCTATTTTAGAAGTATCTTCTTATCAAATTTTTAATTGATGATATCCACATCTCAAATATATTTTTGAAAAATTAGTTGGTCCTCTTAGTTGATCAAATAAATCATCAGTTCTTGCTAATGAATATCTATTCTTGATAGTGACCTTATTCAACATTCTATTATCTATGCACATTCTTAAGGTTATGTCTTTCTTTTTGATAAAAAGAATAGGAGCTCCCCAGGGTGACATGCTAGGTTTGATTAACCCCTTTTCAAGCAATTCTTGTAGTTGTATCTTTAATTCTTACAACTTTATAAGAGTCATATTATACAGTGACCATGCAATTGGTGTTGCATTTGGTAACAACTCAATTGAAAAATAAAATTCCCTTTGATGAGGTAACCTTGGTAATTCCTCAGGAAAAACATCCTTGAATGCGCCTATCATTGGATTTTTCTGGAAAATATCAGACTCCTTTTGAAACACATATTTTTATTCATTTTTACTATGAATACTACCCTTATTTTTAATAATCTTTTAAAGTTGCATTTTTGTCAATAGGTGGGGTTTTACTTCCCTTTGCTTGCAATTAACTCTAATACTTTGAGTGGATTCATCTACAAATTCAACCATTTTTTTCTTCAAATTTCAAAAGGGCCTTATGTTATTTTAGCCAATAAACTCCCAAAATGATGTCAAACTCATGCAAGAGTGCCACTTATAGATACCAACTGATCCTTCCTTGTGGTAAAACAATGTGGGAATCAAAGAGACACTACTTAACATGGCGAGTTTACCCAAATCCATACTCTACCTTACAACCATTAGCCAAGAATATAGGTATAACAAGATAATCCCTCATTAATATAGTTGATATAAAACTATTAGTTAACCCACTATCAATCAAAATTTGCACATTTGTACCAAAAAAATATCCATTTAATAAGAATGGAGTAATTTGTCCATTGGGTTCAAAGCTACATATGGTTGCATAGATCCTATGGCCAACTTCTTCTAGAGATTTTGGTGGTAGATCATCTCTATGAGGGTTTTTGTTGGCATGATGAGCCCCTTTGCACATATAACATCCTCTTGGTGGAGCTCTATTGCCTCTATTGATGTTGTTTTCATTCTTGCTCAAAGGTGCAATTTTGTTTTCCCTTCCCTAACTCAATGTTTTTGGGTCCTATATTTTGGCAAATAATTTAACATATTTCCTGAATTTGCCATCTTGTTAACTGGATTTACTTTAGCCACCTTGTTTGCTTTGATATCCTCCTTTATATTTCTTATTTTGATCCTTTTTCCATTTCATGAAACCAACACTTTTTAGATTTTTGAGCTCATATTTCTCCTTTTCAATTAGCTTTTGATAATTGAAATATGCTTTTATCGTTTCCTCATTAGCTTCCTCCTTCCTTGATGAATCAAAAGCATAGTGTAGATCGATGGGATTATGCATATTTACTACCATCATAATTCTAAGATGTAATCTCAAAATGAATCTCTAAGTTTTCATTTCCTCATTTCTTTCATATTAAGTTGCATACTCCAGAAGTTGTATGAAATTTTGGTGATATTCTCAAACCAACATACTTTCCTACCTCAAATTCAAGAATTTCTCAATATTTTCCACATAGTATTGTCTCATCATAAATCTATCTCTAAATTCCATAATGAATTCCTCCCACTTGAGGTCTGTAGCCTCAACCTCATGCCATATCTTGTATGAATTCCACCAGTCTAAAGCAACATCAATCATATTCATAACTGCCAAAGCAATTTTAGATTTAGAATATAGAACTACCAAAGAGAACTATGGTTCTAATTCACTTAACCAATTTTTAATCAACTCTCTATCATCCCTTCCATTAAATTTGGTTGTTACCACTTTGTTTAAATTCCTATCCAATACCTTAATCACTCTTGCTCTTCCAACATGGGATCCCCCCAGGTTTCCCTGGCACTTCCACTATCCTTCATAATCTAGTTAAGGACCTCATTTCATGTTGAGGACCTTATTTCCCTAAATTTATGATTGGTCCTCTTACAAATAATTTGGTGATTTCCTCCTCCCTACTTCCCGTTGGATTTATTGAGGACCCACATCAAAGCATTTGGACCATTATCTTGTAAGTGAAAGAGGGAGTAGATTAGTTTTCACATCTATTCTAATTTTCTCATAGAGTTCTACATATTTTAGAATCAAATCTACTTTGATACCATATGTAACAACCCACTCACCTGGTTGCCTAATAAAATAATAGTCAAAGACCAAAATTATTTTCTTTTAAAAGGTTTTACTACTCTGACTACAAAAACTATTCACTCAAACAAGTTTGCATGTAGAGTTAGCAACATCAGAATCCATCCCATAAATCTAATCATTCTTATTTAAATTATAGCACAAGCACAACATACCACTTTTGGGTTCAAGACTACTACAACCAATCTCCCAAGTGGACAAGATTAGCTAAATTTCATAAACGTGCCATTTAGTGGTATCAACTATCTCATTTGTCATCTACATTTACCAGCATGATGACTAAACATTAGAAAGGGTTATCCTCTAGGGCCCATAACACCTAGAGGGGGATGCTTTCTTTATGTATCATTCACATTCTATACCTTCAACATCCAATAAACTTAGGTATTCACAATGTGAAAGTACTCAACATAATTATGCATTAATGATTAACTGGTATTTACCTTGTTTCTAAAAGCAGTTAGCACCATGTCCATTCATGGACCTTGGTCTTCATTACCCCATACCTTCACAACTCACAAAGGTTTATCCCATACCAAACCCTATGTCCATTTTATTGGTAAAGTTTGAGAGGTATGGTTTTTATCACTGTGCTCAATGAAAGCAACCTAGAAAAAGTATCCCATACCACTTTTCCATTTCCAACTAACCAAGTCTTTTGTTTATCAATATTGTTAGATTTCAATTGTTTTGATCTATTTCCATGCCTTCTCGCACCCTTCTATTCTTGTATGAATATATGAGTTAAGGTTTTTGGGTCTAGCCTTACCAAAAATCCCTAGGCTTTACTTAGCAACCACTTGATCTAACAAGTTATTTCAAATATTTTGGTTGGATCTATCTCTTCTTAAAACATCCTCACTTAAAAGAGTTTAATGGTTACTCCTAAAGAATTCCGCTACATTGCACCATTAAAAGGTATTTAAAAAGAACTAAGAAAGTTCTCTAACTCCTAAGGTCTTTTTAAAAAAATAAGAATAAGGAGTTGAATCCATCACAAACCTACTTTCTTTTGTTAAATAAAATTTAGTTACATGAAACTATCCTACTATGTTCCAAGCATATAAAAGCTTTTATTTTTAATTAAGTTTAAGAAATATGGTTTCCAAAGAGACACCCACACTCAGTGTCACCCGTCTTCCTAAAGTTATTATTTCAAAAATATTGTCAAATATCCACTACATTCTTGATTATATATTCTTATGTAAAAATAAAGCATAAATAAATAAATTCCAAGATTTCTCATACATATTTTCATATTATATAATAATAATAAACCAAGAGATAATACGATTCCATTAAACATTATGTAAAATACATATTAACTCACAGAATGAATTTGAGTACATAAGCATACCTTTAATTTCATTCACATAAATATGTTGCAATACTCTATATATTATTTCACAGATGGATTCAACAATACAAAATTCTTGGCATTTGTTTTCTTCTCATAAGAATGTAAGAGGTGATAATGATATGAAATGATTAGTTTTTACAGTACACTTGTCTACACAAGATGAACACTAATGCTACAATGTGGAAGCCAACAATGTAAATTAATAAATAGTGAATCCCTATGCAAGATCTTAATTTGCCTAACCATAAGAAATATTTTCTATACATTTGTCTATGCTTCAAATCTTCAACAATGTAATTTCCATCTACCAACCTACATTCAAAACTTCTTCACATTGCTTATTGTACACTACAATTCACTACTTTTTCCATATTAAGAACTAAACTATCGGAGGATCAGATACGAATCTACATGATCATGCAACTAACATTCATTCTAATTTTAAATAAACAAGATTCACACAATTTTTTTTTAACTTCTCTAATCCCCTTTCACATGATTTCTTAGAAGTTTTGTAACATTTCCACATTGAAATTACTAGGCTATGATTCTAGTTTATTCAAATAGAGTTTTCATTCAATAATCCTTCAACTACAAGCTTATGCTACTAATTCACAGCAATATTATTTTTTATAATATTCAATATACTATACTACAACATCTAGCCCATTTTAGCTATCCATTGCATTTTTTTATTTTATTACATAGCAAACATAACAATTGTATTCAATTTCTTTCATGCACAACTAGTGTATCTATTATATTTAGTCATCTTACACACAACAAGCATTTTGGTGGTGTTCAACTTGTTTCACACACAACAAAAATTTCAAATGCTCAACTCGTTTCACACACAAAAAACATTTCAAATGCTCAACTCATTTCACACACAACAAGAAAAATGTTTTAAAATAGTAAGCCTTCTAAATTTAAGGTAACCAAAGTTTTTCCACTACCACCATTATTTTTCATATATGTGACTAAAAATAACTCTATGCATACATAATCTGTAAATCACATACTTTATTTCATGAACAACACATTCACCCAACTATTTCATTTCCACACACATGGGTTTCATTTTCACATGCCAATGGCTCAACAATCATGAAAATAATTCTATCAATATTTCCACACAACACAACTACAAAATTACCAACCTGTATTCATGCCTTTGAACTGTAGCAATTATCGGTTCTGAAAGCTCCTTTTTTGCTCAAATCGCTACTTGCATGCTCCTTTCCTCCTTTCATTCCACCCAAATATGATTTCCCAACTCTTTTTCCCCATACTTATTCTCAACCGAAAGCACTTAATTTTACATGATGGATTTTGCCTAGATTTTTGGCATTACCTCCATAACCAAAAACAATAACAACACTCAACCGAAAGCACTTAATTTCAAATGATGTACTTTTCCTAGATTTTTGGCATTACCTCCATAAAAAAGAAACAATAACAACACACGTTCCACCAACATGGGGTTCTTCATCTCATGTTGTTTCAAAACAATAATTATTCTCTTCTCAAAGTTCAACCAAAACAACAAGCAAAATAATAATAAATACTTTTCACCCTTTACAAGCAATGGTTGGGAAAACACTATGCTTTATGTGGAGAGAATTTTGGTTGTCATCCCGCCAACACAATCCACCATCAAAGCCATAAGTGGAGTCACTCTCCCCCTTATCTTCCCATGATAACTTAATACATAATTAAAATATATCAAAACAAACAATCAACACAATCATCATAACTTTAAAAAATGTTTCTTGTCATTTCATAAAGGTAAGGGATGAAATAATAAATTTTCTTTATATTTCTTTTTTAAAAATAAAAATCACCTTTCACTAGTATCAAGACAATATAAGAGTGAACTTTAATTCAAACTATTTAAAGGGAATTTCAAGACTAACACACCTTCTTTACCTCCTTTAATCACACAAGTCAACAATGGAATATTTCATGAATTAGGCATACACACCATATACCTTTTCACACTAGTGGCTCCCATCATCATTGCCACAACAAAATATTTCTCATGCATTGCCCACATGCAATATTCAAACCAATTTTAACTCACACAATAATGCACCTAAATGATATGCATATGCGAGTATCCATGTGCTCACCAACCGAATCATCACTTCCCTTTTATTACCTTTTTGTGACTACTCATAGAAGCCATCAACAGTACCTTGTCTCACAAGAAAAGGTAATTATTAACATATTTTATTATTTTTCTTTAACAGTACAAGGAGGGTCATTACACAATCATAAAATAATCATTTGGAATAAATAAATGTCTTGGATACACATAGACTAGAAGCAAAATGGATTTGAATGAGCATTATTGGGTAAAATATAAGTCAAAATAATGGGTTTATGATCCGATCCTACTCACTATAAAATACCTAAAGAAATATACTCTATTTGTAACTATCTGTTGGATAACAAGGATCTACCCAATATTTCTACTATATGAGTTTTCCCACAATGTCTATTATACCATAAATATTAAACAATTAAAGGATTAACATTCCAAAGACCATTTGAATTAACAAACAAAGAAAAATATTACATTGATAGTACCACCCTTCTTCTTCAAAGGACTCCTTATTTGAGTTGAAGTCTCCCGAATAATCCGTAGATCACAATTATGAATCATCATTGTGTTTAAAAAAAATATGCTAAGTTCAGTAGTAACTATAGATGGAGCATATACATTTCTAACCCTAACTTTGAGGTTTTCCTCTTTCCTACAAAATTGTCTAACAACCCAATTACTTTTTCTTTTAAAAATCATGTATCCCATTTGCATAATCATATCATTACAATACCACATAAAGCTCGTATAGAATAAACTATTAGATAATCATCCATTTTACAAATATTTTTAAAATTATCCTGACATTCTTGTTTTTATTTCTTGTATTAAATTGAACTCGGTCCTATAAAGACTTGTTAATTCCTTAATAACTTTTTTCAAGGGTCTTATTCATACCTTTAATATTCTATGATATCAATTTGAACATTACTTTTTATTTTTATTATTTATTTTAGCCCCACATCTTGTTGACACCTATTATATTTATATCTTCCTAAATCTATATCCCTTTGATATACCTTTAAGTATTTATTTCTCTTCTTTGATGCTTGGATGGTCTTCCTCTCCTTTTTTAGTTTCCACCAATACCTTATTTTTATCAATAATCTCATCTATTTTCCCATAATGTTTATAATAAAACTTAACTTCTAAATATTTATGTTTCCCTAAAAAAAAAATATGAAATGCAAGGAATGACCTTATAAACACTCTTCCTAAAGTACATACTTTTTTATATATTTCCTAGAAACCTAAATTTCCATGGATATTTTTCATATGCATTTCTTTATTATGATGGTCTTGAAACCCTAAATACACTTTGTATTAATTTTATTTTCATTACACGCAGAATAATTTATATTTGAGAAAAATGAAGATGATTTACTTAGATTAACCCTAACCTTCTTTTGTCTCATTGACTTGCCTTTAAAATTTGCCTCCCCATCTTTCTTCAAACCTTTAACTCTTTTAACATATTTAATTTCAACCTGATGTGATTATTTCATAAATAAGATTATTAAAGTAACATCCTAGGATTACAATAAAATATATTTTTTATCCCTTTAAATTTGCTTATTAAAGCGCCTTTTAATCATTTCATTTTGAAAGATTAGAAAAAAGCTCTATACTCTGACATTTTTTAAATCATTATATTGTACCCCTTCAAAATTACCGTTAGAGGCAAGCGTTGGATATCGTGAACAATACAGCTGGGAAAATTGAGCCAGGCCCGTCCATCAGCCCACCCTGTGAGAGTGTTTTTCTGTATATCAAAGCAAAGCACAACTCTTTTTTAAAATCTAGCACTCTATTCAATGGTAATCGTAAAGTATTTGAAGCTTTATGATTCAAGCAATTACAAAATGATATCTACAGACATCAAAGTGCAAAAACATTTGAAGTTTTATGCATCAAGCAAATACAAAATGATATTTAAGACATCTAAGTGCAAAAATAAGGAAGAATAGGTTACCAGGTAAAAGTAGAGTTAAGTGCAAAAATAAAATATGAGCACATAAATAGAAATAACATTTAGGATGCCTGGCAGCATAGTACCAAATCATCAAACCTTCTCAATCTACTAAAAAAAGAGACAATCACCAAACTCTTTCTAGGTATACATTATCTTCTTTTGAACCCGAAACCGAGTATTAGCAGTGAAAGGAAAAAATATCTATTTTCAGAAATCTTTGTCTTTGGCATGGTTAGTCATTTGAGTTACTAGCAATAAAGTTTCATATTTATAGTTTTACACCATTTCTTTCCAAATAAAATTGTCTTTATGAGGAGATTCCTGGGCTTACCATTATTCAACCATAAAACAATAACCACTATTCCATCTACGGGTTGGTCGTCAACAGTAGAACCTGTCTCAAAAGCCTTACATTTAAGGTTCCTATTATATTTCAATCTAAAAAGAATTATCCCAATCAATACATTAGACCTTATTCAAATGAATCCAAACAAAAAATTATATAAAGAAATATTGTCTTACCGATATATGATTCTTGTGTATAAAAAAATCATGGTTAAAAACGAAAGAATGCATGCCTTGATACCAGTAATTGTTTAGGTGGTCTGATTCATGTGTTAAAAGGTCGGATCTCCGATGGAATCTAAAAACATAATGTTTGCAACGTGCAATTCAATAGAATTAATAAAAAGCTGAATGAATAAACAACATGGCAATAAAATCCAACGAAAATAGATATATAGTCTCACCATGATCTTAATTTTCATGAGGTCGCGGAAATGGAATATGTGGTTGTGCCTTTCGATTTACCCACTGCAGATGGAACTCGACATTAAACGCCGGAGGACTTGTAATACCGAGTTCCCTCCACAATGGGCAAACAAGAAAGACATCGAGATCCTCTTCTTCATTCATTACTTCGCTGACTCTTGATTTATTTTAACGTCAAAGAATACGTTGAAATTGGAAGGTGTTTACTGCTCTAAATAGATATTCTGCGCTCTTTGGAAGAGTTGGTTTGAACAGATCACATGTTCAACTACCACGGACATACAGAATCGATCTGCTTTATTATTATTTTTTGTTTTCACGACCACATACAGTGGACATGGTTTTTGCATGTAAATCACCTTATCCACTCAGCGAACAAACCCCTCTTGAGGTTTTTGGCATTAATGGCCAACAAACATCTTTTTTGAGGGTATGATTTTCTTTTTGTTTGTTTGTTTTTTCATGAATTCTGTGGAACTGTATCTCTAAATGTTCGCGTGCGTGGACTTCGTGATATTTTTAATTGTTTTCAATATTTAATTATAAAATTGTTAATAAAAATAAATTATATTATTTTATATTTATTTTTAAATAAAAAATTTAAATGAGTGGTAGTGCGAGATAAATTAACCAGATCTTGAATTTTATTTTATTTGAAAATTATTGTTTGAATGAGGATTTCGCATCGGAAGATGCTGTTTACGACCGATATATTAAAATAATCATTATTCGATGTAGTGTGAGAGAAATTAAAAGGTAGTTCAAGTATTATTTTTCTCTATTTTTAAACAAGGATTTGGCTTCAAAAGGTTATTTAATAAGGGTTAATTATAGTGGTAGAAATATTTTTTTAATGCGCTTTTTTTAATTGTTTGAGTGATTTTATATTATAATATAAATATGTTTTTATAATATATATATATTTTTTATTGTTATAAGAAAGAAATTTAATTTAAATTTCTTCATTATATATTAAATTTAAGTTTATTTGTATTTAATTTAATCAAAAAATTATATGTTAGTTTGGAATCTATTGAATGGTAGTGGATACTTAATCAAGTTGGAATATGGGGATTTAAAGCAATCAAATTTTCCTACTCTAAAGAATTTCCTTTAGAATAATATTTGGTTACTAGAAGAAGGAAATTAAATTTAAACTTAAATTAAATTAAGTCTCAAAATGAAAGACTAAATTTAAACTAATGATAAAATAAATTAAAGATTATGGTATTAGTGAGATGAAGCAAATTTAAACTTTTGATCTTGGATTCAATTTATTTATTTTTTAATATTACCAAAATATTTGACATTCTAAATCTTCATTTGCTTCTTTAAATATTTTATCTTTTAAACAAATTTATACATATATGATCTTTCAAAATTTGCTTCATCCCACCATAATATAATCATTTGGAAAAATATATATACTTAGTTTGCAACTATGTGTTGGATAATATGAATATATCTAATCTTTCTTCTATATGAGTTTACCCACAATGTTTATTATTTGATGTATCTTGGAAACTTGAAGTACTATGATTCCAAACTCCATTTCAATTGACAAACGTAATAAAATATTCTATTGATTTACACCATCCTGGAGCACGACCCTCCTTTTCCAAAGGAGATAGAACAATGTTGAAGTCTCCTCAAGCATCCATAGATTACAATTATGAATCATCATTGTGTTTAAAAAAAACATGCTAAGGTCCTTCTATACATTTATAACCTCAACTTTGACTGTTTCCTCTTTTCTATAAAATAATCTAGCAACCCAATTACTTTTTACTTCTAACAATCATCTATTCCATTTGCATTTGTCTCATATCATTAAAATAACACCTAAAGTTCATATAGAATAAACTACTAGATAATCATGCATCTTCCAAATATCCTTCAAAGCATCTTTACATTCCTCACTACTTATGTTTGTTTCTTGTATTAAATTAAGCTCAATATTATAACAACCCATTAATTCCTTGATAATTCTTTTTTAGGGGCCTTATTCATACCCTTAATTCTATGTTATCGTCTTTATTATCATTTTATATTATTTATTTATGGATTTAGCCCCACTTCTTATTGACATCTATCATATTTTTATTGGGCTTCCTAAATTGATATCCCTTTAAGTATCTTTTTCTTTTTGTTCATGGTTTTGATGGCCTTCCTCTCGTTTTTTATTTTCATCAATCTTTTTTGTTTTTCAAATTATTCATAATGGGATCTATCTTTTAAAGATTAATATTTCCCTAAAGAATTTGAAATGAAAGGAATAGTCTCTTAAAGATTGGCTTTTTTATTTTACCCCAAAACCCTAAAGTGCAAGGATGATCATTCATAGTAATTACTTACTTTCTTATTTTACCTTTTAAACCCTAAATTTTCATGAATTTCTTCTCTATGCAATTCGTAATTATGATGCTCTTAAAACCCTAAAGTGTAATAGATACACTTTATATTACTTTCATTCTTATTTTTATTGTACGAAACAAAAATTATTCTAATTAAATAAAATCTTCAAATGAAGACGATTTATTTGATTGGATTAACTTTGACCTCCTTCATCTCATTCCCTTTAAAATTTGCTTCCCCATATTCCTTTCTACCTTTAACAATTGATTATAACTATTTCATAATAAAATAGCATCTTAGAACTACAATTACAATAAAGTCAAATTTATTACCCTTCAAATTTGCTTATTAAAACACCTTTTAATCATTTGCATTTTCATAAAAAATATTATTTAAAAAATAAATTAAAAAACTCTATACTCTGTCATTTTTTAAATCCTTATATTCTTCGCTTTCAATTTATTAAACTTATTCGAAGTGCAAAAATAAGAAAAGCCTACCAGGTCAAAGTAGATTTCAGCGCAAAAGAAATTATTGGCACATAAATAGCATTAAAATACATGAGATGCCTGGCAGCATAGTACCAATCATCTAACCCTGATGTCAATCTACTTAAAAGAGGCACTATCATCAAACTCTTTTTAGGTATTCTGGTAAACAGGGAGCAGAAATAATCTTCTTTTGAAACTGAAACCAGGATTTATGAGTTAAAAAAACTATAAAAAAAATTATATTGATAATATTACACCATTTCAATTTAAATATAGTTTTTCCTTATTCCGTAGGAGGAAATTCCTGTGGTTACCAAATATTCAACCATGACAACTAAGCCATCTACAGCTTGGCCTTCAAGAATCGAATCCTTATTTTCTTTTTTATTTATAAAGTAGTTGGTTACATCTACAATATTTTTTATTATTAAGCAAAATTTAAATCCTGGGGTTGTTTTGTAACACCTATTCTACCACGTCCTTATTTAATTTGACATGAGGATATAGAGAGGATTGATATTCACGTTGAGCTAACACAATCAATAAAAACAGGTTAGACTACTAACTTTACACAAATAAACTTGTGACTGAAACTTGCAATCCACTAACCTGAAAACTTTAAAGAACCATCCCAACCGTATATGAGAAAAAAAAAAATATAAATAAAGATATGTTGCCCTAACAATATATGATTCTTGTGTATAAAGAAAATAAAAAATGAAAGAATACATGCCTTAATATCAGTTATTGTTTAGGTGGTCTGTTCCATCGTGTTAAAAGTGAGATCCTCCGATGGAATCTAAAAACATAATGTTTGCCATGTGCAATTCAATAGAATTAAAAAATGTTGACAGAATAAATAAAATCGCAATAAAATCAACGCACCATCATCTTAATGTTCATCACTTCGCCGAAATGGAATAGCTGGTTGTGCCTTTAGATTTACCGACGGTGGATGGAACTCGATATTAAATGTCGGAGGACTTGTAATACCGAGTTCCCTCCACAAGAAAGACATGGAGATTCTTCGTTCATTACGTAAAGAATACATTAAAATCTGGAGGTGTTTTGTAATCTCAACAGATATTCTACGCAGAACGGCTCGTCTTTGGAAGAGTTGGTTTGAACCCCTCACATGTTCAACTACTACGAACTTACACAAGTCGATCTGCTTTATTATTATTTGTTGTTGTCACAACCAGATACGGTGGACATGCTTTTTGCGTGCAAATCACCTTATTCACCACAACGATCAAACCACTCCCCACATTTTGGCCATGTTAATGGCCAACAAATAACCATTTTTTTACAGCAATACTTCACATGCGGGATTAAACCTGGATTTCATTATTGATAGTGCAAATGATTTCCATGTAGGTAAACCATACTCATAAATACAAACAATCATGTTTTTAAGATATGATATTTAATTTTTATTTTTGGAACTGTGACTTCGAAAAGTTCGCGTGCATCCCTTAAACAAGTTGTTCTCGAATAACTCCAGATTGGGATGTAATAACGCGGTCGTCGGTCGTCTTTTATGGGGAGGTGGTCTTCCTTAAGGTAATATTTAATTATAATATTGTCAATAAAAAACAATTTGTATAATTTATTTATTTATTTATTTTAACTAAGAAAATTAAATTCGCTGTAGTGCTAGAGAGACTACAATAGTCATTATTCGCTGTAGTGCAACAGAAATTAAAAAGGTCGTTCAATTATTATTTTTCTCTATTTTTAGCCAAGAATTTGGCTTCAATAAGGGCTAATTATAGTGGAAGAAAGATCTGAAAGGTTAGTTGGGTTGATAGTTTTTGTTTGGCAAAACATTTATTAGGTTAGGAAAATGTTTGTTTGTAAAGGTAGTAATCCTATTTGAATCCTCTAAGTGCATGTCTAACCCGAAGATGTGCGCATCTGATCCAGGATGATGATATGAATTTATATTTGATTGACGATGATGATATGATTCTAGATTGAGGTGGTAGAGGCTTGTTGGGAGCAGCTCATGTGCTTTGAACACTACACTTAAGTGTGGATGTAACCAACTCTCTTATGTATTCAAATAACAATTACTAAAAATGGTGTGGATGTAACCAACTCTCCTATGAAACAATTATAGTGGAAAAAATAGTTTTAACAATAATAATAAATTATAAATCTATTTAAAATGCAAACTAGTTTTTAAATTTAATTTATTTTATTGAATATATAATATTATATTAAAAATATGTTTTTTATAAGAATATATTTTTAAATTAATTATATTCAACTTTATTTATTTGATTTGGTTAGTGTGAGAAGCCCCTACGACCAATGCATAGGGTTGGGCAAGCTCCTCCAACCATGACCCCTCTCCAACCATGACCCCTCTTAAAGTAAAGAGTTATTCTTATCAATAGGGAATTTAACACAAAACCACATACCCACCCCGTCACACACACGTGCATGCCATGGTTTGACCCTTGAAGAGCCAAAGCCCAAACATTTGCACTATCTCCTCTGGGAAAATTATATATAACTTTATTATTAAACATGTATCATTGTACTATGCATGTGTTGTAGGATAGTTGGAGAGGGTAGGGTAAACCTCAAAGGGAGGTCCCTAGTTCGAATCTCCACCCTACCAAATGCACATTGGGTATCCAAAATCCAGTTGATAATGCTAGTGCGGTTAGGATTGGGTGTGACTCTCGGGTGATTTTGATAGTGTAAAACCCCATGGCCGTGGTTTCTCAAACTAAGGTGACCCTACAAGGGGTTTTTCACTAAATTAGAGAAAAAACATGTACCATTTGACAAAATTAAGACCTTGATTTCCTTTAGAAAAATTTATAATTTAATTGGTTGAGCTAATATCATCTAGTAATTACTCAAAAAAAATATTTATTTATTTTAATAAGTTATGGCTTCTATTAGGGTCCACTTTTATCAAAAACCAAAATATTATATTTGGTGTTAGGTCCACTAAAATCTATTCACTATGTCTTTTTCTTATGGATATTTTTCCGATTTAAAAATCATTATATTAAATAAGTAATAGAATATATTTTTACAAACAAAAAAAAGTGGATAAACATGTCGCGTGGTCAATGGCATCAATAAAAAACCTATTGTTGTAAAAACAACATAGGAAACCAAGAAACCAACTAACATCTAATCAAAACTACCCAATAAAATTGGCGAACATATACTATCAACTAGCTAACAAAATAATTACATAATAAAAATGACGATTGAGTGCATGCCATAAGAGCAAAAGCAAAAAAGAGGTAATCCTCGCAATTGTGAAGAATAATTACACAAGTTTAACCACCATTGGGACTAAATTCCACCCAAAATTATCATCAAGAGACTTGGATGAACCCTATATTTACCCAGAAGAAAAAGTGTTGGAAACATCTTCCTATTTGTGAACAAATGAATCCTCATTAGCAGCAAACACTGGAGTACCCAACTTGATCCAGGTGTCGAGTTAAGGATCTAGGGAAGAGAGGAGGAGGGTCAACTCTATAAGGAGGGTGACCTTGAGTTAGGGTAGGAGTGTGATTTGGGATTGAGCAATGATGTTGCCTTGACATGGAATAACTTTGAGGATAATCCTACTCAAGAGAAACCTGATTGACTATGCACTAATGTTTCATCAATGATCAATAAGCTCTTGAATATGAGAGAGCTCCATAGTCACCTTATTGACTTGAACCACAATCTAAAAACACATAGACGAAATTATACTAGATTTCTCAAAAGTAGATATGTGAAAATAGGAAGAACACCTACCAAAGATATAATCATTCCTAGCTTTTTATATGTTGTATAATTCCACCATACAAAAAAAGTGCCACACTTCAAAGAAAATAGTTGCCAAGTGTGGGGGGTCTCACCGAATGATATGTTTCCACTCAAGCATGGTGTAGGAATAGGGTCTAAAAAAGGAAAAAAAAACACTCCCAAAGGGAATGAGCACGAGCACAAAACTAAAAAAGATGGATATAGTCCTTAGAATAAAGAAATAAAGGTAAAGAAGGGCTAGGGATGCCTAAATGTTGGAGATGCTCCCAAATAGGAATCCCTTGATGAAGAAGACTCTACAAAAAATAATAAATCTTGGGCTCCAAGAAAGGAGCCCAAACGATTTGGAATTTGTGCATCCAAATAGGATAAGAGGAAGAGACATTCCACTATTTATTGAGCTTATCAATCATGGGGAGGCAAGGAGAGAGTCATCCATACCCTAAATGGGCCTTTTAATTTCATAAAAGAATGTTTGGATACCACTTACAGTCCTTCCACCAAGGTCATTGCGAAAAAACAAAAAAATTATGAAACATAGAGTCAGTGAGAGTAGCCTTGATGACCTCAAACATGTCCTTATCATAGTGCTTGTGCCTAAATTTTACTTTGAATTAATCCCAAGGGATCCAATCCCTTATAGAATAAGAAGAAATTGATGATGCACCACACACATTTGTAAAAAATGTAAGCGCATGAGCTCAAGAAGCTTGCACAAGTGGAGAACCCTGGTAGGTGATGATAGGTGACCAAAAAACACTCATCTAGTTAATGGAGAGGTCATACCGAAAGCTCTTATCATTCCATATTAGCCAAGGCTTAACACTCTACCAAGCTTTCCAAATGCTCTTGATGATAAAAGATCCTATCACTTTGATAGATATAGGAGCAATAAGGAGGGAAGGTAAACCCATGCCCCTCAAACTCTTACAACCAAAAGTGGAAAATTTGTAGATACAATGACGGATGAGAATATTCTAGGCCTCACTGTCCACAAGGGCTTTGATGACCCACCTAACATTGAGGGACAAACCTTGACACTAGATATTGAGAATTCAAGGCCCACCATGGCTTTTGGGGAGACAAAAATACTACTAGGCAACATGGTGAAATCTTGAACCATTACTAGAAGAGGACCATAAAAAGTCTTGTAGAATATTATCAAGCTTCTTATAGTAGTTTTTTAAGAGCAAAAGAGCCCCAATAAACTAAATCTATAAAAGCAGTAAATACATAATAAAAAGAAGATAATAGATACACACATAACATAGTATTTCACCTAGGAAAACCCTTAAAAGAAAAAATCCAGCACAATAATATCACATTATTGGATAAACTTAACCATATTCGATACAATAATGTTCATCTTCTCTTTACACAAATCTTGATGCAAGTGCAATTTAAATAACAACACAAGAATGGATTTTACAATACCATGAGCGTAAAACCATGGGTTGACTTATTGTAACCCAAAATGATCCATATTGGTCTAAAAATAACTTAAAAATCCTAAATTTTACATGGAGTGTCCAATACCTTTTAGAGTTAACCTCATCATAATGACATGGAAAATATTTAACATATTTCCAACATTCTCCCACTTGTTCAATACTTTTCATAGGGGTCAAAAATTGTCATTGTCAACTATCAAGGGCAACCATACCCATGGATATTATACACCAAGAATGTTTTTGAGTGTGTACAACCTTTGTTAATGAATTAGTAGCATTATTCTCTATATCAATTTTCTCCAACATCACCTGATTTACTTCAACCCTCTCTCTCACAACACGGTAATTGATATCAATATGTTTTTATTGATAATGAAAACTAGGATTGTTGGATAAAACTATTGCACTCGGATTATCATTGTCAATTCTCATAGCCTTCTATTTAAGACCAAATTTTGAACACAACCTCTATAGCCACATTACTTCTTTATAGGAATGAGTTGCTACAATGTACTTTACCTCTATTGCTAACAAAGCAACCACTGATTATTTTTTACTTATCCAATTTATTGCCCCTCCAAATAGTCTAAACACATAAGAACTCATGGATCTTCTCTTGTCAATATTTCTAGCCTAGTCAACATCCATAAAAACTTGTAGATTTACAATATTAATATCTACAAATTTTCCTTGGTAACATACAGAATAATATGGTGTTCCATGCAAATATATAAATATTGTATTCACAATAGTCCAATGTTCCTTTCCTAGATTATACTTATATCTACTGAAGTTTTTTGTTTTAATGCCATTATCATAGATGAATATTTCATGCATGCTTAAATATTGTAACCATGATGTGTAGGTAACAAATCCTCCCAGAAGAAGAGAAAGTGATCAAGGGCTTTGCTCAATTTTGACAATTCTGATAGTTTACCCAAGTTTTGTAAACCGTACAAGTCAGGGGTAAACCGTACAACTAGGAAATAAAATCATACAATGTAAGGGCAAACCATACAAGGCACACTTAAATGCAATGAAATGCACAAAAAATGTAATTTTAGAATTAAATGGCACATAAGTTTGCTAATTAAGTTTTTAGACTTAGTAAAAGTCTAAATTTATGCATTCTATTATGGATGGACAGTTGTAAATAACTAATTTCCTCAGGAACAACTTTGGAATGGTATTAGAAACATTATATAAGGCCCCAATTTTAAATTCATAGGTCTAGTTGTTGATGGGAATGCATTGAGTATTTACTAGTTATAATCCAAGGAGATAGTTTGTTAACCTCTAAGTTATTGCAGTAGATTGATAGAATAACCATGTTGTAATTGCATTGATAACATAATGGGATATAAATATGTTTATTATAGGTTGTGTATGATTCTATAAATTATGGATGAATATTGATAGTTGAATCTTGACGCATGTGTTTTTTGGTGAATGTTTAGGTTAGATTTATGCATTGGTGTAATATATTGTAAGAAATATAGCACTAGTGGAGCTTGGAGAATTATCTATGAGTATGAAATTACTTATGAATATTTCAAGAATCCTGTCGTATGATTTTTGAATGTAGCCAGTGGAAATGAATCTCTCACAAACCCCATTCAGAGTTTTTGCATTTTGCTAAAGATGGATTAATTGGCATATTAAACCCTTACAAAATATACCTTATAAATATTGGCCTAGTAGATTATATTATTTGGCATCTGGTTGTACATTCATTTCATACAAATTGTACACCATATTTCGTACAAATCGTACAGAGAAAACTTACCCAATTTGAAAAATAAAGCGATTGATAGAAATTTACCCGATTTGGCAGTTAAAGGGAACCAACTTGAACGATTACAAAACTGTGTACGGAAGCCAAAAAAACTAATTTTATCAGTTTGGATGAGTGCCAAAGCGTACAAATATTACCACTATATTATTTGGAATCGTACAGTGTGTGCATTTGAATTTTGTACAAGTTGCACATTAGGCATAGAAGGGTAGTTTGGAGGACCATATGGTTGTACAATTTTGTAATCAAGTGGGAACTTACATATTTATAATTCTAGCATTATAAAATCACCTCCCCATAAGGAATACTGCACCCCTATGCTACAGGATGTTACCACATTTTGTTTGCACTTGAGACATCCCATGATGAGCACCATATCTAAAAATATTTAGCAAGAGATACAATAAAAATTATAAATATTCCTTTCAAGCCATAAATTATTACAAATATAGGACCAATCCTCCATATAATTTAGCTTTTTAATAATTAACCTAACATTTCGTTAACTCTTTCAATGTTGATAGAGGTACCAAATATTTTATATTTTTTAAAGCAACCCCAAATGGTGTTAGCAAAGGGATAACGAAAAAGTAAAGGGTTTGACGTTTCTAAATATTTCTCACATAAGATACATATAAATAATCCATTATATCTTCCTATTTGTAGACTCTCTTCTATAAAAATCTTACTTTGTACTACTAACCAAAGAAATGTTAAGGTCTTAGGGATAACCTCTAGCGACAAAACATTCTTCTAAGAAAAATATTTCAAAATAGAAAATTTTGATTAATCTAAATCTCCATATCCCAGTTGACTACGTATACACCATCATTCAAGAGATTAAAAAAAATCTCATACTTTCCTATGAAAATCAATAAACAAAACTCTTGAAGATTTTTTTGAAGTTTATTTACAATTTTTTTAAGTTCCTCTCCTTCAACTACGTTACTAATATAAATCCATGATCTAGAATTGCAGCTTACATTTTTTTGACCTATGGGCCCTTACAAGCTTGGCATACCCAAACCAATGGTTGTCAATTTGAATCAAAGATAAAATAATAAGGCTTCAATCAAGCATAAAAATAAAAATTTGCATAATTACCCTCATTGATTACCATATAATATATTTCTTGATCAATTGCAACCATGTGGGTGATCCTTTCGGTAAGGTTCATTTCCAAAATAATTTTATTACATCAAGATAAACTATATATTTTTGTAGTAACATGTTTTCCTAGTTCTTTCTTTGATCTTTGAATAATCTACCCCCAAGTTTTTCCCCTAAGACCAAACTCATAAATTTGTAATTTCATAAGTTTTCTCCTCAAATATTTTTTCCTTTATAAATCTTATCCCACTTAGAAAGAAGAAACCTAAATTTTTCCTCACATCCTTTCCAAAGAAAGTATCAATAAACTTTATCAATTTCATATGTTATAGCTACTAGCAATATTTAAATGTATATCATATAAATAGGAATGGATTGCAATATGGTATTTATGAGTTATGATGTTCCACTATTGTTAAGAACTTACCATTCCAATTTTACAAACAAAAGTTTATTCCTTTTAATTTCCTTTATGAGATAAAGGAATACCTAAGTAGGTTGATTAAAAAAAGATTAATTTTAAATCCTAAAATATCCACAATAATTTGTTGCATATATAGGGTAGTGTTAATAAAAATCATATATTTTGTAGTTTTAACCAACTATCTAGTAGACCTCTTATAGCATGATAATATTGATTTAATATCTATGGCATCACCTACTAAGGAATGACAGAAAAGAAAAACATCATCAACAAATTGAATATATGATTTGAAGGGACCATTTGCAACCTTAATACCTTTGATTTTTCCTACCCTCTTTACCTTTGATAAATATCTTCCTAATGCCTTAATAAGAATAATGAACATATATGGATATAATGGATCACCTTGGAAGATTCCACAAGATGACTTAAAATAATCAAAATTGGAGCCACTAATAAAAATAGAATATTTTGTAGTACTATACTAAGATTTAATCCATTTACACCAATTGTAGTCCAAACAAAATGTTCTTAGAATATCATGTATAAAACTCTTGTAAAACCTATCATATGATTCATTCTTATCTAGCTTCATAAGCATACCTAAATGTTTCATGGAATTAAGAGAATATATGGCCTCTTATACAATGATTGCATCTGAACAAAACCACCTTTTTTGTCTAAGATAACACAATCTAGAATGCCTTTCAACTTGTTTGCCATAATTTTTAAAATGATCTTATGAATCATATTTCAAAGGTTTATTGGATAAAAATGATCAAAATACCTTCTTTCCTTTCCTAGTAACAAAAAAAATAAGTGGCATTGATCTCATTTATTGTAATATTCCTTTTATATGCCTCTTCAACCGTAATTGACATATCACTATTTGATAAATCCTAAAATTTTGGGGCTAGTACCTTATTAGGATAAAAATATAAAACTAGTTCATAAATATCAATTTTGATGAGTATCATTATTCTCATCATTTAATTTTTATAATTGTTAAATCTAGGGCGGTGTCCAAGGTTGTCTTAAAGCATTCAGTTCAGAAACATTTATTCGGTGAAATAGATTTTTTTTGGGTGGTTTTAAGGTCACACTAATCCTAATATGCATAAATTGAAACTAAATTAAATCATAAAATTGAAAACTGCTTCTAAGATACAAAATTTACACTTAACTACAATTGTACGAAATTGAAAATGCTGCATTGAAACTTACTAAAAATGAAATCTATATTACATTTGCTAAATTGAAAGAACATAAATGGAAAATACATCAATTGAAATTAACTAAAAACAAATCACGCTAAATTGAAATTATAGAAATTTGTGAGATAACTGCTACAAAAAATTGTTAGGAATTTGTTGGAGGAAACTGACAAAAAAAAGTTGTTGAAACCAAATTTGCAAAAAATAGGGGAAATGGAAATACAACACAGGGGTCAACTGACTAAAAACATTGCACAAGAACCATACTTTTAAAACATGAAAAATCACTATGCTGAAACATGGGTTTGTTCTACTTAACAACAATAAGCAAGAATCTTGGCAATAAAATGTTGTAGTAATAAATGTCAGAAAACTTGCTAAAATAGTAACTCCTCCAGACCTGAGAGTGGGCCCTTACTCTCCAATCTAGAAGAAGGTGAAAATACTCCTAAGTACTAAAATTGATCACTCAAAACTCACAAAATGAACACAAATTATTGCACTTTATTTTAACTGTTAAGTCATACTAAAACTATTACAAAGAAAAAACACTCTTTTTTTCAACTTCTATGTCAACTAATATTGTTATTAGCTATCTTAATCAACTACCAGCTCAACCAATGAGGGAGATTCCTATTTATACTAATTATTACATGAATATTTTCCAAATACAAAATTAACCTCTTTTGTGTTGTCTACTTCTAATGTGCCTATTTTATTTCAAAGACCTAGTCTAATTTAAGACATATTCTACTATTGCATTTTTGTCTGCATCCTCCAACTAGTGAAACAATTCAAGAATAGTGCGAGAATATTTGGAACACCTGTCATCACGTCCATATATATTCCTCCAACTTAATTGGATGCAGTTGTGTATATTTTTGTCGAAATAGGCACATTTACATTTGTTTCACTTGATGCTTTTGAATATTTTCGTGTCCTCGTTTATTGTAACAGGTGGTTGGAATTTATATGAGATTGTGTGCATTGTTATGCATTTTCTCCTTTATGTCTTTCTATTTTCATTTGCATCACGTCGGAACATGTCAAAATAGTTCAGGGTCTTCCCTAGTCTTCCTCAACTATTCCCATCATTTCCTTTTTCTTTTATTGACAATTTCCATGTCTCCCTTTATTATGATAGGTGGTTGGAAATTGTATGGGAGTGTAGTTGAACTGTCATGTTTTTCAGTAGAATTAGTGTATTTTGATACCAAATCATTTTACTAGTTGTATTTGGACTAGGAAAACATTCAAATTACCTTGTGCAACCACAAAACTCTACACACTTTACTAGATACTAATTTTATTATGCATTATTCACTAACTAATCATGCAAAAATAGGGTAAAAATACTGAAAAAACTCAAAATTAGAGGTAAGTATTTCTAAACATTAAATCATGCAAAAAATTAATAAATAATGCATTTAATCACATATTTGGAATAAAATAATATTATATTTTATTTTGAGATAGTATTTAAATATTCAAAACATGACAAACATGAGACATTTCTAGGCCTCATCATTCTCACCCAACTTGACTTGATGCATGCCCTCATGCATCCTAGTGGGCCATAGTAATACTCAAGTATATATTTGTGAACAACATCCTTTGTCACTTGAGAAATTGCTACAATTTCCAAAAAATGTTGAAATTTTAAGTTTGTTGTCATTTTTGAAAAACATTGAAAATTTGAAGTTGCTTTCATTTTTAAAAAATGTTAAAAATTCTAAATTTTCTTTTTGTTCTATCTCTGCAATTTTCAATTTTTAATTTTTGCAAACATTTTTCAATTTATGCAATTCCTACATTTTTTTTAAATTTTTGTGATTCTTGCAATTTTTTAATTTTTGAAATTTGACCTAAATTTTATTAAAACCTCTTTTTCCTATTTTTTTTTTCATCATTAGATGGTGCAAGGGGTGTTATTTCTAGTGCTATAGTAGTTTATGCAATTTTTGTCATTTCTATAATTTTTTGCAATTTCTATTATTTTTTGTAGTTTGTTTCTTTTTTAACAGAACCGTCAACATTTTGATTTTCTTCTGCTTGAGGTAATGTACTTACTTGCAGTAGGGTGGTCTGTTCTCCTTCAAGTTATCAAGCTATTTTTTGTTCTTATACCCCATGTTATCTTAAAAATTCATCAAGTTCTATTGTTTGCACCGTAAAAATAGAACTGCCAAAACTTTGATGTAGATCTACTTGAGGTGATAACTAACTTGCAATGGGGTGGTCTGATCTTTAGGGACCTCACTCTTTAATTTTCCTTTCTCTTTATACTATTTTCCAGCATTTTCAGAGTATTCAGGCACAGTTTTTAGATGTTCTGAAGTTGCTTTGAAATAAAACTATTTTCTACAGTATGTTGCAAAGCTAACCTAGGATGTTTCGGAGCTACGTTTGAAAGTGCCAAATGGTCTCCTATGCAAAAAATTGGTTGCATATTCTATTGTGGGTCCATATCTAGGGTGTGTAAGCCTTCCATACCATTAATAATCCCTTCTCCATTCCTCTATTTAGATGTTGTTTCCTATTTTGTATGTTACTGTTATGTTGCAACAATAATTAAAAAAAAAATTTATGTGCATTTTCTAGATTATCCTCCTCATATCTATGAGTTAGTTGTGGAATGTTATCAAGTGTTGCCTCATCTAGAATTTGCCCTGTTAATATTAGTAAGATTTCTACTATTTTTGTGCTAGAATCAAGAATTTGTAAGCAGTTTTTCTAGTGGTGTCAGTTTTCTTATGCTTCAGCGAGCTTCTTTGCAACAAAGTTTTTTTGCAGCCTTGTGGACCTGCTTAGCTGCTGTGTACCTATTTTTTTCTCTTGCTTGTTGAGTTCCTACAGATGTTTTTCTTGTAGAATTCACTGTAAAAATCAACTTTCTTTTTCTCTAATAAATTTGCTATTTTTTTACCATTTTTTATTATTTATTTATTTTTGAAAGTTGGCTAAATTTCAGTGCACCAACCGTTGTTGCTCCCTTGCTATCATTTTTTTCTTCAACATTTCCTATTTTTTATGGTAAGGCCACTGCATTCAGGAACTGTGCACACATTGGGACTTCTAGGATGGACACCCTTTCTAATCCTAATCCAACTGTTATTTCTTAACTGTTCTTAAAATTTAAGAATACAGGTAAAATAAAACAACAAACACAATGTATTTTAGTTGCACATCAATTGATACTTCCCAATATGGTCACCCCTCCCACTTCTAATCTAGTTTGTCTTGCTTGACTTTTTTCAAAACTCAAAAATACAGGCACAATGGAGAAATGGTAGATGCAGTGTACACTAATTATTTTTTAACATGTGTCCCACACATTTTTAAATTTCTATGCCCCTTAAAAATTTAAACTTTTTAGAATATACCTGCTCACTGGCTACCACATGTTTGTCTAGAAAGGCCTGCCTGAGTTCTTGATGGCCATGTGAGGTGCGTCACATGGGATTTTTTCTTTCTTGAAAAACACGATGGAAAAATTACTAGAAAATGGCCTGGTGGAGTGTTGCCACGTGCCTAAAAACTTGTGCCCAAGTTCACATACGTTATGGACTGCATCACGTATGTTTTTTTTTTCCATTGCACAAGCATACCAACTAATATGAACTATTTTGCACATGCATGCCAACCAGTTTTACCTTTTTGCACTGTCGTGTGTTTTCAAATTTAAAACTTTATTTTGGAGTTCTATTTTCATTTCGAAGCTTTGTTTTTTTGTCCCATACAAATGGTAGAATGTGTAGTTTTCATTCTAGAGGTCTATTTTTTTCTTTCCATACAAACAACTAAATGTGCAGTTTTTATTTTGAAGCTCTATTTTTATTCTTGAGCTCTATGTTTTTCTTGCATACATTCAACCAAAATGTGTAGTTTTCATTTTGGAGCACTATTTGTATTCTAGAGCTCTATGTTTTTCTTTCCATACAAACAACAGAATGTGTAGTTTCATTTCGGAGCTCTGTGTTTTTTCTTGTATACATTCAACCAAAAGGTGCAGTTTTCATTTTGGAGTTTTGTTTTCATTTTGGAGCTTTGTGTTATTCTTGCATATATACAACCAAAACTATATTTTCATTATGAAGGTAAATTTCTTGTTCAACCAAGGGTAGAATAACGTATTTTATTGGTATTTTGGAGAGAATATCCTATTTTTACTTGCTAGGTTTATAAATTATTTATGCTAAACATGGATTATTATATAATACATGTTAAATGCCTACTATGATAAAAATGTAAGAAACACATACGTGGCTATCCTGAAAATTATCATGCACTTTACAAATTGTTGCTTTTGATGATTGTTAGCTAGGTATCTGAAATAAAAAACAAAACACATGTGGAGTTGGTGAGATTTGTATAATTGTGGAACAATGGTGAATAGATCAAAAATACAAACATACCGAAAACTGGTTTTTATGTAAGCTTCAATTCAATAGCACCTCTGAAAAGGTTTTCACTATTGAATTATTCTATTTTTTTCTTTATTTTTCATTTTTTTTTCATCTTTTTTTTCTCATTCATTTTTTCATCTATTTTTTTCATCAGAAAAGACTACCTCTTATGGTTTTCACCCAAATTTTGTGTTTTTTTGTTCTTTATTTTTTTTAGGAGATTCAAAAGAGAATGTCTCTCATGAGGCTTTAATGAGAGAGAATGTCTCTCATTTTTATTTGGATAAGAACAATCCTTATTTTGTAAGAACACATCTATTTTTTCTGCAAGAAAACAACAATAATGAAGCATCATCCTTTCTTTTTATATGAGCAATAAGAATCTTCTCATGTCATCATTGCCTCCTTATTGCTAAAAATGAAATATGAACTTTATTTTTCCTCTTCCCTGCTACAATTGATGCATGTCCTCATACATCTGCATTTTGTGGGACATGCCTTATGATACAATTATTTTTTTCTTTTCTTTTTTTCTTTCTTTTCTCTTTCTATTTTTTGTCATGATTCAAACATGTGATCATTCAAAATATCTGTCAGAAGAAGAATCCTCTTCTATCATATGCAAGTTTGACTATGAGCAATATTGAGAAAATTCCACCTTTGTTAGTGGCTCATGATACCATTGTAAACAATTTTTATTCACTACTAATGTCCTCCTTGAATTATTAACCAATGAAATTTGAACTCCATTCTCAAACATTTTTTGTTCATCCTTACTGCTCCTGATGTGATCATTGTGCCACATTCTCCATTATTGTTGAATGAGCTCTATTTGGTGAAGTGTCTCCAAAAAGATTTCACCCAATGCATACAACCATATAATTATCTTGTTGTGTACCTAAAACAACTAAATGACAACTTCTAAATATGTATGAAGTGTTAGTAAAGCATTAGAATATTATTTCAATCCATCAGATAATTTTAATTCCTAGTCATTAGTCAACCAACTACTGATATTCAAAGGTTGTTTTGGTTGTGTTTCAATTTATTTTGGACCAGGGTGTCTTGAATTTTTTCTTTCAAAATTATGCATTAATAAATTAAGAGAGCACTGGTGTGATACAAGAGAATGGAAAATTTGTGTATCTTTATCAAAAAATATTCTTTAAGGAATTAAATTTGATAGATGGAAAAAAAAATATAAAAGAAGATGATGATGTCATCCATATGATAAATGTAAGATTTTTTTTTGGCATTGGAATGGGTGATAAATGTTTAATTTCTTGTTATTTATTCCATAGTGATTGTTGGTGTAGACACCAAAACAACACCAATCCAATTATGTGACTGTAAAAACTGATCGCATTGACACACACAGCCCCAAGTGCAGCCCCTAGAGGTTAAATAGTGGTCCTAATCTCACAATAGTTTTGGAAGGTCAGAGATCAATTTGGCACCTTAAGGCAC
This sequence comes from Wollemia nobilis, assembly GCA_028583015.1. NCBI lineage: Eukaryota > Viridiplantae > Streptophyta > Pinopsida > Araucariales > Araucariaceae > Wollemia > Wollemia nobilis. The sequence goes on from JAQPPZ010000184.1 coordinate 461,650, forward strand.
TTTGCTCAATATTTTTTCCACCCCGGGACGGATTCAAACTAGGATCCGCCCCACCTCGAGATGAATTCTAGATTCGCTCCAGGGTGGGGCAAATTTCAGGTTTGACAAGCAAAAAGTCAAATCTTGACAAATGGCAGCTCATATCTGCCACTTAATGCTTCCTTCATCACAGGGGAGTGTGGGTGAGTGTTTTCAAGTGTTAGAGGTTGTTACAAGGGCAGTCATGAAGTCCCTATTCAGGTAGAAATCTCATTCCCCCTAGGAAGGCATGATTGCCAAGTGGTGCCTCTGCATGCCCATTTCAAAAGACCTCTAGGTCTATAAATTGGTGAGTTTCCTCACCCCAAAACTTGTAGAGGAGGAGCATTTTAGAGCAACAAAGTGCTATCGTTTTATTGTCATACCTCACACCTTTTGGATTTGCACCTTCCACATCCTTGATTTCCTTTAGAGGGGAGGTCATCGGGTGACTATTGGGAGGATGAATCTTGGACCCAAAACCTAACATTTTGCCACAATATCCCACCAAATTTGCCAAAAATACCACACAAGAGGTTTTGGACCCATCCCAAGTGGATTGGTCCTGAGATCAAGCCTCGAACGGTGAGTGGCCTGCCCCATGGGTGCCCCCTCCCACACTACCACAATCCTAATCGCCCCCTTTTGGAGCGATGGGAATTCCATGGCAGATTTTCTTTATTTCATTTTTGCATTCAATTCTATGATGCTTATATAGGTTGTCATTTGAATTTCGTCTTGTTTTGAACAATTTTGATCATATTTCTAGCATTGCTCGCTTCCACTAACCTACAGGTAGCATCATCAAATTTCTATTGATGGAGGCCAAATTGGGAAAATATGACCATCTGGGTCTTCCCAAAATGCCCCCAATTAGCTAATTCCAAGTTTACAGGTCTTTTGGAACTTCCTAGGCAGGACATTAGGACATTATATTTTTGGCATTTTGTTACAGGTGAATTCGTCCCGCATCGAAGTGAATTCAAAAAAATGAGGAATTTCCCAATTGTTATTTTTGTAGGACCTTCCTGGTGGTATCTTGATGCCCCTGTAAAAATTTTAGAGCATTTGGACCTGTTTTAGTCATAGTTTAATTCAATTTTCTCATTCACTTATCCTAGGCTTAGGGATTGCATGTTTTGTTCTATCCGCAGGTTCTACTGACCGTTTATTGTTCCTTTGAACATAGGGTCTAGACATCATATGAGGAATGAGTATTAAAGACTCATAAATGCAAGCAGTGGTGATGTTTGGTCCGCTAATTTTACATGTGGGCACGTGAAAGAAGGAAAGGCTATCCATGGATGTAACCAAGAGATGGATTTAACGCTCCTCACCCCTGAAAAGGGAGGATGCAAATTGTAACCGAGTTGGGAAATACATCAATAAAATAGAAGGGTTGTTATTTCATTTGGGTTTCAATTTATGCTTTCTCCATTTCATGCATTTCAAATTCCTAGGAATTAGCGTTAAGTCTAAGTTTAATTTGCATCACATCTTCACTTTCCTTTTTGCTTTCGTATCCTCGTGCTTTCAGTGGCGATCATGATGGGCAACTTGGTTTACCATAGTGGGTTTTTGTTGTGTAGTCCCTATTTTATGTTCTTGTTCCATTATTTCTTCTTAGGTTTGGCAATCTTGTCGTCCTATATCTTGATCTCTTCGATGATTCTGGCTTGTGCCAGAGCTTCCTCTAAGGTGGCATATTGCTGCAGCTGCAATAGCACATAGATCAATCTCAAATAACTTCATGAGAACATATGTGTAAGGTCATACATAGGAGGGAGGTAGGGTAGCTTGGAAAGTAGAGTCCTCCACTGATTCCTATAGGCCGCCATGGTGTCTTCCTCATACTGCCTGAGGCTGGCCAAGTCACTTAGTGAAGCCTTCTTCTTGGTGTTGAAGGTGAAGCATTCAAGGAACGCATCCACTAACTAAAAGCATGAGGATCCAGCATGTCTCTGTATAACCATGCAAAAACCTCCTTCTTCTTTTTGATAAGGGTAATGTAGTCGGCTTGCTCTTCAGGGGATAAGCTTACCCCCAGCTTGATGATCTGTGGATTTATTGGATTTGAGCCGATGTCTACGTCAGTCATTTCTATGACTAACATGTGGGATCCGTATTCTAACTAATGTGGAGTTGGGATCAATTGGATATCCCCAGCTGGGTTTATCTTCATCGTCTGGTCCTCCACCAACGACGCCATCTATGGAGACCAAACAAAAGGACAAAGGGAAGAAACCCCTGGAAGAGGCAAAACCTTTGGAAGAGACACTGCCATCAGTATCAACTATCTCTATGGAGGAAATGCCTAGCCGAATGGAAGTCGAGGCTCCTAGTCCACCCGACATGGAGTGGACTCAAGGAGAACTTCCATTCCCTCCCCCTCAACCGCCAATGATCAACGTTGAAATGGCCAATACGGGCTCGGGGGAGTATCTGGTGCGGAATATTGTAGCAACACCCACACTAGAGTCCATGCAGGACATGGGGAGACCTCACCTTCCCATTGGCACTATTGTCCCCCTAGGCTACCCGTCGAACCAGAAAAATTTTGTGTATGGGGGCCTTGATCATGGCGTTGCACCATGCACGCAAGAGGACGAGGATGAAGAGCCTTTTGCTGAAAATGTAAATTATTTGTCTAACCCAGAATTTGCTCTGAGATACCTTGGCCAATGCAATTGGCACGGATATGGGTTAGGCAGATATGAGCAGGGGGTACGTGTTCTTTGCCAACCAAGATACCAAATGTCGTATGACAAGTCAGGAGTAGGGTTCAACCACCCCCTGCCCCTGGACATCTTGGTAGAGAACATGCAAGGCCTAGGGATAGGCAACAAGGGGGGATTGGCATCAGATCCATATGCCAACCCTAATACCATATATACGTTGAGGGATTATCTTCCATTAACGACAATCAACCTTGTTGGCCATAGCAATCCCTTCCCTTCGCTCGAGAGAGGAGAGAGCTCGAGAGCTCATTTTTAGGGAGAGTCTAGACAATGGCAAGAAGGGTCCTCAGAGGATGAATTGGAATATGAGGTAGCACCATGGGACCCCTTCGAATCAGATAACAATCACTCACAGGTGATCCCCATGGATGATTATCAAGAAAACCTCTTGACAATGTTCCCCTTGGATGCTCTTATCAAGCAAGCGCCACTCCAAGGAAATCAAGTCCCCCCGTAGAGAGCGAAACAACCTCAATGGGGCCAGATCAATTTGCTTGAGCAAGGCGAGCCTTCAATGTCGCAAGCAGTCGGAGCCAACGAAGGCCTTTGGATCTCCGATAGTGATTATGAAGACGAAACCAAAATGACGTATCTTAATCACATGCGGCAAATGCGGTGACCATACCCCTTGGAGATTAACGACTTGTTCGAGCAATTAAACATAAGGCTTGGGCATGAATGGTACGTAGACCCAGCACGGTGGGACCAAGTGTTGGATCCGCTACTCTGGGCATACGAAGCATACCTTCCGCCCAGAGACCCTATAGTGCCATCCATGCCGAGGGTAGACCCTATCTTCTTATCCGCACATAGGGCCGATCCATTCGTGCCCGTCCCCCTAGAGCCAGATCCAGAGCATAGAGAGCATCCAAGATGTCCAAGCACCCACACCCATGGTAATGGAGACCAAAATCATTCCATCAACATGATCTCCATTGATTTAACCACCCCCATCCATAATCCGGCCGATCCAACACAGTCATTGTCTCTAGACATAGATGCCATCGATTGGGATCACGTCAATTCCCCTCCATCCCCATCCGAGTACTGGCCTTTCGGTGAAATGCTTCATTTTACCCCTGGGCCAACTCAGGATATCTGCCATGCTTAAGAGGGACCCGAGGTTCCTAACGATGATCTAAACTCAGCAAATGATATCCACTTGATCCCAACTCCACATCAGTTGGAAGACGGATCCCACATGTCGATCGAGGAAATGACTGATGTAGACATCGGCTCAGATCCAATGAATCAATAGATCATCAATATGGGGGTAAGTTTATCCCTCGAAGAGCAAGCCGACTACATTGCCCTTCTCAAAGAGAAGAAGGAGGTTTTTGCATGGTCATACAAAGACATGTCGGGACTAGACCCATAGCTAGTCACGCATAATCTAACGCTTGATCCGACAGTCAAGCCGGTTAAGCAAAAACTACGTAAGATGCACCCAACAGTGGCCTTGATGGTCAAAGATGAATTGCAAAAGTTGTTGGATGCACAGTTTGTCATCTGCATGGATTATCCGCCATGGTTGTCCAACATGGTGCCCATCAAAAAGCCTGATGGGAGGATTCGCATATGCACTAATTTTCGAGATCTAAACAAAGCGAGTCCTAAGGATGATTTCCCCTTGCCGAGCATCGACGCATTGGTAGACGCTACAGCAGGCCACGAAATGCTTTCCCTCATGGATGGTTTCTCGGGATACAATCAGATTTGTATCAATCTCGAGGACCAGCTAAAAATGGCGTTCACAATGCCTTGGGGGACATTTTGTTATAAGGTCATGCCTTTTGGCCTTAAAAATGCTTGGTGCCACCTACCAACGTGCCATGACATACATCTTCCATGACTACATGCACAAGACTTTGGAAGATTACATGGATGATTTGTTGGCCAAATCTCTTTTGCGCCTGGATCATCTCGATGACTTAAGCAAGATCCTCGATCGCCTCATGGAGCATAAAGTCAGACTGAATCCCAAGAAGTGCGTATTTGGCATCACATCCGGAAAACTCTTGGGTTTCATAGTCTCAAAGTGAGGTATCGAGGTGGACCCAAACAAAGTCAAGGCAATCCTTGAAATGGTTCCCCCAACTACCATCAAGCAACTCAAAATCCTACAGGGAAAGGTCACGTCAATCAAGCGCTTCATAGCGCAGCTATCTGACAAGTGCCGACCAATGAACAAATTATTGCACAAGGGGGTAGCATTTCACTGGGATGACGAGTGCCAGTCAGCCTTTGATGACATCAAACGATACTTGGCTTCGCCACCAGTATTGGCACCACCTAGACCAGGAGTGTCGTTCTACTTATACATCTCACCTATCGAGGTGGCACTGGGAGCCATGCTAGCCCAGAAGAATGAACTTCACAAAGAATAGGCTACTTACTATCTTAGCCGCACCCTGGTCAGCTATGAACTTAACTATGCATACGTCGAGAAACTCTGCTTGGCAGTGGTGTTCGCTACCAAAAAGCTATGCCACTACATGCTGAGCAACACTACGTATGTTGTGTCTAAGGAGAATCCATTGCGGTACATGATGAGTCATACTTATCATAGTAGTCGCACGACGAAATGGATCATGTTGTTGATAGAATTTGACATAGAGTTTATTGGACAAAAATCCATCAAAGGACAGGTCATAGCCGATCAACTAGCAGAGGCTCCTCTCGAAGACGATCAGCCTCTGGTCATAGAACTACCCGATGATGGGGTCTTCCATGTCTCAGAATCGCCAGATTTTGATGAGCCTGAGTCACAGGCCGACATAACCCTATTTTTTGATGGTTCTAAATGTGAGCAAGGTGGTGGCACGGGAATAGTATTCTTCACACTGTAGGGCGCTCCAATGCCTCTGTCATTTAAATTAAATTTCCCATGCACCAACAATAATGCAGAGTATGAAGCCTTGCTCATAGGTCTTCAGACAACAATCACCATGAACATCAAATGACTGAACATCTTTGGTGATTCGTTGTTAATTGTCAACCAAGTCAAAGGGGTATTCCAATGCAAATGCCCAGTTCTACAGGCCTACAAAGCCCTTGTGGACAAATTCCTGGCAAATCTTGAGTGGTACGACATCGAGGCACTCCCTCGGTCATCGAATCATTTTGCGGACACTATGGCCTCCTTGGGGTCACTAATCCCGCAAGACCTTTCTGGTGATATGACAACCATCCAAGTCAAAACACTATCACAATCCATGATGGACCGTGCAAGTTCTGACTTGACGCCAGGAATCCACATGATCCAGATTGAACCATCCTCGGATAAGTTCTCTCGAATCCATGATCATCTGAAACATGCCAACTAGGGGTCCTTGTTCTCCCCTACTCCCATTAATAGCAACACAACGCTATTCTTACAAGTTCTTTCCCGCTCAGCGTTTGCTAGGGATGAACTTCAAGAGGGATTGGTTGTTCATACCATCGAGGCTTCTGATCAGCAAGATTGGTATTCACCCTTAAGGGACTACCTCAAGTTAGGTAACCTCCCGCTTGGATTGACGCATGCCGCAAAATGAGCATTCAAGCAGAAAGCGGCCAAGTATGTCTTGTTAGGAGACATTTTGTATCGTCATAGCTACGAAGGAATCCTCCTTCGTTGCTTGGACCAGCAAGAGTCCACTTGGGCGATCGCCCAAGTGCACGATGGTACATGTGGTGGCCACTTCAATGGTATGGCCATCGCAAAGCGCATTCTTCGCATGGGCTATTATTGGCCATCTTTAGAGCGAGATTGTTGCACATATGTCAGGAAGTGCGTGAAGTGTCAACATCATGCCAATTTGATGCACGTACCTTCCCAGGCCTTGCAGACAGTCCAGTCAGCTTGGCCATTTTCATAGTGGGGTTTAGATCTAATCGAAAAGATCTCCCTTGCATCGTCAGGTCATCACACGTTTATCATAATGGCCACAGAGTATTTCACCAAGTGGGTGGAAGCAGTTTCGCTTACCTCTACGACTGGAACCCGCATTGTGGAGTTCATTTTGCATAACATCATATGTCATTTTGGTATTCCATCCAAAATAATCTCGGATAATGGGACGTCATTCAAGAACAAAGACGTGCATGCTTTGACCACAAAGTACAAAATTTAGCATAGTTTTTTGACACCCTATTATCCGTAGGCAAATGGGCAAGCAGAGGCGTCAAACAAAATGCTAGTTGCTATCCTCAAAAAGACCATCACGGATAGTCATAAGGATTGGCACATTCAGATCCCACTTGCCCTATGGGCCTATCGCACTAGCATTCGGACACCCACTGGGGCAACTCGTTTTCATTGGTGTATGGCTCCGAGGCAGTCATGCCTCTCGAGTTGGAAATTCCTTCCCTACGCATATCAATGCAAGAGTTCATCGATGATGACACTGCATGGCAGGCCCGATTAGACCAGCTTACGTTGCTTGATGAATGACACGTTAATGCTCTCGAGCATTTACGTATCTATCAAGAGTGACTTAAGAAAGCTTACAACATGAAAGTTCACCTGAGGGACTTTCGGATTGGTGACTTGGTCTTGAAAGAAAACCAACAGAACTCTAGTTTGCCGTCCCATCTAAGGGACAAGTTCATGGCAAATTGGTTAGGTCCATATGTAATTGATAGCAAAATAGGACCCGAGACTTACCGACTAGCCTCTCTTGATGGAATCAAGGAACTAGAACCCTTGAACATCAGTCATTTGTGGCCATTCCATATCTAAGAGAGCCATAGCCCAACCCAAAATGCTCCAAGGATTCCTACAATCGCTTGGTCAATCCCAAAATGCTCCAAGGATTCCTACAATCGCTTGGTCAATCCCAAAATGCTCCAAGGATTCCTACAATCGCTTGGTCAATCCCAAAATGCTCCAAGGATTCCTACAATCGCTTGGTCAATCCCCAAAATGCTCCAAGGATTCCTACAATCGCTTGGTCAATCCCAAAAGGCTCCAAGGATTTCCACAATCGCTTGGTCAATCCCAAAATGCTCCAAGGATTCCTACAATCGCTTGGTCAAAAATAAGAAAATTCAAAAACAACAAAATCATCAAAAATAACAAAAAAATTGCATCTCATTTCCATGCATACTCAAAATCATCACAACAATACAAAACTCCGTTGCATCTCATCCTCATACTCACAAAAATAAGCAAATAAAAAAAAACAAAACAAAACAAAACAACAAAATCATCAAAAAATAACAAAATTTGCATCTCATTCCCATGCATACGCAAAATCATCATAACAACATAGAGCTCCTTTCTGCATCTCACCTTCATATTCACAAAAATCAATCCCTCAAAAATACAAAAATATATAGCTGCATTCAGCATCAAACCCATACATTGCATATTTGTGGTCATAAAGGTCGAAGCACCATAGACTGTCATTACTTGGCAAAACCATCATTTTCACATTTTGTTTTCCCACTTTGTCAATAGCTCATCGCCTATAACCGCCATTCACGATATTCTCCCACATCATAGTCAGTTATTTTGTATCGAGAGTTTTCGTCATTCAGTCGTCATTAGCTTTCTAGCCACATACTGTACCAAGTCAGACAAATTTTATGAAGGTAGAGTTCTACTTGGATCACACCTTGTTACGTAGCATCCCAGCACAAATTAAAACACATAAAAATTCCCAAGTTGTGTGAATGAAAGATGAAACCCGCAAAGCAATCCAGGTCACCATAAGCGAAATGGTTATCTTGCTCATCCCCTGTGCGAATGACCCCAAGAATGCTGAGAGTTGGCAAAAGGACAAGCATCTTCCCTACCCAATTCCCTAAGAATCCCAAGTTCTCAAAAGTTGCAAACATCAAAATTTTGCAAACAGTCAAAACTCCAAAAAAAATTTGACATCACCACCAGAGTGCATACATCAAAAGGCACAGACAATAGTGATTCTCATCACTCAAAATTCAAATCCCTTGCTCAAAAAATATATATATATATATATATATAAACAGTGATTTTTATCACTACAAAAGAGCAAGTATCCCAATACAATTGAAGAAAAGAAGGGAGTCGAACTTGAATCCTTGGAACTCTCAGCATTCCGATAGGTCATGAGATGAACCTCAGTACCGGTTTGGTTGATAGCCTATCGGTCACTCGTGGCAAACCTCCCGCATGATGATATATCTATCGCATTAACTTGTGTGCAGATCAATGTTTGCATGTGGATGAGCTAGCTTATGGTATCCTAGATCGCACTACAGATTAATCTGACTAAATACAACAAAGGAGTCAGTGGAGCTAATTAGGTGATCCTCAATACAAGTTTGGTTGACATCCTATCTGGCACTGGCGGTATCCTGACAAATACCACATAAATGAACTCAATTGCACACACAGGGATGTGAAATAACTTGGTCAAAGACAAGTCCGATTCATACCTCGTCCAGAAATCTCGTAAGATAAAGTACAGTCATGGCTAGTGAGTTAAAACCATCTGAGTCTCAGAAAACCTTAGCTACATTTCTAAAACCAACCGCGCTATCTTTCATCCTCGCATTGCCATCAGCAATCACCAAAAAAAAAAAAAACCCCACAAAGGTCTAAACAGTCTATGGTGCTCTCGCCAAACAACACAAATTCAATTCATCCATTACATTTGCATATCCAAAAAGTTAGAAACATTTGCATTCATCATAACATATGCATCCATCAAAATAAATTAACATGCATACATCCATACTCATCACTCATCATGCATAAAATCAAATCATCACTCGCATAAACAAAATAAAGTCATCTGTATATATCATCAAAAATGCCCATAGGCTACAATGAACTGGTCATGTGACCCCGCAACAAAATCCAAAAGCTCAAAACCCCCAAGCCTAAGGCGTCGGCCACCATGATCACGCAGGATCGGTGCGACGGGAACTACCCCCCATGGTGTGGGTCCTATGAGACCCCTCAGGGCGGCTACTGCTAGCCCCCGCATCATGCCTACTCACCCCCCCTCATCCAGTCGCCTGCATCGAGAGGATGCTGACTGCTCAGTCTCACTCCCTCTCGAGCGGCGCGATGATCCACCTCCCGAGGGCTCAGGTAACCGCCCACCGAGGTGGAGAATCTCTCCCTCCATATCCATCCGATGTCGAGACCAATCTATCTCCCGCCACAACCACTCTGCCTCCCATCGATGGTAATAAGCTACTGCATCATCGTGCTACGCCAAAGCCCTATCCCTCTCTGCTAGCTACGTCCATAGGAGATCCCTCTCTCATGCAACATTAGTACCCCCATCCTACCGATGGTAGGCAGCCAATGCATTCTCTCGCTCTGCCAACTGCATGCACAAGAGATCCCTCTCCTACAATGCATCCCCCAGCTCCTCATCGTGCCACCGCAATAGCCCCTCCAACCATGCAATCTAGCATGTAGCCCGAACTTCATGTCCTCTACTTCCACTTGAGGCATAGGCATCTCTGGAACAGTAGCCTGCTCTAGCTCCCACTACTCTAGGATGTCCTGCATCTCCGGCTGATCCAGAACCCCTGCATCCACATCCTCATCCTCCACCTCCACCATGTCTGCATCCTCCCGAGGAGCTCCCCAATCATCTCCTAGTGCCTCGACACCCTCCTCGTCTGCTGCTCGTAGTACCCACCACTGGTCATACTCTACGATAGTCCCGACGTCATCCACGTCAGGGACGTCGATCACTACGTCTGAATCCTCGCCTAGTGGCGCGATGACCGGTCGATCCAGAGTCCTCTCGTCCCCCCAATGCCGATAGACCATGGGCTCACCAAGCAACCCCTGGCATACCCCAAACTGTCGAGTCACCCGACTAAAAGGGAAGAACTCATGCTCGGTCCCATGCCACCCAATCAGCCACCGCTCCTTACATACCCATCGAAGCCACTCTCCAGCCTTCGGCCAGGCTAGACAGTCCCGATAAGGGTGCCAGAACACCTCCTCTAGAGTAAGCCGAGCGAGGGCATCGACATAGTGCCCTACGACACCTGCCCATCGTTGACTCTATCCCTGCTCCTCAGACCACCACCATAGAACCGCATAGCCTATATCCTTATCCTCCATCTCCATCCGAGTCATCCACGATAACCTGGCTGGCCTCTCCACCGCTATGTGTTGCCAAGCCCAGCTCTGCAATAGATAGCTACAGCTAATCCCCTTTCGCCTTCGATAGTGGACCTCGTACAACTCACCATAGAGCTATGCCAGCAGTGTCTGCCCCCACCTCATGATCAACGGTGCTTCCATTGGGCACTCTACCATCTACGATACCAAATCTAGTAGGTTCCATGGGAACCTAGCACCTGACGAGTCAGGTAGCAGCATGTTGGAAATGAGGCCCATAAGTACTGCGTGCCTCACTCCCAACACCCCTCTCTCAAGCCACCATCGAACCAGAATCCCGCCCATCTGGCAGTCAACCTCTGCCATCTCCACTGGACCATCCACCCCCAACTCCTCCCCATGCCCGAAGCATCGTATCAGTACAACTGTCCGCTGATCACGCGATGACGTTCTGATCGGCAGTCCATCTATCGAAATCCGTAGAAGCTGATAGACATCCTCCAAGGTCACTGTCATCTCCCCTATTGGGAGATGGAAGGTGTTGGTCTGGGGATCCCACAAGTTGATCAAGGCCGTCAGATAGGCCCGATCCCTGACCATAGGCTCCAGCCGAGCCACCTGCTTGAGCCCAAGGGCATCAAGCCACTCCTAGTCAGCCATAGTTAGCGCCCCTCGCGCTTCAACAAAAGCAGTAGGTACACGATACCGGCTCTTCACAACCTGCAAAAGAAAACAACACAAAAACATTAAAATCATGAAAAATTGTACAACAATAACATGGATATACAACACTGCCTACCAATGTACAGCTCAAAAACAACAAAATTCACAAAAATTCATAACAAAGAAAAACAAACAAATAACTTGCAGTTTTAAAACATATAACAAACAAAAGCAATAATGCTAAGGAGCACTTACTGGTCTCGCTCCGGCTCTTCCGCTCGATCCGGTTTGTGCACTCATGATGTCGGGAGAAATTCGGTAGCGCTTCGCTTCATAGAATTAACCTCCTCCTCCCCAGAGCTCCAAATCGCAAGAAAATTCGAATGCAAATGAGCCCAAACCCTAGTTTTGGCCTTTAAATAGGCTTTTTGAGCTCATATTCATCCCTCCCTGGGATGAGCACTCTAGTTAGCGCTCGTCCCACCCTGGGACGAATACCAGCCTGGTATTCGTCCCTCCCTGGAATGAATTCAAGACAAAAATTTCAAAAACAACAAAAATTGAACAAAAATGCACCAAAACAGCTAATAAACTTGCCCGATGAGAGTGCTTTGGCACTTGACATTTCGGGCATGCAAAATAGATGTCGGGGTCACAAATCCTCACTATCCTACTCCCTAAGAAGGCTACCATAGCCGGACCGCTCCACGGGAAGACGGATTTTCGAGAATTTCATCCCCAAACGGCGTCGCCAAAAGGGCCAAAACCCAACCAAAAATAGCAATAACATTGCCGAACGAAGGCGCCTTCATGCCTGACATTCTTGGCATCCAAAATAGATGTTGGGGTTACAAATTGTCACTATCCTACTCCCTAAGAAGGCTACCATAGCCGGACCGCTCCACGGGAAGACGGATTTTTGCCAATTTTAGCTCCAAAAAGCGTCGCAAAAAGGGTTAACACCCACCAAAAATAGGTCTAAATGTCAAAAAATTGCACACACATTCAAAGCTAAACATCTAAAGGCACCCTTACCTAAGTCATCTTGGGTCAAGCGACTCGTCACTTTTCTCATGTTGGTCATTCCCTCATCGATTCGTCGCTTGAGGGGGTAGTCACACTTAGTCACCAATCAACAAATACACACCCAATTAAGGAAATGGCATGCATTCGAAGAATCATTGACAAAGACAAATCACGCTCCTGCTTGGGGCAGTAAACAAGCAATAATCGCAAGCTGATCAAATCACTTGGCATTTCATGAATCATGAACTCAAGGTTCTCACAGACAAAAGGTTGCGCCCTTTGCCTATTCATGACTGATCAATGTCCAAGTTCAAGTCACACCTCACCGAAAAAGGTTAACACTTGAATTGAGTTCCTTCGCTCGTCAGAAGCAAGGATTCAAGAATGCATGCCCTCTTCATACTTGGGGCATCAAAAGTTGGTTAGGTTACCAAGAAACCCTAATCATTAGTGCTTTGGATATCTATTTTTTGCTCGGCGTTGTGCCTTGCATAGCGCATCCCAAAAAGGGGCATCTGTAGACACCAAAACAGCACCAATCCGATTATGTGACTGCAAACACTGATCGCATTGACACACACAGCCCCAAGGGCAGCCCCCAGAGGTTAAACAGTGGTCCTAACCACTCTCACAGTAGTTTTGGAAGGTCAGAGATCAATTTGGCACCTTCAGGCACTTTGCTCAATATCCGTTCCACCCCGGGATGGATTCAAACTAGGATCCGCCCCACCCCGGGATGAATTCCAGATTCGCTCCAGGGTGGGGCGAATTTCAGGTTTGATGGGCAAAAAGTCAAATCTTGACAAATGGCAGCTCAGATCCGCCACTTAACGCTTCCTTCATCGCAGGGGAGTGTGGGTGAGCGTTTTCGAGCGTTAGAGGCTGTTACAAGGGCAGTCATGAAGTCCCTATTCAGGGAGGAATCTCCTTCCCCCTGGGAAGGCATGATTGCCAAGTGGCGCCTCTGCATGCCCATTTCAAGAGACCTCTAGGTCTATAAATTGGTGAGTTTCCTCACCCCAAAAGATGGAGAAGAGTAGCATTTTAGAGCAACGAAGTGTTGTCGTTTTATTGTCATACCTCACACCTTTTGGATTTGCACCTTCCACATCCTTGATTTCCTTTAGAGGGGAGGTCATTGGGTGACTATTGGGAGGATGAATATTGGACCCAAAACCTGACATTTGGCCACAATATCCCACCAAATTTTTCGACAATACCACACAAGAGGTTTTGGACCCATCCCAAGTGGATTGGTGCCGAAATCAAGCCTCAAACGGTGGGCGGCCTGCCCCATGGGCGCCCCCTCCCACACTGCCACAATCCTAATCGCCCCCTTTCGGAGCGATGGGAATTCCATGGCAGATTTGCTTTCTTTCATTTTTGCATTCAATTCTATGATGCTTAGATAGGTTGTCATTTGAATTTCATCTTGTTTTGAACAATTTTGATCATATTTCTAGCATTGCTCGCTTCCACTAACCTACAGGTAGCATCATCAAATTCCCATTGATGGAGGCCAAATTGGGAAAATCTGACCATCTGGGTCTTCCCAAAATGCCCCCAATTAGCTAACCCCAAGTTTGCAGGTCTTTTGGAGCTTCCTAGGTAGGACATTGGGACAGTACCTTTTCGGCATTTTGTTGTAGGTGAATTCGTCCCGCCCCGGAGCGAATTCAAAACGGCGAGGAATTTCCTGACTATTCTTTTTGTAGGACCTTCCTGGTGGTATCTTGATGCCCCTATCAAAATTTTAGAGCATTTGGACCTGTTTTAGTCATAGTTTAATTCAATTTTCTCATTCACTTATCCTAGGCTTGGGGATTGCATGCTTTGTTCTATCCGTAGGTGCTACTGACCATTTCTTGTTCCTTTGAACGTAGGGTTCGGACATCGGAGGAGCAGCGAGGAGTCAAGACTCATCAACGCAAGCGGCGGCGACGTTTGGTCCGCCCATTTTACATGTGGGCACGCGGAAGAAGGAAAGGCTATCCATGGATGTAACCAAGAGATGGATTTAACGCTCCTCGCCCCTGAAAAGGGAGGATGCGAATTGTAACCGAGTTGTGAAATACATCAATAAAAGAGAAGGGCTGTTATTTCATTTGGGTTTCAATTCATGCTTTCTCCATTTCATGCATTTCAAATTCCTAGGAATTAGCGTTAAGTCTAAGTTTAATTTGCATCGCATCTTCGCTTTCCTTTTTGCTTCCGTATCCTCGTGCTTTCAGTTGGACAGTAATTTATTCAATTGAATCATGCAATTTTTTGATTAAAAAATTTTCATCAAACATAAAATTTTTGGATGAATCCAACTATTTTACATTATCCTTTAAAACTGTGGAAGCCAATGTTGAAATATTCTTTTCAATTTCCTTATGTGATTCAATAAACCATGGACCTCCTAGATAATCATACTTAGGTGGAGTAAGTTTTCTTGCAAGCAAGTCTACTATTTTCCACCTACTTGTATGGTTTTAGGATATACTTTCTCCTTTTTCCATGGTTTGTTAAAACACATTCCTGAATTTTTTTATTAATGATTGATACATATTTAATAGCTTGTAGTAAAAGGGATTGTAACATATTAATATTTTAATTCTTTTACCACATCTAAGTTTGAAGATGTTATTTTTGATATCTCAAACTGTTCAGGATATGACATTTTCTTCGTTACATCACTTTGAGAGAGGTTTTATTTTTCTTTTTGATGTTCTTTTTGTTGTTTCAATGTAGATGTGTTTTCATGTTTCTTTTATTTAGGTCTCATTTCTATATTGATAAGTGGAATAGGTTCATTAAGTGTTTTTCTTGAATATAATTGAGTGTTGTCACAATAATTCACATTTATTATGGCTATTTTTTTTTATTCAACCATAGAGACAAGGGTTACCTATTTAATATTATTTGGATTGGCCACAGGTTGAACTGAAAGTGGAGGTTTTTTTACTTGTTTTTGTTGTTCCCATTGCTGTCCCTACATTTTTTTTTGCAACCATGGTGGATGTTGTTGATTTGATTGTTGAAGCATCCATCTAGGTTGAGACCACTCTTGGAAATATTCCCATGGTGGTTGACTCCAATGTGGTTTAAGTGAACATGAAGTAGACCATGGCATATACCAAGGATTATTTCCCCAATGTTTAGAAAATTGAGAAGAATTTTGATATGAAAACTTAGGAAATTACCCCCTTGACCTACAAGATTTTCTTTCATAGGTTGAGACTATTTTTCTGTTAGAATAAGTGAATATTCTCTTAAGTTTCACTAGGATACACACTTGAGTTTCCACTCCTCCATGTGTTAGGAGAACTCTCAGTGGTGTCTTCATCAGGTTTGATGAGTTGTTGTAATCCAACGGCTCTCAATGATCAACTTTGCTATTTATACAGAGTTGATCCTAGAGATAAATCAATCAGTTCTACTCTTCTCTTCATCTCTTGTAATGCTTTGCATATCTATTATGAAATTCTAACATGGTACCAGAGCAGGATAGATTTTGCTAGCATTCTCTCTTGAAGGTTCTAGGATCTGGTTCATTTACTTTGGATAATTTTTTTTGGCTATCTTCTTGAAATTATTTCAGTAGTCATTTTCCGTTATCCATTGTTTAATTTTTTTTTCAGCAAAATCTTTATTGTTGAAAATATTTGATGCAATATTTTTTAATATATTTGTTCTGAGTCATCTTTTGAGGGTATTCAAAATATTAAAGCTCTTCCTTTGCTTCGAATCAGGTTTACCTGTGCTATGGGCTATTTTTAGCCCATTTAAAAAGGAAGGATCTTATTTTTTTATTTTTTAATACTCCCTCTCTTCGATTCATCTTTTAGCCCTTTTTTAAATAAGTTGAAAAAAACTCCTTTTATCTTAAAAGTAAATAAGATCTTTTATTAGGTTCAAGTTTTTTTCATCTTTCTCGGGCTACGTATTTAATCCACACCCATTAGAACTTAGTGTGGTGTTTCTTTTAATATCGTGGGAGACTTCGATCTTAAAAGAGAATCGCGTATCCTCGTAGCTTGGTGCTCGAAATATTAGAGTATCGTTTATTCCCGTTGATGCTCTATTTGTGATCCTCTCTCCAGTTGTCCCTTGGCGTTCGATTCCTTCTGGCACCCGCGATAGCTCGGACGATCATTTCTTTTCCAGCTGGCTCCATGGCGAACTCAAAATGAATCTCTCTAAGATTTATTTCTCTTCTCCGGTGCTCTATCAGTCGGTCCTTATAACCTGCATTGCCTACTGTAAATCTCTAAATCAATCCTGCCATTCAAGTTCTTTCAAAACATTAATCTGTTATAGTTTTTTTATATAACATTTTTTGCAGGATCGCCATCATTTATAGAGTATATCAGGTTAAAGTTTTTGCAGCTCAATCTGGTTGGCACCCTCTGGTTAACGTGTATTTTGTAGATTACCCTCTGGTTACGTCTGTGCAATATAAACACTGGTTATTTTTATAAAGTCTTTTTTGTAGGGGCATGATAAAGTGTTTTTGCAGGTTAAAGGAGAAAGGGTCGAGTTCACCTCAGCTCGATGCAGTTTAACGTTCCTTTGAGGAACACTGTTTATATTTTATATACAATGCTTTTGCAGGGGCGTCTAACGTGTTTTTTGTAGGTTCCCTCTTCTGAAGGTTAAAGGAGTAGAAGATCGAGTTTCTTTCAGCTCGATATAAGTCTTTTGCCCTCGTCGATCCAGAGTAATTTTGGGTAACTGCATTCCTTTTCTGCCCCCATTCTCAAAACATCTCTTCAGAGCACAGATGGTCGACTCACCGAGTTTCTAAAGCATCTTCTCCTTTCGGTCATTGAAGAGCAGCACCTTCATCGATTTTCTAGAAATTATATAATTTGTTTTGCAGATTTTAGACCCGAGTGTCTCTGTATTTTCTTTCATTCGTTGTCTTCTATCGCCGCATTGTATAATTTCTTTAGTGTTCCCTATATTATTTTTTTAAAATAGGTTATCCCTGCTTTGTCTCCGGGCCTTTCATCTATTCTCAACAGGCTCTTATCGTGAGACACAATTGTACTTTTTTTTAATAAAAGTTTTTTTTGGGAAGGGGGTGAGTGCATTTTTTGCACTCAATTGGTCCATCATTTAAGGGGGGTGTGCTTTCTTTTGTCTATCTTCATCTATGCCTTTTATTTATTTCAAGTAAATTTATGAGGTTATATTTTTTAAATGTTAATTTAAATTTCATAGAGAAAATCACATTAAATCCTTAAAATTGCTTTATACAAAAAGGGGGGCCTATCTTTAAATTATTGCTATCTTTGTCTTTTATTTGATTTAATATAAACTTTAAAATTTCTCAAGTTTACTATTAAATTCAAAACATTTAAGAGGCCCATCTATTTTATACAAACAATTTTCTCTTTGGCAATTATAAATTATATTTGTTCATTATAACCTTGTTTATTTCATAGATAAGATTATTTTTTAAAAGAAAATTTTGTTTCTCCCATCATTTCCTTTTAAGTGTTTTTTAAAAAAATCATTAATTTAAATTTACAAGATTTCAAAATAATTCCTTCTTTTTTCAAATATCTTTTGCCTATGTTCCATGTATCAGTACCTATAAAAACTTATAGTTTCCCTCTCGTAAGGGCGAGTTTTTTGAGGCAATTGGTATAAAGGCCTGGCAAATATTTTTCTATAATCCGTTTCTTTGGGTATCTCTCTAACTTATAGTTTCCCTCTCGTAAGGGCAAGTTTTTGAGAAAACACCAAATAAACTGATTGTTTCCCTACATATCAAGCCAACACCCTTCCAAATTCTTCTCTCTACTTACAGTCTCCCTCAAGTAAGGGCGGGTATTGTGAAGAATAAAAAAAGGATTTGGCTCTCTCAAAGCAAACAATATTAAAAACTCATTATACTTATAGTTTCCCTCTCGTTAGGGTGGGTATTTTGAGTAATATATATTGAAAAGCTTCATATATTTTCTTTCTTCCATTTGCATTAATCAATTAATTGAAGTTCTAAGGGGGGATATATTGGTTAATTATAAAACTTCAATCCTTTTAAAAATATGAATTCAATTGAACCTCTCACCCCTCATAACTTTCACACTTGGAAACCTAAAATTTTAAATCTTATCTCTCAAAAAGGTCTTACTCATTTGTTAGAAGAAAAGCAACCAGAATTTGATAAAGAATATGAAATCTTTGTTCATAAAGGAAAAATGCATGAAACTATGGGTATTATTAGCTCTAATGTTCATGAAAGTTTGTGGTTTCATATTACAGATTGCAAAACTCCTTATGAAAGTTGGGAGAAATTGAAGACTTTGTTTGGGAAAGTAGATCAGATGAGATCAATGCAATTAGAAGCCGAACTCACATCTCTATCTCCTGAAGATTTTAGTAGTATTGTTGACTTCCTCACTAAGTTCAAAGAAGTCCTCACTCAATACAAAGGTAGTGGGAAGACTAAGACAGAAGAAGAATGCATTTATCTAATCCTTTCTAAGCTAAATGGTGTTTTTCAAATTTTTGCAACCACCTTCATATCTACTAAATATGCTCTTGGTGCAACCTTTAAAATGCCCTCTTTAGAAGAATTTTGTGATAGATTAACTAGGGAAGAAACCAAACTTGCTAGATATGAAATCTCTTCTTCTTCTTCAAAAGCCTTAGTAGCCTCCACCTCCTCTAAAGAAAAATTCAAAAAGAAGGAAAAGACTCCCATTACCTGTACTCACTATAAAAAGAATGGTCACTCTGCTAACAAATGCTGGAAAATATTACAACAACTAGAGGCAGCTATAAAGGATCAAAAGATAGAAAATAATAAGCAAATAGGAAAAGCCCTTAATGTTCAAGGAAAAACCTCCAATGCTTCCTCTAATTACTGGGTCCTAGATTCTGGAGCAACTCATCACATGTCTGCTTCAGACAAGTCTTTCTCTTCTATCTCCTCTAGCTCTACTCATAGCATAGAAGTAGGGGACTCTTCCTTCATCCCTGTCAAAGGGAAAGGGGATATAACCATTGATGGTGGCTCTATAAACAATGTTCTCTATGTTCCAGACATTGCCACCAATCTCCTATCCATTTATCAAATTTGTACTTCTGGAAATGGGAAAACTGTTCTCTTCTCCCCAACAGGAGTTGAGATAAGAGATTTTCAACTCCCTCATTCTCTTGTAGCTAAAGGGAATATTGATCATAAATCTCATCTTTTCCACTTCAAAGGCTTTCAAAATCCAGAAGGAGCCTCCTATTTTGTGGCTCATAGTAATCTTGAAAGTCAAATTTGGCATGAAAGGTTTGGTCATCTTAATTATAACTACCTAAAGGATTTGTGCACCCATAATATGGTTAAAGGATTACCCCAAGTCTCTTCCAGTGATGGGGTTTGTCCTGGATGTGCTCTTGGAAAGCAGCATCAAGATCCTTTCCACCCAAGTAGTTCTCTAAAAACCTCATCTCCTCTAGATTTAATCCATAGTGACTTAATGACCTTTCCTGAAACATATTTCAAAGGAGAAAAGTATGCTCTTACCTTTATTGATGATTTTTCTAGAAGGTCCTGGGTCTACTTCCTCAAATATAAAAGTGATGTGTTATCCCACTTTAAAGTCTTTAAAGCCTTAGTTGAAAATTAGGCTTCTTGCAAAATCAAGAAGATTCATACTGATAATGGGGGGGAATACTGCAGTAATGAGTTCTCCATATTTCTTTCTAATCATGGTATAATACATCAACATTCTATCTCCCATAATCCTCAACAAAATGGTATTGCAGAAAGGAAAAACCGGACTTTAAAAGAGATGGCTAATTGTATGCTCCATTCAAGAGATCTTCCAAAAGTTTTTTGGGCAGAGGCTATTAACTGTGCAAATTATATTCAAAATCGCACACCTCATAAAGCTCTTGACCAAATAACCCCTGAAGAAGCATGGTCTGGCTTAAAACCAGATGTTTCCAATTTCAATATTTTTGGATGTACTGCTTGGGCTCACATCCCAAAGAAGAAAAGGAAGGCTCTTGATAAGAAAAGCAGAAAGCTCATCTTTATCGATTATTGTGAAGAATTGAAAGCATACAGGCTTCTTGATCCCTCAACTCATGAGGTATTCTTTCATAGGAATGTCCAATTTGATGAAACATTCCCTCAAAAAGATCCTCCAAAGGCCTCTTCCTCCATTGAGCCTTCTCCTATAGTAGAACCTCAATATTATGAAGAGCCAACCCTTGAAGTTAATTTGGTTATTGATAATCAAGATGAAGAACCTGTAACTCCTTCTCAATGTCTTTCAACTCCTTCAACTCCTTCTTCTATGCCAAAATGGGCCCGCACCATTGTTAAAGAAGCTACTCCCTACATTCAAAATCTTCCTTCAAACAGATCATCCAACCCCATAGGTACTAGTCTTGTATGTCAATCCATTTCCTCTGATCCTCAATCCTTCAAAGAAGCCTCAGGTATAAAAGAATGGGAAGATGCCATGGATAATGAATTTTCTTCCTTGATAAAAAATGATACTTGGGATTTAGTTCCCTTACCTAAGGGAAGAAAATTAGTTCATTGTAAATGGATCTTCAAAACCAAATATGGGCCTAATGGAGAAATAGATAAACACAAGGCTCATCTTGTAGCCAAAGGTTTTTCTCAAATAGAGGGTATTGATTATACAGAAACCTTTGCTCCTGTTGCTAAAATGGATTCTGTTAGATTGGTTCTTGCTCTGGCCGCTTCCCATAAATGGCCAGTCTATCAAATGGATGTAAAAGTGCCTTTTTACATGGAAATTTAAAAGAAGAAATATTCATGGAACAACCCGTTGGTTTTACTCAAGACTCCTCTCTTGTTTGTCGGCTTAAAAAATCTCTATATGGCCTCAAACAAGCCCCTAGAGCTTGGTATGAAAATATGGACTCCTTCCTTCTTTCAACGAGTTTTTCTCATTGTGAGTCTGACAATACAGTTTACATTTGGAGAAGTAAAGGAAATATCACCATTCTTGTTCTTTATGTTGATGATCTTCTTCTCACTGGTAGTAACCTCACTCACATTTAGAATATAAAAGACTCCCTCTCTAAAAAAATTGAAATGACTGATCTAGGTCTAGCTCATTTCTTCCTTGGAATTCAAATAAAATAAAATAAAGCAGGAATCACCTTATGTCAACAAAAGTACACTCAAGATCTCCTTCAAAATTTTAAAATGATAGATTGCAAACCTTCTCCTACCCCCTTTCAATCTGGCATTCATCTCAGTACTTCCTGCTCATCCCCTCCTTGTGATGCTACTCTATACCATCAACTTGTAGGTAGTCTATTATACCTTACTCATACTCACCCTGATATCTCCTATGTTGTTGGGCTCATATCCAGGTTCTCTCATAACCCTCATTTTAGTCATTGGCAAGCAGCTAAAAGAATTCTTCATTATTTGTAGGGTACTACACACTTTGGGCTCATCTATAAGGGAGACTCCATGGATATCATTGGCTATACAGATTCAGATTGGGCAGGATCAGTAGATGATAGATGTTCTACCTCTAGATATGTTTTCTGCCTTGGTTCTTCACCAATAGCCTGGTTATGCAAGAAACAACAAATAGTAGCATTATCTTCTATAGAGGCAGAATACAGAGCAACAATTTCAGCCAGTCAGGAAGCCCTTTGGCTTCATCAAATTCTCAAAGAATTTGGTTTCTTCCATAAGGGGCCTATAACTCTTTGGTGTGACAATCAAAGCACAATTCATATTGCATGCAATCCAGTTGAGCATCAATGCACCAAACACATTGAGATCCACATGCACTTCATCAGGCAACATATTCAAAATGGGGATATACACTTGGAATATATTTCGATAGAGAATCAACTTGCAGACATCTTCACCAAGTCATTTCCTTCTCCACGTTACCTTCAGTTGCGAGAAAAACTTGGAGTGTTACAACTGCATTGACAAAGAGGTCTTCCACCTCTCACTATATTGTACATGAGTACCTCATCAGGCCTTCTTGTCGGGACTCATATTTTATTTGTTAAAGAGGACAATCTTCGCCATCCGAAGACAAGCCTCTTTCATACTTCTTTGCTTTTGATTGATGGCTTTTCCCACTAGGTTTTTACCATCATTTCAAAACAAAGGGGTGATAGTTGGTTTTTCCCCACAGGGGTTTTTTCCACCAACTATCTATGTTGTACATGAGTACCTAATCAGGCCTCGTTGTCGGGACTCATTTGTAGAATCTCCCCTAGTATCACTTAAGGGGGGTGTTAGAATAAGTGAATATTCTCTTAAGTTTCACTAGGATACACACTTGAGTTTCCACTCCTCCATGTGTCAGGAGAACTCTCAGTGGTGTCTTCATCAGGTTTGATGAGTTGTTGTAATCCAACGACTCTCAATGATCAACTCTGCTATTTATACAGAGTTGATCCTAGAGATAAATCAATCAGTTCTACTCTTCTCTTCATCTCTTGTAATGCTTTGCATATCTATTATGAAATTCTAACATTTTCAAAGACACTTTTGAGTCCTGGTAACAAATCACATTGATTTATGGGGTGTCCTTTTTCACAAATGCTACATGTAGTAGATATAAATGTTTTGTTCAAAGGACATTCATGAAGAGAGTTATTCTTCGTACATATTAAAAAATAGATGGGTAACAATTCAAAGCATTCATTCTTTGTGTTTATTTTATCTAATTTTCATCAAGGTGTACTAAAATATCAACTTTTAGATTAGAAAACTCTTTTATGAACTCTTTCAAAGCATTTATGTTATTACCAGATTTGTATTTTCTATGCTTTGAATGGGAATATTTTTTACAGAGTTCAATTATTTCCTAAAATTAAAGTGTGTTTTTATCTTCTTTCCCCATAATATCCAATACATCTCTTGATTCATCTTGTAGTCCTCTCAAGAATATAGCTTTGGTAAGTTTAGTTTCAACACTCCCACATCTCTTATGAACAAAATAAAATTTTTCTAAATAGTCTTATAAAATTTCATCTACATTTTGTTTAATTCTAAGTAATTGTATCGTTTTGATTCTTGACTTTACAATATCTTTGGTATCTATCCAAGAATATATTTTCCATTTCATCCCCAGTTCGAATTGAATCAGGTGCTAAGGTCATAAACCATCGTAGGGCTGATTATTTAAGAGTGGAATGAAACAATTTGATATTTTGATTATCATTAGTGTAATCATGATCTTGACATACAATCTTAAACTCAAATAAAAATGTATTAGGATCTTCAGGTGTTACTCCCTTGAAAGTTGATGACACAGAGGGTGAAATGACTTTCAAGGGAGAGTTTTTATTAGGATCTAATTGAATGGGGTTTTGAAAATATCTGGAAAGTGTATTAGATGTACTAGGGTGGATCACATTACTAGATCTTCATGGATTCTCTTGTGAGTCTACCATTATGGATTCCCAACAATAATTATAAATATTGTTAAATTGTCCTAATTGTATAGATTTGTTAAGTGGTGTTGAACTACTGATTTTTCCTCCTTGTAATAATTTCTCAAGGGATCCTATAGTTCTTGACATAGATTATTGTGATTCTCTAAAAAAATTAATATTTTTAAGAATCATAAATTTAGACAACTTTGGCATAGTTTCAACCTCTTATTGTGAATTTATATTCCTGTGGTAGGCAAAGGTTTTTTAATACATCATCCTTTTGCATCCTTTAACCTATTCATACTTTATATGCTTGTGTTTCTAACTTTTTTAATTGCAACTATCAGTTTCACAACCGTGTTTCATGCAAGTTGCTCTATTTCAGGTTTTTACTCTAAAGTTCACAACTTAGCACAACCAATAATTGTTTAACTGTTTTATCTCCTAAAAACACCATGTTTCCAAATAATAGTTTGAAAAATGATGAGTTTCATTATTGTAATCATTTAATTTTGATAATTTTCAAATCTAGGGTAGTGTCCAAGGTTGTCTGCTATAGAAAGCTTTGGCTAGTTACAGTTCAAGCATTCAGTTCACAAATATTTATTTTTTGAAACCAATTTTTTTTGGGTGGTTATAAGTTCACATTAATCCTAATGTGCATAAATTGAAACTAAATTAAATTGCAAAATATAAAACTACTTCTAAGACATAAAATTCACATTTAACTACAATTACAGAAAATTGAAAATGTTGAATTGAAATTTTCTGAAAATGAAATTTATATTACGTTTTCTAAATTGAAAGAACAAAAATGGAAAATAATTCAATTAGAATTAACTAAAATTAAATCATGTTAAATTGAAATTGTAGAGAGTTGTCGAAAAAATGCTATAGAAAGTTGTCAGGAATCTACTACACAAAACTGACAACAAAAAGTTGCTGAAACCAAATTTGCAAAAAATAGAAGAAATGGAAATACAACACAGGGGTCATCTGAATAAACACATTGCACAAAAACCACACTTTAAAACATAAAAATCACTATGCTGAAACATGGGTTAGTTCTACTTAACAATAAGCAAGAATTCTGGCAATAAAATACTACAGCAAGAAATGTCAAAAAACCTACTAAAATAGTCCTTCCTCTAGGCCTGAGAGTGGGCCCTTGCTCTCCAATACATAATAATATGAAAACACTCCTAAGTACTAAAAATTATCACTCAAAACTCACAAAATGAATACAAAAATATTGCACTTTATTTTGATTGATAAGTTATACTGAAATTGTTACAAAGACAAACACTTTTCTTTTCAAATCCTATGTCAACTAACATTGCCATTGGCTATCTTAATCAACTACTAGATCAACCAATCAGGGAGATTCCTATTTATACTAATTATTACATGAATATTTTGCAAATACAAAATTAACCTCTTTTGTGTTGTTTGCTTCTAATGTGCCTATTTTATTTCAAAGACCTAGTCTAATTTAAGATATATTTTGTTGTTGCCTTTTTATCCACATCCTCCAACTGGTGAAATGGTTCAATAATAGTGTAAGAATATTTGGAGCATTTATCCTCACATCCATATATCTTCCTCCGCGTGAATTGGGTGCAACTATGTCTATTCTTGTTGAAACAAACCATTTCTATTTGTCATCCAAAATATCAGGTAGAATTTATGATTTTAATTGTTTTTATTAACCAAAATGCATGGGAACACCTCCAAGTGGATAATGATACTTGTATGATCTCCTTAGACACATTCACATTGGTTTCACTTGCTTATTTTCAATATTTCCATGCCCTCATTTATTGTGATAGGTGGCTAGAATTTATATGAGGTTGTGTGTATTATCTAGCATTTCTCCTTTATGTCTTTCTATTTTTATTTGCATCACATGGGAACATGTCAAAATAGGTTAGGGGTCTTCCCTAGTCTTCCTCGACTATTTTCCATCACTTCATTTTTCTTTTATTGATAATTTCCATGCCTCCTTTTATTATGATGGGTGGTTGGAAATTGTATGGGACTGTAGTTGAACTGTCATATTTTTCAGTAGAATTAGTGTATTTTAAAACCAAAAAAATTTACAAGTTGTATTTGGAGTAGGAAAACATTCAAATTATCTTATGCAACCACAAACCTCAACACACTTTATTGGCTACTAATTTTATTATGCATTATTCACTAACTAATCATGCAAAAATAGGGTAAAAATGCTAAAAATAGTCAAAATAGGGGTAAGTGTTCCTAAACATTAAATCATGCAAACACTTAAAAAATAATGCATTTAATCACATGATTGACATAAAATAATATTATATTTTATTTTAAGATAGTATTTAAATATTCAAAACATGACAAAAATGAGATATTTCTAGGACTCATCAAAATTCACCAAGCTTTCATTTTTTCGTATGTGATAATTGATGAAGTAATATATAAAAGGTTATCTTTTACTTCATCTTACTAGTATTGACAAAATAATTTTGAAATAATTAATTGCTTCTTTCCTTGTATCTTCATGTTCTCCAATAAGTCCTCCATATAGAGTTAAAATATTTTTTATTTGACAAAATGATTATTTTTTTGTGGTAACATGATTTTTTTTTGCATTTTTATCTCCTTCCATGAGCAATATCTCCCTAGATTTTAGGAAAAAATTAACTCATTTTTAAATGCATTATGATAAAAAAAATAATTATTATTTTTTCTTTCATATAAGAATCTTGGTTCATTCCAATAATTTCTACTATCCCTTATAAACTTTTGAGCTTAGATTCAATTTACTTTTTTTTAATGTTATCAAAATATTTGAAATTCCAAATCTTCATTTATTCTTTTAAATATTTCATATTTTGGACAAACATGCAAATATATGATCCTTCCAAATTTGATTCATCTAATAATAACATAATAATTTGAAATAAATAAAGGTCTTGGATCCACATAGACTAGAAGAAAAATGGATTTGAATGAACATTATTGGATAAAACATAGGTCAAAACAATAGGTTTATTATCAGATCCTACTCACTATAAAATACCTAAAGAAATATACTCTATTTGTAACCATGTGTTGGATAACAATGATCTCTCCAATATTTCTACTATATGAGTTTACCCACAATGTCTATTATCCCATGTAAATTAAAAACTTAAAGGACTAACATTCCAATGGCCATTTAAATTAACAAATAAAGTAAAATATTGCACTGATTTATACCTTCATGGAGTACCACCCTTCTTCCCCAAAGGAGATAAAATTGAGTTCAAGTCTTCCCAAGAATCATAGATCACAATTATGAATCATCATTGTGTTTGAAAAAATATGCTAAGTTCACTAGTAACTATAGATGGAGCATATACATTTCTAACCCTAACTTTGAAGTTTCCCTCTTTCCTACAAAATAGTTTAACAACCAAATTACTTTTTTCTTTTAAAAATCATGTATCCAATTTGCTTAGTCATATCATTACAATAACACATAAATCTTGTATAGAATAAACAATACCATAATCATCCATTTTCCAAATATTTTTAAAATCTACCTCATATTCTTGATTTTATTTCTTGTATTAAATTGAACTCAGTCCTATAAAAACCTGTTAATTATTTAATAACTTTTTTCATAGGGATCTCATTCATACCTTTAATATTCTATGATATCATTTTCAACATTACTTTTTATTTTTATTATTGGGTTTAGCCCCACATCCTATTGACACCTATTATATTTATATCTTACCAAATTGATATCCCTTTGATATACCTTTAAGTGTTTTTTCCTCTTCGTTCATGCTTGGATGGTCTTCCTCTCGTTTTTCCCTTTCCACCATTACCTTCATTTTTATCAATCTCTTATATTTTCCCATCATGTTTATAATAAAACTAAATCCCTAAAGATTTATGTTTCCCTAAAAAAATATGAAATGCAAGGAATGACCTTATAAACACTCTCTTCTGCTTTACTTGTTCTAAGAACCCTAAAGTGCATACTTTTTTTTATACTACCTAAAAACCTAAATTTTCATAAATATTTTCCATATGAATTTCTTTATTATGATGCTTCCATATGCATTTATGATGCTCTTGAAACCCTAAAATGTAATAGATACACTTTGTACTAATTTCATTTTCATTACATGAAAAAAAATTATATTTGAAGAAAATAAAAATGATTTATCGAGATTAACCCTAACCTGACTTTAAAATTTGCCTCATCTTCCTTCAAACCTTTAACTCTTATAACACCTTTCATTTTACCTGATCTAACTATTTCATAAATAAAATAACATCCTAAGATTACAATAAAATAAATTTTAGTATCTCTTTCAACATGTAAATTTTTGGACAGATTCTTGGGATGGTCACAAGCCTTTGATAACTCAGTTTCCCGATTGGAGGCCTTGGATGGAGGATCTTCACTGACCTATTGGATAAATATGGCTAATTACTATCGGTACCATACTAGTAATTCAAAGGTTGGTAGATATTGTATCCCTATTGAGGACTGGCCTATTCAAATCCCAGAAAGGCAAAGACAAGATATCCAAGGCATCCTTCATATGAGATCCCTCTCTTGGTCCCATGAAAAAGATTGTTTTGGATGGAGCAACACTACTAAGGGTGAGTATTCAGTTTCTCAAGGTTATTTGACCTTATGCCATAATAATCCCAACCATGCTTCTGACATCTTTTCTCGATTATGGGCTCAAAATCTCTAGCCTAAGGTGAGGTTATTTAATTGGCTTTTATTGCATTGTAGGGTGTTACTGGTGAGCAACTTATGAAGCGTGGTTTTCATAGCCCTTTTAGATGTGAAATGTGTGAAGAGAATGTAGAAAATATCAACCATATTTTTATTGAGTGTACTTTAGCCTCTGAGCTATGGAGGAGAATGGCCTCTTTACTTGGCTTACAATGGTCCAATTTTTTTACTTTTGAACAACTTTTGAGGGATTGGCCTAATCAAGAAGGTGTTGATCGTTTTATTAGGTAGTTAGTTTGTATGGGTTCTACCATTCTTCTTTGGAATATTTGGAATGAAAGGAACAACCGAATTTTTAATCAAGATAGGAAGGATATTCACTATATTTGGCAAAAGACCATCGCCAACTTAGTTGAATTAGTCCATCAACTCCTTAATCACCCCCAAAACTCCCACCAAATATGGGATCAAGCGATGCAAAGATTGAATATTAAAACTTCTAAGGGAAACCAACTTAAAGGGAATGTGAGTATTAGTAAAATGGATAGGACTAGATATTGGCAACCTCCTCCTAAGAATTTTAGAAATGTCAATACTGATGGATCCTCTAGAGGGAACCCTGGAAAAGCCAATGTGGGAGGAATTGATAGACTTTCAGATGGCTCCCTGGTTTTTACTTTTGCTGATAATTTGGGTATTCTTTCCAATAACCTTGCTAAGGGGTATGGTATCCTCAGAGGTCTTCAGGAGGCTACTAAGGTTGGATGGGAAAAGGTGTTATTTGAGTCTGAATCTCAACTTATGATTAATCTCTTGAAGACTCCTTCTAAGAATCATAAGGTGGATTGGAGAATAAAAAGAATTATTGAGAAGATTTAGTTAATTTAGATGGTATTTTTGAAAGTTGATTACAATTATGTGGTTAGAGATCAAAACAAGAGTGTTGATGCTTTAGCTAATTGGGCTTTGGACAAATGTGATCTTACTTGTTATGGCCACCCTCCTATATGGTGGGCTTCTCAAATTAGGGAAGCTCTTCTTTCTATCAATTCTTTGGATGGCTCCAGTTCTGAAGGAACTTAGTTTCTTCTTGTTTTTTTTTTTGCTTCTCTTTGGTTCAATCAGTTTTTTTTAGTTCCCTAGCTCATTCTATTCTTTATTTTGTTTCCTCTATTGATTCTTGCCTTACTTCTAGTCTAGATAGGTCATTGTTTTGTTCATTTTTTTTTCCTTTTTATTTTTTGTTTTTTAAGGTGGGTGGGTTCTTTTGTTTTGTTTTGTTTTTGTGTTTTTTGTGTTGTTTTTTGTTGTTCTTGTGTTTTTGTTGTTTTGTTTTTTTTTATTGTTCTCGTGTTTTTTTCGTTCTTGTTCTTGGGTTTCTCTTTGTTTGTGTTATTTTGTGTTTTTAGGTGTGAGTGTTTTCTATGTATTTTATTTTTGTTTATTGTCTGTTGTTGATTGTTTTTTATTTTATTTTTTTTATTTTTTAGGTTTTGGTTGTGTTTATTTTTCATGTTTTTTTGGGTTATGTATTTGTAGTGTTCAGTTGTTTTTGTCTTGTTTGTGTTTTGTTATGTGGTTCTTGTGTTTTTCTATGTGGTTTGTGTTGTGGTTTCTTTTATCTTATTGTGTGTGTGTTTGGTTGTGCTTTTATTTTTTACACACTCAAGGAGCATGTTTTTTTATTTTATTTTATTTTATTATTTTTGTTGTTATTTACTTATTTTTAAATTTATTTTGTGTGTTTGTCTACTCCTTAAGGTGGTAGGCCAATTTCGAGTCCTGGACGTTTTTTGCGGAATGGATACCCCTGCCTCCTTAGGTCTTACCCGAAAGTGGCATCCCTTTTGAGATGTTTTCCATAAATTAAAAAAAAAAATTATTATCTCTTCAAATTTCAAATTTGCTTATTAAAGTGCCTTTTAATCATTTCATTTTGATAGATTATAAAAAAGCTCTATAGTCTGACATATTTTAAATCATTATATTGTACGCCTTCAATTTATTAAATTTATTCAAAATTACCGTTAGAGGCAGGAGTTGGATATCCTGAACAATACAGCTGGGAAAATTGAGCCAGGCCCGTCCATCGGCCCACCGTGTGAGAGTGTTTTTCTGTATATCAAAGCAAAGCACAACTCTTTTTTAAAATTTAGCACTATATTCAATTGTAATCGTAGAGCATTTGAACCTTTATGCTTCAAGCAATTACAAAATGATATCTACAGACATCAAAGTGCAAAAAAAATTGAATCTTTATCCTTCAAGCAATTACAAAATGATATCTACAGACATCAAAGTGCAAAAATAAGTAAGAATAGGTTACTAGGAAAAAGTAGAGTTAAGCTCAAAATAAACTATGAGCACATAAATAGAAATAACATTTACGATGCCTGGCAGCATAGTACCAAATCATCTAACCATCTCAATCTACTAAAAAAGACACAATCACCAAACTCTTTCTAGGTTTTCTGGTAAAGAGGGGAACAGACATTATCTTCTTTTTGAACCTGAAACCAAGTTTTAGCAGTGAAAGGAAAAAAATCTATTTTTAGAAATCTTTGTGTTTGTCTTTATGAGGAGATTCCTGGGCTTACCATTATTCAACCATAAAACAATAACCACTATGCCATCTACGGATTGGTCCTCAACAGTAGAACCTGTATGAAAAGCCTTGCATTTAAGGTTCCTATTATGTTTCAATCTAAAAAGAATTATCTCAATCCATACATTAGACCTCATTCAAATGAATCCAAACAAAATATATATAAAGACATATTGTCTTACCGATATATGATTCTTGTGTATAAAAAAAATTCATGGTTAAAAATGAAAGAATGCATGCCTTGATATCAGTAATTGATTAGGTGGTCTGTTTCATCGTGTTAAAAGGTTGGACCTGAGATGGAATCTAAAAACATAATGTTTGCAATGTGGAATTCAATAGAATTAATGAAATTTTAATGAAAAAACAACAAAAATAGGGAATTCAATAGAATTAATAAAAGTTTAATGAAAAAACAACAGCCAAAATAGATATATAGTCTTGTGAGCCAGAATTAGTCTGAACTGATTAATTCATGATAAGCCATTACAATATATAGCTTGGGAATGTAACTGAAGAATATTACAAGTGGGTAAAAGATAAATACATGAGAATCAAATGTTCTCAACATCACACCAAACCACCTAAATATTACCTATTACAACTGGAGATATTCACAAGGAATATTACCTCATGAAAATAGAAAAACACACTAATAATAGAAATCAGTCAAGCTCCAACATTCTCCCCCTTGAAGTTGAGGGGATTGACAAGGAAGTTCCTCAACTTCAAAAATTGAGCTTTGACAACTCCCTTGGTGAACAAATCTGCAATGTTGTCTTCAATGCTGCAATGATGCAATTCAATCACCTTCTTCTCGACCATGTCTCGGATGAAGTGATACTTCATATCAAAATGCTTTGACCAGTTGTGATGAACTGGATTATATGCTAGTTGAATAGCACTCATGTTATCACAATACAATGTAGTAGGACCATATTGCTTTTCTTTAATTTCTTCAAATACTTTCCTCAACCTCAATGCTTGAGCACTAGCACTTGTGATTGCAATGTATTTTGTTTCGATGGAGGAGAGAGCAACTGTAGTTTATTTCTTTCAGATCCAAGTGACTAAACCAGACCCAAGGCTGAAACAATTACCTGATGTAGACTTCTTTTCATCTATATTACTCCCCCAATCTAAATCACTAAAATCACATCTTCATTTTTACAATAATGAATGCCAAAATCCATTGTACCTTTTACAAATCTCAGTATTCTTTTTGTAGCTTTCATGTGTAATTCAGAAGTGTCACTCATATACCTTGATACAAATGATAAAACACATGCAATGTCTGGTCTAGTGTTGGTGAGAAACATCAAAATCCCAACCATACTTCTATATGTGGTCACATCAACTTTTTCAGTTCCATCATCCTTACTCAACAACTCACCATGAGCTATTGGTGTTGCAATAGGTTTACAATTTTCCATCCCAAATTTTTTTAACATATCATTGGCATATTTTTTTTGACAAATGAAAATTTCACTATCACTTTGATACACCTCCATACCAAGAAAATAGTGCATCAAGCCTGGATCTTTCATCTCAAATTCATGTATCATGGCATTCTTGAAATAATAATTCAACTTAGGATTACTACCTAAGTAAATCAAGTCATCCACATATAAAAAAACAAGGAGAATGTCATTATCTTGTTTCTTATAGTATAAGGTTGGCTCACTCTTGCTTCTCACAAAACCATATTGACGGAAGTACCCATCAATTCTTGAATACCAAGCTCTTGGAGCTTTCTTAAGACCATACAAGGCCTTATTCAACCTGTACATAAGATTCTCCTTACCTTGAATTACAAATCCTTGAGGTTGTTGCACATAAACCTCCTCATCCAAGAATCCATTCAAAAAAGCACTTTTTACATCCAAGTGATGTACATTCCAGCTTTTATGAGCAACAATAGAAAGAACCATCCTCATTGTTTCTTGTCTTGCAACTAGAGCAAAAGTCTCCTCATAATCAATGACATACCTTTCTATGAACCCCTTGGCCACAAGTCTTTCTTTGTGTCTCTCTACATTTCCATCAGAATTATATTTTGTTTTGAAGAACCATTTAGATCCCACAACTTTCTTACCTTTTGGAAGCTCAACTAGCTCCCAAGTATCATTTTTTTTTATGGAGTTCATTTCTTCTTTCATTGCCTTCATCCATACATCATTAGTACATGCTTGTTCATAACAAGATGGTTCTAAGTCAACAAGAGACATTAAGGTATAATTCACAACATCACCTTTGGGCTTACCATCATTTTCATCACCATACATATGCAAGTTTTCAAGTATTTTCACCACTTGATCTACCTCTTGTGCTTGACTTCTTGTAACTCTTCTTTGAAAATTTGTATCTAACATTTGAGAGGATGGATGGTTTTGTTGGATATTTTTACTTTTCAACACATTACTTGGAGAATATTCACTCAATAGTGTGAAATATTCATTTTTTTGAATAGTACTCCTTTGATAAATGTCACTTAAGCTTCTTACCTTCCTTGGTGGACTTGAACTTGTACTTGAAACTGAATAACTAGATGAGGGGTTGCTTGGTGGAGAACTAGATGAAGGGCTTCTTGTTGGAGAGCTAGATGAGGGGTTGCTTGGTGGATTAGTAGCACTTGGAATTAAAACATTAGTGGGCTGCTCATAATCATCAATAATACCACCAGTTAAAACATATTTTGACTTCTCAATATGGCCTTTTTGATGACCATAAAATCCCCCTTCATCAAAAATCACATCTCGAGACATGACAACCTTGTCTATCTTTGTATTAAAGACCCTATATGCTTTGGTATTTTCACAATATCCAAGGAATATGCATGCTTCACTTTTGGGATCTAACTTCTTCCTTTTTCATCAGGAACATGTGCATAAGCCAAGTAACCAAAAACTCTAAAATGAATTACAGTTGGTTTCCTTCCATACCATGCCTCATATGGAAAGATGTCATCAAATCTAGAAGTAAGTCTTTTATTCAAAATATAAATGGAAGTCCTTACCCCAGTAGCCTAATACATATTAGTTAACCTCTTTGTTTATAGCATGCTTCTTGCCATATTTACCACTATTCTATTTTTACACTCAACCACACCATTTTGTTGTGGTGTGTAAGCAGCTATGAGTTGCCTTCTAACACCACAATATTTACAAAATTGAAGAAATTCATTTGAACAAAATTCTCCTTCCCTATCAGTCCTTAAACATTTTACATAGTGCCCACTTTGATTTTCAACATGATTTTTAAAATATTTAAAACAATCAAATGCCTCATCCTTTGTCTTCAAAAGATAAACCCAAAACATTCTTGAAAAACCATCTATGAAGGTGATAAAGTATGAATTATTACCAATACTTTGAGTCTGCATTGGCACACAAATATCAGAGTGCACCAATTTAAGGGGATAACTGGCTTTCCATGCTTTGCCTTTTGAAAAATTCTTCCTTGAGTGCTTGCCCAAAACACATCCTTCACACACACCTTTTTGATCATCAATTTTAGGTAGCCCATATACCATCTCTTGAGAAACCATTTTCCTCAAACTAGGAACATTTACATGGCAAAATATTAAGTGTCATAGCCAACTTTTTCTATCAATGGTTGCACATGCAAAATCATTATTTTCTTCTCCAAATTTTAGAGGAAACAATCTATTCTTGGTCATGGGAATGGTAGTGACGTGCCTATGCCCATGATTCTTATCAAAAATATCACACTTATTATTTTCAAACACAAGATTAAAATTATTTTCCATGATTTGCCCAACACTCAACAAATTATGTTTTAAATTTGTAGTGTAATAAATATCATTCAATTTCTTCTTACCTTCATTACTGTGTACTTCCATGGTTCCTTTGCCTTCAACTTGCAATGCTTTGTCATCTCCAAGCTTGATATTGGACTTATAGGAATTGTCAATTGTAGATAGCAACTCCTCCTTGCTGGTCATGTGATTGGAAAATTCGGTATCAAGAATCCCTATCTCATTCATATTTTTATCAGATTTACCATATGAAAAAAACAAAAATTATGAGTCCTCCTTCTCACCATAGTGTGCATTATTGCTTCTTTCTCCATCTGATGCTTTCAATCTACAATATTTTTCAAAGTGCCCATACTTGTTACAATAGTAACATTGCTTGTTACTTCTTCCTTGATAGCTAGTTCTTCCTCTTTCATGAGAGCCACCTCTTCCTCTTTTTTTGAAGCCACCTCTTCCTCTTTCTTGAAAGCCACCTCTTCCTCCTCTTGGAGAAAAACTACCTCTACCTCTTGAAGAAGATCTAGCTCTTCCTCTCCATTGGCCTCTTCCTTGGCCTCTTCCTCTTGAACTAGATTCACCTTCTTTGGATGAAAATGTTTTTTCTTCCATTCCCCCAACATTTGGAGTTGAAGAAAATCTCTCCTCATGGGACATTAAGGAACCCATGAGCTGATCATATGTGAGAGTAGTCAAGTCCTTACTCTCCTCAATTACAATGAATACTTGGCTCCATTTGGGTAAAAGTTTCCTCAACACTTTCTTTACAATGACTTCATTATTCACTTCTTCACCAAGAGTCTTCATTTTGTCAACACATGCTTTGGCTCTCATGCAATAGTCTCCAACCTTTTCATTTTCCTTCATCCTGAGATTTTAAAACTCTTTTTTAGAGTTTGCAATTTCACTTGCTTGACTTGAGTGTTTCCTTCATAGCTCTCTTTTAGAGATTGCCATGCATCTTTGGCTGATGCACAACTTGCAATCATTGGGAAAATGCTCTCATCCAAGGTTGTTTGCAAGTAGAATATTGCAAGACTATTCTCCAAGAGAAGGAAGAGGTGGCTCTCAAGAAAGAGGAAGAGCTAGAACTGAGCAAATTTTCCTACTTCTAAAGAATTTTCTTAGAATAATATTTGGTCAAAAAATTAAATTTAAACTTAAATTAAATTAAGTCCAAAATGAAATATTAAATTTAAACTAATGATAAAAGAAATTAAATATTATGGTATTAGTGGGATGAAGAAAATTTAAAATTTTGATCTTCAATTTAATTTTGTTCTATTTTTTTAATTTTAATGTTACCAAAATATTTGGCATTCTAAATTTTCATTTGCTCCTTTAAATATTTTATCTTTTAAACAAACCTATAGATATGTGATCTTTCAAAATTTGCTTCATCCCACTATAACATAATCATTTGAAAAAAACTATAAACTTAGTTTGCAACTATGTGTTGGATAACATGAATCTATCTAATATTTCTTCTATATGAGTTTTCCCACAATGTTTATTATTTGATGATCTTGGAAATTGGAAGTATTAAGATACCAAACTCCATTTCAATTGAAAAATGTAATAAAATATTGTATTTATTTAGACCATCGTTTGCAAAGGAGATAGAACTATGTTGAAGTCTTTCCAAGCATCCATAGATTACAATTATGTATCATCATTGTGTTTCATAAGGAGTAACTATAGTTGAAACATATACATTTATAACCTCAACTTTTATGGTTTCCTCTTTCCTAAAAATTAATCCAGCAACCCAATTACTTTTTACTCCTAACAATCATATATCCCATTTGCATTTGTCACATATCATTAAAATAACACCTCAAGTTCCTATAGGATAAACTATTAGACAATCATCCATCTTCCAAATATCCTTCAAAGCATCCTTACATTCCTCACTACTTATGTTTTTTTCTTATATTAAATTAAGCTAAATACTATAACAACCCATTAATTCCTTGATAACTCTTTTTTAGGGGCCTTATTCATGCTCCTAATATTATATGTTATCATATTTATTATTATTTTATATTATTTATTTGTGAATTTAGCTCATTTCTTGTTAACACCTATCATATTTTTATTGGGCTTCCTAAATTGATATCCCTTTAAGTATCTTTTTCTTTTTGTTCATGCTTTTGATGGCCTTCGTCTCATTTTTTTTATTTTCAATAATACTTTCATTTTCATCAATCTCTTCTATTTTTCTGGATTGTTCATAATGGGACCTATCTTATGAAGATTAATATTTCCCTAAAGAATTTGAAATGAAAGGAATAGTCTCTTAAACATTGCCTTCTTTATATTGCCCCAAAAACCTTAAAGTGCAAGAATGATCATTCATAGTAGTAGTTACTTACATTCTTATGTTACCTTTGAAACCATAATTTTTCATGGACTTCTTCCATATGCACTTCTTAATTGTGACGCTCTTAAAACCCTAAAGTGTAGTAGATACACTTTGTACTACTTTCACTTTTATTGCATGAAAAAAAATTATACCACTTGAAGAACAATTTTTTTGATTGGATTACTTTGACCTCCTTCATTTCATTCACTTTAAAATTTGCATCCCATCTTCCTTTGTACCTTTAACAGTTGATTGTAACTATTTCATAATAAAACAACATATTATGATTACAATTACAAAAAAAGTTAGTTTTATTATCCCTTCAAATTTGCTTATTAAAACACCTTTTAGTCATTTCCATTTTGATAAAAAAATATTATTTAAAAATAAATAAAATAAACTCTATACTCTGTCATTTTTTAAATCCTTATATTCTTCGCTTTCAATTTATTAAACTTATTCGAAGTGCAAAAATAAGTAAGAAAAGCTTCCCAGGTCAAAGTAGATTTCAGCGCAAAATAAATTATCAGCACATAAATAGCATTAAAATATATGATGGCTGGCAGCATGGTACCAATCATCTAACCCTGATGTCAATCTACAAAAAAGAGCACTATCATCAAACTCCTTTTAGGTATTCTGGTAAACAGGGGAGCAGATATTAATTTCAAAAGCAGATATTATCTTCTTTTGAAACTGAAACCAGGTTTTATAAGTTAAAAAAATTATAAAGAATTTATATTTATAATATTACACCATTTCAATTTAAATATAATTTTCCTTATTTTGAAGAAAGAAATTCCGGTGCTTACCAAATATTCATCCATGACAACTAAGCCATCTACAGCTTGGCCCTCAAGAATGGGTAGATCGACACGGGATTGAGAGTCTAATGTTGTGAGGTTAGGTTAAAAAATTATTTGTTTGTTTATTTATTATTAATTTTTTAATTTTTCGATGTTTTTATTTCCGAGAGTTTTTGCAATTTTTTTCAAGTTTATCGCATTGTGGAGATCTCGCGAAAATTAATGTGCAGAATTTATTTATTAACCTTACACAAACAAACATATCCTTAAAAAACTTTTAAAATCCCAGTTACAAACAATCATCCCAACCCGGACATGAAACCTTATGTTGCTTTAAAAAATCATGATAAAAAAATGAAAGAATACATGCCTTAATATCAGTTATTGTTTAGGTGGTCGGTTCCATCGTGTTATAAGTGAGACCCTCCGATGGAATGTAAAAACATAATGTTTGCAATGTACAATTCAGTTTAATGAATAAATAAAATGACAACAAAATCAACGAAAATAGATGTATAGTCCCACCATCATCTTAATGTACATCACCTCGCCGAGATGGAGTAGCTGGTTGCCTTTAGATTTACCGACGGTGGATGGAACTCGACATTAACTGTAGGAGGACTTGTAATACCGAGTTCGCTCCACAAGAAAGATATGGGGATTCTTCGTTCATTATTTCCGTCAGTCTTGATTTATTTTAACGTCAAAGAATACATCAAAATCTACATTAAGATCTGTATTTAGTAATCTCAACAGATATTCTACGCAGAACTGCTCGTGTTTGGAAAAGTTGTTTTGAAACCCTCACATGTTCAACTAGTACGGATTTACACTATTATTATTGGTTGTTGTCACAACCAGATACGGTGGACATGCTTTTTGCGTGCAAATCACCTTATTCACCGCAACGATAAAACCACTCTTCACGTTTTGGCCATGTTAATGTCCAACTAACAAGCATTTTTTGAGCAATACTTCACATCTGTCGTGGGATTAAACCTGAATTTCAGATTTCCATGTCAGTAAACCATACTCACAAATACAAACAATCAGTTTTTAAGATATGATCTTTAATTTTTTATTTTTGGAACTGTGACTTCGAAAAGTTCGCGTGCGTCCGTTAAACAAGTTGA
This sequence comes from Wollemia nobilis, assembly GCA_028583015.1. Lineage (NCBI taxonomy): Eukaryota > Viridiplantae > Streptophyta > Pinopsida > Araucariales > Araucariaceae > Wollemia > Wollemia nobilis. Next base: position 500,949 of record JAQPPZ010000184.1, read on the forward strand.
TCTCGAATAACTCCAGATTGGGATGTAATAACGTGGTCGTCTCTTATGGGAAGGTGGTGTTCCTGATATCTTTAAACGTTTTTATGTTTATATGTTAATATTTAATTATAATATTGTCAATATTATTTTATATTTATTTTTCATCTGGAAAAATTAAATTCACTGTTAAAATAGTCATTATTCGCTGTAGTGCAACAGAAATTAAAAGATTCGTTCAATTATTACTTTTCTCTATTTTTAAATAAGGTTTTGGCTTCAATAGAATATTCTATGAGGGTTAATTATAGTAGAAGAAATACCTCAAAGGTTAGGTGGATTGGTAATTGTTTGTTTGACTTAGACACTTTCATGAAAAGAACTAGGTTTAATCCTTGAGGGTATGTCTGTTGCAAGGTAGTAGTTTAATCTGCGTTTGAGACATAAGATGATGATATAATTTCGATAATTTCGATCGGTAGTCTCCCTCACGCCTCGTCATCAACAACGAGGTGGTCTCCCTCACGCCTCGTCATCAACAATGAGGTGGTCTCCCTCACGCCACGTCATCAACAACGAGGTGGTACTTGTTGGGAGTAACCCTTGTGATTTGAACCCTACACTTAGGAGTTACTAAGAATAGTGTGGATGTAACCAACTCTCTTATTATCAAAAAAAAAAACATTTAGTGGAAGAAATAGTTTTAACAATAATAATAAATAATAAATGAGTTTTAAATGTAATTAGTTTTTTAAATTTAATTTATTTTGTTAAAAATAAAATATTATATTAAAAATATGTTTTTATAAGAATAATTTTTTTAAACTTAATTATATATATACAAATTTATTATTAACCATGTATCATTTGACAAAAATAAGACCTTGGTTTCCTCTACGAAAACTTAGAATTTAATTGGTTGAGCTAATTCATCTAAGAATTACCAAAAAAAAATGTTTATTTATTTTAATAAGCTATGGCTTCTATTAGGGTAACTTTCATCACATACCAAAATATTATATTTGGTGTTAGGTTAATTAAACTCTATTCAATGTGTCTTTTTCTTACAGATATTTTTTTGATTTAAAAAGCATTATATTAAATAATTAATAGAATATATTTTTACAAACAAAAAAATAGGTTGATAAACACGTCACGTGGTCAATGACATCAACAAGAAAACTATTTTTGGAAAAACAACATGGAAAACCAAGAAACCAACTAACAACTAATCAAAACTATCTTATAAAATTGATGAATAAACACTATCAACTAGCTAAAAAAAATATTACATAATTAAAATGATGATTTAATACATGCCATAAGAGCAAAAGCAAAAAAATACGAAATCCTCACAATGGTGAAGAATCATTACACAAGTTTAACCACCAGTGTGACCAAATCCCACTCAATATTATCATTAAGAGACTTTGTTGAACCCTATCCCTACCTAGAAGAAGAAGTATTGGGAACATCTTCCCAGTTGTGGATAAACGAATCCTCATTAGTAGCAAACACTAGAGCATCCAACTTGACCCAAGCATCGAGTTGAGGAACCAGGTAAGAGAGGAGTAGGGTCAACTCTATAAGGGGGGTGACCTTGAGTTAGGGTAGGAGTGTGATTTGGGATTGAGCAATGATGTTTCCTGGACTTGGATCGACTTTAAGGATAATGTTGCTCAAGAGGAACCCAATTGACCATGCACAAAATGTTCCTCCAATGATCAATAAGATCTCGAAGATGAGAGAGCTCTATAGTCACCTTACTAACATGAACCACAATCTAAAAATACACATAAAAAGTAATATTAGATTTCTCAAAATTAGATATGTGAAGAGAAGAATAACAGTTACCAAAGATACAATCATTTCTAGCTTTCCATATGTTGTATAAGGCCACCATACAAAACAAGTGCCACACTTCAAAGAATATAGTTGGCAAGTGTGGGAGGTCTCCTCGAAGAATATGCTTCCACTCAAGCATGGCATATGAATAGGGTCTAAAAAAGTAAAAAGGTCACTCCCAAAGGGAATGAGCATGAGCACAAAACTAGAAAATATGGTTATAGTCCTTATACTAAAGATGAAAAGGGCAAAAAGGGCTAGGGATGCCTAAATGTCGAAGATGATCCCCAATAGAAAGCTCTTGGTGAAGAATACTCTAGGTAAAATAAGAAATATTAAGCTCAAATAAAGGAGCTCAAATGGTCTAGAACCTGTGCATCCAAATAGGCTAAGGGTAAGAGACATTCCACCATTGATTGAGCTTATCAATCATGGGGAGGCAAGGAGAGAGTCATCCATACCCTAAATGGGCCTTGTAATTTCAAAAAGGAGTATTTGGATACCACTTCCTATCCTTCCACCAAGGTCGTTGCAAAAATACAAAAAAATATGAAATATAGAGTCATGGAGAGCAGCCTTGACGACCTCAAACATGTCCTTATTAGAGTGCTTGAGCCCAAGGGATCTAATCCATAGTAGAATAAGAAGAAATTAGTGATGCACCACACACCTTCGCAAAAAAAATCTAAGCATTTGAACTCAAGGAACCTAAACAATTAGAGAACCCTAGTAGGTGATGATAGGTGACCACCAAACATTCATCTATTTAATGGAGAGGTCATGCCAAAATATCTGACTATTCCATCTTAGTCAAGGCTTAACACTCTCCCAAAATTTCCAAATGGTCTTGATAACAAAGGATCCTATCACTTTGATAGACATAGGAGCAATAAGGAGGGAAGGTAAACCATAACCCTCCAAATATTACAACAAAAAGGGGAACCTTTGTAGATACAGTTATAAATGAGAATTTTCTTCGCCTCACTACCCGCAAGAGCTCTAATAACCCACTTAACATAGAGGGCCCAACCTTGATGCTAAATATTATGAATTCAAAGCCCACCATGGCTTCTGGGGAGACAACAATACTCCTAGGCAACATGGTGAAATCTTGAACCATTAATAGAAGAGGACGATAAAAAGTCATGTAGAATCTTATCAAGCTTCTTATAGTAGTTTTTGAAGAGCAAAGAAACCCCAATAAACTAAATCTAGAAAAGTAGTAAATACATAATCAAAAAAAGAAGATAACAGATGCACACAACACAATATTTCACTTGGGAAAAAACTTATGAGAAAAAAACCCAACACAATAACATCACCTTATTGCATAAACTTAGCCATCTCCGATACAACAATGTTCATCTTCTCTTTGCACAAACCTTGATGCAAGTGCAATTCAAATAACAACACAAGAACACATTTTACAATACCATGGGCATAAAACCATGGGTTGACATATCATAACCCAAAATGATCCATATGGGTCTAAAAATAGCTTAAAAACCCTAAATTTTACATGGAGTGTCCTGTACCTTTTAGAGTTAACCTCACCAGAATAACATGTAAAATATGCAACATATTTCCAACATTCTCCCACTTGTTGAATACTTTCCATTGGGGCAAAATTTTTTATTGTCAACTATCAAGGGCAACCATGCCCATAGATATTCTACACCAAGAAATTTTTAAGCATGTACAATATTTGTTAATGAATAAATAGCATTATTTTCTATATCAAATTTTTCCAACATCCTCTGATTTCCTTCAACCATCTCTCTCACAAAATGGTACTTGATATCAATATGTTTTGATTTATCATGTAAACTAGGATTGTTGGCTAAAAATATTGCACTCTAATTTTCATTGTCAATTTTCACAACCTTCTTCTTAAGACCAAATGTTTAACACAACACCTATAGCAAAACTTCTTCTTTATAGGCATGAATTTTTACAATGTACTCTACATCTATTATGGATAAAGGAACCACTGATTGCTTTTTACTCATCCAATTTATTACCCATCAAAATAGTCTAAACACATAAGCACTCATGGATATCTTCTCAAGATCTCCATACTAGTCAACATTCACAAAACCTCATAGATTTACAATCTTACTATCTCTATATTTTTATTGGTAGGAAATAGAGTATTTTGAAGTTCCATGCAAATATCTAAATATTGTATTCACAATAGTCCAATGTTCCTTTCTTAGATTGGACATATATCTGCTAACTACTCACACTACATGTGCAATATCAGGTTTAGTATAGACCATTGCATACATCAGGCTACCAACAACACTAGAATAAGGAACATGATGTATTTCTTAAATTCCCTCATCTATTTTAGGACACTATTCAACAAATAACTTTTGACCAACATGATATGGAGTACATACTCATTTACAATCATGCATCCTAAACCTTTGTAGTATCAAATCAACATAATTGAGACTTTAGTAACTTTATCATCTCCTTATTGTTACCAATTAACAACATATAATCCACATACAAAATATTGATTATAAAAATTTCACCTTCTTGTTTAAAATACATACACAAACCTGCTTTGTTTTTCTAAGCCCAAGTGTCAAAACAAACCTATCAATTTTTGGTTCCACATTCTTGGAGATTGCTTCAAGCCATATAGGGACTTTTTCAACTTGCATACCAAATTCTCCCTACCTTTTACCCTAAAGAATTATGGTTAAGACACATATATGTCTTCATCAAGTTCACCATGTAGAAATATTATCTTTAAATTCATCTGTTCTATTTCAAGATAAAAATTAGCAAAAATAGCCAAAAAAAATATAGTTAAAGTTAGTTTAATCGTAGGAGAAAAAATCCCACCAAAGTCAATTCCCTCGACTTGAGAAAATCCTTTTGCTACAAGGCGAGCCTTGTACTTCTCCAACTTTCCTTCTACATTGTACTTCTTCTTAAATACCCACTTACAACAAATAGGTTTTCTTCCATAGGGTAATTTCACCAAATCCCACATGTTATTTTATCCAAGGACTCCATTCTTCCTCTAGAGCCCTTTTCCAAGACTTATTCTCAATTTATTGAAGTGCCTCCTTTAGAGTCTTGGGTTCTTCACTAGTAACTGATATATTAAATGTAGAAAAAATATTTGAAGGGCTATACCTTTCTGGGATTCTTCTCACTCAATCTGATCTCCTTAAACCTGGAGTTCCAGGTTATGCATCTTTAGGTTCCTCCTCACCTTTCTCTAAATTTTCCTTTTTAGACTGTCTTTGTAGTTCACATTTTTTTGTAGCACCAAGTTCTACCACAAGTTCTTTCTCTTTTTCTAATTTTAATTGAACTATTTCAGGTTCTTTGATTGGTTGTATTTCCTATTTTGGAACCCCTTTTGTTTCTCTAAATATCACATTATTATTGTAAGCAATCGTCTGTGTTTTAGGGTTCCACAACTTATATCCTTTAACATTAGTACTATAACCTACAGATATGCATTTTTTTTATATTTATAGTCTAGCTTAGTCCTTTTATATTTTGGGACATACATATAAGCATCACAAAAAAATATCTTATATGACTGAGGGTTTCTTACCAATCCACACTTCATGTGGAGTCTTGTCCACCAGAGCTAAGGTAGGAGATATATTGATGAGGTAACAGGCAGTTAACACGACTTCTACCCAAAATTTCCTTTATAACCCTGCACCACTTAGCATGCTCTTGGCCTTATCCATAAATGTCTTCTTCATCAATTTTGCAACTTCATTTTGTTGTAGAGTACATGAAGTTTTTTTCTATCTTTCTATTCCACGGTCCTTGCAAAACTGCTCAAATTCATTAGAGCAATACTGACTACCATTATAACTTCTCAAAACCTTTCTTTTTATATATCTGATTTTCTACAAGAGCCTTAAACTCTTTAAATTTATTGAAAACATTAGATTTGTTTTGTAAAAAATATACCTAGGTCTTTCTTGAAAAGTCATCTATAAATGTAACAAAATAGATAAATTTACCTAATGATGGTACTTTTGTAGGTCCAAACACATCACTTGTAAACTAGATGAAAAATTCCTCTAGATATTGTAGCACTGCTACAAAACTTGACTTGAGTTTGCTTTCAAAAAGCACAGTGCTCACAAAAATCAAAATTTAATGGGTAATCAAAAATTAATTCAGCCCTACCTTTTACTTTTAATGCTTAAAGGCCTTTTTCACCAATATGCCCCATGCATTGATGCCATAATATTATATTTGATATAGGAATACTCGAAGCCACTTCTCCCATATTATTCTTCTCTACAATTGAAGAGTTATTGCAATTAATACTTATAGTGCTAGCCTCAATTCTGAATAAATTTCCTGTACAAACTCCCCTTGCCAACACCATGACTCCACAAACCATATTCCAACTATATTTATTGAATACCATAGTCATGACTGTGTCATTCATATTACTCACAAATATTAGATTCCTTGCCAAACTTGGAATATGCAACACATCAAGAAGGTTTTGAATTCTTTCATCTTTTAACCTCAACTTGACTCTTCCTCAACCTATTATTTTATATGTTGAATTGTCTCCCAAGAATACTTCACCTCCATTTATCTTTTCATATTCATATAACCCCTCCCTATGAGGAGTCATATGAAAGGAAGCACCTAAGTCAATCAACCATGAGTCATGAAATTCACTTGTGCATGCTACAACTAAGAATAAGCCCCTTGAATCTTCATTTGTGGTGTTTGTTTCTACAAAATTTCCTTCATTAGATGATCAACTATTATCATCCTTTTTAAATTTGTAGTCTCTTTTATAATGCCCTGTTTTACCATACTTCCAACATTTCCTCTTTTCTAGAGCAATAGATTTACCCCTAAATTTTTATTTTCTTTCTCTTGATTTCCTTTTGTTTCTTTCTTGAAAATGACCTCTGACAACCAAGGCATCCTTTTGATGATAATCCTCAGAATATTTTTGTTTCATTTCCTCAAATAGAAATGTTCCTACTATATCCTATACATTCAGTGTAGAAGTAGTATTGGTGATTGCCATAGCTAGGTTATCCTAGGAATCAGGTAATGAACAAAGTAAAGGAATACACTTTTAATCTTAATTAATTTTTATTTCAATAGATTTTAATTGACTTACCATAGTGTTAAAAGCATTTATATGTTCATCCAAAAAGTCATTGTCATTCATTCGAGGTGAATACAACTTCTTCCATAGAAAGTTTATTTATTTGTGATTTTATCTTATAAAAAGTTCCTAGCTTATCACATAATAACTTTTCCATGGTCTTTGTTGCTACATTTAATAATACCAAATCAAATAAACACAATTTGATGGAGCTATTTGCATTCCTATTGATTTTTAGCCAATCCTCATCTGCCATTGATGTTAGTTTTATCCCCAAGAGCATAATCCATTGATCTTTATCAACCAATAAATCCTCCATATTGAGTTTTCATAACTCAAAATTATGTCCATTGAAATTTTTAATCTCTACCCATGTGCTTCTTGTTATTTTTTTTTTCCTAGATTCTTCTGTGTACGACTCGCACTCAAGAATTAATTTATCACAAGGTTGAAACCTTTACATCTTGAACAAATCTAAAACCTAGCTCTAATACAAAATGAAGATAAAAAGAGCCTCGATAAACTAAATCTAGAAAAATAGCAAATACAAAATCAAAAGAAGAATATAACAAATACATAACACAATATTTCACTTGGGAAAACCCTTACAAGAAAAAACTTAGCATAGTAATATCTTCTTGTTGCATAAACTTAATCATATCCAGTACAATAATGTGCATCTTCTCTTTACACACACCCTAATGCAAGTGCAATTTAAATAACAACACAAGAAATTTTTTTACAATACCATGGGTTGAGATATCGTAACCCAAAATGGCCCATATGGATCTAAAAATAGCTTAAAAACCCTAAATTTTACATGGAGAGTATTCAATACCTTTTAGAGTTAACCCCATAATAATAACATGGAAAATTTTCAATATATTTCCAATAGTTTTTCGATGAAACCCAATAGGAAGAATAATAAACATGGGTGACCACAAGGAATCTTGAGCAAATTTAGAATTTACCAACAAAAGAGAGCTTCTTGGTGGACCAATAGGTAAGTTTCTGTTCCACCCTATTAATGAAATAATTCCACAACTTTGTTGCTAAACTATTAAAGGCAAAAAAAATTTCTAGAAAGTAAAATATTTTCCCCTCCTATATGATCCTCCATGAATATTGACTAAGCCAGTAGAGTATTGGATCAATAGATTACCTATAACATCGAGTCTTTCTCCATTGAATGGAGGAACTAGAATCCAAACAAAAAGTGTCCAAGCAGGAAAGCACCTACTGAATAACACCTTCATCCTCAATAAGTGAGGAAATAATCATCAACAAAATGACTATTGATCAATTGAGACTCACCTATAGGGAGATAAATTCATTGAATAGAACCTTGAGAAATATTGTGAGCCAATAAATAGACAAACCCCTTAGTGGAAAGGACATACAGGGATGATGCAAATGGGAAGCCCTATCGAATGGAATGAAAGAGCCCAATGGATGAGGACTTATGCTTGGTAATGGATAAAATAGCCAAAGCCTCAATGAACAACATCTCCTTCGAGCTAATGAAGGAGGACCCAAAACCAAGAGCTTTGTTAGGATGAACAAACAATTCATCATGTTGTAGGTTTTCTCAAAGTCATTTTTGATAAATAGGGATTGTTGGTTGTAATTACGAGCCCACTCCATGCCTTCCTATAAAAAAATAATATTTTCAAGGATGAACCTACCTTGAATAAAGCCAATTTGCTCTAGATGTACGATTATGGGAATGAAATGTTGGATGCAAAAATCTAAGGCTTTGGCGATGACCTTATAGAAAATATTAAGGTGATTAATAGGCCTCCAATTATTGATTATTTCTAGATCACTAGATTTGGAGATAAATTTAATAATCTCTTGAATAATAATAGGGCCCAGAGAACTACTAAAGAAGACATGTTGATACAATTTGAAAATATCAAGTCAATAGTGTCCCAAAGGGACTTGTAGAACTCATAGGGGAAGCCATCAAGACTAGGATATTTATTATCAACCATCTAGGAAAGTGCTTCCTCCAGATCCTTAAAATAGAGCACCTTTTCATATGTAGCTCTTTGAGACTTAGAAAACTACACCATGACAATAGAAAGGTATGAGTTAAGAGCCTCGTCACATTGAGAGGAGCGAGGTTGAGTTGCAAACATAGTCTAGTAATGTTCTTCAAAAATAAAGAGAATACAAGGAAACTCATAACCTCTCAGTTAATGCTAAGGATTTTAATGCTCAAAAATTGATTGTGAGGACCTAGGCATTCAAATAAATCCTTGGTTACCCTATCAACAATTTTAAGCTAGTGCAACCTCACCATGATCTATGTTCCTCTAGCATCCTAGTGCTCTGCCATTAGAATCTAGTGTTTAATAGTCATTGGACTATAGCTGAGTTGAGGCCACCTCTAACTCTCCCTTGAGATTAGCATTGGAGTGGTGATGATGTTTGGTAATCCTACACCCTAGCAAGCATAGGAAGTGGGTAGTGCATTTGATAGTAGTGTTCCACCAATCAATCCAAAGAGAGGCCCCTTTCAATCTAGGGACTGGGTTCCAAATTATAATGGCATAGGCTCTCAACATGGGATGGTGTAGAATATAAGTATTAATGTAGAATTGTGATTGAGAAAGAGAAGCATGGGTGGAATAAACCAATATAGAGAAGGAAATGAAGAGTGGTTAGAAAAAAATATTAGGATGGACAGAGAAATGGGAAAGATGATGAGGACTTATCAAAGGAGAAATTATTAGGATCTAAGAGCATGGTTTTATCCAATATTTTTAGCATATGACTCTTGCCCTATTGGTTGTTAGACCAAGTGAACTAGAAATTAGTAGGGAATACAAAGGATAAGGAGAAACTATTGGGATTAGAGAGTGTCAACTTTTATTTCATGAAAATCTATGCTTCTCTTTCCTTGGTGGCCTATCGAATGGAAATAAGACCCACCTTGTCTTGCAAGAATTCAATCATATTAAAGTTGCCATAGAGCAACCAAAAAATAATGAGAGAGTGATGCATGTTACCAAAGCATATAATGGTCATTCACATCACTAGATGCATAGATATTGAGCACACCAAGGAGATGGCCATCAATATCCATCACAATCTAGACAACATGATTGGAAGAGTCACATTCCCAAGAGATCAGCTTGGAATGGTAGGTTTCTGAAAGATAGATGACAACCCTCCTTCGCTTATGTTATGCATAGTATGAAATGTGTGACCCTAAGGCCAGAGAAAGGAGCAAGTACTTGAAAGAAGTAAGTTAGTGAATTTAACTTCCAGAAGGCATAAAATATCATTATTGTTGAATCTAATCTTAAATTCATCTAGACCCTGACGTACAATGTACATACATATAGGATTTGTTAAAATCCTAACATTCTAGGACTCACAATTCATGAGTCACAATAAATGAGCATATTTCCTTTGATAACCTCAGAGTCCTCAAAATATACTAAATATTCAAATGTTTTTGTGAGAAACCTACTATGGTTTTCTTGAAAAAAAATTATCTATCTTCACTTTTCCAAAGGATACCCAAGGACTCCATAGCTAGACTATGAGGGTGATGAGGGTTCCATGAATGAACTATTCTAGATGGACTAGGAGGAGAGATTGGGTGTTTTATTAAGGGGATGGACTCTGAAATAGCTGATTACTGAGCCATTTGGGAGCCTTGAGGGTTGGGGAGACATGTTGGGTACTAAAATTATAGGTACCAACAAGAGGAGAAATATAAGTTCCTTTTGTATTAACTACATTAGAGCTCCTTAGTTGAGAGTCTGGTTGAGACTCCTTTTTACTAGCTCCCATAGAAGGTTATGGTCATTTGCATTTATCATTTTTTCTTATGACAAACATCCATTCCTTCCCTACATTAGTGGGAGGGGTATATTGAACTATGACCGAAGGCATTGATGCTTCTACTGGAGCTTAATTTTTTCTCCATAAGAGGGTAATATTTTATCTTTTAAGTTGGAGGCTAACAATGATAGCAAGTGTTGGAGAGATTTATAAAGACCACCCACTATTGAAAACAGGACTCACCAACCTAAATATCAATAAAGTTCTTGAGGTCATTCGAGAAATCAAATTCAATACATATGTTGGACATTTTGAATCTGTAAGCTAATATTTGTCATTGATGTCAAAATGATCTATGTAAGTAAGCTCTATGTTTGTGTTTCACAAAGAGCTTCATGACAAGCAAATGTTTTTTATCAAAGTTTCAAGAAGGGATGCATGACATTTGGTTCCAAAAGGAGCTTCAAGGGAAGCTTTGAAAAATGTTTTTATTTAAAACCATGGATGGTAGATTTGAAATGGATTTTTCTTAAAACCCAAGTTGGCTTTTCGTTTCATCGAAAAAGGTGCCCCGGTGATGGAGATATTTAATTTTAAATATTTATTTTAAATTTTAATTTATTTAAAATTTAAATTTAAATTTTAAAATTAAAATTAAAAGTTTATCCATCGATGTCATGAAGGAAGTTTTAAAAAGGCTGACGTTTCCAAAGCAAAGGGAAGGCATATAAATATGCCATCAAAATTTTAATTCATTCATCCTTGCTTGTTGATATTTGCACTTGGTATTTGCGAAAAAAAAAGAGCTCGTGTTTTTCATTTAAGTGACGCAAAAAAAATTAAAGGGAGACAATAACAACTTCCCAAAACGCATTGGGCAACATCGCCTAGTGGTAGCTTGGATTGTGCAAAGGTGTTGGTGACAAGGAGGTTGTGCGTTCGATTCTCGCAAGCATCATTTTTGGCTTTGTTATATTTGAGTTGTGAATTATTTTTAATTGTGATTTTTGAAATTATTGGGAGTAATAAGGGTTTTTGATAAAGTTATTTTTAGTAAAATTTATTTTGAGTAAGGATTTTCTTTTAAAAATATCTTTGGTGGATGTTAAAATAAAGTAGGAGTAATAAGGTGTTATTTGGATATTATTGTTGTGTTATTACTCAAGATCTCTAACCCTTGTTAAGAGTTGAAAAAGAAAGTGTATTGAGTGTGACACATTTAGTGGAAAACTCATAAGGCATCAAAAAGGTATGAGTACTAATCTCCATTGATTTTATTTGGGTGGTTGATTTTTGAAATATCATTGGAGTGAAAAGGATTGATTGTGGTTTCCTTTTCGAAAGTGGTTGAGTTAATGCTTCAAGGTTTTCCGGATTGTGAGTTGTGATTAAACCTTGTTTGATAAGCATTGTTGTTTAGACCATTAGTTGAGTGAAGTACTTTGAGTTTATTCTTCAAGGTTTTTTGAGTTGAGAGTTGTGATTAAAACCTTGTCTTATTAGCATTGTTGTTGAAACCAATGGGTGATGCAAAAAACTTGAACTTGAGTTAGAAAAGAACATGAGTATCAGTGTTATGTAATATTTTTTGTTGAGCATTGTTGGAAACATTTTGAGTTAGTTGATTCATCCTTGGATTAGGGTTTTTGAGAAAGAGTTGTTTCTTGAAGTGATTGGTTGAGTAGAGTTGATTGAGCCTAGTCAAGTGGTTGCATGAAGTGGTTGTTCAAGTTCCATGAAACAAACTATTCTATATTCTGATTGAGTTGAGATTGAGCCTTGAGAATAGAACATATTGAGTCTCTAACAATTCTCTTTATGCTTCTATGAGATTGAGTTAATAGTGAGTTGTGTTGAGATTGCTTTGAGTTGAGATTGAGATTTGAGTATAGAACATATTGAGTATCTAAAAATTCTCTTTATGCTTCTATGAGATTACTTTGAATTAATATTTGGATTTGAGTATAGAACATATTGAGTCTCTAACAATTCTCCTTATGCTTCTATGAGATTGATTTGAGCTTTTGTTGAACTAATTTGAGGCAAGTCTTTGAGAAGCCTTGTGGACTATTTTTGTGTAAGATTTTTTGAAAGCTTGATATGTAGATCTAAGCAAGTCCTAGAGAGGACTTATTGAGCATATTGGGACAAGTTTTTTGTGAGCTTGTTGAGTAGATTTGAGCAGTCTTTGAGTAATCATATTGAACATATTTAAGCAGGTTATGAGTGAGCCTATTGAGCAGATTTGAGCAGGTTCTGAGTGAGCCTATTGAGAATATTTGAGCAGGTTTTGAGTGATCCTATTGAGAAGATTTTAGTAGGTTTTGAGTGATCCTATTGATCATATTTGAGGAGGTTTTGAGTGAATATATTGATAGATATTTGGAGGTGATAGAGTACAGAGGATAGAGTCTAAATGGATAGAGATCTAGTAGCCAATACAATTGAAGATAGATCTGAGTGAGCAGTCTTCAAGTGGAGAGAGATCCACCAGTCAATGCAATAGAGAGACAAAGTCTTCTAGAAGAACACTAGCCAAAGCAGAAGGGGAAAAATTTCTCCTATGGAAGAGATCCATGAACTTGAGATTTAGGGGATTAATATCTCCTTTGGACAGAGGCCCATAAATATTGTAATTGGGAAGGATTACCAAGAGAATTATTGAGAAAGTTTTAGCAAAATATTTTTTCCATGGAGTAGCCCGCATTAGGTGAACCACGCAAATTGTTGTGTCACTTTTGTGGATGGTGTTTTGTGCATTACTTTGATTAATTCTATTGATATTTCTATCTATACACTGCATAATATTGAATTAAAAAGAAAAGTAAAAAGTGGTCTTATATTGTTCACTCCCCCCTTCCAGTATAAGCTTGTGTTCTTCAATTGTTATTAGAGCGGGTTCCTTCTAAAGAGTTTGACAACTTGAAGTAAAAGCGGTCTAAGAACACAATGGATCACAAGTATCAAAAGGATGGGTCCTTTAATTATGTAGTACCAATATTTGTTGGAAGTGACTTCTTGTATTAGTGTATGCTGATGAGATTTCAGCTTATGGCACTTGGAAATGAAGTTTGGGATGTAGTGGAACTTGGATATGATTCTACAATCAATACTCCTATAGATAATGAAGGTAAGATTCTAATCCATGCAAATTCAAGATTTATGAATGCAATCATAAAAGGATTTGGTAGATCAGAATCTATGAAGGTTATGGATTGTAAAACAAAAAAAGCTATGTGGGATCTACTACATGACATATATGAGGGTGATAAATGTGTCAGGAAAGCTAAGATAAAAAATCTCAAAGGAGAATTTGAGAACTTAAAAATGAGATATGATGAAAATATTCATGATTATCTCAATAATATTGATGAACTTGTACATGATATGAGAGGTCTTGGAATGAAGGTTGATGAATCTGATGCTTGTGATAAGATCTTGAGAACTCTTCCAAAAAGGTATAGTGAAAAGGTTTCTGCTATAGAAACATCAATTGATAGTGATTATTTGACAAGGAATTCTTTTCTTGGCATGCTTACTACTTTTGAGATAAAAATAAAAGATCCTATTCCTCCAAAAGAAGCTGCATTCAAAGTGGACAAAAGGAAAAAGGGTAAAAATATAGAATCAAGTAGTGAGTCATCTAGTGATGAAGAAGCTAACTATGGTAGAAGAGATAAAGGTTCTAAAATATTCATAGATGCAAGATCTATTAAGTGCTTCAATAGTGGAAAGTATGGACACTATGCGATAGAGTGCAAAGAGCCAAAGTACATAGTGATGAAGAAAATTAGGATCACAAGTATAGAGAATAAAAAATACATAGGTACAAAAAGAAAGGCAAGGATGGACAAAGCAAACAAGGAAAAAAGTTCTTTCTCAGGCAAAAGAAAAGCTACTATGCGGATAATGCAAGTAAGTACTCAAATGATAGTGATGCTAGTTTTTTAGACAATGATAGAGATGAAGTCCTATTTATGGTTAGAGAGAAAAGGACTCTAGTTATTCTCAAGTGTTATAGATGTGGTAAATTTGGATATCTTGAAGATAATTTCACTCGGGATGGCTATAGGTTCAGTGATGATGGTTTTGAAGATGCACTTGAAAGACCGTATGAGAATATTCTAATGGTATTAGAATATTAAGTAAGTGATCCTATAGAATACAAGCCAAAAGGAAGTAAAGATAGAAATAATGCACAAAGAAGATATAGATGGAACAACAATCAAAACATGAGATCAATGAGGTCTAGGCAAGGAAGCTTCAATGGGATATGCTTATCATGTCATAGGTTTAGGCACATGGCTTCATAGTGCAGGTCATACAAAAGACATGAATATGGGAAATGACCACTTTTCCATTGGTATTACTACTCATGCAATGAGTTTTGTCACAAGGCAATGAATTACAAGGTTCATGGTAGAAGAGGATATGGCTTCACTAGGAGATATCCTAAGATATTTGCACTTCCAAGGAATAATAACATTAAGTGTTATAAGTGCAATAATGATGGTCACATAGCAATATGGTGTAGATCAAATATTCCAGAAGCAGACATGAACAAGAATAGGAATATGGATGAGAATAAGAACAAGAACAAGAATAGAAACAAGAACATGGATGAGAACAAGAACATGAACAAGAATAGAAGTGATGATAGGAACATGGATGATGACTTGGTAAGAAATAGTGAGAGGATTTAGAAAACTCATAAAGGAAGAGAGAAATGTAAACATAAAGAGGAGTGCTTTCAGGGAGTAGAAATACTTCCACCCCAAAATTAACCACCTCATGCGAAGGTGGGGGAGGGGTTAAGCTAAGAGGCTCATTCTTAGCCCTGAGCCCCAAAGGTGACCCTTTGCCATTGATGAAAAAGGGGGATAGATTTTTTTATATTGAGGAGATTTTTTGATATAGGGAGAGATTTGATATTTGAGAAAGCTTTGAGCCAGGGAGAGCAAAGTCCCAGGGGGAGAAGAAAAGAAGGTTAGATTTTAGTAAAAGGATATGGGTTGTCATCAATGACAAAGGGGAAGATTGTTGGACATTTTGATTCCCTAAGCTAAGAGTTTTTATTGATGTCAAAATGATCTATGTAAGTAAGCACTATGTTTGTGTTTCACAAAGAGCTTCATGAGAAGTAAAGGTTTTTGATCAAAGGTTCAAGAAGGGATGCATGGCATTTGGTTCCAAAAGGAGCTTCAAGGGAAGATTTGCAAATTTATTTTTATTTAAAACTATGGATGGCAGATTTGAAATGGGTTTTTCTTAAAACCCACGTTGGCTTTTCATTTCATCAAAAAAGGTGGCCTGATGATGGAGATATTTAATTTTAAAGATTTAGTTTAAATTTTAAAATTAAAATTAAAAGTTTGTCCGTTGACATCATGAAGGAAGTTTCAAAAAGGCCAAAATTTCCAAAGAAAAGGGAAGGCATGTAAATATGCCATTAAATTTTTTAATTCATTCATCCTTGCTCATTGATATTTGTGCTTGGTATTTGCGAAGAAAAAGAGCTCGTGTTTTTTGTTTAAGTGATGCAGCGAACATTAAAGGGAGATAGTGACCACTTCCCAAAATGCATTGGGCAGCATGGCCTAGTGGCATCTTGGATTGTGCAAAGGTGTTGGTGACAAGGAGGTTGTGTGTTTGATTCCCACAAGCATCGTTTTTGGCTTTGTTCAATTGAGGTGCCCAAGGCACAACTTTTCTCTTGGTGGAAGAGGGTGAAGGATAAAAAGTCGGTGGCACTTCTTTTTCATCGAGCCCATAACTCGTGTGACAACTTGGCCGCAACTAGGGCGTTCGCATTGGGGAAATATGAGGGTTTGATTCCCATCGAGGTAGGTATTAAGGTTTTTATTAATATTTTGTTTGGATTGCCTAAGGTGGAGTGATAAGGGGTAAAGGTGCTTCGTTAGTTGATTTTTTGAGTTACCCTAGAGAATAAGGTCATGGTGGTTTTTTGAGTTGTGAATTATTTTTAATTGTGAATTTTGAAATTTTTAGGAGTAATAAGGGTTTTTGATAAAGTTATTTTTAGTGAAATTTATTTTGAGTAAGGTTTTTATTTTAAAAATAACTTTGGTGGATGTTAAAATAAAGTAGGAGTAATAAGGTGTTATTTGGATATTATTGTTGTGTTATTAGTCAATATCTCTAACCCTTGTTAAGAGTTGAAAAATAAAGTGTGTTGAGTGTGACAGATTTAGTGGACAACTCATAAGGCATAAAAACGGTATGATTAATACTCTCCATTGATTTTATTTGGGTGGTTGATTTTTGAAATATCATTGGAGTGAAAATGATTGATTATGGTTTCTTTTTTTAAAGTGATTGATTTAATGCTTCAAGGTTTTTTGGATTATGAGTTGTGATTAAACCTTGTTTGATAAGCATTGTTGTTTAGACATTGGTTTAGTGAAGTACTTTGATTTTATGCTTCAAGGTTTTCTGAATTGAGAGTTGTGATTAAAACCTTGCCTTATTAGCATTGTTGTTGAAACCAAAGGGTGATGAAAAGAACTTGAACTTGAGTTAGAAAATAAAATGAGTATCATTTTTATGTAAGATTTGTTTTTGAGTATTGTTGGAAACATTTTGAGTTAGTTGATTCATGCTTGGACTAGGGTTTGTGAGAAAGAGTTGTTTCTTGAAGTGATTGGTTGAGTAGAGTTGATTGAGCCTAGTCAAGTGGTTGCATGAAGTGGTTGTTCAAGTTCCATGAAACAAACTATTCTATATTCTGATTGAGTTGATATTTAGCCTTGAGAATAGAACATATTGAGTCTGAAAATTCTCTTTATGCTTCTATGAGATTTAGTTAAGATTGAGCTGAGTTGAGATTAGGATTTGAGTATAGAACATATTGAGTCTCTAACAATTCTCTTTATGCTTCTATGAGATTGCTTTGAATTAATATTGGGATTTGAGTATAGAACATATTGAGTCTCTAACAATTCTCTTTATGCTTCTATGAGATCGAGTTCATATTTTGTTGAGCTTATTTGAGGTAAGTATTTGAGAAGGCTTGTAGATTAATTTTGTGTAATACTTTGTGAAATATTGCTATGCAGATCTAAGCAAGTCCTAGAGAGGACTTATAGAGAAGATTGGGACAAGTTTTGTGTGATCTTGTTGAGCATATTTGAGCAAGTTTTGAGTGAGACTATTGAGAATATTTAAGCATGTTATGAGTGAACCTATTGAGAATATTTGAGCAGGTTATGACTGAACCTATTGAGTATATTTGAGCAGGTTCTGAGTGAGCCTATTGAACAAATTTAAGCCGGTTTTGAGTCAGCCTATTGAGCATATTTGAGGAGGTTCTGAGTGAATCTATTGATAGAGCTTTGGAGGTGATAGAGTATAGAGGATATATTCTTAGTGGATAGAGATATAGCATCCAAGACAATTGAAGACAGATCTAAGTGAGGAGTCTTCAAGTGGAGAGAGATCCACCAGTTAGTGCAACAGAGAGACAAAGTCTTCTATAAGATCTAGCCAGAGCAGAAGGGGAAAGAGTTATCCTATGGAAGAGATCCACGAACTTGATATTTAGGGGATCAACATATCCTTTGGCCATAAGTCCATAAACATTGTAATTGGGAAATATTCCCAAGAGATTGATTGAGAAATTTTTAGCAAAATATTTTCTCCGTGGAGTAGCCTGCATTGGGTGAACCACGTAAATTGTTGTGTCACTTTTGTGGATGGTGTTTTGTGCATTTCTTTTATTACTGCTATTGATACTACTATCTATACACTACATAATATTGAATTGAAAAGAAAAGTAAAAAGTGGTCTTATACTATTCACCCCCCTCTCAATATAAGCTTGTGTTCTTCAATAGACACATTTATAAGGCCAGACAACATAGAATTTTTTTGGCTCCATGCACATATAATTTATAATGGGTGTGATAAGCTATGATAGGAATGACCAAAGGGGCAGGGGAAGACCTAGAAATTCCACCCAAAAAAGGACATGTAGAGAAATGTTGATAGAGATTATAAAATTTTAATGTCAGGGATAAAGAACTAAAAGTGTATTTCTAATATACCAAGGGCCTTTGCTCATAACTGTAATGACATACTATGGTTCAAAAAACTAGAAATGAAATAAGCCTTTAGTAGGGTTTTGAATGTAGTCAACTTTTATGTGATATAGCTGCCATACTTGATGAATCCAATGACAAATTTATGAGTCACTAGGAATCCTCCCCAAAAGATACCCAATGAGGGTGTGAATCTCAAGCCATTTTTAGGCTTTATAAAAATATTGCATGGGAAAGACAATGTTTGGCACAAAGGATTTACCTTGTGGAAAATCCTTAGGATAATCTTCTTGGGTCTGTTGACTGGTGCCATGGCTCTATGCAACTACACCTTCACTAAACGTAGAAGTGATGGCCTAAGAGACAACCATAACAAGGGGAGAATTATACCACCTTGGGATGTGGAGTAAGAGAAATTATATCCCTAATAGTATGGTAGTCAAAGAAAGAGCAAACATGCAACAACAACATGCAACCAAAAAAACTCTAATAGATTAAAAAAATATCCATCTCTTACAAATATTTTTAGTTTATTTTTTTATCAAATATATCCTTATAGCACTTTGCTATGTTTTTGCAATCCACTTCTTAACATCATTTTTTTTTAATAAATAAAATATCATCTCGTCACTTGTATTCTAAAATTTGAATTTTTCCAAGATGAAGACCAACATTATGATGGGTTATATTTTTTGCTACTCAATTTCATTCTCTATAAATATTCTTACATTTACAAGATATTGCCTCGATAATAGATTATGAACATCAATAATCATATTATTTTTTATGCAATCCCCACATTTGATAGCATGGATGATAATTTGTGAATCTCCCTCAATTGAAATATATTTCTATCCTTTTTCAATTGCAATTTTAATCCCTGTAATAAGGGTCATGTCATGTGCATAGTTATTATTTTATGTTCCATATTATTTTGAGTAAATGAGGATAATTTTTCATTCATTATTTTTAAAACACCACCTCCATTAACCTTTTCAAGATTTCCCTTATAAGCACCATAAATATCAGTCAATTTCTTCTTACCTTCATTACTGTGTACTTCCATGGTTCCTTTGCCTTCAACTTGCAATGCTTTGTCATCTCCAAGCTTGATATTGGACTTGTAGGAATTGTCAATTGTAGATAGCAACTCCTCCTTGCTGGTCATGTGATTGGAACATTCGGTATCAAGAATCCCTATCTCATTCATATTTTGATCAGATTTACCATATGAAAAAAACAAAAATTATGAGTCCTCCTTCTCACCATAGTGTGCATTATTGCTTCTTTCTCCATCTAATGCTTTCAATCTACAATATTTTTCAAAGTGCCCATACTTGTTACAATAGTAACATTGCTTGTTACTTCTTCCTTGATAGCTAGTTATTCCTCTTTCATGAGAGCCACCTCTTCCTCTTTTTTGGAAGCCACCTCTTCCTCTTTCTTGAAAGCCACCTCTTCCTCCTCTTGGAGAAAAACTACCTCTACCTCTTGAAGAAGATCTAGCTCTTCCTCTCCATTGGCCTCTTCCTTGGCCTCTTCCTCTTGAACTAGATTCACCTTATTTTGATGAAAATGCTTTTTCTTCTGTTCCCCCAACATTTGGAGTTGAAGAAAATCTCTCCTCATGGGACATTAAGGAACCCATGAGCTGATCATATGTGAGAGTAGTCAAGTCCTTACTCTCCTCAATTACAATGAATACTTGGCTCCATTTGGGTAAAAGTTTCCTCAACACTTTCTTTACAATGACTTCATTATTCACTTCTTCACCAAGAGTCTTCATTTTGTCAACACATGCTTTGGCTCTCATGCAATAGTCTCCAACCTTTTCATTTTCCTTCATCCTGAGATTTTAAAACTCTTTTTTAGAGTTTGCAATTGTTAGCGTACTGGTATTTTGTCTTCATTATTCTTTCTGTAGCATACTGTTACAACTGATGTAACAATGCTATTATTCTGTTCTGTCGGTGTGCTATTCCTGGCACTGTTGTAACCTATTTAATCCGCATTTGAATAATGATAATTGTTCCGAATTCTTACATGGCATCAGAGCCAAGTTGCAGGGAACTGTGAGAAGGCGAAGGTTGGAGGCGGATGCGCAGTGCGGAAATTTTTTTTTAATTTTTTTTCGCCGCGTGATTGCAGCTGAGGAGGCGTGCAGTGAAATAAAAAAAAATTTCACCTCCATAGGGTAATTTCACCAAATCCCACATGTTATTTTATCCAAGGACTCCATTCTTCCTCTAGAGCCCTTTTCCAAGACTTATTCTCAATTTATTGAAGTGCCTCCTTTAGAGTCTTGGGTTCTTCACTAGTAACTGATATATTAAATGTAGAAAAAATATTTGAAGGGCTATACCTTTCTGGGAGTCTTCTCACTCAATATGATCTCCTTAAACCTGGAGTTCTAGGTTATGCATCTTTAGGTTCCTCCTCACATTTCTCTAAATTTTCCTTTTTAGACTGTCTTTGTAGTTCACATTCTTTTGTAGCACCAAGTTCTACCACAAGTTCTTTCTCTTGTTCTAATTTTAATTGAACTATTTCAGGTTCTTTGATTGGTTGTATTTCCTATTTTGGAACCCCTTTTGTTTCTCTAAAGATCACATTATTATTGTAAGCAATCTTCTGTGTTTTTGGGTTCCACAACTTATATCCTTTAACACTAGTACTATAACCCACAGATATGCATTTTTTTTATATTTATAGTCTAGCTTAGTCCTTTTATATTTTGGGACATACATATAAGCATCACAAAAAAATATCTTATATGATTGATGTTTTCTTACCAATCCACACTTCATGTGGAGTCTTTTCCACCAGAGCTAAGGTAGGAGATATATTGATGAGGTAACAAGCAGTTAACATGACTTCTACCCAAAATTTCCTTTATAACCCTGCACCACTTAGCATGCTCTTGGCCTTATCCATAAATGTCTTCTTCATCCATTTTGCAACTTCATTTTGTTGTAGAGTACATGAAGTTTTTTTCTATCTTTCTATTCCACAATCCTTGCAAAACTGCTCAAATTCATTAGAGCAATACTGACTACCATTATAACTTCTCAAAACATTTCTTTTTATATATCTGATTTTCTACAAGAGCCTTAAACTCTTTAAATTTATTGAAAACATTAGATTTGCTTTGTAAAAAATATACCTAGGTCTTTCTTGAAAAGTCATCTATAAATGTAACAAAATAGATAAATTTACCTAATGATGGTACTTTTGTAGGTCCAAACACATCACTTGTGAACTAGATACAAAATTCCTCTAGATATTGTAGCACTGCTACAAAAATTGACTTGAGTTTGCTTTCAAAAAGCACAGTGCTCACAAAAATCAAAATTTAATGGGTAATCAAAAATTAATTCAGCCCTACCTTTTACTTTTAATGCTCAAAGGCCTTTTTCACCAATATGCCCCATGCGTTGATGCCATAATATTATATTTGATATAGGAATACTCGAAGCTACTTCTCCCATATTATTATTCTCTACAATTGAAGAGTTATTGCAATTAATACTTATAGTGCTAGCCTCAATTCTAAATAAAGTTCCTGTACAAACTCCCCTTTCCAACACCATGACTCCACAAACCATATTCCAACTATATTTATTGACTACCATAGTCATGACTGTGTCATTCATATTACTCACAAATATTAGATTCCTTGCCAAACTTGGAATATGCAACACATCAAGAAGGTTTTGAATTCTTTCATCTTTTAACCTCAACTTGACTCTTAAGTAATCAAAACTATCTTATAAAATTGATGAAAAAACACTATCAACTAGCTAACAAAAATATTACATAATTAAAATGATGATTTACTACATGCCATAAGAGCAAAAGCAAAAAAATATGAAATCATCACAATTGTGAAGAATCATTACACAAGTTTAACCACCAGTGTGACCAAATATCACTCAATATTATCATTAAGAGACTTTGTTGAACCCTATCCCTACCTAGAATAAGAAGTATTGGGAACATCTTCCCAGTTGTGGATAAACGAATCCTCATTAGTAGCAAACACTAGAGCATCCAACTTGACCCAAGCATCGAGTTGAGGAACCAGGTAAGAGAGGAGTAGGGTCAACTCTATAAGGGGGGTGACCTTGAGTTAGGGTAGGAGTGTGATTTGGGATTGAGCAATGATGTTTCCTGGACCTGGATCGACTTTAAGGATAATGTTGCTCAAGAGGAACCCAATTGACCATGCACAAAATGTTCCTCCAATGATCAATAAGCTCTCGAAGATGAGAGAGCTCTATAGTCACCTTACTAACATGAACCACAATCTAAAAATACACATAAAAAGTAATATTAGATTTCTCAAAATTAGATATGTGAAGAGAAGAATAACAGTTACCAAAGATACAATCATTTCTAGCTTTCCATATGTTGTATAAGGCCACCATACAAAACAAGTGCCACACTTCAAAGAATATAGTTGGCAAGTGTGGGAGGTCTCCTCGAAGAATATGCTTCCACTCAAGCATGGCATATGAATAGGGTCTAAAAAAGTAAAAAGGTCACTCCCAAAGGGAATGAGCATGAGCACAAAACTAGAAAATATGGTTATAGTCCTTATACTAAAGATGAAAAGGGCAAAAAGGGCTAGGGATGCCTAAATGTCGAAGATGATCCCCAATAGAAATCTCTTGGTGAAGAATACTCTAGGTAAAATAAGAAATATTAAGCTCAAATAAAGGAGCTCAAATGGTCTAGAACCTGTGCATCCAAATAGGCTAAGGGTAAGAGACATTCCATCGTTGATTGAGCTTATCAATCATGGGGAGGCAAGGAGAGAGTCATCCATACCCTAAATGGGCCTTGTAATTTCAAAAAGGAGTATTTGGATACCACTTCCTATCCTTCCACCAAGGTCGTTGCAAAAATACAAAAAAATATGAAATATAGAGTCATGGAGAGCAGCCTTGACGACCTCAAACATGTCCTTATTAGAGTGCTTGAGCCCAAGGGATCTAATCCCTAGTAGAATAAGAAGAAATTAGTGATGCACCACACACCTTCGCAAAAAAAATCTAAGCATTTGAACTCAAGGAACCTAAACAATTAGAGAACCCTAGTAGGTGATGATAGGTGACCACCAAACATTCATCTATTTAATGGAGAGGTCATGCCAAAATATCTGACTATTCCATCGTAGTCAAGGCTTAACACTCTCCCAAAATTTCCAAATGGTCTTGATAACAAAGGATCCTATCACTTTGATAGACATAGGAGCAATAAGGAGGGAAGGTAAACCATACCCCTCAAAATATTACAACAAAAAGGGGAACCTTTGTAGATACAGTTATAAATGAGAATTTTCTTCGCCTCACTACCCGCAAGAGCTCTAATAACCCACTTAACATAGATGGCCCAACCTTGATGCTAAATATTATGAATTCAAAGCCCACCATGGCTTCTGGGGAGACAACAATACTCCTAGGCAACATGGTGAAATCTTGAACAATTAATAGAAGAGGACGATAAAAAGTCATGTAGAATCTTATCAAGCTTCTTATAGTAGTTTTTGAAGAGCAAAGAAACCCCAATAAACTAAATCTAGAAAATTAGTAAATACATAATCAAAAAAAGAAGATAGCAGATGCACACAACACAATATTTCACTTGGGAAAAAACTTATGAGAAAAAAACCCAACACAATAACATCACCTTATTGCATAAACTTAGCCATCTCCGATACAACAATGTTCATCTTCTCTTTGCACAAACCTTGATGCAAGTGCAATTCAAATAACAACACAAGAACACATTTTACAATACCATGGGTATAAAACCATGGGTTGACATATCATAACCCAAAATGATCCATATGGGTCTAAAAATAGCTTAAAAACCCTAAATTTTACATGGAGTGTCCCGTACCTTTTAGAGTTAACCTCACCAGAATAACATGTAAAATATGCAACATATTTCCAACATTCTCCCACTTGTTGAATACTTTCCATTGGGGCAAAATTTTTTATTGTCAACTATCAAGGGCAACCATGCCCATAGATATTCTACACCAAGAAATTTTTAAGCATGTACAATATTTGTTAATGAATAAATAGCATTATTTTCTATATCAAATTTTTCCAACATCCCCCGATTTCCTTCAACCATCTCTCTCACAAAATGGTACTTGATATCAATATGTTTTGATTTATCATGTAAACTAGGATTGTTGGCTAAAAATATTGCACTCTAATTTTCATTGTCAATTTTCACAACCTTCTTCTTAAGACCAAATGTTTAACACAACACCTAGAGCAAAACTTCTTCTTTATAGGCATGAATTTTTACAATGTACTCTACATCTATTATGGATAAAGGAACCACTGATTGCTTTTTACTCATCCAATTTATTACCCATCAAAATAGTCTAAACACATAAGCACTCATGGATATCTTCTCAAGATCTCCAGACTAGTCAACATTCACAAAACCTCATAGATTTACAATCTTACTATCTCTATATTTTTATTGGTAGGAAATAGAGTATTTTGAAGTTCCATGCAAATATCTAAATATTGTATTCACAATAGTCCAATGTTCCTTTCTTAGATTGGACATATATCTGCTAACTACTCACACTACATGTGCAATATCAGGTTTAGTATAGACCATTGCATACATCAGGCTACCAACAACACTAGAATAAGGAACATGATGTATTTCTTAAATTCCCTCATCTATTTTAGGACACTATTCAACAAATAACTTTTGACCAACATGATATGGAGTACATACTCATTTACAATCATGCATCCTAAACCTTTGTAGTATCAAATCAACATAATTGAGACTTTAGTAACTTTATCATCTCCTTATTGTTACCAATTAACAACATATAATCCACATACAAAATATTGATTATAAAATTTTCACCTTCTTGTTTAAAATACATACACAAACCTGCTTTGTTTTTCTAAGCCCAAGTGTCAAAACAAACCTATCAATTTTTGGTTCCACATTCTTGGAGATTGCTTCAAGCCATATAGGGACTTTTTCAACTTGCATACCAAATTCTCCCTACCTTTTACCCTAAAGAATTATGGTTAAGACACATATATGTCTTCATCAAGTTCACCATGTAGAAATATTATCTTTAAATTCATCTGTTCTATTTCAAGATAAAAAGTAGCAAAAATAGCCAAAAAAAATATAGTTTAAGTTAGTTTAATCATAGGAGAGAAAATCCCACCAAAGTCAATTCCCTCGACTTGAGAAAATCCTTTTGCTACAAGGCGAGCCTTGTACTTCTCCAACTTTCCTTCTACATTGTACTTCTTCTTAAATACCAACTTACAACAAATAGGTTTCCTTCCATAGGGTAATTTCACCAAATCCCACATGTTATTTTATCCAAGGACTCCATTCTTCCTCTAGAGCCCTTTTCCAAGACTTATTCTCAATTTATTGAAGTGCCTCCTTTAGAGTCTTGGGTTCTTCACTAGTAACTGATATATTAAATGTAGAAAAAATATTTGAAGGGCTATACCTTTCTAGGAGTCTTCTCACTCAATCTGATCTCCTTAAAATTGGAGTTCCAGGTTATGCATCTTTAGGTTCCTCCTCACCTTTCTCTAAATTTTCCTTTTTAGACTGTCTTTGTAGTTCACATTCTTTTGTAGCACCATGTTCTACCACAAGTTCTTTCTCTTGTTCTAATTTTAATTGAACTATTTCAGGTTCTTTGATTGGTTGTATTTCCTATTTTGGAACCCCTTTTGTTTCTCTAAAGATCACATTATTATTGTAAGCAATCGTCTGTGTTTTAGGGTTCCACAACTTATATCCTTTAACACTAGTACTATAACCCACAGATATGCATTTTTTTTATATTTATAGTCTAGCTTAGTCCTTTTATATTTTGGGACATACATATAAGCATCACAAAAAAATATCTTATATGACTGAGGGTTTCTTACCAATCCACACTTCATGTGGAGTCTTGTCCACCAGAGCTAAGGTAGGAGATATATTGATGAGGTAACAGGCAGTTAACACGACTTCTGCCCAAAATTTCCTTTATAACCCTGCACCACTTAGCATGCTCTTGGCCTTATCCATAAATGTCTTCTTCATCCATTTTGCAACTTCATTTTTTTGTAGAGTACATGAATTTTTTTTCTATCTTTCTATTCCACGGTCCTTGCAAAACAGCTCAAATTCATTAGAGCAATACTGACTACCATTATAACTTCTCAAAACCTTTCTTTTTATATATCTGATTTTCTACAAGAGCCTTAAACTCTTTAAATTTATTGAAAACATTAGATTTGTTTTGTAAAAAATATACCTAGGTCTTTCTTGAAAAGTCATCTATAAATGTAACAAAATAGATAAATTTACCTAATGATGGTACTTTTGTAGGTCCAAACACATCACCGTGAACTAGATGTAAAATTCCTTCAGATATTGTAGCACTGCTACAAAACTTGACTTGAGTTTGCTTTCAAAAAGCACAGTGCTCACAAAAATCAAAATTTAATGGGTAATCAAAAATTAATTCAGCCCTACCTTTTACTTTTAATGCTCAAAGGCCTTTTTCACCAATATTCCCCATGTGTTGATGCCATAATATTATATTTGATATAGGAATACTCGAATCCACTTCTCCCATATTATTCTTCTCTACAATTGAAGAGTTATTGCAATTAATACTTATAGTGCTAGCCTCAATTCTGAATAAATTTCCTGTACAAACTCCCCTTGCCAAAACCATGACTCCACAAACCATATTCCAACTATATTTATTGAATACCATAGTCATGACTGTGTCATTCATATTACTCACAAATATTAGATTCCTTGCCAAACTTGGAATATGCAACACATCAAGAAGGTTTTGAATTCTTTCATCTTTTAACCTCAACTTGACTCTTCCTCAACCTATTATTTTATATGTTGAATTGTCTCCCAAGAATACTTCACCTCCATTTATCTTTTCATATTCATATAACCCCTCCCTATGAGGAGTCATATGAAAGGAAGCACCTAAGTCAATCAACCATGAGTCATGAAATTCACTTGTGCATGCTACAACTAAGAATAAGCCCCTTGAATCTTCATTTGTGGTGTTTGTTTCTACAAAATTTCCTTCATTAGATGATCAACTATTATCATCCTTTTTAAATTTGTAGTCTCTTTTATAATGCCATGTTTTACCATACTTCCAACATTTCCTCTTTTCTAGAGCAATAGATTTACCCCTAAATTTTGATTTTCTTTCTCTTGATTTCCTTTTGTTTCTTTCTTGAAAATGACCTCTGACAACCAAGGCATCCTTTTGATGATAATCCTCAGAATATTTTTGTTTCATTTCCTCAAATAGAAATGTTCCTGCTATATCCTATACATTCAGTGTAGAAGTAGTATTGGTGATTGCCATAGCTAGGTTATCCTAGGAATCAGGTAATGAACAAAGTAAAGGAATACACTTTTAATCTTAATTAATTTTTATTTCAATAGATTTTAATTGACTTACCATAGTGTTAAAAGCATTTATATGTTCATCCAAAAAGTCATCGTCATTCATTCGAGGTGAATACAACTTCTTCCATAGAAAGTTTATTTATTTGTGATTTTATCTTATACAAAGTTCCTAGCTTATCACATAATAACTTTTCCATGGTCTTTGTTGCTACATTCAATAATACCAAATCAAATAAACACAATTTGATGGAGCTATTTGCATTCCTATTGATTTTTAGCCAATCCTCATCTACCATTGATGTTAGTTTTATCCCCAAGAGCATAATCCATTGATCTTTATCAACCAATAAATCCTCCATCTTGAGTTTTCATAACTCAAAATTATGTCCATTGAAATTTTTAATCTCTACCCATGTGCTTCTTGTTATTTTTTTTTTCCTAGATTCTTCTGTGTACGACTCGCACTCAAGAATTAATTTATCACAAGGTTGAAACCTTTACTCCTTGAACAAATCTAAAACCTAGCTCTAATACAAAATGAAGATAAAAAGAGCCTCGATAAACTAAATCTAGAAAAATAGCAAATACAAAATCAAAAGAAGAATATAACAAATACATAACACAATATTTCACTTGGGAAAACCCTTACAAGAAAAAACTTAGCATAGTAATATCTTCTTGTTGCATAAACTTAACCATATCCAGTACAATAATGTGCATCTTCTCTTTACACACACCCTAATGAAAGTGCAATTTAAATAACAACACAAGAAATTTTTTTACAATACCATGGGTTGAGATATCGTAACCCAAAATGGCCCATATGGATCTAAAAATAGCTTAAAAACCCTAAATTTTACATATAGAGTATTCAATACCTTTTAGAGTTAACCCCATAATAATAACATGGAAAATTTTCAATATATTTCCAATAGTTTTTCGATGAAACCCAATAGGAAGAATAATAAACATGGGTGACCACAAGGAATCTTGAGCAAATTTAGAATTTACCAACAAAAGAGAGCTTCTTGGTGGACCAATAGGTAAGTTTATGTTCCACCCTATTAATGAAATAATTCCACAACTTTGTTGCTAAACTATTAAAGGCAAAAAAAAATTCTAGAAAGTAAAATATTTTCCCCTCCTATATGATCCTCCATGAATATTGACTAAGCCAGTAGAGTATTGGATCAATAGATTACCTATAACATCGAGTCTTTCTCCATTGAATGGAGGAACTAGAATCCAGACAAAAAGTGTCCAAGCAAGAAAGCACCTGTTGAATAACACCTTCATCCTCAATAAGTGAGGAAATAATCATCAACAAAATGACTATTGATCAATTGAGAATCACTTATATGGAGATAAATTCATTGAATAGAACCTTGAGCAATATTGTGAGCCAATAAATAGACAAACCCCTTAGTGGAAAGGACATACAGGGATGATGCAAATGGGAAGCCCTATCGAATGGAATGAAAGAGCCCAATGGATGAGGACTTATGCTTGGTAATGGATAAAATAGCCAAAGCCTCAATGAACAACATCTCCTTCGAGCTAATGAAGGAGGACCCAAAACCAAGAGCTTTGTTAGGATGAACAAACAATTCATCATGTTGTAGGTTTTCTCAAAGTCAATTTTGATAAATAGGGATTGTTGGTTGTAATTACGAGCCCACTCCATGTCTTCCTATAAAAAAATAATATTTTCAAGGATGAACCTACCTTGAATAAAGCCAATTTGCTCTAGATGTACGATTATGGGAATGAAATGTTGGATGCAAAAATCTAAGGCTTTGGCGATGACCTTATAGAAAATATTAAGGTGATTAATAGGCATCCAATTATTGATTATTTCTAGATCACTAGATTTGGATATAAATTTAATAATCTCTTGAATAATAATAGGGCCCAGAGAACTACTAAAGAAGACATGTTGATACAATTTGAAAATATCAAGTCAATAGTGTCCCAAAGGGACTTGTAGAACTCATAGGGGAAGCCATCAAGACTAGGATATTTATTATCAACCATCTAGGAAAGTGCTTCCTCCAGATCCTTAAAATAGAGCACCTTTTCATATGTAGCTCTTTGAGACTTAGAAAACTACACCATGACAATAGAAAGGTATGAGTTAAGAGCCTCGTCACATTGAGAGGAGCGAGGTTGAGTTGCAAACATAGTCTAGTAATGTTCTTCAAAAATAAAGAGAATACAAGGAAACTCATAACCTCTCAGTTAATGCTAAGGATTTTAATGCTCAAAAATTGATTGTGAGGACCTAGGCATTCAAATAAATCCTTGGTTACCCTATCAACAATTTTAAGCTAGTGCAACCTCACCTTGATCTATGTTCCTCTAGCATCCTAGTGCTCTGCCATTAGAATCTAGTGTTTAATAGTCATTGGACTATAGCTGAGTTGAGGCCACCTCTAACTCTCCCTTGAGAGTAGCATTGGAGTGGTGATGATGTTTGGTAATCCTACACCCTAGCAAGCATAGGAAGTGGGTAGTGCATTTGATAGTAGTGTTCCACCAATCAATACAAAGAGAGGCCCCTTTCAATCTAGGGACTTAGGTTCCAAATTCTAATGACATAGGCTCTCAACATGGGATGGTGTAGAATATAAGTATTAATGTAGAATTATGATTGAGAAAGAGAAGCATGGGTGGAATAAACCAATATAGAGAAGGAAATGAAGAGTGGTTAGAAAAAAATATTAGGATGGACAGAGAAATGGGAAAGATGATGAGGACTTATCAAAGGAGAAATTATTAGGATCTAAGAGCATGGTTTTATCCAATATTTTTAGCATATGACTCTTGCCCTATTGGTTGTTAGACCAAGTGAACTAGAAATTAGTAGGGAATACAAAGGATAAGGAGAAACTATTGGGATTAGAGAGTGCCAACTTTTATTTCATGAAAATCTATGCTTCTCTTTCCTTGGTGGCCTATCGAATGGAAAGAAGACCCACCTTGTCTTGCAAGAATTCAATCATATTAAAGTTGCCATAGAGCAACCAAAAAATAATGAGAGAGTGATGCATGTTACCAAAGCATATAATGGTCATTCACATCACTAGATGCATAGATATTGAGCACACCAAGGAGATGGCCATCAATATCCACACAATCCAGACAACATGATTGGAAGAGTCACATTCCCAAGAGATCAGCTTGGAATGGTAGGTTTCTGAAAGATAGATGACAACCCTCCTTCGCTTATGTTATGCATAGTATGAAATGTGTGACCCTAAGGCCAGAGAAAGGAGCAAGTACTTGAAAGAATTAAGTTAGTGAATTTAACTTCCAGAAGGCATAAAATATCATTATTGTTGAATCTAATCTTAAATTCATCTAGACCCTGACGTACAATGTACATACATATAGGATTTGTTAAAATCCTAACATTCTAGGACTCATAATTCATGAGTCACAATAAATGAGCATATTTCCTTTGATAACCTCAGAGTCCTCAAAATATACTAAATATACAAATGTTTTTGTGAGAAACCTACTATGGTTTTCTTGAAAAAAATTTATCTATCTTCACTTTTCCAAAGGATACCCAAGGACTCCATAGCTAGACTATGAGGGTGATGAGGGTTCCATGAATGAACTATTCTAGATGGACTAGGAGGAGAGATTGGGTGTTTTCTTAAGGGGATGGACTCTGAAATAGCTGATTACTGAGCCATTTGGGAGCCTTGAGGGTTGGGGAGACATGTTGGGTACTAAAATTATAGGTACCAACAAGAGGAGAAATATAAGTTCCTTTTGTAGTAACTACATTAGAGCTCCTTAGTTGAGAGTCTGGTTGAGACTCCTTTTTACTAGCTCCCATAGAAGGTTATGGTCATTTGCATTTATCATTTTTTCTTATGACAAACATCCATTCCTTCCCTACATTAGTGGGAGGGGTATATTGAACTATGACCGAAGGCATTGATGCTTCTACTGGAGCTTAATTTTTTCTCCATAAGAGGGTAATATTTTATCTTTTAAGTTGGAGGCTAACAATGATAGCAAGTGTTGGAGAGATTTATAAAGACCACCCACTATTGAAAATAGGACTCACTAACCTAAATATCAATAAAGTTTTTTAGGTCATTCGAGAAATCAAATTCAATACATATGTTGGACATTTTGAATCTGTAAGCTAAGATTTGTCATTGATGTCAAAATGATCTATGTAAGTAAGCACTATGTTTGTGTTTCACAAAGAGCTTCATGACAAGCAAACGTTTTTTATCAAAGGTTCAAGAAGGGATGCATGACATTTGGTTCCAAAAGGAGCTTCAAGGGAAGCTTTGAAAAATGTTTTTATTTAAAACCATGGATGGTAGATTTGAAATGGATTTTTCTTAAAACCCAAGTTGGCTTTTCGTTTCATCGAAAAAGGTGCCCCGGTGATGGAGATATTTAATTTTAAATATTTATTTTAAATTTTAATTTATTTAAAATTTAAATTTAAATTTTAAAATTAAAATTAAAAGTTTATCCATCGATGTCATGAAGGAAGTTTTAAAAAGGCTGACGTTTCCAAAGCAAAGGGAAGGCATATAAATATGCCATCAAAATTTTAATTCATTCATCCTTGCTTGTTGATATTTGCACTTGGTATTTGCGAAAAAAAAAGAGCTCGTGTTTTTCATTTAAGTGACGCAAAAAAAATTAAAGGGAGACAATAACAACTTCCCAAAACGCATTGGGCAACATCGCCTAGTGGTAGCTTGGATTGTGCAAAGGTGTTGGTGACAAGGAGGTTGTGCGTTCGATTCTCGCAAGCATCATTTTTGGCTTTGTTATATTTGAGTTGTGAATTATTTTTAATTGTGATTTTTGAAATTATTGGGAGTAATAAGGGTTTTTGATAAAGTTATTTTTAGTAAAATTTATTTTGAGTAAGGATTTTCTTTTAAAAATATCTTTGGTGGATGTTAAAATAAAGTAGGAGTAATAAGGTGTTATTTGGATATTATTGTTGTGTTATTACTCAAGATCTCTAACCCTAGTTAATGCTAAGGATTTTAATGCTCAAAAATTGATTGTGAGGACCTAGGCATTCAAATAAATCCTTGGTTACCCTATCAACAATTTTAAGCTAGTGCAACCTCACCTTGATCTATGTTCCTCTAGCATCCTAGTGCTCTGCCATTAGAATCTAGTGTTTAATAGTCATTGGACTATAGCTGAGTTGAGGCCACCTCTAACTCTCCCTTGAGAGTAGCATTGGAGTGGTGATGATGTTTGGTAATCCTACACCCTAGCAAGCATAGGAAGTGGGTAGTGCATTTGATAGTAGTGTTCCACCAATCAATACAAAGAGAGGCCCCTTTCAATCTAGGGACTGGGTTCCAAATTATAATGGCATAGGCTCTCAACATGGGATGGTGTAGAATATAAGTATTAATGTAGAATTATGATTGAGAAAGAGAAGCATGGGTGGAATAAACCAATATAGAGAAGGAAATGAAGAGTGGTTAGAAAAAAATATTAGGATGGACAGAGAAATGGGAAAGATGATGAGGACTTATCAAAGGAGAAATTATTAGGATCTAAGAGCATGGTTTTATCCAATATTTTTAGCATATGACTCTTGCCCTATTGGTTGTTAGACCAAGTGAACTAGAAATTAGTAGGGAATACAAAGGATAAGGAGAAACTATTGGGATTAGAGAGTGCCAACTTTTATTTCATGAAAATCTATGCTTCTCTTTCCTTGGTGGCCTATCGAATGGAAAGAAGACCCACCTTGTCTTGCAAGAATTCAATCATATTAAAGTTGCCATAGAGCAACCAAAAAATAATGAGAGAGTGATGCATGTTACCAAAGCATATAATGGTCATTCACATCACTAGATGCATAGATATTGAGCACACCAAGGAGATGGCCATCAATATCCACACAATCCAGACAACATGATTGGAAGAGTCACATTCCCAAGAGATCAGCTTGGAATGGTAGGTTTCTGAAAGATAGATGACAACCCTCCTTCGCTTATGTTATGCATAGTATGAAATGTGTGACCCTAAGGCCAGAGAAAGGAGCAAGTACTTGAAAGAAGTAAGTTAGTGAATTTAACTTCCAGAAGGCATAAAATATCATTATTGTTGAATCTAATCTTAAATTCATCTAGACCCTGACGTACAATGTACATACATATAGGATTTGTTAAAATCCTAACATTCTAGGACTCATAATTCATGAGTCACAATAAATGAGCATATTTCCTTTGATAACCTCAGAGTCCTCAAAATATACTAAATATACAAATGTTTTTGTGAGAAACCTACTATGGTTTTCTTGAAAAAAATTTATCTATCTTCACTTTTCCAAAGGATACCCAAGGACTCCATAGCTAGACTATGAGGGTGATGAGGGTTCCATGAATGAACTATTCTAGATGGACTAGGAGGAGAGATTGGGTGTTTTCTTAAGGGGATGGACTCTGAAATAGCTGATTACTGAGCCATTTGGGAGCCTTGAGGGTTGGGGAGACATGTTGGGTACTAAAATTATAGGTACCAACAAGAGGAGAAATATAAGTTCCTTTTGTAGTAACTACATTAGAGCTCCTTAGTTGAGAGTCTGGTTGAGACTCCTTTTTACTAGCTCCCATAGAAGGTTATGGTCATTTGCCTTTATCATTTTTTCTTATGACAAACATCCATTCCTTCCCTACATTAGTGGGAGGGGTATATTGAACTATGACCGAAGGCATTGATGCTTCTACTGGAGCTTAATTTTTTCTCCATAAGAGGGTAATATTTTATCTTTTAAGTTGGAGGCTAACAATGATAGCAAGTGTTGGAGAGATTTATAAAGACCACCCACTATTGAAAATAGGACTCACTAACCTAAATATCAATAAAGTTTTTTAGGT
This sequence comes from Wollemia nobilis, assembly GCA_028583015.1. Lineage (NCBI taxonomy): Eukaryota > Viridiplantae > Streptophyta > Pinopsida > Araucariales > Araucariaceae > Wollemia > Wollemia nobilis. Next base: position 536,104 of record JAQPPZ010000184.1, read on the forward strand.
CATTCGAGAAATCAAATTCAATACATATGTTGGACATTTTGAATCTGTAAGCTAAGATTTGTCATTGATGTCAAAATGATCTATGTAAGTAAGCACTATGTTTGTGTTTCACAAAGAGCTTCATGACAAGCAAACGTTTTTTATCAAAGGTTCAAGAAGGGATGCATGACATTTGGTTCCAAAAGGAGCTTCAAGGGAAGCTTTGAAAAATGTTTTTATTTAAAACCATGGATGGTAGATTTGAAATGGATTTTTCTTAAAACCCAAGTTGGCTTTTCGTTTCATCGAAAAAGGTGCCCCGGTGATGGAGATATTTAATTTTAAATATTTATTTTAAATTTTAATTTATTTAAAATTTAAATTTAAATTTTAAAATTAAAATTAAAAGTTTATCCATCGATGTCATGAAGGAAGTTTTAAAAAGGCTGACGTTTCCAAAGCAAAGGGAAGGCATATAAATATGCCATCAAAATTTTAATTCATTCATCCTTGCTTGTTGATATTTGCACTTGGTATTTGCGAAAAAAAAAGAGCTCGTGTTTTTCATTTAAGTGACGCAAAAAAAATTAAAGGGAGACAATAACAACTTCCCAAAACGCATTGGGCAACATCGCCTAGTGGTAGCTTGGATTGTGCAAAGGTGTTGGTGACAAGGAGGTTGTGCGTTCGATTCTCGCAAGCATCATTTTTGGCTTTGTTATATTTGAGTTGTGAATTATTTTTAATTGTGATTTTTGAAATTATTGGGAGTAATAAGGGTTTTTGATAAAGTTATTTTTAGTAAAATTTATTTTGAGTAAGGATTTTCTTTTAAAAATATCTTTGGTGGATGTTAAAATAAAGTAGGAGTAATAAGGTGTTATTTGGATATTATTGTTGTGTTATTACTCAAGATCTCTAACCCTAGTTAAGAGTTGAAAAAGAAAGTGTATTGAGTGTGACACATTTAGTGGAAAACTCATAAGGCATCAAAAAGGTATGAGTACTAATCTCCATTGATTTTATTTGGGTGGTTGATTTTTGAAATATCATTGGAGTGAAAAGGATTGATTGTGGTTTCCTTTTCGAAAGTGGTTGAGTTAATGCTTCAAGGTTTTCTGGATTGTGAGTTGTGATTAAACCTTGTTTGATAAGCATTGTTGTTTAGACCATTATTTGAGTGAAGTACTTTGAGTTTATTCTTCAAGGTTTTTTGAGTTGAGAGTTGTGATTAAAACCTTGTCTTATTAGCATTGTTGTTGAAACCAATGGGTGATGCAAAAAACTTGAACTTGAGTTAGAAAAGAACATGAGTATCAGTGTTATGTAATATTTTTTGTTGAGCATTGTTGGAAACATTTTGAGTTAGTTGATTCATCCTTGGATTAGGGTTTTTGAGAAAGAGTTGTTTCTTGAAGTGATTGGTTGAGTAGAGTTGATTGAGCCTAGTCAAGTGGTTGCATGAAGTGGTTGTTCAAGTTCCATGAAACAAACTATTCTATATTCGATTGAGTTGAGATTGAGCCTTGAGAATAGAACATATTGAGTCTCTAACAATTCTCTTTATGCTTCTATGAGATTGAGTTAATAGTGAGTTGTGTTGAGATTGCTTTGAGTTGAGATTGAGATTTGAGTATAGAATATATTGAGTATCTAAAAATTCTCTTTATGCTTCTATGAGATTACTTTGAATTAATATTTGGATTTGAGTATAGAACATATTGAGTCTCTAACAATTCTCCTTATGCTTCTATGAGATTGAGTTGAGCTTTTGTTGAACTAATTTGAGGCAAGTCTTTGAGAAGCCTTGTGGACTATTTTTGTGTAAGATTTTTTGAAAGCTTGATATGTAGATCTAAGCAATTCCTAGAGAGGACTTATTGAGCATATTGGGACAAGTTTTGTGTGAGCTTGTTGAGTAGATTTGAGCAGTCTTTGAGTAATCATATTGAACATATTTAAGCAGGTTATGAGTGAGCCTATTGAGCAGATTTGAGCAGGTTCTGAGTGAGCCTATTGAGAATATTTGAGCAGGTTTTGAGTGATCCTATTGAGAAGATTTCAGTAGGTTCTGAGTGATCCTATTGATCATATTTGAGGAGGTTCTGAATGAATATATTGATAGATATTTGGAGGTGATAGAGTACAGAGGATAGAGTCTCAATGGATAGAGATCTAGTAGCCAATACAATTGAAGATAGATCTGAGTGAGCAGTCTTCAAGTGGAGAGAGATCCACCAGTCAATGCAATAGAGAGACAAAGTCTTCTAGAAGAACACTAGACAAAGCAGAAGGGGAAATATTTCTCCTATGGAAGAGATCCACGAACTTGATATTTAGGGGATTAATATCTCCTTTGGATAGAGGTCCATAAATATTGTAATTGGGAAGGATTACCAAGAGAATTATTGAGAAAGTTTTAGCAAAATATTTTTTCCATGGAGTAGCCCGCATTAGGTGAACCACGCAAATTGTTGTGTCACTTTTGTGGATGGTGTTTTGTGCATTACTTTGATTAATTCTATTGATATTTCTATCTATACACTGCATAATATTGAATTAAAAAGAAAAGTAAAAAGTGGTCTTATATTGTTCACTCCCCCCTCTCAGTATAAGCTTGTGTTCTTCAATTGTTATTAGAGCGGGTTCCTTCTAAAGAGTTTGACAACTTGAAGTAAAAGCGGTCTAAGAACACAATGGATCACAAGTATCAAAAGGATGGGTCCTTTAATTATGTAGTACCAGTATTTGTTGGAAGTGACTTCTTGTATTAGTGTATGCTGATGAGATTTCAGCTTATGGCACTTGGAAATGAAGTTTGGGATGTAGTGGAACTTGGATATGATTCTACAGTCAATACTCATATAGATAATGAAGGTAAGATTCTAATCCATGCAAATTCAAGAGTTATGAATGCAATCATAAAAGGATTTGGTAGATCAGAATCTATGAAGGTTATGGATTGTAAAACAAAAAAAGCTATGTGGGATCTACTACATGACATATATGAGGGTGATAAATGTGTCGAGAAAGCTAAGATAAAAAATCTCAAAGGAGAATTTGAGAACTTAAAAATGAGATATGATGAAAATATTCGTGATTATCTCAATAATATTGATGAACTTGTACATGAGATGAGAGGTCTTGGAATGAAGGTTGATGAATCTGATGCTTGTGATAAGATCTTGAGAACTCTTCCAAAAAGATATAGTGAAAAGGTTTCTGCTATAGAAACATCAATTGATAGTGATTATTTGACAAGGAATTCTTTTCTTGGCATGCTTACTACTTTTGAGATAAAAATAAAAGATCCTATTCCTCCAAAAGAAGCTGCATTCAAAGTGGACAAAAGGAAAAAGGGTAAAAATATAGAATCAAGTAGTGAGTCATCTAGTGATGAAGAAGCTAACTATGGTAGAAGAGATAAAGGTTCTAAAATATTCATAGATGCAAGATCTATTAAGTGCTTCAATAGTGGAAAGTATGGACACTATGCGATAGAGTGCAAAGAGCCAAAGTACAACAGTGATGAAGAAAATTAGGATCACAAGTATAGAGAATCAAAAATACATAGGTACAAAAAGAAAGGCAAGGATGGACAAAGCAAAAAAGGAAAAAAGTTCTTTCTCAGGCAAAAGAAAAGCTACTATGCAGATAATGCAAGTAAGTACTCAAATGATAGTGATGCTAGTTTTTTAGACAATGATAGAGATGAAGTCCTATTTATGGTTAGAGAGAAAAGGACTCCAGTTATTCTCAAGTGTTTTAGATCTAGTAAATTTGGACATCTTGAAGATAATTTCACTAGGGATGGCTATAGTTTCAGTGATGATGGTTTTGAAGATGCACTTGAAAGACCAGATGAGAATCTTCTAATGGAATTAGAATATTAAGTAAGTGATCCTATAGAATACAAGCCAAAAGGAAGTAAAGATAGAAATAATGCACAAAGAAGATATAGATGGAACAACAATCAAAACATGAGATCAATGAGGTCTAGGCAAGGAAGCTTCAATGGGATATGCTTATCATGTCATAGGTTTAGGCACATGGCTTCATAGTGCAGGTCATACAAAAGACATGAATATGGGAAATGACAACTTTTCCATTGGTATTACTACTCATGCAATGATTTTTGTCACAAGGCAATGAATTACAAGGTTCATGGTAGAAGAGGATATGGCTTCACTAGGAGATATCCTAAGATATTTGCACTTCCAAGGAATAATAACATTAAGTGTTATAAGTGCAATAATGATGGTCACATAACAATATGGTGTAGATCAAATATTTCAGAAGCAGACATGAACAAGAATAGGAATATGGATGAGAATAAGAACAAGAACAAGAATAGAAACAAGAACATGGATGAGAACAAGAACATGAACAAGAATAGAAGTGATGATAGGAACATGGATGATGACTTGGTAAGAAATAGTGAGAGGATTTAGAAAACTCATAAAGGAAGAGAGAAATGTAAATGTAAATAGGAGTGCTTTCAGGGAGTAGAAATACTTCCACCCCAAAATTAACCACCTCATGCGAAGGTGGGGGAGGGGTTAAGCTAAGAGGCTCATTCTTAGCCCTGAGCCCCAAAGGTGACCCTTTGCCATTGATGAAAAGGGGGATAGATTTTTTTATATTGAGGAGATTTTTTGATATAGGGAGAGATTTGATATTTGAGAAAGCTTTGAGCCAGGGAGAGCAAAGTCCCAGGGGGAGAAGAAAAGAAGGTTAGATTTTAGTAAAAGGATATGGGTTGCCATCAATGACAAAGGGGAAGATTGTTGGACATTTTGATTCCCTAAGCTAAGAGTTTTTATTGATGTCAAAATGATCTATGTAAGTAAGCACTATGTTTGTGTTTCACAAAGAGCTTCATGAGAAGTAAAGGTTTTTGATCAAAGGTTCAAGAAGGGATGCATGGCATTTGGTTCCAAAAGGAGCTTCAAGGGAAGATTTGCAAATTTATTTTTATTTAAAACTATGGATGGCAGATTTGAAAAGGGTTTTTCTTAAAACCCACGTTGGCTTTTCATTTCATCAAAAAAGGTGGCCTGATGATGGAGATATTTAATTTTAAAGATTTAGTTTAAATTTTAAAATTAAAATTAAAAGTTTATCCGTTGACATCATGAAGGAAGTTTCAAAAAGGCCAAAATTTCCAAAGAAAAGGGAAGGCATATAAATATGCCATTAAATTTTTTAATTCATTCATCCTTGCTCATTGATATTTGTGCTTGGTATTTGCGAAGAAAAAGAGCTCGTGCTTTTTGTTTAGGTGATGCAGCGAACATTAAAGGGAGATAGTGACCACTTCCCAAAATGCATTGGGCAACATGGCCTAGTGGCATCTTGGATTGTGCAAAGGTGTTGGTGACAAGGAGGTTGTGTGTTTGATTCCCACAAGCATCGTTTTTGGCTTTGTTCAATTGAGGTGCCCAAGGCACAACTTTTCTCTTGGTGGAAGAGGGTGAAGGATAAAAAGCCGATGGCACTTCTTTTTCATCGAGCCCATAACTCGTGTGACAACTTGGCCGCAGCTAGGGCGTTCGCATTGTGGAAATACGAGGGTTTGATTCCCATCGAGGTAGGTATTAAGGTTTTTATTAATATTTTGTTTGGATTGCCTAAGCTGGAGTGATAAGGGGTAAAGGTGCTTCGTTAGTTGATTTTTTGAGTTACCCTAGAGAATAAGGTCATGGTGGTTTTTTGAGTTGTGAATTATTTTTAATTGTGAATTTTGAAATTTTTAGGAGTAATAAGGGTTTTTGATAAAGTTATTTTTAGTGAAATTTATTTTGAGTAAGGTTTTTATTTTAAAAATAACTTTGGTGGATGTTAAAATAAAGTAGGAGTAATAAGGTGTTATTTGGATATTATTGTTGTGTTATTAGTCAATATCTCTAACCCTTGTTAAGAGTTGAAAAATAAAGTGTGTTGAGTGTGACAGATTTAGTGGACAACTCATAAGGCATAAAAATGGTATGATTAATACTCTCCATTGATTTTATTTGGGTGGTTGATTTTTGAAATATTATTGGAGTGAAAATGATTGATTATGGTTTCTTTTTTCAAAGTGATTGAGTTAATGCTTCAAGGTTTTTTGGATTATGAGTTGTGATTAAACCTTGTTTGATAAGCATTGTTGTTTAGACATTGGTTGAGTGAAGTACTTTGATTTTATGCTTCAAGGTTTTCTGAATTGAGAGTTGTGATTAAAACCTTGCCTTATTAGCATTGTTGTTGAAACCAAAGGGTGATGAAAAGAACTTGAACTTGAGTTAGAAAATAACATGAGTATCATTTTTATGTAAGATTTGTTTTTGAGTATTGTTGGAAACATTTTGAGTTAGTTGATTCATGCTTGGACTAGGGTTTGTGAGAAAGAGTTGTTTCTTGAAGTGATTGGTTGAGTAGAGTTGATTGAGCCTAGTCAAGTGGTTGCATGAAGTGGTTGTTCAAGTTCCATGAAACAAACTATTCTATATTCTGATTGAGTTGATATTTAGCCTTGAGAATAGAACATATTGAGTCTGACAATTCTCTTTATGCTTCTATGAGATTTAGTTAAGATTGAGCTGAGTTGAGATTAGGATTTGAGTATAGAACATATTGAGTCTCTAACAATTCTCTTTATGCTTCTATGAGATTGCTTTGAATTAATATTGGGATTTGAGTATAGAACATATTGAGTCTCTAACAATTCTCTTTATGCTTCTATGAGATCGAGTTCATATTTTGTTGAGCTTATTTGAGGTAAGTCTTTGAGAAGGCTTGTAGATTATTTTTGTGTAATACTTTGTGAAATATTGCTATGCAGATCTAAGCAAGTCCTAGAGATGACTTATTGAGAAGATTGGGACAAGTTTTGTGTGATCTTGTTGAGCATATTTGATCAAGTTTTGAGTGAGACTATTGAGCATATTTAAGCAGGTTATGAGTGAACCTATTGAGAATATTTGAGCAGGTTATGACTGAACCTATTGAGTATATTTGAGCAGGTTCTGAGTGAGCCTATTGAACAGATTTAAGCCGGTTTTGAGTCAGCCTATTGAGCATATTTTAGGAGGTTCTGAGTTAATCTATTGATAGAGCTTTGGAGGTGATAGAGTACAGAGGATATATTCTTAGTGGATAGAGATATAGCATCCAAGACAATTGAAGACAGATCTAAGTGAGGAGTCTTCAAGTGGAGAGAGATCCACCAGTTAGTGCAACAGAGAGACAAAGTCTTCTATAAGATCACTATCCAGAGCAGAAGGGGAAAGAGTTATCCTATGGAAGGGATCCACGAAATTGATATTTAGGGGATCAACATATCCTTTGGACACAAGTCCATAAACATTGTAATTGGGAAATATTCCCAAGAGATTGATTGAGAAATTTTTAGCAAAATATTTTCTCCGTGGAGTAGCCTGCATTGGGTGAACCACGTAAATTGTTGTGTCACTTTTGTGGATGGTGTTTTGTGCATTTTTTTTATTACTGCTATTGATACTACTATCTATACACTACATAATATTGAATTGAAAAGAAAAGTAAAAAGTGGTCTTATACTATTCACCTCCCCTCTCAATATAAGCTTGTGTTCTTCAATAGACACATTTATAAGGCCACACAACATAGAATTTTTTTGGCTCCATGCACATATAATTTATAATGGGTGTGATAAGCTATGATAGGAATGACCAAAGGGGCAGGGGAAGACCTAGAAATTCCACCCAAAAAAGGACATGTAGAGAAATGTTGATAGAGATTATAAAATTGTAATGTCAGGGATAAAGAACTAAAAGTGTATTTCTAATATACCAAGGGCCTTTGCTCATAACTGTAATGACATACTATGGTTCAAAAAACTAGAAATGAAATAAGCCTTTAGTAAGGTTTTGAATGTAGTCAACTTTTATGTGATATAGCTGCCATACTTGATGAATCCAATGACAAATTTATGAGTCACTAGGAATCCTCCCCAAAAGATACCCAATGAGGGTGTGAATCTCAAGCCATTTTTAGGCTTTATAAAAATATTGCATGGGAAAGACTATGTTTTGCACAAAGGATTTACCTTGTGGAAAATCCTTAGGATAATCTTCTTGGGTCTGTTGAATGGTGCCATGGCTCTATGCAACTACACCTGCACTAAACATAGAAGTGATGGCCTAAGAGACAACCATAACAAGGGGAGAATTCTACCACCTTGGGATGTGAAGTAAGAGAAATTATATCCCTAATAGTATGGTAGTCAAAGAAAGAGCAATCATGCAACAACAACATGCAACCAAAAAAACTCTAATAGATTAAAAAAATATCCATCTCTTACAAACATTTTTAGTTTATTTTTTTATCAAATATATCCTTATAGCACTTTGCTATGTTTTTGCAATCCACTTCTTAACATCATTTTTTTTTAATAAATAAAATATCATCTCGTCACTTGTATTCTAAAATTTGAATTTTTCCAAGATGAAGACCAACATTATGATGGGTTATATTTTTTGCTACTCAATTTCATTCTCTATAAATATTCTTACATTTACAAGATATTGCCTCGATAATAGATTATGAACATCAATAATCATATTATTTTTTATGCAATCCCCACATTTGATAGCATGGATGATAATTTGTGAATCTCCCTCAATTGAAATATATTTCTATCCTTTTTCAATTGCAATTTTAATCCCTGTAAGAAGGGTCATGTCATGTGCATAGTTATTATTTTATGTTCCATATTATTTTGAGTAAATGAGGATAATTTTTCATTCATTATTTTGAAAACACCACCTCCATCAACCTTTTCAAGATTTCCCTTATAAGCACCATAAATATCAGTCAATTTCTTCTTACCTTCATTACTGTGTACTTCCATGGTTCCTTTGCCTTCAACTTGCAATGCTTTGTCATCTCCAAGATTGATATTGGACTTGTAGGAATTGTCAATTGTAGATAGCAACTCCTCCTTGCTGGTCATGTGATTGGAACATTCGGTATCAAGAATCCCTATCTCATTCATATTTTGATCAGATTTACCATATGAAAAAAACAAAAATTATGAGTCCTCCTTCTCACCATAGTGTGCATTATTGCTTCTTTCTCCATCTGATGCTTTCAATCTACAATATTTTTCAAAGTGCCCATACTTGTTACAATAGTAACATTGCTTGTTACTTCTTCCTTGATAGCTACTTATTCCTCTTTCGTGAGAGCCACCTCTTCCTCTTTTTTGGAAGCCACCTCTTCCTCTTTCTTGAAAGCCACCTCTTCCTCCTCTTGGAGAAAAACTACCTCTACCTCTTGAAGAAGATCTAGCTCTTCCTCTCCATTGGCCTCTTCCTTGGCCTCTTCCTCTTGAACTAGATTCACCTTATTTTGATGAAAATGCTTTTTCTTCTGTTCCCCCAACATTTGGAGTTGAAGAAAATCTCTCCTCATGGGACATTAAGGAACCCATGAGCTGATCATATGTGAGAGTAGTCAAGTCCTTACTCTCCTCAATTACAATGAATACTTGGCTCCATTTGGGTAAAAGTTTCCTCAACACTTTCTTTACAATGACTTCATTATTCACTTCTTCACCAAGAGTCTTCATTTTGTCAACACATGCTTTGGCTCTCATGCAATAGTCTCCAACCTTTTCATTTTCCTTCATCCTGAGATTTTAAAACTCTTTTTTAGAGTTTGCAATTGTTAGCGTACTGGTATTTTGTCTTCATTATTCTTTCTGTAGCGTACTGTTACAACTGATGTAACAATGCTGTTATTCTGTTCTGTCGGTGTGCTATTCCCGGCACTGTTGTAACCTATTTAATCCGCAGTTGAATAATGAGAATTGTTCCGAATTCTTACATGGCATCAGAGCCAAGTTGCAGGGAACTGTGAGAAGGTGAAGGTTGGAGGCGGATGCGCAGTGCGGAAATTTTTTTTTTAATTTTTTTTCGCCGCGTGATTGCAGCTGAGGAGGCGTGCAGTGAAAAAAAAAAAAAAAAAATTCACCTCCCGCTGAACGGACGTCCCCGCGCGCAGTCGGAGAAGCGTCCAGGGTACGCGCGCTGACAGACGCAGACGTCTGCCCCCGCGCACAGGGCGTCCAGGGGACGCGTGCGTTGACAGACGCAGCCGTTTGCCCCCGTGCGTAGAGCGCGCTGACAGATGCAGACGTCTGTCAGCTCCCCACGTGCTGACACTGTCAGCTCCCCATGCGCTGACGTCGTCTGCCAGCCCCCCACGTGTCGACGCAGGGCCAGCTGCTATCAGCCCCCCGCGTGTAGAGCGTCCAGGGGACGCGCACGCCGACGCAGGGCCAGGCCAGCTGCTGTCAACCCCCCCACGCGCAGAGCGTCCAAGGGACGCGCGCGCCGACGCAGGGCCAGGGGGAAATCCAATCCCCCTCCCGCCCGTCCAGCGGTGGGAATTTTAAATTCCCTGCATGGGTGGGAAACCATGGGGTATAAACCCCCCCCTCGCACTGGTTTTTTTACAGAGACAGCCCGGGCGGGAATCCCCCCCCCCGCGCGCACTGTTTTTTTACAGAGATGGCCCGTTTTTTTTTTTTAAAGAAACGGAAGGCGCCTCCCCCGTTAAAAAAAAAAAAAAAAAAATTCAACCCCCCTCCCCGTTGGTGAAATAAAAATCTCGCGGCCCGTTGCAGGAGTTTTTTTGGGAACATGCGTGGCCGAGGAATTTTTAACAGCAGCGTCCAAGCAAGTGGAGGCCGTTGCAGAAGGAGGAGGAGGAACCAGGAGTTGAAATAGGAGGGCTCCAGTGATCCTCTCGGATCAGCCCGCTGGCTCACGTGGTCGTGAGCCGTGCGGTAAGGCTTAGGGAGCCGGAAGGTCGGGGGTTCAAATCCCGCCGACTCCCTCCAAGGTATATTTTTTTTCAAAAGTTTTTTAATTATTATTATTTTTAGTTAAATTTTTTAATTTTAATTTATTTTTTAATAGTTTTTAAACTTTGTAAATTAAAATTTATTTTTAATTTATTTTTTAAAGTTTTAAAAACTATATAAATTAAAATTATTTTTTTTTAACTTTAAATAAATAATAATTATTAAAATGCTTTGTTAAAGAAAGCCTTTTAAGGGGGGATATTTTTTTTCAAAAAATCAAAGGGGGATAGTGAGTAGTTTTTCGAAAAATAACAATTTGGCAAATTGTAAAAGGTGCATTTTCGGCTGTGACCGACACCTTGTGGGTTATTCTTGTGGGTAGTTTTTTTTTATGTTGTATGTTGCATATTTCATTTTTGCACTATAACATTAAAAACTTAAAATCAAAACACTCCCTAAGTCCCCGGAATAATTAAAACCCATATGTGCAATTTATTGCACTGCAGCGTTCGGTATTTGTGATACCTCTGGCCAGCACTTACAGGTAAAGCTATCGTGATTTGGCTACTGTATCCGCCGCCTAATATAGCTGCTACAACGACGTCTGAGCTTGTTCTCTATAAATCGTCGGGGAGGAATAAGTACGCCATTTTTGCATTTTTTTACTCCATCCACTACCCTTTATCGCACTTGTGTTTAGGCGTAAATCCTGACGAAGTATTCTTCATAGTGTTTAGGGGAAGTTACGCCCCATGCATGAGAAGAATCTTCTATGGTAGGTGCCATCAACAAGGCGATTCCCTTTCAGTACCACTTATGTTCCACGTATCGTATGATCTCTAAAACTCACCTATAGTCTCCCTCACGTAACGACGGGTGATTTTTGTTGATCTTTCTAAATACCTATAGTTTCCCTCACGTAAGGGCGGGTATTTTGTACAGTATATTGGCCTAGAAAAATGTATATCGAAATGGGGACCAATTGGTGATATAAGAAACCTTCACTATGGCCGCTGTTGCAAAATTGATGACTGATCCGCATCAGTTATTGAAAGGTCCAAATTATACACCATGGAAACATAAGATGAAGGCTATTCTCCAAATGGAATATTTGTGGGATATTGTTACTGGAGTAGCAACTAGGCCTTCACCAACAACAGGATCCATAGGTCCTTCAGCAGATTAGATAGCTTTTGACAAGAAAGACAGTAGAGCAAAGGTGCTCATTTTGTTTGTTGTTTCAGATGAAGTGCAACCTCATATAGCTGAAAAATAAAGTGGTAAAGAGGCATGGGATGCCCTTAGAACCATCTATGAGGGGAATAATGAATCCACCATTCTTCATCTTCAACAACAACTTCATAACCTGAGTTTGAGGTAGGGTGAAACAGTTGAACTCTTTCTGTACAAAGTGTCTGAGTTGAAAGAGAAATTGAGTTCTCTAGGAGATACTGTGGACGAAAAGCTTCTCATTTCACTTGTGATGAGAGCTTTACCTTCTTCATTTGATATGTTGATAACCTCCATCCAGGTGTCTCAACGATAAATTACCTACATCGAGTTTGTCAATCTGCTTCAACAACAAGAGGCATGCCAACTTCACAAGGATGATTCTTCCAATACAGCCTTATACACCAACAGGCAGGGTTTTAGGAAGAAAGGTAATGGGCAAAAAGGATGCAACTTTCAGAAAGGAGGAAATTCTCAACAGGATACGAAAGGAAAAGGCAAACAACCTCAACAGAAGAAGAGGTGGTGCAAGATTTGTGAGAGAGACAACCATGACACCAACAGGTGTTGGCATAAGAACAAGCAGAAAGGCCAAAACAAACCACAAAATAAAAACAAGCAACCCCAGGTGAATGTTGTTGTTGAAGAATCTGACTCAGATTCTGAATGGGCACACAAGGTGCTCATGACTACCACATATTCCACACAAAGGGATCATGTTTGGTATGTTGATTCTGGAGCTAGTAAACATATGACTAGCGACAGATCATGGTTTGAATCATTTGTGGCCAAGGAGGGCAAACCTGTCACCATTGCTGATGATAAAACCTACAGGGTTCAGGGAGAGGGTACAATTTTAGTCACTCTTCCTGATGGCAAGTGTCATATTGACAAAGTCCTCTATGTTCCGAGATTGGCCAACAATTTGTTGTCAGTGACACAAATCCTGGATAGAAATATGGTTGTCAACTTTCGTGTTGAGAATGGAAAGAAGTGTTGTACTATTACCAGGAAGGGTAAGCAGATTGCAAAAGCTTCATATAAGCATGGCTTATTTGCACTAGATGTTATCTCTACTCCACATGTTGCCATGACTGTCTCTACCAAGGAGGCAACTTCCCTATGGCACAAGAGATATGGGCATCTTAGTTACGGCTACTTACTTGAGCTCAGCAAGTATGAGATGGTAAAGGGTCTTCCTTCCATTTTTGCCACATTGCCAGTGTGCTCTGACTGCTTGGCAGGAAAGCAGCATAGAGTACCATTTGACAAGAGCTCAACAAGAGCACGAAAACCTCTAGAGTTAATTCATACCGATCTATGCGGTCCTTTCACACCCAACAGTTGTGGATGGAAGAGGTACTTTCAGTTATTCATAGATGACTACTCACGAAAGATGTGGGTTTTCTTTCTCCAACTGAAATCTGAAGCTTTCGCATTCTTCCAGAAGTTCAAGAAATCCATTGAGAAGGAGTCAGGAGCTTCTATTAAAACCCTCCACTCAGATCGAGGGGGAGAGTTTACCTCTAATGAATTTTTTGCATTCCTAGATAAGCATGGAATCAAGAGACAGTTAACAACTGCCTATACTCCTCAGCAAAATGGAGTTGCTAAGAGAAGGAACCGTTCTATAATGGAAATGGTTCGTTGTATGCTCACAGGAGCTACTCTTGGGCAACAATATTATGCAGAAGTTGTCACCACTGCAGTGTATCTGTTGAATAGGGCACCCACAAAGGCCCTAAAAGGAATGACTCCACAGGAAGCATGGAGTGGTCAAAAACCCTCCATATATCATCTGCGTATTTTTGGATGTCACACTTTCATGCACATACCGAAAGAGAAAAGGAATAAGCTAGATGAGAAAACACTGAAATGTATTTTTCTTGGTTATTCTGAGCACTCTAAAGGATATCGGTTGATAGATCCTTTGACCAAGAAAATTCATATCAGTAGAGATGTTGTCTTTGATGAAGCTTTCACATCACAGAGCACATCTAAAGTACACCAAGATATTGTGGAAACTAAGGAAGAGAAGATTCCTTCGTCAACACAGACAGGAGGTCCTTCTACATCTTCTTCAACTCCACCGAAGAAGAATCCTAAATGGTGTACAAATACAATCAGAGACGCAAATTTATCCACTCCTCCCAATTTGAATTTGGATAGACCTCGTACACGCAGTATGGCTCAAAAGGAAAGAGAAGCCAGAGAAACTGGTGAGGTTGATGATCTTTGTCAATCTTTTGAGGAACTTTCTGTGACTCCAAGTACGAAGTAGAGGATATGGATATTGATTATGACAGGGCATTCATGTCTACCATAGATAGTCTTGAACCTGCATCAGTGCAAGATGCTCTCAGTGAGCCTCAGTGGAAGGCCGCTATGGATACAGAGTATGAATCTCTGATGAAAAATAAAACTTGGAAGCTTGTTGATCTGCCGCATGGAAAGAAACCCATTGGCTACAAATGGGTATATAAATTCAAGTACAAGGCATATGGAACAATTGATAAGCATAAGGCCCGTCTTGTTACAAAGGGCTATGCTCAAAAAGAAGGCATTGACTATAAGGAAACTTTTGCACCTACTGCTCGGATGACCACAATTCGAGTTATGTGTGCTATGGCAGGACAATATGGGTGGAAAGTTCACCAGATGGATGTCAAGAGTGCCTTTCTAAATGGTGATCTCCAAGAAGAAGTCTATATGACTCAGCCTGAAGGATTTGAAGTGGAAGGCCAATAGCAAAAAGTTTGCAAATTGGTCAAATCCTTGTATGGTCTGAAACAAGCTCCTCGAGCTTGGTATATAAAAATGGACAATCACCTTATGCAGCATGGATTTAAGAGATGTCCATCAGATGCAAACCTCTATTTCAAGAAACAGGGGTCTGAGATAGTGTTGCTTGTACTCTATGTGGATGATCACAGGGAGTTCGAAACTATGATCTCTACTTGTCAAAAGAAACTTGTGCAAATATTTTGAGATGACAGATCTCGGACTTCTCCATTACTTGTCTTGGTCCGGAATTCAGCCGGAAGGAGCACTCCATCAAAGTGTCTCGAAAAAATATGCCAAGACATTGTCTGGAAAAATATCGCATGATCGATCGCAAGCCAATGGCAACTCCAATGGAGAATGGACTTCGAGTTATCATGATATGATGACTCACCTCGGGTAGATGGTACTCTCTATCGACAGTTGATTGGGAGTCTCATATATCTGACCAATACTAGGCCAGATCTCGTATTTGTTGTCAACTATCTTTCGAGGTTCATGCAGGAGCCTAAGACTACTCATTGGAAAGCAGCAAAATGTGTTCTTCACTATGTCCGTGGTACTATGGAATATGGCCTAGAATACAAGAGGAACAACAAATTCTTCTTGCAAGGATACACGAACTCCGACTATGCCGGATCATTTGATGATCGCAAGTCAACTTCTGGATACATTTTTCATCCGGGATCCGGTCCTGTCTCTTGGCACAACAAGAAGCAACATGTGGTTGCTATTTCATCAACAGAGGCAAAGTATCGCGCCGCACGTGAAGCTGTGTGCGAAGTGATATGGTTACGTTGCATTCTGACAAGTATGGGCCATCCATAAAAATCTCCAATACAATTGTTTTGCGATAATCAGGGTGTTCTGAACCTCGTCAAGAATCCAGTCCATCATGAAAGAACAAAGCACATTGACACACAATGTCATTTCATTCGAGACGAAGTTCCAAAGCACCGAATTCAGCTTTAGCACATTCCCACCGATGCTCAAGTTGCAGACATTTTCACTAAGGCACTTGGACGTGTCAAATTTGAATTGTTTCGCAGCTCACTTTGTATTGCAAAATGATGTAAGGGGATGTTAGTACTCTAGTATAGCTATTAGTTATTACATTACCCAAATAATGTAATAAAGGGGGATGTTAGCGTACTGGTATTTTGTCTTCATTATTCTTTCTGTAGCGTACTGTTACAACTGATGTAACAATGCTGTTATTCCGTTCTGTCGGTGTGCTATTCCCGGCACTGTTGTAACCTATTTAATCCACAGTTGAATAATGAGAATTGTTCCGAATTCTTACAACAATTTCACTTGCTTGAATTGAGTGTTTCCTTCATAGCTCTCTTTTAGAGATTGCCATGCATCTTTGGCTGATGCACAACTTGCAATCCTTGGGAAAATGCTCTCATCCAAGGTTGTTTGCAAGTAGAATATTGCAAGACTATTCTCCAAGAGAAGGAAGAGGTGGCTCTCAAGAAAGAGGAAGAGCTAGAACTGAGCAAATTTTCCTACTTCTAAAGAATTTTCTTAGAATAATATTTGGTCAAAAAAATAAATTTAAACTTAAATTAAATTAATTCCAAAATGAAATATTAAATTTAAACTAATGATAAAAGAAATTAAATATTATGGTATTAGTGGGATGAAGAAAATTTAAACTTTTGACCTTCAATTTAATTTTGTTCTATTTTTTTAATTTTAATGTTACCAAAAAATTTGGCATTCTAAATTTTCATTTGCTCCTTTAAATATTTTATCTTTTAAACAAACCTATAGATATGTGATCTTTCAAAATTTGCTTCATCCCACTATAACATAATCATTTGAAAAAAACTATAAACTTAGTTTGCAACTATGTGTTGGATAACATGAATCTATCTAATATTTCTTCTATATGAGTTTTCCCACAATGTTTATTATTTGATGATCTTGGAAATTGGAAGTATTAAGATACCAAACTCCATTTCAATTGACAAATGTAATAAAATATTGTATTGATTTAGACCATCATTTGCAAAGGAGATAGAACTATGTTGAAGTCTTTCCAAGCATCCATAGATTACAATTATGTATCATCATTGTGTTTCATAAGGAGTAACTATAGTTGAAACATATACATTTATAACCTCAACTTTTATGGTTTCCTCTTTCCTAAAAAATAATCCAGCAACCCAATTACTTTTTACTCCTAACAATCATATATCCCATTTGCATTTGTCACATATCATTAAAATAACACCTCAAGTTCCTATAGGATAAACTATTAGACAATCATCCATCTTCCAAATATCCTTCAAAGCATCCTTACATTCCTCACTACTTATGTTTTTTTCTTGTATTAAATTAAGCTAAATACTATAACAACCCATTAATTCCTTGATAACTCTTTTTTAGGGGCCTTATTCATGCTCCTAATATTATATGTTATCATATTTATTATTATTTTATATTATTTATTTGTGGATTTAGCTAATTTCTTGTTAACACCTATCATATTTTTATTGGGCTTCCTAAATTGATATCCCTTTAAGTATCTTTTTCTTTTTGTTCATGCTTTTGATGGCCTTCGTCTCATTTTTTTTATTTTCAATAATACTTTCATTTTCATCAATCTCTTCTATTTTTCTGGATTGTTCATAATGGGACCTATCTTATGAAGATTAATATTTCCCTAAAGAATTTGAAATGAAAGGAATAGTCTCTTAAACATTGCCTTCTTTATATTGCCCCAAAAACCTTAAAGTGCAAGAATGATCATTCATAGTAGTAGTTACTTACATTCTTATGTTACCTTTGAAACCATAATTTTTCATGGACTTCTTCCATATGCACTTCTTAATTGTGACGCTCTTAAAACCCTAAAGTGTAGTAGATACACTTTGTACTACTTTCACTTTTATTGCATGAAAAAAAATTATACCACTTGAAGAACAATTTTTTTGATTGGATTACTTTGACCTCCTTCATTTCATTCACTTTAAAATTTGCATCCCATCTTCCTTTGTACCTTTAACAGTTGATTGTAACTATTTCATAATAAAACAACATATTATGATTACAATTACAAAAAAAGTTAGTTTTATTATCCCTTCAAATTTTCTTATTAAAACACCTTTTAGTCATTTCCATTTTGATAAAAAAATATTATTTAAAAATAAATAAAATAAACTCTATACTCTGTCATTTTTTAAATCCTTATATTCTTCGCTTTCAATTTATTAAACTTATTCGAAGTGCAAAAATTGTTAGAAAAATTAACCCAGATTTCACGCATGTGCCCAACTGCACTCCGAACCTTGGGCGAAACCGGATTGCGCTCCAGACATGGGCGAAGTCGGACTGCACTACCGCAGTCCGGGATCCCGGCAAAGGGTTGACCTGACGTCGCACCTACCCTCTGACAGATGTGACGCTTATGTGGTGATTGGTCAAAAACCCTAGTTGAGGGCATATCAGAACCTGTCAGAGGACAAACCCCAATCCTCCTCTTCCCGCGGCTATAGAAGGAGTCTCGGGTATTTCAGATTGTAGGAGGAGCAAGAAGGAGCAAGAGCAGTGAAAGAGAGTGAGGAGCAGAGGCAAAGAAAAGTATCTCAGCGAGCAGTTTGACTCAGCTGATTAATGTCTGAGTAGCCGACTCGACATTTTGTCTGTTTAACTTATCCTGCAGTGCGGCTGCGAGATGATTGTAATTTCCTCGGTTGAGGAACTCTGTAACCCCCGTTTAATATAAATAAAGTTTGTTGTTTGTTTTTGGCATCTTTTAGGGTTTGCAGTTTGTTGCTCTCTGTTCCGGCGTCTCTCTCTTCTCATGCAGGTGTTGCCAAGCCAGGAAAACCCAGCGGTAGCCGCGAAAGAAGAACAAGTCTAAAGCGGCTTTCCAAGTTTGCTTCCAAAGTTCGCGGCTAATACTGGAGCAGCTTGAGTGCACGAGAAGTCCGAAGTTGGCCTCAGTCCCCTCTTCACCCTGCACAGTTCGTTGGCTGCCCGAAGTTCGAACTTCGCCCAAATTTCGGGCGAAGTCCGTCGCAGCTGCGAAGTGTGAACTTCGCCCAGTTTCGGGCGAAGTCCGGCTGCGGCCCCGAAGTGCGAACTTCGCCCAAGTTTGGGCGAAGTCCAGCTGCGTAGCCGAAGTGCGCACTTCGCCCAATTTCGGGCGAAGTCCGTCGGCGCGGCCGAAGTTCGAACTTCGCCCAATTTTGGGCGAAGTCCGTCGGTGCGGCCGAAGTTCGAACTTCGCCCTAGTTCGGGCGAAGTCCGTCGGCGTGGCCGACGTTCGCACTTCGCCCTATTTTGGGTGAAGTCCGTCGGGCCCCCGACTTGCGCATTGCGCTATCCGAACAACACCGTGCAGACTTTGGCGTCAGTTTAAAAAAAATATTTAATTCTTCAAATTGGTATCAGAGCTGATAGTGCCGTAACACGAAGATAGAAGCATGGCTTCCGAGAGAAACTCGCTGCAGTTGCAGATCCCACGATTTAACGGCAAGAACTACGATTACTGGAGCATCCAAATGAAGATCCTATTCGGATCTCAGGAGCTATGGGAGTTAGTCGAGAACGGCTACCCAGAACCGGTAGATGCAGCAACACTGGCCACCCTCTCTCAGGCAGACATGGATCTGTTGAAAGAGCACAAGAAGAAGGACTAGAAGGCCCTCTTCTACATCATGCAAGCGGTTGAGGATACCATCTTCCCACGGATTGCATCAGCCACCAAGGCCAAGCAGGCCTGGGAAACCCTAGCAAGTTTGTATCAGGGCACCGACAAAGTGAAGTTGGTGAAACTGCAGATGCTCAGGAGACAGTTTGAGAACCTGCAGATGAGCGAGTTCGAGTCGATGAGCGACTTTTTCACCCGTACGACTGACATTATCAACCAGATGCGGTTGAACGGAGAAAATGTCCAGAGCCAGATAATCATGGAGAAGATTCTCAGAAGTTTGCCTACGAATTTTGACTCAGTTATGATTGCAATCGAAGAGTCGAGGGATCTGACAACCCTCTCGACAGATGAACTCATGGGTTCATTGCAGACCCATGAACAGAGGTTGAGCCGTTCATCTCAGACCTCTCTAGAGCAAGCATTTCGGACTCAAGCCTCAGTTCGAGACAACGGCAGACAAGACTCCCACCACAGTGCTTCTAGTTCTCAAGGAGGGAGAAGTAGAAGTAGGCATGGGAGAAGTAACAAGCAAGGAGGGAGATCAAACCCTCATGACGCTGAGCCAAGTTGCAACTTTCATCAGCAAGGAGGAAGAGGCACTGGCAGAAATCAGCAAGGAAGCTCTCAGCAGAAGAAGGACATGTCAAAGGTCCAATGCTACTACTGCAGTAAGTTCGGCCATTATGCCTCACAATGCAAGAAGAAGATGGCGAACGAGAATCAGCAGCAAGCCCATTATACGGAGGAACCCGGAAATGCGGCAGGAGGAAATGTACTGTTGACTTGCAGTATTAAAGAGGAGAGCAAGAAAAAC
The DNA here is from genome assembly GCA_028583015.1 of Wollemia nobilis. NCBI lineage: Eukaryota > Viridiplantae > Streptophyta > Pinopsida > Araucariales > Araucariaceae > Wollemia > Wollemia nobilis. The sequence continues at coordinate 556,408 of JAQPPZ010000184.1, forward strand.
ATCTGGTATATTGACAGTGGTTGCAGCAACCACATGACTGGGAACAGAGAGATGTTCTCACAACTGGATGAAACAGTCTAGTCCGAAGTCAATATGGGGAACAACAGCAAAGTTCCTGTGATGGGGAAAGGAAAGATCCTCATCCGCACCCGGCACGGTGAAAGAAAAACAATTCAAGATGTTTTTTATGTGCCTGGGTTGAAGCACAATCTGTTAAGTGTTGGACAGCTTGTGCAAAAGGGGCACACTGTACTGTTTAAAGACGGTGTCTGTTCCATCAGAGACAAAGTCCATGGAAAAATTGCAACTGTTTCCATGATGAAAAATAAAATGTTTTCACTGCAGATTCAGAATGAATCTTTGATGTCTCTGAGTGTAGTTGAGAAAGATGCTACCTGGCTATGGCATCTCAGATTCGGTCACCTGAGCTTCAGTGGCATGAATCAACTGCACAAGATGCGAATGGTGAAGGGTCTACACCTGATAGAGCAACCGAACCAAGTGTGTGAAGGTTACCTAGTCGACAAGCAGCATAGGGATGCATTCCCTATAGGACAGTCTTGGAGAGCATCATGACCATTGGAGCTGGTGCACTCAGACATTTGCGGTCCGATGCAGACCACCACGTTTGCCGACAACAAATACTTCTTGACATTCATTGATGACTTCAGCCGGAAGACTTGGATTTATGCCATCAAACTGAAGTCAGAGGCATTTGCCAGATTCAAGGAGTTCAAGGCTCTGGTGGAGAAACAAAGCGGTTATTATGTGAAGACTCTCAGAACTGATGGAGGTGGAGAGTACATCTCCAACGAATTCCACAAATTTTGCAAGCAGCATGGAATTCGAAGACAGTTCACTGCCAGATACACGCCACAGCAGAATGGCGTAGCTGAGAGGAAGAACCGAACCATCATGGAAATGGCAAGAAGCATGATGAAGGCGAAGGGATTGTCGCATGAATTTTGGGCAGAGGCTGTAACATGTGCAGTCTACTTGCTGAACAGATGTCCCACCAAAAGCGTGAAGGACAAAATCCCTCAGGAGGCCTGGAGCGGAGTGAAGCCAAGTGTGGCTCACTTGCGTGTGTTCGGGTGCATTGCATATGCACATGTTCCAGAAGAGAAGCGGCAGAAGTTGGATGATAGAGCTGAGAAATGCATTTTCACGGGGTACGGTGAGCGGGCGAAGGCATATAGGGCTGTACAACCACGTGACGAAGAAGCTCATCATCAGTCGTGATGTGAAGTTTCTTGAAGATCAAGCCTGGAATGGGAAGTCAGAGACTGGCCAGTTAAAGCCAGCAGAAGTTCAGTCTGTTGACTTGGAAGAAGGAAGTGTGCAGCCACCTGCAACTTCCAGCATCAACAGCGGTGCCAGCAGTAGCACAGCCACTCCATCCCGGTCACCTCCACTTGCAAGCAGAATTCAAAATCTGAGGACTCCTGCGAAGACTCGGAGCTTGCAAGACATTTATGAGGCAACCCAAACCCACATAGATGAAGAGCACCCTGACTTTGCATTCTTTACTGAAGTTGATCCAGTAGAGTTTGAAGATGCAAGTCAGAATCAGAAGTGGGTGCAGGCAATGGATGAAGAGATAGCAGCCATTGAAAAGAATGAAACATGGCAGTTGACTGATCTTCCAGCAAGGAAGAAGACCATTGGGGTCAAGTGGGTGTATAAGACAAAGTTCAACGCCCAAGGAGACATTGACAAGCACAAAGCCAGATTGGTGGCGAAGGGTTACAAGCAGAAGTCAGGCATCGATTACCATGAGGTATATGCGCTGTAGCCCGAATTGACACAGTCAGGATGATCCTGGCATTGGCAGCCCAACAAGGTTGGAAGATGTACCAGATGGATGTCAAGTCAGCCTTTCTCAACAGAGTGTTGGAGGAAGAGGTCTACATTGACCAGCCACCAGGTTACGAAATTGAAGGCCAGGAGGGCAAAGTCCTGAAGCTAAAAAAGGCCCTGTACGATTTGAAGCAGGCGCCCCGAGCTTGGTATAGCCGGATTGATGACTATTTTCAGGAGAATGGGTTTCAGAAATGCCCATATGAGCACACCCTGTACATGAAGACAAATGCAGCAGGTGAGCTCATTATCGTCTGCCTATATGTGGACGATCTGATTTATACTGGCAACAACAATGTCCTGTTCGACCAGTTCAGAACAGCCATGAAGTCCGAGTTTGAGATGACGGACTTAGGGCTGATGAAGTATTTTCTCGGCATTGAAGTTGACCAATCGGCAGATGGCATCTTCATTTCTCAGGGCAAGTATGCGAAGGATGTCCTGAAGCGCTTCAAGATGGAGGACAGTAAACCTGCCATCACACCTACGACCACGGGTTTGAAGTCGAGCAAGTTGGATACGAGGAGGAATGTCGACCCAACCTCGTTCAAGAGGCTAGTTGGCGATCGATGTATTTGGCTGCAACTCGGCCGAATCCGATGTTCGGAGTCGGTCGATCAGCCGTTTCATGGAGACTCTGAAGGACACGCACTGGCAAGCAGGCAAGAGGATCTTGCGCTATGTCAACGGGACACGAAACCATGGCCTATTTTACGCCAGACAAGACCAGTTTGAGCTAGTGGGATTCACGGATAGTGACTGGGCTGGCAGTACCGACGATCGAAAGAGCACCTCCGGGTATGCTTTCCATCTCGGATCAGGGGCAGTATCATGGGCGTCCAAGAAACAACCCATCGTTGCGTTGTCCACAACTGAAGCAGAATATTTCACCGCCACGTCAGCCGCATGCCAGGCAGTTTGGGCTACGAAGAGTTCTGAGTGAACTAAACTTTCCTCCGGATGGCGCGACAACAATTTTCTGTGATAACAATTCGGCCATTGCACTCTCAAAGGATCCTGTGTTCCATGGCCGGACGAAGCACATAGACATCCGATATCATTTCATCAGAGAGCTGGTGAAATTTGGTGAAGTACAACTACAGTTTTGCAGGTCCAAAGAGCAGCAGGCTGACATCTTCACAAAGCCTTTGAAGGAGGAAGACTTCAACAGATTGCGAGAGCAGCTTGGAGTCAAAGCGCTCGTGAAATCAGGCTTAAAGGAGGGTGTTAGAAAAATTAACCCAGATTTCACGCATGTGCCCAATCGCACTCCGAACCTTGGGCGAAACCGGATTGCGCTCCAAACATGGGCGAAGTCGGACTGCGCTGCCGCAGTCTGGGATTCCGGCAAAGGGCTGACATGACGTCGCACCTACCCTCTGACAGATGTGACGCTTGTGCGGTGATTGGTCAAAAACCCTAGTTGAGGGCCTGTCAGAACCTGTCAGAGGACAAACCCCAATCCTCCTCTTCCCGCGGCTATATAAGGAGTCTCGGGTATTTCAGATTGTAGGAGAAGGAGCAAGAAGGAGCAAGAGCAGTGAAAGAGAGTGAGGAGCAGAGGCAAAGAAAAGTATCTCAGCGAGCAGTTTGACTCAGCTGATTAATGTCTGAGCAGCCGACTCGACATTTTGTCTGTTTAACTTATCTGCAGTGCGGCACTGCGAGATGATTGTAATTTCCTCGGTTGAGGAACTCCGGAACCCCGTTTAATATAAATAAAGTTTCTTTGTTTGTTTCCAGCATCTTTTAGGGTTTGCAGTTTGTTGCTCTCTGTTCCGGCGTCTCTCTCTTCTCATACAGGTGTTGCCAAGCCAGGCAAACCCAGCGGCAGCCACGGAAGAAGAACAAGTCTAAAGCGGCTTTCCAAGTTTGCTTCCAAAGTTCGCGGCTAAGACTGGAGCAGCTCGAGTGCACGAGAAGTCCGAAGTTGGCCTCAGTCCCCTCTTCACCCTGCACAGTTCGTTGGCTGCCCGAAGTTCGAACTTCGCCCAAATTTCGGGCGAAGTCCGTCCGCAGCTGCGAAGTGCGAACTTCGCCCAGTTTCGGGCGAAGTCCGGCTGCGGCCCCGAAGTGCGAACTTCGCCCAATTTCGGGCGAAGTCCGTCGGCGCGGCCGAAGTTCGAACTTCGCCCAATTTCGGGCGAAGTCCGTCGGCGCGGCCGAAGTTCGAACTTCGCCCTAGTTCGGGCGAAGTCCGTCGGCGCGGCCGACGTTCGCACTTCGCCCTAGTTTGGGCGAAGTCCGTCGGGCCCCCGACTTGCGCACTGCGCTGTCCGAACAGCGCCGTGCAGACTTCGGCGTCAGTTTAAAAAAAATATTTAATTCTTCAAAAATAAGTAAGAAAAGCTTCCCAGGTCAAAGTAGATTTCAGCGCAAAATAAATTATCAGCACATAAATAGCATTAAAATATATGATGGCTGGCAGCATGGTACCAATCATCTAACCCTGATGTCAATCTACAAAAAAGAGCACTATCATCAAACTCCTTTTAGGTATTCTGGTAAACAGGGGAGCAGATATTAATTTCAAAAGCAGATATTATCTTCTTTTGAAACTGAAACCAGGTTTTATAAGTTAAAAAAATTATAAAGAATTTATATTTATAATATTACACCATTTCAATTTAAATATAATTTTCCTTATTTTGAAGAAAGAAATTCCGGTGCTTACCAAATATTCATCCATGACAACTAAGCCATCTACAGCTTGGCCCTCAAGAATGGGTAGATCGACACGGGATTGAGAGTCTAATGTTGTGAGGTTAGGTTAAAAAATTATTTGTTTGTTTATTTATTATTAATTTTTTAATTTTTCGATGTTTTTATTTCCGAGAGTTTTTGCAATTTTTTTCAAGTTTATCGCATTGTGGAGATCTCGCGAAAATTAATGTGCAGAATTTATTTATTAACCTTACACAAACAAACATATCCTTAAAAAACTTTTAAAATCCCAGTTACAAACAATCATCCCAACCCGGACATGAAACCTTATGTTGCTCTAAAAAATCATGATAAAAAAATGAAAGAATACATGCCTTAATATCAGTTATTGTTTAGGTGGTCGGTTCCATCGTGTTATAAGTGAGACCCTCCGATGGAATGTAAAAACATAATGTTTGCAATGTACAATTCAGTTTAATGAATAAATAAAATGACAACAAAATCAACGAAAATAGATGTATAGTCCCACCATCATCTTAATGTACATCACCTCGCCGAGATGGAGTAGCTGGTTGCCTTTAGATTTACCGACGGTGGATGGAACTCGACATTAACTGTAGGAGGACTTGTAATACCGAGTTCGCTCCACAAGAAAGATATGGGGATTCTTCGTTCATTATTTCCGTCAGTCTTGATTTATTTTAACGTCAAAGAATACATCAAAATCTACATTAAGATCTGTATTTAGTAATCTCAACAGATATTCTACGCAGAACTGCTCGTGTTTGGAAAAGTTGTTTTGAAACCCTCACATGTTCAACTAGTACGGATTTACACTATTATTATTGGTTGTTGTCACAACCAGATACGGTGGACATGCTTTTTGCGTGCAAATCACCTTATTCACCGCAACGATAAAACCACTCTTCACGTTTTGGCCATGTTAATGTCCAACTAACAAGCATTTTTTGAGCAATACTTCACATCTGTCGTGGGATTAAACCTGAATTTCAGATTTCCATGTCAGTAAACCATACTCACAAATACAAACAATCAGTTTTTAAGATATGATCTTTAATTTTTTATTTTTGGAACTGTGACTTCGAAAAGTTCGCGTGCGTCCGTTAAACAAGTTGATCTCGAATAACTCCAGATTGGGATGTAATAACGTGGTCGTCTCTTATGGGAAGGTGGTGTTCCTGATATCTTTAAACGTTTTTATGTTTATATGTTAATATTTAATTATAATATTGTCAATATTATTTTATATTTATTTTTCATCTGGAAAAATTAAATTCACTGTTAAAATAGTCATTATTCGCTGTAGTGCAACAGAAATTAAAAGATTCGTTCAATTATTACTTTTCTCTATTTTTAAATAAGGTTTTGGCTTCAATAGAATATTCTATGAGGGTTAATTATAGTAGAAGAAATACCTCAAAGGTTAGGTGGATTGGTAATTGTTTGTTTGACTTAGACACTTTCATGAAAAGAACTAGGTTTAATCCTTGAGGGTATGTCTGTTGCAAGGTAGTAGTTTAATCTGCGTTTGAGACATAAGATGATGATATAATTTCGATAATTTCGATCGGTAGTCTCCCTCACGCTTGGTCATCAACAACGAGGTGGTCTCCCTCATGCCTCGTCATCAACAACGAGGTGGTCTCCCTCACGCCACGTCATCAACAACGAGGTGGTACTTGTTGGGAGTAACCCTTGTGATTTGAACCCTACACTTAGGAGTTACTAAGAATAGTGTCGATGTAACCAACTCTCTTATTATCAAAAAAAAAAAACATTTAGTGGAAGATATAGTTTTAACAATAATAATAAATAATAAATGAGTTTTAAATGTAATTAGTTTTTTAAATTTAATTTATTTTGTTAAAAATAAAATATTATATTAAAAATATGTTTTTATAAGAATAATTTTTTTAAACTTAATTATATATATACAAATTTATTATTAACCATGTATCATTTGACAAAAATAAGACCTTGGTTTCCTCTACTAAAACTTAGAATTTAATTGGTTGAGCTAATTCATCTAAGAATTACCAAAAAAAAAATGTTTATTTATTTTAATAAGCTATGGCTTCTATTAGGGTCACTTTCATCACATACCAAAATATTATATTTGGTGTTAGGTTAATTAAACTCTATTCAATGTGTCTTTTTCTTACAGATATTTTTTTGATTTAAAAAGCATTATATTAAATAATTAATAGAATATATTTTTACAAACAAAAAAATAGGTTGATAAACACGTCACGTGGTCAATGACATCAACAAGAAAACTATTTTTGGAAAAACAACGTGGAAAACCAAGAAACCAACTAACAACTAATCAAAACTATCTTATAAAATTGATGAAAAAACACTATCAACTAGCTAACAAAACTATTACATAATTAAAATGATGATTTACTACATGCCATAAGAGCAAAAGCAAAAAAATACGAAATCCTCACAATGGTGAAGAATCATTACACAAGTTTAACCACCAGTGTGACCAAATCCCACTCAATATTATCATTAAGAGACTTTGTTGAACCCTATCCCTACCTAGAAGAAGAAGTATTGGGAACATCTTCCCAGTTGTGGATAAACGAATCCTCATTAGTAGCAAACACTAGAGCATCCAACTTGACCCAAGCATCGAGTTGAGGAACCAGGTAAGAGAGGAGTAGAGTCAACTCTATAAGGGGGGTGACCTTGAGTTAGGGTAGGAGTGTGATTTGGGATTGAGCAATGATGTTTCCTGGACCTGGATCGACTTTAATGATAATGTTGCTCAAGAGGAACCCAATTGACCATGCACAAAATGTTCCTCCAATTATCAATAAGCTCTCGAAGATGAGAGAGCTCTATAGTCACCTTACTAACATGAACCACAATCTAAAAATACACATAAAAAGTAATATTAGATTTCTCAAAATTAGATATGTGAAGAGAAGAATAACAGTTACCAAAGATACAATCATTTCTAGCTTTCCATATGTTGTATAAGGCCACCATACAAAACAAGTGCCACACTTCAAAGAATATAGTTGGCAAGTGTGGGAGGTCTCCTCGAAGAATATGCTTCCACTCAAGCATGGCATATGAATAGGGTCTAAAAAAGTAAAAAGGTCACTCCCAAAGGGAATGAGCATGATCACAAAACTAGAAAATATGGTTATAGTCCTTAGACTAAAGATGAAAAGGGCAAAAAGGGCTAGGGATGCCTAAATGTCGAAGATGATCCCCAATAGAAAGCTCTTGGTGAAGAATACTCTAGGTAAAATAAGAAATATTAAGCTCAAATAAAGGAGCTCAAATGGTCTAGAACCTGTGCATCCAAATAGGCTAAGGGTAAGAGACATTCCACCGTTGATTGAGCTTATCAATCATGGGGAGGCAAGGACAGAGTCATCCATACCCTAAATGGGCCTTGTAATTTCAAAAAGGAGTATTTGGATACCACTTCCTATCCTTCCACCAAGGTCATTGCAAAAATACAAAAAAATATGAAATATAGAGTCATGGAGAGCAGCCTTGACGACCTCAAACATGTCCTTATTAGAGTGCTTGAGCCCAAGGGATCTAATCCCTAGTAGAATAAGAAGAAATTAGTGATGCACCACACACCTTCGCAAAAAAAATCTAAGCGTTTGAACTCAAGGAACCTAAACAATTAGAGAACCCTAGTAGGTTATGATAGGTGACCACCAAACATTCATCTATTTAATGGAGAGGTCATGCCAAAATATCTGACTATTCCATCTTAGTCAAGGCTTAACACTCTCCCAAAATTTCCAAATGGTCTTGATAACAAAGGATCCTATCACTTTGATAGACATAGGAGCAATAAGGAGGGAAGGTAAACCATTCCCCTCCAAATATTACAACAAAAAGGGGAACCTTTGTAGATACAGTTATAAATGAGAATTTTCTTCGCCTCACTACCCGCAAGAGCTCTAATAACCCACTTAACATAGAGGGCCCAACCTTGATGCTAAATATTATGAATTCAAAGCCCACCATGGCTTCTGGGGAGACAACAATACTCCTAGGCAACATGGTGAAATCTTGAACCATTAATAGAAGAGGACGATAAAAAGTCATGTAGAATCTTATCAAGCTTCTTATAGTAGTTTTTGAAGAGCAAAGAAACCCCAATAAACTAAATCTAGAAAAGTAGTAAATACATAATCAAAAAATGAAGATAACAGATGCACACAACACAATATTTCACTTGGGAAAAAACTTATGAGAAAAAAACCCAACACAATAACATCACCTTATTGCATAAACTTAGCCATCTCCGATACAACAATGTTCATCTTCTCTTTGCACAAACCTTGATGCAAGTGCAATTCAAATAACAACACAAGAACACATTTTACAATACCATGGGCATAAAACCATGGGTTGACATATCATAACCCAAAATGATCCATATGGGTCTAAAAATAGCTTAAAAACCCTAAATTTTACATGGAGTGTCCCGTACCTTTTAGAGTTAACCTCACCAGAATAACATGTAAAATATGCAACATATTTCCAACATTCTCCCACTTGTTGAATACTTTCCATTGGGGCAAAATTTTTTATTGTCAACTATCAAGGGCAACCATGCCCATAGATATTCTACACCAAGAAATTTTTAAGCATGTACAATCTTTGTTAATGAATCAATAGCATTATTTTCTATATCAAATTTTTCCAACATCCTCTGATTTCCTTCAACCATCTCTCTCACAAAATGGTACTTGATATCAATATGTTTTGATTTATCATGTAAACTAGGATTGTTGGCTAAAAATATTGCACTCTAATTTTCATTGTCAATTTTCACAACCTTCTTCTTAAGACCAAATGTTTAACACAACACCTATAGCCAAACTTCTTCTTTTTAGGCATGAATTTTTACAATGTACTCTACATCTATTATGGATAAAGCAACCACTGATTTCTTTTTACTCATCCAATTTATTACCCATCAAAATAGTCTAAACACATAAGCACTCATGGATATCTTCTCAAGATCTCCAGACTAGTCAACATTCACAAAACCTCATAGATTTACAATCATACTATCTCTATATTTTTATTGGTAGGAAATAGAGTATTTTGAAGTTCCATGCAAATATCTAAATATTGTATTCACAATAGTCCAATGTTCCTTTCTTAGATTGGACATATATCTGCTAACTACTCACACTACGTGTGCAATATCAGGTTTAGTATAGACCATTGCATACATCAGGCTACCAACAACACTAGAATAAGGAACATGATGTATTTCTTAAATTCCCTCATCTATTTTAGGACACTATTCAACAAATAACTTTTGACCAACATGATATGGAGTACATACTCATTTACAATCATGCATCCTAAACCTTTGTAGTATCAAATCAACATAATTGAGACTTTAGTAACTTTATCATCTCCTTATTGTTACCAATTAACAACATATAATCCACATACAAAATATTGATTATAAAATTTTCACCTTCTTGTTTAAAATACATACACAAACCTGCTTTGTTTTTCTAAGCCCAAGTGTCAAAACAAACCTATCAATTTTTGGTTCCACATTCTTGGAGATTGCTTCAAGCCATATAGGGACTTTTTCAACTTGCATACCAAATTCTCCCTACCTTTTACCCTAAAGAATTATGTTTATGACACATATATGTCTTCATCAAGTTCACCATGTAGAAATATTATCTTTAAATTCATCTGTTCTATTTCAAGATAAAAAGTAGCAAAAATAGCCAAAAAAAATATAGTTAAAGTTAGTTTAATAGTAGGAGAAAAAATCCCACCAAAGTCAATTCCCTCGACTTGAGAAAATCCTTTTGCTACAAGGCGAGCCTTGTACTTCTCCAACTTTCCTTCTACATTGTACTTCTTCTTAAATACCCACTTACAAAAAATAGGTTTTCTTCCATAGGGTAATTTCACCAAATCCCACATGTTATTTTATCCAAGGACTCCATTCTTCCTCTAGAGCCCTTTTCCAAGACTTATTCTCAATTTATTGAAGTGCCTCCTTTAGAGTCTTGGGTTCTTCACTAGTAACTGATATATTAAATGTAGAAAAAATATTTGAAGGGCTATACCTTTACGGGAGTCTTCTCACTCAATCCGATCTCCTTAAACCTGGAGTTCTAGGTTATGCATCTTTAGGTTCCTCCTCACATTTCTCTAAATTTTCCTTTTTAGACTGTCTTTGTAGTTCACATTCTTTTGTAGCACCAAGTTCTACCACAAGTTCTTTCTCTTGTTCTAATTTTAATTGAACTATTTCAGGTTCTTTGATTGGTTGTATTTCATATTTTGGAACCCCTTTTGTTTCTCTAAAGATCACATTATTATTGTAAGCAATCGTCTGTGTTTTAGGGTTCCACAACTTATATCCTTTAACACTAGTACTATAACCCACAGATATGCATTTTTTTTATATTTATAGTCTAGCTTAGTCCTTTTATATTTTGGGACATACATATAAGCATCACAAAAAAATATCTTATATGATTGATGTTTTCTTACCAATCCACACTTCATGTGGAGTCTTTTCCACCAGAGCTAAGGTAGGAGATATATTGATGAGGTAACAGGCAGTTAACACGACTTCTGCACAAAATTTCCTTTATAACCCTGCACCACTTAGCATGCTCTTGGCCTTATCCATAAATGTCTTCTTCATCCATTTTGCAACTTCATTTTGTTGTAGAGTACATGAAGTTTTTTTCTATCTTTCTATTCCACAATCCTTGCAAAACTGCTCAAATTCATTAGAGCAATACTGACTACCATTATAACTTCTCAAAACATTTCTTTTTATATATCTGATTTTCTACAAGAGCCTTAAACTCTTTAAATTTATTGAAAACATTAGATTTGTTTTGTAAAAAATATACCTAGGTCTTTCTTGAAAAGTCATCTATAAATGTAACAAAATAGATAAATTTACCTAATGATGGTACTTTTGTAGGTCCAAACACATCACTGTAAACTAGATGAAAAATTCCTCTAGATATTGTAGCACTGCTACAAAACTTGACTTGAGTTTGCTTTCAAAAAGCACAGTGCTCACAAAAATCAAAATTTAATGGGTAATCAAAAATTAATTCAGCCCTACCTTTTACTTTTAATGCTCAAAGGCCTTTTTCACCAATATGCCCCATGCGTTGATGCCATAATATTATATTTGATATAGGAATACTCGAAGCTACTTCTCCCATATTATTATTCTCTACAATTGAAGAGTTATTGCAATTAATACTTATAGTGCTAGCCTCAATTCTGAATAAAGTTCCTGTACAAACTCCCCTTGCCAACACCATGACTCCACAAACCATATTCCAACTATATTTATTGACTACCATAGTCATGACTGTGTCATTCATATTACTCACAAATATTAGATTCCTTGCCAAACTTGGAATATGCAACACATCAAGAAGGTTTTGAATTCTTTCATCTTTTAACCTCAACTTGACTCTTCCTCAACCTATTATTTTATATGTTGAATTGTCTCCCAAGAATACTTCACCTCCATTTATCTTTTCATATTCATATAACCCCTCCCTATGAGGAGTCATATGAAAGGAAGCACCTAAGTCAATCAACCATGAGTCATGAAATTCACTTATGCATGCTACAACTAAGAATAAGCCCCTTGAATCTTCATTTGTGGTGTTTGTTTCTACAAAATTTCCTTCATTAGATGATCAACTATTATCATCCTTTTTAAATTTGTAGTCTCTTTTATAATGCCTTGTTTTACCATACTTCCAACATTTCCTATTTTCTAGAGCAATAGATTTACCCCTAAATTTTGATTTTCTTTCTCTTGATTTCCTTTTGTTTCTTTCTTGAAAATGACCTCTGACAACCAAGGCATCCTTTTGATGATAATCCTCAGAATATTTTTGTTTCATTTCCTCAAATAGAAATGTTCCTACTATATCCTATACATTCAGTGTAGAAGTAGTATTGGTGATTGCCATAGCTAGGTTATCCTAGGAATCAGGTAATGAACAAAGTAAAGGAATACACTTTTAATCTTAATTAATTTTTATTTCAATAGATTTTAATTGACTTACCATAGTGTTAAAAGCATTTATATGTTCATCCAAAAAGTCATCGTCATTCATTCGAGGTGAATACAACTTCTTCCATAGAAAGTTTATTTATTTGTGATTTTATCTTATACAAAGTTCCTAGCTTATCACATAATAACTTTTCCATGGTCTTTGTTGCTACATTCAATAATACCAAATCAAATAAACACAATTTGATGGAGCTATTTGCATTCCTATTGATTTTTAGCCAATCCTAATCTACCATTGATGTTAGTTTTATCCCCAAGAGCATAATCCATTGGTCTTTATCAACCAATAAATCCTCCATCTTGAGTTTTCATAACTCAAAATTATGTCCATTGAAATTTTTAATCTCTACCCATGTGCTTCTTGTTTTTTTTCTTTTCCTAGATTCTTCTGTGTACGACTCCCACTCAAGAATTAATTTATTACTCCTTGAACAAATCTAAAACCTAGCTCTAATACCTAATGAAGATAAAAAGAGCCTCAATAAACTAAATCTAGAAAAATAGCAAATACAAAATCAAAAGAAGAATATAACAAATACATAACACAATATTTCACTTGGGAAAACCCTTACAAGAAAAAACTTAGCATAGTAATATCTTCTTGTTGCATAAACTTAACCATATCCAGTACAATAATGTGCATCTTCTCTTTACACACACCCTAATGCAAGTGCAATTTAAATAACAACACAAGAAAATTTTTTACAATACCATGGGTTGAGATATCGTAACCCAAAATGGCCCATATGGATCTAAAAATAGCTTAAAAACCCTAAATTTTACATGGAGAGTATTCAATACCTTTTAGAGTTAACCCCATAATAATAACATGGAAAATTTTCAATATATTTCCAATAGTTTTTCGATGAAACCCAATAGGAAGAATAATAAACATGGATGAGCACAAGGAATCTTGAGCAAATTTAGAATTTACCAACAAAAGAGAGCTTCTTGGTGGACCAATAGGTAAGTTTCTTTTCCACCCTATTAATGAAATAATTCCACAACTTTGTTGCTAAAATATTAAAGGCAAAAAGAATTTTTATAAAGTAAAATATTTTCCCCTCCTATATGATCCTCCATGAATATTGACTAAGCCAGTAGAGTATTGGATCAATAGATTACCTATAACATCGAGTCTTTCTCCATTGAATGGAGGAACTAGAATCTAGACAAAAAGTGTCCAAGCAGGAAAGCACCTGCTGAATAACACCTTCATCCTCAATAAGTGTGAGGAAATAATCATCAACAAAATGACTATTGATAAATTGAGACTCACCTATAGGGAGATAAATTCATTGAATAGAACCTTGAGCAATATTGTGAGACAATAAATAGACAAACCCCTTAGTGGAAAGGACATACAGGGATAATGCAAATGGGAAGCCCTATCGAATGGAATGAAAGAGCCCAATGGATGAGGACTTATGCTTGGTAATGGATAAAATAGCCAAAGCCTCAATGAACAACATCTCCTTCAAGCTAATGAAGGAGGACCCAAAACCAAGAGCTTTGTTAGGATGAACAAACAATTCATCATGTCATAGGTTTTCTAAAAGTCAATTTTGATAAATAGGGATTGTTGGTTGGAATTACGAGCCCACTCCATGCCTACCTAGACAACAATAATATTTTCAAGGATGAACCTACCTTGAATAAAGCCAATTTTCTCTAGATGTACGATTATGGGAATGAAATGTTGGATGCGGAAATCTAAGGCTTTGGCGATGACCTTATAGAAAATATTAAGGTGATTAATAGGCCTCCAATTATTGATTATTTCTAGATCACTAGATTTGGAGATAAATTTAATAATCTCTTGATTAATAATAGGGCCCAGAGAACTACTAAAGAAGACATGTTGATACAATTTGAAAATATCAAGTCAATAGTGTCCCAAAGGGACTTGTAGAACTCATAGGGGAAGCCATCAAGACTAGGATATCTATTATCAACCATCTAGGAAAGTGCTTCCTCCAGATCCTTAAAAGAGAGCACCTTTTCATATGTAGCTCTTTGAGACTTAGAAAACTACACCATGACAATAGAAAGGTAGGAGTTAAGAGCCTCGTCACATTGAGAGGAGCGAGGTTGAGTTGCAAACATAGTCTAGTAATGTTCTTCAAAAATAAAGAGAATACAAGGAAACTCATAACCTCTCAATTAATGCTAAGGATTTTAATACTCAAAAATTGATTGTGAGGACCTAGGCATTCAAATAAATCCTTGGTTACCCTATCAACAATTTTAAGCTAGTGCAACCTCACCTTGATCTATGTTCCTCTAGCATCCTAGTGCTCTTCCATTAGAATCTAGTGTTTAATAGTCATTGGACTATAGCTGAGTTGAGGCCACCTCTAACTCTCCCTTGAGAGTAGCATTGGAGTGGTGATGATGTTTGGTAATCCTACACCCTAGCAAGCATAGGAAGTGGGTAGTGCATTTGATAGTAGTGTTCCACCAATCAATCCAAAGAGAGGCCCCTTTCAATCTAGGGACTAGGTTCCAAATTATAATGGCATAGGCTCTCAACATGGGATGGTGTAGAATATAAGTATTAATGTAGAATTGTGATTGAGAAAGAGAAGCATGGGTGGAATAAACCAATATAGAGAAGGAAATGAAGAGTGGTTAGAAAAAAATATTAGGATGGACAGAGAAATGGGAAAGATGATGAGGGCTTATCAAAGGAGAAATTATTAGGATCTAAGAGCATGGTTTTATCCAATATTTTTAGCATATGACTCTTGCCCTATTGGTTGTTAGACCAAGTGAACTAGAAATTAGTAGGGAATACAAAGGATAAGGAGAAACTATTGGGATTAGAGAGTGCCAACTTTTATTTCATGAAAATCTATGCTTCTCTTTCCTTGGTGGCCTATCGAATGGAAAGAAGACCCACCTTGTCTTGCAAGAATTCAATCATATTAAAGTTGCCATAGAGCAACCAAAAAATAATGAGAGAGTGATGCATGTTACCAAAGCATATAATGGTCATTCACATCACTAGATGCATAGATATTGAGCACACCAAGGAGATGGCCATCAATATCCATCACAATCTAGACAACATGATTGGAAGAGTCACATCCCCAAGAGATCAGCTTGGAATGGTAGGTTTCTGAAAGACAGATGACATCCCTCCTTCGCTTATGTTATGAATAGTATGAAATGTGTGACCCTAAGGCCAGAGAAAGGAGCAAGTACTTGAAAGAAGTAAGTTAGTGAATTTAACTTCCAGAAGGCATAAAATATCATTATTGTTGAATCTAATATTAAATTCATCTAGACCCTAACGTACAATGTACATACATATAGGATTTATTAAATTCCTAACATTCTAGGGCTCACAATTCATGAGTCACAATAAATGAGCATATTTCCTTTGATAACCTCAGAGTCCTCAAAATATACTAAATATTCAAATATTTTTGTGAGAAACCTACTATGGTTTTCTTGAAAAAAAATTATCTATCTTCACTTTTCCAAAGGATACCCAAGGACTCCATAGCTAGACTATGAGGGTGATGAGGGTTCCATGAATGAACTTTTCTAGATGGACTAGGAGGAGAGATTGGGTGTTTTCTTAAGGGGATGGACTCTGACATAGCTGATTACTGAGCCATTTGGGAGCCTTGAGGGGTTGGGGAGACATGTTGGGTACTAAAATTATAGGTACCAACAAGAGGAGAAATATAAGTTCCTTTTGTAGTAACTACATTAGAGCTCCTTAGTTGAGAGTCTGGTTGAGACTCCTTTTTACTAGCTCCCATAGAAGGTTATGGTCATTTGCCTTTATCATTTTTTCTTGTGACAAACATCCATTCCTTCCCTACATTAGTGGGAGGAGTATATTGAACTATGACCGAAGGCATTGATGATTCTACTGGAGCTTAATTTTTTCTCCATAAGAGGGTAATATTTTATATTTTAAGTTGTAGGCTAACAATGATAGCAAGTGTTGGAGAGATTTATAAAGACCACCCACTATTGAAAACAGGTCTCACCAACCTAAATATCAATAAAGTTCTTGAGGTCATTCGAGAAATCAAATTCAATACATATGTTGGACATTTTGAATCTATAAGCTAAGATTTGTCATTGATGTCAAAATGATCTATGTAAGTAAGCACTATGTTTGTGTTTCACAAAGAGCTTCATGACAAGCAAATGTTTTTTATCAAAGGTTCAAGAAGGGATGCATGACATTTGGTTCCAAAAGGAGCTTCAAGGGAAGCTTTGAAAAATGTTTTTATTTAAAACCATGGATGGTAGATTTGAAATGGATTTTTCTTAAAACCCAATTTGGCTTTTCATTTCATCGAAAAAGGTGCCCCGGTGATGGAGATATTTAATTTTAAATATTTATTTTAAATTTTAAAATTAAAATTAAAAGTTTATCCATCGATGTCATGAAGGAAGTTTTAAAAAGGCTGACGTTTCCAAAGCAAAGGGAAGGCATATAAATATGCCATCAAAATTTTAATTCATTCATCCTTGCTTGTTGATATTTGCACTTGGTATTTGCGAAAAAAAAAGAGCTCGTGTTTTTCGTTTAAGTGACGCAACAAAAATTAAAGGGAGACAATAACAACTTCCCAAAACGCATTGGGAAACATCGCCTAGTGGTAGCTTGGATTGTGCAAAGGTGTTGGTGACAAGGAGGTTGTGCGTTCGATTCTCGCAAGCATCATTTTTGGCTTTGTTATATTTGAGTTGTGAATTATTTTTAATTGTGATTTTTGAAATTATTAGGAGTAATAAGGGTTTTTGATAAAGTTATTTTTAGTAAAATTTATTTTGAGTAAGGGTTTTCTTTTAAAAATATCTTTGGTGGATGTTAAAATAAAGTAGGAGTAATAAGGTGTTATTTGGATATTATTGTTGTGTTATTACTCAAGATCTCTAACCCTTGTTAAGAGTTGAAAAAGAAAGTGTATTGAGTGTGACACATTTAGCGGAAAACTCATAAGGCATCAAAAAGGTATGAGTACTAATCTCCATTGATTTTATTTGGGTGGTTGATTTTTGAAATATCATTGGAGTGAAAAGGATTGATTGTGGTTTCCTTTTCGAAAGTGGTTGAGTTAATGCTTCAAGGTTTTCTGGATTGTGAGTTGTGATTAAACCTTGTTTGATAAGCATTGTTGTTTAGACCAGTAGTTGAGTGAAGTACTTTGAGTTTATTCTTCAAGGTTTTTTGAGTTGAGAGTTGTGATTAAAACCTTGTCTTATTAGCATTGTTGTTGAAACCAATGGGTGATGCAAAGAACTTGAACTTGAGTTAGAAAAGAACATGAGTATCAGTGTTATGTAATATTTGTTGTTGAGCATTGTTGGAAACATTTTGAGTTAGTTGATTCATGCTTGGATTAGGGTTTTTGAGAAAGAGTTGTTTCTTGAAGTGATTGGTTGAGTAGAGTTGATTGAGCCTAGTCAAGTGGTTGCATGAACTGGTTGTTCAAGTTCCATGAAACAAACTATTCTATATTCCGATTGAGTTGAGATTGAGCCTTGAGAATAGAACATATTGAGTCTCTAACAATTCTCTTTATGCTTCTATGAGATTGAGTTAATAGTGAGTTGTGTTGAGATTGCTTTGAGTTGAGATTGAGATTTGAGTATAGAACATATTGAGTATCTAAAAATTCTCTTTATGCTTCTATGAGATTACTTTGAATTAATATTTGGATTTGAGTATAGAACATATTGAGTCTCTAACAATTCTCCTTATGCTTCTATGAGATTGAGTTGAGCTTTTGTTGAATTGATTTGAGGCAAGTCTTTGAGAAGCCTTGTGGACTATTTTTGTGTAAGATTTTTTGAAAGCTTGATATGTAGATCTAAGCAAGTCCTAGAGAGGACTTATTGAGCATATTGGGACAAGTTTTGTGTGAGCTTGTTGAGCAGATTTGAGCAGTATTTGAGTGATCATATTGAACATATTTAAGCAGGTTATGAGTGAGCCTATTGAGCAGATTTGAGCAGGTTCTGAGTGAGCCTATTGAGAATATTTGAGCAGGTTTTGAGTGATCCTATTGAGAATATTTCAGTAGGTTCTGAGTGATCGTATTGATCATATTTGAGGAGGTTCTGAGTGAATATATTGATAGATATTTGGAGGTGATAGAGTACAGAGGATAGAGTCTCAATGGATAGAGATCTAGTAGCCAAGACAATTGAAGATAGATCTGAGTGAGCAGTCTTCAAGTGGAGAGAGATCCACCAGTCAGTGCAATAGAGAGACAAAGTCTTCTAGAAGAACACTAGCCAAATCAGAAGGGGAAAGATTTCTCCTATGGAAGAGATCCACGAACTTGAGATTTAGGGGATCAATATCTCCTTTGGACAGAGGTCCATAAATATTGTAATTGGGAAGGATTACCAAGAGAATTATTGAGAAAGTTTTAGCAAAATATTTTTTCCATGGAGTAGCCCGCATTAGGTGAACCACGCAAATTGTTGTGTCACTTTTGTGGATGGTGTTTTGTGCATTACTTTGATTACTTCTATTGATATTTCTATCTATACACTACATAATATTGAATTAAAAATAAAAGTAAAAAGTGGTCTTATATTGATCACTCCCCCCTCTCAGTATAAGCTTGTGTTCTTCAATTGTTATTAGAGCGGGTTCCTTCTGAAGAGTTTGACAACTTGAAGTAAAAGCGGTCTAAGAACACAATGGATCACAAGTATCAAAAGGATGGGTCCTTTAATTATGTAGTACCAGTATTTTTTGGAAGTGACTTCTTGTATTAGTGTATGCTGATGAGATTTCACCTTATGGCACTTGGAAATGAAGTTTGGGATGCAGTGGAACTTGGATATGATTCTACAGTCAATACTCCTATAGATAAGGAAGGTAAGATTCTAATGCATGCAAATTCAAGAGTTATGAATGCAATCATAAAAGGATTTGGTAGATCAGAATCTATGAAGGTTATGGATTGTAAAACAAAAAACGCTATGTGGGATCTACTACATGACATATATGAGGATGATAAATGTGTCAGGAAAGCTAAGATAAAAATTCTCAAAGGAGAATTTGAGAACTTAAAAATGAGATATGATGAAAATATTCGTGATTATCTCAATAATATTGATGAACTTGTACATGAGATGAGAGGTCTTGGAATGAAGGTTGATGAATCGATGCTTGTGATAAGATCTTGAGAACTCTTCCAAAAAGGTATAGTGAAAAGGTTTACTGCTATAGAAACATCAATTGATAGTGATTATTTGACAAGGAATTATTTTCTTGGCATGCTTACTACTTTTGAGATAAAAATAAAAGATCCTATTCCTCCAAAAGAAGCTGCATTCAAAGTGGAAAAAAGGAAAAAGGGTAAAAATATAGAATCAAGTAGTGAGTCATCTAGTGATGAAGAAGCTAACTATGGTATAAGAGATAAAGGTTCTAAAATATTCATAGATGCAAGATCTATTAAGTGCTTCAATAGTGGAAAGTATGGACACTATGCGATAGAGTGCAAAGAGCCAAAGTACAATAGTGATGAAGAAAATTAGGATCACAAGTATAGAAAATCAAAAAGACATAGGTACAAAAAGAAAGGCAAGGATGGACAAAGCAGACAAGGAAAGAAGTTCTTTCTCAGGCAAAAGAAAAGCTACTGTGCAAATAATGCAAGTAAGTACTCAAATGATAGTGATGCTAGTTTTTTAGACAATGATAGAGATGAAGTCCTATTTATGGTTAGAGAGAAAAGGACTCTAGTTATTCTCAAGTGTTTTAGATCTAGTAAATTTGGACATCTTGAAGATAATTGCACTAGGGATGACTATAGTTTCAGTGATTATGGTTTTGAAGATGCACTTGAAAGACCAGATGAGAATCTTCTAATGGAATTAGAAGATTTGTAAGTGATCCTATAGAATACAAGCCAAAAGGAAGTAAATATAGAAATAATGCACAAAGAAGATATAGATGGAACAACAATCAAAACATGAGATCAATGAGGTCTAGGTAAGGAAGCTTCAATGGGATATGCTTATCATGTCATAGGTTTAGGCACATGGCTTCACAGTGCAGGTCATACAAAAGACATGAATATGGGAAATGACAACTTTTCCATGGGTATTACTACTCATGCAATGAGTTTGGTCACAAGGCAATGAATTACAAGGTTCATGGTAGAAGAGGATATGGCTTCACTAGGAGATATACTAAGATATTTGCACTTCCAAAGAATAATAACATTAAGTTTTATAAGTGCAATAATGATGGTCACATAGCAATATGGTGTAGATCAAATATTTCAGAAGCAGACATGAACAAGAATAGGAATATGGATGATAATAAGAACAAGAACAATAATAGAAACAAGAACATGGATGAGAACAAGAACATGAACAAGAATAGAAGTGATGATAGGAACATGGATGATGACTTGGTAAGAAATAGTGAGAGGATTCAGAAAACTCATAAAGGAAGAGAGAAATGTAAAGGTAAAGAGTAGTGCTTTCGGGGAGTAGAAATACTTCCACCCCAAAATTAACCACCTCATGCGAAGGTGGGGGAGGGGTTAAGCTAAGAGGCTCATTCTTAGCCCTGAGCCCCAAAGGTGACCCTTTGCCATTGATGACAAAGGGGGATAGATTTTTTTATATTGAGGAGAGTTTTTGATATAGGGAGAGATTTGATATTTGAGAAAGCTTTGAGCCAGGGAGAGCAAAGTCCCAGGGGGAGAAGAAAAGAAGGTTAGATTTTAGTAAAAGGATATGGGTTGCCATCAATGACAAAGGGGGAGATTATTGGACATTTTGATTCCCTAAGCTAAGAGTTTTTATTGATGTCAAAATGATCTATGTAAGTAAGCACTATGTTTGTGTTTCACAAAGAGCTTCATGAGAAGTAAAGGTTTTTGATCAAAGGTTCAAGAAGGGATGCATGGCATTTGGTTCCAAAAGGAGCTTCAAGGGAAGATTTGAAAATTTATTTTTATTTAAAAATATGGATGGCAGATTTGAAATGGGTTTTTCTTAAAACCCACGTTGGATTTTCATTTCATCAAAAAAGGTGGCCTGATGATGGAGATATTTAATTTTAAAGATTTAGTTTAAATTTTAAAATTAAAATTAAAAGTTTGTCCGTTGACATCATGAAGGAAGTTTCAAAAAGGCCAAAATTTCTAAAGAAAAGGGAAGGCATATAAATATGCCATTAAATTTTTTAATTCATTCATCCTTGCTCATTGATATTTGTGCTTGGTATTTGCGAAGAAAAATAGCTCGTGCTTTTCGTTTAAGTGATGTAGCGAACATTAAAGGGAGATAGTGACCACTTCCCAAAATGCATTGGGCAACATGGCCTAGTGGCATCTTGGATTGTGCAAAGGTATTGGTGACAAGGAGGCTATGTGTTTGATTCCCACAAGCATTGTTTTTGGCTTTGTTCAATTGAGGTGCCCAAGGCACAACTTTTCTCTTGGTGGAAGAGGGTGAAGGATAAGAAGCCGGTGGCAGTTCTTTTTCATCGAGCCCATAACTTGTGTGACAACTTGGCCACAGCTAGGGCATTCACATTGGGGCAATACGAGGGTTTGATTCCCCTCGAGGCAGGTATTAAGGTTTTTATTAATATTTTGTTTGGATTGCCTAAGGTGGAGTGATAAGGGGTAAATGTGCTTCGTTAGTTGATTTTTTGAGTTACCCTAGAGAATAAGGTCATGGTGGTTTTTTGAGTTGTGAATTATTTTTAATTGTGAATTTTGAAATTTTTAGGAGTAATAAGGGTTTTTGATAAAGATATTTTTAGTGAAATTTATTTTGAGTAAGGTTTTTATTTTAAAAATAACTTTGGTGGATGTTAAAATAAAGTAGGAGTAATAAGGTGTTATTTGGATATTATTGTTGTGTTATTAGTCAATGTCTCTAACCCTTGTTAAGAGTTGAAAAATAAAGTGTGTTGAGTGTGACAGATTTATTGGACAACTCATAAGGCATAAAAATGGTATGATTAATACTCTCCATTCATTTTATTTGGGTGGTTGATTTTTGAAATATCATTGGAGTGAAAATTATTGATTATGGTTTCTTTTTTTAAAGTGATTGAGTTAATGCTTCAAGGTTTTTTGGATTATGAGTTGTGATTAAACCTTGTTTGATAAGCATTGTTGTTTAGACATTGGTTGAGTGAAGTACTTTGATTTTATGCTTCAAGGTTTTCCGAATTGAGAGTTGTGATTAAAACCTTGCCTTATTAGCATTGTTGTTGAAACCAATGGGTGATGAAAAGAACTTGAACTTGAGTTAGAAAATAACATGAGTATCATTGTTATGTAAGATTTGTTTTTGAGTATTGTTGGAAAAATTTTGAGTTAGTTGATTCATGCTTGGACTAGGGTTTGTGAGAAAGAGTTGTTTCTTGAAGTGATTGGTTGAGTAGAGTTGATTGAGCCTAGTCAAGTGGTTGCATGAAGTGGTTGTTCAAGTTCCATGAAACAAACTATTCTATATTCTGATTGAGTTGATATTTAGCCTTGAGAATAGAACATATTGAGTATGACAATTTTCTTTATGCTTCTATGAGATTTAGTTAAGATTGAGCTAAGTTGAGATTGGGATTTGAGTATAGAACATATTGAGTCTCTAACAATTATCTTTATGCTTCTATGAGATTGCTTTGAATTAAGATTGGGATTTGAGTATAGAACATATTGAGTCTCTAAAAATTCTCTTTATGCTTCTATGAGATCGAGTTCATATTTTGTTGAGCTTATTTGAGGTAAGTCTTTAAGAAGGCTTGTAGACTATTTTTGTGTAATATTTTGTGAAATATTGCTATGCAGATCTAAGCAAGTCCTAGAGAGGACTTATTGAGAAGATTGGGACAAGTTTTGTGTGATCTTGTTGAGCATATTTGAGCAAGTTTTGAGTGAGACTATTGAGCATATTTGAGCAAGTTTTGAGTGAGACTATTGAGCATATTTAAGCAGGTTATGAGTGAACCTATTGAGAATATTTGAGAAGGTTATGAGTGAACCTATTGAGAATATTTGAGCAGGTTATGAGTGAACCTATTGAGTATATTTGAGCAGGTTCTGAGTGAGCCTATTGAAAAGATTTAAGCCAATTTTGAGTCAGCCTATTGAGCATATTTGAGGAGGTTCCGAGTGAATCTATTGATAGAGATTTGGAGGTGACAGAGTACAGAGGATATATTCTTAGTGGATAGATATATAGCATCCAAGACAATTGAAGATAGATCTAAGTGAGGAGTCTTCAAGTGGAGAGAGATCCACCAGTTAGTGCAACAGAGAGACAAAGTCTTCTATAAGATCACTAGCCAGAGAAGAAGGGGAAAGAGTTATCCTATGGAAGAGATCCATGAACTTGATATTTAGGGGATCAACATATCCTTTGGACATAGGTCCATAAACATTGTAATTGGGAAATATTCCCAAGAGATTTATTGAGAAATTTTTAGCAAAATATTTTCTCCGTGGAGTAGCTTGCATTGGGTGAACCACGTAAATTGTTGTGTCACTTTTGTGGATGGTGTTTTGTGCATTGTTTTTATTACTGCTATTGATACTACTATCTATACACTACATAATATTGAATTGAAAAGAAAATTAAAAAGTGGTCTTATACTATTCACCCCCCTCTCAATATAAGCTTGTGTTCTTCAATAGACACATTTATAAGGCCACACAACATAGAATTTTTTTGGCTCCATGCACATATAATTTATAATGGGTGTGATAAGCTATGATAGGAATGACCAAAGGGGCAGGGGAAGACCTAGAAATTCCACCCAAAAAAGGACATGTAGAGAAATGTTGATAGAGATTATAAAATTTTAATGTCAGGGATAAAGAACTAAAAGTGTATTTCTAATATAACAAGGGCCTTTGCTCATAACTACAATTACATACTATGGTTCAAAAAACTAGAAATGAAATAAGCCTTTAGTAAGGTTTTGAATGTAGTCAACTTTTATGTGATATAGCTGCCATACTTGATGAATCCAATGACAAATTTATGAGTCACTAGGAATCCTCCCCAAAAGATACCCAATGAGGGTGTGAATCTCAAGCCATTTTTAGGCTTTATCAAAATATTGCATGGGAAATACTATGTTTGGCACAAAGGATTTACCTTGTGGAAAATCCTTAGGATAATCTTCTTGGGTCTGTTGACTGGTGCCATGGCTCTGTGCAACTACACCTTCACTAAACATAGAAGTGATGGCCTAAGAAACAACCATAACAAGGGGAGAATTCTACCACCTTGGGATGTGAAGTAAGAGAACTTATATCCCTAATAGTATGGTAGTCAAAGAAAGAGCAAACATGCAACAACAACATGCAACCAAAAAAACTCTAATAGATTAAAAAAATATCCATCTCTTACAAATATTTTTACTTTATTTTTTTATAAAATATATCCTTATAGCACTTTGCTATGTTTTTGCAATCCACTTCTTAACATCATTTTTTTTAAATAAATAAAATATCATCTCGTCACTTGTATTCTAAAATTTGAATTTTTCCAAGATGAAGACCAACATTATGATGGGTTATATTTTTTGCTACTCAATTTCATTCTCTATAAATATTCTTACATTTACAAGATATTGCCTCGATAATAGATTATGAACATCAATAATCATATTATTTTTTATGCAATCCCCACATTTGATAGCATGGATGATAATTTGTGAATCTCCCTCAATTGAAATATATTTCTATCCTTTTTCAATTGCAATTTTAATCCCTGTAAGAAGGGTCATGTCATGTGCATAGTTATTATTTTATGTTCCATATGATTTTGAGTAAATGAGGATAACTTTTCATTCATTATTTTGAAAACACCACCTCCATCAACCTTTTCAAGATTTCCCTTATAAGCACCATAAACATTTATTTTGATAAACCTATTTTCTTGATATTTTTATTTTACCCTAGATCAAAGCAAGTCTTTTGTTTTGTTGCCATTATCATAGACAACACTTCCATGCATGTTCGAATATTGTAACCAAATTATCCCTTTTTTTATACACCTTCCCATGATGAGCACCATATCTAAAAATATTCAACAAGAGAGATAATAGTACAATTCCAAAAATGGGAATGACTTTGATATGTAATTTTTAAAATTCTATTATTCCTTTCAAGTCAAATTCTAACAAATAATAGTAGGATAAATCCTATATAGAAAATAATACTTTAGCTTTGAAATAATTAGTCCAAAAATATTATTAACTCTTTCAATGTTTATGGAGCTACCCAATATATTTTCATTTTTAGAAAGCAACCCCAAATTGTGTGAGCAAAGGGAAAATCAAGAAGTAAATGGTATGATGTTTCTAAATCCTTCTCATATAAGGGAAATCTAAAATGTCCATTATATCCTCTTCTTTGTAGAATTTTTCCTATAACAATTTTACTTTGAATTGCTAACCAATGAAATGTTGAGGCTTTAGGGAGAGCCTCTAGTGACCAAACATTTTTTAAGAAAAATATTTGGGAGTAGAAAATTTTTATTGCCCTAAATTCCCATATCCCAAATTGACTAAGTATATACTATCATTAAATATATTCCAAACCAAATCATACTATCATGATAAAATTGGTTAATAAAATTCTAAAACATCTTTTGAAGTTCATCTACAATTTGTTTTAGTTCCTCTCCATTGACTAGGTTACTAATAGAAATCCATGATCTAGAGTTATTGCTCACAATAATATAATTATTAACCATTGGACCTTTACAATCTAGACATGCTCAAGCCAATGGTTGCTATTTTGAATCAAATATAAGAGGATAAGGCTTCAACCAAGTATCAAAACAAAAAATTGCATAATTCCCCTCTTTGGTTGATCATCTAATATATTTCTTTATCAATTATAAACTATATGATATGGAGTTCCATGTGGGTGATCCTTTTGGGTAGGGTTTTTTTCCTAAATAAAATTATTGCATCAAAAGAACCTATATAATTTTGAATTAACATTATTTAAAATCTTTCCTTGATCTCTAAAGAATCTCCACCCAAGTTTTCCCCCTAACTCTAAATTCATAATTCTACAATTTTGCAAGCTTGCTCTTACAATATTGTTTACTTTGCAAATCTTATCCCACATAGAAAGATAAAACCTAATTTTTTTATCACATCCTTTCAAAATAATGCCTCTTTAAATTCTGTCAAATTTTAAATGCTATACCTACAAGCAATCTTGAAATATACACCATCTAAACAGAGATGGATTATAGTGTAGTCTTTTTGAGTTGTAACATTCCCACCATGGTAAAAGTTTACCTTTCCAATTTTCCAAATAAAATTTAATTCTATTTGAAAAATATATCTAAAGCTCCTTTTAATTTCCTTTATGAGACAAATGAATACCCAATTAGGTTGATATAATTTTTTAAATTTTAAATATTAAAATATCCATGTTAATTCATTGTATCTAGGGTAATGTTAATGAAAATACTAAATTTTGTAGTGTTAACCAATTGTCTAGTAGCCTTCTCATAGCATGATAATATTGATTTAAACTCCATAGTCTCACTGATTGAGGGATGTTCCAAAGGAAACGTATCATCAATACATTGAAAATGAAATTTTAATAGATCATTTTTTACAACCTGAATAACTTTGATTTTTCTTTCCCTTTATGCATTTAAGAAAGCTCTTCTTAATGGATCTGTAAGAATAATGAATATATATGGATGTAATGGATCACCTTGGTGGAGTCCCAATATGACTTAAAGTAATTAAGAGGAGAACAAATGATAAAAATAGAATATTTTTGAATACTATAAACATTTAATCGATTCACACTAATTGTAGTCAAAACCAAACTTTTTAAGAATATCAAGTAGAATAATAAAGGAAATCCTATTATATGATTTATTCATATCTAGATTTAT
Organism: Wollemia nobilis; assembly: GCA_028583015.1. Classification (NCBI taxonomy): domain Eukaryota; kingdom Viridiplantae; phylum Streptophyta; class Pinopsida; order Araucariales; family Araucariaceae; genus Wollemia; species Wollemia nobilis. Next base: position 583,943 of record JAQPPZ010000184.1, read on the forward strand.
AAGTATACCTAGTTTTTTCATGGAATGAAATCAACGTGTGGCCTCCCATCAAGCATTTGTTGACCATGAACAAAAATACTTTGTTCTTGTAACATAACATAATCTAGAATGCCTTTCAACTTAATTGCCATAATTTTTAAAACAATCTTATAAATCATATTGCAAAGACTTATTAGATGAAAATTATCAAAATACTTTGTCTTTTCTTTCTTGGAAATCAATTTAATAAAAGTGATATTGATCACTATTATGATAGCCTTCCTTTTCTAGGCCTCTTCAACCACAACCAACATATCACTCTTCAATAAATCCTAATTTTTTTGAAATATAATTACAAGAAATCAATAGTGCCTTATCAAGATGGAAAGAGAAAACAACTTTGTGTAGCTCCTCCATTGATATCTAATTCATTAAGTTTTTATTTGGTCCCTATGTGATAATTGATGGAGTGTTTTGTAAAATCCTATCTTGTGCCTCCTTATCTTGCCCAATATTTGAAAAAATAATTTTTAAATAATTGCTTCTTTCATTATATCTTCTTCTTCCTCAATAATTCCTCCATTTATAGTTAAAATATATTTGTTTTGAGAAAATGAGAAATTTTCTTTCATTGTAACATGATTTTTTTTTTTGTATATTTCTCTCCTTCCTTTAGCCATTTATCCATAGATTTTTTTTGGTAATATTAAAACAGAGAGGGTTTTATCGGGGTCCCACAACCACTACAGAAAAGGTCACAAGAGAAAAAAATAGAACAAAACCTCACCAGACAAAAATGAGGTAGACAAAAAAAACTGCTAACAACAAGTGCACAAGGCACCAAAGAAGGGAGAACTGAGATAGTTCTACACCAGCTTCTCCATACCCTGAGCAATAGAAGCAGCTAAACGTAAAATATTCTCAGACATATCCAACACCAATTTCAACGAACACCAAGTCTTTCTTTTATTAACATCAATAAGCTTTAAATCACAGAAAATAGAATGCTTGAGCTCCCTAGAGGCCTCCGGAGCATAGACCTCCTCCAATGATTTATCCATAGATTTTTTAAACCAATATAACACCTATTTTTTCAATGCATTATGATAATAGAAAATAAATTATTTTTCTTTGACATAAAAATCTTGGTCCATTCCATTGATCTCTATCATCTCTTGTAAACTTTTAATATTTGATTTAGTTTCCTTTTAAAAATTAAATGTTACTAATATTTTTGGGTTTTTGATCCAATCCTACTCATAATATTATATCTAAAGAAATTATATACTCTGTTTAAAATCATGTGTTGGATAACAAGAATCTATCAAATATTTTTTCTATATGAGTTTACGCACAACATCTATTAATCCATGTATATTTTAAACTTGAAGAACTAACATCTAAAAGGTCAATTCAATTGACAAATGAAGTGAGATATTGGATTTAATTAGACCATCTTAGAGTACACATTTCTTTTTGAAAGGAGATAGAACTGTGAAGTCCCTCCCAAGAATCCATAGATCACAATTATGAATCATCATTATATTTAACAAAAATATGCTAAGGTCCTTCTAAATTGTTCCACAAGGAGTAGCTATAGTTGGATCATATACATTTATAACCCAACATTGATGGTATGCTCTTCCCTACAAAATAGTACAACAACCTAATTACTTTTAATTTCTAAAAATCATCTATCTCATTTGTGTGTATCTCATATCATTGCAATACCACCTAAAGCTCCTATAGAATAAACTATTAGATAATCATCCATCTTTCAAATATTTTAAAAAGAATCCTTAGATTCCTCACTAATTTATTTTGTTTCTTGTATTAAATTAAACTCAGTACTATAACAATCCATTAATTCCTTAATAACTATTTTTTAGGGGTCTTATTCATACCCATAGTATTTCATGCTATCATTTGAATTATTAATTTTTATTTTTGTTCTTGGGTTTAGCCCCACTTCTTATTGACACCCATGATATTTTTATTTGGCTTCTTGAATTGGTATTCCTTTTAATATATTTTTCTCTTTGTTAATGCTTTGATGACCTTCTTCTCCTTTTTCTATTTCCACCAATAAATATATATATATATATATATATATATATATATATATATATATATATATATATTGGAGAAAGGAGTTTTGAAAGGATCCCTAAACCTTTTACAATAGGAAAAAAACAAAAGATATGATCTCTAGAAGACTATCTCCTAGAGACAAACAAAGAATGGCTAAAATAGGGAGACTACCACCACAAGACCAACCACAAAGGAGACTTGAAAATGAAAAAGGTTTCCCACCTAGAGAAACCTTAACCTATAGAAATAAAATAATAGAGTTTTTCCAACCAAGTAACCTACACCTACAAAAAAACCTTGGAAAAAGGTTTCCCACCCAGGGAAACCATCGCCTACAAACTGGAGCAGATGAACTACACTAGTAGAAATGAAAGACAAAACAAGGTTTTCTGCCCAGGGAAACCTTCACCTATAGCTCTAAAAAATGAGAAGAGGTTTCCCACCTAGGGAAAAACTCACAGGAATTTGAACAAAAAAAAAATCCCAAGAGAACCCACACAACCATGGATGATATTGAACACACTCTTGAGAAAATGCCATCTATAACTTTAAACATTCAGTTCTAAGAAAATACCAAGCATTTTCGCTCATTGAAATTTGAAATTTGAAGAAGGCATTTCCACCAATATATTCATCTTTATCAATATCTTCTATTTTTCCACATGGGACTTCTAAATATTTATGTTTTCCTAAAGAATCTAAAATGTAAGGAATAACCTCATAAACACTTTCTTCTTTATATTACCCTAAAAAAAACCTTGAAGTGCATGGGTGATTCTCCATAGTAATTAATTTCTTATGATGCCTTGGAAACCTTAAATTTTCATGGATATCATTCATATGCATTTCTTTATTATGATGTTATTAGAACCTGTAATAGAAACACTTTGTACTACTTTAATTTTCATTGCATGGAACAATTTTATGGTACTTGAAGAAAATGAAGATGATTTAATTGGATTAACCTTAACCTCTTTGATCTCATTTTCTTCAAAATTTACCTTTAACGCCTTCATATCATTCACTTAAAAATTTATCTTCTCATATTATTTCAGTCCTTTAAAACTTTAAATTTCAAAATAGTGTAACTATTTCATAAATAAAATAATATCATAGGATTACAATAAAGTAAATTTTATTATCCCTTCTTATTTTCTTAGTAGAACACATTTTAATAATTTTCATAGATTAAAATAAGGAAAGCTCTATGCTCTAATATTTTTAAATTCATTATATCATTCCACTTCAATTTATTAAATTTATCCAAAATTATCTTGATAGGAAGGCTTGGATATTGTAAACGACCCTATGTATAAGAGGTTTTTTAGTATATCAAATAAAATCCCAACTCTTTTTTTAACATTTAGAACTTTATTGATGTTCAAGGGTCACCTTCATTTCCAGATACTGATTGGCAATGAAAATCATGTCGAACTAAGTTCTTGAATGGTGTGTTGTCATTGCTCAATCGGACAACACTTCATTACTCCTCAAGGGGATATGAAACTGCTCTCCAATTACTGCATAAAACTCAAATATTTTCTTTTTCCTAGGAGGATTCATATGTAGTCCTCCCAAATTCTATATCTTGGATTCCTAGAGAAGCCAAGATCTAGATTTACATGTAACTAGCCATTGGAGAGAAAGGTCCAATTATAGATTTGCACAAAAGGGGAAATCAAGAGGATCTCTAGGAGATCCACACAAAAAACCACTTGGATCCAATGCAAGTGTAATAATCCTACATGATTTGAACCCATATTCATGACCAATTTGTGTTTTAGTGCTAGTCATTGTCTATAACAATGACTAGCAGTGGCCGCTATGAGATTCAACAACTTGTGTTGGTGGCCACTTTGGTTGATAGCAACCATACTGATGGGATTGAACTACCCCTTATGAGTTGTTAGAACTATTGCTAGCTCTTAAAATGCCCAAGATCAATAATAATGTCTTTAGATGTGCCTATATGAGTAGTCTCCTAAATATGATATATTTTAGGTGTCTATGGATGCCCCTTTTTGTGATGCATTGTGGGAAACACACAGTTGAGCAAAAATAGACAACCTAGGGCCATATTGTAGGGTTTATGATGATCATTGATTTGATAAAAATTAGATGCCCCAATTATGAGAAATATGCGCATCTTAGAATCATTGCTTCCAACGTGATGGAAGTCTTAAATTTGCAAAAGCTTTTGCAAGTCTAGTGGTGATCGGGTAGCTTTAGTGCTACAGTAGGTCTGATAGGAGGAAAGCTACAAGATTAACTATCATATTTGCCTTTTGCCCCAGCAAAGGGTAAGCTTATGATATTTTTTAGCAATAATTCATAAGACAAATACAAGTTGACATGATCGAGTGGTACTTTGTTGATTTTTATTATGATTATTGATATTATGACTACCCCCTCAAGCGACAAGTCACTTGACCAAGATGATTGATTTGGACGATTTAAGAGTTTTTAATTGTTTTCTATATGGTAGGTTCCATTACAAGTGTGATTTCAACCATTAATAGTAATTGTGCATCCTATCCCGTGTGTTGGCAATTTGAGTTATTTTGTGTTGTCATTGATGTCACATGGATCACATTGAGTTTTGATGGCAAAAGCACTTCATAAATAATCATTTATGATATTCTGGAGAGCAAGGATATATACAGGGGTTTTGTGGCACAAGAGGCATATAATATTTAATTTTTTAAATATTATATTAATGGTTTTTATTAAAACCAATGGTAAAGGTTTTTATTAAAACCAATGGCAAGGGTTTTTATTAAAACCGATGGAAAGGTTTTTTATTAAAACCAACGGAAAGGGTTTTCATTAAAACCATTGGAAAGGGTTTTTAATTAAAACAACTATGCTAATACTTCTCCAAATTATGATGGATGAAAAGGTTTTCCAATAAAACCTAGGTGCAAAAATTTTCATGATGAAATTCAAAATAATGAAGGAGATATCCCAATTCAAAGTTAAAATGTGAATTATTAAATTTTTATTTAATAATTCTAAGGTCTAAGGTTGTATTATATTATCCGTCGATGTGCAAAGTTTGGGGAGATAAATAAATATTCACCGACATCATTCAAAGGCATGGAGGTGCATATAAATAAAAGGTAAAAACCTTTGATTATTGAATACCATAGATAGTGCATGAGAGAGAGTCGTCGAAAGGGGAGCAGCGAAGAAAGAAGGATAAATAACTTTCGATTTGAGAGCAAGGTCAAGTAAAAAAAGTTGGAAAGTGACATCACAAAGGACTCCTTAGTGCATTTGTAAGTGCACGAAATTTGCACAAGGTAGGTTTTCTATTCGAATCCCACCAAGGGCAAAGTATTTTGCTAAAAAAGGCAATTCGGGTTTTCAGATTCGAGCGCAGGACAAGTTGGGTGTTTGGGATTAAATCCCAATGTGGGATTATGCCTATGTGGTAATCACCTCATAGTAATAGGCAAGAGGAACAGAGTTTGACTCCCGCAAATATGTGAATGCGCATTAAATTTTTGTAAGGCATTGATGATTTCGAAGGTGTGAAGGCGCATTGATTTTTGGCAAATGAATTATCGATTTCAAAGGTTGTGAAGGCAAAAAATTTTGAATAAAGGTATTTATCTCCAGCACATGATTATATTTTTTATTACCAAATTTTTGGTGCATTAAAATTATTTATGTGATAATTAGGTAGTCATAAAGTTGAAAAATGTTGAACTTGTTATATGTCCTAGTGCATGATTTAATTATGAAATTAAACTAGGAATTTGAGACCTAGTTAAATTGTACCTTGAGTTAGAAGACATGCACATGAATTAGGATTTGAATTTGAAGACAAATTAATTTATTATGTGCCTTGGCTATTGAGAGGAAGTGGATGGATTAGAAAATCAATTTTATGGATAAAATTGATGCTTGAGTTTCATGATTACTTTAGTGGAGTTCATTGAGAGTATTACCATTATTGAGGAGATATTTACTATTGCCTTGAGAAGCATATTGTTGGTTACTTGTTGAGTACATTGCCATTAGTTGAGACCATCAAGGAGATCATTTTCTAGTTACTTATGGATACATTTATCTTTAATTTTGAGGAGATCATTGTTGGCTATTTGAGAGCTCTTTGCTTGAGGGTGTTGTGCTTGTTTCTTTAGAGCTTATTGATATTGTATGAGGAATATATTATTGAGAACCTGTTGGTATCACTTGTGGAGATTGTCCTTGGTTGGTTGAATTACTCATTGTTATTGCTTGGAGATGTTTCCATTTGAGAGATCATTTGTCATCCATTTGAGAGTACATTGTTGAGCATTATTGTCATACATTTGAGAATACATTATTGATCATTATTGTCATCCATTTGGGAGATCATTTGTTATACATTGTTGAGATCATTATGGATCATTTTTTTCATCCATTGAAGAGTACATTGCCATTAATTATTGAGCACATTTTTGAGTATTGTCATCATTCATTTGTTATCCATTGTTGAGTTCATCATTGAGTCTTGCCTTCATTAATTTGTGGTTGAGATTTGAGTGCTACTTGAGATTCATTGGTTGAGCCTTTCGGAAGGCTTTTGGGATAGAATTTTTGGACAGATTTGAGACAACTTTTGTGCATGATTGGTTGAGCCTTTGGGAAGAATTTTGGGATAAAATTTTTGGATAGATTTGAGATAAATTTTGTGCATGATTGGTTGAGCCTTTGAGAAGGCTTTTGGGATAGATTTATGGATAGATTTGGGACAACATTTGAGCAGGATTGTTTGAGACTTTTGTGAAGGCTTTGAGAATATATTTGGGATAGAATTTGAGTAGGATTGTTTGAGCCTTTTATGAAGTCTTTGAGGACATATTTGGGACATTATTTGAGTAGAATTTTTTGAGCCTTGTGATAAGGCATTAAGGCAAATTTATGAGCAGTAAAGGAGATAGGACAGAAATAGAAAACACATTAACACTAGTTGCCTAGCTAATAAGATCCATGGATAACCTAGTTGAGTAGATCAGTAGATAGCCTAGCTAAGTATATCAGTGGATAGCCTAGCTAAGCAGATCAGTGGATAGCCTAGCTAAGAATATCAATGGATAGCCTAGTTGAGCAGATCAATGGAGAGCCTAGCTAAGCAGATCAATGGATAGCCTAGCTAAGTAGATTAGTGGATAGCCTAGCTGATCAAATCAGTGGAGAGCCTAGTTGAGTAGATTAGTGTAGCCCACCTAAGTAGATCAGGATAACCTATCTTTGAGTAGATCAAATTAATCATTTGTATTGGGATAAGGATCTCTATTTCTTTGTGAAATATTATAAGGAGAAAATCTTGTGGACTACCCCACATTGGAAGAACCATGTTAAATCTTGTGTCTCAATTGTGTGTGATGATTTGTGCACTTTCTTACTATTGCTATCTATGTTATTAATACACACAACTATATTTGGTTATTGCAATTGAGGACACTAATTGATATTGGTTTAGAAAGAAATTAAAAAAGCAGGTGCTATACTGTTCATCCCCCCTCTCAGTATAAGCTTGTGTTCTTCAATTGGTATTAGAGCAGGTTCATTCAAAAAGGCTAACATCTTGAGGGTAGATTCTACAAGATCACATAAGGCTTCACAGAATGGATCATCTACAAGGCTCCATTATTTGATGATAACAATTATGCTTTTTGAAGCATGAGAATGAAGAACTATTTGATATCATAAGGATATGAGGTATGGAATATGGTTGCAAAAGAGTATAAGGTTGAAGGTGATCCCGAGACAGATAATACTATCAAGAAATTGGTTGAGATCAATGCAAAGGCAATGAATTGTATTCTAAGTGGGCTTTGTGAGATAGATTTTGCAAAGGTCATGATATGTAATTTAGCTAATGAAATGTGGACCAAGTTGTAGAATACATATGAAGGATATTCCAAGGTAAATTTGTCAAAATTACAAACTCATAGAAAAATGATTGAAGAATTGAAAATGAAAACTTTTGAAGATATTACAAAGTTATTGCTTCAATTTTATGATATTTCTAACACCATGAGAGGCCTAGGATTTGAGATGAAAGAATTAGATGTTACTCAAAATATTTTGAGATCACTTCCCATGAAGTATGATGCAAAGGTTTCAACAATAGAAGAAATAATGAATATCGATAAGCTAACAATGGAAGAACTACAAGAAACTCTCACAGCTTATGAGATGAGGATAGATAAGCATCAGGTTCTAAAGAAATAAATTATATTCAAATATTTAGAGAAAAATAAATGGAAATATCTAGAGAGAGATAGATATTCATATAATGATGAGGAATCTAACTTCATTAAAAGGAAAAAGGACTCAAGGAATTATAGGGATATAAAGAAAGTCAAATTCTACAAGTGTGGTGATTATGGTCACTATGCAAACAAGTGTCCACATGAAGAAAATAGTGATGATGAAAAATAGGATCACAGAAGAGAAGAAGAAGAAAAGCATAAGCATGAAAAAGATGATAGGTACAAGCAAAGCAAGCATGAGAAGAAGAAAATTTTTCATAAGACTAAGAAAACTTTCTACATTGAGGAAGCAAATGATGGTTCATATTATAGTGATAGAGATCACTCAGATGATGAAAATGAAGAACATCTATTCTTAGGAATATAAGGTGAAAGAGAACAATGCTTTGTGTGTGGTTAATGAGATCATAGATCAGGATATTTCAATGGCTTCAGTGATAGTAAATATGAAATGACACATCAAGGAAACAAACATGGTCAAAGAATTCATGAGATTTTAATTGATATAGAAGATGATAATTATCTCAGTGATAGTAAATATGAAGAAGTATCACTTTTAGTAATATAAAAAGAAGAGAATGAGCCAAGAAAACCAAAATCAGAAGTCAAAAGGCTAAAATAAGAAATTAGGAATATTGAAAACAAGATTCGAATAAATGTCAAAATCAGAGAAGAACTACTTCAGACAATCAGTGATCTAAGAAATGAGCTTGAATATGCAAAAAGGATAGAGGAAAGGATGAATGTAGAACTAAGGGTAATTATGGCAAGACATGACACATTAGATGAAAACGTTCAAAAAGGAGTGGAAAAGTCACACTCAAAAGGAAAGGAAGTTCTAAAATATGAAAGCAAGGAAGCACCTAATATTCATGAAGAAATTTCCAAAGCTCCTATGGCTCCAAATATACAATTTGGATCTTTTTTTGAGATAGGTGAATCAAGTTCAAGAGGTAAAGAAATTCTTGAAGAAGAAAGCAAGGAAGAATTTAAGGAAGAATATTTGGATACCAAAAATAAGGATAAAGGATACAATGCACAAGTCAAAGATCATCACAAGGATAAAGGTCAAGAAAGGTATGAGGAACAAATGGCTTTTCAAGGATACTGTTTTTCTTGTAATGGATTTGGACACAGGGCTATACATTGCAGGGTCTATGGATCAAAGAAGTTTGATTTTACTAGAAGGAACTTCAAAGGAAGAAGGTATGATTTTCAGAGACATTGCTTCTTATGCAACAAGATTGTTCATAGAGCTTCTCAATGCAAAGGAAATGAGAAATATGGTTTTTATTATAGAACTGCACAATTCAGATGTCATCATCAAAATGATTATGAAAATAGAACTTCACAATACAAGTTTCAGGAAAGGAATGGATATGGAAATTATTTAAAGAAAGAATTCAGGATATGGGCACCATCCAAAGGCTGCAATATCAAGTGTTTTAATTGCAATAAATTTGGACATATTTCAAGATGGTGTATGACCCAATTTGAAATAGGTTCAAGGCAAGAAGTTCAAGCAGTTTCAAGGCAAAAAGGTCAAACAAGTTCAATACAATAAGATCAAGTAACTCATCAAGAAAAGGATATCAGAAAGATGTGGAAGGAAGTTGAAAAAGGAAAGGAACAATGTAATATTGGAGTTTATGTACTCCCACCCCAAAATTAATAATCTCAAGAGAGAAGTTGGTAGGGGGCTAAGGTTAAGAGTCATATATTTTAGCCCCATAGTTGCCCCTTTTGCTATTGATGTCAAAGGGGGAGAGATTTCAATAAGGAGGAGAGCATTGAGTTAGGAGGAGTAGCCTCCATAAAGAGTATAGAGTCAGGGGGAGCAAATTTGATTTTCATAAATGGATTTTGCAGTGATTGTGGTGATTTGCATTAGAGGTGTTGCCATCAATGACAAATGGGGAGACTTTTTGGTAATTTGAGTTATTTTGTGTTGTCATTTATGTCACATGGATCACATTGAGTTTTGGTGGCAAAAGCACTTCGTAAATAATCATTTATGATATTTTGGAGAGAAAGGATATATACAGGGTTTTGTGGCACAAGAGTCATATAATATTAAATTTTTTAATATTATATTAATGGTTTTTATTAAAACCAATGGTAAAGGTTTTTATTAAAACCAACGACAAGGGTTTTTATTAAAACCAACGGAAAGGTTTTTTATTAAAACCAACGGAAAGGGTTTTCATTAAAACCATTGGAAAGGGTTTTTCATTAAAACCACTATGATAAGACTTCTCCAAATTATGATGGATGAAAAGGATTTCCAATAAAACCTAGGTGCAAAAATTTTCATGATGAAATTCAAAAGAATGAAGGAGATATCCCAATTCAAAGTTAAAAGGTGAATTATTAAATTTTTATTTAATAATTCTAAGGTCTAAGGTTGTATTATATTATCCGTCGACGTGCAAAGTTTGGGGATATAAATAAAGATTCATCAACCTCATTCGAAGGCATGGAGGTGCATATAAATTAAAGGTAAAAACCTTTCTTTATTGAATACCACAGATAGCGCATGAGAGAGAGTCATCGAAAGGGGAGCAACGAAGAAAGAAGGATAAATAACTTTCGATTTGAGAGCAAGGTCAAGTAAATAGCATGGGAAAGTGATGTCATGGAGGACTCCTTAGCACATTTGGAAGCACACAAACTTTGCACAAGGCAGGTTTGTTGTTTGAATCCCACCAAGGGCAAAGTATTTTGTTGAGAAAGGCAATTCAGGTTTTTAGATTCGAAGCATAGGACAAGCTGGGTGTTTGGGATTAAATCCCAATGTGGGATGATGCCCACGTGGTAAGTGCCTCACAACGCTAGGTGAGAGGAACATATTTTGACTCCAGTGAAGGTGTGAAGGCGCATTTATTTTTGGTAAGGCATTGACAATTTCGAAGGTGTGAAGGTGCATTGATTTTTGGAAAAGGAATTATCAATTTCAAAGGTTGTGAATGCAACAAATTTTGAATAAATGTATTTATCTCCAGCGCATGATAATATTTGTTATTACAAAAATTTTGGTGCATTAAAATTATTTCTGTAATAATTAGGGGGTCATAAGGTTGAAAAATTTTCAACTTGTTATATGTCCTAGTGCATGATTTAATTATGAAATTAAACTAGGAACTTGAGACCTAGTTAATTGCTACCTTGATTTAGAAGACATGCACATGAGTTAGGATTTGAATTTGAAGACAAATTGCTTGATTATGTGCCTTGGATATTGAGAGGAAGTTGATGGATTAGAAAATAAATTTTATGGATAAAATTGATGCTTGAGTTTCATGATTGCTATAGTGGAGTTCATTGAGAGGATTGCCATTATTGAAGAGATCTTTGCTATTGCCTTGAGAAGCATATTATTGGTTGCTTGTTGAGTACATTGCCATTAGTTGAGACCATTGAGGATATCATTTGCTAGTCACTTGTGGATACATTTGTCTTTCATTTTGAGGAGATCATTGTTGGCTATTTGAGAGCTCTTTGCTTGAAGGTGTTGTGCTTGTTTCTTGAAATCTTATTGACATTGCATGAGGAATATATTATTGAGAACCTATTGCTATCACTTGTGGAGATTGTCCTTGGTTGGTTGAAGTCCTCATTGTTATTGCTTGGAGAGGTTTCCATTTGAGAGATCATTTGTCATACATTTGAGAGTACCTTGTTGAGCATTATTGTCATACATTTGAGAGTACATTCTTGAGAATTGTTGTCATTCATTTGAGAGATCATTTGTCATACATTGTTGAGATCATTGTGGATCATTTTTATCATCCATTGAAAAGTACATTGCCATTCATTGTTGAGCACATTGTTGAGTATTGTCATCATTCATTTGTTATCCATTTTTGAGTTCATCATTGATCCTTGCCTTCATTAATTTGTGGTTGAGAGTCATTGGTTGAGCCTTTGGGAAGGCTTTTGGGGCAAAATTTCTTTATAGATTTGAGACAGTTTTGTGCATGATTGGTTGAGCCTTTGGGAAGGCTTTTGGGATAGAATTTCTGGACAGATTTGAGACAACTTTTATGCATGATTGGTTGAGCCTTTGAGAAGGATTTTGGGATAGATTTATGGACAAATTTGGGACAGTATTTGAGCAGGATTGTTTGAGCCTTTTGTGAAGGCTTTGAGAATATATTTGGGATAACATTTGAGCAGGATTTTTTAAGCCTTTTGTGAAGGTTTTGAGGAAATATTTGGGATAGCATTTGAGCAGGATTGTTTGAGCCTTGTGAGAAGGAATTAAGGCAGATTTGTGAGTAGTAAAAGAGATAGGATAGAAATAGAAAACACATAAACACCAGTTGCCTAGTTGAGAAAATCAATGGATAGCCTAGCTGAGTAGATCAGTGGATAACCTAGCTGAGTAGATCAGTGGATAGCCTAGCTGAGCATATCAGTGGAGAACCTAGCTGAGCAAATTAGTGGATAGCCTAGCTGAGCAGATCTATGGATAGCCTAGCTAAGCAAATCAGTGGAGAGCCTAGATGAGCAGATCAGTGGATCCCACCTGAGAAGATCAGGACAACTTAGATTTGAGTAGATCAAAGTAATCATTTGTATTAGGATAAGTATCCCTACTTCTTTGTGAAATATTATAAGGATAATATCTTATGGACTACCCCACATTGGGGGAACCACGTTAAATATTGTGTCTCAATTGTGTGTGATGATTTATGCGCTTGCTTACTATTGCTATCTATGTTATTAGTGCACACTGCTATATTTTTTTATTGCAATTGAGGACACTAATTGATATTAGTTTGAAAATAAAGTAAAAAAGTGGGCGCTATAGTGTTCACCCCCGCTCAGTATAAGCTTGTGTTCTTCACCGTGGAGTAGTCTAGAAATAATGGCCTTCTTAGAAAATCAAGATGACAACAATTCCAATTAAGCTTATGTTGAATCATTCGATTATCTGCTAAAACGTCATTTGAAACAAACATCTCATTCCCATGGGGTAGTCCGGCCGCCATGGCATTCTTCGGGATTGAAGTGAATCAATGCAATTCAACAATGATTAATTTACCCCAAATGGTCTTATGGTAATTTAATCATATTGCCAAATTACATGGATTGAAAGTCATTGCAACTGCCAAGTGTATAGAATATATAATTCGATACAAGGTGCATTTGAAATTTTTATTTGATTTTTTTGTTTATTTATGATGATTTTTAAATTATTTTTGATATTTTAAATAGTGATTTTTTTCGTTATTTTACAATTTTTGATGATTGTGGACTGTTATATGTGCTTAATTATCCATTTTGAGATTCCTCATGGTGAAAAATTGAGTGTTTTTATTGTTTTTTGCTAGCCACTATCAGCAGTAATGGCCAAAATTTTCAATTTTTTGGCCATTTTCAGTTTTGGTTGCTAGAAAGTGCAGGCTGCTCATGTTAGTAGCGACTGCAACAAAATTGAAAAATATAAAAGCAAATTACGGTTTTGACTTTCATTATTTTCTAGTTGTCATTTTGCAATTTGAGCTCTAAGGTGAGAGGGAGATAGTGACCCAGGATGCTACGTGATTTTTGAAAACCATGGTGAAGTAGGGCAAGGCATCCATGAGCAGAGGATTCAGAGCTTCACAAGTATTTATCTAAATCCTAACTTGTTATTTAACTAATAAAATAAACCAAACTAAGAAGTTGGTGAACAAACCTCATTAAACTTGTTGCCAATGAACCTCACCAGTAGATAGGTTTAGATTTAGGCTAATTTAGGTGGGTATTTCTTAGTTTTTCATTTTTGTCAATTTTTTTTGGTTTTTTGGGCATGGGTGGACATTGTTGGTGTGCTGCCTCGTGACCGTGTCACTTAGGATGGCCCCTAATTTGAAAAGAGGGGTTGTTACACTTACAACATCTAGTTTGAATTCCAACAGTAAAATTTTTGACCTTTGGCAGCTATCCATTGTCAGCGTTAGTGGACATTGTCACGACTACTGTCGATGTGAGCAACCACAAAACTTTAGAAAAGCATTTGATGTTTTTGAATTTTTTGATATTTAATTGATTTTTTTTAATTTTACAAGTGTAAATTTTAATTTTTTGCATGTCATGGTGTATTTTATCATTGTGTTTGTAGCCTTGCTTGATTAGGTTTATTGTTACACCATATTTTGAATTTTGATTATGTTTTTTAGTTTAAGTGCATTTAATTAGGCATTTATTTTGCACTTTTAGCTCTTGTCTACGCAAGCTCAAGAGCCTAATTTACTTTGAGTGCTTCTTCCACTCATGACACAAGTGGATTAGGAGTGGTTTGATTCTTGAGGCCTAATGTACGTTGTTAGGTTATCGACCACTAAGTCAGACCAGGCTTACCTTATGGTATTATCTCATAGATGGGACTACAGGACCAACACCTTCCATCTCCTGACTGGCGAGATGACTGTTACCCCTGAGGATGTTTACAGGATATTTAGGATCCCATTCGATGGATAGGTCATCATTTCATCCCATACTGGATAGAGGCCAGTGGTTTTTGACAGAGTCTTCAACACTTGGGAAAAAACAACATTAGGGGACATTCAACACAGAGGAGTCCCTGTTGCTCGTTGGTATCACGAGTAAGTTTTCTCACAATGCTAGGCCATTTTGTTGTATGTTATCTACAATGTGATCCTCCCTAATACATCAGGAATGAGGATCCCTTGGAACTTTTGGACAATCGTGAGATGATCATTATGGATTATGGTAGTGCATTACTAGCGTAGCTCTATGATTAGTTGTATAAGATTCAGTTGTGGGGTCAGGCTGGAGTTGGTATCAAATTGCTCTTATAGATCTAGGGTTTGGAGCATATTAGGATAGATCACCCAACTGGATTACCTAAGGATATTACTGATATATCTACGAAGGTATAGTGCTATGGGTCTAAGTGGCCACGAGTCATAGAGGAGCGACGGAGTCACACCACATAGGATATCTAGCCCACTATGTAGGCTCTTTGATTGGGATACAAGATCAGGATATTATTTATAGGCCTTATGTATATTGCCCAACATGGCCTGAGGAAAATAGGATTTTATCTTGAACCCAGTGTAATCGATGGGTCATTGATCACAAGGTGGGAATCAGATAGTACTTCTATTTCTCTCGAGTGACCGGACAGTATAGGATTCCATAGGAAATCCCACTAGATCATTTTTGTACTATTATATTTAGGCAAAGAGGGACCCTTCCATAACTCATGTTACAACTATTAAAGAGGAGGTAGATCCTCCTACGTTTGATGGTGATGTAGTGGATGCTAGGATGACTGAGGTGTATACCCAATGGTGGGTTACGTGGATATGGTAGGGTGGCAGCAACTTGGATCAAGCCAGATATGAAGTATCTCCTAAGGAGGATCCTGATGGGCATCGAGTATAGGGTAATACAGTGAAGTGGATTCAAGTAGCAGAGGAGCAAGCATCAAAAGAGTATGCCATGCCCAAGGAGGAGGAGGATATTGCTCCTAAGGAGCAGGAGTATCCCTTCTGAGCTTAGCTACATGGTGTAGAGGGTGAGTTACAAAAAACTCACTAAAATAATATAGAGTGGGATGCCACTATAGTGATGCTCCAGAATCAGGTTAGCTCAATACATACATAACTTTTGGTGGGCTAGACCAAATGGAGGGACTTTGACGAGGAGAGGACCACCCTCCAAAAATAGGTGGACTAAGTGCAGCTCAGGATAGAGCATATTACTATAGAGAGATATGTTGCGTGAGTATATGTTGTACCCATTGCTCTAGCTACGCAGGGACCAACAAGTTTGGATTCAGGGGTAGATACTAGATTCCTACAAGACCTACTATAGGGTTATGAGGCTCAGATAAAAATGAATGTTGGGTATATTGCCTCTTTGCATCTCCAAATTAGGTGGTTAGGTTATACTCCTCAGGAGAGGTCTACAGTATGGGGCTCACAACACAACAAGCAGAGTGAGTCAGGTCAATCATTAGTGAGCCCTAGCTAGAGGGAAGGTGCACACTCTAAGAGGACCGTGGGGATTAGCTCCAAATAGACCCGTAGGGATGGGTTCGAGGGTGGAGGTGATCCTAGGGGTGTAGGCCCAATATGATAGCTATGATGGCTTTGTATCATTTTTGAGTGTAAGGTTTGAGGACCTACACTATTATAGCTTACAAGAAATTTTGTATCTCTATGTACTTATTTGACACACATATATATGATATTCCAATTTTATTATGGTTCATTATATGTATCATTTTATTGTTTTATATTTTATGTGATGTAAATGTATGCAATGCTTATGTGATGTTTTACTTATGTTATATGGATGCAATATGTTGATGATATGTACTAGCTAGACGATTCTATGTTCTACATGCATGGATGCATTACAATGGTTATATATACGGATGCATTATGATGATGGGCATATATGGATGCACTACTTTTTTTAAATGCATGCTTAATTTATTTTAATTGCTTATGAATTTAATTTACGTGGTAGGAATGACGTATGATGCGTAATGTAATGTATTAATTATATGAGGAATGAAATAATCATTTAAATCACTTAAAACATGAGGAATGAATTTTAATATGTGTTTACAAACTAACAGATGGCACCATAGAATGTATAAAAATAATGAATATAAATGGTAACTCTTATCATAATAAATAATCATTTAATCATCCATATGAATTAAAATATATGTACAAAATAGTCAGTGGTCATCTAAATATAATTGTTGATATTTCTCCGATATCTATCCTATTTCATGAAGACCCTTTAATGAACAAAACCTCATAAAGAAAGTTGATGATTTGATTGATAAAATTATATAATGCTATGATGGGATTTTTGAGATTTTCCATGAGACTCAAACACCCTAGTTGATTAATCAAAAAGTTGTATAATGGCCATACAGGACATCTGAAAGATTAAAGTTTTTGTTATGCAGACCAAGACATTCGTTATCCATGTGTGTGTGAACGGATGTATTAGATGAAACATTAGCCTATCCCAATGCCATGAAGGATTCATTCAGCCCATTATTGTATTGGGGATCACCGAATGCTCATCATGATCCTATGTTGGACTCGGTTGGATTAGACCTTTAGGCGATATAGGACACCTAAAGCTAGATATTTTTTGCAAATTACTTAGAACTATCCTGATGCCAGGCAGGATTCATTCAGCCCATTGTTGTATTAGGGATCACTCTATTGTTTCAAGTAGTGACCATTCCAGGGATTCAAGCTATTCACCCCCTTATTTTCTTTTGATTTATTGGGATACTTGCTCATGTTTAGTGATGAAAATCACTGTTTATTTTGTATTTTTGTTTTCTTTTTAGCAAGGGACTTGTGTAGTGACGATAATCATTGTTTATTTTACCTTTGATTTTTTCTTTGTTTTGGGATTTTTCTCATTTTGATGAAAGCAAAGGATTCTTTTGGGTGGGGGGAACTTGTCATTTTTTCAATGGTCAAACCTCTAGACCATGTGCATCACAAAATGAGCAAGTAGAAACCATTCACTTAGGATACCTAGTACCACCTTGTAGTGTTCATATTTCCCTTGTTCCAACTAGGATTTTAGTGTTTTGACTAGTGATGGGATTTTGATATATGTTAGGTACTATCAAAACTAGACCTCATCTATAAAATCAAAGATAGCTTTCTAAAAAATATGAGAAGGTCACGAGGTATGGCTAAATGACCAAAAAATCCTTGTATATTCCTTATAGCAACAGGATGGGGTTGCGTTGAAAAATACAGTTACTCACATGGGTTATGGATGAATGAATATTGGAAGATGTATGATTGGTATACATATGTGGTGTCGTTTGCAGGATTGAAGACACAATATAACCTAACACAAATGCAATGGATGCAATATGCCTAATGCAATGCAATTACACGAATGCAAATGTAATATGCAAATGTTTTTGTATTTTAATGTTTTCAATTGCTTTTGTATTTTAATGTTTTCATTTGTTTTTTGTATTTTAATGTTTTCAATTGTTTTTATTTTTTTTGTGTTTTATTTTGACCAAAAGGCTTAAATACCTTTGGATCCTTTTGTGAGTTGACCAAAGGGCTTATGATACTTTTGCAACTTTTTGTGAATTGACCAAAGGGTTTGTTGTGCCTTTGGGGCTTTTTGTGAGTTGACCAAAGGGCTTAATGTGCCTTTGGGGATTTTTGTGAGTTGACAAAAGGGATTATGATGTGCCTTTGGGGCCTTTTGTGAGTCAACCAAAGGTCTTAATGTGCCTTTGGGGATTTTTGTAAGTTGACCAAAGGGCTTAATGTACCTTTGGAGCTTTTTGTGACTTGACAAAAGGGCTTATGATACCTTTGGAGATTTTTGTGAGTTGACCAAAGGGCTTATGATGCATTTGGAGATTTTTGTGAGTTGACCAAAGGGCTTATGATACCTTTTGAGCTTTTTGTGAGTTGATCAAAGGGATTAGTGTGCCTTTGGGGCTTTTTGATTTTGGTGTTCTCTGATTTTCAAATATTTTTTTGAAATTTTGATTATTTTACATTGTTTTTGTATTTTATTACTTTTATGTGTAAAACGCCTTCAAATAAAGAATTTTGATAGGCTTTGACTCTTCAACACCTTCTAAAAATGCTAGGTGATATTTCCTAGGTCCAGCATTCTATGAGATGATATAATGACCTATCCAATTGGCCGTAAATTTATCTCACATGTGCAACGATAGGTTTGAACTCTACTAGTTCTCTTTGAGCACGAGATCCCCAACCTTAAAGTCTATTAGGTGGACTTTTTTGTTATAATATTGTGTAATACAATATTGGTAAATGCAAATATGCTCAAGAGCATTGATGCAACATTCATAAAGAAGGGTCAATTGATCAAGGTGAACTTGTCGCGTAGTGTCATCATCGATAAACTCTTTCAATGCACAATGTTGGAATTTATCACTCCAAGGGCATATTGGCCTTAGTTCCATATATAAGTGAAAATGGTGTTGTCCCAATGGGAATCCACATGTTAGTTCTATAAGCCCATAATGCAAGAGGCAACTGTAGATACCAATCCTTATGATTTTATTTTACCATTTTCTTCAATATTACTATGATTATTTTGTTTGAGGCTTATACTTTCCCATTTGCTTGTGGATAATATGGCACCACAAAACTATGTTTAATTTTATATTTAGATGTTAAAACCCACACATATTTATTATTAAATGAAGGACCATTATCAAAAATAATCTCGAATGGGATCCCAAAGTGATAGATGATATTGTGAAGTATGAACTCCACAATTTGTGGTCCTGTCATTGAAATTAGGAGGACCGATTCCACCCATTTGGTGAAGTACTCAGTGGATGTTAAAACAAACATTTTTCATATCAAATATGGGTGAGAGATATTTGCTATTAGATCACAACCCCAATACGAAAATGGCCAAGTCATCTGAATGGGTAGTAAGGCTTGCGATGGTAGGTGCATCAAATTTACATGATGCTGACACTTAACTCACTTCCTAACACACTCACAACAATCCTTTTCCATGGTGGGTCAATAATAACCCATTAAAAGGATGTGCTTGATAATGGAAATGTTGTTGAAATGGCCACCACATGTACTATCATGAGCTTGTGAAATCACCCAAGGTGATTCTTGGGGACCAAGACAACAAAGGAGGATTCCATCATAGTTTTGATGATACAATATATCTCCTAGCAAGACATATCTAGTTGATTTTTGTTTGAATGCTCATTTTGCGGCCTACAAAAATTCCTACGGGATGATTCCAAGATTAACAAAATATTGTAATTGGGATAGCCAATCATGATAAGCTATAAACTCAAAAAAAATATGACTTGTTCTCCCTGCAATTTGATATGCACAAATCCATATTGAGAGATAAAATTATGGTGAATGGTAGTACCATTCCCTGTGGGACCCTGCGAGATCAAATATCCGCAAGGTGTCTTATTTAGAAAGTTTTTGGCTTTATAGAACCACTCATGGTTGGGTTCTATATGAATCATGTTGATTGATTTTTTGTTGTCAAAATCCTCATGTTGCATTGCTGATTATGAGAATGTATTCACATGAATAGTAGTGAAATAAATAGATAAATTTTGAGGAATCAAATATCCCAAATATGCCATAGTATCTGCAAATCTATTGGACGTGTGATGGATTGCCTAATTGTCGTACCATTCTAGTTGGTCCATATAAGTTTCAACAAGCTCTTTGTAAGATTTTAGGATTGGACACCTACATTGAAATAATACCTTAACTTGGTTAACAATGAGAAGATAGTCACTAAATATATTTAGCTTTTTAATATTCATAGTGATTGTTGTTTGGAAACCCAATATTAGGGCCTCATATTTAGTGTTGTTATTTTTGCAAGGAAAGTCTAGCTTGAATGACAAGGGCATTGGAGCACCTTGCTATGTGAAAAACACAATACCTAAACCACCCTATTGCTCACACTTGAACCATCATAGAAAAATGTCATGTCAGATTTATTATCAGATTCTTTGGGTTCAGGTGCTTTTGATAATGCAAATATTGCATCATCGAGAAGTTCTACGATGAGAGGCCTAGTATCTTGAAGAGGCACCTCTACCAGTTTATCAGCTATGACTTGTCCCTTGATGGACTTTTGGCATATGTCTTGCTCATCATATACTGCAAATATTTCTATTTTGATATCACATACGTTGTATGGCTCAACATATAGTGGAGAAAATTCTTAGTCGCAAACACCACTGCTAAGCATAGCTTCTCTATGTATGCATACCCTAGATCATAACTCACCAAGGTGTGATTGATATAGTATATAGCTTGTTCTTTGTCTTGCACATTATTTTGAGTCAACATGGTGCCCGAAGCAAAATCGATAGCTGATATATAAAGCAAAAATGACACGTTTGGACTTTGTGAAGCTAGTACTAGTAGTATTTCCAAGCATTTCTTGATCTCAGCAAAGGCCTACTGATATTATTCATCCTAGTGGAATGGGACCCCCTTGTGTAGTAGTCGATTCATGGGTCAATATTTGTTTGATAGTTGTGCGATTAAACGCTTTATGGATGCTACTTTTCCTTGTAGGCTTCTCATATATTTGATGTTAGTGGGTAGGGACATTTCTAGGATAGCCTTTACCTTTGCTAGGTTGACTTTGATTCCTAATTTAGGCATGATGAACCCCAAGAGTTTTTCTAAATTTATGCCAAATATGCATTTCTTGGGATTCCACCTGACATTGTGCTCTATCATACGATCAAAAATTTTTCTTAGAACATCAACATGCTCTTCATGCAGCAATGACTTGACCAGTCAGTCATCGATATAATATTCTAGGATCTTATGCATGTATTCATGGAAATATATGTCATGGCCCGTTGATATGTGGCATCAACATTTTTAAGTCCAAATGGAATTACTTTGTAACAAAATGTTCCCCATGGAGTGTTGAACACAGTTTTGTGCTGGTCTTCGGATTTAATTCGAATCTGATTGTAACCAAAAAAATCGTCCATGAGGGAGAGCATCTCATGACCTATAGTTGTGTCTACAAGAACATCTATGTTGGGCAATGGGAATGAATCCTTTGTTGTTGCCTTATTGAGATATTTGAAATCCATGCAAATACGGATCCTTCCATCAGGTTTTCCTACATACACCATGTTTGATACCCATTTTGGATAGTAAATGGGAGTAATAAAGACTACATCCAATAACTTTTGTAGCTCATTATTTACCATCAATGCAACGATTGGATGCATATTTTTGAGTTTTTTCTTGACCAATTTCTTTGCAGGATCTAGCGAATTGTTTTAGATAACCAATTTTATATCTAAACTCGACATATCCTTGTAGGTACAATAAAAGAGATTAGGTATATCTTTTAATAGAGGTATTATGGTGGCCTATTCATTTGGAGATAAGATTTTTTTGAACTTAACTCTCTTTGTATCACAAGAATCATCGCTGATGTCCACTTCAAATGTTTTCTCTATTGACATATGTGACCCCTCCTCAAATTGGTGAGGAGTGGGGATCAAATGGATGTCATCCATTGGGTTTAAAGGTTCAACTAAACTAGGGTTGAAACCAACATGATAAACATCATGTGTGCAACCTGGCATAAAATGAAATGGTTGTAGCATTTCTTCATTGGGGAAGAAATATTCAGGATCTAAGGGTGAATCAACATGATCCCAATCAATATTGTCTAAGTTAAGACATAATGGTTTAGAAGGATTGGTTGGGTTTTGGAGTGGAGTGGTCAAATCGATGGAGATCATGTTGATGGATAAAATGGAATCTCTAGGACCATGTGGGTGTAACTGTGCATTGTTGACTTGCATTCCATACCCAATATGAGGCTCTAGGGATATGGGCATCTCAGGATCTGATCTATGAATAGACGGACATATGGGATCATTTGGCTGAATCAACTCTCTTAATGTAGGAGGATAAATAAAAACCATACGATGGATTACATTTAAATTGGTTGGTCTTCCCATGAGGCAAGGGCCAATATGTACTATGTGATACATCTCATCTAAGTCAAATGGTTCATTGTGATGGTGTAAGTAGTGAGGTCCAAGGTAAGCCCTCTAAGTTTCATCTTCATAATCATTGTCATCTATGAAGAATCCATCATTCATACCCACAGGCATTGTGGGATGACATGCATGTCAGGGCCCAAGGTAGGCCATCTCAGTAGAATCTTCTGAATCATAGTCGCTATCATCTATGATGTATCCACTCTCTATATTAATTGGTTCTATGAGGTGACGTAAATATCGAGGCCCAAGGTAGGCCAATTTAGTCTCATTCTCAACCTCACTGTGATCCATGATGTATTCATTATCTTCTCACTCATAACCATAGTTTGGTTCATCATCCCATAGAATAAGTCCTGATGGGTTTGCCTTGAGAGAGAAATTTGGGTGATACACAGTAGGTGGTTCTATAGTGACCATGGTCACCAACCTGTCATCCATGTAGCTTATGTTTGGGTGATAGGGATTCCATTCAATGTCTTACCTGAACCCTAAGCTCAGCCTATCTAGAGATGCTACTAATAAATCATCATAGCTTTGGATATGACATTCTAAGCCAGACCTATCAGTAGGTAACTGATATCATGGTTCAACTAGGTTTCGTTACCCTTGCTCATATAACCCTAAACCATAGACATGCCAATGGTTGTGTTCAAAGTATCTCAGATAAAAATTAGAATTGGACAAGTAATGAACATTCATGGTGAACAACTCATCCTCATCTACTTCAATGTTTAAAGTATTATGGGCACAATCCAACCTAGCATAAATAAAATTGGTCTAGTTAAGGGGACCCCTAATGGTACCACTATCCCTATGGGTATTATTAGGACTCTTGGTCATCCCATGTCTTGTAAAAACATGATGATCAGAGTGAAAGTAACTCTCTGCACAAGATATTCACCTAGTCTTGTATTAGGCAGGTGAACTGTCACCTACGGTGTAGATGATATTGATGATGATGCAGGTAAGGCATGTTGAGGTACCTCGTCGAATATGTCTTGGGAATATTCCCCCTCTATAGAATTTAGAATATTCGTTATTTCTATGGTTGGGAATTCCTTAGGTATTTCCTCCACCAAAGGTGATTTTTGTTTTTGAGAGTCTTTTGCCTTAGATGTTGTTGGTTTCTTAGAAGTGCTAGTAGCTCTAGAAGTTGGAGGTGACACCGATGTGGATGGATCACCTCGCACTAATTTGGATTTTATTCCTGGATGTGTGGTAGGGGATGATAGTCTAATGTACAAGTGCACAAATGGAAGGACAAAATACCCTATCAATTCAATCTGATAAATATATTTGAATGGCTTTTCATCTGATGGTACCATGTGTACCTATCCCTCATGCACATATTTGATACATTGATGCAATATCGAGGGAACACACTACATGTCCCTTATCTAGGGATGCCCTAGGAGGATATTATATTTAATGGCATCCTCAAATATATGACACATGATATGGATGATCTTATGTCCCACCTGCACAAGTAGGACAATTGTACCCACTATGTGTAGGAGGTAGGGATGATGTTTGATATAGGAATATTCAAGTGTCCTATAGCCTTGGTTGATATTATGTTTATCAATGAGCCTATGTCGATTAAAGCTTGCATGAAAGGTATGCCATTGATACATGTGATGATGTGCAGAGGCAGGTTTGCTACAATAGTAGGGAATACCTTTATTTTATGATTGTAAAAATAAATCACAGGTTCTTGACATTGTTGTACTTTCCCCACAAATTTTGTGAATGTGTTAGGGTTTAGGGACTGTAGCTCAATTGATATTAATATTTCCATTAGGGCCTCCCCGTGTTTGGTATATTTTTGAGTGAGATCATATATTGATAACTTGGCCAACGTCATTTGGAGATTTTGCACAATTATGTTATGGACAGTTATCATAGGTCTTGTTGGTGGACCTGGAGGATGATTTTGCACTTTGCTCTATTGAGGGGCAACCAAGATATGAATATGAGCCACTGGAGGTTTTGGTTTGTTGCATCACCATTTTCTTGTTGCCACTTTGACCATTTTGACCATCCCAACAAATCCCTGGGTTGGAGGTTCAATTTAGAATTGGTTTACTTGGGTGCCCTAATTTCTAGGGTTTTCATGGTTTGGCAACGAGTTTCTAAATATGCCCATATCTCTATTATTAGATTCTAGTGTATTATAAACTTTAAACTCACCCTTCTTGATAATATTTGTACGATGTGTTTGAAACTGATGCACACCTCAATATCATACCCCTATTGTATATGTAAGGGCAATAATGGTCATCCCTATATCCCTTGGTCTTGGTACAATTAGGATTAATAATTTGTACCTTAATAAATATGATTCTCTTTGCCTCACTCATTTGATTGAATATCGATTGCATCGATTATGACAAAGGTGTGAAGTAGCAAGGTGGCCAACATTACCTATTTTGATCTTGATTGTTATTTTGGTTGTAATTAGTCGAGGGATGCTAAGCCTGGTAATTTTGTGGTTTTTGTCTATTTACTCCTTTTGGTGCATTTAAGACAACCTAATTGACTAGAGTAGGCTTGGATTGCTTTTGTTGATTTTGCTTGTTGCAGTTATTGTTGTTCCAATATTTCTTGTTGCAGAGCTTGAGATCTCTTTATTCAACCTTGATGTCCTCTATTATCTTGGCTTGTGCTAAGGCTTCCTTGAATTTTTTGTACTATTGTAGCTACAAGAGCAGTGAGATGTTCGTAGTATAACTCTTAGTGAACATTAGGGTGGGCTCAGTAGTGGAAACATAAAATGGTAGTTTTATCACTATTTTTCTCCATCTGTTCCCATAGTCCATGACATGATCGTCATCGTATTGCTTTAGATTATCCAATTCGTGCAAGTTTTCTTTCTTCTTGATGCCAAAAGAAAAGTATTCAAGGAATGCATTCACCAGCTACACAAAACTGATGATGCTATGCTTAGGTAGTTTATTAAACCACTCAGTTGTTGTGCCTAATAATATCATTATAAACGTTCTTAACATCAGGGTATCATTATTTTCTAACTGGAAGTATGCATTCATGAAATTGGTCACATGCTTTTGCACATATTCCTCTCCCTTGAATTTATCTAACCTAGGCATATTGAAATGTCTAGGATAAGTAGGAATTGGTAGCAAAGGGAACAAAAGTTAATTGTGTATCTTGCTCAGGGTTGTCTTCTGCCCAACCGTATCTTGTTTTCTAAGAGACTTGAATATCTCGGTGAGTATCTTGTATGCTTTCAAATATATGATCTCTTGTTATCGAAGGTTTACTTGGGGTAATCAGGGATGTAACTCTGCATTTTACTGATCTAGGTATCTATATTAATATCCCATAACTACTGATGAGGGTTCAGGATATGTATGCTCCTGATCCTCCATTTTTGCCTGTTCTTGTCCATGTTGTGCCTATTCTAGATCTAAGCACTATTGGTATTTTGAAGCATGATGTGATGTAAAATGAGTGCACTCATCTCCTTATTTAGTGCATCTCTCATGCTAAGAAATGATACATCTATCATATTGCTAAAACTCACTGCCCATGTGTAAGTTGGCTCGAGCCAATCTATTTGCTTGCTCTTCACACTCTATTTGTTCTTATCTCAAGCACTGCTCATTTGGGTTTAAATGTCTTTTCCTTCACACTTCTTCCTATGTGAGGATGTCTAAGCACTCTTGTTCTACACGTAGTGCATCCTCCTTATATTGGAGTAATTTTATCTGATGTTGCGCATCTTTATATAACCTACGTACATAGTCAGATTGATATACTACTGAAGGTCTATGACTCGATAACTCTATACAATGAGTCCTAATGGAGAGACCTCTTGGAGAGGCTCTTGTTATGCTTTTTCCCTTGTCTATTAGGGCAACATAGTCATTGTACAATGATCTATGTTATGTACCCCCATGATCGGAGGTAGTGTGCATGTTACATGGACACTTTAAAGCTTTCGTCGACTCATTAGTGTGCCTAATTTTTTGAAGGCCATGTGAACTCCCAAAAATAGAATGTGCAGTAGCATTGCTTCTCTAATTTGATATTGAGAAAACCTAATCCAACTCATTAAGCTATCTAGATTTCCATGATTGATCTTATGGAGTTCCATTGGCACCAATGAGCCTGATATCTATTGTTATCCTACCAACTTCAAAGTGGTTAGGAGATATGGTGTGTTGGAAATTGGATACAATCCTTGTGTTCTACCCCTTAGTGGGTTGATCTATCCTATGTCTATCATGTGAATATTAGGTCCTTGAAACTCCCTCATGTCTATCACGAGAAGAACCTGGATATGGTTCTCTAGCTAGGATTTCTTGAGGAGTACTCCCACAGGCTAAGTTATCCCCCTTAAGGCTCGTTTAACTTCATTCAATGATATTGTGTGTGAGTGGCTCAACATCATTGTGGTTGTGATTTTGGTTGGGTGGAGCGTCAGTTTCTACCTCGATGTTGGACCGAGGGTGGTTTCTCTGTGTGAAGACCATGACAGTGTGAGATTATTTTTTATGTAAATTCTTAGGACATACAAAGAAAGTATAAAATTTTTTTATCTCTTTTAAATGTTCTTGTTCCTAAAACTGGTGTTATGTGTTTCAATTTTTTTGAAAAATTAGGACTCTCTCATCGTGTTTTGCATTTTTTTGATGATATACTCATATTTTTTAAGTGGATTTCACTTGCATGCTCGTAGCTTGAAAACCAACAATAAAATTCATGGTCACATAAACCCACCAAAGTGTGGATATGAAACCCACACCTGGTTAGGGAGCATAGGTACTATTAGTCCTCACCCAGTACTCACTTGGTCAATGTCATACCCTCCAAAGAGAAGTATATGCAAATTTTCCTAGCTACATTGGATCTTGGAGTTAGCAGTCAATATAATGGGTTCATGGGATTTGATCCAACAGGTGGAGATGAATGCCACCATATTTGAAATCTACTAGTGGTTGGTGATGAAATTCAACTTAATAGCATTTATATGAGGCGTGGTGTGGGATTTTTCCTTTTAAATTTACATAAATAAATAGATGCATCATGAAGCACACATGCTCTTTCTTATATGCTTAAAAAGAAACTTTTCATTTTAAGATAATGCACGTCTAAATGATTACATGGTTTTCAGAGAATGCAATATTACTTATGAAGAAATGGCCTCTAGCTAGGCCCTAAGCATGCAATCTCTACAAAAAAACCTAGACCACTAGAGACTAGGGCAGATTTGAAATCAGAAGTTCGTTGTTCCTAGAAACAACTAGTAAAAAATCTAAGAGAATTTTAGCATTTTTTTAAAACTTTCTCTATGTTTACTAATTAAAATAAAATTTTATATTGCATTCTAGAATTTAAACACAGATAGAGAGATAAAACATTATAGAGAATACCACCAACCTGGAATCCAATTCTGTTGCATAATAGGACATCCTTTGTTTATGGTATTTTGTCGGCCACTATCACTTAGGGTGGTTGTGACTAGACACTGTCTTCAAAAGCGACTTATATATGCTAGTCACTATCAATCAGAGAGGTTGCACCTGTGCACAAAAAATATGCTAAATATCAACAAATTAACTTAAAAAAAGAAAACCAAGTGGATGTCCCACTGTGATCGTCATCTGTATGATCCTAAAAAGCATACACCTAATATATTTGCAGCATAATATCAAGCATAAAACCATGAATGTATAAATACAATTAATTAAAAAAACATAAGATTTATTCTCATTAATTTATGTTGAAAACTGATTACAGATAGGTCCTTCTTAGGGATACCAAACACTTGATACAATGATTATAAATATGATAAGCCCGTGAATGGGGATGGTGTACTCCATAGGCTTCTTATATTCGATATGAATTTGCTCAAGGGCTTACGAATTCCTTCTTCTCACTTTCTTGGATGGATTTGATGCAAAAGATATTTTGAATTAGTCTAGGAACCTGTAATCTACTCTTAGGAAAAAATACATAAATATTAGTGGCATATGCAACATCTCATGATGAGGCTCATTTTAAAGATCTGCATTAAACAACATGGAAGCATGATAAACAACATAGAGGTGCAACACTAAGTAGAAATACACAAATAACTAGAAAATAACCATACAAATACAATGGAAAAGATAGATTTATGCTAATCTAATATGGTAATACAATATTAATAAGAAATATACACTATAAATTGGGAAATGGTGACTCAAAACCTAGCCACTATTGAAGATATCGATCATAAAATGTGATGTTTTACCTCCTGAACCAGGGATTGTGACACTCAATCCTTCATTTAAATTGATGTTCAAGGGTTGCCTTCATGTCCATAGACTTATTGATGGTGAAAATCATGTTGAACTGAGTTCTTAAATGGTGCATTGTCACTGCTCAATCAAAGAACACTTTGTTACTCCTCAAGGGGATATGAAACTGCTCTCCAATTCGATAGGTATTTGCTGCATAAAAACTTAGATATTTTCTTGTTCCTAGGAGGATGCATATGTAGGCCTCCCAAATTCTATATCTTGTCTTCCAAAGAGGCCAAGATCTAGATTTGCATGTAACTGGCCATTGGAGAGAAAGGCCCAGTTACAGATTTGCATGGAAGGGGTAGTCAAGAAGACCTCTAGGAGATCCATGTCAAAAACCACTCAAATCCAATGCAAGTGTAGTCATCCTACGTGATTCAGGTCCACATTCATGGCTATTTTGTGTTTCAATGCTAGCCACTATCTAGAACAACGACTAGCAGTGGCCACTTTGACCTTCAATGGTCTGTGTTGGTGGCTACTCTAACCGATAGTGGCCACACTTGAATGGGCCAGAACTACCCCTAGTGAGTGGTTAGGACCACTGCTAGCTCTTAGGAAGGTCAAATATTAGTCATATGGTCTTCAAATGTGCCCATACGAGTAGTATCCTAAAAATGATGTGTTTTAGGTGTCTACAAAGAATATTCAAAGAGATTTTTTATGGTCTGGATCTAAGATAAAGTGTAGATTTCACTTGGTTTCTTGGGATCAAATTTGTAGAAAACAATAATGTGAAGGATTGGGTTTGAGAATAACTAGTCTCATGAATAAAGCCTTGATTGCAAAACAAGGTTGGAGGCTGGTCCAAAATGAAGATGTGGAATGGGTTAGAATTATTAAGGCCAAATATTTGGGTATGGAGAACAATATGTTGACCTCACCATTGCTACCCTCTAGGTCAGCCTTCTAGTTGAATCTGTGTAAGTCCAAAGACCTGATCTATAAGGAAATGGCTAGGGGGAATGGTTGGGAAATCAACTTATGGAATGATCCTTGGTTGATGGATAATCCCTTAGCTTCTCACCCTGATTTGGCTATGACTAGAGCCTCATGTAGAAGGTTGTTTGGCACTAGAGTTTTTAATTTTATTGTTGCTATTATGAATTGTAGAATATGGATATCCTTATCCCACCCTAATATTTCTTTGACTAAAGCTTGTGCTCTCAACCCTCAAGTTCTTTCTTAGTTAAATACACTTTCTACCTGATTTAGGAATGGGTTCCCCCTTGGCCCCTCTGCAACTTGGTTTGGGACAAAGGTATTATACCTAAGATTAATATTTTCCTTTGGCTATTGGTGTAGCATAAATTCCTCACCTTGGACAACCTTAGAAAATTGTGGTCTAATCTTACCCAACTGTTGTTATTTGCGTGGTACCTCTGATGAATTCTCAGTCCATCTCCTTAATATTTTCCCATTTATGAAGGAATTTTTTGACTTTTTTTTGGTCATCTATGAGTCTCTTAAATCCTTCCCCTTTCCCTTCTCAATATTATATCCCAGTGCTCATTCCCCATTCTCCTCCAAGCACCTTCAAATATTTTGGTCTTTCAGTTTGGCCCATCTTCTATGAGGAGTTTGGAAGGAGCACAACAATAGAGCCTTTAAAAACACCTCTAATTCGGTTGGATTTATCTTTTCCAAGTGTTTGGTGGCTATTGTGGAGAATGTATCCTTATTTTATGTAGAAGATAAACCCAATGAGTTTGAGCGAAGATTGGAGAATCTGCTAGATTTTAAACCAACTAGGGAGCTAGATTTATCTATTGCAGCTAATCAAATGTTATCCACTATTTGGATTCCCCCACCTCTTGATTGGTTCAAATTAAATTTTGATGGCACTTCAAAAGGTAACCCAAGAAGAGTAGGTGTTAGGGGAATTATTAGAGATCATAGGGGTGATATTCTATTGGCCTATGCTAAAGGGCTTGGAGTCAACTCCAATCAGTTCATGGAAGTCAAGGCCCTTTACCAAGGCATCTAGGTGTCCATATTTTGGGACTCCACAAAATTATCATAGAAGGGGACTCCCTTACTACCATCAATTACATGAAATGACACCTCTGTCGATAAAAAAATTGTTTCTTGAAGTTAAAAATTTTGCCCTACTTTTCAAGGATGTCACATTTCAACATAATTTTTGAGAAGGTAATAAGTTTGTATACTTCATGGAAAACCTAGGTGTGGACCACCCTAGACTCCGTATTTTGTCGAAGGACTTCCCTGAGGGCTTGTGCTCTCTTGAGGCAACAAATTTCCCTGGTAGATAATTGGAGCATGGTTAATTGTTGTTTTTATTTACTGCTCAGTTGTCCTACTTCCTTGCGTGGAAGTACTTTTTAGTTTTATTTAATCTATTTTTTGCATTTCTCTTTGTTCTTCCCTAGTGGTTGTGGATCTAGTACTTGGAAGCTCTATTGGTTTCTTGTTTGTGTGCTGCTTGTTTGGTTGTGTTGGCTTTTTGACCCTCAGCTAGTCTCTTTTTAGCCTTGGCTTACCTTGTAAAATGTTTGGGGATCATTTCAAAACCTCTTCTACCTTTTATCAAAAATAAAAAATAGGGGAATAGATATTATTTTCTTTTGAAACTAAAACCACATTTTAACAATTAAAAACAAATGTGTTTTCATAACTTGTAGTTTTTGGCATAATTAGTTGTTTCACATTTATAGTTTTACACATTTTCATTCCAAATACAATTTTTTTTATTCTTTACATCGAAGGAAGAGGTTCTTGGGTTGACTAGGATTCAACCATAAATAATGATAATAGATCCATCTATTGGTTGGCCCTCAAGGACTCAACCTAATTGAAAAACCATATACTTGTGGTCACTATTATTCCATTGTAAAAAAAATCATCCAAATTTGAACCTTATTCTAATTCATCAAAACAAAAATAAATATAAAGATATATTGCCCTGACATATATGATTCTTGTGAATAAATAAATTCATGTTAAAAATAAAAAATTCTTGCAAATAAATAAAGTCATGTTAAAAATGAAAAAATACATACCTTGATATCAGTCATTTAGTTGGTCTGTTTCATCATGTTAAAATATTGGATCCTATGATGGAATATAAAAACATAATTTTTGCAATGTGCAATTCCATATAATTAATCAAATTGAATGAATTAATAACATGGTAATAAAATCCAACCATAATCGATGTATAGTCCCACTATGATTTTATTTTCCATCCACTTGCAAAGATGAAGTATGTGGTTGTGCCTTTCGATTTATACACTATGTGTTGGACTAACTATCATACCTTAGGGATTTGATTTAGTGGACTAACTGCCACCTTGTACCCTAGGACTAACCATCCTATAAGATTTTCAACTATAGATATTGTATCGGACACTAACACCTTGAGGTTTTGGTGTAACCACAACTCTACAGTGGTATCAAAGCCTCATCCTAGGATCAAATCCCCCCTAGTCACATCGGAGAGGGGGTTTTGGAATAACTTCCACACCTTAATGATTTGACTTAGTGGACTAACCATCATCTTGACCCTTGGGACTAATCACCATGTGAGGTGTTCAAATACACAGATTGTATTAGACATTAATACCTCAAGGTTTTGGTGTAACGATAACTCTACACTATGGACAAAAGTTGACATTAAATGTTGGAGGACTTGTAATATTGAGTTTCCTCCACAATGAGGTAAACAAGAAAGACATGGTATCCTTTTATTCATTAATTATTTTTGTGACTCTTGATTCATTTTAGCGTCAAAGAATACTTGAAATTAGGATGTGTGTAGTATTCTATATAGATATTTTATATAGAACAACTTGTGTCTGGAAGAGTTAGTTTGAACCCCTCACATGTTCAACTACTATGGACTTACAGAAGTCGATCTGCTTTATTATTATTATTTTTTCTCATTAGTCATGACTATATACGATGGATAGGGTCACACTATTTACATAGTGATCAAACCGCTCTTGATGTTTTGGCATTAATGGCAAGCAAAAAATTATTTTGGAGGAGGCAAACAATTATATTTTAAGGATTTCATATTTAATTTTTAAAATTATTTTCATAAAGCAATGTTTTCATATTACACATAATAAAATTATAGTATTTACATACATAGAATGTTTATTTTCTGTATAACAAACCTCTAACAAAACTTATAACTACTTCTATATTATAGTAAATGCATAGACCTTGTGATAGGTGCTTATGACACTTGTCGTTTTCACATGGACTATAATATAATAACTCCTAAGATATCCCCTTATTACATCATAGTTATAGCTTTTATCTCTAGCTATGACCAAAAAATAATGTTTATGGTAATGCCTGAATCTATAGATTTAAGAGAGGAATTTCCTCCCTCAATGTAGATTTTCTACTATAATACTTAGGAGTGTCTAGTTCCACCAATCATGCGCTCAAAAAATATATTTATTATAAACACTCTTTCA
This sequence comes from Wollemia nobilis, assembly GCA_028583015.1. NCBI lineage: Eukaryota > Viridiplantae > Streptophyta > Pinopsida > Araucariales > Araucariaceae > Wollemia > Wollemia nobilis. The sequence goes on from JAQPPZ010000184.1 coordinate 617,601, forward strand.
ATAGTTTTTGATACATATAGAAATCAATGCATGAATTATGTGTCTCCTTAAATATCTTCAAGTGAAGTATGTGCTACCATGCATCCAATTTCAACTATTGGATTCTTTGGTTACCAATTTATATGTTGCATGTGATGGGAATAAAGTTGTGTAAGGCTTCTTATTCCGATTTACCTTTTTTTTTTTTTTATTTCATTCATTGTGATCAAATTCTAGATTCTTTGCAAGTTTTACTTTTATCATAAGTTCTTTGATATGATTAATGGGATGTATATTTTGAAAGTAATCTTCAGTAATTTTGCATTCTTCTTTCAGTCCTTTCAATGATCCCATAGATGCCATGATTTTTCATTGAATAAAAATGTAGCAATCTATCAAGTGCTCTATAGCCTTTGGAGTTGAACCATCAGGGCCAAATAGTTGTTGATATTTTTTAACATATCTTTATTTATCTCATATATGTTGTCAATTTTTATGATATCATAATCCATCTTATAATTTAGTATTTTGATTGCTTGTAGTGCTAGTACACTCCTTGACAAGAGTTCTATGAGATCTTGGTATTTGATAAATGATGTAAGGATATCTTATTTAACTTGCAAAAATAGATAATATTCTTTTAGCAATATCAAGTTTGCAAGTTATGCCATGCTTCTTCACTACTTTTATTACAATAGGACATTTATCCTGCAAATGTTTTTCTTTGTATTTGACAAATGAGTGGAAAAAGAATTAACTTTGAACGTATTGTCTTCATTCTAGAAGGTAATGAACTTCTTAACCTTAAACATATTCCATGACTTGTGCTTGTGATGGTTGCCTTTATATCTTGGTATTATTCCATCATATCAGTTCCTTGACTTGAAGTGAGCAATATTTCCTATATAATAATTTAGGTAATTTGAATGGATCCAATTTTCTTTACTCATCATTTCTTGATTGTTTTGGAGGTGTACTAAACATTTATATGTCGTATTAGCTATGTTTGTGCAACAAACACATGTTATTCTTCTTCTTCTTCTTCTTCTTCTTCTTCTTCTTCTTCTCCTTCTTATACTTTAACTTGATTTTCCTCAGCTATATTATTTTGATGTGACTTTCTCCAAATTCAATTTTGCTTTTTCTAAATATGACTTGTCTTATAGTTGGTTCATATCTCATAAAGAAGATCTATATTAGAATATATTATGCCAAAATTCCTTTATTGTGTGGCCATTTTTACCATAAATCTCATACATATTTTATAAAAAAGTTATTTAATTGAGAACCATTCCTTTGATTTTTATATCCTTGAGAATTATTTCTTTGTTGGAAGTGGCATGGAGGTCTTATGCCTCTTCTAAATGTTTTATTTCCTTTATAATTTAAAATAAATGATTATTCATCTTCATTTGCTATATGTGAGGTCTCAACATTTTGAAGTAGGTTCACCAACTTTTCAAAGTTTGTTGTTTATTTAGTGATATTTTATGCTATCACAAAAACATTATATTTTGAAGGGAGAAAACTAAAAATAATTGAAACAAATATTTTTTCAGATACCTAATTTCTAAATGCTTGTAATTATGCTCATAACTCAACAATTCTTCTAATTAAAGATTCAAAATTTTCTCCACTCTTCATATTCAAGCAATGGATTTGACTCTGGATAAATAGAATTTGATTCAATTCTTTGCTTCAAATACTATTTATAGCTTGTCCTATGCATCTGTGGTGGTGAATTATTCTTAAATGTATGCTTATACTTCATCTACTACTATAAACATGATAATTAACCATGCCTTTCCCATTGCCTGGTCAAAATTAATTTAATTTTCATTTTCTTCTTTAGGATGAGTAATAGTTTTGTCTACAACTTGACATACTTCTTCAAACTCAAGTTGTGCTCTAAGTTTAGTTTTCCAAGAAACATAATTATTCCACCTTAATAGTTGGGAATCGAAAAATAAGATATTCGATGCTCCACTAGCTATAGTAAACTTTCACAAAATTTATTCACTAAATCAACCTCAAAAAATATTTTTTGACAAGTACATATAAACCTATATGCAATTTTTAATTGGTGTTTCAAATTTTAAGAATAGTACTATCATTGCTAGGCAAAATGTATATATAAGATTTTTTGTTCACTAGTCTCCAAGAAATATTTTTAGAATATTATAATGCCTTTTCAAAAGAAAATTATATGTTCCTTTTATTTCACTTCTATGAAAGGACAATTAACTACTTTCCCATATTCGTTTGGTGTAGGATGTAAGCATAGATTTATTTTCCTCACTCTTTCTTGATTTAATAATTTTCTTCTACATGGATTCCTTTATTTTATTGATATCCACATAATTTTATCAAAGAGAATAGAAAACTTTGAATTTGACTAAAAAAGGATTTTTGTACCTTTAATTTCTTGGTGTATTTTTCAAGAAAACACAATGTAAATATTAGACTCTGATGGTTTTTGTGAAGGATGCCACCTTGCATACAATCTTTTACTTTTTGGTCATGCATAACTCTTTCATTGATATCTACAATTTATAATTTTTTATCATGTGTCACTTCTCATGATACTTTTAATCATATAATATGATATGATTGTTATGGATGATCCCTTCTAATGTTGGAAAAATAATTTCTTAGGCCTACACCATTTTTTCTTGTCATTTGAGTTCTTCAATATTTATAATAATTTTCCTTCGATGCTCAATGTCTTGTAATTTTTCTATATAAGAATATAAATAACTCCAACAAATATTCTTGTCCATATGGGGTGTGTTTCATCACTACCATTAATGTTAATTTCCAACACGATTGCTTAATTTGGATATGCTTTCCTGATTCTACTATGAAGTCTTGAGTGCTTTGGTGGGAATTTTCATACTTTTCAAAATATAAATTAAAAGATGTGGTGTTTGGTAGATGATTTCTTTGACTTCACTTTTATCATTGAGTGAGGAATAAGTATATTTTTGAGAAGATATTTGTAAACATGGGACTCCAAATCACCAAATATGCTATGGAGGTTTTTTTTTCGGTATTAATTTAAAGGGAGGGTTTTGAAAGGGTCCCCACAATATTATACATACAACCAAACTCTCAACCATAATAACAATCTCCAAAATATTATAGCTATTATGAATAACAAAGAGAGTAATTCCTAATAACCATAATGATTCCAGAGAGAAATTAGAAAAGCACAACGCTTTGAATGCAAAAAAAACTTTAACAAACTTCAGTCAAAGGGCAAAGCAAGACTGAACACCCTTTCCAATGAGAGCCAAAGGGATGTTCAACTCATCCTATAAAAAATAAAGCATCATGAGCCTCTTTCCTAGAAATGGAGACTACATCATTTGGGACATCATTTTTCCACACCAAAAAAGCAACACAGTGGACACCATGGTTGACCAACATATCGGCTAGTGCATTCCCCTCATGGAACACATGGCGAATGTTCACCTATTCAAAAGCGTACAATAATCTCCTAGATTCAGCAATAATATTGAGAATGTTCCAATTAGGTGTACACTCCCATTTGAGCATCTTGATTATGTTCAATGAGTCACCTTCGATTTCCACATTCTGACATCCAACAGCCACTAACAATTTCACCCCCATATAAGTTGTGCGATCCTCCACAAAGTGTGAATATTAGGAATCAAGGGGTTTAGAAAATGCCAAGAGGATGTTGCCATTCTCATTTCACACAACACCACCTGCTCTAGCCTTGCCAAGATTACCCTTTGAGGCCCCATCAAAGTTGATTTTCATCCAATTGGGAGCCGGATGGACCCACTTAATTCCTGCTCTAGGATCAGGTTTAAGGGGTGAGGAAGATAGCTCCAATCCAATTTAAATTCCAAATCAACTTCATCAGAGGAGGAGGGTGCCTTGGGCCGTTTACCCACAAAGGCAACCAAGACATTCTTCGACACTCTGTTAATGATCTTAGTACCCACCCTGACAGCATCGGTATCAACATCATTAAAAGAACAGACATTATGTTCTTTCCACACCCCCACCACACATGGGGAAGCATAATTTTCCACAATCAAGATAGTTGTTTGGACACAAACGACGAACACCATTGAAGGATGTTGTCCATAAATGTACCTAAAAACATTCAATAAATATTAAACCAATTAAAAATAAACATATATATTTGCCATGTGAACGGGTAGCTGAGGAGCAGATGTTGCGTGGATTACTAGTACAATTTGCATAGATAGCATATATTAACCATAATGTGAAACCTCTTTCAAATATTCTCCAAATAAAGTATTTTATTTTGAGCCATTAGCCAGAAATAAATATTGTTCTTTGGGATAAGTATTTTAATCGAAATAATATTCACTGGAAAATGAGCCTCATATTCCGGGAGAAGATAGGAATAAGTTGATTTCATAGTAAAGTCACCTTTAGCTTCCCCGCTCCAAATAAAATAGTCTCTGGAATCATCATGTCTGATTGCATACATGTTAAGTTCCACTAAAAGTCTCTGCCAACTGATCAAATCATTCTGGGTGGACACCCAATAGGGATGAGAATTCCATGAATGCCTACCATTGACAATAGGCATATATTGAAAAACCCAAATTTTACCTTCATCGCTTTCAAAGAAATATCCCTAATATTTGGGTGATCCAATAATGGCTCTTCCCTCAACCAATGGTCTTCCCAAAACTTGATGTTTCTACCATCACCAATGATCCACCTGCTTTTATCCTTCACAAAGTCCCTGATCTTCGTTAAGCTTCTCCAAAAATGGAGCGTCTTAGGGAGAGATCGTTTGACAAGAAATAATTAAATCTGTATTTTTATTTAAGGATAGAATACCAAGGTATCTCCGCGTTCGAAGCAACCAACCACCCTGATTTACTAACCAAGGCTCTATTCATAAGTGCAACTCTTTTCAAATTAAGACCCCCATATTTTCTCCTCTTGCAAATCTGATCCCAACGACCAAGTGGTACTTACCTTTTAAATCCGATCCAGCCCAAAGGAACGTTTTACAAATACGATCAATTTTTATCTGTTACTTTAGCAGGGAGCATGAATAAGGACATGAAATAAATGGGTATGCTCTGGAGCATGCTCCGAACAAGCACCACCTTCCCTTATTGGCTCAGCAACACCCCTTTCCAAGAGGCTATTCTATGTTGGATTCTTTCAATCAAAATATCCCATAGTGAGTCTTTCATTCTCCCCACGAAGAGAGGTAGTCCAAGATAGGTCGCTGGCAACTTGACAATCCTACAATTGAGTATATTCACAATATTTGATTTCCAGGATTTTGAAGTGTTAACAAAGTAGAGAAAGCTCTTTGTAAAGTTGATCTCCTGACTAGCAGCCCTCTCATAACACAATAAGATCTTTTTAATATCCCAGGCAAAAAATACTGATGCACCACTAGCAATCAGAGTGTCGTCAATAAATTAGAGGTTTTATCACATGGTTGAGACTTAAAATTCATTTTTGCTCCAAAATATAGAGAGTTATTTGTTCTCTCTCTCTCTCTCTCTCTCTCTATATATATATATATATATATATATATATATATATATATATATATATATATCCTTGATATGAAATTGTTTTATCCATTAAAAAATGAGACCTTTGCTTGATAGAAAATTTTAAATGCTTGCTAATTCTAAATCAACTTATTTTTCCATTCATGCCTCTATTTGCCTCATGTGAAAATGATTTTTTGACTAGTGCATTGAGAGCCTCTTCACCTTCATAGGTGGTTGCTATGCTAAAGAAAGATCATGTTATTTTTCCAAGAGCAAAAACACAAGTAACTAAAGAACACAAATTGAATACGTAATTGCTACGCTAGTAAATGTATGCAATTTCCTATCACACACTAAATTTTTGACTAGCTCTATTATACAAAATTGTAGACACAAATGTCAATATTTATTATAGGCTAATCTATGCTTGCCAAAATTGAGTCCTGATGGTATTAAAATATTCTCCTTCTCTTCTTTTGGATATTTTTAAAACAATTGATCTTTGAAATTGTGAAAATGAATAATTGAAGAGTCACCGAGGATTTTCATGTGTTATTCATACACCTTTAAGGGATAATGTATCTATGATCCTTAGATGCATGATATTCTCATTTGAAGAAATAAAGTATTTTATGATTCCATGTGTCCCATATAGTTTACAACATGATATTTTAGTAGAATATGCTTCTATTTATCTAATTGTTCAATTATATTCTTCAAATATTCTTATAGAATCCATGTATATTGGGGTTTCTTCTTCATCTTCTAGTGAAGTCCCTATTCTTATAGATTTGACCCTTCTATGGAGATTGATACAATAGTTAGAGTTCTATATAATAAAATATGATATGATTAGTGAGTTTGATTTGGATGATTCATATTTATCTTTTGAGGTGGGTTTGCCATAGGATGTGCCTAGATCTTGCGTAGTTCATCCAATATCCAAGTGATTTTAGACACTTCTATAGGATTCTAAACACATTATTTATATGGAATAGCCTCATATACCTCTTTCTTTTCCTGTATAGAGACTTCTGAATATTAATTTAAAACATCATGATACAATTTTGAGTTAGATGAACTTGGAATATCAATATTACAAGAAGAATAAAATATTCTCTCAAATAATGATTCACTTGTTTCCAATTTCTCTTTGAGAGATTCTATCAACTCCTTTTGTTTTGTATTCACTTCTTTGTAAACTTGAGTATAAGAAATGTCATATGTACTATACTACCAATATCCAAAGGTACCATAATACTATTTTTTCCATTATCAATTGCTTCAACAATTCTTGCATGTAGATAGTATTCTAATATTTCATAGTTTTCATCTATTGTTTCACTACAGATCAATTTTGAAACTAGATCTATTTTTCCTTTAGATTTCTTAATAAAATTCTTGATTTAAAATTTTATGATATTTTCTCTTTATTTTCTAATAATGGTTTCCATATCATTATCCATTGAGTTTATTGAATCTTTTTAAGTATACATCCTTATGTCTCCCTAGATTTTAAATAATTATTCAAGTTTCTATAATTTCATAAACCTATGAAGTTGAATTCATTATATCTCCCTAATCGTTTATAAACTAGAAAATAAGAACTTTGAAAATTTAATATTTCTCTATGTTTTAAGTAGACTTCCTTATCTCTCCAAAGTCAAATAATTTGCAAATATTCTATGAGCTTTGAATTTAAAAAAAATAATAAAAAAAAATTCAAATGTAAAAACTTCAAAAAAATTATAACTAATAATTCCTATCACTACTTATCACTCCAAAAGCTTTAAAAACAATTAAAACATCAACTATACTATTAACAAACTTATCAATCCATATAAAACTTATAAACCTTAGAAAAATAAAAAAATTATCTTCTATGAACCTTATCACTCCATTTAACTTTAGATAAATTTGAATTTCAAACTTAATTTATCAAACCTTGAAACACCTCTCTACTAGATGGCTTATTGGAACAAACTTGACACTGGGCATTGGCAAGGATTTTCTTGAATGTTTCACTATCCTTCATCTAATCAACTGTGCTCTCAAATGTGTAAAGTTGTTCATCCGTGAACATATTTAAAAACTATTTCAACTTTGCCAAGTGAGTTGTTTCATCTAACTCCAAATGTTTATTTCTCTTCAATGTGGTTCTTCTCCTCCTAGAGATTCTTCAACCCCCCTATGCTAATTTATTTCTTCTCAGTACTTTATCTTATCCAAAAATCAGCATTATGATCTGGCATTTCAATTCTTCTCACTCCTTAACATGGTACTCTAATTTATAAACATTAGTTTGCATGGCCCTTAGCTTTGACTCTAATATTCCCTTTCAAAATTCAAAATTGTAATGCTTAAATTTTCTAACACTTCCTTGAACTTGAAACTCAAATTCTCTTTGTTTCCATGTGGTGTTTGATTTTACTTTCCTTATTATTCAATGAATAATATTCTGCCTGGTGATTCTATATAACACTACCTAACCTTATGAACAACATCTTGATTAACTTGGGTGTTTTGCTATATTAGTACCTACCTCAAAATTATGTTAATCACCATGTAAGCTCTATATTTTAGAATATTGGGAAGTGTTAATTCTTGTACTACTCAAAAATTTCAACTACCTAATTTGCACTTGAATCCTTTGCCATGCTTAGTATACATTACATTTCATCGTTACACTTCCTCTAGTGAGATGCTCGGTGCTGCTTTAGATTAGTTCTTATATGCATTTTGTCACTAATGAATTTAAGTTACCTTGGTGCTTCAGGTTCTTTTTATCTCCTCCATGTTGTTATTAGAATTCAAAATTTTGCTTGATATTTTATTTTATCTCCTTTGTGTTGCTTCCTTGTTGGCATCTCTTCTACATTCCATGCTAGGGTTTCAATTTTGCATCACTTCAGCTTCTGCTTTCAATTCTTGCTTGAACTCTCAACTCCTGCTCAACTCTCATCTCTTGGGTCTTATTTGGATCTTATCTTTAGCTTGGCTACTTTATTATTAGCTCTTGTATTCTAAGTGGCTCTTTGTTCCTACTCTAGGCTCCTGAGTTCCAAGTTTAGCTCTGTGTATTTTCTCTATGTTTGGCTTTGCATCTTTGCTCTACGTTTAGCTCTACACTCAACTTAAAACTTGCTTGGTGAATGAATGACTATGTGAAATATCCTTTCTAATTTATTTGGTCATTACAATAGCCATTTTAATATATCATATTTATTGTGTCTTGGTGCAGGTTTAGGTGGCTTCAAAAATTCCTTGCACCATTACTTTTTCACTGTTATACGCAAGCTCTAATCTTCAATATCCAAAAATTTTATGCACTATTATCCTTGAATATGTTAATGCCCCTTTGCTATGGTTGTGACTCACTTATTATGCTTATGCTTTCTTTATTGAATGCCAAATTCTTCTTCTTCCTTCAAGCCTTATTTCTCCAAATCTTCTTGCTTCATTTATTCATAATTTGTCCTCTTCCAAAATCATAGCCTTTTCCTTGTTCAAAATTACTCTTGTATTAAGAGTATTCTATCTCTATATTTTCTTATATTTTGCCATGCATTTTGTTGACCTACATTGGAACAAAATTCTCTTGTGGAGTCTTTGCCTTTGTAGCATGCCTTATTTCTTAATTTTTTCTAATCTACCATTCTCTCTTATAAATGAGATCTTCTCTTTACTAATAAGAGCTTCTATCTATTCTTCACAAGGAATATTTTTTTTTGTGAATTCTTTTCTCCTTATAGCTCCTTATTCACAATCAGATACGACCTCTTCTCTTGGACCAACTATATCTCTTATGATGGACCTCTTTATAATGGGTCGCATTCATTATCTTATGTATTGAATCTACAAGTATCAATGATTATTTTTCTTATAGAACTTTTCTCCTTATGACTCCTTCCTTTATCAATAAAATATGACCTATTTTCTATTAGGACCATTTATCTCCATTATGAACCTCTTTCTCTAAAGGGTCTCAAATCTCTGCTTCTTCTAAACTCTTATATTTTAATATTGTCATCTCTTATTGAACCACTTTTCAAGGTATATAGGACTTGCATCACTAAGATTTTTATCAAGGTCTATTTACTTAAGATCTAAATTCACTGTGTCAAAATTAAGGTCCATATTCAAGACATTAATCAATCTTATAGACTACCTTCTATTCTAAATATATTTATTGAAATAGATAATCTCAATCTATCTTATCAAAGTCAATAACTTAGTGACCTAAAATGTTTATCAAGGTTTATTTTTGAGACCTGAAATTATAATAGTCTACAAATTGAATCAATTCCTGCTTGAGGAAATATTTTTGCCTTCTTGCACTTGAAGATAAGTCTTTTCTATCTATTGTAGGAAGCTTCTTACTTTTGTAGATCGATTTTCACTACAATTATTATTTAGATTGGTCTTAATAATCCAATATGACTATCCTCCTTACTAGAGAATCCAATATCTGAATCAATATGACAATATATTGAATGACCAAATTTCTCCTAAGTTAGTTCTTTCCTACAATCTTAGATCTACAGAAACTTCAATCAATAGTTATTATCTTTCTTTGAGAGAAATATCAATGTCAAGGGATTTCTATCCCAATTTTTTTTAGTAATATCAAAGATGGCTATTCCTTGAATAATCAACTATATTCAAGTTGATTTATCTAAGTAGTTACCCTATTATTCATTGGTTATTCTTCAACCTAGTGGATATACCCTCATTTTATCTCAATCTACAAATTATATTGATGAGTCCAAGTCTTCACTAGTTGTTTCTAAAACTATGAAAAGACTCTAGCCTTTGCAACTTCCAAATCCTGTGCAAGCAACCATGCTATGCCTTAGATACCACTAGTGGATTTTGAAGCCTTAATAATAATAATATGAAAATCATAGAAAAATAATTATAGGATCAAATATAATGAAGTTGCAATATAATGAATAAAATATAATATAAACCAAAATATAATATAATATATAATAAATCATAAATAAGAATACTCACATAAGAATGTTTACAATACTGCTCACAAAATACTAATAAATGCTATTGAATAAGGTGTACTAATGAAAGCATAAAGCTATGTATTTTCGATAAATATGACAATGCATTGTCATAAATATATAATTGTATGTGACTCCTCATATGTTGCACTCTTGACCTTCAATCATCTTTACAACTCTTAATTTTTCTATTCTAAGGACATGTGGACACTTAAATATGAGACAATTGTGCACATTTACACTCATAACACATGCACACATATTTACATGACACTTGTGCATTTCGTGCATATTATTACATTACATAAATATTTACTCACACATTAATATAGGACACAACCCTAATCTAATATTTACAATGATGTACCAAGGTGGTACATTGGCATGTACCAAATAATGTAATATTCTCCAATAGTTTTGAGTTTGAGAGTCCCATTCCTTGGGTATGTTAGTTAACTAGGTCCTTCTATGGATAAATTAGGCACCAATTGCTTGAGATTAATATATCTACTCTTTTTTCCTTAGTTGTTTGTTTTCATGATGTGAGGACCAACATGATGTTTACATCAAACATCAAAATCGAAAAAAATTGGTGATTACATTCTACTTAGATGATCCTCTCGTTATGGGGAGTTCTACTACTTTGATTTAAGATACGAAATCATGACTTTGTGATTCGTTTGATATGATAGGTATGGGGCTCCTACATTATTTATTGAGAATTTATATTGATTGAACTACCTTTAGGATAAATATTTAAAAATATTAAGTATGCCTTAGATCTTTTTTAGTGCTTCAATAAGGACTATAAATCGACTCAAATTCTTTTTTCTTTATGATTAAATATTTGATTTGAGTACATGATCTCTTTGGTGAATGTCACTTTATATTGATATCTTATGGTGGATATCTTCTACCCCACTCACATGAGAACCAAAAATGCCTCTATTGTTATCTATTGTTGTAGGTACATATAGGCACTTTGAGAGAGTCACTAAAATAGCTATTAGGATCCTTAGATACATTAGAGGTACATATCAGTTGAGTATTCATTATGCAATTGGTTTACCTCTTATTTTGATAGGATTTTCAAATGTATATTGTATGGATTATTTGGATGATAAATTCACTCTAGTTTTTATCTTTTCTATAGGTGATTGCCTTATTTATTGGTGCTTTAGATTATAGTCAACTATTTTTTAGTATTCCATGGAAGTTGAGTATTGTGCTACCAATGAGGTAGCAAAGCACCTTCAATGGTTGCTATTTATTTTAGAGTAGGAGTTAATTCCTTAGTCGCACTGAATAACTCTTCAATATGATAATCAGAGCACCAACCAACTTTTTTGCAATTGAGTGTTTCATCACTAGACTAAGCACATAGATATCAAAACGTACAATGTGTAATGGTTGTATGCCCATGACATGCTTGATCCAATTTTATTTTTTTCATAGAGCAATAAGTTGAAATACTAACCAAGGTCATACTTGGAGTTTCATTTGTGTTTATGTGAAAGCTACTTGGTGTTAAAGAGTGTCCCTTGACAGGGGATGATAAGTAATAGTCTCTTTGTATGTCCTATATTTAGCATAAGGGTGATGTAAAAATATGTAGTCAGTACGCTTCATGGACACAACTAAATTTTATATTGTGTTATATTTATAAGCCTTTTGATCCCTCTTAAACCTTGTAAATGTGTTTTTATAAATATTTAATTATTTAACCTAAATGCTACTTTTTTAAGATTGACCTATAGATATGTTGTAATTGGGTATAAGTATCCTCTCATACAAGCTATTTGATTATTGGTTGGAGTGTATTATATTTTTATTTAGTGACATTATTAGTTGTCCATGTAAAAAAACCTGTAGATTATGTACATCTATTTCTATGTATTTTCTTCTCAACAATACTATGTAATGTATTGATTCCAATAAAGAAAAATAGACACACATTACATATTTTCGCTTCTTACGTACAAGACACTTGTGCATATTCTCTCTTACATGACACTTGTGCATTTATTACACATTGACACTTACATAAAAGGATAAATATAAATCACACTCTAAATTATAGACTCAACCCTAATTTATTACATATTTAAAAATGTACCATGAAGGTACCATGGGGGTACATTAGCATATACCAAATAATGTAATATACTTCAACAACCCCATGCATTACATTATTTTGTTATTGAAGACTTTAATATTCAATATTGGTCTTCATATTTATGTTCAATATTTAAGTAAAATTGCATTGTTTTAAAACCTTAGCTTTTCTAGAATCTTCATCATCTTAGATCTTTGATTCACCCATTGCTTATGTTGGTAGCATAACTTTGGATTATGTCGTGTATCCTATCTTTCTGAAAACTCATGCAAATTATCATAAACTTCATCTTGATATGGATATTCAATAATCTCTTGAGAAAACCAATTGAATATAAGGTATATATTTCATTTTTGATTGAATATGCAACTTCAGTTTTATTTTAATTCTTGATGATGCATTTTCTATGTTCATTTATATATTTGAATTCAATTGATTTTTCTTTTTCAACCAATTTAGTAACTAAAATAAGATTGGTTGATAGTCTAGGAACATATAAAACATTCTCTAGCATAAAATTTGAAAAAATCATGCTAGGTATTACACTATCGATTCCATGAACTTGATATATCTTATCATCTACAATATTTAGAGAGATATTATCCTTAACTTCTAAATATTCAAACCAATGTAAGTTTCCAGTCATATGATGACTAGCTCCTAAGTCTATATACCAAACATCTTTTTCCATTTGAACATTTTGATTAGACTCAAGTGATATTATCTTATATCCTTCATAAGAGTTTCAAAGGCCTTTTTTTATGATATTTCCCATTATATTTAAATATTTATTTGATCCAATATACAAGCTATTTGCTCCAAATAAATATTTTCATATATAGACATCAAATGCAATGTGCATGCACTTTGTATCTAACTAGTTCCATCTACATATAAATGAGGTGTAAAATATAATAAGATAAGGGAGAAAATTAATACTAGGTTATTACCATTTCTAATGGAACAAGCATTCAAATTATTAAGATTTATATGATTTTGTATTTTATTGTGTATTCATAATGATCTTCACATCATAGATGAAATTTTTAAGATTTACATTATAACATTTCTTTATATAAAATTGAATACCTACATCCTTTTTAAATATTCCCAATCAATTTGGATGTCAATTGAATGAGGTTTAATTGTACATGGGATTATAATGAGGTACATTAGATTCAATATGATAACATATGAGATGAAGAAGTAAATTTTAATTTGATTTCAAAGGAGCTTGAATAGTTGTCAATTTTCATATTTGTATGAGAATTTAAAATTTATCATGAACAAAAACATTATTTATTTTCATCAAAGCCATTATTGAGGTCTCTATCAAATAAACCTAATCATTCTCATGTTATATCTTCTATTATTTTGATTCCTTGAGATTGGATAGAAGACATATCTTGAAATATGCTTTATGTGTTCTTCATTCACTCAATTGATATTAATAACAAAAAAAAAACTAGTTTCAACTAAACACTTCAAAGAGAAAGCCTCACTTCATACTAAGCATACATGTTAGGATTGTAATACTATTTATATATTTGGGATAGAATTATGTTTCATATGGGCTAAATCTTTTCCACCTCTTCCATTTGGTATAACAACTTGGTCTACTATGATGCCAAGCATTAATGATTAAGTATATAGTTTAGAGGTAAAATATAACTAAGAGGATTTTGATGGCTCATTGATCCTCAAGATAGTATTAAATAAACTCAAAATGTTTGAAAAAAAGAATTAAAAATTAATTCTAATTTTTGAGAAAGAATTTTTTCAACGTTATTCATCAAATTATTGATAAAACTTAAGTTATCAACTCATCTTATTAAATATTAAATATGTGTTAAAATAAAACTAAACCAATTATCTATTTAATATATATCAAAGTCATTAATTCCTTACTTTTATATTTCTTACCATCTTAATAAAAAGTGAAACATTATAATTTTTAATAAATGTTTCAATGTACGAGTAGTAAAGAAATTAAGCAAATAAATGAGCTTGCTTCTCCTATTAGCCGAGAGAGTTTTCAGTTGTAAATTCCCTCGTACTGATCATTTCACCCTAGTTGGTATTGCAATACATGTGATATATATGGTTGGATTGAAACTGTCAAAAGTTGGATTGAAACTATCAAAAGTTTCACACTTGTTCAAGATAAATTAATCCACAAACCATATTCTTGTATTTTTTTCTCATGGTCTCTTTTGTTTTTTTTTTTTTCTTTTCATTCTTGTATTTTTTTCTCACGACCTCTTTTGGTTTTTTCTTTTTCGTTGGACAACTTAAATTGCTTCAATGATTTTTAAAATGATCACACTAACATTCAAAGGATCCAATTTTGTAAAAAACTACTCTTTCCATGGAACTTTCAATTAACATACTAAATTGAAAGAACAAACCATTCAACTTTGCAAATAAATAAACAACTTGAAAAGAAGTAAAATACTTCCAAAAGTCAAATGTCAAACATTAGTGACAAGGCTTCTTTAGTAAGGAAGAGATAGAAAAAAAAAATCTTGGCAAACTTATAAGAACTAAAGCTTTAGACATGTAGTTTGAATTATATATT
Source organism: Wollemia nobilis (assembly GCA_028583015.1). Classification (NCBI taxonomy): domain Eukaryota; kingdom Viridiplantae; phylum Streptophyta; class Pinopsida; order Araucariales; family Araucariaceae; genus Wollemia; species Wollemia nobilis. The sequence goes on from JAQPPZ010000184.1 coordinate 632,820, forward strand.
CCTTCTATTTAGTTGTACATATTTGAATAGAGTTTCTTCTTCTATTTTCATTCATGTAATTTTTATGTTTTTACTATTATTTGTTTGCGTGTATATATATATATATATATATATATATATATATATATATATATATAATATTTTTAAGAGTTTTATTGATATTGCATCTTGAATATTTTAGTTTAAAATATTTTTTATTTACAAATAATTTTAATTTATTGTACTAAAAATTTTGTTTTAACGTAATAGATTTTTTTAATATTTTTAAATTAAAAAAAAACATTATTCATTTTCTAACAGAAAGACAAAGATGAAAAACACATAACCTTGTATTATTCTATATAAAATAAAAATAAAGACCAGCATACAATATAATAGATTATCTACTTATTAAATTAACTAAAATTGGCATAAAATGGATAAACAAAACTTTAAACATCACAGATCAACAAATATCAAAATATTTTTATTATTTCTATAGTTTTCATCTCTTACACGTTACACAGGCTCCACAAGAACGAAAAAAAAATTGATTATATCATTTTCAGTTATGGATTTTTACGTTGAAAAATCAAGAGAGTTCTTACATTTCATTTTCGATAATGAAAATAATAAAAGTCGTAGTTGGTAGATTTCATTTAAAAACCATATGTAATGCATCAGCCCATGCAAGTTGTCTAAGGGTAGCGTACTTTTTTAGTGCAATTCATATATTAAATTAAAATAACGAAAATATCTGATTTAGTTGGCGTAGGTATTTGTGGACCAAGTGAGGCAAAGATTGGAAGGAATATTTGCTCACTCTGCGAAATATGCGCCGGAGATAAATGATTTGAAAAATACGATCCTCCTGCTCAGAATTTTAGGTTGTGTAATCAACTTATTCTAATATTCCAGAATGGCTTGTATATTTAGAAATTGAATTGGTTTGGAGTAGCAAGGACTATCGTTTGTTGTCCGTCATACAGATGGAAGATTCGGTGCAAATCTAATGGCGAACAGGATCCCCACCGCTGCTTTTTTCACCCATCGTAGAGAGAAATCGATGATCGAAAATGTGACCGACTAAATTATCGATTTCCATCCGCAAGGGGTGAAATATCTATAAGCCAAAAGAGAAAGGGTGATGTTGAGGTTCTAGTAAAGTGGAGATTTTCATCTTAAAAAATCAAACGTTGGATCCTCTTAAAAGTTTTCTGTGCAAGATTTTAAAGTTTTTTTATTTTTGTTAAACAGATCCTTTTGCCGATCTGGTTTTCACGCCAATGAAATTTGAGTATTTGAGCTTCTACTGCAGCATCGTGTTCACCAAGCCACAAGGTTTTACTTTGCGTTTTGCAATTCAGACCAACCTCTTAAGCCCAAAAGCTCCTAATAGGTAGGTCAACGGATGGAATCTTGTTAAAAAAATTATGAGGCTATATGTTTTGGGCAGTCAGCTACACGTTCACCGTATGAATTCAAATAATATACATGGTACCGTTGACTCATCAATTGCCATGATAGATAAGCGTTATTGTTATTAAAAATAGCTTTGGAGAATAGTTGAATTGGAGTTGAATATCTTTTCAATCGTTATATTGGAGTGGTAAGAAAGCGGCAGTCAGTTACCCGTCAATTGATCTTGGAGTTAATGAACTTGGAATAGTTACATGTCAGTGGGCGGAATCAAATTATTATTTTTTTTTGTAAAGCTTACCGTTAAAATCAATTTTTTATTTTAGAGGGTGTAGAAGTCCTTTCCGTATTTCATGCAGGATGTTATTGTGCATGAAACGAATGGTTGTCTCACATAGGAATGTTATATATTTCAACAAGTATGACGTCTTAAGGTATTTAATTAGGCCCTAAGAGTTCTAAATTTCTTTCCTTAACGGGTAATTGTCAAAAACATGTTGCGATAGAGATTTTGTTTTATAAATTTATTATACTTTAGTTATTATGAAGATCATCATTAATGGTTCCTTGTTGAGGTTCTTACCTTGCCATAGGCATTAGTTTATTAAGCCATGGACAGGGAGCAAATATATGCTCAATTTTATTAATGGTTTTTTTTTTAAGAATGGTGTTACCTCAAAGTGACGCACAAAATTCATTCCAAAATTGTTGCACAAAGTAATGATTTTGAGATTCTTGTTTATTTTTTAAGCCATGGATAAGGAGCAAATATATGCTCATAATTTCATTAATGGGGTTTCTTGTAAGAATGGTTTCACTGTGACTCGGAAAACTCATCCCCAAAATGTTGCACAAAATAATGATTTTGAGATTCTTCTTCATTTTTATACAAAACTTTCGGTTGAGGTGGGTTACAATACATTTTTAAGTATTTTAAGATTTTCAAAATAGAGGAACCATTTGATATTGCATTCTTGGTCGAGCTCCTTTGGCCACTCATATCTAGTCTTGGATCTAAGAGGCATGGGAGTCAATGGATCTTCATGTTGGTAAAGTTAGGAGTCTATCTAGGGTTTTATTGATTTTCCTTTGGGTTAGCCAAGCAGTCCAAAATTTTATGTGAGGAAAGAACATGGATTTATTTTGGTTATTTTTTTCATGTCCAATTATGATCCCAAATTTACAATTTATGGTGATATGAGTCTTTGCTACCTAGTGCAGATTCAATTTCTAGGTTTACCCATGCATTTCATGGACCTTATCCCTTAGCTTTGTAAGAAGCTTGAAAAAATTGTTTATTTTGAAGGTCCTTGCTAGTTCTAACCATAAATATTTCTTATGGCTTATGTATGTATTCCATTTTTTAAAGAACTAAAGGATGTAGTGTACATTAGGTTTACTGATAAACTCCAATGTCAGGCTATAATAACAAGAGAGAAGAAAAGCATGAAGGTCACATTTCATGGTAGCAATAGAGGTAAATATCTAAAAATAATATTAGCAAGAGAATATGAATGATGACACACCATTTTGTAGATATTTGGTGATGTATTTGTGAGAAAATATTGAGGTAAGATGTGTATTTATAGTGGAGTAAATTAATAACTTTTCATTTGGAGTTGACAATTGATTTTCACTCTCTTTTCATAAAACTATAATTATTTGTCTAAATGATGTGTTACTCAAACCATAGGTATAAAGCATGCTAGAATCATGATTGCATGTCAAAAATCCTAAAATTCAATTGATGCCCATGATCACCACTTAAAGTGGTGATCTTGGTACCATTGGTTTTAGGATTTATGCTTTAGGGGATGCATGTCAAAATACCCCCTAATCGTGACTTTATCCTTATTTATGGGTTTTGGGAAATTTAGCAAGCAAAAATGTCAAAGAGAGGGTGGTAGAAATGAAATAACTAGGTGAAGAAAGGGAACCAAAATTATCGACTAACATGAATCACTATCATCCTACCCAAAGACTAACAAAGTTAGTTTAACTTTGTCCTATATATAGGAGTACGGGACTCTCCACCAACTAAAATTTTAGTTGTTAGTACTCTTTTTACAATAGATAGTACCCCTCTCTAAGGACTATGATAAACACCCCAAGGAATAGATGCTCATGATTTCTTAGGAAAAAAGAGAAAAAAAAAACTATGCAATAGCTACAATAATAGAAATGAAAATATATCTGAAAAAGCAAAAATTTTAAAAAATGTAATTTTTTATTCTATTGTATATGCAAAATATAATTAATAAATAAATAAATAAATAAAATTACAAAAATACATAGCCAAAAATACAAAATTGGAGTGACATTTACATCCCCCTAATAATTTTGGGTGGTAGAAAGTGATTTTTACTTGCCCTATGTAGCTACAAAGGAAATTACCCAAAGTGGTAAAAAATAATTAGTTGGATGTGAAATGAGTAAACCCAAAGTGCACAGGCAAGTCCAAAGTAAGTAAAAAACCTAAGAGTATTATCACTTAAATATTCTGTTAATATTCAAAAAAATACTATGTAGAAAACCATTTTTTAATAAAAATATTCAAAAATATATATGGGGAGATAAAATTTTGAATTGTCAATTTTATTTTGCATGACTATGAGGATTCAAGTGACCACCACACACTTGCACAACATATTCTTTTACCAAAGATATAGTCAATGGTAAATAGACATGGCATCCATGTTGGGGAAGTAGGTCTCCCATACTTTATGTTTTTCTTATATTTTAGCCAAAAATGAATAAAATCTAAGAAATCAAGGTTAATGAATAAGAACATATTTAGGTTATCTAGGAGATAGCTAGAACAAAATGAAAACCATTAGGACTTCCATATGATCTAGGTAGTATACCTTAGGAAGATGGAAATTGTAGACACGAAAAATTGACCCACTTTAGTGGGCAATCTTCCTTGAGCCCTCTAGGATACCCCTTAGACTTGCCTAAGGCAAGGATTAGGCTTATCTCCCCCTATTTTGCCCTTCTCTCTCCATGTGAAATTGCGCTTACCTTTGATAGGGTGCAATTTCACATAGGTAAAATCGTAGTCAGCCTTAACAGGGTGTGATTTCACCTTTAGGGTTTTTCTTTAAGAAAACCCTAATTCTTAGTATTTGGTGTGTTTTATGTTGGCTCTCCATGGTTTTTACGCCCATATCGCCTTCATTTCCACTATATAAGGAGGGTTTAAATTCATTTCTAGAGCACAATGACAAATGACAATAACGATAATAAAACTGGATAATGATTTTAAGTGCTCACTAATTAATTTGCATCCTTCTTCTTCTCCCACAAGAAAGTTAACTATAGATTGTGAAGATTGATTTGTTCTCTTCTACATTGGATTATTGATTGCTACTACTCACTTTGGTGGATTTGTGTTGGATCCCTAAGAAGAGATCAACTATTACGGATGTATCAACCCTTCTATTTGCTTCTATGATCTCTGCTAGGTGAATTTGTTCTTCTGCATGCATATTTAAATTTTTTGACTAACATAATCGATTCTTCGCATATATCTTTTATTTTTTGCATAGTTTTTACGAAATCATGCTCGGCACTCTACGAGGTACGATTTCACCTATTCAAAATCGTAATCGCCTTTTAAGGGGTGCAAATTCACCCAAAAAAAATTTGGGGGTAATATGCTATTCCAAACTTCCTACTTGCATTCTAGGTTGCATATAGAGCATAGTATCACATTTATTCTACTTTACTTTCATATGTTTGATTTCTTCCAAAGGTAAATTTTTGCTTCTATTTTAAAAGGTCAACAAAAAGGGCCTAGGGGGCTTGACTGCTGCACCTCCAAGAATTTTTGTATAGCGGCCTAAGCAGGCCCCCTAACGATAATCATATTTTTCAAGTGTTTACCAAGTTAACTTTCAGGAACAAGAATTGTTGATATCATTGGATAAGAGATAAAAAATCCTATATATGATTAAATAGAAATATATTTAATTATTTTCTAGGCATTTGAAAGATAAAAAACATATAGTGTGCACTTAGGGTTAATTTTGTATGTGCATTTTCTCTTGAACCCTTGCTTCAAATTTTTCTATCTTGAAACCCTAAGGTTAGAAAGCATTCAAAGAAAAAAATCATTGTAGGGTTAGCTCGTCTTCTTGCATTTTGTATTCCTTCATTGTCCTTTATCTTTCATAGCATAGATCTAGAAAGGCAAAATATAGAATATATAAACCATTCCTAAAAATTCTGTGGACTTGGAACGAGTCCATAAAGTCATTCCTTGTGAACTCTTCCTCCCCTTTAGCATAGAGTGTAGAGAATAACATACCCCCGCAGTTCACCTTAAGGCTATATCTTGTGGATCTAGTCTTGAGGATTGTATGTGGTAGGGCAGTTTCCCCCCTCTACATATTTGGTGAACCCAATGCGAACACATTTCTTTTACAAATTTAATCAAGATTATTAATTATGTGTGTTAGATTAGAAAAATTAAAACATAATTTATTGTACTTGTTTTCGTTGGTCTTAGTTACTTCCTTTTTACCCTAGTATTTATTTCTTTTTTCTATGGCTTCTAACCTTGGGAATGGAAGGAGGCTTTTTAGGTTTTATGAGATTTTCCAAAAGAATGATAAAATTGATAGAGAAAATCCTAACCTTGAGGAAGAAGAGATTGATAATACTCTTGATCCTATTAAGGGACCCGATGGAAACCTTATCTTTAAATATTTTGAACATGTATGGACATTTTATAAATATCATAAGCATACCTTGATGCAGCTTTAGAGGAAGAAGCCCTACTTGACGAAATTAAACCATATCATGATAACTCCTTGAGCAAATATTTGAATCATAGTAATCCTACTCATAATCCAACTTATGCCACTACTATAATCTACAAGTTCCTCCAACTAGTAGTGTAATTCAAAATTTTTGGTTTCCTCCTCAACTGGCTTATCTCAACATTGTTGCCTGTATTCCACCAAATGTTAGTTATCCTCTTCAACAAGATACCACATACTTCAACAACATCAATATGTCTAGTACCCCTACTTTTGGGAATTTGGGGATAATGCATAACAATAATACAGAAGTGTAGAATTTAATAAATGAGGTAAAGTAGTTGGTTTCAAAATTTAAGATGATTCAACCTTCAATATTTACTCACAATTATAAGAAAATGTGTAATCAACCATTGGATCCTATTTTTGCTGCTAGACCTTATCCTAAACATTTTTCTATATCAATTTTACCTATTTATGAGGGGATTGAATAAAAAATAGAGCATTTAAGAAGGTTCATAACATATTGTCATGATCTCATTTATGATGACATGTTGTTACTAAAAATATTTCCTAAGGATCTTGGTGGCATGGCATTAGAATGGTACTATCGATTGTCGAATTATTCCTTGAAGAAATTTAAAGAAACAACAAAATTATTTGTTCAAAAGTTTGGTACATATATTCAAAGAGAAGTGACAATTAAAGATGTTTATAATTTGAAACAAGGTAAAGAGGAAAAGTTGTTAGAATTTTTATCTCATTGGAGAAGTTTAGTAGGACGCTTGAGATATAATTTACCTCCAAAATATATGCTTGAGATATTTATTGGAAGTTTGCAAGAACATATATATTATGCACTGGAAATTACTACTATCACATAATTTGATCAAGCAATTAATATAGAAAGAAAAGTAGAATAGGCCCTTATCAAAAGAGGTCAACTCAAAGTCAAATAATAGAAACCTACTAAGCCTCAACATAAGAATAAATACATAGGAGGTGATAATGGAATGGATATAATACCTTTTAGTAATGTTAATAACAACCTACAAAAGATAGTACTTCAAAAACCTCCACAAATAAATTTTACAAGACTTAATATGTCTATGAAAGCAACTTTGAAATAACTTTTAAAAGCCAATGCAATTGAGTTACCTCTCATAAGGAAACCAGATACTACAACTCATTGGTATAAGGTAGGCTAGCATTGTGCATATCATAGAATGGAAGGACACTAGATAAATTTTTATAAGAAGCTAAAAAATGTGGTTCAAGATTTGATTGATTTAGGGCGTCTTGACATAGGAAATTCTTAACCTTCATATAATCAACAAAAATCATTTGTTAATCAGAATGTGATTAAATAGACAGCTAATCAAGTATATTATAGAATTCTACCACATAATTACGATAAAAACATGGTTGGTATGATAACAACTAATTCAAAAATGTTAGTGTAGAGTCAACATATCTAGCGTTCTCAATAGATCATTTTCTCAAGATATATTTCTCTTTTGGAACTTTTGCAGAATTCTCCTACTCATGAAAAATATTTAGTAAATGTCCTAAAATAAAAATTTGTCCCTCCAGATATTTTCCCTAGTGATATGGCCAAATTTGTAAGTTATCTTTGGATACATCATCTCACATTCTTAGATGTCGATATTTCTTTCTCGAACTTGCAATAAGATTCTTCTCTTTACATCATTGCATTTATTGGCAATACTTTTATAAAATGAGTTAAGATTGATAATGGTTCTTCCATTAATTTATGTACATGTCATTTATTTCAAAATTTTGGATTAAAATAGGAACATTTAACTAAATCTGGTGATATCATTAAAACTTTCAAAAATGAGTCCAAAATGCTTGTGGTACCATATCACTTCCCCTCAAGTTTGGACCTAAGATTTTAGATACATTGTTATGTGTGGTATCTTGTCCTTCATATTTTAATCTTCTACTCAAACGTCCTTGGATCCATGCAATGGAGGTCATCCCTTCTACTTTTCATCAATGTGTAAAATTTTAATTTAAAAATCAACCTTTTTCTATCTTAGGTGATCCTCATCCATTTGAATTTTATTCACTAGATGATTTATTATAAGGGATCATAAATCAATATATCATCACAGTATGGAGTCAACTCTTCTTGTTCATCAAGATTTATATTGGAGTGTTAAGGATGAGGGACCACCCTCTCCTTATTTTTTGGTCCTAATCCTTTAGCAGTATGTTAAAGATGAGTATCCACCTTAGAATGACATCTACTTTGATAGATATGTCCCTTGTAGTGCATAGGTTAAGTATTCTAGTTTTCAAGTGGACTTTGTTTCTACGTCTCCCAAAGACCTTAAGAAATTAGGAGTGATTCCTACCCCACCTGCTCTTGAGGATGGTTTGTCCATGCTTATTGAGGAGATCATAGATGTGAACATAGGTTCTGAGGAAGCCCCTAGAGTCCTTAAGTTAGTTAAAACCTTATCCATGGATGAGCAGGAGCAACTGACCAATTTGTTAAGATAATATCAAGATATATTTGCTTGGTCATATGCTGACATACTAGGGCTTAATCCCTCCATTGTTATGCATAATTTGTTAGTTAAACCTAGTGCTAAGCCTGTTAAGTAGAAAATTAAGAAGATGCATCCTAAGGTCACCCTCTCAGTTAAGGAAGAGCTCCAAAAATGCCTTGATGTTAGTTTTATAAAAGCTATTGAATATTCTAATTGGCTATCTAATATCGTTCTTATAGGTAAGAAAAAAATAACAATCAGAATGTGTATCGACTTTTAGGACATTAATTTAGCACATCCCAAGGATGATTCTCCCTTCTCCAACATAAATTAGATTGTATATTTCACTGCCAAATGTGGGATGCTCTCGCTCATAGATGACTTTTTAGGTTACAATCAGATTTTGATTACCCATGAGGACCAGGCCAAGACAACATTCACTACTCTATGGTGTGTTGGAAGGTCATACATTTTGGCCTGAAGAACACAAGATCTACCTATCAGCGGGCCATGACTTATATTTTCCATCATATGATGCATGATAATCTCTAGGATTATGTTGACAATATCCTAGCTCACTCCATAGAATGAAAGTATCATGTATGTGACTTAAGACGAATATTTGAAAGGCATCGATAGTATAAGGTTCATCTTAAACCCACTAAGTGTGTGTTCGAAATCACATCTGGCAAGGTGTTAGGCTTCATATTTTATAGGCTAGGCATTGAAGTGGATCTTGCTAAGATAATGACTATCACTGATATATCTCCTCCCACACCCTGATCAAACTACATAGTCTACAAGATCAACTTTAGCCTATCCATCAATTCATTACCCAGTTAGCCGATAAGTGTCATCCCTTTATTAATATTCTTAAGAAATATGTGGTCTTTTTGTGGGATCTTGAGTGTCAAAAAGCTTTTGATGATCTCAAAAAGTATCTCACCTACCAACCTATTTTAGTTCCTTCCATGTCCAGTAATCATTTGATGCTTTACATAGCTTCTACTGCTTAGTCTTTGGGATCCATGCTGGCCCAATATGATGATAAAAACAAAGAGTGGGTTATCTACTATATCAGTAGAACCTTGGTTAGCTATGAAACTAGGTACATTCCCTTAGAAAATCTTTACCTTTTCATAGTGTTTGCTTCTCAGAAGTTAAGACACTACATGCTTAGCCATAAGATATTTGTAGTTGCAAAGTTTGATCCTTTGTACTATTTGATGTCTAAGCCCCACCTTTCAGGTTGAGTTTTTAATGGGTGTTGGTCCCTAGTGAGTTTATCTTGACTTTCATAGGTTAGAAGGCTATTAAGAATTAGGTGATCACTGATTAGTTAGCCTTCGCTCCCCTAGAAGCTGCCCATCCTATAGTTGTTGAGTAAACGGATGAGTGCTTCAACATCGAAGTTGAAAAATATGAGTCTTGGACTTTATTTTTTGACAGAGTCCGATGCATGAAGGGTGCTAGTGCTAGATTCATTCTAGTCACCCCACAAAAGCAATTCATCCCCTTGTCTGTCAAGCTTTATTTATCTTACACAAATAATATTGTAGAGTATGAAGCTTTGATCCTTGGTCTTAGAGTATATTTAGCCTTGTAGGTTAGAGTTATTTTGATCTTTGGTGACTCTCAACTTGTGGTTAACCAAATTAACAATGTTTATTAGACTCGAGATGATAATTAAACCTTACAAGGATATTGTTACTAAGTTGTTGTGCTTGTTTGATCGAGTAACCATAGAGTATGTATCTAGATCCTCAAACCTCCATGTGGATGCCATGGCTATTATTGCATCCTTGTTCCCTATGGGGTTAGAATATGATCAAGCATCAATTATCATTAGACAACTCTGGGAACCTGCATCACTTGGTTCTTTTCTTGTTCTGTTAGATTATTTGACCAGTGGAGCTTCCCAATCTAAACCATGGTATAACAATATCTTTAATTTTCTTAAGGATGGTTTTATTCCTAATGGTTAAGATCACAACCAATGTAATATTTTGCATAAAAGAGAATTTTGATTCATCATAATCGATAATAATTTGTATCGATGTTCTTTTGAAGGTATCCTCTTGTGATATCTTGACTCCGATGAAACCTAGATTTCTCTTAGTGATGCTCACAAAGGTTCATGTGGATGCCATTTTAGCAGCAATGCTATTACCAAGAAGCTCTTTTGGATGGGTATTATTGGCATTCCATGGAGAAATACGAATGTGACTATGTTCGGTGCTACAAAAAGTGTCAACACCATGATCATTTTGTTCATGGTCCTTATAAAGACCTTCAAGTTATCTCTTCCCCTTGGCCATTCTCCATGTGGAGATTGGAAATTATTGGGAAGGTTAACCCTATGTCGTCATATTGTCACAAGTTTACCATTACTATGACTAAGTATTTCACTAAATGGGTTGAAGCCATTCCCCTACCTATAGTGACTAGAACTCAAGTTTCAAATTTCATCTTCAACTAGATATTTTGTAGGTTCAATATTCCTTCAATGGTTATTTTTGATAATAGCACTCCTTTCAAGAATAAGGATGTTTGTTATATTTTTTCTAAGTACTATATTTAGAACATATGGTCAACTCCTTACTACCCTTAAGGTAATGGACAAGTTGAAGCATCCAACAAGTCCTTGATCGGGATCTTGAATAAGTTGGTTAGTAAGACCGGTCATGACTGGCATATCCAAATTTACCCTATCTTGTGGGCCTATTGTACCAGTGTGCATACCCCCACAAGTGCCTCACCATATGTCTTGGTATATGGGTCTGAGGTGGTGTTTCCTTTTGATCTCGAGGTTCTCTCATTGTGCATATTGTTACAGGATGTTGTGGTTGATGATGAGTATCATGTGAACCATTTACACCAATTGGATCTATTGGATGAAAAGTACATTAATGCCTTAGAGCATTTATGAGCCTATCCTATCAGGATAGGCTTCGATGATCTTAATCTAAGAAATTTTGTAATCATTATTTTGAGGTTGTGGGCCTTGTCCTCAAGGAAATCTAGAAGAATACTAATGCCCATGCTAATATTTGAGGTAAATTTCAGCCCAATTGATTAGGTATCTTTGTCATAACAACCAAGTTTGTCTTAGGTGCCTATTTTTTGGCTTATCTAGATGGTAAATAACTTAAATAACCTATGAATATAATGCATTTAAAGAGATATTATGATTTATCCATCATCTGCATTGCATTTTTACATATATATTAGATCATACTACATTTTCTTGCTTGTTCATATTGCATGAATGTCTGCCATGCTTTGCATAATTGTCTAGAATTTTATTTCTTGCACCTCTACTTGTCATAATTGCATTGTTGCTTGCTCATGACTTATTATTCATATAGCTTTTGGGGATTCATGACAATGGTATGTGATGATACCTAGTTAGGTCATAGCTCACATGCATTGCACTTTTACTAGGATTCTGATGCCTAGCGAAGCCCCAACCTAGGGCCCATGCATTTTCATCCCTTCTTCCCATCTCATCTTCTTTTGATATTTTCTTCTCTTCTATCTTCTTCTTGAATTACTTATACTTTGAAAGTTTTGCAACGATCATAATTTCTCTCCAAAGTCAAGGAATGCAATTCTCTTTTGGTATGTCCATTCCTTTTGCATGATTCTTATTTTATCCTTTGTTTTCTTTGTTCAGATAAGGGTATACCTTATTGTCTCCTTTGTTTACACATTTCCTCACTCTTGAATTTTCAATAGCTAAAATTTCATGTTGGGAGTACACACACATAGTTATTTCCTCCTCATTGTATTCCTCTTTTATTCTAGCACATGCACACACTCACATTGTGCTATGCTCAAATTGATTGGTTTATATACATATTCTTACACACCCCTATCGAGTAGTACTTGCTAATACATAACTCACATCAGCAATGACATATCTCCCCTAATGGGTTACGCTTATTTTGACTTAGCAGGCCCAACATCCCACTATAGGATAAGCTCCTTGGCCATTTCAGCAGGTCTCGATATACATCCTAGTGGGTAATCACCCCACAAAAATCACTAGCAAGCAATCATATATAACAGGTTATGCTCCATAATTTAATTATTTGAGCAATCACCCATAGTAGGTTACACTCCATATCTTATCCATCTATCCATATTAGCGAGTACTACACCCATAGTAGATTTTCACTCTAAATTTGGACCATTCTTTTGGGCACAATACTCTTCATTCAGGGTTCTTGATCAACTTCTCTCACTTTCTATGGTTGAACTTTTTATCTTCTTCTACTTTTTGTTCTTCTTCTTCTTCTATTCATCCATTAATTTTATGCTAATTGCATTAGATTCATATTGAACACAGTTATCTTTTCTCTACTATTTGTTTGCTTGCTTTGTTCTTTGTGTTTCTATGTTTTGTTTTTCTTTCTTTACCTTTTACAATTTTCTTAAGGAAGTTCCTTCCTTTTTGAAATTCAAGGGGGCACCCTATCCATAGAGGCATTAGTGGAGGTAATGTCTTACCTAGTGTGCAAAAGTCCAAAGTGTTCTTCGTGATACCCCTTTTACACCATACTTTTATCCAAACCTGGCCACCCCTTCTCTATGTTTCTTCTCTTCTTGCCCATAGAGGTCTACATATTTTCTTTAATGCATTTACTTGGCCTTAAATGCATCAAATAGGGGGTAAAATATAGGCATGGAAAATTAATCCAATTTAGTGGGAAATTTTCCTTGAGCCCTCTTGGAGACCCCTTAGACTTGCCTAGGGCCTTAGTTGTCAAGTTTGAATTCATATTCGAGTTTGAAACTCTTGAAGTTCAAAATATATTCGATATTTAAAAAAAAAATTAGAATAAAATTTGACATAAAATTTGATATATTATAAATATACATATATCCTTATTTGGGTAGTCATATGCAAAGCAATGTACCAAGAGGCTATCGATTGGGTATCAATTTATAGGCACATATGTAACTCTAGTCACAACCATAACCAATATCTAATTAATGTCATTCGGTTAGTTACAACACCCAATTAGTTTGGGTTGTTCCTCTACTAAAATAGTGGAATCACGTGCTAAAACAATGCTCACACAGTAACCTGCATCACAAAACCTCAACTGCAATAAAGAATTGGCTAAACATGTAGCAATAGGACAAGTTTTTTAGATAGGCATTAAGATAGTCCACATTACAATCATTTAGCTATTTAAACTATATTTTTTTGCTTAATTTAATCGGATTGACATTATAATTAAAATTATTCATGCATCCAAGCTCCCATATTCATTTATATTATGCGTGCATCTTCTCATGGAACCCCATCTGAATTCATTTTCACACATTTTAAACCACGACGAACATCCAAAATCAAAAAAGTATTCCTGTTGTGAAACATTGAAAATGGAAACTCTCATAAGGGTCATTGCCATCATAGAAGGGACTGTGAACTGAGATGGAGTTGTGTGCTGTGAAGAGAAAGGGAGAGGGCGAGAGGGTGAAATGGATTGCATCTTTGGATGAATGCACCCGTCACCAAGTTACAACACCCAATTAATGTCATTCGGTTAGTTACAACACCTTTCTTCCATGTCGCACTTAGTCTGACAGTTTGCACTGCCTTGCAACTTCAAACATCAAGATGGCTGCATGTAGAACCAAAAAAAGGAGAATACATAAATATCAAACCTATTTTCTACAAAAAAAAATTGAAGCCAAATTTAAGGTTTGTTTGGCGAATTTATTCGCAATGGTTTTAAATTTGACGAATTTCGAATTTTATCACAAAAATTCGATGAATTTGATAACTAAGCCTAGGAAAGGGTTAGGCTTCTCCCCTTATTTTACCTTTTTTTTCTCTATGTGAAATCATGCTTGCCCTTGACGGGTGCAATTTTGCATAGGAAAAATCATGATTGGTCTTGGTAGGGTGTGATTTCATATTTTAGGGTTTTTATTTAATAAAACCCTAATTCTTTGGATTTGGTGTGTTTTACATCAGCTCTCCTCAATTTTCCCCTCCATATCGCCTTCAAATCTGCTATATAAGTAGGGTTTGAATTTGTTTCTAGAGCATGACAAACCTTGACAATAACGATAATAAAAGTGGATAGTGATTTTAAGTGCTTGGTAATTGATCTGCATATTTCTTATTCTCTTGCAAGCAAGTTAACTTTATATTGTGAAGATTTATTTATTCTCTACTGCATTGGATTATTGATTACTATTGATTTCTTTGGTGGATTTATGTTGGAGCCCTTAAGAGAGATAAACTATTAAGGAGGACTCAACCCTTATGTTTGCTTCTATGCTCTCTGCTAGGTGAATTCATTCTTTTGCATGAAATTTTAGATTTTTTGATTGACATAATCGAGTCTTCGCATCTATATTTTATTTTTTGTATAGTTTTTGTGAAATCGTGCTTGACTCTCTATGGTGAGTGATTTCACCTCTATGAAATTGTGATCACCAGTTACAGGGTGCGATTTCACCTAGACAATGTCTGGGAATAATATGTTATTTCAAACTTCCTACTTACATTCTAGGCTACATATAGATCATAGGGTCACATTATGTTTTATCTTTATGTCATATTATTTTTTGTACTTTCATATGTTTGATTCCTTCCAAAGGTCAATTTTTATTTTTGTTTTCAAAGGTCAACTAAAAGGACCTAAGGGGCTTGATTGTTGTGCCTCCAAGCATTTTTGTATAGTGACATAAGTGTCGTGACCTCGATGAAGCGACACACCATCCACTTACTCTATTTACAATTATTATTGAATATTTTAACGTTTAACATTAATAAAATAAAAAAGCATAAAATAGAGGCATAACCGAAGTACAAATAAATAAACGAATGAATGTTTTGTATTGATATTTCCAATATCTGGTTACATATAAATCCCTCTATGGGATACCCTTCATTTAATACATGATTTTACACAAAGAGGGTAGCAGATGTATAAAATATCCCCTTGCAAAGGGAGATGCACTTTTCTAGGCTTCCCGTTGATGCACATGGAACTGTATGAGGGCTTACACATGCTTCCTTGTCTAGGTCTAATTCCTAGAGGGATCCTCTTGTTTTCGTATGTTGTGGATTTTTCTGATGAACCTGTAGCCCTATAAGCAATGAAACAACAACACATGCTTAGATGTCTGAGATTGACTCACTGGATGAGGCTTTTAGCAATGAATATGCTCATGAAAACAAATGCAATGAAACTAGTGCTATAAATGAAAATAAATGAAGTATATCTTATGCTAATGACATGAAAACATAGAGAAAGTAGAATAAAATAAACTAACACCTAAACCCTAGACTAGGTTTGCAGGCCACTGTCCAAGACAATGACCACTAAGATGAAATATGTCTCTATTGTTCCAAAGGCTATGGGATTAAGTCTGCTACTAATGTTAAATGATTATTGTATGTGCATGGATGATCCCCTCTCAGTTGGCTAGCACTTAATTTCTCCTCAAAGGTGCTCAAATCTAATCTCCAATATGACAGGTATTCACTATAAAATGATCTCCAAGGAAAGCTCTCCAAGTCTCCAAAAGCTCTCCTCAATTATCCATCATGCTCAAAATTCTGATATATGATATGTGATGATCCCTTGCTACTCTTAGGTTTAAACCTTATAAATTGTTTGAAGCCATAAGTCAAGTTTCAAACCCAAGGACTGGATCTGTTAGGATCCTCAATCCTAACATTATTAGTTAGTATTATTAATCATTTAATTATTATGTTATTAACTTATAAAGTGAACCATCTCAACCCTTCATAATGTGAACCATCACATCTCTTCATACGTGAACCATCATGTCTCTTCACGAACGTAGCTTTAGGTTAGATATATATTAGGTTGGCCATCCATATCAAATCATCTAGAAGAAGAATAATAAGCATAAATTCTAAGAAGGGAGCCCCCTATAGTGGTAAATCGATTACAAGGGAGCACCATTTGAGTGGCCTGCGATTACATTTACATTAATTTGTTAATAATTTTATAGTAAGACCTTGGGGTCTTACCATTTGGTATCAGAGCCATGTGGGACCCAGTCATGTGGGAATTGCTCAAATATCTTCATCAAATCACTTATGTACGTGAGTATCAAACTCGGTTTGAGGATATCACCAAACACAACACAATATTGGATGAATCAATTCTCATAAGTGGCTTCATTAGGGGATTAAAAGAGGAAATTAGAATGGAGGTGACAAGGTTCAATCCCTATACAATGATGTAGACCTTTGGATTGGTAAAATTAGCTGAATATAAAGTTAATGCACAACAACGATTAGGGAAACCACTTATGGAAAAATTGTTGACCACTTACATCGCTCCCAAACATATGCATAATGGAAGGGCATAAAGCACTTACACAACCCCCAAATCTAACCGAACTTTACGAATTAAACATCTTAGCTTTGAGGAGATGAAAGAACGACGAGCAAAAGGACTTTGTGATAATTATGATGAACAATTTGCACCCCACCATAAATGTGCTACACTAACATTGTATTTATTGAAGGAAGTTGATCCTTGTATCTCCATAGAGCAAGCAGATGAGGTAGTTGTGTCCGAAGCAACCAGTGCACCTACTCACCGCAATGAAGAGAATGAGGTCGATGTGCAAGAATTGATTTATGTACCAAGCAAGGATGAGGTAAACATACCCAAAGTGATAAATCCTAGCCAAACGTGCACTCTCTGAGACCTATAGATACCTTCCTCACCAATAGTGTATTCTTTCCATATGACCAAACCTATTCAGAACCAACGCAGAGTGACTACACACTCCTTCTCCGTTGGTTCTACCAAGGAACCAAAAAAGGATATGAAATAATTACCATCACTTTTGATGCATCATTCTGAAGTATTTGAGGAACCCCAAGGGTTGCCCTCCCATCATCATCATGATTTTCCTAAGGAAGATTCTACTATTTTTCTTGGAAACCTCCGCTTCTTCCTTCTTGATATCCCTGCCTATGAAAAGATGCCATTAAAAGAGTCCAAGAACTTACACAAATCCTTCTTGGAAAACAAAGGACAAAGCTTCTCACTTTGAGCTTTGAGGACAAAGCTCTTTTTAAGAAGGGTGGCATGTTAGAACCCTCAATCCTAAAATTATTAGTTAGTATTATTAATCATTTAATTATTATATTATTAACTTATAAAGTGAACCATCACAACCCTTCATAACGTGAACCATCACATCTCTTCATACGTGAACCATCATGTCTCTTCACCAACGTAGTTTTAGGGTAGATATATATATTAGGTTGGCCATCCATATCAAATCATCCAGAAGAAGAATAATATGCATAGATTCTAAGGAGGGAGCCCCCTATAGTGGCAAAGAAATTACAAGGGAGCCCCCTTTGAGTGGCCTGCGATTACATTTACATTAATTTGTTAATAATTTTATAGTAAGACCTTGGGGTCTTACCAGGATCCCTCATGCACACTGGATGTTAGCATGAGAAATTGAGTCTTTGTCTACCCTTGAGGGGTAGTTAACTAATGTCTAAATTTGGACTTGAGTCTTTCATGTAGACTGGCTTTGAGAAGGAATAAAAAGTTATCCTCGCTCAACCTTATTGCATGCAGACTGTCACTTCCACCCAATATTAGGCTAGATTGATGGTAAAATGCATTTTAAGGTTTAGCTACTATCTTCTGCAGTGGCTAAGGTTTGGTCACTCTGAGCTATAGCGATTAGGATCCAGTTGCTCTGGTCCATAGCGGCCATGCTTTGATGGTCTAATAATATCCCAAATGAGTGGTAAAAACAACTTTTAATACTTGGAAGGTCTCAAGGTTTAGTCACATGATCTATGAATGTGCCCATGTGAGTAGTCTCCCTAAACATGACATGTTTTAGGTGTCTAAAAATACCCCTTTTTGTGATGCGCTGAGTGGAAAACATAGCACTGATAAAAAAATAGAATCCTATGTTTGTAGGATGTATGATGATCATTGATCTAATCAACGCTGGATGGCCCAATCATGTAATACGACATGCACCCTTGAATCATTGCTTCAACTTGATTGAAGGCTTAATTTAGCATAAGGATTTTACATGTTCACTTTTACTCATTCCTCAAATTCAATCGGGTAGCTTATGTTGCTACAACAGAACCAAACATAGGAGAGCTACAAACTGAATATGCTATATTTGCTTATGAACCCAACAAATGGGGAAAGTTTTGTAAGAGTTGTATGTAATGATTCATAGGACGAACGTAATTTTGACATGATAAAGTGATATTTGATTTACTTTGATGATGATTATTTGAAGATTTGAACTACCCCCCCACATAATAAATTGGTGAGGGAAGGGCAATGAATGAAGCAACAAGTTGCTTGACCAATTTGACTAGTTTTGGTTCCTTTCTAGTGTTTGTTCTTTTAATGGAAAAATTCTCATCCAAGTGTGATTCCAATTATTTATGATTATCATTCATCCCTATCCCGAGGAGCGTTCTGGACACCAATAGCCTTCTTAGGAAGTTAGGATGACCGATCATGTTTATACTTGTATTGCATCACTAGATTAAGTATTTTTGTGTCATGAGAAAATTAGGATGATCCCATCGTACCCGTGGAGCAGTCCAACCATATTGATCTTCTTTGGGGTTGAGGTGGTACATCATAATTCCAAAATGAATAATTTTCCCCAAGTAGCTCTACAGTAACTTACTCATATCATCGAATTGCATGGAGTGCAGATCGTTGCAATTGTTGAGTTGATAGAACTAGTAACTGAATACAAAGCTTACTTGAGATTTGTTTTTATGTTAATTTTTTGTTATTTTGATCATTATGATGATCAAGGACCATACAAATGTGTTTATTTGATTTTTTTGATATTCCTCCTGGAATGAATATTTCTGGTTTTACCTATGCAGTCGACCACTGTCAGATATAGCGATCGCTAATTTCCTACTTGTGGCAGCCCTCACCCTGAGCGGCCAAGAAATTCAGGTCATTGACATCAGTAGAAACCGAGGCATAACTTGAGGAGCATAAAAAGTGATATAGAGTTTTGACTTTTCATTCTTCCAACTGGTGATTTGCTTTCAAGAGCTCTAATGAGAAAGCAATATTTGTAACTTGGAGTGTTGTTGCATCGATGATTATGGCTACGTAGGGTGAGACATCGGTGAGTGGACGAGCCGAAGCTTCTCAAGTATTCTCTCAAACCTCAAACCTACTTTCCTTTTTGGTAAAAATTGAACCTCACTAAGTAATCGGTAAATGAATCTCATTAAACTCATCGAAAATGAATCAAACATGTAAATAGGTTTAGCTTATGTTTTTTTTTGTTGGGCTTACCCCCATTTTACATTTTTTTCCAAATTTTTTTTTGGTATTTTTGGCCTAGGGCATACGTGTCTGCCATGTCGCCCGTCGGCTGCTGTCGTCCAGAGCGGCTGTTTCAGCCTACGAATTGGTCGTTGTCACTCAAAGCAACCGATATTGAATCCCAATGGTCAAAAATTTGACCGTTGCATATTGGTCCCTGCAAGCCTCAACGACCAGTTTCTGGCCATTGTAGGCGACAATGGCCAGGATCCTTAGGAAAAATTTGTAATTTTTCTTGATTTTGTGAGATGATTAATTGATTTTTTTGAATTTTTGGTCTACCTTTTTGTACTATGTTGCATGATTAGGTGCATTTATTCCTATTTTGCTTAGAATTAGGATAGTTTATCATTATTTGCATTGTTTTCATGTTTTATTATGATTTATGCCTTAGATGCATTATAGTTATACCTTTGATTTCTTATCTTATATTCTCACTACTCGGGATCTAGATCCAAAGCTCCTAAATGGCCTCCTCCCAGTCATGGATGATATAAACTAGGCCTGGCTTAAGGCCCATGGACTATAGTATGTTACCAGGATACCACAGATCATGTTGGATTAGGCATACCTCACAGCCCTGGTTCACCAATGGGACCCTAAGATGAACACCTTTCATCTTCCTACCGGTGAGATGACTATCACACCAAAGAATGTGTACAATATTTTCTAGATCCATTTTGACGAAGTGGCCATCTTCTCTTCGACTACTAATGACCGTAATGAAGTCTTTCTTCAGGTTTTCAGGAGGCATTTTGTGGTTGTCTTCAAGGACACCAAGTCTAGAGGTGTATCTATTATATGTTGGTACAGGAAGCATGCCTTCTCATAGAGGCATGTGGTGTTTCTTATGGTCATCAACAACATTCTTATCCTACATTGCTCAGGCTTGAGGTTCCCTTGGAACCTCTTTGCAATGGTTTAGGACTTTATGGATAGCACAGAGCCTATCATCTATACATGGGGATGTCTCTACTAGCACAGTGCTATGATGAGTTGTATCACATCCGCCAGTGGGGTCACATCAGCATTGGTTGTAGCTTGATACTTCAGGTATGGGTATGAAAGCATATCAGTGTGGATCATCCTAGAGGGCTCCTTGCCAGGATTACAATTATTGATGCTAGGATGCAATACTATGCTGCTAGATGGGATCGAGAGCATGAGGAGTGTAAGAGTCACCCTAATACATGGTAAATCCCCCATTATATTGCTACTTTTACTAGGCTACAGGCCAAATATGGCATGTGGTGCCCATATCATGAGTACCCAACTTGGGATGATCAACCCAATTTTACAACAAGGACGTGATGCGAGCGGTGGTTTATTAGCTACAAGGTCAACATCAGGGAGTATTTCTTCTACTCCCAAGTTCTTCATTAGTATGGATTGTAGCAGGATGTGCCAATTGTCTCATTCTTATATAGATATATTAGAGTAGAGAGAGACCTCCCTCCCTATGTATCACAGAGTTGGATGATGAGGAGGATGCCCTAGCAGTTGATCCATGAGTCACTGGGGGAGTCACAGATGTATCTTTGTAGTGGTGGGGTGTCTGATGTGGCATGGTGATGGTAGTATAGGTCGTGAGGATGATGGCAGAGATAGTGGTGTAGATCTAGTAGGGTGTAGAGTCTGAGCTAGGACTGAGGTATTGGGCCAATCGATAGAGCAGGTCGTAATGGAGGAGCAGGAGGCTCCTGAGGAGGAGGGGGAGGAGGAGTTGGATCTCAAGGAGATATATTCTCCTCTGAGAGTATATTTGGATGATGTAGAGACTAAGCTCCAGTTGGCCAAGATCCAGGTACAATAGCATGATTCTATTATTGCCTAATAGGATGCTACTATAGTACAATGATATGCTACTATAGAGAATCTCGTAGCTCAGATATAGGCTTTGTAGGCTGCTATCAGTGGTGGTGCTACTAGGATGTAGGTTTTTTTTTATCATTCCACACCTCATGGTTCTACAAGGGCAGATCCAGGGGCAGATATCAAGTGGATGCAAACTTTGCTAGATGAGTATGAGGTAGATATTGTTGGTCATGTAGGCCACATTGATTCTCTCTAGATGCAAATTAGGAGGCTAGGATCCACTCCTAGGGAGAGGATAGTTGTAGGTGGATCACAGGCTAATGGGTGCTCCACCTCATGGTAGTCTTCCATTCGGCCTAGTTAGAGGACCTGGATTCTCATAGAGAGGCCAACGAGCTCACATTTCTCCACCCGATATCCATCCATAGGGGGTGATGCTACAATGGGTGCAGGCCCAATGTTTTATTGATGATGCATTAGGCTTTTATGTTTAGGTCATCTAACCTATATGACTGTAGCCTTCGGGTATTTTTGTACATCCATGCACTTGAGATACACTTTTTGAGACATACATTTATATGAGATATTTACAGTATGCTTCATTCTGTGTGTCATTTATTTCTTATGTTTTTGTTTTACTTATGTGATGTGATGATGGTATTATGATGGGTTGATATATGTGTTAGATAATAGGTGATATTTATGATGATATGAATTTTGATATGGATGCTTGTGTAGATATTTATGTAGATGTTTATATGATTTGATTATTGTGACATGATGTGATGTATCATGAGTTGATTTTATGATGGATTTATGATGGATGGATTTATGATGCATGGGTGAATGCAATGATGTGATCTTAGAAATGGATGGATGATTTATGAAATTATGTGTTTATGGATGCAATGTTTTTGGTAGATGCATGTTTAATTTTGATTTAATTATATGCATCTAACTTATGTTATGATATGATAAATGCAATGTGTCATGTACTATTTATATGATGTTTAATCTAATGTGAATGAACCTATATGCTTTAATCACTTAAAACATAAGGAATGCATATGATATTATTTCAAAAATCTAAATGGGTGATACCACAGAAAGTATAACAATCATGAATGTAAATAATCATTCTTATCATACGAACTAATTACTTAGGAATTCATATGTAAAATATATTGGCGTGGAAGGTATGTAATTTCTTGATAAATCTTATTTTATTTAAAACATTCAAAATAGTTAGTGGTTGTGTAGATATTATTTCTGACATCTATCCAGTATCTAGCCTACTTTGTTAATAACCTTTAATTTACAAACTTCATAGAGAAAACTGATGATGTGATGAATGATATGACTTGTTGCTATCTAGGAATTTTTGAGTCTCTTCCCAAGACTTAGACACTCTAGTTACCCTATCAATAGTTGCGTAATGACCATACAAGACTTTTAAAAAGCAAGGCTTTCATCATAGACCTAGATATTTAGTATCTACGTGTGTGCAAATGAATATATTTATATAGAACTCAAGCATTTACTATGATGTTAGGTGGGATTCTTTCAGCCCATTGCTAATATTGTGGATCCTCAATTGTTCATCTTATCTTGTATTGGACTTATTTGGACTATACCACTAGGTTGCGTTGGCTTAACTAAAGCTAGCTCATCTACATGCAAACATTGGTCTACACAAATGCAATATGCTATTGTGATAGACATATCATCATACGTAAGGGTATCACCATTGCTAGGAATGGATATACACTAATTTGTAATGAAGATCACCTTCCGATTTTGTACAATGTTGAGAATTCTAGGGATTCAAGCTTCATTCCCTTCTTTTCTTCATTTTATTCAAGATACTTGCTCATGCTTAGTGATGAAAATCATTGTTTATTTTTGACTGATTTTTTTTTATTTTTCTCTTGAGCAAGGGATTTATGTAAGGATGAAAATCACATGTTTGTTTTGAATTTGTGCTTTTTCGTACTTTGAATTATGACTTTGAGAACTAGGATTTTGAATTTGTGCTTTGCTTTGGTATTTTTGCTTGTTTTAATAAAAGCAAGGGATTTATGTAGTGATGATAATCACTTGTTTTTAGGTAGGGTGGCACTTGTCCTTTTACCAATTCTCAACACCTTTGAACTAGTCGCACAGGGGGATAAGCAAGGAAGACCATTTTTCTCTTAAGGCAACCTAGACCACTTTTTGCATCTTTCATATTTCACTTATACCAACTAGGATTTTAGTATTTTTAATTAGTGATAGGATCCTGAATATCTGAGGAATTATCACAACTAAAATTTACCCTCTACTAATCAAGATGGCTTCCCACAAAAATTGATAAGACCACTAGATATGGCTGAATGATCGGAAAATATTAGCCTATTCCTTATAGCAACATGATATGTTTGTGTTAAAAAACACAATTACACACATGGATGAATGGATGAAGATGGACTTGTGTATTTGTGGTTGTGATACAAACAGTGGTATCATTTGCAAGAGTGTGATCATTACATATGCAAATGCAATGGATATACATATTTGATGTAATGTGACTTTATGGATGCAGATGTAAGATGTAATTATTTTTTGTATTTTTTATTTTTGCATTGCTTTTGTATTTTTTATTATATTTTGACTAAAAGAGCTTATTGCGTATTTGGGGTTTTTTAAAGTTTGACCAAGTCGCCTGAATCCACCCTTGGAACATTTTCAATTGATTTTGACCAAGAAAATTGAAGATGCCTATTGGAGCCAAATTTGACTCAAACTTTGAAACCCCCAAATTTAAATTTTTGGTTTCATCAAAGTAAGCAAGCATTGCTGGTCCTTTTGCATTTAATTGATAGAATTTAATTTCTTATGAGTTTGTTTGATAAATACTAGTCGTTGGTTGTTAATAATGTGTGTCCTTTTTAATAAATCTCCATTGTCTTCAATAAGGGATAGGGCAAATTTTTATTAATCATATTTTTAATAAAATCTAACTCTAACCTTCTTAAAAACAAAGTCACCCTTGGGAATAAATCAAATGATAAAATTTTAAGTCCTAAGGTATTCAACAGTGATGGAGAAATTTAATTAAACATTTTGGTCTAAAACCCAAAAAACATAAGTCCAAAACAAAAATCTTAATCTAAACTCGAGGGCATGCACCCCATTAATTAAAAGTAGAGCATATTCAATCTAATATGAGGGCCGCACTTGAATCAGGTTTAATCAGATGACTTGTCAGGAGTGAAACTAGAGGGGATTATTTTATTGATAAAAATAGGTTACATATATAGGTAGAAGGCCTATATGATAAACTGACAAGTGTCAGTATAAACTGACAAGTGTCAAAATAGATGCATAGTGCACTTTAACTCTAACATTCCCCCTTAAAGTGCACTATCCTAACTAAAGAAAAAACAAGTCAACATTAGGTAACATTCCCCCTTAATTTTGACTTCTATAAAAGCAACCTATCATCCTCTTTTATTGCTGATTTGGTCTAGGCTCGTGCTCTTTGCGCTTGGCTCTCCAACTATGAATAATGCTAGATTCACTATGTATACATCTCGGTCTGTTGCCTCAGGGTTAGCCACTTCCACGGGTCTATTGCAACTGGGTCAGTCATCTAAGTGCCTTAGGGTCATCATGGGTGCCTCAGGGTTAGCCACTTCTGGGTCTTTTACCTCTGCAGGTCATCTTCAGAGGATGTTGCCTCTCGTAGGTCACTGACTAGATCCACCATAAATATCAAATCCGTCCTTATGGTGAACTCAATCTAGAAGGTGTCGGTCTCTGTCGAAAATGCACCTTAATACAAAAAAATGAGCCATATAAGAGTGTCGGACTCTGCCGAAAATGCACTCAATACAATAAAATGAGCCATAGATCCAAATATAGAGGAGAAGAAGAAAATATCACTAGGTACAAAGATAACATATAAAAATGACCTTGGGAGTGTTGGGTTCAACCGAAAGTGCACTCCAAGGTAGAAATACTTTGAGGCTTATAAACTGAAATGAAGGAATTCCTCCTAAAAATTCATGAACAGAACGGAGAACCATAACCAGAACCATGCATCCCTCCGCAGATGAGAAACTAGCTCAGAGGTGGGCTAGAAGCCGATGCCGGCGGTGACGCCGTATTCATCACGAGGGCCGGGTGTTTTCAGTAGCAACAAAGATCTCCTGCACGAGCTCTCGACGCCCAAAGCCGACAGCAACAGCAGTAGCGATGGCCGACAGCACAGCCGCACAGAGGGTTTCCAAAAAAAATGCCCGAACTTGTCTCCACCTACTCCAGTTCGTCACTCAGCTTTCTGAGGGGCACTCAGTCATCTCCAAGTAACAAGACCATCTTGCATAAATATCTGAAACAATTGTCTTTGTCATTGGCACTTAGAGCACTTCGTATATATCTTATTTGGGCAACAATGGCGAGCAATCTGAAAAAAATAGATTGGCAAAAATAAAATTAATGGTGCTTGGGTCTTCACATCTGCCCTCCTCACAGAAAGACCATTCTCACAAAAAATGTGAGTAACATCGGACAGAAGACCAACTCTATCACTTGTACACAGCTCAAGAACAACACCCTCAATATTTTGCGCTCTATTGCTGCTTCCAAACACTTGATAACACGATGATTTTCGTATTCATTGTCCAGAATAGACCCATCCATGTGGCGAATGTAATATTCCATCGCACCGCCACAGATTTTGCACAATGGGAAAAATTTGTTTCCCGTAGGAAATGAACTCCAACACACCAGATCTCGATCATCTTCTATAGCTAGAATTTTATCTCCATCCATATGCCAACAAGCACTGTCGGTTACGATGTGCACAAAGGAAACTTGGCATTCATCTGAAATTTAAAAGTGTGCATTTCTACAGCAATGGATCTAAAAAAAAAAAAATTTGGGGGAAGCCATTAATTTTCAAAAATCTAGTTTCTGATTTATCGTTCGAGGATGAATTTTTACCTTGGAGTGCACTTTCAGTTGAACCCGACACTCCATAGATCCATTATCAAGGGGCCTTCATTTCAGTTTATAAGCCTCAAAGTATTTCTACCTTGACTTTCGGTTGAACCCAACACTCCCAAGGTCATTTTTATATGTGATCTTTGTACCTAGTGATCTTTTCTATACACTTGGCGAATGCAGCGGCTGGTTACCCATGCATTTCGGTGAGATGACATGGTCACCATAAGGACACTTATACTAGGGACTACAGACAAAGACACCCTAGACTCTATCCGAGGTTGTTTCCGGATCTACTTCTGAAGACTACAGACGAAGACACTTCAGAAGATTCTCTTCGTTTCTTCTTCTCTCCCCCTATTTTGATCTATGGCTCATTTTATTGTATTGAGTGCATTTTTGACAGAGACCGACACTCTTATATGGCTCGTTTTTCCTTTCATGAGGTGCATTTTTGACAGAGACCGACACCTTCTAGATTGAGTTCACCATGAGGAGGAATTTCATACTCATGGTGAATCTAGTCAGTGACCTATGAGAGGCAACATCCTCTGAGGATGACCTGCAGAGGCAATAGACCCAAAAGTGGCTAACCCTTAGGCACCCATGATGACCCTGAGGCACTTAGACGGCTAACCCAGTGGCAACAGACCCGTGGAAGTGGATGACCCTGAGGAAATAGACCAAGATGTATACACAGTGAATCTAGCATTATTCATAGTTGGAGAGCCAAGAGCATAAAGCACGAGCCTAGACCAAATCAGCAATAAGCGAGGATGATAGGTTATTTTTGAGAAGTCAACATTAAGGGGGAATGTTACCTAATGTTGACTTGCTTTGTTTTTTTCTTTAGTTAGGATAGTGCACTTTAAGGGGGAATTTTAGAGTTAAAGTGCACTATGCCTTCACCTTGACACTTGTCAGTTTCACTTGACAAGTGTCATGTGTTGAATATAGGCTTATGCCTATATATTGTAACCTATCTTTATCAATAATGAATCCCCATTAGTTTTCCCTCGGAGGGGAATTACATGGGCCATGTGGGCCATCATCTCTGAAATTTTGAAAAAATACAATAAACAAGCCATGTGGGCTGTCATCTCTAAAATTTTGAAAAAATACAATAAACAAGCCATGTGGGCCGTCCAATTCCACTGCCCATGTGGAAAAACAAAAAAAATGGCCAAAGGGGCCATATTAGTGGCCAATAGGCATGGGCACTCTCCAAGTGTCATAAAGTGTTCTCTTCACTTTTTATAAAAACAATGCAATTAGTTCCCTCGACAATGTGAATAATATCCTCAATAGCAATCTACACCACTTGAACTATCCCAGTAGCATGCACACTGGTTTTTAAAAAAAATAGGTTCTCCACTGCCTTCACTCGAGTTCGTAGTGCACACCGGTAATGATGGGTACAAGAGCACAACAACAACATTCATAATTTTCACAGAGAACCCCGTATAAGTGATGCAACAACCATGACATGGGCGACGTTCAGAAATGGTGGAGGTCTCATTTTAAAAAAAAAAAGGAGTTTATGATCTGCGGGAAACAGATTTTTCCCATTGTGCAAAATTGGTGGTGGCGCGATGGAATATTACATTCGCCACACAGATGGGTCTATTGCTGCTTCCAAACACTTATAACACGATGCTTTTCACCCAAAACCGGAGTGGCAGGTCCAAAAACTCACTAATGCATTTATGAACAATTATAGAAAACTGAAAGTTTCTCCCTCACAACCGGATCAAAAAATTGCATGCAAACTGAAATATCAAATACGACTTCCAGATCTGCTTAAGCCATCTTCGAGATACCTTAATATCAATGTCCACGCATCATGAGAAGCGATTGGTGCTTCTGCCGTATTCGCACTATCATGTTCGTAGTGTCATGCATCGCATCCTCAAGCCCCACAACTGCGCTGGTTGTGCAGATCTGCTTCGTCAACATTATTTGCCCATGCTGTCTACTGTCATCATCAATCCATACTAAAGCACCTTGTCATCAACTTCATCGGCTGCAGGTTTTCACATCACTAGGTTCGCTACGCCACCAACAGACGAAAGCTGATATTAAACAAATAATGACTGCTTTAGTTTCTTTGTGAATCATCATAGAAATCTGGCATTCTCTCTCCAACATAGGTTCATTAATGTCTGTAATCGCCAATCAAAAACACCATCAGTGAGGCAATTATCTGCCTACCGCCACCGTTTCTCCATCAACAAACAGATATTCTCCCTGGGCTGTATGTGCATCTGTGAAGTAGAAGGCCCATGGAGATAGTAAGAGGCAGCGTCAAAAATACGAGTCGCTTGCTTTGCAGTAGGGTATTTTCCAAGCCATCGTTTCTCCTGAGCATTCGTTTACTGGACATCGTTTATCTAGCCACCATGGTACAAGCAATAGTTTCAACATCACCCTTTCTCCCACAACTGCTTCCTCATGCCTCTGAATCTTCTTGACAACAGAAATAAAAAACATCATGAAATAAAAACAATGTTCACAATTTCAACTCAGGCTCCAAAAAATGGTATTTCATCAGACTGCAAATCTACGGTGGATCTTCGATCTCCTCCAAGAGACCAGGGGATTCTCAAGCAATCCAATACTTTTCGCTAACAAAAATATGTCCACTAAAAAAAATATATCATTACTTTTTCACTTTGCATGGCACAGAAAAAACATAGGAGCTCTCTAGAGAAAAAAAAAGGAGCATACTCCCTATTTTGAAAAAAAATGGAGGAAAAAAAAAATGAAGGGAAATGAGGGGGAGGGGGATTTCCATGAGGGAAATCCCCCCTCAAACTCACAAGCTCAAGAGACCGCCTGGAGCTCTGATACCAAATGTCAGGAGTGAAACTAGAGGGGATTATTTTATTGATAAAAATAGGTTACATATATAGGCAGAAGGCCTATATGATAAACTGACAAGTGTCAGTATAAATTGACAAGTGTCAAAATAGATGCATAGTGCACTTTAACTCTAACACAACTGTGCTTTGATAAATTGATTAAAGGTTAAGTCGAAAGTCAAATGTTCCATAAAGATTATAACCTAAGGTCAAAAGTGATTAAAATCTATGCAACTCTACCAATCTGGATGGATGCACTTGAGTTTAAGCTGATCCAATGGTTGTGCACTCTCTAAAGAGTCAAAACATTAAACGAGTCAACATGGGTCAAAGCTTCTAATTAAATAATGAGCAAATCTGACAGATCGGATGATAGCGCTCAAACAAACTCAAAGATCAACGGTTGCGCTTGATTTAATTAGACCACACATTAAAATGCTATGGCCAAAAAGTATTAAGGGTATGCACCCCCTTTAACCATCGGTCTAATTGGAAAGATCGAACGACAGTGCTCGATCCAGATCCAATCCAACGGTGGCGCGCCCATAGAAGATGCATTAAAAGGGTAAAAACCCCATGTGATTAATTAAATCTATTAAAATGAGATTAACAAGGGTCTAAGCATGTTTCTAATCATTCCCCCTTCTGGATTAATCAAGGTTTAAAATCGTGTACCCCTTGGTAACTAACCCGTAGGTTGATCAAGATCTACGGTTGCGCCAATATCTATCGAAGATCCAACGGTCGCATCGAAAGCATAAATAGTAAGTGGTTGGGAAAAACAAAGGTAAAGCCAAATTAATTACATATTAGTAAGGGTATAATACATCGCTAATCGCCCCCTTTCGGCTTAAACCAGGATTAGTCAAATCTAATAATGTGCCCCTTTCGACTAACAAATATGCAGCTTGTAGAAGATCTAACGACAGCGCTAGACTTCGCTCGAAGATCGACGATGATGAAGGAATCAAAGGCAAACAAAGAGATTAAATGACACAAAGATCTGATGGCAATGCTCATCTCCACTCAGATCCAATGGTGCGCATGGTTTAAAGTGATCGAAGGTTAGTCTAAACAAGTTTCTTTCATCAAATGGTTAATTAATTTGATGCATGGGTGATTTTCCCCCTTTCCTTTGCTAAAATTTGTTTATATATGAAATAATCTGACGGTAGCACCCCCTTCATGGTATGATCCAACGACGATCACGTAGAAAGGTAAACGTGTTATATGAGGCCTATGCTTAATACAATGATATTAAGGATGAAAACACTAGGTTAACCTTGGTAAATCATGATTAGAGGAGGGATAAAACACCGCATTATTATAAGGTCAAATAAACAATGATATAATATTTAACCTTAAGTCTTGTCGAAATGAGTTATTACCAGCCAAATATTTTTGACTTTGTAAACATGATTAACCCAATTAATCAGGTACAGGTAGACTAACAATCATGCAGGTCCTAAGACATCGACGGTTGCGCTAATCCTACTCAGGAGATCCGATGGTAGCGTGCATGAACCAAAGATTTAAGTGATGAATCAACTAATGATAATTTGACGATAGCGCTTCATTGAGATTAAAGGAATCCAACGGCAGTGAGTAAGTCAAAGTCAAGTACGAGTGAAGGTAAACT
Organism: Wollemia nobilis; assembly: GCA_028583015.1. NCBI lineage: Eukaryota > Viridiplantae > Streptophyta > Pinopsida > Araucariales > Araucariaceae > Wollemia > Wollemia nobilis. The sequence goes on from JAQPPZ010000184.1 coordinate 664,170, forward strand.
AATGGGCATCTTCTAATAGATCCGATGGATGTGCATAATTCAAAGAGATAGATCCGATGGCTGCACTCGATCATGGTTGACTCAGAGAAACTAAGGATATCAAAGATAATAACGGGCACTCACACCAAGAACTGAATCTTATGAAAATACCTAGGATGATTGCTGCTTAATTAAAAGGGTAATCGATCCCGAAGATTTAGTTAGCGTTCGATGCCAAGGTGGCATGAGATTCAAAATGGAAGCCATCCCTATCACACCTCACAGTTCCATGTCAGATAAAAGAGGATTCCAATGGCCAATAGTGAGAGTGCTAATGATTATAGGCACACAAACCAAAAGGTTCAGGGGCACGTAGGATGAAGGACGCTACCCGCCATTAAGGCCCAACTCTAGGAAAGATGTGTTGGCAAAAATTCTTTGGATAATTTTAAAAGGCAGTTGGTGGCATCGTACTTATGACAAACGTGTGAATTATCGAACCCACTTCACCACCCAGTATTTGAGCTCACGAAAATAGTCTAGTATATCACCCTGGTGAGCTAAGAGCAGAAATTGATACACAGAAGTACCGAGAGAAGAAGACTTTCGAAGCTTTCCTATCACAGAAGGACCTGACCTGCTACCGTGAGATCAATGGCATCATGGGGAGATATTTTTGTACCCGAAGACACTAGGGAAGCCATAAAATTCATCACAGATAGGTCACCATACTTTGAGATCTCTGGACCACCTGTTCTTGACAACACAATGTATGAATTTGCTCAGAAATGTGGAGCTGATAAAAGACCTACCCCAACATAACAGTACGAGATCGACAATGCATGTATCAAGAGTTTTTCTCATGTGATGGAGAACGATGACCGGACCCCATGGATAATGGCTGATTTATTTCACAAAGCCTAGAGGTTACAGTACAAGGGTTTCCCTAGAAATAATAGATGGAATAGTAACCTTGGGAAGTTGGTATGTCCGAAAGTTCACTTCTCCTCATATTTGATGGCATGGTTGGTGGTGGCGTATGATGAAAGAACGAGGACATTTCGAGACAATAAGGATCGGCCGATGTTCAATATTAAAGTCGAACACATCCAGAAGGTTTTCAAATTGATAGAGTATACCACATTTCTGGTGGAAAAGGTAATCGAACACCAATCTCGAATGTTTACAGATATGGAAGTTTTTAAAACCTTGTTTGATACACATGAGAAAATAGAAAAGAAATTTCCAATTAGGAAAAATGCTTTTAGGCCATGGGTCCAAGATTTTTGTGATATGATAAACATAATTTTGGGAGTATAGGATCTCAGTAGAGTAACTAAAAGGGTTTTATATTTAGTTGCACAATGCAATAGGGCACATAACACCCCAATTTATGCTTGGGAATTAGAATTAAGTACCCAGATGCATAGAGAAATGGTAGAATTGAAAAAAGTAGTTTTTGAACAAAGGCAAGAGATGCCCCATTTTTCTCAATATTCAATTTTTATCCATCTGATAGCGGGTCAATTGGGAGGAGAAGCCCATAAAAGAATAAAATCCATTGACAACCCCTATGTTCAAAGTAGTTTTTGGAGAATACATGAAGGACGAACTCACATGGGCTGGTTCTATGATCATTTCATGGTGGAAATCCATTGGGCTCTAACCGGATTAGTCCCTGAGAGGCTAGGGCCAGGGGTAAGAGCCTTTATTAAAGAAAAGGACATTGGAGATTTATTTTTCTCAGAAGGCTTCTCTTATATCAGACTCTATGGGGCCAAAATTCCCCCTAAGCTATTGCCAAAATATTGCCCATTATCTCTAGCAACTTTGGAGTTGTGCAGGAAAGTAGCCGAAGAAGCTAAGATGAGACTGGTAAAGAAACATGGTAAGGTCCCCTGGCTCAATGTTCCCTGTCACTTTGGAGATTTTATATTTGTTGGCTACCCTTCCCTGCTCAAGGGAATGTTTGAGTTAGACAACATGGGATTTGATGAGATAACTTGGAGATTTTATGACCCAAAAGGAACATACAACAAAATGATGGAAAAAAGAGAATATGCTCGAATACTGCATCGTACAGATGCTTTTGAAGAAAGCTTATTAGAAGCTATGGAAAAAGGATTAGATTTGCAAAAGGTATGGGATGATTTCCCTCCTGAAAGTAGGGGCAACACACAGGTTCATGGAGCCTATGATTACCCTACAGAATTAAGAAGGCTTCGAGAAATTTTAGTAGAATCTGTAGCACCTATTTTTCCAAGAGCAACTCTAGAAATCAAAGAAGACCCCCTGTTAGAGTTGATAGAAGAATAGGGTATTGACAAAATGGAGGTCACTATAAATACTATAGACATAGTAGAGCAATAGGTTAGGCCTTCTGAAGGTACTCATCTCAGAATAGAGGCGGCACCAAGCACTTCCCAAGAAGCTTCCAAAAACCCGAGTACAGATAAAGGAAAGGAGATTGTAACAACACCTGTTCAGAAAGCTTCACTCATGGAACAAGTTATAGTTCCCATTTATGATAGAGTACTAGTTGTAACTAGCATGAAGAAATTGGCACCCATGGCTATCCCTGCCTCATTAAACATAAAAGGACAAGAAATTAAAATTCCATCAGTGATACAGATGAATAGCAGAAGAACTGGTGGATTTGGGGGTCTTTTTCGAAGTCACCAGGTGAAAAATCAAACAGAGATAACCCTGTAGAGAAGAAGAGGCCCAGATTATATTTTCCCTCTACTAAGGTTATGTTGGAAAGGATAGATGAGCAGGATACTTTCACTACTGCAAATGAACAAGAATTACAGTTAGTAGCAAGGATGGGAAATATAGGAGAATAATTTACAAAAGAATCATAATTAGAAGCACCTATATCAGATATAGCAGAAATAAATCTTCCTGCTTTGCAAGATCCACTCATTTTTAGAGTTAATGAGGAAATCGGGGGCTCATCAGTACTAGGGAAAGAAGGTGAAATGGCCAAAGTTTTCAAGGCAATGCAAAATCAAGCCATAGACCAATTCATTGGGAAAATTGCAGAGCTAAGGAAACAATTGGAGAAAGAGGAGAAGGAAAAAGCTGAAATGAAAGCATTAATAAGTAAAAAATAGGAAGAATTGGCCCAAAAAGATACTTCAAGTGCACAACCCCCTTCAGTGATGAAGATTCAAGATCATGTCTATTATCTAAATGCAATGAAGAAAGACATGTCAATAAAAATAAGAGCTCATGCCAGAGGTTTTACTGAGATGTTCAGACAAATAAGGGTGATCCAAGTGACTGCTCAAGAAATTCTGACATTACTACAAGAAAGAGAAGAAGATTTTGAAGTCATCCACCCTACCCTAGATTTTATAGGGGACCATTTTGAAGAGTTGCAGGGACAAGAAATAATAACAAATGATGGCAGTAAAATTCAGCTCAGTTTTGAGTTTTTTAAAGCAGCCCTATTTGGAGAAAACCGAGAGAGGTGGATCAATGTTGTAAATGAAATGGATAATCTGATAAAATATGCAATAGAAAAAATGGTAGACATTGGTCTATCCTTAGACCAATGCTTAGAGGCCTCAGATGTAGAAGAGGTATTCCAGCGCACCATTGAAAGATTTGAATGTGAACCAGGTGATGAGGCGGAAATGATTAGACAAACTACTCTTATGGTAAATACTGTAGAGATGTTACTCTTTCAATATGAAAGGAACAAGCCCACTATTGTCATATAGAAAAGTAGAATTTTGTAGGAAATGAATATCCTGAGGATTGTAGCCACATTTGATACAGAAGTTTGGAGATTAATAACTGAGCAAATAAAAAAGTTGTAGACAGTCCAAAAAGGGAAAGAAGTTGAAACTCATGGTCAACAGCTAGAAGCAAGTTCATCACAATAGAAACCTGAGCCAACAGAAAAAGTCCCTAAAGCAGTAAAGGAGACGGTCCAAGAGGAAACAATGGGAACAATTGTGAAGGAGGTAGTAGAAGAAGAAACAGGTTCTCCCAACACTACCATCACTGGTTAGATTGAATTACTATTTGAAAAATTCAAAGAGGAGAGCACAATCAAGAACAACAAGGGTAGTGGAAGCCAGCTGTACCAATTTTTGAATTTCAATCAGATGCTGACAAGTGTAAGGTCAGAAATGAAATAGAAATAATAGAATCAAGAACCAACAATTATAAAAGGAAGCAGTTACGGTCAGATTCTGCATCAAGCAATTAGAGAATAGCATTTTTGCTAAGAGGTATACTTGAGTGCCCTGTTAGTTGTGTTGTTGTATCCCCTTCTATGTCTATTTTTCCTTTCTCATTTCTTATTCTTCCCTTTGTTGTGCAGGATTTTGATAGGAAAGTGCTCAAGAAGCTGAGATTATTTCCTGTCCTATTGAGCCTAGGATTCAGAGACTCTACTATTACCATATTGGAACAAGGAGAGTAGGAGAGACCTATTACATTATTTGAACAGAGTCCTCTTCATTGTATTGATGTATTTCTTTGAGAAAAATAGAGTTAAAAGGCATCCTGCCCACTCTGCATGTAATATTTTATGAAATCAATACAATTCTGAGTTTTATTCCTGTCATATCTTTGTCTCAACTCTATGTGTCACTGTATAATGGATTACATTATTTGAATGCATTATATACGTTTCTTTCATTGGTTAACTCTTAGTTTTATTACGATATTCGAATAAATCTATGAACGCCAATTTCCTTTTCCCCATTCTCTCTGTTCATATTAGAATTGTTGTTAAATTGCTATAACAACCCAATGAATCTAGGCACCGGTCTACATAAGGCATAACGAATGGTTATTTTCTTGCTTGGTCATTTTAATACTTATAGTGTTATATTAATCTGGAGCGTGTAATCAAAGTTTTATCATAGAATTACCATTGGGGTTTCCTTACCCATTCTATAGTTTTCCTTTAGCAATATTCATGTTTAACAGAATGAAGAGGCAAGTTGACCAGAGCCTGTAATAGCTCATTGGTTTCAAATAGATTTTTACAGCATGACAATCAAATCCTATGGATGCAAGAATCGGTTCCAACAATTTTTTGGTATCATTTCTAGGGAAGGACTTGATAGAAATATTTAATTATCTTCTTAAAATTTTTTCTCTGAATGACATTATTTTTAATCAATGGGTGGCCAGTTAGAATAAAGAACATTTGTTTTAATTTTTACATTTTCTACATTCTTTATTTTACCCATGGTTTTCAAATTTTGATATTCTTTACGTTCTTGAAATTTTTTTCTTGATTTTCTTGAAATTTTGGTTTCTTGATTTTCTTGAATTATTCCAAGAACCGACTCCTGTGAGGATGAGTGGTAATATCAAGCATTCTTGATAAAAGCATACGTTGTTCTTTCTGCACCTCGATGTTGGTGACTCTGCTAGACGAACCCAGAAGGAAAAAATAAAAAAGGAGAGAACATAACGTGTTGGCGAACACCAGGAGAAGCGGTAAGGAGCTATTTCTAGAACTCGAGAATCCAGAGGTATTTATACATACCCAGAAAACTCCACTTTTCAAGAGTACTATTTATAATAGTAGATCAAATTCTAGCAGTAAAAAGTACATAAAGAAAAATCAAAATATTATTACTATAGATGAACATTTAAATTATGTTATAGAAGATATATGTGATTATTATTATAATAGTAATACTGAGGTAAATAATCCATTAGATCATATCCAGATTACTCAACCTCACATTCCTATAAGTATTACTACTGTGAATCTGAATCCTATAGTAGCAATGGCCCAGGTTAATGTTCATTTATGGAGGACTAATAGATATAGGCCTTTTGTATTACCCATAAATTTAAATACCTTACCCAATAAAGCTCACAAATACCTCCCTAAATTTTTAGGAAATAGTGCAGTGACTGGAGAAGATCATATCAAAAGTTTCTTGTATGCAATGGATAGTCTGGAAGTTGAACATGAAGATGTAGTATTGAGACTGTTTTTATAGACTTTAGAAAAATATGCTAGAGAGTGGTTTAATTCCCTTCCTAACAATGATATCCCAAACTTCACCAAAATGGAAGTTGTGTTTCTAAAGAAATATGGTGAAAGGAAAAATGAACAATCACTATTAACTGAGCTAGCCACTATGAAGAAAAAAGAAAATGAGGTTGTTAGTGATTTCAACATAAGATTTTCAAAGACTAGGAACAAAATCCCTGCCAACCTTAGACCTAGTGATATTCAGTCTATTTATTTTTATAAGAATACCTTTCAAGGAGAGTTTAACTATGAGTTAAGGCAAGAACAAGCCACTACCATTGATGGTTGTATGGAAAAAGCAATGGATATAGAAATAAATATGCTTGACAATGGTAAGATGAAGCCCTATTCTCTAGAAGTCAACCTACCTGAGAGAAAACCCAAAAGGGTGGCATTTGATATACAAAGAAGAACCGAAATTGATCCAATGGAGAAATTGACCAGTCAAATGACTGAGATGTTCAATAACATGAACAACAGGTTAGCAAGAATTGAAAGAAATGGAAATAACGGTGAATCTTCATAGACAGAGTGACCTCATGTTGACAATCATCCTCCCTTCAAGAAAAATTTCAATAGGAATTGGGGAAACAACAATGGTTCTGAAGAAGGAAATAGGAGTAGGAATAATGGGAACAATAACTGGAAAAATCGAGACTCTGACAGAGATCAGAATAATGTTCCTAACCCTATACCATATGCTAATGTAGCAGAGGGATTTCCCTATTTTTTCTCTACTTGTGATGCACCCCATAACCCTGATGCATGTGGAATTCACCTAAGTGATCAACGTAATGTAGATATGCATGCAAAATCAGAAGAGGATATAAGAATCAATGCTTGTTGGTCTATTGAAGATGAATCCAGAGAAAGGTTGTTTGAAGAAGATATGGACAAGTATGCTTCAAATCATCATCCTCAAATTTTAGTAACTGAAGGAACTAAAATCTTGCAGAAATCACATGAGTCAAGATATGATAAGATGAAGCAAGGGAAATTAATCCCCATTGCTCAAGAGGTTGAAGAATTAGAGGCAACCCATGTTCTGAATTTAAGGAATAGAACAGTCCTTGAAAGGATAGAGAAAGCCTCTACAAGTGAAACAAGAAAACAAACTTTCACCAATAAAAATATCAGTAAAGAGAAAACTGATAGGAACCTTAAAAATATTACTCCTGAAGTAATAGAATTAGAGGAAGAGATTCCCAAAGAAGAAAGTAATAAACCACTGGATATAAAGAAGATAGAATTTGATGTTGGGTTAGAACTCAGTAAGAAAAAGGTTAATATCACATTTGGAGAACTTATGAAAGTTCAACAGTACAGAGAACAAGTCTATAGAGCATTTGGATTAGTAGAACAAAAAGAAGACCCAACTTGCCATGTTGCTAGACAAAATCAACATGATACAAGATCACCATCCTATGTCAGACCCTTCTATGTGTCATTAAGGTATAATTCAGATGAAGGGGAAAGATATGTGATTCATAATTGCATGCTAGACAGTGGAGCTTCACATAATATCATGCCTAAACTAATAGCTGATCAAATGGGATTAATCTGTACTAGAGATTTTACCCCTATTTTTGTAATGGATAGTAGGCAAATTCCTTGTGTAGGGGTGATAACTGGATTGTTAGTTTTCTTAGATCAACACCCCAAAAAGGGCATTGTCATGGATGTTGCAGTAGTTGATGTTGACCCATTTTTCTCACTATTACTCAATAGACATTGGGCAGAACAACTAGGAGGTTCAATTCAATTGGACTGGTCCTATGCTACAATCCCAATATCAGATAAGGAGAATATAATTTTGAGAAGGGAACCATTCAACAAACACTCCGTAGAGTTAATTCAAATAGATGAAACCATGATTAACTTAGTAAACTCTATGGAAGAAAAAGGGATGGGAGTTTATTCAATATGGCACAACCCATTCCTAGTGGAAGTACCAGAAGCAAAGAACATGGATCCAGAAGTTATGAAAATAGTAGATGTTGAATCAGATAGAGTTTTGACTCAAGAAATGTGGACCATGTATTTTGATGGAGCTAAATCACAGTCTGGAGCAGGTGCAGGTGTAAATTTGACTGATATTAAAGGAAATTACCTTGGTATTCCTTACAGACTACAATTTCCTTGCACAAACAATGTAGCTGAGTACGAAGCTTTACTACTAGGGTTAAGGAAAGCAAAATAATTAGGCATTAACTACTTGACTATAATAGGGGATGTAGAGCTTATTATACTACAGATCAAAGGTAAATATCAGACTAAACATCCTAGGCTTAAGCAATATAGAAATGCAGTATTGGAAGAAATTGATAAATTCTTAGCTTTCAATATCTCATATATTCCTAGAGAACAAAATCATGTTGTAGATCTTTTAGTTGTAAATGCCTCAGGTCTAGATCACCTAGAGATAACTACAGAATATATGGACAGATTCCCAACTATTTCAGTCTATAAACCTTCTGTGCCAGATAACATAGTCTATCTACAGGTCTTTCAAGATGACATAGATATTAAATATTTTATGACTCTACAAAATCAGTATGCAGATGTAATATGTGATGAAAATGATGAAGAAAAGCTAAAAGACCAAATAGGAGAGCCAGTAGAAGTAATCCAGTTGAAAACTAATAGAATACCCAAAGGATTGGTTTCTCTAGAAAGTCTATTTGATGATTTTGACAAAGCTTATAAGCCTTTACATAGAGAAGTAATATCTGAAGATATTAATATTGGCTCAATGAAAGAACCTAGAATAGTGAAAGTAGACATGGCTTTACCTGCTAAAGAAAAGGTTGGATATATCAGTTTCTTGAAAAAGAACAAAGAACATTTTTCTTGGACTTATGAAGATCTTAAAACATTCAAAATAGATGTAATGACACACATAATACCCCTGAAAGAAGATTCCAAACCATTTAGACAGAAGCAGAGGAAGTACAATCCAACTCTGCACCCAATAATGCAAAAGGAGGTACAAAAATTACTGGATTCCAAAATAATCAGAAAGGTAAGATTTTCTTCATGGATATCCAATTTAGTACCAGTCAGAAAAAAGAATGGGGATATTAGACTCTATGTAGATTTTAGAAATTTAAACAAGAGTTCATTAAAAGATAATTACCCATTACCCAACATGGAACAATTATTGCAAGCAGTAGTTGGCTCAACAAGATTGTCTCTATTAGATGGATTTTTAGGGTACAATCAAATTCAGATAAATCTAGAAGATAGACATAAGGCAACATTCACTACACCATGGGGCACATTTGAATATTTAAGAATACCTTTTGGACTAATGAATGCAGGTGCTACTTTTCAGAGAGCAATGGACTTTGCTTTTAAAGGATTAATGTTCAAAATTGTAGTGGTGTACCTAGATGATATCACAGTATTTTCTAAAAATCTAGAGGATCATCTAGAACATTTAACTACAGTTTTTGCTTGGTGCAAGGAATTTGGAATTTCTTTAAATCCCAAGAAATGCATATTTGGGACTACACAAGGGAAGTTATTAGGACATATAGTTTCAGAAAAAGGAATAAGCATTGATCCAGATAGAATTGAAGCTATTTCCAAAATTCCCCCTCCTAGAAATTTAAAAGGAGTCAGGTCATTCTTTGGCAAGATAAATTTCATCAGAATATTTGTCCCAAATTTTGCAGAGATGACCAAACCTATAAATGACATGGTTAAGAAAACTGGAGAAATAAAATGGACAGTGGAAAATATGGAAGCATTTAACAAGATTAAAGAAGCCATATCAACCACTCCAACCCTAAGTTGCCCTGATTATGCAAAAGATTTTAACATCTACTCTTATGCATCTGAACATTCTATTGTTGCAGTTCTTTCATAGAAAGATGATGAAAATAATGAAAGGCCAATAGCCTTCATGAGCTCAGGACTAAAAGGAGCACATATTAAATACACCTTGCTAGAAAAACATGCTTATGCAATCATCCAATCTTTAGAACACTTCAAAGGTATATTTGGCTCAAATAAGGTTTATTGTTGTATTCCTTTTATAGCAATAAAAGATATTTTTTCCCAATCAGAGCCATTAGGAAGACCAACAAGGTGGATGGTAAAGCTTCTGCAATATGATGTTGAATTCAAAATAGTTAAAACTATCAAAGGGCAGGGTTTAGCTAAATTGTTGGCCAAAAAAGAAGAAGGATTTGAAAATGTTCTCACAATAGATGAGGCATATGATGTCAGAAGAATCAATAATACTGAATGCAAATGGTATGAAGAAATATTGTCATACTTACAAAATCTGTCATTCCCTAAAGATATGTCAACAAATAGAATGAGGTCAGTCAAGCTTCAAGCTCAGAAATATTACATACAAGATGGTGTGCTATACTGGAAACACCCTGATGGAATATTATTAGTCTGTTTATATGAAAGTGAAGTCCCAAAAATAATCAATGAATTTCATGATGGTTTCTGTGGAGGACATTTTGCTCCAAGAGCTACAACTAATAAAATTATGAGAGCAGGATATTATTGGCCTTCCATTTTTAAATATGTATATAAATATGTTAGGAACTATCATAACTACCAGGTTTTTGTAGGAAAGAAGCATTTGGCAGCCATGCCCCTCAAGCCAATAATCATTGAGGCACCATTCACACAATGGGGTATTGACCTAATTGGAGAGATCAAGCCTAATTCATCTAGCCAACACAAGTGGATCATAACTGCAACAGATTACTTCACAAAGTGGGTAGAAGTTGCACCCTTGAGAACATCCACTACTACCACTATCATCAAGTTCTTGGAAGAAAACATTCTGACCAGGTTTGGGGTTCCTCAAAAGCTAGTTACAGATAATGCACAATATTTTGTTTCATATGAAATGGTAGAATTTTGTGTTGAATATGGAATTGAATTATCCCATTCTACTAATTATTACCCCCAAGGAAATGGTCTAGTTGAGTCATCAAATAAAAATGTAATAACCAGAATAAAAATGTCATTAGGTAAGAACAAGAGAGGGTGGGACAGTGAACTTAAATTTGCTTTATGGGCTGATAGGTTGTCTATCAAAAGAAACATAGGAAGAACCCCCTATGAGATGGTTTATGGAGAGAAAGCCTTATTACCTTCAAATATAGAGAAATTGGCACTTTCCCTCCTACTGCAAGACCATAAAGACCCCAATCCCATACAGAGAAGGCTTGACCAAATTGTCCTATTAGAAGAGCAAAGAAGAGAGACCCTTAATAGAATGATGGAACAAACCCAGAAAACCATGAAATTGTTTAATAAGAAAGCCAAGGGTACTCCTTTTTCTCAAGGAGATATAGTCATCTATTGGGATCCTAAAAATGATAAGCATGGTGAAAAAGGTAAATTTGAACCTAAATGGATTGGTCCATACCAAATAGCCCATGTTATCAGCCAGAATACATACAAGTTGCAGACCTTGCAGGGTGAAATGATGGCTATCCCTATTAATGGCCAACACCTCAAAATGTACAATCCCTATTGAAGGTGAATAAAATAAAAGAAAATAATAAAAAAGTGGAAAGAACAAAAAACCCAAAAACAGAGTGTTTTACTTTTTATGCTTTTCTTTTCTTGTTTAGTTTAATTCTGAGTTTATTGTACACATGATATTCTTAGCTTGATGAGTATATATATTATTGTTGATTCCACCAAAAACAATAAGAAAAAAGGAGATTTATTTTAGACTTTGATGAGGTTTACAATTTTCAAAATATGAGTGTTTATGCAATAGTTGTTTGATATGAGATAAAATAGAAGGAAAACAAAGTTGATTGAAACATCATGTCAAAGCCTCACATTACAAATGATACTTAAAGTGACTTCAAAGGTCCAAAGAACCGAGTTATCTTTGAGAGGGTGGTTGAGCCAAAAATTATTACACTCATATTTTATAGCCAGAAACTAATCCTCAACTCAGGCATACTCATTGCACAATTTGCTTATATATCCAAGTACTTCTCTCACGAGAAAGAAAAATAAAAAATAAAGTTAAATTGAGTCATTGCCTGAGATATCTTGGAAAACCTCTACCGGGGCTATAGACGCTTGACTGGTAGTAGGGTAAAACCAGATGGGATTAGAAGCAACTCCACCGGGGCTATAGACGCTTGACTGGTAGTGGAGCCCTGTAGAATGGTGAAAATTTTTAAAGAGTGAAATCACATATTAGGCTTAACTATTTTGCTCAGATATGGCAAAGTTCTGAAAGACTTAGAAATCAAAATGAATGCACAAACACACACATGGGCATGAACATGATGAAGTAAATGGCTTTGACAAATATTTGTGTAATCATATCTTATGACTTAGCTAAAACAAGCATTACAATATATCAAAATAAAACTCATATGTTTCTAAAAATCTGATCCTAGTTTCCAAATTGAATAAAAGGAATTACAGTTTTCAAATACTCTATAGCTTTGATATCATGTTGTTCATACAGTTTTTCAGTATATATATAAAAAATATTTTTTTCTTTTATGTTTTTCAAGCTTTACTTAACAGTCAAAAGTTTTTTATTTTTGTTCATTTTCTGCAAATAAAACCAGGAGATTCTGTGGTTCTCAAGTGCCTCATGTTTTCAACACTTTGTCCCAGTCAGAGCCTATGTTGGAGCCAAATTTGACTCAAACTTTGAAACCCCCAAATTTAAATTTTTGGTTTCATCAAAGTAAGCAAGCATTGCTAGTCCTTTTTGCATCTAATTAAGAGGATTCAATTTCTAATGGGTTTGTTTGTTGAAGTCTAACCTTAGTTGTTAATAATATGTGCCTCTTTTTAATAAAGCTCAAATATCTTAAATAGGGGTTAGGGAAAATTTTCATTAATCATACATTTTAAAGCCAAACTCTGATCTCCCTATAATTATTTCTCCTTGGGCCTAAATCAAATGATAAATATTTAAGTCCTAAGGTATTCTAAAGTGATGGAGAAATTTAATTAAACATCGTGGTCTAAAACCCAAAAAACTTAAGTCAAAAACAAATATTTTAATTAAAATCTTGAGGGCATGCACCCCATTAATTAAAATTTGAGCACCTTAGATCTAATCCGAGGGCCGTGCTCGAATCAGGTTTAATCGGATGATTGCACTCTGATAAATTGATTAAAGGTTAAGTCGAAAGTCAATGTTCCATAAATATTATAACCTAAGGTCAAAAGTGATTAAAATATATGCAACTCTACCAATATGGATGGATGCGCTTGAGTTTAAGCCGATCCAATGGTTGTGCGCTCTCCAAAGAGTCAAAACATTAAACGAGTCAACATGGGTCAAAGCTTCTAATTAAATAACGAGCAAATCCGATAGATCGGATGATAGCGCTCAAACAAACTCAAAGATCAATGGTTGCGCTTGATTTAATTAAACCACAAATTAAAATGCTATGGGTATGCACCCCCTTTAACCATCGATCTAATTGGAAATATCGGATGACAACGCTCGATCTAGATCCAATCCAATGGTGGTGCGCCCATAGAAGATGCATTAAAAGGGTAAAAACCCCATGTGATTAATTAAATCTATTAAAATAAGATTAACAAGGGTCTAAGCATGTTGCTAATCATTCCCCCTTCTGGATTAATCAAGGTTTAAAATTATGTACCCCTTGGTAACTAACCCGTAGGTTGATCAAGATCTACGGCTGCACCAATATCTATCGAAGATCCAATGGCCACATCGAAAGCATAAATAGTAAGTGGTCGAGAAAAACAAAGGTAAAGCCAAATTAATTACATATTAGTAAGGGTATAATACATCGCTAATCGCCCCCTTTTTGGCTTAAACCAAGATTAGTCAAATCTAATAATGTGCCCCTTTCGACTAACAAATATGCAGCTTGCAGAAGATCTAATGACAATGCTAGACTTCGCTCAAAGATCGACGATGATGAAGGAATCAAAGGCAAAAAAAGAGATTAAATGACATGAATATCTGATGACAGCGCTCATCTCCACTCAGATCCAATGGTGTGCATGGTTTAAAGTGATCAAAGGTTAGTCTAAACAAGTTTCTTTCATCAAATGGTTAATTAATTTGATGCACGATTAATTTTCCTCCTTTCCTTTGCTAAACTTTGTTTATATATGAAATAATCTAACGGTAGCGCCCCCATCATGGTATGATCCAACGATGATCGCATAGAAAGGTGAACATATTATATAATGCCTATGCTTAATAAAATGTTATTAAGGATGAAAACACTAGGTTAACCTTGGTAAATCATGATTAGAGGAGGACTAAAACACCACATTATTATAAGGTCAAATAAACAATGATATAATATTTAACCTTAAGTATTGTCAAAATGAGTTATTACCAACCAAATATTTTTAACTTTGTAAACATGATTAACCCAATTAATCAGGTATAGGTAGACTAACAATCATGCAGGTCCTAAGACATCGACGGTTGTGCTAATCCTCTCCCAAGATCTGATGGTAGCATGCAGATCAAATATTTAAGTGATGAATCAACTAACGATAATCTGATGATAGCGCTTCATTGAGATTAAAGGAATCCAATGGCAACGAGTAAGTCAAAGTCAAGTACGAGCAAAGGTAAACTAATGAGCATCTTCTAATAGATCCGATGGATGTGCACAATTCAAAGAGATAGATTCGACGATTGCACTCGATCATGGTTGACTCAGAGAAACTAAGGATATCAAAGATAATAACGGGCACTCACACCAAGAACTAAATCTTATGAAAATCCCTAGGATGATTGTTGCTTAATTAAAAGGGTAATCGATCCTGAATATTTAGTTAGCGTCCGATGCCAAGGTGGCACGAGATTCAAAATGGAAGCCATCCCTATCACACCTCACAGTTCCACATTAGATAAAAGAGGATTCCAATGGCCAATAGTGGGAGTGCTAATGATTATAGGTACATGAACCAAAGGGTTTAGGGGCACGTAGGATGAAGGATACTACCCACCATTAAGGCCCAACTCTGGGAAAGATGTGTTGGCAAAAATTCTTTGGATAATTTTAAAAGGTAGTTGGTGGCATCATATTTATGACAAATGTGTGAATTATCGAACCCACTTCACCACCCAGTATTTGAGCTCACAAAAATAGTCCAGTATATCACCCTGGTGAGCTAAGAGCAGAAATTGATACACAGAAGTACTGAGAGAAGAAGACTTTTGAAGCTTTCCTATCATAGAAGGACCCGACCTACTACCGTGAGATCAATGGCATCATGGGGAGACATTTTTGTACCCGAAGACACTAGGGAAGCCATAAAATTCATCATAGATAGGTCACCATACTCTAAGATATCTGGACCACCTGTTCCCGATAGCACAATGTATGAATTTGCTCAAAAATGTGGAGCTGATAAAAGACCTACCCCAACACAGTAGTACGAAATCGACAATGCATGTATCAAGAGTTTTGCTCATGTGATGGAGAATGATGACCGGACCCCATGGATAATGGTTGATTTATTTCACAAAGCCTAGAGGTTATAGTACAAGGGTTTCCCTAGAAATAATAGATGGAACAGTAACCTTGGGAAGCTGGTATGTCTGAAAGTTCACTTCTCCTCAGATTTGATGGTGTGGCTGGTGGTGGTGTATGATGAAAGAATGAGGACATTTTGAGACAATAAGGATCGATCGATGTTCAGTATTAAAGTCGAACACATCCAGAAGGTTTTCAAATTGATAGAGTATACCACCTTTCTAGTGGAAAAGGTAATCGAACACCAATCTCGAATGTTTACAGATATGGAAGTTTTTAAAACCTTGTTTGATACACATGAGAAAATAGAAAAGAAATTTCCAATTAGGAAAAATGCTTTTAGGCCATGGGTCCAAGATTTTTGTGATATGATAAACATAATTTTGGGAGTACAAGATCTCAATAGAGTAACTAAAAGGGTTTTATATTTAGCTGCACAATGCAATAGGGCACATAACACCCCAATTTATGCCTGGGAATTAGAATTAAGTACCCAGATGCATAGAGAAATGGTAGAGTTGAAAAAGTAGTTTTTGAACAAAGGCAAGAGATGCCCCATTTTTCTCAATATTCAATTTTTATCCATCTGATAGCGGGTCAATTGGGAGGAGAAGCCCGTAAAAGAATAAAATCCATTGACAACCCCTATGTTCAAAGTAGTTTCTGGAGAATACATGAAGGACGAACTCACATGGGCTGGTTCTGTGATCATTTCATGGTGGAAATCCATTGGGCTCTAACCGGATTAGTCCCTGAGAGACTAGGGCCAAGGGTAAGAGCCTTTATTAAAGAAAAGGACATTGGAGATTTCTTTTTCTCATAAGGCTTCTCTTATATCAGACTCTATGGGGCCAAAATTCCCCCTAAGCTGTTGCCAAAATATTACCCATTATCTCTAGCAGCTTTGGAGTTGTGCAGGCAGGTAGCCGAAGAAGCTAAGATGAGACTGGTAAAGAAACATGGTAAGGTCCCCTGGCTCAATGTTCCCTGTCACTTTGGAGATTTTATATTTGTTGGCTACCCTTCCCTGCTCAAGGGAATGTTTGAGTTGGACAACATGGGATTCGATGAGATAACTTGGAGATTTTATGACCCAAAAGGAGTATACAACAAAATGATGGCAAAAAGAGAATATGCTCAAATACTGCATCGTACAGACACTTTTGAAGAAAGCTTATTAGAAGCTATGGAAAAAGGATTAGATTTGCAAAAGGTATGGGATGATTTCCCTCCTGAAAGTAGGGGCAGCACATAGGTTCATGGAGCCTATGATTACCCTACAGAATTAAGAAGGCTTCAAGAAATTTCAGTAGAATTTGTAGCACCTATTTTTCTAGGAGCAGCTCTAGCAATCAAAGAAGACCCCCTATTAGAGTTGATAGAAGAATAGGGTATTGACCAAATGGAGGTCACTATAAATATTGTAGACATAGTAGAGCAACAGGTTAGGCCTTTCGAAGGTACTCATCTCAGAATAGAGGCGACACCAAGCACTTCCCAAGAAGCTTCCAAAAACCCGAGTATAGATAAAGGAAAGGAGATTGTAACAACACCTGCTCAGAAAGCTTCACTCATGGAACAAGTTATAGTTCCCATTTCTAATAGAGTACTAGTTGTAACTAGCATGAAGAAATTAGCACCCATGGCTATCCCTACCTCATTAAACATAAAAGGACAAGAAATTAAAATTCCATCAGTGATACAGATGAATAGCAGAAGAACTGGTGGATTTGGGGGTATTTTTTGAAGTCACCAAGTAAAAAATCAAACAGAGATAACCACTACAGAGAAGAAGAGGCCCAGATTATCTTTGCCCTCTACTAAGGTTGTGTTGGAAAGGATAGATGAGTAGGATACTTTCACTACTGCAAATGAACAAGAATTATAGTTAGTAGTAGGGATGGGAAATATAGGAGAACAGTTTACAGAAGAATCACAATTAGAAGCACCTATATCAGATATAGCAGAAATAAATCTTCCTACTTTGCAAGATCCACTCATTTTTAGAGTTAATGAGGAAACCGGGGGCTCATCAGTACTAGGGAAAGAAGGTGAAATGGCCAAAGTTGTCAAGGCAATGCAAAATCAAGCCATAGACCAATTCATTGGGAAAATTGTAGAGCTAAGGAAACAATTGGAGAAAGAGGAGAAGGAAAAAGCTGAAATGAAAGCATTAATAAGTAAACAACAGGAAGAATTGGCCCGAAAAGATACTTCAAGTGCACAACCCCTTCAGTGATGAAGATTCAAGATCATGTCTATTATCTAAATGCAATGAAGAAAGACATGTCAATGAAAATAAGAGCTCATGCCAGAGGTTTTACTGAGATGTTCAGACAAATAAGGGTGATCCAAGTGACTGCTCAAGAAATTATGACATTACTACAAGAAAGAGAAGAAGATTTTGAAGTCATCCACCCTACCCTAGATTTTATAGGGGACCATTTTGAAGAGCTGTAGGGACAAGAAATAATAACAAATGATGGCAGTAAAATTTAGCTCAGTTTTGAGTTTTTTAAAGCAGCCCTATTTGGAGCAAACCGAGAGAGGTGGATCAATGTTGTAAATGAAATGGATAATCTGATAAAATATGCAACAGAAAAAATGGTAGACATTGGTCTATCCTTAGACCAATGCTTAGAGGCCTCAGATGTAGAAGAGGTATTCCAGCGCACCATTGAAATATTTGAATGTGAACCAGGTGATGAGGCAGAAATGATTAGACAAACTACTCTTATGGTAAATACTGTAGAGATGTTACTCTTTCAATATGAAAGGAACAGGCCCACTATTGCCATACAGAAAAATAGAATTTTGCAGGAAATGAATATGCTGAGGATTGCAGCCACATTTGATATAGAAGTTTGGAGATTAATAATTGAGCAAATAAAAAAGTTACAAATAGTCAAAAAGGGAAAGAAGTTGAAACTCACGGTCAACAGCTGGAAGCAAGTTCATCACAATAGAAACCTGAGCCAACATAAAAAGTCCCTGAAGTAGTAAAGGAGATAGTCCAAGAGGAAACAATGGGAACAGTTGTGAAGGAGGTAGTAGAAGAAGAAACAGGTTCTCCCAACACTACCATCACTGGTTAGATTGAATTACTATTTGAAAAAGTCAAAGAGGAGAGCACAATCAAGAACAACAAGGGTAGTGGAAGCCAACTGTACCAATTTTTGAATTTCAATCAGATGCTGACAAGTGTAAGGTCAGAAATAAAACAGAAATAATAGAATCAAGAACCAACAGTTATAAAAGGAAGCAACTACAGTTAGATTCTACATCAAGCAATTAGAGAATAGCATTTTTTCTAAGAGGTATACTTGAGTGCCCTATTAGTTGTGTTGTTGTATCCCCTTCTATGTCTATTTTTCCTTTCTCATTTCTTATTCTTCCCTTTGTTGTGCAGGATTTTGATAGGAAAGTGCTCAAGAAGCTGAGATTATTTCCTGTCCTATTGAGCCTAGGATTCAGAGACTCTACTATTACCATATTGGAATAAGGAGAGTAGGAGAGACCTGTTACATTATTTGAATAGAGTCCTCTTCATTGTATTGATGTATTTCTTTGAGAAAAATAGAGTTAAAAGGCATCCTGCCCACTCTGCATGTAATATTTTATGAAATCAATACAATTCTGAGTTTTATTCCTATCATATCTTTGTCTCAGCTTTGTGTGTCACTGTATAATGGATTACATTATTTGAATGCATTATATACATTTCTTTCATTGGTTAACTCTTAGTTTTATTATGATATTCAAATAAATCTATGAACACCAATTTCCTTTTCCCCATTCTCTCTGTTCATATTAGAATTGTTGTTAAATTGCTATAACAACCCAATGAATCTAGGCACCGGTCTACATAAGGCATAACGAATGGTTATTTTCTTGCTTGGTCATTTTAATACTTATAGTGTTATATTAATCTGGAGCGTGTAATCAAAGTTTTATCATAGAATTACCATTGGGGTTTCCTTACCCGTTCTGTAGTTTTCCTTTAGCAATATTCATGTTTAATAGAACGAAGAGGTAGGTTGACCAGAGCCTGTAATAGCTCATTGGTTTCAAATGGATTTTTGCAGCGTGACAATCGAATCCTATGGATGCAAGAATCGGTTCCAAAAATACCCTCGGAGAATTTTTGATTGAATTTGACTAAGCAACTTGTATACCCTTGGAGCATTTTTTATTGAATTTAACCAAGCGTCTTGTATACCCTTGGAGCATTTTTGATTGAATTTGACCAAGTGACTTGTATACCCTTGGAGAATTTTTTATTGAATTTTACCAAGTGGGTTGTATACCATTGGAGAATCTTTTATTGAATTTGACCAAGCAACTTGTATACCCTTGGAGCATTTTTATTAAATTTTGAACTTTTACATTTTTCGAATTTGTTTGTATTTTTGATGTTTTATACTATTTTTGTATTTTATGTATAAAATATCTTCAAATGAATGATATTGAGAGGCTCAAGCTCTTCAAAACCATAAAATTATGTGAGGCGATATGCTCCAGGCCCAACCCTTTCTGAAATCATGTAGGGGTCTATCCAGTTTGTCGTAAATTTGTCTCATAGGTGCGGCTACATGTTTGAGTTCTGCTGGTTATCTTTGAGTACAAGATCCCCAACTTTGAATTCTATTAAGTGGACTTTACTATTGTAAGCTCACCCAATGTGATCTTGATAAATGTGGAGATGCTCTACGGCATTGACTCGATGTTCATCAAGAAGTGTTAATTGATCAAGGTGGTCTTGTTGTGTAGTGTCATCATCTATGAAGTCCTTCAATGCTATACGTAGGGTTGGAATTTCCAACTCTAGGGGCATGATGGATTTAGTGTCATATACAAGTGAAAACGGTGTTGCCCCAGTGGGCGTCCACACACTAATCATGTATGCCCATAATGCCAAAGGCAATTACAAATGCCAACCCTTATGAGTATTTTTTCACTTTTTTCCTCAAGATGGAGATTATTATTTTATTTGAGGCTTCTACTTGCCCATTTGCTTACAGATAATAGGGTGTTGAAAAAATGTGCTGAATATGGTATTTTTTCATCAAAACACACACATTTTTATTCTAAAAATATGGCCCATTATTCGATATTATCTTTGAAGGGATCCCAAAATGACTTATGATATTGTGGAGTATAAACTCCACAATCCTTGGTCTAGTTGTCGATGTCAAGGGGATTGCTTTGATCAATTTTTTGAAATACTCAGTGGCCATTATGATGAATGTGTGTCAACCTAAGGATGGGGGTGAGATCTTACCCACTAAGTCCAGTCTCCACTATGATAAAGGCCATGCTACCTGGATGGGTTGCAAGACTTGTCATGGCAATTTAATGAGGTTTGCATGATGTTGGCACTTAACGTATTTCTTGACATACAACAATATTTTTCCATAGTTGGCCAATAGTAACCCATTCTCAACATGCACTTAACAATGACCATGCCACTGAAGTGACCACCACACGTACCATCATGAGCTTGCAAAATTACCCAGGATGCTTCCTAGGGCTCAAGACAACGAAGAAGCATTCCATCGTAGCCTCGTCTATAAAGGATATATCCTAGAAAGATATACCTCATCGCATTATATTTAAATTATTGTCTTTTGGCATACGATGGGCCTTGCGGTACCATTCCAAGTTTTAATAAATCCAGGAATTGGGAAAGCCAATCCTGATAAGAGACATATTCTATGGATAAAATGACATGCTCCTCCTGTGATCCAAAATTTGTGAACACAGATTGAGAAATCACCCTATGGTGGATGGTCATACCACACTTCGTAGGACCTTGAGATATCAAGGATTCCCAAGGTGTCATTTGTAAGAAAGCTCTAGCTATGAAGGACCAATCATGATTTGGTTCGATTTGGATCATGTTGACTGACTCTTGGTTGTCAATAGCCTCATGTTGTATTGCAGAGTGCACGAGCACTTTAACATGAACGGTTATGAAATCAACAGATGGATTCTGAGGGATTAAGGATCCCAAAGATGCCATGGTGTCTGCAAATCTATTTTACGTACGAGGGATTGTCATTCCAGTTGAGCTAGGTAAGTTTCAACAAGCTCCTTGTAAGCTTTCAAGAGTGGACACTTACATTAGAACAATCCTTTGACTTGATTAACTATGAGAAAATAGTCACCAAAGATATTCAATATTTTAATCCCCATTGCGATGGCTTTTTGGAGTCACAAGATCAGGGCATAATACTCTGTGTTATTATTCGTGCAAGGGAAGTCTAGCTTGAATGATAAGGGTAATAGAGCATCTTGCGGTGTGATAAAGACTATCCCTCCTCCACCCCCTTGCTCGTACTTTTAACCATAGAAGAACAATGCCATGTATCTTTATTTTTTAGGTTCTTCGGGTTTAGGTGGATCTTATAATGCGAATACCACATCATAAAGCAATTCTATGGTGAGAGTATTGCTATCTTGAAGAGGTGCCTCTCCTAATTTATCTACTATAACTTATCCCTTGATGTAATTTTGGCTTATGAACTCTAAATAAAATTATGTCAATAGCATGATCCACTTTGAAGTACATGGATTATGATAAGTCTTGTTCATCATGTACTACAAATAATTTTTTTTTGATATAATGTAGGTTGTATGGCTCAACATGTAGTTTTCCAACTTTCTGGTTGCAAAGACCACCGCTAAACACAACTTTTCTACATACGCATATCCTAGCTCGTAACTTACCAAGGTGTGACTGATGTAATATACAACTTGCTACTTTTATTGTGTATTCTTTTGGACCAACATGGTGCCTAAAGTGAAATCAGTAGATGATATGTATAGTAAAAATGGTACGTCTAGCCTTGGTGGAGTCAATACCTGTGGTGTTTCCAGGTAAGTTTTAATATCTGCAAAGGCTTGTTGGCATTATTCATACTAATAAAATGGGACATCCTTGCATAGCAACTGGTTCATGGGCCAACACATATCTAATAATTGAGCAATGAACCATTTGATGGATGCCTTGCCTTGTAGGCTTCTTAACTCCCTAATGTTGGTAGGGGTGGCCATTTCCATTATAGCCTTTACCTTTACAAGATCAACTTTGATGCCTCTCTTAGAAATGATGAAACCTAAGAGCTTACCATAAGTCACACCAAACACACACTTCCTATGGTTCAATTTGATTATGTGCTCAATGAGATGATCAAAGACTTTTGTAAGGATTGCAGCGTGCTATTACCACGCTAAATATTTGGCTAGTAATTCATCCATGTAGTCTTCTAAGATTGTGTGCATGTAGTCATGGAAGATGTATGTCATGGCCCACTGATACATGGCACCAATATTATTTAGGACAAATAGCATCACCTTGTAATAGAATATCCCCTATGGAGTAATGAAAGTGGTCTTATGTTGGTTTTTGGGTTTGATTTGAATTTGATTGTATCCATAAAACCCATACATTAAGGAGAGCATATCATGACCTGTAGTGGTGTCAACAAGAGCATCTATGTTTGGAAATGAGAAAAAATCCTTTGGAGTTACCCTATTCAATTCTCTAAAATTTGTGCAAATGCAAACTCTTCCATATGGTTTTCCCATGGGCGCCATTTTTGAAACCCATTCAGGATAGTTAATTGGGACTATGAAAATCGCATCCAACAATTTTTGTAACTCGTTCTTCACCATAAAGCGATGGTTGGATGCATTTTACTCAACTTTTGCTTTACTGGATTCTTCATGGGATATAATGAAATGTTGTGAACAACTAACTTTGGATCAATCCTTGGCATTTCTTTGTAAGTCCAAGCAAAAATATTTGGCCTCTCTTTAAGGATAGGAATTATGATGGCTTGTTCCTCTTGAGACACACTTTCTCCAAACTTGAATTTATTTGGTTGAGTAGGATCATCACTAATGTCCATCTCAAAAGTCGCTTCTATAGCCATATGTGACCCATCCTCTAACTGGTGAGGCTTGGGTATTAAATGAATGTCATCGAAAGGATTTATAGGTCCTATTGACTCAGGATCCAAACTGATATGGAATACATAATATGCATAGCCTTATGCAAAATGAAACGATTGTAACACCTCTTCACTAAGGAAAAGGTCTTCAAGCTCTATGGGTGAATCAACACGATCCCAATCAATAGCCTCTGTATCAAGACAAAATGGTTTAATAGGATTCACAGGGTTATGAAGTGGAGTGGCCAAATCAATGGAGATTGTATTTATGGATGGAATAAAATCTCCAGGACCACATGGTTGAAACATTGTCTCAAAGGTTTCCCCTTCATACTCATGATGAGGCTCTGAAGGAAAATGAATCTCTAGATCCAACCCATGAGTAGGTTGGATAATAGGATCATTGGGTTTTAAGAGCTCTCTAAATGTAGGTAGAGGTGTATTGATTGCACAGTAAATGGCATTTAAGTCGGCATAGGTATCACCAAAAACCGC
The DNA here is from genome assembly GCA_028583015.1 of Wollemia nobilis. Lineage (NCBI taxonomy): Eukaryota > Viridiplantae > Streptophyta > Pinopsida > Araucariales > Araucariaceae > Wollemia > Wollemia nobilis. Next base: position 688,118 of record JAQPPZ010000184.1, read on the forward strand.
AAGCCAGGGTCTATGGTATGAAGTGTCGCTTCTCTTACTAACATTGTGTTGGCTTGTCGTAAGTGGCGAGGCCCAAGATAAGCCATCTTAGTCTCATCTTCAAATTCATCATCACTTATCTAAAAACCATTAGCATTGGTATGTGGCCCCAAGATAATGGGTACGTCTCTTGGCCCCAAGTAGGCCATCTTTATCTCATCCTCATACTCTTCATCACTTATAAAGATGCCATTTGCATTAGTATGTTACCCCAAGTTATGACTAGGACTAAGACATGGCCAAGACTATTGCATTACCCCTAGGTAGGATCTCTCTATTGATTCATCTTACTCATATCCACTTTTGTTTGATATGTACCCACTCTTGTTATGGTTGGACTAGGCAAGACTTTGTAAATAGTGAGGCCCATGATAGGCTAAGCTTGCATGTGCTTCATCATCACTTGCCTCATATTCATTTCCTTCTCTCTCTTCATCCCATAAGTTGCAACCTGTTGGGATGGCATCAATTGTGAAGCTTGCATGATAAGTATCAGATGGTGGGATGTTTACCATGACCACTTTTTTGTTGATTAGATGTCTTGTACTTGGTGGGTGATAAGGAATAAAATTGATGTCTTCTCCTAACCCCAAGATTAATCTATCCAAGGCTACTGCTATAGAGTCATATTGACCTCTGATGTTATAGCCTAACCCAAACCTATCAGAGGGAAGTTGGTATTGTAGATCAAATTGCCACCTATGCCCCTGCTCATATATACCAATATCGTAACCATGCCAATGGCAACATTCAAAATAGGTTAGATCAAACTTGGGATTAGAGAGGTAATGAACATTAACAGTGAATAGTTCATTATTATCCTCTTCTATGTCTGTAGACTTATGGGTGCATTCCAGGCTAGCATAGACAAAGTTGGTCTGGTCGGGAGGGATTCTAAGCAAAACCATTGTTCCCACTAGTGGTCTTAGGTATTTTTTCCATCTCATGTCCTGTGTAGACTCTATGATGGGCATGAATATTATGTTCTACACAAGATACTCTTCTATCCCTATAATTACCAAGTGTATTGTCGTGTGTGATGTGGATGATCCTATAGACGACATTGGCAAAGTGGGTTCTAGTATCTCCTAAACTTGATCTTGGAAATATTCTTCTTCCATAGGACTTGGACTTTTCTCAATGGCTATGGTTAGCACTTCCTTGGGATTTCCTTCCTCAACTAAGGGTGCCTTTAGATTTTGATTGTATTCTGGCTTAGACATTGATGATCTCTTAGAAGCATTAGTCATTTAGGGCACAAGATGAGGTGTTGATGTGTCTAGGTCTTTACGTACCCCTTTGTCTCTATTATCTAGTTGTGTAGTTGGATATGAAGGTCCTACATACAAGTGGGTATAAGGAATTACAAATTCTCTTGAAAAATCCACTTGATGGACATATTTGAATGGATCTTCATCAGCTATCACCATATATACTTTGTCATCATGCATGTACTTGACACATTAGTGTAAAATCGAAGGAACACACTTCATATCTCTTATCCAAGGGTGCCTTAGGAGTATGTTGTATTTCATGGCCCCTTCCAATATATGACACATCACAAGGATGGTCTTATGCCCCACCTTGATTGGTAAGACTATCATTCCCATAGTATTGCATAAAGCATCATTGAAAGCTTTTAATGTGTAGGCTCCTGGAATGATATTTGACTTGGGGATCTTAAGGTGTTCTATTGCTATTGTTGTGATGATGTTTATTGAAGAACCCGTATTGACAAAGACTCGCTTGAAAGTTAAATCATTGACTAATGCAACAATGTGCAATGGAGGGTTTGGTAAGGCAGTAGGCACTATATTAATATCATGATCATAAAATTGGATTATAGGTTCTTGGTATTCTTGTACTTGTCCCACAAAATAAGTGAATGCATTTGGATCTTGTAGTTGGAGCTCAATTGATCTCAAAATCTCCATCAAAGTCTCCCTGTGCTTTGGGGATTGTTGTATGAGCTCATAGATAGATAGCTTGGTTGGAGTCGTTTGTAATTTTTGCTCTAGTCTACTCCGAATAGTTACCACAGGTCGGGTTGGTGGACTTGGAAGGTTTTTCTACCCCTACCTCTGCCTAGGTGTAGCTAGGAAATTAATGGGAGCTATAGGAGGTTGTGGTTGACCATATCACCTAGTCCTGGTAGCTATATTGACAATTTCAACCATCCCAACGCACCCGTGGGTAGGCGTATCAACTCAAACCTGATTTACTTGGGCACCATGCCCTCTAGGGACCTCATGGTTGGGCAACGGGTTTTTTATATGACCATATCTTTATTATCAGGAGCCAATGGGTTGTCAACTTTAAGTTTTCCCACCTCAATCATGTTTTACACCTGGTGTTTGAAACCAATGCAAACTTCAATATTATACCCCGATATCCTGTGGTAAGGGAAAAATTGATCTTACCTATATCCTTTTGGTTTAGGATGGTTAGGATATACAATAGGTATATCGAGAAATATGATCTTCCCAGCCTCACTCAATTGGTTGAAAATTGATTGCATTGACTCTGATAGAGGTGTAAAATAGCGAGGTGGCTTGCATTCTCTATTTTTCCCTTGATTATTCTTTTGATCATAATTGGCTAGTGGGGGCTATGCTTGATAAATTTGTGGTTTCTACATAGCCTCATATTTAGGTGCAACCAATACTGCTTGATTAACTGGAGCAAGTCTTGCCTATTTCTGCTTGTATTTGTCATTCTTGCCATTTTTGTTCCACTCCTTGTTTTAGAGTTTTATGGTTCCCTCATATACTTTTATATCCTCAATGAGTTTAGCCTATGCAAAGGCTTCCTCAAATGAAGGATATTGTTGAATTTGTAGCAAGAGGAATATGTTTTTAGAACAACTCTTGGTGAACATGCGGACAATTCCTTCTATGGGATGAAGAATGATAACTTTACCATGACTTTTATCCACCTATCTCCATACTCCATTACTGGCTCATCATCATAATGTTTTAAGTTTTCCAGGTCTTAAAGGTTCACCTTATTTTTAGCACCAAATGAGAAATACTTCAAGAATGCATTTTCTAGTTGTTCAAAATTGGATATGTTGTGCTTGGGCAATTGGTTGAACCATTGAGTGGTTGCATCCAAAAATGTCATAATGAAAGTCCTTAGCATAAGAGCATCATTGTATTCAATATGAAAACATGCATTGATGAAATTAGTAACATGCTCTTGTGCATCCTCTTCACCCTTAAACTTTTCTAACCTAGGCATCTCAAAATGCTTAGGATATGCAGTGCTAGGGACTGATGGGCATAATGGTTGGTTGTGTATTTTACTCAATGTTGGTTGGTTCCCTATCGTTTCTTGCTTCTCAAAGGAATTCATATTTTTAGCGAGTTCTTGGAATGCCTTTTATGCGAGGATTTACTCTTCTTATAGGCTCCCTCGTGGTGGTAATGGAGGTAATCCTATGTGCATTTGACTTTTTCTATTCTCTTCCCTCCTATGAGGGGATTCAGGATGTGTTTGATCCTAATTTGTCATGTTTACCCTTTCTCCACCAGTTTGATATTGTTCATTATTTAGTGGTGGTTTCATTGTGGGCTATCTTCTTGCATAGCGTACCATCCTATTAGTGAGTTAGCACATTTATCTCTTTGGTGATCATTGTCATTGGCTTGTAAATTGATATGAACTAGTTGCTCAACTTATTCTCTTAGACACTACTCATGTTGGCGCAAAAGCCTTTCTATTTATTTGTCATGCTCGAGAGCTTCCACCAGATCTAGATATTTTCACAACACATTTTATAACCATCACATGCGATCATATTGTGTTGTTCAAGAGGAATCATGTTTGTATGATTATGTTATTATGGTTTTGATTCATATATTCCTCAAAGATATCTCTATTATTTCTTTGCTATTGCTAGCTACTGTAATCTATTCCATGTGTTGATAAGTTTATCTATGGTCAGACTCTATATGAGACTTGCAGAGTCACTCTGAAGCATCCCCAGGTTGAGAGGTGTGCTTAGAAGTAATAGTTCATGAACTTCCAAATGCAGAATTTTTTGTGACTATGGTTTTAGGAGGTGGCCTTGGATGCAATCAATCCAACTCATATAACTTTCTTGTTTTACATGGCTAATCCCTTGGGTGCCATTTTATCCAATGAGGTTATAATATATTAGAATCCTTCCTCTTGTGTGAATGGTATCTTCTATTTGATGTCTATGACTGGATGTAGCTCTAGTTTCTTGCCCTTCAGTTAGCAGACCTGTTCTCAATGTCTCATGTGAAGTTTGAGATATTGTGACTCTTGTGTGTCTTTTTGGTGATGAGGGCTTTGTGGCCCTATCTACCCTCCATGAGGATGAATATGGGGAAACCTCATCATCCCTATGTGAAGAATGGGGTCTAGAGCCCTTCTTATGTCCATGTGGGGAGGAAGCTCTTGAAGCCTCCTCATGTCTTTGAGAAGTTTCTATGTGTTTAGAGGAAGGCGTTGAGGCTTCCTCATGTCTCCTTGATGATTATGGTCATGAAGCCTCATTGTTTTTTTGTGATTTAGTTCCATTATTTGACTCTCTATTTGGGGTTTCTTGAGGAGAGCCCCCAAGGGTTGAATTATCACCCCTTAGACTCACAGAACTACGTCTCACGGTCTTATGAGCATGTGGTTCAATGTTACTATGACTTCTCATATGGGCATATGTTGCTTCATATTCTCCCTCAGTACTAGACCAAGTATGTTTACTTCTGGTTTTGACCATTGTGCTTGTCAATTAGTCTTTTGTATTGCAATTTAGAGATAACCAAACAATTTCAAGCAAGTTTTTATCTTGATTACCAATTTATGTGTGACCTAAACTGTTTGTTGTGTTTTTGATGCATTGTTGATCTTATTTCTTGCTCTTGTTTTAGATTTATAATAAGGATACTCATCCATAGTTGGAATCAAGAACACCCATGCCAAACACAATTTTCTCAAAAAGATACTAGGGTACACCACTGAAGTCCTAGTGGGGGGTTCACCTAGCTCTTCCACTCTGAACCAATTGTTACAATAGTGGGAGATGAATTCCACTATAAAGAAGTTCTCAATTCCATTCTAATAATATCTAGGGGGCAAGCCGGTGGAAGGAGATGAATTCCAATGTCACCGGACTGAATTGAAGGTTGGTGATGGATTCCAACTCCCCAATGTTTAAAACATGCGTGTTTGTGTGGGGTTCATTTTAAGTTTACATAAAGTAAAATGCATCAGATAGTAGCAATGACTCTTTCCTATATGTTTGATATAAATGACGTTTTACTTTTCATAAATATGCATAAATAGTATGAGATTCATGGATGCACTCTATTTTGTGCAAATATGGCCTTTAGCAGGGCCTCAAAGAAAATAAACCAACACATAATTTCTAGCACACTGGATTCTAGGGTGAATTTTACTAGAATAAGTCATTGTTCCTAGCAACGCCTAGTGGAAATCTAAAAAACTCTAGGATGCGCAAGATGCAAGTTCTTTCAATTCCATTCCTTAATTTTCCAAATTAAAATGTGTCTTAATTTCACTGTTTTAAGAAAATAAAAGTAGATAAAAGAACATAAACCATCAGAAAAGTTGTACCAACCTCAAACCCAACTTAGAGAACCAATATTTTGTCCTCTGTTGCACTCTAGTTCTGATTGTTGTTGACCAGAGCGGCTGATTTTTGGTTGCTATAAACCCGAGCAACTAATTCCTAGCCACTATAGATCAAAGAGGATGATTCCTGGCCTCTATAGAATAGAGCGGCTAAACCTGGACATAAAACATGGATAAATAAAGTAGCAAAAAATAAAAACTTGGTGGGGGTCCCACCGTGATCATCATCTATCACGACCCTGGGGAAGCGGCACACCATCCACTTACTCTATTTACAATTATTATTGAATATTTTAATGTTTAACATATATTAAATGAAAAAAAATAAAATAGAGGCATAGCCTAAGTACGAAGAAATAAACGAATGAATGCTTTGTATTGATATTTCCAAGATTCGATTACATATAAATCCCTCTACGGGATACCCTTCATTTGATACATGATTTTACACAAAGAGGGTAGCAGATGTATAAAATATCCCCTTATAAAGGGAGATGTGCTTTTCTAGGCTTCCCGATGATGCACACAAAATTGTATGAGAGATTACATATGCCTCCTTCTCCAATTATGATTCCTAGAGGGATCCTCTTGCTTTCTTGTGTTTTGGATTTATCTGATGAACCTATAGCCCTGTAAGCAATGAAACAAAAAAATACGCTTAGATGTCCGATATTGCCTCCTCGAATGAGGTTGTTAGCAATGAATATGCTCAATGAAAATAAATGCAATGAAACTAGTTTTGTGAATGCAAATAAATGAAATAGATATTATGCTAATGACATGAAAAAACAAAGTAGAATAAAAGAAACTAACACCTAAACCCTAGACTAGGTTTGTGGGCCACTTTCCAAGACAATGACCGCTAATATAAAATTTGTCTCTATTTATCCAGAGGCTACGGGCTTAAGTATGCTACTAAAGTTAAATGATTATTGTATGTGCATGGATGATCCCCTCTTAGTTGGATAGCACTTCATTGCTCCTCAAAGCTAATCAAATATACTCTCCAATCTGACAAGGCTTCGCTATAAAATGATCTCCAATGGAAGCTCTCCAAGTCTCCAAAATCTCTCGTCAATGATCCAACCTATTCAAAATTCTGATATATGATATGTGATGATCCCTTGGTTCTCTTAGGTTTGCACCTTATAAAGTGTTTGAAGCCCTAGGTCAAATTTCAAACCCTAGGACTGGATCCCTCATGCGCACTGGATGTTAGCATGAGAAATTAAGTCTTTTTCTACCCTTGAGGGGCAGTTAATTGATGTCTAAATTACAGACTTGAGTCTTTCATGTAGACTGGCTGTATGGAGGAATACAAAGTTATCCCCGATCAACCTTATTGCATGCAGACCGAAACTTCTGCATGATATTAGGCTAGATTTATGGTAAAATGTAATTTAAGGTTTACTCACTGTCATCTGCAGTAGCTAAGGTTTAGCTACTATGAGCTGCAGCAGCCAGGATCTAGATGCTCTGGTCCATAGCGGCCAGGCTTGGATGGGCTAAGAATACCCCAAATGAGTGGTAACAACCACTTTTGATACTTGGAATGTCCCAAGGTTTAGTCACATGATCTATGAATGTGCCCATGTGAGTAGTCTCCCTAAACATGACATGTTTAAGGTGTCTACACTAAGTAGACCCTCTAACGCTAATCATATTTTTTAAGTTTTTACCAAGATATCTTGTAGGAAAAGAAATTATTGATATCATTGGACAATGTATAAAAGTAAGGATAAATCACTAGATGAGATAAGTGTTCCAGTTAATCTTTAGGTTGTTTTTTGAGTGCTTTTTATTTCTATTGTAAATCCTAGATCTGATTTAAAATATATACATTTAATTGTTTTCTAAGCATTTGAAAGATAAAAATCATATAGTGTGTACTTAGGGTTAATTTTTTTTGTGAATTTTCTCTTGAACCTTTGCTTAAAATTTTTCTATATTGAAACCCTAAGGTTAGAAAACATTCAAAGAAAAGAAAAATTCTAGGGTTATCTCTTGTCTTCTTGCATTTTTTATTCCTGCATTGTCCTTTATATTTCATAGCATATATCTAGAAAGGCCAAACATAGGTGATTATCTTAAATTGAATACATCAAACATTCATAAAAATCTTGTGGACTTGGAGTGAGTCCTTAAAGTCGTTCCTAGTGAACCCTTCCACTCTTTTAGCATTGAGTGTAGAGAACAACATACCCTCACGGTTTACTTCAAGGCTCTCTCTTGTAGATCCAATATTGAGAATTATATGTGGTAGGGCATTTTCCCCCTCTATAGAAATCAATGCCCCATGTACCATATTGTATCCTAATGTACTATATTTTTTAGATATAGCTGAATTTTATTTTATGCAACATTTTATCTATGTACTTTTTAATGGGTTTTCTATTGTATTCATGGATATACCTATGATTTATATAACATTCAATAAGATGCAAATTTATTTATGATACATACTTGTGATTTATGTAACACTTGATGACATTTTATTTCTAGTTTACTAACTACATGTATGATTTTAATAACATTCAATGTCATGCATCATGATTTAGATTAATACTTTCTAAAGCACAAAAGGTTTGGGTAGCATTCAATGTTATGCTTACCATAAACTAGTTTCCTTCAATATTATATATTCATGAGGTGGTGTACCAAGCAAACATACCACTATAGTAGGAAGACCACATGTGGTAATTGACAAGTTTCAAGTATTGATTATTGGTCCGAAATCTACCTAAGTGGATGATTTGCACCCTCAAGACCTTGACCAAGATTGGATGTCTTAAAAATTTGCATGTTTGAGTCAACCTCTTGAGAAGATTGGCTCCTTTTGGTCCTCGATAATCTAACTTATAGGGGTTGTAGGTTGAAATAAGGAATACAATAGGTTATAATACTAAGCATAAAGTGGTACGGATTCAACAACATCAAGAGACATAATGCAGAGAGTCTCACAATATAAGCATAGATTAAACTGCCTAACAAACAAACTTACTTTCCTTATGCTTTAAAAAAATTAATCATGATAAACTTTGAGAATTTTTTAGTCATTATAAAACTAAAATAGTAAAATTAAGTATAAATCTATAACAAAAATGCTTAACTACTCGATGATACATACATACATGTTTTACAAAAAGAATTGAATGAGAGGTTAGTCAAAAATCCAATCTTCATTCAAAAGGTATATAGCCTGAATCAATACAACTATACCAATTTTAAATGCCAAAGATTCAACCTTAATAATGGCTTACATTCTATAGTATATATATTTTACAATACATTCAATTATCTAGGCATGATTTCCTTTAGACAATGTTGCGGGCTTGTTAGAATAGGTACAAAGAGTGGTTGTTGCATTCAAGTTAGCTATGCTTAACTGCTTTAATCATGCTTTTATAATGTGTGGGTTGTCGATTTTATTGTGAATCTAGTTTTCATGTTACATTATTTGATCCTAACCATCTAATGATGGTCCAATCATTTTAGTTACACTTAGCCAACTAAGCGAGGGTAAATCTATGATGGAGAAGGCTTCAACTATTGAGATCCTCTGATAGCAATGATTCTTGGTGATATATTAGAATGCATGATCTTGTTGATTAGGATAATTTTAGTTCATTTATGTATAAATTGGTAGTGTGAGAACATGGCACTTACTATTGGGTAGTTTTTCTCTATTGAGCATTGCTTCCTTTGTCCTTTCTTCATGTTGGATGTTGAGTTTTATTTTCTCATTTGATGAAATCATTCCTTGTAAAGTCCAACAATAATATATTATAGTTTTGGACACCATATTTATTTACTTTAGGATTTTATGCTTTGTTTTTGGGTCCCTTAGCTTGGGTTTATTTTGCATTTAACATTCTATTTGGCTTGCAGGGTATTTAAACCTTTTATGATGACATCAACATCTTCTAAAGTTTGATGCCTTTGAGAGCCATGATGTTGGATGTTGGAAGCAATGTATTAGAATATTTCATTCTTAGAAATTTCTTTAATACTATGATATAATTTTGAGTTGCTCTGTTGACATCATAACTATTATTCGTTTGGCTCATTGTATTCTTCTACTTTGGTTTTGCTTGAATGATAAATGTCAAGTGACAAATATCAGGTTTTGTACCTTAGATTTCCCTTTTGAAGAATATTGGATGCTAAATTTTTTTGTCTCTTTATTGACATCAAAATTTCAAATATTTGGCTAGCTTTCTTATTTAGCCAAATTTCATGTTTCTCACTTTCTATTGTTAGATCCAATCCCATAGCATAAAATATCTATTTGATAATATTTTTCTCATTGCTTTATCATTTGCCTTGGACTATTTTGCATTTGGACATACTTTTATGCCCTTTGCACCTCTCTACAATATTCTAGTATGCTTTGTACAAAATTTCATGTATGAATCCACCATATGAGCTTCATCTGGTGCTCTTCTAGTTACCTTCTAATATATTGCATACTTTTTACTAAATTTTTGCCTTGGAAAAATGACTACGTGACTTAGATATAATGACATAGTGGATGTAGGTGATGGAATATACCTACATTATTGGTTAATTTTAAGGATTTTTTATTACAAAATTAATAACGTAGTATATCTTATTTATGGGATAATAGAACTTTGAGAGAGAATGGAGCTTGAAGATAATATGATTGCATACAGGAAAATTTGATTTATGAAGAACAAAATGGTTTAGAGAAAGTGATTGATAGAAATAAAATAGAGATGTAAGGGAGGTTTATGGATTATGAAGATATAACAGGGCTTCTAAAACACACCTTAGAATATGTTTTGATGCAATTTGATCTCATTCACCTACAAAATGTAAGGTATTTTGTAGTATATAGAGGAAGAAAAGTACTAGAGGAAGACAAGGATAATGTTTATGGATACTTTGGAGGATAGGGACATGATTGGGGAGGTGAAGGGTGCTATAAAATAAGAATTTAATGATAAGGGGTAAGAAATGGATAATAGTAAGAAGTGGAAGGATTAATACTGATGGTGAGATATATAGGTAGTCAAGGTGCAGATTCATGAAGGCAATGTGAATATTGGTAAGAGAAAGAAAAGAAGGTAAAACAAAGATACCTACATACAGGTACCTTCAACAAAACTCAAAAATTCATAAGCATATTTTGCTATAGCTAAATGCTACTTTAGATTCAAAATAGAATATTTAGGTGTATTTTTACCCGTGTAAACCATCTTAGAAAAATATTCCAAGTGCTAAAAATATTTTTCTCTATCATTGCTTTCTTCTTTGCAACATTACACATGTAGACCTCCTTATTTTAGTGGAATCCATTCAAATCTTTAGTTCTTTGATAAAATGCATGGCTACTCATAATGATTGCAAAAATTCATGCATTAGATGACCCTACACCTTATTTTATAGTTGCTTGTTGAATTTGGTGACAACTTGATCCTTAATTGAACTAGGCTTTTGTTAGAGGTAGCATGAGTTTTTTGGTTTTGGTTTCCAATGTGACAATCCCAGTTTCATTATTTTTTGTTTTATTCATCCAATCAAAACTTTGTGCCATGATATCCCTTTTATTGCTATATGTGCTTGCTTCCATCACCATTATACCACAACATATAAATAAATATAAAATTATAATGATGTTTACCTTTTTATACTTTGTTGTCATGCATCATATACATTTAGTTGATACATGTCAATGTCCTCCATGACATCATCTTGTCGAACCTTTACATGTGTATGTATCATGAGGATACTAAGAGTATCCATTCTACACACTACCATAGCCATGTGAAATAATTGTGGTTACATGCAAAGGATGAGATAGGCTAGCTTATCCATTGGACTATAGAGTTGAAAGGATGAAATAAAGAAAAGGAAGAAATAGAATATTTGGAGGAAGTGATGAGGTGTTGGGAATGTGTATGAGTAGGAGGTGAGGATGGTGAGAAGATAGGAAGATGATAAAATATAATAAATTCACACTTGCACATCACACGTTTTGGAGCTTCCTTGTTACTTTCAATTGTTCTAAGGTATTTTCTTTGGTGCTTGCTTCACCTTTAATCTATCTTGATGTTTTTTGTGTTGGTATTAAACATCATGATAGTAAGAAAGGTGAAACATCTTCTATTTTCAAGGGATTTCTACTAGTTTTTTCTTCTCTTGTACTAGGTTTCATCTTAGCAGAGCTCCATGAGTTGAAGAGTGATTTGGAAATATCATCATAGCTAGTGAGACCTATCAAAAAATGAGGATTGGTAGGCTTACCGAACTATCAGATCATTTGAATCTAAGACTTTTTATTTTTTCTCTTCTTTTAGACCTGACTTTCTCAAAAGCATCAAGATATCCTTGAGAACTGGTGAAAACCATAGACTTAGAGATTGTAGCTACTATTGCTAAAATTCTTCACAAGACAAGAAGAGTCCAGGCATTGTCAATGGATTAGTCACATCAAACACCAAGATAATATTATATAACACCATAAAGGTTTGAGCTAACATAAATATGATTATTGTACTAAGATGAATTTAAATGCTAGATTTAGCTAACACTGAGAAGGATAAGATTATTCATTTTGCTCCAACATTGTTTTACCTATTTTGGGCATAGGTATTTTTAGACTTAATTGCAACTTTTGCTAAGACATATTATTTATTCTATCATTTTACTAATTCCTATCCAACATGGAAGCTTAGGATTTAAGTCTTCTTCAGGAGTGAATGGTTTCTAGGGAGTGAACTGTCTTATATAGACCCTTATTCCTGGAAGGTGTCTTCATTCTAGATCATACTACTAATTATGATGATGCCAATTTGCAAGAAGAAACATCTCCTTCTAAAATTACTTTGAATCATGTGATATTCCATGCATATTACCATAATTTCTTTGTTATCCCTATTAACTAACTACCTAACTTACTATTTGAGTTGATATGTACAACTTTTATTTACTTGTTGACCTATTTACATAAAATTATGGTGTACATTTGTATGCTATTTGTACCTGGTTCTTCATATCTTGCATCTAAATCTATAGTGGCACAACTAGATGATGCCAAATTTACACTTTTCCTTCTAATATTTACCTTGGGTGTTGTAACTTATTATGATAGGGTTTTACCACCAGCTTGACTTTGAACCTGTGTCAACTCCCTAGGTTGCTTGAAAATTAGCACTAATGGCTTTTCTTTGTTGATTAAATGGCCAATTACCTTCTTAATATAGATTTATCCATGTATCACATACCATATTAGTTGAAGATCTTTGAATCAGAGACTGGATCTTGCTTTGGGATTATAACTTGGGTACTCTTTAGAAGAGTGTTATTTCTATTATGATTGTCCTATAATATTTATATTTTCCTATTAGAACATGTGGGTGGCCAAATGATGCAATGGATCATAGCTACTCTATGAATTGTGTCAATTCTAAATGTGTAACAACTACGATGCTTTAATTTCACTTAAGATAAATTCATCAATGATTGGTTCTTTTCCATATTCTAACCCATCAATTATTTATATTTTGGCTAGATGTGTGTTCTATTCTTCTTGATAATTCCAAATGTAATAGGGCCAAATATTTTTGGACTAGAATCAAACCAACTTTTGAATACAGGGATTAATCATTTGACCATGTTCCAAATATCCTATTTGTTCTAAGAAATTCATGTACAAGTTCATCCTAAATATCGATGGTAAATCAATGACCACCATTTCTTTAATTATTGTTATGTCTCACTAGTCATGTAATAGAACTGGAACTTCTTTGATGACTCATATTTTTTGTATTGTTTATCCATTAATATGTAGCACTTCAAAATCAATATTATTTTTTTTATGTCCATGGCATCACAAACTGATCGAGGTATAATAGAAACATTAGCTCCTAGTTCAATTGTACAATTATGGAGCACCCATCCTTCTAAACAAATAAATAGGTAAAAGGGCATATAATTGAATTTCCTAATGCCAACGGGTTTATGTTTGTGTATACACATCATGTTGACCTTTGGGTCATGCAAAGCTATTTCAACCAGATTCAAATTATTATTCACTAGAAAAGCTTCTCCTAGTTCTCTAGCTTCTATAATAGTACTAACTTGGGATATACCTTTTATCTAAACCACCTTATTGGCTATTCTTTCATAAAATTTTACCATATCCTCCCTTTGAGCTCTTATTATGGCCAAATAATACAATTTTTGATAGACCTATTTGCTCTAGCAATGTAGGCATAACACTTTCAAATTGTATTACTTCATACATATTTTTGAATTTTCTCCTCTTTTATCTAGCCCACCTTCCTTTTGCCCCATTTGATACTTGATAGTTTCTATGTCCTTAGTATAAGGTTGCTTGTCATGTAGATCCATTCTTATATTTGAGTCATATAGATGTTATATATAGCATTATTTTATTGTATATGATTGATTTGGGTGTATTATAAGAACTACAACTTCCTCTAGATTTGGATTTAACCCTATAGTTGGATTCAAATGATAGCTTCCATTGTCAAGTTCTTCAACTATTTAATAGTCAAGCTAATCCAAACTAAAATATACCTCTAGTTGTTTTCTATTGGTGCATTAAAAATTATTTATACAAATTTCACCCACATACTCATCTTGATTTCTAGAGAAAATTTTATTTTGAGCATCTGTGTTGTATTGTACTTCATAGGACTAATGCTCAATATCTGCTAGCTATTTTGTAATTTTTTGGATAAGATTCATTATTTATTGAGTTGTGAGGGTTTTTGATAAAATATATATATGCATTTCATTCTCTAGATAACAACATGAGGGAATTATACCTATAGGAGTTAGTTATTGTGGAAACCATGGGCTCATCAAAGAGGTTTGTGGCTCCATCTGATATAGTAATGGGGAATCCATGTCACTAGCTATAGGGAAAATTTTTCTCCCATTTTATTACTAATTTTTTTGGTTCAAATTTATATTTAGGCCTCATATATAGTACATATAGGCCTATTCTTGATATGGTATTACCTTCCCAATAATATTATCTCACAATTTTTAGAATATAATGTTGAAATCTAGGAGCCTTTATGGAGGATGTCTTTTGATGTATGAAAACCACGTGAGAAATCCAAAGACATCACTTAGGTCATAAATTACTAATATGAGAGGTTTAGCTAGGTCCACCCAAGCCTTCATGTTGTTATATTCTAAAGACCTATACCATTGTAGTGTGTTGTCTCAAAGATATTAATCTATAAGCCTAACCATTACATCTTCAAAGGTAATGTTATAGATAATATCCAAAGCTACCACATTCTGGCAATTCTCATATGCAATATTCTCACTACCATCATAGACAAGTAAAATTTTTAATGTGTTGGATGGAATTTTATAGAAAAATAGAAGGTCAAGTGGTTTCGCATTATTATAGGATAGACAAACTTGTCCAACCATAGCTATGAATTTTTTTTTAATAATTTATCAAGTTCATATGGTTGGCACCTAGTGCACTATCTAGGCTTTCTAAGTTTTTTACCATCTAATTTTGAGAGTCCTCTTGCCAACGGAGTCACTAATTTCTTAGGATTATTAGATAAATAGAGTCACCAAGTGAGCATATGGTCTTTGCAAGTGAGGTGAAGACTATTCACCAAAATATTGAGTCCTCTAGATGATTGGAAAAAGATATGTGAAATCCTATCCCATCGAGCATGACAAAAAACTCTTGGTAGCATAGTGGGTAGATGCTTTTTCAAGCATACCAAAACATCTTGGTATGTTAGATAGCTTTTGAGTGTGAATTTGTTGGAATATATTACATTATGTGGTACATGCCAATGTACCACCATGGGTATATCCATAGACTAGGAAAGAGTGTCTTAGATTAGGATGAAAGTATTTAATTTTTGTAATGCAATAGATGCACAAGTATGCAATGATATTTTGGCAATGTAAATGTGCATAGTTATCCCTATGTACATGTGTCAATAGAGTAGGAAGATGAAGAGTCATAGGAAGAGTGAAGGCCAAGAGTCCTCCATATGAAGAGTCACATTCCATTCTATATATGTGTATATGGATGTGAAGGAAAGATATAAAATGAGGAAGAGTGATAGATAGTTATATATTATAACAATGGATAGTGATGAAATATGATGTATTTGAGGTCCTTATTCAATAATATTTAATAGTTTATTGAGAATTTATTATTAGTATTCTTTTATTTGATTTATATAGTAGTTTACGAATTTAAATGCTTGATTGCTTAACATTATCATATGCTTTTATACTTGAAACTTTGTTATTGATATTGAGTCCATATTATTGTGAGTACTCATTCATTAAAATCTAAAAATGGTATAAAAGCAAAAAAAAAAAAATTTCTTGCATGGGATTTTTGTAGATAATATTTTTACTAGTTAAGAAGAGACCAGTAACGTTGAAGGAATTACCTCTGGAAAGGAAAATGTTGGAAATTTGAGTGATTTTATGTTGTCATTGATGTCACATGGATCACATTGAGTTTTGGTGGCCAAAGCATTTCATAAATGAGTATTTATGATATTTTGGAGAGCATGGATATATACAGGGTTTTTGTGAAAACCAAGGTAGGCAAAACCATGGATGGCATATTTGAACTGGATTTTTCTCAAAACCCAAGTTGGCCTTTTGTTTCGTCAAAAAAGGTGCCCCGATGATGGAGATATTTAATTTGTAATATTTAGTTTAAATTTAAATTATTTAAAATTACAATTTAAATTTAAATTTAAATATGCAAGATTTCTGCTGACGTCATCGAAAATAATAAGGAGGCTATATAAAGGGGATACCTAAGTGTTGAGTGGTATTTTCACCCGATTGTGAAAACACACTCTCCGATAGGATTTGGGTTCTAAATCCTCTCTTGCAAAGAAATTTAATAAACAATTTCTCCAAGGTCTCCGCTATGTTAGCATTTTACATATGTGTATTAATAATCTCAAATAAAGATATTCAATTAAAATGCTTGGAACACCTTAGTGGTTGCAAGTAATTGAAAACAAGGGGCAATGTTGGTTTATTTTACTGTGAAACTTTAATGATTGTTCGTTGAACCCGAATAAAGCAAATGTGATTTGATCTTCGTATGACCACGTTGTAACTTCAAAATGGAAATTTATGAAATGTCATAAAACATAACCCCTTCAATGAAATTGGAATTTTATGAAGGGAATATCATCATCTGCTCATGAATGAAAAACAAAACTGAAAAATGAAATTCTGGCCTTGAAATGGAAATTTTCTATTTTTAGACTTTGGAATTTTTAGTTTTTTATTTTTTATTTTATTTTAATGCCTGTAAATGAAAATAAAGTGCAAAAAAAAATGAAAATAAAATGCAAAAGAAAAATGAAATGCATTCAAGGTGATGCAATCCTATTCTGACAAAACCGAAGCTAATGAGGTTTCCATGCATGCAACCTAACCTATTGAACCTGCAAACATGCACAATCCAGATAAGTCAAGTGCTGGTCTCTGGGGTTTTAACTGTGATTTCAGATTTAGACATTCGCATGAAGCAACCAAGAGAACTTGCATTAAACTTCACCTATAAGCCTAGAAATCTGAAAAGGGGAAAGATAAACATTTAATCCTGCATGCAGAAAATAACTCCTTCTTTCTTGCCAATGAGGTGCAACTCTCTGAATTTTCTGTATTAAAAATTGATCATTTTACAATAACAGAATCTCTAGTTTTCTCAAAACCAAAAAAAGGGGAAGAAAAACACTCCAAAGCAGGCCCAGAATGGCTTCTCGCCTTCGGCACTGCAACTCTGCTCGTAGCGGTTTTTGACCCTTGTACCAATCTGTGCTTCTACTTTTATATTTCGGCAAATTGCTCTCTCCTTCTATGACGCTTCGCTTCATCTCCCAGATCGCTTCGTTTCACCTTCCCACCTTTTCATTGTTTTTGACTTTATGTTCGACATCGAGACGCTTGATCTTCTCTGTGAACTATAACGCTTCTGTAGCCCTTACACCTTTATGCCACGTGTTCCATGCTTTTTTGCATGTTTCGTAACGGCCCCCTGTAAATCATGACCAAAAATAGCATGTCACGATATCACGACATTTTTATGTATGCAGCTTTGCTCCTCTTCTTTCATCGTGAAAATGAGACATGTCGCGATATCGTGACATTTTTCCTTTTTATCAACATACATTGCAAAATGATACATGTCACGAAATCATGACATTTTTTTCTTTTGACCGCATGGATGCAACCTTGTCGCGAAATCGTGATGTTTTTCTCCTTTGTTGTGTTTTGTTGCACTCAGCCTGAAAACGTGACATGTCACGAAATCGTGACACTTTTTCATTTCACATCATCTTTTTGTCACAAATCCTGATCCTTTTCTTCTTGCTTTCTGTCATGAAATCATGACACTTTTCTTTTCTCTTTCTGTCACGAAATCTGACGCTTTTCATTCTTTTATCATGAAATCATGACCTTTTTTTGTCAAATGACACTTTTCTTCTACCTTTTCTTCATGAAATCATGATGCTTTCTTCTTACCTTTCCTTTTCGTGAAATCGGACATTTTCATTTGCATGTCTTTTGCTTGTCCATGACATGTCATGATATCGCGACAACTTTAGTGCCTTGCCTTGTTTGACTGGTTTGACCATGATTTTGTGACATGTCATGATATCGCGACAATTTTCCATTCTATCTTTCTCTCTCTTCTATGACCCGTGATTTCACAACACGTCGCGATATCATGACATTTTCTCTTCATGATGCATTCTACTGCTCTTAGCCATGAAAGCGACATGTCACGAAATCATGACAACTTTTCATTTTCGGCAACATGATATCCACACTTTTCTTTTGCGCGACGAGCAACATGTCGCGAAATCGTGACACTTTTCATTTCTCCACGGAGCAACATGTCGCGATATCGCGACAACTTTTCATTTTGAGCTGCGACGGAGCAACATGTCACGAAATCGTGACAACTTTTCATTTTCGGCCACGATGGAGCAACATGTCACGATATCGTGACAACTTTTCATTTCTAGTCGCGACGGAGCAACATGTCGCGATATCGCGACACTTTCTTTTTCTTGCTATATTTTGCTCTTCCTTTGATTTTTTAGCATCTAGGCCACTGTGGTCTTCTTTGAAAGCATGCAAAAAAGGTGGGTCCCCAATTTTGGGGTGTGTTGTGGATCAGCCACAACAAATGGCGACTCTTTTGTCAAATGCTCCTGAGCATTTTGGTGAGAACCCAACCTGAAATATACAAGCTTAGATACAAGCGTCAGCACATAAAAGATAAACAAATACCGATAGATCAGAAATACATGAAACATCAGAATCATTAAGTATCAGCTCGGTGTGTGCAATGTGTTTTCATTCCCTATCGCTTGAACTTGATCAACATTCCATTGTCAGTTTCACTTATGATTTGTATGCAAGGCTATGAATGATTTGTGCAGGATTTGATGTATGATGAAGATGCTAGAGATATAACAACTCTGCTTTGCAAAGGCTCAAACCTTCTAATATCATGAACAAACATATTAAAGTTGTCAAACCCTCTTAGGACCAAATATATGTATACTGAATTAATTTACTAGATCCCAAAGTTGGTTATGTGTCACTACCATCTTGAACCCATGTGCAAGTGTAAGTGAAATCAGAACTTTGGGGAATAGGATTCCCAACCTAAGCGAGATGGGAATTTAACCCTATCCTTACTATTCTGATTTGGAGTTCATTACCTCATCTTGAACAAAATGATTTAACCAGTTATGGATGAAATGGTCAGGCTAGTCTATCCATATGAGCAATCAGTGGTCTTGCTTTTAGACAAGACATGTTGCCACGCATGAGCATACTTAACCCCATAATCCATGACTTGGCTTCATTCATTCTCTTTCTTTTTTTTTTTTTATTTCTTGGACCTTTGGGATGACTACCCATCCTTGCTAGGGACATGTAGTACGATCCCTCCAATCCAATATTAAGATGAAATGGAAAATATTTTTATTTCTTGGACCTTTGGGATGACTACCCATCCTTGCTAGGGACATGTAGTACGATCCTTCCAATCCAAGATGAAAGATGAAAAATATTAATAATTTTTTTTTTTGTTTCTAGGACTTTTGGGATGACTACCCATCCTTTGCAGAGGACATGTAGTACGATCCTTCCAATCCAAGCTTTATGATAAAATGAAAGATGGAAGCTTTGGGGAATCGGATTCTCAACCTAAGCGAGATGAGAATTATGCCCTATCCTTACTACTCCATGTAGGTCAAATCAGAGCTTTGGGGAATTGGATCCTCAACCTAAGTGCGATGAGGATTTAATCCTATCCTTACTACTCTAGTTTTAGACTTTAAGCTTGATGGAAGTGGTAAAAACCACTTTTTTAAGGATTATGTTGCATGATAGGACAGACATGAAATATTCTTTTCACCTCACCTTTTCTTCCAAGCATGGTTTTGATCATTTTGCTCAAGATTCCTTTTAATGTGTATAGAATGTGCTTGGTTCAAGATAGTTCGGGCATCAGTTCCCAACCTTAGGATTTTTTTATTATATGTTATGTAATAACCCTAAGAGGATTCGACACCTTCTCAATGATTGCACATGAAATGAAAATGTAACTGAGATGACATGTATATGCAATGTGGAATGTGACATGAGATATGAATGCACTGCTTCTTTTGAAATGTGGATGGAATATATCATCTACTTTACCATAATGTGTAAAACTGACAACTTCATGCATCACAAGATTCAAACGATATTACTTAAAATGTTTGTGTTACTTGTGGAGCTTTCTACAACACAATTCCAATGTTTCATATTCTCCTGATCTTAGGCATAAGTTGACATCTCAAATTTTTCTCTTTTTTTATTTTTTTATATAAACAAACCAAACATGTCAAATGAAATCAAACACACAACTTAAATCCTAATCCAAATAGCAATCCCAAAATGAAACTTGAAAACACAAACCCAAAACCAAAAACCAAAATCTATATACAAATGTACAATATAATACAAGATGATGCAAAGCTTGGATTATCACTTTCCTGGATCCCAAACATGATTAGAACATTTCAACAAAAATATAACATGATATGCATGCCAAATGTTGTGGGAATCCAACAAAAACAAGACTAGACCAAACAATGCAACCCACTTCAACTTTCCTCTCTCACCCCACCAATTAAATTTAGTTCCATTAGTATTCTCATAGGTGAGATTCAAATTTTCAAATTGATTAGACAATGATTGATTTTCAATTTTATCATGTCTATTCTTTAAAATGTAAATTTCATAATTCCATCCTTGATTTAGAATTAGGCTATCTTTTTCAAATATGCAATTTTGTAAGTAGGAGCCTATTTCTACAAATTTCAAAGCCAAATCATTTTCCAAATTTGTAGGCCAATCAAATTTGTGTAACAATTTACAAGCATCTAGGATATTTACTAAATTAGGATCATTAAAAGTTTTTACCCTAGATTCAATTAGTAATTGTTGATGAATTTGATTTAACAATTCAAGTGCATCAACTTCTTTTTCATTCATTAAAACAATGTTATCAAAGGTGTGATTAGAAATCATACCCTGTTTTTCATTCACCTTTAACGACATTTCATCATAAACATCAATCAAATTCAAAACATGGTCATGCAAATTTTCACCTAAATCTTGGATGTTTGAACACAAAAGGTTAGATTCTACCTTTTGAACATTTTTATTTACCAAAATTTGATGGGGATTTGTAATTTCCTCTTTTACCTCATGGTCTTCATATTCTTCATTGATTACTTGTTCATCAAACATACCAAAATTGGGCACCCAATTGAAAACATGCCCATCCTTTTCAACCCTCAAATGTTTTTGGTCAAAGTGTATGTCAAGTAATCTATCTTGATGATCCTTCATTTGAGTTGCTTCCAATTGATCAATCTCTTTGTCATTTGGTTCCAATTCTTTGTTCACTATCCATGGTATCTCTTCATTTGAATCCTCAAAATCATCATGCAAACTTGTATCCGCATCTTCAATGAATTTATATTCAACATGATCAAATTTTGCAACCTTCTCAAATCTTGTGAATGTGAGATCTTCGTATGATGTAGAAGGTTCAACATCCTGCATATCAAGTGAAATATGAGTTTCATCTATAGGGATGTGAGAA
The DNA here is from genome assembly GCA_028583015.1 of Wollemia nobilis. Classification (NCBI taxonomy): domain Eukaryota; kingdom Viridiplantae; phylum Streptophyta; class Pinopsida; order Araucariales; family Araucariaceae; genus Wollemia; species Wollemia nobilis. The sequence continues at coordinate 709,968 of JAQPPZ010000184.1, forward strand.
AAGAATGCATTATCATATCTCCCCCAACCATTGTAAAAATTGTCATCCAAATCCATGGCATGAAATTCCATGATGTTTGTGACATGATCTTTTGATTCATTCATAAATTCTTTTTCTTCTTTGTCCTTGGCAATAGGATCATTATAATCTTCCAAAATTTGATGAGATTTGAAACCCTCTTCCAAAACATCCTCAAATTGTATAGGAGTTGTAATATCTTCCTTTGAGTAGGCGATTATGTTGTCCTGTATATCAATTGGCACACAAGTTTCATTAGTAGTTTTGGAGAGAGTGTAGTCTTCCCACTTCTTCCAAGCATCATAATAATCATCTTTCAAAATCAAGTGGTGATGTTCAACTACTTCTTCAACATCTTCCAATTCATCAATGTGTTTCTCATCAAATTCATCTTCACCTTCCTTAGATGGTTCAATTATTTCCAAAAGTGGGTCATTTCTTGAATTCAAATTTGTAAGGCTATCATCATCCAAATTAGTAACCCATGATTCAATTTTATCATAATTTGGAGGGTGAAGAATTTCTTGATCATTAATTTTACACATCTCATCAATAGTATCTTCCAAGAACAAGTGGTGAAACTCTATCATATCTTCAAATTCATTTATTGGTTTTCTTCCAATTTCACTTTCAACCACTTCATTCAATTCTATGGTGGGTTCCGTCCTATCACATATATCAAACATTGTTGAATTTAGAACCCCTTCATCCGGATAATCATGTATCTCTATGAATGAGATCATTTCTGCATAATCCTCACTAGCGGATGTTGGCTTAGCAATTTGCACCTCCTCGTGGACTACATCTAAGGTGGTTGTAAGATTTGGATATTCAAATTCATCCCCTTGATCATTTACCTTAGATATCATTGGAGTGGAGGGTGCTATATTTGATGGTTGGTGTAGGTTGGCATCAATATTTTTAGAAGGACAATCTCTCATGTGAACATGTTGTGCCTTTTCTTCTTCAAGACCTTGTCGTTCTATCTCTTCTAAGATCTCATGGATTTTCTCTAGAGACAAACCACTCATTTTTCCTCAATGAGTGAAGCAAGTGTGGGGTGTATGGCTCCTAGGTATACTTCCATGGCTTCCTCTTCTAATGTGTTAAAATTTTCCCACATTTGGGAGTGCAACTCATGAAATCTTCCATTGAATTGACTCAAGGATTCATTAGGCTCTTTACATATGGAGGTAAACTGATTTTTCAAGATTTCTAAGTCAACTCTGATTACCAAAATGATAAAGATAGGCTGCTTCTAGTTGTATCCAAGAAGTCCTAACCTCCATGGGTAGTTGGCTATACCAAAAGAATGGTTTATCATCCAAAATGTATGCAAATAACTTACAAGCCACCTCCTCATAGAAAACCTGGAATTGACATAATGTATTCTTGTAGACATGCAGTTTTTGCAAGTATCCTAGTGGCACCTCTTGATTAAAACACCGTAAAAAATCCAATAACATTTTAGGAATTTGATAGGGTATCACATGTATAGACAAACCCTTATAATGATCCTCCATTATAGATACCATTCTTTCTCTTAGAGACACTATTTCAGCTCTTAGGGATACAATTTGCTCCTCAAATGTTGCCATTAGTGAAACTTAAAATGTAACTTTAGAACCAAATCTATTGAATATTCAACCTGCAATGTATAAAAAATCAAGTTAGCATCAACTAAGAGATGTATTCATTAAAATCAAATGAAAAGTAATTGCATGGAAACAACACTTTGTTAGTCAAAACCAAAATTTTCAAAATTAAATCAAATCACATTATTTTTGTATGAACAATCAGAAAAACATTAGAATAATATACAACATACCTGAATTGCTTAAAATAGAATAAAGTAAACCAATTCAGGCCATCCTTTTAACAATCTGCTGAGTGTTAGAGGACTAAAGATAACAATTATATAGCATGAAATATACAAAATTTAAATCAGCACTTAAATCATAAATAAACCAATTCAGGCCCTCCTTCTAGCGCCAATCTGTTGAGTGGTGTTAGAGGAGGCCGAAGATGCTAATCAAATGGACTTGAAATATTTAGCAATGTAAAGCTCTCAAACAATTATAAACCTGTAGCATTTAAAATCATGATAAAATAAACCTTTTCATGCCCTCCTTCTAGCGCCAATCTGTTGAGTGGTGTTAGAGAACAATTATACATGAAATATACAAAATTTTAAATCTCACTAAAATAAACCCATCAGCCCTCCTTCTAGCGCCAATATGTTGAGTGGTATTTTCACCCGATTGTGAAAACACACTCTCCGATAGGATTTGGGTTCTAAATCCTCTCTTGCAAAGAAATTAAATAAACAATTTCTCCAAGGTCTCCGCTATATTAGCATTTTACATCTGTGTATTAATAATCTCAAATAAAGATATTCAATTAAAATGCTTGGAACACCTTAGTGGTTGCAAGTAACTGAAAACAAGGGGCAATGTTGGTTTATTTTACTGTGAAACTTTAATGATTGTTCGTTGAACCCGAATAAAGCAAATGTGATTTGATCTCTATATGACCACGTTGTAACTTCAAAATGGAAATTTATGAAATGTCATAAAACATAACCCCTTCAATGAAATTGGAATTTTATGAAGGGAATATCATCATCGGCTCATGAATGAAAAACAAAACTGAAAAATGAAATTCTGGCCCTGAAATGGAAATTTTCTATTTTCAGACTTTGAGAATTTTTAGTTTTTTATTTTTTATTTTATTTTAATGCTCGTAAATGAAAATAAAGTGGAAGAAAAAATGAAAATAAAATGCAAAAGAAAAATGAAATGCATTCAGGGTGATGCAATCCTATTCTGACAAAACCGAAGCTAATGAGGTTTCCATGCATGCAACCTAACCTATTGAACCTGCAAAACATGCACAATCCAGATAAGTTAAGTGCTGGTCTCTGGGGTTTTAACTATGATTTCAGATTTAGACATTCGCATGAAGCAACCAAGAGAACTTGCATTAAACTTCACCTATAAGCCTAGAAATCTGAAAAGGGGAAAGATAAACATTTAATCCTGCATGCAGAAAATAACTCCTTCTTTCTTGCCAATGAGGTGCAACTCTCTGAATTTTTTGTATTAAAAATTGATCATTTTACAATAACAGAATCTCTAGTTTTCTCAAAACCAAAAAAAGGGGAAGAAAAACACTCCAAAGCAGGCCCAGAATGGCTTCTCGCCTTTGGCACTGCAACTCTGCTCGTAGCGGTTTTCGACCCTTGTACCAATCTGTGCTTCTGCTTTTATACTTTTGGTAAATGCTCTCTCCTTCCACGACGCTTCGCTTCATCTCCCAGATCGCTTCGTTTCACCTTCCTCGCCTTTTCATTGTTTTTGACTTTATGTTCGACATCGAGACGCTTGATCTTCTCTGTGACCTGTAACGCTTCTGTAGCCCTTACACCTTTATGCCACGTGTTCCGCACTTTTTTGCATGTTCCGTAATGGCCCCCTGTAAATCGTGACCAAAAATAGCATGTCGCGATATCGCGACATTTTTATGTATGCAGCTTTGCTCCTCTTCCTTTCATCGCGAAAACAAGACATGTCGCGATATCGTGACATTTTCCTATCAATAGCCTTGTTCAATAATGAGACATGTCATGATATCATGACATTTTTATGTTTTGGGCTGTACAGATGCAACTTGTCACGAAATCGTGACGTTTTCTCTCCTTGCTGTGTTTTTGTTGCACTTAGCTACGAAAATGTGACATGTCACGAAATCATGACACTTTTTCATTACCATCTACTTCCTATCACGAAATCGACTTTACTCTACTTTGGTACTTTCTATCGTGAAATCATGACGCTTTTCTATTTCGGGTTGTCTCGCTTTCAGTGAAATCGTGATGCTTTTCATTTGGATGTCTTCCTTTCTGTCACGAAATCATGATCGCTTTTCTCTTTTCGTTGTCATGAAATCGTGACACTTTTCATTCTACTCCTTGAATCGCAAAATCGTGACATATTTATCTTCGTACCACTTTGGCTTCTTCTGAAATCGATGATCTTTTCATTTGCATGTCTTTTCGCCGTCAAGCGACATGTCGCGATATCACGACAACTTTAGTGCCTTGCCTCGTTTGACTGGTTTGACCATGATTTTGTGACATGTCACGATTTCGCGACAATTTTCCATTCTACTTTCTCTCTCTTCTATGACCCGTGATTTCACAACACGTCGCGATATCGCGACATTTTCTCTTCATGATGCATTCTGCTGCTCTTAGCCGCGAAAACGCGACATGTCGCGAAATCGTGACAACTTTTCATTTTCGGCCGCGACGGAGCAACATGTCGCGATATCGTGACAACTTTTCATTTCCGGTCGCGATGGAGCAACATGTCGCGAAATCGCGACAACTTTTCATTTTCGGCCGCGACGGAGCAACATGTCGCGATATCGCGACAACTTTTCATTTTCGGCCGCGACGGAGCAACATGTCGCGATATCGCGACAACTTTTCATTTTTGGTCGCGACGGAGCAACATGTCGCGATATCGCGACACTTTCTTTTTCTTGCTATATTTTGCTCTTCCTTTGATTTTTTTAGCATCTGGGCCACTGTGGTCTTCTTTGAAAGCATGCAAAAAAGGTGGGTCCCCAATTTTGGGGTGTGTTGTGGATCAGCCACAACACTAAGATTCATAAACTAATCCAAGATCATGGTTAATAATTGTTAGCTAAGCATCCAAATTGAGCTCGTGCAAAAATATTTTAGAAAACAGAAGCAACGAATAAACGAAGGTTGGTCGAAGTCTAAAATAATCATGGGTAGAATGGCACATTGGCAGTTGGATTTTGGCTAAGTTGTGTGGCAGCACAAACGTCAAGGTTTCGAATCCCCTTGACTGCATTTGGAAGTCGTTGGAAGAAAAGTGCTCGAAGCGCTTTTGATTTGCTGAAAGAGAGGAAAGGTTCTAAGGTACATTATGTCTTTACCTTTTGAATGAGTAGCTAGCTCGTATGGCAACCTTAGCCTTGACTAAGGTGCTCGTGGTGTGGGCAAGTCGGGGGTTTGAATCCCCTTGAGGAGATAAATATATTTTTGCTCTAATTATGCAGTTTTGTGTGAGCTTGTTATGTAATTTTGGACAAGTTTTATGTGAGGTTGTTATTGCCTAGCTTTGAGCAGATCAAAGAAATTATTTTATTGGATAAGGATCCTTATTTCTATGTGAAATATTATAAGGATATTATCTTGTGGAGTACCCCACATTGGAGAAACCATGTTAAATCTTGTATCTCAATTGTGTGTGGTGACTTTTACTCTTGCTTACTATTGCTATCTAAGTTATTAATGCACACTGCTATATTTTGTTATTACAATTAAGGACATTAATTGATATTGGTTTGGAAAGAAAGTAAAAAGTGATATTATACTGTTCACCCCCCCTCTCAATATAATCTTATGTTCTTAAATTGATATCAGAGCGGGTTCCTTCAAAAATGCTAACAACTTGAGGGCAGATCCTGCAAGAACACAAATGACTTCACAGAATGGATCATCTACAAGTAAGGTTCCACTATTTGATGGTAATAATTATGCTTTTTGGAGCATGATAATGAAGAACTACTTGATATCACAAGGATATGAGGTATGGTAGATGTTTGCAAAAGAGTATAAGGTTGAAGGTGATACAGAGGCAGATAAGACTATCAAGAAACTAGTTGAGATCAATGGAAGGGCAATGAATTGTATTCTGAGTGGGCTATGTGAGACAAATTTTGCAAAGGTCATGGTATGTAATCCAACAAATGAAATATGGACCAATTTACAGAATACCTATGAAGGATATTCCAAGGTAAAGTTGGCAAAACTACAAACTCATAGAAAAATATTTGAGGAATTGAAAATGGAAGATTCTGAAGATATTGCATAGTTTTTACTTCGATTTGATGAGATTGCTAACACCATGAGATGTCTAGGATTTGAGATGAAAGAATCATATGTTACTCAAAATTTTTTGAGGTCACTTCCCATGAAGTATGATGCAAAGTTTTCAACAATAGAAGAAACAATGTATATCAACAAGCTAACAATGGAATAACTACAAGGAACTCTCACAACTTATGAGATGAGGAAAAGTAAGCATCAAGTTCCAATAAAAGAAATTGCATTCAAGGCTTTATATAAAAAGAAAGGGAAAGTTCCAAAGACATATAGAGATTCAGATAATGATGAGGAAGCTAACTTCATCAAAAGGAAAAAGGATTTAAGAAATTATAGGGATATGAAGAAATTAAGAAATTCAGATGCTACAAGTGTGGTGATTTTGGTCACTATGCATACAAGTGTCCACATGAAGAAAATAATGATTATGAAAAATAGGGTCACATAAGAAAAGAATATGGAAAGCATAAGCATGAAAAATATGACAGATACAAGCAAAGCAAGTATGAGAAGAAGAAAAGTTTTCATAAGACAAAGAAAAACTTCTACATTGTAGAAGCAAGTGATAGCTCAGATCACAGTGATAGAGACAAGTCAAATGATGAAAATGAATAACATCTATTACTAGGAATAGAAGATGAAAGAGAAAAATGCTTTGTGTGTGGTCAAAGAGATCATAGATCAGGATATTGCAATGGCTTCAGTGATAGTGAAGATGAGATGACACATCAAGGAAACATGTATGGTCAAAGAAATCATGAGATTTTGTTTGCTATAGAAGATTATAATGATCTTAGTGACAGTGAATATGAAAAAGGGTTTTTCTATGGGATAAAAAAAATAGAAGAATTCTCACTTTTGGTAATAGAAAAATAAGAGGATGAGCCAAGAAAACAAAAATACAGAAGTCAAAAGGCTAAAAGAAGAAATTAGGAATCTTGAAAACAAGATTTGAACAAATGTAAAAACTAGAGTAGAACAACTTCAAAAAATCAGTGATCTAAGAGATGAGCTTGAAAATGCAAAAAGTATAGAGGAAAGGATGAATGAATAATTAAGGATAATAATGCCAAGATATGACACATTAAATGAAAAGGTTCAAAAAGGAGTGAAAATTTATTTTAAAGATGTATCTTATTTCCAAGAAAAGTCACACTCAAAAGGAAAGGAAGTTCTAAAATATGAAAGAAAGGAAGCACCTAATATTTATGAAGAAATTTCCAAAGTTCCTATGGCTCCAAACATCCAATTTGGATCTTGTTTTGAGATAGGTGAATCAAGTTCAAAAGGAAAAGAAATTCTTGAAGAGGAAAGCAAGGAAGAAATTAAGGAAGAGGATTTAGATGCTACAAAGAACATTCAAGGATACAATGCATAAGTTAAAGATGATTACAAGGATAATGATCAAGAAAGGTATGAGGAACTAAGGCATGAACAAAGGGCTTTTCAAGGATATTGTTTTTCTTGTAATGGATTTGGATACAGGGCTATACACTACAAGATCCATGGATCAAAGAAGTTTTTTTTGCTTGAAGAAACTTCAAAGGAAGAAGGTATGGTTTTTAGGGACATTGCTTCTTATGCAACAGGACTAGTCATAGAGCTTGTCAATGCAAATAAAATGAACAACATGGTTTTGGTTTTAGAGATACACAAATCAAAAGTCATGGTCATAATGGTCATGAAAACAAAACTTCACAATACAGGGTTCAAGAAAGGAATGGATATGTAAATTATTTCAAGAAAGAATTTAGGATATGGGTACCATCCAAAGGCTACAATATCAAGTGTTTTAATTGCAATAACTTTGGACATATTGCAAAATGGTGTAGGACTCAATTCCAAGCAAAATCAAGACAAGAAGGTCAAACAGGTTCAAGACAAGAAGATCAAGTAACTCATCAAGAGAAGGATATCAAAAAAATATGGAAGGAAGTTGACAGAGGAAAGAAACAATGTAATATGGGAGTAAATGTACTCCCACCCAAAAATTAATCACCTCAATAGAGAATGTGGTGAGGGGGCTAAGCTTAAGAGTCATATCATTTAGCCCCATAGGTGTCCCTTTTGCCATTGATTTCAAAGGGGAGAGATTTGAGTAAGGGGGAGAGCATTGAGTTAGGGGGAGTAGCCTACAAATAGATCATTTGATGAGTGTCGTTAAATCTCATCATTTAATCTCAATGATTTATCAATCCGGGGTGGTGTCCAAGGCTGTCTACGATAGAAGGCTAGGGCAAAGTACAATTCAGGCATTCAGATTTCAAGCATTTATTGGTGAAGCAGATTTTGGTTTAGCCTTTTGGTGTCACACTAAACCTAGTCTGAAGAATGGAAACTAAAATAAAGTACAAGAATTGAAAACTAAATCTAAGTTTGCAAGAATTGAAATCTAACTACAATTGCATGAATTGAAATTGCTAAATTGAAATCCTAAGTTACTTTTGCAGAATTGAAATCTAGTTACTCTTGCATAATTGAAATCTAATCTACTTTTGCAGAATTGAAATCTAATCTACTTTTGCATAATTGAAACTTATTCTAAAACACCTGTCAATGCCCTGCCACAAAAGGTCGTCAAGCTTCTACTACAGGAATTGACAAAGAAATGAAATATGCTGAAAATGGAAAGTTGCTAAAATAGAAAGCAGGGAAAACATAAAGAAAAATGCTTAATATAATTTGTCAGCTGACATACACACAAATTCTGTACACAAACATAATAGGAAACATAAATCACACAATACAAAATAAAAACAATAAAATGAAATCTGGCAAGCAATCTATTAATTCTGCTGTAGCAAAATTATAGATTAAAACCTGCCATAAAATCCCTCCTTCTAGATCTGAAAGTGGGCCCATACTTCCTGATCTAGAAGGAGGTGAAAAGCACTCCTTAACTAATTAATACTCAGAACATAAAATGATAAAATACTGCACTTTTATTGATGACAAAACATGCTGAAAACTCACGTAGAAAATCACTGTACAAATTCTAATTGTCGCTATCGAAAACTCTCCTCTATTCTAATTCCTAGCTAGCTCAACCAAAGAGGGAGCTATGTTATTTATATAAATATTTACAATATATCCCATGCTCAAATCAGCCTATGTGCTATTTTACAGTCATTTGCCAATAATTCTGGATCTGAAATAAATGCAAATCTGGACAGTTTTTGTTGCAGCAGTAGTCATTGGCCCTTAGAAAGCAGCTTCAGTGGTGGAAGTACGTGGGAGGAGTCTAGAAATATCTCACACATAATTCTCCACTTCAGAATATGCCATTCCTATCTTGCAAACAACTTTCTATTATGCTGCAGTTTTTCTGGGTTTATCCTGGAAGAGGATCAAATTGATCTTTTCAATGCATGGTGGCTTTGGACGGCAAGGACAACAAAATTAGATGGAAGATATTTTCCTTTAACTTTATCAACCTTCTTATCCCATTTTCCACCGCCAAAAGTCAGTCAAAAAGTCAAAAAGTACATTATGTTTTCATTCCGAAGATAAGTGGCTCATTCTGAAGATACTGCAATTCTCATTCCGAAGACATTGTGTTCATTCCGAAGATCTTTAGAATGACCAACTGTGTTGACTCCAAATGGTTTTGGCTGCATTTCTAAGGTGGATTAGCCTTCAGGATCAGATTGCAATAGTCTTCATTCTTCCTTGGATGTGAATTTCATGCCTTGCCATTCATTGGTAGCTTGTTGGAATTTACATGGTAAATTACTGCATTTTCCAGTTCTGCTGCACAGTTGCAGAATATTGGCATTTCTTGCAAATTCAATCAAATTAGAACATGGAAAACTTATTAAAATATCAACATGAAGGAGTACATCAAGCTGCTACTTAAATTTATACACTTCATTCACCAAGTAACCATGCTGAAATAGTGCAACAGTGTTGCACAATTGCCCTCGCTCTGTTATACCTGTTGCTGCCTATTTAGACCATGTGGGAATGCTTCTAAATAGGTCAGATGTATTATGTAGTCCTTCTGAACTCATTCCATCCATATCCTCATGCTTTGCTTGACAACTTCAAGGTGTTCCTATAAAGTGACAGCTTGCTGATTTTTATATGGCTGTTTTTTCCAGATTTTCAGATTTATGACAAGTCCTAAACTTTTGTCTTCAATGTGGATTTGAAACAAGTTGAAGGGCAGGAAAACATTCAAAAACCATTGAGAAGTTAATGGATATCAGCATACCATATTTGGTTAATTGAAATGCATGTTATTACTTGCTACTTAATCACGCAAAATCAGTCATAAAATGCTGAAAATAGTCAAAAACAGAGGTATAGTATTCCTAACATAAAATCATGCAAACACTTAACAAATAGTATATTCTAGTCAACTATTTGGCAATTAACTTATCATATGGTAGTCAAACATTGTGCAATAATGAGTCAAACATTGTGCAATAATGAGGCATTTTTGGGCCTCATCATCCCCCCAACTTGAACCGATGCATGCCCTCATGCATCTTAGTAGGCCATAGTAATATGAAGGTTTTATTCTTGTGAACAACATCCTTTGCTACCTGCTAACTGAGAAATTCCTCCTTGCTGCACTATATCAAGTATTTTGCAATTAAGCACATGTATGACTTTTTTTTGTTTTTCTACAAGTTTTAGTGCTGCAAGGAACCTCTTAAAGTCTTGATATCATATGATTCATCTTGCAATAGTCTTATTGTGGAACCGTATTTGGAAGATGCAGTACTACTGATGGAATTTTCTGTTCTTAACAACATTTCAGCCTAAATGCTTATTTTTGTTGTTTACACCTTTTGAACAAAATTGAATTTTTTTTTTTATTTGAAATGCTTGAGGGATGTACTTACTTGTGGTAGAGCCTTATAAACCTCAATATTTGATGTACCCTACTCTTTTTGCTATTCTGTAGCATTTTCAACAATTTTGGTACAATTTCTGCTCATTCCAAAGATATCCTGCTCATTCCGAAGATACTGCAATTCTCATTTCGAAGATCCGCTCATTTCGAAGATACTGCAATTCTCATTCCGAAGATCCGCTCATTCCGAAGATACTGCAATTCTCATTTCAAGAACAATTCTCATTCCAAAGATCTCTCATTTCGAAGATACTGCAATTCTCATTCCGAAGATGTCTGTTCATTCCGAAGATACTGCAATTCTCATTTCGAAGATCTGCTCATTTCGAAGATACTGCAATTCTCATTCCGAAGATCTGCTCATTCCGAAGATACTGCAATTCTCATTCCGAAGATCTGTTCATTTCGAAGAGACTGCATTTCTCATTTCGAAGATGTCTGTTCATTTCGAAGAGATTACATTTCTCATTCCGAAGATCTTCAAAAAATGCAAAAATGACCTCCTATGCAAAAGTTAGCTACAGATTCTATTGTGGGTCCATATCTAGAGTGTATAAGCCTACCATAACATCAAAAAAATCCCTTCTTCATCCTTTTTTTTTTTTTTAGATGCTATTCTTTGTTTTGTATGTTGCTGTTTTATTCCAGTAGTACTAAAATAGAACCTTCAGGTGCATTTTGTTGATTATCCTCCTTCAATTTATCAAACAATTATGAGATATAAACTTGTAGTTCTCCTTCTAAAATTTGCCCTACAAATTGAAATAGAATTGCTGCCATGTCTGTCCCAAAATCAGGTTTTTGCACAGTTTTGGAATTTCCATGCAATTAAGGGCATAAGGGGGTGTTTCTTGACATCTTGAACATGTTCCTTTTTCAACTTGTCACTATTGTATGAATAGTTTATGCCAAATACCGACTATCATACACTAAATGCTAAATGTTTACTATGAATTAAATGCAAGAAACACATACCTTATTGTCCTGAAAATTGGTCATGCACCTTACAAGCTACTTTTGATGATTGTTAGCAGGCTATCTGAAAACATAAACATAACACATGTGCAGTGTGAGATTTGTACAATGATGGAACAATGATGGGTAGATCAACAAGGCAATGCATGCCGAAAAATCGGTTTTCATGCAAGCCAACTTAGTAGCGCCTTCAAGAAGGTTTTCACTACTAAATTATTCTTTTTTTTTTTTATTTTTTTTTCATTTTTTTTTCATTTTTTTTTTTTCATCAGAAGAGGCTGCCATTTCTGGTTTTCAACCAACTTCTGTCCTTTTTTTTTTTTTTTCAAGTGCTTCAATGAGAGAACATATCTCACTCTTATTTGGATAAGACCAATCCTTATTCTACAAAAACATGTCAATCGTTGTATGAAAACACCATCTCTTTCTGTTGAAACCTGCAACATTGATGCAACCTTCCTTACTAGATGACCAGTAAGAATCTTCTTACATCATCATTGCCTCATTGCTGAAAATGAAGTATTGGCTCCATTGTTCCTATTTCTTGCTGAAATTGATGCTTGTCCTCATGTATCCCATTTTGTGGGACATGCCTTTGCTGCAAATTTTTTTTTTTTTTTTCAAATTTTCTTGTCTTGCTTGTACCCAAAAAGGAAGTTCACAAACAAGACTATTCTTTTTTTTTCTTTTTTTTCTTGTATTTTTTTCCTCTTTTTTTTTCTTTTTGTCAGACTTTTTATCATCACTCTGAATCTGATATTGAAGAGAAATTTTCTTCCATTATGTGTACATCCAATGGAATCTCCTTCAAAAACGCCTCCTTAGTTAATGGTGCATGGTATACCCAAAGACAATGTCCATTCACCACTAACATCCTTCATGAATTACCAATGGGAGAAAGAAGCACTGCTCCATATCTGAAAACTTCTTCAATCAAGTGTTGTCCATGGCTCCTAGTCTGCAAAATCTTGTCAATCTGTTCTTGAAACAATTAAATACCGATTCCCAAAATATGTCAAGTGCTTACATCAAGATAAAATCTTGATATACCCTTGTAATTCCATGTAAAGAGATTGAAATATTGTTTCAAAATAGCAAAAATTTTGCTTTTTGTTTATAAGTCAGCCAGCTAATAATGTTCAAGAATTTTCTTGGCTGCACTTCAATTTGTTTCATTCCTAGGAGGACAGAATTTACCCCTTTGGAAGTAAATTTTCTATGTGCAGTTTTTCTAATTTTTCTCCTTTATCCAAAGCTAATTTCTGTGTGTTTGGACTAAAGGTTTTCTGTGTATCTCCATTGATTTTTGTCTCTTCAAGCTCAGGTAAGTTCTTATTTTAGCACAGTTGGATGTTGCTGCAGTCAATAACATTTCCTGCAGGTTTTTTTCCTTTTTATACCAAATTCAGCTACATAGACAGGGGTTGCCTATCCTGTATTATTCAGAATGATCACAAGTTGGGCTAAAAAATATTTTTGGTTTGCATAATAAGACAAGAAGTGTACAACTTTAGCAGATCAACTACTTGTCAGGTAGGATCACCTCTAATGAGATCAACTATTGTCTGTGTAGGCTAAGAATTGCTAGGTTGCGGTTTAGCGCGGTAAAATCCAAACAATCTTTAAGTAATGAAAAAAAAACTCTAGGATCATCATTAAGTTGTAAACTCCTATTTTGATTGTGCAAAAGTTTTTGTGATTTTTTTTTTTTAATAGATTCAGCTTACATAGACAGGGGTTGTTGTCCAGGTTGGGCTGAAGGTGGTGGTTGCTTGTTTTCTAAATGGACTGAAATGCAATTATCAATAATTATTATTTATACCAGCTATTACATTCAGATTTAACTCTAAACTTCATAACTTAGCACAATAATAATTATTTGACTGCTTTTACCCTCTAACAACACCATGTTCCCCGACAACGATGCCAAAATGATGAGTGTCGTTAAATCTCATCATTTAATCTCAATGATTTATCAATCCGGGGTGGTGTCCAAGGCTGTCTACGATAGAAGGCTAGGGCAAAGTACAATTCAGGCATTCAGATTTCAAGCATTTATTGGTGAAGCAGATTTTGGTTTAGCCTTTTGGTGTCACACTAAACCTAGTCTGAAGAATGGAAACTAAAATAAAGTACAAGAATTGAAAACTAAATCTAAGTTTGCAAGAATTGAAATCTAACTACAATTGCATGAATTGAAATTGCTAAATTGAAATCCTAAGTTACTTTTGCAGAATTGAAATCTAGTTACTCTTGCATAATTGAAATCTAATCTACTTTTGCAGAATTGAAATCTAATCTACTTTTGCATAATTGAAACTTATTCTAAAACACCTGTCAATGCCCTGCCACAAAAGGTCGTCAAGCTTCTGCTATAGGAATTGACAGCAAAATGAAATATGCTGAAAATGGAAAGTTGCTAAAATAGAAAGCAGGGAAAACATAAAGAAAAATGCTTAATATAATTTGTCAGCTGACATACACACAAATTCTGTACACAAACATAATAGGAAACATAAATCACACAATACAAAATAAAAACAATAAAATGAAATCTGGCAAGCAATCTATTAATTTTGCTGCAACAAAATTATAGATTAAAACCTGCCATAAAATCCCTCCTTCTAGATCTGAAAGTGGGCCCATACTTCCTGATCTAGAAGGAGGTGAAAAGCACTCCTTAACTAATTAATACTCAGAACATAAAATGATAAAATACTGCACTTTTATTGATGACAAAACATGCTGAAAACTGTTACAGAAAATCACTGTACAGTCCTAATTGCTGCTACTGAAAACTCTCCTCTATTCTAATTCCTAGCTAGCTCAACCAAAGAGGGAGCTATGTTATTTATATAAATATTTACAATATATCCCATGCTCAAATCAGCCTATGTGCTATTTTACAGTCATTTGCCAATAATTCTGGATCTGAAATAAATGCAAATCTGGACAGTTTTTGTTGCAACAGTAGTCATTGGCCCTTAGAAAGCAGCTTCAGTGGTGGAAGTACATGGGAGGAGTCTAGAAATATCTCACACATAATTCTCCACTTCAGAATATGCCATTCCTATCTTGCAAACAACTTTCTATTATGTTGCAGTTTTTCTGGGTTTATCCTGGAAGAGGATCAAATTGATCTTTTCAATGCATGGTGGCTTTGGACGGCAAGGACAACAAAATTAGATGGAAGATATTTTCCTTTAACTTTATCAACCTTCTTATCCCATTTTCCACCACCAAAAGTCAGTCAAAAAGTCAAAAAGTACATTATGTTTTCATTCCGAAGATAAGTGGCTCATTCTGAAGATACTGCAATTCTCATTTCGAAGACATTGTGTTCATTTCGAAGATCTTTAGAATGACCAACTGTGTTGACTCCAAATGGTTTTGGCTGCATTTCTAAGGTGGATTAGCCTTCAGGATCAGATTGCAATAGTCTTCATTCTTCCTTGGATGTGAATTTCATGCCTTGCCATTCATTGGTAGCTTGCTGGAATTTACATGGTAAATTACTGCATTTTCCAGTTCTGCTGCACAGTTGCAGAATATTGGCATTTCTTGCAAATTCAATCAAATTAGAACATGGAAAACTTATTAAAATATCAACATGAAGGAGTACATCAAGCTGCTACTTAAATTTATACACTTCATTCACCAAGTAACCATGCTGAAATAGTGCAACAGTGCTGCACAATTGCCCCTGCTCTGTTATACCCTGTTGATGCCTATTTAGACCATGTGGGAATGCTTCTAAATAGGTCAGATGTATTATGTAGTCCTTCTGAACTCATTCCATCCATATCCTCATGCTTTGCTTGACAACTTCAAGGTGTTCCTATAAAGTGACAACTTGTTGATTTTTATATGGTCTGTTTTTTCCAGATTTTCAGATTTATGACAGTCCTAAACTTTTGTCTTCAATGTGGATTTGAAACAAGTTGAAGGGCAGGAAAACATTCAAAAACCATTGAGAAGTTAATGGATATCAGCATACCATATTTGGTTAATTGAAATGCATGTTATTACTTGCTACTTAATCACGCAAAATCAGTCATAAAATGCTGAAAATAGTCAAAAACAGAGGTATAGTATTCCTAACATAAAATCATGCAAACACTTAACAAATAGTATATTCTAGTCAACTATTTGGCAATTAACTTATCATATGGTAGTCAAACATTGTGCAATAATGAGTCAAACATTGTGCAATAATGAGGCATTTTTGGGCCTCATCAGCATTTATTTAGGGGGAGTAGCCTCAAAAGAGAGCATTGAGTTAGGGGGAGCAGCCTCCATAGAGAGTATTGAGTCAAGGGGAGCAACATTGATTCTCAGAAATGGTTTTTGTAGTGATTGTGGTGATTTACAATAGAGGTGTTGACATCAATGACCAAGAGGGAGATTGTTGGAAATTTGAGTGATTTTATGTTGTCATTGATGTCACATGGATCATCGATGTCACATAGATCACATTGAGTTTTGGTGGCCAAAGCATTTCATAAATGAGCATTTATGATATTTTGGAGAGCATGGATATATACAGGGTTTTTGTGAAAACCAAGGTAGGTAAAATAAAAGGTTTTAATTAAAACCATGGATGGCAAATTTTAACTAGGTTTTTCTTAAAACCCAATTTGGCCTTTCGTTTCGTCAAAAAAGGTGCCCCAGTGATGGAGATATTTAATTTTTAATATTTAGTTTAAATTTTAATTATTTACAATTTAAATTTAAATTTAAAATTAAATATGCAATATTTCTATCGATGTCATAGAAAATAATAAGGAGGCTATATAAATTGGATACCTTATGTTCATAAACTAATCCAAGCTCATGGTTAATAATCATTGGCTAAGCATCCGAATTGAGCTCATGCAAAAATATTTTAGAAAGCAGAAGCAACGAATAAATGAAGGTTGGTCGAAGTCCAAAATCATCATGGGCAGAGTGGCACATTTGTAGTTGGATTTTGGCTAAGGTTTGTGGTAGCACAAACTTCAAGGTTTCGAATCCCCTTGACTGCATTCGGAAGGCGTTGGAAGAAAAGCACTCGAAGCGCTTTTGATTTATGAAAATGGAGGAAATATTTTAAGGCATGTTGTGCCTTTCCCTTTTGAATGAGCGACTAGCTCGTGTGGCAACCTTATCCATGGCTAAGGCACTCGCGGTGTTGGCAAGTCAGGGATTTGAGTCCCCTTGAGGAGGTAAATACATTTTTGCTCTAA
Source organism: Wollemia nobilis (assembly GCA_028583015.1). NCBI lineage: Eukaryota > Viridiplantae > Streptophyta > Pinopsida > Araucariales > Araucariaceae > Wollemia > Wollemia nobilis. Next base: position 726,967 of record JAQPPZ010000184.1, read on the forward strand.
TTAATTTTGTTAAGCCCTAAGTCGGAGTTATAAGGTGGTTAGGAATAATTAAAGTTTTTTAATTAAACTTTGTTTTTATAAGGGCTATGATTATTATTTCAAAAGTGGATGAGTTGATTTAATTTGATGTTCATGAAATTGAGAATTAAAATTTAGGAGAAATAAGGAGTTGTTATAAAATAATTTCTAAGAGGTTTATTGATTATTATTTTGATAAGGATTTTTATTAAAAAAAAGGACTTTGGTGGATGTGTTTATTAAGTTGGAGTAAAAAGGTGTAAATTAAATTATGCTTTATCTTGTGATTATTATTTGAAATCGACTAACGCTTATTAATATTGGAAAGGAAAGTTGTGTTTAGTATAGCATATTTTGTGGACAACTTCTTGGCATCAAGAAGGTATGGGCACATCATCCTATTGATTGTTTATGGTGGTTGATTTCTGAAATATCATTGGAATGAAAAGGATTGATTATGGTTTCCTTTTCGATAATGGTTGGTTGAATTCTTCAAGGTTTTATGGTTTGAGAGTTGTGTTTAAACCTTGTTTTATAATCATAGTTTTTGAAGCCCATTGGTTATGTAAAGAACTTGAAAAGAACATGAGTATCATTGTTATATGATATTTGTGGTTGAGCATTGTTGGAAATATTTGAGTTGGTTGATACATGCTTGGACTAGGGTTTTGTGAGAAAGAGTTGTCCCTTGTGGCGATTGGTTGAGTTGAGTTTAAGTTGAGAAAGAAATTGATATTAGAAAATATTGAGTCTTTAAAAATTCTCCCTATGCTTCCATGAGATTGCATTGAGTTGAGAAAGATATTGGATTTGAGTATAGAACATATTGAGTCTCTAAAAATTATCTTTATGCTTCTATGAGATTGATTTGAGTTGAGATCATTGTGGATCATAGTTGTCATCCTTTGAAGAGTGTATTATCATTCATTGTTGAGTTCATATTTAAGCCTTGCCTTTGATTTGTGGATGATATTTGAGTACTATTTGAGCATGATTGATTGAGCCTTTGAGAAGGCCTTTGGGATAGATTTCTAGACATAAATGTGGTAGTTTGTGTATGATTGATTAAGCCTTTGAGAAGGGTTTGTGGATAGTTTTAGATAGATTAATGGATAGATTTGGGATGGATTTTATGAGGTTTTGAGTGAGTCTGTTGAGAAGATTTGAGCAAGTTCTTAGTGAGCTTGTTGGATCAGATTTGATCAAGTTCTTAGTGAGCTTGTTGGATCAGATTTAAGAAAGTTGTTGGTGAGCTTTCTAGAGCATATTTGGACAAGTTATTAGTGAGCTTGTTGGAGCATATTTGAGTAAGTTCTTGGTGAGCTTGCTAGAGAATATTTGGACAAGTTCTTAGTGAGCTTGTTGAGAAGTTTTGGACAAGTTATGTGTGAGCTTGTTCTGCAGATTTGGACAAGTTTTGTGTGAGCTTGTTATTGCCTAGCTTTGAGAAGATCAAAGAAATTTGAACAAGTTTTGTGTGAGATTGTTATTGCCTAGCTTTGAGCAAAATAAATAAATCATTGTATTGGATAAGGATCCTTATTTTTGTGTGAAATATTATAATGATATTATCTTGTGGAGTACCCCACATTGGGGGAACCACGTTAAATCTTGTGTCTCAATTATGTGTGGTGACTTGTGCTCTTGCTTACTATTGATATATGAGTTATTAATGCACACTGCTATATTTGGTTATTGCAATTAAGGACATTAATTGATATTGATCTGGAAAGAAAGTAAAAATTGGTTTTATATTGTTCACCCCCCCCCTCTCGGTATAAGCTTGTGTTCTTCAGAAAACCAAAGAAGATAGTATTTCTCATTGTGTTGAAGGAAAACTAGTGATAGTTAAGGATTTACCTATTCCAAGAGCTAAGTTAAAATAGAAGAGGATTTACAGGTCTTGAAGATAGACCTTGTCATTGAAAATATTTAGAGACCCTTGAGAGAGGTCCTATTGATAAGTTTGATAGAGAGAGAGTAAATATTCTAGATTAGTATTTGGCTAGAGTCTATCCATAGGGTTGAAGGAAAACTTGTGAAGACTAGGACTCAGTATAAGATTTGATTCCACTAGTTTTTAAGATAGCTAGTGAAGATTATTGATTCTGGAACTTTGAATATATCTAATTATTATTGTCTAAGTTTTATCTAAGTTTTAGCATAGAAGATTAGTTCTTAGAATTTGAGAAGCTTCCTACAATGGATAGAGAAGAATTTCATCTTCGATTGCTTGAAAGTCTATGTGCTTTCCTAGTGTAGGGAATAACTCTTTGTTACAAAAAAATAGACATTGAAGGAGGTCCAAGAAGAAGGCCCCATTGAATATTGAGAAGAACCAAGGAGAAGGTTCTCATTGAAGACTGTAGATTGAAGAGACCCAAGAAGAGGTCATATTAAAGAACTTCCAGATTTGGAAGATTGAAGATTGAATATTGAAGTCTAAAGACTGAAGATAAAGAGGACTACAAAAAGGTCCTATTGTAGAATTGAGAAGCAACATATTTTGGAGATCCAAGAAAGGAGATCTCATTGCAAAAATTCCATAATTGGAAGATTGAAGAAACCAAGGTAAGGTTTCATTAAATATTTGATTAAGAAGATTTGAGTAGTTGTAGAATTAGAAGACCCAAGAGAAGAGGTCTCAAGAATATTTCTAGAGAAGAAGAAGAAGGCTAGAGAAAGCCTTATTGCAGAATTAGAAGACCCAAGAGAAGAGGTCTCAAGAAGGAAAAGAAGGCTAGAGAAGGCCTTATTGTAGAAATAAAAGCAGTGACCATTGGAGGAGATTTGAAGCAGATTTCATGTCAAAATATTGCAAGCAGAAGGAGAACCTGACCAGAAGATATTGGGACAATTATCGCCATCCAACAACAAGCCCAAAAGGAAAAATATTTGGCAAGAAGTTTGCCAAATTTTGAGAATATTTTGAAGATCTCAAGACATCAGATTCTTGAGGAAGAAGATAGAGAATGAGGTCAGATTTGAAGTCAGAATTTGGCAAGAATTTTGAAGAAAGCAAGAATATTGTAGAGGTCACAATTTTGAGAGATTTGGAGATAGCCACAAAGGTTTTGTAGGCTGATTTGTAAAAGCACAAGTTGTTGATTTTTGAAGGAGAAGTCGAAAGGTCACAAGACAACAAATTGAAGAAGGTAGAAAGTTATGATTTGGAAAATCTTTGGAGAAGATTTTGAAGCATATTTGGACAGCCAACTAAGAGAAGGCTTGATAGTAAAGAGAGTAGTAGATTTGAAGGTTCGTGGACATCAGTAAATCATATTTTGTAAGCAGTAATTAGAGAGGATTTAAGCTGCATATTTGGGCAACATTGAAAGAGTAAAGCAAGCTATATTTTGGAGGAGTTTTAGGATAGTTTTGGAAGATATTTGAGAGAAAATCTCAAGCAAATTTAGTAGCATATAAGGAAGGCAAGAAAACTCAAGCAAACTTAGCAGCATATAAGGAAGAGTTCTACTATAGATTTGGATAGGGAAAGGGTAGCATTTGGAGCTACAAATTTTAGAGATCAAGAGCACACATTTGAAGGAGAAGAAAGACGATTTTGGGTAGCAACTACAGTTGCAAGTTAAAGAGCCTACAAGCAGCAAAAGTAAAGGTGTATTACTACAAATTCAAGATAGAAAGCCATCAAGAAGGGAGCTACGAAATAATCTACAAAAGGCATGTTAAAAAAACTTTGAAAGTGCATATTAGAAGTTTTTTAAGAGCATCAATTTTAGAGCTATCAAGAGCTAGCAAAAAGAAGTTTTTTAGAGTGTCATTAAGCCAAGGAAAAGACACCATTGCACACCATTATTCTTGTAGAAATTTGCATATTATAATAGCTAGAGTTAGAACTTGCAAAGAGTTTAAAAGGAGCAATAAGAAGATTGGTATATGTTGTTTATGATAGTAAGCAAAGTGCAGATCTATTCTACATTTTAGTGAGGTCGAATAACCCTCAAAGCAAAGTAGATTTTTGAGGCCGAAGAGTCCTCAAATTGAAGGTAGATCTAAGGTGTTTAAGAACACCAAACTTACAGATTACATTGGTGAAGGAAATCACCAAAAGTGTGGTAAGATTCACTATTGGAATCACCACCATATTGCACAGGTTGAGCACTGTTGAATAGTGCAAGAGTAATAATAGAACATAGGTGGGTAAGAGCCCTAACAACATTTATACAAATAGCCATAGAAGGAGCACCCAAGAAAGGAAAGATACCATGGAAAAAGACACCAGAAGAGGCACCTGAGAGCTGACATTGGAAGATGAAGAAGCACCTGCAATTCTAAAAATAAAACCTACAAAAGGAAGAAGCTACATTTTTTTGAAAACGTATCAAGAAGGCCAAAGATTCAAGGTTGAGCATTTATGTTCTTTGGAAATGTATCAAGGAGGCCAAAGACTCAAATTCGAATGTTTACCAAGGAAGGAGACATTCATCACATGCACAACCAAGTGTCTAGTAACGCCAGGGAACATTACAATTTTGAGTGCCAAGAGAAGTGTTACAAATTCCCCATAATGTGTGGGGAGCGTTGAAAGTTTGCATAAGACACTTGTCATAGGAAAGAGGAAACATTGGCACCATTCAAGAGCCATAGGAGCATTGCAAAGCCATTTGTCACAAGGAAGAAGAAGCATCGCACAACCACAAGCTACGTTAATGAAGGTGAAGGAAGAACTCTAGTGACACTTGTCACTCATCCTGCATAGACTACGAGCATTACTAAGGAAGGTGAAAGGTCTTTTGAGAGCTCATTTATTGCATGATATGGAATAGTCTCACATACCACAAGCATGAGCACATATAATAAAAGCATCTTGATCGAGTTGGAAGTTGATCAAAGAAGTTAAAGCACTAGTTTATCAAGCAAATTCAAGGAGGAAGCACCTGAATTAACAAAGGTATTATTTACTAAGTTTTAAAGTTGAAAGTTTATGCTTAGTAGGAGTTATAAGGTGAAAAAGTGAATTATTATCTAAGGTTAAAATTTAGAGGTATTTTTTGGAGAGATAAGCTTTAGTTAAACCTTAGAAAATCTGAATATTATATTTAGAAGCCTTTTATCATACATTGAAGATTATTTTTGAAAGTGAAGCATTAACTTTGGGGTTTTGTAAATTTGCATATTTAAGTTTACAAAACTAATTAAATATTTACAATTTTATATGATTGGAGAAATAAGGTATTCTACATCAAACTAGGATTACAAAACTTGCAAATATTATTTTAGAATTTCTAAATTTCTAGAGTTGGAGGTATAAGGGATTCTACATCAACATAGTTTATGAAATTTAGAATTAAATATTATATTCTTAAATTTGGGAGATAAAAGGAATTCTACATAGAAGTGTTTGACAAAATTACACTTGATAGTATAATCTCTAAATTCAAAATTATTAGAGATATAAATTTGAATATTTTGTAAAGGATTTGGGATTGCATTTAAAAATTGTCATGTCTTTCAAACATTAGGGAGATACAATATTTTCTACAAAACATAAAATAGAAATAACTACATTGAAACTAGGGAGTCATAAGGAAGCCTACCTCAAAGGTTTACAATTTTAAAATTTCCTTAATGTGGAATAACTCATTAAGTATAGAGTATTCAAGGAATCAACATGGATCATAGATATACTTGGTTTAAAAAATATTAACAATATGAAATCAATAAAGAACCAATATGGCTCAAAAATACTCTTGAGGAATCACAAATTGATAGCCCAATAAGAACAAATAATTTAAAGACATATTATAACAATATGTTAGAATATTTTGATAATCATAATGATCATTTGCAAAGCATAGCAAAATATGTAGGACAATAATTTCTCCTACAGGTTTATGAAAGAAGAAAAAATATAATTGCTTCAACTATTCATACATGGTTATATCAGCTAATAAAGAAAATAGATGAAATTAAGTTGTTCAAAACAACACAAGAAAACTTGAAATGCACTCACTATAATAGAGAAGGCCATGAAGAGGCATATTTTTGGAATTTACATCCTTGCAAATATTGTGGGAAATAATCTCATTCATCTACCTTTTGTTATTACAAGAAAGAATATTACTTGAGTTTTGAAAATATTCTAACATTCAGACTATAGTGATTGTTTCAAAAGATTATTTTTAAAGCTTTTTCTAACAATGAATATAAGAATAGAAAACATGAAAGAAGACTACACAAAGATCAAGAGAAATATATATGGACTAGATATGTGATTAGAGCTCTTGCTCAACAAGGATATCTAACAGTTGACTATATCAACAACTCTAAACAAAATTTGAAGATAAAGAAAAGAAACCAGGCCAAGATGAAGACTTGTAATGTGAAGAACAAAGGAAAAAGGAATATGTTTCTACAAGGATCAAATGATAGCACAACATCATCTAAGGGCTTACAAATTAACAATAATGATGAAGACAAGCAAGAAGAATATGAACCTGAACAAGATGCAAAGTATCTACAAGATGAAGATCCATATTGAAGACTAAAGTCTTCAATAACCAAATAATGTAATACGGGGGGGTGTTGGAATATATTACATTATGTACGCAATGTACATAGATTAGGAAAGAGTGTCTTAGATTAGGATGAAAGTATTTACTTTATGTAATATAATAAATGCACAAGATTGCAATGATATTTTGGCAATGTAAATGTGCATAGTTGTCCCTATGTACATGTGTCAATAGAGTAGGAATATGAAGAGTCATAGGAAGAGTGAAGGCCAAGAATCCTCCATATGAAGAGTCACATTCCATTCTATATATGTGTATATGGATGTGAAGGAAATATATCAAGTGATGAAGAGTGACAGATAGTCACATATTGTAACAATGGAGAGTGATGAAATATGATGTATTTGAGGTCTTTATTCAATAATATTTCATAGTTTATTGAGCATTTATTATTAGAATTATTTGAGTTGATTTCTATAGTATTTTATGAGTTTATATGCTTGATTTCTTAGCATTATCATATCTTTTATATTTGCAACTTTATTATTGATCTTGAGACCATATTATTGTGAGCACTCATTCATTAAAATATAATAGAATTTGATCATTGTATGTCAAAAAAATACTACCTAATAATGCATTTGTGAGATTTGGATCTAATCGAGTGTGCCAAAAAACTCTTGGTCTGAAATTTGCTTAAGTATATGAGTTGCACCCTCAATACCTTGATAAATATTGTATGCCTTAGAAATAGAGATATCTAATTCAACCTTTGAAGAATACCAACTCCTTTTAGTCCTAGCTAATATAACTAATGGGATATTGCATACTAAAGGAAGTAATGCAAAGGGATATAAGACTAAGCAAAAAGTGGTATGGATTCAACAACATCAAGAGACATAATGCACAGAGTCTTGCAATCTAAACTTAGACCAAATTACCTAGCAAACATTTCTACTTTCCTTATACTTTAAAATAATTAATGATGACAAAATCTGAACATTGTTAAGTTATTTTAAAACTAGAATAATAATTACAATGTGAAATCTAGAATGTAGAATAACTGTAACAAAATTACCTATTCTTAGCTTTCATAGAAATGCTTAACTAATCAGTGAGACATACATACATATTTTGAAAAATAATTGAGTAAGAGGCCAGAAAACAATTCAATGTCCATTTAAAATGTGTATAACCTCAATCAATATAGTTATGCCAATTGTAAATGTCAAAGAGTCAACTATTATAATGGCTTATATTTTAGTATATATAGATTTTATAATACATTCAGTAATTTTTCCATGATTGCCTATAGAGCATATTGCAAGCCTATCATAATAGGTACAAAGAATGTCTATCACATTCAAGTCAACTATGCTTAACTACTTCAATCATACTTCACTAATGTGTGCAATGTTAATTTCATTGTGGAGTTGACTTGCATGCAACATCATTGGATTACAACCATCTAATGGTGGTCTAGTCATTTTTGTTACACTTATCCAACTAAGCAAGGGTAGATGTGTGATGGAGAAGGATTAAACCATTGATATCTTCTAACTATAATTATGCCTAGTGATTTATTAGCACATGTGATCCTATTGATTAGGATAATTTTAGATCATTTATGTAGAGGTTTGTGGCTTGAGAATATGTCGCTTACTACTAGGTAGTTTATCTTAGCTGAGCATTGCTTCCTTTGTTTTTTCTTCACATTGGGTTTTGTATGTTCAATTATCCTTTGATGACATCAATTATTGAAAATTTTTATAACCATATATTATAGTTTTGGATGTTAATTTTATTTACTTTAGGCTTTGGCACTTTTTTTCCAAGTCCCCTAACTTGGGTTTATTTTACATTCAGATTTTTATTTGGCTGATCGGGTATTTAAACCTTTGGTGATGATATCATCATCTTCTAAAGTTTACCAGCTTTGATATCAATGGTGCTAAATGCTAGGAGTAATACCTTGGAATATTTCTTGTGCACACTATTTATTTAATAGTGTGCTAGATTTTTGTGTTGTTTTGTTGACATCATCACTATTATCTATCTAGCTAGTTTCATTCTTCTGCTTTGGTTTTGCTTGATTTTTAAACACAAGGTGACGATCATCAAATATTATGTGTTATATTTTCCTTTCTAATAATTATAGATACCATTCAATATTTTAAATATCTAGCCAACTTTCTTACTTAGCCAAATTTCATGTTTCTCAATTTGTATTGCGAGATTCAATGCCTTAGCATAAAAATGTTGTCTAGTAGTATTTTGTGCATTGCTTTGTTATTTGCCTTGGACTATTTTGCATTTGGATTATTATTTTTATCTCTAAAACTCTATGAAATCTTCTTTCCATATATGCATTTGCTACAGGAGCTTCATCTTGTGCTCTTCTAGTTTCCTTCTAAGACACTATATACAATTTACTGCATTATGGTCTTTGAAAAATGGTGGTGTGACTTATATAGAACTACATGGTGGATGTAGGTGATAGAATATACCTACACTGATAAATATGCTTATCACTACAATAGGAAATATTGAGAGAATCCAACTCAATAATATATAGACAAAATCAATTATCCACCAATCCTAAATAAAATGACTAGACAAGCATGGATGGATAGAATGGCATTCAATAATGCCCACCCACTACTTTAGGTGGACCAAGGGATGTTAAATTATGCCATGAATAGTATGTAATTATATGTACCCAATCATATATCATATCCAAATATTTATGATGGATGTATTACTCAACAATACAAGCCTACCATGATACAAGAGAAGACACAAAAAGTAAAAAATATGGGTTATATAATAGCACATCCTAAGGGAGTGAGATCCTATGCAATAGAAATTCACCATCGTACTACTATAATAGGTCACCCATTGTAGTATCTGATCAAGCATGTTATAGGTACACTTACTACTATAGAGGGCGAAGATAGAAATAAGTGATTAGAAAATAGACTAGATACATGTTATAGTGCACCCTAAAGGAGGGAGATCCCATGGAATGGAAATTCACCATGGACCTACTATAATGAGGCTTACTACATCATTTGATAAAGCATATTGTTCAATAAGGTACACTTGCCACTACAGTGAGAAGCAAAAAATGATATACTGACTAGATTGGTTGTATGAATGTTGTATTGGAGTTCTGACCATATATCATATAGAAAATGGCATGCATTGAAGTAATGAGGTTGCTTTATGAAACTTAAAAAAGGGTATTGACATAAATAAAATGTGATACCTTGAATACATCATGGTTCCCCTTACTAGTAAGAGTGACACCATGATGAAGGAAAACAAAGTGTAAACAAGGTCAATAGCAATAAATACTAGTAAAAATTAATGGAAAACATCAATCAACTAGAAAAATGATAAAAAATACAAAATGTAATCCAAATTAGGAAGAAGGAAGTTATAATACCAAGATAATTGGGATTTCCACTAAAATTGATAATCTTGATCAAGAGAGAGAAACACAAAAATATAAAACACCAAATCAAAATTGGAAAAGGAAAAAAACAAGTAAGATAACCTATATTACAAATTAATGCAACGATTACAATCATTAAAGGAATAAAATACATAAACATGAAAATATGCCAAATTTAATATGTGAGCTAGGGTTTTGAATGCAACTATATAAGGGTTTCATTTTTGGGTTGAGAACAAGCAGCGAAAAAGGCTATATTTTGGGGCTTACGACCCTAGTAACCATTTTTTTGTTTTTTTGTTTATTTTACCCAAGATAAATATGGAATATGTTGCAAGATACCCACTATGGTTTAGGAATCTATCATTCAATAAATCTCCATGCTACAAAATTTATTGAAAACTGCTTCTAATTTGTTGCCCAAGGAAAAAGCAAAAATCACACCTTTCCTTGGTGTCCAATGAATGGATTAAAGAGACCTAGAAATACGTTTCAAGATGTACACAAAATAAGAGAAGCATCCATAGGAAAATAAAAAATTATTTTTAACTCAAGCAATCTCGATGCTAAGGAACACCCTAAAAATAGATCCACTATGGAAATCCCTTTCAAGGGTAAGGATTTTGTGGATTTGGCCCCAAAAATGAATTTTAGGAATACCCTCCATGGTGGATAGTCTTATAATAATACTAACATGAATATTAAGGCTTCTCATAGACCTATAATAATGCCTAATATTTATCCCATAAAAACTTAGTTGTGATGTCTAGAGCATCTAATGGAACCCCAACAGTTAAGCTAAAAATAGGCAACATTTAGGATGGCATAGAAGATCTAGAGAGAAGAAGATTGATTTGTTGTTTCTTGGGTTTTCATCTGAGCCTATCTAATTTCAAAGTGTGGGATGCAAAATAATAGAAATCAAAAGGTAAGACACACATCTCTATTTATCCCAATGATTATTTTTTTGTTATTTTTTCTAATAATGAAGATAGAGAGAAAATATTTCAATGGAAGGCCTAGTACTTTGGAAGGGCAAAGCTTTTCATGAATCCTTGGCACACTAAATATAAATACAAATAAGATATACCTTCTATAGGACCCATGTGGGTTATAATCTTTGGCCTTCTAGTTGAATTCTAGAATCTAGTTGTATTTTCTACAATAAAAAACTCCCTTGGAACTTTCATGATGACTACTGACTATACACTCAAATTTGAACACATTATGTATGCTTGAATTTGTGTCTTAATGGATTTTGACAAATGATGCAGGAGCATCCAGTGACATCTGATGCAGAGGCATCCAGTTGCAGGAAATCCACTTCAGAAGAATCGGCTAAGGAAGAAAAACGTCACGATTTCACGATGTGTCACGAAATTGCGATAGAAAATGGCAAGGAGAGCCAGGAGGAAAACCTGTCGTGATATCGCGACAGAAAAAGTTTAGTGATATTGCGACACAACGAGGAGAGAGAAGGTGCGGGCAAAAAATGTCACGATTTCGCGACATGTCATGAAATCGTGACCAGAAGCAGAGAATGGAGGCAGCAGGTGGAAGATGTCGTGATTTCGTGACATGTCACGAAATCACGACCCAAAGCGTAGAAAGAAGCCAAGGAGGGAAATTGTCATGATTTTGTAACATGTCACAAAATCGTGACCCGAAAGAGCAAGAAAGCACAAGGGGAAGAGAATGTCGCCATTTCACGACGCGAAGAAGAAGAAGCAGAAGACATGGAGGAAGTGTAGAGTAGAAACTATCACGATTTTGCTATGTCGTGAAATCACGACAGTCGGTAGGAGAGAGAAAATTCCGTAGAAGGGGCCACGATTTTGTGACATGTCACGAAATTGTGACCATTGCAAAATCATGATGTAAAGGCGAAAGAGAGGAAAGCAGGCGAGGAGGTCACGAAATCATGATGAAAAATGAAGCAAGGGGATCGGTGGTGGAGTGGTCGCGATATCGCGACGTCACGATGTCACGATGAAAAGCGAAGCAGGTGGCTCGGAGGTGGAGTGGTCGCGATATCACGATGTCACGATATCGTGACATCGCGATATCACGACCACTCCACCTCCGTGACGTCGCGATGTCACGACGTAAAATGGAGCTGGGGGTTCAGCAGTGGAATGGTCGCAATGTCACGACGTCATGATATCGAGACGTCGCGATATCATGACAACTTATGAAGACTAAGGCAAGGCGGTAGTTTTGCCATGATATCGTGATGTCGCGATATCACGACATCGTGATGTCGTGACGTCATTTGACAAACCAAGGCAAGGCAAGAGTTGGTCACGATATTGCGACATGTCGCGATATCATGACCAAAATGGGCAAGAAGCACAGGGAAGCCAGAACGCCGCGATATCATGACATGTCACGATATCACGGCGAAGAGAGAAGGCAAGGAAAGAGAAAGAGATGGCGGGAAAACCGCGACAGGCGATATTTTCGAGGATCATTCTAGAATGACATGTGGCACCCAGAGAACAGTCAAGGCGGAAAAGAACCAAAAAGCATGGGGAAAAAAAAGGATGGACGCGTAGAGAATCTGACAAGGAGCGGCGATGACAGGGCCATGCGGAGTGGGGTTTTAAATCGGGTTGGTGTCCCAATTTTGTGTTGAAGTTCCAGAGGGTCGGGGCCTCTATAAAAACCCAGTCTTTGTAATAAATCGGGTTGGTGTCCCGATTAATGCGTGACAGGTGTTTCAGAGGGTCGGGGCCTCTATAAAAACCCAGTTTTATGTATTAGTCGGGGGTGGATCGGAGAATGCACGCAGAGAGTAGAAGTGTAGAGCTAAGCCGTGGGCTAGCCATTGTAAAGCCTGCGGGCTGTTTGTATATGCATTTTCAGATTTAATAGATGAGATTTTTTGGATTTGCGTGAGTGTGAGAGCGTGTGTTTTCTCGGTCCCCGTCAACAAATCCCTCCACAAAATATCTTATTACAATTTGGGTAGGACACTTAGGAGTAGGTGGTAGAATATGAGAATATTCCTTTTTGCTATTGAATATGCCATGAATATGGTCATTTGGCTAGTGTCTATCCAATTAATATTCTATATTAAAAGAAAGAGGACATGAACTTAACAGATTTCCAACTGCCTAAAAAGAAGAACACTATAGAAAAAAATAGTTATGAAGTATCAAATGATGTTGTCAACTGATATATTTGGAATTCTTTCCATAAATAACCTCCTAGGTGAGGAATATGACATAAAGGAGATAAAAATATTAGAAACATAGTTTAAATATGTAGGGAAGGACTTAGAGATGAATAAGAAAATCAAAGATTTTCAATAGAAAAATAGGGGAGAAAACATAGACAAGAAGAAAATTTTAATGCTAAAACTTCAAATAATTCAAACCCCAATACAGACTTTGTTGAATATTACAATAATGTTTTGGTTTCGTATATGCATACTTTAGGGTTAGAAGCTATCCCAAATTCAATTGTGGTAAGACAAGAAATAAGAAAATGAAAATGAATATGGACACTAACCAAAAGGCAGGTTGAAAGACTAATCAACATCATATGGTAAAAGAAGATGAAATGTTTCTAGAGGAAGGTAAAATTAATGTCCTTACCAATATATTTAGTCTCATTATTAATGAAGATCGCCACTTGGAATATTAGACAACTCAAAGGGAGTCTTTAAAAACAAAAGAAAATTAGAAGAATGATTCAGACGAACGAACCACATTTATTTATTTTTTTAGGAAATGAAGATGTCCGTAAAGAAAATGGAGTCAATTACAAGTAAAATCTAGCTAGTTGGAAAAGTGGCTTCCCTCAGCTTCCACAGGGCTTCTAGTGGTATTGATTGCCTCTGGGACCTAAAAGAGATCATTATTTACCATATGGTTGGTAGCTAGGGTCTCTTGGTTATGGTTGCACAAAGTAGACAATATAACCAAATTATGCTCTACTTGACTATTTATACTCCAATTACTTTGGAGGAAAAGCAGAGGCAATGGAAGGATATAACTTATATTATCTCTCATTTTTATAAAGCTTACATCTTGATCAGAGGATACTTCAATACCATCCTCTATTTAGATGAGAAGAGGAGGGGAAATAGGAATTTGGATGTGAGCTTAGACCTCATAAGTGAATATATTGGAAACCTTCACCTTATGGACATCCAAGAAAATAATGTCCTCATGGATTGGTCTAATGAAAGGCAAGGCTAAGATTGTATCATAGAAATATTAGATAGATTCTTATTATCTAACAATTTCTTAATCCATGGAAAAAATCCTAAGGTGAAAACTCTTAATAATGTTGGTTAGGATCATTAGCCAATCATGGTTGAAATGTGGAAAACCAAGACCAGTTTCTTGCCCTTCCAATTTCATTTAATGTGGATAAAATATAGTTCCTTCAGACCCTAAGAGTATAAATGGTGGTAGGAAGGTAAACCAAGGCATTGAACTAAGATGTTTTGTTTTACCAAAAGGTTACAATACATCAAATCCAAAATCAAGGTTTAAAATAAAAAATAGTTTGGAGATGTTAGGAAATAGAAACAAGAATTTATTACTCGTATTGAAGAGTTGAATGAAAAATCCATTTAGATGACCATAATAAGAGTAGAAGTATAAATAAAATTAGACTCACGGTGTAGTTGGAGGAATAGGAAAAAAGAGAAGAGCTCATATGGAAGCAAAAATATAGGATCCAATGGCTCAAAGGAGATCAAAACACAAAATTCTTCCCCAAATATCTTCTAGCCTGTAGATAGCAAAATATTATTTCTTCCTTGAAATAAGATTCTAGAGACTCTATCCACACTTGGTATGGCATGAAGTCTATCACAATAAAATACTTTTCTAAATTGTTAACTACTAATTCTCTTGACTCAACTTCTGAATAGAATGTCCTTCAAGTGATCCCTACTCTTATTACTTTTGAGGAGAAATCTATTTTGACTACTCCAATTACTATCAATGATCTTCAACAAGTGGTTTTTAAAATGCAAAAATGGAAGACCCTAGGGCTTGATGGATTTCCCATCAATTTTTACCAAGAATTAGGGATATTCTTCATGTTGTTTATTAGAGATGGTGGAAGAAGCTAGGAAGGCCAAAGAAATTTTGAAGGTAATTAATAAAACTTATATAGCTTTGATCCCAAAGGCAAAATACGCAAAACATATCTTAGATTTTAGACCAATAGCTTTATGCAATTTTATTCTCAAAATCATTACCAAGATCATGGTGGAGAGGCTAAAACCATTTTTTCATAAGAATATATTTCTAAACAAAGAGGTTATATGGAGTGTGAAAATTGTGGATAAGATATTTATTCCTTAGGAATCCATCCATTCCATGGAAATACAAAAATATCCTTCTATGTTCACCCATTTAGACTTATCCAAAGCTTATGATAGAGTGGATTGGCATTTTCTTGTCAAAGTAATGAGGCAATTGGTCTTCGCTCAAGATTGGATAGAATGGATTATGGGATGTCTATTTGATGTCCTATTCAATTCTTATCAATGGTTTCCCTTCAGAACTATTGTCATCTTCTAGAAATATTAAGCAAGGTGGCCTCCTCTCCCCTTATTTATTCATCAATCTTGTTGAATGCTTGGGTAGGACTATAACCAAAAACAAATAAAATATAACCCTTGATAGTGTTAACATTGATTATGGAGCCATACCTATATATAATATTTAGTTTATTGATAAATCTACTCTATTATGTAAAGTTATGATTAAGGAAACCTCTACAATTAATCAAATTATTCATTGTTTTGCTAAAGCTACGGGGAATTTGATCATTGAAGAAAAATCACAAGTCATTTTCTTTCACTACTCTCATAGAAAGGAATTCATGGTTATGGATAAATTAAGATATAAGGAGGCTTCCATTTTAGTCAATTATTTAGTCATTCTTATCAACATCCAAAGACAAAAAAAGAATTTTGGAATTAGTTGTTGGATAGAGTAAAGGATAAAATTGGAAAGTGGACCAATAGGTGACTTTCTTCTAACCTTGGTAAAATCAGTCCTTCAAGATATACCTATTTATGTTTTTATTGTGTTGAACATCCCAAAGGCAATTATTCGAGAATTGGATCAAATAAATGATTGGTTCCTCTGGAATAACACTAAGGAGAAAAGAAAATGGGCGTTAGTAAAATAGGATACTTTATACCTTCACAAGCATGAAGGGGGGTTAGGATTTTGATCTGCTATAAAATACAAGTTCTTAGCTATAAATTTATATTGGAGGATTTTAGATAACACCAATTACATATGGGCCAATATTCTTCATGCTAAATGGAGACCCTAAATGGAGAAGCTACACCAAGCTAACTAGATAACAATACCTAATTATCATCAATACCCGACTGGTAATTTAGAGGTTGGTAGATATTGGATCCCTATTAAGGACTAGCCTATTCAAATTTTAAAAATAGAAAGGAAAGGTATCCAATGCACCCTTCATATGAGATATCACTTGGTCCCATGATAAAGACTATTTTGGATGGAACAACACTACTAAGGGTGAGTAGATTGTTTCTCAAGGTTGTTTGACCTTATGCCACAATAATATCAACCAACCCTATGACATAATTACACAACTATGGGCTCAAAATCTCTAGCATAAGGTGAGGTTTTTTATATGGATTTTATTACATCGAAGGGTGCTCACTAGTGAACAACTTATGAAATATGTCTTTCATGGCCCGTTTAGATGTGAAATGTGTGGGAAGAATATGGAAACTCGTAGCCATATTTTTATTGAGTGTCTGAGAATGACTATCTTACTTAGTTTAAAATGGTCCAATTTTCTACTCTTGAACAACTTTAGAGGGGTTGGCCTGAATACGTGAATGTTGATCATTTTTTTAGGTAGTTAGTTTTGATGGAAATAATTATCCTACCTTGGAATACCTGGAAGGAAAGAAACAACCAAATTTTCAAATATGAAAGGAAGGATATTCACTATATTTATAAAATGACCATTGACAACTTAGTTGAATAGTCTTATATTTCCTTAATCATCCCTAGGACTCCCACTAATGATGGAATCAAGTAATGAAAAGATTGAAGATTCACTCTATTATTTGAAAAAGTGGATTTTGAGAGATGAGGAGCGGTGGAGGAAGTGGAGGAAGCGAAGGAGGAGCAAAAATGGCAAACATGAATTTTGACCCAACGAAAGGAGAAGATCTAGAGGCAGGGCAGAATGTTGTAGCTAGAAAGGAAAAGGATTCCATATTAGCTCAGTTTGAAAAGGCTAAAGGTACAGATCCTCCAAATAAACCCTTAGACAAAGGGTCCCATTGGGGTTCAGGAGCTGGCAATAAGGGCCCAACCTTTTTGGAAATTCTGAAAGGGAAAAAGGAGCCAATCAGTGAACTACTACCCCTAATACCAAACAATAACAGGTTAACTGCGCCAGTGGAGATTATGGAAAGATTCTTGGATATGGAGGCATCATACTTAGTTGGCAAGTTTTTGGGAGGAAGGTCGGACATTGAGACTATTCTCTCATGGGTCGCGGCAAAGTGGAAAACTTCAGGAATATTAGAAATCATAGCCATGTCAAGAGGTTTTTTTATGATAATACTCAACAACAAAGATGATGTAGAGTGCATATTGATAGGAGGACCCTGGTTTCTAGGAAGGCGTAGCCTCTTTCTGAGGAAGTGGGGGGAGGATTTCAACCCTGAGAAGCAGAACATTAATATAGCACCCATTTGGGTCTACTTACCAAACCTCCCAACCTAGTTTTTTAATGAGTACTATCTTAGTGGCATAGCAAAGATGATAGGAGATCTCATGGTATTAGACCATTCAACCCGGGCAAGGACTAGACTGACGCAGGCCAAGATCTATGTAAATGCAAACTTGGATTCTGATCTACCTTCTTAGGTGGAACTAGCATATGGAGAGTTTCTAAGGATTTAGCCTATGGAGTATGAGAACAAGCCAACATTTTGTAGCATGTGCAAAACCCAAGGCCACCTTCAAGCCCAATGTCTAACAATAACTGCAAACAAGGAAGCCACGAGCGAAGTTTTTCTGGGGAAAGCTAATGGGAGAGGTATCCCAAAGTTTCAAGGACCACGTCTTAACTTGGAAGGATACAAACAAGTTAAGAATAACCAGGATGACCAAGCCAACACAGAACTAGAAAAAATCAAGGAGAAAGGAAAGCAACATAATGAGGGAGGCAAAAATCATAAGGTATGTAATAAAGATCCCAACTTGAACATGTTTGATATCCTAGCAAATATAGAAGTTGAAAAATAAAACAGTAAGGATGATACCATCAGTGTCAAGTTTCCTAAAACCCTAGACTCCCCATCCAAATTGGGACCATCCATAGTTATGAAAAAAATCCCCAAAAGCTATGCTCAAAATGAAGAAAAATTGCCAGGTCATTTCAGTTTAAACATGGAAAAAATAGAGTCAAGAGTCGAAGTTGTGGAAACAAGAGGCAGGAATGTAGCTCCTAATATGGTAGTGGAGAAAATTATCCCTTATAAGACAAGCCTAACGATAAAATGTTCCTTGAAGGAAATCCCCTGTTTAGGAACCAGATAGGAGAGGTGAACCAAAACAAGGCTGAGGATGAAGAGGGAATTGAAAACCCCTAAAATGAGGAAGAAGGTTCAAGCCCTAGACTATCACAGTATATGCCCCTCATTTCAGTCCAAAACATACTAGAAGCACCACCAAGCCTCCGATAGATTATGGAAGTGAAAGAAAGAAAGGGAGAATATCTACAGTAGAGCACTATAGAATGAGAATCAATGAAGAAATTGCAAACAAAAAGCAAAGAACATTGTTATAGCAAGCTATTCCTGGCTAGGATAATAGCAAAATTGACAAACCCCATTTGGCTCAGGGAATGGGGTAGGGAAACAATATGAAACAGTCTAAATGAAGGTTCTCTCATGGAATGTGAGAGGCCTAAACGGCCCACAAAAACAAAGGATGGTGAAGTCTATAAGGATTGGAATCCTACTATCATTTTTCTTCAAGAAACCAAAACAGATGTGGCACAATCAACACTTATAGCTAGAAGGATTTGGAAGCAAGGGGAAGTGGCATTTCAATAGGCGAGAGGAGCATCTAGGGGCCTCATGATCTTATGGGATCCTATTAAAATAGAAGGAAGTATTATTCAAGCAAATGAAAGATTCTTAATCGTATTATTTCATGATTTTGATACTAATAAGAATTGGATTATGTCAAATATTTATGCTCCCACCTCTATCCAAGGGTGGTATGAACTGTGGGAGTTTTTGGGGCATTTGAGCCAATATTTTAAAGACATTCCTTGGGTGATTGGGGGAGATTTCAATACCCCCATTTACCCATATGATAATAAGGGAGGATCTGGGTTACCCTCAAGGAGAATGGAGGACTTCAATGAATTCATTAACACAAATGAATTGATGGATGTAAGACTAAAAGGAGCCAAATTTACATGGAGTAACAAGAGGATAGGAAGTCGTCTGATTCAAGAAAGTTTGGACAGGTTTTTTTATCCAAGGAAGCTACAACAATGTTTGGTGATTCGGTGTTACAAGCCCTTCCTAAATGTGCTTTAGACCATAATATTATTATATGGGAGGCATTTTAGGCTAAATCCTTTAAAAAGCCATTCATATTTCTGTCAATGTGGGTTAAACATCCGGACTTCAAGAAACTAATAGAGGAATGGTGGCAGCAACCTATCCAGGGAAGTGCTTCCTTCAAACTATCTCAAAAACTTAAGATGGTGAAAAATAACCTTAGAATATGGAATAAATAAGTCTTTGGAAATATTTTTGAGAATAAGAGAGTAGTGGGGGAAAAACTAAGAATAATAGAAAGTAAAATCCAAAATGGAACCTATGATGAGGCAACAAGGACTGAAGATAAGGAAACCCTTTGTGAGTTTTATAATATTTTAGCTTGTGAGGAGATGTATTAGAGGCAAAAATCAAGGGCATTATGGCTAAAGGAAGGGGACTCTAATTCAAAGTTTTTCCATGTTACCACATTGAGCAATAGAAGCAACAATAATATTAGAAATTTAACTAAGGTGGATGGATCCTCAACTCAAAACATTCAAGAGATCAGGGACGAGGCTGTTAATTTTTTAGTTCATTATTGGGTGAAGAACGAGACTGTAATGCCCAAGAAAAGGATTCTCTCCTTCAATTAATTATACAACTCATTTATGAAATGATTAACGAGTCTCTTACAGTAGTTTTTTAGACAAAGAGATCAAGGAGGCTTTGTTTAACATGGATCCTGACAAAGCTCCTGGGCCGGATGGGTTTTCATCGCGGTTTTTCCAAGTTTGTTGTGATATTGTTGGAGCAGAAGTTATTGCTGCAATCAAGGAGTTCCAAAGTTCAAATCATATTCCAAGGGGTTTCAATTCAACTTTCATTGCTTTGATCCCTAAAGGCCCCAACCCCAAGACTATGGCTGAATTTAGGCCGGTTAGCCTGTGTAATATATCCTATAAAATTTTGTCCAAAGTTTTATCCAACCGTTTGAAGAAAGTTCTACCGGTTATCATTGATCCAAGTCAAGGAAGTTCTGTACAAGGAAGATCAATCTTAGATTGAGTTATTACTATTCATGATGCTCTTCATACAGTCGCTCAGACCAAAAAAGTAGTCGTGGCTTTAAAGTTAGACACGAACAAAGCTTATGACATTATAAATTAATTCCTAGAGGCAGTTTTATTAAAATTTAGCTTCAACATGAAATGGGTCAAGTTAATAAGAGAGTGTATTTCTAAGCCTTGTTTTTCAATTTTGGTTAATGGGTCTACTACAGGTTTTTTTCAAAGAAAATGTGGTCTAAGACAAGGATATCCCATAAGTCCTATGCTTTTCATCATCGTAGCTGAGGCCTTGGGAAGAACCATTAAGGCAACAGTGGTAGCTAGACTCATATTAGGTATCAAGGCCACGTCGTTAACTACCCCGGTGACACATCAAATTTTTTTTGATGATACATTGCTACTGACTTTGGATTCTGTTGTTGAGGCAAGAAGGATTAAAAATATTCTCATAATGTATGAAGAAGCGGATGGACAAAAAGTGAATTTTGATAAGAGCAAACTTTATTTCATTAATACCCCCATTCCTATGCAAAACAACATAGCAAGGATCATGGAATGTCAGATTGCATCCCCCACCTCCTATTTAGGTCTTCCCTTATTTACAGGGAAACCTGAAGGATCAATGTGGAACATAGTTCTGGAGAGGATCCAAAAAAAGCTAGCAGGTTGGAAAGGACATCTGTTATCTCAAGCAGGAAAAGCAATTTTAACTATGGCTTCACTTCAAAGTATACCCGTTTACTTTCTATCAATGTTCAGAGCTCCCAGCAAGGTGTATCACAAAATTGATTAGCTTCAAAAAAAAAATGTCTGGTCAAGGACTGAGGATAAGAAAAGGATCCATTTAGTAGTTTAAAACAAGGTTTGCAAACCTAAAGCTGATGGGGGGTTAGGATTGAGGAGATTTTCTCATCTCAATACAGCTATGTTAGCCAAACAAGCGTGGCGGTTATTGACTAAGGTCGATAATGAATGGACTGCCATAGTTAGGAGGAAATACCTCCAAGGTGTGAACTTCCTTAATGACAACTTAGCAAGCAGGGGGTCTGCTTTTGGAAGGCAATCCTCACGAGCAGGGATCTTGTCAAGAAAGGTCTTAGATGGATTCTAGGAAATGGGAAAACAATAGAATTTTGGAAGGATCGGTGGGTGAGAGCTGAGGAGTTATCCCAGAATCCTCGTTTGGCTAGTATTCAAGAGTATATGGAGCAACATATTGGGAAGAAGGTTGCAAATTATATGTGGTAGGATATAAATATCAATAGGTGGAAACACATCGGAGTACATGGTTTTGAAGCAGAGTCTGAAGAGCTTTATAACATTTTAACTCAACAAATTATTCCCTCTTGAGAGGATGAAGATCACATTGTTTGGGCTGAGATTGAAAGTGGTGACTTCACAGTTAAGTTTGCCTATAATTTTCTTCTCAATGTGGAAGGTCAACAATTTCAACCGAGTTTGGTTTGGATCAAAGGATTGATTCCTAAAATATCCTTTTTTTCATGGCTGGTGATTCAAGGAAAAATCCTCACTATGGACAATATGTTATCCAAAGGTATGGTTATTTCTAACCATTGCTACATGTGCAGGGCAGGATGGGAGACTACCCAACACTTGTTTCTGGAGTGTCCGATAGTGGAGTCCATCCTGGATGAACTTTTCCAAGCCTTTAGGATCTTGTGGGTTAATCCTGCTCTTATATCCGAAGTGTTCCTGTTGGTCACGAATCTGCCACAGGAAAGGATTTTACATGTGCACCCTAGACCCGGCCAACATTGAAAGGCTGGAAGCAAGAAATGGCTCCCAGACCAATCTCCAGAGTGGGCTGGTTCCCTTTACTATTCTAAATTTCTGTTTAAAGATAAGGGTTGCTGGAAAGAAATTAAAAGTTGCAGAAAGAAATAGAAATATGACCGTAGCCGAAGTTATGGGATCGGGAGAACAACAACATAAAACTTACAGTGCAACAACAACAAGTAATAGAAGTTATTAACTTGATTCTCGCACAACCATATGCAGATAATCCCTCCAATATTACATTCCAGGAATTATACCCTTACAAGCAAGATTCAAATCCAACATACAGAATTCGAATATAACAACAACCAAGGAATATGAATTCTATTAGAAATGCAACAGACACAGAAAGGAAAGTCACCCAAACAGCTACTCGATGAATCAGAAGCCAATCTCTTTATTCCCGCAAATGACTTTCAGTTTCTAGCAGAAAACTCCCAACCTTTTCAAATGAGGTTTACATTGGTTTTTATAGAGGGTCGTCCTCTTTGCAGCATTAAATATTTGCCACCGACCTTCTTGAGATCTACAATTGTGCGATGGAAACTAGGAACACGATCCCCTTAATCGCAGCCTTGAAGAAGCACAAAATTGAATGCAATTAGACGTCAGCGGTCACCTTCATTAAATTCATTTTTTAACATGTGCATGAAACCGTTAGAACAATCCACGAATAGCAGCTTCGAACAAATAAAATCTTCAATTTTGGTGGCCTGGGCGCTTCTTCAATCTTGACCGCATTGGAAATCCGCAAAACATTAAATTCGGGCAAGCATTTAATCCTTGGAAATCGAAAAAACCTTCTCGGCCGTTCATACTGCGCTTGGGCGGGAAACTGTCGCAGGTCGCGAAAACGCGACGGGTCGCGAAATCGTGACATCTTGGTACGCCGTACACCTTTGGCTGTTGGAAACCGCAAAAATCCTCCCTGTCACGATATCACTGCATCTTCGGCTTCAATGTCTCCATCGCTAGCTTGTTCCGCGAAAACGGAACATGTAGCGATATCGCTACATATTTCGGGCACTCTGTACGGTCTTGCTGATAAACCGTGAAAATGCGACGTCCTTGCCCTTTGAAGGACCCTTTTCAAAAAATGTGCAGTGAATCGCTACCATCCTCACCTCTTAGACCTTTTGCAACAAACTACCGTGATTTCGAACGTCAGCGAATCGCTGCAACCTTCACTTTTTGTACTGCCTTCTCAACCAATGCCGCGCGATTTCGAGACATGCAGCGCATCGCTGCAACTTCATCACTTGAGCCTTTGAAGCCAATCACCGCATGATTTTGAGACATGCAGCGCATCGCTGCAACTTTTACCTTAGACCTTGTGAAGCCACGAAAATAGAACACGTCACGAAATCGCGACGGTTTCTGGACTTAGTCTTTTGCTCCTTTTTGATCAAAACCGCATCAAAGTCAGTAGAAAAGTTAGGTAAGCAACAACTTAAGCATTAAACTTCAACAAATGAGAATCAATGTGGCAAAAATGCCAACATTCTTGGCGGCTCGCGGGGTATACAGCTCGCTGTATGCAAGAATCCAGGCCTGAATCCATTGGGCACAGAGTCATAAAACTTAGAACAGAAAGCTGGCTGCTGTGATACATCTCAAGGGACTTGCTGCAATAACTTCTGCCGAAAAGCTGAAACCGAAAGAACTTGCATATAACGGAGAATGAAATGGAACAAATGGAATGAGATAATGGAGTGAGCTCCTGCGATTGCGCAAGCGGTGAATGCAAGTGAATGAACTTATGGAATGGGAATGGAAATATGTAGACTATGGAATGGAAATGAAGACTGTAAATGAATGCGTAAAATGATGAAACTTAGAAGAAAGGGAGAAGAAGGAACGAGAACAATGAGAATGGGGAAAAGAAACAACAGCCGTGGCTTTGTTTTTTGTTAACTGCAGAAGAAAAAGAAGAAGAAGGAGGAAGATGAAGAAAGGAAGGAAAGAAAAAGGGAAGGGAAAGGAAGAATTTGCTAGAAAGCCACCAACTGCTGGGAAAGGAGAAAATCACAGAAAAACAAAAGGCACCTACAGTTCGCAAGCAACAAGAACTAAGGTGACAAAATAAAAGCAAAACATGTATATATATATTTGGGTGTTTTGTTTTTTTTTCTTTTTTTTTATATTACTACTATATACAAACTCATACTGGACTCATCAATTCATGAAGTATAGGCCTTCAAATGAAAGCCATTTACTGAAATTGGAAGTGGGTTGCCCTCCAAGTCTTCGAGGTAGAACGAATTTGCTGCACCTGTGCTGGTAATGCGGAAGGGACCCTCCCATAAAGCATCAAACTTCTTGTGATTCCCAGGCTTAGCTTTATTTTCATTCCATTTCAACACCAAATCTCCTGTTTTGAATGGACGATCTGCAGAATGTTTATGAAACCACTTTGACATACCCTGTGTGTGTTTGAAAAACTCTTCATATGCCTCTGAACGCTGTTCTTCTAACTGCAACAATTGAGCTATCCGCATATCCAAGGAACTTGTGTCTGTCTCATTGTCCTGAAAAGCCTGCAATTGTTGCAATACTGGCAACTCAAGATGAACAGGCAACCTTGCTTCTTTCCCATAAACTAGGGCATAGGGTGAGGTCTTGATGGACTTCTTAACTGAAATCCTATCTGCCCATAAAGCTTGATTCAATAAAAGGTGCCATGATCTCTTGTTTTCTCCCAAAGACCTCTTCAAAATCCTGAGCAAATTTTTATTTGTTGACTCCGCCAAGCCATTTCCCTGTGGATAATAATTAGAAGATGTTTTTAGGAAAATGCCATACTTGTTAGCAAACTCAGCTAGTTCAGCTCCAATAAATGGGGTCCCATTATCTGTAATAATGGCATCAGGAATGCCAAAGCGAGTAATCAAGCCTTCAACAAAAGAAATCACCACAGTTTGGTTTGCCACCTTTGTTGGGATAGCTTCAGACCACCTCGTGAAATAGTCTGTAGCTGTTAAAATGTACCTATGACCAGCTGAGGAATTAGGATCAATAATTCCAATAAAATCCAACCCCCACTGCTGAAAGGGTGCTTCAACCTGAATTGGATGCAAAGGCAGTGCTGCATTCCTTACTCTTCCTGTGTATCTCTGACATTTGTCACAGGCTTGTGCAATCTTGAAAGCGTCTACAAACAGGGTCGGCCAATAATAACCAGCTCGGATTATCTTCAAAGCCATCGGTCTTCCTGCAAAGTGTCCTCCTGATAGACCAGAATGAAATTCTTCCAGGAGCCTAGCCTTATCTGCTTCTTTTACACATCTTAGAAGAACACCATCAATATTCTTAAAAAACAAACCTTCTGGTAACAGGACATACCGAAGAGCTTGCAACCGAAATCTCCTCCTCTGTGAAGCATTCAACTGTGAAGGACATCTACCAGTTGTGAAGTAATCAATGAGGTCTTCTGTCCAATCCTTTTCCTGAATTAAGAAATTCATCAAATTGTCATCACTGGCAAGATTTTCTGTTTGATGTTCATCTATACCAGAGGCTACCATCTTTGCCAAATGCTGGCATAAAGCCTTACCACGCACCAGCTTAGTTGGATGAATTTCAACATCAAATTCTTGGATCTTGGTGACCCAACCAGCACGTTTATCACCCAACTCTCCTTGAAGAATAAAATTTCTTACATCAGGATGAATCACGTAAACAATTGTTCTGCTTTGAGATATAAAATGCTTGAATTTCTTAAGAGATTTCATAACTGCATACACCTATTTTTCAATGAAGTTATACTTTGCCTCATGAGGTAGAATGACCTGACTCAGGAAAGCAATGGGCCTTTCATTCCCATCGTCTCCTTTCTGTGTAAGAACCGCGACATAACTTTCTTCTTCTCCAACTGCATACAAAATAAAATCCTTTGAGTAATCAGGATTAATCAGGACAGGGGCCTGCGTTATTCTTTCCTTAATCTCTTGGAATGCTTCTTTCCTTCGAGCAGTCCAGTGGAAATTTGCATCCTTTTTCAACAATTCAGTCATAGGTTTTACAACCTGGGCAAAATCAGAAATAAATTTCCTAATGAAATTGATCTGTCCAAAGAAAGACTGCAGTTCTTTTTTGTTTGCAGGGAGTGACAACTTCTTTAATGCTTCAACTCGGGCTGGATCTATTGCTAACCCATCCTCTGAAATCACATGCCCCAGAAGATTACCTTCTTTTATTGCAAACATTGACTTCTTTGGATTAATGGAAATCCCAAATTCCTTGCACTTTTCAAAAATCTGTCTTAGGTGAGAACAGTGATCCTCCCGTCTATGTGAAAATACTGTCATGTCATCAAGATATATCACAATGATCTTGTTCAACAATTCCTTGAATGCAATGTCCATGGCTCTTTGAAAGGTAGCTCCAACATTTGATAGTCCGAAAGGCATTCGCTGATAAGCAAAAGTGCCCCACTTTGTTGTAAATGTTGTCTTGTACTGATCCTCATCTTTCACCCAAATCTGGTTATATCCAGAGAATCCATCCAACAGAGAAAAACGTTGAGCTCCAGCAACAGCATGCAGTATTTGATCTATACGTGGCAAAGGATAATGATCCTTCAATGATGCACGGTTCAGGTTTCGGAAGTCTACACACAATCGTATGTCTCCATTCTTCTTTCGAACCGGGACCAGATTGGCAACCCAAGTGGAATGCTTAACTGGATAAATAATTTTGGCTTGCAGCATTTTTACAAGCTCAGCCCTCATCAACATCTCAATCTTTGGATTTACAGGTCGTTGTTTTTGCCGAAAAGGTCTAACTCCTTCCTCCAATTCAATTGTATGCTGCACAATCTGTTTATTGTATCCCTTCAAGTCTTCATAGCTCCAAGCTACAATATCAGAAAACTCCTCACATAGGTGCTTGATCTCCTGCAGTTCATCTGGCGTAGAGTCAGTTCCAACCTTAATAGCTTTATTAGGCTCTAACTCTAACTCCATGTACTCCTTTTTATCAATCTCTATCCGATGTTTTTTGGATCTATCGTGCTGATCAAATAAACTTTCCAGAGTTATAAGACCCTTCGGAATGTGATTGTTTCGTAACTGAATGAGACCTTCAGCTTCTTCATGCTCCAAAGTTCTCCCTTCAACAGTAGCAGCTTCATGGATCAGGAAGTTGACAATCTGCTCATCATCTTCGAAGACTTGCCAGAAAGTTTCTTTGTCTGGCACACTGGGCCTGTATACCATCCTTACTGTCTTGGGTTTCTTCATTACTTGTTCAACAGGGGAAAAATTGGCTCCAAGAGATGCTAAAAGGTCCCGCATGTTTATTCATCTCTCGGGAAACAACTTGAATATTTAGAGCTGTAAAAAACTCAAAGAGGTCCCACACCTGATTGCGATATGCTTTAAGGTAATGCTGCTTAGCAATGCACCTATTTGTGATCTGGTTTACAACAAGCTCAGAATCACCAAAAATCTTGAGCTGTTCGATTCCTAACTTTCTTGCTTTCTTTAAACCCAAACATAATGCTTCATATTCGGCAGCATTGTTAGTACAACTCCATGTAAGACGGTATGAATATGTTCTTTGGATACCAGAAGGAGAAATCAAAACAATACCTGCTCTGGCACCGTTCTTGCATCTAGCCCCATCGAAATATAGCTGCCATAGTTGATCTGTAATAGCATTCTGATCAGCCTGGTTAGAAAATTCCTGCTTTGTATCACTCTCAGGCTTTTGGATGGCATAACAGCCGATTTCAGTCTCCAACATGGCATTAAAATTAAGCATAGAAAACTGATCATCCAACTGAAGATTATCTAAAACTTCTCTCATCAAAACAGAATCCTCGGATTCTTCAGTAAGCATGTGGACAGACTGCATGTCTTTTTCTGCTTCTTCCAACTTCTCGATATGAAAAGGGGAAGGTTTTTCATTCTGAATCCTGAGACGCCTACCCTTGAAAGGAATTTCTAAGTGGGAATAATCTAGTGCCAGATAACCCCCCAACTTTGCGGTAAATTCCCTGGATAAACACATACTAAAGTAGGGTTCTAGATCTACCACAACAATTTCTTGGATAACAGTAATTTGGGGCATAGTATGCAGAACAATTGGAACATCCTTGATCACACCTACTATTTTTACAGGAGTACCATCCAATTGCAGAACTCCAGGACTACTCCGTGTATATTCCATTCCCATTGCTTCACAAACTCCCTTGGGCATGACAGTTGTAGCAGCTCCAGAGTCAATCATGCAGTTATGCACAATCCAACCTTCTATTTGCAATGATAAATAAAATGGAGGTGGTCTATTTTTCCCAGTAGCAGAGGTGGTTAAGGTTTGAGCATACACTGTCTGGGTAGAACCTTTTTCATTATCCTTTACAGATTTTAATGATTCCTGCAATAAATCTACCTGGCCTGGCAACTGTAATGCATCATAGAGACTTACCTTAGCAGGGGTCTTTTTTAGTTCTTCAACTATGTTGTATGCCACCGCAGCAGAGTCCTTCTTTTCAGCAGGTTGTTCAAATCTGGTTCGATACTGCTGTGTGGCTTCCACCCTTAGCCTCTTTGTCAGTGAGGGATACTTCAACTTTTCTCGAGCTTGCTCCTCTGCTTCTGATCTTGCTGGTGCAGCTGCAGCTTTTCCTTGAACTCTGTGAGAAACAGGATCCTTTGGCAAAATAGGCACATCAGAATTTGGAACAGGCACAGGAGCTTTCACTGGCCTCTTCACCTCAGCCGGCACTCTTAACGGCTCTAAGTCAGCAGGATCAACATTCACAGGCTTCTTTCCAGTCCTTGTTAGAACTGAAACTTGATCTTCCACTGGAGACATCAAACTATGACCAGCTTCAAAAATCATATTAACTTGTCCACCCGAAGAACTAGCAGCCAATGTCTGCACATAATTCAGATGGACCATACAAGTATCCTCTCCATGAGGGTCATTACAGGTCGAGCACCAATACATTCTGTCTGCAAGGGCTGGATCTTCATTTACCAAAGCAGTTAAGCTTTTTTCAGGTGCTTTACTAGTTGAGGCAGCTTGGTCTCTAGTAATTGCAGGAGGTTGAAATCTCCTTGGCTGGAAATCTCTCTCAGCTTGCTTCCTCTCAATAAGGGTGATTTTGTTACCCATGGCCCTAATTGCCGAATTGGTGGACTTTACCTCTTGCAATAATGTTGTATATGGATCAGGGTTCACAGGTGCAGGAGGTGCTGGCAATGGTAAAGGAGCTGGTGGTGCAGGAAAAGCTGGAAATGAAGTGGAAATGGGAGATGGCTGAGTGTTGGGTGCAGGAAGCGGCAGAGGAGCTAAAGTAGGCAACTGAGGAGCTGGGACAGGTGCAATTTGAGGTGCTTTAGAGCTCCATGATGGGGTGGGATACATAGATGGCATGGGCTGTGGAACTGAGCCAGAATATAAATACTGAGGCAAATCTGGTATAATAGGCATAGTTACCTTTGGTGAAAGTCTCCCTATAGCAATCAGATCAGCTTCTGCTTTTATTGCTTGTTCAAACAATTCCGAAAATGTTGTCACATTGGACTGCCGAACAGCCCAACCGATATCTATGTTGAACGCTCTGAGGTAGTAAAGTGCAGCCAATTCATCAGCAGGCCGAAGACCATCAGGAATTCTGTGCCAGGTTCTGGTAAATCGGACGTTGAAATCAGCTATCTCTTCTTGCGGGTGTCTCTGGATTATAGTAAACTGATTCAACAGTGAAAAGGGGTCAGCCTGTTCATGAAAATTTTTAACTAGCAGATCTCCTAGCTGATCCCACGATGTTACAGTGCCTGGTGGCAGGGTTCGGTACCAAAACAACAATTTACCTCTCAAAGAGCATACCAACAACTTCACCATTACATCTTCATCAGCAATATCATGGATGGCCGCTAGAGAAGCTACATCATTTATGTGTTCATATGCAGTTTTACCCGTACCATCATAAGTTGGCAAAGCCTTCAGTAGCCTGAGGGACTGGATTCTGAGCCTGCAAGTTCAAGGCTCCAGAGCTGTTCCATGCCAAGAATTTCCTGGGTGGGGGTGGAGGATATTGTGCCATTGGAACTATTGGATATGGTTGGGAAGATGAAACACTAGTAACAATACCAGAGATTTGTGTAGCAGACGATGGAAGGGATGGAGAAACTAACCTAGAATGCTCACCACTTCTTGAACTGTCAAGCTCAAAAAACTCGACAAGATCTCCAAATTTCTTAGACTATGATCTCGTGATCATGAAGTACAGCTTTCACTGCATCCACGTTCAGAGATTCCTGAGTACAGCAGAGTCACCAAATGTTCTAATTTTATAGTATGAAGGCGAACATTAAACCTTCAACACCATGGGATCTTTTAGAACAGAAGAAATCTGTCCCACCGGGCGTGCCAAAAACTGTTGGTCACGAATCTGCCATAGGAAAGGATTTTACATGTGCACCCTAGACCCGACCAACATTGAAAGGCTAGAAGCAAGAAATGGCTCCCAGACCAATCTCCAGAGTGGGCTGGTTCCCTTTACTATTCTAAATTTTTGTTTAAAGATAAGGGTTGCTGGAAAGAAATTAAAAGTTGCAGAAAGAAATAGAAATATGACCGTAGCCAAAGTTATGGGATCGGGAGAACAACAACATAAAACTTACAGTGCAACAATAGCAAGTAATAGAAGTTATTAACTTGATTCTCGCACAACCATATGCAGATAATCCCTCCAATATTACATTCCAGGAATTATACCCTTACAAGCAAGATTCAAATCCAACATACAGAATTCGAATATAACAGCAACCAAGGAATATGAATTCTATTAGAAATGCAATAGACACAGAAAGGAAAGTCACCCAAACAGCTACTCGATGAATCAGAAGCCAATCTCTTTATTCCCGCAAATGACTTTCAGTTTCTAGCAGAAAAACTCCCAACCTTTTCAAATGAGGTTTACATTGGTTTTTATAGAGGGTCGTCCTCTTTGCAGCATTAAATATTTGCCACCGACCTTCTTGAGATCTACAATTGTGCGATGGAAACTAGGAACACGATCCCCTTAATCGCAGCCTTGAAGAAGCACAAAATTGAATGCAATTAGACGTCAGCGGTCACCTTCATTAAATTCATTTTTTAACATGTGCATGAAACCGTTAGAACAATCCACGAATAGCAGCTTCGAACAAATAAAATCTTCAATTTTGGTGGCCTGGGCGCTTCTTCAATCTTGACCGCATTGGAAATCCGCAAAACATTAAATTCGGGCAAGCATTTAATCCTCGGAAATCGAAAAAACCTTCTCGGCCGTTCATACTGCGCTTGGGCGGGAAACTGTCGCAGGTCGCGAAAACGCGACGGGTCACGAAATCGCGACATCTTGGTATACCGTACACCTTTGGCTGTTGGAAACCGCAAAAATCCTCCCTGTCGCGATATCGCTGCATCTTCGGCTTCAATGTCTCCATCGCTAGCTTGTTCCGCGAAAATGGAACATGTAGCGATATCGCTACATATTTCGGGCACTCTGTACGGTCTTGCTGATAAACCGTGAAAATGCGACGTCTTTGCCCTTTGAAGGACCCTTTTCAAAAAACGTGCAGCGAATCGCTACCATCCTCACCTCTTAGACCTTTTGCAACAAACTACCGCGATTTCGGAACGTCAGCGAATCGCTGCAACCTTCACTTTTTGTACTGCCTTCTCAACCAACGCCGCGCGATTTCGAGACATGCAGCGCATCGCTGCAACTTCATCACTTGAGCCTTTGAAGCCAATCGCCGTGCGATTTCGAGACATGCAGCGCATCGCTGCAACTTTTACCTTAGACCTTTTGAAGCCGCGAAAATAGAACACATCGCGATATCGCGACGGTTCTTCCCAACCTGCATGCATTGACCGCGTTGACCGCGATTTCGCGACACGTCGCAAAATCGCGACGGTTTTTGGACTTAGTCTTTTTGCTCCTTTTTGATCAAAACCGCATCAAAGTCAGTAGAAAAGTTAGGTAAGCAACAACTTAAGCATTAAACTTCAACAAATGAGAATCAATGTGGCAAAAATGCCAACAGTTCCATCAATGGCCTCAACCCTTTGTTAGCCTAAAACTTAAGTACCTATGGAAAATCTGTTGGCATCATTTTCTTTGGAATATTTGGCTAGAAATGAACCATAGAGCCTTTAAGGATACCATTCACAACCCAAAAACCATCCTCAACAGGATTATTGTCTTTGCAAAAGAAAACCTTAGCACCTTAGTGGATGAGAACCACTCAATTCCTCCCCAAGAAAAATAATTATCTTGGGCCTTAGGTATTGAGGACAAACCTTCCATTCCTTTTCCCAATCCTAGAAATGGGATTTCTTGGGAGCCACCCCCCAGGGTTGGTTTAAACTAAATTTTGATGGTGCAGCCAAGGAGAACTCGGGAAGAGCTGGAGCTAGAGGAATAATCAGGGATCATCAAGGAAATCTGGTCAAGGCCTTCGTTGAACCATTGGGAATTAGAACTAATAACGAAGCAGAAGCTAGAGCCCTTTGGATAGGGTTTCAAGTAGCCCAACAACTCAAGGTAACTTGATGATTGAAGGTGATTCGATGAACATCATCAACCTGTTAACCAATGGCAAAAAACCTCCATGGAGAATCGAGGGAGTCATCCATGAAGTGAGGATCATTTTTGCGGTAAGACAGAACATGAGGGCTCATCACGTGTACCGTGAGGCCAACAGGTTAGCTGACAAATTAGCCAACATAGGTGTTGATGTTGGTATTTTAGTGACATGGACACAAGGTGTGCCACGTGAAGTGGAAAACATTATTAGTCATGAAAAGAAACCTACCCGTTAAGGAGAAATATGAATAGGTGTCCTTTCCCCATGAAGCTGGTTAATAACTATGGGGTTTCCCTCTAAATCATACCAAATTGGAAATGAAGGTAACAGGGTGTAAGCCTTGGAGGATTCCAATAGAGAATAGGAAATGGGCAAGCAACAGGTTTCACAAGTGCAAAGTTCCAAACTTCAATTTCTTGTCAATGTAAGTAATGTTTACAGTTATGTTTAGGTATGGGTGTGCCTTGTTAGTAAGGTGTTGTAGGGGATTCAACACAAGTTCTAGTAATAAAGTTTCAAGGATGACTAGGATCTACAATCTCAATAGAAGGCTAGATATTGTAATAGGTTTTGGGTTAACCTACAAAACCCGGTAATTAATGAAGACTTTTATTTACCAAAAAAAAATTAAAATATGAATAGAACAAGGAATTGACAAACTCTTGCTAAGGATTTTAGAAAATTCAATATTGATGGAGGTTGCAGGAGGAAGGATTATGCATAAGGGGTCGGCCCCAAAATATATTTATAAAAATTTGGGGCAATGTTGAAAATTTAAACTTAAAATGGTCAAATTATTATAAAATTGGGGCGAATCGACCAAAAAAAAATTTGCACCCAAATTTTTTGGCTAATGGACCCTGGTCAAGGGTCCCAAATATTAGCCAATTCTAATTTTTTTTTTGAATTTACATGGTGGAATTGGTAGCCGCCACGAATCTAGGTAGGCTGTCTAGATTTTTATGGCCGCCACAGTATTCTGCACTATCTGCCCTAGAAGCCGCCACATAGATCTTCGCGCAGTCCGTCGCTATAACCACCATGTCACAATCATTTTAAACATTTTACGCCACTGAAAGCACCAGGAAAGGGAAAATTGTTCAGTCTAGCGAGGCACGAGATTTGAACCTTGGACCTCCGCCCCCCTTATGAGGTTTGGATGAACCAATTCTCACCAATTCCAAATTTTGAAAATCCTAATTTTAGTCAATTTTACGAAAATAGCCACTATGCATAACCTTGGTAGGAGGAACCCTGAAAAAGCCAATATGGGTGGAATTGGTAAACTTTTAGATGGTTACTTGATTTTTACTTTTGCTGAGAATTTGGGTATTCTTTCCAATAAACTTGCTTAGGGGTATGGTATGCTTAAAGGCCTTTGAGAGACTTCTAAGGTTGGATGGCAAAAGGTGCTAGTTGAATATGACTCCCAAATCATGATTAATCTATTGAAAAATCCTAAGAATCGTAAGTTTGATTAGAGAATAAAAATAATTGTTGTGAAGATTCAATTAATCCATATGGGATTTTTGAAATTTGAATACAGACATGTTGTTAGAGAATAGAACAATATTGTTGATGCTTTAGTTAATTAGGCATTGGAAAAATGTGATCTTACTTGCTACGATCGCCCTCCTAGATGGTCATATTTACAAATTAGGGATGCTCTTTTATCTATCCTTTCTCTAATTGGCTCCAATACTAGAGGTACCTAGTTCCTTTTTTTTTTTTGTATTATCTTCTCTTTGGTTTAGTCATGGTATTTCAGTTCCCCAACTCAGAAAGATCATTCTTATGTTTCCTTTCCTAAATCTTGGCTAAAATGCTTGTTGATCTAGAAATACCATAGATGTAATATTTTTTTTTTCAATTTAATTTTTTGTTGTATTGTGGTTTTGTGTTTGTTCTATTGTTTTTTGTTGTGTTTTTTTTTTGTGTTTTTGTTGTTTTTTGTGTTTTGTATTTTTTTGTGTTTTTGTATTGTTTTGTTGTTTTTGTGGCTTTTTGGTGTATTTTTTGTGTTTTTGTGTTGTTGTGTGTAGTTTTTTGTTGCTTTTATGTTTTTTTGGTTGTTTTTGTGTGTTTGTGTTTGTTGGTGTTTTTGTGGTTGTTTGTGTTGCTTGAATTTTTTTGTTTTAGGCATGCTCTTTGAGTGTGTGAAGGGGGTAGTCTAGGTGTGAGCCCTAGGTAATTTTAGAAGAATAGATATCCTTACCTCCTTGGATCTTACCCAAAAGTGGTACCCTAAAAGGGGTGTTTTCGAAAAACAATAATAATAAGAATAATAATTTATAGCAATGCCAAAAAGGCAACAAGCAACTAGAATGACCTAGATTGCTATTTAATGTAGTGATCACAATCATGAAAGGAAGAGATACCACAAAAATACCTAAAAATATGTCAAATTGAAGAATTTATGGGACTAATGCTTACAAAAAGATAGTCAAAGTAGTCAAAGAGAAAAACAAGATACCGAAGTCAACAAGTAAGCAAAGGAAATTACAAAGATTGTATAAATGGGTTAGAAGAGCTATGCATAAAAGTATTTGACATGCGTGAAACTGTTAGATTTATCCAACTCAACTACATTCATTGTTTGTAATTTTATTTCCTTAGACCCAAACAACCTTTTTATAATATATGGACCAATCCATTTCCATATCAACTTGCCCTTGTGCTTCTTATATACATTATCAAACTTCATGACAAGATCCTCAAATTTGAAATCATTATGATGGATTTTATTATTATGTTGCTTATAAATACAACTCTTTGAGGCTCTGTTATGATTAAGAGCACATAGATATATTTCATTAAAAGTTCTATATTTAGCAATATGGGCTTCCCGAAACTCTTTATGGTACACGTCGTGACTCAAAAAAATATTCAAATAAATATGCAAAGAAGGCAATTCAATGCCAAGCAAAAAATAGCTTTATTATCATAGATCAAACAACAAGGGGTTGCTCCTATGGGTATTAAAATGCTAGTTTTTCATGCCCAAAATGTGGGACATAAATTTAAGTACCATTTTTTTATTCTTATCTTATTTAGGATGTTTATAAAAATTTATTCATAGATTTAGTTTAACCATTCTCTTGTGGCTGGTAGGAGTGACAAATTGATGTTGAATCCTTAAAAAATAAGTTAACTCTTGCATTTTTTTATTTTTGAAAAGGAGTACACTTATCTAAAATAAAAGTAGATATGCCACTAAATTGACACGCAATCTAACTAAAGATAAATATTGACATGGTGGGCATTGTCGGATTTGTCAATAGAATAACTTCCATTCTTTTGGTAAAATATTCCATGATTGTGATAGTGAACTTGTGACTATCTAAGAACACATGAGGAATCGATCCTATAAGGTCTAGGTCCCAAGTGGACAAAAAAAAAGAATACTCAACAGGATGGAAAACCTGAGCATGGGAAAGAATTTCATATTTGTGGAACTAATATTTATCATAGGATTTGACATATTTTTGGCATTAGTTTCTATTTTTGGCCACAAATATCCAATTCTTAATATTTTAAGTTTTATGGAATGACCACTAAAGTGTCTACCATAATTATCACTATGGATATCAAATATAGATTTGGTCACCTCAACTTCTATAAGACATCATAAGAGAACACCATCATGCTTATAGTAGTACAATTACCTACCAAGAACAACATATAAAAATTCTCTCTTATAGATGCGAGTCCATTTTTAGTGGTAGTTGATAGATAGGATTTATTTTTAAGGAACTTTAAAATGTTTCCTATTGGAGAAAAATTTGACACAAACTTTGAAACCCCCAATTTTAAATTTTTGGTTTCAATTAAAATGCTTAATAATGTTGGTCACTTATTTAGTTGGTGTGAGTAATTTGATTTTTCCATGGTATAATGAGATGAGTTTAACCTTGGTTGTTAATATTGTGTCCCCCTTTTTAATAATTATCAATAGGAGGTATGGCAAGATTTTATCAATCATATTTGTAATAAATCCTAACTCCAAACTTCCTAAAAATAAAGTCACCCTTGGGCCTAAATCAAATGATAGACCTTTAAGTCCTAAGGTATTCAAAAGTAATGAAGAAATTTAATTAAATATTGTGGTCTAAAGCCCAAAAAAATTAAAGTCTGAAACAAATATATTAATTAAAATATTAAGGGCATGCACCCCATATAGTTAAAAATTGAGCACCTTAGATAAAATCCAAAGGCCGTGCTCGAATATGGTTTAATCGGATGACAATGCTTTGATAAGTCGATTAAAGGTTAAGTCAAACAAGTCAAAAATCTAAATGATTATAACCTAAGATCAAAAGCCATTAAAGCTTAATAAAATTAAATTCGTGCAACTTTACCAATCTGGACGGATGCACTTGAGTTAAGCCTGATCCAACGGGTGTGCATTATTCAAAAATTCAAAACATTAATGAGTCAACAAAGTCAAAATTTTGATTAAATATTGGACTAGTCTGCCAGATCGGATGATAATGCTTAAATAAACTAAAATATCAACAGTTGTGCTTGATTTAATTAAACTACACATTAAAATACTATGGTAAAAAAGTATTAAGGGTATGCGCCCCCTTTGAAATAACCATCGAGCTAATTAGACAGATCGGACGACAACGCTCGATCTAGATCCAATCCAATGGTGGCGCACCCATAGGAGTTGCATCGAAAAGGTATAAGTCCCCATAAGATTAATTAAATATTTTAAACAAGATTAATGAGGGTCTAACACATTGGCTAATCATCCCCCTTTCAGCTTAATTCAAGGTTAAAATCATACCCCCTTTGGTAACTAACCCTGCAGGTTGAGGAAAATCAATGGTCATGCCGACATCAATCGAGATCCGACGGTCGCGCTAAATTGAAATCCAAATGAGTAAATGGTGATTTATCAGGAAATACGAAGGTAAAGCCAAAAAAAATAAATTATGCATTAGTAAGGGTATAACACATTGCTAATTACCCCATTTTAACTTAAGCAAATATTAATAAAATGTAATAATATGCCCCTTTTGGTTATCAAGTATGTAGCTTGCGGGAGATCTAACGGAAGTGCTTGGACATACCATGACGTGAATATCTAATGGTAGCACTTATTTGAGATTAAAGGAATCTAACAGTAGTGGGAAAGTCAAAGTTAAAAACAAGCATGGCTAAAATAACAGGAATCTTCTGACGAATTTAACGGATGCGCTCCATCTCAAAGTGATCCAATGATGACATGCACTTCAAAGGTAAATCAAATAGTAAGCTTAAATCGATGCTTGATTAATTAAATTTTAAACAAGGGCTTTAAACATGTTATTAATCACCACCCTTATTGGTCAATATTAAAAGGTTCAAAGCATGTTTTCTTTCGGTTAACTAACCCGCAAGTAATAAAAAAATCAAAGGTTGGCCATGATTTGATTATCACTCCATGACTAATATTCAATATAGAGTTAAGTCCCAAACTAAAATTTAAATAAAAGGATTTTAATATGAGGTGAACCTTGAGCTAACATTTTGATATTGGTTAAACTATAAAATATTGATATATTCTCTATACTGTGCGTGATCATTACTGGCACGTACCTTCATTATTTTAGGACTAACATTTTTTAGGTTTGAAAGTATCAAGCTAGGATGCCCAATGCAAACCTGCATCCCAAAAGGAAAACGAGTTGTACACTATAGATATTAAGGGATACGGTTGATCCTTTATACAGATCCAATGACAATGGATTGATCCAGGCCATACATAGGGATCAAAGAAAGAGGGCAAAATCATGTTCCAAGAAGAAAATTTGATAGTCTGGATTCCCCCCAAAAAAAGGTGACCATTCTCCAAAATTCCTGAAATCAATACCGACGTAGAAATCAAGGGAGTGACTAATTCATAGCAAGGTACACCGACAGATTATATGAAGATCAAACATCCAAGACGAAGTCAAAAGAGTACACATAAACACCATGAATCCAAAAGGATACTCAACTAAGGAAAGATTCGAGCAATCAGGTTAAAATCTAATGGATAGTACCTTGATAAGGATAAAGCAGACTAACCAAAAGATAAATCCTGATGCTCAAGCATGCGACCAGATCCTGTATATCTCTGGAGAATAATAATGTACCACAAAATAAGACTACGAGGCATAGTTGGAGCTTATAAATAGAGATAGTAAAGAAGAGCTAAAGGCATCAGTAAATGAAATGATGGAGTACAAAGAATATAAAAATATTTCGATTTCTATTTTGCAAATACTTAATATGAATAAATCTCGTGAAGGATAAAATATGGTTTCAACTTGTAGAAAGTCATTCAATCCACGCTTCAACGGAATATAGTTATAATGGGAATACTTTGACGGAGTATAGTTATGGAAGCAACTTATAGATATTTCCAGATCTTGTTTTCCATTCCCATATTTCTCCTACTTATCGTTGCCTCCCTCTTTTTAGGACTTCTTCCTTAACCACCTTGACCTTTTTTCCAACATTGCACCACCTCACCACCTTTCATTGTGTGAAACCACCCCCTTTCCTATTTTCTCCTTTCACTCTATCACATGATCAGTGCAATTCCATCCATTTGCCACTGGCACATCACCCCTTGTCTTCACCATCACATCGATTCCCCCTCCGTACCTCATCTAAAATTCGTAATAGCAGCCTAGCCAATCCTCAACAACATATCATGGTGACCAGGACAAGCAAAAAAAAAAGAAAAAATATAATGATGAATCCTTAGTTTCTAGGGCCAACAAAGAGAACAAAGTAGTCAAATTAATCAGTGAAATATCTCCCTTCAGTCCAAAAATAAACCATGATAGTCAGTTCAGAGCTGCACCAACTGGATAGCATACAAAATAGGTTCAATCAGATGCTAACAAGTGTAAGGTCATAAATAAAATAGAAATAACAAAATCAAGAACTAGCAGCTATAAAAGGAAGTAGACAAGTTTAAATTCTGCATCAAGCAATTAGAGAATAGCATTTTTACTAAGAGGTATACTTGAGTGCCCTATTAGTTGTGTTGTATCCCCTTCTGTGTCCATTTTTCTCTCTCATTTCTTATTCTTCCCTTTGCTATACAGGATTTTAATAGGAAAGTGCTCAAGAAGCTGAGATTAATCCTATTGAGCCTAAGATTCAGAGACTCTAATGTTACCATATTGGAACAAGGAGAGTAGGAGAGACCTGTTACATTATTTGAACAAGATATTTTCATTGTATTGATATTTTTCTTTGAGAAAAATAGAGTTAAAAGGCATTCTACCCACTCTGCATGTAAAATTTTATGAAATCAATACAATTTTGAGTCTCATTTTTATTATATCTTTGTCTTAGTACTATGTGTCATTGTATAATGGATTACATTATTTGAATGCATTATATAGATTTCTTTCGTTGGTTAAATTTTGGTTTTATTACGATCTTCAAATAAATCTATGAGCACCAATTTCCTTTTCCCATTCTCTCTATTCATGATTAAAATTGTTGTTAAATTGTTATAACAACCCAATAAATCTAGGTACCGGTCTACATAAGGTATAACAATTGGTTAATTTCTTGTTTGGTCATTTTAATATGTATAGTGTTATATTAATTTGGAGCACATAATCAATGATTTATCACATAATTACCATTGGGGTTTCCTTACCCATTATGTAGTTTTCTTTTAGCAATATTTGTGTTTATCATAACGAAGAGGCGGATTGACCAGAGCCTGTAATAGCTCGTTGGTTTCAAACAAATTTTTACAGCATGACAATCAAATCCTATGGATGCAAGAATCGGTTCCAACAATTTCTTGGCACCATTTCCGAGGAGAATTTTTACATTCTAAGCCTAGATTTTACAACATTATTTTTAATCAATGGGTGGCTAGTTAGAATAAAGAACTTTCATTTTAAATTTTTACATTTTCTACGTTCTTTATTTTACCCGTGTTTTTCAAATTTTTATTTTCTTTACATTTCTTGATCTTCTTGAAAATTTTGGTTTCTTGATTTTCTTGAATTATCCCAAGAATCGACTCTTGTGAGGATGAGTGATAATATCAAGTATTCTTGATAAAGTATATGATGTTCTTTCTGCACCCTAGTGTTGGTGACTCTGCTGGACGAACCTAGAAGGAAAAAATAAAAAAGGAGAGAACAGAACATGCTGGCAAACACCAGGAGAAGTGGTAAGGAGCTATTCCCAGAACTCAAGAATCCAGAGGTATTTATACACAATTAGAAAACTCCACTTTTCAAGAGTATTGCTTATAATAGTAGATCAAATTCTAGCAATAAAAAGTACATAAAGAAAAATCAAAATACTATTACAACTGGTATAACTGTAGATGAACATTTAAATTCTGTTATAGAAGATATATGTGATTATTCTTATAATAGTAATACTGAGGTAAATAATCCATTAGATCATATTCATATTACTCAACCTCATATTCTTGTAAGTGTTACTACTGTAAATTTGAATCCTACAGTAAAAATGGCCCAGGTTAATGTTCATTTATGGAGGGCTAACAGATATAGACCTTTTGTATTACCCGTCAATTTAAATATCTTACCTAGTAAAGCTCACAAATACCTCCCTAAATTTTTAGTAAATAGTGTAGTGACTGGAGAAGATCATATCAAAAGTTTCTTATATGTAATGGATAGTTTGGAAGTTGAAAATGAAGATGTAGTATTGAGACTATTTTTACAGACTTTAGAAAAAGTTTCTAGAGAGTGGTTTAATTCCCTTCCTAACAATGATATCCCAAACTTAACCAAAATGGAAGCTGTGTCTCTAAAGAAATATGGTGAAAGGAAAAATGAACAATCACTGTTAACTAAACTAGCCACTTTGAAGAAAAAAGAGAATGATGTTGTTAGTGATTTCAACATAAGATTTTCAAATACTAAGAACAATATCCCTACCAACCTTAGACCTAGTGATATTTAGTCTATTTTTTTTATAAGAATACCTTTCAAGGAGAGTTTAACTATGAGTTAAGGCAAGAACAAGCCACTACCATTGATGGTTTTATGTAAAAAGTAATGGATATAGAAAGAAATATGCTTGACAGTGGTAAGATGAAGCCCTATTCTCTAGAATTCAACCTACATGAGAGAAAACCCAAAAGGGTGGAATTTTATATACAAAGAAGAACCAAAATTGATCCAATGGAGAAATTGACCAGTCAAATGACTGAGATGTTCAATAACATGAACAACAGGTTAGCAAGAATTGAAATAAATAGAAATAACGATGAATCTTCATAGACAGAGCGACCTCATGTTGACAAAAATTCCCCATTTAAGAAAAAATTCAATAGGAATTAGGGAAACAACAGTGTTTCTGAAGAAGGAAATAAGAGTAGGAAAAATGGGAATAATAACTAAAAAAACTGGGACTCTGAGA
This sequence comes from Wollemia nobilis, assembly GCA_028583015.1. Lineage (NCBI taxonomy): Eukaryota > Viridiplantae > Streptophyta > Pinopsida > Araucariales > Araucariaceae > Wollemia > Wollemia nobilis. Next base: position 769,314 of record JAQPPZ010000184.1, read on the forward strand.
GAGATCTTAATAGTTTTCCTAACCCTATACCATATGCTAATATAGCAAAGGGATTTCCCTATTTTTTCTCTACTTGTGATGCACCCCATAACCCTATGCATGTGGAATTCATCTAAGTGATCAACGTAATGTAGATATGCATGCTGAATCATAAGAGGATGTAAGAATCAATGCTTGTTGGTCTGTTGAAGATGAATCCAGAGAAAGGTTTTTTGAAGAAGATATGGACAAGTATGCTTCAAATTATCATCCTAAAATTTTAGTAACTAAAGAAACTAAAATCTTGTAGAAATCACATGAGTCAAGATATGATAAGATGAAGCAAGGGAAATTAATCCCCACTGCTCAATAGGTTGAAGAATTAGAGGCAACCCATATATTGAATCTAAAGAATAGAAAAGTTCTTTAAAGGACAAAGAAAGCCTCTACAAGTGAAACAAGAAAACAAACTTTCACCAATAAAAATATCAGTAAAGAGAAAACTGATAGGAAACTTTAAAAAATTACTCTTGAAGTAATAGAATCAGAGGAAGATATTCCTAAAGAAAAGTAATAAACCACAAGATATAAAGAAGATAGAATTTGATTCTGGGTTAGAACTCAGTAAGAAAAAGGTTAATATCACATTTTGAGAACTTAGAAAAGTTCAACAGTACAGAGAACAAGTCTGCAAAGCATTTGGATTAGTAGAACAAAAAGAAGACCCAACTTGCCATGTTTTTAGACAAAATCAACATGATACAAGATCACCATCCTCTGTCAGACCCTTTTATGTATCATTAAGGTACAACTCACATGAAGGGAAAAGATATGTCATCCATAACTGCATGTTAGACAATGGATCCTCACACAATATCATGCCCAAATTAATAGCTTATCAAATGGGATTAATCTGTACTAGAGATTCTACCCCTGTTTCTGTAATGGACAATAGACAAATTTCTTGTGTAGGGGTGATAACTGGATTTTTAGTTTTCTTATATCAACACCCAAAAAAAGGCATTGTAATGGATGTTGTAGTAGTTGATTTTGACCCATTTTTCTCACTAATACTCAGTAGACATTAGGCAGAACAACTGGGAGGTTCAATTTAATTGGACTGGTCCTATGCTACAATCCCAATATCAGATAAGGAGAATATAATTTTGAGAAGGGAAACATTCAACAAACACTCTGTAGAGTTAATTCAAACTGATGAAACCATGATTAACTTAGTTAAATCTATGGAAGAAAAAGGGATGGGAGTATACTCCATATGGCACAACCCATTCCTGGTGGAAATACCAGAAGCAAAGAACATGGATCCAGAAGTTATGAAAATAGTAGATGCTAAGTCAGATAGAGTTTTGACTCAAGAAATGTGGACCATATCTTTTGATGGAGCTAAATCACATTCTGTAGTAGGTACAAATGTTAATTTGACTGATAATAAAGGAAATTACCTTGGTATTCCTTACAAACTAGAATTTCCTTGCACAAATAATGTAGCTGAGTATGAAGCTTTACTACTAGGGTTAAGGAAAGCAAAAGAATTAGGCATTAACTACTTGACTGTAATAGGATATGCAAAGCTTATCATACAACATATTAAGGGTAAATATCATATTAAATATCTTAGGCTTAAGCAATATAAAAATGCAGTGTTGGAAGAAATTGATAAATTTTTAGCTTTCAATATATTATTTATTCCTAGAGAACAAAATCATGTTGCAGATATTTTAGATATAAATGCCTTAGGTCTAGATCACTCAAAAATAACTACAAAATATATGGACAGATTCCTAACTATTTCAGTTTATAAACCTTATGTGCTAGATAACATAGTTTATCTACAAGTCTTTCAATGTGACATAGATATTAAGGATTTTATGACTCTACAAAATCAATATGTAGATGTAATATTTGATGAAAAGGATGAAGAAAATCTAAACGACCAATTATGAGAGCCAGTAGAAGTAATCCAGTTGAAAACAAATAAAATACCCAAAGGATTAGTTTCTCTAGAAAGTCTATTTGATGATTTTGACAAAGATTATAAGCATTTATGTAGAGAAGTAATATATGAAGATATTAATATTGGTTCAATGAAAGAACCCAAAATAGTGAAAGTAGACATGGATTTACCCACTGAAGAAAAGGTTGGATATATCAGTTTATTGAAAAAGAACAAAGAACATTTTGCTTGAACTTATGAAGATCTGAAAACATTCAAAACAGATGTAATGACACATATAATACCCTTGAAGGAAGATTCCAAATCATTTAGATAGAAGCAAAGGAATTACAACCCAACTTTGCACCCAATAATGTAAAAGGAAGTACAAAAGTTGTTGGATTCCAAGATAATCAGAAAGGTAAGATTTTCTTCCTGGATATCCAATTTAGTACTAGTCAGAAAAAAGAATGGGGATATTAGAATCTATGTAGATTTTAGAAATTTAAACAAGAGTTCTTTAAAAGATAATTACCCATTATCCAACATAGAACAATTATTGCAAGCAGTAGTTGGCTCAACTAGATTGTATTTGTTAGATGGATTTTTAGGGTACAATCAAATTTAGATAAATCCAGAAGACATACATAAGGCAGTACCCAAGTATTGTAGGTGAGTTGGAGAGGAGAGGGCAATCCTCCAAGGGAGATCCCAGGTTTGAATCTCCACCCTAGCAAAAATCTGAATTGGGTATCCAAAATCCAATTGATAATGTTGGTGCGGGCAGGGTCGGGTGTGACTCCCAAGTGAATTTTATGGTGTAGAACCCCCTGTTCGTGGTCTCTCAGACCAAGGCGGCCCCACAAGGATTTTTTCGCTTAAAAAAAAAGACATACATAAGGCAATGTTCACTAAACCTTGGGTTACATTTGAATATTTAAGAATACCTTTTGGACTGATGAATGCAGGTGCTACTTTTCAGAGAGCAATGGATTTTGCCTTCAAAGGATTAATGTTCAAAATTTTAGTTGTATACCTGGATGATATCACTGTGTTTTCTAAAAACCTAGAAGATCATCTAGAACACTTGACTATAGTTTTTGCCTAGTGCAAAGAATTAATAATTTTTTTAAATCCTAAGAAATGCATATTTGGGACTACACAAGGAAAGTTGTTAGGTCACAGTCTCAAAAAATGGGATAAGCATTGATCCAGAAAGAATAGAAGCCATTTCCAAAATTCCTCCTCCCAAAAATTTGAAAGGTGTCAGGTCATTCTTTGGCAAGATAAACTTTATTAGAATATTTGTCCCAAATTTTGTAGAGATGACCAAACCCATAAATGATATGGTTAAAAAAACTAGAGAAATAAAATGGACAGTTGAAAATATGGAAGCATTTAACAAGATCAAAGAATCCATATCAACCACTCCAGCCCTAAGTTGTCCTAATTATACAAAATATTTTAACATCTATTCTTATGCATCTGAACATTCTATTGTTGTAGTTCTTTCAACAAAAACATGATGAAAATAATGAAAGGCCAATAGCCTATGTGATTTCATGTCTAAAAGGAGCACATATTAAATACACCTTACTAGAAAAACATGCTTATGTAGTCATCCAATAATTAAAACATTTAAAAGGTATATTTGGGTCAAACAAAGTTTATTGTTGTATCCCTTTTATAGCAACAAAAGATATTTTTTCTCAATTAGAGCCATTATGAAGACCAGCAAGATGGATGGTAAAGCTTCTACAATATTATGTTGAATTCAAAATAGTTAAAATTGTCAATAGACGGGGTTTGACTAAACTATTGGCTAAAAAAGAAGAAGGATTTGAAAATATTCTAACAATAGATGAGGCATATGATGTCAGAAGAATCAATAATACTGAATGCAAATGGTATGAGGAAATATTGTCATACTTACAAAATATGTCATTCCCTAAAGATATGTCAACAAACAGAATGAGATCAGTCAAGCTTCAAGCCTAGAAATACTATATACAAGATGGTGTGCTATACTGTAAACACCTTAATGGAGTATTATTAGTCTATCTATATGAAAGTGAAGTCCCAAAAATAATCAATGAAGACATTTTGCTCCAAGAGCTACAACTAATAAAATTATGAGAGTAGGATATTATTGGCCTTCCATTTTTAAATATGTGTATAAATATGTCAGGAACTGTCATAACTTCCACTTTTTGTAGGAAATAAGCATTTAGCCGCCATGCCCCTCAAGCCAGTAATCATTGAGGCACCATTCACCCAATGGGATATTGACCTAATTGGAGAGATCAAGCCTAATTGATCTAGCCATCACAAGTGGATCATAACTACAATAGATTACTTCACAAAGTGGGTAGAAGTTGAACCCTCGAGAACATCTACTACTGCCACTGTCATCAAGTTCTTGGAAGAAAACATTATGACCAGGTTTGGAGTTCCTCAAAAAATGGTTACAGATAATGCATAGTATTTTGTTTCATATGAAATGGTAGAATTTTGTGTTGAATATGGAATTGAATTATCCCATTCTTCTAATTATTACCCCAAAGGAAATGGTCTTTCTGATTCATCAAATAAAAATGTAATAACCAAAATAAAAATATCATTGGGTAAGAACAAGAGAGGGTGAGACAGTGAACTTAAATTTTATTTGTGGGCTGATAGGTTGTCTGTTAAAATAAACACAAGAAGAACCCCCTATGAGATGGTTTATGGAGAGAAATACTTATTACCTTCAAAGATAGAGAAGTTGGCACTTTCCTTCCTACTAGAAGAGCAAATAAGAGAAAACCTTAATAGAATGATGGAACAAACCCAGAAAACCATAAGTTTTTTTAATAAGAAAGCCAAGGGTACTCCTTTTTCTCAAGGAGATATAGTCATCTATTGGGATCCTAAAAATAATAAGCATGGTGAAAAAGGTAAATTTGAACCTAAATGGATTGCCCCATACCAAATAGCCCATGTTATCATCCAGAATACATACAAGTTGCATACATTACAAGGTGAAATGATGGCTATCCCTATTAATGGCCACACCTCAAAATGTACAATCTCTGTTGAAAGAATAAAATAAAATAAAATAAAAAAGTTGAAAGAACATAAAACCCCAAAAACATAGTGCTTTAATTTTAGCTTTTTTTTCTTGTTTAGTTTAATTCTGAGTTTACTGTAAACATGATATTCTTAGTTTTATGAGTATATATTACTAATAATTCCACCAAAAATAATAAGAAGAAAGGATATTTATTTTAGAATCTGTTGAGGTTTAAAATTTTTAAAATATGAGTGTTTATGCAATAGTTGTTTGATATGAGATAAAACATAAGGAAAACAAAGTTGATTGAAACATCATGTCAAAGCCTCACATTACAAATGATACTTAAAGTGACTTCAAAGGTCCAAAGAACCGATTTATCTTTGAGAGGGTGGTTGAAACAAAAATTATTACACTCATATTTTATATCCAGAAAGTAATCCTCAACTCAGGAATACTCATTGCACAATTTGCTTATATATCCAAGTAATTCTCTCACGAGAAAGAAAAATAAAAAATAAAGTTAAATTGAGTCACTACCTCAGATATCTTGTAAAACCTCTATCGGGGCTATATACGCTTGACTGGAAGTAGGGTAAAACTAGGTGGGACTAGAAGTAACTCCATTGGGGCTATAGACGCTTGAATGGCAATGGAAACCTATAGAATGGTGAAAATTTTTAAAGAGTGAAATCACATATTAAGGATTAACCATTTTGCTCAGATATGGAAAAGTTATGAAAGAATTAGAAATCAAAATAAATGCACAAACACACTCATGGGCATGAACATGATTAAGTAAATGGATTTGACAAATATTTGTGTAATCATATCTTATGACTTAGCCAAAACAAGCATTACAATATATTAAAATAAAACTCATATGTTTCTAAAAATATGATCCTAGTTTCAAAATTGAATAAAAGGGATTACAGTTTTCAAATACTCTATAGCTTTGATATCATGTTGTTCATACAGTTTTTTAGTATATATATAAAAAAAATTGTTTTTATTTCATGTTTTTCGAGCTTTACTTAACAATCAAAAGTTTTTGGTTTTTGTTCATTTTTTGCAAATAAAACCAGGAGATTTTGTAGTTCTCAAAGTGCCTCATGTTTTCAAACATATTATCCCAGTAACAGCCTATGTTGGAGCCAAATTTGACTCAAACTTTGAAACCCCCAAATTTAAATTTTTGGTTTCAATCAAAATGCTTAATAATGTTGGTCACTTCTTCAGTCGGTGTGAGTAATTTGATTTTTCCATGGTCTAATGAGATGAGTTTAACCTTGGTTGTTAATAATGTGTGCCCCTTTTTAATAATGCTCAATAGGGGGTATGGCAAGATTTTATCAATCATATTTTTAATAAAGCCTAACTCCGACCTTCCTAAAAATAAAGTCACCCTTGGGCCTAAATCAAATGATAAACCTTTAAGTCCTAAGGTATTCAAAAGTAATGAAGAAATTTAATTAAATACCGTGGTCTAAAGCCCAAAAAACTTAAAGTCTGAAACAAAGATATTAATTAAAATCTTGAGGGCATGCACCCCATCTAGTTAAAAATTGAGCACCTTAGATCAAATCCAAAGGCCACGCTCGAATCTGGTTTAATCGGACGATGACGCTCTGATAAGTCGATTAAAGGTTAAGTCAAACAAGTCAAAAATCTAAATGATTATAACCTAAGATCAAAATCCATTAAAGCTTAATAAAATTAAATCCATGCAACTTTACCAATCTGGATGGATGCGCTTGAGTTAAGCCTGATCCAATGGGTTTACGTTATCCAAAAATTCAAAATATTAACGAGTCAACAAAGGTCAAAATTTTGATTAAAATTTGGACTAGTCCACCAGATCGGACGATAACACTCAAATGAACTCAAAGATCAACGATTGCGCTTGATTTAATTAAACCGCACATTAAAATACTATGGTCAAAAAGTATTAAAGGTATGCACCCCCTTTGAAATAACCATTGAGCTAATTAGACAGATCGGACGACAACACTAGATCTAGATCCAATCCAATGGTGGCGTGCTTGTAGGAGTTGCATCAAAAAGGTATGAGTCCCTGTAAGATTAATTAAATATTTTAAATAATATTAACAAGGGTCTAACACATTGGCTAATCATACCACTTTCAACTTAATTCAAGGTTAAATTCAAGGGTGGGGGTGGGGAGTAAGTACAACATTGGTAACTAACCCTGAAGGTTGAGTAAAATCAACGGTTACGCTGACAACAATCGAGATTCGACGATCATGCTAAATTGAAATCCAAATGAGTAAATGGTGATTTATCGAGAAATACGAAGGTAAAGCCAAAAAAATTAATTATGCATTAGTAAGGGTATAACACGTTGCTAATTACCCCCTTTTAGCTTAAACAGAGATTAATCAAATGTAATAATATGCCCCTTTTGGCTATCAAGTATGCAGCTTGCGAGAGATCTAACGGTAGCACTTGGACATACCATGACACAAATATCTGATGGTAGCACTTCATTGAGATTAAAGGAATCTAATGGTAGCAGGTAAGTCAAAGTTAAAAACAAATATGGCTAAAACAACAGGCATCTTCTGACGAATCCAATAGATGCGCTCCATATCAAAGTGATCCAATGATGTCACGCACTTCAAAGGTAAATCAAACAGTAAGCTTAAATCGATTCTTGATTAATTAAATTTTAAACAAGGGCTTTAAACACGTTATTAATCGCCACCCTTATTGGTCAATATTAAAAGGTTCAAAGCATGTTTTCTTTCGGTTAACTAACCCACAGGTAATAAAAAAATCAAAGGTTGGCCATGATTTGATTATCACTCCATGACTAATATTCAATATAGAGTTAAGGCCCAAACTAAACTTTAAACCATGGATTTAAATATGAGGTGAACCTTGAGTCAACATTTTGAGATTGGTTAAACTATAAAATATTGAGATATTCTCTATACTTTCCACGATCATTATTGGCGCATACCTTCGTTATTTCAGGACTAACATTTTTTAGTTCTGAAAGTATCAATCCAGGATTCCCAATGCAAACCTGCATTCTGAAAAGAAAACGGGTTGTACAATATAGATATCAAGGGATACGATTGATCCTTTACACAAATCCAATAACAATGAATTGATCCATGACATACATAGGGATCAAAGAAAGAGGGAAAATTTATGTTCCAAGAAGAAATTTTGATAGTTTGGATTCCCTAAAAAGAAAAGGGCGACCTTTCTCCAAAATACCTGAAATCAATACCGACGTAGAAAGCAAGGGAATAGCTCATTCACAGTAAGGTATGCCGACAGACGACATGAAGATCAAACAGTCAAAACGAAGTCAAAAGAGTACACATAAATACTATGAATCCAAAAGGATACTCAAGGAAGGAAATATTCGAGCAATCAGAGTAAAATCCCATGGATAGTACCTTGATAAGGATAAAGTAGACTAACCAAAAGACAAATCTTGATGCTCAAGCATGCGACTAAATCTTGTATATCTCTGGAGGATAATATTGTACCACAAAATAAGACTGCAAGGCATAGTCATAGCTTATAAATAAAGACAGTAAAGGATAACTAAAGGCACCAGTAAACAAAACAATAGAGTACAAAGAATTTAAAAGTATTCATTTTTTGTTCTGCAAATACTGAAGATGAAGAAAGTGTGTGAAAGATAAAATATGGTTTGAACTTGTAGAAATTCATTCAATCCATGCTTCGACGTAATATAGTTATAAGGGGGATACTTCGATGGAGTATAGTTATGGAAGCAACTTATAGATGTTTCCAGATCTTGTTTTCCATTTCCACATTCCTCCTACTTATCGCTACCTCCATCTTTTCAGACCTTCTTCCTTAACCACCCTAACCATTTTTCTAACATTGTGCCACCTCACCACCTTCCATTGTGTGAAGCCACACCCTTTCCTCTTTTCTCCTTTCACTCTATCATATGATTAGTGCAATTCCATATGTTTTCCACTGGCACATCACCCCTTGTCTTCACCATCATGTTGGGTCCCCCTCTGTCCCTCGTCTAAAATTTGTAATAGTAGCCTGGTCAGTCCGTAACAACATATCATGGTGGCCAGGACAAGCAGAACAAAAATAAAAAATATAATGATGAATCCTTAGTTTCTAGGGCCAACAAAGAGAACAAAGTGGCAAAATTAATCAGTTGAAGATATACCTTCAGTAAAAAAATGAACCATGATAGTTAGTTCAGAGTCAAACCATCTGGATAGCATACATAATAGGTTCAATCATATGCTGACAAGTGTAAGGTTAGAAATAAAATAGAAATAACAGAATCAAAAACTAGCAGCTATAAAAGGAAGCAGACGGGTTCAGAGTATGCATCAAGCAATTAGAGAATAACATTTTTTCTAAGAGGTATACTTGAGTGCCCCATTAGTTATGTTGTTGTATCCCCTTCTATGTCTATTTTTCATTCTCATTTCTTATTCTTCCCTTTGCTATGCAGGATTTTAATAGGAAGGTGCTCAAGAAGCTGAGATTATTTCCTATCCTATTGAGCTTGAGATTCAGAGATTCTGCTATTACCAGATTGGAACAAGGAGAGTAGGAGACACCTGTTACATTATTTGAACAGTATCTTTTCATCGAGAAAAACTGAGTTAAAAGGCATTCTGCCTACTCTACATGTAAAATTTTATGAAATCAATACATTAATGAGTCTCATTTTTATTATATCTTTTTCTTAGTACTACGTGTCACTGTATAATGGATTACATTATTTGAATGCATTATATATGTTTCTTTCGTTGGTTAACTTTTTGTTTTATTACGATATTTGAATAAATCTATGAGCGCCAATTTCCTTTCCCCATTCTCTCTATTCATGATTAAAATTGTTGTTAAATTGCTATAATAAGCCAACGAATCTAGGCACCGATCTACATAAGGCATAACAACTGGTTATTTTCTTTCTTGGTCATTTTAATACGTATAGTTATTATTTATCTATAACACATAATCAATGATTTATCACATAATTATCACTGGGGTTTCCTTACCCGTTCTATAGTTTTCTTTTAGAAATATTCGTGTTTATCAAAATGAAGAGGTAGGTTGACCAGGGCTTGTAATAGCTTGTTGGTTTCAAACTGATTTTTTGTAGCATGACAATTGAATACTATGGATGCAAGAATCAGTTCCAACATTTCCATACCAAGGATCTTCATGCAGGATTTGGAAATCGATAGCATTGACCTTAATTATATGCACATCCACTAGGACATCAATGACAAATATTATAGGTTCATCATGAATTTTTACAATAAAATTTATTTTAGTCATGTTTTCATGCCATATGAATTTGCCAGCCAAAGTGTCTAGGGATTCAACCTTGGATTTATTTCCCTCTAGATGAATACCTAATAGAGAAGGATTTAAAAGCATTGTTTAAATTTATAGCCACTTGATAGTAAGGGATAAAATGGGAATCTTTGATAGTGTAGTCACCAAAAATCTAATGAACCATAATTTGAGAGTCTTTTTGATACTCTAATGTGCTTCATATTTATATATTGGATGGTTGAGAGTCCCAAAATTAAAGCCACATATTCCATAATATTATTAGTAATTTAATAAAAATGACATAGAAACAACTAGGCCAATTAGAGACTTGAGAAATATAGCATCCCCTACGCCAAAATCATTTCTGGCTCCATCAAAGTGAAGGATTAGTTTATCAATGTGAAGGATTTTATCAAAATATTGGAAAGTAAGAGGTGTTTTAGATTTAAATTTAGCCTTAATTTCATAATGCCTCTTAAAAATCTCATGTGAAGAGTTTTTTCCTACTTAGTAAGTTTATAAGTAACCAACTCTTGAATAAGTCTAGAAGCAATGGAGGAAAAAATATGAGAAAGTCATGAGGAAAATAAGATATGACCATTATATCCTTATAATGCTGCATTTTATAAGGGCTATTATGTAAGTTCAAGAGTTGCAACCAACTGATTAACAATCACCGAGTCTTTTAAATATTTTTATGTGATAATATAATGATCAAAATTTTGCATGATAGTGATCTATTTACGATAATGGGTAACATTAGGGGTGTAAGATTTTTGCAAAAGGTGTATCATGGGATTAGTTTTAATGACCACATAGGTTTTTTGATGCAAATAAAATATCTTAGTTTTTCACATGCAAAATAAATGATCAAAACATCTTTTTTTATGGGAGCGTATAGAGGTTCTATCAAAATCATTATTCAACTAATATAGTAGATGGAATACTCCTTATTGTTATTATCCTATATATTAAATACTATACCTAAGTTAACTTGAGTATTCAAAGTGTACAAGGCATATGGATTATCTAGGTTATATGTGTGAAGAGTTGGGGGTCATAAAAGAAATTTCTTGAATTAAAGAAAGGCCTTGTTACAACTATTATCCCATTTGAACTCATTATATTTTTAAACAAATATTTTAGTAAATAATATTTGAAAGCTCATTAAAGGATAAGATACCTAATAACTCTTAGATTCCATAATAAGCATTTTATATTTAAAATAGTTTGAGGGGAAGACATAGCATTAATTACTTTAGTCTTTTTGTAATCAATATATATACCTCTATGATGCATTGTAAAGCCTAGTAGCTTGCCAATAGTAACACCATACACATATTTCTTGGGGTTAAGTCTAATATTATAATTATCTAATCACTCAAATGTGATATTATGGTTATATAGGTGATCAAAACACTACTTATATGTACCCAAAATGTCATTCACATAATACTCTACTATCTTTCCCATAAAGTCGTGAACAATCATCATGATAGTTCATTGATAAGTAGCACCAACTTTTTCAATCCAAATAGCATGACAATATAATAAATTGTGCCCCAAGGTGGAGTAAAATTCATTGTAGCCTCATCATTAGGGGCAATTAAAATTTGGTTATGATCAATATAGTCATTCCTAAGGGACAACAATTCATAACCAATGGTAGAATCAAGGATAGAATCAATGGAGAAAAAATGAAAGCTATCCTTATGACAAGCTAGGTTGATGTTTCAAAAATCATAACGAATTTGGATAAAATTATTTTCTTTCTTTTACATATCCATAATGTTATACACCCATCCAAAATAGTCAATAGACCTTATAAATTAGCATTTAACAACTTTTTTGTTTAGTTTTTGCACAAGTCTTGAATAAGGGGAGAGAACCTTATTTTATTTTATTAGATAGGAATGATATCCTCTTAAGTAATGATATTATGGATAAACAAATTCTCATCTATTCCAACCATGTTAGAATATTCCTACGCAAATACTTCCTTGTGTTCCTTAAGCAAGGTAGTACAAATGGCTTGTTCTTAAATAGATAGTCTAGTCCCAATTTGCACTATGCATGGTTTCTTAGGGGTACCTATGCTAATATCTATACTTAGTTTAACATTCATGACATTTCCTTATTCAAAATGGTCTAAAGTAGGGGAATATTCCCTAATTTAGAATTAATCCCAACCTGACAAATATAATCATACCACTTATGCCTGCTCCAATTAGGATTGGATTCTTGAAGAGACCCTCTATTATGATAGTAATAGGGTATCATTTCTTCTATGGTATATAAGAACTCCATTATGGCTTCATCATTGGGAAATGATGGGAAAAAGTAGACATTACCAAGAATGTGAACTATTGGTTCTTTTGCATTTCATTTGCCCCTAAGCCTAAATATAATGTGAGCATGTGGCTAATAATATAGAAATATGGGAATATGGGGACCAATGTATAGTTATCTTGTAAGATTTTATAAAAACATTAATTCCAACCATGGTTTTTAATTCAATAGAAAACTTGACTTTAATGAAGTTCCTTTCTAGACAAAAGGATGTAGGAGTAATAAAACTATTAAGATAATTGTTAGAAAATAGTTAAACATTTCTAAAACCAAAATGGACTAATAGATGCAACAAAAAATGCCTAGACATTTACATTTTTTTTTTAAAACACCAATAATTGTGATCACTACATTAATAGGTGATCATAGTTGCATAGAAATTTGATTAGAAATATTAAATAATATGGGTATAACAAGAATATTATAGGTCAAAAAGTCATCAAGGGCTATAAAAGTAATAGGAACATTCCCAAAAAGAGCTAAAACATTAGTCCTAGTCAATATCACCACTTTAAGAGAAGATCCCAGCTCTATTGAAAAAAATAATAATAAAGGGCAAGCTAATAGTTGGTTTTGAATTAGGACAACCTAAAACAATTCAAGAATTGAAAATATAGAACAACCAATTGGTCTATCTTCATAGAAATTTTAGATATAGAACAATCAAATGGTCTATCTTCATAGAAATTTTAAAACTAATAAATTCTATCCTTTGTTATAGGCCTAGGCAAGGGAATAATTCCTTTTTAACATACGCTTTTTTATTATTTTGATGTAGATATAATAGAAACATTAGATGTTTTATGTCTATCTAGCCTAGCTTTATATCGGTTACATTTAGTGTTTCCAAGCATGCAATAGGTAAACAAAATTACTTCTATTTAGTTCACAAAAAATATATCAACAATGTCCATTATCATCATCTAAAATATGAACTTATATTGATCCTACTTGGTAATGCACAACACCTATCTTATAAATAGTAGGAGTAGAAGGAGTGTTCATAGTTTTAATTTTAAAGGCTTGATTAAAATCACTATCTGCATTGCTATCAGTTCCTCCCCCATGTTTTCATTATCTACACAAAATGTTACTTATTAAAATTTGGTAGCATCCTCATGGGCTTTATGTAACTTGGCTAGCAATTTATAGAACAAAATACAATCTCTCTTCTTAGGTTTTAATAATGGTTGCATTTATCAACTACTTCTTGAGAAAGGAGAATACTAGAATCCATATCAAGTTGATCATCTTCAAATTCATACCTATTTTGAGGGAATTTCAAGTAAAATATAGGATGCCATTAGTAGAAAATACTTCTATAAGTCCACTAATGATAATGTTCATTAATTGGATCCTTTCTATATCATCCATAAAAGGAATAAAATATAATTATTGGTTTACAATATGATGCCCCCAAGGGTTTAAGTCTCCTTCTATGGTGAAATGTTTATCATCATAAGCATGTTTAACTACTTGAAAATCAAAATAAGTTATGTCTCTCATCTTACTAATCTAAGTTATAGCTAATAGCACGTTATAGTTGGTCATAGACACAATAAAATTCACTCTTACTTATTTAGGCCTAGATGAAATTTACAATCGTAAACAACCCATTGAACCTTGTTGCTTACTATTATAAGGATAAAAACAACTTCTAGTAGAGAGAAAATTTTATCTAGGGATATTAAGTTGTCTATAAAGGAGAAAAATATAACACATGTACCAATTAATTCATCAACCAAATACCTATGGATTGCCATATTATTATAAACAATAGTTATCATCAATGGCAGATCATCAACCCTTACCAAATAGTTGAAAATACTCATTTTTCAAGGGAAATTTTATAACAATATCAAGGATAGTTATGCATCAATAAAAATATTTTATTTTATGGGATTGAATATGTTTCACTTTATAAGTTCATGAAATGACAGGCATAATGTTGCCAACCCATGACCTTAACATCTTATCTTATCCAATAAGTCTCGTAACCATTATCATTAATAAGGAGATGTCCTAAGTAATTTCAATTGTGGGATCTTACAAAGGGTTGTATAAAACTCGTTAACAATGTCCTATGATTTAGTTTTTCTCATGACTAATTTAAGTGATGATTCCTTGGGCTTAGTGGCATACTAATATTCTTTTATCATGGATATTTTGATCACCACTTTGAGTGGAAACCATAGTCTTTCATCGTTTTTTTAATGTGATAGGTAGTATAGACTGGGTTGATATTTTCTTAGGAATATTTTCTATATAATGCTTCTATATTTGGAGTATATTTATGAAAGACCAAAGGAGTGTTTAGAATATTATCATCTTTGGTTAGATTGACCATTTCTTGAATAGGTTATTTTTCTTTCCTTTTCCTCTTTTAAATGTTGCTTCTTTTTGTATTTAGGTGCACTTCTATTTATAGCAACAATTTACTATTTTAATGATGTAATCGTTTCTTTTTGAACCTCTAAAATATTTATTTAGTGAGCCTTATTTGGTTGACTAAAAACTATAATTTCCACTTGGGCCAGGTTTGAAAAAGATTTGATAACTTGAGAGTTATTCTAAGAACTAGTAGCTCCAAAATTATGGTTTTAAGGGTAATTATTATTTTTGTTATGGTTATGTTGGTCCCTTCCTTGGTTTCCTTTATTAAAATTGTATCCTTTGATCATTTTTTTTCCATCCTCATTAAACCCTTGAACTTGATTTCAATTCACTCCTTATTAATTATTAGGGGCTTGTTATTCATGGTTAGTGAATGGGGTGTTATGGATACCTATACTTACATTGTGAGGGTGATTATACCTTTTCTAGAGACTCCATTTATTTATTAGAATAATTTTACATTGTTCATTTCATTAAAAATTTACTTGAGGTAAATTTTTTGCAATTTTGTGCAAGTAAAATTATCATGACCATAAGTTCCATACTAAAACAAAATCTTGTTAGAATAATGCCATACAGGTGCTTAAGACTTACCAATTATATGGTAAGTTTTAAGTTTGGATGGAAAACATATTTTGATCATTTCTCCATGGGTCTATTGGGGCATCATATTCTTACGTATTGGACCATCTCTAAATTTGGTTAACATATGCATAGGAGCTCCAACTATATCTAACTCATGAGAGTTATCTTGTATAGCTTAATTGAAAACCCCATCGCCTAAAATTTTTTTCTCAAGGTTTCTAGATTTGAAGGATTTCTAGCCTTCTTGATTTTACCAATTTTCAAGGATTTTAGTATTGTATAATCTTATCAAGGGAGAGAAAACCACAAGGATTATGTTCTTTAATATTTACTTGAAAATATATCCTAATATTATTTAAAAACATTACCATTATGGCCTCTTTAGTTAAGCTTATATTAGCATGGAATTTAAGTATTTACCACTTTTTATGGAAATCTACAATAGATTCATTAGGGACTTGTTTGGTCTTTTATAACAAAATACATAGCCTCCGCTATAGTCATGTAATTATCAAATTCTTGTTTAAATTTTTGATAAAGTATCTATGGATTCAATGGAGCATTTATGTATGGATGCAAATCAATCAAGAGCATTACCTAAGAAATTACTAGTTATTAAATTTAGCAAGGCTTTTTAATTATATAACAAATACCTATAATATGTTGTGAGTTATCATTGAGTATTTAAGATTTATTTGTCTTGTTATAAGATAAATTAGAAAAATTTCAAAGCAAGTCTATAACTTCTAATTAAAGGCTAAATATTGGATTTTATAATTCTTTAAAGTAGGATCAATTAATGTAGGTGAAGGCTCCCCATATTTATTTGGGAAAAGAGGAAGCTTTGGAGTTCAATATTTAAGGGATAACAACTTGAACAATAATATTTTTGTTAGCACTCAATAGTTAAGCAATATTAATCATCATATCCTATATGTTTTGGTTGTTTCTCTCCTAGAGTCCTTCATCGCTCTCTTTGAATCCTCTATTTTATTATTAGTATAATACCTATGGTAAGTTGGTAAGCCAAATATTCTCTAATAATGGTCATATATGTAGTTAATTTTTTATCATGACACTTGAAATTGGTGTTGAATTTTAGACAAGTTCATTTTGTGTGCATCACTTGTGCACAAAATTATTTTGTTATGATCACCACCTTAAGAAATGATCATGGTATTTCCATGATCACCTCATTAAGGATTTATCTAGGTTTAGTATATTTCTTATCATCTCTCTGTAATACAAATGCTTGAAAATATTTTTGGGACCCTATGACAGACATATAAGATTTTTTAAATTCAATATTATAGCCCTTTTCTTCCTTAGAATTAGAATCTCTATCCGTCTAGTCTCTAATGTAGAGTTCATGATCATTATTAAGTGTAAGAGCATGGATGATATAATTTTCATGAGCAATGAATTGAGTGAAATCATCTTTTATTTACAAATATTCTCAAATTTACTTCTTCTTAGACTGAGTAGTCATTCCAAATTCCTTGAAAGAAATAAGAGGATCCATAAGAGCCCAAGAAAAAAATATACTCAAGCATAACTAGGGTTTTCCTAAAATTTATACCCTCAAGCAAGTCGACCATGGAAAAACCTCACAATAAAAAAATATATGTTTTCAAGGTATTCCTAACAAAAATAGGAAAACTACAACAGGATTATTTAGCTTTTATATAAAAACTGCTAAAACAAAACCTACAACAACATACCTAGCAAATCCTAATGAATTAAGAATATAAAATTAAAGCCTCAAAAGATAATTTTTATGTTGGGTTCATCAAAATATTGCAAGAAAAAGGGATACCTTATACAATTACAAAATTAGTACAAGATAACACAAAATGTTTATAATAATAAGTAATAATTTGATAATTAGAGCTAAAAATATCCTAATCCAATCAATAATGAAGTAAAATATTCAAGAATAAAATACACTTAGATTATCCATAGAATATGACAAGTGAGGACTAATCCTAATGTAGTAAAAGTAGATTAATTAATACCTAGGGCATAAATGACCCAAATACCACACAATAAGCATACTAAAATACTTGCTCCTATTCCACCTTTCTTCCAATATCACCATAGGAAGAAAGAAGAGTTCGCACATGGACTATATGTAGAGGGCTTGAAATTCCTTAGAAACTAATATTAGAAACAATCATTAACCTTTGGCTATAAATATTAGTAAAGTGTCATATCCTTCTCCATGGAAGAGTGAACCAATAGTCAATGGATTTGGTTGTACCTAAAAGGATAAGAGAGAGATCAAGGTTACATGTCTTATAGAAATAAAGAGAGAGGGTTGAAAATAAGGTTACCAAGAGCATATGAATAATAGTAGAATATATAATAGATATTTATTAATATCTTGGTGAGGAAATATTGAGGTGAAAGGGGTATTTATAGTGGAAGAAATGAATAACCTTTTCTTTGGATTCAATGACTAATTTTCATTTTTTTTGGAACCATAAAATAACAATCAACAAACCAAACAACACATTGTTTGAATCCTACATGTAAAAACATGTTAGAATTGGAATCGTACACCACAAATCCTAAAATTCAACCAATGATAATGATTTCCACTTAAAGTGGTAATCTTGGTACTATTAATTTTAGGATGCATGCTTTGGGGGACGCATTTAAAAATATCCCCTAATCACATCTCTATCCTTATTTTAGGGGTTTCAGAAAATTTTCAAGCAAAAACATCTAGGAAAAGGTGGTAAATATAGACTCCCAATTTTGGCATGCTTACTAAGCTTAACTCTAAGCAAAGACAATGGGCATCATGCCAACAATCTAGCATCTCAATCCATACAATCTAGACATCAAATCAAGCCTTTTTAGAAAATGTCAATAGTTGACAAAAACATGAATGACACTTTTTAAAAATAATTATTTTTTGTTATTTGACTAGTCAACTTAATCGTTGATCGAAATATCCAATCAAGTGCAAAAGCACTAATGGTACTTTTTGACACCCAATGGCACTTTTTTCAACATGAGTGAAATCTCCATGGCATGAATTTAGTCCTACAAAATACAAATTTTGGTCTTTCCCTAAGGGCATATTTGACCTATTTTCTCTCCTCATTGATCCTTCCAAAAATTTATAAATATACCCCTTGGGATCGACATTTCATAGCATAATTTTTGGTACCATTTACTCTGCTAAAATTTCTCTCCATTCTTGCATTTGGAGATTCTCCATAAAGCATTTGGGCAATTCAATCAAGGTAAAGGGTAATTAGGGCAAGGAAGCCATATTGGTATAATAAGGAGGTCTTGCTAGGTATTATACTCCCTAGATCTTCCTTCTTTCCATATCCTTATTTTAATTTCATAAATTTACCATTTATTTTAACCTTGATAACTTAATTTTATAATAATTCTAACAACTAATATTTGCATCTCTTGTCTATTTTGCATTCTAATTTCTATTTGCAACTATATAAAAATTATTTTATGGCTCCATGACCTTATTTTCAGAAAATATTTATTTATTTACTTATTTCTAATCATTTATCAACTTATTTCATTATAATTTGCATTCTAGATCTTCAATTCATATCTCATTTGAACATCCAATCTCTAATCCTCATTGTTTTACATGTATTTATGTACATGTCATCTAATATTATCTCATTTGTAAGCTTATTTGTATTTTAATCATTCTACATGCTCATACTCACTTTAGTTGTAGGCTTACATGTCTATTTTATTTCATGTTTTTATGCTCTCGTCATTATGTTTTGTTGAAATATTGTTGTGTCTATCATTTACAATTTTTTTATACTTGTTTTTATTTCACACTAACATTATTGTAGGTATAACAGTTCTCTTACTTGATTTATCATATTATTCACTTTGTATTTCATATTCTAGTGCTTCCTTTTAGCTCAATACAACATTAGATCTTTGTTGTAGACTTGCTTGAGTCTTGATAGTAACATATGACCTTGTTCTCCTCATAATATTCATATAATAGCAATTTGTTTGTTATATTATAGGCTTTATTGGTTTTGAGATCCTCTCATCCTCTTTTGTAGGTATTTTAACTTATTTTGTAGGCATTTAGATGCCTTCATACTCTCATTTGAGACATAATCAAGTAAACAAATTCCATTACAACCTTCTCCCTACCATATAAAAATAATCACATAAATTATGGAAATTTATAAATTACATAACAAGATATTATTTATCCCCAAGCCATAGACCCAAGGGATTGGTGGTTTTAGCCCCTTTATCTAATTTTGGATCAATTAGAACAAATTAACTTAAAATTTCCCCTAATGTTTGTCCATTCCCAGTTGCAAGTCAAATTTACCACTCTTTTCAACAACTAGAAATTTTAACTCTCTGGTTTAACATACTTCAATTTACAAATCCCTATCAAAAGTACCAATAACACTTTTTCTCAATTATGACACTTTTGAAACTTTAATTTTTTATTCCAAATACAAGGCATATTCCAATTTTTTTTTTACAAAAGGAGGTGTGATCAGTTTGAAAGATATAATATTACCTCTCTACACTTAGACAAGTAGCCAAAAATAGACCTACCTAACTTTATTTCCTTAAAGTTGTGCAAGATTTAAAATTTCTAGTCAGATTCAAAAGTGTCAATTCCACTTTTGCTTCTTAGTGGTGATTTTATTCAGCCTCTGGAATAGGTAATTCTACATTTGACACTCTCTATTTATAGTTTTCTTATTATTTGATGTGTTTCGTATCTCTATTGTATGTAATTTTTGCTCAATCACACTCATTTTGGAAAATCAAGGAACATTTTAGGATAGATAAGTTTTATTTTGTAAAAATAAATTAGGCAATAAATATTAAATCATGTAGTTTCATAATAGGCTAATTTATTTTCTACATAATCCCTTATTTTCCCTTGAAAATAAAATATTCTTTTATTATAGTTCATCATTAAAATTTGAAGAGCATACTAGGTTAGAAAACTTTTTTTCTCGCACTATTATTTAATTCTATTTAGCATAAAAATTTATATGATCATTCCTTTAAGTCTAGTAAATTTTATCTTGAAAGGATTGATAGACACAAAAACTTAGGTGTTTGTTGAATTAACCCATAAAATACTCCATGAGCTTAAACATAAACATAGAAACATAAGCATAAACTTCGAAGTAGAGCCTAATCACATGAAGAACAATATGTAGGGTATCATTTGAAAAGAGGACTTTGCAAGAAAGTAGGGATACCAATGGGTCCCCCATGCATGTGCAAGGTTTTGAATCTATAGTAAAAAAGCAATAAGTAGATGAAGAAATGGAACCAAAACTACCATCACCCAAGGACAAGCAAAATTAGTCCACCCCAATCCTATATATAGGATGATAGGGCTCTCCACCACCTACAAAGTTAGTTTTTAGTGGTATTTTGATAAATACGTCATTTTTACAAGTCTTATTTATGTCCCCAATATTTCATGATACTAATTTTATTGTTACATTTTATTATTTTCCTATGGGTTTAGCCTCACTATTTATTAACACATGTGATATTTATTTTTGGTTTAATCAATGCACCTTTAAGTTTCTTTCTCTTTATTATTGCTTTGAGGATCAACAAACACTTTAATTTTTACCAATCTCTTATATATTTCTATACTCTTCACAATGAGACTTTTGCTATAATGAATTATGATACCCAAGACAATCTAAAATACAAGGAATAAGCTCACAAATAATTTCTTCTCTGTGTTGCTATAAAAACCCTAAATCATAAGGATAATTCTTTATTATAATTACCTTTTTAAATTGCTATGGAAACCTTGAGGTTTAACAACGATCCTTCATAGTAATTATGTTCTTATGTTTCCCTATAAACCTTAAGTTTACATGGATATTCTTCATACTTATTTATTTATTATGTTACTCTCAAAACCATAAATAGTCTTAAAAACCATTTATTCTCAATCATATCATCCTTGATAGTCATTTTTAATGTAATATCTCCTACCTATGTAAGTTTTTGTATGGATTAGCTCTTTATATTTTTCCCAACTATGGCATCCTTACTCCTAGTTAAGACTTTTAAAATTGATTTTTTTGTTGACTTTTCTCATAAGAATATTTTAGTTCTTGATTTTTTCCAAATATTTGGAATTAAAAAATGTGACACTCACTCCTTGCTTGCATTGATAACACTTGTTTATTTTCTAAAAAAAATAAATATAAGGCTCACTCTTGATTTTACTTGCTCCCTAAAATTTTTTATTTTTTAGAGATTCAATATTCTTGAATTTACTTTCTCCCTAAAACTTTTTATTTTGCAAAGATTTAATATTAACACAAACATTATTAGTACTTAAAACCACTAATTTTATTTGCATCCAAAAGTAATGATAATGTTTTGTTTTATAATGTAAACCTTCCTTGTATATATTATGAGATTATATAATGGTGAACACAAAAAAATAAGTACTTTAACATGTAAAAACCTTAAAAGGATATAGTGATCTACAAGTTCCTTTATTAATATCATTTTGTCCACTCATAGGTGTAGACCAATTCATTCATCCAAACCCCATAAGGGGTGCAGAGGTCCAAGGTTCAAATCTCGGGCCTCGTCGGACTAAACGCTTGTCCCTTTCTTTGTTCTTTTAGCGACGTAAAAGGTTTAAAATGATTATGGCATGGTGGTTATAGGGGCAGACTGTGTGAATATCTGTGTGGCGGCTTCTGGGGTGGACAACGCAGAATACTGTGGCGGCCATAAAAAGCTGGATAGCCTGCCCGAATTCGTGGCAGCTACTGATTCCACCCTGTAAATTAAAAAAAAAAACATCATTTTGTCATTTAAAAATTATGTTTTTCTTATCAAACCTTAAATTATTATTTCCACCTTAAATTATCTTTTAATTTAAAAAATAAAAATAATAATCATACATTACATAATAAGATTAAAAAAGTAAACTTAAATCTTTTATGGAACCACGTAGTGGTTAAATTTGTTTTTATGGATCAAATACAATGTCTCTGTCTAGTATTACTCACTAGCAAAGTGCTCTTCCACTAAGAAATTCCAAGATATATTAGACAAACAAAAATGAATGTTTAAAGGCCATTTAATTTTCTTTTTATGTATAATTAAGATTGTTGTTTCATTTGACATATATTGTTTGTATTATTATTTTTCAATGAGGACAGGTCCTATTGATCTTACATTATAACCACTAAATTATTGCAATATATTATTGTTCTTTTATTGGAATTAGAAGGGGTTTTTAAAGGTTCCTTGAACCTATTACAAATAAGATTTTGAAAGGCACCCCCAAACCTTAGATCTAACAATAAGATATTATCAAATCTAATTCAAAAATCCAATGAAGCAACCTCCTAGAAAATAAGTTGTATATTTTTATCAAGCAAATACAATATATTATCACGATCAAATAGCCATATGGAAAAAGGGGTAAACATAGGAGAAACCCACACCCAAAACAACATTCAAATTTGAGATTTAAAATTAGAATTTGAAAATCCTACCTAGAGTTGCATTCAAATTCAATGTTCAAAATTTGAAGATCTTGCCCACCACTAGGGCCTTAAATTTGGGAACCATAGCTCACCACTGAAATCTAGGGGTGCTCAAAGAACCAGAGAGCTAAGAATCCCATTTAAAACTAGAGCAAACATACAACAACAACATTTGTCCTAACAAACAACTGAAACAAAAACAACCAAAAATCACTTGCTTGAAGCTTGTCTCAACAAGGTCTTGGGAGGCCTGCCAACCTTTTTTTTGACCCCCAAATAAAGAAATCATTTTTTTAGGCCACACTCCTAAACACATTTGTTCCAAGTATCCATGATTGGAACAACCTCATTCTCTCCAGGATGCAAGGCCTCAAAAATATCCGTTAGAAGAGGTTGTACTTTTTTAGCAATTTTAGAACCAATATCCCTCTTCTTGAGCATTTTTTTGTAGGTCTCCCCACTTTCATTTCGACCCCTACATCAATACGAGCTTTCATATGACTTATGGTCTTCAAACCTCGAGAGCCTTTCTCAAACACAAGTTTTGAAGAGGCTAGAGAGATTTCCATTAATTGTTGAAGAGTCATATCATCCATGTCAAGACATTCAAAGGTACTTACCTCTTCTCCACTCTCCCTAAATTTAGGAAGTTGAACAATATTCCCCGCTACTAGGCTCACTTCCCTTCTCTTTGCAAGAACCTTATTTAAATCCTCTCCATAAAATATGTTTGATGGAATAAGGGCTTCCTTCTGCAATCCCTCATTGGTAATCCCTCACTAAGCCCAACTTGAGAAATAGAAATAAAATCTTTTCCTTTCAATTTTTAAGGGTTTCACTTAAGCACCCACTTTTCACTGAGCTTCTTACTATTTTCTTTACAATTTTCCAAAGTACTCAGAGCTTTAGGATGTAGATGACATATGATCTTATGGTGCCCTCCCTTACCACACTCATGGCAAACTTGGGGTTTATTTTCATATTCAATAATCTAAACCCAGGTGCCAAGGTTAGAAAATAGCTCAATAGAGCTTGGTAGATCCTTCTCGATATATGCCATCACACACATTCTAACATAGAGCATTTGAGATTTGAAACTGGTATTTTGATCAAAGGAAATCAAATCTCCAATTGTCTTACCAATAAGTTGGAAGATGCTCTCATGCCAGAGATGAAGTGGGAAGTTTGGTAGCTTGACCCATAGTGGGACAATATTAATACTTTACGTTAGGGGATTAAAATCTAGGGCCCATAGTGGGACAATTTCAAGAGAATCGATAGGTCTCCATATTGCCAAAGCCCATCTCCTCATAGTATCAATATCTAGCCTCCTCCCTTGGAATTTTTCCACAAGATTTCATAACCTATATATCAGTATATATCAGTCAAGCTATCAGCGATATGGATTTGGTTCGAAATAGGAAAAATATCGAAGAGGGTGTCATATCCTCTATTAACTCCAACAACCACTTTACATACGAAGGTGTACTAGGGGGGATGGGGTACTCCCCCCGTAGGTTCTACTCGTCCCACCTTTGAGCTTACCAAGATCCCACTCCTCTCATTCAAATTAAAATAAGGGGTCATGAGAGTCAAATAGATCCGTCTTCACAGACTTAGCTTCTTCAGGCATCCACCTTCTCTACAACGTTCATCTGGCTCCTCTACAACACTCCTCTAAAACCTAAAAAACTGCACCTGCTTCACAACCTAACTATTGTAGCACAGTGATCCACCTTCTATACAATGCTCATCTGTATCCTCTGCAACGCTCCTTTGAAACCTAAAAAACTACACCAATATGCTTCACAACATAACTATTGTAGCATAGTGCTTCACAAATCCGCTTTACAACTTGGTCAGACATACACCGTGCAATGCTCATCAGCCACCTCTACAATGCTCCTTTGCAATATATTATTGTTAACAACATAACATTAAAAAAATCATATAACAAATAGACCACTGCTAAATTCTTTGATAAATAATTTAAAGAAAAAAAATCACCTTTAATATAAAACCTAAAATTTGAGATACCCATAAAAATAAATAATGGATATTGTGAAAGGAAAAATCCCATGCATTTCACTCCATATGATTTGCAATTTAAAAAAAAAAAAAAAAATACATGTAATTTGAAAACCAAAAAAATCCATAAGAAAAAAGATTCAGCAAGCAAACCATAAAGTAATATAACAGACATAAAGTGAAACCTGTCCAATTCAGCGGGTGTTGCGCTCTTAGAAAAGCCCCGACTCCATTGAAATACAAAGATCCTGCGCTCTAAGAAAAACTAATAAAACCACTACTGTAAGGAAGATGAGACATCTTATATCTTTAGATTATTTTGTTTTTTTACGGAAGAAAAGATTTATTTACTTAATAAAAAGGTTAGAAACTGTTTAATCGACTGAGCATTCTACAAAATAGAATATGAAGATAAAAAATCACTTTATTATTGGAGTTTTGGTTATCTTTTATATTAACTTTGCTTACTAGTGTAGACCTCTTTGTTGTATTTTTATTTTTATAAATAATTTTTAATTGTAAAAATTTAAAATATTTAGTTTTGGTAAGAATTGTTATTATCAATTTTCTTATATTTAAATGATTTTATATTTTAATATCAATTTTAAACCATTTAACATTTAATAACCTCTGTAATATTATTAATGTTAAACTATTATCCAAACTACCAAAACCTTAAATATTATTTTAAACATTACACAGAATACTATCAAAATATTGACGAATTAAATACTTGATCCTTTACAGCTAGCTCCCATTGACTACTCACTACTTACCACTAGGTCGAGACCTTGTAGTCAAGGAAGATAATTTTGGACTGAAACTGCGAAATAATTTCAAAAATTATATTCACGATGAGCGCCATAAAGGAATTTAAGCATGACGGTGTTTAATAAAGAAGCCTTAGCTGTTGCCTATCCTTGACACGCCATTTTATAACGGAATACTCAACATCGTAAATCACATATCACGGGACACTAACGCTCAACTCATACAACTCATGTAGATACGCATACAGTCCGACAAAGCTGCTATATATGGTTCTTCTCAGTATTTCGTCAAAGGTTAGATACCACAGCATCTAAGCCTAATACGGATTTGAAGGCAATTAAATATTGAAGTGGAAAAGAATTTTTAAATAAAAATATTTTATTCAAAATAAATAATTTGTATAAAAATAAAATATATTACTGTTTGTATAAAAACAATATCATATAAACTGATCAAAGTTAGAAAAGGTCATTCCACTTCCCATTATTATCACAGCCTAGTTGCATTAAGAGCGCACACAAGTAGTGGGAACGAGCGAGCTCTACCTTAGAAACACGATGATACAAATTTAATAACATATTCTTCTTAAAAAAAATTGCAGCAGTCATTCAATAAGACTACACTGCACTGCTCTTTGTATAAATCGACTTTTTTAATGTATAAAATATTATCATCCATGCCCTCACAAAAAAAAATTGTGTAGTTTAAAGCATTAACACACGCTTCTTATGTCAATACCAAATGGCAAAATAAACGATGGCAACAATGCAAGTTGATAGGAAGCAGATATCTGCCACTATAATTTTTTATTTATAATCAAACCAAAATTGGAGAAACGATCAAAGCTCCATCAGCAGTTTATACAGGGACAAAACGGTCGAGATTTCACACCTGGCAAAAAGTGAAGTCTCTTCTAATCGAGGATAAATATACAGTGGTTGTATCGTAAGGTATATAGATATGTTTGATAAAATGGCAACAAAATTCTCTTGCACAGCACAGCTGATGTAGAGCTAATTCATCATTGATTTAAGCCTAGGCCTTGTCATAGCCATGTCAAGAAATAAGCATTGCGATACATCGCCAGATGATGTACAATTTAGCTTGCTTTTCATTCACTGCCCGCTTACACCGCTTTGCCAGAGAGCGCTTGGTGGAATCAGCGTCAACATTGCTACAACAACCCCTCTTATAATAATATTTCGTCTTTGGGGGTTCCTTCTCCTGCGAAGTTCGAACAACTGAAACAGCAGCAGCAGAAGAAGAATTTTGTTCAAGAGAGAAGCCGAAACACATTTTTAATGCAAAGAGCGAAATCCTGCAAACACCAGGAATGGGCACTGCCTTCTTGAATCAATAAAAAAAAGCAAGACGGAAAGGACTAAAGAAATCGAAGCAGAACAGATGGAAGTTAATGCATCTTGTAACAATCAAATGGCGGATTGAAAATCTTCTCCTAAATTGGGTAGGCGTAGCGGTAAATCGCACTGATGCGATTTTAAGAGGCGAGGTGATTTCCTTTCTGCTCCTCGTTGTCATTGTCTGACGAAGGGATGACTGTGAGGACGTGGATTCCAATTTCCCGAGCTACCATTGTCGCATCGGACTAGGCGAAAGTCACCGGGTTAACATTGTCGCCCTAAAGTTGTGCATGACGGTCAAATTGGATTTCCAAAATTTCCATTCACATCTGGACACTGATTGCATTTGCCAAGGAAGCCCATCCAAACAGATTTTTTTTTTTTGTTTTTGAATAGTTATTACTCAAATACCTAGGTTGTTTATAGTTGCTTGTGCGAAGTTTTGTGGGAGCAATTTAACGGTTCCATTGTTCATTTTTCCGAGGGATTTTTATTCATTCTTTGACCGACTGGGCCAATTATACAACAATAATTAACTAGCTAAATTATTATTATTATAATAATAATGACTTGAGTCTATTAGGGTTAGGGTGTTGTGCAAGTTATGTAAATGATCTGAAATTACAAGGGTATTATAAGTTTTTTTATAGGGGTATTAACTTTCCATCAAGAGGATGTCAAGAAAATTATATTCTATATTTTTCTTATATTTTATGGGCTAATAACTGAAGGGTTTGTATTTTTTATTATTAAAAATGATTTTTTTAATCATATATATATAACTTTGTTATATGTAAATAAAATAAGATCCATGTATATTACATTTGTTTACTATAACATTGCATCAAACCTTACTATGGAGGGCCATGTTATTATAAGAGTATCTATCTTAATATATAGATTTGATAGTATATCAGATAGTAGATATCATTCATATGGTTGCAGCTTATTTATGATTATTTCATAATGCTATATTATAATATTATTTATTGAATGAATATATATTTTATAGATTTATTTATTAATTGTATTAGTATATAAATAAAAAAAATTAAATTATTTTTAAGTGATATATAAAAATCATTATAAAAATTATGAAATTGAAGGCATATTCTTCCTTTTTGAAAGGTAGTATTTAATATTACCCTTTACCAACTATGTCCTTTTTATGTCATGAAGATAAAATTCACACATTATTTTTGACATACTAATATAAATTTAGGTTACACTTACAGAATTGGGACTTATTTATCATTGCTCTAAAATACCTTCAAAACATATTAACATATAATATTAAAATTATATTTATATGTAAAATTATTTATTCAATAAATCTCATGGGTTTTAGAACAATTTGTTTTGAGTGAAAAACTTCAAACCAAGGTTACAATCCCATAGGTGAACCTTCAATATCTTGTTCAAAATTGATGGGTGAACCTTAATATAGCCCATGGGGTTTAGAGAAATTGGTTGGAATGGAGAATTTCACATAGTAGACCAAGAGGTAAACCTTAACATATTTATCAACTGATATTAACTCAATCAGTTAAATTCCTCAATTTTTAAGGAGGATATTAAGGCTTGAATATTGTCAAGCTATACACACATAATTTCCAAGTTGTAATACCATTATTTGGTCATAATGCAATACAATTGGGGTCATTTAAATCCCATATAAATAATTAAAAAATTTGTTCAATATATATTACAGTAAGTTTTATGTATTTTGTTATAATTTAGATCTTGTAGTGGCAAGTCACTACATTGGAAATTTTATCATTTTGGAAGGTTACAAAATAATTGGAATCGATCAATTAACTCCAAAATTTTTAAAAATTTTGATAAGTTAAAGATAGAGATAATTTTTCTCTATAAGGACTTGTTTGCTCTAGGAGTGATCTCTAGCTAGGGGGAATGATTGGCTTGCAAGAGCAAAGCACTTTCAAACACAAGTGAAATACTCAAAAACACTAGTTAAGCACTAGCTAAATAAAGTATTCACTCGTCTCCTAGAGTGAATTGTTGGTTGACAAGAAATGGGTAAAAAGAGAAGTGGAGATCCTAAGGAATATCTTTGGAAAGTGATATTTTGGTATGTAGCAGTGACTTAACTCATTCTAAAAGATTTAAGATCTTTAGGGACATAATTAGAGGTATGTAACATGTGGAGGTATATCATTTTGTCAAAAATACCCTCAAATATTTATTTTTATTAGAAGTAAGAGTTTCACACCCTAGGTAACTTAGGGATAAATTATTTCTATAAATAGAATCAATAGGCTCCATTATAAACCTCTTTTATCCTTGAAAATTTTAGATATACAATATATGAGGCTCATATTATGCTCTTATAATTCATGATATTGGTGATAAATTTATATCTTTTGCTTTTAATTAGTGCCACTACCATTTTAGATTGCAAAATGTTGCTGATTGTGACACATATTCTTGTCCACCTTCTCATTCCTCTCACAATTTCAACTTATTTGAATGAAACATTTTTCCTTTGAGGGATATAATCAGGATCCTGATCATCACATCTTCCTCTGTGATGTTATATATTGGTACCAATGTGTCCACATCTAGGCAATTTTCATAAGTTGTCTTTTCAGTACCATCGTACTGAGGTAGTGCTTTCAGAGCTGCTGATGGTATTGGATGCTGAATTGCAATATTTAAAGGACCTGTATGATTCCACAAATGATAAGGTAGATCTAGAAGATTTTTGTCCATTGTAGTTGTATTGCTAACTAGAGCTAAGATTCTGATACCAACAGTGCTAACGGAGGTTGCACAGGGAGTGTACACTTGTATTGGATTGCTATTGAGAATAGAAAACGTTCTTGCAACCAAAACTAGGTTAGCTCGGAGGCTACCAAGATGTATCTCGAAGAACTCTATGGGTTCTTCTAAATTTTTTGCTTTAGATCTTGTTATCATGAGGATGATTCATAACCAGAAGTTGGGTAAGGGCTTTTTTTTCAAGGTTCCTTTCTGGTGCATAGTTGTTAGGTGATAATAAAAGATTGAGAGGGAAAAGGCTTCACCAAGACTTTGATCTGTATATACTGTGTGGGATTTGGGTCCCACAGGGCATGCCAAAAATTGTTGGAACGAAATCCGCCTTAGGTAATAATTTGCACCAAAGACTTCGTCAACATTGAAAGACCAGGCTAAAACAGAGTTTGCCTGATTCAATCTCCAGAGAAGGTTGGTTCCTTGTTTTTTATAGGAAAAGGGGGAAGAGAAAGGAATGCATAAAAGGAGGGAAATATAGCCAAAGCTAAGAGATAATAAGGTACAGATTAAGCAACAACATAGGACTACTTCAAGCTTTTGCAGAAAAACATAATGATAACCGACGCATGGAAAGCTAAGATCATTCAGCGTATATTTCTATAGCAGTTTCTATGTGAAGTAAATTGCAGATCTTATAGAATGCTTAACACAAAAATTCAGCTTTAAGAATTAATGCATGGTACATTCAACAAAGACTAAATTAGCAATAAACAAACGTATACATACTTGTACACCAATTGAGCCCAGAACCAAGATAGATGATCTCTATTTATCTTTCAGAAGTCTGAATACATAGCCTTGTAAACACCTAAGAGCCGACCTAGTGTTTAGGTCGCTCATCCTATATATAGAGTTTTTCATAAACAAAAAACTGAAAGTTGTTACAACAAATTGCCCGTAGGCTTATCCTAGTAACAGATTGATTAGATGTCACGATCTTCTTGTTACAGAGATATTTCTCAGATCATGAATCTCCTAACTAAAAGAAGTTAAGATATTTTTGTTACAAAGATCTTCTCCATCTTCTTTTAGAAATCATGGTCTGCTGGCCCTCCAAAATATCGTACCATCACGACAATTCTTCTTTGCTCACCACTGGCCCTCCAAAATGTCACACCATCACGACAATTATTCTTTGCTCACCATTGGCCCTCCAAAATGTCGTGCCATCATGATGATTCTCCTTTGCTCACCACTAGCCCTCCAAAATATCATGCCATCATGACAATTCTTCTTTGCTCACCATTGGCCCTCAAAAATGTCGTACCATCACAATAATTCTTCTTTGCTCACCACTGGCCCTCCAAAATGTCATGCCATCATGACAATTCTTCTTAGCTCATTGTTGGTCCTCAAAAATGTCATACCATCACGATGATTCTCCTTAGCTCACTGTTGGTCCTCCAAAATGTCATGCCATCACGATGATTCTCCTTAGCTTGTTGTTGGTCCTCCAAAATGTCATGCCATCGCGATGATTCTCCTTAGCTAAATTTTGAGGAGAATACCTTTATTTCCCTGCATGTTGTCATTTTGACCAACATTCTTGGTGCCTCCTGGGGTAATTCTGTTAACTGAATGTTAGAACTTAGAGCCTTTATCCATTGGGCAACGGAGTCAAAAAAAGAAATATAAAAATATAAAAGAAGAAAGGGAAGGAAAATAAAGGGAATGATACCAAGAGTCATCAAAAAACAAAGAATCAAACTTAGGAATAATCATTCCTCTGGAGATTCCTCTTCAAAATTTGTTTCCCCTTGTCCCGAAGATGTTGTACTACTTGTTGGGACCTTCTTGGCCTTTGCTTGTTTCTCCTTAGATTGAATGGCTTCATTATAGGAAGCATAGGCCTTTTTCCAGGTTTCTTCGTCTGTATCCGCTTTCTCTTTGAAAGTAGTGTACAAATATTCCAGTTCTTCTATCTTATCGTAAGATAAACTTTTAGACTTCAGATAGAGCTCATTGAGACTGGAATTCATTTGAGTTATATTTTGAGCCATACCAAAAATATGGTCCTCTTGCATAGGTTCTTCCCATCCATCAATTTTAGATACATCATTGTAAAAATTTAGCCAAGTTGTCTTTATTTGCTCTTCCATCAAGAGGTTAGACTGAGCATCCCAAAACTTAGGCATGCCACAGTCCTCAGCCATACTGATATGTTTAGAGATAGACTTCACCTCCACCCTCAACTCCTGTAATATCTTCACCGTTGTTGTCACTAGCTTATGCCTCTTGAAAAAGTTCCTGGTGACTGATTTTTCTTGAGACCAACTTTCATCCTGAGCTCTGTAGCCAGCTATTGCTTGCATACTATTTTCCAGGACCTGAATCTTGTTAGCCGCAGACACCCTTGGTCTCAAGAGCTTAATTGAAGCTTCAAACTTCTTTTCTACATGGCTCATCATTTTGTTTACTTTGGAGAGATAAGCCAGGGTGGGTCTAGCCTTAAGGACTATTTTGCTAACCACTACGAGTTTTTCTCTTCGTACTGCAATCACTTTTTCTTTAGAGAAGCCCTGAACCTTTTTTGAAGCTATCAATAACTGTTGATTCAGGTCTTCTACCTATTTTTGCAATGCCTGTACCTGCTCCTCGGCCTTGGTTGCTTTCTCCTGGAAGGATGCAACCTTTTTGAACTTTTGCTCCCAATTTTTAACATCATTCTTGAGAGCCTTCTCGGTAATTTTTTGTTGGTTGAAGGCCTCTTCCAATCGCTATCGAGCCTGCTCTGTTCTGAGGAACTTCTCTTTGTAATGCTCTGCATTCAAATAGATCGTACCCATGTGGGTCTGAGCCTTTTTCCACTCATCATTCATTGGTAGCTGAGTCATGTCTTCAGTGATTATTTTAGTCTGATAATCGTCCAGAGTCATTTGTTTCTCTGGATTTTGTACTAGAGGAGTCATCCTCATAGTAGACCTCTGCATATTGATTGGATCTAAAACTGCCCCTTCTCGCACTTGGGCCATATCAGTGTCACTTGGAGGATTCCATGACTTTAGCCATGTCGCAACATTCATTGTGGCTTTCCTTATCCTTTTAATCTTGGCGATGGTAGATTTGTTTGCAGAGGAAGTGCTTTGTAAAGACTGAAGACCCAATAGATTTGTGGAAAGGGAAAAGGGAGTATGTGACAGGGCGGATTCCAAGCCTATCTGATGAGAGGGAGATCCGATTGGGGTACTAGGAGGAGAACTTTACGGAGAATTATGGGAGGAGGATGATTTTGAAACCTCTTTGTCTTTTGACCGAGAAGGAGAATCTGTATGAGGATGAGGGGAAGAGGAGGGAGTATCAAGATTAATTGGGGATTTTTCCTACTCCTTTTGTGGATTGGAGCCTTCCTTTTCTGGTGATTCCTCCGAATAAACCTCTGCTAAGTGTTGTAAACAGGAAATATCCATGCTATCTAGCATTAGCGGGAGAGTCTGCTCCTGATTTAAATATTCTTTCTGAGGGGCCCCTTCTACTTCTTCCACCACTTGCTCTTCCACCTGTGCTTCTGAACGCTCCTCGATGACCTATTCTTCTTGCTGAACTTCTCCTTCTTGCATATGTTCAGATCCTTCTTCACCTCATTGCGTACATTCTGATACGCCTTCAGAGCTTTCCTTCAAAACCTCTGCATCTTCTGGTTTCTCTTGATCCTCTCCTTCAGATTGTTCAGAAGAGGATTCTTGTATCTTCCTCTTTTTTTGGCTCTCAGCTTTTCCTTGCTCAGATTTTCTCTTTCTTCGCGTTGGTGTCGACTTCTTCCATTCAAGTGGAGCCATATCTTCAGACTCTGTGTCTGATCCTGAACATGGAATGTACACCCTATGCTTCTACTTTTTTTCCCCTGGTTGTTCAACCGTGACCTCCTTTCCCTTTTCTTTATCAGCATCTGGAACAGACACTCTTGGGGAAATACCACCTATTTCGAGAGGGACCTCGTTGAATGGTGTCACAGACCAATTCTTATGGTGCTCATCATATTTGGTACAAAATTTGTTATCTATTTTGAGCCCATACCTAGAGAAAGTATTATGATGGCATCACATCTGCCACCAAGCCTCAATCTTGGGCGCATCCCAGTCATCTCCTCTCTTCTTCATGTTATTGACTATTTTGGTGGGGATGTTGTGGGTCGGATGAGTCTTTGGGTCATAGTCCACCAAGTGTTCGTAAAAATCATGCCATGGAGCTAGAGGCTACATTTTCTCCACATGCCATTCCAGGGGTTGTCCTTCACTATTATTTTGATTTTGTTCAACGACTCTATCAGAGGCATGAAATTGCTGGAAAGGACTCTTGTTTAGAGCGGCCTGCCTTTCAGTGAATACATCATCAGGATCGTATTTCCACCTTTGCGGGAGCTCCACCAGCTTCATATTTCTTAGTACTTCGGCAATTTTTTGATGATCTCCCTTTTTTGAGATGACAACCCCTTCAAACTGGAAGGGCATAAGGCAGGTGTGAGTTTTTTGGGCGCCAGTCCCAAATGTGTAATTTATAAACTCTTGTTGCCTTACATACTCCAAGGTGAAAATTTGGTTGGTGACGTAGTAAGGCAATAGGAAGGGCTTCCCTGTGAAGTCGTAGAGCCTTATGATTACCCCCTGGGTCAGTACAAAAAAGTCCCCTTCTTTCGCTTGAGAGCGCCTCAGGGTTTCCTCCACTATTTTAGGAATTCTTGTTGTGTGTCCTAGCACGATTTGCAAAGAAGGGCCCAAAAAATCTCTATTGAACTGATAGTATGAATTCTCGCTCAAGAGGAGCGAAGTCCATTCACATACACACAAACTCTATCCTTGTGCATCTTTTTGAGTTACAGGTATTGATTTCAAATGCTTTGATTGAAAGAAAAAGAACAGCCAAACCAAATAAGAAGAATATCTAAAAATATCTGGAGCTTCTATGTGTAATTTCGAGAGTCCCAAGTGCAGCTGTTGAGCTAAAAAAGTTGGCCAATCGAAGAAAAGAGGTACTTTGTTTGGATCCATGTGCATTTTATCATAAAATTTATAGATGGAAATACACTGTGCCACTGCAACCTGCCATCCATGAACCTGAGAATCATCTTCTAACCCTGCTATCATGGCCAGCATGGAGAAAAGTGTTTTGCTTTTAAATTTGGACAAAGGAATGGGAGATTGGGGGATGGAACCTTTGGGGAGTTCACCTTCAATATTCTATTGGAGAAAAGCCCTAATGTTTGGAGTATTCAGATAAAATTTCATAGAATTGGCTGGATCAAACAAGATAGGAGGAACTGGCGGCTTGTATCCTAGGGCGAAGACCACTCTAATTGTGTCTGGATCAATCGTAAAAAGTGTTTCTCCCTTATAATTTTTTACACTCTTATTCTTTGCATCATACATCGTGGCCATTGCCCTAATTAACTCTGGACAAGGGTGAACATGAGGGCATACGTACCAGTAAAGCATCGAATAGTAAGGGAAGTTACTTGGATTTGAAGGTGAACTATCTACGGCCAACCTGGCGGCTATGTCTTTGCGAATTTATCCAGGGCTTCTCCATGTCAGCCTCGTGTCTGCTATGTGGGCATCAGGATCTACAAAGCTGTCTACCTTAACACTTGAACTCCTCTTCTTCTTTGAAAACCTGGATGTGGAGCCCGAAGCTACAGAGGTGGTCATTGTGATACTACCGCAGGGACGCCGTCTGAGAATACAGAACTTTCAAGAAGGACTTCAGAACTCAGGTAGCAAGATGCAGAAAATGAGAAGAGGGAATGTGAAACAATTCTTTCAAAATAACCCACTATGTATGTTTATGCCAAAAAGATACGCAATTAAAATGCTCAGGTGACGTGGATTAAATGCAATGGGCAGCACGTATTTCAAAATAGATTTTAAATACAGGCGGGAGCTTTAGTTAGTGTGCCAGCTTTAAAAGACCTCAACTACCTCGAGTTGTCATTTTTATCTTAGACCAATAAAAAACCACCACCGTGGTACCGAGCCAATAAGACAACGTCATCTCTTGATTTGATCATTGGGTATGATTTTCATTTTTTAAGAATGGTGCCTTTTAGGTTCCCGAGGCACGTGCTTTTACCGTTGTTCTGACATGGCTTTTAGCTGTATAGAAAATCGGACCTGACGTGGCTCTCTGTTGTACAAAAAGTCAGATCTGACGTGGCATCATAATAATTTTGGAACATGTTACATAAAGAAAACCCAAAAGTCACGCTATCACGACATTTTCCCTGAAAGAAGGCCATGAATGCCCAAAAGTCATGCTATCGGAAATTTTCCTGAAAGAAGGCCATGAATGCCCAAAAGTCATGCTATCGCGACATTTTCCCTGAAAGAAGGCCATGAATGCCCAAAAGTCACGCTATCACGACATTTTCCCTGAAAGAAGGCCATGAATGCCCAAAAGTCACGCTATCATGACATTTTCCCTGAAAGAAGGCCATGAATGCCCAAAAGTCATGCTATCACGATATTTTCCCTGAAAGAAGGCCATGAATGCCCAAAAGTCGCGCTATCATGACATTTTCCCTGAAAGAAGGCCATGAATGCCCAAAAGTCATGCTATCATGACATTTTCCCTGAAAAAGGCCATGAATGCCCAAAATCCTATCGTGACATTTTCCCTGAAAGAAGGCCATGAATGCCCAAAAGTCGTGCTATCGTAACATTTTCCATCAAAATAAAAACTCACAAAAAGTAACATATTCACAAGGGTATACATACAAAAAATAATAAAATATATACAAGGATAGATCGGAACCCATTACTTGTAAAATAGCTTTAGGTGGAAACCATTAACAAGAATGGGTAGGATCTTGTCCTGTTCATATTTTAGCTGGAAGGAATTGTGTTGCTTCTCTTCAATAATTTCAAAAGGGCCATCCCAGAAGGTATCGAACTTGTCATGATTTCCTGGTTTCGACCTCTTAGTATTCCACTTCAGGACTAAATCTCCTACCTTGAAGTTTCTTAAGGTCATATTTTTGTCGAACCACCCCTTCGTTGCAACTGCATGTTTTTGATAGTGATCATAGGCTTGTTCCTTCTTTTCTTCCAATTGTAAGAGCTGAATCAACCTATTTTCCATCGGTTCTGCTTCTTCTGTACCAGTTAGATCTAACAACTTTAAAGCTGGTATTTCTATGTGTATCGGGAGCATAGCTTCTTTTCCATAAACTAGAGAATAAGGGGATGTGTTGATAGATTTTTTAATTGTGATCCTATCAGCCCAAAGTGCTTGGTTTATCAGAGTATGCCAACTCCTTTTATTCTCCTTGAGTGTTCTTTTCAAAATCCTGAGCAGATTCTTGTTCGTGGATTCGGCTAACCCATTACCTTGAGGATAGTAATTTGACGATGTTTTTAAATATATCCCATATTTATTGGTGAAGTCAATTACCTTGGCTCCTACAAATTGTGGGCCATTATCTGTGACCAAGGCATCTGGAATGCCGAACCTCGTAATCAAACTTTCTACGAATTCAATCACTACTTCTTGGTCACTCTTTTTTGTGGGTATTGCTTCGGACCACTTCGTGAAATAGTCAGTGGCTGTGAGAATATATTTATGCCCTACCGATGAATTTGGTTCTATGATGCCTATGAAATCTAGCCCCCATTGTTGGAATGGTTCTTCAACCTGAATATTCTTTAGAGGTAATGGTGCATTTTTGTTCCTTCCTACATATCTCTGACATTCTTCACAGTCTCTCGTAACTTTGAAAGCGTCTACAAAAATTGTAGGCCAATAGCACCCCGTTCTGATTATTTTTAGTGCGGTAGTTCTCCCGGAGTAGTGTCCTCCTGATAGACCTCCATGAAACTCTTTTAAAATTCTTTCTTTCTGTTCATTCGACACACATCGAAGCAATACTCCATCCAAGTTTTTTCTGTATAACCCTTCGGGTAATAAAGTGTACTTTAGAGCTTGAATCTTGTACCTTCTTCTCTAGGAAGTGTTCAAGTTAGCTAGACATATTATAATCTATAAATACCTGATTAATTCATCTCCCCAGTCAAGTTGTTCTAAAGCTTGATCTTCTTCTGGTATTGCCTCTTGAGCCTGGCAAGCTACATAGTCTATTGTCGCTTGTTTTGTGAGCTCCTGGCACAATGCTCTACCTCTAACTAGCTTGGCTGGGTGTATTTCCATGTCATACTCTTGTATTTTAGTTACCCAACCTGCTCTTGTATCACCGAGCTCTCCCTGCGTAATGAAACTTCGTACATCAGGGTGAATAGTGTAAACTATGATTTTGCTTTGTGATAAGAAGTGCCTAAACTTTTTTAGAGACTTCATGATAGCGTAAATCTGTTTTTCAATAAAATTATACTTTTCCTCATGCTCTTGCATGTTTTGACTTAGAAAAGTGATAGGCCTTTCTTCATTGTCGGCTCCCTTCTGGGTAAGTACTGCAGCGTAACTTCCCTGTTCGCCTATAGCATATAAGATAAAATCTTTGGAGTAGTTTGGGTTTACCAAGACTGGAGCTTGAGCTATTTTCTCCTTGATCTATTTGAAAGCTTCTTTTCTTGCATCCATCCATTTGAAAATGACATCCTTTTTTAACAATTCAGTCATAGGTTTAACAATCTGTGCAAAATATGCTATGAATTTGCATACAAAATTAATTTGACCAAAAAATGACTGCAAACCCTTTTTTTTTAGTGGAAGGGAGAGTTCCAACAAGGCTTTCACTCTGTTGGGGTCTATTGCTAGGCCATATTTTGAAACTACATGACCAAGTAAGATTCCTTCTTCTACGGAAAAGATAGATTTCTTTGGATTTATGGATATCCCAAACTCTCGACACTTTTCTAGCACTTTCCTGAGGTGAGTTATGTGATCTCCTTTTTTGTGAGAAAATATAGTCATATCATCCAGGTATATCACTATAATTTTATTTGCAAGTTCTCCAAAAGCTACATCCATGGCTCTTTGAAAAGTTGCTCCAACATTTGATAACCCAAAAGGCATCCTTTGATACGCAAATGTTCCCCATTTGGTAGTGAACATTGTTTTGAATTGATCTTCATATTTTACCCATACCTGATTATACCCAGAGAAACCATCCAACAGAGAAAACCTCTCAGCTCCTGCAACAGTGTGTAAAATCTGATCGATCTGTGGGAGAGGATAATGATCTTTGAGTGAAGCTTTGTTTAGGTTCTAGAAGTCAACACACAGTCGGATATCTCCATTTTTATTTCTTACTGGAACCAGATTAGCGACCCATGTCGAGTGCTTAATTGGATATACAATCTTAGCGTCTAGTAGTTTCAGCAACTCCTATTTCATCAAAGCTTCTATTTTTGGATTTACTGGGCGTTGCTTTTGATGAAAAGGTTTAGCACCTTCTTGGAGTTCAATCGTATGTTGAATTGTTTCCTTTGAGTATACTTTTAAATCTCCATAGGTCCAGGCCATTGTATCTAGAAATTCTTCACATAATTCTCTAATTTCATTCAGTTCTTTATCTGTAGTATTCACCCCTACTTTGATGGCCTTTTCAGGTGATATTTTTGCCTCTTTATATCTATGCTTGTCAACTTTCATCTTATGACCTGTTGACCTATCATTGTTATCAAAAAGAGACTCAAGTGTGACTAGCCCCTTAGGGATGTGATTATTTTTCAACTGGATGAC
Source organism: Wollemia nobilis (assembly GCA_028583015.1). NCBI lineage: Eukaryota > Viridiplantae > Streptophyta > Pinopsida > Araucariales > Araucariaceae > Wollemia > Wollemia nobilis. Next base: position 809,067 of record JAQPPZ010000184.1, read on the forward strand.
ATTTTCCTCCTCTTCGTCTTCACTTTCTCTGTTGCTAGAGCAGTTCATCTCATGAACTAGGAAATCTATAATGTGCTGATCATTTTCAAAGACCTGCCAGAAAGTATCTCTATCAGGTACTGAAGGTTTGTATATCAGTCTGACTATTTTTTATTTCTGGATAACATTGCTTATAGGGCAGAAGTTTGCTCCTACCGAAGCCAACAAATCAGCATGTGTATTTTTCTCCCTAGGGATTGCTTTCATGTTCAGGGATTCAAAATATTCTAGCAGGTCCCAGACTTTATTTTTGTAGGCCTTTAGATAATGTTGTTTGCTTACGCATTTTTCTGTCACTTGATTTACTATTAGTTTAGAGTCACCAAAAATTTGCAGTTGTTTAATACCCATATTTTCCACCTTCTTTAGTCCCAAACAGAGTGCTTCATATTCTACTACATTATTGGTGCAGCTCCAAGTTAGCCTGTAAGAGAAAATATTTTCTTCACCAGTTGGAGCAATGAGGACAATACCTGCTCTAGCTCCATTTTTGCATCTAGCACCATCAAAGAAAAGTTTCCACAACTGATTTGTAGATGACGCAACTGGTGGGGGGGTGTAAATTTATTCTTTTCAGGTTTTAGAATAGTGTAACTCCCTAGATCTATCTCGATCATAGCATTGAAATCCAGAAGAGAAAATTGATCTTCTTCTTGTAACTCATTTAAGGCTTCATCCATCAAACTCAAGTCTGTTAGTTCCTCTATCATCATGTTTACAGTAGTAGAGGTTTTCTCCTCTTCTCCAAGTTTTTCGACATGGAAGGTGGAAGGTTTTTCATTGAATATTTTTACCCTTTTTCCTTTGAATGGAATCTCAAGGTGTGAGAAATCAAGAGAGAGATATCCTCCTATTTTGGTCATAAATTCTCTAGATAAGCACATACCAAAATAAGGCTCTAAATCCACTACTACTACTTCTTGTATGACTGTGAGTTGGGGAAGCTTGTGCAAAACTATAGGAATATCTTTTATCACGCCTACCATTTTTACAGGAGTCCCATCCAATTGTAAGACCCCTGGAGCACTCCTTGTGTATTCCATCCCCATTATATCGCACACTGCTTTGGGCATAACAGTAGTTGTGGCTCCAGAATCGATCATACAATTATGGACTATCCATCCTTCCATTTGGAGAGATAAATAAAAAGGGGGAGGTCTATTTTTTCCTAAAGTGGAAGTAAGACTTGCTTGGGTAGAACTCAATCTAACTGGGTCTTTATCTTTGTTTTTCATAGACCTCAATGATTCTTGCAAAAGATCAATCTGCCCTGGAATCCGTAGGGCTTCATACATAGTGGCCTTGGAAGGAGTCCTTTTTCATCTCTTTACGATATTAAAAGGAAGAGTGTCTATGCTTTTTTCTTTTACTATTGTATCAAACCTATTTCTATAACCCTGAGTAGCATCAACTCTCTGGCATTTAGTCAGTGAAGGATACCTCAACTTTTCTCTGGCCTGTTCTTGAGTTTCTATCTCTTTAGCTGGAGGTATTTCTCTTTGAATTTTAGCTCCTTTTGGATCTGGATTTTGTGGAGGTCTTTTCTCAATAGGACTCTTTGCAGGCATGGGTAATTTTAAAGGATTAAGGTCCTTAGGATCCACCTGAAAAGGTTTCTTTCCTGATATTGTCAGAACAAAAACTTGTTCTAGGGAGGGAATCAAAAAATTCTGGTCATCTTCTCGAATTATGTTCACTTGACCTTTAAGGGATCTTTTTGCTTTTTCGGTAGCCGTTTGTTGTACCTGATGATGATGAACCATGCAGTCGGTCTCCCCATGAGGATCATTACACGTGGAACACTAGTAGGATGATTTGGGTGAGGCATTACTAGGTTCACCTTCCTTACTGGCATAGACTGTATTAGTTTTTTCATAATTTTGTGCACTGGCAGATGCCTGATCTCTAGTTACTTGTGGGTAACATCTTGGTTGAGAGTTTCTTTCTACTTCTCTTCACTCCATAGAGATAAATTTATTTGATAGAGTCTTATAAGAGGCTTGTAGATCTTACAAGATCACCAGTTGGGCATCTTGAGTAGATGTATTTCCCATTGAGGAATTAGCAGGAATAGGAGGAAGCATTGGAAGAGTGGGTGGCGTTGGTAGAAGCGGGATATTGAGTTGTCCATTCCACTTGGGAAGATCAGCAATCGAGGGAACTGGGAGAGCAACATTTGAAATTTGAGGTAAATTGGGGAAAATGGGAGGCATCATCTTTGAAGGGAACCTTCCTATGGTGATCAAATCCTTTTCTACTTTTAGTGCTTCTTGATAGATTTTAGGAAACGTCGTCACCCGGGATTGTCTGATCGCCATACTAATTTTTGAATTAAAAGCTCTTAGATAGTAGTATATGGCTCCCTCTGGGGCTGGTCTCAGACCATCGGGCACTCTCTTCCAGGTTCGACCGAACCTAATATTGAAATCCACCATCTCCTCTTGTGGGCTTCTTTGAATGACACTAAACTGATTTAACAATGAAAAGGGGTTTGCATGTTCATTAAACTCTTCCACTAGTTTACCAACAAGTTGGGCCCAGGTAGATATAGCTTGGTAGTCAAGAGCTCTGTACTAGTAGAGCATTTTTCCTTTGAGGGAAATAATCAGGAGCCTGATCATCACGTCTTCCTCTATGATGTTATATATTGGTGCCAATGCGGCCACATCTAGGCAATGTTCATAAGTTGTCTTCCCAGTACCATCGTACTGAGGTAGTGCTTTCAGATCTGTTGATGGTATTGGATGCTGAACTACAATATTTAAAGGGCCTGTATGATTCCACAGAGGATAAGGTAGATCTGGCAGATTTTTGGCCATTGTAGTTGTATTGGTAACTAGAGCTGAGGTTCCGATAGCAGCAGTGCTAACGGAGGTTGCACAGGGAGTGTACACTTGTCTTGGATTGCTATTGAGAATAGAAAATATTCTTGCAACCAAAACTGGGTTAGCTCGGAGGCTACCAAGATGTAGCTCGAAGAACTCTATGGGTTCTTCTAAATTTTTTGCTTTAGATCTGGTTATCATAAGGATGATTCATAACCAGAAGCTGGGTAAGGGCTTTTTTTTAGGGTTCCTTTCTAGTGCGGAGTCGCCAGGTGATAATAAAATATTGATAGGGCAAAGGCTTCACCGGGACTTTGATCTGTATATAATGTGTGGGATTTGGGTCCCACCGGGCGTGCCAAAAACTGTTGGAACGAAATCTGCCTTAGGTAATAATTTGCGCCAAAGACTTCATCAACATTGAAAGACCAGGCTAAAACAGAGTTTGCCTGATTCAATCTCCAGAGAAGGTTGGTTCCTTTTTTTTTATAGGAAAAGGGGGAAGAGAAAGGAATGCATAAAAGGAGGGAAATATAGCCAAAGCTAAGAGATAATAAGGTACAGATTAAGCAACAACATAGGACTACTTCAAGCTTTTGCAGAAAAACATAATGATAACCGACGCATGGAAAGCTAAGATCATTCAACGTATATTTCTATAGCAGTTTCTACGTGAAGTAAATTGCAGATCTTATAGAACGCTTAACACATAAATTCAGCTTTAATAATTAATGCATGGTACGTTCAACAAAGACTAAATTAGCAATAAACAAATGCATACATACTTGTACACCAATTGAGCCCAGAACCAAGATAGATGATCTCTATTTATCTTTTAGAAGTCTGAATACATAGCCTTGTAAACACCTAAGAGCCGACCTAGTGTTTAGGTCGCTCATCCTATATATAGAGTTTTTCATAAACAGAAAACTGAAAGTTGTTACAACAAATTGCCCATAGGCTTATCCTAGTAACAGATTGATTAGATGTCACGATCTTCTTGTTACAGAGATATTTCTCAGATCATGAATCTCCTAACTAAAATAAGTTAAGATATTTCTATTACAAAGATCTTCTCCATCTTCTTTTAGAAATCGTGGTCTGTTGGCCCTCCAAAATGCACCATCACGATGATTCTTCTTTGCTCACCATTGGCCCTCCAAAATGTCGCGCCATCACGACAATTCTTCTTTGCTCACCACTGGCCCTCCAAAATGTCGTGCCATCATGACAATTCTCCTTTGCTCACCACTGGCCCTCAAAAATATCGTGCCATCATGATAATTCTCCTTTGCTCACCATTGGCCCTCCAAAATGTTGCGCCATCGCGATGATTCTTCTTTGCTCGCTACTGGCCCTCCAAAATGTCATGCCATCACGACGATTCTTCTTAGCTCGTTGTTGGCCCTCCAAAATGTCGTGCCATCATGACGATTCTCCTTAGCTCGCTCTGGTCCTCCAAAATTTCGTGCCATCATGACGATTCTCCTTAGCTCACCGTTGGCCCTCCAAAATGTCGTGCCATCACGACGATTCTCCTTAGCTAAATTTTGAGGAGAATACCTTTATTTCCCTGCATGTTGTCATTTTGACCAACATTTACCAAATTTATATTCTTCCATAAGTAAGAAACCAATGGTTCAATTTTAAGGAATTTCTTCCATTTCCCACTTAAGAAGCGATTCAAGGACTAATCACTAGAAAAACATCAAAAAATCTTGGGTCAAATTTTGGAAGCAATTTGATGCTAGTAAATTATTACTAAACTCATAGGTTAAACGATATCCAATATCACAATTCAACTCAATAATCGTTCATATATATCAAACTCAAATAATGAATAATAAATAAATTGAAAGCTTTATTGAAACTACTAAAGTAATGTATAAATGAAATGCTTTCCAAATTTATGTATTACATGGATTTATATTTATTTTATAAATATATGAGACTCTTCATATTACATGACTCTTGAAATTTTCTCTCCTCAAAATCATAGGAGAACCAACTCTTCATATTTCCTTATTACATAATAAATATCACATATTACATAAATACAAAGTCTCTCATGATTGCTCATAACTCCCTACTTCTAAACTTGATACTTCACTCTCATAACTCACACTTAGAAACAAGACACCTCACACACTTATTTGTGTTACACATACTAAAACTTAAGATCTTGACACATACTATGAACTCAAATAACAAACACAAACCCTAATATAATTTTTTTATTAAGGTACCAAATAATGTAATACCTCCAACACCTTCTCATATTATATTATTTGGTATGAAGGCCTTTTGCCTTCAATATCTAGTTCTTCTCTTGGTTTTTTAGCTCTAACTTTGATATTGCTCAAGATTATAGCACTATATAGGTCCCATTAATTTTTCATATGCATTTTATTCTTCTACACATCTTAAATCTATCCATGTTAGACTTATTTTATTTTTGTAAAAATATTTTTATATTTCTATAATCTCGTTCCACTCTGATTTATTTATCCAACCATAACGTACTTTAATTTTATTTTTTGACAAGTCATTGGTTTGTTATTTTTACATGTCTTAAAATTTTGGAGCATCCTTTGTTTTGGTTTGTCTTTTATTATTATTATTTTTTTGTTCCTTTTTTGACAAATCTTGCTTTGTTATCAAAAACATCAGTTTCATTACTAATAAAAAATTCTAAATGGCTTGTATTGTCATATTTATCATATTGTTTCTCAATTTGGTCCACATATTCATTTTCTATATTGTCTATATTTTTTCCATAGGGGCTCTATAAATTGTGTTATTTTATCCTTCATTGATTTTTTCTATTTCTTGTAATTCTTGGACCAAATTTCCTTTTATATTCTCCCATTTTGGATAATGTTGCACCAATGGGTATTGGGACTGATATTGTCTTAATTGGTATCTTTGAAAAAGTCTATTCATTTTATTCCATTGACATAGAGGAATGTATTTACAACAACTTGTGGTATGACCTTCCTTATCACATATGTGACCATATTTGTTTCTTCGTTCATATTGAGACTAATATGATGAAGTAGTATTGTTTTACATAATTTTCTTTCACATAAGAGCATTATTTGTCATTTTATCTTTACCTAGATTTTCTATTTCATATTCTTGAAATATATTAGTTAATTCATCAAAGTATGTATTTCTATTTAGAACTTGAAGATAAGTTAATAAAGTTTTAAGTATTTTTGGGAGTTCTCTTAATGTAACTTGAACAAGAAACTTATCTTCCACTTTTTCTCCCATAGTTTGTAATTTAGCTTTTAATTATGGTTACCTTTGAATAAAATATTCTATACTATATTCATCATGAAATCTTAGAGATACAATTGTGATTGAAGGTGTAAAATTTTAGCTTCATTCCTTTCCTAAAATATCTTACATAGTTTTTTCCATGCACTTTTTGAAGTTTCTACCTCACTTATATGTGCCTAAATTTTATTTGATATACCAAATGTGATTAACATAAGATATTTTGTATCATATTTAAATTTTGTAATCCAATTTCATATTTTAAAATATTTTTCCATTTACCACATCTCAAAGTTCTCAACAATGAGTATTGATCTCATTTTATTTTTCCATGGAGTAAAATTTGGTTCGTTTAGTTGTGATTCATAATGAAAATATTTGTATTTACCATTATTCTATTTTTCAATCTTTAAATTCTTCAATTTCAACATCCAATTTTATTCACTTCTTAATTAAATTTATGTTTCTTCAATTCAATTTCAAATTTTCATAATCGTCTTATATCTCCATTTAATTCAATTTATTTAACTTCTTCTTTCACACTTTCAATTTCAAATTTAATTTTTTTTGTATACTTTGTATATCTCCCTTCAATTTCAACATTAATCTTATTATAATTTCTTTCAAACAATTAATTTTTTTCAATTTCAATCTTCCTTTCAAACAATAAATTCTCTTCTTCTTATATATATCGTTTATTTAATTATTCACTTTCCAATTAATTTATTATTCACCTTATTGTATCTCCAATGATCAAATCAATTCAATTTAATTCCTCTCAAATTAAATGTGCAACTCAATATCAAAATAACTTAAAGGTCAAAATATTTACCTTTAATTAGTGGTGCATCCTACACATACGGGCATCTTTTTAGGGCACTTAACCTTCCTTTCCAAAATGTATATTTGGAATTAAGTGTTACGCTCTAGATTTGATACATTCTTTCAAGGTGCTACTCAACATTTAATTATTTATGCACTCCTTAACCATAAACATCTTTGTCTAGTGGTTGCCTTCAAATCCTCTAAGTTTCTCCTCAACTTCAACCTTCAACTACTCTTGTGTATAAATCGTTCTCTCACTTAGGTAGTATACTTGTGCACTCTTTTATACAGATCTTTCTAGCACCACTCTTCATAGAATATTTTTCTCTCAATTTCTCTCATCATTTAACTCACTCATGTCACTACTACTATTCATCTTGCTTCTATGTTTTGCTACAATTTCTTGTGATTTTCTTCAACACTATCTCCAACTAGTCTCATATTTCTCCTAGATATAGCTCTCACTTGCTTAAAATTTTGGCTTTATGTTTCTTAGGCTTAAATGTCTCTTACCAACTTTGATTATCCTTCAAACTTCTTCTCCAAACAACTTCTTTTCTTCAATATTCATTGTACCTTAGTCATCTCTTTATTTTCCTCTTCTACTATATTCCTCCTCCAAACTTGTAATTGTCCTTTCATGTAGCTATCTTACTCAACATGGTTATTCAAAAAACACACAAGGTAGTGGATTTTATACCATTGTTAGCAAAATATTACTATTCTCATAGGTTAAAAAAATATCCAAGTTCAAAAATCAACTTCATAATCATGCATATATCAAACTCAAGTAATGAACAATAAATGCACTAAAATATTTATTGAAACTACTAAAGTAAATGTAATGCTTCCTTGAGTTACATATTACATGGCTTTATCTTCATACATAAATGAGACTCTTCATATTACATGACTCTTGAAATTTCTCTCCTCAAACTCATGGGAGAACCAAATTTTCATATTTCCATTTTACATAATAAATCTCACATATTACTAAAGATAAATTCTCTCATGATTATTCATAACTCTCTACTTCTAAACTTGATATTTCACTCTCATAACTCACAATTACAAACAAGACACCTCACACTTAAGAACTTGACACATAGTATGAACTCAAATATCAAACACACACCCTAATCTAAGTATTTACCAAGGTTACAAATAATGTAATATTCCAACATTTGATACACTAATATAATAATTCAATTCAAATCCACAAAATTTACATAATTTGAATCTAGAACAATATTTTAGGATGAAGGATTTGATTTACCAATTCAAGTCCCAAATTGAACATTAATTTTCACATATTTTTTATTTGTGTTGATTTTTATAAGTTATTTTTGAATGAAAACATTGTTATTAACTTTAGAATAATAAGTTTTCATGAATCAAGCAAACAAGGCAACATAAAATCAACATAATTTTTTGTTTTTGGATAAAATTTTGCATCTACCATAGGCAAAAAGTGTTGGAATATATTCCATTATTTTATAATTATGCCAAGTTTCATGTAAGTTGGACCAAGTGTCATAGGTAGATTGAGTAAAAGAAAACATATCCTCCTATATAATGGACTCATAGTTCCATTCACTATTGTACAATTCTATTCATATAATATTACATGATATGTTCATGAAGCTCTTCTATTATCTCTTCTCCCTCTTAGTCATTATGATTCTTAAGTAGATAGAATAGCCCAAAAACCATCATTGGTATCAAAGCGAGGTTTGAGGGGCTTGAGAAGGATTGCAAGGAGGGAAATTCCTACAAGAAGAATTTAGGATAATTATCAGCATCTAACAACAAGCCCAAAAGTAAATTGTTGGCTCTTTTAGTAGAAGATTGAGGGCCATTGAAGGAGATTTGAAACCACCAAACTACAATTTCAAATAGCAAGTTATAGGGTTTCAAATCTATGATTTGGTGAAGTTTTTTTTTTTTTAAGCAAAAACCCCTTGCAGGGCAGCCTTGGTCTGAGAGACCACGAATAAGGGGTTCTACACCGTCAAATTCACCCAGGAGTCACACACGACCCTGCCCGCACCAACATTTTCAATTGTATTTTGGATACCCAATTCAACTTTTTTGGTAGGGTGGAGATTTGAACCTGGGACCTCCCTTGGAGGAAGTTATTTTTGACAACCAAGAATATTTGTGAATTCATCCAGTAAAGGGCAACAAATTGGTGAATCGAATCACCAAGACATCCATCATCTTTAGAGATCTTAAAGGTAAGCAACTTGGGTGCAAAAGGTTCATTAGTTAAATTTTAGCTTTTTGGTTTATTAATATTAGTTAAGCACCATATTAGTTTAAAAATTACAAGGAGGAACTCATTTTAAAATATTCAAGGGAGTACATAAGCCAGTTTATTTTAGGGTTATTACCTACACATTAAAATAGGAGTTAGGTATATTTTGATAGAAATAAAAATATCATCTTCCTATTATCTAGTTGCATCAAAGAAGACTACATTAAGTTATAGAGATTACAGTGCATTTAGGAGCAACTTCTAGTGCATGATTTAAGGTGTAATAAGGTGAGATCAATATTGCACTATACTAGTTATTCTTAAATAGTTTTAAGGTGCACCAAATATTTTAAGTTGTAGTGAAAATTAAGTGGATGTTTCAAACTACTTTGAGGGTTCATTTACAGGAGCAATAAGGTGAGATTGTTATTATCCTTAAGTGCATTGAGTTACAGATATTACTATTACATTAAGGATTGATTGCACTATTATAGTTATTCATTAAACTAGTTACTCTAAAAGGATTATTATGTGCATTAGTTGTTTAGCTAGAGTGAAAAACCAAAGTACACAAATCAACATATATTAAAGTATCTAGAGACATTATTCGGTGCATAAAACTAGCAACTTATTATCACCTAGAGAAACCATTTTACAGGGTTATATTCCTCCAAAGTGTGGAGAAGATAGATACCATCAAAGCTAGAGATCTACAAAACGAGACTAGGAAAGTCTCAAGTTTTAGGTACAAATAAGGAGGTATTACAGGTTGATTTTTGAGCATCAAAATTATCTTCTATTACATCAAAGGAAGACAAAAATATAAGTGTTTTAAGGGTACTCTATGTAGCCTATCATTCTATCTACAAGCAGTTGCCATAAGAACTAACAAATGTGCTTAAGAAATGAGCCATCTAATGGACTCGATATCCACCTATTGGTGCTTGAGTGGAGAGCCACTCATAAGACTCAAAAGATAGCTCATGAAGGTTTTAGAAGACACCATCATCTAGCACATAATATTATGACAATCTATAGTGGATAAGGGCTACATAAGGTGAAAAATCATCTATTGCACTTTACGTATAACATAACACCAAGGACAACATATTTTAGTGAAGTGAAATCTGAAAGCAAGGTGTATTACCAAGGGTCCAACTCGAACGTATCATCAACCAAGATGCATATCGATAGCCACCATAGAACCTCCATTATTGCACTTGAGAACTTCATTAGCTAGAGCCATTCTCACAATCATCATCGAATGCTTGGAAAGAAACTATTTTTAGATAATAATACAAAGGGCATTTGCTGGTAGAGGATATACAAAGAGAAAGACATATTGGAGAGTCTTTCATGCAAAATAATGGAGTGCCACTTGGCACATTTAGCTAAGGTGCCCATATATTTCCTAGCATACATTCAAAAAAAATGCTCAAAGGAAGGTAATGTCCATTGATTGAGCATTAATAATATTATTTGGGGGTTAAAAATCATAATAATTATAACTCTTTGATCAATGGAGAAATGAGCATTAGAGACACATGAACCTAATGTCCATCAAGGAACGTAATCATCAGCAATGCATACACAATGTGGTTTATGCTTCAAGAAGGACATAAAGCCTATTAAAAGTGCACATGCAAAATAGAAGTGTACCATTCTAGAATACCAAGAATAACCATCGAGGAATCAAGCGGAGAGTGAAATCAAAACACCACCTAAGGAGGAGATCAAGTATTGATAAATGCTTATGCCACTTGGTGTTTGTGTCAAGAATATACAAGCATACTTATATGTGCCTAAATTAGAGTGTGGAAGCATAATATTCAGCAAGTATTAAGTAAGGGAGGAATTAAGGTATGGTTGAGAGTATATTCAAGGAACAAGGTACAAATTCAAGAATTCAAAGGAGCATTAAACACACTGCCACTAATATACGTCCACCATAAAGGAAGTAGAAAACCTATTTTCAAAGAGATACAACATTAATAGGGTAATATTTCACTTTGATTTAAATTGCTTTCATTTAGGAGTAATAAGGGGTATATCATAAGGTTGAGTTTATTTATCATTTATATTGGAGAAACAATCAACATTAATACATTTGAAATCAAATCAAAGGAGCTCATATCCATACTTTTTCAACTCACTTTAGTGGAATATTTGTAATTAAACACCATAGGAGATATAAAGGTTTCTACTTGGAAAATTAATATTATTGCAAATATTCCAAATTAGGGAATTATAAGGTATACTACATCAAACATAGATTATCGGAATTTAGAAATATTAAACTATCGGATATTAAGCAGTATAAAAGGAATTTCATTATTTACTTAAAGGATTTGGAATTATTTATTACCCATTTTTGTCTCATAGTCACATTAAAGAGATAAAATAAATTCAGCCATATAGAACCACTTTAAATTGACAAGTGCATAGTTCATAGGAGATAATTATCATTCTCAAAAGTTCACAAAATCAACCCAAAGGGCGACCTATTACTTGCTAGGAACTTTATCAAATTAATAAAATATTCTAACCACTAGGGAGACATAAGGATTCTACAAAACCTAAGTTTAGAAAGGTTTTATCAAGTTTGTTCACATACTCAAAATTCTAAGGTGTCACAAACCATGGATCATTGGTATATAGATTCAGGGGCAAGCAAACATATGACTAGAAATATACATTGGTTTAATTATCTACAAAATATAAATGAGAAATTGTTGGTTGGTATTTCATACACACCCTGTGAAGAATGAACATAAAATACCAATAACACTTTACGGGATAAATCCCACTCACTTTAGGATCTTTCTGGTTATCCAAGGTGTGAGTTACAGAGTTGGGTCGAATGGCTATTCACTCTTTTTCGCTTCTGGAATAGTTTCAAGTAGACTATCTATTACCTTACAACGGGTTCAACATTTGGTTCAATAATTTTTAATGATGGTTATCTTTTTTGACAATCAGATTTACAATTAGTTCTTTGATATAGCTCTTTATGCTTTAGCAGATTAAATAAAAGACAAATTTGAAAGAAAATAAAAATGGATCATTTGATGGTAGAATAGAGAGAGTAGGGTAGGGCAGAAAAGAGAAGTTTATCTAAATTAGTTGCAAATCAAAACTACCAATTTTAGTTACACTATTTAGCTTCACAATAAAACCAATCAAAGAGGAAGGTGTCTAGTTTTCTAAGATCACCTTCTACTAAGAGAATAAGATGGAGATGACACAGATCTAAAAGAAAATCATAACTAGAAGGGAAGTCGGTGTCAACTGGTATCTCTCACTAGTAGCCTAGCTCGTGCAGCGAGGATAGAGCAATTAGAATAGACCCTAGCATACAACACATGGAATGAAGCCTAGTAGCATACTCAATATTGATAACACATATTTACAACTAAAATAAATATACCTTAGCGAGACAAAAACAAGAGAAGATGCACTTATCACAATCCAAAAGATATTAGGCTCTTGGCCATGCTATCATAGAAAACAACGTCACACCAACCCCAGGTACAGAACAAAGCATTCAAACAAGATTTGCAAGAAATTGCTAAAATGTCTTTTATTCTAAGTTTTTGCATACGGAGTTTACATTCAAAAGAAGTATATATAGACTCAGGATAGACCCTAATATTTTCAAAAATATCTTCTTCCAAATATCTAAATCTTATCATAAAAATCCCACCGCCAAGGCTTTATAATATAAGGCATTTTTATATAGAGTTTCGATAAACCCTAGTCACTCTGAAAATATTCGTGTAAGTTATGAGGATTTCAAGTTTGGAGTAAGTTTGTTGGCAAGAAGAAAATAATTAAAAGAACCCTAACATTTGATTTTAATAATTAAACCTTAGGAAATCTATTGAAAATTAAAATTTCTGAAATGATTAATATGAATTAATACATTTAACATGCAAAATTTTAGAATTTTTAAATTGAAATCAATACCATATGCAAGCCTAATTGGACACTTTGATGTAGGTGAAATTTGAAAAAGGATGCAAGAAAATTTTGGAATTAAAACCCGAAAAACTCAAGAGGGTCCCTATGGAAAAAAATGAAAATTAAATATTTTCAAAGGATGGAATTTCATTTTTTTTAGTGGGGGTGTGTTGCTTCTCAAAAAATGGCAATATCTGCGAGGAAAATAGTAGCACTATTTAGAATCCAAAACTCTAGTTTCAAAACAATTTAGACTATGTACCATGCTTTGCCACAAATATTTTCTAAAATGATTTAACTACTATCTGATAGTTGTTAAAGTTTCCCAAGGACATACTAGGTTGAACCACTTAAGGAAGATTTTGATGTGTGATTATAAGCATATAAACCTTCCTTCAAGGATGACCAATGCTTCGAATGCTTACTATGGATTGATCAGCTATTTAGATTGTGCAAGGGAAATCGAGTAGGGCTCTGTTTACTATTTTAGCCTTTTACAACCCCGACAGAGTTACTCTTTAGATTTTCAAGACCCTGATTCACAACTATGAGGTGGCATCTATAGCTTGGTGAACACTTTTGAGATGTATCCTTTGGGAGCCTTGGCTATCTCTTTCTATCACATAACCTCTTTTTTTTTTTTTTCTTTGCAAAAAAGAGTGTCAGTTTTATGTTGGCTTGCCCAACTTTCACCTTCTCTCTCTTTTTTTTTTTTTTAAAGATACCGATAGCTGGAAAGCCTTGCTAGAATTTTTTTTTTTCTAATATTTCATTGATCAACTAACTATTACAGCCTGGGTACCAATAGCCTCCTTGGACACTTAAAATAATTTTATTAATCAGAGTCCCCTCTCATGACCAAATTTTCTTGGATTCCCTAGGAGTTCTTCAGCCAAGCAGTATAGTAGTTTCTTTATAATCAAAATAATTGTCGCAAGCAAGATACAAAATCCAATTATCTTTCTACTATTGTTCTAATTAACAAGTAGTTCTACTTTTTAGCTCTATCAGACTACCTCTTAACAAAAATAAAACAAAATGAAAACACACTACTTCAACCTTTATAGCGCCAATTTTAAATGTTGATTTATGTTTTTTTGTTTAGGCAAAAACTTAAACAAACAGGATTTAAAAGCTAAAGAGGAGGGGAAAAGGCCACCAGTTAAATATAAATTTGCATAGACCTCAAAAGACAAAACACAGTACTTCAACATTTATTTACAATATATACATATGCACAAAGTCTTTGTGATTACTCAAATGATGTAGTGGATGGAACAAGCTGAGAAATAATGCTTGAGATATTGACCATTGATAGGAAGGTTCAAAAAATTACCTTCCAGGTCCTGTAGATGAAATGCATTATTACCTAGGATTTCGGCAATCTGGTATGGCCCTATCCATAGAGGTTGCAACTTGGTGTGTTTACCTTTCTTTTCATGGGCTTTGTCCCATAGAAGCACTAGGTCTACAAGTCTTAAGGCCTTCACTCTGGCTCTTTTGTAAAATCAGCGCTTGACTATCTCTTGGTGTCGACTAAAATGCTCCAAGGCTTGAAGTCATTCATCCTGCAAATTAATTAAGTCTAACACACGAGCTTCTACATCTGCATGATCATCAAAGTAATCTAAAGCAAATTGATAAGTGGGAAATTTTAAAGAGATAGGAACGATGGGTTGGGTACCATACAACAAAGCAAATGGGGAAGTCTTAAGAGCTTCTTTATGCCTTATCCTGTCAGCCCAAAGTGCATACTTCAATAGTGTGTGCCATTGTCTGGGTTTGTCTACAACAGACTTCTTGATGGCATTTATCAAATTATTATTTATAGAATTTCCAAAACTTACTCTTTGTTTAATTTAGTCAACATCAAATAGTCACTCAAATTCTACCATTCCCTTCGAAATTCTATTATCTTTCAACCTCATTATCCCATTTTTATCATCAAAATTTTCTAGCATAGTATCCCTTTGAACATCATCAATTATAGTATTTTCAAATGCATTGGTATTCTGTAAAAATTTTATAATTTACTGGTCATCAGAAAAGACTTGAAAATTATCTATGTTATCTGGAACCGAAGGACAAGGGATTAATTCAATTGAAAATTTCTTCCATTTGAACTCCTCCAATGGCTTCAGATTTGCGGTTGATGAAGCTAAAACATCTGCAAGTGAATTCTCTTCTCTAGGAATGTGCATCAAATTAAAAGCACCAAAATCCTCCATGAGATCCCACGCTCGGTATGTGCGTCAAATTAAAAGCACCAAAATCCTCCATGATATCCCACGCTCGGTATTTATATATTTTTAGGTAAGATGCCTTGCACTAAAATTTACCTCTAACCTGATTGGCCACTAAATTTGAGTCTGTAAAAACCTAAATATTTTTTACACATTTATCTAAAGCAAATTTCAATCCCAACACTAGTGCTTCCTACTCTACCAAATTATTCGTGCAAGGAAAATGCAAGCGATAAGACATAAAATACGTTTGATTTTTAGGTCCTTTGAGAACTGCCCCTATACCAGAACCTTGCTTAGACTTAGCTCCATCAACATGAAGAATCCAAAATTCATTATCATGATCAAGATGAGCTTTAATAGGTTTCTCCTTTTGTGCAGTTGTCAAATTATAAACCCTGATATCTACATCAGCAAGATTAACAGTTTTGTTCTTGGCATTATACTCAGTGATCATGTGTTTATATCTAGGTTCTCTTTTTATTCTTAAATTATTTGCGACACCTTTCCAGGGCAACCACATATGTGAAAAATTAGTCCCCAAGTACCCATTCAAAGACTTTGACCAATCTCTGCTCAAAAGCATTTCGTATCCCACGGGAATATCTACCACCTGAATGTCAATTTTATGTTGTGCTCTCAGCTCAGATGCTAGATGGATGTGTATACTTTGAAGTTCACCTACCACCTTAACCTCAGTTTTATCCAATTGGATGACTCTTCTCTCAGACTTCATAGGGGTTAAACCCAACTGTTGACATATGGCTAGAGGCATGACATTGGCTGAAGCACCAGAATCCACTAGATAGTTGTGTAATTTTTTTCCAAATATATGGGCAGTTAGTAGGAAAGGCGAAACTTCAATATTTTCTTTATACATGGTCATATTTGTATTTGCTATCTTCTTCCCCTTTTCTAGAGGTTTGGCAGTAGTATCAAAGTATGTCTTAATCAAATTATCCCTTTGTTTAGTAATTTGAGCCAACTCATGAAGAGTGATGTTAGCCTTGATCTTCTTCATATCCTCCACTATATTGTATCCCTTATTGAGTGGAGCAATAAATCCATCTGGTACTCTTGGATCTCCTCCCTTGGGTGGAGGTGGGTTATTATTTGGAGATGGATCTGGAGGAACATTATGGGAGTTTTCTGGAGGTGTAGACATAGTATTAGGCACCAGATTTTTTTTCTTGAGATTATAGTTGTCCCTTATATACTTTTGAAAAGCTTACACTTCATCCATAGGTATCTCCACAACATTCTCTGACTCATATGTAAAAGTGAATGAATCTAACACCATAGCTGCACTATGTTTGGATGAAATTGGACCATCAACATTTCTTTGATTTTCAAGAAAAACCAACTCACCAGATAGAGCTTCAAAGGCATTGCAGAACTCCAAACAATCCAATTCCCCATGTTGAGATGTTTCATGTATCCTGCACTAGTTGGGCAAAGCCAAGTCACAAATATTCACTTCATGCCCCTTACCTTTATAATCCTTGTTGGATTCATATGGTGGTCTCGTGAATCTATTCTATTGATAAGAAAATCTGTTTGAGTTTTCCCCGATGGAAATTTGCCTTTTGAAACTCAAAAAGTCATTTGCCAACTTTTGGACCATTTTTGAGACTTCCTCGACTCTTATTTTATCAGATTCTTTCTCTGTATTATGTACATGTTCAGCATGTGTTACAGCCAATGGATTTCCTATCAGTGGAGTTTGGCATGCTAGAAACATCATTTGATGTGGGATGGGATTCAAAACAGGGTTATTTTATGTAACAAAGGGAATTTGACGAGCATTCAAAGGTTGAGGTCCCAATTGTCTTTCAAGAACCAAAGCTTATTTATAAGCCTCTGTTAGATTAGTAATATTGGCATCTGTCTTCAAGAAAACAGAGGTCATTGGATCTAGGGAATTCTTGAAAATTTCCAATGCTAGATCTACAGTTGGCACATAATGACCCATCAATCTACCATAAGCTTTTTGAAACCTAACATTGAAAGATCTGACAGTCTCATTGATTTCTCTCTTAATGCTGGAAAATTATTGATATAACATGCTGGGGTCAATTACTTGACCAAATTGTGATACAAAAACTTTCTCCAAGTCATTCCAACTAGTAATAGAGTCATTAGTAATATTCAAAAACCAGTCATATCCTCCCTCCTATAGAGTGAATGGGAATAACCTACAAGCCACATCTTCATGCTACACATTCAATAACTTTAGAGCATTTTTAAATGCCACTAGGTGTTCTTCTGTTGTTCTGATTCCATCATGCTTGTAGGTAGGAAGACACTTCTCAGGATTTCTGGGTAAATCATGCACTGCACTAAGGATATTCAAAGCAGTGGAACCCAACCAGTTTGCCATCACTACCTGATTAACGATGAAATTTTGAGTTGTAGTTGGAGGAACTACAAGTGGTGATAAAACTATGCTGGACAAATACTTGGCCCTTTTGAGGCTGCTTCTCCTTGGGGTTTCCAACTTAGGCACAAGGAGATCTCCAGATCTAGAGTGGGACCTGGTTACTCTATAGGTAGAATCCAGCTTTACACAAGCAACTTACAATCCTTAACAAATACTAAACGGAGTTCGGTCGGACCTCCTTCTAGCACCAATTTTAAATGTTGGTTGGTCTTTCATACACACCCTATGAATAATGAACATAAAATACCAATAACACTTTACGAGATAAATCCCACTCACTTTAGGATCTTGCTGGTTATCCAAGGTGTGAGTTACAGAGTTGGGTCGAATGGCTATTCACTCTTTTTCGCTTCTGGAATAGTTTCAAGTAGACTATCTGTTACCTTACAATAGGTTTGACCTTAGTTCAATATTTTTTAACGATGGTTATCTTTGTTGACAATCGGATTTACAATCAGTTTTTTGATATAGCTCTTTATGCTTTAGCAGATTAAATAAAAGACAAATTTGAAATAAAATAAAAATGTATCATTTCACGGTAGAACAGAGAGAGTAGGGTAGGGCAGAAAAGAGAATCTTATCTAACTTAGTTGTAAATCAAAACTACTAATTTTAGTTACACTATTTATCTTCACAATAAAACCAATCAAAGAGAAAGGTGTCCAGCTTTCTAAGATCACCTTCTACTAAGAGCATAAGACGAAGATGACACAAATCTAAAATAAAATCATAAATAGAAGGGAATTTGGTGTCAACTAGTATCTCTCACCAGCATCCTAGCTCGCACAGTGAGGATAGAGTAATTAGAATAGACCCGAACCTTAAATATTTAATTTTCCCTAGCATTAAACACACAAAATGAAGCTTAGTAGCATATTCAATCTTGATAACATAGATTTATAACTAAAATAAATAGACCTTAGTGAGATGAAAAAAAAATAAGATGCATTTATCACAATCCAAAAGATATTAGGCTCCTGGCCATGCTATCACAGAAAACGACGTCACACCAACCCCAGGTATAGAACAAAGCATTCAAACAAGATTTGCAGGAAATTGCTAAAATGTCTTTTATTCTAAGTTTTCGCATACGAACTTTACATTCAAAAGAAGTATATATAGACTCAGGACAGACCCTGATCTTTTCAAAAATATCTTCTTCCAAATATCTAAATCTTATCATAAAAATCCCATCGTCGAGGCTTTACAATATAAGGCATTTTTATATAGAGTTTCGATAAACCCTAATCACTCTAAAAATCTTCATGTGGATCTTTCCATAAATGGAGAAGATAAGACTTGGTTTCATCCTCATCAAATGGACATCGCATGTAAATGTATCTTCATCTTTCGGTAAACCGTCAGAGCATCTCATTAATTCCTCTACAAAATCTGGATGAGTCACTGACTTCCCAGGATTTTTATCCTCGCACAACCGCCTTTGTTTGGATCAAGTTGAAATTCTCTACCCACCATTACTTTCACCATAAATTCTCTCATTAAATGCATCCACCGGCAATTTTCTTAAAGTATTTATTTGTGGCCAAATCTGCAAAATCTGGATGGACCAGAAATTCCCAGCATCTCCTATTCCATCTGATGGTCCTTGCTTGATTTGTGCCAAAATTTAGGTTTGTCCGTGTTTCTCGCCATTACTTCTGCCATTATGCAATTGTTGGATCACTTTCTGCAAAAGAAAAGCAAAGGTTAGAACTTTAATATTATTAATTTAATTATATATATTTTTAAAATTTTCCTAAGGTTTTTCAATGTTTTTCATTTTTAATTAATTAATTAATTTTTCCTAAGGTTTTTTTAATGTTTTTCATTTTAATTAATTAATTAATTTAATTAATTAATTTTTTTATTAAAATATTTCTAGGGTTTGGACTGTGTTGAAAAGCTTCCACTTCATTTGGATGAGTGATGAAAAATTTAAAGAATGGCCAAATTTTGCAAAATGAATATAAATCCAAAATGCCATATCAAGCAATTAGCCTTCGTAACAATTCAAAACTTTAATGGACTTTAAAATATTTTAGGGAAAAATTAAATTTGAGCGAAATTCCGACATGTAATGAGCATTAGGGTTTGATTTCCTTGTTCCAAGCTCATATTCTCATGAAATGGAACATGTCGCGATATCGCGACATTTCCCTCAATTTATTTCTTCCAAGCTTGTGCCCTTGCGAAAATGAGACAAGTCCGAAAATGGAACATGTCGCGATATCGCGACATTTCCCTCAATCTATTTCTTCCAAGCTTGTGCCCTCGCAAAAATGAGACAAGTCCGAAAATGGAACATGTCGCAATATCGCGACATTTCCCTCAAGCTATTTCTTCCAAGCTTGTGCCCTCGTGAAAATGAGACAAGTCCAAAAATGGAACATGTCACGATATCACGACATTTTCTTCTCTTATTTCTTCCAAGATTTTTCCCTTGCAAAAATGAAACATGTGCGAAAATGGAACATGTCGCGATTTCGGAACATTTTCTTCTCTTATTTCTTCCACTTTGCAAATTCTCCAAAAATTGTAAGTTGACTCCAATGACTTTGTCCATCTGTATTTTGCATTTTTACATATTGGTGAAGGATCTTCCTTACTCAAAAATGATTTTAACATTTGAAAAATGAATTTTAAATTGCTCGAGAATGGTCAACTTCACATGGTGTAGAAAAATGATGAAAATTCAAAGTGCCCAGAATTTTATGAAACTTTACAAGCATCTAAATAAGCCCAATGGGTATCCCAATATACAAACAGAACTTAACAATTCTTCACGTATTAAGATAAAATTCATTTAGAAGTCTGGTAAGTGAATCTTGTCTAAAAGTCCAGAAATCTAGCATAGCCAAAAATATGAGTTTAAGATCTTCCACCCAAAATTTGAATCACCTCAAACGGATTTGTCTTCCAAAAGTTATGAGGATTTCAAGTTTGGAGTAAGTTTGTTGGCAAGAAGAAAATAATTAAAATAACCCTAACATTTGATTTTAATAATTAAACCTTAGAAAAACTATTGAAAATTAAAATTTCTAAAATGATTAATATGAATTAATACATTTAACATGCAAAATTTTGGAAATTTTAAATTGAAATCAATACCATATGAAAGCCTACTTGGACACTTTGATGTAGGCGAAATTTGAAAAAGGATGCAAGCAAAATTTGGAATTAAAACCCGAAAAACTCAAGAGGGTCCCTACGGAAAAAAATGAAAATTAAATATTTTCAAAGGATGGAATTTCAATTTTTTTAGTGGGGGTGTTTTGCTTCTCAACAGAAACCAATTGCTATAGCATATAGTAAAACTTATGAAGTAAATGTGATCAGAAACATCCTAGTAGATTTGATAAATGGAAAAGGGATAATCAAAAATACATTATATGTCCTAGGATTGACTACTAATATTCTTTCAATTTCTCAACTCATGGATAAAAATATGACAGTAGAGTTCAAAGTTTCCAATGGAAGAAAACAATGTCTCATTCTTAAACAATTTAAAAATATAACATCAGGCTCCTATAAAAGTGGTCTATTTGTTCTCAATATTACTACACACTCTATTTTTTCAATCAAAACTTTAGATCTATGGCACAAGCATCTAGGAAATACTAGTAAATGTACCATGAATGAATTACTCAAATATCAAATGGTTGAGGGAATACAAATTCTATCTCTAGAATCTATTTCTTTTCAAGAATGTTTAGCAAGAAAACAACATAGAATTTCTTTTGAAATTTGACAACACAGGACTCAACAACCATTAGAGTTGATATACACAAATTTATATGGGCCAATGAATATCTCTAGCATTAGAGGACATAAGTATTTTTAATTATTTGTTGATGATTACACTAGTAAAATGTGGGTATATTTCATGAAGTATAAATAAAAGATATTTAGTCATTTTAGACAATTCAAACTTCAAGTAGAAAAAAATCAGGAAAGACTATAAAAGCACTTTGCTCAAATAGAGGAGGTGATTTTATATCTAAAAAAATTGATTCCATTTAAGAAGATAATGGAATTAAAATAAATCTCACTACAACATATTCACCGCAACATAATGGAATTGCAGAAAGAAGAAATAGGTCAATAATATAAACTGTGAGATGTATGTTAAAAGAAGCTCATCTTGATCATCAATATTGAGCATAAGTAATTCAAATAGCAATATACACAAAAAAATAGATTACCAACAAGAATACTCAAACATTTTACATCAGAAGAAGCATGGTTAGGACAAAAACCAAATATAGGAAAACTAAGATTTTTTTGTTGTAAAGCTTACATGCATATTCCAAAACAAAAAAGGACAAAACTAGATGACAAAAGTATGGTAGGAATATTTATTGGCTATGAAAATTAATCTACAGGAAACATAATATTAGGTCCACATACAAAAAAAAATTACGTAAGTAGAGATGTAATCTTTGATGAAAAAATAGAATTGACACAAAAAAATCTAGTAATGACACAAAAATTCTTCTAAACTACTCAGAGGAAGATATAACTAGTGAAGAATCAAAATCAGAATATCAAGAATAAAATAAGGAATACTCAAAAACATCTACAATTCCTCAAAAAAAAAATCAATATGGCTTAGAAACACTCAAATATTCAAACCTAGAAAGAATGCCAAATCTTACCACTACTAGACCTCAAACTCACAGTCAAAGTAGAATAAATAGAGGATTACTAAGCAATACAATAGTACCAACGTCAACACTTCAAGCACTAAATCACTCACATTGGATGACAACTACAAGATCTAAATATGCATCACTTCAAAATAATAAAACATGGAATCTAGTGGAATTACCTCTAGAAAAGAAAATATTGGGTTGCAAATATATTTTCAAAATAAAGTATAAATCAGATGGAACACTTGATAAGTACAAAGCTCGATTAGTAGCCAAAGGATATCCTCATACTAAAGGAATTGAAAATGAAGAAACATTTTCCCCTATATCTAGAATGAGTTCTATTAGGATAGTTTGTGCACTAGTAGCTCATCAGGGTTGGAAGCTTCATAAAATGGATGTAAAAAGCATTTTTCTTAATGGTGATTTAGAATAAGTCTACATGTCACAACCAGAAGGGTTTTTTATTTAAGGACAAGAAAATAAAGTGTGCAAATTGAAAAAATACCTATATTGGTTTAAAGCAATATCCCATAGCATGGAATATAAATATCAATAATCACTTATTACAACATAGCTTCAAAATAAGTACATTCGATTTGAATCTGTATACAAAGAAAATTGGAAACAATATACTGATTCTCATATGTTGATGATGTAGTACTTACTGGAAGTTCTAAAAAAATATCAAGTGATATTAAAAGGGATTTATAAAAGGTTTTTGAGTTGATAGATCTAGGTGTAATGAATTATTGTCTTGATGTAGAGATTCAACAAGGTGAAGACAAGATTACTATTACTCAATCAAAATATGCAGAAGCCTTACTTGAAAATATAGAATGAAGGATTGTAAGCTGAAAGATACACCAATGGAACAAGGGATTCAATTATCCAAAATTTATGAAATGACTTTGGTCTCAGCAACTATGTATAATCAATTAATTGGAAGTCTTTTGTACTTAACAAATAGCCAACCTAACTTAGCTTTTACTATAAATTATATTTCACGCTTCATGCAAGAACCAAGAGAAATTCATTGGAAAGCTACAAAAATAATATTGTAATATATCAAGAAGACTATTGATTATGGACTAACTTATATGAAGAATGTTAAAGATTTTTGTTTACAAGATTACTCAGATTCAGATTGTGTTGGCTCTATTGATGATAGAAATTCTACTTTAGGTTGTGTTCTATCTTGGGTCAAGACCCATATCTTGGCACAATAAGAAACAATATACAGTGGCACAATCATCTACTGAAGTAGAATATCAAGCAACAAGAGATACAACCTACAAATAATTATGGATACAATATATATTATTAGACATGGGTATAAAATGAACTCCAACCTTGATATTTTATGACAATCAAGGAGTACTCAACTTGATCAAAAATATGATTGTACATGAAAGAACTAAACATATTGAAGTGCAATGCCACTTCATTAGAGATCACTTTCAAAACCATCATATCATCCTAAATCATATTCCTACAGAAGACCAGTTAGCAGATATTTTTACAAAAGCTCTTGGAGAAACCAAGTTTTAAACATTTAGAGAGCATTTATGCAACTAAAGGGAACTTCATACCAAATAATGTAATACAAGGGGATGTTGGAATATATTCCTTTATTTGGTAATCATGTCAAGTGTCATGTAGGTTGGACAATGTGTCATAGGTAGAGTGATGAAAAAGAAACCTATCCTCCTATATAATGGACTCATAGTTCCATTTGCTATTGTACAATTATAATTATATTCATATAATATTACATGACTTGTTCATGAAGCTCTGCTATTATATCTTCTCCCTCTTAGTAATTATGATTCTTAAGTAGATATAATATATCAAAAACCATCAGAAGCATTTAAGATAAACTTAGAAAAAGATTTTTCTAAAGTCTAATCCAAATACTAGCTCCAAGTAGCTAGCATTTCACTTTACAAAAGTAAAAATTATCAAAGTGGAATTCAAGGAGTTATTTGCCTAGGCTATAATAAGTGATTCACTTAAAAGGTTAGGAAACCTTTATAACACCTCCAATGAGAGTGATTCACCCAAAAATTGAAATGATTCACTTGGCCCTTATAAACATTTTCAAATTTAATTTTTGGAAGCAGTTTGTTCTAGTTAGCTATTGATTCCCTCAAAGTGCTAAGTAACTTACTCCTTAGACCAAATTTTATAAAATTTTAAAACTTGGACTTGAAAATATATGCATTAAAGTATATATATGCATCGTATCAAGCTTATGAATACATACTAAAGAATGCAACCGCTAGATAAAGAGATTTAATTGACAAAACTAGTTGTGTATCAATGGAGGAACACACAAGGAAAATAGGAGAAAATTATTGCATAGGTGCATCAAATCAATGATACCAAGGATATTCATATGTCTAATATCATTTTGTTAAAAGTAAAATATCCAAAGGTCAATCAAGTTGGATAAAACCTTACATACCAAGATATGTTCTCTTTCAATTTCCTTTATAGTTATTCTTCTACCTTTGCTAATAAAACCTCGAGAAGTATAGGTCCTACCTTACTTTACATTAATACCCTCTATGGAATTCCATTTGATGTAAATAATACATTCCAATCATCCTTTCATAATCCAAATAACATGATTCAACCTCCAAAATCTAATACTCAAATCACTTATCCTACAAATTTGGCTGCATCTCAAATCCCACCTAGATCTAGAATTTTTAGTACAATGAACCTTTCATATAGACAATATATGCCATTAAATATGAGTTATTCAAGATCAATTTTTATTCCTAATTAGATCCAATGTTTTTCTATGAATTTATAAGTGTTGATCAATCAAATTTAGATGCAAGGAATGTAGGGAAATCCATTGGGTCAAATATCATCTTTAGCTAATTAAATACTATAGATCTACAACAATGCTTTCCTTTTTAAAATCAATAAATCCCTGAAAAAGGCTTATAAAATCCTCCTCTATTCCAATATATGCAAGATCCTACAAATCAACACTAATCCACCTCCTTCTCCTTTTCAAATCCCTAACATTCTTTTCCCATTCTCAATTTATGCTGAATATTTAATATCCTCAAATGTTTTTGTATCCATAATATACAACTCCACCTCAATTTTATGCACTATACATATATATAAAGAAATATAGTCAACATCCACAAAATAATCCAATGCAACAACCTGTTAGGCATCAAAACCAACTTCTTCATGGACCTATCAAGGACCTCTAAATTTAAGTTATTCCCTATCCCTCTAGTTGCTCTAGAAGTGTTACCTACGTTTAACAATAGTGGGAATAATATGGCATTGGATCACTTGAATAAGCTATCTACACTTAATTCAATTCATCGCATTCAAGAAGAGGACATTATGGTATGCTTATTTATCTCTTTTTTGTGTGATAAAGTTGCTCTATCATATTAAGAGTTACATTTCATGCATAAATTTAGTAGTATAGGAAATCGGTATTTGGTTTTGTTTTAGTTGAGTGTTTTGTAAATTTATCCTATGGAAAATGTTCATGATTATAGTACTAAATGTTTTAAGACTTTGAATTTAATTCCACCAAATATTAGGCCAAATGAAGAACAAGCATTTCCATATTATGTTACAGGCTTATAATTTGAATTAGCATTAATATTTTGTAATTCTAACCATGTCAATTTATATATAGCCTTTGAAGAAGTAACCCATGCATAAGATGTTCTAATTATGGTAGGAAAATTACCACCTACATCACATATATCATGTCACTAAGAACCCTTCAATTCCTAGATATAGACCATCCATATCACCCATTCCTAACATTTAGTCATCTTCCAACTCAACTCCTTATTAATATATTATAAAATTGAAGGAAAACTCACCATCAATAGTTTCCTTCTAGACATAATTATCAGCCCTATCTTGATGGAAATATTAAGTATATTGAGTTGTCATTGATGTCAAAGAATTGATGTCAAAGGCTGATGTCAAAGAGAGCTTGGTATGGTAGACACATTCTTCTATGGTTGGATAATTATACAAAGGTAAGGTTTAAAATAAATACCATGGTTTAAGAGAGAAGAGATGATATTATAATATTTTTAATATTATAATACTTGGGCCAAAAGGATTTATTAAGAAAAATAAATCAAAGGAAATATTTATTTTGCAAAGGCCAAAGGTTTTAAAAACAATATTATAATATTTGAAATATTGTAATATAAGTTTAAAAAATTTGGAGGTACCGAAATCATGGAGGGATTAATATTTTTTGAATTAGCATATTTAAGGAGAAAAATAAAATTATTTTGCAAGGCTTTTGAAAATAAATGCATGATTCGCAACCATTCATTGAGGGTAGAAAGTGAGGAGAAGATAGTGCCATTCATCGAGAGAAGAGGGATAAGGAAATTTAAAGCACACATATATCAAATTAGGGACAATGAATCAAAGGGGAGACAACATACAACTTTGTTCCAATAGGGCAGCTAGCCCAGGTGGTAGGCAGGTCCTACATAAGGTATTGGCAGTGGACAGGTTTCAAGTTCAAATCGTGATGGCATTTTGTTTTACGATTTGTGTTTGGGTAGAAGAAATGGATAAATCTATTTTTTTGCACACATCCGTTTCCAACGGGTGGCCAACCTAGCTGGTACTCTAGCTAAAGCTAGAGTATAGGCTCTATGAGGTTTTATTTTTGACTCTCGATGGTGGCAATGGCAAACATGATAAGGGCATAATTTTTTTATTAAAACTTGTGGTATGTTAACGCTTGATCTAGGGAGACATAAGGTTTAATTTTTACTTTGTAAAGAGTGCATATTTCTTGATCTAAGGAGACATAAGGATGATGTTTTAAAATTAAATATTCTATGTGCATAATGATATTTCAGATTTTGGTTGTGGATTTATAAGGCTGAAATAATTTTAGAAATAAAAGAGTAATAAAGTGTGTGAAATTTAAATCAAACATGTATTTTGCACTTAGGATTTTTGGGTGATGACATTGAAAATTATTTGTGGCTTTTACAAGTAGGATTTATAAGGTGTTTTGTGGTTTAATTATTTGGTGCATTTTTGCATGGTGAAATCAAGTTTGAAGGATGTTGTTCATTGATTAAAATCCTTGTCTTAAGAAATTAAAAGGAGTTGTAAAGGAATATTTTTGTGAACGTTTTTTAGGAGAGGTTTTCATGTGGATGGTTGAAAAGTGTTATGCTAACCCTTGAAGTGGCATAAAATAATATTGTGATACATACTTTGAGGGTTCATATTCATCAAAGCAAGCTAAGAGGTATGGTGACATTATTCCTTATTTAAGGTGTTTAGTTGAGCAAATATTTCTGAATCTTAAGGTGGAGAAATAAGGATTGTATATGTGCATTTTTGGAATTATTTGAGCTAGGGTTTGTGATACAAATTGTGCATTCTTGTTGAAGAAATTTGTGACGCATTTGGGCATTGATATGATTGACATTGAATGTGAATGGGAAAGTGTTATAGACAAGTTTTGTAAAGCAATTTGTGCATTATTGTGTTTGATCTTTGAGAGTAAATTTACAAGGAATATAAACCAATTTTGTTGAAGTAAAGCTATACACTAGTTTGATTTGAATTGAAAGGGATTTGCAAGTAGATATCTGATTTGATGAATGCAATATATGTGAATGTGAAGAACATATTGAGTATTTGATAGTACATATCATTCTCTATATATTCAAGAGGTTAAACGAATTCTAGGTAGAATATGTCTGAACTACCTAGTTAAAGAAAGCATTTCTGAAAGAGATATAAGCATTATTTTGAACATCATTTGTGTGCAATATTTGGGATTGGTTGAGCATGTGCTATGATTTATTTTGAGCATGTATTAGAGAAGAGAAGAGAAGAATTATTTATGGTATATTTGAGCAAGTCTTGTGAGAATACTTGAAGCAGGTTTGAGGAAGATTTGAGCAAGTCTTGTGAGAATACTTGAAGCAGGTTTGAGGTAGATTTGAGCAAGTCTTGTAATAAGACTTGAAGTAGGTTTAATGTAAATTTGAGCAAGTCTTGTGATAGTACTTGAAGTAGGTTTAAGGTAAATTTGAGCAAGTCTTGTGAGAAGACTTGAACTAGGTTTGAAGATATATTTGTACATGTAATGTGTGTAGATTTGGGATAGTGTTGAGAGTAGATTTGTAAGAATACTTGAGACAGGTTTTGGATAAATTTGTGAGCAAACCTGAGTAAGCCTCATGAGCAGGCTTGAAGTAGAGTCAAAGAATGGGTGTGTACCAGCTTTGAAAGTGACCAAAAAAAAGGAGAGGAGTCTCCTATGGATAGAGTTCCATGAACTAGACTAGTAAATGGATAGAGTTCTCCTTTGGATAGGGTTCCACAAACTAGACCAGCAAGGGGATAGAGTTCTTCTGTAGATAGAGTTCCATGAACCAAATAAAAGAAGAAGAATATCTTGTGGATAGAGTTCCACAAACCAGAGAAAATAAGAGGATTCTCATGTGGATAGAGTTACACAAACTAGCACAAAGATAGAGTTCTCCTATGGATAGAGATTCATAAATCATAGTAGTAGGGATAGAGGTCTCCTATGGATAGAGGTCCACGAAGTTGAGCATAGGGGATTGGTGTCTCCTTGGATAGAGTTCCATAAACATTGTAATAGGGAATTGGTTCCCAAGAGATCTATTGATAACATTTATAAAAAATATTTTCTCCATGGACGTAACCCACATTGGGTGAACCACATTAAATTTATGTCTCTCATGTGTGTGATGATTTATGCATTTGTTTTTTACTGCTATTGATATTGCAATTGATAATGTTGGATAATATTGTTTGGGAAATAAAATTAAAATTTTACCTTATATTGTTCACCCCCCATATCAGTATAAGCTTGTGTTCTTCAATTGTTATTAGAGCAGGTTCCTTCAAAAAAAGTATAACAACTTGAAGGAAGATATTACAAGAATATAAATGGCTTCTCATAATGGATTTTCAACAAATAAGGCTTCATTGTTTGATGGGAATAATTATGTTTTTTGGAGTATGAGGATGAATACTTATTTGATGGTACAAGGATATGAAACATGGCAATCTATTGAGTATGGATTCACACCTAAAACTACTCCTCCCATAGATAAGGATGATAAGCAATTACATGTGAATAATTCCAAATCTATGAATGGAATATTAATTGGATTACATGAATAAAAATTTGTGAAAGTTATGCAATACAAATAAGAAAAATAGATATGGGACAAATTAAGGCAAACATATGAAGGAGATAGTAAGGTCAAGTTGGAAAAATGTTAAACTCACAGGAGAAGATTTGAAGAGTTGAATATGGAAGATGAGGAAGATATTGCTAGATACTTACTTCGTATTGATGAAGTTATTAATACCATGTGTGGACTTGGATTCAAAATTGAGGATTCTAGTGTTGCTCATAAAGTATTAAGATCACTCCCTATAAGGTATGATGCAAAGGTTTCAACTATAGAAGAGATGAAGTATCTCGATAAGTTGACTATAGTTGAGTTACATGGAATTCTCACAGCTTATGAGATAAGAATAGAAAAAAACACAATTCCAAGAAACAAGTAGCTTTAAAAGTTTCAAAGAAAATAAAATATAAGAAATAAGAATCAAGTGATGAGTCAAGCAGTAATGAAGAATCTAACTATGTGAGAAGAAATAAGGACTCAAGAAAACACAAAGATATAAACACTATGAATTTTTTTAATTATGATGACTTCGGTCACTATGCATCAAATTGTCCACAAGCTGGAAGCAGTAGCAGTGAAGAGAAAAGAAATTATAATAAAAAGGAAGAAGAAAATTCAGGAATGAAAATAAAAATAGGTATGGTCAAGGCAAGCATGAAAATAAGTTCTTTCAAAAGCACAAGAAGAGTTTCTATGTTAAAAGAGCAATCAGTGCTTCAAGTGATAGTGATGAAAGACTCTTGGATAGTGAAGAAGAAGAGATTCTATTTTTGGCAATAGAAGAAGAAGAAAACACTCCTATTGAATACCAAGTAGAAGATGTTCCTATAATTGAAGACCTAGAGAAAGGTTCAAAAAGAAAATAAGAAGGTATAGTTTATCTAGAAGAAGAACTTATTTTTGCTCTCAGAAGTTAAAAAGAGTTAGAAAGCAGAATTCAAGACTGGAGGCTCAAGTTCAAGAAGATGAGGAAATAAAAGAAAAGCTTCTACAAGATCTCAAAAACTCAAAAGCTAACACAAGGAGATTTAAAGAAGTCATGGTTGAAAAGTTAGAGGTAAAATAATTAGAATGTGAAAAGTTGGAACATGAAGTGGTTTCTCTAAGGATGGAAGTGAAATATTCTAAGGATAAGCTGCATAGGTTTGGGAAAATTTCAAAATATTTGGATAACATTATCAATGCACAAAGATCTTCATTTATCAAAACAAGACTTGGTTTTGAAGAAGGATAAAGGAAACAAGAAGAAGGGTCAAGCTCAAGATCAAAATAAAAGGAATTTGTAGAGGAAGGAATTGAAGAAGAACCTAAGACTTATGATGATAAGTTGAAGAGAGAAAACTTCACTAAGAAAGAAAATAATGCACAAACAACAAACAAGGAACATCATAGAGAAGGCAAAGAAAGGACTAAGAGACCAGATATTTTAAGACAAGATGAATATTTATTCCGAGTGCATTTTTTTTCATGTAATAATTTTGGTCACAAAGCTATGCATTGCAGGATTCATGGAAAGTAGGAATATGGCTTCACTAACAGGAACTTCAACTTATTCGAAGATGGATATTTCTTTCAAGGCTATTTCTACTCATGTAATCACCTTGGTCATAAAGCTATACACTATAGAGTTCATGATATAAAATATTATGGATTCACCAAGAGGAACTTCAAGTCAGTTGCACCTTCCAAGAACTACAACATCAAATGTTACAATTGTAATAATCTTGGTCATAAGGCTAAGTGGTGTAGAACATAATTTCTAGAACTTCTAGAGTCAAGAAAGAAAAAGGACACTCACAAGGATCAA
This sequence comes from Wollemia nobilis, assembly GCA_028583015.1. Taxonomy (NCBI): domain Eukaryota; kingdom Viridiplantae; phylum Streptophyta; class Pinopsida; order Araucariales; family Araucariaceae; genus Wollemia; species Wollemia nobilis. Next base: position 840,614 of record JAQPPZ010000184.1, read on the forward strand.
AAGGGTATGATTACAAAGGTGTTGAAAAAGAAGTTTGAAAAGGAAAAAGAGTATTATTGGGATTAGATTTACTCCCACCCTAAATTTAATCACCTCAAGGAGAGGAGGAGGTGAGGGGGCTGAGCTAAGAGTCTTATTTTTTAGCCCCAAAGGATTCCCTTTGTCATTGATGTCAAAGGAGGAGAGTTTCAGTAAGGGGGTTAGAAATCAGTAAGAGGGAGTAGCTTCTCAGGGGAAGCAAATTTGGAATTAAGTGGTTGGAAAATAATTTTTTGGAAAGGGTTGCCATCAATGAAAAAGGGGGAGATTGTTATAAATATTAAGTACTTTGAGTTGTCATTGATGCCAAAGGTTGATGTCAAAGAGAGCTTGGTATGGCAGAAACATTCTTCTATGGTTGGATAATTACGCAAAGGTAAGGTTTAAAATAAATACCATGGTTTAAGAGAGAAGAGATAATATTATGATATTTTTAATATTATCATACTTGTCCCAAAAGGATTTATTAAGAAAAATAAATCAAAGGAAAGATTTATTTTGCAAAGGCCAAAGGTTTTAAAAACAATATTATAAAATTTGAAATATTATAATATAAGTTTGAAAGGTTGGAGACGCCAAAATCATGGAGGGCTTAATAATATTTGAATTATTTCAAAAGTATTTTTCCTTATAAATATCCCAAATAGATATTTAATGGGAAAAATAAAATCATTTTGCAAGGTTTTGGAGAATAAATGCATGATTCACAGGCATTCATTGATGGCTGAGAGTGAGGAGAATCCAACACCATTCATCAAGAGAAGAGGAAGAAGGAAATTCAAACTGCAAGCATTTCAAAGTACGGACATCAAATGAAAGGGGAGACAATGCACGACTTTGTTCCAACAGGGAAACTAGCCCAGGTGGTAAGTGGGTCCTGTGTAAGGCATTGGTAGTGGATAGGTTTTGAGTTCAAAACATCATGGTAGTTTGTTTTGCAATTTTAATTTGGGTAGAAGAAAGGGATAAATCTATTTTTTTTCTCACATTCATTTTCAATGGGTGGGCCAACCTAGTTGGCACTCTAGCTCGTGCTAGAGCATGGGCTCTATGAGATTTCGTGTTTGAATCTCAGTGAAATCGATGGAAGATGCGTTAAGGGTATAAATTTTTTATTAAAATTTGTGGTATGTTAGTGCTTGATCTTGGGAGACATAAGGTTTAATTTTTCTTTGTAAGGAGTGCATATTGCTTGATATAGGGAGACATAAGTATGATGTTTTAAAATTAAATATTTTGTGTGCATAATGATATTTCAGATTTTGGTTGTGGCTTTATAAGGTTGAAATAATTTTATAAATAAATTAGTAACAAGGTGTGTGAAAGTTAAATCAAACATGTATTTTGCACTTAGGGTTTTTAGGTGATGACATTGAAAATTATTTGTGGTTTTTACTAGTAAGAGCTATAAGGTGTTTTGTACTTTAATTATTTTGTGTATTTTTGGATGGTGAAAGAAATTTTGAAGGATGTTGTTCATTGATTAAAAGACTTCTCTTAGGAAACTAAAAGGAGTTGTAAAGCAATATTTTTGTACACATTTTTGAGGAGAGGTTTTCATGTAGATGGTTGAAAAAGTGTTATGCTAACTAACCCTTGAAGTGGCATAAAATAATATTTTGAGATAGACCTTGAAGGCTCATCTTCATCAAAGCAAGCTAAGAGGTATGATGACATTATTCCTTCTTTAAGGTGTTTAATTGAGAAAATATTTTTTAATATTAAGGTGGAGAAATAAGGATTGTATATGTGTATTGTTGGAATTATTTGAGCTAGGGTTTGTGAGACAAATTGTGTATTATTGTTGAAGGAATTTGTGAAGCATTTGGGCATTGATGTGAGTGACATTGAATATGAATGGAAAAGTTTTAGATACCATTTTTGTGAAGCAATTTGTGCATTATTGCATTTGATCTTTGAGAGCAAATTTGCAAGGAATATAAACCACTTTTGTTGAAGCAAAGCTATACACTAGTTTGATTTGAATTGAAAGGGATTTGCAAGAAGTAGAGATATGATATGATGAATTCAATATATGTGAATGCGAATAACATATTGTGTATTTTATAGTACATATAATTCTCTATATGTTCAAGAGGTTAAATGAATTCTGGGTAGAATACGTCTGAACTGCCTAGCTAAAGAAAGTATTTTGAAAGAGACATAATCATTGTTTTGAACATAATTTGCGTGCAAGATTTGGGATTGGTTGAGCATGTGCTATGATTTGTTTTGAGCATGTATTAGAGCAGAGTAGAGTCGAATTATTTTTGGTATATTTGAGCAAGTATTTTGAGAAGACTTGAAGCAGGTTTGAGGCATATTTGAGCAAGTCTTGTGAGAAGACTTGAAGCAGGTTTGAGGAATATTTGGGCAAGTCTTATGAGAAGACTTCAAGTAGGTTTGAGGTAAATTTATGCAAGTCTTGTGAGAAGACTTGAATTAGGTTTGAAGATATATTTGTGCATGTAATGTGTCAGATTTGGGATAGTTTTGAGAGAAGATTTAGAAGAAGACTTGAAACAAGTTTTGGATATATTTGTGAGCAGACCTAAGTAAGCATCATGAGTAGGCTTGAAGCAAAGTCAAAGTAGAGGTGTGTACCAAATTTGGAAGTGACCAGAGTAAATGAGAGGAGTCTCCTATGGATAGAGTCCCACTAACCAGACCAGCAAGGGGATAGAGTTCTGTTGTGGATATATTTCCATGAACTAGACTAGAAAGGGGATAGAGTTCTCCTCTAGATACAGTTCCATGAACCAGAGCATAGGATAAGAGTCTCTTGTGGATAGATTTCCATGAACTAGAGTAAAGGAGATGAGTCTCCTATGGATATACTTCCATGAACTAGCAAAAAGGGGATAGAGTTATCGTATGGATAGAGATCCACAAATAAAAGCAGTGGAGAAAGAGGTCTCCTATGGATAGAGGTCCACGAACTTGAGCATAGGGTATTGGTGTCTCCTTTGGATAGAGGTCCATAAACATTGTAATAGGGAATTGGTTCCCAAGATATATATTGAGAAAATTTATAAGAAATATTTTCTTCGTGGACATAACCCACATTGGGTGAACCATGTTAAATCTGTGTCTCTCATGTGTGTGATTATTTGTGTATTGCTTGTTATTGCTATTGATATTGCAATTGATAAAATTGGATAATATTTTTTGGGAAAGAAAAGTAAAATTTTACCTTATACCATTCACCCACCCTCTCAGTATAAGCTTATGTTCTTCATACCTAACCCATGCTAAATAAATAGTGATGCTAAATCCATTATGGATCAATATAATCTCAACATGAAAGAGATTTTGGACATGGTAAAGACTTTGATAAATCAAATTAATATGAAAAGAGGTAGTGACAACATAATAGTGGGTGAAAATAGTATCAAAATTGGTAACTCAAGAAAACCCTTTATCTCACTAAAGACCAAATACCATGGCACATTGCTAATTAGGGTGTAAATTAGGTTCAAAACAATATAGTGAACACCAATTCAAAAATTAACAAGTTATGGTATTTATCAGGAGCATGGATGAGTTCAATGACTTTGTGAACTCCAACATGCTGATGGATGTAAAACTTAGAGGAGCGAATTATACCTGGATCAATCGACGGATAGGGTTTCATATCATTCAAGAAAGGCTTGACAGGTTTTTTCTATCAAAGGAGGCTACAACTCTGTTCGGTGATTCTACCCTGCAAGCCCTTCCTAAAATTACGTCTGATCATAATCCCATTTTTTTGGATATCCCTAATTCTCTATCCTTCAAGAAATATTTCATATTTCAATCTATGTGGATCAAACATTTAATTTTCAAAGATAACTTAATTCAGTGGTGGCAGCAGCTTGTCAGGGGTAGTGCAGCTTTTAAACTTGCTGGAAAATTAAAGTTTGTTAAGGAAAAGCTTAAAAATTGGAACAAAGAGGTCTTTGGGAACATCTTTGAAAATAAAAAATAGGTTGTTTAAAGTTTGAAGATAATTTATTAGAGGATTCAACATGGTGATGCTGATGAAACTACTAGTCAGAAGGAACGAACAAAACTAGCAGAGTTTCATAACATTTTGGCCTGTGAGGAAATCTATTGGAGGCAAAAATCAAGGGCTCTTTGTTTGAAATATGGATATTCAAATTCTAATTTTTTTCATGTCACCATGCTTATAAATAGAAGCAATAACAAGACAAAAATTTTAAATAAAGTAGATGGTTCTATTACTCAAGACTTAACAGAAATCAGAAAGGAGGCAGTAACTTATTTCAATTCTATCCTTGGTCAGGAATCGCAATGCAATGAGGAGGCCAAATATATTATCTTGCAATCCACTCCTAGCATAATAAATGATGATATAAATCTTAAGCTTCTAGCTCCCTTTTTTGATGAGTAAATTAAGGAAGCCTTGTTTAGCATGGAGCCAAATAAAGCCCCGGGACCCGATGGCTTTCCCCCTCGTTTCTATAAAGATTTTTGGGACATCATAAGTGAGGATGTAATTTATGTTGTCAAATAATTCCAAGCAAGCAATCATATCCCAAAAGGTCTCAAATATACTTTTATTTCTCTAATTCCTAAGAAGCAAAGCCCTGAATCTATGTCTGACTTCAGGCCAATCAATTTGTGCAGTGTTTCTTACAAGATCCTAACTAAAGCCATTGCAAATAGAATGAGATATGTTCTGCCCTACATCATAGATCCATGCCAGGAAATTTTTGTCTAGGGCAAGTCAATCTTGTATGGAGTTATCACAGTTAATGAAGCTCTACACTCTACTCATAATACTAACAGGTCTATTTTTACCCTCAAGCTTGATATGAACAAAACATTTGATAGGCTAAATTTGGACTTTCTTATTGCTATCCTCCTTAAGTTTGGTTTTCACTACCAATGGGTTAATTTGATCAAAGAATGCATTTCTAAAGCATGGTTCTCAATTCTGGTTAATGGAACAATTGTTGGTTACTTTCAAAGTCGTAGAGGAACTCGGTAGGGGTACCCTATCAGCCCCATGTTCTTCATCATTGTGGTAGAAGCTTTAGGTAGAACTATAAACAATACTTGCAGTTCAAGGCTAATATCAGGAATCAAGGCAAAATCTCTCACTAGGGTTTTTTCTCACCAACAATTCATTGATGATACCCTTCTATTGACTAAGGCGTTAGTGGTTGAGGCCAAAAGAATTAAATACATCCTGCAACTCTACGAGGACGTTTTTGGTCAGAAAGTTAATTTCATTAAAAGCAAGTTATATTTCTTGAACACCCTCATTCAGAGGCAATGAAGGATTGCAAAAATTTTAGGGTGTGATATAGCAAACCTCCCCACTTCGTATCTTGGTCTCCCTCTTTTCATTGGTTCTTCGAGAGAGTCAATGTGGGATAGTGTTATTGAAAGAATTCAAAAAAAACTTGCTGGATGGAAAGGTCATCTTCTATCTCAAGAAGGAAAGTTGACCCTCACTGAGGCCTCTCTTTAGAGCATTCCAGTCTATTTCCTCTTCATTTTCAAAGCCCCTATGAAGGTTTTCTAGAAAATTGAGAAACTCCAAAAATAATTTTTATGGACTGGATCAGAGGAGAAAAATAGGATACACCTTGTAGGATTGACCAAAGTGTGCAGACCTAGGGAAAATGGGGGCTTAGTTCTGAGGAGAATTGCTCATATGAATTTAGCTTTACTAGCTATGAAGACATGGCGTCTCATTTCTAGTGAATAAAATGAATGGACAGCTATCATCAAATGAAGGTATCTTCAAAATATGGAATTTCTAAGTGACTTAGTTCCAATCAGAGGTTCTGTCTCTTAGAAAGCAATTCCCAATTGTAAGGAAATTATCAAAAAAGGTTTAATATGGGTTTTAGGCAATGGTGAGAGGATAAATTATTGGAATGAAAGGTGGGCTAAGGATGAACCACTGACGTAATATCCTAACTTAGCCCGAATAAGAGATATCATAGAATAACTCATTGGTAGAAAAGTCTCTAATTATATGGTTGAGGATAGAGGCAGAATGAAGTGGAAACAAATAAGGATTCAGGGATTTCAAGTGGAATCAAATGATCTTTGTAACATTCTCAAGCAACAATTTATCCCCATGAGACCCAAGGAAGATCAAGTGACATGGGCTCCTACAAAAAATGGGCAGTTCACTATTAAATCAGCTTACAAGCTTCTACTTGATGACGAGGATTTTGTCCTCCAAAAGGACTTAGTTTGGATAAAAAAATTAATTCTAAAAATGGCAATATTTTCATGGCTAGTTATCCAAGGAAGAATTCTAACCGTTGATAATATGATGTGTAAAGGTATTTGTATCACTAATCACTGTTATCTGTGAAGGGCTAATTGGGAGACCATTTATCACATTTTCCTTGAATGCCCTTTTTCCTTGATTGTCCTAAGTGGGATTTTTCAGGCCTTCAATATTTCTTGGGTTAAACTAACCATCGTACTTGATTTTTTCGTCAAGTGACCTTACCCATTTTCAAGCCAAATACTTAGATACATGTTGAAAATTTGTGTCAATCACTATCTTTGGCAGGTGTGGTTAGAAAGGAACCATAGAGTCTTTAATGAGTTTATCAATGATCATCAAACTATCATTGCCAGGATCCTATCCTTTGCCAATGATAATGTGAACCTTATCCCTTTTGATAGTCATAAACCTCATCTAAAGGAGGCCATGATTGCTCAATATTTAAGCTTAACCTTGTTAGATGAGTCTGTGCCTAGGGTAGTCAACCCCAGAGCCAGTGTTAAGTGGTCCCCACCTCCTACGGGTTGGTTTAAGGTTAATTTTGATGGAGCAACTAAGGACAATCCTAGAAGAGCAGGCATTGGTGGCATTATGCGATATCATAATGGAAATATGATGCTTGTGTTTTTTTAATATTTGGAAATAAGGACGAACAATGAATTTGAAGCTAGAGCTATGTGGAGAGGCCTTCAAATGACTCAAGACTTAGAAGGCAATTTTATCATATAAGGAGACTCTATGCATGTTATAAATATCCTCAATAATTGGAAAACACCTCCTTGGAGGATTAAAATAATTGTTGAAGAGGCTAGGATCCTTTTCCAGGGAAGACAGGACAGAAAATCCCAACATGTCTTTCGAGAAGCTAACAAAGTTGTTGATAAGTCAGCCAATTTGGGTGTTGATGGTGACAAACTTTTCAAATTGGAACACGGTGTCCCGAGTGAAGTAGAGGAGCTTATTCAATAAGAATGCCAAGAATTATAGTCAAATTTACCAATAGGGAAGGCACTATAAGTTCAAAGGCTATGAGTATTCCCGTCTCTTTTTGAAATGGACTCACAATAAAAATTATTCAAGTTGTCAGTATTGGTGGATGCTGCTTGGAAATACCACAAAGACTAATGGGGACAATCACATGTCAGATAACATGGCTCCTAGTCATCTTAGTAATTTGATTTTGGTTGATAATCACAGGGCAGGAAAGAAACGATAATATAAGACTTCGAACCAAAGCCACGTGGACCACCAGATAGCCATCGCCATAAATCTATCCAGCAGGTTCACTTCTCCAAGTTTGATTGGCCAAGACGGGATGTGGTCCCAAAGCATGTCATCTATGGAAGAAAGAAATTACCAAAGAATTATTAAGATTAACTGTCAATACAGAGCTTATGGGAGTTTTTTTTAGTACTCTTCTATGTGTGTCTGCAACTTTTTGTTTCTCCACTGTTTCAAGGAAGGGATCTGTGTCTATTTATTTTTTTGTAATTATGATGCAGGTGTGTTTTCTCGGGGTATACCCAAAATGTTGTATGGGAAGTTTCTTTTTGATAACAGGCTATGTGCCTTACCGGATGTAATGGCTTTGGCAGCATGTAGATTTTACATATATAGGATCCTTAGTAAGGACATGTTCATCAACAACCCTGGGCTGATTTTTGTAAAATCTTTTGGGTCAACCAATAAAACCCGGTATTAATGCTATAGTATCTTATCTACCAAAAAAATATAACAAAGGGCATGATCCCACAAATTGCATGATAACCATTATATATTCATAGATAAATTAGCATGATCATCAATGTAAACCTTAATAGACCACCACCTTAGACCAAACAACACTCAAACTGAATTAACCTACATACTAACACCCTATCCTAAACCAACAAACATATAAGGTTCTAGCATAGTAGGCAGTCACTACCTTGTAAAGATTCAACAATGCAATCTTTGCTAAATTTGGTATACTTGAAGAAGATGAAAATTTCACATTTTTAGATAATCTCACATGTACAAATCAGGGTTATGCATAACACCTATTTATTGCCAAATTAGCTAAAATTAGGATTTTCAAAATTTGGAATTGGCTAATATTTGGAACCCTTGACCAGGGCACATTAGCCAATAGTGATTTTTTTTTTTGGGTTGATTCGCCTCAATTTTATAATAATTTGACAATTTTAAGTTTAAATTTTCAATATTACCCCTAATAATAGTGAACCTTCTACATGCGTTTGGACACTTTTTTCTTGTATTTCAAAACTGATTCACCAAATTTTTATAAATACATTTTGGGTTGATCCCTTATGCATAACCCTAGTACAAATCACTAGGGATTCTAGACAAGAGGTAAAATAAAGGCATAAAAATAACAAACACCCATGGAAAAATAGGCTAAAACAAGCAAGGTACCATAGTACATAGGAGGAGATACCACCATTTCACTCTAAAGAGAAAGGGACAATAACAATTACTTAATAGGAAAAACAAAGTGAAAATATTTGGAAGAATCTGATCAACATGCCCAGTGCAGATATGTATACTAGTAGAAGCATGCATACAAATAACAAAAAAGAATTAGAAATTAAAAAAAAAAAAGTCTAGAGGAGAAAAAAACTCCAAAGAAAGTAATAGTGAGAAAGAGGGATAAATTGCAAGGGGTTGAACAATACCTCAAATACTCATCTATCATTGGTGAAGGATGCATGATGGCTAATAGATAGAATAAAAAGTTCAAGACACACAACAAGAGTAGCTCTATCGAATTCATGTTTAATGTAATAGAAAATATAAAAAAGATTCCCTCTAATATTATCATGTTAGAGGCACTAGCTCTCCTTTTGGTCAAAAATATCTACTCCAAGAGGCTCTCAAAGAACAATAAATGAGCTACACTAAAAAGAAGCAACCTAGGCCCACACAACCAAGTCTAGTTGAAAAATAGAACCTGATAAATACAAATCCATTTGACATTTAGGTCAATCCAATAAATATATTAAATGATCCAAATCATAAAACCCTAAAGACTCCACTATTTTATATTATTCTAAAATTTAAAAATTACTTGTTAAGGAATTGCATAGTTGAGTTAGATTAGCAATAGTTATACCAAAAGTTGTTTACATAAAAATAATATTTACCCTGTACCAATATTGCTAGGCATATAATTCAAGTAGATGGTATTAGAGTGAATGTTTTTTTGGTTTTGAAGGACTTAATCATGACCATATCAAATAATCTAGATTTTATAGTAGTTCAAGAAGTAATAGTAGTCAATATTCCCCTATATTTTGGCATGTTGTTATCAAGATAATGAAAATGTAACCTATCTTGGTATGGGTACCAAAAATGGACTATACACTTGAAAGTACCATGAGATGAGAAGATGATAAGAATCAATAATGAGCCTCCATGTAAATACTTGTTGCACAAATTAGATGAAGATGTAGTAGTCAATTCTAGTCAACTAAAAGAATTTATCGATGATGAGGCCTTAGAGGAAGATTAAATGTTCAATATAGAAATTATTATGAGTGTGCTCTAATATGAAAAATATTTAGATATGAAATTCAAAGAAATTGAGTGGGGGAACTACTCAATATTAGGACCATCTATCATATTAGATCTAACTAGCCAATAGGAAAAATGGCCAAATAAAGCATGGGTAATGCACTGTAATTACCACAAGAACTAGAAATATATTGGGTACAAACATCAAGAAATAAATCCATAGGATGTACAAACTGATTTTGTATGTAGACTATTGTTCAATCTCACTAATAATGTTTCTAAATATGAAGCATTATGTATTTTGAGAAAGGATAAAATATGAGAATAAAAATCCTAGATATATTAGCAACTTTGAAATGGTCGTAAATTAGTTTAACTCTCAATGAACCACCAATAACAAACACATAAAGACATATAGGCATTGGATTTAGGATTTTCTAGCTATATTCAACATGTATGAGATCAATTTAGTTCCCAAGGAGTTAAACTCCAAAGTAGATGAGCTAGCATCAAAGGAAGCAAAATTTGATTCCACCATCGACATCTATGATAAACCAAAAGAATTAGAGGTGGTATTTAGTCCAATTGTCTTTGACAATTCTGATCACTAGAAATTCTTCAATATAAATAAGTAAATCATTGAATTCCTCGTCAAAAAAATTAACATGTCGAAGATAAAAATTAATATGGGGATGACATATTGGGTGGGATGATTTGGTTAAGAATAAACTAGTTGACGAACAGGTAAATCACTTCTTGCCACATCAAGAAATCCAATATCAAGGTGAAGTCCTCCTCCTACCACCTTGTCTACATTGCTTAAGGGAAAAAAAAAATCTTGGTAGAGCATGCATCAAGGAATAAATTTTTCTATTTAAGGAGCTCTATGAAAAATATAGGAATATTATTTCCTGGTCCTACAAGGATTTGAATGTGTGTGACAAAAATATCATAGACAATATCATTGAAATAGGACTTTGTGAAAATTCTTTCTAGCAAAAATAATATCCTATAAATCCCAAAATCAAGGTGATTATGAAGAAGGATCTTTTGAAACTCTTGTAGTCCTAAATCATCTCATATAAGCACTCAATATAGGTATTCAACCTCGTACATGTTTGAAGAAATAATGATGATATCAAGTTGTGTGTAGACTTAATGAATCTTAACAAGGTATTATTAGAAGATAATTATCCCTTGCCTACAATGGACCAAATTTTTAAAAAAGTTAGATAGGTTAAATATGCTCTCATTCTTGGAGGGTTTCTCATAAAATAATTATATTTGGTTCAAATATGATGATCAACACAAAACTACCTTTACCACCAAATGGGAAATATTCACCTATTAGTAGATGTCTTTTGGTATATCAAATGCAGGGGCTACCTTCCAATGATCCACAAACATTGCCTTCATAGGACTAGTTAGTGAGATCATCCTCATATATCTTCAAGACTTGACTATTTTTTCAAGAAAAGAAATAAGTATATCATGCATTTAGAATTGGTTTTCCAAATGTATATGAAGTATGGTATCTCACGCAACCCTACAAAGTGCATATTTATGGTCCAATAAGGTAAATTTTTAGGTCATATGGTGTCAAAATATGGCCTAGACATATATCTAAATAAGATAAAAGTAATCCAAGACCTTCCCTTCTTACATATGTCAAATGAATATAGTCCCTCCTAGGTCAAATCTAGTTTATTTCAAAGTTCATTACCAATTTGGTCCAACTAATAAGGCCAGTAACTAATTTTTTTAAAAGGAAGCAACTCTAGAATAGATTGAAGAAGGTAAGAAAGCTTTCCAAGATATAAAGGAAGACATTATTAAATCCATAGTCCTCATCAAACTAGATTTTTCTAAATATTTTAGCTCTATGTGTCTACAATATATGAGAGAATTATCATAGTACTAATCCAAAAGAATGATAAGGATGAGGAATACCCCATTTCCTTCATGATCCAAGTCCTTCATAGCTATGAAGAAAAATATATGTTCATTGAAAAACAAGTATTTACATTATATACAAGCATGGGACCCTACTTTTCTAGCATAGCTCTATATATTTTTTCCAAGATTACCCTTACCCCTTTAACATCAACTTCTTCCGTTTGAGGACCCTATTGTCCCTTCTCCCCATAGATCTCACCCCATCATCATGATTCCACCCCAACCAACCTAGATACAATTGTACCCCCCATATTCGATCATATCTTCTTGCAATATGGAGATCATCCACCACCCATCAGTATGATTTGTTTGTTATGGAGCCTAATTCTAATTTTGAGGCCCTATTTTAGCCACATTTTGACCCACTCTATGAAAGGATATGGGTATTATGTAATTATGTGAAATTGCATGTCAATCTGAGTTTTTTTGTGAATTACTTTTTTCAGAAATTTTTTAAAGAAAATTAATTTTCCAAAATAGTAATTACTAAAAAAGGAAACTTTTTGACAAAAAATAATTTGTCGAAAATAGTAATTACTAAAAACAGAATTTTTTTGATGAAAAATAATTTTTCGAAAATAATAATTATTAAAAATGGAAATTTTTTACTGAAAATATAATTTACCGAAAATAGTAATTTTTTTTAATTTTGGGGTCTTAATGATTTGCTCTAAAATTGTAACCCTTGTTTTATAAGAGGATGTTGTACGACATTGGATATGTGAGAAGGAAGAGAGATTGTAATTGTAATATTGAAGAGGAAGTACAATGAATTTGTTGTAGGTTGTATCCCTTTGAGATTTGCTAGATAAAATAATAAATCCTGGTTATTTTCTCTGTGGACATAGCCCACATTGGGTGAACCATGTAAATTTGTGTCTTGAGTATTGCTTTATTCTTTTGTGTTTTATTTTTTGTATTTATTTATTGATCGTGTTTTATTTTTTAATCCTAACAACTCATATCAGAGCCTAGGGTTTGAAAACGCACTTGAAAGGAGGGTTTCTGGTTTGAGTGGTGGGAGCAATGCCAGAAGAAGGCAGGTTTAGGGTTGAGAATTTTAATGATAAAAATTACAAGCTATGGAAGATGAAAATGGAGGACTATATTTACCTACCATTAGGTGGAATAGCAAAAAATCCAGTAAAGCTATAAGGCGAAGAATGGGAATTTCTTGATAGAAAGGCATTAGGAACAATACGTCTGTGCTTGGTAGCATAGGTGGCCTTCAACATTTCCAAGGAAAATATAATGGAGGTTTTAATGAATGTGTTGGCTAAACTATATGAAAAACCCTCAGCTTAAAACAAGGTATGTCTAATGAAGCATTTATTTAATATGTAGATGTCATAAGGTGGGTCTATTACTGATCACTCCAATGAGTTTAACATGGATTACCAATCAATTAAATTTTGTTGGAGTAAATTTTGATGATGAGGTTAGGGATCTTTTGATCTTATGCTCATTGTAAAAAATCTAGAATGACTTGGTCATGGTTGTGAGTATTTCTATTTTTGGTACAAATACTTTAAAATTTGATGATGTTATTGGTGTTATCCTTAGCAAGAAAATACGATGGAAAAACATAGGTGAGACATTGGGTAATGCATTGACTGTGGAAAATAAGGGAAGACAAAAGGAGAGAGGAAAGAGTCCAGGAAAACATAGAAAATAAAAAAAGGTAGATCCAAATTCAAAGGGAGACAGTTGGAATGTTGGTATTTCGAGAAGAAAGAACACTTGAAAAGAGACTATTGGACTCGAAAATAAAGATAAGGAGAAGAAATATAGGGTAATCAGGAAGAAAACGTAGCAGGTGATGTATTGCAAGATGCTTTAATCCTTACACTAGATAATATTAATGATTTTTGGGTGCTAGAATCAAGGGCTTCATATCATGCCACATCCCATAGAAAATATTTTCTAGATTATGTTCAAGGTGATTTTGGACAGGTCTATTTGGGTGATGATAGACCATGTAAAATCGTTGTAAATGGTAAGATACAGATAAAATTATTGAATAGAAACCAATTGTTTCTAAAAGAGGTAAGACATATTCCTGATTTGAGAAGAAATCTAATTTCCACAGAGCATTTGTATAATGAAGGATGCCAGTTACATTCTCAACAAATTCATGGAAGGTTGCTAAAGGATCACTGTTATTAGTAAAAGGAAAGAAGGAAGGTACGTTGTATGTATGTACTGGTAGTACTAATTTTTTTATTGATTTAGCTTCTACAGGAATGGATAGAGTTTTGTGGTATCATAGGATTAGTAACATGAGTGAGAATGGGATGCAAATTCTCCACTCAAGGAATTTGTTACCAAGTTTGAAGCAGGTTGATTTGGACTTTTGTGAGCACTGCATTTATGGAAAATAAAAAAGAGTCAAATTTCTCAGATTTGGAAAAGAAAAAAAGAATGGAAAGCTAGATCTTGTGCATACATAAGTATGGGTACCAGCTCATGTATCATCTCTTTGTTTCTATTATTATTATGTTACATTTATTGATGATGCAACTAGAAAAACTTGGGTTTATTGTATTTGAAATAAATCGGATGTCTTTGATACTTTGAAGAAATGAAAAACTTTGGTTGAGAATGAGACAAGAAATAATTTGAAGTGTTTGAGATCGTATAATGGAGATGAGTACTATAGCAAAGAATTTGATAGCTATTGTTCATACCATAGGATTCGTAGAGTGAAACTGGTTCTAGGAACTCCACAATAAAATGTTGTGTTAGAAAGGATGAACAAGACTATCATGGAATGTGCTAGGTGTATGAGATTACATGCAAGATTGCCCTTATAGTTTTGGATGGATGTTGTGGATACTATTTTTTATTTAATAAATAGAGGACCTTTAAGTTCCCTGGATGGTGGGATTTCATAAGAGGTATAGACAGGTAATCCTATTAACTACTCATTTATTAAGACTTTTGGTTTTGAAGCATTCATGCATATTGATAAATAAAATAGAACTAAACTTGAGGCAAAATCCAAGAAGTGCGCTTTCATTGGATATGGAGTTAATAATTTTGGTTATCATTTTTTGGATTATGAAAATCATAAAATCATTAAAAGTAGAGATGTGGTATCCAATATGAAATTCATGTATAAATACCAATTGCTGCAAAATAAATAGGAAAAGATAAACATAAAATACACAATGCTTGATAAAATTAAAACTCCAAAGGTGCTAGAAAATCAACAATAGTAGCAACAAGCACCTCAAACTTCTTCAAGTGTTGTTAGAAAATCTACGAGGATAAGTAGACCCCCTGATCGTTATTCTCCTTTATTATATTATGTATTATTGTCTAACTCTGGTGAACCAAAAACATAAGAATAAGTGATGCAAGTAGAACCAAGGAAGAAGTGGGAGCAAGGCATGAAAGAGGAGATGGACTCCTTGGTACATAATCAGACTTGAGATCTATTTCGGTTGCTTGCAGGAAAAAGAGCATTGCAAAATAAATGGGTTTACAAGATGAAAAAAGAATATGGAGGTAAAAGGAGGTATATGACTAGACTGGTTGTAAAGGGGTTTGCATAGAAGAAAGGTATTTATTATGATGAAATTTTCTCCTGTTGTTAAAATGACTTCAATTAAAACTATTTTAAGCCTAGTGGATGTAGAGGATTTACATATTAAACAATTAAATGTAAAAACAACTTTTCTCCATGGGGATTTGGAGGAAGAGATTTATATGCAAAAACCACAAGGGTATGAGATCAAATAGAAGGAGGAATTAGTATGCATATTGAAAAAGAGCTTGTATGGCCTAAAGTAAGCTCCAAGGTAGTGGTATATGAAATTTGACAAGTTTATATCAGAACAAGGTTATAGTAGATGTTATTCTAACCACTATGTTTATTTTAAGAGATTGGATAATTGTAACTGTATTATCCTATTAATGTATGTAGATGACATGCTTATTGTGGGGTCTAATATGCAGGATATAATTGTGCTCAAAAGAAAATTGGCAAATTCATTTGTAATGAAGGATTTGGATGCTGCAAAACAAATCCTTGGTATGAGAATAACAAGAGACAGGAAAAATCACAAATTAATATTGTCTCAGGGTGAGTACATTGAGAAGGTGTTGGAAAGATTTAATATGCAAGATGCAAAACCTGTTAGTACACCTTTGGCCAATCATTTCAAAATGACCAAAGAGATGTGTCCTAAGACATAGGATGAGATTGATTATATGTCTAAGGTTCCTTATTCATCAATCATTGGCAGTTTGATGTATGTGATGGTGTGCACAAGGCCAGATATTGCACATGCAGTGGGAGTTGTGAGCAGGTTTATGAAAAATCTAGGAAAACAACATTGGGAGGCAATGAAGTGGATTCTCAAGTATTTGAGAGGTACTATCACTCAAGTATTATGCTTTGGAGGTTCTAACATTGCTTTACATGGATATGTTGATTCAAATATGGTAGGTGATATAGACAACAGGAGGAATACCATAGGGTATGTTTTTACTATAGGTGAACTACAATAAGTTGGATTTCAAAATTACTTAAGGTTGTTGCACTTTCAATGATGGAAGCAGAGTATGTTGTTGTTACAAAGACTAGTAAGGAGATGATTTGGTTACAAAGGTTTATGGAGGAGTTGGAAAAGAAGCAGGAGAATAACATATTATATAGTGACAGTCAGAGTGTCATTCATCTTGTAAAGAATTTAGCCTTTCATTCTAGGACTAAACATATACAGACCAAGTACCATTTCATACACTCAATGTTGGAAGATAAACAGTTAAAACTAAAGAAGATACACACTAGCCAAAATCCTTTAGATATGTTCACAAAGGCAGTAACCAGGGATAAAATGAGTTCTTGCTCAATTTCAGTTGGTCTTCAAACATGATAGTAAAAGGTGAGAAAATTTCTAGGTCCAAAGTTGAAGCATAGTCTAGCAGGTGCAGTAGCGGTGGAGTTATTGTGATTAGTCTTCAAGTGAGAGATCATTGGTTCTAGAGCTTAATTCTAATTTGGAGACCCTATTTTAGCCATGTTTGGGCCCACTATGTGAAAGGATATGGGTGTTATGTAATTTTGTGTCAAATTGCATGTCAATCCGAGTTATTTTGTGAATTACTATTTTAAAAAAAAATTGACGAAAAATAAATTTTTCAAAAATAGTAATTACTAAAAAAGGAAATTTTTGACGAAAAATAATTTGTCAAAAATAGTAATTACTAAAAACGAAAATTATTTTGACCAAAATTATTTTTCTAAAAATAGTAATTACTAAAAATGGTAAATTTCGACAATAAAGATAATTTGCCGAAAATAGTAATTTTTATTTTTATTTTGGGGTCTTAATAATTTACTCTAAAATTGTAACCCTCATTTTATAAGAGGGTGAGGTATGACATTGGATATGTCAAATCCTTCAGATGGTAGGCCAACATACTTACAAATTGCAAACTCTGGATGGTAAGAAATTTTCAATTCCTATCAATGGCCAACACTTGAAATTGTATCATTCTATACAAAGGGCTTGAGAAGCCACCCCCACCCCCCCCAAAAAAAAACTATGTTTCAGTATTTAGGTGATTAAGGAGTCCTCTTTAAGTGTTTAAGGAGTCCTCTTTAGGTGATTAAGGAGTTCTTTTAGGTGATTAAGGTATTTTTATTAGGTCATAAGGTGTCCCTTTTAGGTGATTAAGGTGTTCTTTTAGGTGATTAAGTGAGTTTTATCTTTTTGGTCTGCTAGATATTCTGGAGTTCTCAGGTGATTCATTGTCAAAAGTCTTTTTCATCACCTATCCTAGTCGAAGGTTGTATTGGATCCTCAAAATCCAACTTAATTTACCCCCAATTTTTGAAATTTTGGTGTCCTGTGAGTCCTTGCATTTTTGCCCTGGTCAGTTTCCTTTCAATAAATTTTTGAGTCCTCGGGTCTTTTCCAGTCCTATCTCACCTTCCGAAAGCGTATTTTAAAAAAAAAATCACCAAAATTTGGATCATCGTTTTGATCTCATGTCGTCATTTTTGGACCTTAATAAAATTTAATTAATTATTTTTGACCCCTAAAGATCGTAAATATTTAATTAAATATTTTTTAATAAAGTTTGATTATATATTTAAATATGTATTTAATTAATTAATTTATACATTATAATATAATTATCTACATATGTAATATAATATATTATTATAGTTTTAATTATTATATAATATTATTATATGTATATATATCATATTAATAAATAAATAAAAAATGAGTGAGGTGGTTGGCCGACCACCCCCTCATTTTACTATATGTTATAATTTTAAATAAGTTAAAAAAGTTTAAAAAATAAAATAAAAAATTCAAATCAAAATTTAATTAAATAAAAAATTTAAAAGTTAAAAAGGCATGCGCATGCCTTTTATATAAAGGCACGCCTTTTATATAAACAAACAAAAAAAAATTAAATCAAAAAATATTTTTAATTAAAGGTTGGCCGATGGCCATGGCCATCGACCATTCCCTTATAAAGGGGTTCCCTTTACGAAGGGAATTTTCGATCGATGGCCACCATCAGTCGATTCCCTTTATAGAGGGAATTTTCAGTCGATGGGTCGACCATTCCTTTTATAAAGGGAATTTGGCCCTTATATTATATGATATATTTTATATTATTTAAATATGTAATTTAATAAATATTTTTGCATGCATTTAATTAAATAATTAAATATAATAATAATATTATTATTAATATTTATTTATTTATTTATTTGGTTAGTGTGAAAAATCTCTATGACCAATGTACAAGGCTGGGCAGTCTTTTCTTAACCATGACTCCTCGTAAATCTGAGAGTTATACTTATTAATAGGGAATTTAACACAACCACCACACACTCACCCCACACACATTCACCCACACCATGGTTTGAACCTTGTATAATTATTAATATCTTAATTGATAATAATAATTTATATTTATTATTTAATTTTTTGAAATAAAAATTAATAACTGGCTAAGGTTAGTCTTATAAAAAATGGAAAAATAATTAAAAAGCTGTAACGTGCCTTATTTTTACGACCGAGTTTTGGCAGTCGAGAAATAATTTCTTGAAGACTTTTTTTTGGCCATTTTCAAGAAGAATTGTGGTAAATGGAATGGATATGTTTTTTATTAGTTGAGACCACTATGAGGCCATGACCGAGAACCATTAAATGCAAGAAATTATTATGGATCAAATCCAAAGGTAGTTGAGGAAAACAAATATTGAAGGAAGAAAGAGCTCAGGCATCTACCCTTAAAATTTGGAGCAACACAGATCCTAGCGCATCCCTATGTGTGAACGAGATATTTGGCAAGCGACTATGCGAGGGTTTCATCTGGGTTGAGTGCAAGCAGCTCCAGAGGTTGGTTTTTAGGGCCTTCGGGCCCTAGCGGCCAATATTTTTGTGGTTTATGCTCAATATTTTAGTAGGAAATGTTGTAGGGGATCCAAGATGGGTTAGAAATTTATCTTTCAACAGATCATACTGTGAACTTGAGTGACAATGGCTTCCAATTTGCTGCACAAAAGAAAAGTGAAAACCATACCTTTCCACGATGTCTAGGGCAAGGATTAAAGAGATAACGAAACAAGTTTCAAGCAATTGATCAAAAAATGGCTCATATCTCAAGTGAATCTGGTGCTAAGGTGCACCCACAAAATAATTCTACTGTGAAAACCCCTGTCAAGGGTATGAATTTCGAAGACTCGGTCCCAAAAATGAATTTTAGGGATGCCCTTCGTGGTGGACAGCCTCAGCCCAATGCTAATATCAATCTTAGGGCTTCCCATAAACCTCTAATAATGCCTAATATTGATCCCAGGAAAACGGAGTCAGGATGTCTTAAAGCAGCTGATGGAACTCCTATTGTTAAGCTTGATATGGGTAACATTCAGACTGGCATTGAAGATTTAGAAAAAAGAGGACTAATTTATCGATTCGTGGGTTTTCGTCCGAGTCTATCTGCTTTCAAAGTCTGAGGCTGAAAAAATCTAGAAAACTAAAGGTGAGTTACAAATCTCTATTTATCCAAATGGTTATTTTCTTGTTTTATTTGCTAATAATGAAGATAGAGAGAAAACTTTTCAAGGGGGTCCTTGGTTTTTTGGAAGGGCGGGGCTTTTCATGAAGCCCTGGCATACTAAATTTAAAGCCGAAGAAGAGATGCCTTCTATAGCTCCCGTGTGGGTTAGACTCTTTGGCCTCCCTATTGAATTTTGGAATCCTACTATTTTTTCTTCAATTGGAAACTCTTTAGGAACTTTTATGATGATTGTTGATTGTACTCAAAATTTTGAACATATTATTTATGCTCGGATTTGTGTTTTAATGGATTTTGACAAACCCCTACCTAAAAATATCACATTACAATTTGGGGAAGACACTTGGAAGCAAGTAGTGGACTATGAGAACATTCCTTTTCGTTGTGGAATTTGCCATGAATATGGTCATTTGGCCAGTGCTTGCCCAAATAAAATTCTTGATCAAAAGAAAGAAGATATAAACTCAGCGAGGTTTCCAAATACCTAAGAAGAAGAACACTAAGAAAAAACCAGTTATGAAGGATCAATCAAAGTCATCTGCTAATATGTTTGAAATCCTTTCCACAAATGATGTCCCAAGTGAGGAAGAGGAAATAATGGAAACTGAAATCTTAGAAACACAATTTAAATATGAAGGGAAGAACTCAGAGACAAACCAACAAATCAAAGGTTTTCAACGAGAAAAAAAAGGAGAAAATCTACACAAGAAAAACAATATTTCAAATGTCAAAACTTCAAATAATGCAGGTCCCAATATAGACTCCGTTGAACCATCTAGTAAAATTTTGGTTGTGTACGAGCATTCTTCAAGGTTAGAAGCCATCTCAGATTCAATTGGAATAAGTCAAGAAACAGGGAAAAAAATTGAAGATGGATTCTAATAAAAAAGCAGGTCGCAAGACCAATCAATATCATATGGTAAAAGAAGGTGAAAATCTTGTAGAGGAAGGTAAGATTAATGCCCTTCCCAAACTTTTTAGCCCTGGTATTAATGAAGATCATCACTTGGAATATTAGAGGACTCAAAGGGAGTCTTTCAAAACAAAATGAAATTAGAAGAATGATTCAAATAAATCATCCACATCTTGTTTTCCTTCAAGAAACAAAGATGTCAATGGAGGATATGGACTCAATTGCCAGTAAAATTTGGCCAGTTGGAAAAGTGGTTTCCCTCAGTTCCCAAGGGACTTCGGGTGGCATTGCTTGTCTTTGGGACCCAAAAGAGGTAGTTATTCACCATATGGTTGGCATTTGGGGTTTGTTGGCTATAGCTATTCAAAGTAGACATTCCAACCAGATTATGCTCTGCATTACTGTTTATGCTCCGACTTCTTTGGAGGAAAAAAGAAGGCAGTGGAAGGATATTACTCATATTATCTCTCATTTTCCTAAAGCTTGGATCTTGATCGGAGGATATTTCAATACCATCCTCTCTCTGGATGAGAAAAGGGGGGAAATAGAAATTTGGACAAAAGCAACGACCTCATGAGCGAATATATTGCAAACCTCCATCTTGTGGATATCCAACTGGATAATGGCCTTATGACTTGGTCTAACAGAAGGCAAGGCTTAGCTTGTATAATGGAGAGATTGGATAGGTTTTTGCTCTCTAAAAATTTCTTAATCCATGGTCACATTCCTAAAGTGAAGACTCTTAATAATGTTGGTTCGGATCATTGGCCAATCATGGTGGAAATGTGGAAAACCAATGTGAGTTTCTCTCCTTTTCATTTTCAATTAATGTGGCTTAGAGATATTTCCTTTAGACCTCGTGTGCAACAATGGTGGAAGGAAGGTAAACCTAGGCATGGGACTAAGATGTTCTATTTTGCCAAAATACTGCAATACATTAAATCCAAAATCAAGAATTGGAACTGGAAAGAGTTTGGGGATGTTCATAAAAAAACATGAAGTTATTGCTCATCTTGAAAATTTGAATAAGAAAATCCGTTTAGATGGCCTCACAGAGAAGAGAAGTGTAGATGAAATTAAACTCACAACTCAGTTAGAGGAATGGGAAAAAGAGAAGAAATCTTATGGAAGCAAAAATCTAGAATTCAATGGCTCAAAGAAGGAGATCAAAACACAAATTTCTTCCACAAATATCTTCTAGCTCGAAGATCTCACAACTTTATTTCTTCCTTAAAATCAGATTATGGAGATGTTGTTTATACTTGGGATGGCATGAACTCTATTGTTGTTGATTACTTTTCCAATATTTTTGTTGCTACTCCTCTTGAATCAGCTTCACAACAAAATGTTCTTCAAGAAATCCCTTCTCTTATCACTTCTAAGGAGAACTCTATTTTGACTGCTCCTATTACTATCAATGAGCTTCAACAAGTAGTTTTTAAAATGCAAAAAGGGAAAACCCCAGGTCCTGATGGTTTTCCCATTGAGTTCTACCAAGAGTTCTGGGATATCCTTCATGTTGATTTATTAGAGGTGGTGGAAGAAGCCGAGGAAAGCCAAAGAAATTTTGAAGGTTATAAATAAAACTTATATTACTCTTGTTCCAAATCATTAGACCTATTGGTTTTATATCATTCATAATGGTCAACAGGCAAATTTTTGGATAGGCAAACTTATATGAATGATCATATCTCAGCTTTTAGACCTATTGCTTTATGTAATGTTCTTCTCAAAATCATTACTAAAATCATGGCAGAAAGGTTGAAGCCTCTTTTGCATAAGATTATTTCCCCAGAGCAAGGGGGTTATGTGGAAGGACGTCAAATAGTAGATGAGATAGTTCTTGCTCAGGAAGCCATCCATTCCATGGATATGCAAAATTCTCCTTCCATGTTCATTCGGTTAGACTTATCCAAAGCTTATGACAGAGTGGATTGGCACTTCCTTATCAAATTTTTGAGGCAATTTGGTTTCTCTAAGGATTGGATGGATTGGATTATGGGATGTATCTCTTCAGTTTCCTACTTAGTTCTTATCAATGGCAGGCCTTCTCAGTCATTCCCAGACTTCCAGAGGTATTAGGCAAGGTGACCCGCTATCCCCTTATTTATTCATCATTCTTGTTGAATGCTTGGGTAGGACTATAACCAAAAAGAGGAAAACAAAACCCTTGAGGGAGTTACCATTGCTCATGGAGCTAGACCTATCTCTCATATTCAATTTGTGGATGACTCTACTCTTTTAGGTAAAGCTACAGTTAAGGAAGCTTCTAATATTAAGCAAATCATTAGCTATTTTTCTAAGGCTATTGGGCAGTTGATCAATGAAGACAAATCTAAAGCTATTTTCTTTCACTGCTCCACTAGACAGGAATCCATGGTCTTGGATAAATTAAGATATAAGAAGACCTCTCTTCCAATCACTTATTTAGGTATTCCCATAAATATTCAAAGGCAAAAAAATAAATATTGGAATTGGTTGTTGGACAAAGTCAAGAAGAAAATTGGAAAGTGGACCAACAAGTGGCTTTCTTCTGGGGGTAGAATCACCTTGGTAAAATCAGTCCTTCAAGCTATTCCTATTTATGTTTCTTCCATTTTGAATATCCCAAAGGCTGTTCTTCGAGAATTGGATCAAATCAGTCATCGTTTCCTTTGGAGTGGTACTAAGGAGAAAAGAAAATGGGCCTTGGTGAAATGGGATACTTTATGTCTTCCTAAGAGTGAAGGGGGGTTAGGATTCCGGTATTCTATTAATAACAACAAAGCTTTAGCTGCTAAATTATATTGGAGGATGTTGCATAACCCCAATGCTCTTTGGGCCAATAATCTCCGTGCTAAATATGCTGAGAACAAAAGTCCTGAAGACCTTGTTCGCTATCAACTTCCTACCAAAGGTTCTCCCATTTTAGCAGTTCTTAAGACTGGTGAGGATTTGATAAAGAAAAAATTATTTTGGATCATTCATAATGGTCAACAGGTAAATTTTTGGACAGATTCTTGGGATGGTCACAAGCCTTTGATAACTCAGTTTCCCGATTGGAGGCCTTGGATGGAGGAGCTTCACCGAGCTAATTGGATAAAGGTGGCTAATTACTGTCGGTACCATACTGGTAATTCAAAGGTTGGTAGATATTGGATCCCTATTGAGGGCTGGCCTATTCAAATCCCAGAAAGGCAAAGACAAGATATCCAAGGCATCCTTCATATGAGATCCCTCTCTTGGTCCCATGAAAAATATTGTTTTGGATGGAACAACACTACTAAGGGTGAGTATTCAGTTGCTCAAGGTTATTTGACCTTATGCCATAATAATCCCAACCATTCTTCTGACATATTTTCTCGATTGTGGGCTCAAAAGCTTTGGCCTAAGGTGAGGTTCTTTAATTGGCTTTTATTGCATCGTAGGGTGCTTACTGGTGAGCAACTTATGAAGCGTGGTTTTCATGGCCCTTTTAGATGTGAAATGTGTGAAGAGAATCTAGAAAATGTCAACCATATTTTTATTGAGTGTACTTTAGCCTCTGAGCTATGGAGGAGAATGGCCACTTTACTTGGCTTACAGTGGTCCAATTTTTTTACTTTTGAACAACTTTGGAGGGATTGGCCTAATCAAGAGGGTGTTGATCATTTTATTAGGCAATTAGTTTGGATGGGTTCTACCATTCTTCTTTGGAATATTTGGAATGAAAGGAACAACCGAATTTTTAATCAAGATAGGAAGGATATTCACTATATTTGGCAAAAGACCATAGCAAACTTAGTTGAATCAGTCCATCAACTCCTTAATCACCCCCAAAACTCCCACCAAAGATGGGATCAAGTGATGCAAAGATTGAAGATTAAATCTTCTAAGGGCAACCAACTTAAAGGGAATGTGAGTATTAGTAAGATGGATAGGACTAGAAATTGGCAACCTCCTCCTAAGGATTTTGGAAAAGTCAATACTGATGGAGCCTCTAGAGGGAACCCTGGAAAAGCCAGTGTGGGAGGAATTGGTAGACTTTCAGATGGCTCCCTGGTTTTTACTTTTGCTGAGAATTTGGGTATTCTTTCCAATAACCTTGTTGAGGGGTATGGTATCCTCAGAGGCCTTCAGGAGGCTACTAA
The DNA here is from genome assembly GCA_028583015.1 of Wollemia nobilis. Lineage (NCBI taxonomy): Eukaryota > Viridiplantae > Streptophyta > Pinopsida > Araucariales > Araucariaceae > Wollemia > Wollemia nobilis. The sequence goes on from JAQPPZ010000184.1 coordinate 865,458, forward strand.
GGTTGGATGGGAAAAGGTGTTAGTTGAGTCGACTCTCAACTTATGATTAATCTCTTGAAGACTCCTCTAAGAATCATAAGGTGGATTGGAGAATAAAAAGAATTATTGAGAAGATTCAATTAATCCGGATGGGATTTTTGAAAGTTGATTACAATCATGTGGTCAGAGATCAAAACAAGAGTGTTGATGCTTTAGCTAATTGGGCTTTGGACAAAGGTGATCTTACTTGTTATGGCCACCCTCCTATATGGTGGGCTTCTCAAATTAGGGAAGCTCTTCTTTCTATCATTTCTTTGGATGGCTCCAGTTCTGAAGGTACCTAGTTTCTTCTTGTTTTTTTTTTTTTGCTTCTCTTTGGTTCATTCAGTTTTTTTTAGTTCCCTAGCTCATTCTATTCTTTATTTTGTTTCCTCTGTTGATTCTTGCCTTAATAGTCTTTTGGTCTAGATAGGTCATTGTTATGTTCAATTTTTTATTTTTTATTTTTTGTTTTTTTGTTTAGTTTTTTAAGGTGGGTGGGTTCTTTTGTTTTGTTTTGTTTTTGTGTTATTTGTGTTGTTTTTTGTTGTTCATGTGTTTTTGTTGTTTTTTTTTTTTTATGTTTTTTGTTATTGTTCTTGTGTTTTTTTCGTTCTTGTTCTTGGGTTTCTCTTTGTTTGTGTTATTTCGTGTTTTTATGTGTGAGTGTTTTCTATGTTTTTTGTTTTTGTTTATTGTCTGTTGTTGGTTGTTTTTTATTTTTATTTTATTTATTTATTTTTAGGTTTTGGTTGTGTTTATTTTTCATGTTTTTTTTGGGTTATGTCTTTGTAGTGTTATGTTGTTTTTGTCTTGTTTGTGTTTTGTTATGTGGTTCTTGTGTTTTTCTATGTGGTTTGTGTTGTGGTTTCTTTTATCTTATTGTGCGTGTTTGGTTGTGCTTTTGTTTTTGACACACTCAAGGAGCATGTTTTTTATTTTATTTTATTATTTTTGTTGTTATTTACTTATTTTTAAATTGGTTTTGTGTGTTTGTTTGCTCCTTGAGTATGTCAAAGGTGGTAGGCCAGGTCCGAGTCCTAGGTGTTTTTGGCGGAATGGATACCCTTGCCTCCTTGGGTCTTACCCGAAAGTGGCATCCCTTTTGGGATGTTTTCCACAAATAAAAAAAAATCTGAAGGTAGTATAGTTTTTATGGGCCATCACCCGATTTTAGTAGAAGTTGCAGTTACGAGCCATCACTAGAGCAGTTGCATTTTTTGCAATTATGGGCCATCATTAGCTTTTAATTAGAACCAATATACATGCTATATGAGAGAGTGGCTGCAAAAACTTTCATCATCAAGTTTTTTATGCAATAATTCTACAAGAGGTATACCAGAGTGTCGTCCTTGTTCGTTGTATTTTCTTTTGTGTGTCTTGTCTAGTCATCCTATTTTATTCTCTATCACTGTGCAGGTGGTTGATGAGGAGGTGCCCAGTTAATTGAGATTATTTCCAGTGACTGATAACAGAAGCCAGGAGGCTCTTTATTACATCATTTGAACAAAGAGTTGCAGTTCTCTATTACAATATTTGAAGGGAGAACTTGTTTGTACTTGCTTAGTGAGAGTTGGTTATTATGAACAAACTCCATTGCAATGATCTATTGATCAATATTATCTTACTTCCTCCTTTTGGTAATTTCATGTGTAGTTTTATTTGTTGTCATGTTTACATATTACATCATTTGAATGTGTAGATGGCATCTTCTTTCACTAGTAGGTTCAGTCACTTTTATTACATTATTTGAATGGATGTGGTTGGCTCAATTCTATATTCTCCCCCTTTCTATTCACCATATTTTAAGTTTGGCTACAATTACCTAATGGATAAGGCACCGATCTGTAGTTTGAAGTATTAGCTGGGAGTTACTTCGAAGCTTGGTCATTTTTTATGTTGTAGTTTTTTTAAATATAGATGAGCATGAGCATATGAGAAGTATTATAGGCTCACCTACAGGGTATCCTTACCTTACTCGATCTATCTAGAGTCTTTGTGATAATTTTTTCTTGAGTTAAAGAGGTGGATCCACCAAAGTCCACAGTGTTGTTTGTGAACTAGTGATTTTCTTATGGCGTGACAACCTAATTTCTTAAGGACAATGAAAATCACCACAATAGTTCTTCTGGTTTATCTAAGCTAAATACTACAAAGGTTGCATCATTTGGTAACTCAAATTTTATAGGCTTATTATCTTGAAGTGGTGCTTTTGCTAGCTGGTCTATGATGACTTGAAATTTAATATACTTTTATCCAATGAACTCTAGATCAAATTTTATCAAAAGCATGATCCACTTTATGATAAGTAAGACTCATCATGTATTGTAAATAATTCTCTTTAGATATGATGTATATCATTTGATTTATCATGTAATGATGGAGATTTTTGCTGGTGAATACCATTGCTAAGAAAAGCTTCTTAATGTAAGTGTTTTTCTTTCGTACAATAACATGGTGCAACTAATGTAGTAGATAGCCTACTCCTTATTTTACTCATTATTTTGGGTCAACATGGTCTCTAAGGCAAAATCATTGGTTGAGGTATATAATATAAAATGTGCACTAGGCCTCAATCAGGACAATATTAGCATGGAAGCCAAGTATTATTTGATATCTTAGAATATTGCTTTGGCAATATTCATTCCAATTAAAGGTCACCCTCTTCTATAGAAGATGATTGAATGACCATCACTTATTTGATAGTTGTGTGATCAATCATCGAATGACCTGTATCTTCCCCTGCAAGCTATAAAGCTACTTAAGGTTAGTGGGAGGTATGCTTATGATTGCTTCAACCTTCTTAGGGTCAACTTCGATGTCCTATTTAGATATGATGAAACCTAAAAGTTTTCCAAACGTTACTTTGAAAATGCACTTTTTAGGATTCAAGCGTACATTATGCTCGAGGAGGTGATTAAAGATATTTTCAAGAACACCAATATGGTCTTTGATGCAATAAATATTTAACCACAAGATCATTGACATAATCCTCGATAATCTTGTGCATGTAATCATGAAAAATGTATGTCATTGTATATTGATAGGTAACACCCACATTATTTAAGCCAAAGGGCATGACCTTATAGCAAAAGGTCCCCCATGGTGTAGTGAAATTTTTTTTGGACTATTCTTCAGGATTGACTTGGATTTGATTGTATACAAAGAAGCCATTTGTGAGAGAGGATTTCATGGCCTACGGTTGCATCTACTAATGTATCGATGTTCGATAGTGGAAATTAATCCTTAGGACTCACTTTATTAAGTATTGACTTGAATTTTATTGTATCCAAAGAAGCCATCTATGAGAGAGAGCATTTCATAGCCTACGACTACATCTACCAATGTACCGATGTTCAATATTAGAAATTTGTCCTTGGGGCTTGCTTTATTGATATTAAGAAAATCTAAGCATATGTGCACCCCCCATTCATCTTTTGAACATGAACCATATTGGAAACCCAATCGAGATAGTAAATAGGTTGGATGAATCCTGCATCCAATAATTTTTGTAATTCATATTTTATCATAATAGCAATTTTTGGATGCATCTTGCAAAGTTTTTGCTTGACGAGGTTAATTACTGCATTTAATATCAAGTTGTGGACAACTAAATTTGTATACAGACCAAGCATATCTCGATATGAGAAAGCAAAAACCTTTTTGTACTTCTTTAGAAGAGCAAAAAAAACCTCGTGTTCTTCGATTGAAATACCCTTCCCTAGTTTAAGAATCTAAGGGTGCTCAGGATCATCACTGAGATGGATATCAATCATCTCTTCTATTAATATATGTGATTACTCCTCCAATTGATGAGGAGTAGTAATCAACTAAATATTATCAACTAGATTAAGATATTTGGATGCACTATCAGACTCTATCTCAGCTTGGAGAATATCTAGTGTTAAATGGGATGGTAGATGGTATAATTGCAGCATGTCCTTAGAAGAAAAAAACTTAGATGGCACGAGCAAAAATATGATGCAATAAAAATCAATAGCCCAATATTCAGAGGCAATGATAGAGAAGGGTTACCAGATAATAGAGTGGAGTGGTGAAATAAATGAAGATCATATTAATGGATGGTGGATGATCTCCATAATATGCGAAGAGATGATCAAATATGGGGGGTGTAAATGTATCGAGGGGGGTTGGGGTGGAATCGGGATGATGGGGGGATATCTATGGGGAGCAAGGAAAATAGGGTCCTTAGGTGGAAGAAGTTGGCACCAGAGGGGAAAGGATAATCTTGGAAAAAGATAAAGATAGAATTTTTCTAGATCCACTAGAGGTTCAATAGGGGTGGACTCTTTTGAGTTGAAAGAGGGAATGGATAAGGTTTCTCAGTTGGATGATCACTAAGTAGATGAGCATTAACAATATTGTATACTCATTACCATCGATGTCTACCACAACCCTAAGTTAAGGTATTATAGAGAATCAATAAGGATCTCATCAGGCATGAAGGTATTATAGTGTAAACCTGATTTATTTATGGGTAGATGATAGCGCATTTTTAGAGGAGTTTTGGGACCTTGCTCGTACCACCCCAAGCCAATACCATGCCAATTATGGTGATGGAAATACCTCATACCAAAGGATGGATTTGACAAATAATCAATATTTTCCTTAAATGAATCTTCATCCTCTATTATGGGTGATGTGTTTATGGTGGCATCAATACCTTCATATATGAAATTGGTTTATCTTGGATAAGACCCAAGAGGGACTATGGTACCTATGGGTAGTATTGTGTTACGCAAATAGCTAAAGTTCATGATTGATTCCATGAATGACTAAAATCCATTCACTACTTTAATGCAAATGAACCTTAATTAAATGAAATGAAAAGGGTGGGAAAAATGATGAATGTTAAAGTAAAAATGAAATAAGGATTTGGTAATTAATTTGTTTTTTTTTTAGTTTTTGTTGCTGATTTGTGGGTCATATCAAATTGAGATGGCTCTATTTTATGATAGTCTCAATCAAGAAAATTTTATGATGTAATCATATCTATTGATATGGCCTTGTGATGTGACCATATTGGTATGGGATGGTCATAGTGTGTGCAAAGGAGGTTGGTTTTTTTACTTTGACATTGATTTTGAGTTTAGCTCTATATTTGCACTCTTATGTATTTTATTAGCTTATTAGAGCATGATACAGCTTCCTAAATCATTATAAGGAAGCACGTGTTGTAGTGCTCAATGACTGCAAATACTAGGAGTGATTGAAGACTTTGAGCCTTTAGCATACAATGCGGCTAACCTAATGGCCATGATCAACATGCATGTCGATCAGGCCTACCTAATGGCCCTGATTGATAGGTGGGAAGATCAAAATAACACTATCCATACACCTACTAGAGATGTCACAGTCACCCTTGAGGAATCTATTGGATCTTGTGGATTCCCATCGAAGGGGCACCCATAACTACATTAGTGACAATCAAGATAGAGATAGTATTGCATTGAGTGAACCGAGATCAGTGGAATGTTGTATACTATGACGTTTCCAGTGGTGGGGTGTGTGTGGAGATAGGATACAACACCCATATTCTAAAAGCCAGATATGTGGTGTTGATGACACTCATGTCAAAATTTATTATTCTTGATTCCTCTAGCTATAGGTTCCCTTGGAACTTATTAGATCTTATCCAATATATGGTGGACCAACCACAAATTATGGCATGGGGACCTACTTTTCTAGCATGATACTATAGAGAGCTATATGAGATCTACCAAAACAAGAGACTACGCTTGGGATGCAACTACCTTATATAGGTTTGGGGTTGAGAGTATTTTAGCATTTGGCTATGAGGAGAAACATGATGGATAGGGATATTCCCTATGCCATGCATTGGATCCATGATTGAGAGCATGGTAGGAGCCACCCATGGTATGGCACACTGTGGAACTATACTAAGAGCTTTAATGAAATATAGTTAGATCAGGTGATATGGTGACTATGGCTAAGATCTCTAACCTGGGATGAGGATGGGGTGCATTTGAGGTGGGTAAGGCATGCTATATGGCTAACAGGGCACCCTGGGATAGAGCACAAGTACTTCCAATACTCTAGGGTGACTCAATAATTAGGAGTTAGATAGGATGTACCTAAGGATCCACTGGTTTATAGGTATAGGACTAGGGAGGCTTGACTACTAGAAGCACAAGTTGAGCCACTAGGAGAAGAGGATGACACACTACTAGCTAATATTGATATATCTAATCTAGGAACTACAATATCTTATGTTTTTTGGTGGACTTCTAAGTAGCCTTATATAGAGGTAACAAATGGGGGAGGAGCTATAGTTATAGGGGAGGTTGTAGGTACAATAGTGGGTATCATACATAATGATGGGTTTATCACTAAACAAAGAGGAAGGAAAGCACCTCACAAGGAGGTATAGGGGAGATAGGGACACATAAGAGATCTAAGGAGACTAACCTAGATGATACTCACAAGTATATGGGTGCACTAAGGGAGCATATTTAGATACTTAAGCATCAAATCATTGATGGGGAGATAACCCATGCCACTACACAAAGTTAGTGGGACATAGAAATATAGTGATGGCAAAGCTGGTCAAAGTAGAGGGATACACTATAGGATCAGATGATGAGTCTAAAGGAGGCATTGGATAGAGTGAAGATAGAGTGAGATGCTTTATGGATTCAAGGTGCAATAGTTCCAATGGGATAGGCTAGAGAGGTGGACTATCTAAGGGCTAGGATGGCTAAGGAGTAGGCTTGGTATTAGGATAAGCGAGCCTACATCCATATATTGGAGTATGAGGTGGATAGACTTCGTAGTCATTACCTTCTTGATGATTAGGCTCATATTAGTCCTAGTCACATTTGAGTCACTCGACCGAGGCCATAGGGAATCCATTTGTGAGATCTTGAGTGTCATTATTTCCAGCACCTAGAACCTCACATACATTAAGAGCTAGTGAATTCAGGCAACCTCACAAATATGAGACTGAGGATAGTGGTGAAAGTGGTGGTATAGAGCCACATTGAGCAGGGGTATTGTATTAGCTTCATTTTTGGATATGAGGTTGGTAGATCCAATTATTATTGTAGCCTATAAGTATTTTTATATCATGATGTATTTATGGCTGGTATATATAAATTATATGATGTTTATTGATGGTTTATCATGTATATATTGTGCATATATATGTGATGATGGTGCTTATCATATGATGTATGATTATGGATTTATTCCTAGATTTGTAGATATGATGATGTCTATATGTGAAATGTATGCCTGGATATATGATTTATTTTTGGATAGACCTAGATATGATGTACTAATAATATGTGATGTTATGAAATAATATGAAATGTGAATGTATGTGTAAATGATAAAATGAATTAACCTAAAATATAATAGCGTATGAGCACCATAGATGTATAAAATTCATGAATCAAATTTAAAATAATTAACTCTAAGGGATACTTTGAAACTGATGCCAAATGGACATAAAATATGTATGGACATTAGTGTAATGGAGGGTGAACAACAAGAAGTCACAAGGGAACAATAATATTTTCATGAGATAGAAACACCCTAGTTGAGCAACCAAAAGTTGTATACTGACCATGCAAGACCTTGAAAGATAAGAATCTACTAGGAAGACCAAGATTTTCAATATCCCTATGTGTGCATAGTGAAGTTCATTAATGTGACATATAAGATTGCCCCATTGCCAAATCAACATTTATAGCTCATTGTTGTAATGGAGATCACCCTATGGTCATCATTATCCTAATTTTATTTTTATTTGGACTTGACTACTCTATAATGCAAACCATTAAAAGCTAGCTCATACACAAGCTAACATTGATTTATACAAAAGAATATCTCTAATGTGATAGATGTGTCACCATGTGTAGGAATAATCCACTTCCAGGCTAATGTCTATAGCCCATTGTTGGTGATGGAGATCATCCCATGGTTGTTGAAAAACTAAAAATTCCAAGGATTCAATCTCTTTGCATAAATATATATTTACTGGATACTTGCTCATTTTTTAGGGGAGCAAGAGATTTTATTGATTTATTTTTTGGGGGGGGATGGGGGTTTGCTCATTTTGAGGAGCAAAAAGGGATTTGTTTGCTTTGATTTTTAGGAACTTGCTCATTATGGAGAGGAGCAAAGGGATTTTTGTTTTTTGAGGGGGGGAGCTTGTGCTTTTGTCAATTCTCAACTTTATAGACCATGAGCATAATAGGAGATCAAGGGAATATTTTCACTCTTGAGGAAAAAACCACTTTATAATTTCATCTATTCTTGTTCAAAAATTGTATTTAAGAGTATGAATTTTGTTTTGGTAATTTGATATAAGCAAGGTATAATCAAACCAAGACTCTATCTATCAGTAATCAATATGGCTCTCTACAAAATCTAAAAAGAAAACTAGGGATGCCTAAATGAATGAAAACCCCTATTGGACATCTTGTGACAACTTACTTGGAAAAAATACAAATACCAAGAAATGGGGATGTGGATGGTAATGAATAGTGTGATGGGATGCTTTCCTTGTGAACTTTCAAAAATTAAGAGGTGTGCATAAAGTAGTCAGTGATCGGCTGAACATCATTGCTAATGGTCATACGGTATCTATCCTATATTAAACGGACCACTTAATAATAAAAAGACCATAAAGAAAGGTGTGTATGCGATACAAAGTGAAAATTTGGTGTTTTTCTTGTAAACTATCAAAAATTATGAGGTGTGCATAAAATAGTTAGTGTTCGGTTGAACATCATTGCTAATAGTCATATGGTATCTATCCTATCTTATGCAAACCACATCATAGTCAAAATATCACAAGAAAAGGTGTAAACAATGACAAGAGAAAAAGTTTTATCAAAGACAAATGACAATCATACAAACATGGTGCTATTCTTAGTGCTTACAAGAAAAGACTAATGCAAGTGTAGTGTTACAAGTGCCTAATGCAATATGACGATAAGTGTAGCTAAACATTGAAATGCATAACTTCTAAATGCATGGTGTGATAAATGATGATATTTAATGCAATGGTAATGTGCAATGAGATGTGATGCATAATGAAATGAAATGCTTTATTTTATTTTTTTTGTGATTTTGTTTTGTTTTGTTTTGTTTTGTTTTTTTAATTCATAGAATACCTGTAGGTGGAGAATGTTAAAGGGTTCAGGTTCCTCAACACCTTGAAATGGAGATAACCAATATGTTCCCAATCCCACCTTCTGTATTATTATGAATGGGCCTAACTATTTTGTAGTGAATTTATCACATAAATACCTAAGTAGGCTAGAGTTGTAATGATTTTCTTTGAGAACAATATCACCAACTTGGAACTCCCTAGTTTGAAATTTTGTATCACAGGCTCATTTGATGAGATATTGATAAACACAAAGATGCCTGAGAGCATTAAATCATATTTCATAAATAAGCATAAGTTTATCAAGGTGAGTCTATCGTGCATCATCATCAATGAACTCTTGTAGTGATATGCACAATGAAGGTATCTCATGTTTTAAGGGCATAATGGCCTTAACACCATATACTAGCAAGAACAAAGTTTCCCTTTTTGGTGTTCTAATAATTTTTATGTAAGCCCAGAGTCCTAGAGGTAGTTAAATATGCCAATACATATAACATTCATCACAATAATTGGCATACTCAACTTCCTTTAGCAGGCTGGGCTTACAAGACGAGCATTCAAACACCAACAAGGATATATCCATTGTCTCTAGTATATGGCACTGAGGCCACTATGCCCTTGGAACCTAAGATTATTTTTTTGCACATCTCACTACAAGAGTTCATCACTACCGATGATGTGTGATAGGCTTACCTTGATCAACTTATGCTTCTTGATGAAATATGAGTTAATGTTCTCGATCATCTTCATGTTTATCAAGATTGCATCAAATGAGCCTATGATACAAAATTTTACACTAGGGATTTCCAATTTTGTGATCTTGTGCTCAAATAAAATTAGCAAAACTCCAACCTACCTAGCCATTTACATGATAAATTCACTACAAACTGGTTAAAACTATTCATAATAACATAGAAAGTGGGACCAGACACATATCGGTTAGCTTCACTTGAAGGTGTTGAGGAACTTAACCCCTTAAAATTCTCCACTTATGGGCATTCTTTGCATAAAAAATAAGAATAAAAACAAAAATTAAAAAAGAAAATAAAATCACAAAAATAAAGCATTTCATTTCATCATTGCACATTACCACAACATTACATATCATCATTTATTGTACCATGCATTTAGAAGTTTTGTATTTCACATTGTTTAGCTACACTTGTCATCATATTACATTAGGCACTTGTAAAATTGCACTTGCATTACTCTTTTCTTGTAAGCACTAATAATAGCACCATGTTTGTATGATTTTCATTTTTCTTTGATCAAACTCTTTCTCTTGTCATTGTTTACATATTTTCTTGTGATATTTTTACTATTAAGCGGTCCACATAAGATAGAATAGATATTGTATGACCATCTATACTGATGTTCAACCGACCACTACCTATTTTATGCACACCTCTTGATTTTTGAGATTTCACAAGGAAAACACCCATTTTTCACTTAGAATCATATACACACCTTTCTTTATGGTATTTTTATTATTAAGTGGTCTTCATAAGATAGGATAGATACCGTATGACCATTAGCAATGATGTTTAGCCAACCACTAAATATTTTATGCACACCTCTAAATTTTTGAAAGTTAACAAGGAAAGCATCCCATCACACTATTCATTACCATTCACATCCCCCTTTCTTGGTTTTTGTATTTTTCCCAAATAAGTTTTTGCAAGATTCCCAATAGGGTCTTTTGATCATTCAATCATCCCTAGTTTTCTTTTCAAATTTTGTAGAGAGCCATATTGATTTATGATAGGTATAGTCTTGCTTTGATTATACCTTGCTTATATCAAAATCCCAACACAAAATTCATACTCTTAAATACAATTTTTGAACAAGGAAAGATGAAACTATAAAGTGATTCTTGCTTCAAAACCAAAAAAAAATTCCTTGCTATCCTATTATGCACATGGTCTAGAAAGCTAAGAATTGACAAAAGGACAAGCTCTCCCCCTAAAAAAAAAATCCCCTTTCTCCTCTCCAAAATGAGCAATTTTACAAAAAGCAAAGCAATCATATCCCTTTTTTATCCTCCTCAAAATGAGTAAACCCCCCCCAAAAAAATAAAAAAATAAAAAAATTAATAAAATCCCTTGCTCCCCTAAAAAAATATGCAAGTATCCCTGCCAAAAAGAAAATTGTAATGAGATTGAATCCCTGGAATTCTTAGCTTCTCAACAACCATGGGATGATGTTTATAACTAGAAATGGGCTATATATTATGGCCTTGCAGTGGAGTAGTCTTACATGTGGTGACACATCTATCATATTATCTATCTTATTTTGTACAAACCAATGTTATTGTATGGATGAGCTAGATTTTAGTGGTTTGTATTACAGAGTAGTCAAGTCCAACAACATACAAAATCAAGATAATTATGACCATAGGGTGATCTCCATTACAAAAATGGGCTATAAATGTTGACCTAGAAATGGGGTAGTCTTATGTGCCACATTAATGAAATTCACTATGCACACACAGGGATATTGAATATCTTGGTCTTCCTAATATATTCTTATCTTTCAAGGTCTTGCATTGTTAGTATACAACTTTTGGTTGGTCAACTACGGTGTTTGAGTCTCATGAAAATACTATTGTTCCATTGTGACTTCTTATTGTTTACCATACATTACACTTACACATTGTCCATACATATTTTATGTACATTTGGCATCAATTTCAAGGTATCCCTTAGAGGAATTTGTTTTAACTTTTATTCATGACTTTTATACATTTGTGGTGCTCATACTTAGTTATTGCATATTAGATTAGTTCATTTTATTATTTATACATACATAAATATATAAATATCCTGTCATATATATATCAAATTCATAAATACACCTAGACCTAGATATGATGTACTAATGATTTTTGATGTTATGTAATGGTATTAAATGTGAATGTATGTAGGTCTAGGATATTTATTGATAAATAAATATCAAAAATATCCTGTCATATATATTTAGGTTTACCATGTGTCAATAAATATCAAAAACCATCAATAAATATCCTGTCATATATATATCAAATTCATAAATACATCATGATACAAAATATCCATAGGCTACAATAATAAGTGGGTGCATCGACCTCACATCCAAAAATGAAGCTAATAAACTACCCTTGCTCAGTGTGGCCCTACGCCACCATTCTCACCATTTCTCTTAGCCTCATCTCTACAAGGATGCCTAGGTTTGTTAGTTCCTAATTTTTGTAAGGCCCCTAGTGCTAGAAATAATGGAACTCAAGATCTCGTAGATGGCTCCCCTATGGCCTCAGTTTGGTATCTCTGATGTGACTAGGACTGATATGACCATAATTATCAAGAAGTCAATCGACCACTATCATCCAATCTATGAACATAGGCTCACTCAACCTGATATCGAGCTTTCTCCTCAATCAAATTGGACCTCAATTGGACCAACTCTATAGCCTATCCTATTGATTCTCCCCACCCCAAGTTCACAAAGCATATCGCTCTACTATCACTCTATCTAATGCCTCATATGGAATCACCACATGAGCCTATATTATCTTTATTTCCTTTTATTAGCTCTACCATATCTATTTGTCCATGTCCCACTAACTCTATATGGTGGCATTGGTTGTCTCCCTATCACGGAGATAATATTGAAGGATATAAATTTGCTCCCTCAATACATATATCTACTCCTAATGGTCATCTGGGTTTGGTTCCTCAGTTCTCTCAAGTGTTCCTATCTCTCCTATACCTACCTGCAAGGTACCTACCTCCCTCACTATCCTATTATGTACCTATCACTTTGTAGGATCCCTTACTACTGTACCTACACCCTCCTTTATGGAAGTAGCTCAGCTCCCCTCTAATTCCTCTCTCTAAGTCTATTTAGTAGTCCACAAAGCATAATAATCTACTATAGTCCTTGGATCAACTATATTGGGGTTAGCTAATGGTGCATCGTCCTCTTCTCCTAGTGGTTCAACTAGTACTGCTGGCACTCGAGTCTCCCTAGTCCTTCATCTCTAAACCATTGGGTCCTTAGGTACATCCTATCTAACTCCTAAATGGTAGGTCACCCTTAAGTATTGGAAGTACTCATGCTCTATCCCTTGGTGCCCTATCAGCCATTTGGTATGCCTCACCCACCTTAAATGCATCCCATCCTCATCTTAGGTTAGAGCTCTTAGTCATGGTTTCCATGTCATGTGCTTTGTCTGTAGTCCATAAAATCTCCTATTGTAGTGCCACAGTACACCCTACCATGTGTGACTCCTACCTCAATATCACTCATGAATCCATTGCATGGCATAGTGAATCTCCCTATTCATCATGTTACTCCTTGTAACCGATGGTAGCTTGATAGATCAATCAAGACTAAAATAATCCCAACCCCAAACCTGTATAAGGTAGTTGCATCCCACGAACAACATATTACACTGGTGGATATCATATAGCTCTCTATAGAGCTATTATAGAAAGGTAGTGCCCCATAGCATAATCTATGGTTGCTCCACCAGATCCTAGACAAGATCCAATAGGTTCTAAGGGAACCTGTATCCAAAAAAATTAGGAAGAATAAAGTCCAACATGAGTTTCATCAACATCACATGTCTAGATGTCAGGATATGGGTGGTGTATCATGTCTTCACATGCACCCCATCATTGGTAACATTACAATCTATAACATCCCACTAATATTGATACACTCGATGCAACACTACCTCTCTCGATTGTCATTGATGTAGTGATGGGTACCCCCTCGATGTAAGATATAATAGACATCCTCAAGGGTGACTATGACCTCTTTGGTAAGCATATGGAAGGTGTTAGTCATATCTTACCACCTATCAATCAGGGCCATCAGGTAGGCTTGATTGGTATGCATAGATTCCAACCACACTGTATGTTGAAGGCTCAAAGTCTTCAACCACTCCCAATCATTGTGGTCATTGAGCACTACATCACATGCTTCCTTATAATGTTTTGGTAAGTGGTGTCATGCTATAATAAGCTAATAAAGTACACAAGAGCATAGATCCAAAGCCAAAATCAAAATCAATATTAAAGTAAAAAAAAACAACTTCATTTGCACACACCATGACCGTCTCGCACTGAGATAGTCACATCATAAGGCCATCTTGATAGATATGATCATGACACAAAATAATATTTATCAAGATGATCACATCATAAAACCATATCGATTGATATGGTCATAAAATAGAGTCATCTTGATTCAAGAAGACCCCCAAATTAGTAACAAAAAAATTAATTAATTACCCAAGCCATATTTCAATTTTACTTTAACATTCATCATTTTCCCACCCCATTCATTTCAATTAATTAAGTTTCATTTGCATTAAAATAGTGAAAGGTCAAGATTTTTCATCCTTACCTTTCTCTCTCTGACTCCTCCACTCATGAAATCACCACATGGGTGCATGGCATGGATTGATGTTCAATTGGAAAGTACTTCATTACACAACTAGCTCCTCCCCTCCTCATGTCCCCCTCTCCTCATTTTGGGCAACATAAATATGAGGGTCTCCCCCATGAATTTTTCTATTTATAGCAAAAAATGTGGCATGGCCATCTAGAAAAAGCATATCATGTGGTGTTCTCATTCAATATGACCAACCTTTTGATCATCTGAGATGGTCAACTTGACCATTTGAGATGGTCTCGCTAAATAAAAATAATAATAATCACAAAAATATCACAAAAAAATATGGTGGTATTTTTCAATAGACAAACATGCTAATAGAGTCATTCTTGTTGAGTGACTTGTCACTATCATTAATATTTTATCTCCATCGACTCGTCACTATTATTAGTGCTTAAAATAAAAGACTAATGCAAGTGTAGTGTTACAATGACAATCATACAAACATGGTGCTATTCTTAGTGCTTACAAAGAAAAGACTAATGCAAATGCAATGTTACAAGTGCCTAATGCAATATGATGATAAATATAGCTAAACACTATGAAATATAAAACTTCTAAATGCATGGTGTAATAAATGATGATATATAATGCAATGGTAATATGCAATGAGATGTGATGCATGATGAAATGAAATATTTTATTTTTGTGTTTTTGTGATTTTATTTTGTTTTTTTTTTTTATCCATAGAATACCCGCAAGTGGAGAATGTTAAGGGGTTAAGGTTCCTCAAAAGCTTCATACAAACATGACAAGTGTAGTGGGCAATCAAAGACAAATGACAATCATACAAACATGGTGCTATTCTTAGTACTTACAAGAAAAGACTAATGCAAGTGCAATGTTACAAGTGCCTAATGCAATATTATGACAAGTGTAGCTAAATACTGTGAAATGCAAAACTTCTAAATGCATGGTGCGATAAATGATTATATGTAATGAAGTGGTAATGTGCAATGATATATGATGCATGATGAAATAAAATGCTTTGTTTTTGTGTTTTTTGTGATTTTATTTTATTTTGTTGTTTTTCTTTTATTGGTGGAGAATGTTAAGGGATTTAGGTTCGTCAACACCTTCAAGTGAAGCTAACCGATATGTGTTCGATACCACCTTATATTTTATTATGAGTGGTCCTAACCAATTTATAGTGAATTTATCACGTAAATGGCTAGGTAGGTTAGATTTTTGCTAATTTTATTTGAGCACAAGATCACCAACTTGGAACTCCCTAGTGTGAACTTTTGTATCATAGAATCACGAAATTTATAAACACAAATATGCTCGAGAGCATTAACTTGTCTTTCATTAAGAAGCATAAGTTAATCAAGGTGAGCTTATTATCTTGGGAAAACCTTTTTATACTTCATTATAAGAGCAAAAAATACCTCATATTATTTGGTTGAAAGATCCTTCCCTAGTTTGAGAATCTGAGGGTGCTCAGGATCATCGCTGACATCGATATCAACCATATATTCTATTAACATATGTGATCCTTCCTCCAATTGACAAGGAGTAGGAATCAATTGAATATCATCAATTAGATTAAGATATTTAGATGTGCTATTGGAATCTATATTAGCTTGGAGAACAACTAGTATTTGATGGGATTTTAGATGGTATAATTGTAGCATATCCTCAAAAGGAATAAACTCGTATGGCATAGGAAAAAATGTGGCATAATAAAAAGCAATACCCTTAGGGTTGAGAGGTAATGATAGATAAGGGTTACAAGGATAATGGAGTGGAGTGGTGAGATCAATGGAGATCATATTTATGGATGGTGGATGATCTCCATAGTTTGAGAAGAGAATCAAATATGGGGGGGTGCAAATGTATCAGGGTTGGTTGGGGTGGAATCGATATGGCAAGGGGAGCTCTATGGGGAGTGGGGACAATAGGATCCTTGGGTAGAAGAATCTGGTACAATAGGGGTAAGGGAAATCTTGGAAAAAAAAAATATATGAGTAGGAGCCAAGTATTTTCATTATATATGAGCATGGAAAAATATATATGAGCATGGAAAAAAATATATGAGCAACCATAGATTATGTCATGAGGTCCTACCTTTATAGCATAGCTCTACAAAGAGATATATGAGATCCTCTAGTGCAAGAGGCTAGGCTTGGGATGTAGCTACCTCCTATAGGTTTGGGGTTAGGAGTACTTTAACATTGACTGACCTATTGAGCTAAAATGGACTACGAGGAGTGACATGACAAATAGGGATATTCCCTATGCCATGCATTGGATCCATGATCAAGAGTGAGGTAGGAGACACTCATGGTAGGGCATACTATGGCATTACATTGAGATCTTTTATGGACTACAACCAAAGCACATGATATGGTGACCATGGTGAGGAGCTCCAACCTAGGATGAGGATGGGGTGCATCTAAAGTGGGTGAGGCATGCCAAATGGTTGACATAGAACCATGGGATAGAGCATGAGTACTTCTAGTACTCGAGGGTGACCCACCAACTGGAAGTTATATAGTATGTACCTGAGGACCCAGGGAGGATTGACTGTCAGTAGCATAAGTTGATCCACTAGGAAATGAGGATGATGCACAACTAGCTAACCCTAATATAGCTGATCCAAGGATTACAATAACTTATGATTCTTGGTGGATTTCTCAATGGCCTCAGAGAGAGGTAACAAATGGGGGAGGATCTATAGTCATAGATAAGGGTGTAGCTATAGCAATAGGGGACCCTACACAGTGATAGGTACATCATCAGATAGATAGGGAGGTAGATACCTCACAGGGAGGTACAAGAGAGATAGGGACACCTGAGAGAGCTGAAGTGCTAGACCTAGATGACTATCAAGAGTATATGGGTGCACTAAGGGAGCAAATTTAAATCCTCTAATGTTAGCTTAGTGATAGAGATACAGTCCATGCCACCACATAGAGTTAGTGGGACACATATAGATAGATATGGTGGAGTTGGTCGAAGAAGATGGAGATGCTATAGGCTCAGGTGGTGAGTCTACAAGAGGCATTGGATAGAGTGACAGTAGAGAAAGATGCTCTATGAACTCAAGGTGGGGAAACGCCAATGGGATAGGCTACAAAGGTGGTCCACGTGAGGACCAGGTTGGCTAAGGAGTAGTCTCGATATTATATTGAGTGAGCTTACATTCATAGCCTATAGGATGAGATGGAAAGACTTGGTGATCGATTACCTTCATGATAATTAGGGTTATTTTAGTCCTAGTCACATCAAAATCACCAGTCTGAGACCATAGGGGAACCATCCATGAGAGCTAGAGTACCACTTTTCATAATACCAAGGACTTCTCAAATATCAGGAGCCAAAAATCCAAGCAACCTCATAGAGATGAGGTTGAGGGTAGCGGTGAGATCAGTGACACAGGGCCATATTTGGTAGGGATAGTGTATCAACTTCATTTTTTATATGTGAGGTCTGAGGATCCACTTTTTATTATAGCCTATGAATATTTTTGTATCATGATATACTTATGAATTTGATATATATGACATGATTTTTATTGATGGTTATCATGTGTTTATTGTACATTTAAGGATGTGATGATAATTATTATGAGATGATGTATGATTATGGATTTATGCCTAGATTTGTAGATATGATGATACCTATATGTGAGATGGATGCCTAGATATATGATTTATTTGTGCATAGACCTAGATATGTGGATGTACTAATGGTATGTGATGTTATGAAATGATATGAAATGTGAATGTATGTGTAAATGATAAAATGAATTAATCTAAGATGCAATAACTAACTAAGTATAAGCACCATAGAATGTATAAAAGTCATGAATCAAAGTTAAAACAATTTCCTCTAAGGGATACATTGAAACTGACACCAAATGGACATAAAATGTGTATGGACAATGTGTAAGTATAATGGAGGATGAACAAAAAGGGAACAATAAGATTTTCATGAGAATCAAACACCCTAGTTCACCAACCAAAAGTTGTATACTGACCATGCAAGACCTTGAAAGATAAGAATCTACTAGGAAGACCAAGATATTCAATATCCCTATGTGTGCATAGTGAAGTTCATTAATGTGATGTATAAGACTACCCCATTGCCAGGATGGTTTTTATAGCCCATTTTTATAATGGAGATCACCATATGGTTATCATTATCCTGATTTTGTATGCAGTTGGACTAGACTACTCTGTAATGAAAGCCATTAAAAGCTAGATCATCCGCAAGATAATATTGGTATGTATAAAATAAGATCACTAATGTGATACATGTGTTGCCACATGTAATACTACTCCACTATTAGTTAGATTTCTATAGCCCATTGCTAGCAATGGAGATCATCCCATGGTTTTTGAGAAACTGAGAATTCCAAGGATTCAAGCTTTTTGCAGATTTTTTTTATACTTGCTTGTTTTTTAGGGGAACAAGGGATTTTATTTATTTTTGGGGGTTTTGCTCATTTTGAGGAGGAGCAAAAAGGGATTTGTTTCTTTTGATTTTTGTGGGGTTTTCTCAATTTGAATGAGAGCAAGGGATTTTATTGCTTTTTTTTTTTAGGAACTTTCTCGTTTTGGAGAGGAGCAAGGGGATTTTTTTTTGGGGGGGGGGGACAACTTGTCCTTTTGTCAATTCTTAGCTTTCTAGACCATGCGCATGATAGGATAGCAAGGGAAAATTTTCACTTTTGAGGCAAGAACCACTTTATAGTTTCATCTTTCCTTGTTCAAAAATTATATTTAAGAGTGTGAATTTTTGTTGGGATTTTGAGATAAGCAAGGTACAATCAAAGAAAGACTCTACCTATCAAAAATCAAGATGGCTTTCCACAAAATATAAAAATAAAACTAGGGATAGTTGAATGATTGAAAGACCCTATTGGATACCTTGTGACCACTTAGAAAAAATACAAATACCAAAAAGTAGAGATGTGGATGATAATAAACAGTGTGATGGGGTGTTTTCGTTGTGAACTTTCAAAAAAAAAAAGGTGTGCGTAAAAATAGTTAGTGGTCAGATGAGAACCATTTCTAATGGTCATACGGTATCTATCCTATCTTATGTGTACTGCTTAATGATCAAAATACCATAAATAAAGGGGTGTATGCGATGCTAAGTGAAAATAGTTGCTTTCCTTGTGAACTCTCAAAAATCAAGAGGTGTGCATAAATTAGTCAGTGGTCAACTGAACATAATTATTGATGATCATACAGTATCTATCCTATCTTACGTGGACCACTTAATAATCCAAATATCACAAGAAAATGTGTAAATGATCACAAGAGAAATATTTTACCAAATACCAATGACAGTCACGCAAACATGGTGCTATTCTTAGTGCTTACCAGAAAAGACTAATGCAAGTGCAATTTACAAGTGCCTAATACGATATGACGATAAGTGTAGCTAAACACTATGATATGCAAAAATGAAGACTTCTAAATGCATGGTGCAATAAATGATGATATGCAATGTAGTGGTAATGTGCAATGAGATGTGATGCATGGTGAAATGAGAAGATGTGTTTTTGTGCTTTTTGTTATTTTATTTTGTTTTTGTTATTTTGTTATTTATTTATGCATAAAATGCCCGTAGATGGAGAATGTTAAGGGGTTTAAGCTCCTCAAAACCTTCAAGTGAAGCTAACCGATATGTTCTCAATCCCACCTTCTATATTACTATGAACGGATCTAACTATTTTGTAGCAAATTTATCACGTAAATGGCTAGGCAAGTTGGAGTTTTGCTGATTTTATTTGAGCACAAGATCACAAACTTGGAACTCCCTAGTGTAAAATTTTGTATCAGAGGCTCGTTTAGTGCTATCTTGATAAACATGAAGATGCTTGAGAGCATTAACTCATATTTCATCAAGAAGCATAAGTTGATCAAGGCAAGCCTATCATGCATCATCATAGTAATAAATTCTTGTAGTGATATATGTAACGAAGGGATCTCAAGTTCCAATGGCTTAAAGGCCTCAACGCCATATACTAGCAATAATGGATTTGCCCTTGTTGGTGTTCAAATGCTCATCCTATAATCCCAAAGTACCAGAGGTAGTTGAATATGCCATTCCTTGGGATGATTGTTGACTATTTTCTTGAGGATGGTGATAATCATTTTTTTATGCCTCGACTTACTTGTTAGTCTATGGATAATAAGGGATTAAAAAGTTATTCTGGATATGATAATTTTTACACAAAGCTTGAACATCCTTATTCTTGAATGATGGTCTATTATCTAATATTATCTCATATGGGATACCAAAATTATAGATGATATTATGGATTAATAACTCTATGATGTACGCATCTATCATAGTGGTAAGTGGTATTGATTTGACCCACTTTTTGAAATACTCCATGACCATTATAATGAACGTGTATCAACCCAAATATGGGGTGAGATTTTTCCAATTAGATCAAAACCCCATTGAGAAAAATACCACAAGGAGTGAATTGGTTGTAGCACTTGTGAAGGTACATGTGATAAGTTAGCATGATACTGACACTTGATGCACCTTTTGACATATTCAAAACAATCCCTCTCCATTGTAGGCCAATAGTACCACATTTAAATAATGCACTTTGCAATGGCCATGCTGCTAAAGTGAACATCACATGTATTATCTTGAGCTTGCAAAATGATCCAATTAGATTCTTGGGGCTCTATAAATCAAATGAAAATACCATCATAGCTTGATGGTATAGTATATCTCCTAGTAAGACATATTTAGTCACTTTTTGCTTGAATGTTCATTTTACGATATGTGACAAGCTCGTAGGAGGGCTACCAAGTTTCAAGAAATCTTTGACCTAGGTGAACTAGTCTTGATAATGCTTGGCTTGGACTAAATGAACACTTCGCTCTTCCCTTATCTCATCTCACATAAATGCATATTATGATAAAACCTTCAGATATATGGTTGTGACATTATCATAAGGGACCTGAGGGATTAGGGATCCCCATGAAGTGAATTTCAAGAAGTTTTAAATTTGTAAGAACCAATCTTGGTGTGGTTTAATGTCTACCATGTGGATGCTTGGCTCTTCTATAGAGGCATCCCATAAGATTGCGGATTGTGTGAGCATTTTTACATGAATAGTAGTGATATCATCTAATGGATTTTATGGAATTAAGGATCCCAAGGAAGCCATTGTATCCATAAAATTATTGGAGGATCGAGGGATGGCCTCGATGTCATACCATTCAAACTTTGTAACTTGTCCATAATGGACTTGTATATTTTCAAGACTGAGCATTTACATTAGTAGATTTATTTTACTTGATTAAATATGAGCAAGGAGTCACCAAATATTTTGAGTCTCTTGAAATTCATGGTGATAGTTGTTTTAAGTTCTAAAAGGAGGTTTTCATATTCAACATTGTTGTTAGTACATGGGAAATTGATTTTAAATGAAAGGGGAATATGAGCCCCTTATAGTGTGAAAAACATGATTCATGCACCACCCCCTTACTTGCACTTTGAACCATCAAAGAACAACATAAGATCTTCTTTATGCTTAGGTTATTTTGGTTCATCTAAGCTAGATACTATAAATATTGCATCATCTGGTAGCTCAAATATTATAGGCTTATCATCTTGAAATGGTGCTTCTACTAGCTGGTCTATTGACCTAACCTATAATAGACTTTTGTCTAATGAAATCTAGGTTGAACTCCATCAAGATCATGATCTACTTTATGGTTTGACTATTATTATAAGTATGAATCATCATGTATCACAAAGGGTTCTCTTTAGATATGATGTATGTTGTTTGATTTATCATGTAATGATGAAGCTTTTTGGTGGTGAAGACCACTGCTAAGCAAATCTTCTTGATGTAAGCATACTTTATCTTGTATGAGACCATGGTGCGACTAATGTAGTAGATAGCCTAATCCTTATTTACCTCATTCTTTTGGGTCAGCATGGTCCCTAAGGAAAAATTGGTGTTTGAGATGTATTAGAGAAAAGGCGCACCAGGCCTTAGTAGGGACAATACTGGTGTGGAAGCTAGACATTATTTGATATCTTGGAAGACTACTTGGAAATATTCATTCCAATTAAAGGGCACCCCATTCTAAAGAAGATGATTGAATGTCTAACACTTATTCAATAGTTGCACGATGAACCGTAAAATGGCCTATATCTCCCCTTGTAAGTTATGAAGTTGCTTGAGGTTACTGGGGGGAGGCATGTTTGTGATTGCTTCAACATTTTTAGGGTCCACTTCGATGCCCTACTTAGATATAATGAAACCTAAAAGTTTTCTATATGTTACTTTGAAAACACACTTTTTAGGGTTCAATCTTACATTATGCTCGAGGAGGTGATCGAAGATTTTTTCGAGAACACCAATATGGTCTTTGATGCAATAAATATTTAGCTACAAGATCATCAACATAATCCTTGATAATATTGTGCATGTAATCATGAAAAATATACGCCATTACCCGTTTATAGGTAGCACCTACATTATTTAAGCCAAAGAGCATGACCTTATAGTTGAAGGCCCCTCATGGCGTAGTGAAAGATGTTTTGACCAAATATTCAGGATTGAATAAGATTTGATTGTATTCGAAGAAGTCATCCATGAGAGAGAGAATTTCATTGCCTATGGCTGCATCTACCAATGTATCAATGTTCAACAGTAGAAATTCATCCTTGGGGTTTGCTTTATTAATATCACAAAAATTTGTGCATATGCACACCCCTCCATTAAAATTTTGAACAAGAATAATTTTGCACACCCAGTCGAGATAGTCAATAGGTTGGATGAATCCCCCATCCAACAATTTTTGTAATTCATCTTTTATCATAATAGCAATTTTTGGATGCATCTTGTTAATTTTTTGCTTGACGGGTTCAATTTCTAGATTTAGTGTCAAGTTGTGGATAACTAGGTTTTGATATAGACCAAACATATCTTGATATGACCAAGAAAAACCCTTTTGTACTTCTTTAGAAGAGTGAAAAAAAATGTGCATTCTTCAGTTGAAATATCCTTTCCTATTTTGAGAATCTGAGGGTGCTCGAGATCATCACTAACATCAATATCAACCATCTCTTCTATTAACATATGTTATCCCTTCTCCAATTCATGAGGATTAGGAATCAAGTGAATATTGCCAGCTAGATTAAGAGATTCAGATGCACTATTAGGCTAGAGTATAGCTAATGCCAAATGGGATGGCAAATGTTGTGATTGTAGCATGTTCTTATAAGGGAGAAACTTAGATGGTGAGGGTGGAAATATGGCATGATCAAAATCAATAGCCTTTGGATTGAGAGGTAATGATAGAGTAGGGTTACTAGGAGAATAGAGTGGAGTGGTGAGATCAATGGAGATCATATTGATGGATGGTGGATGATCTCTATACTGTAGAAATATATGATCAAATACAGGGGTGTAAATGTATTGAGGGTGGTTGAGGTGGAATTAGGATGATGGGGAGAAAGGACAATAGGTTCCTTAGGTAGAAGAAGTTGGTGCTAGAGGGGTAAGGGTAATCTTGGAAAAATATGAATATATGATTTTTCTAGATCCAACAAAGTCTCAATAGGGTTAGAATCCTCTTTTGAATTGAAAGAGGGAATGGATAATGTTTCCCATTCGAATTTTGACCCCTAGTCATGCTCTGACTCTTAGTATTCTTTGAAATCTTATTCTGATGATTTACTATCAGCAATAGCTAAGGTAGTGATATGTATATGATCACAAAGTAGGTGAGCATTACCAGGATCAACATTCTCATTGACATTGATGTCTACCCCTAAGCCTAAGTTAAGGTATTGCAGGTAATCAACAAGGATCTCATCAAGCATGTGGGTATTATAGCCCAAACTGGATTTATCTATGGGTAGTTGATAATGTGGTTCTAGAGGATTTTGGTATCCTTGATCATATTACCCCAAGACATTTCCATACCAATTATGATGATGGAAATACCTCATATTAAAGGATGGATTTGATATATAATTGATATTGGCTTGAAATGACTCTTCATCCTCTACTATAGGCAATGTGTCTATGGTGGCATCAATACCTCCATAGATAAAATTGGTTTACCTTGGGTAAGACCCAAGGGGGACTATGCTACCTATGGGTAGTAGTGTGCTACGTGGGTGGCTAAATTCCTTGATTGATTCTATGAGTGACTAAAGTACATTCACTAATTTAATGTAGATGAAACTTAATTAAATAAAATGAATAGGGCGGGAAAAATGATGAATGTTAAAGTAAAAATGAAATATGGGTTTGGTAATTAATTTGTTGTTTTATTTTTTTTTATTTGGGGGTCATCTCAAATCGAGATGACTCTATTTTATGACCATCTTGGTCAAGATGATTTTATGATGTGATCATCTCAATCAATATGGTTTTGTGTCATGACCATATCTATCGAGACAACCTTGTGATGTGACCATCTCAGTGTGAGACAATCATGGTGTGTGCAAAGGAGGTTGTTTTTTTTACTTTGATCTTGATTTTGAATTTGGCTTTGAATCTGTGCTCTTATGTGTTTTGTTAGCTTATTATAGCATGACACTACTTCCTAAGCTATTATAAAGAAGTACATACTATAGTTCTCAATGATCGTGATGACTAGGAGTGGTTGAAGTATTTGAGACTTCAACATATAGTGCAAATAGAGTTAAATTAGATATACTTGATGGTCCTGATTGATAGGGGGGATGCTTGTTAGCGTACTCTAGATGTGTTTTGTCTATATTTCTTTTCAGGCATACTATTACAACTTCTGTAACAGAGTTCAGTTCAGCCGGTGTGCTATTACCGGCAGTGTAACTATTATTTAAACATTCCTGCAATAATACAAATTTTGTTCACATTCTAACATGGCATCAGAGCCACCGAAGTTTTTTGGGCGAGGTGATTGCAGACGAGTTTGTTTTTTGCGGGCGTGATTTTTTTTCTTGTCCGCACGCTAGCTTGTCTCCCTGTCGCGCAGCGAAAAAAAAAAAAGAGGTGCGACTAAGGATAGGGGTCTGCTCCCTCCCCATCCAGTGTTCTGTGCAAGACAACAATCGCATCGAAGGAGGAGGTCGGACAGCACGCGTCGGTGACGAAGGCAGCGCCAGCCACAGGATGCAGCATGGTAAGCACTGCGTAGGAGGGATAGTCGTCCCCCCCCCGTTGGAGGGGGACGTCACGCTGCGGCATCCGAGACGTTAGCTCGGTGCGCTGCGTCGTTGGAGGAGGACGGAACCCACCCCCCCTCCGTGTTGGGGAATTGCACGCGAGAAAAAAAAAAAAAAGAACACGTAGTGCATGTTGGGGAATTGAACGGTAACCCCCCCCCCCCGTTGAACGCACTGGGTGCATCCGAGGAATTTAAACAGCATGGGAGTTTACCGTGCAATAGGCCCCCCCCAGTTGAGCATGTAGCTAGAAACATGGGGGACGCTGGAAGGACCGCGATGCTGGAACTGGAACTGTTACGATTTGCAGAGGAGGAAGCTTCAGCTCAAATATGAGCGCTTCACTGATCCTTTCGGATCAGCCCGCTGGTTCACGTGGTCGTGAGCCGTGCGGTAAGGCTCTGGGACCCTACAGGTCGAGGGTTCAAATCCCGCCGACTCCCCCCTAAGGTATAAATTTTTTCTTTTTCAAAGTTGTTTTTTTTAATTATTATTTTTTAGTTAAAATTTTTAATTTTAATTTATTTTTTATAGTTTTTAAAAACTTTATAAATTAAAATTTAATTTTAATTTATTTTTTTATAAGTTTTAAAAACTATATAAATTAAAATTATTTATTTTTAACTTTAAATATATAGTAATTATTAAAATGCTTTGTTAAAAGAGAATTTTTTAAGGGGGGATATTTTTTCAAAAAATCAAAGGGGGATTGTGAGTAATTTTTCTGAAAAATAGCAATTTGGCGAATTGTAAAAGGTGCATTTTCGGCTGTGACCAACACCTTGTGGGTTATTCTTGTGGGCAGTTTTTTATGTTGTATGTTGCATATTTCATTTTTGCACTATAACATTAAAAACTTAAAAGCAAATTCACTCCCTAAGTCCCTAGAATAATTAAAACCCATCCGTGCAATTTATTGCACTGGCAGCGTTCGATATTTGTGATACCTCTGGCTAGCACTTACAGGTAAAGCTGTCGTGATTTTGCTACTATATCCGCCACCTAATATAGCTGCTACAACGATGTCTGAGCTTGTTCTCTATAAATCGTCGGGGAGAGATAAGTTAGCCATTTTTGCATTTTTTTACTCCATCCACTACCCTTTATCGCACTTGTGTTTAGGCGTAAATCCTGACGAAGTATTCTTCATAGTGTTTAGGGGAAGTTACGCCCCATGCATGAGAAGAATATTCTATGGTAGGTGCCATCAACAAGGCGATTCCCTTTTAGTACCGCTTATGTTCCACATATCGTATGATCTCTAAAACTCACCTATAGTCTCCCTCACGTAAGGGCGGGTGATTTTTGTTGATATTTCTAAATACCTATAGTTTCCCTCACATAAGGGCGGGTATTTTGTACGGTATAATGTCCTAGCAAAAAGGTATATCGAAAGGGGGACCAATTGGTGATATAAGGAACCTTCACTATGGCCACTGTTGCAAAGTTGATGACTGATCCGCATCAGTTATTGAAAGGTCCAAATTATACACCATGGAAACATAAGATGAAGGCAATTCTCGAAATGGAATATTTGTGGGATATTGTTACTGGAGTAGCAACTAGGCCTTCACCAACAGCAGGATCCACAGGTCCTTTCGCAGATCAGATAGCCTTTGACAAGAAAGACAGTCGAGCAAAGGTGCTCATTTTGTTTGCTGTTTCAGATGAAGTGCAACCTCATATAGCTGACAAAGCAAGTGGTAAAGAGGCATGGGATGCCCTTAGAACCATCTATTAGGGAAAGAATGATTCCACCATTCTTCATCTTCAACAACAACTTCATAACCTGAGTTTGAGATAGGGTGAAACAGTTGAACTCTTTCTATGCAGAGTGTCTGAATTGAAAGAGAAATTGAATTCTTTGGGAGATACTATGGACGAAAAGCTTCTCATTTCACTTGTGATGAGAGCTTTACCTTCTTCATTTGATATGTTGATAACCTCCATCCAGTTGTCTCAACGACAAATTACCTACATCGAGTTGGTTAATCTGCTTCAACAACAGGAGGCACGCCAAATTCACAAGGATGATTCTTCCAATACAACCCTATACACCAACAGGCAAGGTTCTAGGAAGAAAGGTAATGGGCAAAAAGGAGGCAACTTTTAGAAAGGAGGAAATTCTCAACAAGATACGAAAGGAAAAGGCAAACAACCTCAACAGAAGAAGAGGTGGTGCAAGATCTGTGAGAAAGACAACCATGACACCAACAGGTGTTGGCATAAGAACAAGCAGAAAGGCCAAAACAAACCACAAAATAAAAACAAGCAACCCCAGGTGAATGTTGTTGTTGAATAATCTGACTCAGATTCTGAATGGGCACACAAGGTGCTCATGACTACCACAGATTCCACATAGAGGGATCTTGTTTGGTATGTCGATTCTGGAGCTAGCAAACATATGACTGGCGACAGATCATGGTTTGAATCATTTGTGGCCAAAGAGGGCAAACCTGTCACCATTGTTGATGATAAAACCTATAGGGTTCAGGGAGAGGGTACAGTTTTAGTCACTCTTCCTGATGGCAAGTGTCAGATTGACAAAGTCCTCTATGTTCCGAGATTGGCCAACAATTTGTTGTTAGTGACACAAATCCTGGACAGAAATATGGTTGTCAACTTTCATGTTTAGAATGGAAAGAAGTGTTGTACTATTACCAGGAAGGGTAAGCAGATTACAATAGCTTCATATAAGCACAAATTATTTGCACTAGATGCTATCTCTACTCCACATGTTTCCATGACTGTCTCTACCAAGGAGGTAACTTCCCTATGGCATAAGAGATATGGGCATCTTAGTTCTAGCTACTTACTTGAGCTTAGTAAGTATGAGATGGTAAAGGGTATTCCTTCCCTTTCTACCACATTGCCAGGAGTGCTCGACCGCTTAGCGGGAAAGCAAAGATAGAGTACCATTTGAGAAGAGCTCTACAAGAGCACAAAAACCTTTGGAGTTAATTAACACCGATCTGTGCGGTCCTTTCACACCCAAAAGTTGTGGAGGGAAGAGGTACTTTCAGTTATTCGTAGATGACTACTAACGAAAGATGTGGGTTTTCTTTCTCCAACTAAAATCTGAAGCTTTCGCATTCTTCCAGCAGTTCAAGAAATCCGTTGAGAAGGAGTCAGGAGCTTCTATTAAAACCCTCCACTCAGATCGAGGGGGAGAGTTTACCTCTAATGAATTTTCAGCATTCTTAGATAAGCATGGAATCAAGAGAAAGTTAACAACTACTTATACTCCTCAGCAAAATGGAGTTGCTGAGAGAAGGAACCGTTCTATCATGGAAATGGTTCGTTGTATGCTCACAGGAGCTACTCTTGGGCAACAATATTGGGCAGAAGCTATCACCACTGCAGTATATCTCGTTGAATAGGGCACCCACAAAGGCCCTAAAAGGAATGACTCCACAGGAAGCATGGAGTGGTCGAAAACCCTCCATATCTCATCTACGTATTTTTTGATGTCACGCTTTCATGCACATATCGAAAGAGAAAAGGAAGAAGCTAGATGAGAAAACACTGAGATGTATTTTTCTTGGTTATGATGAGCACTCTAAAGGATATCGTTTGATAGATCCTTTGACCAAGAAAATTCATATCAGTAGAGATGTTGTCTTTGATGAAGCTTTCACATCACAGAGCACATCTAAAGTACACCTAGATCTTGTGGAATCTAAGGAAGAGAAGATTCCTTCGTCAACACAGACAGGAGGTCCTTCTACATCTTCTTCACCACCACCGAAAAGAATCCAAAATGGTGTACAAATACAATCAGAGACGCAAATTTATCCACTCCTCCCAATTTGAACTTGGATAGACCTCGTACACGCAGTATGGCTCAAAAGGAAAAAGAAGCCAAAGAAACTGGTGAGGTTGATGATCTTTGTCAATATTTTGAGGAACTTTCTATAACTCCAAGTACAGAAGTAGAGGATATGGATATTGATGATGACAGGCATTCATGTCTACCATAGATGATCTTGAACCTGCATCAGTGCAAGATGCTCTCAGTGAGCCTCAGTGGAAGGCCGCTATGGATACAGAGTATGAGTCTTTGATGAAAACTAAAACTTATAAGCTTGTTGATTTTCTGCATGGAAAGAAACCCATTGGCTACAAATGGGTATATAAAGTCAAGTACAATGCAAATGGAACAATTGATAAGCATAAGGCCCGACTTGTTGCAAAGGGCTATGCTCAAAAGGAAGGCATTGACTACGAGGAAACTTTTGCACCTACTACTCGGATGACCACAATTCGGGTTATGTGTGCTATGGTAGCACAATATGGGTGGAAAGTTCACCAGATGGATGTCAAAAGTGCCTTTCTAAATGGTGATCTCCAAGAAGAAGTCTACATGACTCATCCAGAAGGATTTGAAGTGGAAGGCCAAGAGCAGAAGGTTTGCAAATTGGTCAAATCCTTATATGGTCTGAAACAAGCTCCTCGAGCTTGGTGTATAAAAATGGACAATCACCCTATGAAACATGGATTTAAGAGATGTCCGTCAGATGCAAACCTCTATTTCAAGAAATAGGGTTCTGAGATAGTGTTGCTTGTACTCTATGTGGATGATCTGCTCATTACAAGGAGTTCAGAAACTATGATCTCTACTGTCAAAAGAAACTTGTGCCAATCTTTTGAGATGACAGATCTCGGACTTCTCCATTACTATTTTGGTCTAGAATTCAGCCAGAAGGAGCACTCCATTAAAGTGTCTCAAAAAAAATATGCCAAGACATTGCTGGAAAAATATCGCATGACTGATTGCAAGCCAATGGAAACTTCGATGGAGAATGGACTTCAGTTATCACGATATGATGATTCATCTCAGGTAGATGGTACTCTCTATCGACAGTTGATTGGGAGTCTCATATATCTGACCAATACTAGGCCAGATCTCGTATTTGCTGTCAACTATCTTTTGAGGTTCATGCAGGAGCCTAAGACCACTCATTGGAAAGCAAAAAAATGTGTTCTTCACTATGTCCGTGGTACTATGGAATATGGCCTAGAATACAAGAGGAACAACAAATTCTTCTTGCAAGGATACACGGACTCCGACTATGCCGGATCATTTGATGATCGCAAGTCAACTTTTGGATACATTTTTCATCTGGGATCCGGTCCTCTCTTGGCATACCAAGAAGCAACAGGTGGTTCCTATTTCATCAACAGAGGTAGAATATCGCACCGCATGTGAAGTTGTGTGCGAAGTGATATGGTTGCATCGCATTCTGACAAGTATGGGCCATCCATCAAAATATCTAATACACTTGTTTTGCGACAATCAGGATGTTCTGAACCTCGTCAAGAATCCAGTCCATCATGAAAGAACAAAGCACATTGACACACAATGTCATTTCATTCGAGATGAAGTTCCAAAACATCAAATTCAGCTTCAACACATTCCCACCGATGCTCAAGTTGCAGACATTTTCACTAAGGCACTTGGACGTGTCAAATTTGAATTGTTTCGCAGCTCTCTTTGTATTGCAAAATGATGTAAGGGGATGTTAGTATAGCTATTAGTTATTACATTACCCAAATAATGTAATAAAGGGGGATGTTAGCGTACTCTATATGTGTTTTGTCTATATTTCTTTTTAGGCATACTGTTACAACTTCTGTAACAGAGTTCAGTTCAACCGGTGTGCTATTCCCGGCAGTGTAACTATTATTTAAACATTCCTGCAATAATACAAATTTTTTTCACATTCTAACAATGCTCAAACTAACACCTTCCATATGCCTATTGAATAGGTCACAGTCACCCTTGAGGACGTCTATTAGATATTGTGGATTACCATCAAATAGAAACCCATCACTGCATCAGTGATGATCAAGATAGATATAGTGTTACATCGAGTATACTAAGATCAGTGAGATGTTGTAGACTACAAAATTGCCAACAATAGGGTGCACATGGAGACAAGATACACCACCCATATATTGATAGCCAAACATATGGTTTTGATGATACTCATATCATACTTTATTCTTCCTAATTCCTCTAGCTACAGGTTCCCTTGGAACCTATTGGCTCTTGTCTAGGATCTGGTGGAGCAGACACTGATTATGGCATGGGGCCCTATTTTTCTAGCATAGCTCTACAAAGAGCCATATAATATTTACTAGTGTAATAGGCTAGGCTTGGGATGCAACTACCTTCTACAGGTTTAGGGTTGGAATTATTTCAGCGTTGATCAACTTATCAGGCTATCGTGGTCTATGAGGAGGAACATGTTGGATAGGGAGATTCTCTATGCCATCTATTGGATCCATGATAAAGAGCATGGTAGGAGCCATCCATGGTAGGGCACATTATGGCACTATATTGAGAGCTTTTATGGACTATAATTAGATCACATGACATGGTGACCATGGCTAAGATCTTTGATATAGGATGAGGATGGGGTGCATTTAAGGTGGGTAAGGTATGCTAGATGGTTGATAGGGCACCATGGAATAGAGCACAAGTACTTAAAATACTAAAGGGTGACCTACCAATTTGGAGTTAGATAGGATGTACCTAAGGAGCCAATGGTTTACAAGTAGAACACTAGGAAGGCTTAATGCCAATGGCATATATTAAACCACTAGGAGAAGAGGATGATGCACCACTAGTTGACCCCAATACAACTGATCCAATGACTACAGTAGGCTATGATACTTGATGAACTACTTAGTGGTAGTAGAGAGAGGTAGAAAATGGGGGAGGAGTTGCAACTATAAGGGAGGATGTAGATACAATAGCAGGGGATCCTGCATAGTGACATGCACATCACTAGATAAAGAGAGAGGTAGGTACCTTATAGGGAGGTATAGGGGATATAGGGATACCTAAGAGAGATGAAGATCTAAATCCAAGTGATACTCAAGAGTAGATGGATGCATTGAGGGATAAAATTTAGATCCTTCAACATCAACTTAGTGATCGAGATATGGCCCAAGCCATTACATAGAGTCAGTGGGATACAAACTCATAGAGATGGTAGAGCTGGTCGAAGTAGAGGGAGACACTATAATATTAGGTGTTGAGTCTATAGGAGGCATTGGATAGAGTAAATATAGAGTGAGATTATTTTTAGACTCAATGTGGGGGAGTTCCAATGAGATAGGCTACATAGGTGGTCCAGTTGAGGGCCAGGTTGGGTAAGGAGCAAGTTCAATATCAGGTCGAGCAAGCCTACATTCGTAGATTGGAGGATGAGGTGGATTGACTTGGTGGTTGATTGCCTTCTTTATTATTAGGGTCATATTAGTCCTAGTCACATCAAAGCCATCAGATTGAGGTCATAGGAAATACATTCATGAGATCTTGAGTGCCATTATTTCTAGTACTAGGGACCTTATACACATCAGGAACCAATGGATCCAGGTAGCCTCTCAAATATGAGGTTGAGGGTAGTGATGAGAGTGGTGGTGCAAGGCCACATTGAGCAGGGGTAGTGTATTGACTTCATTTTTGGATGTAAGGTCAACAAATCCACTTATTATTGTAGCCCACAAGTATTTTTGTATCATGATGTATTTATGACTTTGGTAAATATATGACATGATGTTTATTGATGGTTTATCATGTATCTATTGTGTATTTATGGATGTGCTAATGGTGATTATGAGATGATGTATTATTATGGATTTATGCTTATATTCGTAGATATGATGATGTCTATATGTGAAATAGATGCCTAGATATATGATTTATTTGTGCATAGACCTAGATATGATGTACTAATTATATGTGATGTTATGAAATGATATAAAATGTGAATGTATGTGTAAATTATAAAATGAATTAATCTAAGATGCAATAACTAAGTATGAGTACCACAGATGTATAAAAGTCATGAATCAAAGTTAAAACAATTTCCTCTAAATGATACTTTGAAACTGATGCCAAATGGACATAAAATGTGTATGTAAAATGTGTAAGTGTAATGGAGGGTGAATGACAAGAAGGAAAAAGGGAACAATAAGATTTTCATGAGAATCAAACACCCTAGTTGACCAACCAAAAGTTGTATTAACCATGCAAGACCTTGAAAGATAATAATCTACCAGGAAGAACAAGATATTATATATCATTGTGTGTGCATATTGAATTTCATTAATATGACGTATAAGACTACCCTACTTCCAGGCTGACATTTATAGCCCATTGTTGTAATGGAGATCACCCTATGGTCATCATTATCCTAATTTTGTACATTATTTTACTTGACTACTATGTAATGCAAACCATTAAAAGCTAGCTCATCTGCAAGCTAATATTGGTTTGTATAAAAGGTCACTATGTGATAGATGTGTTTCCATGTGTAAGACTACTCCACTAGAAGTCTAACATCTATAGACCATTGATGGTGATGGAGATCATCCCATGGTTGTTGATAAACTAAGAATTCTAGGGATTCAGGATCTTTGCATATTGTTTTTGGATGCTCAATTTTTTAGGGGAGGAAGGTATTTTATTGCTTTCTTTTTTGGAGGAGGAGGGGTTTGCTCGTTTTGAGGAGCAAAAATGGATTTGATTTCTTTGCTTTTTGGTAATTTGCTTTTTTTGTAGAGGAGCAAAGGGATTTTTTTTGAGGGGGAGATCTTGTCCTTTTGTCAATTCTCAACTTTCTAGGCCATGCACATAATAGGAGAGCAAGGGAAACTTTTCACTTTTTAGGTAAGAACCACTTTATAGTTTCATATTTCCTTTTTCAAAAATAATATTTATGAGTGTGAATTTTGTGTTGGGATTTTGAGATAAGCAAGGTATAATCAAAGTAAGACTCTACCTATCAAAAATCATATGGATCTCTACAAAATATAAAAATAAAACTAGGGATGGTTGAATGATCGAAAGACCCTATTGGACATCTTGTGACAACTTACTTGGGAAAAATAAAAAAAACCAAGAAAGGGGGATATGGATGGTAATGAATAGTGTGATGGGATGTTTTCCTTGTGAACTTAATGTGATATTGATAAAAACAAATATGCTTGAGAGTATTAACTCGTCTTTCATCAAGAAGCATAAGTTGATCAAGGTGAGTCTATCATGCATCATTGTTAGTGATTAACTCTTTTAGGGATATGCGTGATGAAGGGATATCAAATTCCAAGGGTATAATGGCCTCAACACCATATAATAGCAAGAACAAAATTACCTTTGTTGGTGTTTGAATGCTCGTTCTATAATCCTAAAGTGCTAGAGGCATTTGAATATGCCAATCCTTATGATCATTGTTAACTATTTTCTTTAGGATGGAAATAACCATTTTTTTTTATTCCTTGGATTACCCATGAGTCTAAAAATAATAAGAGGTAAAAAATTTATGCTAGATATGATACTTTTTGTACAAAACTTGAACATCCTTATTATTGAATGATGGCTCGTTATCCAAAATTATCTTAGATGGGATACCAAAATGGCAAATGATATTATGGAGTAAGAACTCTGTGATGCATGCACCTATCATAGTGGTAAGTGGGATTTCTTCAACACACTTTGTAAAATACTCAATGGCCATTTGATCAAAATCCAACTAAGAAAATTCCACAAGGAGTGAATTAGTTGCAGCACTTGTGCAGGTATGTGTGATAAGTTAGCTTGATTTTGACACTTGATGCATATTTTGACATACGCACAACAATATCTCTTTGTTGTGGGTCAATAGTAGCCCATTCTAATAATACACTTAGCAATTGCCATACCATTGAAATTTCCACCACATGTACCATCATGAGCTTGTGAAATAGCCCAATTAGATTCTTGGGGCTCTAGACATCAAAGAAAAACTCCATCATAACCTTTACAGTACAGTATGTCTCCTAATAAGATATATTTAGTTGCTTTTTACTTGAATATTCATTTTGCGATATGCGACAAGCCTGTAAGAGGGCTACCAAATTTCAAGAAATCCTTGACCTAGGAAAACCAATATTGATAATGTTTATCTTGGACTAAATGAATTATTCACTCTTTCATTGTCTCATCTTGCATGAATGTGGATTGTGAGAAAACCTTAAAATATATGGTTGTGACATTATCATATGGGACCTAAGGGATTAGGGATACCTAAGAAGCAAATTTCAAGAAGTTTTGAGTTTGTAAGAACCAATATTGGTGTGGTTTAATGTCTACCATGTGAAAGTTTGGCTCTTTTGTAGAATCATATCGTAATATTGCTGATTGTATGAGCATTTTTGCATGAATAGCAGTGACATCATTTGATGGGTTTTATAGAATTAAATATCCCAAGGAAGCTATGGTATTCATAAAATTATTGGAGGATCAAGGGATGGTCTTTATGTCTTACCATTCAAATTTTGTAATTAACTTGTACACGATGGTCTTGTATGCTTTCAAGACTGAGCATTTACATTGGTAGATTTCTTTGACTTGCTTAAATATGAGCAAGGATTTGCCAAATATTTTGATTCAATTGACATTCATGGTGATAGCTATTTGAAGGCCCAAAATAAAGGCTTTGTATTCAAAATTGTTGTTAGTGCAAGGGAAATTAAGTTTAAATCAAAGGGGAATGGGAGCTCCTTGCAGTGTGAAAAACATTATTTCAACACCACCCCCTTGATTGCACTTTGAACAATCAAATAATAACATAATATATTTATGCTCGGGTTCTTCTAGTTTGTATGAGATAGATACTACAAATATTACATTATTTGGTAACTCAAATGTTATAGCCTTATCATCTTGAAGTGACACTTTTGCTAGCTAGTCTGCGATGACCTGGTCTTTAATAGACTTTTATCCAATGAACTCTAGGTCAAATTCCATCAAGAGCATGATCCACATTATAGTTTGACTATTGTGATAAGTATGACTCATCATGTATTGCAAATAATTATCTTTAAATATTATGTGTGTCATCTAATATATCATGTAATGATGAACCTTTTTTGTGGTGAAGACCATTGCTAAGAAAAGTTTCTCAACATAAGCATACTTTATTTTATACAATACCATGGTGCAACTAATGTAGTAGATATCTTGCTCCATATTTACCTCATTATTTTGGGCTAACATGGTCCCTAAAGAAAAATCAATGGCTAAGATGTATAAGAGAAAAGGTGCACCAGGCTAAATGGGGATAATATTGGCATGGAAGCCAAGTATTATTTGATATCTTGGAAGGCTGCTTGGCAATATTTGTTCCAATTAAAGGTTACCCTATTTTGGAGAAGATGATTGAATGGCCGACACTTATTCGATAGTTGCACAATGAACTATAGGATGACATGTATTTTCCCCTACAATATACAAAGCTAGTTGACATTAGTGAGGGGAGGTATGCTTGTGATTGCTTAAACCTTTTTAGGGTCAACTTTTATGCCTTTTTTAGATACAATGAAACCTAAAAGTTTTTTGAATGTTACTCTAAAAATGTACTTTTTAGGGTTCAAGTGTACATTATTCTCGAGGAGGTGATCGAAGATCTTTTTGAGAACACCAATATGATATTTGATGCAATAAATATTTAGCCACAAGATCATCGACATAATCCTAGATAAGCTTGTGTATGTAATCATGAAAAATGTACATCATTACCTGTTGATAAGTAGCACTCACATTCTTTAATCCAAAGGGCATGACCTTATAGCAGAAGGTCCCCATGGTGTAGTGAAAGTTGTTTTGGCTTGATCTTGAGTATTGACTTGAATGTGATTATATTTGGAGAATTCATCCATGAGAGAGATCATTTTATGGCATACAACTGCATATACCAATGTATTTATGTTTGGCAATGGAAATTCATCCTTAGGGTTCACTTTATTAAGATAAAAAAAAATTGCACATATGTGCACCCCTCATTTGGCTTTTGAATAAGAACCATATTGAAAACACAGTCAGGATAGTCAATAGGTTGGATGAATCTTGCATCCAATAATTTTTGTAATTCATATTTTATCATAATAGCAATTATTGGATGCATCTTGTGGAGTTTTTTTTTTATGGGTTTAATTATTGGATTTAGTGTCAAGTTGTAGATGACTAAATTTGGATCTAGACCAGGCATATCTTTATATGACTAAGCAATAAATTTTTTTTTAATTCTTTAGAAGAGTAAAAAATGCCTCACATTCTTCAATTCAAAGACCCTTCCCTATTTTAAGAGTTTGAGGGTGCTCAAGATCATCACTAACATCGATATCAACCATCTCTTCTATTAACATATATAATCCCTCCTCCAATTGATTAGGAATATGAATCAAGTGAATGTCATCAACTGGATTAAGAGAGTTAGATGTGCTATCAAAATATATCTTAGCTTGGATAATATCTAGTGTCATATGAGATGACAGATGGTATAATTGAAGCCTTAGAATTGAGAGATAATGATAGAGAAGGGTTACTAGGATAATGGAATGGAGTTGTAAGATTAATGGAGATCGTATGGATGGATGGTATATGATTTCCATACTACAAGAAGATATGATCAAATATGGGATGGCACAAATGTATTGAGGGTG
This sequence comes from Wollemia nobilis, assembly GCA_028583015.1. Lineage (NCBI taxonomy): Eukaryota > Viridiplantae > Streptophyta > Pinopsida > Araucariales > Araucariaceae > Wollemia > Wollemia nobilis. The sequence continues at coordinate 903,724 of JAQPPZ010000184.1, forward strand.
GTTGGGATGGAATTGGTATTATAGGGGGAGATCTATGGGGAGTGGGGACAATAGAGTCCTCAAGAAAAAAAATCTAGCACCAGAGGGGTAAGGGTAATATTGGAAAAATATGAAGATAGAATTCATATAGCTCCACTAGAGGCTCAATAGGGGTGGACTCTTTTGAGCTAAAAGAGGGAATGGATAAGGTTTACCAATTTACTTTTGAACCCCAATAATTCTTTGACTCTTGATCTTATTAAAACTCTTCTTTTGATGAGTCACTATCAATAATAGCTAATATAGTGATATGTAGATGATCGCTAAGTAGATGAGAATTACCAGGATTGGCATACTCATTGTCATCAATGTCTACCCCCAAGCCTAAGTTAAGGTATTGCAAGGAATCAGTAAGTAGATCATTAGGCATGAAGGTATTATAGCCTAAACCTAATTTATCTATGCGTAGTTGATAGTGTAGTTCTAGAGGAGTTCGAGGGCCTTGCTCATACCACACCAAGCCATTCCCATACCAATTATGATGATGGAAATACCTCATAGTAAAGTATGGATTTGATAGATAATCAATATTGTCCTAAAAGGACTCTTCATCCTCTATTATAGATAGTGTGTTTGTGGCAACATCAATACCTTCGTAGACAAAACTGGTTTACCTTGGGTAAGAACCAAGGGAGACTATGGTACCTATGGACAACAGTGTGTTGCACGGGTTACCAAAGTCATTGATTCATTCCATGAGCTATGTGAATGTGACATCTTGCACCTGGTATTCACCCATACTCAAATTTATCATGCTAATAGTGACTTGTGGTGACTCTTCTAGGGGAAGTGGTGAATAAGATTAAGGTCATGATAAAAATGGTGTGATGATGGGTTGTTCCTCCTTGATGGGAGAAGCATGGGTGGAAGTGGTAAATATGGTCGAAATCGAAGGTGCAGGAGGTATGTCCTATGGTTGGTCTATGAATGTGTATGTTGGTGGAGGTGGGGATTAATGTGACATAATGGGTGCCTTCTCCAAATTTCAAGGTGGAGGATCGAATGATAATGAAGACATCTCTGGTGAAACCAATTGTCATGGTTTTGATAGAGGTGGTGGTGGTGAAGTTATGGTGATCGAGGTGTGGCATTTATGGGTTGGATGGCATTATTGTACTAAATATCTAGAAGTGTGGAAGGCAAGGTGGACTCCTAAGGATGCATAACCATATTATAATATTTTAAGGCTTCAATTCTACAAGTATGTAGTAAAATTGACCTTCATGTATATATTTTATGCATTGATGCAATATCGAAGGCACGCATTTCATATCTCGAATTCAAGGTCTACCAAGAAATATGTTGTATTGTATGGTACCTTCCAAAATATGATATAGTACATGGATAGTGTTTTTTCTAACCAGGATAGGAAGGACTACTGTGCCAATAGTGGAACATAGGACATCGTTAAAATCTTAGAGGGTGAAGATGGAGGTTACGATGGCTGATAATAGAAGGTTGATATGATGGAGGACAATGGAAGTAATGATGTTTACAGATGATCCTATGTCGATCAATACATGTTTAAATGGGATCCCATACATGCTAGAAATTATGTGCAATGGTGGATCAATTATCTCGATGGGTATCATCTAAATTTCATGATATTAAAATGTAATCATAGGATCCTAATATTTTTGAATGTGCCCCAAAAAACTAAGGAAATAATTTGAGTCTTGTGGCTACAATTCGATGGATCTCAAGATATCGATTAGAGCCTCTCTGTATGAATTTTATTGTTGAATTAGCCCATATATGGAGATCCTTGCCAATGCCATTTGAAGACTTTGAGTAATTTTTCTGCTTAATGTGAGCACTAGATGAGGTGGAGTAGGCGTAATTGGATTTGAAATCGGTGGTGCTTATGACATTGATGAAACATTAGTAGGATTCACAGATTGTGTGGGTTGAATGTGATTATGGTTTGGTTTTTAAATTAAGGGTGTAGAACCTTACTTTATGAAATGAAGAAAAAGTTTATTTGAAATATTAAAGTAGTTAGCTTTAATTGAATAAGATGTATGAAACTAGTTTATTTAGCAATTAAAGGTATGGGACTTTAATTTTTAAGTAAGTTTTAAATCATTTATTGCAATTAGGGCACATGGTCTGATTCATGGATGAATGAATCTCATGAGTAGATGAGCGTAAATAGAAATATTAGTTTCTATGATATTAGCCATGCATTAGAATGTTAAATTGCTTGGGTTATTTGTTTAGTTGCAATTTGGAAATAAAATAAGCAAGTGTGTTTAGAAGCATGTCTATCTGAATCCATGAGTGTCTTGATACCCTACTATCCTCACTTGATCAATGGAAGATCAGGAGGACCAAAGGCATAATATGGACCAAAGTACAAGTTTGCTCTCCACCTTACATATTGCTTAATTATGCAATAGATTAAATTTTTGGGGAGATTTCCCTGATGAAATGAATGTAAAGTGTTGTTGAAAGTATTGCCTTCTATAATTTTTATGTTTATTTCACTAAAATGAAAATCATGTATATGATATTAGTCTAGATACAACATATTATTTCTTTGAATCAATGTATTTAGTTAATTTTAAAAGAGGATTTGGTTTCATAGATACATGTACACAAGGCATTTTTTTGTTCTAAGTTAATTATTAAATTTCTATTTAATGATGTGTCTTGGAATATTTTTTCACTATATAACTTTAAAAAAAAAAACATTGCTACTATGGATTTGGAGAGTGTCAAGTTTTATGATATTCAAATTCCTATCCCTTGATTCAAATCATCCAGTGAGTATGCAAATTGATTTTTAATAAGATATCCTCATATGATTTTTCACTTTGACATGGTGACAGTCTTATTTATTTCTCTATTTTGCAAAACAAGTTGGTTATATATAAATGTAAGTTATGGATCTAACTCTTGAGTTAAAGTGTTGCTTAAATGATTTAATCAAATATTTAGATATTTATAAAATATTTTTTTATCAAGTTTAGAAATATTCCATCACTACATTGACAAATAATTTTAATAATATCACACCAAACTATTGTTCAGTGGACATATCACCTTTTAGAAATGTACACTCCTTTTTGTCATGTAATTTATACAAGAATTGGTATTGGCCTCATAAATAGAGTTTCAATAAATTCTTTGTTAAATCTATTTATAATTGGTACCTGATTAATCACTTCAAAGTTTCATTCCATTATAATAGAATATGTAAAAACACCCTTAAGGTGACCTATTCACATAAATGGAGTTTTTAAATATAAATATTCAACGATGAAGCTTCTAGTTAGCTTCAAAATTGGATATTCGTTCATAGAAACTTTATTTTAAGATATGAATAGATATATATGGCATTTCTATTTGAAATATTACATATGTAAAATACTTTAAACTATAAAGTAATATTTGGTCTCATAGATTTGCTAGAATGACCTAGAATTGGGACTATGACTTTTGTTCTCCCATGTTTCTTATTAAAGTTTATTAAATTTTTGGTATATTTTGAATTAACATAGAATCTAGTATTATTGTTGAAGATTCTAAATATTTTAGTTTATTAGATGTTAGTCTTGCTTTGAAGGTTCATGCATTTCATTTGAAGTTGGAATAGTATGCTTGATTTTATTATATACATATAGAGTACATCTAATTTATGAAAGCTAGATGAAGTTATCAAGAACATTGAGATAAATAGGTAGATAGTAGATCTCAAAGAACAAATAAATATATTAGACAATGATGAAAAAATATACAAAGGTTAAAATTATAGAGATCCACAAGGATACTTCTTTCATATATAACATTGCTATTGAGTAGAGCCATATTGGAAAAAACAACAAATATTGCATTAAACAAGTTTTATACATATAAAAGTGTTTAAAAGTGTCAAGGGTATTTATTCCTTGATGAATATTGGTAAGCACTATTGATTGTTTGATATATTTTATTTATGATTTGATATTTCATCTTCATATTATTATATTTGCATTTTGGATGGTTCTATATATGTTATAATATACAACTTATGTTGTAACCAAGTGTACAATGTGGACTAACTGACTATATTATTTGGAGCTATTATATCCTTAAAAATTGTTTCTAGTGGTATTTATATTTGTATAAATTTTTCCCTTTATCCACTAATAAAAACCATGTACTTGTCTTATATGATTGATTTTAGTTAAAATATGGCATGTTAATAGAACACTTTAATGACATATGGGATAAGATAAAATATAGAAAATATGGATTATTTTTTTAATAAGCTATATATGGCATTTATTAGGGGCCACTCCCATCAAGATTAAAAAAGTTCTATTTGTTGTTAGGTCAATTAGATAATAATTAGTTTTCCTTTCTTGAAACTTTAGACACCAAATCCTAGCCACTTGTCATCCATCCACATCCCCAAATCACAACCATTCATTATATATATGTATGTATGTATTTATTTATTTATTTATATACATAATATAAATATTTTATATTTATATTTATATATATTTAATAAATATATATGTATATGTAAATAAATCTCGGCCATTCATTCATCATGATCCATGTCACATAGCAAAGTTATAATATTATATTTTTATCATGTTTTAATCTTGGCCTCCCATTGATGTCATCAAAACCCTAACATGTTGAAGGTAATTTATGAAAGATTATTCACTTTTGTGAATGAGGTTAAGTGGTCAGTTGATTCAAAATTTGGTTAGTGATTTATGATATTATTATACCTCTTCATCCATCATCATCCAAACCCTAGCATTTCACTAACATCCTTCCTCCTCACCACCATCGTTTCCTCCATTTTTTATCGCTAAAACCCCTACAAACTAGATTTGGTTTTGCAATACACCTCCCCAAAATCCTTAAACACTGTCAAGAATTTTCAGAACACTATTGAGCATTCCAGGAATGTTGCAGGGCATCCACAACTCACCTCAAATGCTCCTAGGCATTCCCCTCAACCAATTTTTCACAAAAAAACCCTCGAACACTTTTGGGCATTCATGCACCATCAGATCATAGAAGCGAAAACATAGATCAACATTGTAGGTATTATTCTAACAAGGTATCATTTGTTATTTTTTTACTTATGTTTTTGATATATATGCACCTTATTTTATCAAGCATTTTGGTTAGGGTTAATATCATATACTTTTGGATTTTAGTGGGCCTCGCACTATGGAGGCCTTGCAGGTATTACTAACCTATTTTTCTGATTTGTTTATGTGTAGGTTATGGGGAGCATTTACATTAATAGTTTTTGTAGCTTGGGTGGTCCCATAGGGATACATAAGACCACCCACAATTTTTTTGGAGTGGAGACAATTTGAATACATCAAATATTCATTTGAACGAGGGTTTTTACAACCCTCGCATTGTAATAATTTTATCAAAGCATACACTACATTGTAATCCTATATTTGGGGTAAATCTATTATACAATTTGGATATCTAGGCTCCTTGAGTCATAATAAATCAGATCTATCATTTTGTGCATACATTGTGTTATTTGCTTTGATATATTATTTTATTGGTGTTGTTCATTTTTCTTTACAAAATGGAAATCACGGTGGGAAATCTAAAGGGTTTCTTATTTTAATATACCTTGTCAAAATTTATGATCTAAATTTTCAATTTTTGTCACAGGTTTTTAGAGATTCGATTGCATAAAAATCATGAAACTAGGATTTCTAGGAGCAATAAAATTCAATCTATGGTTGCATAGATGCCCTAACACATTCGAGGGATGCCCCATCGCATCCATGATATGCTTCATCACATCCAAGATACTCTACACCACATCCAAGAGATTTGGAAAGAAATGCGTAGGCTTCTTGGTAAGTTTTGATCAAACCCCACCTCCATTTTTTTTGCTATTTAAAGAGAGACTAAAAATAATATATCTACTTTAGTATTAAAAAGCAACACATCCTACATATTATGCATTCACAAACATTTCTTCATATATATTGCACATAGGATAGATTTGCATCTATGCATTCATCTTAGTTGCATTAGAACATTCATTGCACTGGATTTAAGTTTTTATTGTTTTATGGTGTTTTTATTTTTTATCTGGTGTGTTGTTTGCAATAAAAAAAAGCATAAGTAGTTGCACTTGAGGCTAAAGTCTCTCACTTTTACTTTTATAAGTTGGAACAAGTTATTGGTACTCAAGTCTCTCCCAATGATGGAAACACATTGTTGATTCAAGGTGGAAGAACTAGGTGAACCCTCCACTATTGGAATCACTTGATAATTTAGAGTGGATATTAAGAGGTGTACCCTAGATTCTTTTGAGTAACTTGCTATTAGTGTTCTTGGTCACCAACTTGGCTGAGTGAAAGAGGGTTTCTTGGCATTGTATGAACACCATAAACAACAAAAATTTAAAAAGAATCACACACAATTGCACGTTTCACATTCAACATTAGTGAGTTGGACTTCACCACCAACCACTAATTGAGAACAGTGACTGTGGGATTCACTTCCACCCGTTGGCTCGCCCCATAGACACCTTAGCAGCCAATGAGTGATATTTTTGGATTTCATCACTAGAAAAATCCTCACTTGTCATCCACCTTAGGAATCCATACTACATAGTAGTCTAGGCTTAGGGTCCACACATCAAAACACACAAAACACACAAAACACACAACATAAAATAAAATAAAAAACAAAAACATTGCTGCAAAACATATGATTCAATTGCTTGTTTGATTATGTGTACTTTTCATTGTCATTGCACCTTTTCACACACATCCCACACATTCACTACCCCAGTTGGCTCATTAGCTTATGGTTTCAACTCGAAGCCAATCCAAAATCATGATTCAAATATATACCAACCAAACCACTTTATCTATGGAGTGTTCCACTTCTTCCCCAGTCACTTTTGTGGCTAACCCAGTCAACACAATATAGACAAGCTATTTTGATTTGTTTGCAGAAATCTCACACACAGTATTCACTTTGAATGTTGATGTGATGCATAGAGCCATTCACACATCCATACCAAAAATAGATTCTTCCACATCAATCAACCATCGCACCACCTACATAGACATGGACAAAGTTGGAGCTTACTTAAGACCAACTAAACTAGTCTTAGAACAACTTAACATCCCGCATAACCAAGTTTTTTATTCTCAGTTGGAACTTGCTCCCTCACATCCCCACAAATTCATCCAATTCTACACTAACTCTCTTTTTGAGGTATCATCTGCACCTTCACATAACATGTCTCCACCACAACATAGTCAAATCACCTCCATTCCATATACCTATACCAATCCACTCTATGAAGCATATATCAATGCAGCTTCGTAGATTCCATATACCATTCCATCCACTACCTCTCATTCTATTACAATTTCTTTCACAACTTACACTCCACCAACATATACCAACATTGCAAACACCTACACCTCACCCACATCCACCTCCATCACACCTACACAATTTGCTTCAAAAATTGCCATATTGTAAGCATGGTGTTGTGGCTGCTCCACAACTAGCCCCAAAACTTGGGGACCCACCTTTTTTATTTTGGTTTTTGGAAGGTTTCCTTTGTCCTTGGTTGAAATCCTTCATAAGGTTGCAATTAAGATATTAAGTTTTGCATGATTGATCAATGTATCCTTTGTTTGTTTGAAAAAACCAATAATGAGGTTTGAGAGTTTCGACATCTTTGGACCAGTAATTGGGATAGGTCCTTCCTTGTTTTTCATGATTTTATCCCAAATATTTCTTGTTGTGTGATGTCCTTGTGTTATTTTGTCTTATTTTGGAGTGTTCATAGGATTTTTGGGTTTTCTTTGGTGTTAAGGTTGCCTTTGATTTTGGATTTCAATTATCCAAGCTTTTCAGGTTGACAAAATAAAAGGTAAAAGAAAGATATATTAATATATATATGTATATATTTGTCTATATATATATATATATTAATATTAAAATAAAATAAAATAAAGATATATCTATATGTATATCATATATATATAAATATAATTAAAAAAAAAATTAAAAAGGAAAATCTATATATATATTTATAATAATAAAAAAGAAAAATATATAAAATATATATATAATATATAATATTTATATACTATATATAATATTATATACTATATATATATATATGATATTGATAAAGCAAAACATTATCATTGTTGTACATATATTTTATATAGCAATAATGATAACCATTAAAAATAAAAAAGTAAAATAAATTATAAAGAATGGACAAAGATAAAGTAAAAGAAATTTTCCCTTATAATATCTAGGCCTATATTAATGGTTTCATTTCTGGGAATATTTTAATATGAAGGTCATTCATGTATGCAGGTTCAATGTGGACATAGGCACACGATAGCAACGATAGAATAATGGAGAGTTGGCAATGATCAAGTGTAACGACTTCGAACCGGAGGCCATTCAGACACATGAATAGTGGCATTCGAAATCCTTGTTCAATGGATGGGGCCCACTTGAGGATCATTAGAAATTTTTTGGGATCGACAGTGCAAACAGGTGATAATGGGCAGAATCATAGGCAATGATTGGGCTATTACCCAGTAGGTATTTTTTGAATAGTTGGGATGGCATTGCCCAAAAAAAATGATGATCAATAGATTGGGGCCATAGCAAGTGTGGCAGCCAACCTTCATCACAAAATAGCATACGATGGAGACCACTGGTAATAAAAAAAGGGATTAAGTGATGATTTGGACGGAGCTCATAGGATATGTACGTAGCCAGAATGGAAAGTAGTGGATTTGATTGGACGGTTACGAAGAGCAGATGGAAACCACCAGAGAACGTCCATGATGAGGACGACTCATCCATGAGATTTACAGTGTGCATGGACGATGTCATGGTGTACCCTATAGATAGCACAATAGATGGGATCGGCATACAAGGAGTTAGTTTCCCATTTGTACAAGTCGATAAGACATCGAAGGACAGAGGTTCGTCTGTGGCATTGAGGTATAGCTAGCAAGTAGCATATGTAGATTCATGTAATGCATCACTACGATCAAATTAGTGCTTAAAATAAAGAATAGAGAAGGGGCTCCAGTTTGAATAATGAATTTAAATGGTGGTATCGAGGCTACGATGGCAAAAAAACTAGCCCAAAGCTAGACAAAGTGCCACAGACGATGAGCAAACATTGACAGAATAATACGTAGTGGTTTGGTTTCGAACACCCATGGCAGTAAGAGGCCTACATTCGACATTCGACTTCGACGGTCTAGACATTAGACAACAATGACTATTAGACCATGAGCAACACACTTCATGGGTCCACACGATGACATTGCAATGGGAATAAGTAGTGGATACGAAAATATTATAGCTTTCGAAAGGTAAGCATGAGCCACACTGATGAATTGATGTTGCAGAGTAGTGGTGTTTTTTTTACACAACAGAGCTACCAGGATGAACACACAAAGAACAATGATGCCGACACCAAGAAGTGTACATGGAAATCGAGTGTACTGTGGGGCACGTGGTGATGTAGATGTTGGCCAAGAATAATAATGTGGTTGGCATGGAATATTAAGGTAGGCATGAGCTATAATGAAGATACTATTCGATGAAGCTAGACGATTTCACTTCCCTTTTTATCGACGATGATGCCATAGTCTGTGGAGATCATCAGAATCAGGTGGAAATCATCGAGTCAATGATTTTACGAGAGGATAAAGCAAAAACGACTTGGCCTTGGCAACACAAGTGGATTTTTGACAATGAGACGATGGATATCGTAGGCCGCAAAGGTTTTTGGATAACACATCGAATCTACCAATGAATAGAGGAAGGGCCATAACATGGTAAACAATGGAGAATACGTACATAAATATGACAATGAAATTAGTGTAGTCCTTGAAATAGCCAATGTGGCACTAGTGTTGAAGGATCAGGTAGGAATGGAAGTGAAACAAAACTAGGAGAAAACAAATGCAGAAAAGAAAGAAGATGAAGGGTCTTAGAAGCCAAATAGAAAACGATATGAGAAATGAAAATTTTAAAAGCCCTTTGAAATGGAGGGAGATGGTTTGGATCTCTTGGAGACCGCATGTTGCTGAAATGCCAGGGTTGTTGTTCTTTTGGGGAGGCCAGATTTTGCTGGAATGGATGTAGAAACAGAAATTGTTTTTGTGTGTATTGAAGCAAACATTGCAGGATTTCTGCACTTTGGAGCAAAATAAGAGGAGAAAATCTCTGAGTGTTCAAAATTTATTGTCTATCTTTCCTTTCTCTATTTTCTGGATTTTTAGGCAATGTTATTGCATTTAAGGGTTCATTGTTGAATGTTCAGGAGTAGAGAGTTCACATTTTTCCTTAGAGTCTTGCACCCAATTTATTTCAGGATGTGTAAATGCAGTTCCGGCTAAGTTGGGTTATGCTCAGAAAAATCTCATGTCTCGGGTTTTGCATGCTAGGGTAGCATAAAACTGCGTTTTCTGGATTTTCTGCATCTTATTTCAGTTTTTAGTTTTTATTTTTTATTTTTCTAACTTTTATTTTTGCAGATTTTTTTTAATGTTCAGACATTAAAATAAAAATAAAAAAAATTCAAAATCCAAAAATAATTGCACGGCTGCGTAGAATGTACTTCAAAGTTCCATTTTGCACTTGTACGTTTTTGCTCCGGAGTCATTTCGAATTTTAAAAAATTATTTAAAGTTGTTGTTTTATTGCAGATTTTTAAATTTCGAAATTTCAGAATTTTCATTTTGAGGCCAAATCTGATTTTTTTCAGTTTTATATTTCAATTGCAAGCACAAAATGAACTTCCCTTTACGAAAATTTCAATTTCATCAAAGGGGGGTAAATTTTAATGGCATTTCATAGCTACCATTTTTGGAGCCTTAAATTGCCTTCTCTTTATAAAAATTCTGATTTTATCAAAGAGAGGTAATTTGTGCACTACATTGAAGGTTATTATTTTAAAGCATTAAATTATTTTTTCTTAATGAAAATTATTTCATTAAAGAGGGATAATTAAATGACATTTTAAAGCCTCTATTTCAAGGCTATAAATTATTATCTCTTTGTGAAAATTAATTTCACCAAAGAGGGATAATTTATTATTCATATCAAAGGCTATCTTTATCTTCATGATAAGAAGCTACATTTAAGGAGCCTATTCATCATTTCGGATTCACATTCATAGATAGATTTTAATCTTTACTTTCATGTTTAAAGTAGGATTTAATGCAAGGTAAAGCTTGATTAAAATCCACTTAATAAGGGAAGATAAAATCTACCTTAAAATCCTCAAGATAAAAGGAATTAAGGCACTACATCGTGGTCATATGAGGGCCAATTCACATTTACTTTTATTTTGGTTTCATGAACAATCATTAAAGTAGCATGGTAAAATAAACCAACACATGCCCCTTGTTTACAGTTACTTGCAATCACTAAGGTGTTCCTAGCATTGAATTGATATATTTTTATTGAGATTACTAATACACATATGCAAATGCTAATATAGCGGAGACCTTGGAGAAGTTGTTTTGTTTAACTTCTTTGCAAGAGAGGGTTTTGGGATCAAAATCCTAAGGGAGAGTGTAATTTTACAATTGGGTAAAATTAACACTCAACATTTTGGTGCTAGAAGGAGGGCATGATGTGGTTTATTTTATTGTGATTTTAAATGCTATAGGGATTTAAATTGTGGAATATTTCATGCCCTATTGACTATTATATTTAGACCTATTTTAACACTCAACATTGTAGTGCTAAAAGGAGGACATGAATTGTTATTCATTGATCTAACGCTTTTGGATTGTTCATACAAGAATAATGTGATTTGGTATAATTTTGAAAGCTTTTGAATTGCTAAATATTTCAAGTTCATTTGATTAGCATCTTTGGCTTCCTCTAACACTCAACACTTTGGGAGCTAGGAGGATATGAATTGATTTATTTTATTGCTATTTAGATGCTAAATTGTTCATGTTACTTGAAATATTTATTTAAAAACATTGGTCTTGACTAACGAGATTTTGTTTCCATATGATTACTTTCATTTGATTCTAACATTCTCTATTTTTGATGATGCATTAATGCTAATATATTTGTAAATTTGAGAATGTTCTTCAATTTCATGGTTTAATGGATACATATATCTTGGTTGATGCTAACATGATGATTCATATGTTAAACATTTGAGATTGGTTAGTCATTTCATGCTTCTTTGTAAGAAATCGTTATTTGACTAACAAATTGGTTCTGAAGTTATTCTTTGAGTTTCACTAATGGCTACAAATACTGGAAAGTGGTATGGGGTGCATGGTAATCCTTTGAACATTAGTGGAGATGCTCATGACTTACCCAAGAACATAGAGAAACTTTTGCCCAAGTTTAAGCATAATGGCACAATATTAGCCGAGGAGCACATTCAGTCCTATGTGGATATCCTAGTTAGATGGAATGTCGAACATGAGGATGTGGCATGTAGATTGTTTCCTTGGAGCCTAGATGAGGTGGCATATGATTGGTACATCAATTTACCCACTGGCTCTATTACATCTTGGGCCCAATTAGAAACTGCTTTTATCAATCAATTTAGGTTGCCCATTGATCCTGTCATGATTTATCAACAATTTGCTTCTTGCAAGAGGGAGCCTAATGAGCCATTGAGAACTTTCAACATGAGATTTTGAAAGCTCTATGCGAGATTGATTTCTCCCCATACTATTGAGGAGAGTGGTGCTCTTCAAATATACTTTGGGGCATTGGATCCCTTGCTTGCCATGTTCACTAGGACAAATCCTTTGGTCACTAATCTTGCCTCGGCCTACATGGAAGCTATGATTGTAGATCAACAATTAAGGCCACAAGGTTATGGGATGGAGCAATTGCCTATGGTAGGACAACTAGGGGCTTGCAATCAAACCTCGATGGTAAACCAAGCATGGGCACAACAAAATTTGATGTCAAACGCTTTGCCCCATAATCAATTTTATCCTACCATACCCACTTATGCTCCCACATGCGCTTATACGAGTACATCTATCCATCCAACCACTCCATGGTTAGAGAATCATGTGGTCACTCATGGAGCCATTGCAACAAGTGTTCAGGCTTTACCTATTGATATCAATCCAACTAATCCTACTACTTCTACCACCCAACCCAAGGAGCTTGTATCAAAAATAAAAGATCGAAATAAGTTGGTTAAGAAGTTAAGTAGAGATGTGGTTCCATTACAAAAATGAGCACATCAATGTATGCATCCAAATCATCCTAGGAAGAAAATTCATGATACTAATCTTAATGATATTTCATGTTATGCTCCTTCAGATGATAGAAGAGGTCTAGATGTGACTTACATTGAAGTAAATGCCTATTCAGAATGTCCTGAAGAGCATGAAGATTTTGGAGAAGAAATTCTATGGATGGGTAACAAGAAGTTGGAATCAAATGATCACCATTTTGTTTGGGAAAGAAAGGATTTAGAATCATTACCCACAAATGAGGATTGGGATGAACAAACCCATCAGGATATGATTTGGTCATGTTTACTCACAAAGGAGATTTGGGGTAACTATTTGGAGCAAGATGTAAAAATTGATCCCCTTATAGAAGCCCCTAAGTCATCAAAAGTGGTTGAAAGTGAGTTTGGAAAGAGAATCAATAAATGAATTTGAAGACATAATAGAATTTCACCACTTGTTCTCGAAAGATACTTTGGATGATATTGTTGAAATTGATGGCCAAGAAGATCCACACCTTCCAAATTGTGATAAAATTGAATCATGGGTTACCAATTTGGATTATGATAGCCTTACAAATTTGAATTCAAGAAATAACCCACTTTTGGAAATAATTGAACCATCTAAGGAAGGTGAAGATGAATTGGATGAGAAACATGTTGATGAATCGGAAGATGACGAAGAAGTAATTGAGCATCACAACTTGATTTTGGAAGATGATTACTATGATTCTTGGAAGAAATGGGAAGAATATGCTCACTCTAAACCTTCTAATGAACTTTTTGTGTCAATTGATATGCAGGATAATACGATTGTTTTCTCGCATGAGGATATTACAAATCCTGTACAATTTGAGAAAGTTTTGGAAGAGGGATTCGAATCTCATCAAATTTTGGAAAGTGATAAGGATTCTACAACCATGGATAAAGAAGGAGAATCATTTTCTTTAGATCCCTTTGAGGGAAAAGGAATTAAAAATATTGATCCACTTATTGGTTCTACAATGTCTATGCCATCTCAAAATGAGGAAATTTTAGAACCTGAATGGTTTGGGTTTGATATCACTGATGATCCAATTGAAAATGTCATGTTATCTGAAACAACCCAAGTGATTGATCATGGAGATGTGTTAGTTGACCCATCCCTAGATAGACAAGACTTATGGTTTGAAAAGGATGGACATGTTTTTAATTGGGTGCCTAATTTTGGTGTCTTTGATAAACAGGTCATGGACAAAGAAGTGCTACAAGAAGATGATGAATATCATGAGAGAAAAGAGGAAGTTTCAAATCCTCTCCAAGTAATGGTAAATGGAAATGTGCCAAAGGTAAAATCTCACCTTTTAGGTTCCACCATTCGAAATTCAGGTGAAGGTTTATCTAATGGATTGTTGGATTCAAATACTATCAATGATGAAATGCCATTTGTGGTTGATAAAGAATTTGACTTAATTTCTCCTCACACCACTAATGATAATGCTTTGTTGAATGAAAAGGAAGTTGATATGCTTGAAGTGTTAAATCAAGTTCATAATCAATTAATTATTGAATCTAGGATACAAACTTATGATGATCCTCATTTAATAAATATCCTAGATGCTTGCAAGTGGTTGCATAAATTTGATTGGCCTACAAATTTGGAAAATGATTTGGCTTTAAAATTTTTAGAAATAGGCTCTTGTTTGCAAGATCTCATATCTGAAAAGGAAAGCCTAATTCTAAATCATGAATCGAATTGTGAAATTGACATCTTAAAGAATTGAAGATCAATTATTGTCTAATCAATTTAATGATTTGAATCTCACCTATGGGATTATTAATGGAACTAAACTAAATTGGTGGGGTGAGAGAGGCAAGTTGAAGATTGTTGTATTGTTTGGCTTAATCTTGTTTTTGTTGGATTCCTACAAAATTTGGCATGTGTATCATGTTATATGTCTTTTGAAATGTTCTAATCATGTTTGGGATCCAGGGAAGTGATAGTTCAAACTTTGCACCATCTTGTACCATATTGTACATTTGTATATAGTTTTGGTTTTGTTTTTTGTTTTGTTTTTTTTTTTAGTTTTGGTTTGTGTTTTTAATTTTGTGTCATGGGTTGTTCCCTTTGCTTAGAGGTAATATTTCATGGTCGCTAAATTTTGGTCTCTAGCACTTTTGAAGCTCCTTTATTTAGTAGGTTGGAGTACTTGATCTAAAAATCGATGAACCCGAGAAAAGGGGGATGAGTTATTTGGTGATCATGCTCAGATTTTGGGACTAAAATGGTGGAAAGTGGAACAATGAAAGATTAGCCAAAGCTCCACATGGGACTCACACACATTAAATGGTGTTTCTAGAATTAAGAAGGATGAAGTTATCTTGATTTACAACCCTAGGTAAAAATCTAAAATGCTCTACTTATTGGCTTTCTAACCTTAGTGAGACTTGAGGCTTTGCAAGAGTTCCATAAGTACAAGCTATGCAACAGATTTCTTGAAATCTATCATCTAGTTCAAGAAAACTCCACTGGGCTATAGACACCTGACTGGCAGTGGTTTGATACATAGAAAGAAAAAAAAGAGAAAAAAAGAAAAAGAAAAAAAAAAAAAAAAATAAAAATTAAAAATAAAATAAAAATAAAAGAGAGAATGAGCATTGAAAGTCTAGACACACCTAGGATAGATGGGCTTTGCAAAGCATTAAGCGAACACATGGGTGAGTTAGATAAACCTCACCGGGGCTATAGATGCCTGACTGGCAGTGGGGCTCTATCTGTAAAAGTCTTCATTTCATGAGCTGTACTTCATAGCCTAATGCAGAAAGGGATGATGGAATCTGGAGGATTTTTAGAAATGCAAGAATGAATCACTTTTGCACACACTGAGCAAAGGTAGATGGATTAGTTGTTTTCATTCTGAAGTTGTTTACCCCCACCTTCTTGGGACGTTGCTAAATTATTGTGTCTCGCTGATCTTGTGTGTTTTCATTTCAGGTTGGGTTCTTACCGAAATGCTCAGGAGCATTTCCCATAGAGTCACCATTTGTTGTGGCTGCTCCACAACTAGCCCCAAAACTTGGGGACCCACCTTTTTTATTTTGATTTTTGGAAGGTTTCCTTTGTCCTTGGTTGACATCCTCCATAAGGTTGCAATTAAGATATTAAGGTTTGCATGATTGATCAATGCCTCCTTTATTTGTTTGAAAAAACCAATCATGAGGTTTGAGAGTTTCGACATCTTTGGAGTAGTAATTGGGATAGGTTATTCCTTGTTTTTCATGATTTTGTCCCCAAGATTTCTTGTTGTGTGATGCCCTTGTGTTATTTCCTCTTCTTCTGAAGTGTTCATAGGATTTTCGAGTTTTATTTGGTGTTAAGGTTACCTTTTTATTCTAGATTTCAATTATCCAAGCTTTTAAGGTTGACAGAATAAAAGGTAAAAGAAAGATATATTAATATATATGGATATATTTGTCTATATATATATTATTATTAAAATAAAATAAAATAAAGACATATCTATATGTATTTCATATATATAGATATAATAAAAAAAAATTAAAAAGGAATCTAGATATATATATTTATAATATATATATATATATATATATATATATATATATATATATATATATATAATATTTATATACTATATATGATATTAATAAAGGAAAACATTATCATTGTTGTACATATATTTTATATAGCAATAATGATAACCATTAAAAATAAAAACTAAAATAAATTATAAATAATGGACAAAGATAAAGTAAAAGAAACTTTTCTCTTATAATATATAGGCATATATTAATGGTTTGATTTATGGGAAGATTTTAATACGAAGGTTGTTCATGTATGCAGGTTCAACGTGGACATAGACACACGATAGCAGTGATAAAACAATGGAGAGTTGGCAATTATCAAGCACAATGACTTCGAACCGAAGGCCCTTCGGACATGCGAAAAGCGGTATTCGAAACACTTGTTTAGTGGATGGGGCCCACCAGAGGATCGCCAAAAGTTTTTGGGGATTGACAGTGCAAACAAGCAGCGATGGGCATAATCATAGGTGATGATTGGGCTATTACCCGATAGGCAGTTTTCGAACAGTTGGTGTGGCATTACCCGAAAAAATTATGATCGGTAGATTGGGGTCGTAGCAAGTGTGGTAGCCAACCTTCGTTTACGAATAGCATGCGGTGGAGACCATCGATAATCAAAAAAGAGATTCAATGATGATTTGAACGAATATCATAGGAGATGTACGTAGCCGAAATGGAAAGCAGTGGATTTGATTGGACAGTTACGAAGAGTAGACGAAGACCACCAGAGAATGTCCATGATGAGGATGTCTCGTACATGAGATTCATGGTGTGCATGGATTATGTCATGGTGTACCCTATAGATAGCACAACAGATGCAATCGACATAAAGGGAGTTAGTTTCCCATTTGGACAAGTCGACAAGATGTTGAAGGATAGAGGTTCATTGGTGGCATTGAGGTACAACCAACAAGCAACATATGTAGATTTATGTAATGCATCACTACGGTCAAATAAACACTTAAAAGAAAGAATAACAAAGGGGATCCAGTTTGAACAACAAATTTAAATGATGGTGTTGGGGATACGATGGCAAAAAAACTAGCCCTGAGCTGGACAAAGAGCTGTAGATGATGAGCAAACATTAACAGAATAATGTGCAGTGGTTTGGTTTCGAATACCCATGGCAGTCAGAGGCTTACATTCAAATTTCAACTTCAATGGTCTAGACATTAGATAGCAGTGGCTATTGGGCCATAAGCAACATACTTCATGGGTCTACATAGTGACATTGCAATTGGAATAAGTAGTGGGTACAACAATGTCATGGCTTTTGAAAGGTAAGCATGAGCCACACCGATGAATTGACATCGCAGAGCAATGGAGTATTTTGTTTACACAACGGAGCTGCCAGGACGAACATGTAGAGAATAGCAACACCGACATCGAGAAGTATACATGGCATCTGAGTGTACTATGGGGTATGTGGCAATGTAGATGTCTATCGAGAATAATAACACGATCAGCATGGAATATTAAGGTGGGCGTGAGCTATAATGAGACACTATTTGGCAAAGCTAGACGAGTTCACTCCCCTTTTTATTGATGATGATGTCACAGTCTATGGAGAGCATTAGAACCATGTGGAAATCATCGAAGTAGTGATTCGGTGAGAGGAGAAAGCGATAATGACTTAGCCTTGGTAACGTGAGTAGATTTTGATAGCGAGATGATGGATATCGTAGGTCATGAAGGTTTTTGGATAGCACACTGAATCTACCAATGAACAGAGGAAGCACCATAACATGGTAAATGATAGGGAATACATACATAAACATGACAACGATATCAGTGCAATCCTTGAAATAGTCAACATGGCACTAGTGTTGAAGGACCAGGTAGGAATGGAAGCGAAATAAAACCAGGAGAAAATAAATGCAGAAAAGAAAGAAGATGAAGGGTCTTGGAAGCATAATAGAAAATGATATGAGAAATAAAATGTTAAAATCCCTTTGAAATGGAGGGAGATGTGTTGGATC
Source organism: Wollemia nobilis (assembly GCA_028583015.1). Taxonomy (NCBI): domain Eukaryota; kingdom Viridiplantae; phylum Streptophyta; class Pinopsida; order Araucariales; family Araucariaceae; genus Wollemia; species Wollemia nobilis. The sequence goes on from JAQPPZ010000184.1 coordinate 922,552, forward strand.
TCTTGGAGACGACATGTTTCTGAAATGCCAGGGTTGTTGTTCTCTTGGGGTGGCCAAATTTTGTTGTAAGGGATGTAAAAACATAAAAAAAAATTATGTGTATTGAAGCAAACATTGCAGGATTTCTGCACTTTAGAGAAAAATAAGAGGAGAAAATATTTGAGTGTTCAAAATTTATTGTCCATCTTTCCTTTCTCTATTTTCTGGATTTTTAGGCAATGTTATTGCATTTAAGGGTTCATTGTTGAATGTTTAGGAGTAGAGAGTTCATGTTTTTCCTTAGAGTCTTGCACCCAATTTATTTCGGGATGTGTAAATGCAGTTTCGGCTAAGTTTGGTTATGCTCATAAAAATCTCATGTCTCCAGTTTTGCATGCTAGGGTAGCATAAAACTGCGTTTTTTGGATTTTTTGCATCTTATTTCAGTTTTTAGTTTATATTTTTCATTTTTCTTTCATTTTTAGATTTTTTTAATGTTCATACATTAAAATAAAAATTAAAATAAAATCAAAATCCAAAACTAATTGCATGGCTGCGTAGAATGTACTTCAAAGTTCCATTTTGCACCTGCACATTTTTTCTTCGGAGTCATTTCGAATTTTAAAAAATTATTTAAAGTTGTTGTTTTATTGCAGATTTTTAAATTTCAAAATTTTCATTTTGAGGCCAAATCTGATTTTTTTAGTTTTATATTTCAATTGTAAGCATAAAATGAACTTCCATTTATGAAAATTTCAATTTCGTCAAAGGGAGGTAAATTTTAATGACATTTCATAGCTACCATTTTTGGAGCCTTAAATTGCCTTCTCTTTATAAAAATTCTGATTTTATCAAAGAGAGGTAATTTGTGCACTACATTGAAAGGTATTATTTTAAAGAATTAAATTATTTTTCTTAATGAAAATTATTTTATTAAAGAGGAATAATTAAATGACATTTTAAAGCCTCTATTTCAAGGCTATAAATTATTATCTCTTTGTGAAAATTAATTTCACCAAAGAGTAATAATTTATTATTCATATCAAAGGCTATCTTTATCTTCATGATAAGAAGCTACATTTAAGGAGCCTATTCATCATTTCGGATTCACATTCATAGATATATTTTAATATTTACTTTCATGTTTAAAGTAGGATTTAATGCAAGGTAAAGCTTGATTAAAATCCATTTAATAAGGGAATATAAATCTACCTTAAAATCCTCGAAATAAAAGGAACTAAGGCATTACATTGTGGTCATATGAGGGCCAATTCACATTTACTTTTATTTCAGTTTCATGAACAAACATTAAAGTAGCATGGTAAAATAAAGCAACACTTACCCCTTGTTTACAGTTACTTGCAATCACTAAGGTGTTCCTAGCATTGAATTGATATATCTTTATTGAGATTACTAATACACGTGCAAATTCTAATATAGCGGAGACCTCGGAGAAGTTGTTTTGTTTAACTTCTTTGCAAGAGATGGTTTTGGGATCCAAACCCTAAGGGAGAGTGTAATTTCACAATTGGGTGAAATTAACACTCAACATATGGTAGCACCTCAATCAATTACTCATGAGCCAGCAAGATGCTCACTCTTACCCCCAATAGCAAACATAGATAGCATATTTCAAACACCATCACATTCTAAACCAACACACCTATTTCACACCTGATCCATCCTGGGTATCACAACCTTCTCAAGTTTATATACCCACAACCATTCCACTCTCGCAACCTAGCACACTCACATTTCCTAAACCTCATCTCCACTACATCAACAACAATCATTTCATCACCAAGTACAACAACATGCTCAATATTATCAGATACCCTTCAATCCATCAAACCATCAACATCACATTCCATATCTACAATTCACCACTCCACACACCCCACTTTCACACAATCATAAAAATAATTTTGGGCTTTCACACACACGTGGAAGACCCTAAAATCTAAGTAATGCAACAACATATTGATAGATTTATTTTTCATACTCCTGGTATGATATACCATAGAACTACCTCAATATATCTAATCAATCGACCTATTCATTGTTTAGTACCGTCACCACTAGTATCGAGATTTGACACATTTAAAGGGACTGAGGAACCTATAATTCACATTAGAACATTCATCCACTCATGCTTTTGGATTCAAGATTAATATTCTTTAATCCTCAGAACTTTGCCTCAAATATTGGGGGATACGCTTTAGACTGGTATAATCATTGGCCTCACCATAATATTTACACATTTGAACAATTGGAGATAAAATTTTGGAGATATTTTCCCTCAATTTTTGTAAGAAAACTACATTGACTAACATGTACAATCTTAGAAAATTCAAAGAAGAGTCGGTCTTTGATTTTAGAAATCATTGGAGAGCAGTTATCACCAAGTTTTCATTCTCCCTACCAATGGAAGAATTGACTTGGATGTTCGTAAGGAGTTTCTTAAAATCCATATCCCTCTTATTGAATTGGATGCTTTTTTAGCTTTATATTACTTATCCTTTTCCTAGATGACCTCATTATAGATGGTGTAAGCTTTTCTCCAAGTCTCTTCATCCGTATCTGAAGTCTCTTTGAAGGTTAAGTGCAGATATTCCAACTCTTCAACCTTATCATATGATAATATTTTTGACTTCATGTATAGTTCATGTAGGCAGGAGTTGATCTGGGTAATGTCTTGAGCCATATTGAATATTTATTCCTCCTAAACTGGCTCTTACCAGCTATCAATATTTGACTCATCTTCCATAAAATCTTTCCAAGCAGCTCTCAATTCATCTTTTGATAGAAAATTTAAATATTTTTCCCAAAATCTAGGCATTCCATAGTTTTCTACTATGCTCACATGTTTCAAAATTGCCTTAGATTCTACCTTGAGATCCTACATAATCTTAGCACTTTCAGTTACCATCTTGTGTCTTTTGAAAATTTTCTTGAAGGCTAGCTTTGCCTGGGATCATTTTTCATCCTGCACTTTAAATCCAAATATTGCTTGTGTGCTTTTGGCTAGGATTTGAATTTTCATAGTTGCTAACAATCTTGATTTTAGGAGCTTTATTGATATCTCAAATACATATTACACTCGACTCAACATTTCTTTAACCTTGACCAGGTATGACAGTGTAGGTCTTGCCTTCATGATCATCTTTTGGATGCTTCCAATCATTTCTTTTCTAACTATCCTTATTTTTTCCTTAAACAACCCACTAGTCTTGTTAGTACTATCTGAAAGTTGCTTCTTGAGGTCTTCAACTTATTGGTTCAATAGTTGGATTTGTTCTTTAGCCTTCTCAGCTTTCTGCTTATAGGGAGCTTCTTCATTGAACATAAGCTCTCACTTTTTTGCTTCATTCTTTAAAGCCTTCTCGATTGTCTTTTGCTGATGTAAGGCTTCTTCTAAATGCTTTCTCACTTGCTCAGCTCTGAGGTATTTTTCTTTGTAATATTCAATGTTTAGGTATATGGTTCCCATGTGAGCTTGGGCCTTTCCCCACTCATCCTCCATTGGTATCTCAGTGATGTATTCTGTAATTATCTTAGCTTAGTGGTCTTCTAGGGTTATTTCTCCCTTTAGATTCTAGACGAGTGGTGTCATTTTTACAATGGAATGTTGCATGATGATGGGATCTAATGTTATCCCTTCTTTGGTGTGGGCTATATCTTTAGAACTTTTAGTGATGCATGATTTCAACCAAGTAGCAGCATTCAAGGTTACCTTTTTTAACTTTTTCAACTTGGCAATGGTAGGGTTGCTCTCAGAAGAAGAGGTAGGAATGGTTTGGAATTTTAGGATACTGGTTGTATAATAAAAGGGAATAGTGGCTAGAGAGACATCCACATTTTTTTTTTTAGTGAGAGAATCTGTAGGAATAGTGAAGGATGCTTTTGGGTCATTTTGGGCATATGGTGATGATGGTGGAGGCTGGTGAGTGGAGGTAGGAGAGGCATCACCTCGAACTTCAGAATGGGAGGGGGAATTCCTCTAGGGGTGTGAATAAGAAGAATAAGTTAAGTTTATAGGATATATACCTAGATCTTTTGATGGATTGGTGTCTTTAGTTTTTGGTGCCTTATTAGGAGCTTTTGTATAGGTTTCTACTATCTACTTCAAGCTAGAATCACTAGTATCAGTTGCAAACTTTGTTGGGACATGTTATGTGCTAGGGGCTTCTTTTGTGGGAGTAGATTTTTTGGTCGTCTCAACCACTTCTTGTTTTTCTATATCCTAGTGCTCAAAATTTTTCTTGAAGCTTTTTCCTATTTTCTCCTAGTCCCCTATTTCTTCCTGTCCCTCTATTTCTTCATGTCCCTCTATTTCTTCAGAGGGGTCTCTTCTAAGGGCATATCTTCTTGCTTTATTTTATTTTGTTCTCCTCATTTTTTTAATTTTACTTTCCACTTCCTATGGAGGATAAGAGTATCATCATCAAAATCTATGTCTAATGTGGAAGGGGAAATGAATTTTTGAGATACATTTTTAGGAGCTTCTATTTGCTTAGTGGTAATTTCTTTTCATTTGTCTTTGTAAGCATCCATTTTTTTTGCAATGGGCTTAACAAGGATGCCATTGATGCCCAGAGGGATTTTATGTGCAAGAGTGTCAGACCATGTATCATGATGATTGGCATACCTTTCATAAAACTCCTTATCAATTTTTGTTCCATACCTAGTATACGTTTGTATATGACACCTCATATTCCACCATACTAAGATTTTGGCGTGATCCCATTATTCCCATTTTTTCTTCATCCTCTCAATGACCTCTTCATCTATCTTATGGGCTGGGTTCACTTCAAGGCTCCATTCTAGTAGGTGTTCATAGAAATCATGCCATGGAGGTAGTGATTACATCTGTTCAACATGCCACTCCAATGGTTGATCCTCCTCATTGTTCCTGCCCTATTTATCAATGTGTCTATCTGATGCATGAAATTTATTGAAGGGGCCTCGATTAAGGGAAGCCTACTTTTGAGAAAAAAAAATTGCAAGGTCAAATTTCCATTCTGTGCTAACTCAACTAATTTCAATTTTTTAAAATTTTGAACGATTCGCTTGTGGTCCCCTTTTGTTGATACTGATACACCTAAAATTGAAAGGGTATGAGGCAGGTACCTATCTTACCAGTACATGTACTAAATTTCCTATTAATGAACTCAGTTTACCTCACATATTCTAGAGTGAACAATCTCTCTGCAACATAATAAGATAGCAAAAAGGGCTTCCCTATGAAGCCATATAGCCTGACGACCACTCCCTGGGTCAAAATAAACCAATCCCCTTATTCTGCATGGATGTGCTGCAAAGTATCCCACATATTTTAGGGAATCCTTGGCATGGTGCCATACATAATTTTCAATGCAGACCCAAGAATTCCATATTAAAATGGTAATACGATTCAACCTTTGAAAGGAGCGATGTCCACTCATACACGGGCAGGTTGTTTCCATCTTGGTCCTTTGTTGTAGTAGAGATAAAACTTAATTTTTTTCCTAAAAGAAAAATAAAATCCATACCAGATAAGAAGAAAACCTGAAGGTATCAGGGAGGTCTCTCTAAATATTGAAGAGGCCTACATGCAACTTTTGGGCCAAGTATGTTGGCTAGTCGAAGAAGAGTGGTACTATTTTCTGGTCCACCCATGCAGTGTCATAGAATTTGGGATTTGATATATAGTGTGCCATCGCAACCTGCCATTCATAGACTTGTGAATCAATTTATAATCCTACCACCATGGCTAGCATGGAAAAAACTCCTTGTTCTTGAATTTGAACAAGAGAATTGGAGACTTTGGCACGGTTCCCTTGGGAGGAGAATATATCAAATGCTATTGCAAAAATAATATGATGTTGAGGGTGTTGGTATAAAAATTTATTGAATTTATGGGATCATAAGGGATAGGGTTTACTACAAGATTTATATCATAGTTGAAGGTGGCCCTAATTGCGTCAGTGTCAAGAGTAAATATGATCCCTCCCCTAGAATTTCTCATAATTATGTGCTTGACATTGTAGAACTCAGCCATGGCTCTGATTAACTCTAGTTAGGGATGGACTTGGGTGCAAACATTCCAAGAGATTGGGGCATGGTAGGAAAATGTGCCTGGGAACGATGGCATGACACCCTTGGCAACCCTAGCTACTACATCCTTTAAAATTCATTATGGGACTTTCCATGTTACCTTGGTGTTAGCGATGTGAATATATGGGTCCTAAAAACTACACTCACTCTTATTCGACTTGTGTTTTCCTTTAGTAGCTGGTGGAGAAGCCGTCATGGTTGCCTACTATCATTCAAACATGGAATAATCCTAGAACATTCCTAGCAAAGTTTTACAATATTTTATTTTTGAGAAAGCAGGGAGCAAAAGGAAAATAATGTAGAGGATAAAGAAGCAACAAAAAATATTTTATGGTATAAGTGGACATGCATGCGCGTGCCAAGGTGACATGCAATAACTATGGTTGGTGGTGCATACCCCAATACTAATTTTAAATATTACTAACTGCTTTGATTCACGTGCCACATTTAAGAAACCAACTACCATGCATTACCATTTTTCTAGGGCCAATGGCATCGCTTTGCTATTATCCTAGGCCAATAAATTAGTGTCACCTCTACTTTGGGCCATTAAGCTGGTATGGCGGTACCTTAAAAAGTTATTTTTTTTAATTTTGAGAAAAATAAATTTCTCACCAAAATGCATGGTCATTTTGAGGTGGCCTTTGGGCACCAAAATTTCATGCCATCATGACAAATTTTCTTTAAGGGGCCATCGATCGTTGAAATGTCACAGAATCATGAAAATTTGTATTGAGGTGGCCTTTGGGCATAGAAATATCATGCCATCACAACAATTTGAATTGAGGTGGTCTTTTGGCGCTAAAATGTTGTGCCATCATGACAAATTTACTTGGAGTGGCCATCGATCGCCAAAATATCATGAAATCATGACAATTTGTATTGAGGTGGTCTTTGGGCATTGAAATGTTGTGCCATCATGATAAATTTCCTTGGAGAGGCTATCAATCATATAAATCTCATGAAATCATGACAATTTGCATTGAGGTGGCCTTTGGGCACCAAAATATTGTGCCATCATGAAAAAATTCCTTGGAGTGGCCATCAGTCATTGAAATATCATGAAATCATAATTATTTGCATTGAGGTGGCCTTTGGGTGCTGAAATGTCATGCCATCATGACAAATTTTCTTGGAGTGGCCATCAATCTTTGAAATGTCATGAAATCATGATAATTTGCATTGAGGTGGCCTTTGGGTGCCAAAATATTGTGCCATCATGAAAAATTTCTTTAGAGTGGCCATCGATCACCAAAATGTCATGAAATCATGACAATTTGCATTGAGGTGGCCTTTGGATGCCGAAATGTCATGCCATCATGAAACATTTCCTCGGAGTGGTCATTGATCATCAAAATGTCATGAAATCATGATAATTTGCATTGAGGTGACCTTTGGGTATCAAAATATCATGCCATCACGAAAAATTTCCTTAGAGTGACCATCGATTGTTGAAATGTCATGAAATCCCCACAATTTGTATTGAGGTAGCCTTTGGGCACCAAAATGTCATGCCATCGTAACAAATTTCCTTGGAGTGGTCATCGATCACCGAAATATCATGAAATCATGATAATTTGCATTTATGTGGCCTTTGGACATCAAAATTTCATACCATTGTGACAATTTACTTGGAGTGGCCTTTTGAAATAAAAAAAATGTATTTACATAAAATACATACAAAGTAGAGGAAATTCTTTTACTTATAGTACAACTTTAGATGGAAGTCATTGACGAGGATGGGTTGAACCTAACCCTGTTCATTTCTCAGCTAGAAGAAGTTTTTCTATTTTTCTTCTATTACCTTAAAGGGGTCTTCCTAGAACACATTGAATTTATGATGATTCTCGAGTTTTACCTTCTTTTCATTCCATCTTAAGACCAAGTCTCCCACATTAAAATTTCTTAGAGTGGCCTTTTTGTCAAACCATTTCTTTGTGGTGACCATATGTTTTTGATAGTGGTCATAGGCTTGTTCCTTCTATTATTCTAACTATAGGATTTGGATCAACTTGTTCTCCATTGGTTCTACCTCCTTTGTGTCCGTCTGATTGAGCAGTTTTAAAGCTAGTATTTCTATGTGTATTGGAAAAATTGCTTCTTTTCCATAGACCAAAGAGTAGGAAGATGTGTTGATGGAATTCTTGATAGTTACTTTATAAGTCCACAATGCTTGGTTTATCATAGAGTGCAAACTTCTCTTATTGTCCTTGAGGGTCTATTTCAAGATATTGAGCAAGTTTTTGTTCATCGATTTGGCTAATCCATTTCCCTGTAGATAATAGTTCGAGGATATTTTCAAGTAAATCCTAAATTTACATGTAATATAAATCATCTTGCCACATAAGAAATACATGTCATTGTTTGTGACTAATGCATCTAGGATGCCAAATCTCGTGATTAAAATTTCCATGAATTCCATCATGACTTACTGGTTTGCTTTTTTAGTGGGTATTGCTTCGACCCACTTAGTGAAATAATCATTAGCTATCAGAATGTATTTGTACCTTTTGGATGATATGGGATCTATTATCCCAATTAAGTCCAATCCCCATTGTTGAAAATATTCTTCAACCTGAATGGATTTTAGAGGTATAGAAGTGTTTCTTTTTCTCCCAATGTATCTTTGGCACTTCTCGTAGTTTCTTGTTACTCTAAAGGTGTCTGCAAAGATGGTTGGCCAATAGCATCTAGTCTTGATGATCTTCAAAGTAGTTTTCCTTATTGAGTAGTGTCCTCCTTATAATCCTCCATGGAATTCCTCCAAGATCTTCTACTTTTGGTCTTCCTTTATGCACCGAAGCAATACTCCATCCAATTTTTTTTGTACAACCCTTCAGGTAGTAGGGTGTATTTCAAGGCTTGGATCCTGTATCTTCTTCTCTGTGAAGTGTTCAAACTTGATGGACACTTTCCATTTTAGAAGTATATGATTAGTTTATCAGCCCAATCGAGCTACTCTAAAGTTTGATCATTGCCTGAGGCTATTTCTTGAGTTTGGAAAGCTATGTATTTTTATGGGGCTTGCCTAAAAAGTTCTTGGCACAATTCTCTAACTCTCACCATCTTGGTTGGATATATTTCAATGTTATATTCTTGTATCTTTGACATAAAAATAACTCTTTTATCACCAAGTTCCCCTTATATGATGAAATGATTTCAGTATGAACTACATAAAGTATAGTCCTGCTTTGTGAAAGAAAATGCCTAAACCTTTTCAAATACTTCATTATTGCATAAATGTATTTTTAGATGAAATTATACTTCTCTTCATGTTCTTGCATAGTCTAACTTAGAAAAGCTATAGGTCTTTCTTCATTGCTAGATCCTTTATGTGTGAGTACTACGGTGTAGCTCTATTATTCGCCTACGACATACAAGATGAAATACCTAGAGTAGTTTTGGTTTACCAAGATGGGGACTTGGGTAATTTGTTCCTTAATCTACTGGAAAGCCTATTTCCTTGAGTCCATCCACTTGAAATCAGCATCCTTCTTCAACAGTTTGATCAAGGGTTTGATAATCTGCACAAAATCTACCATTAATTTGTGCACACAGTTGATTTGGCTAAAGAAGGATTGTAAACCCTTTTTTTAGGGGGTAGGGTGAGTTCTAAAAGTGCTTTCACCTTGTTGGGGTCTATAGCTAGCCTGATCTTAGAAATGACATGGCCCAGTAAGAGTCCTTCCTCTAAAGCAAATATGGATTTCTTTGGATTTAGAGAGATATCAAACTCTCTATAATTTTTTGAATATGCTCCTAATATGTTCAATTTGGTCTTCCTTTTGATGGGAGAATATTGTCATATCATCCAGATATATCACTATAATATTATTGACAAGTTCCCTGAAATCCACATTTATTGCTCTTATTAGATAATCCAAAGGGCATCCTTTGGTAGGCAAATATCCCCACTTGGTTGTGAATGGAGTCTTGAACTAATCTTCATCATTGACCCATACCTAATTGTACCCAAAGAACCTATACAAGAGTGAAAGTATTTCTACTCCTACTATTATATGCAGGTCTAGTCGATCTGTGGGAGGGGGTAATGGTATTTCAACAAAGCCTTATTCAAGTTACGGAATTCAACACACAGCCTGATATCTCTGTTCTTTTTTCTAATTGATACTAGGTTGGGTACTGTTGGCATTTTTGCCACATTGATTCTCATTGATGAATGCATTAATGTATCGTTGGGGATCTGACCTTTGATTGATGCAGCTTGGGCGGAAAAAAGGAGAAAAATTGAGCAAAAAATGGCTAAGTCTGAAAATTGCAGCGACGCGCTGACATGTTGCAGAATCGCGGTCAACGCAGTCAACGCAGGCAGGTTGGCGGAACCGTCGCGATATCGCGACGTGTTCCGAAATCGCGGGTCGGCGGGCAGAAAAAGCACTAAGTTGAAAACATGCAGCGATTCGCTGACATGTCAGCGAATCGCGACCCGGTGAGCGTCGAAGGCAAAAAGTGCAAACTTGCAGCGCGTCGCTGACATGTCAGCGAATCGCGACCGAAAAAGGCGATTGGTACGGCGATGGAAACATGTAGCGAAATCGCGACATGTTCCGATTTCGCGGGGCAGAGCGCAAGGAGGAGCCAACGGCGGAAACATGTAGCGAAATCGCTACATGTTCCATTTTCGCGGGTCAACGGTGGTCAAAGCGTACTGAATGATAAGACGTCGCGATTTCGCGACCCGTCGCGATTTCGCGACCCGTCGCATTTTCGCGACCTGCGCAGTTTTCCCGCCAAATGCAAGTATGAACGGCCGAGAGGGTTTTTTCGATTTCCGATGATTTAATGATGACCCGAATTAAATAATTTGCGGATTTCCAATGCGGTTAAGGTCAAAGGGTGCCCAGGCTACCAAAATTAAAGGGTTTATTGGTTCGAAGATTGCCGTTCGTGGATTAATTCAACGGTTTTTCATGCACATATTCAAAGAATCGAATTTAATGAAGGGCCGCAAGCGTTTCATGGAATTTAATTTTTATTTCTTCGAGAATGCGATTAAGGGGATCATGTTCCTCGTTTCCTTCGCATGATTGTAGATCACGAGGAAGTGGTTTTAATTATTTAATGCTGCAAAGAGGACGGACCTCTATAAAAACCAATGTAATTTTCATTTGCAAAGGTTGGAAGTTTTGCTAAAAACTGGAAGTGCATTTGCAAGAATAAATTATTGGCTTCGAATTTTTCAAGCAGTTGTTTGGGTGATTGTCTTTTCTGTTCGTTGCATTTCTAATCAAATTTATATTCCTTGAGTGTTGTTACATTCAAATTCTGCATATTGGATTTGAATATTGCTTATAAGGATATGATTCTTGGAGTGTAGTCTTGGAGAGATTTTCTCGCATACAAGTTGTGTGGGAGTTGAGTCATTATATTCTCGTTGCTTGTCTGTTGCCGCACTTTAAGTTTTCTCGTCGTTGTTCTTCCGATCCCATAACTTTGGCTTGTGGCCATATTTCTATTTCTTTCAGCAACTTTTAATTTCTTTCCAAAAACCCTTATCTTTAACCAAGTTTTAGAGTAGTAAAGGGAACCAGCCCACTCTGGAGATTGGTCTGGGAGCCATTTCTTGCTTCCGACCTTTCAATGTTGGCCGGGTCTAGGGTGCAATTATAAAATCCTTTCTCGTGGCAGATTTTGGACCAACAGCTTTTGGCACGCCGGTGGGACAGACTGTTTCTGTCTCCAAGAATTCATAATTGGTGGGATACGCATAATTTTCCAAAGTGATAACCCCACCGGTGCCAACAGTTTTGGCACGTTTTAACACCCGGAGGTCTCAAGATTTGATGAGCTGTCTTGGCCTCACAGCGGAGATTTTTAAGTTCATCTGGCGACTTTGCTGAGTTGAAGATCTATTCGTGGACGCCTGTTTTTGTTTAAAAAAAAAAAAAAAAAAAAAAAAAAAAAAATTCAAAGAATGTTTTTTCTGGCGACTCTGACTTAATGGCGATGTCCGTGATTCCGCAGACCACTGCCACAAAGGCGAGGGTTTTTTCTAGATGGGATGATCCTGGCCCTCTGAATCTGCAAGTTCGGCATGAAATTCCCGAAGGTGCCCTGAAAAATCTGGCAAAATATGATGGTACCGAAGGCATGGCTCTGACACATGTTGAAGATATTGCTATTCTGTCCATGATCAATGTCATAGAACACGAAGATGTTATGATCCGACTTCTGGTTCAGTCTTTGGAAGGAAGAGCATTGCAATGGTACAGATCGCTCAAACGTCAAAGCATCGACTCATGGGACGATCTAGCGGGAGCACCGATAAGAAGATTTGACGAAGATCCTTTCTACGGTTCTTTGGATCTCTATCAATTTTTCATGTACATCAAGAGAGCACCTCAAGAGAGCATCACGGACTTCAATGTCCGATTCTTGATAAGTTGGAAGAGAATTCCAGAGAAGATCCGTCCATCACCCACCCAAGCCCTCCTCTTTTATGTTCGAGCTTTTAACTCTGACATTGGTCTCTTTTTGCTGCAGTCAGGTGAACAACGCTTCCCACAAATCTTTGAGGAAGCAGTGCGAGCAGAACAGCTGTTGCTCTTATCAGGAAAGTTACCGTGGGGAGAAACTCCATTACCCTCTCCGGTGGTTGCTGTTCCTGTTTACCCTGCACATTCATGCCAGATCCCTTATACTGAGCAAAAACCTGAGATGCAGTCATGTGGGATTCAAGGGACAGATCTCGTCCAAAGTCAAGGATTGGGACATGCAAGCACTTTTCCAGCAATGAACAATATGGTTGCTTGCAGTTTTCAGCAAGAGATGGGCCAAGTAGAAGAACAAGTGCAAATTCCAGAGTCTGAGGAGATCCCAGAATCCGAGTTCTCACTTGAAGAGCCCTATGATCACATCAAGGAGTTAGAGGAGCCTGTACTCAGCCCACAGCCAGTAAAGTCTGCAAAGTGGTGGTTTTGGTTCCAGCCACTACATCCAGTACCTGACGAAGTCCTTCATGTGGGTACTAGTAAGAAGGATAATCTGCTGAATTGCATCCTATCAGCACCATGGAGAACTTCAGGAAGGAGCCAGCCCAATTTCAAGGACCGACTTAAGTATGATCAGATCTGGTCGGGACATTGCAGATTTACCGGATAACATTCTGAGATTGGGTGTCTGGTGGCGACATGCCAATCATGTCGTGCATTATTGTATATAGTATTTTGAAAAAAACAAAAAAAAATAGAAAAAGAAGAAGAAGAAAAAAAAAAAAAAAATTGGTATTGTTTTTATTTGTTCATCTCGGCTCTTGTTGCCTACGAGCCGTAGATGCTTGTTTTTTCCTTTGTTTTTCTCCTCCCAACAGTTTGGTGGCTTTCTAGCACTTTCTTCTTTTCCCTTCCACGTTTCCTCTCTTTCCTTTCTTCATCTTCTTCCTTCTGTTTCTTCTGCATTAAATCAAAATAAGCCACAGCTGTTGTTTCTTTTTCCCTTTTCTACTTTTCCCATGTCTTCTTATCCCTTTCTTCTCAGTTTAAAGGCATTTCCTTTCAGCTTAGTTCATTTTCATTTCACACTTCAAAACTTCCACTTATGTTCCATCCATTCGTTCATTCCATCTATTGCCACTGGTAGTGTATCAACATGATGTTGTTATGTCTATCTCATTCATCACTTGCTCACTCCACCATCACATTCCATTTCTTCGGTTTATAACCGCTTCTATGCAGGTTCTTCCAGTTCTAGTTTTCCGTAGCAGAAGAAGTTCGGCAGCAGTCCCCTGACATGTTTTGCAGCAGCTAGTTTACAGTTCCAATATGACTCTGTGCCCAATGGACTAAGGCCTGGATTCTTGCATACAACGAGCTGTATACCCCGCGAGCCGCCAAGAATGTTGGCATTTTTGCCACATTGATTCTCATTGATGAATGCATTAATGTATCGTTGGGGATCTGACCTTTGATTGATGCAGCTTGGGCGAAAAAAGGAGAAAAATTGAGCAAAAAATGGCTAAGTCTGAAAATTGCAGCGACGCGCTGACATGTTGCGTAATCGCGGTCAACGCAATCAACGCAGTGAGTTGGCGGAACCGTCGCGATATCGCGACGTGTTCCGAAATCGCGGGTCGGCGGGCGTAAAAAGCACTAAGTTGAAAACATGCAGCGATTCGCTGACATGTCAGCGAATCGCGACCCGGTGAGCGTCGAAGGCAAAAAGTGCAAACTTGCAGCGCGTCGCTGACATGTCAGCGAATCGCGACCGAAAAAGGCGATTGGTACGGCGATGGAAACATGTAGCGAAATCGCGACATGTTCCGATTTCGCGGGGCAGAGCGCAGGGAGGAGCCAACGGCGGAAACATGTAGCGAAATCGCTACATGTTCCATTTTCGCGGGTCAACGGTGGTCAAAGCGTACTGAATGATAAGACGTCGCGATTTCGCGACCCGTCGCGATTTCGCGACCCATCGCATTTTCGCGACCTGCGCAGTTTTCCCGCCAAGTGCAAGTATGAACGGCCGAGAGGGTTTTTTCGATTTTCGATGATTTAATGATGACCCGAATTAAATAATTTGCGGATTTCCAATGCGGTTAAGGTCAAAGGGTGCCCAGGCTACCAAAATTAAAGGGTTTATTGGTTCGAAGATTGCCGTTCGTGGATTAATTCAACGGTTTTTCATGCACATATTCAAAGAATCGAATTTAATGAAGGGCCGCAAGCGTTTCATGGAATTTAATTTTTATTTCTTCGAGACTGCGATTAAGGGGATCATGTTCCTCGTTTCCTTCGCATGATTGTAGATCACGAGGAAGTGGTTTTAATTATTTAATGCTGCAAAGAGGACGGACCTCTATAAAAACCAATGTAATTTTCATTTGCAAAGGTTGGAAGTTTTGCTAAAAACTAGAAGTGCATTTGCAAGAATAAATTATTGGCTTCGAATTTTTCAAGCAGTTGTTTGGGTGATTGTCTTTTCTGTTCGTTGCATTTCTAATCAAATTTATATTCCTTGAGTGCTGTTACATTCAAATTCTGCATATTGGATTTGAATATTGCTTATAAGGATATGATTCTTGGAGTGTAGTCTTGGAGAGATTTTCTGCATACAGTTGTGTGGGAGTTGAGTCATTATATTCTGTTGCTTGTCGTTGCCGCACTTTAAGTTTTCTGCTGTTGTTCTTCTGATCCCATAACTCCGGCCTGTGGCCATATTTCATTTCTTTCTGCAACTTTTAATTTCTTTCCAAAGAACCCTTATCTTCAAACAGAAATTTAGAATAGTAAAGGGAACCACCCCACTCTGGAGATTGGTCTGGGAGCCATTTCTTGCTTCCAGCCTTTCAATGTTGGCCAGGTCTAGGGTGCAATTATAAAATCCTTTCCTGTGGCAGATTTTGGACCAACAGTTTTTGGCACGCCCGGTGGGACAGACTGTTTCTGTCTCCAAGAATTCATAATTGGTGGGATACGCATAATTTTCCAAAGTGATAACCCCACCGGTGCCAACAGTTTTGGCACGTTTTAACACCCGGAGGTCTCAAGATTTGATGAGCTGTCTTGGCCTCACAGCGGAGATTTTTAAGTTCATCTGGCGACTTTGCTGAGTTGAAGATCTGTTCGTGGACGCCTGTTTTTGTTTAAAAAAAAAAAAAAAAAAAAAAAAAAAAAAATTCAAAGAATGTTTTTTCTGGCGACTCTGACTTAATGACAATGGCCGTGATTCCGCAGACCACTGCCACAAAGGCGAGGGTTTTTTCTAGATGGGATGATCCTGGCCCTCTGAATCTCCAAGTTCGGCATGAAATTCCCGAAGGTGCCCTGAAAAATCTGGCAAAATATGATGGTACCGAAGGCATGGCTCTGACACGTGTTGAAGATATTGCTATTCTGTCCATGATCAATGTCATAGAACACGAAGATGTTATGATCCGACTTCTGGTTCAGTCTTTGGAAGGAAGAGCATTGCAGTGGTACAGACTGCTCAAACGTCAAAGCATCAGCTCATGGGACGATCTAGCGGGAGCACTGATAAGAAGATTTGACGAAGATCCTTTCTACAGTTCTTTGGATCTCTATCAATTTTTCATGTACATCAAGAGAGCACCTCAAGAGAGCATCACGGACTTCAATGTCCGATTCTTGATAAGTTGGAAGAGAATTCCAGAGAAGATCCGTCCATCACCCACCCAAGCCCTCCTCTTTTATGTTCGAGCTTTTAACTCTGACATTGGTCTCTTTTTGTCGCAGTCAGGTGAACAACGCTTCCCACAAATCTTTGAGGAAGCAGTGCGAGCAGAACAGCTGTTGCTCTTATCAGGAAAGTTACCGTGGGGAGAAACTCCATTACCCTCTCCGGTGGTTGCTGTTCCTGTTTACCCTGCACATTCATGCCAGATCCCTTATACTGAGCAAAAACCTGAGATGCAGTCATGTGGGATTCAAGGGACAGATCTCGTCCAAAGTCAAGGATTGGGACATGCAAGCACTTTTCCAGCAATGAACAATATGGTTGCTTGTAATTTTCAGCAAGAGATGGGCCAAGTAGAAGAACAAGTGCAAATTCCAGAATCTGAGGAGATCCCAGAATCCGAGTTCTCACTTGAAGAGCCCTATGATCACATCAAGGAGTTAGAGGAGCCTGTACTCAACCCACGACCGAGAAAGTCTGCAAAGTGGTGGTTTTGGTTCCAGCCACTACATCCAGTACCTGACGAAGTCCTCCATATGGGTACTAGTAAGAAGGATAATCTGCTGAATTGCATCCTATCAGCACCATGGAGAACTTCAGGAAGGAGCCAGCCCAATTTCAAGGACCGACTTAAGTATGATCAGATCTGGTCGGGACATTGCAGATTTATCGGATAACATTCTGAGATTGGGTGTCTGGTGGCGACATGCCAATCATGTCGTGCATTATTGTATATAGTATTTTGAAAAAAACAAAAAAAAATAGAAAAAGAAGAAGAAGAAAAAAAAAAAAAAAATTGGTATTGTTTTTATTTGTTCATCTCGGCTCTTGTTGCCTGCGAGCCGTAGATGCTTGTTTTTTTCCTTTGTTTTTCTCCTCCCAACAGTTTGGTGGCTTTCTAGCACTTTCTTCTTTTCCCTTCCCCGTTTCCTCTCTTTCCTTTCTTCATCTTCTTCCTTCTGTTTCTTCTGCATTAAATCAAAATAAGCCACAACTGTTGTTTCTTTTCCCCTTTTCTACTTTTCCCATGTCTTCTTATCCCTTTCTTCTCAGTTTAAAGGCATTTCCTTTCAGCTTAGTTCATTTTCATTTCACACTTCAAAACTTCCACTTATGTTCCATCCATTCGTTCATTCCATCTATTGCCGCTGGTAGTGTATCAACATGATGTTGTTATGTCTATCTCATTCATCACTTGCTCACTCCACCATCACATTCCATTTCTTCAGTTTATAACCGCTTCTATGCAGGTTCTTCCAGTTCTAGTTTTCCGTAGCAGAAGAAGTTCAGCAGCAGTCCCCTGACATGTTTTGCAGCAGCTAGTTTACAGTTCCAATATGACTCTGTGCCCAATGGACTAAGGCCTGGATTCTTGCATACAGCGAGCTGTATACCCCGCGAGCCGCCAAGAATGTTGGCATTTTTGCCACATTGATTCTCATTGATGAATGCATTAATGTATCGTTGGGGATCTGACCTTTGATTGATGCAGCTTGGGCGGAAAAAAGGAGAAAAATTGAGCAAAAAATGGCTAAGTCTGAAAATTGCAGCGACGCGCTGACATGTTGCAGAATCGCGGTCAACGCAGTCAACGCAGGCAGGTTGGCGGAACCGTCGCGATATCGCGACGTGTTCCGAAATCGCGGGTCGGCGGGCAGAAAAAGCACTAAGTTGAAAACATGCAGCGATTCGCTGACATGTCGCCGAATCGCGACCCGGTGAGCGTCGAAGGCAAAAAGTGCAAACTTGCGACGCGTCGCCGACATGTCGCCGAATCGCGACCGAAAAAGGCGATTGGTACGGCGATGGAAACATGTAGCGAAATCGCTACATGTTCCGATTTCGCGAGCGGAGCGCAGGAGGAGCCAACGGCGGAAACATGTAGCGAAATCGCTACATGTTCCATTTTCGCGGGTCAACGGTGGTCAAAGCGTATCGAATGATAAGACGTCGCGATTTCGCGACCCGTCGCGATTTCGCGACCCGTCGCATTTTCGCGACCTGCGCAGTTTTCCCGCCAAGTGCAAGTATGAACGGCCGAGAGGGTTTTTTCGATTTCCGATGATTTAATGATGACCCGAATTAAATAATTTGCGGATTTCCAATGCGGTTAAGGTCAAAGGGTGCCCAGGCTACCAAAATTAAAGGGTTTATTGGTTCGAAGATTGCCGTTCGTGGATTAATTCAACGGTTTTTCATGCACATATTCAAAGAATCGAATTTAATGAAGGGCCGCAAGCGTTTCATGGAATTTAATTTTTATTTCTTCGAGACTGCGATTAAGGGGATCATGTTCCTCGTTTCCTTCGCATGATTGTAGATCATGAGGAAGTGGTTTTAATTATTTAATGCTGCAAAGAGGACGGACCTCTATAAAAACCAATGTAATTTTCATTTGCAAAGGTTGGAAGTTTTGCTAAAAACTGGAAGTGCATTTGCAAGAATAAATTATTGGCTTCGAATTTTTCAAGCAGTTGTTTGGGTGATTGTCTTTTCTGTTCGTTGCATTTCTAATCAAATTTATATTCCTTGAGTGCTGTTACATTCAAATTCTGCATATTGGATTTGAATATTGCTTATAAGGATATGATTCTTGGAGTGTAGTCTTGGAGAGATTTTCTGCATACAGTTGTGTGGGAGTTGAGTCATTATATTCTGTTGCTTGTTGTTGCCGCACTTTAAGTTTTCTGGTCGTTGTTCTTCTGATCCCATAACTCCGGCTCGTGGCCATATTTCATTTCTTTCTGCAACTTTTAATTTCTTTCCAGCAACCCTTATCTTCAAACAGAAATTTAGAATAGTAAAGGGAACCAGCCCATTCTGGAGATTGGTCTGGGAGCCATTTCTTGCTTCCAGCCTTTCAATGTTGGCCAGGTCTAGGGTGCAATTATAAAATCCTTTCCTGTGGCAGATTTTGGACCAACAGGTACCCAAGTTGAATGCTTGATAGGGTAAAAAATCTTGGCTTTGAGCAATTTTAGTAGTTCTTGCTTCATCAAAGCCTCAATATTAGGATTCACCAGTATTTGCTTTTATCAAAATGGCTTTGCGCCTTATTCAAGTTCAATTGTATTCTGGATCATCTCTTTGGAGTAGACCTTAAGATCACCATAATTCTAGACTATGATATCTGGGAATTCCTTACATAATCCCCTAATTTGGTCTAGTTCTTATTTTGTAGTGTTTACTCCCTCTTTGATGGATTTATCAGAGCCCATTTAAGCTTCTTTGTATCTATGCTTGTCAAATTTTATTTTATGACTAGTTGACCTATCATTGTTATCAAATAAGCTTTCAAGGGTGATCAATATTTTGGGATGTGTTTTTTTTTAACTGGATCATGCATGTATCTTCTTCATCTTCGAACGTTTTGTTATTTGACCAGTTCATTTTGTGAACAAAAAAGTCAACTATCTGTTGATCATTTTCAAATACCTACCAAAAGGTATCCCTATCTGGTATGAAAGGCTTGTAGATTAGCCTAAAAATCTTGGACTTCTAGATGATGTTATTGATAGGGTAAAAATTTTCCCCTACCAAAGCTAGCAAATCTGCATGGGTGTTCTTTTCTCTTAGGATTGCTTTAAGATTTAAATATTCAAAATATTCTAGCAAGTCCCAAACCTTATTCCTATAAGCTTTAAGGTAATTTTCATTGCTTACACATTTCTTAGTGACTTGATTCACTATTAATTCAGAGTGACCAAACACTTGTAGGTGTTTGATACCCATATTTTCCACTTTCGTAAGACCTAAGCAGAGTGCTTCATACTCTGCTGCATTGTTGGTGCAAATCCAAGTCAACCGGTAATAAAAAATTTCTCTTCACCTATTGGAGAGATTAAAACAATACTAATTTTTCTCCATATTTAAACCTAGCAACATCGAAGAAAAATTTCCATAGTTGATTAGTAGGTTGGTCGTCCTGAGGGAGAGGAGTAGGTTTACTCTTCTCGGGATTTACAATTGTGTAGTTCCCCATATATGTTTTGATCATGGCATTGAAGTCTTGGAGATATTTTTGGTCTTCCTCCTACAATATATTTAGGGATTATTCCATTAAGATCAAATCTCCTAGTTTCTTTGTCATCATATTTACTGTAGTGGTTTATTTCCCCTCTTCTTCGAGCTTTTCAATGTGGAAAGTTGAAGGTTTCTCATTGAATACTTTTATTATTTTACCCTTGAATGGGATTTCTAAGTGTGAGAAATCTAATGATAAATATCCTCCTATTTTAGCAATGAAATCTCTAGAGAGGCACATACCAAAATAAGGTTCTAGATCCACTACCACTACCTCCTGTATAACTATGAGTTGAGGTAGTTTGTGAAGAACAATTGGGATATCCTTAATTACCCCTATAGTTTTTATAGGGGTTCCATCTAATTGCAAGACACCGGGACTACTCCTCGTGTATTCCATTCCCATGATATCACATACTGCTTTGGTTATCACAGTTGTTGTAGCTTCAAAGTCTATCATATAGTTGTAAACTACCCATCCCTCCATATGAAGGGATAGATAGAAGGGAGGGGGTCTATTTTTTCCCAAAGTGGATGTTAGGCTAGCTTGTGCAGAATCTAATTGAGTTGGATTTCTATTCTTACTTTTCATAGATCTCAAATATTCTTGCAACAAGTCAATATGTCTAGGAAGTTGTAAAGCTTCATACATAGTTGCCTTGGAGGGAGTTTTCTTCATTTCCTCAACTATGTTAAATGGGAGGGGTTTGACACTTTTCTCTTTCACAACTATGTCATACTTATTTATGTACCCCTAATTAGTGTCTATCCTTTGATGCTTAGTCAATGAGGGGTATCTCATTTTATCTCTAGCTTGTTCCTACATTTATGTTTCCTTCTACTGAGGCGCTTCTTTACAAGTTTTTGTTCCTTTATGGCTTGAACTCTAGGAAGATTTCTCATAGGGGGTTCTTTTCTCAATAGGGTCCATTATAGGTGAAGGCACCTTTAAGGGGTTAAGCTCTTTGGGATCAACCTACAAGGGTTTCTTTCTTTATCTGGTTAGAATAGCTACTTGTTCAACAGAAGGCATCATGAAATTCAGATTCTCTTCTTCAATTATATTAACCTGGACCTCGAGGGTTCTCTTGGCATTTTATATAGCTATTTTTTTAACATGATATTGATGAATCATACAAGAAGTTTTGCCATGTGTATCATTACATGTGGAACACCATAAGTTTGACTCTATCAAAATTCTAGTGGGTTCAATATATTCATTAATTTAAACCATGTTAGACTTATCATAGCTCCTACCTCTCGTGGAGGCTTGATATTTTGTTACTTGTAGAAACCTCCTTGGTTGGAAATTTCTTTATGCTTCTCTTATTTCCATGGAAGTCATCTTATTCGTCAGTGTTTTTAAAGTTGATTGCAGATCTTGTAGAGCTGCAAGTTGAGTATCTGGAGTTGATGAAACCATCACTATAGGAAGTGCAAGAATGACAGGAAGAATTGAAGGAGTGAGGGGTGTATGTATTACAGGAATTTTAGGATGCCTAGTCCATTTTGGGAGACTAGTATTAGAAGATAAATCAGGAGTTGGGAAATTTGTATTCGATGCTTGGAACAGTTCCAAGAAAATAGGCATTATCATTTTTATTGGGAACCTTCCAATAGCGATTAGATCTCTTTCTAGTTTTTGTGCTTCCTGGTAAATCTCAGGGAAGGTAAATACATGGGACTTCTTGATGGAATTCTTATATCTAAGTTGAAAGATCTTAGATAATAATACATTGATTGTTCTTTCATTGGTTGCAACTTGTAAGGTACTCTCTACCATGTTTGACTTAATTTGTTGTTAAAGTCGACAATCTCCTCTTGAGGGTGCTTTTGGATGACAGTAAACTAATTTAGCAAGGATAATGGGTCTACATGCTTTTTGAATTCTTCTACTAGTTTACCAACAAGATGGGCCCAAGTAGATATAGTTTGGTTTTCAAACGCTCTATACCAATAGAGCATTTTTCCCTTCAAGGAAATGACTAGCAATATTATCATAACATCTTCTTCAGTGATGTTATGTATCGGGGCTAGTGCAACTACATCTTGACAGTGTTCGTAGGTTGTCTTTCTAGTATCATCATACTGGGGTAGTGATTTCAAGGCCACTTCTAGAATCACATGTTGAGCTACCAGATTAAGGGGGCTTGTATGGTTCCATAAAGGGTAAGGAAGAATTGGCTTATTTACGACCATTGTAATTATAGTTTTGTCAGATCTTACGGGTACATGAGTAGTTGGAGTTAAAGTTCCACTAGAAAAAGTACTAGGGAAGGCTATAGGGGAAAATTTTGTGTATCATGTATTGATATTATATGAAGAAGTTGTTCTAGAAACTAAAATAGAATTAGTTCTAAGGCTACCAAGTAGCTCAAAGAACTTGATTGGGTTCTTCTAAATTTTTTTCTTTAGATCTGGTTATCATAAAATATGGTATTTAACTAGAAAATAGGTAAATGCTTTCTTAGAGTTCCTTTCCTCGATGGATTCACCAGGTGATTCATAAAAAATAAACAAGTGAAAGGTAACCATCAAAAATTTGATCTGTATACTGCGTATGATTGGGTCCCACCAGGCATGCCAAAAATTGTTGGATCAAATTCAACCTTTCATTATATTTGTGCCCAATACTTTGCCAACATTGAAATACCGGGCTAAGATAGAGCCTACCTAGTTCAATCTCCATAGGAGGCAGGTTCCTTTCTTCTTTTAGGAAAAGGGAGAGAGAGAAAAATGTAAAAAGGGAAGGAAATATAGTTATTGCTTGAATATTTTAAATGGTACAAATTAGACAACATCAAAACAACTATAATAGCCTTCTACAGAGAAGCATCTATTTGAACCATAAATACAAGGAAAATAAGCTTCCAATGTAAATCGATTCAAGCACAATATTAATGGAATGATTTATTTTAGAGTTGACATAAATTTATTGTAAAAATCTAGAATAATAATTAGAGCAAGCAAGATTCAATATAACATTAATTATCAATCAACAATCCATACATACTTGATAATACACCAGTGGACCAGAAACTAGAATGAATGATATTTTATTAGCTTTTAGAATTCTGTGTACATCACCTTGTAAATATTTAAGAGCTGACCTTTCATCTAGGTCACTCATCCTATATATAATAGTTTTACATAACAAAAAAATTGAAATTTGTTACAACAATATGCCCGTAGGATCATTCTTGTAAAGAGGCAGTTAGGATAGCATGGAGTATTCAACTAGAAATGGTTAATATCTTGTTTTTACAATGATCCTTCTTGATCTCTCTAGAGGCATCATGGTCCAGTTGTCTTTTACTTAAAAATGTCACACCATCATGAATTTTGGTCTTTGCTCAACCCTTGGTCTTCAAAATGTCATGCTGTTTGGATTATTTGCCTTAACTATACCTTTTGTCTTCAAAATGTCATGCCATCATGACTTTTGTTTTTTTCTTGGCCCTTGGTCTTGAAAATGTTGCCTTGTCACAACTATTTGTCTTAGCTCCACCTTTTGTCTTCAAAATGTTGTGCCATTATGACTATTGGTCTTTACTGGTCCCTTGGTCTTCAAAATGTCATTTCATCATGACTTTTTGTCTTAAATCCACCTTTTATCTTCAAAATGTCATGCCATCACAACTTTTGGTCTTTTTTGGGTCCTTGGTCTTCAGAATGTCATGTCATCATAACTTTTTGCCTTAAATCCACATTTTATCTTTAAAATATCATGCCATCATGACTTTTGGTCTTTTCTTAGCCCTTGGTCTCTAAAATATTACACTATCATGACTATTTTCCTTAGCTCCACCTTTTGTCTTTAAAATGTCATGCCATCATGACTTTTGGTCTTTTATGGGTCCACGGTCTTCAAAATATTGTGCCATCATGACTTTTGGTCTTTGCTCATCCCTTGGTCTTTAAAATGTCATGTTGTCATGACTATTTGCCTTAGCTCAACATTTTATCTTCAAAATTTCATGCCATCATGAATAATTTCTATAATTAGTAAAATATTGAGAAGACTTACTCCTTACTCCCCTGGATGTGGTCATTTTTACCAACACAACTGCAACAAGTGTCCTATCAAGTGGTTCCCCCACCCCAACAACTTCATGACACAACACCAACTATGGAAAATTACCAATATCAACAATATGCTTAACAAGATCTCATCTTCACACATTTTATTGAGTCATACACCTCCCTCTTTCATAGGTTGTATGACACCAATGCTATTGCCTTACCCAAAATCATACTAGAATACCAAGTTAAATGTGGTAAGAACTATGAGCAATTATTTTTTCCTTTCCATCAGCATAAACGTAATGAAATTAACACCTTCTTTACATTTAAATACATGGTGCAAAATTTTATAGAGCTAGGGGCCATCAAGTTTGATAGTCCTTTCGTCCAAAAAACCCAAAACCATGGTATATACAAAACACCACTTTCTCATCATGAGGAACAACAACATACAATAGGGGATCAAACATTAAGACTCCTCCTAACCAATTCAACCATGTGCAACAATACCAAGTTTCTATGGGGTCTATTCACATATTCACATGAGGTCAAAGAAGCACCAATCGACAAAATGAACAACAATAGGTAGTTCAATTTCCTATAGTACCTTAAGCAAGTGTGTCTCCACAACCTACCAATTAATCATCACCCATCCATTTTTATACCAATTCATCCCAACCAATTCACATTCCAACCCATCCATCTCAATCCACTCTTCTTCCAACCATCCACTAATATCCATCATCTCACTGAGTAGCTAGCTAACAACTAGCCTCAAAATAGCTTCAACCAAACTATCTATCTATGAGCTAACACAACAATCTCCCCCACACCACAAGGTATTAATGGAAATTTTAAAATCCATTAAACTTCAATCCTAAGACACTAATGCCTTCAAAAATTTTGTGGGGAGTATTCGAACGTGCATGGAGCCTTCCATCACATTATATGATTTTGAAATTAAATCAATTTCATCAAAATCGATGGACCCTCCACTATATATTATGGCTCAAGTTGATAGGAATCCCTTTAAATGAGTGCTTATTGACATTGGCTCCTCCATCAACATCATCACCACATCCACCCTTCAACATCTCAATATTTTGCCATCACACATAGCCAAATCTACTTCACATTAGGAGCATTCAATGATGCTCTTTGTTCCACAATTGGCACTATTGTTTTACCCATAGAAGTGGGGGTAAATATATTGCATACCATGTCCCACATCCTGGAGGGGTCCATGGCTTACAATGTACTCCTTGGATTCCATTGGATTAAAGAGATGATAGGTGTCCCTTTCATACTACATCAATTCTTAAAATATTTACATGAGGTACAAATCCATTGCATACCAGCGGATATCAAACCATTTAAGTACTAAAATTTCATTTTAAATACCTATGAATCCACACTTCTATCCACTCACCTATTCCTAACTCCATAAACTACACCATCCACCACTTCTTCATCCAAAGCTCCTATTCTTTAGGATCTTACCATAACTACCCCACACCAAGCCTCCACTTACACACCCACACCTTCATCACATTCGGATACATGTACATGTGGTTGAACCCAATCCACACCATCCACATCATCAACATCAACATCACCCATTATCACCACTCATTCATCATCACCCATACAACCTACACCCACTACCATTCCACCTATATCAACATCATAAACCATCCATCAAACCCTTCAACCAAATCTATCTTCATCTCCACTATATTATGTCTCACAAGTCAATTTAATATTTTGTGAGATGCCATTCTAGCATACATCCCTCCCATTATCTGAGTCACCAGTCATCCATGACACTTCCACTTCTACATCCACTTCAAACACCTCATCCATATCATCACAAGTTGCAGTCCACATCATCAATCCTAGTATTGGAAAATACATGGTCTAAGATGTGACAGTTACACCGCTAAGCATCCAAACAATTAGGGATTACGGTCATCCATGAAATCCACACTTATCCATAGGATCACTGTACACCATGGGTTCAACACCTAATAAAATTAATTATTTGTATGGAGGGGTTGATTACTTTTTTGATCCACATTTCCTAGATGAAACTAAGGAACCAATCCTTGCCAATATAGAACACATGTCTAGATTTTCATCATGATACTTTCATTGAGTCAATTGGTAAGGATATGGCCTAGGATGACATGAATAGGGTATGCATGACATAATTTAAACTCCATATCAAGAAGTGCATGACCATTCAGGTTTAGGTTACTATTCTCATTCTTCCATTTCCTCTTTTGAAAAAGCTTTTCAAAGCCTCCATTTAAATTCAAAAGAGGAAATCAATCACAATGATGACTCTGAGGATAAATTTTTCAAAGAATTTTACGTCATGATGATATCTTCAGATGAATCTAAAGAGGAATCAGTCCCAATCACTCCATTCACTGAATAGGATGAGCACTACCTTAGAATTTTTTCCATCCATCAGCCCATTTTCTATTTGCTCCTCCCAAGGGAGCGAGTTGATCCAACCGGTGAACCACCACCTCCACTTCATCCCCTTCACTAGAACATCATGTAACATATGTACATAAAAAAAAATACAAAAACATCAAAAAAACCTTTGTATTGCATTTGCATGGTCTTGTCATTTGTGTTTATATGTGTTGCTTACTACTATCTAAAGAAACATATAGACTTTACAGTCTAGGGGGTAGAAGAGCCCAATCCATTGAAAATTATCCACTTGAGAGTGTTTTATGCTTAATGTATTTTATACATGTATATACATGGATAATACACAAAAACATCATTCATACACATTACATTACACAATCACATTTATTATCATTCTCGAACATTCCATCCATCATATTAGGGGTCATTTTTTAAGTTTATAAAATATTTGATCCAATAAATTTTGTTGCCTTAATCAAGGGCACCCCCAAGTTCACATCCATTTCATTACACCATCTCACAAGTCAACTTACCATTTGCACTATAACTTCATTACCCCTAGGTGTTTTCGATCACTCAGCTACTCCTAGTGTTTCAAGAAAACTCCAATGCATGTTAGATATTTCTAATACCAAGGCACATATTCATTAAAGAAAATCTTGAGTTCTGGGAGTTGACTCTAACAATTTTACAAAACACATCTCACACATATTAAAAACATCTTGTTTCAAAGAGGGAAAAAACCATGATTGGGTTGGACCTCATATAAAAAAAAAGTCATCTTTGATTGTCCCATTATGCACATAGTCAAAAATCACAAACAATGGTCTTCAACACTACACAACACTTCCAAACAAAATAATTAGTAGTAAGGATAGGTAAAATTCTCATCATATCTCGATTGAAGATTCGATTTCCCAAAGCTCTAAATATTTTACAAATCACACACCACATATCCAAAAGTCATAAGGATAGAACTACATTTCCATCTAGATGGTTAGGTACTCTGAATCCCCAAAGCTTAGATATCAGATCATTTGACTATGGAGATAATCTCCATTGAGGTTATAGATGCTTGACTAGCAGTGGAGTACATCCATGTGTGGTGACACATCTCTCTTGAAGAGACCTGTAACCGCACTTAAGGAAAATCTAGCTTCTTGGTCTCCTCCATGATAGGTTTCATTTCAATTTACTCATTATGGTTTAATGAACTCACTTGCACACACATTGGTTCCTTATTACCTTGAGTCACTACCATGCTCTCGATTGGTAAATAAACATTTCACTACACACACATTTAGTATTGGAAAAATTAGATAGATGTTAGTGAGTTTGTTAGAAATCACTAATAGGTTTGATTCTCTACAAAATAATTCAGAAATAGTCATTATCCATAAGCCAAAAAATCATCCATACATTATCACATCATTACATGAGTCTTCCATTTCACACACCACCATTTTGGTGCCCCTGATTAAACAACAATGATACACATGGTCAAGCAAAAATCTAAACTACAAATGATCATTAGCATGTCAGTTCATTTGCATTATCATCATAAAGCATACATCATAATTACATTATCATCCATCACATATACATATGCATTCACACAAAAATCCAAAAAAATTCATAATACAAAAGTAAAAACCATGTATATATATATAATCACATGTACAATGAATTCCCAAAAGCTATATACAATGGATCACCAAGGCTCATATACAAAAGTGTATAAACACACTAGGTAATACCTAAAATTAGACCCATGTGATCTTGAAGGATCCTTAGACCTCGAGTCACTATGCCTAAAGTCACTACACCTAACAGAACCAACTGCAAAGGAATAAGGTTGATCTGGAAAGCCAATGTGGTGTTGCATGAGTAGATCCTCAAAATCTTGAATATACATCTTTGAGGATTGAATGCATAGTATGTTATGCCTATGATAATATTCTCTTTGTTTCAGCTCTACCTAGAGCCTCGCTATCATATACTACCCTCTACCTGTTTCCACTTGTACCTCTAGATCCACACACAACCAAGCTATCTCTCTATCCCTCTCTACTACAATATGGTAGAGTTGATCCCACTCATCCCTGAGCCTTGCCGACTCCTCATTTTGACTAGGAGAACTTTTTGTAACCTCCTCCATATCATATCCCCATCACCATCACCTCCAATATTTGAAGGCTACTCTACTGCATCCCTCACCTAGCTTTCTCATCTACTATATCGACAACATCTCTGACATTAAAGAGCCTCATATCCCCTCAACTATCCTCATCAACCACTTATCATTGGCCCACCTAGAATCTTGCCATACCCTCTAGTACAATTGATCTAGCATCAAGCCTACCCATAGATCCTTACACTCCTATCCACTATGACAAAGATGACTTAGTTGGACCTCCTCAGCTACCTACCACATCAAAAGCATAGGGCTGATCCCTATCCCACTCCATACAAAGGTAGTCCCATGGGATGAGCCACATTGAAGTGCTCCTATATAGTAATACACTACAACCCAACCTCTTGCACCCCTGCCTCCTCACCTCATATAACTCCAGATACATTTGCACTAATAACGTAATCACCCATGCATATACCCAAGGCTCATCGATCATATCATACACTAGTCTAATCATTTTCCATGGGAATCAACAACCAGTGTTGTTAGGCACCAATGTTTCCCAATAGTAACATGATCAAGGTAAGCAATACCTCCAACACCTTCTTCACATACATGGCTAAATACCTTATCCCTCCACCCCTCACACTCACATCCCTCCATCCATATCCATAAAATCTACCTCAACTCACTCTTTATTGTGCCCAACTTGGACACGCAACTCCTTCACCAAAACTTGAAAGATGTAGTATACATATTCTAGTGTCACTATCACCTCCCTTATCAGGATCTAGAAAATCCTCCTATCTGGATCCCACCTCTCCACTAAGGTAGAGAGATACCCCTCATCATACCTCACAATCTCAATCCATAAAAACCCTACCAATCTGATCCACTCCAACTTATCCCAATTGGCCTTCTACAAGTCCTTTCTAATCCCTGGTATGGTAGGTACGAATTAGTGTTGAGCCTTCAAGATCATTAGCTACAACAACACAACAACAAATGCATTACTACCACATTCATTAAAAAATAAAAATAAAATGCAAAATTCCAAACAAGAGTGCCTAGGGCACTTACCTCAACCACCTGCATCTCTACACCTACTGCTGCATCCACTCCCTCCATAACCATCACTTCACTCCTCCACACTTCACTCACTCACTCACTCTCCTTCAGATGCTACTTATCAAAAATTTGAACATAATAATGAATCTAAATTTACCCCTACAGACCCTTTATAGCTAATTCTAGTGCCCTCAAATACTTCAAGGTATTTTCCAAGCACACTCAAATGCCTCCTAGCATTTACAGGGTGGTGGATTCCCTCCTATGTCTATTCTTGCCATTGATGTTGGTCAACATACAATTCTAGAATGTTACAAAAGAACTCCAAAGGCTTCAAAACATAGCAAACCCCCACAAAATCACTCCAAAATTCATCCATGCATCCATTTCATCATCACATCATGTTTTGTGAAAACATAAACTAATTTGGGTGCTTAATTTATGTTTGTGACCAAAAGTCTTAAAATTGCTCAACAATCTTCAAAATGCCTCAAAATAGTCCAAAATTTCACAAAACTACCACATGCATCATCCCAATCATTCATCACACCATTTCATAACATTTTGTGATAACATGGATTTATTTGAGTGGTTAAATATGTTTACAACCAAAATTCATGAAATTGTCCAAAATTGCTTCAAAATATCCCAAATCAAATTCAATATTTTACAAAATCATAAAATTCACCCACCAATTAGTGCATCATTCACATTCATAGCACCATCATCATTCATATCATCCATAATTCCATGCACTTTTGCTCAACATTATCACAATCATTTGCACTACCAAGCAAACCTCATACCTAGTGGTTTACCCTATTCCCCTGGTGATTGCAGGGATTGGTTATCCATGCAACTCGGTTGGATGGGTAGATCACCATAACTATTCTTTTTCATTCACATTTATTTACATCATTCATATCTTCCACATTATCAAAAATCCCTTCTTATGTTGGAGCAAAAATAGAATACATTATCCACCTACATTTACATCATTTATATCACCCACAATTGCCAAAATCTCTTTTCTATTAGGGCAAGAGTAGAATAAATCATTGCATCATCATCTATGTCACTCATATTCTTTTACATAATTCAAATCATCTAAGTGAACCTCATATCTAGTAGTTTACTCTATTCTCCCTAGGGATTGCAGTGATTTGTTATCCATGCAACTCAATAAGATGTGTAGATTACCATAAGGACACTTGCCCACATCATCCTCCAAAATCCTCTTGCTTGAAATTAAAATCCATTTGGTCTCTCATTCTTCGAGTGAGACTATGCTTAGATTAATTTTTCCAACAACCATCATTGATGTCCTTGTCCATGGGATTGAAACATGAATAACTTTCATTACATCATCTCCTTTACATTAACAGTCATCGAGGATACATGTCTATTAGGATGATTGGTTTCGATTGAAGGAATTTCTCAATAGTCACTATATGACCCTAACCCCCCATAGGTTGACTTCTTCTTTTGTCATCTTGCATTTTCATCAATTTGCATTTCAATGATGCCAAAAGGCATATTCTTCATTAGCATAGAACCACCCCAAATTTGGAGCAACCAAATTTGATCTTGATTCCCTACATAGGGATACACTTACACCATTCATATAATCCACATCATCAAAAATCCTTTTATTTTTGGGACAAAAATAGAACACATCATCACCCACATTAAAAACCCTTTTTTCTATTGGGACAAAAACATAATACATTATTTACATCATCAGCCATATTTCTAAAAGCCCCTTTTTATGTTGAGGTAAAAACATAATACATCATTTACATCATCACCCACATTGTCAAAAACCCCTTCTTCTATTGGGGAAAAAATAGAACACATCATTCATATCACCCACATTTTGCACTACATCATTCACCCACATTTACATCATTTATATCATCCATATTATCACCCAAAATTTTGTTAATTGGATCGTGAGATTCATTATTCACTCATATACCAATTAAGGGGTAAGCTACAACAACAAATTTTGTCTCCAGGATCTTCTTGCGCACCAAGGGAAAGAAGATGCTTCACCAAACTAGATGTCTCTTATTTTTGCATTGCATTGTGTTTCATGCAACACGATACAAAAAGGGGCATCTTTAGATACCAAATCCTAGCCACTTGTCATCTATTCACATCCTCAAATCACAGCCATTCATTATATATAATGTATTTATTTATATATATATATACATGTAAATATTTTATATTTATATTTATATATTTAATAAATATATATGTATATATGTAAATAAATCTCAACCACCCATCACGATTTAATCTCAGCCATGCATTCGTCATGATCCATATCACATAGCAACGTTATAATCTTAGCAATTCATCATGTTTTAATATTGGCTACCCATTGGTATTATCAAAACCCTAACATGTTGAAGATAAGTTATAAAATATCATTCACTTTTGTGAATGAGGTTAAGTGATCATCTGATTCAAAAGTTGATTAATGATTTTTGAGATCATTAGACCCATTCATCCATCATCATCCAAACACTAGCATTTCTCTAACATCCTCCATCCTCACCATTGCTTCATCCTCAATTTTTTATCACCAAAACCCCCTACAAACCAAATCTGGTTCTGCAGTACAACTCAAAATCCGTAAATATTGTTGATCATTCCTAGAACACTGCTAAGTATTCCAGGAATGTTTTAAGGCATCCACAACTCACCTCAAATTCTCCTAGGTGTTTCCCCTCAATCAGTTTTCCATAAATAAACTCTCAAACATTTTTGGGTGTTCATGTGCCATCATATCACAAAAACAAAAGCATAGATCAGCATCACAGGTTTTATTCTGATAAGGTATCATTTTTTATTGCTTTATTTATGTTTCCAGTATATCTACACCTTATTTTATCAAGCATTTTAGTCAGGTTTAATATCGTATACTTTTAGATTTTAGTGTACCTCACACTATCGAGGCCCTGTAGGTTTTACTAACCTATTTTTTTTATTTATTTATGTGCAGGTTGTAGGGAGCATTTACATTGATGGTTGTTGTAGCTCGGGTGGTCACATAGAAATACGCAAACCCACCCACAAATTTTTTAGAGTGGATACAAATTGAAGATACCAAATATTCATTTGAACAAAGCTTTTTACAACCCTCGCATTGTAATAATTGTATCGAAGTATACACTACATTGTAACCCCACATTTGGGGTAAATCTATTGTAAAATTTTGAGATTCGAGATCCTTGAGTCATAATAAATCAAATCTATCATTTTGTACATACATTGTGTTATTTACTTTGATATATTGTTATATTGGTGTTGTTCATTTTTACTTTACAGATACTATTCATTTGCATTTATATCAAACAAGTTCTCTTCCTTAAATTACTATGTTTCTACAATCATCTCCTTGATACCATTTTTATGAAGAGATAAGGTGTCCCTCATAGTTGCCTTATAAAATTTAAATTTTGATAGGATAAATAATCAACACAAAAATTGGCTAAACTATCTACTACTTTGTTGGCTTCTGTATAGATATGTTGACATTAAAAAGATATTTCCTCCAATAATGGTTGATGTATATTATAAATGGTTATATTTTGATCCAATCCTCACATCATATTTTCTTGATAACATTACTTCTAATTAGTGAATACCCTTGAATTGAAATATATTTCTATTATTTTATAATGATAGTCTTGTTCCCTATAAAATGCACTTTAGGATCTACATGATTGCTAGTTAAATATTAATATGATTTAGAGTAAGCGAGGACACTTTTTCCTTTATTATTTTGAAAACACCACTTCCATTAGATTCTCCTATATCTCCATTGGAAGGATGTTGGATGTTTATGTTGATGCAATCAGGATTATAGCTCTATGTTTAATTTTTTCTGGTCTTAGTTGTGTTTCATATGTATCTAAGGATCTTTCTTTCAGATCCTTTCAAGCTCTATTTCTTGAAGCTTCAGTGTTGAATGGGAACATGATACAAATTTTTACGGCTAAGATGAATGATATTGTTGTTGCCTTCAAGCTTCTAAGTGCTTAGTGGTTCTAAATTTTTCTAGTTTTTTGGGTGAGAAAAGTCCAACCTAGTTACGGCTTCTCCCCCCTAGTCTTCTATTGCAAGAGTTTAAAATATAAAGTGGGTCCAAAATCTTGAATTCTAGTTGGGGTGGGAAAAATGTATTTTGATTTTTGAAATTTTGTAGGAACCTAGCAGGAGAAGAGATCAAGGGTTTTTGGACCATTCTTGCACTTTGGGGTGGAATACTAGACAAGTTATGGGATATGGCTACTCATCAAAGGAGATTCATTGACCTTTATTTTGGAGTGTTGAGATGCTATTTGAAGGTAGTGTATATGGATGTTGTAGTTTATAGTTCTTTTTGTAGGATTCTTTTGTGCCTACTATATTTATTTTAGATGTAGGATTGTTGTGTGCCTGCTTCTAAAGGTCTAAGTTTCAATATCTAGGATTCCCATCCTGGGTGAGAAGTTTGAATTCATTAAAATTTTGGCACTCCTTTTTGGTGTGATTGTTTGTTCAAATTTGGGTACCATTTGGTTCAAATTTGGGTTTTTAGTCCTTATTGCGGGATTCCTTTAGTAGTTCCAAATGTAGGATAGTTATATGTTTACTTTTGAAGGCCCAATTTTTCAAATTTAGGGTTCCCATATTGGGTAGGAAGTTCAAATTTTTCAAATTTGGGAACTCCTTTTGAGTGGGATGAATTTTTCAATTTTGGGTGCTCTTTTTGGGTATGAAATATCTCATTCTTTGTTTATTTTAAATGTGGGCACTCTTGTGTTTGGTTTCTTTTCCCCTGGGGGTCAGACCTTTGTGTGTTTCACTTTGGGTTATCATTGAATATCTTTGTCAAGTTGTAAGAGGTTTGGGGTCCCTTTCAAAACCCCTTATATAAAATTTTTGGGGACCCTTTCAAAAACCCTTCTTCCACCTAATAAAAAAATTAATTAATTTTGATAGATTCAACTTTTACACAATTCCATTTTACTAGAGATTAATGTATATCCTTTATGTTAACTTTATTATTATAGATGATCCTTTCATATATATTCAATACATGTAACTAAGAGGTTGCCACCTAATTTTTATATTTGAGACTTCCTATAATGAGTAACATGTCTAGAAATATTCTACAAGAAAAGTCGGGCATTATTTTAAGATTTTGTTTGAAAATTTTACTATTCCTTTCAAGCCATAGATTATAGTATATAATAGCGTGTCAAATTCTACATAAAATGCATAGTGCTTATGTTTTAAAATAATTACACTAAAATTTCATCAAATATTTCAATTTTGATGAATATATCCAATATATTCTCATTTTCTTTAAAAATGTGGTCCCAAATGATGCAAGCAAAGGTAAATAAAATATAAGTAATTCAAATTTTCTAGATCCTTCTATACAATGCACTTCAAAGATCTATGATATTCTCTTCTTTGTAGAATCACATCTATAAGAAATTTTCTTTAAATTTTTAACTAATAAATATTGAGGCCTTAGGAAGAGCCTCAAGTGATAAAAAAATATTCTAATAGAAACATATAGGAGTAGGTAATTTTAATTGCTCTAAAGCCTTATATCTCAAATTAATCATTAGCCATATTTTGTAGATTCCAAACCAACTCATCCTTCCACAAGAAAATAGCTGCAAAGAATATGGATCATCCTTTGAAGCTCATCTCCTATTTTTTTAAGGTCCTATTATTCAACCAAGTTGCTAAGTTAAATTTATTGTTTAGACTTTCTATTCATATTAATATATTTTTTGACCTTTGGACCTTTATAAGCTAAATATGCCTGATATAGTGATTGTAAATAAGAACAAATATTACGCTTCAACCAAGAATCAAAACAAATATTTTTTTAACTTCCTTCATTACTTAACATCTAATACATTTCTTGAATTATAAAATATCTAGTATCAAAGCTCCATGTTGTCAAGCCTCTTGGTATAGTTCATTTTCTACACAAATTAATTGCATCAACAAAATCTCTATATATGTAACAATTTTACCTAACTCTTTCCATAGTATTTGAGTAATCTCAAACTAATTTTTCATTCTAATTCTAAACACATAAGTATAAAATTATGTAATCCAGCCTCTCCGAATTTCTTTCCTTTGCAAACCCTATCCTACTTACAAAGAGAAAACTTAAAATTTTCCTTACATTCTTTCCAAATAAAATATGTTTGATTTCAGTAAAATTTAAATGCTATAGCTATTGGAAATGTTGAAATTAACATCATATAGGGATAGATTACAATGTAATATTTATGAATTATAGTCTTCTATCCATTGTGAAGAACATACCTTTCCAACTTACCAACATGATTTTGTTCTATCTAAAACTAATTTACAAAGCTCCTACTTTAATTTATCAAACAAAGAAATAACTAGATATGTTTATGATATTTTTTCAACTATAAACCCTAAAATATCCACATTAATTTAGTATCCATATAGATAAATGTTACTATAAAATCCTAGATTTTGTAGTAATAACCAATTTTCTCATAGCCTTATTAAAGCATGATAATTTTTATTTAATATCCTTGGCCTTTCTAACTAACATATGGTACAAAATAAATGTATCATAAAGAACTTAAATGCGATATTTAAAGGGTCCATTTGTTGCAACCTGAATACCTTTGATTTTTTCTTCTATTTTTGTCTTTGAGAAAGCTCTCCCCAATGCCTCAATAATAATAATCAAAAGATAAGAAGATAGTGGATCACATTCCATGGTATTATTCATAGTATCCATTGGGTCATCCATTGATCAAAATAGAATATTTTTATTTTTGTAACAACATCCAATCCATTCACATCATTATTGATCAAAACTAGATTTTCTAAGAGTATCATGTAGAAAGCTCTAAAAAAACATATCATATGATTATTCATATCTAATTTTATAATCATATCTAGATTCCTTTCCAAATGGAGATAATGTATGGCATCATGTACAATAATTATATCATCAAAATTTATTTACATTAAACAAATTATCTTATTTCTCTAAGATAACGCTATCTAAAATGCTTTTAAAACTATTTTCCATAATTATTAAAATTATCTTATAAATAATGTTATAATGAATCAACTTTCATTTGATTGGTCCATGCAGGTGGGTTTGTCCAGGTGTTATACCATGAGCCATTCATGCCATAACCCTCTTAGCAAAGATGGAAATATGACTCAACGGTCTCCCGTGATGAGTATTCTTTGTAATCACCATAATCAATGCTACCAGTCAAAAGGATTTCATCTAAATCATCAGTGTAAGTTGACCTATCTTCAGGTCTGCTCACTCACCCATTTCCAATGTCCTCCATGGACAAAGTGTCACTTGGCACATGGTGCTCCTTGGGTTTTAGACTCCCAAAATGGGCTCTCTCCTCATTGGTATATTTCATGTGAATCACACCCATAAGTGGCATAGGAAACTATGTACCAGTAGCACCCACATTGGCCATTATAGTACCACATGATGTGGTGCTTCCTTTGTGATTCGAGCTCATGGAAAAAAATCTCCACCCTTCATTCCTGGGATGAATTATTTTCCAAGGTGGGACACGTATTCTCATAGTAGGTCCTTTCTCATTTTGTGACATTTTTTAGAGTGGTGTCTATTGGTCACTCCAATATTAGCAAGATCGATGTGATCACAATCATGCTCATCATAATCATGCTTCTAGATCAACGATCACCCTTTGTCGATAGCATGTGTGAAGGGGTAAGTATCGATTTCCAATCCAGAATGGCCATAAATTCCCACATTTCCACTATTCCTCGGTTGCCTAAGTTGGGATTTTATTGCAATTGCTTTGAGTGGTTCCATTCTATGTGGTGTATTTGGTGTGATTCTAACCAGGTGGATAATGCTACCATGGCACTGCTTGAGCCCATGGTCTTGCACATTGATGCTCTGGTCAAATATTTTTTGACTCTACGCTAGCTAATACCCTTTATTCAAAAATTTCAAGGCAATAACCCTACTATTTCCAATAATTTCATTGCTTCCTAGGATAGGGAGAGGGTAATTATCAAAGGGCTTAAATTCAAGGTGAGTGTCTGCTTGATCGTCAAATTTTTTGAACTTCCCAAAAATAGTGATAATGTCCATGGGGACAAGCACACCTTGGTCGGAGACTTAATCCACTTCTATGATAAGGGTAAGCATATTGACAAATATAAGGGTGGTATCATTCAGAAGGGCCTTCCAACACATTGGAATATAATAATAGTTCCGATAATGGATTACATAATAGTGGATGATATCAACACTCCTTTGAGGAGATTTCACATGGCCTTCCTAAACCACATGCATTCAGTGAAGGACATCAACATACTTGAGTACTTTTACAAGTCAATGGAAATATTAATTGATCATGTTAGAGAGGGGTCATCAACCCACTCCAAACATCAAGGGATCCATCTTTTATTGTATTTGCTTTCTAGAAGGAAGCAGATAGAGCTATGTTCACGGTGATTCACACCTAGAATGTGTGTGCCCCTAGTGCGTTGGATCCCAGTGATGACTCAAAGACTAATACTGATATTGAAGTCAAAGGTAAGTTTTCTTGGTCCTACACTCCTTCCCCTATGTAAAAATGTCCCTATAAATTCTTATGTTGTAGGAGCACTTTGAGAACCAAGGTCAATATGGAAGTGGACCTGCTGGATTTTGTTACTAAGATGACCCCCGTGTCTGCAAAGAAAATTAAATCTAAAGGGGTTTCTACTCACACTCGCTCTAAAGGTGTTTGGAAAGGCCTAAAGAAGAAGGATCCCTGGGTATGCATGGATGAGCTTCTTAGATCTACTTCCTCCATGCTCCTCCAAGCCAATAATATCATCACCACCATGAATGATGGTATCACCCAAGGAGCTAAACCTAAAATTACTACTAAAGCATCCAAACAAGATAACTATGAAGAATGAGATTTTGTGGTGCCTATTTCTATCTGTTTATGAAGTTTTATCTGGTCTTAGTTATTTCCTTTCCTTTATGGTTTTGTTGGGTCTCTAGTTTTTTGGGTTGTCCACCCGATTTTGGCTTTCAAAGTCATCTGCAACTTGTTGCTTGGTGGATAAATTCCCTTTATCTTTGTTCTTGTTTTACGAGTATTGGTTCCTCTCTTGCTCTCAGTGGTTTTTTTTCTTTTTGCCTTCTCGGCTTCTAAAATTTAAAATTTTTAGGATCCTTTCAAAACCCTCTTATCTATCAAAAATATTATAAATACTTATTGGGCAAATTTTATCAAAATGTGATGTCTTAACTTTATTAAGAACTAATGCAACAAAGGTGAAATTAATTTCATTTACTATATCCTTTCTTTTCTTGGCATATTCAACCATAACTAACATATAAATCTTCAAAAAATTCCAAAGTTTTTGAGAAAAAATTGTAGAAAAATTATTAACAATAGGTGCTTTACTAGAGTGGAAAGATAAAATTGCCTCCTATATCTCCTCTATAGAGATCTTCCTCATCAAGCTTCATTTTTATCATTGTTTGATAATTGATGAAATATTTTATAAAAATGTTACCTTGAGCATCCATATCTTACCTAATATTTGATAGAATATATTTTCCCATTAATTAATTTAAATATATTAAGAAAGGAGTTGTGGATGTAGGCATTAAAAAAAAGTGTGCAAACCCTCAAACAAAGAGATCAAGAAAAGATCCATTGAGATTAACATTGCCAATGGGTCCCAAGTGATCCTAAAGCTTGAAGCTAACAGTGAGCAGGTGAATTTTTTAGAGAATTCTCAAAGCACCAAATCCCAACCTCTGGTTCATGTAGGTGGGGGAAGAAAAATAACTCCAATAATTGTAAATGAAAAATTTATCTTGGAATGTGAGAGGCCTCAACGACCATTCCAAGCAAAGAATTTTAGCCTCAATGAGAAAGTATTTAGCTCCTCAGATTTTACTTTTGCAAGAAATAAAATTGGATGAAGATAATTAATTAAAAATAAAAAATGCATTGTGGAAGGAGGCATATTTTACTGCAAGTCATACCCAAGGGTCCTTAGGAGGTTTGTTGTGTTTATGGGACCCATAGAGAGTGGATGGTTTTTTGATCTCCTCTTCCAATAGAATTATAAATATTTTATTTTCTTGTAAGCAGTCCAATAGAAGATGGGTCTTATCCAATATTTATGCCCCTAACTTAGTGGTTGAAAGAAATAAATTATGGTCTATTCTTGATCAGATGAGAGGTTCATTTTTGAATGAATATTAGATGCTAGCATGATATTTCAACTCTCTACTTTACCCCTCAGATAAAAAGGGGGAAAATCATACCTTTCTAAAGGTATGGAAGATTTCTCCAATATTATAAAGCATTTTAAACTGCTAGACCTAGATTTAAGAGGTAATAAGTATACATGGAGCAATAGGAGGGCAATAAACCTTCTAATTCAAATAAGGCTTGATAGATTTTTTATTTCCAAATATGGATTGGGGCTATTGGGGGACACTTATCTAAATTACCTTCCCAAGATAGGCTTTGATCATAATCCTCTTTTGTTGGAAGTCTTCCTTGATGGTAAAAACTTCAAGAAACCTTTTAGATTTGAATTTATATGGATTCAAAACTAGGACCTAGAAGCTAATTTAGTGGAATGGTGGTCAAAAATATTTTCTAGACCCTTAATATCTCAAATAACTAAAAAGATTAGATTTATCAAAATCAATCTAAAAAGAAAGAACAATATGGTGTTTAGTCACCTTTTCCAAAAAAAATGAGCTAAAAAAATAGTTATTTGAGATTGAAGCCTCTTTGGAGTTAGGTACTAGGCAAGAAGATCTTAGAGATAAGGAGAAGTCAGTTCTTGCTAAATTTCATAACACCCTTGCCAAAGAAGATATTTTCTAGAGACAAAGGTCTAGAGCCCTATGGTTGAGGAATGGGGACCAAAACACTAAATTATTTCATATCACTGCTCTCAAGCACATGAGATTTAAGAGAATCAAGGAAGTTGTCAAAGATGATGGATCTAAATTGCTTGACCCCATAGAAATTAGAGATGAAGCTATTAATTTTTTTGAAAAGCTCTTAGGCACCAAAAATCAAGGGGATTTATAAGCAAAAAGGAGATTGTTATCCAACATTCCCTCCTTAATCAATGATGAAATGAATTCTAGGTTGCTTAGACCCTTTGAGGAGGAGGAGATCAAGAATTTTATCTTTTCCATGGTAGGGGAAAAAGCACCTAGTCCTGATGGATTCCCGACCATCTTATTCCAAAAAAATTGGCATATAGTTGGGAGAGATATTGTAAGGCCATTTTTGAAGTCCAAAGAACTGGATTCATACTAACAGATGTGAATTCCACATTCCTTGTCCTTAATACTAAGAGTGTAGGAGCCAAGGACTTTAAATAATTCAGACCAATCAGCCTTTACACCATTTATAAAATTATATCCAAAGTGTTGTCCAAAAAAATTAAATTATTACTTACAACTAGGGAGGTTTTGTTCTAGGAAGATAAATCTTAGATGGAATTATCAAAGTCCATGAGTTGATCCATTTAGTGGACAAGAGAGATAAATATAGAATATTTATTAAGCTTAACATGAGCAAATCCTATGAAAGAGTGTCCTAGGAATTTCTAGAAAATGTCTTGGTGCATTTTTGCTTTCACTCCAAATGGATATCCTTCATTAAGGAATGCTTCTCAACTCCTTATTTCTAAGTTTTTTTTTTTTTTAATTTACATGGTGGAATTAGTAGCCACCATGAATTTGGATAGGCTATACGAATTTATGGCCCTCACAGTATTTAGATTTGTTCGCCCTAGAAGCTGCCACATAGATCTTCGCACAGTCTACCTCTATAACCACCATGCCAGAATCATTTTAAACCTTTTACGCTACTAAAAACAATTTCTAAGTCATTGTTAATGGGGAGGTGTTGGAACAAAATCTGCCTTCGGTTAATAGTGTTGCACCTTAGACTTTGCCAACATTGAATAGATAGATCTTACTTGAGATCTTATGTCTAGTCTCCAGAGAAGGCTGGTTCCTTTGAGTTTTTTAGAGATAAGGGAAATATAGCCTAAGCTAGAACTTTTCTCATGGTACAGATTAGACAACAACAAACATTGATGATGCAGATTACTACTTTTAGAGTTTTGTTTATATCTTCTTATAGAAAACATGAATTCTTGAGTGCGACTTTTAGATGTTCGTCTAAATACATGTAAATATATTTTAATGTTCAACTCTAGAAACAAGGTTTATACATGCATAGTCCAAATTTCAGAACAAATACATTATAAAACTTAGAATGAATAAAAGTTAAAACACTAGATGAGGAAAAAATGTAGAGTGAAGAAATTGTCGTCAGTGAACATGAAGAAGAAGAAGGACACCAACATCCAGTCCAACAAGAAATAGGTATGCTTTCTTCACTTTCTTCTTCTCATTCTCTTACTCATTCCCATTGTAATTCTCCTTCCTTTTCTAAAATCGACAAAAATATAATGTCCTTGCAAAAAAATTACCTTGTCCTCCCATAAATAGTAGCATCTTCCCAGAGTCCACCAAATATTGGGTTCGTAGTTGCTCCCATTCCATTTCTCCCTAGCATTGACATCCCAGCGGCTGGAGTTACAACTTCTCAAGGGATTGAGTCACATTCCACCATGGCCAAGATTGAAAATCTAAAAAGGGTGAGCAGGAATGCTTTAGATTGGTGGACTTCACATGTAGCTTGATATTCTAAAGCACCAACTACTGTAAGATAAATCATTGCTTTAGATCCATCCAATATGCAAAGGAAGAAGTTGAAATTAACTCCCATTACTAAGAAATCAAAGGGAGAAATGACTGTGGAAGATTACCAGGCAAAAGAGATAAACAAAGATATATCTCAATTGCCTATGTAAGATGAGTGGGTGAAATCCCAAGCACATTTTGGGACTATATGCTTACAGGGAGGACACTATCAAGAAATGTTTTTGAAGTAAAAGGAGAAGAGAAAGGAATTAGAGGCTGTGGTGAAAGAGCAAAAAATAGTAGAGAAGGCTCTTACTTTAGAGGCTAAAAAATGGGAGGGTAAATTCAGTGCTGCTTCTAGTGAAGTGGAAAAATGTAAAGAAAATTTGAGTATAGCGGAAGCTCAGATTCAGACATTACATACACAAATACAACAGCTACAACAACAGTTGGTCAAACAACAAAATGCCCCTTCCAGATTTTTGAAAGATAATGTAAAGAGCATGAGGAAGGAATTGTTAAAAGATTTTTTGTTTTTAGTATTAAAGGCTAAACCTTTATTTTTGTATTTGGCTAAAGTAAAGGAAGTTACTAAAGTAGTAAAACAAGAATTTGAGGCTATCGAAGCATTTTTATTGAAAAGAGAGGATGCAGCTACTAAAATTCAGATTTTGTCGAAAAATATGCCAGGAAGCATGGAAGCCAAACTTAGAAGCGAAGCCTGGTCTCAAGCTAAAATAGCAGCAAAGAACTTATTTAGGAAGTTTAAATTGATAGCACAGGGAAATAATTTTTTGCACGAGCTTGAAGACGAAGTGAAAGGGTTGCTCCAAAATCTTGATTTGGCTATTCATAATGGGCTTCCTTACCTCTGGGATGATGGTTCAAAAGTTTTGAAGGAAAAAGTCCTTTCGGTATCAATAAAAGATTTTGTTGAATATGAAACAGACATAGACGGTTGGAAAGAACCTGTAGAAGAAACGCAGGTCATGGAAATGATCCAGAAGCTAACACAGATTAAAACCTACTTACAAGAACTAGTTTTAAAACAAAAGATCATTTCTTATGATAAAGTGGAAGAATTGCAGTATGTCTATCAAATTTTTGTTGATTCTTCTGATTTAGAAGATGAATACTAGAATCAAGTGTGCAAAACTTATCAAGAGATAATTGCAGCCATGGAAAAAATCAGAATATCTAATCAGGGGCAGCAGCCAGTAGCCAGAGCTAGGACCAGCTCCTAGAATTGAATTTTTGTGTTCTTCAGACAAATGTTAAGTACCTAAGAGTTAAAAGAAAGTTTTTAATAAGGTAAAGATCACCTATATTCCAAAGTGCATTCTTGTTCTTTTATCTTTGTTTTTCCACTAAAAATTTTACTTTTTGCAATCGTGTTGGTGACTTCGTTTCCCAATGGATGAAGGCTTGGTCCCTATTTTTGTGAGCAAAAATTCCCCCGAAAGGCACCAAGAATGTTAGTCAAAAAGTGACTAACTATAGAAAAACAACTGATGCACCTTTTTGCATATTTTCCAAGAAGACCGAAGTGGCCCATATGCTAAAGATCAAAGAAAAAGCAAAATACCGCAAGGAGGTAAAAGTGTTGCGATATCACGACATGTTGCATTTTCGCAGGAAAAAGCAAAGAGAAAGAGCAAGGAGGAAAAAGTGTCATGATATCACGACATGTTGCATTCTCACAGCTAAGAGCAACAAAAGGGAGCAAGGAGGCAAAAGTGTCGTGATATCTCGACATGTTACATTTTCATGGCTAAGAGCAACAAAAGGGAGCAAGGAGGCAAAAGTGTCGCGATATCGCGACAGGTTGCATTTTCGTGGCCAAAAAAGAAGAAAAAGAGCAAGAAGGAAAAAGTGTCATGATATCGCAACATGTTGCATTTTCATGGCCAAAATCAACAAAAGAGAACAAAGAGGCAGAAGTGTCATGATTTTGCGGCATGTCACATTTTTGCGATGCAAGAAGAAGAATCAAACTGAAGACATAGAAATGTCATGATTTTTTGACATGTTGCATTTTCATGACTCAAAAAGGGCAAGCAGGCAAAGAAACAAGAGTGTTACGATTTCACAACATGTTCGGTTTTTACCAAGGAAATAGAGTATATTTTTGGCATTTGGGACATGCACTAACATCATCAGGTGCTAATTTTTGAAGAATGGTTAGTTGATTATAACCTGGCAAGTC
Organism: Wollemia nobilis; assembly: GCA_028583015.1. NCBI lineage: Eukaryota > Viridiplantae > Streptophyta > Pinopsida > Araucariales > Araucariaceae > Wollemia > Wollemia nobilis. The sequence goes on from JAQPPZ010000184.1 coordinate 967,453, forward strand.
CGCTAGACGATTGCAGAATAATAGGCTCATCTAAATTTAGCCAGAATGAAATCTATCCAATATGCAAGAAATTTGTTGTATATTCTTAGAAACTATAGACAATTACTTGTAATTGATTGAAGAAATTAAATGTACATAGTAGAAGATACTCTTTTTATGGTATAAATAGGAGTGAGTTGACCATGAAAAAGGATCAGCTCTTGGACGTTTACAGGCTTGATATACATGTACCAGATTACAAGCAATAAAAGATTTCTTCTTCTAGATTCCGAAACTTCTATGTGCAAGTGTATGTATCTGGTGTTTTAACTTTTATTCATTCTAAGTTTTATAATGTATCTATTCTGAAATCTGGATTGTGCATGTATAAACCTTGTTTCTAGAGTTGAACATTAAAATATATTTACATGTATTTAGATGAACATCTAAAAGTTGCACTCAAGAATTCATGTTTTCTATAAGAAGATATAAAGAAAACTCTGAAAGTAGTAATCTGCATCATTAATGTTTGTTGTTGTCTAATCTATACCATGAGAAAAGTTCTAGCTTAGGCTATATTTCCATTATCTCTTGTTCCCATTTTCTCTAAAAAAATCAAAGGAACCAACCTTCTCTGGAGACTAGATAGATGATCTCAAGCAAGATCTGTCTATTCAATGTTGGCAAAGTCTAAGGTGCAACACTATTAACCGAAGGCAGATTTTGTTCCAACAGGAGGTCTTGGGTTATTTTAAAAATATTTTAGGATTGAGACAGGGTGATCCTATTTCACCTTCGCTCTTAATTATTCTAGTAAAATATCTAAGAATATCCATTATAGTTTTTGATGGCATTGAAGGTATTAAACCTGCTCTCGCTATTGATCTTATCTCCCACCAGTAGTTTGTCAATGATACTTGGAAGTATTTTCTAGACATGTAAGAGTATGTAACAGATAAGAGTATCATCCTAGGTATAAGAGTACGTATAATATAGCCCATATTATGGTATCTTTAGGTTTGATACCTGAACAAAACATCTTAGGTAGGTACCCAAATATTTTTTAACTACCTCTTTTTGGATGTGTTTGTGGATAGGATCATTGGTAATGCTTTCCAAGGAGGAGATTCATGTTACATACCCCAATTAATATAGTCGTCGACTATATTATTCCATTTTTAATTATTATTTGTATATATCCAAGTGTGGATTTTTAATTTTAATCATCTTAATTATTCCTAAATTTCATTTGTGTATTCGCATACTTTACCCACTGTGTGGCGGGGATTTGCCCTCCTGGAAGTGGAAAGTTATTTTAATTGAATTTATGATTCATTCAATTTGTTATCTTCATTCTATGCTCATTTATGTCATATTGATTGCATTGGAGTATTGCTTGTTTACATAATTAAATAATTAGGAGAACCATAGAGTTTGGTTCCATTATCTCTACCCTCTCATTTATTATCAAGGCTAAAGAAATTATAAGAATCCTCCTAGACTATGAGAGTGTTGATCGTCAATACATCAACTTTCTCAAGAGCAAACTTTTTTTCCTCAATACTCCTCTTCTCAATAAAAGGGCCATTGCTAGGATTCTTGGGTGCACTATTGATGAGCTACCTTATACCTTTCTAGGTTTACCATTGTTTAAGGGTAGAATCAAATAGGAGCTTTGGAATCTAGTTTTATAAATAATACAAAAGAAATTGGGAAGGTGGAAGGGATATATTCTTAGCTAGTCTAGAAAAGTGCAACTGGTAAAAGCCTCCCTCAAAAGTCTATGAGTGTATTTTTCATCCTTGCTTAGAATTCCTACAAAAGCTACTAAAAAAATAGAATAATTTGAAAATACATTTCTTTGGTCAAGATATTAAAATAAAAATATATGGCATCTCATTTATTGGGAACAAGTGTGTGTAAAAATATATAGGGGGGCTAGGGATGAGAAAAGTTATTTTGATGAACAAATTTATTCTGGCCAAGCACTATTGTGCTATCACCAAACAAGATAAAAATGGGTGGGATAAAATTCTTAATGCTAAATATATAAATAAGGGATTTAGATTCTCAAAAGATCAAGTTTTGCTTTACGGATCTACTTTCTAGAGTAGTATTTTTAAATCAAAAAGTCTTGTCCTGAGAGGTAGCAAGTGTAGTTTAGGCAATGGTGACAAGATTGATTTTTGAAATGAATCATGGTTGGAAGGTGCTCCCATATAGAACCACTCATATTCCCTTTTGATACCTATATTCTCATATTTGTATGGAATCAAAGTAGAAAATTTCATTGAATAAGTAGGGAACATAAAAAGATAGAAGAATCTATAGGTTTTTTATCATGGCCAAGGGGAAGAAGATTGTATAAAAGAGTTGGAACTAAAATTGAGAAATCAAGTAATAATGAATGCTAGGTGTGAAGAGTCCTTCATCTATAAATATGAGGAAAATGGTACCTTTTCTATGAATTCTACATATCACATTGTGGTTGATGATAATCTTAGTTGGTTCTTGGGGAAGCAAATCTGGTTCAAAGAGCTTATACCCAAGATTAATTTCTTCTACTGGTTAGCCCTTCAAAATAAAATTCTCTCCATAGAAAATCTCAAAATTAGAGGTATGATCCTTCCCAACCATTGTTACCTCTATGGAATGAGTGAGGAGATGACTCAACACCTTTTCATAGATTGTGGTTTCTCTTTGGAAATTCTTAATCACATCCTAAATGTTTTGGGGATTTGTTGTGTTCTCCCAAGAACATTGGTGGAAATGGTTTATCAATGGTCTTCCTCCCCCTTCTATAGCATTAGATGAAAAAACCTATAGAAATTTGGCCTCCCACACTTCCTATGGGGAGTTTGGAAGGAGAGGAATAATAGGACATTCAAAAAAGTACTCTAGAGACCCAACATTAGTAGGAACCAAAATTTTGAATTCTCTATCTGAAAATATATCAAATATGTTTGTTTCTCCCAACATTGATACTTCTAAATAATATTAGATAGCTATCAATTTGGGCCTTCCCAATCTTGAGAAACGCTATACTCAGGTTGATTCTACCATTATGTAGTCAGTGTTGACTCTACTATTTTTGTTTCCTAAATACAAACTATTGTTGACAGTTTCTCATGTATTAGAACTTTGAGATAGTTTTTCAGAGTACTTCCCAGTCCCCTATAGTTCCATGACATAATATTCATTTTTGGATTGCTTCTTATTTTTTATAATGCTCTCCTCAATTTTGACCTACATTTTGGATTGCAAGTCTTTCTATGCTTGCTCATTCATGAGTTTTTTATTCGATTTTATTCCTTTAGCTAAAAATCGTGTGGTTAACAAGCCTCTATGAATCACTATTTCCTCAACTTGTGTTTATTCTACCTCTTCCTTTGAGTTCCTATCATTTTATTGTCTAGCTCTTGTGTTCTTTGGTGTATCTCCTAAGATCTTTGGTGAGTTGTCAACTTTAGTTGTAGTTATCTTCTTTTTATATTCAGAAGCCATCACATCTAGAGAGGTGATTTCCTTTTCTCCTTCATTAAGACTTGCAAATTTATTTTTGTGCTGGAAGATTTTTTTATCATGTGGTTGAGGTTGTTGATTCTTGCTTCTTGATTTGTATAGTCTCATATTGACTTCCTATAATCATAGTTTTTATTTTTTTATTTCTTGTAGTTGTTTAATTGGGTATTTTTGAGAGAAATGCCTATTCTCATGGTATGTTATACACTTCGATGGTAATTCTCATTAGCTAGGGGTTGGTTATGTATCCAATCAAACACCTTTATGTTGATAAATGTATCTCAAACAAGAACTTCTTGCATAGGCTTCAGTATGAATGTGCTAGAAGTGGTTCAAGATATTTCAAATTCTATTTTGTAATTCACTTAAGTGATTCTATTTTAAAATTCACTTAAGTGATTCTATTTTGAAATTCACTTAAGTGATTTTCTATTTTGAAATTCACTTAAGTGATTCTATTTTGTAATTTACTTAAGTGATTTTTTATTTTGAAATTCACTTAAGTGGTTTTATTTTGCAATTCACTTAAGTGAATTTCTATTTTTAACCATACATCTCAAGATGAGATGTGATCTAATATTAGGTTTAGAGAGATTAGGGTTACCTTTTCAAGGATAAAAGGAGAATATCAAGAGTGTTTTACATATAAAAATAAAAGAAGGTGAATAGATTGTTGAAGGAGAACTACAAGGCTATTGTGCAGAGATGAAGAGTGACTTGCTAGCCAAAAATGCAACAAGAGAGCAAGCTATATTTCTATGACTATAACCTCCTCCATTATATAAAATATGTAGGTTTTGTAGCATATGTTTTGCTATTCATTCTTTTTATTTTGTCTACCCATATGTGTGGTTGTTGTATGTTTAAAATAAATTCATCTTAGATCTAATTTTATTTATAAATATAGGGCAATAGTTATCTAGGGTTAGAAAAATTTACATGGTATCAGAGCTAGGTTCTACGATTGAGATCCTCAAGGGTTTACAGTAGTAGATCACTATATGATATTAAAAAATAACAGTTAGAGGGTTTCATTTTTTTGCTTGAAGGACTAAGCTTATTTGCAGGATAGCTTTTTTGAGTCATTCATATCAGATCTAAAAGTTTGTATAGCATATCTTAGATATGGTAGAATCTAGCCTCATATTTGAGGATATATTAGAAGGTGCCTCTAATTTCTTGCCCTAGAAATTTAGGGTAATGTTCTTGTTGGAATAGAATGATCTTTGGGATATTGTCAAGAATGTGACTCTACCTACAGACCCACAACAATTGGTAGCTCATCGAAATAAGGAAATGAAGTCCAAGAAAATGATCTTGGATGCAATGAAGGATCACCTAATTCATCACATATCCAAGAAGACTATAGCAAAGGAGATGTTTGATTCCTTGGTTAACCTATATGACAGCGAGAACATAAATAGAAATATGATATTACAAAACAAACTCATATCTATGGAGATGACCAGCTCTAACATTGTTACCAGTTACTTGATGAAGATCACGCATATTCATGATCAAATGGTAATAGTTGGGGAGAAGGTTGCAAACATAGATTTGGTGAACGTGGTACTGAATGGTTTCTTAGCTTCATGGGAACCATTTATCATGGAAAATTTCCCTCAAAATTTCAATGTTGTCATCAAAAAAGACTTTACAAGATTCATGGATGGCTCTTGATCTTATGTGTAGATTGTATTTTATTCTTTTATGTTGTTTCATTTAACTAAATAGGAATATTATGTTTATCTAAGAGTAGGTCTATGAAGATGTCATCCATTTATGTGGATGAAATATCTTAGGTTATGAACTGCTTTAAAAATAACCAAGGCAAGTTAGAGGAAGATATGATGTAGCTTGCTCTAACCTGGTTTAGTTTTTCTTGGGAAGTCCTTGGATACCCTTCTCTATTGTTTTTATTTCTAATGGTTGTGGAATAATTCCTTGCTAGTGTGTTGTCCTTTTAGCTCTTCTTATCCTCTTCCAATTAAGGCTTGGTTTTCTACCTTATTTTGTTCCTCTTTATTTAATTTTGATTAGGGCTTACTTTGTAGTTCTCTTTGTATATATGTAAAAGGCTCAAGGAGCTTTTCAAACCCCCCTCTTTCCATATAATAAAAAAATATATATTCTTATTCCTTAGTACTTATTCCACTTGGATTGAAATGTTTCTTATCCAACAAAAACATAAATCTAATTGAGTTATAGCATGAAAAAAATTGGTCTTTCTATCCCATTAAGCAATCCCTGCCTAGATTTTTGGGATTAATATGAGTCTTTATGATTTAATACATTATGATAATAATAAAGTAAATAATTTTCTTATATTTAAATATCTTAGTACATTTCATTTATTTTTACAATACATTACAAATTGTTGAGCTTGAATTTAATTTCCTCTTTTATTTCTAAATATGCTACCAAAAGTTATGACATTCCAAATATTTACTTTCCCCTTTTAATATTTCAACTTTAAACAATATTGTACATACATTATCTTTCCTTCCTTCATCCCATCATAGAATAACCACTTACAAGAAATCAAGGCCTTGGGGCCACATAGACTAAAATAAAAAGTCTTTGGATAACCATAAATGAGTAGATCACATATTACGAGAGTCAATTTGGGATCTAATACTATGCACAATAAAATATTTGAAGATATTTTATACTCTATTTGAAACCATATATTAGATAGCAAACTCTAAATATTCTTATATATGAGTTTTCCTAATGATTTTGTTATCCCATGTATTTTGAAAGCCTATTGAAATAGCATCCTAAAGAACATTTCAATTAACAAATGGAATTAAAAATTATGTTGATTTAGACTATTTAGAATTTCATTTTTCTTGTCTAAAATATATAGAATTGTGTTGAGTAGCCCTCAAGAATGCATAGATCACAATTATGAATCATCATATCATTTAACATAACCTACTTCCAACATCTATCACATGTAGGTTGGAGTTTAAACATGTTAGGAATGGAGCCTAATTATGAGGAGGCTAAACAGAGAAATTTTCTAGATTTACTATAGGACAGGCAGGGAAAGTTTCCATATTTATAGTTTTTTAGTCTACCAGAGAAAGTTTCTAGATTTACAACAGGACAGCCATGGAAATTTTTATTGTTTTTATCCCAAAATTAGGTGCTGGGAAATCAGTGTTAATCTTGAAATGTATTAAGAAAAGCAGTTTTTTTTTTTTTTTTTTTCTTATATATAGTTGTGATGAAAAACATAGTAAATAATGAAAATTACTATGTTGATTCTTTGGAAATATAGAGAGGAAATTACAGCAGATGTTTGTTGTAGATTGTAACCCTCTATTGCTTGGATTGAGAAAGAAAAGACTAAAAATTCTTGGTGGATGTAACCCACATTAGGTGAACCACATTAAAATCGTTGTCTCTTCTACTGTGTGTTTGTCTTATTTTGTTAATTATGTTGTTAAAGTTTGAAACACTATAATTGCTTTTCTATATTTTATATAGTGATTTACTCTAACAAGTGGTATCAGAGCATTTGTTTTGTTGGGTGCACTTGATAGAAGGAGAATTTTTGGATCAAGTGGGAGCAATGGTGAAAGAAGGGAGGTTTAGAGTTCAAAAATTCAATGGCCAGAACTTTCAATTCTGAAAGATGCAGATGGAGGATTACTTGTACCATAAGGATCTTTACTTACCGCTTGAGGAGAAAACAAAGAGACCTTCAACTATGCCTGATGAGGAGTGGATTCTCCTTGATAGAAAGGCATTGGGTACTGTGAGGCTGTGCTTGGGATCCACTATAGCCTTCAAAATATCTGATGTAAAGACTACCAAGGGAGTCATGGATAAGTTGGCCAAGATGTATGAGAAACCATCAGTATCAAATAAGGTATTCTTAATGAAAATGTTATTTAACATGAAAATGAGTGAAGGAGGATATGTAAATGATCATTTAAATGAATTTAATACTATCACTAATCAATTGCATTCAGTAGGATTGGATTTTGATGATGAGCTTAGGGCCTTATTAATCTTATGCTCTCTTCTAGAAAGTTGGAACAGTTTGGTAATGGCGGTAAGTAACTCTGCTTTGAGTTCAAATAAATTAGAATTTTATGATGTGGTTGGTGTGATACTCAGTGAGGACATGAGAAGAAAAACCATAGGAGAATCATCTAGCACCACCTTAACTATTGAGAATAGAGGAAGAGGAATAGAAAGAGGTAAGAGTTCACATCGTGGTAAATCTAAAGGCAGATCCAAATCACATGGAAAAGGAAAGCTACAGTGTTGGCACTGTGGCAAAAAGGGTCATCTCAAGAAGGACTGTTGGCAAAGAAAGGGTGATGGAAATGAAGGTAATGATAATAATGGTAACACTTCAAAAGCCAATATTATTGGACAAATTCTACAAGATGCTTTAATATTATCTCTTGATAGAAATAGTGATTATTGGGTAATTGATAGTGGTGCTTCATTCCATGCTACCTCACATAAGGAATACTTCATAGATTATGTTTCTGGAGATTATGGACAAGTTCTATTGGGAAATGATGAACCATGTAAAATCATGGGTATTGGAAAGATTTTGATTAAATCCCCAAATGAATGTCAATGGGATATTAAAGAGGTGAGACACATACCATATTTAAACAAAAATATTATATCAAAAAGTAAGCTTGATGGTGAAGGATACACGATTGCATTCATGGAAAATTCTTGGAAAGTTACTAAAGGTTCATTGATAGTAGCTAGAGGGAAATTGGTGGGTACTCTTTATTTACTTATTGATTTTTCTCACTACTCCATGAATTTAGTTTCTACAGGTGAGAGTGCATCTTTGTGGCACCAAATATTTGGCCATATGAGTGAAAAAGGTATGGAAATTTTACATTCAAGAAATTTATTGCCTAAGTTAAAAGAGATTGATTTGGAATTCTGTGAGGATTATGTTTATGGTAAAGCAAAGAGAGTTAGATTTCTCAAGGATGTCAAGGAAATGAAGAAAGATAAATTGGAGCTTGTGCACTCATATGTTTGGTGCCCAACTCAAGTAACTTCTCTTGGAGGTTCCTCTTACTATGTACTTTTTATTGATGATGCAACAAGGAAAACATGGATATATTGCATTAAGAATAAAATTTATGTTTTTAATACCTTCAAGAATAGGAAAGCATTAGTTGAAAATAAAACTGGAAAAAGGTTAAAGTGTCTAAAGTCGGATAATGGTGTAGAATATTGCAGTAGAGAATTTGTTGTGTTTTGTTCTAAAAATGGAATTAGAAGAATCAAGGTAGTTGCAACAACACCTCAAGAAAATGGGGTTGCAAAAAGAATGAATAGAACCATCATGGAGTGTGCTAGGATCATGAGAATACATGCAGGCTTAACATTATTTTTATGGGCTCATGTTTTTGATACTGTAGTATATCTGATTAATAGAGGACCATCTAGTGCCTTGGATGGAAGAATTTTGGAAGAACTTTGGACAGGTAAACCAGTAAATTATTCTTTCCTTAAGGTATTTGGATGTGAGGCTTTTATGCATATAGACAAAGAGAACAAAAATAAGTTAGATGCTAAGGCCCAAAAGTGCTATTTTATTGGTTACAGTATTGATGGATTGGGTTACATATTATGGTATTGTGATAACCAAAAAGTCATTAGAAGTAGGGATGTCATATTTAATGAAAAACTTGTATAAATATCGGTTGCAGGGAAAAAAATAGAAAGAGGAAATTACTGAATACATAGACCTTGATGGAAACATAGAAAAGTTAACTCCAAAAGTGGTAGAATATCAAAATGTACAACAACAAAAACAAGCACCTCAATCTCCAGAAAGCGTTGTTAGACGATCTACCAGGATAAGTAGAATTCCTCAACGTTTCTCTAATTATGTTTTGTATACTGATGCTGGTGAGCCAAAATGTTTTTAGGAAGCATTATAGATGGATACCAAGAATAAGTGGGAGCTTGCAATGAATGAAGAAATGGACTCTTTATTCCACAACCAAACTTGGGATTTGGTTGAGCTACCCAAAGGTAAAAGAGATTTGAACAATAAATGGGTGTACATGATTAAAGAGGAGAATGAAGGGCATAAGAGATACAAAGCAAGACTAGTGGTCAAAGGATTTGCTCAGAAAAAGGTATTTATTTTGATGAGATTTTTTCTCCAGTTGTAAAAATGACCTCTATTAGAGCTATTTTGAGTCTTATAGCTATAGAAAATTTGTATCTGGATCAATTGGATGTAAAGACAACATTTCTTCATGGTGATTTGGAGGAGGAAATTTATATGCACCAACCAAAAGGCTTTCAGGTGAAAGGTAAAGAGGATTGGGTATGTAAACTGAAAAAGAGCTTGTATGGGTTAAAACAAGCTCCTAGACAATGGTATTTAAAATTTGATAAGTTCATGGCTAATCAAAGGTTTGAAAGATGTCAAAGTGATCACTGTGTATATTTTAAGCAAACTAGAAATGGTAACTATGTTATTTTGCTATTGTATGTGGATGACATGTTGGTTGCAGGAACAAATATGCAAGATATAAACATGCTCAAGAAGAAGTTGGCTAAATCCTTTGCCATGAAGGATTTGGGAGAAGACAAAAAAATCCTTGGCATGAGGATAACAAGAGATAAAGAGAGTCACACTCTGTAATTGTCACAAGTAGAATACATTGAAAAAGTTCTTAAGAAATTCAACATGAACAATGCAAATTTTGTTCCTAGTCCATTGGCAAAGCATTTCAAACTCACCAAAGATTTGTGTCCCAAGACACAAAAGGAACAAGAGCATATGGCTAAGGTTCCCTATGCATCAGCGGTTGGAAGCTTGATGTATGAAATGGTTTGTACAAGACTAAACATTGCCCATGTAGTGGGAGTAGTGAGTATATTTATGAGTAATCCAGGAAAAGGACATTGGCAAGCGGTGAAATGGATACTTAGGTACTTGAGAGGAACTTCAAATTATTCTTTGAATTTTTGAGGCTCTAATATATGCTTGAAAATTTTTGTAGATTCTGATATGGCAGGTGATCTTGATGGTGGAAGGAGCACTACTGGCTACATCTTTACTATAGGAGGAGGAGCGGTTAGTTGGATTTCAAAACTCCAACATATAGTTGCCCTTTCAACCACTGAAGCTGAATATGTTGCTGCTGCAGAAGCAAGCAAAGAGATGGTTTGGTTGCAAATACTAATGGAAGAACTAGGTAATAAGCAAGAGGATAATATATTGTGGAGTGATAGCCAGAGTGCTATACACCTTGCAAATAATTTGACATTCCATTCAAAAACTAAACACATCAAACTCAGGTATCATTTCATTAGATTGGTAGTGGAAGATGGATCTTTGAAATTAGGGAAAGTTCACACATCACAAAATCCTGCTGACATGCTTACAAAAGTGGTGTCAAGAGAAAATTTGAGCTTTTGCTCAACTTTAGTTGGCCTTAAGGAATAAGAGGCCATGATGAGAATTTTTTAGTCCTTGGTTGCAGTATGGTGCAATGGAATTAGTCTCCAAGTGGGAGATTGTTAGGAATGGAGCCTAATTATGAGGAGGCTAAATAGAGAAAGTTTCTAGATTTACTGCAGGACGGGCAGGGAAATTTTCCAGATTTATAGTTTGTTAGTCTACCAGAGAAAGTTTTCGGATTTACAACAGGACAGCCAGAGAAATTTTTTTTTGTTTTTATCCCAAAATTAGGTGCTGGGAACTCAGTGTTAATCTTGAAATGTATTAAGAAAAGCAGTTTTTTTTTTTTTTCTATTTTTTTCTTATATATAGTTGTGAGGAAAAACATAGTAAATAATGAAAATTACTGTGTTGATTCCTTGGAAATATAGAGAGGAAATTACAGTAGATGTTTGTTGTAGGTTGTAACCCTCTATTGCTTGGATTGAGAAAGAAAGGACTAAAAATTCTTGGTGGATGTAACCTAAATTAGGTGAACCATGTTAAAATCATTGTCTCTTCTACTATGTGTTTGTCTTATTTTGTTAATTCTGTTGTTAAATTTTGAAACACTATTGTAGCACCCTAAAATTGGCGCAGTAAAATTATAAAAATTACATTCACCTTAGTAAATAATTTAAAAATCAAATTTAACCTCCCAAACCGCCCGTTAACCATCGAGTATTCCGTTTCCCCCTTTTCCGTGCCAATTTTAGAGGTTGTTTTGACCGTTTGACGATATCATTGCCGATCAGACGATATCGCCCTAGATTTGACGATTTCGTTTGGACTAGGACGTCCAGACGATCTTGTCGCAAAACTGAATTTGCATAGTTGGAATCTGTTCCAACGGGTCTCCAATCTGGGCAAAAGTGTGTCTACGCCGTTGGGACCCTCCCCCGTTGGAGATCTCCCAAATTGGGATGATCTCCAACCTCCTAACTACTCCCCCTAAGCCTATTTAACTCTAAGACTTTTCCCTCCCCAACCCCTGGCTGAATTTTTATGCAAATCGACTCCCTATGTGCTAGAACTTCTCAAATTTGCTTTTTGCACTATTCCTATAGTAATTTTATTGCAGGTATATCACTAGTTTTCAGATGAAACCAGCACCTATCGCAGCCGATGAACCTGTCAAGATCGAAGGCGATCCTGTCAAATTAGGGACGATCTCGTACTGATGCGAGATGATCTCTACTGTAGCATACATCGAGGCAATTAGTGCCTAAATTTTGCTCTTCTCTCTTTTCTCTCTGTCATTTTATGCTATAAATCAGATCATTTATTTAGTTTTTTATTCTACTTTGCATCTGGAGTTCACCCATCTAGTTTAGATTGCACATTAAATTCATGATTTACCATCATAATGCAGTGCTCTGTTTTACTTTCTGTTTTGAATTATTGCTTAGTATTCACCTTGTTCTTTAGCATATTTTGCCTCTGTTTTGCATAGTAGAATTGCTTGTATTTTGCATTTGTTCTCTGTTTTGCAGGTTTTTGATGAATTCGTTTGACGAATTCGTCAGATCTGAGACGATTCTATCTGTCTCAGATGATCCTATCAGATTCCAGATGATTCTGATAGATTGCAGGTGATTTTATCAAATCCAAGATGATCCAGACTACTTCAAGCATCAGAAACTTCATCAGACATCCCGAATCAGGTAATCTCCATTAGCCTCCTGCAAATTCTCTATTTTTTTGCTTTTTAATCTGTTTGATCGTATTCATTTAAATTGCATTTTCATGTAGTTTAAGTTAGAATCATTCGGCCAAACCTAGGATGAATGTTTAAAGGATAAAACGAACCCATTAAAACACATTCCCAAAACCTAGGCATGGAAACTGTCGCCAAATGTTTCCTGGTGAACCCACCATCCGTCGAAAAATCACCAAAATGCACCTCCCTTGAGAGGCGGGACCTTTGCAAAGTCCTCTCGTCCGAGGTACCGCATCATCCTTTTCCCATCCTCCTTCCGGGTGCGGATCCAATAGCCTAAAGGTAGGGATGCAAAAAATTTGGAGCGATACATTTTGGTGAACCCGACGTGAATGCATCACAACCTTTTGAAAACAAAAACAAAAAAATATATATGTATACAAGAAAAAAAAAACAAAATCATCATTTCAAGTTTGTATGTTTTATATTCAATCCTAAATAGTAGATGCTAAATATTACTTTTAGAAGTACTAAAGAAACCATGAGTTTTTACTCAAATCAATATGAGTCCATCAGTAATGTTGGAAGAATTCAGCCAAATACATTTGTTGATTATGACCAACCTCATCCCTATTCAACACCACCTCCATCACACTCTTCTTATTTTTCATCCATAACCCAACAAAACAATCCCTTTTCCAATCCTCTTCATAATGATATTATCTATTCTCCCATATATCCATATTATGTCTATCAATCCACATATAATCCTCCTCCACCCTTTCAATATTCTTCTTTCAATACAACACATCCATTTCAACAAGAAAATACTTATTCTTCCAATTCTACCATGCACTCACCTCATGCTTCGCAATCTTCCTGTCATCATTCTACCCATAATAAAGAAAGTAGAGGTGAGAAACCATTAGGTCCTTTTATGACGAAATTCCTAAGGCATTTATCAAAAACCTCTCAAAAACCTTCATCACATAAATTTACTAAGCTCAATCAACCAATGGATATAATTCTCAAGTATTTACTTGACACAAATAAGATTGAACTCCCTTCCATAAGACAACCTGATACCACATCAGATTGGTTTAAACCTGAGCTACATTGTGAATATCATAGAGTAGATGGACATATGACACAAAATTGTAAAGATTTAAGATGTGCAATTCAAGATTTGATTGATAAGGGTATTTTTAATATAAAGGAATTACAATCTACAACTGATTATAAATCTTCATTAAACAATCAAACTCCTACACAACAAATACCAATAATCAATCAAGACATGGAGATCTCCCAAGAACCCCTATTCAATTATCAACAACAAGAAACCAATCAAATATTGCATGTTAATGTGTCCCATCATGATGATATTACTAATATTGTAATAGAAACTACAAATGAGCAACCTCAAGTTCAATCAACTCAATCTGATATTCAAGATATGGATTCCTCATTTGACCAACCTTCAAAACTATCTTTGACTCTAGAGAATGATCCAAAATGGAATGTAAGCATAGAAAGCTCATATTTAAAATCAAAATTTCAATCTGAAATCCACTTTGATAACCAACAACAAGTGATTAATCCTCAAGCAAAGATATCCCTTTTAGAAGTATTACAAAGTTCCCATAAGGAAACTTTGTTCAAAATACCTAGCCAACAATTTGTTCCTCATCATATTTTCTCTAAGAACATAATTAATGGTGTAAACCCTCTTGAGGTTAACCATATTTCATTCTATGATGAGGATATTCCTTCCTCTACTCCACAAGAAGACTCCTATCTTTACATTATAGGATCTAGTAAAGAAACACTTGTTAAAACTATCATGGTAGATAATGACTCCTCTCTTAATTTATGCACTTATCAATTATTCCAAAAACTCAAAACAAAGGAAGAAGATCTTAATGAATCAAATGTTATTATAAAATCTTTTAACAATGAAATTCAAGAAGCTCAAGGTACTATAATTCTTCCCTTTAATATTGGATCCAAGATCCTGGATATTTTATTTTATGTAGGATATTGTCCTTCACCTTACAACCTACTTATCCAGAGTCCTTGGATTCATACGATGAGGGTTGTCCCTTCCACTCTTCACCAATGTTTGAAGTTTGAACTTGCAAATAAAATTGTTACCATACATAATGACCCAACACCATTTGAAGAATATTTAATAGTTGAAACATCAAGTTCTATACATTCTCTATTGTCACAATTATCTTCTATCCATCACTTTTCTTCATCCATATATGATCATCCTTGTTTACCAAATAACACCCATGCATATCTTTCACATATGCTCCCTCCATCTTATCAAGATTTGGAATATAGTGATAAAAATGAAGAACTTTCTTATCCTTCTTACATTTTATTTTGTAACATGATCAATTTTCCACATATAAAAGTCAAATATTTTGCTACATTATTTTACATTATAACAAAGCTTTTGTTATCACTACCTTTTATTCATCACCTTCTATTCTTACCTTCACCTCAACCAAATTATCCTTCAAAACCTCCTTTGATTTTGAAGCAACCTTAGACATGCTATACTCAAATAAACCTTGTATAGTGTATATAGATCATCTTGTATATACCACCAATTTCAATTCATAAATTAAAATCAAAATACAAAAAAAAAAAAAATCAAAATCTTCAAAAAAAATACAAATGCAACTAAGGACCTTAAAGGTAAATTTGAGCCCAATTGGCTTGGACCATACATTATTATTGCAAAATTTGAATCAGGAGCATATAAATTATCTACCTTAGATGGTAAAGAACTTAAAGAACCCATGAATATTTTGCATCTTAAACGTTACTATGCATAAATTTGGTCATTTTTCATCCTTGTATATATTTGTTTTCAAAATTTTTATCTTATATTTCTTTCAAATTTATAAAAATCCAAAAACATCAAAAATATTCATAATCATCCAAAATCTTCAAAAATATCTATTGCATTTATTTAAAGCACTTGTTAAGTTCCTTTTGCTCAAAAACAAAAATCAAAATAAAAATCCAAAAACAGCTATATGCTTGACTCTTTCGAAACCAAAACAATATACAGAAGAAAGAGAGAGTCAACATTCTCAAAACTTCTCAAAATCATTTATATATATTTTCTTACAATTATTGCAATTATATGTTTCAACTTATTTTGGATAAAATTAGCATTTATTTTGAATCCCTCACTTGCACACTCACAACAATAAATATCTTGATTTTATCTGGCATGATTACTAATCTCTCTTATATCAAAGTTCACAAAATTCAATTAAAGAAAGTTTGAGCATAGAGAATTGATCTTGTTATTTACTTAAACCAAGCACATCTTTTCACAATAAAATGATTATATTTGTAATTTCCATGTTTTGCTACATAGTAGAACTGATTTCTTGAGTGAAAAGTTTCCCCTGCTATCCTATCATGCACACGGTCTAGAATCTTTGAGAATTGGCAAAAGGACAAGCTCACCCCTACCCAGAATAAAAATCCCTTGCTCTACAGCTAATCCGAGCAAGTATCCCTAGAAAAAGAAAAGAAAAATTCAAGAAAAAAGAGAAAAGAAAAATGTTATTTCAGCAATGTTCCAAGCATTATCAAGCAAAAGAAATACAAAAAGAAAAAAATAAGCAAAATTCAAAAGAAAGCAAGAAAGCAATAAAATCCCTTTCCCTACCCTTTGAAAAGAAAAGAAGGGTTGATGAGCTTGAATCCCTGGAATCCTCAATTATTCGAAAACTGTGAGGTAAGCCCCATAACAGGTGGTTTGTGCCCAACCTGCTTGGCCTTGGGTAACTCCTAGCGTGGCGATATGTCTGTCACATTAGCGACCTTCTTTTGTATAGACCTATGTCTGCTTATGGATTAGCTAGCTCTTGATAATCCAATCTACATAGTAGTCTAATATGGTTATATGCATCTACATCATGGTTAATGAACACTTATTTGGTTTCTTCAAATCACTTGTATCATAGTATCTTGCTCAAAACTGGTAAATGAACAATGCAATTGCACACACATTTGTATTTGAGAGATTTTGTCTATCATTATGATAAATCAAGATTGGCAATGAATTCACTTATGCACATGGGATTCCTTATAAATCTAACTTTTGTCTTCAAAATACTTTGAAATATTATCTTTGCAACTTGTTTGGAATAAATCAAGTACAGTTGTTTACCACAAAGACAACTATATAATAGAAAAATCAACAATTTCTTTCAAAAATATACAATTAAAAATATACATATCTGATTGACTTTCGCAACGATGGTATAGTTTCAAAACCAAAATTGGAATTTTATGCCTAGCGCAAGTCCTCATTATCATATTTTCTGTTCATCAAAAATCAATCATGCAATAAAACTATCCTTTTTTGGATTTTCGCGATGATGGTATAAGTCTATACCTACATATTCTATGCCTAGCGCAAACCATTGTAACAATTTTTTTTTCCCAATTTATCAAAAATCATACAAAACATATGACTTCATATTACACAAATTTTGCTTTTCAAAAGAATGCACATTTTCATTATTTCATGTCATTATGTCAACCTCCAATTTTGCAATGACGGTATAATTCCTAAGGAATTATTCAACAATTTTATCACACTTAGGAATTTATGCCTAGCAAAAATTATTTTACAATATTTCATGCATAATATTTTCATGAAAATCTGAAAGCAAACCATCATCATCATCATTTGCATTATCACAACAAAGTCTTAAGACAGTCTCTTAAGCACTCTTTTCTTTTAACAATATTTCTATCCTGGGACTAGCTTGACGACCGAGTGAGCAGCGACTCCATGAAATGGTCTATAATAGCGACAATGTCCTTTGAAATTATTGTTAGAAATCTCTTTTTATTTTTACATTTCATTACAACCAATCAATTTGTTACATCAGATTATTTCATTTAAAATATTTATAGCATGACATCCAAGTTATAATATTTTCCAAAACGACATAATTACATGAATCATCAATAAAATCATTACATCAATCAAATCAATCAATTACATCAAACATAAAAAGCATCATAAGTATCACATAAGACAAGTCATATACTCAAAAATATCTCATCTATATATATCAACAGAATATATACATCATCAAAACTGGATTGGTATGCCACAATCTGTACCTCGGCATACTCAATCCTCTATCAATACAAGTATAATACAATATCAATAGCAATATCCCGCCCTCTAGCCTCAAGAGCCTCTAGAGCTCTCGGCCTCATCTCCTCCCCCGCCCTATAGAGGACGAGGTGGTCCCATCGCAATATGTGTGGTACTGCGAGTCCTCGTCATCGACCGGGATGAGCTCCTCGTCGACCCTGTCCTGATCGGATCGGCTATGGCAGCCAGCACCTGTATCCTCTGGCCCTCTGGCACCGCTTGGTAGTATAGCGCCTGATAGAATGTGGTCTGAGAAACAAACCGCATCAGCTCTTGAGTTCTCACCCCTCTGCCTCGTGCCCTAAGACGTGCATTCTTGTCTCGCAACTGCGACACCTTAGCCTGGTGCTGTGCAGCTGCATCCTGTAGTGTCTACACCTGAGCCTACAGACGATCTCTCTCTACCCGAAGAGTAGCCATCCCGCTACTCTCTCTTGTGTCCACGCCCTTGCCCTTATTGGGTGATGGTGGCCTCTGTGGATATGGGGGTCTCGCCTCCCTCCTCTCCCTCTCCCTCTATCGCGGCCGCTCCTGTGCCTATGGCCTCCTCTGCTCTCTCCCGTCGTGACCCTGGGCCGCCTCTATCGCTGCCTAGCACCGCCTCCCTATTCGATGCACAACTACGTGGATCGGACCCTGTGCCCTCGTCATCCGAGGAGGGCGGATGCCTGCGTACCAGGCATCGTAGCCATCGACTACTCCTGCGTCATCCCCATCCACTGGCTGGATGGGGGCATCGTTCGCGTCCTGACTCCAAAATCGCTGCATGTCTGGAGCCCCGCTAACTGTGGTGTTATCCCGGATAGTCCAAGAAAACTCGTAATCCCTCAGAGATGGGATCCCCTACTGCAGACCGAACTATCGTAAAACCCGATCGTAGCGGTGGAGCTCCACCTCTCCCCTCTCCATCCTCAGCCAACAGACTCGCCTGATGTGAGCCAGCTCCTGTGCATCCTCTGCCCACCCTGGATGCTGCCTCCATGGCCTCCAGGTGATCTGGTCTGGGACCAAGTCATCCAGTAGTCTCCGGGACATCGACAGGTCGATCCGTCACTGTGCCCCTCTTCGGAGCCACCAGTAGAAGACTCGGGGCCTCTCCCCGTCAACCCCTATCAGTGGAAGCCCTATCGGCCTCCGCACCGCAATGTGCTCCCAAAGCACCAAACCTGTAGGAGCGATGTCATGACCAGACATCGCTCGCCCTTGTACACGACCCCGTAAAGGATCCTGTACAACCGGCATAGAACAAAGCTGCCCCAAGAAAATCTGTAGCCATGGTCGCGCATATCATAGATCACATCTGTGAGCATCCATGGCACCCTGCACCCGCTCTGGTGGCACAGCAGAAGTCCACCAACTACTCCAGCCAAAACTCGTGTCAGTGTAGATGCCCCAGGCATCTGGCGCAGTGCCTCGATGTTCACTCCGCCCTTCTCCAGGGCGAAGCTCGGGTCACCGCAGAGTCGTCCCATCACGTGGCCCTGATTGGCCATAGGTGTGATCATCCTCCCTTGTATGGGGATTCTAAGAATCCTCCATACATCCTCTAGTGTGGGAGTCATCTCCCCTGTCGGTAATCGAAAGCATGAAGAGCCCGGGTACCACCTCTCTGCTAGGGCCGTCAGTAGCCCCATGTCGATAGAAACCTGTGGCATCTCTGCCACATGCTGCAAGTCGGCCTGTGCAGCAGATCCCGCTCTGCTTGGGTGAGAGCGGCCAAGTCGTCTCTCAGCCCGTCGTATTTCCACTCTCTGCTCTTTAGTAGTCCTCTCTGCAAACATAAACAATCAAAACAACAAACAATCATTAATAAACAATTTCAAGTAATCAAAAATACAACTTAAAGATCAAATTTTTGCAATTGATGATATCGCCCACTATTGGACGATATCGTCCCAAATTTGAGCAAAATCGTCTCCGATTTTGCCTCGAAATCGTCTCTAATTTGACGAAATCGTCCCTTTTTCGTCGATTTCGCCCTTGGGCGAAATTGACGAACTTGAGACGATTTCGTCGAACTAGGGACGATTTCATCCGGACGACGTCGACGGCCAAAAACGGCCGCGATGCTCAAAATTCATCTTAAAATCTATCTACAAAGCATGTAAATTCCAATTAAATCAATCTAAATTGAGTTTAAACCCTTACCCGTAGACCGCGGTGGACCTCTGTAGATCTGTGCACTGTCTCTACCATTTTTGCTCCGAGCTCTAAAAATAGTAAAATGAACAGTAACAATGAATTAGGGTTTTACCCTATTTTTCTTAATTTTATTCAAAATAATTCACAAATAATTTTTGCTTTTCCGCATTTTTACCTCAAACGTTCGATTTGGGTAAAAACACGAAGGGGGCACCATAGTAAGCTGTTGTACGATTCGACCAAGAATCGTCGCCTAAAAATGGGAATAATTTTTTGCTTTCTCGTAGATCGAGAAGAACTCATATTTAACGCATTTTCTTCGAAAAATTCGCTAAAGAGGGGGCAAAATGTAGCACCCTAAAATTGGCACAGTAAAATTATAAAAATTACATTCACCTTAGTAAATAATTTAAAAATCAAATTTAACCTCCCAAACCGCCCGTTAACCGCCGGGTATTCCGTTTCCCCATTTTTCGTGCCAATTTTAGAGGTTGTTTTGACCGTTTGACGATATCGTCGCCGATCAGACGATATCGCCCTAGATTTGATGATTTTGTCTGGACTAGGACGTCCAGACGATCTTGTCGTAAAACTGAATTTGCATAGTTGGAATCTGTTCCAATGGGTCTCCAATCTGGGTAGAAGCGTGTCTGCGCCGTTGGGACCCTCCCCCGTTGGAGATCTCCCAAATTGGGATGATCTCCAACCTCCTAACTACTCCCCCTAAGCCTATTTAACTCTAAGACTTTTCCCTCCCCAACCCCTGGCTGAATTTTTATGCAAATCGACTCCCTATGTGCTAGAACTTCTCAAATTTGCTTTTTGCACTATTCCTATAGTAATTTTATTGCAGGTATATCACTGGTTTTCAACCGAAGCCAGCACCTATCGCAGCTGACGAACCTGTCAAGATCGGAGGCGATCTTGTCAAATTAGGGACGATCTCGTACTGATGCGAGATGATCTCGACTGCAACATACATCGAGGCAATCAGTGCCTAAAGTTTGCTCTTCTCTCTTTTCTCTCTGTCATTTTATGCTATAAATTAGATCATTTATTTAGTTTTTATTCTACTTTGCATCTGGAGTTCACCCATCTAGTTTAGATTGCACATTAAATTCATGATTTGCCATCATAATGCAATGATCTCTTTTACTTTCTATTTTGAATTATTGCTTAGTATTCACCTTGTTCTTTAGCATATTTTGCCTCTGTTTTGCATAGTAGAATTGCTTGTATTTTGCATCTGTTCTCTGTTTTGCAGGTTTTTGACGAATTCGTTTGACGAATTCGTCAGATCTGAGACGATTCTGTCTGTCTCAGACGATCCTGTCAGATTCCAGACGATTCTGACAGATTGCAGGTGATTTTGTCGAATCCCAGATGATCCAGACTACTTCAAGCATCAGAAACTTCATCAGACATCCCGGATCAGGTAATCTCCATTAGCCTCCTGCAAATTCTCTATTTTTCTGCTTTCAGTCATTTTACTGTATTCATTTAAATTGCATTTTCATGTAGTTTAAGTTAGAATCATTCGGCCAAACCTAGGATGAATGTTTAAAGGATAAAACGAA
This sequence comes from Wollemia nobilis, assembly GCA_028583015.1. Taxonomy (NCBI): domain Eukaryota; kingdom Viridiplantae; phylum Streptophyta; class Pinopsida; order Araucariales; family Araucariaceae; genus Wollemia; species Wollemia nobilis. The sequence continues at coordinate 989,001 of JAQPPZ010000184.1, forward strand.
CCCATTAAAACACATTCCCAAAACCTAGGCGTGGAAACCGCCGCCAAATGTTTCCTGGTGAACCCACCATCCGTCGACAAATCACCAAAATGCACCTCCCTTGAGAGGCGGGACCTTCGCAAAGTCCTCTCGTCCGAGGTACCGCATCATCCTTTTCCCATCCTCCTTCCGGGCGCGGATCCAATAGCCTGAAGGTAGGGATGCGAAAAATTTGGAGCGATACAACTATAATTGCTTTTCTATATTTTATATAATGATTTACTCTAACAAAACATTTATAACCCAAACTTTCATATTTTTCTCTTTCTCACTAAAAAACCAACAATCCAATTATTTGTTGCTTTTAGTAAATTATCCATCCCATTTTCATTTATATCCAATATTTGCTAATACGTCCTAAATATACTATTGCATAAACCACTATACAATCTCCCATATTATAAATATTTTTGAATACATCCTTGCATTTTTTTCTAATTACTTATATTTGTTGTATTAAAATAAACTTATGACTATAACCAATCATTAATTATATAATATATCTTTTTTAAGGCTCTTATTCATACCCCTAATATTGCAAGATACCAATTTTGTCATCACTTGTATCCTTGCATGTGGTTTTAGTCCTACTTCTTATTAAAACTTGTGATGCTTGGTTTTGGTTTCCATATCAATATCCCCTTGTGTTTCCATTTCTCTTTATTATTTATTTTAGGGACCTCCTCTCCATTTTCATTTCCACCAATGATTCATAAAAAATATTCTCTTTTATAGTTATAGACTATTATCAACTATAAGTTTATGCTTCCTCAGAGAACTTGAAATGCAAGGAATAGCCTCAAAAATACTTTTCCATTTATGCTTCCCTCAAAACACCAAATTACAACCACGATCCTTATAATACTAAATTTTTTATGCTACCTTAAAAATCTTAAATTATAGTGGATATACTCCATAATCATTTTTTTATTATGTTGCTCTTGAAACCATAAAGTACAAGGGATAAACTCTATGTTGCTTTCATTTTTATTATAAGGAGATGACTTTATAGTACTATAGGAAATGAAGGCAATTTACCAAGATTAAACTTAATATCTTTTTTCTTATTTATTTTAAAAATTTCCTTCATATCTTCGTTTAAATCTTTAATTCCTCTAGAATTTGAACTTGCATATTGTAATTTCTCATCCCTTCTATGCTTCTTTATTTCTCTTAATATTTTATCTAAAGTAATTGTGATGAACTTCCCATTTGATGATATAAATGTGATTTATTTGTTACTATTTTGGGAGTGGAAAAACCTAAATATAATTTAGCATCTACTATAGTAAATTTCTTTCTTCATGTTGAATTTTATCTTATGACCAAAATTTTCCATATTTTTCTACATAATTTTTACTTTACAATCTCTTCCACGTGCTAGCTCCAATAATATTTATAATATTAGAATGAAATATTTTCATAATTTATTTGTTGATCCCATTTATCAATTTATATTTAATTATAATAGATTTTGAAAATGTTTTTGTGATATCCATGGTAACATATATCAAGTTATATACACCATGCTTATAATCCTTAATAGTTGGTCCCTCTTAGATGAACTCCCCTACAATATTACCAATATTTTGTTTAAGAAAAATATTTATTTACTTAACAAAAAGGTACAAAACTCTCTAATTAGAGAGATCAAAGTGAATAGAGCATTCTAAAAAATAGAACATGAAGACAAAAAAGGACCTCATTATTGGAGTCCTTGTCATCCTCGCATACCACCCCTACCCTTCTATGTCTTGATGATTTTGCAACAATAACCAGGGCCTATATTTAGTGTGTCGACCTATTTGTTGAATTCCTGCCTTACAAGTTATGATATTTTTCCATTTATCCTATCTAGTTTTCTAATCCTATCTTGAATAATATTCAATTGTAAAGATCTAAAATATTTATTTTTGGTAAGAGTTGTTATTATCAGTTTAGAATCCCTGTAAAGTGTGACTTGAGTGATTCCTTGCTTTGCCACCAATTTTAAATTGATTTCACATACAATAACCTCTACTATGTTGTTAGATGTTATTCCCAAGCTAATTATGTATTTGACCAGGATCTCAAAGGGTCTTGTAAGAATCAGTTTCCCTATTTTTGCTTGATCGAGATAGGACGTGGAGGCACCATCAAAGAAGAGCATCAAAAAACATATATCAGGTAAAGAATTGTTTGCTTTGTAGCCTCCTTATTTCAGGAAATCATGGAGATTAAGTTGGTAGATCATTATTATTTCTATGGGTGATAGATCTTCTTCATACTATTGTTTATAGAAAATAGATTTGACATTTAGGATTAATACTTATTTTATCCTTCACATTAGAGTTTTATTGTCCTTACCTTTACCTTAAAAAATCATCTAGTTTTTATTCAACCAGATGTACAAAATGATAAAATATGGTATATAGCTCCACAAATATTTCAAGAGGATCTTACCTTCTAGTTTACCTTTATATTATTTGTTCCACTTGGTAAAACATGTGTCTATGATTAACCTTCTAGAGTAGGAAGTACCAATAATTCTGGTTATTCCTAACCAAAATGAAATTGCCTTTGGGTATTCATAATAAAATATGAAAAATTCTTTCACTGTTCTTCCTGCACCTGTAACAAACATGAGGTCTTGCTATACTCCTCTTTTGCATATTATCACCCATTAATATTTTATTTTTATATACTAGCCAGCTGAATACTTTTAGTTTAGGTGGTGCTCTATTTTTCTATACTATCAATAGTTTTTTAGGATCCTAACCTAACCATTAATATTATTAATTCATTTATTATTATATTATTATAATATGAATAGTCATGACCTTTCATTCATAACCCTAGGATAATATAAATAATAGGAGAGAGGCATAGAACTCCTCATCCATGAATAAAATATAAAACATATGTTTATTGATCCATTGGAGGGATTCCCTATTCTAGTGCAAAAGTGATTCTCTTAATTTAGGTGTATTTTTATTTATTTATTAAATTATTGTGCTAGAACCTTTAGGGTTCTAACAACTAGTATCAGAGCCATACCTCTTACACTTCACCAGGTTATCCAGCATTTTATTACGCATCATTACCATTCAAAAACTGCAAAATCAAATGTGCCAAATCACCCACATTTACACCTAATTTTTTTTGCCTAATAAATATAAATATGTACTATCTCTAAAATGATAAGAGTGTAGAAGACTCCCCTCATTCGGTTGGTGCTAATAAACTTTTGTGTTACTACCTATGAAGGTGTAAAACAAATGAACAACCTTAATCACGCACAACGATCTGAATACACTGAGTCTCTAAAATTCTCAACCACCTCAAAGGAAAAAAATGACTCCATCACAAGAGAGAAACTCAAGAGCATCACCAAGACCAACCACGACTGCAATTTAACAAGATCCATCATCATCCTCACGAATAACAAGCCCACCAGGAGCTGTAACTCCAGCATCGTCATATCCTCTTGTAGTTGCAGCCTCATAGTACACTAGAACAAATGGGGTTGGAACCCAACGACTGAGAATTTTACACTCCCACATAAGCTATAACATCCATTCCTAAGGCAGAGAAACGTACAATTAAAAATCTGCATATATTCCTTATAAATAGAGTGTTAGTAGAAGCAAAGCTATTAAACTTCAATAGCCTTTAATCATTGCACAAAAATTCACATTAACAATCAGTACATTCAAAGTAACCTTCAATCATCGTGTGTTGGGCAGCCTATCAATAGGATGTTTGGAGTGTATTAGATGAGATTCTCACCAGTGAATAGATAAAATCAACATCGTATTCAAACGTAGTAGGAGTTTCTGGAGAGGATATTTAATCAACAATGTCTAAATATCTCACACACATTAAATAACCTTCATACGACCATCTACATCAACCACGCAGTTTTCATTTAAATCCTTCATGGATTCACCTTGTTCTATTTATGTCAGTGTCAACCATCTCGTCTAGTCACCGCATCCTCCCACACCAACAATTATGCTTGTAAATTGTTTACCAACTAAATCTCCATATTGGTAAATACGAGACCACTGTGGAATCCAACAATGTGAATATTGTTGTCACCTAGCACATCGAATGATGTTCAATCTAACACAGGATGCAAGATATTATTTTAGGTTTTCGTGAGCATCCAATTGAGCGCAGTCTATAATTCATAATTGGGGAAGAATTTACAGTGTTCTAAAACACGTTAGAAAATTGGTTTTTACAGCACAACGAACAAAAAATTTATAAAAAAATGTTATATCGACCAAAACGTTTTGACCAATAGCAGCATTCCACCTCAAAACCCTAAATTTATTTTTTTTTCATTCGTGGATTAAACATCGTTGGAGTCTCATTCCTTTTTGTTGGATTTACAAGAATAAAATGTGAAGGAGCATGCAGTTACAGTGAGAGCATAAATGTATTAAGGCATGATAAAATATGATAATATTACTTAATTTCAAAGTGGTAATATCACTCGCGCACAAGGTTGTCTCCATCCAATAATACCATCGCGCAATCGCTATAACTCCACTCAATTTCCAATATCGAGCATCCGTTTGGTAGCTTAAGCAGTGAACGACATAAATTTTTATGGTTTAATTATTTTGAATTGCTCGCATAATAATTTCTTTCATAAATTATGTCAGCCTGCTTGGCACTCCATGTCATCTTAATTATTTCCACATAAAACCCTTGATATATTGATATATAGTGTTGCCCATAACATAGCAAACCTATTTTGTGCTCATCTGTGGACGTAACCCAACTCAAAAATCATCATTCATCCGAAAAAGATAAACCAAGAGCTTTACAATTTTTCTAAGGTTAAAAAAATCAACTTCGCAAGATGCGCCAATTGACGGCTGAAAATAGAACATCACTTTTAAATGCCGCAACGTATTAAGTTGTTCGTGATTTTTAGTCATATTTGTCCTCACTCCCGCTGTCAGTCAACCACCTTCCTGTTCCTGCTAGCCACATGACCCTTCTTCCAGTTCCTTGATCCGTTATCCACCATTAGTTCAGAGTCCTTTTAGTGCTCAAATCCGATAGACGAAATATTTGCTTCAAAGTTGTGCAAACATTTTTTGATGAGAAATTGCTTGCAAAGTTGTAAAAACTTGTCATTAAAAAAAAAATTGACAACAAATCTCTGATGATAAATTACGGATGACTATTTCTTGCAACAATTATTGGCAAAAATTTGTGCAAAATTTAACAAAAATAAAATTACCGACGATTTTTTCCGTAAGTTTTTTGTCGACGATTTCTTGCAAGAATTTTGTTGACGATTAAAAAAAATAAATTGTCGATGATTTTTAGCAACGTTTATTGACGATTTTCGCGATGGTTTTTTGTGACGACTTTCAACAACTTTGTGACAACTTCCAATGACGACTACGTCAATGTCTTACACCACCCCAAAACATACCCAACTCTTACCCATTATACGTATTAACCCCACAGAAATGAAGGCACGACGTAAAAAAGGCCTTTGTTTTCATTGCGATGAGAAATTTGTATGCAATCATCAATGTATTACACCCAAGTTATACATTCTGGATACAACTATTCCTTGTAGTTCCACCACCAAATAAACTATGATTGAGGTAGTAGTGCTAGATACATCTGATGGTAAAACTAATTATGAGGAAGTTGAGGCAGATGAGAAAGATGAGGGAGATGTCAAAAATGAGGACAATAAACATGAAATAACCAAAATACATGATTACTGCCATGACAACAATCAGGTCAATATACACGAAGTGATCTCCCAGGAAGAGATAAGGTAGACATACATGAAGTGACCAATGATGGCCTATCATACACTCTATAATAACTACACCCACCTTCCTCACCAATAGTAAATTATCATCCCATGGTCCTGTAGACCCAAAATGGCCACATACTTAGTAAAGTTTTGACTAAGTGATAAGACTATTATTCCACTTCGAAATCAGGTTGATGGTATAAGTTTGCTAGGGAATTATTCATCTTTGAAGGCATGATAATATTCTAGGAAATTCCATTCCAGGTCCGAAATAACGATGGGTTTCGAATCCACAAATTTTTTTAAGAGTTGGTGACATCAACAATAAAAAGTGAAGATTTGGCTCTTGTCGAGTGTTCGATTCTAGAATATATTTTTGCTTCGTGCTCCAGAAGAGCCTTTTTGCTTTCCACTCTAGATTGACAAAAGTTTCAAAATTTGCAAAAGTTACAAGGAGATGGTGACATCAGCTTGAAAAGAGTGTGGATTGGTAGATCCAGGAAATGAACGAAGATTCTCTTTCTAAAATAAATATGGGGCTAAAGGGTAGAATAATTTAAGCATTTGACTCTAGGCCTGGACTTGTGTTATCTCTAAAAATTGCAAAAGTTACAAAGAGATGATGACGTCAGCAATGGAAAAGTGCGGATTGAAAAGGATGAGGCAGAAGATAAAGACCTCGATCTGGATTGAATGTTCTACTGCTAAAGAAAATGATGTCATCTAGTTGAATGGATTTTAGCTTATATCGGATTCAATCTGGATCATGGGATCAATAATATCAATGGTGGAGGTTAGTCTGCTAAATTTTAGTTCTACTAAGTGACTAGCAAGTTGCAAATAACTCGTGTTGTTATGACAGTTTTTCCTTTCAGCAGATTTCTTGGAGGTCAGACCAATCAGCTAATGCTAACTAAAATATTTTTTGAGTTGTTTTAACAAGATTTGATGTATTGTTTCTTGAATATTGTAATATGAAAACTATAAAGAGATCGAACCCTCATTTTTAAGGGTCGGCTCTAGTGTGGTTGCATGTACTACTGTAAATATTTCTGAAGAATTGAATGCAAGGAGCAATACATTGATCTTTGCCTCAAAGCTATGTTTTCTGTGCTGGAAGTTAGAGGTTCAAATTTCATAGTTGTATTTCTATAAATACAACTATCTATAAATACTTAGATGGTTAGTTTATGTCAATCATCATCCAGGTGATGTAGGTGAGTTGGAGAGGAGAGGGAAATCCTCCAAGGGAGGTCCCAGGTTCGAATCTCTACTCTACCAAAAAGCTGTATTGGGTACCCAAAATCCAATTGATAATGTTGGGTACCCGGGTGACTTTGACAGTGTAGAACCCCCTGTTCATGGTCTCTTAGACCAAGATGACCTCGCAAGAGGTTTTTCACTTAAAAAAAAAAAGTTTATGTCAATCATGGATTACTAGCTATTATGAGTAATTGAAATCTGCTTTGAAGTTTGTTCTTTGTTATTAGAAGGTGCATTTCTATAAAATTTGGGTTTTGGTGAATTCTATTATTTGTATTATTATTTATTGGGTATTTAAATTGCTTACTGTAACATTTCTCTGTTATGCTTTAATATCTAAAACAAGCTATCTTAAGATAAATGTTCATCTGGATGTATATCTTTAGTTTTTTTTTTGAAGCTTTTTATGGTGATGCAATGTTATTAACCTATCCGGCCACTGATATCTACATCTCTCTAACCTTACCATTTTCTTACCCTAAAATCCAAACCCTAATTGAGCATAATTGTGTCAACAATATTCTAAGTTGACAAGGAACCAGCCTACTCTGGAGGTTGGATCTGAAACCCTTATTTTGGTCCATCCAATTTTGAGTGTTGAGCTACAGCTATCGGGTGTAAGCCTAAAAAAGTAGGAAGATAGACAACCATAGTATCAAGTAAAATTTGGTGCAATTTAGTGACCAGCAATTTTTGGCATGTCTGGTGGGACCGTTCACAAGGAACACGAAACCCATCTAAAGAGTTATTGTTATTTTTACTCGAAGGAATCAAGATTTGGAGAATTGTCTTGACCTTATTAGCGGAGAAAATAAAGTTCACCTTGCGACTCCCTAGTCAGAAGACCCTAAAAAAGTATTGTAGACCAGAGACCTTTCATGTATACTAGGTTTTTCAAGAGGAACAACCCTGATTCTTTATTTCATTGTGAGTTACCCCTTAGAGGGTCTATTGTTATCAGAAGTTTAGATCAAGATTTTGTTGAAGAAGAAGAGCTTCTGGAAGAAAACCCAGTAGTTCCCCCAAGGAGACCTATAGCCATAAACATGGCACATAATGTAGCCCCAAATTAGCCACTACAGAAGTACCGTAACTGGGACTCAAATGGGCCCCTTAGATTAGCCCAAATGGATGTCATTATGCAAGTTGTATCTAACGCAACACCCACATATGATGGATTTGGAAAACCAACTTATGAGCACTACCAAGATATCTTGAATTTGGCAACAATCCATAATATAAAAGAGGAAAATATTATTGTCAAAATTCTAGCCCTATCATTTTGTGGGAAGATATTACACTGGTTTAGAACTCTGGAAGATAATTCTATCACCTCATGGTAGTCATTGGATGAGCTATTTATAGAAGATTTTAATGAATTTGTTGATCCCTTTTCTCTACTGAATTAGTTTACAACCATGCAAAAAACACAACAAGAAATTGTCTTAGACTTTAATTTGAGATTTAGTAGAACATGGAAGAGAATTCCCCCTGAAGCTAGATCATCTACTTGTTTGTATTATATGTATTACATGCATGCCCTAGGATCAGAGCTAGGTCTACAAACACAACAATCTGGAATTGAAAACTTCCCCCAAGTCTATAATGTCGTTGTCCATGCTGAAAATATCTTGACCAATGTAGGAAGAATTCTCACAAAGACTGTGTTGCCCTACAACTTAGAAAATAGTGGTAGACATGAACAATATACAAAATCCTCACACATGGATCCTCCTTATGTACCATCCTCATTCCCTAATATGAATCTGATTCCTGGATCTAAAGTTGTGTCCTCCGCACCTTCTTTCTCCCCTCTTCCTTCCCAACCTTCTCAAGAATTATCTGCTATCCTAGACATATTAAATACCTTGAAAACTCTGAGTAACAAAATAAATTCAATGGATAAGAGAGATCAGGAAAGGTCACAACAAAGGATATTTCCATATGTGAACAAATATCAAAGTCTCGGTCCTAGCAATAGTATTGGGGTTAGGGTGAATGCAGCATATGAGGATCTTGAATGTTCTATATATTCTACTCTTGCAAATGTATGGTGTTTAGTATGCAATGAACCATATGACTCACAGTCTTGTGTGATGTATCAACACCATGTTCAAAAATCCATGGATCAAGCTAAAAGAAATTATAAGGGAAGAGTTAATATGTTATGGCACCTTGATCAGATCATGGTTGGAAAAGAGTTGGAGGAAGAAGGCCCAATTGCTATTATGATGAGGTACAAAAATAAATATTTACAAGTAGACCCTCAAAATATGGGACAATTCTAGGTCCCTTATCAAAAGAAGGTTGGTTTCCCCCTCAGAACAGTGACACTTTTCCCATTCCCCGGGCTAAGGGAAGGGAGAAAATTGATAATTTCCCTAATATTCCATAGAGTAACTGAATGAGATAGAATGAAATCCAAGAGTGAAGAACAAGAAAGACTCAGGTTCCCCTCTGTTACTAAAATACAAATATTAGAGGTAACCCAACGATACAAAAGGATGTATGGTGAGCCTGACAGAAGACTAGAAAAACTATCCCTAACCAAGTCTGAGTATAACATTATGGAAGAGATGAAAAATATTCCATCAAAAGCTAGCCTGTATGATACCCTTTTCATTTCGGTTCAGATTAACTTGCTTAAAGCTTCCCTCAGTAAAAGACCCCAGAATAGACCAACTACCACCATGCTCATTATCCCATCAAAAAAGAAAGAAATGACACCTGTTGTTCTAAATAAAAAATTTTCCATTTTTATATATCCTTAAGAATGGAGGGATGGGTAGTCCATAATTGCGTGATTGATTTAAGAGCATCAACCATAGTTATGCCTAAAACAGTCTGTGAAGAGATGGGTATGGACTATACTCGGGCTTGTTTGGGAGTGTTGCAATTAGATGGGACACCTGTAAATATAGCTGGGGTTATTAAATATGTACTGATGAGGTTGCACAAATCCCCTGAGGTGAAAATAGTACAATAAATAGTGGTGGTGGATTTAGAATCCTATTTTGGATTATGTCTTTCAAGATAATTTACTGTAAAGCTTAGAGGATGTATGTATATGGATTATTCTAGCATGGTAATACCTTTCAAGGGAAAGAGGATAAGGATAACTCCTAAGAAACCATTTGCTTATCATATTGAGAAAATTGAAGAAGACATGCAACCTTAATCTTGTGGAAGAATTTGAGCTAGTACAAAATATTGAGGAACTAGACATTGAAGATGAGTTACCTTTCAAAGAGGATTACAGTTAGTTTGGAACTGGTATGGGTACATACAACATCACAAATGAATTGGAAAAGAAACTCCCTACTATTTCTAATCAATCCCTAAGAAAAAATGAAACATGGGTTATGTACTTTGATGGTGTTAAATGCAGAAATGGTGCAGTGGCTGGTGTAGTTCTTCAAGCACAGTCTGAATGGATGAAGAATTTTTCTTATAGACTAACATGGTCATGCACCAATAATGCTATAGAATATGAGGCTTTGTACCTTGGGTTAATACAAGCTGAGAGCATGGGCATCAAGATTTTGAACATATATGGTGATTCTGAGCTAATAGTACATTAGGTAAGGAATAGGTGTAGTAGTAAAAACCATTACTTAAAGGCTTACAGGAATAGAGTATGGGACCTAATGGATTCATTTGATGCCCTAAACATGACTTTTATTCCTAGAGAAGATAATCATATAGCAGATGCATTGGCAACTAAGGGAGCTAATTTCAATCCTCCTATAGATTTTGGAACTAAGAAGACCAAGGTGATTAAAATGGTTTTTAGACCTGTAGTATTGGATAAGCAAATATTCTGGCAGGTTTTCAAGAGTGATGAACATATTCTAGAATTTATGATAAAATAAGCATGCTTCACAACTATCCAATAAGAAGACTTGGAGGAGATAGATCAACAATACTTTATCTAGCTGAGAAATAATCACATCCCAAAGGGGTTGGTAAACCTTGAAAGTTTATTTGATAATGAAGATAGAAAGAAAGTGGGAGCTATGAAGGTTGGTGAGAATATCTATAAAGAGATAGAAGTAGGAATTAGAAAGAATTTAAATATTGTGATCCAATGTTATCCTAAGGAAGCAGAAGATATTAAAGCTTTAAGTCTAAAATACCAAGATACTATGGCTTGGTCATATGAGGACCTTAATATTTATGACAAAAATATTATCTAGCATACTATTGAGTTAGAGCCTAATGCTAAACCATTCCGATAAAAATAGAGGCCTATCAATCCAAGGATAGAAGTCATTATGAGAGAAGAAATTTTGAAGTTGCTAAAGGCCAAGATAATTTATTCAATAAAACACTCCACTTGGATAGCTAATTTGGTACCCATAAGAAAGAATAATGGGGACATACGCCTATGTGTAGATTTCAGGAATTTGAATCAAGCTTCCCTCAAGGATCATTATCCCCTCCCTCATATTGATCAGATTCTACAAGTAGTAGTTGGAGTAGAGAGGTTCTCACTATTAGATGGTTATTCTGGGTATATAATCAAATTTGGGTAAAATATCAAGATCAATACAAGACAACATTTACTACAAAGTGGGGAACATTTGCCTATTAGAGGATACCTTTTGGGTTATCTAATGTAGGAGCTACATTTCAAGGGGCCATGGATTATGCCTTTGGTACACTTATAAACAAGGTTATTCTGATTTACCTAGATGACATGATTGTGTTTTCTCATGATAAAAATGATCATCTATATCATTTAGAATAAGTTTTTCAAAAATGCAGAGAATTTGGTATTTCTTTAAATCCTAAGAAGTCATTATTTGTTGTACATGAGGGAAAAATGCTAGGACATGTGGTCTCAAAAGAAGGTATGGTCATAGAACTAGATAGGATTAAAGAAATCCTAGTTATTCCTTTGCCTACTAATCAAAAGATGTTGCAGTCTTTCTTAGGCTAGATCAATTTTGTCAGAAAGTTCATTTTTTATTTTGCATAGAAGGTGAGGCCTATATTTGAACTACTCAAGAAGAAGGTAAAATTCAAGTGGACTGTGGTTAGGAAGCAATCTTTTGAAATCATCAAGCAATCCATTTCTACAACCCTAGTTTTGATAAATCCTGATTTCAACAAATATTTTATTGTAGATGCTTATGAAGCTGAAAAAAGTTATGCTTCAGTACTCACTCAAAGGGATGATCAAGGGGATGAACACCCTGTATTATTTTGGAGTCAAAATTTACATGACTATTAAGTAAAATATAATTTTATTGAAAAACAAGTATTTTTTGTGATGAAGTCACTTAAGAAGTTCATACAATATTTGGTATAGAGCAAAAATCTGGTGTATATGATTCATCTAGATGTAAGGAGTTTTATTTTACAAGGTGACCTAGGTGATAAAAGAGTTGGTTGGATTACCAAGATCCAAGAATATGATGTAGAGATATGTCCCACGAAGTTGGTAAGATGTAGAGCCTTGTTCCAAGGATTGACAGATACTTCAGCTTTGGTCGATATGATAGCTTGTTAGGTAACATAAGAAGATCAAGTAGAGACTGTTCACACTCCAGATTTTGATTGGATCGAACAGATGACCCGGTATTTTCAAACTGGTGTATGTCCACCTGATCTGAATTCTTATCAAAGGAGGTACAGACTGCATGCCCTAAAATATGCATTACTACTAGAAGGGTTATTCAAAATAAACTTGGATGGGGTTCTCCTAAAATTTTTGAGGGAAGACCAACAAAAGAGAGTCCTAGATGAATTTCATGGAGGACAATCTGGTGGTCATGACCCAGGTAGAGTTACAGCTTTGAAGATAATAAGAGCAGGCTATTATTGCCCTACTGTCTTCAAGGATGCTTTTAAAGTTAATCAGGTTTGTGACAAATGTCAGAGGTATGTTGGAAGAACTAGAAATGTTGCATCTCCTCTAAAGCCTATTCAAGTTGAGTAGCCTTTTCAAAAATGGGGATTAGATTTCATAGGAGTTATAAATCCTAACTCTTCTACAGAACATAAGTTCATCTTGACAACTACTAATTATCTAACCATATGGGTAGAGGCTATCCCTACAAAAATGGCAGATCAAGATGTTGTGATCAACTTTATGGAGAGTTTAATTTCTAGATTTGGAATATTAGAGGCTTTGGTGAGTGATAATGGTCCTAATTTTATAGGGGCCAAGTATATTGAGTTTTCTAGCAAGTATGGCATCACTCTAAAAAATACTTCAAATTATTACCCTCAAGGTAATGGACTTGCAGAGTCTACTAACAAGAATTTGTTGAGGATTTTGAGAAAGTCCCTAGAAGGCAACAAGAGGAGTTTGCATCTATTGCTTGACCATACTCTATGAGTGGAAAGGATCACCATTAAGAAGTCTATAAAAAATTCCCCTTATGCGCTGGTATATGGAAAAGAAGCAGTATTGCCGATTCACCTAGAAATTCCAACACTAAAGCTGGTTAGTTCAGAAGAGGTATAATTGGAGGGAGATCCAATGAAAACTAGATTGACACACGTGCTGCAACTCGAAGAAAGTAGGACTCAAGCATATGACCATTTTTAGAAGCATTCATCATACATTAAATCATGGTTTGATAAAATGGACAGGTTCAAAAAACTTCAAGTCGAAGACTCAGTTCTAAGGTGGAATGTGGATAGAGCAAAGCGGAAAGCATAAAAAATTTGATTCCTTTCTGGGATAGTCCTTTTGAAATAGTGAAAGCTAAATAATCTAATGTATTTCAGCTCAAGGATTCGGAGGGGAACATTCAACCAATTTCGATGAATGGTTTCCACCTCAAGATTTACTATATGTAAGCTGTGATTTCATTGTAACATATGTACATAAAAATTTCCCTTCCTTTCTGCACTTTGTACTTGTTTTATTTTTGCACTTTGTAAATTGGTTCTTTTCAAAAAGGGTTCTAAAAAAAAATTGTTTAAAAAAATGACTAAGTGTTGAGAAGGGCATTCTAAGGTTCTATTTCGCATATGGTACCACCTAAAGTTCTTTGGAATGACACTCCACCTTCGAATCCGTATGATTAGATCCAGATGGATGATTCCACAAGATGATCCATCAGAAGGAATGCAAGAAGGGTACTAATCCAAAAATCTCTCAAATCTTGGAATAAGCCAGAGCGAAATCATTTCAAAACCAAATGGCGAGCATTAGGTTGACACGTGGAGGCTAAATATTACTCGTGCATTCAATTCTGACAAACTCACACATGTATTAAAGAGTAATTTTAAGCAATTTGATGAGCTGGCAACACAAATTCAAATTTAACCAATAAAAATAGAGGATGCCTCTTTTCGAGCTGCCAAACAAATAATGGAAAGGATAGTAAATTTTTCCAATGAGATATCACGTAGAAGTTGCATTTATGGTAGATTATGCGTGCGTTCTAGAAAATAAAAGTGACAAAGCCTTGCATGGGATTCATTTTGCTACCATGATATTATAGAAAAGCTTTAAAAGTGTTCTGAAGTTCTCATTGCTTACTCTAGTGCACAGAATCTCAGTGCTACAAGATGGCTCCCAAGAAATCCCCCATAGAAGCTGAATGAAGATCAGGCAAAAGAAATTCAAAATTTGAAGCATCAGCTTCAGATTGAGAAAGCCAAGTTCTCAGGTTTTGACAAAGATAATTTGAAAAATATCAAGGAGTTGCTTTTTGAAGTTCAAGAGAAATGTTCGGACCTTCAACTCATAATTGATTACCTAGAAGATGCCAGCCAACTACTATCTGCCATTCAGAAGGACCTAGATCAAATCACTGGAGAGTTACAGCCTATGGTAATTCTGGTGGAACGAATATATAGGTTGGTTGGTAGCAGGCTTAGTGATGTTGCTAAACCAATTCCTAATAAAGAATGGAATCTAGCCAGAGTAACCTCCAAGATAGTGGTGAAAAAGCACAGGGTAGTCCAAAGAGCCTGGCTGTTATTTGACCGAATAGACAGGGGGGTTAAAGAAATTGTTGAGATAAATGAGGGATTGATTCAGGTCAGTTTCAAGGGACTTTGGAAGGAGGACCACAACTTGTTATATTTAAAAGAGGTTCAGTAAAACATAAAATATAGCTTACAAGATGAAGCTAAAATCGATTCATTAGAAGAACCACTATCGCAAGAACAAGCTGCTAAGCTGATTATGGGCTACACTAGATTAAGAGATCATATGGAAGATATGGTGACTAGAGGGAATGTTTCTAATTATGAAGATGTTGGGAAGTTGCAATACATTTATAAGTAGCTCAAAGAGACTTCAAATCCCTTTGAGGAAGCCTGGAAGGAAGCTCTTCAGTCTCTAGAGGTGATGGTTCAATTATTTGGAGACACATCTGGTAAGAATGATCAGGGAGTACAGTCTCCAGAAGAAGACGGAGAAGAAGAAGCAGTGGAAGAATAGGAATAAGACTGAGCAGTTATAGGCCCGGGAGGGGGTCATGCTTAAAATAATTTTATATTGGTTTGTATATATCATAATTTTTGTAGTCATACGTTTTGTATTTTTTTTACTCTAACAACTATCAGAAATAAGCCATAAAGGCATGAAGCCTTCAGAGAATCAATTTTGCATGGAGGTATGTTCTGGGATAAAGCTTTATAAATGAGGGAGTGCTGTATATGGATTTAATAATAATGATTTTATGAGCGTAGTATCTAATTTAATCAATAAGTTCTATGATGTTCTTGGCATGATTTCGATGTGACCCTCTCCCCTCTAGATGAAATTTGGGTTTTTGGAGGGTACGGTTTGCATGGAAATCATTCTTTAAAACATAATTTCAAGGATAAGTCTTGTTTTGACTCCGTATCCTAATGGATAAGACTTTGGATTCGAATATATTTATGAGAAAATCCACCCGGGAGGCACCAAAATGTAGACCCAAAATGTCCACATACTTAGTAAAGTTTTGACTAAGTTATAAGACTGTTATTCCACTCCGAAATCAGGTTGATGGTATAAGTCCGCTGGGGAGTTATTCATCTTTGAAGGCATGATAATATTCCAAGAAACTCCATTCTAGGTCTAGAATAATTATGGGTTTTGAATCCGCAAAAGTTTTTAAGAGATGGTGACATCAACAATAAAAAGCGCGGATTTGGCTCTTGTTGAGTGTCCGATTCTGGAATATCTTTTTGCATCCCACTTCGGAAGAGCCTTTTTGCTTTTTGCTCTGGATTGACAAAATTTTCAAAATCCTCAAAAGTTACAAGGATATGGTGACGTCATCTTGAAAAGAGTGTAGATTGGTAGATCCGAGAAATTAAAAAAGATTCTCTTTTCGAAATAAATATGGGACTGAAGGGCGGAATAATTTAAGTATTTGACTCCGGGCCTGGACTTGTGTTATCTCTAAAACCGCAAAAGTTACAAAGATATGATGATGTCAGCAATGGAAAAGTGTGGATTGAAAAGGATGAGGCAGAAGATAAAGACCCCAGTCTGGATTGGATGTTTTGTTGCTAAATAAAATGACGTCATCCAGTGGAATGGCTTTCAACTTATACCGGATTCAATCTGGATCATGCGATCAAGAATATCAATGATGGAGGTTAGTCTGCTAAATCTTGGCCACTTAAAAGATGTACCTACACCAAAAATATAATAGATTAGCCAAAAGACACAGTGTCAAGAGTTTCCAAGAATATCAAACCAGATGCAGTTGCATATCGATGATGGCACTCTACTCCCAAGAAATATTTGTGGAAGTGCATGATATTGAATGCTCTAAACCATAGTTCTACTGAGTGACCAGCAAGTTGCAAAGAACTCGTTCTGCTATGGCGGTTTTCCCTTTCAGCGGATTTCTTGAAGGTCGGACCAATCAGCTAATGACAGCTAAAATCTTTGTTGAGCTATTATAACAAGATTTGATGTATTGTTTCTTGAATATTGTAATATGAAAACTATAAGAGATATCGAATCCTCATTTTTAAGGATCGGATATAGCATGTTTTTTTGTACTACTGTAAATATTTCTAAAGAACTGAATGCAAGGAGAAATACATTGATCTTCACCTCAAATCTGCATTTCTATGTTGGATGTTAGAGGTTCAGATTTCATAGTTGTATTTCTCTAAATACTTAGATGGTTAGTTTGTGCCAATCATGGATTACTAGCTATTATGAGTAATTTAAAACTACTTTGAAGTTTGTTCTTTGTTATTAGAAGGTGCATTTCTATAAAATCTGGGTTTTGGTGAATTTTTCTATTTGGATTATCATTTCTTGGGTGAAATTGCTTACTGTAACATTTCTCTATTATGCTTTAATATCTAAAACAAGCTATATTGAGATAAATGTTGATCTGGATGTATATATTTAGTATGGTTTTTTGGAAGCTTTTTATGGTGATGCAATGTTGTTAACCTATCCGTCCACTGATATCTACATCTCTCTAACCTTACCATTTTCTTACCCTAAACTCCAAACCCTAATTGAGCATAATTATGTCAAAAATTTGCTAAGTTGACAAGGAACCAACCTATTCTCGAGGTTGGATATGAAACCCTTGTTTTGGTCCATCCAATGTTGAGTTTTGAGCTGCAACTATCGAGTGTAAGCCTAAAAAAAAAGTAGGAAGATAGACAACCGCAATATCAAGTAAAACTCGGTGCAATTCAATGCCCAATAGGTCCAATCTATCCAAAAATAAGGTAGAAATGTGATTACACACTCATTTTCTATTGCCTCTTCCAAGGAAAACTAGAAATCTATGGATGTATTACCCCTACTCTTAATGCCTTATTCTAAAGATTTTGAGGAACCCTAAGGGTTGCCCTCCCATCATCATCATGATTCTCCTAAGGAAGATTCTACTATTTTCCCTGGCCACCCCCCACTAACACTTCGAACTTCAAGATATCCCTACATTCAGAAAAGTGACATTAAGATAGTACAAGAACTTGCTCAAATTAAACTTGAAAAATAAGCAACGAATCTCCTTACTTTGATATTTGAGGACAAAGCTCTTTTTAAGGAGGGTGGCATGTTAGGATCCTAATCCTAACCATTAATATTATTAATTCATTTATTATTATATTATTATAATATGAATAGTCATGACCTTTCATTCATAACCCTAGGATAATATAAATAATAGGAGAGAGGTATAGAACTCATCATTCATGAATAAAATATAAAATATATGTTTATTGACCCATTGGAGGGATTCCCTATTCCAGTGCAAAAGTGATTCTCTTAATTTAGGTGTATTTTATTTATTTATTAAATTATTGTGCTAGAACCTTTAGGGTTCTACCATTTTTTGTTAGCAGATCTAATATGCTAATGTTGGACTCTTAGATGCACTGAGTATTATCCATTACTGAAGGTGCTACTCAAAATAAGTTTGTCTGTAATTGTGGGATGAAGAGGTCTAATTCTCTCCACATGAGACATAAAATAATCCTAATCTCCTTGAAGTTGATATGGAAGGGGAGGGGAGATCTAGTTCAGTTTTTTTTAGGTCCAATAAAACATCACCTAATTTAAGTATTCTTTGGATTTTCAAGTGATTCTACAATTCGATTGAAGTTCTCTCTCTTAATGGTGGATTTCCTAGGATCAAGTCCTCCCATAGATTAATTGACTTACCATCTCTTGATAGCCAATATATTATATCCTCTATTATGCTCTTTGCAGGCACTATATGTTTCCAAATCAACGAGGCTCCGAGAAGTTGTCTATGTATTTGAGCATTTGAAGACCTGTTTGATTATTTACATACTTGTTGACTAGTATGCACTGCCATGCTTGATAATGTTTAAGCATGTTACAGAAATTTTTTGTTCCCAATGCTTTTGAAACTATGTCCATTTTTATTCCCAATTCTCTTTGAATTTTACTTTTGGTGATTATCTCCCAATTGACTAAGTGGAACTTTTTTCTTTTTGATTGCCTACCTCCTTACCATAGGAATTGGTGTATGGTTCTATATTCCTTTTACAAAATAAAATTGGGAGTATAATATGCTAATAGTTGGGAGACTGTAAGAGAAGCTAACACTGATTTTATCAATACTACCCTTCCTGCAATACTAATCCAACCATCACTGTAACTATGTATCCTCCTAACCATCTTATACAATGTTGGGGTCCAATAGTCTGAGGCTTTGAGGTGGAAGCTCATGGGCACTCCTAGATATTTGAAGTATTTTTCTATGCCAGAATAAAATCCTAGGATAGTGCAAAAGAGTTTGAATCTTATTACTGCAACATTTTATGTATAGTACTGACTCTTTTGAGTGTTTATATGAGCCCTAGTAGCTTGTGCAAACCAATCCAAGTATTGCATGAACTATCTAACATTTTTCTTGGTGGCTTTACCTAGAAGAATGATATCATGTACAAATTGGGTATGTGTTACAACTTTGCATCATATTGTAGCCTCTATCCTTGTTATTTTTATTTCTCTTCAAAGATAATTAATTAATATTCCAAGAGTCTCAACTAAAATGATTTAAAGGTATGGTGATAGTGGATACCCTTGTCCAATTCCTCTTGTAGCCTAAAACAAATTTGTTGGTTCCTTATTTATTAAGAATTCTATCCATGGGTTTTTTATGCATGCTTCGATCCACTCGATGACCTGATGTGGGAATCCAAAATTTTGTATGACCTGTTCTACAAATTGTATATTAACTTGATCAAAGGCATTTGCCATATCAAGTTTTATAAAAATTTATTTATTTTATTTTTTCTACTACTGTGGAGGTCTTCATGCATTGTTATGATATTATCATATATTTATTTTCCAAGCATGAACCCCCCTTGCTCTTTTGATATTATTTTATAAAAAAAATTCTTTATTCAATTGGCCAAAAATTTGGTAATAATTTTATAAGAGTTACATAGAAAAATTGGTCTAAATATAGAGAAAGTAGTGGCATTTTTTTATTTAGGAACCAATGCTAGAAAGGTGGATTTGATGGCTCCAAGAAGCTCACCTTTCACCCTAAGTATTGTTGGTAAAAGTTGTTTGTGAATCCATAAGGTTTAGGAGTTTTATCCTTTGGTAGAGTTGTTATAATCTCCTTAAGTTCCTCCATAGTGATTGGTTGATTAAGATCTTGTTTGTCTTCCAAACTTAATACTATAAGTATATACTGCAATAGTATTCCCTGGGAATGTGGGTTACCATTTTCTCTAGAGAGCAAAGTTGAGTAGTGTTGATTGGCAAGTTACTTAATTTTCTCCCTGTATGTATAAGTGGTTATTTCAAGCTCTATCTCCTTGATTGTGTTTCTTTAGCAGCGTTGCAATATTTTCAAATGAAAATATTTGGTGTTTCGATCCCCCTTGCTTAGCCAAACCATTTAGGATCTAAGCCTCCAATGTGTTTCTTCTTCAATTCTTAATTTATTGAGATTTTGACTCAGGTCATTTCTTACATCTTCTTGTCATGGTTGAGGATGATCCCCAATTTTATATCTAGCTGCTCTAGATGTTGCATCAACTGCTTCTTTTCTAGTTTCACTCTCTCTTTTTTTGCCAACCATGTTTTTATCATGTGCTTCAATTTTTGAATTTTGTTTTTCCACTTTTCTTAGCGGTTGGTAGATTGGATCTATTGGTTCTAAGTGCTTCCCACAAGTTCACTAAAATTTTCTTCTATCACTTATTCAGATTTGTATATAAAAGGAATTTTTTAGGATTGGAGGCTTTGACCACTATCTAAGAGAATTGGCTTATGATCTGAGATAGAGTTCTAAATGATGTGACTGGAAGTGAGGGGAAAGTATATTAGGAGATTTTCATTAATATAAAAATTATCCAATCATTCTGCAATATATTTTACCACTACTCATTTATTTCTTCAAGTGTACTTTCCTTTGGTTGGTCGAATTTTTTGTAAGCTTTCATCTACCATAATTTGATTGAGTAGGTCTCTATTTGGATCTCTTGCTCAAACTCCCCTAACCTTCTCCTAGTGGTAGTGAATCATGTTGAGATCTCCTACCAATATTATGTTGTCAAAATTCTCATTGTCTAGCCATTGTGCTAAGTTTTTCCATGCTTCTCTTTTCTGGATAGGATGATTTGGACCATAAATATTTATTACTGCTATGCTAGTTCCATTTTGTAAGATGAATTTTGTACCTATCCAGTTATTGTGCTTATGTTGTAAGCTATAAACTAATTATTGTGGATCCCAAGCCAAAGCCAATCCACTTGAAGCTCCCACAGAATCAATAGTTATCAATTCTGATTGTGCCCATATCTTCTACCATTCTGTAGTCAGTGTTGCCTCTATTATTTTTATTTCCTAAATATAAACTATTTTTGGATTTTTCTCCCGTATTAGAACTTTTAGATAGTTTTTTCAGAGTACTTCCCAGTCCCCTATAGTTCCATGACATAATCTTCATTTTTGGATTGCTTCTTATTTTTTATAAAGCTCTCCTCAATTTTGATCTACATTTTGGATTGCAAGTCTTTCTATGCTTTCTCATTTATGGGTTGTTGATTCTATTTTCTTCCTTCAGTTGTAAATCATGTGGTCGAAAAGCCTCTATGAATCACTATTTACTCCACTTGTGTTTCTTCTACCTCTTCATTTGAATTCCTATCATTTTCTTCTCTAGATTTTGTGTTCTTTGGTGTATCTCCTAAGATCTTTGGTGAGTTGTCAACTTTAGTTGTAGGTATCTTCTCTTTTTCTTCAAAAGCCATCACATCTAGAGAGGTGATTTACTTTTCTCCTTCATTAAGACTTGCAATTTTTTTTTGTGCTAGAATATTTTTTGATCATGTGGTTGAGGTTGTCGATTCTTGCTCTTTATTTGTACAATCTCCTTTTGACTTCCTAAATCGTAGTTCTTACTTTTTTGTTTCTTGTGCTTGTTTAATTGGGTAGTTTTGAGAGAAATACCTATGATCATGGTAGGTTATACACTTGGATGGTAATGCTTATTATCTAGGGGTTGGTTATGTATCCAATAAAACACCTTTATGTTGAGAAATGTAGCTCGAACAAGAACTTCTTGCACAAGATTCAATATGAATGTGCTAGAAGTGGTTCAAGCTATAAACTAATTATTGTGGATCCCAATCCAAAGCCAATCCCTCTAAAGCTCCCACAGAATCAATATTTATCAATTTTGATTGTGCCCATATCTTCTACCATTCTATAGTCAATGTTGCCTCTATTATTTTTATTTCCTAAATATAAACTATTGTTGGATTTTGCTCCCGTATTAGAACTTTTAGATAGTTTTTTCAAAGTACTTCCCAGTACCCTATAGTTCCATGACATAATCTTCATTTTTGGATTGCTTCTTATTTTTTATAAAGCTCTCCTCAATTTTGATCTACATTTTGGATTGCAAGTCTTTCTATGCTTTCTCATTTATGGGTTGTTGATTCGATTTTCTTCCTTCAGTTGTAAATCATGTGGTCAAAAAGCCTCTATGAATCACTATTTACTCCACTTGTGTTTCTACTACCTCTTCCTTTTAATTCCTATCATTTTCTTCTCTAGATTTTGTGTTCTTTGGTGTATCTCCTAAGATCTTTGGTGAGTTGTCAACTTTAGTTGTAGGTATCTTCTCTTTTTCTTTAGAAGCCATCACATCTAGAGAGGTGATTTCCTTTTCTCCTTCATTAAGACTTGCAAAAATTTTTTGTGCTAGAATATTTTTTGATCATATGGTTGAGGTTGTCGATTCTTGCTCTTTATTTGTACAGTCTCCTTTTGACTTCCTGAATCGTAGTTCTTACTTTTTTGTTTCTTGTGCTTGTTTAATTGGGTAGTTTTGAGAGATACCTATGATCATGGTAGGTTATACACTTGGATGGTAATGATAATTATCTAGGGGTTGGTTATGTATCCAATAAAACACCTTTATGTTGAGAAATGTAGCTCAAACAAGAACTTCTTGCATAAGATTCAATATGAATGTGCTAGAAGTAGTTCAAGATATTTCAAATTCTATTTTGTAATTCACTTAAGTGATTCTATTTTAAAATTCACTTAAGTGATTCTATTTTGAAATTCACTTAAGTAATTTTCTATTTTGAAATTCACTTAAGTGATTTTCTATTTTGAAATTCACTTAAGTTATTTTCTATTTTGAAATTCACTTAAGTGATTCTATTTTGCAATTCACTTAAGTGATTTTATTTTGTAATTCACTTAAGTGATTTTCTATTTTTAACCATACATATCAAGATGATATGAGAAATAATATTAGGTTTAGAGATATTAGGGTTACCTTTTCAAGGATAAAATGAGAAGGTCAAGAGTGTTTTACATACAAAAATAAAAGAAGGTGAATAGATTGTTGAATGAGAACTACAAGGCTATTGTGCAGAGGTGAAAAGTAACTTGCTAGCCAGAAATGCAACAAGAGAGCAAGATGTCTTGCTATGATTGTAACCTCCTCCATTATATAAAATATGTAGGTTCTATAGTATATTTTTTGTTATTCATTATTTCTATCCATTTGTGTGGTTGTTGCATGTTTAAAATAAATTCATCTTAGATCTAATTTTATTTATAAATATAGGGCAATAGTTATCTAGGGTTAGAAAAATTTACATGGTATCAGAGCTAGGTTCTACGATTAAGATCCTCAAGGATTTACAGTAGTCGATCACTACTGGATATTAAAAAAATAACGAGTTAGAGGGTTTCATATTTTTTCTTGAAGGACTAAGCTTATTTGCAGGATAGATTTTTTGAGTCATTCATATCAAATCTAAAAGTTTGTATAGCAAATATTATATATGGTAGCATCTAGCCTCATATTTGACGATATATTGGAAGGTACCTCCAATTTCTTGCCCTAGAAATTTAAGGTAATGTTCTTGTTGGAATAGAATGATCTTTGGGATATTTTCAAGGATGTTGTGACTCTACCTATAGATCCACAACAATTGGTAGCTCATAGAAAGAATGAAGTGAAGGCCAATAAAATAATTTTGGATGCAATGAAGGATCACCTAATTCCTCACATATCCAAGAATACCATAGCAAATGAGATGTTTGATGCCTTGGTTAACCTCTACTAAGGTGAGAATATAAATAGAAATATGATATTACAAAACAAACTCAGATCTATTGATATGACTAGGTTTGACATCGTTACCAGTTAATTGATGAAGATCACGTAGATTCATGATAAACTAGTAGTAGTTGGGGAGAAGGTTGTAAACATAGAGTTGGTGAACATGGTACTGAATGGTTTCTTAGCTTCATGGGAACAATTTATCAAAGACATTTTTTCTTGTGAGCACCTTATCAATTTTGATAAACTATGGGATGATTCATCTAGGAGACTCAAATGGAGTCAAATACCAGCAAGAAGGGTGGTGATGATAGCCTAGCCCTCTTTTGGTAAACCAAGAAGGGCAAAGGCAAAGGACCCAACAAGGATAAGGTAAAAAGTGAGGATTCAATATCATAGTCATAGAAGGAGGACTTGAGCAAGATCAAGTGCTTCATTTGTCATAAGCATGGCCATTATGCATCATAGTTTCCAAATAATAAGGGAAAATGGAAGTAACAACAAATGTAGGTAGCAACCTCTATAGAAACTCAGATGAATGAGTTTACTACCAAATTTGAGAAGGATTTCTCGTTGATCTCTTTCCTTTCTAACAACATGATTTTAAGGGATGCTTGGTATGTGGACAGTGGGGCATCTAGATACATGACATCAATTTGATAGTGTTTTACCAGTCTACAAGAGTAGGACTTAGAGGTTCAATTTGATCTTGGTGATGATACAAAGTATCTAGTTGAAGGAATTGGTACCATTCTTTTTTTACTCCAATTAGGGAACTCTTTAGACTTTGATGATGTTTTGTTTATTCTGTCTTAGGAAGAATTTACATTTAGTTTTGGTTATGGAGGATAAGGGTTATGCAATGGAGTTCAATAACCAGAATGTCCTTATTAGACCAAAATAATCTAGTCTAGAAACAACACGAGTGATAGGGGTTAGGGAATGCAGTCTATGCATGTTATAGGGTGAACCTATTCGAGCCTAGTTCATAGTAATAATAGCTTGCGTGAGTTGTGGTACAAGTGGATGGGGCACCTACATCATAGAGTGTTATCTATTTCAAGGGATATAGGGGTTTCTAGGGCCATGATTCATGACCAGGGCTTGTCAATATTTATTTGGGTAGAAGCATGAAGTACAATAGTTTACATCCAAAATAGGTTTCCTCATAGGATCTTGGAGGACAAGACACCAAATGGTAATTCACTGGTGTGAAACCATAGGTGATTCATTTTTGCATGTTTGGATATCCAATTTATATCCATATTTCAATAGAGAAGAGGACAAAGTTGAAGCTCTCTAATAGGAAGGGTTTATTTGTAGGTTATAGTGAGACTTCAAAAGCTTACATTATATTCCAAAGAAGAGGAAGATAGTAGTGAGCATGGATGTAAATTTTGAGGAGGATGTCGCATATAGGAAGTCCCATGGCCCTATTTTGGTGATGGAGAATGAGGAGTAGGAAGCTCTAAAGGTTGAGACAGGGTCACCAAAGACATTAGTGGTTTATAGTTTAGGACAATAACCTTCAGGTGATAAGGAGGAGATATTAGCCCCTTCCAGTTCTATCAAGAGACCTTGATGGCTTACACAAACATTAAGGGATACTCAAGAGTATGTTGAGGCTCCTAGAAGCATGATTAGGGAGAGTAGACCTCCAAGTAAATTTTCAAACTAAATGGCGTTGATGAGTAACATCATAAATTTAGAGCCTTCTAGTTTTTAGGAGGCAGTAGACTAGTAGGTTTTGTAGGATGCCATGGTGGATTACACCTCCATAATGAAGAATGATGTTTGGGATATAGTTCTAAGATTATAAATAAATTCAGTTGTGAGTTCCAGGTGGCTCTATAAAATTAAGCATGTTGTATATGGCAGCATTAAGAATTTCAAGGTAAGGTTTGTGGTGAGAGGTTTCTCATAGAAATAGGGAGTGGATTATGAGGAGAATTTTGCTTCAGTTGCTAGATACACTTCCATTAGAGCAGTTATGTATTTAGCTTCATCTATAGGATGGGGGATTCATCAAATGGATGTGAAGACAACTTTCCTTTATGGGATCATTGAGGAAGAAGTGTACATAGAGAAAATTGAGGGCTTTGAGGTAAATGGTAAGGATTCCCATGTTTGTAGGTTGAATAAATCCTTATATGGACTCAAAAAAGCATCGATATCATGGTATTATAGGATATATGGATACTTGCACAGTGTGGGCTTTGCCAAAAGTGATGCAAATCCTAATCTTTATTACATATTTTTTGGGATTGATCTACTCATTTTGGTGCTATATGTAGATGACTTGTTTCTTACATGTGTAGAGAAGGTCATTGCAGGATGCAAAGTAGATATGATAGTTGAGTTTGATATGAAGGACATCAACATGATACATTACTTCTTGGATTTAGAGGTTTGGTAGAGATCAAGGAAGATATTCCTTGGGTAGGGTAAGTATACAGTTGAGATCATAAAGATGTTTTGGATGGAGGATTGCAAACCTAAGGCCACATCAATGATCACTAATATAAAGAAAGTGATAGCTTCAGATTCAAAATTGGTGGACCCTATGTTGTATAGGTAGCTAATAGGATCCTTGATGTATTTTGTTAATACTAGACCAAATATATATTTTGTAATGAATACCTTGAGTCATTTCATGGTGGAGCTGAGGTAAAAGAATTGGGTAGCAGTAAAACATGTGCTCAGATACTTGAGGGGCACAGTGGAGTATGGTCTAAGATATCTTGGAGATGATGAAGTGAGGTTGCAAGGGTATACAAAATTATATTAGCTAGGTAGTGTAGTAGAGAGGAAGAGCACCTCAAGGTGCTACTTTATCTTGGGATCAAGCATGATATCCTAGATCAATAGGAAGTAGACTTTTGTGGAACTTAGCTCAATAGAGACTAAATACATGGCAACTAGTATTGCTAGTTATGAGACCATATAGCTTTGTAAGTTGCTTATAGTATTGATTGATCAAGAGTTGGATCCCATGGTGATATACTATGATAATTAGAGTTGTATAAAACTATATTATAATATAGTATTTCATGAAAATTCCAAACAAATAAACATCAAATATCACTTCATAAGAAATGGGATTCAGAATGGAGTCGTAAAGCTCTAGTATATTCCCACAGATCAGTAGGTAGTTGATATTCTAACCAAGACCTTTGTGAAATGGCTTGGTTAGAATATCAATCAATACTATAAGAACTTGCACTTTCTTAGTCATGTTTTTTTTTGTAGGAACAATGCCCTTTGTGCAGCTGTTAGGCAACCTGGGATACCTAGGCCTAATAAGCACAAGATCCATGAACCTGCACTTTCCAAGCTTTCTAAAAGAATTTGCTTGTAGTAGGAGTAGTTAGTCCCCATTTAGAAAGGGGAATACTAAACCTAAACCTACACAAGAAGTTTTTGGATTGGTATTTTTGATAATAAAACACTCAACTACTAGTTTAGGGGTAGATGTTGATTTTGTACCTATTTTTAATTAGAAGCATTGAAAGTCCTGATCAACCTGACATCATATATACAAGGACAAGTTAGCACTTGTTAAATAAAAGAAAAGCACCATGTTTTTGTATTTGATGGGGAGGTTCTTGCTTCCTATTATTAAAAAATGTGTATTCTTCCCATTATTATAAAAGGTGCCTGCTTCCCATTGTATGGTGGAAGGCACTTGCTTTCTGTTATACAGCAAAAGGCGCCTACTTCTCATTATACGATGGAAGGTGCCCACTTCCTATTTTACGATGGAAGGTGTCTGCTTCCTGTTATATGCTTCATGGTGCCTGAATCCCAGTATGTTACGAATATGGTGCCTACATCCCATTTTATAGCAGTTCAATGCCTGACTCCTAATATTTTAGGAGAATGACCGACTGCTAGTTTTTGGAAAACTAACACCAAATCTTCTTAGCATATATGTAAAAAAAATGATGTTTATATAAAGTTTGTTTTATAAGTACAAAACATAATAGTTAGCAAAAATGTGTATGTTTCCTATGTTAGGCATAAGTTCCTGATTGCTAAGGCATCTACTTCTTGTGTTAAGTAGAGCACCTGACTGCTAAGGTGCCTGCTTACCATATAAGAAAATCTCTCGATTCCTACAATGCCTATTTCCAATTTACAAGGCACCTACATGCCATAATTCAAAAATAAGGTGCCTAATTTCCATACAAAAAAGGTGCCTAAATTTTATCTATTGCGGTCATTTTTTGCCTTAACAGAATAACACACCAGCCTTGGGATGTGGCCCAAGGCATGTCAGCACCCCATACACGTGCAAATTAAAATCCACCATGGACAAAATTAAAATTTGATGTCAACCAATTTTTGAGGAGGGGACGTTTGTTGTCCCAAGGCAATACATTTTTCTAATTTTTGTTTTTAATTTTTGTAGGATTTAATGAATAACCCATAATGCAGCTACCAAGAACCAATCACGTCAAAGGAAATTCATTACATGGGAACCATGGCCATTGTTGTCTGTTGTGGTTTACCCCATCATTAAATGCTAGCCAATAGTGATGCACCACGAACATCTGCACATATGCACCCATGAAACAAATTTAGGTGCATGTTTAAATTTTCTATTTCGTGTCTATATTGTTTTCATGAACATGTGTGTCTATGGAAATGTGTCAGAATAAACCCCATTATTACCTTAACCACTCGAACAAATCCACTTGGCATGATATTGTGTGGTACACCTCTGATTGGTCGATAGTTTATGGTTATCATCTCCACACAATCGGGCACATGCTTAAAGAAAATTTACTACGGATAACCATAATCATTGTTGATTACGGTAATTAACCACCTACATGCATGAACGCAGTTGTTTTAAAAAGTTTTTTACCAACTACTGTGTAGCCAACTTTAGTAAGAAAAACATAGAGCAGTGAGGCACAGTGGTAATTCGAAGGGGAGGCAGTAATATTGTTGAGTGAATTATGAGCTAGTGGCAAAGCATGGGGGAAGTCAAAAAATCACAACCTTAAGAAGAGTGAGTCGATTGATTACTCGAGAATTTTTGCAGACGTCCAAACACAAGTGGACGTTGCAAAATGGATGGACTATTGTCGACTGGTAAGTTAGGGCCACGATGCGGTAGTAGCAAATGAATTTGTGATAGATTAGTGATGGGTTCATCCGCATGCGAGGGCTGGAGATCCCAATCACTAAGGACTACATCGCCAGAGTTATGAGCATGCCTATTATAAGGAGCACACGTACAAGGAGGATAACCTTACCCTCTATGCACAAAGATTTTTTGGAGCACCAATTGAGTACTTGATGCATGCTAGCTTGCCGAAATGGCATATTCTTGAGCTCTAGAGGGTCATTTTTGAATAGATCACCCGCTTCTTCACATGCTATGGTATGTACTCCCACATGAATGCCAACCACTTCCATTTCCTCAATTCTATTATGCATTGGGATAAAATCAACATCCCCCACTACCTTATATGCACCTTGAAAGACGAGGCCAGGCGATACTAGACAGACACCACCTCTTCCCTAGCTCATCATGGCCTAATTTTTGCCTTGGTGAGATATGTAGAGTCACATAGAAATGTGACAATTGAGGAAGCTATGGGCACTAGTGCAGTGGTAGGGTCACAAGAATATGAGGAGATGCCCATTCAGAATGAACAGTCGGCCAAGGAGGTAACATAAAAAGAAACGATGGTGCCTACATCCTAGCCTGCATGAAATATAGAGGAAGCAAGACATACCTCCTCCCCTAATTTTAATAATTTGGAGAGGAATTAGGGCAAGCTCCATCCCCTTTTGCACCCCAATTTGAGGAGGTAGTGCAGGATTTCATGCCTATATCCACCAGGATGTGAAGCAAAATAATGAGGGCATCGAGGGTCTTTTCGAGCTCATCTAATGAGGAGACACCCATCGATGAGCTCAACAAATATGAGTATTTGGCCCATATTCTATTGGACATTTCTTGTAAGCCAACTTCTTAATAGGAGGTAGTCATGGCAGATGTACCACCAAAAGTCCAGGCGGAGGATTTGTAGCAGCAACTACAGGTTTTGAAAGAGCAGGCTTCCACTTGGGAAGCCAAATTTAAAAAGGAACAAGCTCTATTTGAAGAGTCCAAAAAGGAGCCCACCTTAAAATGTATGAATTGTATCAAAAAATTCAGCAACTACAAAGACAATTTTAGTTGCAGGGCAGACAAAAAGGAGCTGAGTAGCCGACCAAGTTTTATGTAGTAGTATAGACCGATGGGGTAATATAAGTGCTCCCTGCTGATAAGAAAATAGAATAGGGAGGCGCTACTACAATGGAAGTAGAGTAGCCTTGCTCTACATTACCCTCTTTAGATCAGGTAATTCAGGAGGATGAGGTTGAATTTGAAGAACCTCAAATCGTAGAGTAGTTTGCAAAGGGGGAAGAAGATGGAGAAAAGGATATGGAGGTCGAAGAGTATCAAGTTATAGGTAGAGAGTGAGAGGTAGAGCACTCTCCAATTAATGCAGGGGCTGAACAGACTAAATAAGTAGAACCAATCCTTGATGTGCAGCAAGTATCTATAGAGGAAAAAGAGGTTCAGTAGCCTAAATCCCCTGTATTCTAGGAGGCTTAACAACCTGCATTCCCTGTATACCAAGAAACAACTGCTACACCAACACACCCTAGGGTATATAGTATCAAGCTGAGATCAAAACAAAAAGCCATAAGGTCATCTCAATGATGACCCAGGACTAGAGCAAGAGTTGTAGAGTTGAAGACCTTGGGCATTGAATCTGACAAGGAATTAGAGCTAGATTTTGATGAGGAATGGGAGGCATCAAAGAATCTATTTACTACCCAAAAAAATAAATTTTATGAGCTCAAGGAGGAAATTAATGCAGACAAGAAGAACTAGAAGAATGCCTCCAAGAAAGCCCTCAAGGACGCAGAAATTGAGGCCAAAAAACAATCTAGAAGACCTCGTAGGAAGATGCATACCACAGGAAGACCTGAGCAGTTCTGGTATTTTTATGGGTCAATGGATGCAAAGCCTTCAATGATGAAAGCATATTTTAAGCGGATGAGATTTCTAGGCCCTGTGCAGAAGGAGGATCTGGCATCAAGCAACATAACTCCCTTTATATCAAAAATAGAGGTCAAATATAAACCTTATCTTGACCCAATAAGGGTATATTTTCCCACAGTTAGGGTTGCTAAGAAATCTAGCATACCATTTGGAGATAAGGAATCAATGTATGTGTGTGAGAAGTTGCCACTTCACCACGAGTACTAGAAAATGGCTGAGCCTGCATTCCAAAAGGATGCCACCAGCTTCTTTGGTTTTTATCTGAATTTTGATAAGGACAAGGTGGCTTGGACCAAAGAACCACCCAAGAAGAGGGTAGGTCCAAGTGAACAACTTCGGTGTAGTAAATGCTAGAAGCAGCAGGGACAGGAGATAGCAGCTCCCACAACATCAAAGGGGTAAAAGCCCCAGGACAAAGAGAAAGCCAAGGCCGCTAAAAGAAAGAGGAAATAGACCAATCATGCCTATTGGTGTGAGGTAAACATAACTGGTAATTACCAGTTCAAAGTGACATAGGGACGTACCACCCCTTAAGCATGGGGGGATGATGAGCCATAGAATTGCTCATTTTTTGTACTCTTTTTCCCATAATGTGCAGCATATATTCTTGTAGATATAAATGTTTTATGGAAATTACATATATAATTGATAGTTTATTTTGCATGCTCTCTAATATTTGTATTTAAGTGTAATTTTTGTAGATTTAGTGTAAATCGTTGCATTTGGCATGTTTTCATCGAGGTCCAACTTGGAATTCGAACTTATAAATTAATGAAATAAAAACATCTATAGAATATTGGTAAATAGGTACGAAGTCAGGTGTCCAAGTCTTTGGAAGTGCCTGACTTCTGTTCGACACCTAACTAATAGGTGCTTGATTTTCGTTAGGTCTCTACTTCCCGTTGTACGATGAAAGGTGCCAACTTCCTATTATATGGTAGAAGGTGCCTACTTCCCATTATACGATAGAAGGCACTCGCTTCCCATTGTATAGTGGAAGGTGCCTACTTCCCGTTATGTGATGGAAGATGCCTACTTCATGACTTCTTCAACCGTGACACCTGATTCTCATTAACACCAAACTTCAGCATGACTCTATGGTCGGTATAACAGAGCGAATACTTCGACAACCAGCATGAAGGGATTGCCAACATCATAACCAAATATGGGATAATGTCAAAGGTTGTCACCTATTTTTTAGCTGATACATAAATTAATTTTGTAAGTCAATAAAATCAAATATTAGCATATTCTAAAAATAGAATACATTGAAATATCATGATATTTTACCTGATTCCTCTAATCGAGCAAAAAACTGTAACAGTGAATCATGTGTTGATTTGTTCTAAAAATTATAACAGGGTTGACCACATACCTTATAAATATGTAGGCCACCCCTGAAGAAGACATCCCCAAACCTTTTATGTAATTTTCTCTAATGCAAAGTGTTAATAAAATCTCTACATTGTTCTTGTAAAAACATATTCTAAGCATCTGGTGATCATTCTACCATAGGAAAAATCTGCTGGAAGTGTGGGCCCACTTACAACAGAGTTCTTTCTTATTTCCCTAATTTTTTGTAATTGTTTTAATATATCAATTTATTTCCAGCTATTTTTCCTATTTTTTGTAATTTCCAGCAAGATAGTTATTTAGATTTTGAATGTTTTCAGTCTTGTTTCTTAGACTTAGCATGATATTACTGGTTTAAACATAAACTTCAATGAAAACCAAACACCCCCCCAAATCATAATCCAAGGGACTCATCTCTAAAGGAGAAATTACAAGCATAGATTTTGCACGACTACTCACAAGACTACGAGCTACCCCAGGTTGACAATTAAATGGATGCAATTAATTAAACCATAGAAGAACTAACCAATTGTTTGCCCAACAGTATCTAAAGTGGTCAAGGTCAAAAATAGATAGGGTAGAGTTGGTTGACACAATACCCAACTTATGAACCCAACTTTCAAATAAAAAACCTACCACACCAGTAGACTCATCAAAACAACAGATAAAAAAATGTCTAGGGTGTCCAAATTTAGTATTAATATATATAGTTCATTATGACCTTCTTTTTAAGCTAATTAATTTTATGTATAACACAAGAACGTTTTGGGACTCCTTACTAAAAATAGTAACTATTGCAGTCACACTTCTATTTTTAGCAATTTAGTGAAAGAGGTTCAAGACTTCCCAAAATGGTTGGTGGTACTTGTGGACATCAAAAGGAGGTAGAATAAGCTGCTTCAATATTTGAAATAATAACAATTTCCCTTGATAGCCTTCTCCATGATAACAGCATCATAAAGGAAGATATTCAATGCATCAGAAGTGAATACCTTAACTCCAAAACATACTTGGAAGAATAATTTACCGAGGTTGAGTCCAAAATTCAAGGTGGCCCAAAGGGCTTTGATTACCATACTCAACAATTAGTTTAGAAAAAAGGAAAGGAAATTATATACACCATTACGGATCCTTCTTAAGAAGATTTTGAGTCCTAATTGCTCACTCGATTTGGCCCTAGTGAGTATGATGACTTTCAAGGAACATTGACAAAGTTGAGACAAATATCTATAGTTTGGGATTACCAAATCCAATTCATGAAATTGGCTAACATAACTAAGGGGTTGAATTAAGGTTTTTTTATGAGTTTTTTCATTAGTGGCTTGAAGTATGATCTCCAGGATAAGGTCAAGATGTTCAAACCACAAACAATGATGCAGGCTATAAGCTTGGCATAGTTGGTTGAATTCAAATTCTTAGCTCAAAGGAGGACATCTAAATTTTTACAAACTAAACCCTCATTTTCTCTCAAGTTTTCAACTCATAATAAAAATAAAATTATTCCCCACAAAAGCTTGACTATAGAATAAATGGATGCTCGGTGCACTCAAGGTTTGTGCTATAATTGTGATAAAAAATATGTTCGAGGGAATAGGTGCTCCCAAAATAAATTGTTTCTCATAGATGTCGAAAATCCTATCAACAATGACCAAACTAATGATGAAACAAAGCTAGTAGAAGACCCACCCCAAAATGAGAAATAAATATAGGAAGAAACATAGGCAAAAAAATTGTCCATGCTCTTGCCATGATTACTACACCACAAATCATGAAATTTGTGGGTTTTTCAAAGGACAACATATTACAATCCTTATTGATTCATGAAGCACCCACAACTTTATTGATCCTTGAATCACCAAATAGACCAATTTTTACATACACACATATAATTCCTTTGAGGTTGTGGTGGCTAATAGAGGGACTTTGCCTTGCAAAGGTAAATTTTGCAATGTTAAAGTAAAAATAGATTATTATGAGCTCAAAATCGATATGTTCAATCTATAATTATAGCGATGTGATATTGTATTGGGAGCTCAGTGGTTAGATACATTGGGAACCATATCATAGAATTTTGTAGAGCTATGGATGCAATTTTCATAGAATGGACAGTCTTACACTCTTTGGGGTTCAAAAGAAGGGTCTCCCTAGATTATCATCTCAAACTATATAGAGTTGTTAAAAAAATATTCTCATGTCATCATGTAGATATTTGTAATCCAACCACCTACTTTAGAAGTGAACCAAATTCTTGAAGATTTGTAACTTGTTTTAACAAAGCACAATGTAATTTTTATTGAACCATCAAACTTACCACCACATCTCTCTCATGACCATGACATTCCATTGGTACCTGGGAGTGTACCTTCTAACATCAAGCCATATTGATTTCCTCATACCCTTAAGTCAAAGATAGAAAATTTAGTACAAGAATTGTTAAAAGCTAGAGTCATTCACCCGAATAACAACCCTTACTCTTATTTTTTCTTATTGGTGCAAAATAAATATGGGTCTTGGCAATTGTGTATAATTTTTTGTGATCTCAATAAGCTCACCATTAAGGATAAGTTTCTTATTTTGGTGGTGGATGAATTACTCGATGAGCTACATGGGACTATGATTTTCTCCAAATTAGATCTTCACTCTGGGTACCATCAAATCAAGCTCAAGGATGAATATATTTTCAACACCACATTCCATACTCATGAGGATCATTATGAATTCTTGGTGATGCCATTTGGCTTAATCAATGCACTGTCCACATTTCAAAGCCTCATGAACAATATTTTTTATCTATTTCTTCATAAATTCATTATGGTTTTCTTTTATGACATTTTGATTTATAGTCGCTCTAAGGAAGAGCACCTCTCCCATGTGGATCAAACTTTATAACTTTTGGTACATCATCAACCTTATGCTAATCAGTCCAAGTGTTATTTGGGGTTGGAAAAAGTGTAGTATTTAGGACACATTGTCACCAAATATGGAGTTAAAGTTTACCCTTAGAAGATTCAAACAGTTCAAGAGTGGTCAAAACCTCACACTCTAAAAGGTCTTCATGGATTTTTGGGGCTTACAAGATATTACCACAAATTTATCCACAATTATGGAAAAATTACTGCTCCTTTAACATCCATCTTAAAAAAATATTCTTTTACTTGGTCTGGTATAGCTGAATAGGATTTCCTAGAGTTGAAGCATGCTATGAAAACCACTTTAGTATTAGCATTACCTAGTTTTTCTAGGCCTTTTGTAATTAAAATTAATGGTTTAGGCAATGGTATTGGCATGGTGTTGATGTAGGAAGGGTGCCCCTTGGCTTTCATTAGTAAAACACTTTCCAGTCGTAATCTAGGAAAATCAACTTATGCTAAGGAAATGCTTACCATTTTTCATGTGGTCACTCATTGGTGACCTTATCTCATTGGACATCATTTCTCCATTAAAATAGATCATCAAAGTCTCAAATATTTCTAAGAGCAATGGGTTTCCACCCTTGAACGATAGAAGTGATTCTCTAAGCTCATGGGCTATGATTATGTTATTATTTATAAAAAGGGAAAGAAGAACATTGTGATGGATGTCCTCTCTCACCAATTTGAGGCTCACAGTATGTTGTGTTATTTCTTCATCCATTACCTGGTGGATGTACTCTCTCTGGGAAGTGGTACCATGATTTGTAATATGGAAAATATGGGAAGCTCAAAATGTGGTAATATTTCAAGATAAAAAGATACATCCTTTTGGGGAATATTTTCATAGCATAGCAATCCTAGCTCATTAATGTTACACATCACTAGTACCACACATCATTAATGTTACACATCACTAGTACTACATGTCGAGGGTGTTACACATCATTGGTGTTATAATTTTTTTTTTATGTAATTAGTGTTATGTGTAGATCAGTATATTTATTTTTTTAGTAGTATAGCATTATATATATGGTACTTATTTTATTGGTCATAGGATAGTCTTGACCAAGAGAGATCTTGGCTTAGATAAATAGTGGCTAGATCATTGAACCCATGGGAATTGGGTAAAAATTTTGTATCATAAGCTTATGTCTATATATAAGAATTTTTGTGTAGGAATAATTATAAAGTAATTTTCTCCTTGCTTATAAGTATATTCATCCATTTGATTGATTTCTACTATATCTTGTAAAATATTGAGATTAAATTTAATTTCTTATTTTGTTTTAATATGTAATGAAAATATTTGACATTCAAAATATTTACTTTTTCTTTTATACATTTCATCTTTCAAACAAACCCATAAATACATGATCCTTCAAACCTCACTTCATCACACCATAAAGTAACCATATGGAATAAATAAGGGATTTGAAACCACATAGATTGAAATTCAAAAAGGCTTTAGATGACCATTATTGAGTAGATCATATCTCAATATAATGGGTTTATGATCTAATCCTGCTTGTAGTACAAGTTTTGAAGAGATTTTATACTCTAGTAGAGTAACAAACAATTGTTCAATATATCTATTATATGAGTGTTCCCAATTTATCTATTATGCTATGTATATCGATATCTTTAAGGAATAGCATCCCTAAGGCTATTTAAATTGAAATAAATCCCTCAATAATTTAGACCATTCAAGAGTGCCACCCTTCTTTTCCAAAGGAAATAAAACTATGTTGAAGTCACTTGCCCCCAATAATCCATAGATCATAACTATGAATTATTATTGAGTTTGACATGAATAAATTAATATCCTTCCAACATCTTTTATGACGAGTAGATATAGATTGGTAATATACATTTATAACCCCAAAAATGATATATTTATTTTTCTACAAAAAATACTAGCAACCCAATTACTTTTTTCTTTGAGTAATTACCCATGTAATATCTCTTGAAGATCCTATAGAAAAATTGCTAGCAATATTCCATCTTCTAATAATTTTGAATGTGTCCTTACACTCCTCACTTCTTCACTACTTATTTTTATTTCTTGTAGTAAAGTAAAATAAGGACTATAAAAACCTATTAGTTTCCTAATAAATCTTTATTTTATGGTCTTATTAATACCCTTAATATTCTAAGATACCATTTTTTGTCATTATTTTATTTTTACTTGTAGGAAAACCCCACATCTTGTTAACACTTAGATATTTCCTTTTGTTTTCCTATATTTATACCCATATGAGTTTTCTTTTCTATTTGTTCTTGCTATAAGGATCTTCCTCTCCTTTTTCCATTACCAACAACACCTTCATTTTCAGCAATATTTTCATTTTTCCATATTATTCATAATTAATTTTATCATCTATATGTTTATGATACCCTAGAGAACTTGAACTACAAGGAATAGCCTTAATAACACTTTATTTTTATATTTTCTTGCAGTAAAGTGCAAGGATGATCCTCCATAGTAATTACTTCTTTAGGATCACCTAAAGATCCCAAATTTTGATGAATATCCTCCATATTCATTTCTTTATTTTGCTACTCTTGAAACCCTACAGTAAAAAGGATAAATTCTATACTAGTTTCAATTTTATTGCAAGGAGAGGATTTTATACAACATGAAGAAAATAAAGATAATCTACCTAGATTAAACTTGACTTCTTCCACCTCCTTTTCTTTACAATTTGCCTCCACATATTCCTTTACACATTTAACTTCTAAATTTGAACTTGCACATTATCATCCCTTGCATCATTTTTCTCTCTTCTAATGGTTGATCTAAGTGAATTGAAATGGTCTTTACCATATGATAATAGGAACATGATCTATTTACCATTTTCTTGGGAGTGGAAAATCCTTTCATCTAATATAACCTCTACTATAGTATGATCTCCTTGGTTTATCTTAAAGTTTATCTCATAACCAAATTTTTTATCTCTTTCTCTATTATTTTAAGTTTGTAATCTCTTACCATGTGTTAGTTTGATAACATTCATAGCATCAAAATATAAAGTTTTCATTATCAACTTTTTGATCTCATCCTCTTAATTTTGATTTAATCTTAATAGAATGTGGAAAAGATTTTGAAATATTTATGGTAACACATATATGGGTGTATCCAACATGTGTTTCATCTTTAATAGTTGGTTCCTCCTAGATGAAATCTCATAGTGTATTACTGATATTCTTCAAAACCTTATTGATAAGATAATATGGAAATCCAACAAACCTAACCCACACTATAAGACTTGTAATAGATTTTGTCTCCACCACAAAAAATATCCATGATGTTAAATGCAGGGCATCTCTCCTCTAATCCATGAGCCACTACATATTATTTTATCCATAATTTCTAAACTAGATAATATGACAAAGAAAAATTCTTTGGGAATAAAATTAATGCATTAATTTGAATCCAATAACTACCTACACTTGATCTAGTTTTGAATCTTTGAAAAACATGTTCATTAGTTGT
Source organism: Wollemia nobilis (assembly GCA_028583015.1). Classification (NCBI taxonomy): domain Eukaryota; kingdom Viridiplantae; phylum Streptophyta; class Pinopsida; order Araucariales; family Araucariaceae; genus Wollemia; species Wollemia nobilis. The sequence continues at coordinate 1,027,927 of JAQPPZ010000184.1, forward strand.
GAAACTTACATATTAAATCTTTATATTCAAAACCATTAAGTTATGCTTAATCATCTCATCCATGACAATCACTTCTCATTTAACATATTCTACATTTATAGGGTTTACCATAGATTTGTTCTTCCTCTTGTCTCCAACTAGGACACAATACATCCAACTAGGATATCCTTCGATTCTAGTTAGGAAAGGGTATATTAACCCTTTGTTTTCAAAATCATTAAGTTATGCTCAATCATCTCATCCAAGACAATCACTTCTCATTTAACATATTCTACATTTATAGGGTTTACCATAGATTTGTTCTTCCTCTTGTCTCCAACTAGGACATCAATACATCTAACTAGGATATCCTTTAATTCTAGTTAGGAAAGGATTTTCACATCTTCTTTTCCATGCTACTTAGCATTTCTTCGTACTATTCCTTTACATTTTAAGTTTTTACAAACATTATAAGAAAAGGTAAGGTTCCCTTCTTGCTCTTCCCTAAAGATCTAAAACAAAAAAAAATGTAAGACTTTTTGCTTGCTTCCTACCTTTTTGTCAACAAAAATTATAACACACATTAATGATTTTATTGACGTGCAATTAAAAAAAAAAAGTAAAAAAATATAAATTATGGGTTTAATGGTCTTATATAAACATAGATCATAACTCAAAATAAATCATTACTTATCCTAATCTCTTAAATTATATAAAAATAATTATAAAAATAAATTTACAATTTTAATAATAAAAAATAATAACTATGTGCAAACACAATTTTATATATTTCAATTTCATTAAAAAAAAAAAAAAATTTACACATAATTTATAATAAAATAGTGCGTTGGAAATGCTAACTCATCCGAAATTGAACCGCTTCGTTAAAATTTCTAGAGGCTTTTAATTCTACCAAAAGCTTATTATGGCGTAAGCAAGCTTTCATTTGCAAGAAAGTATCCAGCTAACAAAGGGAAAAATCAATTGGTATTGGTGCATATCAATCAACTTCACGGTTCTATCTTTATATATGAAATACAACTCATGGTTAAAAATTTGAATTTGAATTTGTATTATTGTAAAGTAAGATATATAAGCGCCTAATGCAGCTTCATCAAGGATTACTTCCAACATTCCCAACATTCAAAACTGAAGAAAAATAAATGATATAAGAGTTGAATATCATCGTAAATATTCTGCTAGTCCCAAGCATTCTGCTATTCCCTGTATAAATACCACAATTAAAAAACACTGAAAGGGAGACCCCGTTTCTGTTTATGAAGAAGATGGCCCATGTGAAAAAATTAAAATAATATGTATTCTTTAGTTCTTAAGGAAGGGGAAAAAGTAAAATCTAAAAAAAAAAAAAAAAGCTCTTTGAGCTGATGAAAATTATAAGGCTTAAGATGTTAGGTTTTTAAACTTGTTTTGAAGTGTCTTTCTGTTTGAAATACACATTTCGTCTTAATAATGTATAAGTCCATAAAAAAAATATATTAATTTTTTTTTAAATTTAATTGGTGGAATTGTTTCGTAGGCTGTTCAGTTTTTATGACACCACAGTATTTTGGGTTGTTCCTTTGAAACCATTATATAGATTTTCTGCAATCCACCCCTATAACCACCACAATCATTTTAAATCTTTTAAGCAGCTTAAAGCACCAGAAAACAGAAAAGGGACAAACGTTCAATCCAGAGATTTGAACCTTGGACCTCTGCCCTTTGGACAAACATTTAATCCAAAGATTTGAACCTTGGACCTCTGCCCTTTGAACCTTGGACCTCCACCCCTTAACCAGTTAATCTATAATAATTTTAAAATTACAAATAAATTTTAAAAAAATAATAATAATATGTATTGCAAATATGTTATCCGGCATCACCTTACCTTCGCGAGGACGCGCAGATCCTTTCACCCACCCACTCTGACGCCTTTCATAGTTCATGTTTTATACAAATACAACACTTCTATTTTATAAGGATTCTTGTAAATTGCCGCTACTATAAAATCTCCATTTCTGTAGATTTGAGCTGCTATGTGGGTTGTGATTTGATTTTTGGTAAACCCAATTTTTCTATTTTTAACAGATAAAGCCAGCAAATTTTATTCTTAAATTTTTACATTTTTCCCATTCCAAGACCAAAATGAGGGCAAGCATCCCATACCTAGCAGACTAGCTGCAATTAAAACATTCATAAATTTAGTCAACCAAATATTCAAGAACGTATTATATTAAATATTAAAATAAACAAATTGCTAATACAGAAATATGTAACCAGCCTCGTCCTCCATGATTCCCACAAAAGCTTCTACCTAATTCCTGCATGAGTGAATACATCATTCTGAAATATAATATTCTGGGAAAGAAAATCTCATTGTCCGTTAAATTTACCTCCACAATCGCTTCCGCATCGCTCCCATCAAAGATTTAATTTCTGTTTGCCTCTGGCGGTGCCATTCAGGTGGAGCTGCCATTAATCAATGGATCCAGAACTTTTCGTCATTGCGCTTTCAGAAATTATTTTTCAAGCCTTCGTCAAGAAATCGAACGTAAGCAGCCACCGATCGAACCCACTCCCTTAATCTCTCCTTCATATAATCGTTCGGATCGCTTGCATTCTTCGCGCTTCGCTTAGGACAAATGTCCAAAAGACACGCTCTCTTAAAATCAGCGTTAAAACGTTGGTTCGTCAGACCACTCTCATATTCCTCTACAGCCGAATTTCGCTTAATTTCCTGCACAAAATTGTGCCGCTGTTCCGTAAACGCCGGCAACGGCTGTACATTTCTGTAATCGGCACCCAACATAGCCAAGGCTTCGATGGACACGTTGGCCATTAATCTGTAACACAAAACCCCAGGCAAAACTGCCCCGGATATAGTTCAAAAATATTTTCTAAGAATGTAATCTCATATTACGTTTTTTTGGCACTATGTCCGTTGGCAGGCCGAAATCGTGGCTTTGAATCCCGTGATCGAAGCCGCCCTGCATTAAAAACAAAGGGGAATCGTTATCTTCTCGGCCAAGTCTCGCATCTTATCATTTTTTCTAGATTGACAACTCGGACTCGAATAATATCATTAAAATATTTTGACGACTTGGAGTCGAATGATTGGCGAACAGCTTGCGTCGAAAGTGATGCGCACGTATCCTAGTCCATCACATGAGGAAGAAAACTGAGTCTTTACGTCTCCGTTTCCGTTACGCTGCGAATTTGCGGAGCCTCGTCAAATTGGTGCTCTCGTAGACCCGCTATGTTCGGTGTATTCTTCTTTCATCGACCGGTGGGGAATCTGTGAAATTAAAGTATTACCAATGTTCGACGGCACAAGGAAGGTTAAGAATATACCTAAAATTATATTTTCGATACTTTCCGCAGATAAATGCCAAGGCATCGACGTCTATGAAAGAGTATGGGCCTTGAACGTAAGATAAACGCCGCCTCTATGAAAACGTAGGAGTCTATGACCAAAGGGGAGGACCACGTCTTCTAAGCACACGCGTCGTGCAAGGCCACGATTGGAACATGAACGTGAACTCTATTTATTTTGTTATAGGGGTTGGGGGTTGACGACGACATATGGTATAGTATTTTCTTTTTAAAAAGCTCACTCGCACATTATGGTATAGGATTGACGTATAGTATTTCGCCATCTCCAGCTTGCCTACTAGGGTATTTGGCATAAGTACAGGCTAATGGTCTTACATTATAATTACCTGAAGTGGAAAGGGGTTGTCATCTTATTTAGATGGAGCTCTCTTTTATATGTAATTTATGTGTAGCAATTTGCTATCATAAAAGGACTGGATTAAGAAGTATTAATGTTCAATGAAATTTTATAATAGAAATATGTTATTAGAAATAAATAGTTGGTATGTGAAAGTATTTTTTTTTTTATAATCAGGTTTAAGTCATAAAATTTGGTATTAACTTTTTGTTTGACCTTTGCTTTGGTTGTTTTTGTGTGTTCTTTTCTTTATTTCACTGTTTTTGTTGTAAAAAATTATCTCTATTTTTGTTATTTGGAGACGCTCTCATTTTGTTCTTGTGCCTTTCTTTTAGAGATTGTTTCATTTTTTTTGGTTGAAGATCTTTTTGTTTTTGTTTTATTTCTTTCAAAACTTTCTTCTCTTTTCTATCAATTAAAAAAAAATTAAGTTAAAAACATAAAATCTAATCTGATGTTAAATATTGATAAGAGTATTAATAATTTAATTATATTTATAAAAAAGATATTGAAGATTAGCCGAGAGATGAAAGATGTTTTTCTATTTTTATTTTAATCTTATTAAAAATTCATATTAATTAATGAAACTAATTACATAAAAATAAAAAAATAAAATAAAATTTAAATTTTTAAATTATAATTTTAAAAAATTCAACCAATAATGAAGAAAATGACTAATTATTTTGGAATGGGTAATAATAATTCTTTCGATAGTAAACCTAGAGGAGGAGACCAATGACTTAAACCTTGACAATATTTCATAAAAGTGAAGGTCGTAGTTTCTTGATTGTTTGTACTATCAATACGGGAAGGTCGTAGCCATAATTGTTTAAAGTTTTCTTGATTGTTTGTACTTTTCATACAATACCATTGTATCAATACGGGTCATTGCTAGTAAAACTTTATGTAAATGATATTACTGGTTAAATAAAATTAAAAGTTACTTTTATTTTTATTTAATTTAATAATATTATTAAAAATATACTTTTTAACGATGCTTGGGTGTATGTCAAGTTTACATTTTATATAGATGTCAGAATAACAAATTAGAAAGTTACTCTTATTTTTATTTTATTTAATAATATTATTAAAAATATACTTTTTAACGATGCTTAGGTGTATGTCAAGTTTATAGATGTCAGAATAACAAATTAGTCGGACAATGGTACATAGGCTTTTGACATGCGCCTCACTATTGCTATAACTTTTCACCCTTGAATCCCATATATTCTATGCCCTTGCATCTGCATAACCAAATAATCTTTACCTACGAAATGAATGCACTTACATTAATTCTTCTATACAACCTTAATGCTTTGTGTAAATATTACTATTTTTTTTTTCTAAAGTTATGAATCACTTATGTACTTAAATGTTTCTTGGTTCCCTCCGGACTTTACATGATTTTTTTATAGGTTTCCTAAGAATTATTTCCTTACGTTGTTATTTTTGTGTGGTGTAGCAATAACTTTTTTGAGTTTATATTAAACGATTATTTATAATATTTGGATGCTTTTTTTTAATGTAAAAAGTATTATATAAAAGAATTAAAAAATACATTTTAAAAAAAATGGATAAATACATCATGTGGTTAATGCCATCAGCTAAAATAATCATTCTCGTCAAAATAGAGTGAGAATTTAGACGGTCAATTTACAGTTACAAAATTGATGGACAATAGAATAAATTAATTACAAAATGATGAGGTTTAGTTACCCCTGATTCCTACCCAGAGACTTTGACAACGAATCCTTCGCCTGTCCAGAAGTGTTGGGAACATAAACCCAACCATAAACTCTTAAGTTATCCCAGACATCAAGTCGAGGAGTTGGGGAAGAGAGGAATATTCACATAGCCACGACCATCTCTGTAAGCACCTTGAGCTAAGATAGGAGTGTAGTTTGGGAGCGAGCGACATTGTTGTCTGGACCTGGACCTGCTACGAGGAGTATCCTAAATTACTAAGAACGGTGCATTCCTCCACTGTTCAATAAGCTCTTGAATATGAGTGAGATCCATGGCCACCTTACTGGCTTCAACTGTAATCTAAAAATACATAGATGAAATAATATTAGACTTCTCAAAAGCAGATGTACAAATAGGAAGAACACTTACCAAAGATACAGTCATTTCTAGCTCTCCATATACTGAACATGGTTGCCATATGAAACAAGTGCCACACTTCAAAAAAAATAGTCAGTTAATGAGCTCTAAAAACACTCATTTTTGTATAAACTTGTTATAATGGACTTGTCATTGAGCCAAAAGGTCGACCTTGTGGTTCCCGATACAAGCTAGAGCGTTAACCTCGGGAGGCTGTTAAACCATGTCACGATCCCGAAGGGGGACACTGGCGATTAGTCCAACAATCCCCCCAGCGTTACCCGAAGGGATTCGAACTCGAGACCGGCTCTGATACCACTTGTTAGAATGGACTTGTCATTGAGTCAAAAGGTCGACCTTGTGGTTCCCGATACAAGCCAAAGCGTTAACCTGGAGAGGCTGTTAAACCATGTCGTGAATCCCAAACGGGGGACGCTGGCGATTAGTCCAACAAAACATTCCATATATATTACGACACTTATTTTAATAGAAATATATTTTTTATGTAAATTTTATATGTATTTAACATTAGATTACACATGTTATCTAATATTTGTTTTTGAGTGGATTATGTGTAAATGTAGTGGATTTTACGGTATTTTGACATGTTAACATCAAGGTCCTACTTGGACCTAGTACTTTTCATTTATGATGAAAAATTGAAGGTAAAAAAATTTGCAACAAAACAGTGTGAAGCGTTAAGTCAGGCGTCCGATTCCTGTTTGATGCTCGACTGTCTAGCACCCGATTCTCATTTGACGCTTGACTATCTAGCACCCGATTTCTATTTAGGCATCTGACTCCCGTTAGACTCTTGATTACCATTTTTTACAGAGATGACACCCCATTCTTGTTAACACAAAAATACAACACGATACCCTGTTGTCGACAAAACATAATGGTGATTTTAACGATAGATGTGGACATGATTTCAGTGATGAATGCGGACCAAGGACAACGTCAATGACCATATGTCATCTATTTTTTAGTAATCATGTAAAAATCAATGTAATCGAGTAGAGCAAAATATCAAATGTATTCTATTTTGATACCTAATACGTTGAATAAAGTCTGAGTTTAATGTTTTGTTTTATCTCCTTTATTCCTGCATATTGTTGTAACAGGAAAATAAAAAATCAATTTGCTTTTAGAATGTAATAGGGCATGGCCGCATATCTTATAAATATGCAAGCCACCCCTGAAAAACAGATCCTAAATTTTCTCTGTATTTTTTTGTTGCAAATTCTAATATAATACATTTGAGTCTTTTAATAAAATTCAACTAGCATCCGGTGTATGACTTAAAGCGGGTGGAATCTACTAGAAGCTTAGGCCAACTCTCAACAATATTTCTTCCTTCTTTCACATGCTTTATATCATTTTAATTATTTTTTTGATATTATGTAATTTCCTCTGTTTCTTTGTAACATTTCAGCAAGTGTGTAATTTTGATTTCAGTAATGCATTTTAGTCATATATTTGATAATGTAAATTAGTTTAATGGTTTGGAAGATAAATGAGAACTCCAATGAAACAATACCCCCCAAACCATAGAATCTAAGGGACTCATATAATTAAAGGGAGATTATAGGCATATACTATGCAGGGTTACTCACAAGTTTACAAGCTATCATGGGTTGACAATTAAATGGAGGTAATTATTTATACCATAGAAAACTAACCAATATTTTACCCAATATTTTGGCATCGTTGCTGGGGAGTAGCCAATTGTAATTTTCTATTCTGAAGAAAGTATGTTAGAAGTAGTTTAGGTTACTTTCTACAAAACCTCCATTTGAAATTTTGTATGAGTCCACCTAGAATTAGAGGACCGGATGGTTGTTTTATCAAGAACACAAATGTTGTTTCTAAAAAACCTTTGATTTAGCTATGCTAGATATTAAGACTGAAACCTCTCCACCACCGTCTCCACCTGTGCATTGGAGTCAACATCCATTGTTTGCACAGGATACTTCTGAAATAGACCAACAAAACCTTAGGGAAGGATATGAGATAGGAAGAGTTCAATCTAAGTAAAATTTATTGAACCTTCAATGTTGGCAAGTAATTGAGGAAAAAATTATTTCAAACACTGATTTAGTAATCCTTATGGAGGATAAAAGAAACGATATAGAAGCCTTGAAAGCTGCATTGAACATAGCAAGTGTAGAAACCTTGATAGTAGACAAGATGGTTGAAACAATAGAAGAGGCATCTACTAGTTTTAACTTCCCTATAGAAGAGGTAAGAAAAGAACATGGGATGAAACATATCTCCCCTACCCACCTTCCAATCTTTAGAGGACTTCCAATAGAATATTTTGACCCATTCCTTTTCAAAATTGATGTTCTATGTAGGTCGGTAGATTATACAACCAATGCTCAGAAATTAAAGTTTTTTCCCTCTACTCTTGATGATTTAACTTTACGTTGGTTCATCAGTTTTGGGAATAAACAAATAACTACTTGGGAAGACATGAAAAACTTTTCCTAGATCAGTATCAGGACTTTGGCAGAGCACGAGATTCCAGAGAAGAAATCTTGGATATGACACAAAAGCAAGGAGAATAATTAGAGGAGTATTGAGATAGGTTTAACTTTAATTTGCAAAGATCTCCCCATGCAAGACTAGGAGATAGATCCTTAAGGAGTATCTTCTTAAAAAGGGCTCACAAATGAATCTCTTGAAGCCTTAAACATGATTTTTGGAGGGGACATTTATCAACACCAAATTTCTAATATCCGGCAGTTGTGTCAAAACTTTTCAAGAAGGAAGGGTAAGTTAACCCCTAGGAATATCAAACAATCAACCACTGTCACTAAAATATAAATAGAAAATATGCTTGAAGACGTTAAGAGTGAGATGTTGTCATAGCTTGCAATCCAAATGGATACCCTTCTGCTTTAGAAAAATAATCAGGAGAATGAGGTAGCATTAACCTATTTTTGTCCTAAATGTAGGGGAAATCACCCTAAAAATGAATATCCTAAGAATAAAGTTAGAGTGTGCGCTGTGTGTCAAAAAGAACATAAAACTAAGTTGTGTCTGCAGTTATCAAAATCTAGAGAGGAACCTAAAGTAATGAAAGCATCCTTCATGGATAATAGGAGAAACTGACAATAGTCTCCTATGGAAAACAACATGCCAGCAAGAATGCCATCCTATGGGGGAAATAATTATCAGAACCAAGATCAAGTTCAGCCACCCAATATGGGTTCGTGGGAACAACAACCTTGGACTCAATTTCCCCAAGGAGCAAATCCTTACAATCCCTACATGTGGATGTCATACCAGTAGCTTGGACAATAGTAAAGAAATCAAAATTCTTGGAGCCAAACTCCATAGAATGTTGCACAAATCCCACTACAACCAAGTCTATCAACTCCTCCTTCTTTGAGACCTGCTCAATTTCCACCACAACCTACTTCTAATCCAAACAAAAAACCACAACCAGCATACCAGATGGAGAATGAGATGTACCCCATGTATAATATCAAAGTAGATTATATTTCCATACAATTAAGGTCAGGTAGATGGGTAGGTGTAGAAGTAGCTCCTCTGGTAGAAGAGGAGGAAAGCATAGAGTTAAAAAAAAAGGAATCACCTCTTATAGAAGAAGTAGAAGAAGAATAAAAAACTATAAATAACAAAGAAGGGGTTCCACCTTTTCCAAAAATGTTACAAGAACCCAAGAAGCCAATACAACCATAATTTGATATTCTTTCCAGTTTGAAGAACCTATACCCTATCTCAGATAGTGAGTGGATATCACCTTTGGTGGTGGTGCCTAAGAAAAATGGCAAGTGGCGTATTTGTGTTGATTGCAGTTTGTTGAATAAAGCAACCAAGAAAGACCACTTCTCCCTACCCTTCATAGATCAAGTCCTTGATAGCTTATTAGGTAAGAAGTACTTTTCTTTCTTGTATGGGTTTAGTGGATATAACTAAATTTAGATAGGGGAAGAGGATCAAGACAAGACCACATTCACTTGCCCATGAGGAACTTTTTCTTACTGAGTTTTGTCCTTTGGTTTGTGTAATGCACCTACCACATTTTAGAGGGTAGTTTTGAGCATCTTCTTTGATATGATTGGAAAAATTGTGGAAGTATACATGAATGATTTCACTGTTTATGGTGAAACCTTTGATTAAGCCATAAAAAATTTGGAGAAAAAACTTCAACAGTGTGAGGAAACCAATTTGTCCCTAAGTAATGATAAATGTTATATGCTAATGCGGGAGGGGATAGTTTTAAGACATCATATCTCTGTAGATGGGATCAAGGTAGATAGGAAGAAGATAGAAGTTATCCAAAACCTACCTACACCTAAAACTCAGAAGGATATCCATAATTTCCTTGGATCAACTAGTTACTATAGGATGTTTATAGAAAATTTTAGCCAAACTACTAAACCCCTAAGCACATTGTTATCAAAGGATATATGGTTTATCTGGATAGAAGAATGTGAACAAGCATTTAATACTTTGAAGGAAAATTTGATTTCTGCTCTAGTGCTTAGAGGTCCAAATTGGACCATACCCTTTCACATATATGTTGATGCATCCAACAATGCAATAGGGTCGGTACTAGGACAAAATGATGGTGATGATTTTTATACCATATACTATGTCAGTAAACATCTCACAGGTGTTGAATTCAATTATACTATCACAAAAAAGGAATTTCTTGCTTTTATACATACTCTTAAAAAATTCTACCATTATATTACAGGATATCAGGTTTTTGTGCACACTGATCATTCAACTATTAGATACTTGACAAAAAAATTGGAATAAGTTGTAGGATTATCATATGGTTGTTACTTTTGTAGGATTTTGATGTGATAATAATAGACAAACTTGGAAAGGACAATGTGGTAGCTAATTTTTTGTTCAGATTGACACCTCCAAACCATGAAGCTACAGATGACCAATTTTCATATGAGCATTTGTTTGCTCTAAATAAAAAGATACCATGGTATGTATATATGGCTAATTTTTTAAATTGAAGTTGGAAAATGATGGATATATATTTAAATTGAGGAGGATTCATAAATATTAGTTAATGCTCTTAACAAAAATAGATGTGGGGATTGGATAAAAAATAATATTAATGATGATGTTCATCAACTATTGTTGGAGTCAAACTCTTGAAAATGTGATCATATTTATAGAGAAGGAAATTATGTATTATATAATTTACCCAATCATAATGTTGATATTCATCTTGGTAAAATTTAAATTTTGAAAGGCACTTGATCAAATGAGATTTTATATCTTAGTAAAAATTATTACAAGGAGTTGATTGGGAAAATATAATAGTTTGAGGAAAATGAAAAATATATTTGATAGAAAATGAAATGAAGAATTAATTTGACAAAAGAGCAAGTTAGATATGCTTTAATTGATATGACAACAAACTGTAGTTTTGATATTTTGTTGGGAGTGGATCCAATACAAGCCATAAATAGCTTATTTAAAAAGTAATATTATACAAGGAACAAAAGAAGGCATAGAGCAACCAACTACATATAATATATTTTCTCTCCGATGATTTAAGCAAAAGAAGAAGGAATTTATTTTTACTTATTATTATTTGCAAAAATATTTGAATGAATTTTATGAAAATTGGTGTTTTAAAAAATATCACTTTAGGGGTATTTTGGAGAGTAAACTTCTAGATGCTATAACTTTTATATACCAAAACATCTAAAGCCCTTTTTTTTATATTACATGTTTTTTCAAGCCTACACATTGATGTCATTACTTCAAGGACTATATATAGTTTGTGGGATCATATCAACCATCAATTGATCAAGACTAAATTTTTATTCCATCAAGTGATTTAACACAAAAAGTGTTTCTTCTAGCATAAGGGATGACCCAACTAGGTCTAACCTTTTTTTTATAACACTTTTACTAGCTAAATATGTAATCATCATACTTTATATATTTGGGGATGCACCATATTTCTCTATTTGGGTATTTACCATCTTTAATTTCTTCTCTCATTATATGCTCAACTCAAATTATGGGGGTTTTGAATTGTTAATAATATGACCTTATTGGCCATGTTTGGTAATGCTTATGTAATCCTATAGGTATCCAACCCTTATTATTTTGATTATTTCTATATTATTTATTTTATGTATTTCACTTTATTTTTCTTTTGCATTTGATTGTGGTGAATGCAATGCTTTGAAATATTTTTTAAAATAATATAAAATTATTTATTTAATTGAAAAGCTTTAGTTACTTTTTTCTTTAATAAATCCTAGAAAAATGATGATTTTTTATTAGTTGAAGAAGGGGTTTTAAAAGGATCCCTGGACCTTTTGCAATTTTACAAAGGGAAAAATACTACAACCAAAAGAGACAAGAAAAAAAAAGATAACAATATTCTACCCCAACACAGGCCCCTACCATTAACTGAAACTAAACTAAACAACCATAAGAGAAGAAGACAAGAAAGAGACCAAAAAATAATTTCCCAACTAGGAGACACCAACTATAACCCATGACTATAGAAGAACAAGGAGGAACCAATCAGGGAGGGGGCAGAATGGATTCTCACCCCCCTTAGACAACTTACGTAGATCAAACATTATGACCTCCTATTGGTCCTAGTATAAGAAAACCTTTAGCTCCTCAATCTCATTAAGTATCTAAAAGCAAATTAGTGCCAACCAACCTATGATACAAACCTATCAAAAATCCCAGTTTGAGAACCACTTGGAATACTGCCACTTTTTTCCAAGACAAGATACCATCACACTCATTATCTAGGTGGTAAAAGGATGTCGCATTATATTTCTTAGCCAATTAATAGAGGGATATGCAACAACTTGTAGAATGGATTCCATGAAAAACCAAAGAGAAAAAATTCTTATTACAACTCTCACAACCAATCAGAAAGAAAAATCTAGGAGGGTAAGGAAATAGTTGGCCATCTAGTACAAAGGAAAGTAACCTATGCAAAGCCATCAAGGAAACCAATAGGTTAACCATCACTCATCAATATGGATTAGGCCCTATGAGAGATTATCCATCCAAATGGATAGCCCAAATTGGAGTGACCCTATGTTTATGAGGAAGTCAACCACCTTGTTACCTTCCCTATACGTATGTCTCACCTGAATACTTTTCATGCCATGGAGAATCCAATTAGCTTCCTCGACCATATTAGAAATATTCTAGCTAGGGACTTGCAATCTAGAGATCATATTGATAATGTTTAATGAGTCACTTTCAATAATAATTTTCTTGCAACCAATCGAAGGGAGAAGCACCAACCCTTGGAAGAATACTCTGGCTTTCACAAAGTTGTAGGTATGGAACCCAAGATTTTTAGCAAAGACCAAAATGGTATCTCCACTATGATTTTAAAACACACTTCCTACACCAGATTTCTCATGGTTTCCTTTAGAGGCACTATTGAAGTTAAATTTGATCCATTTAAGGGTTAGGATCCACTTGGTTAAAGCTTTGGTATTCCTAAGGTTCTCAATAGTTCATATTATAGCTTGATGGAAACCAATATTGGCTTCAATGAGGGATTCAACCTTTAGGCCATTAGAATCATCCAGATATAAGACAAACACATTATCAAAAATTTCTCTTCTAGTTTGATGGTAAGACTTTATCCCGGATAGAAGTAGAATCCCTAAAAATTTCCCTATACACCTTGTTGTTTCTGTCCTTCTAGATACCCTAGACCAAGTGAGGAAGACTAAATAACCAAAAGGAACACAACTTTAGGCTAGTAAATGGGGGAGACCATTGATCAAAGGCATCAAAAAACTAGTTTAGGACAACCCAATAGACCTCCAAGGTATTCAAAAGGAGATAGAGGACCTCAAGAAAAAAGAGACAAAGGAATAAAATGTGGTTAGTAGATTCAACATCACATCTACAAAGGTGGCACCTATTAAGGATGGTCATAACCATTTTTTAGAATTTTTTTGTAGTGAGAATCTTATTTTGGATAGCAAACCATATAAAATGTTAACTTTAAGACTAATAAATTTATACCAGATCTTTTTGAAAGGAGGAAGGTCCACAAGATCAAATTCAAAGAGGAAATAAGCAAACTTCACCAAAAAGGAGTCATCCTTATCCCCTTCCATAGAAAAAAATCTTCAATTTCAAAATATCTAATGACCTATAATCTTAGAATATGATTGAGATAGTCCATAGCCTTTCTTTTCTCCTAGTTCAAGTTTAGGAAATTAATATTCCACCAAAATTTTACCCCATTACTTACCTAAATGAAATCTAGAACTTTAGCTCCAAAGCGGGCTCGAGTTATGGGTTTCATAATTGCTACCTCAAGAATGTAAGCTATAGGAGGATCACCCACCCAAGTGTCTTTCCAAAATTCCATATTTCTTCCATTTCCTAGCTTCCATCATGTGGCCCTTTAAAATGACATAACGAATCTTAGTGATACCAAGCCAAAAATATGGTCCTCGAGAGGGGGGTAGATCAAATAGAAAGTCTTTGTTTTGAGAAATATATTTAGCTAATAGAATGTGAACCCAATCAACATTCTCATTTTTGAATAACTTCCACCCTTGCTTGGCCAGTAAGGCAATGTTCATGCTTTTAACTCTTCTAAGGCCAAGACCATCGACTTCTTTTCTAGTGCATACCTTTTCCCAAGAAACCAAGTGAAAATTTTTCTTCTCCTCATTTCCAGACCAAATAAAGGACTCCTAGATGAGTTCAATTCTTTTAATAACTTTAGTTGAGGCTTTAAAAAGTGATAGAAAGAACAAAGAATTACTTTTAAGGGTAGATTTAACCAGTTGGGATTTGTTAGCTTGGTTGAGAAGAGCCCCTTCCAACCAACCAATTTCCTTTGCATCCTTTCAATGATTGGGTCTCAAAATTTTTCTTTCAATATCCCCTTAAATAAGGGCATCCTAAGGTAGGTAAATAGAAATTTAGCCACCCCACAACCCAAAATTTAGGAGATCACTCTTTTTCTTCAGGGGTATTAAGGAAGAAGATTAAACTTTTAAAAAAATTGATCTTCTATCCTGCAACCCTTTCAAATCATGTTAGAATCTCCTTAATATTCATTTCTTACAAAATAGAAGTTGAGGTGGCTATAAGAGTGTCATCAATAAACTATTGATGGGATAACAAATCCACTAAAAGAACTAGTTTATAGCTACTGTGATTGGTTTTAATTTTATAGATCTACCCAATGCTTCAACCATAATGATAAGGAGGAAGGGTGAGAGGGGATCACCCTGGAATAGGTCCCTACAACTTTTAAAGTATTTCATAGTCAAAAAACTGATGATAACTGAGAATAAGGCTCATGATATACAAACATTCATCAAGCTTATTTGTTAGCTTTTGATGATATAACTTTTAGGAAAATGC
This sequence comes from Wollemia nobilis, assembly GCA_028583015.1. NCBI lineage: Eukaryota > Viridiplantae > Streptophyta > Pinopsida > Araucariales > Araucariaceae > Wollemia > Wollemia nobilis. The sequence continues at coordinate 1,043,132 of JAQPPZ010000184.1, forward strand.
AACCACAAGGACTAAAATAAGCATGCAATATTATATCTATCATAATGACAATATAATAAGCAACTAAATAACATGATAAACATCTAAAATAACTCATAAAATAGCCATTAATGAATGCTCACAAAAATAGGAACTTTATACAAAATGTGAAGATCTCAAATGCTCCATGCTTTATACAAGTTTTGCATTATATCTACTCTAGTCTATCTTATCCTTATCTCTATCTCTCTCACTCATCAAAGACCTATATATAATGTAACATAACTCTTGGTCTTCCATCTCCCTATGACTCTTCATTTTCTATTCTATGGACTCATGTACATGTGGACAACATGCACATTTACATCATTGCACATTCTAATATTACTTGTGCATTTATTACATTGCATAAAGTAAATACTCGTCTTAATATAAGATACTTTCCTAATATAAATATGTATCCAATATGGTACATTAGCATGTGAAAGACACAAATGACACTATAATTCTCATTCAAAATCATAGGCTCCACTACTTTTTGCTATTAAAATGATAAAAAGGGTTACAAATTGATACCCTTTTACATATTTTTGCCTTAAATGCTACAATGGGGTCTTACCCAAGGAAGCCCTTTCAGATTGGTGCAAAGGCAACAGGATCTATCTTCTTTGTGTTCCTCAGTGCAGGTGGGCTTCTTGCTCGTGTGCCACCACTGGTTGGATGTGTTCTATGTACCTGTTGGACCTGCAAAATCTTGTTAGTGCGTTAAGGGGTCTACCTCAGTCAAACCCCATGGTTATGAAGACAAAAAGACTCTTAAATAAGCTTAAAACATGAAAATAACTTATCAAAATAGCATAAAAACACTAAATTATGCTATACTTACTTGATTTGGTTATTCTGGTGCCTGTAGCATAGGTTCGCACGAGGTCGTGCAAATCTATTGTGAACTGGGAGGTTCGCATGGGGTCATGCGAACCTATATTTTTTGGACCGAATCTGCAAGATGACTTTCTTGGTTGTCCTAGAATAGTTACTTCTTTGATTTTTGTATGGGTCACCTTCAGAAAGTGCACTTTTTGGTGTTGTTGACCTGTCTCAATCACAAGATGTATTATGAAAGCAACTAATTACTATTGCAATGTATGATGGTTGTGTGATGGATGTATGATGGATGTGATGGCTGTAGTGATTTTGATAGAGTTTCGATAAGAAAAATTTGGTTGTTCTAAAATGGTGAAAATGACCTTCTATTTATAGACTTGGCCAAGGTGAGAGGGAGGGGATGAGGTGTCCCCTATGAGGTGTCAATGGTGAGGTGTCCCCTGAGGTGTCCTGGTCCATAAATGAGGTTGGGTGAGAGAATCCCTCACCCATCCACAAATAATGATGACTTTGCCAAAAATATCCATTTGGCATTTATGAAGACCTTTTTGAAAATATCTCTCAATTAAAAATTGCCTTTTTTGTGCAAAAGTCTCCATCTTTCATTTATGACCCAGGGGAATGTGAGATGGAGAAATATCTGGGTGAGAGGTGGCAAGGCTAGGATAGGCTAGAATAGGTGAGGTGGAAGGCTAGGCTAGTCAAAGTAGACTAGGTGAGGTGGAAGGCTTAAATCAAATCAAGATTAGATCTAATTAAGCATGTGATTAGTCTTAAAGCATGTTTTGACCAAAATGTTTAATTTTTGACCATAAAGTGCTTTTTGACCATGGTGGAGAATTCAACCTTGGTTGAGTTGTGAATGAGGTCACATGAGGACCTATGGTTAAGCGTAGGAAGGAACTTAGCTAGCCCAAAGGGGCTAAGGATGATGAATAGTGTATTTTGATGAATGAATAGTGTTTTTAGTCAATTTATGCAATTTTTGAGGGTTTTGCAAATTGATTGACCATGGAGATGGGGAGAGGGACAATGTGCAACTTTTGGGTGTCTACATTTTACCCCTTTTTGTACTAGATTGTGTGAAACACGGTTTAGTACAAAAATTGATGATGTGAATTGATGGAATGATTTGGAAGGCAAAGAATTTGCAATTGATGATTTATGGATGATTGCGAGAGAGATGCATTGATAAAAAATGGTTTATGATTAATTGCTTTTGGAGGAAGACGTAATATTGCCTTGCATTGTGATCAACTGGAGATGTTTCAATTTGGAAGAAACAAATGCCTTTGCTAATTTTTGCTTTTGATTGATTGATGAGCTCGTTTGACAATATTTGACAAATCGTTGGAGCCATGGGGTAGAACTTTCAGGAGCTTCATTCACAAGTGGTCTTACGACTACCACTATGAATATTGGAATCCATGAGGTGTCTACAGCAGAGGTATTTTGAGATTTTATCAAACATTGATTTGTTTTTGGATTGGGATTTTGGTCTTGAGATAATCGTTAGCAAAAAATTTCTTAGGCAGATGTTGAATCCATGATTGGATGTTTGGTTGTTTGATCATGTGCAAGGTAGCTTTTGATGTGTTTGATGATGACTACCCCCTCAAGCGATGAATTGGCGATGGAGGAGATGAATATCGATGATGAAACAATTGATAATGATAAAGAAGAAAAAGGTAATTTTTTTGCATGAAAATTAGCAAAATTGAATAATTGGGAGAAATCCAAGAAGAAATGGATGTGGATGCAACAATTTTTGGTATGAAGAATAGGTTCGAATGGGGTCATGCAAATAGGGGTGGTTCACACGGGGTCATGTGAATCGGCCGTTTCGCACGTTTGACATGTGAATCTGTGTAAAATGCACTTTTTAAGATGAAAATGATATTTTTTTGTCATTTGCACGCATGGTGGAAGGATATTGGATGTGGGGAAGAGCAAATGAGATGGAGTGCTACCAAATTATAGATCGAGTGAGACAGGATGGCAAGTGCGTCAACAAGCATGAGCACAGGGGCGAGAACGCCAGAGGTAAGTGATTTTATCCTCTCTCGATGAATGTGCAAATTGGTTAGGGTAAATGAATGTTGAATTTGCTTAGAATGTCATAGATTAGACATGCATGCATGGGATGGGTGAAATTTGTGCACTGTGTGTAAAAAGGGGCAAATGGGTATCCCGAGGTGGTTTTTGTTTTTGCATGTGATGATTGTTGCTTGTGGGGAAGTGTGCATTGGATGTGATGTGTGGGATGGGGTGTGAAAATTGCATGCATGTGAAAAATGACAAGTGGGGGCTCCTAAGAAGCCAAATGGGTGTCCAAATTTGCTTTTGTTTGACTGATTTGACTTCGTTTTGACCACCTCATTTTGTGTGCATGTGTGGGGAGGGTTTCAACATTTTTTGCATTTTTTGGCATGTTTTTGGTATTTTTCGCATGTGTGAATGGTATGCATGGAATGTGGGTGGGTGGGTGAACATGTGTATGAAATATTTTTTGCAATCGAGAGGTTTGCATGGGGTCGTGCGAACTAGGGTGGTTCGCACGGGGTCGTGCAAATGCATGTTTAGTTTATTTTTTTATCATGCATATGTACATGTAAAAGAAAAATAAATGGATTGATTTTATGTATAGGATTTTTGACTCGTGACATGTGTTTTGTGGCAGGTGAAGAAGATATTTGCATGACATTGATTGTGAAAGTGTAGGAAGGCTTTGCAGGATGTGTGGCGGACAGAGGATGGGGAGTGGTTGCGGGTGGTGGGGTTGTATGGTGTGTGGGAGATGAGAGAGGTTCATGTGAACCATGCATATATTTTTGCTCTATATGAAAGGTGGGATCCGGATAGGAACACCTTTCACTTACCTACAGGGGAGATGACAGTGACCCTGGAGGACATCTACGCCATAGCCAATAGAAGGGATCATAGTAATGATGGTGGATAAGTATTTACGGGATGCCAATGGTAGAGGGTGGATGCTAAGGGTGGGGTGGATTATGTGAAGTATTGGTAGAAGAAGTTTCTTTCAAATCATCATGCGATGGCGATGCTACTGATAGTGAGTCATGCATTGCCAGATACTTCAAGGGTGAGATTCCCCTAGAATATGATGGGGATAGTATGCGACATGGTAGAGTAATGGATAGTGTATGCATGGGCACCCACATTGTTAGCACAGGTATACAGAGAGCTGCATGCGATGGTGAGGATAGATCACATGGGTATCAGTGTGAGTCCACTATTGCAGGTGTGGGCTTGAGAGTATATTTTAATTTTGCATCTAGTAGATTTACCACATGAGGCACATACGATAGATGGGTGAAATGTACCTTATACGATGAGGTAGAGGGCATACATGGAGAGTATGAGGAAGAGGGTACGAGAGGATGATCTAATGTATCACTACGAGGATTTGGGTGGATTTAGGATGGATCAGGTGTGATGGAGGTTATGGTGAGGAGTGCCTGATTGGACTAAGGATGTTGAGCAGTTAGTGCACATCAGGTGAGGGTGATGGGTTGTGGGGAAGTATCTATCGTAGGTGGATTGCTTTCCATTATCTAGGGTGCTACAATAGTTTGGATTGTGATAGGGGTGACCAGATCCTCTTGTGGTGATTTACAAAGTGGCAAGGGATACAAGACCAAAGCCAATAGTGTCATCACTAGATTTGACACCTAACAAGCCATTGGTTGTCCCTAACATGGACAATGTAAGGACTACATCATATTATGATGTATGGTGGGTGAGATAGCAATGGGATCTAGTGCTTGATGTGGTTGATGGATAGGTTGAGGTAGCAGGGGTGTTTCTTGGTAGGGACTTTATAGGTGGGGTGACGGTAACCTCACTAGTGCAGGCGAGGGTACAAAGGGATGAGGGGTCACCTGAGCTAGGTGAGGAGGAGGATGTAGAGCTAGATCAGGTGATTAGGTTAGTTAGACATTTTCGTGATGATAGAGATCACTTGGTGAGCGATAGCGATGTAGGGCCATAGAAATAGGGTGGTGATGGGACCGTAGAGGGTATAATGGTGATGGAGGATGTGCCCATGATGGACATTACTAATGAATCATCAAACGAGTCACCAGTTATGGAGGAGGGAGGCATTGGAAAATATATGGCAAAGTTGGAGGATTTTTATTTTGGCATAGAGCTAGAGGGTGCTATGGTTGCTGAGGATGAGGTGTGGCAACTACAGGGGGAGGTGAAGAGACTTAGGGATAGGCTGTTAGATATTGACATGGATTGGATGAGTGATCACTTAACTTTGGAGGAGGAGAAGAGGGAGGTAGAGGTAGACTTAAGGACAACCTTGGAGGAGCAGGATGAGGCTAGGGTGAACTTGCAATGAATGGTGGAGGAGAGGGATGTTCTCAAGAGTGAGCAAAATGCCCTAAGGGGTGAGTGATATACTACCCAAGGGGAGAGGGATGAGATGATTGAGGTTTTCGAGTGACTCCAGGTGCTATAGATTGAGGCACAAGCAGAGATAGAGGTCGTTAAGGCCAGTCATATAGTGAGGGTCGTTGAGCTAGAGTAGTGAGTGTGGGAGATGGAGGCAATGAAGGGGCAGGTGGAGCAGGAGATCACAAGATTAGCTATGATAGTGCCATAGCTAGAGCAAGCACGAGGAGAGGTGGACTATTTGCAATAGGTAAACATGGGATTGATAGCCTCCAACATGAAGGAGGCTACAAAGAGGATGAAGTATGAGGGAGAGTTGTTGATATAAGGGATACATGTTCCCTCATATTATAGCTTTGTTTCTTTATCATAGGTGCAATCGCATCAAAGTAAGTGGAGTTCTCCATCAATGGGTGGGAAAATGCAATCGATGGTAGTGCCTACAACATCATAGATAGTAGGGATGGCACCACTCATGCGGGTGGAGGTACCTATAGTGGTAGAGATAGGAGAGGAACAATTTGCACAAGTGGTGATAGGTCAGGTTCTAATGGATGATGGGAGTGGAGAGACTCCCACGGGGCAACAGTGATGAGAGATCTACAAGGGTAGTAATGGAGGATTTTCCCGTAATCTTTTATCTTGGTATATGTACATGATAAGATATTTTTGGTAGTTTGTGTATCAACATGAATACACAAATCATTGTAGCTATATGGCATTTTTGATAGATGGATGTATAGAAATTATGCACTCATGTGATGATGTAGCTTGATGACACATTTTATTGTAGCTTTGACACCTAACAAGCCATAAAATGTGTGTGTTTTGTTTTCTATCCTTTTTCTCTTTCTTTGTAGCTTGTCCTTTTGTCAATCCTTAGGTTTGAGATAAATCATGTAAATGATATGATGAGCATGGTGATTTTTGCTAGGCATTAGTATGCATACAGTGTAGCTAGTCCTACTTTCAAAATTTTCTTAGTGTGTAGGACGTGAAATTTAATCCATGAATGAGAGCAAGGTAACCAAGGGAAGTCTGAAAATTCTTTGAAGTATGCCAAATTTGTATGGTGGTTGATTATATAACTATATATGGGTGAAGCACTCAAAACATTTCAATAATCATGTCTCATAAAAATGGGTTTGGGCACCAAAACTATTATGCTAGCATGTGCATATTTAATTCTCCAAGCACGATATTCACAATGATTATGTACAAATGCATGTATGAATGCAATTTCTGAGTATGTCAAAATGTATGGATGTGAAGTAATGTATGAAATAAATGATGGAATGTCATGGGTGAATGAAATTCGGAATTTATGTGCAAGGTTGCCCCAGTATTATATACAATGAAATGGGGTGATGAAGTGAACGAGAAAATGGTGGGAAAGGGAGCGAAGAAAAATAAGAATATAAGGATAGGAAAGAAGAGGAAGAAGAAGAAGAAGAGAAGAAAAGAAACCAATCAAAGGTATGTAGCCACTCAAAGCGTGACCATACAACATTGATAAGTAACAATAAGAAAAGAAAATAAGAAGGAAATGAAGAGAAGAAGGGGGATGAAAGGTATGTAGCTGCTCGAAGCGTGACCATACAACATTCATTATAGAAGAAGGGAGAAAGAATGAAGAAGGAAGAAAAAATAAGATGTAGATGAAGCATATTTGGATGTAAATGCAATTTGATTTAATGTCGTAGAATGCCAAAAATGGTATTGTTATTTTTGTGTTTTTGTTGTTGATTTTTTTTTATTATAAGCATATGTACAAGTAGTAATGAGCTGCAATGCCTACTCTTAGGCATAAAATGCTCGAAGATGAATAATTTTAATGGGTTCAAGTTTAGCAATGCCTTCCAATGTAGCAAGGTGATATGCCCTAGATCCAAAATTTTGAGTGACCATGTAAGGGCCTAGCCAATTGGGTGTAAATTTATCATGGAGATGACGTGGTTGGCTAGTAATTTGCTGGTTCTCTTTGAGGACTAAGTCTCCAACTTGAAATTCTCATTGGTGTACCTTAGAGTTGTAGGCACATCAGAGATGATCTTGGTAAACGCGTGTATGTTCAATAGCATGAATGCGACGTTCATCCAATAGGGTCAATTGGTCTAACCTGGCTTGATGAGTGGTATCATCATCAATGAATTCTTGCATGGAGACCCATAAGGATGGTATTTCGAGCTCCAAGGGCATGATGGCTTCAGCACCATATACAAGGGAAAATGGGGTTGCCCCTATTGGAGTATGGATACTTGTGCGATATGCCCATAATGCCAATGGCATTTGATTGTGCCAATCATGGTGTGACTCTACAATGGTTTTACGAAGAATGGTGCAAATGGTTTTGTTAGTAGCTTCTGCTTGCCCATTACCCTGTGGGTAGTATGGGGTAGAAAAGCTATGTTGGATGTTGAATTTCTCACATAATGCATGAACATTATTGTTTTTGAATGGTGTACCATTGTCAGAGATGATCTTGGATGGGATGCCAAAATGACAAATGATGTGTTGTGTGATGAAATCAACAATTTTAGGACCAGTCATTTGCACTAAAGGGATGGCCTCAACCCATTTCGTGAAGTATTCGGTTGTTGTAATGATGAACTTGTGATTGCCAGATGAGGTAGGAGTGATTTTACCGATAAGATCCAAACCCCATTGTGAAAAGGGCCACATTGATTGAATAGGTTGAAGAGCCTGAGAAGGCAAATGTGTAAGATTGGCATGATGTTGGCATTTGACACACTTTTTGACATAATCACAGTAGTCATGCTCCATTGTGGGCCAATAATAGCCCATTCATAAGATGCATTTGGTAATGGCCATACCACTGAAGTGGCCACCACAAGTACCATCATGAGCCTCTTGGGTGATGCGTTGGGCTTCGAAAGGTTCTAAACAGTGCAATAAGATGTCATCATAACTTCGCTTGTAAAGGATATCACCTAGCAATGTATAGCGAATGGTGCATAGTTTGAAAGCTCATTTGTGAGTATGATTTAGATCAGGTGGGAGAATACCAAGCTTAATGTAATATTTGACCTGGGAAAACCATGGGTCATGCGGTTCAACTTCGATGATATTGATGCCATCATCATGAGAAGGCGGGTTGGTAGAAATGGTAGAATGGAAGAGGGTGTGAATGGACACGTGAGTTGTGTCAAAAAGTGGGTTTTGTGGAATGAGTGAACCTAGAGAAGCCATAGTATCTACAAAATGGTTCATGGATCGAGGAGTAGCAATGATGTCATACCACTCAAACTGGGCCAACAAGTGTTTGATGACCTGTTTGTATTGTTGAAGGACTGGGCAACGACATTGTCATTCTCCCTTAATTTGATTTACAATGAGGAGGGAGTCACCATATATGTCCAGGTGCCTAATGTGCATTGATATTGCTTATTTTAAGCCTAGGATAAGAGCTTCATACTCAACATTGTTATTGGTACAAGGAAAGCCTAATTTGAAGGAAAAGGGGAGTGGCTCCCCTTGTGGAATGAAAAATACTATACCTGCACCCCCTCCATGCTCACAGTGAGAGCCATCAAAAAAGAGGGTTAAGTCAGTGGTTGATTCTGGTTCCACAAATTCTTCAGCTTTGGTAGTATGAAATACGGAATCATCGAGAAGTTGGATAAGTAATGGGGCATCACTTGGTAAAGGGGCATCAGCCAACTGATCAGCAATGACTTGGCCTTTGATGGATTTTTGACTAATGAATTCGAGATCGAATTCCATGAGCAGCATGATCCATTTGGCCATTCGACTATTGTGGTAGCTCTTACCCATCATGTAGCGAAGTGGGTTATCATGGGCAACTACATAGGTAGTATGGTTAATCATGTAATGTCATAACTTCTAGGTGGCAAAGACAATGACAAGGTAAAGTTTCTCCATGTAGGCATACCATGTCTCATAATCAATCAATGTGTGACTGATATAGTATATGGCTTGTTCTTGGTCCATTTCATTCTTTTGAGCAAGGAGCATGCCCAATGCGACATCAGTAGTGAAAATGTATAGATGGAAGGGGTGATCTAGATGAGGTGGGATTAGAACGGGTGGAGATGTCAGGTATGATTTGATGGCATCAAAGGTAGCTTGACATTTATCATCCCATATGAAAGGGACCCCCTTTTGGAGAAGATGATTGAATGGCTGACACTTATTAGAAATTTGGGTGATAAATCATCGTATGGATTGAATCCTTCCTTGCAAGTTGCGTAATTGCTTAAGATTTGTAGGGGGAGGCATGTCGATGATAGCTTGGACCTTTTGGGGATCGACTTCGATACCTCTTTGTGAAATGATAAAACCCAAGATTTTACCTATGGTAACACCAAAGACACATTTTTTTGGATTTAACCGGACATTATGTTCCAAGAGGCGATCAAATATTTTGTGAAGGTCCTCAAGATGTTGACCATAAGTTTTGGATTTGGTGATAAGATCATCGATATAGTCCTCGATAGTTTTGTGCATAAGATCATGAAAAATGTAGGTCATGGCACATTGGTAAGTTGCCCCAACATTCTTGAGGTCGAAGGGCATGACCTTGTAACAAAAATTCCCCTAGGGGGTCATGAAAGAGGTCTTATGTTGATCATCTGGATTGACATGAATTTGATTGTAACCTAAAAAACCATCCATGAGTGATAGTATTTCATGTTTGGCTGTAGCATCGACCAATGTATCAATATTAGGGAGTGGAAAATTGTCCTTGGGATAAGCTTTGTTAAGATCCCTAAAATCAGTGCAAATATGGATACCCCCCTTGGGTTTTCTAATAGGAACCATGTTTGAAACCCACTCTTGGTAATCGATAGGTTGTATGAAATCCACATCGAGGAGTTTTTGTAACTCCTCTTTGACCATAAGAGCAATGGTGGGGTGCATGCAGTGCAACTTTTGTCTAACAGGTTTGGCATTGTCATCCAAGACAAGGTTGTGCACAACTAATGATGAGTCCAAGCCTGGCATATCCATGTAAGACCAGGCAAACACCTTGATGTAATGCCTAAGAAAATTGGTAAAAAGGACATGTTCTTCATCAGAAAGGCTAGCGGTGAGGTAGACGATGTGAGGGTGATCAGGATCATTGCCAATGTCAACTTCAATAGTGTCCTCGACAAGCATGTGAGAACCATCATGAAGTTGGGCAGGTGTGGGGATGAGGTGGAGGTCATCGATGGCATCGAGAAGCTGGAATTCATCATCTAGATAAACATCTGTATGATTAATCCATGGGAGATGAGGTGGAATGGAAGGCAAAGGTGCATTAGAAGATCAGAGAAATTGAGGTGTTGGAAGGAATTTGATGGTTGAGGGTGTGGAGGAGATATCATCGAAATCAATAAAATTGGTGATAGGAGGTGGAATGTAATTGGGATGGTTTGGATATCGGAGTGGAGCATATAAGTCAATAAAAATCATGTTGATAGAGGTGCTAGATATGGTGGAGGTAGGTGAGGAAGGTGGTGATGAATCAGAGGAGGATAGCAATGAATCTGAAAAGGGTTGGTGATGACTTAGGTTTAACACAATAGGTGGGGAAGGAGAATGAGAATGTGTGCCATGAAGGTGGTGCTATCTCATGAATGGGGAAAAATGGGATAGTTGGTGGGGGTGAGGAAGGTGGATCGACTGATAGGGGTGGATCGAGTGATAGGTCAGTGAATTGATGAGCAAGGGCTTCAACTTCTAAAGAAGAGAGGGGTTCATGGGGTGGAGATGGAGGAAAGAATGCAGATGGAATATCGATTGTGGAATGAGGGGATGAACTATCTATCAAAATATTAAGCTCGAATTCATCATCAGAAAGGACCTCGAGGGGATCAAGATCAAGATTATGTAAATCATTCTCGAGGGTATTGATTATTGGGGGATGGTAACCAATTCCTGATCGATCGGTAGGTTTACATGAGGGAGGATTGATATGGGTGTGACACCCCTATTCATATCTCCCTAGACCATAACCATGCTAGTTATACATACGAAGATAATGCCAAGAAAAATTAGGATTGGACATGTGGTTAAGGTTACCACAAAATCTGGTTTGTGATGGTGGAGGTATTGGAGGTTCTACGGATGAGTCAAGTCCCCCATATACAAAATTTGTGCAATTATTAGGTGGACCAAGAGGAACCACTACCCCAATAGTCAAGGGCACATCATGAGGTCGACCAAAGTCATGGGTGGACTGGATGGTGGAGGGAATAACCCGAGCATTGCTTATGTTATACTCACTAGGACCTGGTGTGGTCATGAGTATAGAAACATGAGGAGGGGTCGTATGCTTAGGTTGAGGGGAGGACCCCCTAGGTGGTGGAGATGATGGTGGAATGGGTGTAGGTGGATTGGGGGGTGAAGGGGATGAATTAGGAGGATCTGATTGAGCTAATTGGTCATCAAGTCGAGTGGCACATTGTGTCCACTCATAGCACTCAATAGGTGTTCCAGTGATGGGATGATTGGCATGGGTGAATTGAGAAGTGGGGATAGAGGATGTGGTTGGTGAACTAGAGACTACCCATGTCCATGCAGATTGGGGTACAAAGTGGTAAGAATATGGAGGTGGTGTAGGAAGAATAAGAGGGTTGTTGGATGAGGATGCTAAGGAGGGTGTAGCGAAAAAGGTGAATGGGGGAAGTGGTGTGAAGGATGAAGAGGGGTGATGTGAAAATGTGGGAATAGCTAGGGCACTAGGAGGCTGAGGTGGATTTGATGAGGTTGATGCAATGTTGCTTAGATCAGGTGTGGGATGTGATTGTGAAGATGATGGATAGGTGGTATCTAAAGAATGATGTGGGGTGGGAGCAAACTGTATGGATGATAATGGTGGACCTGGTGGAAGGGTGATAATGTTGCAAAATTCAAATGGATCACCATCAGTGGGGATGTAGTGGACCAAGCCATTATGGATATATTTGATACAATGATGTAGCATGGAGGGGATGCATTGCATGTCTTAAATCTAGGGGTATCCCAAAAGGATGTTATACTGCATCTCACCTTCGATAACATGGAAGAGAGTGGAGATGGTTTTGGCACTAGCCTTGATAGGAAGGATGATGGTACCAATGGTAGGGTGCATAGAGCCATCAAAAGCTCGAAGGTCCATGGATGGAGTAGTAATATGGGAGGGAGGAAGGTGAAGGTGGCCAAGGGTGATGGTAGAAATGATGTTGATGGAGGAACTAGTGTCAATGAGAACACGCTTATAGGTGATGACATTGATGGAGGCTTGAATATGCAATGGGGGATCCACTCCCTCACCTACAACTTCCATAATTTCATGGTCATGGAAGCTGATAGAAGGTTGTAGGCATCTCTGAACATTGCCAACAAAGTTAGCAAATGCATTTGTATCATGAGTCTCAATATCGAGAGAGCGAAGGATAGAATCGAGGGCTTCACGATGAGGTTGGGATTGCTGCAAGAGGTCATAGATGGATAACCTTGTAGGGGCGATGTAGAGTTGATGGGAAATACTACCATGGATGGTGATGATATTCCATGGTATAGGTGGAGGAATGGGTGGAGGGGTTGATTAATTTGAAGTAGGTGATGGCTGAGAGGTTGAAGGATGTTGGGCTTCAATAGGGGGTGGATAGCATTGATTATGGGTTGTGATGTTGATCATACCCATAAATCCCTACTAAGAAGGACCTCGATTGACATGATTGACCTGGCATGGATCAGATTGAGGTGGATTACCCCCATGCTCAAGTAATGGATTTTGATATATCCCCAAGTTTTGATTTTGTGATGCAAGGGGATTAGAAACTTGAATGGTGCCTCGATCGATAAGATCTTGCACGGTATGGCAAAAAATGTAGCATGAATCAAGAGTGTGGCCATTTTGGTGATGGAAATCACAAAATGCCTACGGATTGTGGTCCCATGAGAGTGGATGGTTTGGATCAAGAGGTTGGACATTAGGCAAAGTGATGAGGCCTCCATCATATAATCGGTGGAATAAGGTGGGCATGGGCTCAGACAAAGGTGTCCAATTGCATGGTGGATGAGGAGGGTGAGGATTGTGACCTTGATATGGATTAGGAGGTGTTGGAGGGTTGACTTGGTATGCATTTTGGGGAGGTCATGGTGGTGTGGATTGTGGAGGTTGAGATGGTGCGAGTTGAGGTGGTGGGGATGAAGAGGTGAGGAGCACCTGATTGGTCTGAGGTGGTTTGGAAGTGGGTGGTACATATGGATTGTGATTGTAGTGGTAATTGGATGGGTAGGACTACTTTAGACAGAGCTTGATTTTACCCGTGTGGACCTTGATGTCCTCGATAACTTTAGCTTGGGCAATGGCTTCTTCAAATGTTTAACTCTGATGAATCTGCAATGTTTGAGAGATTTTCTTGTGATAACTCTTGGAAAATAGTTTGATGAGCTCTAAAGGTGGGAGAGTAAAGGTAAGATCATGAATGACCACTCTCCAATGAGAGATAAAATTAGTAATAGGCTCATCATCAAACTGGTGTAGAGCATAGACATCAGACAAGGTAGTCTTGGTTTTGATATTGATCGAGAAATGCTCAAGAAAAATATTGGCCAATTATTCGAATGTGAATAAGTTGTGGTGAGGTAAATGGTTGTACCAATATAATGCTTGTCCCCCAAGAGAAAGTGTGAAAGTGCGGAGCATAAGGGGATCACTACCATGAAGTTGGTAACAAGAAAAATGGTAATTGTTAAGATGCTCTCTAGGATCTTCCTTACTTTTGAATTTGTTGAATTTTGGGATCTCAAATCGGTAAGGATATGGATGTATAGGTACATAAGGGTGAATTGGTTCATTGCACAATTCATCATATGTGGGTTTTTGAGGCCCATAACTAGTCGTGCGCAAATCCAATGTACGAATCTGTTCCTGCATGGCTTGAAATTCACTAGAGAGCACCGTGGTGGTATTTGGTGGAGTGGAAAATGGGGGTGAAGGTGTAGATGTAGGCAGTGGCTGTGATGATGCCTACGAATAATCCAAATATGGTGGATATTGCAACTATTGTTCCTCCCACTGATGATAGTAAGTGGCCTATTATGGATCAGGCATTGACATAGCTTGATATTGTGGGACAGGAACCTGAGATGGATGAGGTGAGATGTATGAATATTGCACTATTGGTGGTGGTTGTTGCTGATCATAATACCCAAGAATCTATTGGCTAGGCATGGGTACCTACTACTACTATGCATATTGGAAAGTCGGTTGTGCCTGAGCAGTGGTGGTAGAGGACCATGTGGGTGGTGAGGTAAAGAAGGTGGGTGGTGTAGAATATGGGGGAGGGATAGATGAAGATGTGGTGAAAGAGAATTGGTTTGAAGATGGGGGTATGACTGATGAGAACTGGGGTGGTGCGGATGGAATGGCGAGCAAGGATTTGGGTTGAACCGAATAGCGGGGTGGATTAGCTTGATAAGTGGGATTCGATGATGGAGGTCAAAATGAAGGTGGGGGTGGTAAGCAAAATGATGAGGAGGGCACTGATGGGGGTCCATATGAAGAAAATGGAGGATAGTTGGTAGGTGTATGGGTAGAAAACTAGGGCATAAATGGAGGTGGCTACAGAGATAAGGATACATGTTGTTGATGAAATTGCAATGAGGGATGTGATAAATGTGGTGATGAGAGCTGGTAGTACTAAGATGGATGTGAAAAGTACTATGGTGGGAGTGATGATGGTGGTTGGGATGAAGGTTGGGAGCTAGATGAGGCCTACTATGATAGCGAGATTTGGGAGGAGGATGTGGAAGTAGGTGGTGAAGAAGGAGGTGTAGATATCATACCTACCATATGGATAGTAGTAATGACATCAGGCATGATTTGGGAAATGACAACATCGAAGTCATCTCCCAAAAGTGGATGAGAGGAGTGCTCTAGGAAGGGATGGGTGGTAGATGGTGAAGGAGGTGGAGTGAACTCATCCACCACCATAATGGGTATGGGGTGACCAAGAGGGGTATAGATGACATGCTGGAAATAAGTGGATGGGGGATTAGGAGAGGAGAGATCATCCAAAGGAGGGGTCTCCTCGAAGGTCTCATCTAGGAGGTGAGATGGAGTGAAAGATGTGACATGGGACATAGGACTAGTGCTAGGGGCTGAGGGCCCAATCAAAATATTAGGTGGAACAATGGAAGTAACCTTCTCAAACTCAAAAGGTGGATCAATGGTCTAAGAAGAAGAGGCACCTACGGTCATGATAGTCCACTAAGTAGCCTTGGTGGCATGACAAAGGGCTTCACGTATTTGACTATGCGTAACTGGCATGGTGATGTGTGTAGTAGTGTAGTAATAACCAAAAGATGTGTAATTTGGACTCTAGGAATGTTTGTGGCTGAGTGGGTCACTTTCTATTTTCAAAAACATAGGTTTGCATGGGGTCGTGCGAACCGCTCCTAAAATCGAATATTCGCATGGGGTCATGCGAACCATTGAAATCAAAAATAGATGATGGATAAGTGCTCTAGAAGGTGTCTGTGTGCTGTGAGAAAATATATGACCTAAAAAATAGGTTTGCATGGGGTTGTGCAAACCACTCCTACAACCAGAGATTCGCACGAGGTCATGTGAACCACGAGAAATAGTGATAGAGGATGGATTTCTGCTGTGGAGATCCTTTGTGTGTTGTGTGGACCTATTTTGTGAAGTTTTGTAGCTTGGAAGCTAGGTTCGCACGGGGTCGTGTGAATGTATCTAAGTGTAGGAAATTTGCACTAGGGGGTGCAAACCACCTAAAAATAGATAGTGCAGTGCTTTGCATGGAAGTGAAACTATGGAACAACTGGTGAGTGAGTTATAGCAAGTTTTATATGTTATTGTAACCACTTTCATGAGACTCAAAAATAAGAAAATATTTTTTTCTTTTGATTTTCATGTGTTTTGATGAGAGTACTGTATCCGCCCTAAGAAAAAATCATGAGAATGGGTGAATTCTACTTTGAATCAGGTATGTCATAGCATAGAACCTTCTACAATACCCAAAAGTGCATAGAATAGAACTATGTTTCCAATGGGTGAGTGGCAACCTAGATGGATTTTGGTACAGTAAAATGGTATCCAAAGGGGGGAGACTCAAAATGCTCTAATGAGTCAATATACTCTCACGAAGAGAGGTCGCACTGTCAATGTGGTGCTATCGGACATACCCATGCTTTCACTTAACCCTCACATTTAAGGCATCCATAGTAATGATCAATTGTACCCACTAATTATTTTGAAAAGCCCTATGGTAAAGGGGCTTTCTAAAACTACCCACTTCAAAGGTACCTTCCAGTGATTAAATCTGGATAACCAACACTCAAAATGGGAAGGACCGATCAGGTATTAATGCCATAATGATCCACCTAGGGGGATACTATGGTGACTAAAACTAGAGGTGAGCCAGTGGAGAGTACAACCTAGACCTCACTAAACTCTGGTGTTGAATTGGTGATGAAATCCAATTCAGACTGGAGATGAAAGCTAGTCTTTACACCATTTAAAAATGGGATGTGAGTGTGTGGTGTTTGTTGTGCGATACTATTTTAGAAGAAAATCTATTCTAAATGCCTTTTCAAATGAAATCTATGCTAGGATGCCTTTTCAAAACAAATCTAATTAATTGCATCCTCACAAAAATAAATTTAGTCTAATGGTTTTTGGAATGAAAATCTAATTAAGTGCTTTTGAAGGGAAATGACAAGGAATGAATCTAATTAAATGCTTTTGGAATGAAATCTAATTAGAAATAAATCTAATTAGATGCTTTTGGAAGGGAAATGACAAGAAATAAATCTAATTAAATGCTTTGGAAGGGAAATGACACGAAGGGAAATGACTAGAATTGAAGCTAGGCTAGAAAGCAAGTGTAAATCTATCTAAAACAAACAAGTAAATGTGATTTTATGGAATGCAAGCCCAATAGGAAAGGTTAGCCTCAAAATGAAGGAAAAACATAAATTTCACACAATACCTACATCCAGGTGTATGTAAAACCTTTTGATTCACCTTTTTCTCCAAAGTTGTGTTGATTCTGGAGATTCGCACCCCAGGGTGTGAACCTGTCCTCTGGTAAGTGGTTCACATGAGGTCATGTGAATCTATTTTTGAAGATTAGGCTGACTAGTTTTGGGGTCTTGATGATGATTTTGAAGCTCTTGGAGGGTTCTGAGATAGGTATCTACATAGAAAAGGTCCAAAAGTCAATTTTTAGCATGATAAGACAACATAAACCCTAAGATATTTTGCATATACTTGAAGAAAGCAAATTATAAGAAAATAAGCTAACTATTGCTGCACAAAAATACAAGGATGCTTTAACCTTGCATACACCATGGTGAGAGATGATTGGTGGTCTAGGTATGGGGGCATGCAATCCTTGAGAACATGAGGCTCTTAACCTCCCCTGACTTACCTTACCGATGGTTGTGGGTGTCTAAAACCAATACCTGGGTATCAAGTATCAATTTTGAGGTAGATTGGGGAATTCACATGCCCAAGTGTGTACTCTCTACTCTCTTTGGAGGCTCATCGGTGCACCAGTGAACCTTTTGTGGTTTGGCCTGAGATGGATTTTAAGGCATTTTTGGTTTGGGGTTTCTTCAAAGATGATAATTACCTGCCATACAAAAATAGGCCACAATTTTTGTTAGAAGGTGATTAAGCTAGTGCTTGGTGGGGTCCCATCGGGTGTGCTAGAATGAAACCAACAAAAATGACACTATAATTCTCATTCAAAATCATAGAATCCACTACTTTTGCTATTAAAATGATAAAAGGGGTTACAAATTGATATCCTTTTACAAATTTTGCCCTGAAGGCTACAATGGGGTCTTCCCTAAGGAAGCCCTTTTAGATGTGGTGCAAAGGTAGCAGGATCTATCTTCTTTGTGTTCCTCAGTGTAGGTGGGCTTCTTGCTCATGTGCCACCATTGGTTGGATGTGTTCTGTGTACCTATTGAACCTACAAAATCTTGTTAGTGCATTAAGGGGTCTACCTCAGTCAAACCCCATGGTTATGAAGACAAAAAGACTCTTAAACAAGCTTAAAACATGAAAATAACTGATAAAAATAGCATAAAAACACTAAACTAGGCCATACTTACTTGATTCGATGATTCTGGTATCTGTAGCATAGGTTCACATGGGGTCGTGTGAATCTAGTGTGAACTAGGAGGTTCGCACAGGGTCATGCAAACCTATATTTTTGTGACAGAATCTGCAAGATGACTTTTCTGGTTGTCCTAGAACAATTGCTTCTTTGATTTTTGCATGGGTCACCTTCAAAAAGTGTACTTTTTGGTGTTGTTGACCTATCTCAATCACAAGGAATATCAAGAAAGCAACTAATTACTATTGCAATGTATGTATGATGGATGTGTGATGGATGTAGGATGGAGTGTAATGGTTGTAGTGATTTTGGAAGAGTTTCGGTAAGCAAAATTTGGTTGTTCTTAAAATGGTGAAAATGGCCTTCTATTTATAGACTTGGCCAAGGTGAGAGGGAGGGGATGAGGTGTCCCCTGTGAGGTGTCAATGGTGAGGTGTCCACCTAAGAGGTGTCCCCTGAGGTGTCCTGGTTCATAAATGAGGTTGGGTGAGAGAATCCCTCACCCATCCACAAATAATGATGACTTTGCTAAAAATATCCATTTGGCATTTATGAAGACCTTTTTGAAAATATCTCTAAATTAAAAATTACCTTTTTTGTGCAAAAGTCTCCATCTTTCATTTATGACCCAGGGGAATGTGAGGTGGAGAAATATCTGGGTGAGAGGTGGCAAGGCTAGGATAGGCTAGAATAGGTGAGGTGGAAGGCTAGGCTAGTCAAAGTAGACTAGGTGAGGTGGAAGGCTTAAATCAAATCAAGATTAGATCTAATTAAGCATGTGATTAGTCTTAAAGCATATTTTGACCAAAATGTTGACTTTTTGACCATAAAGTGCTTTTTGACCATGGTGGAGAATTCAACCTTGGTTGAGTTGTGAATGAGGTCACATGAGGACCTAGGGTTAAGCGTAGGAAGGGGCTTAGCTAGCCCAAAGGGGCTAAGGATGATGAATAGTGTATTTGATAAATGAATAGTGTTTTTAGTCAATTTATGCAATTTTCGAGGGTTTTGCAAATTGATTGACCATAGAATGAATGAGTTCATGAACTAAAATAATGTCATCTTGAATTTAAATTCCTACCACAAACCCACTGTAAGCTGGGTAAATAATTATGGGGAGAAATAGCTTGATCTTGTTAGCCAAAATTCTTGTCAAAAACTTGTAGATGGTATTACAAAGGCTAATAGGTCTAAAGTCACTAAAGACCTTATCTCTTTGGCATTTTAGAACTAGGACCAAGAAGATAGATTTTATATCCCTAGGAATGGTACCAAACCTTTGAATCTCTTTCAGAGCATCTCCTGTGTCTTCCCCCACAATGTGCTAGAATTTTTGGAAGAAAATTAGGGAAAATCCATCTAGACTAGGGGATTTCAAACTACCCATTTCAAAAGTTTCTTTTTTGATTTCCTCATCCTTAAATAGGCTCAACAAGAATGAGTTCATATCTTCAAAAATTAGATTTGGAATATTTTGTAGTAAGTGATCCTTAGACCGAGTCCTTGTCCTCCATGTCACAAAGCAAGGATTCAAAAAAACTAATAGCCTCTAGCTTGATTTCCTAAATATCATCTGTTTTAGATCCATCAACCTTCAAAATTTCTCTAATTCTATTGGAGGCTCTATGCCTCAGAGTAGATGCATGGAAGTATTTTATATTTCGGTCTCCTACTTTGAGCCATTGTTCCCTTGACTAAACATGATGATGATGAAATGGATAGTCACATAATTACCCCAACTTTCTATTTATGATTTTTTATAAAGTAATAAAATTTAGATCTTAGATATACCCCCACCAACTTTATAATTCCATTATTTGTAATATTTCTCTCTCTATTGATGTGTATGTTAATGAATAAGAAGACCACATCAAATTTAACCAAGATATATTCCTTTCTATCTCATATATTTAATTTTACTATCTAAATACACTAAGTATTTGATGAATGGGTAACTTTAGCCTATCAACATTTTTTTTATTTCTTTTTAAAAATATTTTGCTAAAAAATAGATTGAAGAGTTTATTGCATTCACTTTTTTTTTAAGAGAAACTTCTTTATGAACCTCAAAAAACCTATACTTATGAGTTAATATAAGGATATTAGGTATTGTTCCTTTCTCATATTAGCATATATAGAATTATTCCATAATGACTTCCATTGCTTGTTATAATTGTTTTTACCCATTACTTTTGTATAACCATTTTGATCAAGGTTACCAATAAGATAAGTAATTTTCACATTAAATAAGACTTAGACAAGAAATTAAGTCAAAATTTCATATTTCTCAAGATTGATACCTCTAAAGAAAGCAACCAAATTAACCAAATAAGGAAATGGATCAATTGATCCATAGAATGTTAACCAAATTAACCAAAAAAAATTAAATCCTTCTCAATGGATCAATTGATCCATAGAATGTTGATCTGTAAGGAAATGATACATTAAATAAAATATATTACCATGCCATCAATAACCTATCAAGTTACCCAGGTGTTGTAGGTGAGTTGGAGAGGATAGGGCAATCCTCCAAGGGAGGTCCCAAGTTCAAATCTCCACCCTATCAAAAAGCTGAATTGGGTATCCAAAATCCAATTGATAATGTTGGTGTGGGCAGGGTCGGGTGTGACTCCTGGGTGACTTTGACGGTGTAGAACTCCCTGTTTGTGGTATCTCATACCAAGGAGACTCCACAAAGGGTTTTTTTGCTTTAAAAAAAAAAATAACCTATCAATTTAATGAATCAATTTTTTATGAAAAAAAACTAACATGATTTGTTAGAAAACTAATCCATTGGATTCGTGATATCAACATAATATGACAACGATTATTTGATACAAAATTTAAATTTTTAATATTTTATTGTTTAATCCATAGAATAAGGGATTAAAATCGCTTATCATCTTAATTTTGTGCATGAAATCATACGAGGCCCTCATACATTTTAGGGGAATAATAATGCAAAAATGGCCTCTTAAAGATAGTAAAAGCATGCAACTAAAGATGTGTCTACAAAAAGAGCTCAAAGTAAATACCCACCATTGAAGTAGATTTTTTTAACCTATCAACTTAAATACAATATTTGTCCTTGGATTATTTTATTTTATGGAATTATAATTTTATTTTGACTACTTTTAATATTGTAAGTGATATAAATAAGTGCAATTTTTATTGCATGGATCCTTTTTATAAATCTCAAATTCTATCTTCTATTTTTTTCTATTTCAATAGTCATTAAAAACCATAAATATATTTAATAAAATTTTGAGTGTACATGATATTCAATTATTCCCTATTATGTATTTCTAATTATCTTATGGATTTTCTTGAATGTATGAAATGTTGTTAGTTAATTTTATTCATTTTTTAAGATATTTGTAGTCCTACAAAATTATAATGCT
Source organism: Wollemia nobilis (assembly GCA_028583015.1). Taxonomy (NCBI): domain Eukaryota; kingdom Viridiplantae; phylum Streptophyta; class Pinopsida; order Araucariales; family Araucariaceae; genus Wollemia; species Wollemia nobilis. The sequence continues at coordinate 1,064,928 of JAQPPZ010000184.1, forward strand.
AATGTAATTATTGGTGATAAGTTAACCATTTAAAGTGGAAATATCATTATTGTAATATATTATTTTTGTCATCAATGAATCAAATGAACCCATAAAGATATTGTAATTAATTTTAGTATATATATCCTTTCATCATTTTATTTTAAATATAATAAATCAAATATTTTATTCTCTACGAAGGTTTATCAAGCAAAATCCTAATCTTCCAATTGTGCTTTGGTCTAGGGTGTATATATAACCTTCTAAGTGAATTGATGGTATGAGTTTTCTCCATGCCTAGTGGGATGTTTATTCAAATATGCATTCAAATATAGATCTTCATAGTAAGTGTTATAATGATGTCATGACCCTCCTTGGTGGACTTTTTGGCACAAAGAAACAATATTTTAATTTATGATATTTTAATACCTAACTTGGGCAATTAAACCAACTATGCAATGTTTAGTTGATTTGAAAGAGCATGGTATCGTTGACATATTGCCAAGATGTGCAATATTAGGTACACTCATAGGTAGAAGTAATAGAATCATCCACAAAAGTGGGGGAACTTGAGGTTGGTAAAATTATGATTAAGGCAACTCAGGGGTAACATTGATGGATGCCCTAATATAAGTATGAATTCAGTTAGGGATAATCATCAAATAGCTAGCCATATTGAGCTCTAGATTGATAGCCTAGCAGCTATCATAAATTCTAGAGGCCGAGACAAGTGACTAGGTTGATGGCAAGATTCCATCTTTGTCTATTGCATATATTTGATTGTCATTTACTTCATCACTATCTGCATTGATGGTTTAAGGGATAAAATCATGCATGAGTAGATTATTTTTGAAAACTCCTCGTTTTTCTTAAACCCTTAAAAATTTGCATGACAAAAATAATTGTCAAGAAAACCTTTTATTTTGTATATATATGTACATATATGTGTGTGTATAACTAATAGATATTGTTTATTTTAAATAATAATAGAATTTCATTTATAACAATAGTTGTTTATTTTAAATGATAATAGAATTTCATTTATAAATAATAGTTGCTTATTTTAAATGATAATAGATTTTCATTTATAAATAATAGGTGATAATAGAATTTCATTTATTAATAACCATAGTTTTTAAATAATGATAAGAATTAATTTTAAAAATAAAAAATAAATATTTATCCATTGGATAATGAAAATATTATTTAAAAAAATAAAGAATGGAGCCTTTTGTTTAAATAACCAAGAAATTGTGTAAGCAAGACTTACAAGATTGGATTTGAAAGATCGCCATTTCGAAGGATCTTATCAACTGGGTAGAAGGCAGTCTCATCACCAACCTTGAAAAGGTTTCATGTAAGGTAAACTTTTGGGGAATTGGTTTTTGAAAATTTTAAAATGGCTTACCTCATCTAACCACTAGAGGAGTCAAGAAGTAATGACTAGGTGATAAGAAGTAATGACTGGGTGATAAGAAGTAATGGTTGGGTGGTAAGAAGTTATGGATCGGTTGTCATAGAGTGGAGGACTTGGACCCTTAAGGAAGAAGAGGAAAACTAAGCTGAATTTATGGTTGGGATACATGATAGAAGACGTCTCGATTAACAATAGCAAGGAAGACCTAAGGGATTAAGACCCATTATAGAGAATGGTAACTAAGTTGTGGGAATTCTACATTTGATTTAAGGTAGCTCATCATGGAGATAATATGGATAGCTTAACTTGCATTACTTAGCATACCTACATATATTAGCTTGTGTATGGTATGGTTATGCATGTACACCTTCGATGGATAGAAGGTGATAAGTCTAGCTCATCAAGGATGATGACATATATAGGCTTATTTATAGTAACAAATGATACATCTAAACATATAGGACTTGTGTGAGGGTATCTCATGAGATGTAGCTCTTCAAGAAAGCTTAGGTGAATTAAATAAATAGGTAAATCTTATATTGGTTAGGGGTTTATGAATCTCTCTCTTTAGTAAAAAAATTATTTTTTTCTTTTTATGTGTTTTTCTATTCATTTTTTTTTGGTCACACATTTGGTATCAGAGCTCTAGGTATGAGGGTATAGAGCTTCTTATGTGTTAAAGGTATTTGGATGTCTCCACTGAAGGCTTACTTAAAGTATAAGCTAAAGTTGATACCCTATTTTGCTAGAATCTAATGGGAGCTAATCCCAAATATGAATGGATGTTAGAATACCTTAGTATGGTCTTTGGTATTAATGAAACATTATAACCTTGGCATGTTACCCTAGTTATATTCTTGATACTTTTAGCAAAATAAATTTGTATTGTGGCTTGGATTAATAATGCAGTTTAAGGTGAAGTTTTAACCTAATATTTCTTGGTTATAACCAGGTTGAAAAATTCCACCTAAGACTAGGAAAGAGAGACCTACACCTAGAAAGACTCGATAAAATAATATTGAATAAGAGATACGATTCAAATAAGAGATTCAAGGGAGGATCTAGAGAGTTCCAATAGAGGGGTAGAATACCTCATTTCTATGATCACTACCATGAAGGATTAGATGAAACAAGTGTTGTAAACAATTACGAATCAGAACTCGTAAGCTAGAGGTTTGACTATTTGCCAAGCTAATGAGCTAACTATAGAATAGTTGCAAGCTAGAGCCCTCCTATAAAATGAAACAATTAGGTATCTAAAAAATGTTTGTATCTCCATGTTTGATGGAGAAGGAGAAGGAGATGCAGCTGAAGCATGGCTAAGAGAATTAGAGGTTGACTTCATGATAAAAGGCTATTCCCCAAGAACTTGAATGGTTTGGAACACGATCAACTTAGACGGGGCTACTCTAGATTGGTGGGAAACCCACTATGAGAATACTAATATTGAACCTATTGAAATTCCATGGAAATAATTTATAGTTATCTTCAAGAAAAGGTTCCTAACAAAGCAATTTTTATGCACTAAAATTTGAAGAATTTACCAACCTACGAAAGGGAACCAAAATAGTGCAGATATACTATAATAAACTGGTATGGCTACTTAATTATGTACCTACCTATGATGATAAAATGAGGTTTCATAAGTTTATCCATGGGTTGTAATCTAGAATAAATCATGATATGAACATGCATGAGCCTAAATTGTTGCAAAAGGCATATTATTTAGCAAATAAATCATAGTTTCACTTCCAATTTAACTATGCCACCCTATATAAGCAAGATCGACAAACACAGAGAAAGAGGAATAGGTAAGGATTCTTGAAATGGGAAGAGGAAGAAGAATGAAAGTCCAAGAACCCTCAAAATTTTGAGAAGATAAATGACAAAAAATGGGGAGGTTCAGAAGAAATTTCTAAAATAAAACCAACAATAATTCCAACAATGCAAAACCTCACCCTTAGAAACCATGATTTTCAACTCCAAAAATTAAAGTAGAGGATTAAAAATTGAAAAATAGGCAAGAACCCAAGGATGGGTTCTATCATTACAAAGGTCTGCATTATGCTAATAAATATACACATAAACCAAGATCAAGTTCATCCAATGCTAAGGGAAAGGAACCTAAGCATTGTATCTATGCTATAATCAGCAAATAGAAGTTAAAGGGGCAAGTTACCTCATTGCTTGTAAAATATAAGAATTTTAATAAGAAAGTAAAAGTTTTAATTGATGGTAGTACCACAAATAGCATTATTTCTTCTAGTATAACAAGGACTGTGTTATAAAGGCCAAGATATTTTACCCACATATGGAAGGTAGAGTATAGTTTTGGATAGACCTACTCAGTAAACTAATGTTATCCAATGGAAGAGATTGCTTTATCTAGTGGGACAATGGAATTTTGTTTGTATGTAGCTTCACTTTATGCCTTTTATGTAATCCTAGGGATGGTTTGGTTATAGGTCCATAAATCCTTGATCAATTTTCAATATCAATGGATTGAGCATTCAAATATAGGCAAGGAAAGGCTAACAATTCATAGTGAGCAAGGGGTATTCAAACCCTAGATGTTGTTGGCTATGCAGTTGAATAAATCCCTCAAGAGAAGAGAGATAGTGTATACTGTAAAACTTAATTAAGTAGGTGATAATGATAAGAGAGAAGTGCGAGGAAAGCACCCAATTTTACAAGATTTTAAGGATGTATTTCTTGAATATTTTCTTGGGAACCTCCTATACAGGAATTTGACTTCATAATTTATCTTATACTATGATAAAAACCTATCCATATATCACCATATAAGATGAACCCTATTGAGATGCAATAATTAAAATTTCAATTGCAAGGGTTATTGGAAAATGGACTGATAAAACCAAGTGTGTCACTATAGGGTGCACCAGTTTTATTTATTAAAAAGAAAGATGGTTTTTTAAGATTGTGTATTGATTACATGATGCTAAATAAGGCTACAATCAAGAACCAATATCCTTTACCTAGGATCAAATATTTATTTGATCAACTGAGATATTCCATGGTGTTTACTAAGATTTATCTAATATCAGGGTACCACCAGCTAAGAATACATGAGGACACTATCAAAATGGCATTTAAGACTAGATATGGACATTATGAGTTTATAATTCTACCCTTTGGACTGACTAATGGCCCAACTGTGTTCATGAATCTAATGAACAATGTGTTCATGAGATACCTAGACCAATTTATCCTTGTATTCCTAGATGATATCTTAATATACTCTCAAAACAAAGAAGAGCACAATAAGCATCTCAAAATTGTGTTAGATTTATTAAGGTAAAATCAACTCTATGGAAATCTAGCTAAAAGTTATTTCTATGGTTTAGAGGTACAATATCTGTGATATATAATATTGGTAGAAGGAATCAATGTGGATCCCAAAAAAATAGAGGCCATCATAAATTGGCCACCTTTAAGTAATGTGACAAAATTTTGAAGCTCCATGGGGCTGACGGGCTACTATAGACAATACATAAAGGATTACTCCAATATTGTTGCAGCAATAAATAACCTTTAGAAGAAGAGAAAGGAATTCAAGTGGTCAAAAAAGTGTGAGGTTTCTTTTGCATTACTAAAAAGTAAGCTCACTATTGTACTGATATTAAATATTCTTGACCCTCAAGGGTACTTCTCAGTATGCATGAAATCAACGTTAGAAGGATTAGGAGTACTCTCTCAAGAGGAGTTAGTAGTAGCATATACTTCAAGTAAGCTCAAGAGGCATGAAATAAATTATGGTACACATGATTTAGAACTAGATGCAATGGTGCATGCTCTAAAGGTTTGGTGCAACTACTTTGTGGGAAAACCATTTGAATTAAGAACTGATCATCAAAGTCTAAGGTACATATTCACCCAACCTATACACAATGTAAGGTAAAGGAGATGGGTTGAATTTCTTGCTAAGTATGACTTTGAGATTGAGTACATTAAAGAAAAAGAGAATAATATTTTTGATGCCTTGAGTAGAAGGAAACACTTAGTAGCCATAACCAGAAATAACATAGGTCTGATGGATCAGGTAAGATAGGAGCAATATCGGGATGATTATTGCCAAGAAAACAAGAAAATAACCTTCTTCTGGGTAGGAATGAAGAAGGACATCACCGATTTTTTAACTCAATGCCTTGAATGTTAGAAATTTAAGGCATAATGCAAGCATCCTATAGGAAAATTGTACTCACATGATATACCCACACAAAAATGGTAGATTATATCTATGGATTTTATAATAGGTTTACCTAAAATCCAGTACCAACATGATGCAATCTTGGTAATAGTCGATAGATTGACTAAGGTTGCACAATTTATACATGGGAACATCAAGGAGTATTCTCAAGTAGTGACTAATATATTTGCTAGAGATGTGTTTTGATTGCATGGTTTTCTTGAGGTGATCATTTTAGATAGGGATTATAAGTTCAATTTTAAGTTTTGGAAGTCCCTACATCATGAAGTGGGCACAAAACCGAATATGAGCTCAACATACCACCCTAAAATAGATGATCAAATAGAATGGGTGAACCAAGTATTAGAGGACATGCTATACATGTACTACATGGATCACAAGTCTCATTGGGAAGACTATCTACATTTGGTAGAGTTTACCTATAATAATGGACATCACTCCTTACTAGGAATGGCTCCTTTCAATGTCTTGTATGGGCAAAAGTGTAGAACACCATTGTCTTGGGACAACCTAGAAGACCAAGTTGTGATTGGTCCTGGTTAGAGAAATGGAGGATCAATTGAAGGTAATTAGACAAAGACTTAAAGAAATTACTAATAGGTAGAAGATTTATGCTGATATCAAGATAAATCTAAGAGAGTACTCATTTGGATATAAGTTGTTTTTAAGGGTTAAACCAATGAAGAGCACTATCAAATCCATGAATTTGGATCCATGGTTTGTGCGACCCTTTGAAATTGCTACAAAGATCATTTCAATTGCATACTGACTTGACTTGCCACCTAACTTGTCCAAGATCCATGATACCTTCCACATATCCTTACTTAGAAAATATGTTTATGATTCGAAACATGTGTGGGATGTATCTAATTTGCATATGATAAACCTGGAGGCTATCAAAGTAATATCGGTAAATATCCTTGAGTTCTATTCAAATTCTATGAGAAATCTGACTCTTGAGCAATGTAAGGTCTAGTGGGACTAGTTTTTTGAAATAAATGCCACTTGGGAAAAAGTGGATGAAATGAAAAAATCTTTTTCCTTTTGTTTGAAAATATATAATGTAATAACTTTTGTTTTTTTTTGTAAAACTAGAAACACCGAGATAGTGTTTAGTCCAAGGGTGTAGGATGTCATGACCCTCCATAGTGGAATTTTTAGGACCAAAAAACAATGTATTAATTTATGATACTTTAATACCTAACTTGGGTAATTAAATCAACTATGTGATTTTTAGTTGATTTGAAAGAGCATGGTATTGCTGACATATTACCAAGATGTGCAGTATTAGGTACACTCATAGGTGGAAGTAGCAAAATCATCCACTAAAAGTGAGGGTACTTGAGGTTGGGGAAATGACGATTAAGGTAACTTGAGGGTAACATTGATGGATACCTTCATATAGACATGCATTTGTTTAGGGATAATCATCAAATAGCTAGCCACCTTGATCCCCAAATTGATAGCCTAGTAGCTATCATAAATTCTAGAGGTTGAGATAGGTGACTAGGTTGATGGAAAGATTCCCTCTTTGTCTATTGCATATATTTTATTATATTTTACTTCATCACTATCTACATTTATGGTTTAAGTTATAAAAGCATGCATGAGTAGATTGTTTTTGAAAACTCCTTGTTTTGCTTAAACCCTTCAAAATCTGCATGACAAAAGTAATTGTCAAGAAAACCTTTTATTCTATATATATATATATATATATATATATATATATATATATATATATATATATAATATATATATATATATATATATATGTATGTATGTATGTATGTATGTACATATATGTGTGTATATAAATAATAGATGTTGTTTTATTTAAATGATAATAGAATTTCATTTATTAATAACCATAGTTTTTAAATAATGATAGGATTTCATTTTAAAAAGAAACAATAAATATTTCTTCATTGGATAATGGAAATATTATTTAAAAAAAATAAAGAATGGAGCCTTTCATTTAAATATTTAGGAAATTGTGTAAGCAATACTTACAAGATTGGATTCAAAAAATCACCATTTTCAAAGGATCTGATCGACTAATCAAAAGGTAGTCTCATAATTGACCTTGGAAAGGTCACGTGTAAGGTAAATTTTTTGGAAATTGGTTTTTAAAATTTTTAAAATGGCTTACCTTGTCTAACCACCAAAGGAGTTAAGAAGTAATGAATAGGTGGTAATAATTAATGATTGGGTGGTAATAAGTAATGGTTGGGTGGTAAAAAGTTAATGAGCATGGGTCAGTCATCAAAGAGTGGAGGACTCAACCCCTTAAGGAAGAATAGGATGACAAATCTAAAGCTCTAGCTAGGACACACGTTGATAGAAGACGTCTCGATTAATGATAGTAAGGAGGAAAAATGAGCAATTGGGAAGAAAAGTGAATGAAGAGTGAGCACAAACTAGCACTGGAAAGAATCTTGCAAAATCCATCTCCATCGCGTGGTTCTGAAAAAATATCAGGTTGGTAATCGTGTTGTGAAAACCTTGGTTTAGGCTGAATTTTGTTTGGTCTATTTTAATCTTATGTCATTCATATCAAACCGGTTACTTCATTTGCTTTTGGTAAGATGAACCATGGTTTGTTAGAACTTGCTACCATAGCTCCTTCCCTAGGTATGACTTGGTTAGACTTGGGTAGTGGCCCTAACATTTCTAAGAAGTTTTTAGTTGCCTTGGGATACCTCTTCTTGTTATAGTTGCTATCCATGGGATGCATGCTTGAGTATGAAGCTTGTAGTGGACCATCGTGACCAGTAACCATGGAAAACCTTTCTAAGTATGTGTCTGGATGATTTAGTCTATAAATCTAAACTTACCTTAGCTCTATCTTTTCATTGATGCTCAGTTTGAATTGAGCAACCTATGCAAACATAGGGTTTGCCTACCCAAGTGCACCTTTAAGAGTGTAATCCCCACATATTTATAATTATCAAGGGTGAAGGTCTCCATTGTTGATAGCCGCTTAGGGTCTTGTAAATGCCACATCGATAAAAATGACCTTATGAATAGTCTTTGCTAGTTGAACCCAACGAGATAGTCATTCTGTTGATACCGATGGGATCATGACTATTCACACATCCTTGAGGTCCGTGCTAGGCTGAGGATGCTAGTCTGCTATGTGGATAAAGTGTTGATATATCTCTTTCTCTGAGTGTTCTTTAGTTTTGGGTAGAGCTCACACTAGTTTTTATTCATTTGGATGATTAAATAGAATCAATATGGTTGTTTTATTTATTAAGGAGATGAATCTTTAATTCATAGAACATTGCAAATGGATTTTTTATAGATTAAATATTATGGGACTTTGGTTTATAAAATAAAAATAAAATAATTTATTTAAGAATTGAAGTAGAGGAGCTTTGATTTATTAAATAAATAGAATGGTTGTTTTATAGATTAAAGGTTATGGGACTTTGGTTTATAAAATAAAAAGAAAATGATTTATTTAAGAATTGAAGTAGAGGAGCTTTGATTTATTAAATAAAGAGAATTTTTATAAAATAAAAATAAAATAATTTATTTAAGAATAGAAGTAGAGGAGATTTGATTTATTAAATAAAGAGAATGATTTTTTTACATATTAAAGGTTATGGAACTTGGTTTATAAAATAAAAATAAAATCATTTATTTAAGAATTGAAGTAGTAGAGCTTTGATTTATTTAATAAAGTAAATGGGTGTTCTTATGTGTTAAAGGTATGTAACTTTGACTTATAAGATAAAGGAAAGTTGGTTTATTTATAATTTTAGTATATGGGCTTAACTTATGAAAACAAAGAAACCTATATTATTTAGTGATTAAAGGTATGGTATTTTAATTATTGAATAACGATTGAGAGAATTTGTTGGAATAGACCATATGATCTAGTTGTATTTTTTGAAATACTCTCATGGGGTAATGAGAGGGGAAAATAAAATTTGTGTTCTTTATTGATATCAACTATGCAATAGATGGTTAATCTCTTGGATTAAATTTGGATAGTTGCAATTTGGTAAAGAAATTAGTATATGCATTTAGAGCATATCTATCATGGAACCATGAGTGCCCTGATCCCCTGCTACCTCAACTGATCGATGGAAAGTGAGGAAGGACCAAAGAGATGTTTGAAACCAATGAAATGGTTTGACTTTGTTTATAATGATTTACTTATGCTCTAGTAGATTAGAACTGTGGGGAAATTTCCCTGATGAATTTATGTAATATGTTATTCTTTAAGAGTATGGAGGATTTACCATACTAAGATGCATGTAATAATTGTAAAATGATGAATATTGTATCCTTTAGTTTATTTCTTGATTTATTTATGTTTGATTTAAATTACTTTTTGTTTATATTTGCTCCTTTCAATGTTGCTTCTTTCTTCATACCTTTGATTGTTTTTGTTAGATTTAGTATCTAGTATCTTGTATTCTTTCCAATAAATAGAAAAAATATTAAGAAATAATTTCTAGGGTGAACTTAGAGGATTACCTAAGGGATCGAGACCCCTTAGGGTTAACATAGGAAGACCTAATGGATTAATACTCCTTAGGGAGAATGGTAACTAAGTTATGGGAATTCTACATCTAAGTTAAGATAGCTCATTGTGAATATGATATGGATAGCTTAACTCGCATTACTCGTAGTATATCTACACAAACTAGCTTGTGTATGGTATGGTGATGCATGTACACCTTTGATGGACAGAAGGTGATAAATCTTGCTCATCAAGGATGATGAGATAGATAGGATTATTTGCGGTAACACATAGTACACCTACACAGATGGGACTTGTGTGAGGGCACCTCATGATATGTAGCTCTTTAGGAAAACTTAGGGGAATTAAACAAATAGGTAAATCTTATATTGGTTAGGGGTTTATGAATCCCTCTCCTTAGTAAAAAAAATGCTTTCCTTCTTTTTGTGTTTTTCTATTCATTGTTTTTGGGTCATTACAAATAAATCCATAGGGAATATTTTAATTACATTCTCATGTTCTCTGAGCAAGGCAATCCAAAGTGTTTGTGTTTTACATGAGCTAGTTCCTATAATAGAAAGAATAAATTAACGAGGCATAAATATTTTGAATACCAAGGAAATAAATTAATCATAGCATAAAGACCAATTTTATTTCTCATGTCATAGGTTAAAAATGACTCAAAAACATGTAACATCTATTTTTAAGTAATTTATCATTATTGAATAATTATGTTCCTTGAAATATTACTTAATATAACTAGATTTCAATTGTAACGACAAAATCGCTTCCATTTTTTTTTATCTAGAATAAAAGCAACATATAAACATTTGCATGATCACAACATGCTAAAATCCATACATAACATGCAACATAAAGACATCATGTTGATGGCTATATTTTTATTTGAGAGGAAAAGTAGTCATGGGATAAAAAATTAACATAATCTTCTATCATAGATTAGGATTCATTGGAAATTAAATTTATATAAAAATATAGATAATATTTAGATGCATACTAGTTTATATTCTAATTGAAAATCATTATAAGATATACATATGCATATATGAATGATTAAGTTTTCTTCACACATGGAGTAAATACTTGGATATAGTTAAGCATGGTATCCTTAAGTATTTGTCTACTATAATAAATCATTGCATCTAAAACATAATATGTTGGTAAGACAAATCAACAAAATAAGTTTTCATAGTGCTTATCAAGAATCAATGCATTTATAGAAATATTAGTACATGTCAAACATTTTCCACCAAATTTCCCATGCCCAATTTAGTAGAATTTATTTGAGGGTATATAGTTCCAACCTTGTTGTGACTAGTTTTTTTGTCTCCACTACAAGTGACACATATTCCAAATATTATAATGATGGTATTACAATCAACATGACTACCTTTATTCTAGTCAATGCCTCTTATGAATGACCCTATTAAAAAAATACAAATTGAAATGAGCAACTTGTTTTTAGTTGTTCAAGACCTATCCAATAAACTTACCCTTAATTAAAGGTTAGGGATATAAATAAATTTATAATGGAATTTGCAAACAACACTAAATTATTTATATTACATGGTATTGGAATGATATGTATAGATTATCAAATCAAGCAAAATTTATAAAAATATAATAAATATAACACCCTAAAATGAATTCAATCAAGTTAAGAAACTCAAATAATTAGATTTTCTAGAATTATATTTGCAATGAAATATATATCCTCAAATGTGCATGTTAGAGGGGTACAATAATCAAACAATGATGTAAAATCAATAATAATTGTTGAAATAAAATGAACAACATTCTATTGATTAGAACCAGTTTAAATAATACATTGAGAGCCCATATTAGCTCGTAATCTTAGGATCTAATTAACAGCTTAGGCCTTCAAATAAAAAATTAAAAATAGACCAAATATTATTACGTTAACAATAACATAACTAACCTAGGTAGTTAACTAACTACCCTATCAACATAAATAAAGTAATAATAAGAATTACTATAGTAAATCTAACATCCCACCTTATTAAATTATTTATGTAATTTAAAAAACTACTAACATCCCCCCTGATTACATCATTTGGTAATACAAAGAGAGCTGTAAAACAATTCAAATTTGACACGTGCAAGTGCCTTAGTGAAAATGTCTGCAACTTGAGCATTTGTGGGAATGTACTGAAGCTGAATTCGGTGCCTTGGAACTTCGTCTCGAATGAAGTGACATTGTGTGTCAATATGCTTGGTTCTTTCATGATGTACTAGATTCTTGACAAGATTCAAAACACCCATGTTGTCGCAGAACAAGTGTATTGGAGATTTTGATGGAAGACCCATACTTGTTAGGATGTGATGCAACCATATCACTTCACACACAGCTTCACGTGCGGCATGATATTCTGCTTCTATTGATGAAATAGCAACCACCTGTTGCTTCTTGTTGTGCCAAGAGACAGGACCAGATCCAAGATGAAACAAATATCCTGAAGTTGAATTACGGTCATCATATGATCTGGCATAGTCAAAATTCGTGTATCCTTGTAAGAAGAATTTGTTGTTCCTCTTATATTCTAGGCCATATTCCATTGTGCCATGGACATAGTGAAGAATGCACTTTGTTGCTTTCCAGTGTGTAGTCTTAGGCTCCTACATGAACCTTGAAAGATAGTTGACAACAAATATGATATCTGGCCTAGTGTTGGTCATATATATGAGACTCCCAATCAACTGGAGATAGAGAGTACCATCTACCTGAGGTGAATCATCATATCGCGATAACTGAATTCCTGTTTCCATCAGAGTTGACATTGAATTGCAATCATTCATGCAATATTTTTCCAATAGGGTCTTGGCATATTTTTTTTGAGACACTTTGATGTAGTGCTCCTTCTGGCTGACTTCCAGACCAAGAAAATAATGAAGAAGTCTGAGATCTGAAATCTCAAAATATTGACACAAGTCTCTTTTGACAGTAGAAATCATTATTTCTGAACTCCCTATAATGAGCAGATCATCAACATAGAGTACAAGCAACACTATTTCAAAACCTTGTTTCTTAAAATAGAGGTTTGCATCTGATGGACATCTCTTAAAACCATGTTGTAGAAGGTGATGATCCATTTTTATATACCAAGCCCGAGGGGCTTGTTTCAAACCATATAAGGATTTTACCAATCTGCAAACTTTCTATTGTTGGCCTTCCACTTCAAATCCTCTCGGTTGAGTCATGTAGACTTCTTCTTGGAGATCACCATTTAGAAAAGCACTCTTGAAATCCATTTGGTGTACTTTCCACCCATATTGTGCTGCCATAGCACAAAGAACTCGAATGGTTGTCATCCGAGTAGTAGGTGCAAAATTTTCCTCGTAGTCAATGCCTTCTCTTTGAGCATAGCCCTTTACAACAAGTCGGGCCTTATGCTTATCTATTGTACCATCTTCCTTATACTTAAATTTATACACCCATTTGCAGCCAATGGGCTTCTTTTCATATGGCAGATCGACAAGCTTCCAAGTTTTTTTTTCATCAAATACTTATACTCTGCATCCATAGCAGCCTTCCACCAAGGCTCACCAAGAGCAACTTGCACTGATGTGGGTTCAATATCATCTATGGAAGACATAAAAACCCTATAATTATAAATATCCATATCTTCTGTATCTATCTCTGGATCTATAGAAAGTTACTCAAAAGATTGACACAGATCATCAACCCCAGTATTCTTTGTTGTATCTTTCTCCTGTCGAGCCATGCTGGGAGTACGAGGCCTATTCAATGTCAAATCTGGTGGAGTGGATAGCTTAGAGTATTTGATTGTATTTGTATATCACTTTGGATTCTTCTTCTGAGGTGTTGAAGAAGATGAATATTGACCTCCAAATTTTGATGAAGGAGATTTATCAACCTTAGTTTCCACAAGGTCTAGGTATACATCTGATGTGAAAGCCTCATCAAAAACTACATCTCTACTGATGTGTATCTTCTTGGTCAAGGGATAAATCAAATGATAACCCTTAGAGTGCTCATCATACCCAAGAAGAATACACTTTAATGTCTTCTCATCTAGCTTCTTCCTTTTCTATTTTGGTATGTGCATGAAAGCTTTACATCCAAAAATGCGTAGATGAGAAATGGAGGGTTTCCTACCACTCCATGCTTCCTATGGAGTCATTCCTTGTAGAGCCTTTGTGGGTGCCCTATTCAACAGATATACTATTGTGGTGACAGCTTCTGCCCAATATAGTTTCTCAATACTAGCTCCTGTGAGCATGCAACGAACCATTTCCATGATGGAACGATTCCTCCTTTCAACAACTCCATTTTGCTGAGGAGTATAAGTAGTAGTTAACTATCATGTGATCCCATTTTATTTCAAGAACTCAGAGAATTATTTAGAGGTGAACTCCCCCCCTCGATCTAAGTGGAGGGTCTTTATAGAAGTCCCAAACTCCTTTTCAACAGATTTCTTGAATTGCTAAAAAAAGCCAAATGCTTTAGATTTCAGTTGAAGAAAGAATACCCACATCTTTCATGAGTAATCATCCATGAATAACTGAAAATACCTCTTACCCCCACAAATTTTGGGAGTGAAGGGACCGCACAGATCGGTGTGAATCAACTCAAGAGGTTGCTTTGCTCTTGTAGAGCTCCTTTCAAAAGGCACTCTATGTTGCTTTCCAGCCAAGCAGTCAGAGCAAATTGGTAAAGTGATAGAAAGGAAAGGAAGACCTTTTACCATTTCATACTTACTTAACTCAAGTAAGTAACCAAAAATCAAATGTCCATATCTCTTGTGCCATAGGGAATTTTCCTCCTTTGTAGAGACTATCATGGCTACATGTGGAGTAGAGATAGCATCTAAGGCAAATAAGCCATGCTTATATGAAGCGGTTGCAATGTTCTTACCCCTCCTAGTAATAGAACAACACTTCTTGCCTCCCTCAACACTAAATTTCACAACCATATCTTTGTCTAGAATTTGTGTGACTGACAACAAATTGTTTGCCAATCCTAGAACATAGAGAACTTTGTCAATCTGACACTTGCCATCAGGAAGAGTGACTAAAATAGTACCTTCTCCCTAAACCTTGTAGGTTTTATCATCAACAATAGTGATAGGTTTGCCCTCTTTGGCCTCAAAAGACTCAAACCATGATTTATCACTAGTCATGTGCTTATTGGCTCCAGAATCAACATACCAAATAGGATCCGTCTGCTTGAACACTGTGGTAGTCATGAGAATTTTGTGGGCTCTCTTAGAATCCGTGTCAGATTCTTCAACAACAACATTCATTTGTTGTTTGTGCTTTTGTGGTTTGTTTTGGCCTTTCTATTTTGATTGCTTATTCTTATGCCAACATCTATTTGTATCATGACCTACTTTGTCACAGATCTTGCAATATCACTTTTTCTGTTGAGTTTATTAAGGTTGTTTCCCTTTTGAATCCTTTTGTGAATTCCCTCCCTTCTAAAAATTACCCTTCTTCTGGTTCTGCCCTTTCCTATTGATGTAGAGGGCAGTGTTAGAAGAATCATCTCGTTGTAGTTGGTGTGCCTCCTCCTCTTGAAGCATATTGACCAATTCTACAAAAGTAACTTTCTGTTGCGACACCTAAATGGAAGTGATCAACACCCGATAAGAATCAGGTAAAGCTCTCAATACAATTGAAGTAAGGAGCTTGTCATCAACTGGTTCTCCTAAAGAATTCCACTTTGCTTTCAATTCAGACACTCTACAAAGAAAAAATTCAACTGTCTCCCCCTGCTTCATGCTTAGACTGTGTAATTGTGATTGAAGAAATAGAATAGTGGAATCATTATTTCCCTCATAGATAGTATTAAGGGCATCCCTTGCCTCTTTACTATGTGCACAGTCAACAATATGGGGTTGAACTTCATCAACCACAGCAAGCAAAATGAGCACCTTTGCTTTGTTGTCTAGCTTGTCAAAGTCTTTTTGAGTAGTAGATGGAGTTGTAGCACTAGCAGTAGATGAAGGTCTTGTTGTTGCTCTAGATACAACATCCCATAAGTCATCCATGACTAGGATAGCCTTCATCTTATTTTTCCATGGTGTGTAATTAGGACCTTTCAACAACTGATGAGAATCAATCATTAATTTTGCAGACATGGTGAAGGTTCCTTATAACACCAATTGGTCCCCCTTTAGATATACCTTATGCTAGACCATTATACCATACAAAATACCTACCCTTACATGAGGGAAAATATAGGTATTTAGAAAGGTAAAAAAAAATCACCCGCCCTTACGTGAGGGAAATTATAGGTAATTTTTAGAGATCATACGATACGTGGTACTTAAGCAGTATTGAAAAGAAATAGTCTTGTTGATGGCACCTACCATAGAAATTTTGTAATCCTCAGGCGTGGGACATAACTTCCCCTAAACACTTTGGATTTCAGAACTTTCGTCAGGATTTACGCCTAAACACAGGAACTATTAGGGTAATGGATGGAGTAAAAAAAATGCAAAATGGCAAACTTATCTCTCCTCGATGATTTATAGAGAACAAGCTCAGACGTTGTTTTGGCAGCTATATTAGGTGGCATATACAGTAGCGCAATCACGACATCTTTACCTGTAAGTGCTGGCCAGAGGTATCACAAATACCGAACGCTGCAGTGCAATAAATTACATGGATGGGTTTTAATTATTCCGGGGACTTAGGGAGTGAATTTTATTTTTTTTTAACTTTTTAATGAAGTAGTGCAAAACAAAAAAAAATGCACCCTACAACATAAAAAGTGCCCACAGGAATGACCCACTAGGTGTCGGGTGCAGTCGAAAATGCACCTTTACAATAATGCCAAATTTGCTTTTCAAAAAATTACTCACTTTCCCCCTTTGATTTTTGAAAAAAAAAATACCCCTTTTTAAAAAAATCTCTTAACAAAGCATTTTTTTATAATCATTATATAGTTTTAAAGTTAAAAAAAAAAATTAATTTATATAGTTTAAAAACTATTAAAAAATAAATTAAAATCATATTTTAATTTATATAGTTTAAAAACTATTGAAAAATAAATTAAAATCAAAATTTTTAATTTAACTAAAAAAATAATAATTAAAAAAAAACTTTAGAAAAAATTTAATTTTACCTTTTTTTTCTTTCCAAGGGGGGGTCGGCGGGATTTGAACCCCCGAACTGCAGCATGGATCGATGGCTGCCTTCGCTGCATCACGCGACTGGGTGGCTGCCTCACCTGCGTCGCGTGGCAAGGTGGCGGCCTCAGCTGCATCACACGACTGGGTAGTTGTTGCCTCCGCGGCGGCATCTGATGTGTTGCATGACAAAAATCACGCATCACAGCATGACTTCGAGGGGGGGGGCATGGGCATCACGCGTCCTGTATGACGTCGGGGGGGTAGGCGTCGCACGTCCCGCACGACATCGGGGGGGTGGGCATGAAAAAAAACACGCGCGATGTCGCGAGGGGGGGTGCATGAAAAAAAATCATGTAGGAGTTGCGACGTCGGTGGGGGGCATGCACGTGAAAAAAAAAACACATGCAGGAGTTTCGTGCATAGGAAAAGCACAGGAGTGCATGCATAAAAAATGCACAAGAGTGAGTGCACAGAAAAATGCACAGAAAACACTATGCGTGGGAGTGCGTGCACCAAAAAAAAAAATTAATTTTTTTTTTTTATCTTCCAACAATCTTCCACTTCCTCCAAAAAAAAACTTTCGCTTTATCCAGACCAGCTCTAAAAAAAATTTGTCGCCCCCTATTATCAAACTGGCTCTGATGCCATGTTGAAATAAAACGAATAACATTCTATTGATTAGAACCAGCTTAAATAATACATTGAGAGTCCAAATTAGCTCGTAATCTTAGGATCTAATCAATAGCTTAGGTCTTCAAATAAAAAATTAAAAATAGACCAAATATTATTACGCTAACAATAGTGTAACTAACCTAGGTTGTTAACTAACTACTCTATCAACATAAATAAAGTAATAATAAGAATTACTATAGTAAATCTAACAATAATCCCTTGCTAATTAGTCTATTTTATGAGGTCTTAATATGTGTCCCTCAAATTGATATATAGTCGTACATAACTTTAAGATTGAAGAATAAAACTCACATTTTTTATTTGAAGATTATGATGTCTCCCAATAAAATGTTAGTATTATAATTGAACTCAAAAAATAACCATGGAAGAGCAAAAGCAACTGCAACTAGTTAGTGATCTATATATGATGATATTTAGGAAAGGCACTTAGTCACTATTCAAAATTGAATGTAGCTTTATAAGCACAAAGAATAAAATAAAAGAGAATTGTCCTAATATAACTTTGTTCTAATTCCTACTATTGTACCTTGGAATCAAAATTATATTTTTGGAAATATGAGCAGGTTTTTTTGTCATTGATGTCAAGAATTTAGCACCAGTAAGCGTTAGTTTCAGTGAACAACATCGTTTTCAGGTTCTGTAATTAAGTGCAAAAGGATTTTTTCTCCAAGGTGGTCAGATGAGGTTTAAAGGGGAAAAGGAAGGCCCAAGCTAAATAATATTATAATAATTTATTATAATATTAAAAGTGCAAGACCCAAAGATTTAATTAATTATAATAGTTTTATTATAATTTAATTTAATTAACTTTTAAAGTTATTAAGTTAATTGTAAATTAATTATAATTTAATTATAAATTAATTAAGCTAACCCTAAATATAGGATTATAAATTTTATAATTCAAATTTTTGAATTAATCATGTCGATATCATCAAATACATCACTCTATGCATATAAATGAGGGAAGAAACCCAAGGCATTAATTATCCATGCGATCAATTGAAATCTAAGGTAATTCATGCACAAAGAGGAAGAGAAGGATTCACATGTGTTTTGAAGGTTTAACGAAACAAAGCAAAGGACAATAGTGGGGAGCCCACTTCACATCCCTAAGCGCTTGGTAGTGTGGTTGGCAGCTAGTGGCTGCACTAGGATGTTGCAAGTGCAAGGTAAAGGGTTCGAGTTTCGTGGTGTTCATTTTGTGAGCGGAGGAAGTTATTTTCCCATTGCACCATTAGGGAAGGTTTAAAAGGAATGCGGTGCCTTTTCCTTTGTGTGGAGGCATGTCGCTCATGTGGTGAGCGCACGCTTTGCTAAGGTGCTTGGAAGGGTGAATTTAGGTGTTTGAAACCCGTCGAAAGTGTTTTGCTAGGCAAAAAGGTATGCACAAATTTTTATTTTATTGTTAAGGTTGTGTAATTTTGGAGGTTGCTTTGTTGTGAAAAATAAAGGTTGATTAAATTTTTTCAGGGATATATAAGGGTATTAAAAATTAAATATTTGATTTTAATTTTTTGTGATTAGAATTTATTTATTGTTATATTTTTAAGCGAAAAACCCCCTTGTAGGGCCTCCTTGGTCTGAGAGACCACGAACAGGGGGTTCTCACCATCAAAGTCACCCGGGAGTCGCACCCGACCCTACCCACACCAACATTATCAATTGGATTTTGGATACCCAATTCAACTTTTTGGTAGGGTGGAGATTTGAACCTAGGACCTCCCTTGGAGGATTACCCTCTCCTCTCCAACTCACCTACAAAACTTGGGTAAAAAAAATTGTGATTAGAGTTTATGAAGTTGGAGACTATAAGGTTTATAAGGACTTTTTTATACTTGTTGTTAAGAGTAGTGTTATGGTGAAATTATTTAATTGAATATTGTGAGTTTGGAGATTATAAGGTGTACAAAAGGATTTGTTATTTTGTATGAAAAATTATCTTTGAGAAAATTATTTTGTGAAGATCTTGAGAGAGGTTGTGTTAACCTAACCCTAGTGTTGGTAAAGAAAATTTTGATTGTGGTTAAGATAGGTTTTGAAGATATATATCCATCAAAATAAAAGGTATCGGTAAATCTTCCTTGTGAGAAAAATATTGTTGGATTGGATATTGTGAATGCTAATTTGGAGTGAAAATGATTGTTTGGTAAGCATTGTTGAGTTTGATTGTTAAAGGTTTTTCTAAGTGAGATTTAATGATAAAAACCTTGTTTGATAAGCATTGTTGGAAATATTTAGTAAGCTTTCATATTATTGAACTAGAGTTTGTGAAAGAACATGAGTATCATTGTTATGTGAAGTTGAGAACTATCTAGAGTTTGTGAAAGAACATGAGTATCATTTTTATGTGAAGTTGAGAACTATCTTGAACTAGAGTTTGTGAAAGAACATGAGTATCAATGTTATGTGAGGTTTTTTTATAAGCATTATTGGAAATAATTGAGTGAGTGATTCATATGCTTGGACTAGGGTTTGTAAGCAAGGAAGTGTTTTTGAGTGATTGATTGAGTGGATTTGATTGAGCATTTTCAAGTGGAAGTGTTAAAGTGATAGTTCTAATTCTATAAAACAAATTATTTTGTATCCTAAATTTATTTGAGAAAGAGGTTGAGTGTTTGTAAGCATTGTGAAGCATATTGAGTCTCTAACAATTCTCTATATGTTTTTGTGATAAAAAGAGAGAGTAAAAGTGATTGAGCATTTTTGTGAGTGTGAAGCATATCGAGTCTCTAATAACTCTATATATGTTTCTATGATAAAAATAGAGAGTGAAAGTGATTGATCATTGTTGTGAGTGTGAAGCATATTGAATCTCTAACAATTCTCTATATGTTTATGTGAGATTGGACAAGTTCTAGTGAGGACTTGTTGAGTAGATTGGACAAGTTCTAGTGAGGACTTTTTGAGTAGATTGGAAAAGTTCTAGTGAGGACTTGTTGAGTAGATTTGAGGTAAGTATTTGAGAAGACTTGTGGATATATTAGTGTGAGATTTTGTGGAAGCTTACAATACAGATTTGATGATAGAAATTGAGGAAAATTTTGTGCTAGACTGAAGGACTCTGTTTAGTGCAGATTTGAGGACAGATATGGAGTATATTTGTGCTAGATCGAAGGATTATGTTTAGTATAGATCAGATATAGATATTGAGAAGATATGTGCTAGACTGAAATACTGTGTTAGTGGAAATTTGAGATAGAGTTTAAGAACGCAAGCTTATACTGAGAGGGGGGTGAATAATATAAGATCACTTTTTACCTTTCTTTCCCAAATAGTATTATCCAATATAATCAATGGCAATATCAATAGTAGTAACCAAAGCAATGCACAAATCATCACACACAATAGAGACACCAATTTAACGTGGTTCACCCAATGTGGGCTACTCCATGGAGAAAATATTTCACTAATATTTTCTCAACAAATATCTTTGGGATTTCCTTCCATATTATAATGTTTATGGACCTCTATCCAAAGGAGACACCAATCCCCTAATCTGGTTCATGGATATCTATCCATAGGAGAACTCCTTTCTCCTCTACTCTAGTTGGTGATCTTCTAGAAGAACTGCTGCCTCCACTACACTAGCTTATGGATCTCTATCCACTGAAGACTCCTATCCTCACTCAGAAGACCTATCCTCACTACCCTGGCTAATGGACCTCTATCCACTGGATACTATTATCCTCTATACTATATCACCTCCAAATATTGCTCTTATATCTATCTCTCAAATATGCACTAAACATAGTCCTTCGATCTAGCACAAATCTTCTCAATATTTATCTCTAGTCTAGCACAAATCTATCCTCAAATTTGCACCAAACTCTATCCTCAAATATGCACTAAACATAGTCCTTCGTTCTAGCACATTTTTGCTCAATATCTTTCCTCAAGCCTTAACACAAATCTTGACTCAATCACAAATAAAATCTGCTAGATCTATCCCAAACCTTAACCCAAGGTTTGAACAAATCAATCAATCAACTCTACTCTCAAGTCTTCTCAAATACTTGTCTCAAATTTGCATTGTAAGCTTCCACAAAATCTCACACTAATCTATCCACAAGTCCTCTCTAGAACTTATCCAATATGCTCTCAATATCTATCTTCAAATATGTATTGTAAGCTTCCACAAAAGCTCACACCAATATATCCACAAGTCTTCTCAAAGACTTACCTCAAATCTGCTCAACAAGTCCTCACTATAACTTGTCTAATCTACTCAACAAGTCCTCACTAGAATTTTTCCAATCTGCTCAACAAGTCCTCACTAGAAATAATCTCATAGAAACATATAGAGAATTTTTAGAGACTCAATATGTTCACACTCACAACAATGCTCAATCACCTTCACTCTCTCCTTTTTATCACAAAAACATATAGAGAAAATGTTAAAGACTCAATATGCTTCACGCTCAGAACAATTCTCAATCACTTTTACTCTATCTTTTTATCATAGAAACATATATAGAATTGTTAGAGACTCAATATGCTTCACACTCACAACAATGCTCAATCACTTTTACTCTCTCTTTTTTATCACATAAACATATAGAGAATTGTTAGAGACTCAATATGCTTCATAATGCTTACAAACACTCAAAATATTTCTCAAATCAATTTAGGATATAAAACAATTTGTTTTATAAAATTAGAACTATCACTTCAACACTTCCACTTGACTAGGATCAATCAAATCCACTCAATCAATCACTCAAAAACACTTCCTTGCTTACAAAACCTAGTCCAAGCATATGAATCACTCACTCAATTATTTCCAACAATGCTTATCAAACAACCTCACATAACAATGATACTCATGTTCTTTCACAAACTCTAGTTCAAGATAGTTCTCAACTTCACATAACAATGATACTCATGTTCTTTCACAAACCCTAGTTCAAGCATATGAAAGCTTACTCAATATTTCCAACAATTCTTATCAAACAAGGTTTTTATCATTAACTCTCACTCAGAAAAACCTTTAACAATAAAACTCAACAATGCTTACCAAACAATCCTTTTCACTCCAACTTAGCATTCACAACATCCAATCCAACAATATTTTTCTCACAAGGAAGATTTACCCATACCTTTTATTTTGATGGAGATATGTCTTCAAAACCTATCTTAACCACAATCAAAATTTTCTTTACCAACACTAGGGTTAGGTTAACACAACCTCTCTCAAGATCTCCACAAAATAATTTTCTCAAAGATTATTTTTCATACAAAATAACAAATCCTTTTGTACACCTTATAATCTCCAAACTCACAATATTCAATTTAATAATTTCACCATAACACTACACTTAACAACAAGTATAACAAAGTCCTTATACACCTTATAATCTCCAACTTCATAAACTCTAATCACCAAAAATTAAAATCAAATATTTAATTTTTAATACCCTTATATCTCCCTCAAAAAATTTAATCAACCTTTATTTTTCACAGCAAAGCAACCTCCGAAATTACACAACCTTAGCAAGAGAATCAAAATCGGTGCATACCTTATTTAGCCTAGAAAAATACTTTCGGTGGGTTTTGAACACCTAACCTCACCCCTCCAAGTGCCTTAGCAAGGTGTGTGCTCACCACGTGAGCTATGTGCCTCCACACAAAGGAAAAGGCATTGCATTCCCTTTGAACCTTCCCTAATGACGCAAGGGAAAAAACTTCCTCTGCTCACAAAATGAACACCATGAAACTCGAACCCTTGACATTGCAACTACAACGTCCAAGTGTAGCTACCAGATGCCAACCATGCTACCAAGTGCTTAGGTATGTGAAGTGGGCTCCCCACTATTGTCCTTTGCTCTATTTCGTTAAACCTTCAAAACACATGTGAATCCTTCTCTTCCTCTTTGCACATGAATTACCTTAGATTTCAATCGATCACATGGATAATTAATGCCTTGGGTTTCTTCCCTCCTTTATATGCATAGAGTGATGTCTTCGACGATGTCGGCATGATTAATTTGAATAATTCGAAATTTTGAATTATAAACTTTATAACACTATCTTTAGGGTTAGCTTAATTAATTTATAAATTAACTTATAATTAAATTATAATTAATTTACAATTAACTTAATAACTTTAAAAGTTAATTAAATTAATTTATAAATTAAATTATAATAAAACTATTATAATTAATTTATAATTAATTAACTCTTTGGGTCTTGCACTTTTAATATTATAATAAATTATTATAATATTATTTATCTTGGGCCTTCCTTTTGCCCTTTAAACCTCATCTGACCACCTAGGAGAAAATTTCTTTTGCACTTGATTACGGAACCTAAAACTGATGCTGCTCATTGAAACTGACACTTACTAGTGCTAACTTCTTGACATCAATGACAACAAAACTTGCTCATATTTCCAACAATCTCCCCATTTGTCATTGATGGTAACCCAATTACCTTTTACTATTTTCTTAACCTTTTTCTATTCTGCTCCCCATGGGAAACTGCTTCCCCTGACTGAATGCTCTCCCCCTGACTCAAATATCTCCCCCTTTGACATCAATGGCAAAGGGTCACCTTTGGGTCTTGGGGATAAAGATATGTATCTTATCTCAGCCCCTCCCCCACCTCCTCTTTTGAGGTGGTAAATTCTGGGGTGGGAGTATCTCTACTCCCAACATACACTGCTCTTTATTTTTATCCATATTATTTTTCCATACCTTTGAAGTCATACCCTTTTGAACCTTTTGAGAATCCTCTTTCTTGCTTGTCCTTGGAAGATCTGGAAATTTTTTTCTACACCACCTTGCTATATGCCCAACATTATTGCACTTGTAGAACTTAATGTTGTGACTCCTTGAAGGTGCAAATATCTTGTAGTTCCTCCTGGTGAAGCCATATCCATTCTTGTCATGAACCCTGCAATTTATTGCCTTGTGACCAAACTGATTACAAGAGTAGCAATACCCTTGAAAGAGATGTTTGTTTTTGAAATTTCCATATTCCTGTCTTTCATGTGTCCTACACTATGTAGCCTTGTGCCCAAACCTTTGACATGAGAAGCATCGTCCATTGAAGAAACCTTGCCTTGACTCCATTGGTCTCTTAGTCTCTTCTTCCCTATGTTGTTTCCTGTTCCATATTTTTCTCATTTGTGCATTGTTCCTTTCCCTGTTGATCTTTCTATTGTCCAACTTATCCTTAGAAGTCTCACTTTCTCTTATACTCTCTTCTTCTGAAGTTTCTTCTTCTTTGGTGCTTGAGCTTGACTCTCCTTTTTCTGCTTCTTGTTTCCCTTGTTCTTCTTCAAAACTAAGTCCTATTTTGGTGACTGATGATATTTGTGCATTGATAATCCTATCCAAGGACTTTGAATTTTTCTCAAACTTGTGTAGCTTGTCCTTAGAGTCTTTCACTTCCATCCTTAGTGAATCTATCTCATGTTCTAATCTTTCACACTCTAGATCTTTTATCTCTAATTATTCAGCCATACCATCTTCAATTTGCATTGCTTCTTCAACCTTACTTTTGAAGTTAGTAAGCTCTTGTAGGAACTTTGCTTTCTCATATTCTTGATCTTGAACCCTTAATCCCGAGTTCTCCATTTTTAATTCTTCAAGATCAACAATAATTCTTTCACATTCTAGCTCTTTTACCTTTGACTGTTCAACCATACCTTTTTCAACTCTCCTTGCCTTTTCAACCTTATCTTTCAAGTCAGAGAGATCTTGTAGAAGCTTTGTCTTACATTTCTCATCCTCTTGTATTTGAGCCTTTAATTCTAAGTTCTCCCTTTTCAACTCAACAACTTCCTTAAGTGTGGCTTCCTCTTTTTCTATTTTTTTTCTCTTTTCTTTGGTCTTCAATATCTTCTAATGGTCAAAGTAGAGTTTCTTCTTCATACCTATTTTGACTGTCCTTGTTATATTTTTCTGAACCATCCTCTAGGAATTCAATTCTAAAAGTATCATCTTCATCTTCACTACTACTAAACCCATTGCAATAACTTACATCATGACCGAGTTGACCACAAACAAAACATTCTTCACCTTCTTGAGGATAATAAGTTGTATGGTGACCCGTCTTCCTACATATAGTACAAAAATTTATCAATCTGGCCTTTTCTCCACTCCTTGATTCATCTCTTGAATCTATTTCCATTTCTCCTCCCAAAACAACAACATTAAATTCATCTTCCTTTTCTTTCATGACCATGTGTGTTATTTTCTTCTTGTGTCTCATGGTTCTACTTTTACCTTTCTTTACCATTTGTGTTCTTGTAAGATCTTCCTTCAAGCTGTTAAACCTTTTTCGAAGAAACTAGCTCTGATACCAATTGAAGAACACAAGCTTATACTGAGAGGAGGGGGTGAAAAGTATAAGACCACTTTTTACTTTTCTTTCCCAAATAATATTAACCAATATAATCAATGGGAATATCAATAGCAGTAACCAAAGCAATGCACAAATCATCACATACAATAGAGACACCAATTTAACATGGTTCACCCAATGTGGGCTACTCCACGGAGAAAATATTTCACTAATATTTTCTCAACAAATATCTTTGGGAATCCTTTCCCTATTACAATGTTTATGGACCTCTATCCAAAGGAGACACCAATCCCCTAATATGGTTCATGGATATCTATCCATATGATATCTACTTCTCCTCTACTCTGGTTGGTGATCTTCTAGAAGAATTGTTACCTCCACTACACTGGCTTATGGATATCTATCCACTAAAGACTCCTATCCTCACTTAGAAGACCTATCCTCACTACCCTGGCTAATGGACCTCTATCCACTAGAGACTATTGTCCTCTATACTCTATCACCTCCAAAGCTCTGCTCTAAGCTCTATCTCAAATCTACACTAAACATAATCCTTCGGTCTAGCACAAATTTACTCAATCTCTATCTCTGGTCTAGCACAAATCTATCCTCAAATCTACACCAAACTCTATCCTCAAATCTGCACTAAACATAGTCCTTCAATCTAGCACAAATTTGCTCAATCTCTATCCTCAAGCCTTAACACAAAGCTTGACTCAATTACAAATCAACTCTTCTAGATATGCCATAAACCTTAACTCAAGGTTTGAACAAATCAATCAATCAACTCTGCTCTCAAGTCTTCTCCAAGACTTGTCTCAACTCTGCATTGTAAGCTTCCACAAAAGCTCGCACTAATCTATCCAAAAGTCCTCTTGAGAACTTGTCCAATATGCTCTCAATATCTATCTTCAAATATGTATTGTAAGCTTCCACAAAATCTCACACCAATCTATCCACAAGTCTTCTCAAAGACTTGCCTCAAATTTGCTCAACAAGTCCTCACTAGAACTTGTCCAATATGCTCAACAAGTCCTCACTAGAACTTGTCCAATCTCACATAAACATATAGAGAATTCTTAGAGACTCAATATGCTTCACACTCACAACAATGCTCAATCACTTTCACTATCTCCTTTTTATCATAGAAACATATAGAGAATTGTTAGAGACTCAATATGCTTCACACTCACAACAATGCTCAATCAATTTTACTCTCTCTTTTTATCACAGAAACATATAGAGAATTGTTAGATACTCAATAGCCAATCCCAACTCAATTTACTCTCTTTTTATCACAGAAACATATAGAGAATTGTTAGAGACTCAATATGCTTCACACTCACAACAATGCTCAATCACTTTTACTCTCTATTAAAAAAAAAGAAAAACTTAATATGCTTCACAATGCTTACAAACACTCAACCTCTTTCTAAAATAAATTTAGGATATAGAACAATTTGTTTCACATAATTAGAACTATCACTTCAACACTTCCACTTGACAAGGCTCAATCAACTCTACATAATCAATCACTCAAAAAAAATTCCTTGCTTACAAAACCTAGTCCAAGCATATGAATCACTCACTCAATTATTTCCAACAATGCTTATCAAACAACCTCACATAACAATGATACTCATGTTCTTTCACAAACTCTAGTTCAAGATAGTTCTCAACTTCACATAACAATGATACTCATGTTCTTTCACAAACCCTAGTTCAAGCATATGAAATCTTACTCAATATTTCCAACAATGCTTATCAAACAAGGTTTTTATCATTAAATCTCACTCAAAAAAACCTTTAACAATCAAACTCAATAATGCTTACCAAACAATCCTTTTCACTCCAACTTAGCATTCACAACATCCAATCCAACAATATTTTTCTCACAAGGAAGATTTACCCATACCTTTTATTTTGATGGAGATATATCTTCAAAACCTATCTTAACCACAATCAAAATTTTATTTACCAACACTAGGGTTAGGTTACCACAACCTCTCTCAAGATCTCCACAAAATAATTTTATCAAATATTATTTTTCATACAAAATAACAAATTCTTTTGTACACCTTATAATCTCCAAACTCACAATATTCAATTTAATAATTTCACCATAACACTACACTTAACAACAAGTATAACAAAGTCCTTATACACCTTATAATATCCAACTTCATAAACTCTAATCACAAAAAATTAAAATCAAATATTTAATTTTTAATACCCTTATATCTCCCTCAAAAACTTTAATCAACCTTTATTTTTCACAACAAAGCAACCTTCGAAATTACACAACCTTAGCAATAAAATCAAAATCGATGCATACCTTATTTATCCTATAAAAATACTTTTGGCAAGTTTTGAACACCTAACCTCACCTCTCCAAGTGCCTTAGCAAAGCGCATGGTCACCACATGAGGTACGTGCCTCCACACAAAGGGAAAGGCATCGCCTTCCCTTTGAAACTTCCCTAATGGTGCAAGGCAACAAACTTCCTTCACTCACAAAACAAACACCACAAAACTTAAACCCTTGACCTTGCACCTGCAACGTCCTAGTGCATCTGCCAACTGCCAACCATGCTACCAAGTGCTTAGGGATGTGAAGTGGGCTCCCCACTATTGTCCTTTGCTTTGTTTCGTTAAACCTTCAAAACACATGTGAATCCTTCTCTTCCTCTTTGTGCACAAATTACCTTAGATTTCAATCGATCGCATGGATAATTAATGCCTTGGGTTTCTTCCCTCCTTTATATGCATAGAGTGATGTCTTCGACGATGTCGACATGATTAATTCAAATAATTCAAAAATTTGAATTATAAAATTTATAACCCTATCTTTAGGGTTAGCTTAATTAATTTATAAATTAACTTATAATTAAATTATAATTAATTTACAATTAACTTAATAAATTTAAAAGTTAATTAAATTAATTTATAAATTAAATTATAATAAAACTATTATAATTAATTTATAATTAATTAACTCTTTGGGTCTTGCACTTTTAATATTATAATAAATTATTATAATATTATTTGGCTTGGGCCTTCCTTTTGCCCTTTAAACCTCATCTAACCACCTCGGAGAAAACTTCCTTTTGCACTTAATTACAGAACCTGAAACTGATGCCGCTCACTGAAACTGGTGCTTACTGGTGCTGACTTCTTGACAACAATGACAACCAAACTTGCTCATATTTCCAACAAGAGCTGAGAGCAAGCTTTGGAGGTGACAGATTATAGAGGACGAAAGTCTCCAGTGGATAGAGGTCCAGTATCTAGTGCAGTGAAGGCAAGTCTTCTAAGTGAGGGCAAGAGTCTTAAATGGATAGAGATCCATAAACCAGTGCAGTAGAGGCAACAGTTCTTCTAGAAGATCACCAATAATAGCAAAGGGGATTGGTGTCTCCAGTGGATAGAGATCCATGAACTTGATTAGGGGATTGGTGTCTCCTTTGGATAGAGGTCCATAAACATTGTAATAGGTAAATATTTCCAAAGAGATTTGTTGAGAAAATATTAGTGAAATATTTTCTTCGTGGAGTAGCCCACATTGGGTGATCCACGTTAAATTGATGTTTCTATTGTGTGTGATGATTTGTGCATTGCTTTGGTTATTGCTATTGATATTCCCATTGATTATATTGGATAATACTATTTGGGAAATAAAATTAAAAAGTGGTCTTATACTGTTCACCCCCCCCTCAATATAAGCTTGTGTTCTTCAATTGGTATTAGAGTTGGTTCCTTCGAAAAAGGTTTAACAGCTTGAAGGAATATCTTACAAGAACACAAATGGAAAAGAAAGGCAAAAGTAGAACCATGAAACACAAGAAGAAAATAACACAATGGTCATGAAAGAAAAGGAATATGAATTTGATGTTGTCATTTTGAGAGGAGAAATGAAAATAGATTCAAGAGATGAATCAAGTAGTGGAGAAAAAGTCAGATTGATAAATTTTTGTACTAGATGTAGGAATACAGGTCACCATGCAACTTATTGTCCACAAGAAGGTGAAGAATATTTTGTTTGTGGTCAACTCGGTCATGATGCAAGTTATTGCAATGGGTTTAGTAGTAGTGAAGATGAAATGGAACTCAAGGAAAACAAGCACAATCAAAACAGGTATGAAGAAGAAACTCTACTTTCGACAATAGAAGGAAATGCTCCTATTAAAGACCAAAGAAAAGAAGAAAATTTAGAAAGATAAAAGGAGGAAGTCACTCTTAAGGAACTTGTTGAGTTGAAAAGGGAGAACTTAGAGTTAAAGGCTCAAATACAAGAGGATGAGAAATGTAAGACAAAGCTTCTACAAGATCTATCTGATTTAAAAGATAGATTGAAAAGGAAAGGAGAGCTAAAAAAGGTATGGTTGAACAATCAAAGGTAAAAGATCTAGAATGTGAAAAACTTATTGTTGATATCGAATAATTAAAAATGGAGAACTTAGGATTAAGGGTTCAAACTCAAGAAGATGAGAAAGCAAAAGCAAATTTTCTACAAGAGCTCACTAACTTTAAAATTAAGGTTGAAGAGGCAAGGAAAATGGAAGAAGGTATGGCTAAAAAATTAAAGATAAAATATCTAGAGTGTGAAAGATTAGAACATGAGATAGTTTCACTAAGGATGGAAGTGAAATACTCTAAGGACAAGCTATACAATTTTGAGAAAAATTTAAAGACCTTGGATAGGATTATCGATGCACAAAGATCATCAGTCATCACAACAAAACTTAGTTTTGAAGAAGAACAAGGGAAAAATGAAGAAGAAAAAGGAGAGTCAAGCTCAAACACCAAAAAGGAAGAAGATTTAAAAGAAGAAAGTGAAAGAGAGAGTGAGACTTCTAATGATAATTTGGGTAATATAAATTTCAATGAGCAAAGGAACAATGCACAAACAAGGAACATATGGAACAAGAAACATGATAGGATAGAAGAGACTAAGAGACCAATGGGGTCAAAGAAAGGTAGTTTTAATGGACGATGCTTCTCATGTCACGATTTTGGACACAAGGCTACATAGTGTAGGACACATGAAAGATAGAAATATGGAAATTTCAAAAATATGCATCTCTTTCAAAGGTATTGCTACTCTTGTAATCAGTTTGGTCATAAGGCAATTAATTGCAAGGTTCATGATAGGAATGTATATGGCTTCACTAGGAGGAAATAGAAGATATTTTCACCTTCAAGGAATAATAACATTAAGTGTTATAAGTGCAATAATGGTGGACATACAGTAAAGTGGTGTAGAGCAAAAATTACAGAGACAAGCAAGAACAGGAATAGTTAAAGGAATCAAAAGGACCAGATGAGAAGGAAAGTGGACAAAGGTAAATATTAGTGCATGCTAGGAGTAGAAATACTCCCAACCCAAAATTAACCACCTCAAGATGAGGTGGGGGAGGGGCTAAGCTAAGAGTTTCATTCTTAGCCCCGAACTCCAAAGGAGACCCTTTGCCATTGATGTCAAAGAGAGAGATATTTGTGTAAGGGAGAGAGATTTGATTTAAGGGGAGAGCATTGAGTCAGGGGGAGCAGTTTCCCAAGGGAAGCATAATAGAAAAAGGTTAAGGAAATGGTAAAATGTAATTGGGTTACCTTCAATGACAAAGGGGAATATTTTTGGAAATATGAGCAGGTTTTGTTGTCATTGATGTCAAGAAGTTAGCAACAACTAGCATCAGTTTCGATGAGCAACATTAGTTTCAAATTTCATAATTAAGTGCAAAAGGAAATTTTCTCCTAGGTGGTCAGATGAGGTTTAAAGGGCAAAAGGAAGGCCCAAGCTAAATAATAATATAATTATTTATTATAATATTAAAATTGCAAGACCCAAAGAGTTAATTAATTATAATAGTTTTATTATAATTTAATTTATAAATTAATTTAATTAAATTTTAAAGTTATTAAGTTAATTATAAATTAATTATAAGTTAATTTATAAATTAATTAAGCTAACCCTAAAGATAGGGTTATAAAGTTTATAATTCAAATTTTCTAATTATTTGAATTAATCACACCGACGTCGTCGAAGACATCACTCTATGCATATAAATAAGGGAAGAAACCCAAGGCATTAATTATCCATGCGATCGATTGAAATATAAGGTAATTCGTGTGCAAAGAGGAAGAGAAGGATTCGCATGTGTTTTGAAGGTTTAGAAAAATAGAGCAAAGGACAATAGTGGGGAGCCCACTTCACATCCCTAAGCGCTTGGTAGAATGGTTGATAGTGTGTGGCTGCACTAGGACATTGTAGGCGCAAGGTCAAGGGTTCGAGTTTCGTGGTGTTCGTTTTACGAGTGAAGTTTTTTCTTCCATTGCATCGTCAAGGATGGTTCAAAGGGAAGGTGGTGCATTTCCCTTTGTGTGGAGGCATGTAGCTCACATGGTGAGTGCACACTTTTCTAAGTTTCTTGTAGGAGTGAGGTTAGGTGTTCAAAACCCATCGAAAGTGTTTTGCTAGGTAAAAAGGTATGCACCGATTTTCATTTTATTGCTAAGGTTGTGTAATTTTGAAGGTTGCTTTGTTGTGAAAAATAAAGGCTGATTAAATTTTTTGAGGGAGATATAAGGGTATTACAAATAAAATATTTGATTTTAATTTTTGGTGATTAGAGTTTATGAAGTTGGATATTATAGGGTGTATAAGGACTTTGTTATACTTGTTGTTAAGTGTAGTGTTATGGTGAAATTATTTAATTGAATATTGTGAGTTTGGAGATTATAAGGTGTAAAAAAGGATTTATTATTTAGTATGAAAAATAATCTTTGAGAAAATTATTTTGTGAAGATATTGAGAGAGGTTGTGTTAACCTAACCCTAGTGTTGGTAAAGAAAATTTTGATTGTGGTTAAGACAGGTTTTGAAGACATATCTCCATAAAAATAAAAGGTATGGGTAAATATTCCTTGTGAGAAAAATATTGTTGGATTGGATGTTGTGAATGCTAAGTTGGAGTGAAAAGGATTGTTTGGTAAGCATTGTTGAGTTTGAGTGAGAGTTAATGATAAAAACCTTGTTTGATAAGCATTGTTGGAAATATTTAGTAAGCTTTCATATGCTTGAACTAGGGTTTGTGATAGAACATGATTATCATTGTTATGTTAAGTTGATAACTATATTGAACTAGAGTTTGTAAAATAACATGAGTATCATTGTTATGTAAGGTTGTTTGATAAGCATTATTGGAAATAATTAAGTGACTGATTCATATTCTTGGACTAGGGTTTGTAAGCAAGGAAGTGTTTTTGAGTGATTGATTGAGTGGAGTTGATTGAGCCTAGTCAAGTGGAAGTGTTGAAGTGATAGTTCTAATTCTATAAAACAAATTTTTCTATATCCTAAATTGATTCGAGAAAGAGGTTGAGTGTTTGTAAGCATTGTGAAGCATATTGAGTCTCTAACAATTTTCTATATGTTTTTGTAATAAAAAGAGAGAGTGAAAGTGATTGAGCATTGTTGTGAGTGTGAAGCATATTGAGTCTCTAAAAATTCTCTATATGTTTCTTTGATAAAAAGAGAGAGTGAAAGTGATTGAGAATTTTTGTGGGTGTGAAGCACATTGAGTCTCTAAAAATATCTATATGTTTCTATGAGATTGAACAAGTTCTAATGAGGACTTGTTGATTAGATTGGACAAGTTCTAGTGAGGACTTGTTGAGAATATTGGACAAGTTTTAGTGAGCACTTGTGAGTATATTTGAGGTAAGTATTTGAGAAGACTTGTGGACAGATTGATGTGAGTTTTTGTGGAATATTACAATACATATTGGAGGACATAAATTAAGGACATATTTGTGCTAGACCGAAGGGTTGTGTTTAGTATAGATTTGAGTACAAAGATTGAGTAGATTTGTGCTAGACTGAATTACTATGTTTAGTACAGATAAAATATAGATATTGAGTAGATTTATGCTAGACCAAAGAAGTTTATTTAGTGTAGATTTGAGACAGATCTGAAAGCAAGATTTGGAGGTGATAGAGTATAGAGGATGATAGACTTCAGTGGATAGAGGTCCATTAGCTAGGGCAGTGAATATAGGTCTTCTAAGTGAGGGTAGGAGTCTTCAGTAAATAGAGATCCATAAGCCAATGTAGTAGAGGTAATAGTTCTTCTAGAAGATCACCAACTAGAGAAAATGGGATTGGTATCTTCTGTGGATAGATATCCATGAACTTGATTAGGGTATTCATGTCTCCTTTGGATAGAGGTCCACAAAAATTGTAATAGGAAAATGTTTCCCAATAGATTTGTTGAGAAAATATTAGTGAAATATTTTCTCCATGGAGTATCTGACATTAGGTGAAACACATTAAATTGGTGTCTCTATTGTGTGTTATTATTTGTGTATTTCTTTGGTTATTGCTATTGATATTTCCAATGATTATATTGGATAATATTGTTTAGGAAAGAAAAGTAAAAAGTGGTCTTATACTTTTCACTCCCCCATCTCAATATAAGCTTGTGTTCTTCAATTGGTATCAAAGTTGGTTCCTTTGGAAAAGGTTTAACAGCCTGAAGGAATATTTTACAAGAACACAAATGGCAAAGAAAGGCAAAATTAGAACCATGAGACACAAGAAGAAAAGAACACACATGGTCATGAAAGAAAAGGAATATGAATTTGATGTTTTCATTTTTAGGGGAGAAATGGAAATAGATGCAAGAGATGAATCAAACAGTGGAGAAAAAGTCATATTGATTAATTTTTGCACCAGATGTAGGAGTACAGGTCACCATGCAACTAATTATCCACAAGAAGGTGAAGAATGTTTTGTTTGTGGTCAACTCGGTCATGATGCAAGTTATTGCAATGGGTTTAGTAGTAGTGAAGATGAAATGGAACTCAAGGAAAACAAGTATGATCAAAACAGGTATGAAGAAGAAACTCTACTTTCAACAATAGAAGGAAATGCTCCTATTAAAGACCAAAGAAAAAAAAAATTAGAAAGAGAAAAGGAGGAAGTCACTCTTAAGGAACTTGTTGAGTTGAAATGGAAGAACTTAGATTTAAAGGCTCAAATATAAGAGGATGAGAAATGTAAGACAAAGCTTCTACAATATCTATCTGATTTAAAAGATAAGATTGAAAAGGCAAGGAGAGCTGAAAAAGGTATGGTTGAACAGTCAAAGGTAAAAGAGCTAGAATGTGAAAAACTTATTGTTTATATCGAAGAATTAAAAAGGGAGAACTCAGGATTAAGGGTTCAAACTCAACAATATGATAAATTTGAAGCAAAGTTTCTACAAGATCTCACTAACTTCAAAATTAAGGTTGAACAGGCAAGGAAAATGGAAGAAGGTATGGTTGAAAAATTAAAGATAAAATATCTATAGTATGAAAGATTAGAACATGAGATAGTTTTACTAAGGATGGAAGTGAAAGACTCTAAGTAAAAGCTACATAAGTTTGAGAAAAATTCAAATACCTTGGACAAGATTATCAGTGCACAAAGATCAACAATCATCAAAATAGGACTTAGTTTTTAAGAAGAACAAGGGAAACATGAAGCAAAAAAAGGATAGTCAAGTTCAAACACCAAAGAGGAAGAAGATTTAAAATAAGAAAGTGAAAGAGAGAGTGAGAATTCTAAGGATAAGTTGGACAATAGAAAGTTCAACAAGGAAAGGAACAATGCACAAACAATGAACATATGGAATAGGAAACAGGACAGGGTAGAAGAGACTAAGAGACCAATGGGGTCAAAGTAAGGTAGTTTCAATGGATGATGATTCTCATGTCACGGGTTTGGACACAAGGCTACACAATGCAAGAAACATGAAATAAATGTGTAAGGAAATTTCAAAAACAGACATCTCTTTCAAGGGTATTGCTACTCTTGTAATCAGTTTGGTCACAAGGCAGTTAATTGCAGGGTTCATGACAGGATTGTATATGGCTTCACTCGGAGGAACTCCAAGATATTTGCACTTTCAAGGAATAATAACATTAAGTGTTATAAGTGCAATAATTATGGACATACAAAAAAGTGGTGTAGAGTAGAAATTCTAGAAACAAACAAGAATAGGAATAGTTAGAGGAATCATAAGGACCAGACAAGAAGGAAAGTGGACAAAGATAAAGATTAGTGCATGATAGGAGTAGAAATACTCCCACCCTAGAATTAGAAACCTCAAGAGGAGGTGGGGGAGGGTCTAAGCTAATATTTTCATTCTTAGTCCCGATCCCCAAAGGTGACCCTTTGCCATTGATGTCAAAGGGGGAGAGATTTTATTTAAAGGGAGAGCATTGAGTCAGGGGAGCAGTTTCCCAAGGGGAGTAGAACAAAAAAAGGTTAATGAAATGGTAAAAGGTAATTGGGTTGCCTTAAATGACACAGGGAGATATTGTTGGAAATATGAGCAATTTTTTTTGTCATTTATGTCAAGAATTCAGCACCAATAAGCGTCAGTTTCAGTGAGCAGCATCAGTTTCAGGTTCCATAGTTAAGTGCAAAAGGAAGTTTTCTCCCAGGTGGTCGGATGAGGTTTAAAGGGCAAAAGGAAGGCCTAAGATAAATAATATTATAATAATTTATTATAATATTAAAAATTCAAGACCCAAAGAGTTAATTAATTATAATAGTTTTATTATAATTTAATTTATAAATTAATTTAATTAAATTTTAAAGTTATTAAGTTAATTGTAAATTAATTATAATTTAATTATAAGTTAATTTATAAATTAATTAAGCTAACCCTAAAGATAGGTTTATAAAGTTTATAATTCAAATTTTTGAATTATTCAAATTAATCACATCGATGTTGTCAAAGACATCATTCTATGCGTATAAAGGAGGGAAGAAACCCAAGGCATTGATTATCCATGCGATCGATTAAAATCTAAGGTAATTCGTACACAAAGAGGAAGAGAAGGATTCACATGTGTTTTAAAGTTTAAACGAAATAGAACAAAGAGAAATAGTGGGGAGCGCACTTCACATCCCTAAGTTCTTGGTAACACGGTTGGCAGTCGACAACTACACTAGGATGTTGCAGATGCAAGGTCAAGGGTTTGAATTTCGTGGTGTTCATTTTGTGAGCGGAGGAAGTTTTTTTCCCATTGCACCGTCAAGGATGGTTCAAAGGGAAGGCGATGCCTTTCCTTTTGTGTGGAGGCATGTAGCTCACATGGTGAGCATGCACTTTGCTAAGGCTCTTGGAGGGGTGAGGTTAGGTGTTCGAAATCCATCAAAAGTATTTTTCCAGGAAAAAAAGGTATGCGTCGATTTTGATTTTATTGCTAAGGTTGTGTCATTTCGGAGGTTGATTTCTTGTGAAAAATAAAGGTTGATTAAAAATTTTGAGGAAGATATAAGGGTATTAAAAATTAAAAATATTTTATTTTAATTTTTGGTGATTAGAGTTTATGAAGTTGGAAATTATAAGGTGTATAAGGACTTTGTTATACTTGTTGTTAAGTGTAGTGTTATGGTGACATTATTAAATTGAATATTGTGAGTTTGGAGATTGTAAGGTATACAAAAGGATTTGTTATTTTGTATGAAAAATAATCTTTGAGAAAATTATTTTTTGAAGATATTGAGAGAGGTTGTGTTAACCTAACCCTAGTGTTGGTAAAGAAAATTTTGATTGTGGTTAAGACAGGTTTTGAAGATATATCTCCATCAAAATAAAAGGTATGGGTAAATCTTCCTTGTGAGAAAAATATTGTTGGATTGGATGTTGTGAATGCTAAGTTGGAGTGAAAATGATTGTTTGGTAAGCATTTTTGAGTTTGATTGTTAAAGATTTTTCTGAGTGAGAGTTAATGATAAAATCCTTATTTGATAAGCATTGTTGGAAATATTGAGTAAGCTTTCATATGCTTGAACTAGGGTTTGTGATAGAACATGGGTATCATTGTTATGTAAAATTGAGAACTATCTTGAACTAGAATTTGTGAAAGAACATGAGTATCATTGTTATGTGAGGTTGTTTGATAAGCATTGTTGGAAATAATTGAGTGAGTGATTCATATACTTGGACTAGGGTTTGTAAGCAAGGAAGTGTTTTTGAGTGATTTATTGAGTGGATTTGATTGAGCCTAGTCAAGTGGAAGTGATGAAGTGATAGTTCTAATTTTGTGAAACAAATTTTTCTATATCCTAAATTGATTTGATAAATAGGTTGAGTGTTTGTAAGCATTGTGAAGCATATTGAGTATCTAACAATTCTATATATGTTTTTGTTATAAAAAGAGAGAGTGAAAGTGATTGAACATTATTGTGAGTGTAAATAATATTGAGTCTCTAAAAATTCTCTATATGTTTCTTTGATAAAAAGAAAAAGTGAAAGTGATTGGGTATTGTTGTGAGTGTGAAGCATATTGAGTCTCTAAAAATTCTCTATATGTTTCTGTGAGATTGAACAAGTTCTAGTGAGGACTTTTTTAGCAGATTGGACAATTTCTAGTGAGGAATTGGTGAGCATATTGGACAAGTTTTAGTGAGGAATCATTGAGAATATTTATGGTAAGTCTTTGAGAAGACTTGTGGACATATTGGTGTGAGCTTTTGTGGAAGCTTAAAATACATATTTGAGGAAAAAAATTGAGGATAGATTTTTGCTAGACCTAATGACTATGTTTAGTACATATTTGAGGATAGATATTGAGTATATTCATGTTAGAACAAATGATAGTATTTAGTACATATAAAATACAAATATTAGGTAGATTTGTGCTAGATCGGAGGACCGCGTTTAGTGCAGATTTGAGATAGAACTAAGAGTAAGCTTTGGAGGTGATAAAGTATAGAGGATGACAATCTTCAGTGGATAGAGGTCCATTGGCTATGGTAGTGAAGACAAGTATTTTTAGTGAGGGTAGGAGTCTTCAGTGGATAGATATCCATAATCCAGTGTAGTAGAGGCAACAATTTTTATATAAGATCACCAACCAGAGCAAAGGGTATTGGTGTCTCCTGTGGATAGATATCCTTGAACTTGATTAGGGGATTGGTGTCTCCTTTGGATAGAGGTCCATAAAATTTGTAATAAGGAAAGGTTTCCCAAGAGATTTGTTAAGAAAATATTAGTGCAATATTTTCTCCGTGGAGTAGCCCACATTGGGTGAATCACGTTAAATTGGTGGCTATATTGTGTGTGATGATTTGTGCATTACTTTGGTTATTGCTATTGATATTGCCATTGATTATATTGGATAATACTATTTGGGAAAGAAAAGTAAAAAGTGGTCTTCTACTGTTGACCCCGCCCCCTCTCAGTATAATCTTGTGTTCTTCATATATGTGGTAACTTTCTAATTGAAAAGTGTCCTTAGTAGATAAATATGAAGTTGAAGCATTTACATAAAGAGTAATAGCAAAATAAGGAAGATAAGTCATGAATCTATGGTTTCCCCCTCTAATAAGGGATGAAAGAAAAAATTATAGTAGACCATATTAAATATATGTCCCAAAAGTGAAAACACTAGCAACCAAGAGAATTTAGGATAATTGAACAGATCAAGAAGGCTATTTCCAAAGTAAGCATATATAAGGCTTTGTTATTGTTAATTTAGTTTGATCTATTATAGAAAGCATTGAAATATCCCCACACCCACTCACAAACAAATACATACATACATGTATATATATACATGTATGTGTATATCCAATTTAAGTAGAGAATTAAATAGGTACCTACAAAATAACTTGCTATCAAATATTAGTCCAACACTCTAGCTCACAACACTCCTACTAAAACTAGAACTAACGCTATAGTCAAATATAAGGTTAAAAGACTAAGGAATATGGAGCCATGTTATTATACATCATGCTCAAGCTAAAATAATTTCAATTACACAACACAATTATGGATTTTGAAGCGATAATAACATTGTCATATCATAAATTGTATACAAACATTTGTACCCAACATACACATGCATAAAATATGAATCTATCCATGTGGATCGAAATAAAGTACATATGGTAGGATCCCTTGGAAATATTAAGATGATAATACATTCACATATGGGACTAGTTATTGTCCAATAAATGATAGTGATTGATATTTCACCACTATGCCACATGCTTATATCATGGAAATCAATAAATAATTGGTTTAAGAAAGGGTATATATTGATGGAATATACTAATATAAAGATGCCACATAAGGATTGAATCACTAGGAATGATTTGAAAGTTGTTCCTATATCATATTGGTTCATATGAATAATATGAACTAAATTTAATATACTACCATGGTGATATTGATCAAGACAAACTATAAATTGAAGGCAACCAAATAAATGAAGATATGATCATAAAGAACTTACACAAAGAATATAAATAATTTGTCTCCTCATGAAGATATTGATGAAGAGAATTATGTGGTTTTGAGTAGCCCAGATCATACCCCAATGCTAACAAAAGAAGTATTTTATATGTTAAACCAAATCTAGATCATGTTATTTGATGATGCTCGAGTTAGGAATGGTGATGGTATAAATATTTTGTTGGTTAATTCAAAAAATTAATTTCAATCATGCATGTAAAGTATTCTTCAATTAAATATATAATATGTTTGAAAATGAGGCAATTTTTCATGGTCTATATAAGCTTGAGCATCAAA
The DNA here is from genome assembly GCA_028583015.1 of Wollemia nobilis. Classification (NCBI taxonomy): domain Eukaryota; kingdom Viridiplantae; phylum Streptophyta; class Pinopsida; order Araucariales; family Araucariaceae; genus Wollemia; species Wollemia nobilis. The sequence continues at coordinate 1,105,757 of JAQPPZ010000184.1, forward strand.
GCATATAGAAACTAAATAAATTTGAAAATTTAAATCTTATAGCTTGATAAATCAATTTATTTTGCATAAAAAATAAAAACAACTAATATCATACAAACACAAGCTTTGGGATTAAATGATATTTTTTTATATAATTAATATTCATGTTGTCCCAATAGAATAAGATAAATGAGTGGACTAACCAATGGTGAAATCTATGGATTTTGATCTCACTATTGACATATGGGTAAAATCAAAATATATAGAAATGATAAATGCCATTAGTTCCAAACAATATGGATTATTGGTAAGTGGTCTAAGATGACCATAAAATCATCAATTTCATTATTAAAAAAGAAAAACAAGTTGATCAAATTAGGGATTATTTAAATTATGTAAAAACTATAGTCATTGACTTAAAATAAAGACATTTTTTAAACGGGGTCATCATGCTTGAAAATTTCTTCAACCATGCATGATCAAGTGAAGAAAAATACTTAGGTAAAATCACTAGATTACTTTATTTAGCAATATTTTGGTTGAAGTAGATATTATTCAATATAAATATTGGTAGAGTAATGTGAAAGTAATTGATTAACATATTATGGGCAAAGATCATTTACCTAATCAACCACTCAACTTATGCATCCAATTTGGTTTTGATAAAAAAATAATGTTTATATCTACTTATGCATTAATTTGAATAATGCATGTTTGAAATATAATTATCCACTTCCTTCAATGGATCAACTTTTTTAGACAATAGTAGGATCAAATATTATTTTAATTAATAGTATTTTAGGTTACAAATAATTTTAGACAAATGGAAAAGATAGAAGTGAGACACTATTTACAAAAAAGTGAGAAACTTTTGTGCATTATCATATGTCATTTGGATTGTCCATTATATTGCATTTCACAACTTTTAGAAATTAATAGATTCAACACATTACATAGTACTATTGAAAGAAATATAGAAAAAAACAAGACACGTGATATAAGGGGTGTATGTGGACACCAAATAGTCTCACTATAGAAAAAATAAAATACATTCCAACTAATAATGAATTTTTTTATATGATGGGGTATTTATACCCAAATACAAATTATCTTTAGGTCAAGATTAAGTAACCAATATTTATGTTTAAAAATAAAATATTACAAAAATACTTTTTTCAAGGTTTTCAAGGGCCCAAATAACTTATACATATAATATAGTACAAATTTGATCATGGCCTCAAGTGAAGCTTAACCACCACAAGTTGAATGTAGAACATAGATAGAGACCCTTACTAGTCATCACCCATTAAGGGGCACTTTTCTACACGAAGTAGATCTTGTGTGTGTATAAAAGAAACATTGTTCATGATCTTAGTTAAGATATTCATTGCCTACTTTATGTATGACATGAAAATAGGATCAAACTTCCCAAATAAATAAAATCATCTCATATAATGAATCCAAATCTTAATGTTCTTGGTCCACTTATGAAACACTAGATTATGATTAAGATGGATGTTGATCTAATTGTCACTCATAAATGACTAGATGAGTTTGAGGAATTTTCGTTTATTCTAGAATCATGAAAATCCATTCTTGGGCAAAACATTGGTTAGTTTTTCTATGGTTCAATTAATTACCTCCATTTAATTGTCAACCCGGGGTAGCTCGTAGTCTTGTGAGAAGCCATGCACAATATATGCTTATAATTTCTCCTTCAGATATGAGTCCCTCAAATTTATGGTTTGGGGGGTGTTGGTGTTCGTTGAAGTTCTGATTTTAATTTCCAAACCAATAATCTATCCTACGTCTATGAAAACAAGACTAAAATGCACACAAAAATTAAAATGGTACTTTGCTAGAAATTACAAAAAATAGGAAAAGAATAACAAGAAAATAAATTAATCTATAGAAAATAAAATAATAAAAAATAGGGGAAAGTAAGGGAAGAACTCTGTTGTAAGTGGGCCCATGCTTCCAGTAGGTTCTGCCTACATTAAATCTTCATCGGATGCTTAGACGATTTAACAAGAAATAACTCAGAAGTGTTTTATTAACAATTGCAACAAAGAATTTATAGGAAAAATCTGGGGTCTCGTCTTCAGGGGTGGCCTGCATATTTATAAGATATGTGGCCACACCCTATTATAGTTTGGAAAACAAATCAAAGTTATGATTCTATTTTACAACCGCCTGCATGAATGAAGGAATCAAGAAAAATATCGAGCCTGGTGAGCTATTTCAGTGTATTCTATTTTCAGAATACATCTGATATTTGCTTTACCCGATTTACATAAATATTTCATGTAGCAGCTAAAAAATAGATGACTAGTCATCTTTGACATCGTCCCTGGTCCGGTTTCAATGTTGAAACTCCATTTATGCTTGTTGCTAAAATTTTTCTCTATTCTACCGACCATAGAGTCATGCTAGAATTTGGCTTTAGTGGAAATCAGGTGCCTCGTCTATAGAAGTCGAGAAGTAGGCACCTTGTATGTAGATATTGGGAAGTAGGCACCAACACGGGAGTCAATACCTAACGGGAAGTAGGCGCCTAATAGTTAAGTATCGAATGGAAGTCAAGTGCTTCAAAGGGAATTGGGTGCCTGACTTCATACTTCACACTGGTGTACCACAAATGTTTTACCTTCATGAAATCGCAAGTGCCAGGTCCGAGTGGGACCTCGATGAAAACATGCTAAAATGCAACAATTTCCATGAAATCTACACAAAATACACTTAAAGACAAATATTAAATAACATGTAAAATAAAATGTTAAATAAATATATATATATATATAATTTTCATAAAACATATACATCTATAAAAATAAGTGTCGCTATTTTATAAGGAAAGTGGTACAAAAAATGAGCATTTTTGGGGCTCATCATCCCCCCATGCTTAAGGGGTGGCACGTCCCTGTGCCACTTTATACTGGTAATTACCAGTTTTGTTTACAACATCCCAATAAGCCCTGTTGGTCTCTTTCCTTTTCTTTTCAGTGGCCTTTATTTTTTCTTGTCTCGAGGCTTTCGTCCCTTTGGTGCTTTTGGAGTGGTTGCCTCCTGTCCCTACTATTTTTGGCGCTTGCTATGTCAAACTGGTTGACTTGGCCTTGCTCTTTTCTTTGGCGGTTCCCTTGTCCAGGCCACCTTGCATTTTTCAACATTCAAATAGTAGCCAGAGAAACTAGTGGCATCCTTCTGGAATGTGGGCTCAACCATTTTCCAGTACTCATGGTGAAGGGGTAACTCTTCACCCATAGGTACTACTTCTTCATCGCCAAATGGGATGCTAGAATTTTTAGCAACCCTAGTTGTGGGTAAATCGGCCCTTGTTGGGTCAAGTTCAGGTTTAGCCTTGACCTCTATTTTTGCCACCGGAGGGGTTCTACTACTTGATGCTTGATCTACAGGTGGCACAGGACCTAGAAATCCCATCCTCATGAAATATGCCTTCATCCTTGAAGGTTGATCACCTATCGACCCATACAAGCTCCAAAACTACTTAGGTTGGGCAACTAGAATTCTCTTGGGAGGCCTCTTGGCTTGCTTTCTGGCCTCTTTTTTAGCTTCCTTGAGTGCTTTCTTAGAGGCCTTCTTCCAATTATTTTTTTCTACTTTAATCTCCTCTTTAAGCTCCTCAAATTTTTCTTTTTGGGTAGCAAACAATTTCTTTGCTACCTCCCATTCCTCATCAGAATCCAGTTTTGATTCCTCATCAGATTCTATGCCCAATTCCTTTAATTATGCAACTCTTGCTCTGGTTCTGGGTCTTCATTGAGATGCCCTTACAACTTTTTGCTTTGATCTCAACTTTTTGGGGTGCATCTTAGGGTATGCTAGTGTTGCTATTGCTCCCTAGTTTTTAGTGGATGTAGGTTGTTGAGCCTCTTCTTCCTATGTAGTGAATTACTGCTCGAATGGATACGATTCTTCCTCCTAAGGATTTTCATCCCCTACATCAGTTGGAGAATGCTCTGGCTCTTTCCCCTTGCTTAAAACTTGAGGCTCTTCAACCTCCACCTCATTCTCCTCTTCATCTACTTTTTCTGTAGATTGTGTTGAGGTCTGAGGTTCCTCAACCTCAACCTCATCTTCTTGAATTACATGTTCTATAGAATGTGATGTTGAACAGGGCTGCTCTACATCCATTGTGGCATCCACCCCCTACTCTATTTCTACATTAGCAATGGGCACCTCTATTGCCCCATTAGTCTACATGCTACATCTACTTTGGCTAGTTGCTAGGCTCCCACTGCTCTGCCCTATAGTTGCAATCATCCTATTTGCCCCTATAGTTGTCAAATTGTTTGATACAATTTGTGCATCTTCAATGTAGCTTCTTTCCTGGACTCTTGAAATAGAGTCCATTCTTCTTTGTATTTGGCTTCCCAAGTGGAAGCCTACTCTCTCAATAATTGTAGCTGTTGCTACAAATCTTCCTCCTGGCCCTCCTGTGGTAAATATTCTGTTGCAACCTCCTATTGAGGAGTTTACCCCTTGGAAATATCCTATAAAATTTGGGCTAGGTACTCTTCTCTATTCAGCTCATCGATCATTGCTTCATCATCTGATGAGCTCAAAACCACCCTAGACATTTTTGGCCTTCTGCTTCTAGTTCTGGTGGAAACTGGCATGAAAGGAGGGCTTGGCGGATCTTGCCTTACCTCATCATCGAATTGAGGGCTAGTGGGAGACAAAGCCTATCCTACTTCCTCATCAAATTGGGGAAAAATAGGGGATGAGGCTTGTCCTACTTCCCATGTAGTTTCTGCAGGCTGGGATGTAGGCATCGTCTCTTCTCATTCTATCACCTCTTGGGCCGACTGCTCATCATGTATTGGCACCTCCCCCTCTTCTTGTACCCCTAGAACTGCATCAGTGCCCTCAATCTCCTCAACCATCACATGTCTATGTGACTCTGCATATCGTACCAAGGCCAAAATTAGGCCATGGTGAGCCAAGGTAGATGTTGTGCCTGCTAGTACCATTTGGCCTCATCTTTGAGGGCGCATGCAAGGTAATGTGGGACGTTGATTTTATCCCCATGTAGTATGTGATTGAGAAAGCAAAAATGATTTGCGTTCAATGTGGAGTACCTACTAGAGCAGGTGAAGAATCGCGTGATGATGTTTTAAGACCACCCTCCAGAGCTCGAGGATGTGGCATTTGGGTAAAATAGTGCATGTCAGGTGCTCAATCGGTCCCCCAAAGAATATCTGTGCATAGAGAGTGAGGTTATCTTCCTTGTACATGCGCTCCCCTATCAGAGGGAGGCCCATCACCATGGTGATATAATTTTTGATGACTGGAATCTCTAGTCCTCGCATATGCACGATCCCATCCCTCATGGATGCTATAAATTTGTTAGCTACCACTGCATCCTGGCCCTGACTGACTAGTTGACAATACTCCATCCATCCTACAACATCAAATTGGGTTTGCACATCTACAAAAATCCCTGAGCAGTCGGTAGGTTCACTTTTCTTGAGATCATGGTTCTTATATTTCCCCCATGCTTTAGAGTGCAAGTTCCCTTGGTTTACAATTCACTTTGACATCTGATTTTAGTAAGCAGTTTTTAAAACCAACTGCTTCCTTGGATGCAGACAGTTAACTTATCATAATCAGAAGTGATTATGGTTATCCATGCAAAAGTTTCCTTAGAGCATGTGCCTGATTGTGTGGAGGTGATAACCATAAGCAATTGACCAATCAGAGCCATGACACATAGCATAGTGCCAAGTGGAGTTATTCAGGTGGCTAAGACAATAATGGGGGTTGTGCCGACACTTTTCCATAGACACACATGCATATGAAAAAAATATAGACATAAAACAAAAAATTTAATCATGTACCTAAATTTGTTTTGTGGGTGTATATGCACAAATATCCATGGTGTGTTGCTATTGGATGGTGTTTGATGACTAGGCAAACTTACAATGAACAATGATTGGTTCTTGGTAGCTACAATATAGTTCATTCAAGACATCCTACAAGATTTCAAAACAAAAGTTAGGAAAAACATATCTTCATGGGATGACAAACATCCCCCCTTAGAAGTTGGTTGATGTCAAATTTTAATTTCATCCATGATAGATTTGACTTTACACGTGCATGGGGTGTTGATGTGGCTTGGGCCACATCCCAATTCTGAATTTTTATTCTTCCAAGGTAAAAATGATCATGACAATGGAAAGCAGGCACCTTTTCTATGTGGAAATCAGGCACCTTCTTTTTGAATTATGGCATGTAGGTGCCTCGAAAATAGAAAATAGGCACCTTAGCAATCAGGCACTATGCTTAACATGGGAAGTAGATACCTTAGCAATCAGATGCTCTACTTAACATGGGAAGTAGATGCCTTAGCAATCGGGTGCTCTACTTAACATGGGAAGGAGGTGACTTTTTGCTAACTATTGGGTGCCATACTTTTAAAACAAAATTTATACAAACTCTTTTTTTTTCAACAAAATATTTGGTATCGCTATCTTGACAAATGGAATTTGGGCACCCTTTTTCTTGGAAAATCTAGGAATCAAAGTGTCAGTATGCCAAAATATGGAATGTAGGCACCATCACCATAACATAATGGGAGTCAGGCACCCTGTACCATATAATGGGAATCAAGTACCTCCTTTTTGTAGTATGGGAATCAGGCACCTTCTACCATAATATGGGAATCAAGCACCTTCTATCATAAAATAAGAATCAAGCACCTTTCCCATCAAAAAATAGAAAATAGGTGCTTCTCTTTATTCAATGGGTGTTGAATTTTCCTCGTATATGTGCTGTAAGGTTGATCAGGCCTTTAGTGCTCTGGTTGAAGAATAGGGACAAAATCAGCATCCACCTTTGAACCAGCAGTTGAGTATTTTATTGTCCATAAAGACCAATCCAAACACTCTTGTGCAGATTCAGGTTTAGTATTCCCCTCTCTAAGTGGGGATAAGCTACTTCTACTACAAGTAATTTCTCCTAGAAAGCTGGGAAGGTGCAGGTTCATGGATCATATGCTTTTTAGGCCTAGGTTTCCCAAGCTGCCTAATAGTTGCACTCAAGGCATCGTTCTTGCAAAACAAAAATACAACTAAAAAATAAAAAATTGAAAGAATAATTATCTTTGGGACTATGTGGACTAGGTCCACATTACTGACTCAAGATAAAATCAAAATCAACTAGGGTCTCCCCCATGCCTAATCTAGACTCAATCATGTATGCTTCAGACACATGGTATGGACGTAGGTGGTGGCCATTGACTATTAAGGTAATGTTATTGTCATCAATTGTTTTGATCCTCACAACCCCATTGTTGATGACTTTAGTCACTTCATATGGCCCCATCCAATGCTACATGAGCTTACCTTTCCTTTCTTGGAACCGAGAATCATATAGTAATGCCCATTCTCCCACTTTAAGCTGCTTTGGCCTGGTGTGGCGGTCATGCCACTTGGCCCTTTGTTTTTGAATGATCTCTATTTTCTACAGAGCATCAAGGTGGTATTCATCCAACTGATTAAGCTACTAAATTCATTCTTTTTGTGCATCATCCAAGTTTATATTCAATTCTATAGTAGTCCTAAGTGTTTTGACTTCAAACTCTATAGGCATCATAACACTCTTCCCATAGACTAACTAAAATGGTGTGAAACCAGTAGTAGTCTTCTAGGTGGTCCTGTAGACCCACACTACTTCTGGTAATCTAGTAGCCCAATCCTTCCTATGTTGTTGCACTATATTTGTCAGGATATTTTCCAACTCTCGGTTGGTTACCTCAACTTGCCCATTCACCTGTGGATGGTAGGGAGTGGTTTTGTTATGCCTAATTTTGTATTGTTGCATGAGTTCCTGAATCATCCTTGAAGTAAACTGAGGTCCTTGATCAGTTGTGATCTCCCTTGGAACCCCAAATCTTGTAAAAATTGATGAATACAAGAAATTTGCTACATTTTTCTCCTTTGAATCACGCAAAGCCTGCACTTCAACCCACTTAGTCACATAGTCAGTACAAACTAGGATATACCTCTTACCTCCTGACTATGGATTAATGGGTCCTACGAAATCCATTCCCCATTTATCAAATGGCTCTATGTGAACATGTGGTTGAAGTGGCATCTCATATCTGAGAGTAGGTCTGCCCATCCTCTGACATTGATCACACTGGCTCACATGCTTGGCTGCATATTTGAATAGTGAAGGCCAGTAATAACCAACCTGCAACACTTTATATGTAGTCATTTTTCCTACAAAATGGCCACCACAAGGTTCATCATGGCAAGCCTTTAGTATTTCAGTTATTTCATTCCCAGCAACACATCTTCTCATGACCTGATCAGGCCCTATTTTAAACAGGAACCCATCAATCCATGAGAAATCTGCACTTTTCTCAATTAAAGTTTATTTTTCATGAGGTAAAAGTGTAGGGGATACTTTACCAATGGCTAAATAATTAGCCATATCTATGTACCAGGGTATCTGATCATTCAAAGCAAACAAATGCTCATCTAGAAATTGGTCCTCTATAGCTGCATAGTCTGGAGGTGTTAATCTGGACAAGAAATCAGCTACCACATTGTCCTTCCCTGGCTTGTCCACTATTGTCACATCAAATTCCTACAAAAGCAACAACCATATGATAATTATACCACTAATCCCAGGTTTGTTTGTCAAGTATCTGATCACTGAGTGATCAGTGTGTACAAAAACCTGATATCCTATGATGTAATGACGAAATTTGTTAAGAGCATGTATTACTACAAGAAACTCCTTCTCTGTGATAGTATAATTGAATTCAGCACCTATGAGGTTTTTACTAACATAATAGATGGCATAAAAATCATCACCATATTTATGTCCTAGTATTGAGCCTATTGCATTGTTAGATGCATCAACATATATGTGAAAAGGTATGGTCCAATTTGGACCTCTCAACACTGGAGCAGTAATTAGTTTTTCCTTTAAGGTGTTGAATGCTTGTTCACATTCTTCAGTCTAGATAAACTCTGTATCCTTAGTTAACAATGTGGTAAGAGGTTTAGAAATTTTTCTAAAGTCTGATATAAACCTCCTATAGTAACTGGTTGATCCTAGGAAACTACGGATATCCTTCTATGTTTTGGGAGTAGGCAGGGTTTGGATGACTTCTATTTTTTCTATCTACTTTGATCCCATATGCAGAAAGGTGATGTCCTAAAACTATCCCTTCCTACATCAGCATATAACATTTCTCATTGCTTAGGGACAAGTTAGTTTCCTCACACTATTTAAGTGTCTTTTCCAAATTTTCTGTGGTAGTTTCAAAAGTTTCTCCATATACAGTGAAATCATCCATGTATACCTCCATAGTCTCTCCAATCATGTTAGAAAAAATGCTCAGAACTGCCCTATGGAAGGTGGTAGGTGCATTGCATAGACCAAATGGTAAAAATCGGTAAGAAAATGTCCCCCATGGACAAGTGAAGGTGGTTTTGTCTTGATATTCTTCCCCTATTTGGATCTGATTGTATCCACTGAACCCATCCAGGAAAGAAAAATACTTCTTGCCTGCTAAGGTGTCAAGGACCTGATCTATGAAGGGTAAAGGGAAGTGGTCTTTCTTAGTTGCTTTGTTTAGCAACCTATAATCAACACAAATTCTCCACTTTCCATTCTTCTTGGGCACCACCACTAATGGTGATACCCACTCACTATCTGAAATGGGGTAGATGAATCCAACTGTGAGGAGTTTTTGTAATTTTGTTTTGACAATTTCTTTCATAGCTGGGTTCATTCTCCTTTGTGGTTGTCTTACTGGTTTAACCTAGTCTTCCAGATATATTCTATGAGTACAGGTCTCAGGAGCTATTCCTCTCATGTTAGAATACTCCCAAGCAAAGGCATCTTGATGTTTTTCCAATGTTTGTTTTAGTTTGGTTTGTTGTTCAACTGTCAACTTGTTATCTATGTTCAACATTCTACTAGGTGCAACTTCTATTTGCTGAATATGGTGGTCTTTTCCTCCCACTAATGGAAACTCAGGAGGAGGATAGGAGGGTTCTCCCTAAAAAAAGTGAGATATCATCTTATCCTCATCATTTTCATCTCCCAACTCATCAAGTGTCATGACAGGTTGGATCATTGATAGACCACCAATATTTTGACTCTCATTCTTAGGTTCTCCCAACAAATTTGTAGACTATGTAGGTGGATGTATGATTAGTTTATTTATATTATGACCATCTAAAATGGTCATTTTCCCATATCTACAACTTATGTAAGCATTAGATATTTCCAGCCAAGGTCTACCTAAGATTAATGGGTATCCACCTAACCCAGACTTGGATTGTAGCACTAAGAAATCTGTTGGATACTCCCATGCATCCACTGTAATAGTGATATCTTCCAGCATTCCCTCAGGGAGCACTATAGACCTATCTACCAACTACAGCATAGTTTTAGTGGGCTTTAGATTAGTCAATTTTAGTTTTTGCATGGTCTCCTGGGGCATGACATTGATGGCAGCCCCCAAATCTACTAGTGTATTGGGTAAAACACAACCCTCTATTTTTACAGTTAACACAGGGCTTCCTGGATCTAAGTACTTCTAGCTGTAGGTATTCCCTAACATAAGGTCAGCTAACTGACCTACCAAACTGATTTATTTAGTTGGTTTCCTCCCTGGTTTCTTGAGGCACAACTCTCTTATGGCCTTACCATAGATAGGTATATCTCTGATGGCCTGAAAGAGAGGGATTGTGACCGTTAAGTTTTTTAAACTAGAGAGAATATCAAACTTTATTTGTATTGGTTTCTTGGGTTCCTGCAACCTTTGTGGAAAATGTGGAACCCCTTATTTGTTATTTACAAGTGTTGATTCTTCTTCTACTTCCTCTATAAGGGGTGATTCCCCTTTTCCTATCTCTATGTGTTCCTCTTCTTCTACAAGAGGAGTGACTTCTACACCTAATTGTTTTCCTAATCGTAACTGGATCGGATCACAATATACCTTAATATTATACATGGGGTACATCTCATTTTCCATATGATAGGCTGGCTGTTATTTGTTGTTTGGATTTGTTGTAGGTTGTGCTGGTAATTGAGGAGTCCTTGAAGTAGGAGGAGCAGGTAGACTTGGCTGTAGTGGAGCTGGAGCAGGATGTTGTGGATACTAATTCCAAGCATTCTAGTTTCTCCACTGCTACCCAGGTTGTTGGTATTGCATCCAAGGGTAAGGGTTGTAAGGATTTTCTCCTTGGGGAAATGGATTCCAAGGTTGTTGCCCATACCAACCCATATTGGGTGGTTGGGCTTGACCTTGGTTTTGGTAATTGTTGCCCCCATAAGATGGCATTCCTGATTGCATGTTGTTACCCATAGGATACTGTTTCCAGTTTCTCCTATTACCCATGAAGTATGCTTCTACTACTTTAGGTTCCTCTTTAGATTTCATTAACTATGGATACAACTTGGTTTTATGATCCTTTTTATAGACAACACATACACAAACTTTGTTTTCTGGACACTCATTTTTGGGGTGTTTGCCTCTACATTTAGGATAGAAGTAGGCCAATGTTGCCTCATTCTCCTAATTATTTTTTTTAAGTAGAAGGGTATCCATTTGAAGAGCCAAAGATGATAACATCTCGCTCTTAAGGTCCTCAAGCATGTTGCCTATTTCTATTTTAGTGACAGTGGCTGATTGTTTGATATTTCTAGGGATCAACTTACCTTTCCTTCTTGAAAATTTTTGACACAAACGTCGAATATCATCCATATGATGTTGGTAAATATCCCCTCCAGAAATCATGTTTAAAGCTTCCAAGGATTCATTTTTCAGTCCTTTCAAAAAAATGCTTCTTAGGGACCTGTCTCCTAGTTTTGAATGGGGTGATCTTTGCAAATTAAAGCTAAATCTATCCCAATATTCATCCATAGATTCCCCTTCCTTTTGTGTCATGTCTAGGACTTCTTCTCTTGCATCTCGTGCTCTACCAAAATCCTAATACTGATCTAGGAAAAGTCTTTTCAACTATTCCTGAGGTAGTTATCCGTTTATCCCCCAAGCTGATGAACCAGCGCAAAGTTGAATCATCAAGGGTGGAAGGAAATAATTTTAGTTTTTGAGCATCTATGGTGTAATCCACAGATCTGCATAAAACATCAAATTTAAATAAAAATAGATCTAGATATTCTATTGGTAGTCCTCTAAAGGTTGGAAGGTGGGCAGGAGATATGTGCTTCATCTTGTGATCTCCTCCTGCCTCTCCTATTGGAAAACTAAAACTAGTGGATGCTTCCTCTATATTTTTTGCCATTCTATCTGCTATTGGAGTTTCTACACCGACTGTATTTAGAGCAGCTTTCAATGCTTCTAGTTCATTTATTTTATCCTTCATAAGGATGGATAAGTCAGTATTTGAGATTGTTCCATCTAATACTACTTGCCAACATTGGGTATTCAATAGATCTTCCTTAGATTGAACTCTACTTATCTTCGATCCTGCTCTAAGATTCTACTAAATTATTTTAGAAGGATCCTATGCAAATAGTGGGTGTTCCAGCCAATGCACAGGTGGAGATTGTGATGGAGAGTTTTCAGTCTCAGGTTTAGATTCTACTAAAGTAGAAGGGTTTTGAGAAACAACTTCTTTATTTTTGACAAAATGACCATCCGGTCCTCTATTCTTAGGTGGACTCATACAAAGTTTCAGATGAAGGTTTCTGGAGAAAGTAGTCTAAACTACTGCTACTATGCTTCCTTCAAAACTAGAAATTATAATGGCTACTCCTCGACAATGGTGCCAAAATTTTGGGCAAAACATTGGTTAATTTTTCTATGGTTCAATTAATTACCTCCATTTAATTGTCAACCCGGGGTAGCTCGTAGTCTTGTGAGTAATCGTGCACAATATATGCTTATAATTTCTCCTTCAAATATGAGTCCCTCATATTTATGGTTTGGGGGGGTGTTGATGTTCATTGAAGTTTTGATTTTAATTTCCAAACCAATAATCTATCCTACATCTATGAAAATAGGACTAAAATGCACACAAAAATTAAAACGGTACTTTGCTGGAAATTACAGAAAATAGGAAAAAAATAATAGAAAAATAAATTAATCTACAAAAAATGAAATAATAAAAAATAGGGGAAAGTAAGGGAAGAACTTTGTTGTAAGTGGGCCCACGCTTCCAGCAGGTTCTGCCCACATTAAATCTTCACCGGATGCTTAGACGATTTAACAGGAAATAACTCAGAAGTGTTTTATTAACAATTGCAACAAAGAATTTATAGGAAAAATCTGGGATCTCTATCTTCAGGGGTGGCCTGCATATTTATAAGATATGCAGCCACACCCTATTATAATTTAGAAAACAAATCAAAGTTATGATTCTATTTTACAACCGCCTGCATGAATGAAGGAATCGAGCAAAATATCGAGCTTGGTGAGCTATTTCAATGTATTCTATTTTTAGAATACATATGATATTTGCTTTACCTAATTTACATAAATATTTCACGTAGTAGTTGAAAAATAGATGACTAGTCATATTTGACATCTGCTAGAACAACTAACAGCACATAAATGGGTACGTAGTCTTCCTGGAACCTTTTATAAATTGGTATTATTGCATCTATCCTTTGTTGTCCATGCTGTAAGTTATCCTGTATGAGTCCACTTCTCATCTTACAGTGTAGATATCCATTAGTATGGACTCCATATCCCCCATTTAACCTGGACTTTCTCCTTCATTTCTTGTTTGAACTCTTCTATCGACCCAAGTGGGACGCTATCCTGTGTAGTGCCAGGAGCAGGCATATTTAGTCTATCGACTTCAGCTTGAATTTGCTTGATTTTGAATTGTAGAGGCTCAACTTCAGCAGCCTTGGATTTCCATCCTTCAATTTCCTTTTCTACTACTTCGACCACCTATGTTTGGGTGGCTGCCTATGATTTCATCATTTGGATAGGTGTAGCAAATGCTTGGATGATGCCTTTGCTGGTATCTATGGTGGCCTCCCTCATGCTAGGTGGTAAGGGGATCTCAAAAGTGACGATAGGTGTATCGGTGGTTTCTTGTCCAGCTGCTCCCCCATGCCTGACTATCCCCTTACTTGGAGATCTTTGTTCTTCTATATCTTAGATTTAATATTCTTCGTCAACTGTGAATTGGAAAGTTTTAGTGATCCTACCCATCATAAAATTTTCCACTCCTTGATCTGAGGATTCAATCCGGACCTTTTTTTGGGTAGGATACCGCATGGGGCTTTGCACTTCGTAGCCTCTCAAAATATTTGATAAGCCTCCCGCTTGCACTATTTTCTTCATCACCCTAGGCTTAATTTGATGCTCCTCTTGGTTTATCACTAGGGTGGTGGAATACAATGAGGGTTGACTTTTTGTCAACTATCCTTGCTCACGTGGACTTATTAAAGCTAATGCTAATGGGGTAGAAATTTTCTTAGAGGAGCCAGTGGCAAACTCCTTCCCTTTTGAAGTGGCAACGAGGGAACTAGAATAGGAGGGGAGCTTGGTCTGTTTGTTGATGATCTTCATCATGACCTTAAAAAGGTTAGAATGTTTTTGAGCTATCTGAAGGTTGGTATCCTCGAATTCTTCAGGAGGAGCTACCAGAACTAGTCGGGCCATATTATCCACTACCAACCCCCGATGAAACTTGAGCTGGGCACTGTAGTCACCAACAGCCTCTAGTATACTATAAGGATGATGATCCTTAGGCATCCTCCATACTAAATATAGCATCCAGTTATTTCTGAAAGCCTCTTGCATCACATCCTCAAAATTGTCACTACTGTGGGTGACTACCAGGAGGGCCAATTTTCCAGTAATCTCTCTCCTATGGTGGTCATCTGGGTCGTAAGCTCTCCATGCGACTTTGGGGAAGCAATAAGTATCCATATTCCAGATGGCCTGTAATGAAGCAAAGTGACCAAGATAGGTGTAATGCCCCATTGCACAAGGTATGGGCAATGACTTCACTGGTTCCTTCTTCCTCAAGTGTCTAATATTCACCTCCTTTACCATTTGTCGAGTAATCTCTAGGATGGCGATGGAATATGGATAGTGAAAAGGTAGTGCCTTTGGGGGTAATTTTGACCTATAAATTCTTATATAGGAGAATTCCTCTATGTAAAAATAGTCTCCTACTTTCTCCTAGCGTAGGAATTCTCTCACCCCCACCCCGATTATATTAGGGAAATTCCCACACAACCGGAAATGCACTACAAGGAGAACCTTCTCGAAGAAGGTAGCATAGCTAGAACAACCCTCCTGGATGCACAACAACCTATCCTATATCGTGGGTGCATTTACCCCTCTAATTTGGGCTATCAAGGTCTTATCTAGATTTGCAAATTCATAGATGGATGAGGAAAGAGTAGTATGAGAAAGGAGGCATCTCTCTCTTATTGGCCATCATGGCCTCCTACAATAGTCATAATTATTCATCCATTTTGTCACTGATGACATCCTCCCACTAGTAAAAAGGGGTCTTTTTTGTTTGATTACACTAGAGGATTAAAAACATCACCTCCTTAGTGATAGACTCCTTGGTATTGGTCGAGTGCGCCACATCGACTGTCGCTTCCTTTGCTAGAATGAAAAAATTATGGCTATCTAAAAAAGGTGGGACACATGATGGTTTTCTACTGGTTGGGGTGGGACGCAGGTAGGTAGGCACTTACTTGAGGTGCATAAGGTTTTATTCATGTGTGCGCCCTACTTTGGGGAGTGGAGCGCATGGCTTTCGAGGTGACACATAGGGTTATGTTCCTGCACGACCTTCGAGGGAGCAGAGTGTGCTCACCTATATGGGGTGCACACATTGTGTGCCTAATTTTGACCTTGTGTGCTCCACCATAGTGGAGCACACAACCCGAAGGTGGCTACATGACTTTGCATACCCGTATAGGACACTAGCACACTCCACTTGAGAGTGGAGCACCGTCAACTAGGTGGAGTGCATAACCTTGTGCATTTCAGTTGAGGTGGCATGCTCCACTTGAGAGTGGAGCACAGTCGGCTAGGTGGAGCACATAACCTTGTGCAATCTAGCTGAGGTGGCACACTCCACTTGAGAGTGGAGCATAGTCGATTGGGTGGAGTGCATAACCTTGTGCACTCTGGATAAGATGGCACACTCCACTTGAGAGTGGAGCACAGCCGGATGGGTGGAGTGCACAACCTTGTATGCTCTAAATGAGGTTGTGTGCTCCACATGAGAGTGGAGCATAGTCAGTTGGGTGGAGTGCACAACCTTGTGCACTCTGGCTGAGGTGGAATGCTCCACTTGAGTGTGGAGTGCACTTGGATGGAGCGGAGCGCACAACCTTATGCGCTCCATATAAGGTAGTATGCTCCATGGTGGGCCATACATCAGACTTCGAGGCACACAACCTTGTGCATCCCAAGGGAGCATCATGCTCTTCACCTTCCCATGAAGTGCATGGACTATTAATGAAGTGCACAACCTTGTGCACCCGCCTAGGGGGATCCATGCTCCATTAGGGTGGAGTGCACAGGTTTAGCTTGGGGTGCACAACTAGTGCACCCGGGTGACCTGGAGTGCACCCCATGGGAATAGGGTGCATAGTGCAAATGTGGAATTAGCCCCAAAAAGGTGGCTAACCCTTTTTGGGGTCAATAATGTGTAAATGTATCTTTAAAATGAACCGTCCTTTTTGCAATTTCTTGAATACTATAATATAATCCATTTTCCTTTGCAACTCTAATCTAAATATGGTGCTTAATGGAATTTTATAATGAAACCTTATTTGAAGTTCAACTAATTGCACCCAAGTTGCTTATATTTAATGGCTTCTATAATAGATGTAGATATTGATGTTTTGATTCACCAAGTTGTTGCCTTTTAATGGATGAATTTGTAGCTTCTTTTTGGCTATCCAAAATAGCTTCTTGCTTCACCAAACTATGGTCTCAAACCTTCTATCTTGAGCCTAGGGTTTGGTGGCTTGATCCTTCCAGTGATATTTTATTTTTTGCTATAGATTCAGAGAATTCTTATCTCTATATTGTTTTTTCTTGTTGTGAGAGGAAATATTCAAGTCTCTTGTATTTGGTAGGCTTCTTCTATTTGAATCTTCCTTCAATCTTCTTGTTGAATTTCAACTTCAAATAGGATCTTCTTCTCAATATTTTGAATGTCTTGGGCTCTTCACTAGATTCTTCTTAAGGATTTAGCACTCTTTTCCAAATTATTCTTCTCTTGGGCTTGTTTTTGTATGGTGACAATTGTCCTAAGTCCTTCACTATTAGGAGCTTCTTCTTGGTAGTGGATTTCTCCAATGAGTTCTCCTAGGAACTCTTTTGATGATTCTTCTACAACCTCTACAACAAGACTCTCCAAGCCTTCTTCTTTTTCTCCTTTAGACCTCTCGAAGGTCTTCTATATTGTAGTTTATTTGGTCTTCTAATTGAGACATTTTCTTCAACCTTATGCATCTAGAAGTGTTGGTGATAAGATCTACTTCTTGGATCTCTAAAATCTATTACTTTTGGATTATAGAATGGGATATTGTTGGTCCTTCTTCAATATTCCAAGACCAAAATTTCTTCAATAATATATTCTATGGATCTCTTCAGCTTCTTCTAGAATAGATCTTCAATCCGTTGTTTCCAATGGGGTCTTTTCTTAGATATTTTAAATATTCACTAGTTATTCTTGAAACTAGTGGTATAAGTTCCATGTTGAGTCTTGGTATTTATAGTCTTGTGGAAATACTCTATCTAATTTACAATTCATAGTATTTAATGGATATTAGCAATCTCCTATATTCTATTTCTCATGGACTCTTATTTGGAGTCTTCTTTAGAATTAAGGCTTCTATAGTGCTTTATTCTGGATTAAGGCTTCTCTAGAATTTTCTTCTATATTAAGGCTTCTATGGATTTCCTTATGCAATATGTAGATCTTCAATCTTCTATGGAGATCACCAATCTCATATTTTCTTCTTGACTCATCTTCTGGAGTCTCTTCTTCCTTAAGTCTACTATAAGGCTATTGTGACCTTTTCTTCACTTTTGTAATCTACAGGATTTACAACTCTTGTAATAAGACATTTTTTCAAGGTATTTGAAATATTTAGTCTTCTATTTGTTGTTGCAAGTGTTGGAATGATTCTAAGAAGATATTATTCCTAGCTCTCTCATAGGAAGCTTCCTGAAAAAAATTTGAATCTCATTTTCTTGCAACAAGTTGTTAGATACTGGAATGAAATAATTTATAATTATGGAGATAATAATATTCACTAGTTGATTTTTCAATCTAGTGGTATGAATGTTGAGTCATATTCTTCGCGAGTTTTCTTGCAACTCTATGGAAAAAATCTAGCCAAATGTAATCTCAGAATTTTTGTAACTAAGATTTATTTTAGTCCTTTTAATTTTTCTTGTGACTTTCTCTAATCCTATTGACTATTGTAGCTCTTTCTATCAATTGATTCCTAGTGACAATATTTACATGTAGCGACACACAATGACAGATTCGATTTGCAAAGATGCTGACCAATAGTAGCAATGGTGACTCTCACTAATCCTATATCAATTCACCATGGCTCTAATACCACTATTATCTTTTAAGGATATATGCATTGGGAGAGATCTATCTAGGTCCTAATAAAACACATAAAATATGAAGGAAAGTGGTAAAAATATATTGCAGTATGGAGGTGATGGTCACTCCATTAATATAAGCTAAATAACTATATTGTACTCCATACAGGAGTTCTACCACTATCTACTACACTACTATAATGCACTTGATATACTTGATATGATCTTAATATGAACTATCACTATGAGGCCCTTTACATAGGAAGATATATTCCTTGGCCAACACTCTACCTAGTTGTACAAGGGAACACCTTGCACATTACAACTTGCACATTTACACTTGTGCATTTATTACATTGCTTCAAGTAGCTAGCTAACTTCCCCCTAAAGTAATATCATACTCTATGTACCAACGGTGGTACATTTACATGATCCAAATGATGTAATATACTCTAAATCTAACAATATTCACCTCCTCTATCTTACCTAAGATACTTTATCTTCTTAGATAGATATTTTTGTACAAAAACTTTGAATTTCTTGAATATCTCAATATGAAAATAGTATATAACCACACATATCTAAATAAATCATCAATAAATAGAATGAAGTATCTATGTATAAAAATGAAAGGTGTACCTATAGGTCTACATATGTCAATATGTATGGTCTCCAAAGTTTGAGTCACATGTATCGTATTCCTTTTTGAAAGTTATCCTTATGGTGTTTTCTTCTAATACATCCCTTGCATACAACAATTATAGAGGAAATATGAGAAATATAATGATGACTCATGTATCTCAATTATCTATAACTGAGATTTCCAAGACTATGATGCCATTAGTGACTCTTATCATCTGCATGATCTGCCATGGCAACATAGTATTTCCTTTGAGATGAATAATTAGAAGAAATCAAAATTCACCTATATTATACATTTAGTCTAAATTATAACTATAATCAAAAGCAATTGTGTTGAATCCATTGTCTATATCCTTGATTACACAATGATCAAGCTATAATTATACATTTTTTTATATGAGTAATATGATAAATTAAATAAGATATTGGGGTCCACTATCACAACGTGAATAACTTTATCAAAATAAGAGTATCCATTACTAATATCTCCACATATTTACATCTATAAAAAGATACATTTCTAATGAAAGCATGATCTCTTGAATTTAATTTTTTGTACTCTTGTAGGAGATGTTTATGCTTTGTCATGTGCCTTGTTACCCATGAATCTATAGTCCATTAGTTATAAGAGTTGGATGTCTAATATGATGAGAAAACTTTTGCATGTGCCAATGAGGTTTCCCCATAAAAATTTTCCTCACCCTATGCATAGTAGAGAGTAACATTAGGACCCCCTTTTTGGTTGCTTTCTCAAGTTTATTGATGCAAATCTAACAGGATTTTGCTTTATGTTATTACTTATTACAAAAATAACATGTTGGATTTTTGAAGGGCTTATTGGTATTATTTTCGTTCTTCTTTAGATTCATTTTGATCTTTGAAAACTTCTTTTGTATGGTCCTAATCAATGTAAGACTTACCATCATACCTCTACCTTCTATCTTGATGATATAGAATATACTTGAATGCTTGATCAATTGGTGGTAGAGGAGAATCATGAAAACAAACATGAAGCATCTCACACAACCACATTTATCTCGTGTCTTAAAACATTGTTGAAGATAAAATTGGGTAGTTCAATTTTCTTGTCCTTGTCCATAGCCTTCTAAATGTCTCTATCACCTTTTAAATTTCTGAAACAATCTAGATATTAATGTAATAATCAACTATATAAAAATATTTTATAGTAAAAGTATCAATATCTACCTCCATCCTATTAATATATGTCGAATGAATAAGATTACATAATCCTTAAAAATTGCCAACCAATTCCATAGGGTTTGTGGTGATGCTTACATGAGTGTCATAGGTCTTGTCAACATGACGATTTATCACATCAATAGAACCATCCTTATTGTCTCTACAAATTTTCTTCATCTATTTATAGTCAGTATTATTAGGTTTCTCATTCACATATTTGAACAAGTCCTTACTCCAGAGCAAAGCTTTAAACTTAATTTTTCAAGTAGAATAGTTTGGACTATTCGACAAGAACACATGTCAATACATAAGTTTCTTACCAAAATATAGAATCATGTGTTTCATTGTAACAAAAAATAATACCATCAATATAGACATCTCAAAATTTCATGCAATTTGAATAAAAGGGCTCAAAATGCTTTTGAATGCAAAAGTTATGGCCCTTGAAAGTTTGGCCCAAAATTCACACAAAATTCCTCCAAATCCTTTAAAAATAAAAATGTACCTATATAAAATGGGAGGATTCCATGGGTTGATGAATAAGTGGCTAAGGCATATTCCATTCTTAAAATTAAAATAAAAAATATATAGGGAATTAAATGACTTTTGGATGCGGAAAAGAGGTGCCTAGATGTGAAAAGAAGCAATTTACTAAATTGAATCCCCTAAATTTTTTTTGCAAAGACTCTAAAAATATTTTTAGTTTATTTGTATATATCATGGTTTTTCTTATATAATATTTTTTCCAAACATAACCAATTGGTACATCCTCTCATGCCTAAGCAAAAAAACATTAGACCATTTTAGCAACTTTATCAGGCAACCTTTGCTATGCATAGATGCCTACCCATGACTTCTTAGGAACTAAGGGTCTATTTATAAATGTGCAACCTATTATTTTCTTATTTTGTAGTATGCAAGGAGTGTTTCCTATTATCTATACTACTATTGGACATAAAA
The DNA here is from genome assembly GCA_028583015.1 of Wollemia nobilis. NCBI lineage: Eukaryota > Viridiplantae > Streptophyta > Pinopsida > Araucariales > Araucariaceae > Wollemia > Wollemia nobilis. Next base: position 1,127,112 of record JAQPPZ010000184.1, read on the forward strand.
AAAAAAAGCTAAAAAATATAAGGAAATGATTTTTTGAAAAACATCTATGAGAAAAAAAAAAACTTGAAAAGGTCAATTTTGAAACTAGGGCATCCATTTGGTAAAAAAATCATAGATAAAAGGATTGAATGCCAAATATATCTTCTAGAGAAAATCTATGAAATCTATTGAGATCCTCATGACTTAAGTCCACCGAGGGTTTTATGAGAAAGATCCCTTCTTCAAATTTATCATTAGCTTATAAAACTAATTTTGGCTGCTACAAATACTATTTTTCTTGGAAGACATTATAGAAGCTAACTTTCCAAGGAAAATCAATCAAATAAAATAAATTCACACCCTCTTTGAGACCTTGTTGGATTTTATAGAAGTTTTTGAAAGCAAATGGAATAAACACATTACATAGTATTGTTAACACAAAATATATAAAAAATAATGCATATGATATAAGGCATGTCTATGGACACCAAATAATATCAAATAGGAAAAATAGAATACACTCCATTTTATAATGATATGGTTGGTATGATAGGTTATCTATACCCAAATATAGGTTACCTTTAGGTCAAGGTTAAGTAGCCAAATTTTAGGTTTAAAATTTTATAAAAATGCTTTTTCAAGGTTTACAAGGTCCCAAACGAATTATACATACAATATAATATAAATTTATCCATGGCCTCAAGTGAAGTTGAACCACCATATAACTCAACACAATGTATAGGTAACTTTACAAAAAAATGTGGACATAATCTTTGAAGGGATTTTATATAAAATAATATTGTTATACATAAATGATCTCAGAGTCTTTTCAAATAATTGATAAAATTATTTGCAAAAATTGCATGTAGTATTTGTACCATGAAAATAATTTAGAATCTCTTTGAACTATAAGAATATTTTTCATTCAAGAAGGAATATTCTTTTTGCATGTAGTCCCAAAATATGGGTTGACCATTGGACTAGACAAAGTTAGATCCATCATAAAGTTATTTTTACCATCATCTAAGAAGGAAATTCAATTAAGTATTCAAAATATGTATCCAATTCAGTTTTTATTAAAACAATAATGGTTAGGTCTACAAATACATCATATTTCAAAAATTGAATATGGCATCTTTAAAGGATAATTAGTCATAAAATTCAATGGATCAAATTATTCAAACAATAGTAATATTAAAACATGTCTTTGCTTGATACCATTTTAATTTACAATAAAATATGCATGAAATATGATGATCAATACAAGATAACATTTACAATAAATTGGAGAACATTCACATATTAACTCATGTTATTTAGATTCTCCAGTTTAGGGGTAACTTTTTAAAAAAATCATTGACATAGTCTATGAAGGGCTAATCAATTAAATCATATTATAATCCTTATATGATATCATATTTTTGGAAAAAACCAATAAATTTATTTACAACATTTGTACATAATATTGGAACAATGCTGATAAGTTGGATTCATTTTGAATCTAAGAAATTAAATCTCTATGTTCAATAAGGGAAATTGTTTGGCCATATAGCATCATAATATGGGTTGGCTTTTTAAATATATCATGAATATATAATTTCTATTATCCAATCAGGAAACATAGTCATTCCTAGACAAATTAATTTTGTCTATAACATGTCAATCACCAATTTCACACAAATAGTCAATCTTGTCAATTATGTACTAAGGGAGGAAATAAATTTTACACAAATAAAATATGGTAAAATTACCATCCAAACTATGATAGAAATTTTATTCTCTATGTTTTCTATGTAGAACAAACATATCCATTATTTTTCACTTAGCAAAATAAAAATGCCAAAGATATCCCTATAGCCTTCATAAATCAACATTGTATGCTTATGAAGATAAATGCAACTACATTGAAAAGGAATTATATGCTATGATGAATCCCTTGTAAAAAAATCATATTTTCATCCCATAGAGTAATACAATAGTATAAATGTTTCGGGAGCTTTGCTAGGGTTTGATGAGGAATAACTACTTTGCTAGGGTTTGATGAAGAAAAATTGCTCTGCAAGGATGGCAACAACTTCCGAAGGAGGTCTAAAAAATTAGAGGAATGTCGTTATGGCATTGAGTATGGCATAGAGAGTGCATGCTCATGATATTTTTTCATTTGAAAATGATTGGAAGGAACAAGATTTTCCAGTGCATGTCGGGAATTGCTTGTTAAAGAACAATGGATGTTTAGAACGATGTGAAGCCAGGCCAGTTCTAGTGGTTCAACTAAACTCGATGGCAGAAGATGTGGAGCATCTAACCAAACATGCCCTTATTGGTAAATGTTTGGGCATCCGAATTTCTCTCCCCTTTGTGGAGGCTTGGGTCAGGAAGACTTGGAATCTTGAAGGTGATGTGGAGGTGATGTTGAGTGCAAACAACTATTTTATGGTGGTTTTCTCTTGTATTGCAGATTGTAACAAAGCATTTGAAGGGGGTCCTTATTTATATAACCAAGTGGGACTCTTTCTTAAACCCTGGCATGTGGATTTCAACCCATCAGAGGAGTGACTGTCATGGGTTCCAATATGGGTGCGGCTTCCATGGCTCCCATTGGAATTTTGGAGAACTGATATCTTGCATAATATTTCCCTTCTACTTGGGAAGTTGGTTGGATTGTCATAATAGACAATGGATAAAAAGGTAATCTTTGTTGCTCGTATTTGTGTTGAAATTGACTTAAATAATCCTATTCCAGATTCTATTGAAATACAATTTGGATCAACTACATGGGTTTAAAAACTTGACTATGAAGCTCTTCCATTTTGTTGTTGGATTTGTTGTGAATATGGCCACCTACAAATAAAATACCCTAAGTTTGTCTTGCATGTGGCTTCAAATCCTGGGCCCTCTCAATCTGGAAAAATTTTGGATAAAGGAAAAGCCTCGATAAAGGAAGGGGAATGGGATAAGGAAGGTTTTATTCTAGTAAAAGCCCAAAATAGAGGACAAAGGGCAAACAAAGACCTTAAGGATAGCCAGCCATATTCTCTACTCAATCATTTTGAAATATTATATGATCTTGATCAGTGCATGGAGATACTTGAAATTTTGCTACCTGATGTAAATATAACAAGGACAAATCAAATGTATCTTCTTGAGGAGTAACTTAAGGAATCAGATCTAGGGGGTTTAAATGAAGAACCAAGGGCTTTGGATCTGATTATAGGGGACATGGTTGGGTCAAGCCCGTATAGGGGATATGGTTGGGTCAAGCCCTATAAGGGAAACTATTTTGGAAAGTGGCACATATTTAGTTATGCCCTCTCCTACTCAGGCATTGATGTAGTCATCCTTGGACTACAAAACTCCTACGATGTTGGGATTGCAGCAAAAAATAATTTAAAAAAAAAATCGGATAAGAATATGAAGGTGGGTCGAAAGAAGGACCAGGATAAAATTAAGTTAATGGGGGAGAATTTGGTGGATTCAGGCTTGGTGAGAACATTGGAATCCCATTTTTATAACCCCCAAAAATTATTATCCTCTCATGGAATGTAAGGGGGTTGAATAGCATCCCTAGAAAAAAAGTTATTCATGATTTGGTTCATGTGCATTCTTCGAATGTGGTGTTTATTCAGGAGATTAAATTGGCTACTGATAGTATGTTCAATATTGTTCCCAAGTTGTGGAGAAGGGGTCAATGCCAGTGTATTGGTGCATGTGGATATGCTGGTGGTATCACTTTTTTATGGGATCCGATTAAGATATCCCCTCTTGCTTGGATTTCTAGCAGATAGTCTATTTCAATGGTCAAGCATGATAATGAATCTAGTGAAATCATCCTACTTACAAATGTGTATGCTCCTATTGATTACAATGGTAAAGTGAATTTGCGAAAGCACATTTACTTTGTGAGAAGTTTGGTTCCCCTGTACCCATGGATTTTGGTTGAAGACTTCAACTCTATCACTTATCTAGAGGAGAAACATGGTGGGGTGGACCGTCTCAAGCCTTTTTATTCTATCTTTAGTGCTCATATACAGGCCCTAAACATGGTTGACATCAAACTAGATAATGGGATCTTTACTTGGCACAATAGAAGGTGTGGGGAATCTTCCATCTCAAAGATATTGGATAGGTTTTTGATATCTAGTTATTGGATGGGTAATAACAGAGGTGATAGTTTTGTGATTCTAGATGGTAGGGGATCTGATCATTGGCCTATCAAACTCTCTGCTTTGGAGTTAGGGCTAAAAAATAATCCCTCATTTAAGTTTCAACTTATGTGGCTTTGTGATCCTAATCTTCATGATTTCATGCGAGGTTGGTGGACCACTGGCAAACCTCCTCATGGCACCACTATGTATTCCTTTATGAAGCGACTACAATTTGTAAAACATAAATTGAAGAGATGGAATAGACTGAATTTTGGGAACCTTTCCTTGGCTAAGCTAGCAGCTCTTAGGAGGATGGAAGAAGCTTCAAGGAATATTAGAGATTAGGGATTCATGAAGGAGCTTCTTATTGAGGAATCTAAGGCTACAAAAGACCTTGTTGAATGGGAACTAAGGGAAGAAATTTTTTGGAAACAAAAAGCTCGAGTAGATTGGCTTCAGGAAGGGGATAGGGACATAGCCTTCTTTTATAACTCAGTTAAGGGTCACCGTAATGGTAACTTGATTACCTCTCTTGTGAATTCTTAGAGTGCCCTACTCTCTTATTTCAGGGATATTTTAGAAGAGACTAAGAGGTATTTTTCCTCTCTCTTCAAGGAGGACTCCCTATCAGATGATGAGAATGAAAAGCTTATTCTAAAATGTATTCCAGTGATTTTTTCTAGAGAGATGAATAAGCACTTGATGGGTCCAATTTACCTTGAGAATTTGGAAAATGTTGTATTCAAGATGAAAAAGGAAAATCCCCAAGCCTAGATGGATTCCCGATTGAGTTTTATCAAGATTTTTGGGATTTAATCAAATTTGATCTTTTGGAGGTGGTCCATGAGTCCCAAAAGAACAAATAGATGCTAAGGGCCCTAAATGCTACCTTTGTGGTGCTTATACCCAAAAAAGAGGGAGAAAATTCCTTGGATATGTTCAGGCCTATTGCTCTCTGCAATGTTGTGTATAATATCATCATAAAAATTATTGTTGAGAGGCTAAATATATGGTTGAGAAAAATCATCTTTGAGGAGCAAGGAGGGTTTGTTGTTGGCCGACAAATCTTGGATGGGGTTGTTATTGCTATAGAAGTTATTCACTCGATGGAAAATTCTAAGGAGAAAACTATGTTTATTAAGTTGGACATGGCCAAAGCCTATGATCAGGTTAGATGGTCCTTTCTTCATAAAGTTCTTACTGCTTTTGGATTTGAGGAGGAATGGATTAGATGGGTGATGAGTTGTGTTTCTTCTTCCTCATTCTCTGTTCTTGTTAATAATGAGCCATTAGAGCTATTTGAGGTCTCAAGGGGATTGATGCAAAGAGATCCTTTATCTCCTTATTTATTTATAATTATGGTGGAAGGGTTGGGAATATTTCTCAAGTCTCAAGTCATCCAGGGTCTCATTCAGGGGTGGAAGTGGGATAGTAGTTTGCCACCTCTTTCCCACCTTCAATTTGTTGATGAAACTGCTTTTTTGGGAGTTTCCACTATCAGGGAAGATGGCAATATTAGACAGACTCTTGACATATATCTTGGTGCTTCTGGACAGTTGATTAATGAGGACAAGTCTTCTATTTTCTTCTTCAATACCCCTCCTCTTATTCAACCCAGGATTTCTCGCATTCTAAGATTCCAGGTTGGGACTCCCCCCTTCATTTATCTTGGTATTCCAATTTCATCTCACCCTCTACCTAGATCTTCTTGGAAGTCTATGCTTGATAATTTTAGAAGGAAGGTGAATCACTGGACTTTTAGATGGCTATCCATTGTAGGTAGAGTGTTGCTTTTAAAATTTGTTGTTCAAGATTTACCCATTTATAGATGTTTTGTACAAATAGCTCCCTCTCACTTCATCAAGGACATGGATGCTTTTTCAAGATAGTTTTTATGGTCTGGAAAAATTGATCAATATAAATGGAGTTTGGTTAGGTGGGATTCTATATGTAGGTTGGTGCAAGAGGGAGGCCTTAGATTGTGACAGAAAACTATTTTTGGGTAGGCTTTGGCTGCAAAACTTTATTGGATATGGTGTACCTCTCAAAATCATATTTGGGCTAAAATATTATCTTGTATATACTTGAGAGGTATTTCTGAACCTGAAATCCCTAGAGTCAACTTGGTTGGAAAAGGTTCAGTTATCTGGGACACTCTGAAAAGAGGATCTAATTTAATCAAGCAGGGTTTGTTCTAGATTTGTAATTAGGGATCAAATGATATTTTTTGGGAGGATTCTTGGGATGACCACCCTCTTATATTGAATCAATATCCTAGATTATGTTCCCTAAGTATTTTTTTCTTGGAAGCAGGCTGGTCTTATGTGGAGTACTTTAAAAAAATCCAGTCTTTTGGAAATATGGATATGTACAGGTGGAAATATCCACAAGAATGGCCCCAGGGGGGACTAGCCAAGGACAAATAGGTGCTTTCTCTTATTCTTATGGGGAGGTATTATTCTTCATTAAAGGGTAAAGATATTCTGGCTTGGAATCTTGATCCTAAGGGAACCTACTCAGTAGCCTATGGTTATCAGGTTCTTGATAAGCAAAAGTATGGAAGTCTTCCTGTCAATTGGTGGAAAAAGGTGTAGAAAAAAATTGCCTAGCAAAAATGTAACTTCTTTCTATGGTTGGTAGCTCGTAATAAATGCCTCACTTGGGATAATGTGACGAAGAGGCGATTTCAAGGTCCCTCTTTTTGTGTCCTTTGTAGTAAGAATGAGGATGACTCTTCTCATTTATTTTTTCAATGCTCCTTTTCCAGAGACATTTGGCACCATTGGTGGAGTGCCTAGAACCATCCATGTTTTCATGTGCTATCCCTGGTGGAGTTTTGGAGTAGTCTAGGCAGACCTCCGACCAAGGCCCCCTTCCTTCGGGTGGCTTGGAATTTGGGCCCTTCTTGCATCATCTGGAAAATTTTGCTCAAATGAAATCGGTGCATATTTTAGGGTATATATTTGGCTATTCAACAAATCTAGAAAATAATCTTGTATATGGTTCAGGAAACCATCCATAGAAAATGTGATGTGGACCCCCTTTTGGATTCTAGGGAGGAGAAGGTACAATAAGCCCTTGGTCTTTTTGGGGATGGTGTGAACTCTTCTATCCCTAGTAGGGTTCCTCAGCTCAGCAAGAAGGTTAGGAGAGATGGTAGGTGGAGGCCACCCCCTAGAGGAGATTTAAAAATTAATACTGATGTATTGTCCAAGGGTAATCCTGGACATGCTGGCATTGGCGGTGTTGGAAGAAATTCTACTAGTGGTGTCAGGTTTTTCTTTTTAATTTATAAAGGTGTTCACTCCAACAATTTTATGGAAGCTCTTGCAATTCTTGAGGCCTTGTGAAGGGGGTTTTCTCTTGGGTGGCATAGGATTATCTGTGAGTCTGACTCTCACATTGTGGTTAATATTTTAAATAGTAAAATTGTGGAGGAATTTAATTGGCAGTTGGCCTCTATAGTCGTTCATATTCTCAGAACGAGTGAAGAGTTCAAATTTATATCCTTTGTGCACATTCCAAGGGAATGGAATGTGGTTGTTGATTACCTGGCCAAAAGGGCTTCTGAGCTACTGGATACTTGGAGTATCTATAATTGGGAGAGTCTCCCATCTGGGGACTCTCAGCGTCTGTGGGAGTTGATCCACAAGGATGTACAAACTTAATGTGGTTTATTCTTGTTGTCTTTTTTGGGTGTCATTCTAGTCTAGTGGTTTTAGCCTGTTTGGATGTTTATTTGAGTCTTGGTTGGAAGCTTAGTTGTACTATGTAATCTAGACTTTTTATCAATAAATTTTTACCCCTTTATTTAAAAAAAAAAATACAATAGTATAAATGTTTCACAAATGTATCCAACCCTTTGTATTGTAAGGTGAACTTCTAGAAAAGAGATCATGTTGGATATTGAATTCTAAAAAACTTAATATTGAGGTCAAACAAAAAAAGGTTGGTTTGATATTGAGACCTATATAAGAAGCTATACATAACTCATGTTGAAAATCAGGTTGTATTCTTATAAGAGCTTGAAATAGAAGAAGATAATAAACATGGTTCTCAATAACCTTGTGCATATTCACCCATACAATCTTAATATCTTTAATTTATAGGTATTATTAGTTTTTAATTATTAATCTTTTTATTATGAAAGTTTGAATCTCTTATGTATGTTTATTCTTAGAATTTTGTAGGTAGTCTTATTTTGACTTTACATATTTTTATAATTTTATTAGAATTAAAATTAACTTTTATTTTTATGTTTCATATCAATGGATTTTTTTAGTTAAGTTAAATAGTTCTCTTATTAATTTTTGTTCTTTCCAAATTAATTATCATTTGAATCTTCACTCTTTAGAAGCATTATTTTAAAACTAAATATTTTATTTTTTCTTCCAACCAAATATTGTTTCTTATGAAGATATTAAACAATACCAAAATGATTCTTCATTAATTTTGTTAACCTTGTTTCACCCATGTTTGGTCTTCCACATAAAAATGCAATAAGGTAAATCATTTTATAAAGGTTACTATCAACCATAACCATATCCAATATAATCCATTAGTAGTGTTCATAAGCATGAGGTTTTATGTTTTCTATCTCTATTCTTTGTAACATCTTAAAAAAATTTCAAATTTTTATAATGTATGTATTTTTGGTTCAATCAAAAGAACTTCACATTCCATTACTTCAACATTGTATATTTAATATAACATATTAGTTATACGAAGTTGTAATAAATCAATATCAATATGTAACTGATGTGACCTCAATGCAACCTCCTATTAGGTATAATAAAATAATGTAATAATTACCTAACATACCCCTTATTATATTATTTGATATATAAAGAGAACTACAAAACAATTCAAATTTGATACATGTAACTGCCTTTTAGTCCAACTTTTCAGTGACCCATATTATTTATCATATAACAAAAGTATGAAATAATTGACATACTTATATGGCCATGTATTGGTTGGGTCCCATCATCATAGTCCCTTTCACAGTTGACCTTGCTCTTTTGGTGACCTTTCTCTTATGGCTTACATCATGATCCCTATCATGGGTGACCTTGCTCTTTTAGCTAGCCTCCTTAGCCTTGAGGTAGCTCTCTCTAGGAACACCAACATGAGTGATTAAAATGTGGATTGGTTTTCTAAATTCCATTTTTTTTAATAATTTGAAATAGTATTAGTAAAATATAAATAGTACAAATTTTATAATTCAATTGTTAGTTACTTTAACTAGCCATCAAAAACCCTAAAAATTTTGAAATCCATCAAAATATTAACAAGAACATGTAATATATTAAAATTTAATTGACTAAACTTAATCAAATTTCTCTGTATTGGTTTTCAACCACTCTTTAGCACATTGTACACTATACCATACATACCGCAACCAATTGTGGGAGTCGTAATCCATGGATTCTAGGCTAAAAATTGACATCCTAAAAATTTGGAGTCATGATGACCATAACAATGAGTGTTATGACTCAATATCCTCTAAGCTAAATTAGTAGTGATATAGTAGGCTTACACTCCTTTTTCTAGGGTGGTATATGCTTCCACTATCCTCCATGGGATTCAAACTCTACTTCAATGGCTTCTCTTGGGGTGACCACATTGTTCAAAGAACTCAATATTTATCTAGAAAAAAATTGTTCCTCTCTCTTTACTTGGAGGACTACTGAATGTATGTTTATACCCATTATTTTCTTACATGACATGTAGCCAACCATGTTGTTGTCTCTCAAGACCTAGGTGTTTATGATCCTTTCCATGTTGGTCATCCATCCATACTCATCCATCATAAGACAACAAGGTGAGTCCACCATGTGATTAAACACCACCATCTTCCCCACCTGGTCACCTAGGATATCCTTTATAATATTACATAATGGCTCAAATTAATTCTTGATATCTTCTTTTCACATATTCTCATCCTCTACTTCATCTATCTTTGGCACCATTTTCATTTCTAACACTAGCTTCTTCTTGTCATACTCCTTCAATTGTCCTATAACATACTCATAAATGGAATCCACCATTTAGAGGCTATCATAATGTTTCTTATCAAGTCACTATAGGAAGGAGAAGTTCTAAATAGTCTTCTTAAGTCCTACATTTCCCAGTAACATGATCAACATCGTACACAACCATTTTCCTATGTGTTGATAGATCTAATACCAATATTTTTCAAGGAAAAGAACCTCACATTCCATTTCTTCAACATTGCATATTTAATATAGTAGATCAGTTACAAAAAATTTTAATAGATAAATATTAATATTTTGTTGATGTAACATCCATGTAACCTCTCATGAGGTATAATAATATAATATAATAATTACCTATTGTAAGAATTGCTTAACACATATGTTATATAATTTTTTTATCTCTTATTTATAATGGTACCTAGTCTTATGGAATGAAATTTATTTGTGTAACTTGGTATATGTCAAAATATATTATATTATTTGGTACATGCTACTCTACCACCATGGGTACATATTTATATTAGGTAAGAGAGTCCTATATTAGAGTGTGGGTATATACTTTATGCAATGTAACAAATGCACAATTGTGCAAAGTATTTTAGTAATGTAAATGTGCATAATAGTCCATGTGCACATCAGTTCATAGAATAGGAAGATGAAGAGTCTCTAGAAGAGTGAAGGTTAAGAGTTATCCATATGAAGAGTCACATTCCATTATATATGTGTCTATGTGTGTGTGTGTGATATACAATTGTACAATGAGAGTGTGTAGAAGTATGGATTATTTGAGATCTTTATTCAATTGAGATACAATATTTGTGAGTATTTTTTAAAGGCATTTCTATGATTTATTTATGAATTTTATATATTTTGTATTTTCAATTATCATATATTTCATATTGTAAATTTATTTTAGATCTTGTGGTTATTTTATCTTAAGTATTTAGTTTCAAAAGCTAATAGTGGTATCAAAACCACAATAAGGTTTTATCTTGTATAGGTTTTAAAGTTACAAAGGATATTTCCACTGGTTAAGGAGAAACTAGTGAAGTTGAAGAAATTACCTCTAAAAATAAAACCATAGAAGATAGTATTTTTCAATATGTTGAAAAAAAACTAGGGAAGGTTGAAGATTTACCCATTCCAAGAGTAAATTTAGAATAGAAGGAGATTTATAGGTATTGAAGATAAACCTTGACATTTATAATATTAAGAGAACCTAGATGGAGATCCTATTAAAAAAATTTATAGAGATAAGAAGATTTCAAATTAATATTTGGCTAGAGTCTTTCCATAGGGTTGAAGGAAAACTCATGAAGACTAGGACTCGGTGTAGATTTATTTCCACAAGTTTTAAGAATAACTAGTGAAGTTAATTAATTTTATAATTTTGTAAATTTGAATGTATTTTGTTACTATTTTCTAAATTGTTTTTGTACAAAAATAGTTCTCAAAAGTTGATAATATCCCTACAATAGATAGAGAATAATTGCACCTTCTGTTTTCTAAAAGTCTATGTGATTTCCTTATGTATGGATTGGTTTTGAGTTGTAGCAAAAGATTATATATTGTAGATTAAGGAGGTCCAAAAAGAGGCCTCATTGAAGTTGGAAGACTACAAATTGAAGCTTTAAGAGAACCAATAAAGAGGTCATATTAAAAAACTTCTAGACTTGAAAGATAGAAGATTAAATATTGAAGATAGAAGACTACAAAAAGGTCCTATTGCAAAGTTGAGAAGCAGTAAAATTTGGAGATCCAAGAAAGAGATATCATTGTAGAGTTTTCATAGTGTGAAGATTGAAGAGACCAAGGAAATGTCTCGTTGAAGTTTTGAGAAAAAATAATTGAGTAGTTGCTAAATTGAAGATCCAATAGAAGAGGTCTCAAGAGAATTTAGAGAAGAAGGCTAGAGAGAGCCTCATTACAAAATTGAAGAAATAGCCATTAGATAATATTTGAATAAAGTTCATGATAAGATATTACAAGTAGCAGAAGTTCCTGAAAAGAAGAATTTGGGATAATTTTCACTATCCAAAAACAAGTCCAAAAGGAAGAAGGATTTGGCAAGGAGTTTGCCAAATCTTGAGAAGGTTTTTGAAGAACTCAAGACATCTAGATTATTGAGAAAGAGGACAGCAAAAGAGATCATATTTAAGAAGGAAGAAGAATTGAAGAGGCTATAGTTTTCAGAAGTTTTAGGAAAGCCACAAAAGTTTTTTAAGGCTGATTTTCAAAGGAGGATGTTGTTGATTTTTGAGGTAGAAGTTGAAAGGTAACATGACAGCAAATTGAAGAAACTATAGAGCTACGATTTTGAAAAGTTCAGGGCAGTTTTGAGAGGATATTTGGGCAGCATTTGAAGGAGGAAATTAAGTTGCATTTTTAAGGATTTTAGGGATAGATTTGGAAAATATTTGGACAACAAAGCAAAGGAAGTTTTGGCATCATTTTTGTATAAGAAAAGAGCTGCATTTTTCAATGTATTAGGATAGTGAAAAATCTGATTTTTGAGCAGCAATTAGATCTATAAAATTGTTAATTCTAGAGCAGCAACGAAGAAGGGAGTGGAGCTACAAAATTCATAAATTCGAGACAAAAAATCATCGAGAAGACTAGCCACAAACAAGTCCATAAGAGGTGTGTAATATTGGTGCTATAAAAGTGTTCTTATAAAAGTATTAAAAGTAGTTATTTCAAGTTTTAAAAGCACCATTTTAGAGTTGTTAAAATTCATAAAACAAGAAGTCTAAGTTAAGTGTCTTTAAGCCAAGAAAGGAGACATCATTATTATTCTTGAATTTGCAAAATATAACAAGGATTGGATTTAAAAGTGCTTGAAAGGGAGTGATAAGTAAAAATAATATATGTTGTTTTTTAATAAAAAAATGTGTATATTAGTTATAATATCTATTGAAAAAAATAAAGGCCAAATAGTTCTCAAATTTAAGGTAAATTTAAGGTGTCTAAAGACACCAAGAGGAGCACTAAAACTTCTAAAAATATTGGTTAATAAAAGTCACCAAAAAGGATGGTAGATCCACCAAGAAAACATGGAGGAAACACCATATTGAAAGAAGAACCACCATATTGCAAAATAAGTAACTAAACATAGTGGAGAAGAGCCATAGAGAAGAAGATAAGAGCCACCATATATAGGAGAAGAGCCACCTGTAGAGCATTTTTTTAGAGATCCACCATTGAAAGGTGGATCTACAAAGCCTAAGAGGAGTAGTTAAGCACCTAGGAAAAGAATATTCACCATTGGAGAAGAGGAATCACTATTTGCAAGCTCAAAAATGTAAACAACAAAATAAGTCAATATTTAGATGTTGAAAAAGCAAAAGGAGAAACCAAACATCTAGGGTTTTACAACTTCCAAGAAGGGAAGCAAGGAATTTATATCTATAATTTTGTATTGCTTTGTTGAGGATATTACATAGGTGACCAAGAGTTAGAAGAAGGGGAAGAATGCAGTCAAAGAGAGTAATACATTACCTAAAGCATGAAGCATTGAAAATTATCATTTGCAAGGTTGCTTAATATTATAAAATTGTTCATGCAATTTGTAACAAGGAAGGAGTGCCATAAGCCATTGGAGGTAGGAGAATCATTTTAGAATATGTTAGTAATATCAAGAAGGATATTTGGAACTATTTATCACTTGGTATTCAATAATCCAATGGAAGATATAACATCTTGGAGCACCCATTTAATGCATGGGATGAAAATAAACTTGCACAGCAACATTTACTACAACAAGGAAGATGTACGTTAAAGTTTCAAGAATCTTGGAATATCTTGAGAAATAGTTGACTAGTCAAGGAGGAGAGAGAGCACCCATTTTCCAAAGCAAGTCAGAATACGGTAGCAAAGAAGGAGTACCTCAAGTTTTAGAGGTAATATGTTTCATTTAAAATTAGTTATATGCCAAGATATGATTTATAAGGTTAGAAGAGATTATTATTGTCTAAGGTTAAGTTGAAATTATTTTTTGATACATAAGACCTTGAAGTATTATTTAAAACCTTAGAAACTTGATTATTGCAATTTGAAAGCTTTTGTGAAGATTTGAAGATTGAAATAATTATTTTTGAATTTCTGTAATTAGAACATTTGAATTTATAAAAAAATGGAAATATTTGCAATTTAATAAGTTTGGATAAATAAGGCATCCTACATCAAATTAGGAATACAAAACTTGCAAATATTCATTTATAGAATTTCTAAATTTCTAATTTTGGAGTTATAAGGAATTCAACATCAACATAGATTAATGAAATTTAGAATTGGGGAATTATATTCTTGAAATTTGGGAGATAAAAGAATTTTTTTTTGAATTTACATTGTGGAATCAGTAGCCACCATAAATTTGGGTAGGTTGTCCAAATTTTATGACCACCATAGTATTTTGTGATGTCCACCACAAAATCTGCCATACAATTCTTCATGCAGTTCATCCCTATAACCACCATGCCATAATCATTTTAAACCTTTTACGCCATCAAAAGCACCAGGAAATGGATAAGTGTTTAGTCTGACGAGACCTAATATTTGAACCTTGGAACTCTACCCCCTTACAGAGGAGATAAAATGAATTTAGTATAGAACTTTTGACAAAGAAAATTGCATTGATAATTTAGTATCTAATTAAAAATTAAAAGAGATATAAGTTTGAAGACTTGAAATATTAAAATTGCATTCAAATTATTGATTGATAAGAGTAAAATAAGAGTAGTTATTTTGAATAATTATGTTGAAACTAGGGAGATAAAATATTGTCAACATAAATTCAAATTTGAAAAATTATCCTTAGTCTATCATTCAAAACTAAGGAGAAATAAAGAATAGATAATGTGAGATTGCATCAAATAATTTTTTGATAAACTAAACTAGGGAGATATAAAGTAGTCTACTCATGACAACAAATAAATTATTTCTTTCAAAATCTTAACTGCTCAAAGGTCCTCATTACACCTTATGGAAAAAAAAAGTGAGATCAATATTTATAGTAGAAAATATTTGGGATATTGTTAAAGGAGCAAAAACTAAACCTACTGAATGTGCTAAGGAAATTTAAAAATATGAGGAAGATGAAGCAAAAGCACTCATGATAATAATAATTGCAATTACAGATGATATACAACCATATATTAGTTCAACAATAACTTATACAGAAGCATGGATTACTTTAGAAAAGATATTTAGAGGAAATAATAAAGCCATTATATTGAATCTTCAAACCCAATTGCATTCTCTAAAAGTCAATAGTGGTGAAAGCATAGAATTATTTTTAAGAAAAATAGCAGATATAAAAGGAAAATTATTAGCATTAGGAGAGAAGGTAGAAGACACGTTTCTTGTTCAAGTAATTTTGAAAGCACTTATAGAAAGCCACAAGCATCTAGTCACATCTTTACAAATTCTAAGTAAAGATAAATTATTTGATGAGTTAGTCAATACAAGAATATGAAGTGGAAAATTCAATCAAATATGAAATTACTAAAAATGTCTTAGTCTCAAAAGATAATCCACAAAAAAATGTTGTTTCTTTATCAAGGAACAAAACAAAATGGAATGATAGATATTGTCAAGTTTATAGGAAAAGAAGACATAGTGCAAATTATTGTAGATTCAATCCAATAAATTAGTATCAAGAGAATCAAACAAATTTAGGAATCTAATAAAATAGGTTATTTCAACCAAAACAATATTAGAATCAATATATACCACATCAACAATAATTCTATCTTCAGTACAATCGATCTTAGGTATTGTTGAGTGTATATTTTTCCCAATTGCAAAATACCACCACATGCAGAGTATTGAACATAAAACTCTCTCTTGAAAAGAAACCAAATGACAAACATTCAACTTCTCCAAGGTTCTGGTAAAATATCTAAAATATTACAATAATGCCATAAATAATTCAATGATGCATGTGACCATAAACAAGGGGCCTTTGCTAGTTCTAAACAATGCTTAGTGATTGAAAGATCTAACTAAAAGCAAATGTAAAATAAAAGTAGTTCTTTTTAGGGTTTTTAAATTGGTGCTACCCTGAATCCCTATTAGTAAAGTATTTTATCTTCACTTAAAAGGTTTCAAATGATAAAATGTGGAATTTTCCACCTTATTTTAATGCCCATGCCTTTAAGATGAAGTAAATTTTAGATAGTGGGTTCATTTTATCTTCCTTATATTGATGCTACTACCCTAATAGTGATTAGTAGAAGTTAGCATGTTAGCAATGTTAGCAAAGTTAGCTTTCACTTCTTAACTTAATGTGAAATTATAGGTTAGTATTCCTCCTAAACCATGTGTTTTATCTAAAAATTTAGATTAATGAAGTTTGGAGGTGCAGAAATTCTAGAAAATGACCAGAATGAAAACAAATTGAAAACTTAACAATTCTATAAATGGACCAGAATAGAAATTATTGAGTGCTTGAAATAAAATGAACTTAAAAAAATAAATAAATTAATTAAAATGCAAATTTGGTTAGCTGAAAAAGTCAAATTATGAATCATGTTAGCAAGCTCCTCCCTGCAAAATTCCAAGTTATGAGGTAAACATAAAACAACCTGAATTAATTTACCTGCAACATAAGCACAATACCATTAAATCAAGTGCGAGAATCAAAGGAAACATAGAGAAACTGCATCATCTTGACCTTCGTCTATTGCAACCCATTTCATGGCATAAGACAATGGCTAGAAGTCACTAAAATGCAGAAATGATAAGACACTAAAAATGTTAGTTTTATGATAAAAACCCTCCTTTTGATTTTGCTCACAAAAGTTTGCTACTCTTTCAAAATTTGAAAATGCTCTTTCTTATTGCTTTTCAGAATGTTACATCATTTCCAGCCCCCCCTTCCAAAAATGTAGGGTAGCAAGGTATAAATAATGCTTGGAAGTCCTTTCGCTTCAGCTTCTTTCACAATCAAAATAATGAATGGATATAAGAAGATAATCCATCATCATTTTCTATGATTTAATACAATAAAAATAACACTTCTAAACATTTTTTTTAAACAATAATAAAACCAACAAAAAACATAGCCTTGCATGACTCCTTATGTCTCCCATTTCTCTTATCACATAAGCATTCTACCCAAGAACACCCCTTTGCATCCATCAAAATGAATGATTAAAAAAAAACATTTAACTCTAACTTATAACCCCTATGATTTTAAACTTCCTTTAAAATATTGAATGTAATCAAACCACATTTACATAAATTAAAATAAGGTAGGCCAATCTTATTCAGTGAAATTTTCATTATTGCTCTTCAAAACTAAGACCTTGTGGTATCCCTTCGAAGCCATACCCATGTTCCCAAGGACTGGGATGGCATTCCCCATCCTGGGTACTTTGGTGTCCACATAACAAAATGATGCCATCATGTTATTGATGCAGCCATAGCACTGTCCAATACGTCGCCATGGTATTGCAATCGATGCAACCATAGCATTTTCCAATGCATTGCCATGGTGATGCAATCAATGCATCCATGGCACTATCCAATGCATTTCCATGGTTCTGTGAATGACATAGCCATGGCGTTGCCATCGATCTATGCAGCCATGGCACTACCAACCTCACATCACCATGGTGCTATCGAGATCGCACTCACGATGTGCAAAAAAAAAAATCTCCATGCACTCAAGGTAGGCCTTTAACTTTGTTGATTAGGGTTATAGGTTGCCCTAATAACACTTCTCTATCCTTGTTCGACGGTATGCCTATGTTTCACTATCAAATATGGCACCTTACGTGATGTCCTCCTGAAATCCTAATGCTATGTTTGGATTTCTTCCTTGTCGGCGTTACTCCATGACGTCTCACACTGCCATGGCATCAAACATTTTCGGAATAGCCACACTTTCCTTCGAACATTTTTGAATGGGCACCATTGATCTTCTCCTGCAATCACACACAATATGATTAAACATTACCTTAAATATTATTATCATATCCTTTGTAAAGTATATTATAATAATATTATTATAATAATAATATTTTAGAACATTATAATATAATCTTAATAATATTACTATTATGTACATAATATAATTAATGCAATTATATTATGTAGATAATAGCATATCACTTTCTATCTCAATATCTTTGTCCCTTTTGCATTCTCTTATTGTTTTAGGTAATGTTTTGGTCAGGCCTTGCTTTGTTGAACACATTCCGTAACTTTAGACAATATGAAGAACATTAAACTCTATTTATCAAAATGGATTTTAATTAATCTAAGCATTAATGCCTAGATTAATTAATCATTTAAATATCAAATAACTAACTAAAAAAATCATTAAAATAAAATGGTAAAACATCACTATTCTTATAAGCCCAAAGAAAACCAAAAACCTTTAATACAAAAACATGACAAGTGGGTCCCCAAGAAGTTTGGGGTAGTTGTGGAAACTCCACAACAAAATGACGACTCTGCTGGGAAATGCTCCTGAGCATTTTGGTGAGAACCCAAACAGAAATTTTGAAAACACACTCCAAACCAGGAAGCAACAAGCGTCAGTAAATGCATGAATAATGGCAATAGACTCATAAGAACAACAAAACATTAGAATAATGTAATATTAGCTCTATGTGCATGAAGCACTTCACACTTTATTGTTTGTAACTTTTCAGCATTACATCACCAATTTTACTTGACTAGAATTATTGCAAAGAATATGGGGATTTTTGAGGGTAAAAATTTGTATAGCATGGACAGCAAATTCTATGGTGGCTTGATAAAACACCTCAAAATGTCTAACCATATTAGGATCAAATGTGTGTATGATGAATTCATTGACTAGATCTGGGGCTTTGTTATGAGTCATCATCATCAAGGACCAGTGTGTGCAAGTGGACCTTAGAGATTTGGCGAATTGGATTCTCAACCAAGGTGTGACGAGAATATAACCCTATCCTTTACTGCTCTTATCTTTGACCAAAATAATTAAACCGGTTATGGATGAGGTCATCAGACTAATCTATCCTCATGGCAGACATAAAATCTCAACCTTACAGGAGTTATGTCACCAGGCATGAGTGTACTCCACTTCCAGTCAAGCGTCTATAGCCCTGGTGGAGGTTAACCCCATAGTCCAGTCCTCTTTGCTTAGCTTTGCTCTCTCTCTCTCTCTATATATATATATATATAGTTTAAAGAATTTTGGGGATGACTACCCATCCTTCTAAGGGGGCAAGTAGTACTATCTTACAATTCAGTTTAGAGTTTTTGGGAATCGTATTCTCAACCAAGGTGTGATGAGAATTTGACCCTATCCTTACTACTCTGATTTGTAAATCATGCTAGTGGTGATAACCACTATTTTATGAGCATAAATATTGTAGTGATAAAAACCACTATTCATGGACTATGTGTAGGGCGAGATAGACCAAAATTACCTTTTCGCCTCACATCCCCATCTAAGTATGGTTTCATATTATTTTACCCAAGATGTTTGACATGGACATAAATGTGATAGACCCAAGGCAACTTCAGCAGTAACTTCCAAACCTAAGATCTTCTTAGTGTTATTTGTGCCTTTGATCCCAAGATAATTGGACATCACTTTCAGTGTTTGGGTTTAGCATATGGAGGTGGATTGGTCATGATGTTTATGTAATAATAATGTGCCTTTGAGACATGGGTGGATGATATGCAAAATCAAAGACTTCATGCTTCATGAGTTGCAACCAATATTCACATGTTCAAGCCTTTTTGCCATATGATTCCAATGTTTCACATCCTTTTAGTCTTGGTTGACATTCGTATACACAGGCTGACCTCTTACTCCTACAATAAAATCCAAATCTGGACAACCTTGACATACTAAAAACTCCTAAAATCAAAGAAACAAGATCAAATAAATGGGAAATAAAACTGACAAGACAAACAATCAAACAAGTTGATTAGTGTGCATATAATACAATGACTCTACCCTTAGGCATGAAAATAATAATTTAAATGAAATCCATTGATGTTTTCCATCCAAGGTTTTTAATCTGAAACTATTTTCACCTAGGACTTTCGATATTAGATAGGGTCCCAGCCACAAGCAATCAAACTTTTCATGTTCTCCTTTTTTCTCATGCCTTTTATCCCACAACAAAACTAAATATGAAACTTTAAAGAGCTTATTTTTGGATCGTATATCAAACCACCTTTTGATTATGTCTTGATGTTTACTAAAATAGAGCATGGCTTCCTCCCTCTTCTCATCAAGATGCATTAATTGGGTTAATTTGGTTTCAAGTTTATTATCAGTCCCAATATTTTCTTTTATAAAATGTAAAGTTTGTAACTTCAGATTAGTAGGAAAAATAGGGTCTTTCCCATAGACTAAGTGATAAGGATATGTCCCAATTGACTCCTTACTTCTGTTCCTATCTGTCCAAAGGGGAAATTTTAACTTACTATGCCAATCTCTAGGGTTCTTTTCAAGTAATTTTTTGTTTATGCATAATAAATTTTTATTTGATGATTCTGCCAAACCATTGCCTTGGGGGTAATAATTGGAAGAGAATTTTAGACTCACCTTATTGTCGTACGCCCAATTTGCAAATTCTAAAGAGGAAAAGGTAGAACCATTGTCACTTACTATGGATTTAGGCATTCCAAAATGAGTGACTATGTTTTCCTCTAGAAATCTAATCACAACCTCGGAGGTGGTATTCTTAGTAGGTATAGCCTTTGTCCACCTCATGCAGTAATCAATAGTGGTGAGGATGAACTTATGGGAATAATATGAGTTAGGATTTATCACCCCAACAAATTCTATGTGCAAATGGTCTCGTATCTACCGCTAACTACAATGACATTGCTGCATTTCGATATTTGTTGGCTACCACTTGGCATATGTGACATGTTCTTACATGAGCATGTGTGTCTTTAAATAAGTGGGGCCAATAATACCTAGCTCTCATAATCTGGTGGGCTCTCGTGTTTACTGACCCATGTCCAGTTCCATACTTACCATGGAAGTCTTTGAGTACTTGGGTTGCTTCCTCTTGAGTAATGCAACGAAGGAAAATTCCCTTATGATTCTTCCTGTACAACACACCAGATTTAATCCAAAATCTAGTTGATTTTAAATGCAGTGCCCTGCACTAAGTGGAATTCAAATGAGAAGGGCACTTACCATGCAACAAAAAATATACAATATCTGTGTACCATTCCTCTTTAGTGATATCATTAACCTCACAATTTTGGCACGTTATTGAAGGGTCAATTTCTGCGATAGCCTTGACAAAACCTTGTCCATGCACTATCTTCATGGGCTTTATCTCTAAGTCAAATTCTTGAAGGGTGGAAAGTCATTTACCTCTTATTTCACGTAGCTCACTCTGTAAGAACATGGACTTTATTGCAGGGTCAGGAACTATAGCAAAAAAATCTACTATGGACAATGTAATGCCTAAATTTTTTAATAGTTTTAAACAAGGCATACATTTGCTTGTCTAGGATAGAATACCTCATTTTTATGTCCTTCAAAGGAGAACTCAGAAAGGCTATAGGATTTTCAGTGTTGTCTTCACTTTTTTGAGTTAACACACTTGCAAAAGAATTATCTGAAGCAAATGTGTAAACATAAAATGGTTTAGCATAGTTTGGACTAATGAGAAAAGGGGCTTTGGAAATAACATCCTTGATGCTTGTGAAGGCATCCCTATTCTCACTGGTCCACTTTATCTGAACATATTTTTTTAGCATGTCATTTAGGGGCTTGGCGATCTCGGAAAAACCTGAAATGAATTTTCTCACAAATTTAATCTTATCGAAAAAGTACCTAAGCTCCTTTTTGCTATTGGGATGAGGAATATCCTAGATATCGGCTCTCCGCTCTGGTTCTATAGCAATCCCATATTTCAAAATGATATGTCCTAATAGCTTACCCTCTGTTACCCTAAAGATGCACTTTTTTGGATTTAGGGAAATTCCATGTTCCCTGCACCTTTGGAGCACTTTCCTCAATTCTCTAACATGATATTCTCTTTTCTTGGATAATACATGAATATCATCTACGTAGACAATAATGCACTTACCACAGAGCCCCTTGAATGCAAAATCCATGGCTCTTTAAAAAGTGGCTCCAGCGTTCAACAAACCAAACGACATCCTCTGGTAGGCAAATGTTCCCCACTTCATGGTGAAGTTTGTCTTCATCCTATCATTTGGATGTATGATAATTTGATTATATCTTGAGTATCCACCCAATAATGACATCATTTCAGACCTATTTGCCTTTTGGATTATCTCGTAAATGGTGGGTAATGGGAAATTGTCTTTTGGCAAGCTTTGTTCAAATTTCTAAAATCTATGCACAACCGAATCTCTCCACTCTTCTTCCTAACAGGAACAAGATTAGCCACCCATGTGGAATGCCTAATAGGGAAGATGATTTTGGCTTCCAGTAGCCTCTTCACTTCCTTCTCTATCAGGGGCTCTAGGATTGGGTTAACCGTTCTCTGTCTTTGTCTAAAAGGCTTGGAATCAGGCTTCAAAGGAATAGTATGCATGATTACATTCGGGTCATAAGTTGTCAGCTCTTCATAGCTCCAAGCTATGCAATCGATGTATTCTCCTAAAACCTAAGCTATTGAATCCTTCTCTCATTGTGTGCATGCCTTTGCAATGAACACTTCATGTGGATCTACTGTACTACCCAAATTGACTAAATTGCATGATTCCTTGCGGGATGGTATTTTTCTTTCTTTTTTCTTTTGATATCCAGTATCAATCAACTTTTCTAAAGAGGCCCTATCACTTGGCATATCATTCCATACTCTAGTTGTTCCTACTTCTACTTGCCTCCTCTCTTCTTCGTCTATAACCTGATTTTCAAATATACCAAAATTAGTGACAAAACTAAAAATGTGTCTATCACTATCAAAGACCTGTAAATTCATGACATTTTCTGGTATGGAGGGGCAAGGCACTAGCTCTATGGAAATTTTTTTACATTTTTTATGGTCATCGGGTGAAAGCATGTTGGTTGCTATGGCTAATGAATCATCCATTTTATTATTTTTCTTGAGATGAGGGAAATATTGAAAGCATAAAACTCATTAATTAATTTCCTCACTCTGGTTTTATAGAGGTTCAACCTTTTGTCTCTACAGGTATACTTCTCCTTGACCTGTTTGACTACTAACTCTGAGTCTCCCGATACCTTAAGGTATTTTACCTTTTCTCTTAGGGCCAACTGAAGTCTGAAAATTAGGGCTTCATACTTTGCCACATTATTGGTGTCTAGGAAATGTAATCTATAGGCAGCAAGAAAAGGCTTACTACCAAGACATGTGAACTCTATCCCAGCCCCTGCACCTTGTTTCGATTTGGACCCATCAAAATTCAGGGTCCACGCCCTCTTGTTTTCTTCCAAAGTACAATGGTAAAGATAATCATTTTGGGACCCTTCGGCTATGTCCTCTATGTCAAAATTGTAAACCTCCAATTCTATTTTAGTAAATTGAATCTCATTGGGTTTATTATACTCTGTAATCATATCCCTAATTCTGGCTCTCTATCTACCTGGATTTGATTTGCAACTCCTCTCCATGGTGTTGAGCAAGGTGCAGCAACAGTATTGTCATTATTGTCAACACAGTCAGACAGATCGGTTGATGCAGTGGATAGGAGTTAAGAGGTTCTTCAGAGTATGTACAGTGATTATCCAAAAGATCGTAGTGGCCCATATGCTAAAAATCAAAAGAAAATCACAAGGAAGAAAACTGTCGCGATATCGCGACATGCTGAGCAAGAAATAAAAACTGTTGCGATATCGCGACACGTTGAGAAGAAAGAAAAACTATCACGATTTCGTGACATGTTCAAAAAGAAAGCGCAAGCAGGAAAAATTATCGTGATTTCACGACATATTCGAAGAGAAAGCGCAAGCAAGAAAAATTGTCACAATTTTGCGACATGTTGGAAGAGAAAAAAGCAAGTAGAAAAAGTGTCACGATTTCTCGACATATTGCAAGAGAGATTTTACGGAAGAAAAAGTGTCGTGATTTCGCGACATATTGCAAGAGAGAGAGTCCGAAAGAAAAAATGTCACGATTTCGTGACATATTGCAAGAGAGATTGTACAGAAGAAAAAGTGTCACGATTTTGCGACATATTACAAGAGAGAGAGTCCGAAAGAAAAAGTGTCATGATTTCGCGACATATTGCAAGAGAGATTATACGAAAGAAAAAGTGTCACGATTTCGTGACATATTACAAGAGAGAGAGTCCAAGAGAAAAAGTGTCATGATATCGTGACATGTCGCATTTTCGAGACCTGAAGGTAAGAGAAAGAGCAAAGGAGAAAAAGTGTCGCTATATCGCGACACATCACATTTTTGTGACTAAAGGAGGAGAGAGAAAGTAAGAATGTAGAAGTGCCACGATATCGTGACAAAAGTAAAGAGGAAGAGTACGGAGGTGAAAGTGTCGTGATATCATGACATGTTATATTTTTGTAGGTTCAAACCAAGTAAAGTAGCAAGGAGGAAAAAGTGTCACGATATCGCGACATGTTGTGTTTCCACGAGTACAAGCCAATAAAATAAGCAAGGAGGTGAAAGTGTCACGATATCGTGACATGTGTTTTCACGGGCAAAATCTAAGAAGAGGACAAAGAGGCAAAAGTGTCACGATTTCACGACAGGTCACTTTGGCGCGAGCTAAGAAGAGAACCCAGCCGAAATAAGATATGTGACAGTTAACTAAATTTATACGGCAGTTATAGGGGCCGTTGTAGAAGAAAATCATGTAGCTAAAATAAGAAGAGTTAACTGAAGTCAATACGACAGTTATAGGTGCAGTTACAGAGAAAAATCATGCAACTAAAATAAGAACAGTGAACTGAAGTCGGAATGATAGTTACAGGGCAGTTACGATGTGAAATCATCGAGCGGCGATTAAACTGAAAGTCATCAGTCGAAGACCAAACAAAGAGCCATAACTATTAATAGGATGCATGAGAGAATATTATGTGATAAAGGAGTTACATATAGAAGTTTCTATTAATAAGTTGCATGCAAAAATATGGAAGTTAAAAATAGAGTCAGAACTTTGTTATAAAAGGAGGTCTACGTGGAGAATTACAGTGCTAAAAAAGAGTGAAAGTGCTGCAAAAAGAGGGTTCAAAGAGTGTCGTAAGAGAGTGTTAAGTAGAGCCATGAGAGCCATAAGAGTGCAGTAAGAAGCATAGCAAGAGGGTTGTACAGGGGTCGTAAAAGTGTAGTAAGCAGAGCCTTAAGTGTGTGTGGTGTTTTGGTGAATAGCGAGAGAGGTTGGGTTAGCAATAGACCAGTCAGGGTCTTGTATAAGCAAAGGAATTTTTATTTCAATCTTATAGTTTCAAAATTGTAGTCCAAGTTGGTGCTCGGAATTAGGGGTTGGTGCTTCTTTCTATTGGTGCTTGGAATTAAGGGTTGGTGCTCCTTTCTGTTGGTGCAGATAAATTAGGGGTTGGTGCTCCTTTCTGTTGATGCAGATAAATCAAGGGTTAGTGCTCCTTCCAATGGGTGTTGGTAAATTGATTGTAAAATTGGTATTTTGCAAAGGCTAGATTTGGACAGGAATACAAGTAGTCATTTTTGAGGAGTAGCCAAATTGGTGAACCTCATTACATCATGTGTTGTGGAATGCTTTCTTGTTATACTTGCTTTATCTGATTTTAAATTTTCATTATTTCGACGTTAAGAGTTGTAGATTTGAATTTAAATAGCTACACTGATTCACCCCTCCTCTAAGTGTCATTGTGAGACTAACAATTGGTATCAGAGCCAAGTTCTTGAACAAGCTTAATCGGCTAAGGTGATCTTAGAAGTGATACAATGGCAGGTGGTGAAGGATTCTCATCAAACAAAGCACCATTGTTTGACGAAACTAATTACACATTTTGGAGACTCAGGATGCAAACATATCTGTGTGCTTTGGGATACGACATTTGGAAGTCAGTAGACAGTGGATACATAATACCCACCACTCCTCCAATCGATGTCGTTTGTAAGAAAGTGTTTGAGAATAACTCTAAAGCAAAGAATGCTATCATGTAGGGTTTAGTGGACAGCGAACTGATAAATATTATGAGTTGTAAAATGGCAAAAGACATGTGGGACAAACTAAAGAGCATTCATGAAGGAGATGGCAAGATCAAGGGGCCCAAGTTACAAATGCATCGAGCTCAGTTCAAAGCATTAAATATGAATGATGATGAGAACATAGAGGCATACATGCTGAGAGTTAATGGAATCATTAATGTGATTAGAGGACTCGACGAGGAAATGGAAGATGTTGTCATCGTGAAAAAGGTACTAAGATCTCTTCCCCAAATATTTGATTCTAAAGTTTTAGCAATAGAAGAAGCTAAAGATCTAAATACTTTTAGTATGGATGAGATGCATGGTTCTTTGACTGCATATGAGATGAGAATAGGAAAAACTAAACCCATAGACAAAGAAGCTACTTTTAAAGCACATAAAAATATAAAAGCAAAACAAGAATTCGAGGAAGAAGAGACATCAGATGAAATGGAAGAAAACTTTGTTCAAGAATTAAGAAGGGGAAAATGAAAATACAGAGGAAATATACCATTTAAGTGTTTCAACTGTGGAGGCGTTGGGCACTTTGCAAAAAAATGTCCACTTAATGAGAAAAACAAAAGTGATGAAGGTTCACACCAAGAAAGAAGTGACTAGAAGAAGAAACCAAATTTTAGAAAAGGCAACTTCAAGAAGAAAAGTTTCATATCCAAGAATGTTAGTCCTTCAGAAGACAGCTCCGGTGAGGATTCTGAAGAAGAAACAGGTGAAGCTCTTTTCATGGCATTCGAAGAATAAAAAACAGAGGAAAAATAGGAATGTGATAAAAAAATTGAGGCTAAGGCTGAAGTAGATCTAGAAGGTGAGTTGGTCGCTGCACTTAAAGAGCTAAGTATAGAAAGGAAAAAGAATAAGAAAATTTCAAGAAAGCTTGAGGATGCCAATGAAATCATAACCAGCTTGAAAGTATAGATAGATGAATTTAAGAAAATATTTGAAGATATCAAAGTATAATTAACCATGAAAATAGATGAGTGTAGCAAGCTAGAAGAAGAGATTGTTGGTTTAAGGATGCAGCTAGAAGAGATGAATCAAAAAATGAGTTGTTATCACAAACTTGAAGAAAGTTCTATGAAGTTGGATAAGATTATAAATAACCAAAGGACTACAGGCATCAAATTTAGTTTAGGCTTCATCGAAGGAGAATCATAAAATGGATCAAAGGCCATAACTGTAGAACCCATAAAGAATGAAGATAAGATCAGGGTTGATCAAGAAAAAAATGAATCATGCTAAAGAAAGCAATAATGCCAGGCATGAGAGGAGTATTGACAATGATGGATTCACCAATGTCACTCATCAAAGGAGAAGAATATTTATGGCTCCCACTATAAAATGGCAAATACCATCACCCAGGTTCACTCATTCCTTTTCTGGTTATTGTTTTAAATGCAATGGTTATGGACATAAGATTTCAGATTGCAAGTATAATGTAGGACAAAGGAACTTTACCAGTAGAAATTTTTTTCACCATTGATGGATTATGCAGTAGAATGTTATAACTATCATAATTTTGGGCACATTGTAAGAAATTGTCGAAGTACATTTGTAGCAAATAAACATTAGGGAAGAAAATTTCAACCAAATGGCTTGACACAAAATCAAAAATTTCTTGAAAAACATGCACAAGCTACTGACAAAGAAAAGTCAAAATAAGTGACCAAAACTATAATCAAACCAGAGTGGAAAGAAAAGGAGCGACCCAAGGAACAAAAGGAATCCTTGATCATACAGATAACATTTAAAGCACAGAATAGATCTACACCATGGATACTTGATAGTGGATGCTCCAGTCATATGACAGGTGACAAACAAAAATTTGAGAAGTTACAGAAATATGAAGGTGGTTCTGTAAAATTTGAAAATAATGATGGAGCTAAGATAGTTGGCAAAGGATCAGTTAAGATCAGTGATAGAAAAATCAAGTCAAAAGAAGTCTTGTTTGTGATTGGTCTAAAGCATAACTTGTTAAGTGTAAGCCAGATTTGTGACAAAGGTCATGAAGTAATTTTCAAGAAGCAAGGTTGTGAAGTCAGAACAGCAAACTGTGGAAAGTTGATAGCAACTGGATCAAGGACATCTGGAAACCTGTATATTCTCTTAGATACTTTAGAAGGAGCATGCTTTATTGGATAGGAAGAAGAAAATTGGTTGTGGCACAAGAGGCTCGATCATATCAGTTTTGACAATCTAGTAAAAATCAGCTCAAAAAGGGTAGTGAGAGATATTCCCACCATTGGCAAACCATTAAATAGCATTTGTGCTTCATGCAAAAATGGGAAGCAAACTAGAGCCACATTTAAAACAAAATAGTACTTCACAAGCAAACCTTTAGAACTAATACATACTGATTTATGTGGACCCATGAGAACGCAAATCATAAATGGTGACAAATACTTTATGTTGTGCATAGATGACTATTCCAAGATGACATGGGTACTATTTTTGAAGCTTAAATCATACGCCTTTGAGATGTTCAAGATTTTCAAAAAACAAGTTGAGAATCAAACAGGAAAAAGGATTAAATGTTTAAGATCATATAGAGGAGGAGAGTTCATTTTAGAGGAGTTTGCAGAGTACTATGAAAAATATGGGATTAGGAGATAGTTTTCAATAGTAAGGACACCTCAGCAGAATGGTGTGGTAGAAAGAAAGAATAGGACAGTGCAGGAAATGGCATGGACTATGTTAACTAAGAGCAAAATAGTAGACAGATTTTGGAAAGAGGCAATCCATACTACAGTATACATCCAAAATAGGTGCATGTTGAGGACGCATGAAAGCAAAACTTCGTATGAGCTGTGGTTTGGTAAAAAGGCAATAGCAAGATACTTTAAAGTTTTTGGTAGCAAGTGTTACATCAAAATAGCTGAAGATAATCTTGGTAAGTTTGAAGATAGAGTTGATGAAGGTATTTTTCTTGGCTATTCGACAAAAAGCAAAGCCTACACATGCTTAAACAAAAGGCTAAAGAAAATTGTGGAGAGTGTCGATGTTAAAGTTGATGAATGTAGGGAACGAGAAATAAGCTATGAAGAAAACTACCCAATTTATGAAGAGGTTATTGAAGGAGATGACGAAAAGGAAACGAAAAAGAAACAAAAAATTGACTCAGATGATTTAAGTAGTGATTCAGAAGAGGAAGAAAACAAGAAATTCAAAATAGGTAGCTAGAAAAAAAATCATCGTAGAGAGCAAATAATTGGAGACCCCACAGTTGGTGTTCAGACAAGAAGAAGAGTAGTAACTGCTCTCTATTATCCAACATTGAGCCCAAAAATGTTGTTGAAGCAAGCAAATATGAAAGTTGGATGACGGAAATAAATGAAGAATTAGATCAGATCGAGAAAAACAAAACCTAGGAGTTAGTACCAAGACCTGCAAATAAAAATATAATCGGTACTAAATGGATTTTTCGAAACAAATTGAATGAAGATGGACAAGTAGTCGGGAATAAAGCAAGATTGGTCTCAGTAAAGGCTATGCACAAGTTGAAGGTATTGAATTTGAGGAAACCTTTGCACCAGTGGCTAGACTAGAGGCAATTAGAATGTTTCTGGCTTTAACAGTTCACAAGAATTTCAAAGTTTATCAAATGGACGTGAAATCAGCATTTTTGAATGGAAAACTTGAAGAAGAGGTCTATATTGAGCAGCCAGATGGTTTCCAACTCGGTGATAATCCCAACTTCATCTGCAAGTTGAATAAAGCATTGTATGGCTTGAAACAGGCACCTAGAGCATGGTATGCA
The DNA here is from genome assembly GCA_028583015.1 of Wollemia nobilis. Taxonomy (NCBI): domain Eukaryota; kingdom Viridiplantae; phylum Streptophyta; class Pinopsida; order Araucariales; family Araucariaceae; genus Wollemia; species Wollemia nobilis. The sequence continues at coordinate 1,157,104 of JAQPPZ010000184.1, forward strand.
AGGCTAGACAACTATCTTACTCAATAAGGGTTCAAAAAAGGTATGGTGGATAGCAATTTATATGTCAAAACAAAGAATGGACATCTCATTGTCCTTGTTGTATATGTAGATGATATCATTTTTAGCAGCAGCAATGATGAGTCGTGTAAAGATGTAGCAAATAAGATGTAGAAAGAATTTGAAATGTCAATTATTGATGAACTTTCGTATTTCCTTGGACTACAAGTTAATAAAAATGAGAAGGGCATATTTATTTCTCAAGTTAAATATGTGAAAGAGATGCTGAAAAAGTTCACAATGGAGGATTGTAAGCCTGTTAGCACTCCCATGACGACATGTTGCAATTTGAGCAAGGATGAAAAATCTCTAGATGTTGATCAAACCATGTACAGATCTATGATTGGGAGCCTACTGTATTTGACAGCTACCAAACTAGATATCTTATAGGCAGTTTGCATGGTAGCACGACTTCAGGCTAGTCCTAAGGAGACTCATGTGACAGCAGTGAAGAGGATTCTTCGATATCTAAAGGGTAATATGGAGTATGGGTTATGGTATCCAAAAGGTAAGGACTTCACCCTTATTATGTATTCATATGTAGATTGGGTAGGATGTGTCTGATCCGGAATTATTTTTCGGATAAATAAAATTTTAATAATCATGGTAAGTAAACATCTGAGTGGAGTTATTTGACATCATACTTCAATTTTGGGTGTTTTTAGTACCACCAAATCTTGTAAAATTTGGCAACTACATACTCTTGCAAAACTGGAATGCACATTTGACAGCTGGAAACAGGGTAAAAATCAGCCTCAGTGGCCATATTCGTGGACATGCTGGGAATGACTCATAATGAATTAGGACCTAAAATTTTAACCAAATGTATTTCTAATTATTGAGAATGCATGGTAAAATTTTCAGGTCGATTGGACAGGTAATACAAAATCTGTGCGCGTTCCAAAATGACAATCTGGCACTTTTGACAACTAGAAACAGGGTAAAAATCAGCCTCAGTGGCCATATTCGTGGACATGCTGGGAGTTACTCATAAGGATTTAGGATCTAAATTTTTAACCATATGTAGTTAAAACTATTTGGAACATGTGGTATAAATTTTAGGTCGATTGGATATGCAATACAGAAGTTGTACATATTCCAAAATGGCAATCTGATGCGTTTGACAACAGAATACCAAAAAACAGTTGGAGACCAAAAGTCACGCTTGGTAGCCAAAATGCCAGGAGTTATTGGAATGTTTATTTATGTCATTTTTAGCATCTATGGCAGGGTTAATGAGGGATTGGAGAGTATGTACATGAGCTTTGTTTATGGTGAACAATTTGCAGACTGTTGGGTAAAATTTCTTGCTTAGTATTGGCTGTTTCAAAATAGTAGCAATGCTTGGTAGCCCTTCGAAGGTTGCAATGTAATGTTTGTTCAGTAATAAAATAATGAGATCTCTTGTACAATGGATGTTTCCCCACATTGGGGTTTTACCACTATAAATTTCTGTGTCAAATTTGTGTGAATGTTTTTTTGAATTAGATTTTAGCAATTGCATAGAGATTTGGTAATTGTTTTCAATCCTTAAATCTGTAATTGTGAGAATAGTCAGGTTTGGCTACCATTACGGATCAAGTGGTATCAGATCAAGTTCTTTCATAATGCCTGTGTATGCAAGGTAGAAGGTCTCAGAATTTGGAGTTAGTTCCTTATAACCCAGAAATTGGGAGAAGGTAAAGAAATACTTCCATGGCTGAAGAACAACGAGCCCGAATGTCTGATGAGGAATATGAATGCAAATTCCTCAAGATGGAAAACACTCTTGCATAACTCACCAAAATTATGGAGATGATGTAATTACAGCTGAACCAGTCTAGAAATGAGGAGCAAGCGATTTCTGTGGGAGAGGATGAAGGTGCTTCGATTTCTAATAAGGTACCATGGGTATCTGATCCATTTAAGATGGAGGTAAAGCTGGACATACCTGTCTACAGTGGAGAGTTGGATCCTGAGAAGTTGGACGGATGGTTGAAGCAGTTGGAGGTATACTTCAGTATCAAGAATTATAAGGAGCCCCAAAAAGTTAGTTTTGCCAGATTGAAGCTTGGAGGACATGCTCTCACATGGTGGGAGGCATATGTTGCTGGTTTGGCTCGTAATAGGCAACCACCTGTACAAACATGGGCTCAATTTGTGGCTACACTCAGAGCTCAATTCTATCCGGTTGGATACCAAGAAAGGATGGAGGAGAGGTGGCAATTTTTGAGGCAGAAACAAGGACAAGATGTTCAAGAATACACCACTGAATTCAGGAAGCAAGCGGTGTTATTGAACATAAATTTGCAAGACCCATCAATTCTGAAGAAGTACAAGGGTGGATTGCACTACCATCTCAGAACAGAGTTGGCACTTTTCAATGTCACAAGCATAGATGAGGCATGTGTCAAGGCAATGTACTTGGAGATGAAGAATAGGAAGCCAAATAAAACGTAGCAGACCTCTAATCAGCCCAGTGGTAGTAAGAATGTGGCAAAACCACAAAAGCAAAGCAAAATCAGACCAAAAAGGCTTCTATAGCAGTGCAAAAAGATGAAAAACATTGTGACCATTGCAAGGTTGATGGGCACACTACAGAGAAATTTTGGAAATTGCATCCAGAAAAGAAGCCCAAATGGTTGAACAAAGGTAAAAAGAAAACAGCCAATGTGTGTCAACAAGATGAGGATTGTATTAGCACTACAGAGGTTGAAGAAAAATTGGCTTGTGTAGCCAAGCAAGGGCAAAAGAAACTACAGACTTTGGAGGCTCATGGAAAAACCCATATTCAAGCTACAAAGGAGGAGATAGTTTCAGAAACCACAAAAGAATAATTGTTTTGGGTGTATATCCAAATAAAGATGACGAAGGTAGTTGCATTGTATGATTCTGGATCACAAAGAAATCTGATCTCAAAAAAATTAGTACAGCAGTTGGGATTTGAGGTAAAACCTCATCCTCAACCGTATCCATTGGGGTGGCTACACAAAGATGTAGAATTGCAGGTAACTAAGCAATGCACATTTAAATTTTTTGTTGATGAGAAGTTTAAAGATGAGGTAGTTTGTGATATTGTACCTCTGGATATATGCCAAGTTGTCTTTGGTAGCCCATATTTATGGGAAAGAGATGCTGTTTTTTATAGAAGGCTGAACCAGTGGCGCTTGGTGAAAGATGGCAAGGGATTTAGAATTCATGCCTACAAAGGGCAAAAGAAATTTCAACTTGTTACTACTCAACAAGCAAAACATATGGTGAATACTAGCAAGAGGTTTGTGCTTCTCATGGTGAGACATGTGGGTGAAGACTTGCAAATTGATGGAGCTAAAGTAGAGGCAGCTGATTGTACTCCTAGGCAAAGGGGAGAGTTGAAGAAGTTCCTTCAAGAATTCCAAGAAATTATGCAGGCACCTCGGGGCATCCCACCAAAGAGAGATGTATAACATGAGATTCAGCTATTACCAGATTCACCAATACCAAACATTGGGTTGTATAGGCAGTCAGTATTGGAATCTGATGAGGTGAAGAGACAAGTCCAAGAATTATTGGAACAAGGGCTTGTGAGGCCTAGTACATCACCAGCAGGTTCTCCCATTGTGTTGGTTCCAAAGAAAGATGGGACATGGAGGATGTGCATTGACTACCGGGCACTCAATAAAATCACCATTAAAAATAGATATCCACTTCCTCACATTGATGATTTACTTGATCAGTTGAAGCATGCCCGATATTTCACCAAGTTGGATTTAAAATCTGGTTATCACCAAATCCGGATGAAGGAGGAAGACATTTGGAAGACAGCTTTCAAGACTAAGCAAGGTCTTTTTGAGTGGCAAGCTATGCCATTCGGTTTAACTAATGCTCCTGCAACATTCATGAGAATGATGAACGATGTACTACGTCCATTTCTGGATAAATGTGCAGTTGTCTTCTTAGATGATATACTTGTGTATAGTGCATCTTGGGAGGAGCATATGCAACACTTGAGAGAGGTATTGGCAGTTTTGCAGCAGTCACAATTGAAATTAAACATCAAGAAATGTGAGATTGGAAAGACTTCTTTGGTTTATTTGGGCCATGTGATTGGTGGAGGAGAGATTCGAATTGATCCAGCGAAAGTTGCAGCCATCTTAGAGTGGGCCCAGCCAAAATCTCAGACTGAATTAAGAAGCTTTATTGGAGCAATTTAGTATTTGAGGAAGTTCATTAAAGATTTATCACATGTGGCTGCACCACTACAGAAAATGTTGCAAAAAAATAGCAGTATTATGTGGGGTAAAGAAGAAGAACAAGCATTTCAGAAGTTGAAGGATAAGGTTTGCAATGCACCAGTTCTTGCCATGCCAGATATGAGATTACCTTTTGAAGTAGAGACTGATGCTTCTGGCCATGCTATGGGAGCAATTTTACTCCAAGGAGGTAAGCTGGTATGTTATCATTCTGAGTTATTTTCTGGAGCTATTCTTAATTATCCTACATATGACAGAGAATTGTATGCTTTGGTGCAAGCGGTTAAGAAATGGAGGCACTATTTGATGGGTAAAGAATCAGTTATTCATACTGATCATGAACCCTTAAAATATTTGCAAACTCAGAGTAAATTGCAGCAGTCAAGACATTTTAAATGGATGGGTTTCTTGCAACAATTTAACCTTTTGATCAGGTATAAGAGGGGTAAAGCTAATAAATTGGCTGATCTATTATCCAGACCTCCCATGAAACTTGCTTTAGTTGTTATGGAGTTAGAGCCTTTTGCTTTTGATAGTTATAAAGGTGAATATGAGGAGGATAAGGAATTTAAGGAAGTGTATCTCAGTCTTGGAGCAGGAAAAAATACCTCAGTGGAAGACTATCACTTGGAGGATGGCTTACTGTTCAATGCTGGCAAGCTTTGTATTCCATTTGGTAGTAGATTGCAGCTGATTAGAGAATCTCATACTTCATTGATTGCTGGTCACTTTGGGGTGCATAAAACAGTAGCAAATTTGCAGCGTTATGTGCACTGGCCAAATATGCAAAATGATGTTTCCAGATACATCCGTGGGTGTGCCATTTGTAATACAAGTAAGCCAAGTAACCGAAAATTAGGATTGTACACTCCCCTACCAGTTCCTAGCCGGTCTTGGGAGAGCATTTCAATGGATTTTGTGGGTGGACTGCCTACCACTCGCAAGGGGAATGATTATTTGTATGTGATAGTTGATAGATTTAGTAAAATGGCTGTTATGATTCCATGTAAGAAGACTATCACAGCTGAAGGAGCAGCTGATTTGTTCTTTCAACAGGTTTTTGTGAATTTTGGTCTACCCAAAAGCATTATTAGTGACCGTGATACCCGGTTCCTTAGCAAGTTTTGGACTGCACTTTGGGGAATGTTGGATACAAATTTGAAAAGATCTACCGCATTTCATCCCCAAACTTATGGTTAAACAGAAGTTGTCAATAGGACCATTGTTCATTTATTGAGAGGATTTAACCAGCAAAGACCAAAGACTTGGGATGACAATCTGCCTTATGTGCAATATTGCTACAATAGGGCTATTCATTCATCAACTCAGCTATCACCATTTGAGGTATGCTATGGTTTCCTACCACATTCACCTTTTGATGGAGTATTTTCAAGTGGTTCAGATGCAGCAGGGAGTAATGAGCCAGAAGGTAGCAAGGCTTTGAGGTTCATCCAGAAAATTCAGCTTATCCATGAACGAATTGAGGAGAAGTTGAAGAAGTCTCAACAGCAATAAAAAGAGCACCATGATAAACACAGAGTTGCACATCAGTTTCAGATTGGAGATATGGTGTGGTTGCATTTGGGTAAGGAGAGGCTTCAAGGAGCTGGTAAGAAGCTAAAACCCATACGTTATGGACCATTCAAGATTGTGGATCAATATGGGGATAATGCATTCAAACTTGACTTGCCTAGTTATATGCAAATGTATTATGTTGTTAATGTGGAGAATTTGAAATTGTTTGAGCCTTCATTATTGGATGCCAAAGAAGATACTCCAGTTCTACCACATTGGGATGACCTGACTTCATCAACTTTTGAAGAGGCTGTAGAGGATGTGGTGCTTGAAAAGAAAATTCGTACTTCAAGAAGGGGTGACCAAGAGTTTTGGTTAGTTTGTGGAAAAGGTAAAAGACTGAACAAAGCAATATGGTTACCTTTGTCTCGGGTGAAGGATTTATATCCTCACCTAATGGCTTAAAGCTTTTGAGGGACCAAAAGCTCCCCAAGTAGGGAGGCTTGATCCGGAATTATTTTTCGGATAAATAAAATTTTAATAATCATGGTGAGTAAGTAAACATCTGAGTGGAGTTATTTGACATCATACTTCAATTTTGGGTGTTTTTAGTACCACAAAATCTTGTAAAATTTGGCAACTACATACTCTTTTGCAAAACTGGAATGCACATTTGACAGCTGGAAACAGGGTAAAAATCAGCCTCAGTGGCCATATTCGTGGACATGCTGGGAATGACTCATAATTAATTAGGACCTCAAATTTTAACCAAATGTATTTCTAATTATTGAGAATGCATGGTAAAATTTTTAGGTGGATTGGACAGGTAATCCGAAATCTGTGCGTGTTCCAAAATGACAATCTGGCACTTTTGACAGCTGGAAACAGGGTAAAAATCAGCCTCAATGGCCATATTCGTGGACATGCTGGGAGTTACTCATAAGTATTTAGGATCTAAATTTTTAACCATTTGTAGTTCAAACTATCAGGAACACGTGGTATAAATTTTAGGTCTATTGGATATGCAATCCAGAAGTTGTACATATTCCAAAATGGCAATCTGATGCGTTTGACAACAGAATACCAAAAAACAGTTGGAGACCAAAAGTCACGCTTGGTAGCAAAAAGGCCAGGAGTTATTGGAATGTTTATTTATGTCATTTTTAGCATCTATGTCAGGGTTAATGAGGTATTGGAGAGTATGTACGTGAGCTTTGTTTATGGTGAACAATTTGCAGACTGTTGGGTAAAATTTCTTGCTTAGTATTGGCTGTTTCAAAACAGTAGCAATGCTTGGTAGCCCTTCGAAGGTTGCAATGTAATGTTTTTTTAGTAATAAAATAATGAGATCTCTTGTACAGTGGATGTTTCCCCACATTGGGGTTTTACCACTAAATTTCTGTGTCAAATTTGTGTGAATGTTTTTTTGAATTAGATTTTAGCAATTGCATAGAGATTTGGTAATTGTTTTCAATCCTTAAATCTGTAATTGTGAGAATAGTCAGGTTTGGCTACCATTACGGATCAGTGTCGATGACAGAAAGAGTACTAGTGGAGGTGCATTCTATCTTGGAGATAGGTTGGTCGCATGGCACAGTAAGAAACAAGAGTCAGTCTCCTTATCCATAGCAGAGGCAGAATATATTACAGCAACTACGTGTTGTACGTAGGTCTTATGGATGAAACAAACCCTAAAAGATCTTGGCATTAACTTTAGTGAGCCAATTTTAGTTAAGTGTGATAACACCAGTGCCATTAACATCTCAAAGAATCCAGTTATGCATTCTCGCACAAAACATATTGCTATCCGATATCACTTTCTAAAGGAGAAAGGTGAGGTTAAGTTGGATTTTGTCCCAACTACAAAGCAAGTAGTAGATATCTTCACAAAATCGTTGCCCAAGGAAATTTTTGAGTACCTTCACAATAAATTGGGAGTGGTCACGCTTCCCAAGAACTAACTAGCTATCGGGACCACATTCTCAGGGGGAGCATTTATATATTTGATTATATTTTTGCTCATGTTTGTAATTTTTGCTAACTGTAATAATTTGTGCCTAAGAATGTTGTGCATGGACTCAGGGGGAGTCTGTAGCAGCCCTTTAGTATTATTGTCAAAGGGGGAGAAGAATTACAGGAAATTGCACGTGTTGCCAACAATTCCAAAGGGGGAGATTGTTGAGCAAGGTGCAGCAATAGTATTGTCATTGTTGTCAACACAGTCAGATAGATCGGTTGATGCAGTGGACAGGAGTTAAGAGGTTCTTCAGAGTATGTATAGTGATTTTCCAAAATATCGAAGTGGCCCATATGCTAAAAATCAAAAGAAAATCACAAAGAATAAAATTGTCGCGATATCGTGACATGTTGAGCAAGAAAGAAAAACTGTCGCGATATTGCAACATGTTGAGAAGAAAGAAAAATTGTCATGATTTCGTGACATGTTCGAAAAGAAAGCGCAAGTAGGAAAAACTGTCGCGATTCTGCGACATGTTCGAAGAGAAAGCGCAAGCAAGAAAAACTGTTGCAATTTTGTGATATGTTGGAAGAGAAAAAGGCAAGTAGAAAAAGTGTCACGATTTCGCGACATATTGCAAGAGAGATTGTACGAAAGAAAAAGTGTCACGATTTCATGACATATTGCAATAGAGAGAGTCCGAAAGAAAAAGTGTCACGATTTCGCGACATATTGCAATAGAGATTGTATCGAAGAAAAAGTGTCACGATTTCGTGACATATTGCAAGAGAGAGAGTCCGAAAGAAAAAGTGTCACGATTTCATGACATATTGCAAGAGATATTGTACAAAAGAAAAAGTGTCGCAATTTTACGACATATTGCAAGAGAGAGAGTCCGAGAGAAAAAGTGTCACGATATCGTGACATGTCGCATTTTCGTGACCCAAAGGCAAGAGAAAGAGCAAAGGAGAAAAAGTGTCACGATATCACGACATGTCGCATTTTTGTGACTAAAGGAGAGAGAAAGTAAGATGGCAAAAGTGTCACGATATCATGACAAAAGTAAAGAGGAAGAGTACGGAGGCGAAAGTGTCGTGATATCGTGACATGTGTTTTTGCGGGTTCAAACCAAGTAAAGTAGCAAGGAGGCGAAAGTGTCGCGATATCGCGACATGTTGTGTTTTTGTGGGTACAAGCCAAGAAAAGAAGCAAGGAGGCAAAAGTGTCGCGATATTGCAACATGTTATGTTTTCGTGGGTGAAATCCAAGAAGAGGAAAAAGAGGCAGAAGTGTCGCGATTTTGCGACAGGTTTCTTTGGCATGAGCTAAGAAGAGAACCCAGCCAAAATAAGATATGTGATAGTTAACTGAAGTTATACAACAGTTACAGGGGCCGTTGTAGAATAAAATCATGTAGCTAAAATAAGAAGAGTTAACTGAAGTCAATACGACAGTTACAAGTGCAGTTATAGAGAAAAATCATGCAACTAAAATAAGAACAATGAACTGAAGTCAAAACGACAATTACAGGGCCAGTTATGGAGTGAAATCATCGAGCGGTGGTTAAACTGAAAGTCATCAGTCGAAGACCAAACAAAGAGCCATAACTATTAATAGGCTGCATGAGAGAATATTGTGTGATAAAGGAGTTACATATAGAAGTTTCTATTAATAAGTTGCATGCAAAAATATGGAAGTTAAAAATATAGTCAAAACTTTGTTATAAAAGGAGGTCTGCGTGGAGAATTACAGTGCTGAAAAAAGAGTGAAAGTGCTGCAAAAAGAGGGTTGGAAGAGTGTCGTAAGAGAGCGTTAAGCAAATCCATGAGAGTCGTAAGAGTGCAGTAAGAAGTGCAGCAAGAGGGTTGTAAGAGGGCCGTAAAAGTGTAGTAAGCAGAGCCTTAAGTGTGTGTGGTGTTTTGGTGAATAGCGAGAGAGGTTGGGTTAGCAATAGACCAGTCAGGGTCTTGTATAAGCGAAGGCATTTTTATGTCAATCTTATAGTTTCAAAATTGTAGTCCAAGTTGGTTTTTGGAATTAGGGGTTGGTGCTCCTTTCTGTTGGTGCTTGGAATTAGGGGTTGGTGCTCCTTTCTATTGGTGCAAATAAATTAGGGTTTGGTGCTCCTTTTTGTTGGTGCTTGGAATTAGGAGTTGGTGCTCCTTTCTATTGGTGCAGATAAATCAGGGGTTGGTGCTCCTTTCTATTGGTGCAAATAAATCAGGGATTGGTGCTCCTTCCAGTGGGTGCTGGTAAATTGATTGTAAAATTGGTATTTTGTAAAGGCTGAATTTGGATGGGAATACAAGCAGTCATTTTTGAGGAAAAGCCAAATTGGTGAACCTTGTTACATCATGTGTTGTGGAATTCTCTCTTGTTATAATTGCTTTATCTTATTTTAAATTTTCATTGTTTCGGCGTTAAGAGTTGTAGATTTGAATTTAAATAGCTACACTGATTCACCCCCCTCTCAGTTTCATTGTGAGACTAACACATGGCAATAATATATGGGAGGAATCAGTCACCACATAACCATTGATATTTCTGCTCCAATCCCTACCCAAAACCATGCCATACTTGGTAGCGATATTTAGCACAAGGATATCCATGTAATGTTGGACCATAGGGTCTGAGTTGATCTAAAATATGACATATTTTACAACACCTACTACATCCACCATAGATCTGTCCAATTGGACCACTTTTCTATTCGAATGAACATGTTTAAGTCCTAGCTTTTAGCTTATCTCAAGAGGCATGATGTTGGTCAAGGCATCATAATCAATCAAATAGTTATGTAAATTCTTGCCTGTGATCCTAACAGTTATGAGAAAATGGGGGACCTCTATTTTCTCTTTCATCATAGAAAGTTGGGGTTCTACAGATTTAACCTCATAAATTTGACTCAGGGAATTCAATCTCTTCCCCATGATTTTATCTTGCCCCAACAATTGAGAGACCTCATACATTAAGATATTGGCCTTGGTCCTTTTCATGTATTCTTCCAAGTCATAACTGTATGTTCTAGGATTTGACACTTTTGGCATTGTCCTAGGCACTTCCAACAATGGAGGTGGTGGATTCACATCACATTTTGTATAATGAGGAATTAAAGGGTTGTTTGGGGGAGTAGAGGAGGTTTTGGGATCCTTAGAACTCCTAGTAAAATACTTGTGATTAGCTTTACAAAAATGTCTAGCGGCCATGGGCTTCCAAAGCTTCATCCTCTTCCTCTCCTAACACATTCATATCTTCCTCCATATCATAATTTTCTAAATAATGGATGACTTTAGACACCAAAGCATCTGACTTTTTATGGCAATAGTGATGCATTTCCTCATCACATGACTCTAACTCATCACAATCCCCTAGCGCATCAGCTTGATTGGCTATCGGATTGGATACACACCCATTGTTAGGTTGCATATTGTATGGTCCTATTCTCCTATGACAATTGTTTTTATTGGGCATGGGATTTTAGGCAACTTGCTTCTATAACCGAATGATGTTATTGCCCTATTTGATGGTCATTCTCTTGAGCTCTTTTAGCTTAGAATTGGATCCTTGTGGTTGGTACATGACAACCCTAGATCCACTAACCTTTTTGACATTAGCAACCTCTAGATTAGGCTCTAAGGTTTAACTCTGGGTGTTTTGGGTCCACCATGGACCCTTGGCCTGAAGAGGCACAACCATGGGATATGCATTTGAGGTTTGAGTACTACTCACTTCAAATCTTGGCAAGGTTATCTAATTAGCAGCCATTGTTTGCATAGTGGGTGGAATGATAGCACTAGGGTATGTTAGAAAATATGGAAGCATGGGAGCAAATGGGTATGACTGATTATATGGCAAAGCATTCACCATGGGCATCTAAGGTGTCATAGCTTGATTCATTATGGAAAATTAGTTGTAAGGGCCATATTGCCCTAACATTGGAAATTGAGGCATAGTGCCACCTTACGGTTTCATTTTCTGCTCAATAGTCATGGCTTCAGCATAGGCTAAGGCTAGCATTGTAACTTGATAATTTCTCCTGGTAAACATGGTTTTCATTAGGTCTAAGGCTACGAGGTATAATTACAACACCACAACAGTGTCTATTACAAAATGACAAGTCACGTTTATGTAAATATTTTGGAATCTGGCATTAAATATTTTGATAGGTTCATTAGGATACCTCTTGCATGACACGAATTGGTTATACATGATGGTAGGATCTAGCAATGACCTAAATTTATTAACAAAGACAGCTTCCAACTGGACCCAAGATGTAATGGACCCTGTAGGAAGATTCTTGTACCATTCATGAGCCATTTGGTCAAAGCTACTAGGGAAGAGTTGACAAGCGACGTCTTCATGACTGACTCCCTACCTAATCATATGATCCTTGTAAATTTGAATGTGCTTTTTAGCTGAAATGGGACCATCATGGAAAAACTTAGGGATAGACCTCTCAAGGTGCATAGGTATGTCATGGACATCCCTAGGTATACTTAATGGAGAACTTTGGGTACCAAACCAAGGAACTGGTTGTTGCTGCTACTGTTGTTGGGCCATATTAACCAAAGGTAATGACCCTACTAAATTAGTTGACACACTCGAGACAACGGAGATGGGTACACTTGATGTAGCTCTTGCAGTGGAACTAATGGGTGTACACCCACTAAAGGTATTCAGATTCAGAGGTTTGAGAGCTAGCCTTTCCAAATCTTGGAAAAGTGTTTCTAAACCTAATGTATCAGAAGGCTCAGATGGGATTTCGATCCCCTAGATTTTGTATCTTGATTTCCTAGGTTTGGGAGAAAGACTTCGAAAAATGACTTCCTCAGTGATTTTGGACCTAGTAGCAATACATCTAGGTTGGTCCAACATGAGAAACTTAAATCTATTCTATTAAGGCTTCTCACAAACTAGTCAAGAGTAACATGTTGCACCTAGAAACACAATATTGTTGAATCAAAATTGACCACGTTAGCATTAGCAAGTACTAAATCACAAAGCATAAAAGAAGGCCCTCCTTCTAGCACCAAAAATATTGAGTGTATATTTTTCCCAATTGCAAAATACCACCACATGCAGAGTATTGAACATAAAACTCTCTCTTGAAAAGAAACCAAATGACAAACATTCAACTTCTCCAAGGTTTTGGTAAAATATCTAAAAGATTACAATAATGCCAAAAATAATTCAATGATGCATGTGACCATAAACAAGGGGCCTTTGCTGGTTCTAAACAATGCTTAGTGATACAAATATCTAATTAAAAGCAAATGTAAAATAAAATTAGTTCTTTTAGGGTTATTAAATTGGTGCTACCCTGAATCCCTGTTAGTAAAGTATTTTATCTTCACTTAAAAGGTTTCAAATGATAAAATGTGGAATTGTCCACCTTATTTTAATGCCTATGCCTTTAATATGAAGTAAATTTTAGATAGTGGGTTCATTTTATCTTCCTTATGTTGATGCCACTACCCTAATAGTGATTAGTAGAAGTTAGCATGTTAGCAATGTTAGTAAAGTTAGCTTTTACTTCTTAACTTAATGTGAAATTGAAGGTTAGTATCCCTCCTAAACCATGTGTTTTATCTGAAAATTTGGATTAATGAAGTTTGGAGGTGCAGAAATTCTAGAAAATGACCAGAATGAAAACAACTTGAAAGCTTAACAATTATGGAAATGGACCAGAATAGAAATGATTGAGTGCTTGAAATAAAAATAACTTAAAAAATAAATAAATAAAAATGTAAATTTGGTTAGCTGAAAAAGTCAAATTCTGAATCATTTTAGCAAGCTCCTCCCTGCAAAATCCCAAGTTATGAGGTAATCATAAAACAACCTGAATTAATGGACCTGCAACATAAGCACAATACCATTAAATCAAGTGCGGGACTCAAAGGAAACATAGAGACACTACATCATTTTCACATTCGCCTATTGCAACCCATTTCATGGCATAAGACAATGGCTAGAAGTCACTAAAATGCAAAAATTATAAGACACTAAAAACGTTAGTTTTATGATAAAAAACCCTCCTTTTGATTTTGCTCACAAAAGTTTGCTACTCTTTCAAAATTTGAAAATGCTCTTTCTTATTGCTTTTCAAAATGTTACATCATTTCTAGTCCCCCCTTCCAAAAAGGTAGGATAGCAAGGTATAAATAATGCTTGGAAGTCCTTTCGCTTCAGCTTCTTTCACAATAAAAATAATTAATGGATATAAGAAGATAATCCATCATCATTTTATGTGATTTAATACAATAAAAATAACACTTCTAAACATTTTTTTTAAACAATAATAAAACCAACAAAAAACATAGCTTTGCATGACTCCTTATATCTCCCTTTTCTCTTATCACATAAGCATTCTACCCAAGAACACCCCTTTGCATCCATCAAAATGAATGATAAAAAAAAACATTTAACTCTACCTTATAACCCCTACGATTTGAAACTTCCTTTAAAACATTGAATGTAATCAAACCACATTCACATAAATTAAAATAAGGTAGGCCAATCTTATTCAGTAAAATTTTCATTGTTGCTCTTCGAAACCAAGACCCGATGGTATCCCTTCGAAGCCATACCCACGTGCCCAAGGACTGGGATGGCATTCCCCATCCTGGGCACTTTGGTGTCCACATAACCAAATGATGCCATCATGTTATTGATGCAGCCATGGCGTTGTCCAATATGTTGTCATGTTGCTGTGATCGACGCAGCCATGGCGTTGTCCAATGCATTGCCATGGTGATGCGATTGACATAGCCATGGCATTCTCCAATGTGTTTCCATGGTTTTGTGAATGATGCAGCCATGGTGCTACCATCGATCTATGCAGCCATGGTGCTGCCAACCTCACATCGCCATGGTGGTGTCGAGCTTGCACTCATGCTGCACAACAAAAAAAATCTTCATGCACTCAAGGTAGGCCTTTAACTCCATCAATTAGGGTTATAGGTTGCCCTAATAATGCTTCTTTATCCTTGTTTGATGGCATACCTTTGTTTCACTATCAAATTTGGCACCTTACATGTTGTCCTCCTGAAACCCTAATGCTATATTTGGATTTCTTCCTTACCGGCGTTACTCCATGACATCTCACGCCACCATGGCATTGAACATTTTCGAAATAGCCACCCTTGCCTTCGAACATTTTCGAATGGCCACCATCACCTTCTCCTGCAATCACACGCAATATGATTAAACATTACCTTAAATATTATTATCATATCCTTTGTAAAGTATATTATAATAATATTATTATAATAATAATATTTTAGAACATTATAATATAATCTTAATAATATTACTATTATGTACATAATATAATTAATACAATTATATTATGTAGATAATAGCATATTACTTTCTATCTCAATCTCTTTGTCCCTTTTGCATTCTCTTATTGTTTTAGGTAATGTTTTGGTCAAGTCTTGCTTTGTTGAACATATTCTATCACTTTAGACAATATGAAGAACATTAAACTCTATTTATCAAAATGTATTTTAATTAATCTAAACATTAATGCCTAGATTAATTAATCGTTTAAATATCAAATAACTAACTAAAAAAAAATCATTAAAATAAAATGGTAAAATATCACTATTCTTATAAGCCCAAAGGAAACCAAAAACCTTTAATACCAAAACATGACAAGTGGGTCCCCAAGAAGTTTTGGGTAGTTGTGGAAACTCCACAACAGGTACAATATAGAGAATGAAATCAAAAGGGACACTTAGTTCAAGAGATACAAGAAATTCAAGAACTAGAAGAAACTACAAAAGAACATGAAGCTAAATCACTTTCAGCAAATATAGTATTTTATGAAGATACTAATCATTTACTTGATCATGATACAAACAAGAAGTAGACTGAAGAAAGCATAAAAGAAGAGCACAAGTTCCAGTAAAAGGATCAAGATCATATTGAAGACCAAAAGTCTTTAATAACAAAATAATGTAATATAGGGGGGTTTTGGAATATATTACATTATTTGGCACATGCTAATGTGCCACCTTGGGTGCATATTTATATTAGGAAAGAGATTCCTAGATTAGAGTGTGAGTATTTACTTCATGCAATGTAATAAATGCACATGTGTGCAAAGTATTTTGGTAATGTAAATGTGCATAATAGTCCATGTGCACATGAGTCCATAAAATAGGAAGATAAAGAGTCTCTAGAAGAGTTAATGCCGAGAGTAATCCATATGAAGAGTCACATTCCATTATATATGTGTCTATGAGTGTGTGTGAGAGATATACAATTGTACAATGAGAGTGTGGAGAAGTATGGAGTATTTGAGATCTTTATTCAATTGAGATACAATTTTTATGAGCATTTTTTAATGGCATTTCTATGAGTTATTTATGAATTTTATATGTTTATTATTTTTCTATTATCATATATTTCATATTGCAACTTTATTTTAGATCTTGTGGTTATTTTAAGTATTTAGCTTCAAAAGCTAATAGTATAGTCGTTCTTCTTAATATTTAATAGATGCACATCATCCCTTTTCTATAGAATCATCCAAATATTAAAAGGCTCCTATATATAAACTATTAAATATTGTTATTGTAGTTTTTTTGATCGGTTAAAAAAATTAAAATTTATATATTATATGGGTTTTAATAGGGCCCCAAAACCTATATACAAAAATCCATCCACGGCCAGAAGAGCAGAGAAGAGGAAAAGGAAATCCAAAGAGGAACAAATAATAAGGATGTCCTCATCTAGTACCAGGAACAAAAAATTCAAGCAAAACTGATACATATAACAAAAAGCATCAAAATTTGAATAGTAGCCCACCAGACTAGAGTGGGAGCACCTAACCTTCAAGATCAAGATTGACATTAACATATTGAATTCCAACATTTAGGGTGCCCATAGTGTTGTCCTTGGTAGGGATGTCCTTAGATTTAACAACCACCTTCTTCAGCTTTTTGATAGGAGCTTCTTCCACACTTTCAGTAAAATACTTCTTAAAAAACCATAAATTTAAGGCATTACGCAAATCAACCAAATGGATAATGCAATTTGTTATAGACTGGATGATGAACGTATACATGCAATGATCAGGGTTGTCCTTGTCTTCATCTTTAGACTCAATGACTAGAGACTCTTTATGCATAGCTTTGTTCTTCAGTCACAAAGAGGAGCGTAAGGATTTTTGTTCAAGCTCACTCTCAGGTTTAGGTGAAGCACTTCTTGGTCTCTTTTTTAACTCTTAGACATTATAAACAATTTTCTATTTTTTTGTGGATAACCTTGGAGTACAAGAAGATTGAGGTATGGTTTGGGATGAACTAGGTTTTAGGGGACTCTATTTGGGCTTGGGGTGAGGTACCCTCAAGACAGTTGATTAACCAATGTTTGAACAAGACATTGAAAAGCCCACGGTGGGTAGGTAGTTTTGACCCATATTGCTTCCTATAATGGTCAATGGTGTAATTAACATAATTGAAAATAAATTGAGTTATATTGACTGCACTTACATCCTTGAAATGGTTGTAAAAGAAGAAGTGAAAATTGCACAAAGGCTTGTCAGGATCATTGACAGTCACATACTCCATGATGGACTTGAAGATACTCCCCGATGAAAAATGTAGCTATTTATGTCATATGCCAAGATGATCCCTTCTAAAAAGATCATTATCCCTGATGTCCTTTAATTCAACGTCCCAATTGTGCTTCTATCTCTTAATTGATATTCCTTTTGGTTGTTGTCCAATAAATTCAACAAGCATTTTGATATCAAGGACATAGGTCTTGTTGCGGATGGTGACCTGACCATTGTTCCAAGTATCCATGAATGCCAACGTAAATTTGAGGTCTTCACCTTTGAATTTGTGGAAAAATATGAGGAACCTTTTACCAGAAAGGATTCCCTCAGCAATGGCATCCAAACAGAGCTTTAGAAGGCTTATTGCTTCACTACAGGAAACATTTATTGCCTTATGTAGGTTTTGATAGAAGAGTAGAACAAAGGAAATATGGGGGAAAGCAAAGAAAGATATATCAGATTTATGCAAACAAAAAAGCTCAGATAAAAGGATGGGAACCATTTTTTAGAAGTTACAAGCAAGAGACAAAAAATAAAATTCCCTAAAACTTACACATCCCAATACCCAAAGAGACAAAGAGTGGAAAATATGGACACAAGGTATAACGAAGAGAAGATTTCCAATGGTTGAATTTTTTTTAAGTTTTGAAGGGAAATAATGAAGAAATGTTTTGAAAAGTAGAGTATGTGATGCAAAAACTTCCAAAAAGCAAAACTTCAAAAATTTCTCGTTAGAAGGCAAAAAGGGAGGGCTCCCTCAGAATACATTTGATAAAAGAATCTAGCCTAGTCTAAAATTTTTTGGATTTTTGATATGGAATAGCAAGGGGAAAGTTTCCACAAGTAGCCAAATGCTCTAAAAAGTAAAGCATGATGTAACTAGACTATAAGGTAGAAGGGTCAAATCAAGTTATGAAAAAACATCAGTAATGGTACACAAGACACCAAAAGGATAGGTAATCCAAATGAATGAACTAATTACTAAAAAATTTAAAGGTCACCTACTACCATTAATCAAGCTCAATAATCTAAGTAAAGTAGGTGGTCTATTCAAGACAAGAGCATGGTGCCTACAATAATAGCAACAAAAAACCTGAAAAAATCACTTATAAAGATAATTTTATGCCAAAATCCTATGATCCCAAGGATGCCAAATAATATGTGTTAGTAGTAGTTCAGCAACCAACACATGAGAATTGATGATCCTAGATCAAAATATCATAAAGGAATTCAATAACATAGTTAAGCAAGTAGTAGAGGAACATGGTCATAAATTCTTACACTTATTTTGGAGTGAAACTTCCTCTTTTTGTAATCTATAAATTGTAGAAGTTATACTATTACAAGGGATTGACAAATTGTATAACTTTTCCTTTGTTTTCTTCTATATAGTAGTTCCTAAACCTTGAGTGGTCTTGCGAGAAAGTTTTTGAGGCCCCACATATGGAATTATCTAGAACTTTTAATATTCATATATATATATATATATATATATATATACAACCATGACTATTTGGTTCTTTCTATCCCATTTCTTGTATACATTTGTATTTATGTCTATATATTGGAGGCTATGACTAACTAATTTCTATCCCATTTTCTTTATATGTAAATTATGCATAACATTCTAAAATGAAGAAGTGTTCACCTTTTAGTTGTTAGCACATTACACCCAGATGTTCATGGGTTTCATTATTATACAAAGGAATCTTATCTTGATCTTGGTGCATCATCCCCTATCAGTTTAGGTTAGCTTAGAAATTTTTTCCTTTCTACTATCTTTATTTTTTATCTCTTTCCTTTTACCTTAAATCTGGTTAGAGTGGGAAGAGTGCTAAAAATAATGTGTTAAAAGGATATGAACTTGTAAAAAATATTGAAAACACCCAATTGAGCCAAATATTATGCTCTTGAGTTGCCCTATTATGTTGCTTCATGCAAGGTGCAATAGTCCTAACCATATGGTCCATGTATTTGGTGGGCAAGACAATCAAAGCATAAAATAGTTTAATGGTATGGCTAGTGGGACCCAATTGATCTATCCTTTTTGGTCCCATAATCAAAACCAACTATAGGGTAAGACTCTAGTGATGGTCCCTTCCTATGTGCTTGTTGAAGAACCTAAAAAACTCACTTGGTGACTCTGCTCAAGACTAATATCTAGAAGAAGCCACTTTAAAGGACATAAAATTTAGATTCTGGTGAAGATATTAATCTATTAGTATGAAGAGCAAATATTGTATTCACCTGGTGACTTTATTTGAAACAAGGGACCCAAAAAAGTATGAATGAAATACCTGCTACTAGATCTTGTGTTCTTATTGTTCTTAAAGTTTTGCTCCCACCACTTAACACCATTCCCTAAATAAGAAAATTTAGAAGCCAAACTATGGTTTCTCCACAACTCAAATCATTTCCTACTTGAAATTATAAAGGTCCTTTGAGACATCTTATTATTTCTAAAATGTGGGATAAGATATGAATTTTTGCTCTAAAATATTTTCCATACTTCGCTAGGGAAGACATGATGACTCCAATCGAGCATTTGAACCACATGGTTATCATGTGTGCACTTCATAATGTATTAGAATAGAATGTATCTCTAAGATTTTTGGTATTGTAATTCAAATGTAAGGCTTGTGAGTGGTATGTTTTGCTTCACCACATTCAATTTTTGACTAGGATCAACTTGTTACCTGATTCATTGAAATATTTAGAGAGAAATCAGATGGGGTGTCTCTCTTGGAGTAACCTTAAACCATAAAGAGATCACCAATGGAGGATATGGATGACTTAAATATCAATTTAATTATCTGTTTGTATAGGAAACCTATCAATATTTTTTCTTTACTAGGTATGACAATTATATACTATTTGAAAGCTTTAGATTTTAAAGTGAATTCACTACCAAAGGCATATGGCATATCTATCTAAGATGAACATGAATTTATTTAGATTAGAAGGCTATATCCTAGGTCTCGTATACCTTTGTATCCAGATATTCAATATCTATATCAAACCCCTCTAGTCATCTAGCCAACCTCACTCTTATCTATAGTAATTGCTTTCCTACCTATCGAAGCACCATCTACTTTAGATAACTTTAAATTTGAATTAATGAAAATCTTGCTTAGATTGGTCACTAATGAAATGTTGTCTATGAAAAGTTAATAAAATTCCTAGAGATATTAGTACTAGGATAATCTAATGCCTTACTTTTAACAAGGAAACCAAGGCAATAGATCTTAGTTTAATAACTATCCTAAAACTTGGTTTTAGGCTAATAACCAATAATAGAGTCAAAATTGTCAAATAGTGTTGGTACTAACCTCACTGCAACAAGAACCTCCTAACAACACCAGGGTGATAGCTCCCATTAGGAAAAAATACATATAGGATTTTGCTTCTTGGTACTACCCAACTCTAAATACTTGCTCCACCCAATTTTATTCTAAATAAATATCTTAACTCACTACAACTATGTCAAGTGAACCAATTTATTTTTAAGTGTCTACATCCTACTCAAGTATTGATACCCATATGGAAAGCCAATATACCCCTCCCTCCTCTTTCTCTAAGTTGAGTCGTGCTCATCTAGAATAAATCCTAGTCATTTGTAATGAGGAAGAAGTGTATGTCGTATCTAATCGAGTAGATAATATAATAGTGAGTAGGCCTCAAGTATGGTCAAGCTATTTAACAAGGGATAAAAAGTGGATAATGGAAGAATAGGATAAATTCAACCTAATGATCCTAAACAATTATAATAGACTGGTTGAATCAAGTCAACGACCTCCTACCATGGTACCTCTAAAGATAAGTGCAATAGTACCTATTGCTAGCATCAAAAAAATCAACTAGGTGGTCCCAAGTAGTTAGACCAAAACTTATGGAACTAGTTCAAATCCTTAAGTAACTATACCTCCAAGAATACCAAATCCCTTAACACTTTTCAAGTTAAACACCCTAGAAATCCTCGAGTAGCAGGCACCCTAATCAACATTTGTATCAATAATTATGGACAAGGTCAAACATCCATCAAATATTATAAATGTCAACCCCATGGATTCATTCAATGTTATGGATCATTTGAAAAATTCCACCATAGTGGTACCAATATGGGATATATTATCCATCCATGGATATAGACAATATCTGAAGAAATATTTGGAGGAAAATGGGGATAAAAATGTGCCTATAATATTGCAAATATCTACCTTGGAAGTGAACAAATATAAACCACCCCTTTTCTATCTATCCCTAACTTTTAAAGATAAATTAATCTAGAATTGCATGATAGACTTAGGATCTATCACTTTAGTCATTCCAAAAAGAGTGGTAGATGAATTAGGCCTATATTACCAACCTATGGATAAAAATATGGTGCAATTAGATAGAAGTTCAATCCAATTGTGAGGAATCATTAAGAATATTTTATTTGCTTTACATGCTTGTCCAAATTGCATGGTACCTCAAGATGTACTAGTAATCAATATCCCAATTTCATTTAGAATTTTTCTATTGAGAGGTTTCATTGCTAGATAGAAGCTCAATCCAGTTATTAGGAGTCATTAATAAACTTTTGTTTTCTTTACATGCATGTCCAAATTGTATGGTACCTCAAGATATAATAGCAATCAATCTCCCCATGTCATTTGAAATTTGTCTATTGAGATATTCCATTGCTAATATTGGAGGATATGTCTAGATGAACTAGTCACTAATAATCATAAAGGCTCAATATGGAACCAAGATATCAATTCTTTCAAAGCCCCTAAGCATGCACCATATTGAGCACCTGCTTGTAGCAAGCACTAACACTATTCAATCCTTCATGGATAAGGATAAATAGGTGACTAAATTATGGGATCCCAATATTAGTTAGATATTTGAACAAACAAATATGGGTTAAATCAAGGAACCCATTTTATATTTGTACATTAAAAAAATGAGTGTTGATAGTTATGATATTTCTACATAAGGAAAATATTATAGCAATGATTTTATTGCACCAAAAGAGGCAAGGCTTGAGTTATAAGATCAAGCACAAATATATACAAAAGTAACTTTATCAATATAACACTAGAGAGGCATCACTAAAGTGGAAAATTTTGAAATCAAATAATCTCAAGTAGTGGCATGAAAACCAAGTGGTCTTGATGTTTAAAAAGGGATTAGGGTTGTCTAGTGGATCCAAGAAAAGACCTAATTTCCATAGGCACTTAAAAAAATCTAGATCATAAAGGGTTTTTTGAATTCCATTTTGTTGCTTAGTTTAGGAGATATTGTTGGTTGAAGCACCATAGATTTGTTGCACAACAAGGACAATTTTTCAACGAATTTCAATGGGTGAAGCTCCATATGCCTATTTCTCAACAAGGGTTTTTTTCAATTTTCTTTAGTGGGTAATTTCTTTGCTATCAAACTTTGCACTATTTGGTTATTTTTTAAGAGGTTAAAAAGTTATTGCATTAGGATAATAACCTTTTTTAGGATTGAGTGCAAGTATCGACTGCATAACCAAGGAAGTACTTGGGATAAAATTTGCCCTAAAACTCATTGTGAACATCCCAATAACCATAGACTAACTAGATTGAGTGTGTCACCAATGAAAAGTTTTAATGACCCCACACCCTTTCAATAGTTTGTTACCCTGAGAGAGTATACAAAGAGTTATCATTTATAGGTAAACCCATGGTTGGCTTCTCAAAAATTAGTCCTTAGTGGTATATTGTTGGTAATTAGAGAGTTATACTCATTTAGATAACCTTTGTGGTTGGTGATATTTTCCTAAAGCCTCTAGGAAGCCATATTCTAGGACCTATTTCTTCTTATTTTTCACAAAAGTGTTGTTCAACCATAAACAATAACTTGAACAAGACAAATAGTTTAAAATAGAGGGGAGGGTGAGTATGCAGTTTCAAATGGTAGAGCATGATCAAAGAAGTGGGAAATAAATTCAAATTGGAAATATTGGAATAGAGGATGGTTCATAAGAGGAGGTAAAAAAATGGATTTCTCAGGAGGACTCTTAGGACCCATATTCTAAGGGTATTCTTATCTGTCCAAATAAAAATGAGAAAGAGGTCCAACCCACACCAAAGCAAACTTGATGGTTTGATATAGTGAGAGGAGATAAAGGAGAAGAGTTGAAAGAAATTTTTTTATAACTCCAGAACAAACAATAGATGCATTGGTTTTGAAGATTCCAAAAAAATTGGTGGAAATATCTATGTTGAGAATGAACAATTGCCTAATTAGAAATTCATTGGAGCTAGACCAAACATTGTGACTATAAAAAAATGGGCTATGTCTAGATGGAAACTAAAGAGTATCTTAGGGATATCTACTCTACCTAAAATATTATTTTTGGCTTCCTTCTCATCTAAGGAATACTACCTTTTATATGACCCATGGTTCATGGTCAAAGCTAGACTTTTCATGAGACAATAGAGACTAGGCTTCAACCCTACAATAGAAAAAATTAATGTGGCACCTCTTTGGATAAAATTCCTAGGCCTTCCTCAAGAGTTCTAGGATGATGATGTATTAAGAGGAATAGTAAGGTCAATGGAACACTTCCTAGCCTTTGATTCAATAAATAAGCATAAAAGAAGAATCATGTTAGCTTGAATTTGTGTGGATGCAAATATAGGAAAGGAGTTACCATCCTCCATTAAATTACTATCCAAGTTTGAAATTTGTGAGCAAATAATTAAATATGAGGAAAAACCTTTTAGTTGCTACAATTATTTGAAAACAAGACACTTGGATAGAAATTTCCCAAATAAGAAAACAAGAATGAAAACATTTCAAGAGCAAAAATGGAAGAAAAAATTCATGATCGATGGAATGGAGAGTGGGAAAATATTGATCTTAAAATAAAAAAAGTAGAGGATCGGTATAACATTAAGTAGAATAATTGTCCATCAAAGGATAAAAATAACCAAGAGGAGCACAAATATGATAGTCAATATGTGGTGGATACAACCCAAAATCATTCAGAAGAGAATCCTTGGATGGGAACAAACTTGAAAAGTGTAAAGAAGAAAGAGGAGGGAGATGAACCAAAAGACTCTAGGTTGGAGGATCAAGATAATATAGTAAGCTTTACATAGGAATCACAAGAAGATCAATATGCTAAGGTAGAAATCTCTTCTGATAGTTTTAAATATTCTTTAAATGTTTCAAGCAATATTGGTAATAATCAAGGAACCAGACAAGAGCAAGTATCACATACCCAAACACGGAGCCCAAGTGAAAAAGAAATAGCAAAAGTGAATGAGGGCATGAGGGAATAATCTAGAATACAATTTATGTAAGAAATAAATTAGGCAATAAAAGAGACAATGAAGAGGATTGTAGAAAGTGGTGTGATGGATGACCAATATATATAGGTTGATCCCAATACCAATACTCATGAATTTATTCTATCTACTATCTCATATATCCCAATAGTAGTAGAGGAGATGAAGCATGGATATTTAGGTCATGAGGTATGTAAACTTGCACATATAGAAGTGAGGATGAAATAAAGAGATGAGGATGATGTAGAAATGCATCCCAAGAAGGGGTGTGATACAATAGAAATATAAATAAGATATAGGAATAAGGATACATCTAGTAAGGTAACATAATCACCTAATTTTAGAATCACTAGAAGCTTCTAAAAAGTTCCTAACTTGGTAAGAGAGAAATCCAATAGAGAAGGAATACTATCATTGAAAGAAAATAGGATCAAATAAATAGACGAGGATAAAGCTTACATGAAACAACAAAAACCTAGAGGAAATATTTGTAGGTAGTTCTTAGAAGACTGCAACATGAGGGAGATGAAATTACTTAGTTGGAATTTAGGGGCATGAATACCCCTAACAATCATAGGATGGTTAAATATCTAATTAAGAACCACCAACTAGATACTTTACTCTTGCAAAAAATAAAACTTAATAAAACAAACTAGACTAAGATATAACAAGGAATATGGAATGGAGAAGGTTGTTAGGAAGAAGCCTAAGGGGCATTAGGAGGTATAATTACAATATGAAATTTTAATTCTATGTAGGTGAAATCCTAGCATAGAGTATAAACCAATTAATAGCTCTAATTGCAACACAAATATCCAAGTTAGATTTTGTGATAACTAATACCTATGTCCCTAATTCCAATAAGGCCCTAAAGAAATTATGGATGATTGTAGAGAAAATGGAATAGTAACTTAGAGGATTGAAATGGATAGTGGCAGGTGATTTTAACACCCCTCTCACACCTACAAAAAAGAGAGGTGGTACTCAAGAGTACATAGATAATATGGAGGATCTAGGTAATTTTATAGCTGAAATAAACCTTTTAGATGTAGATATAAATGGCATTAGGTGTAATTAGTCAAACAAAATGATAGGAGATAGCTTGATTCAAGTTCAAATAGATAGGGTTCTTTTATCAAAGTATTGGTTTCAAAGGAATTGTGAGTATAAATTAATATCCTTACCATGAACGGGTGTAGACCATAAACCCCTTCTTTTATGGTGCAACCTAGAAATTAATAGAAAAATACCCCATTTAAATTTGAATATGTGTGGTTGCACCATCCAAATATTCTCAAGGAGATGGAAAAGTGGTGAGATATACCTGTAGACACCAAAACCTAGCCACTTGTTGTCCATCCCGATTTTCCCACCATTTCCATCCTTTATTTACATATGTTTATATATATTTATTTTATATATATATTTAAATATTAATATTTTATATAATATATTATATATTTAATAATATATATTTATATAAGTGAATTAATCCCAGCCATTCGATTTAATTTAATCCTATCCATCCATTTACATCAATCCATGCCACACCCTAGATTTAATATCCACCCTCCAATATGCTTTTATCTCAGCCACACGATTAGTGTCATTGAAAACCTAAGTATGCCCTATGTTGGATTATTAATAGGAGCCATTTTGATGGCTTAATCCCTGAATCAAACCCTAAATTCAAAGAAAACCTTAAGTTTCCATGTTCTAAGTCCTCAGCCATTATGCAGTATTTAACCATTGATAATCCTAAGTCTCAGATTTTTTGCTTCCATTTAGCTTTCATTTAACCATTTTCGTGAATCTAAAATGATGAACATCCCAGCCGCACTTTATTGGTCCATGGATTATGCAATAATCTCCACCCGTACCAAAAATTAAGAGGGTTTACCCTATCAATAGGGACTTTTTAGAATCCTTTATAGGTTCCTTCTCCTAAAGTTTCCCAAAGGAAATATCCCTGCCCCAGATTCAGATGAAGAAAACTCTTCTTTGAAACCCAGCCTAAATCCTCTAGACCAAAGAGAAAGGACAAGAGTGATAGACCTCATTTTGTGTCCAATATCAAGAAAAGGGTTAAGGTTGAAAAAAAACCTGTTCACTGTTCCCAAAGACTCAAATTCAAGGAAGTTGCTAAAACCTCTCCTTCCACTTCTAATAAGCCCTTGAAGGATCTTTCCAACTTCCCTAATATTGTTGAAAAATACATCCATAAGCTTTTTGTCCATGCCACTTCTGTTACCATTGACCATTTAGAGACTGCCCATATGGCTATTGGGAAGTCAATTTCGAAGCTCAAGGAACAACGTCAAGCACTCAGTATTCTATTTTTTTGTGATGCTTATGAGGATATTCCAACCATTTTTGTTCCATATACACCTTCTGATGTTAATGTTGATGCTAAGGATGAGGACGTTATGGAAATTGCGAAGGAAGCCTACATTAAAGCCCCAAAGTATGCACCAAAGGATGATGTGAAAGATGCCATGTTGAAGGCTACTATTGCGTCAACAATGCAGACTGATGCACCCTTTTGAGCTCTCTCCTCATCTATTGTTCCTTCCACTTGGAGTATTTTGTTCTCTTTGGTTCTTCTAGTGGAATGCTTGTCACTTTTTGTTCCTTCCTTTGCAAGTATTTAGTCCTTTTTGGTTTTGTTGACTGAATGCCTCTTAGTTTTTGTTCCTCATTTTGTTTCTTTTGAGGGTTTTACTTTCTATTTTGCTATTGTAAAATGCGTTAGGGTAACTTTCAAATGCCCCCTTCTAATAAAAATATAAAAATATTAACTTACAAAAAAAAAGTCCTCAACCATTCATCCCTGAGTTCCTTGGAGCACCCAAGCATACTCGCCTTCCATCCTTACCTGCTACAACCCTCACATCTGTTGTTGCATCCCTCGCTCAGCCAGATATGCTTCTATAGACTTTCCCTTTAGTTGTTAAATGCCTTAGGGCGCTTCTTGTCACTCCTGAGCACCTCTAGGTGCCTCCTTCTCTACCACCAAGTGCCTCTAGGTGCCCTCCACCATTATCGAGTACCCATAGGTGTTTCCTACAACCGTCGAGCGCTCGTGGGTGTTTTACGCCAGAGATCTAAAGTCCCCCTAGCCTTCGGGTGATGCTAGGGCATCATCGCACTAGTCCACTACAACAAAGTTCATCAGATTAGAAGACAATAGATAAGTAAGGTAAATCTTTTATTTGGTATTTCATTACATGCACTTTCAAGTTCTGTTCATTTATTTACATTGCATAGCTAGGGTTTTTATCTACTTTTTGAGGGCCTCACATTGTGGAGCCCTCACAGTTGCTACTAACCCATTTGCTATTTTATTGTGTGTAGATCTGGAAGTGTTACATTAGCATTGTGGATAGTTGCTTAAGCTGGAGTGGCCCAACATCGGATAACTAGAAGCCCACTCACTTCTGTTGGGAGTAGAGACACATTTTGAGACACCACCAACATTGTTTTGCTAGGGTTTCAGAGAACCCTAGCTATTGTAAAATTTGTATCAAAGAATTCAAGAATTCTTATTGTAACAATGGAGTTTTGAGGCTCCCCCCATTAATAAAAATCATTCATTGTGCAATACTATTCTTTGAGTTCTACTTTATATTTTTGTTATTTGGTGTTGCATTTTTGTCTCTTCAAATGGCGATCACGGTGGGACCCACTAAGGGTTTCTTTTTATGATTTGCCTTGCTAATTTATTTGTTGTTTTTTATCTTATTTTGCAGGATTTTTAGAGGCATGAATCGAGCATTTTTTATTGGTTAGGGTTTCTGAAGACTTGTAGGAAGTTGCAGAAGGTGCACGAACACTCGATGGTGCTCGAGGGCTATCCAAAAATGCCTAGGTGCATTTCAAAAATACCCAGGGGTATTTTACAGAGAGTTGGAGTAGAAACGTAGGCTGTTTTGTAAGTCTACTATTAAAACCCTAGCTTTTCTGTTTACGTATTTTGGGTAATCTTACATTTTTTTAGGTTTTTAAGCTAAAAAGAACATCATTAATTAATCTGGAAAAAAATTCATATTAGCTTGCATCTTAGGTTTCATATTACTCATTTGCATCCATCCACACTTTCTATTTGAAGTTTCTAGTTTTTGTTGTATTCATGAATTGAAAAATATTGCATTTTGATTTCATGTGAATTGAAAATTTGCATAATTAGTTTGCATTATAGGGTTAGGGATTCCTATTTTTGTAGGTCTAAGTAGGAACATTATTCATATACCAAAAGTATCCCCGTACTTGGGTGATTCCATACGAAGGAGTAGATGAACCCCCAACTATCTAGAGTGGGTTTTAAGCGGTGTACTCTACATCCTTTGGAAAAATTGGTATTGTGAGTAGTGGCTTCTGATTTAGACTATCAAAAGTGGTTATCTTTCTAACATTGTATGAACACCATAGCAAATCAGAAATTTTAAAAAGAATCACACACTGCATGATTCACATTTAATAATAGTGGTTGGATTTCATCACCAACCATTGCTTGAGATTTGGTGATGGTGGCTTTCATCTCCATCCACCAATCTCTACCCTTAGAAACCCTAGGTCACCCCTGAGCAAACTTGCTGGATTTCATCACCAACAAGAATCTCGTTGCCCCAGCTTAGCCATAGTTTTTACCTTTCTTTGGATTAATTCATATTAGCACATTTGAAACACACAAGATTGAAACCTAAGAAAATGAACTCACATTAAAAGGAGATAATCAATGAATGAGGTAAGACACACGTGTTAAACAAACTTAGCATTGATTGTTTATTTTTCTTGTGAAATTTAAATTTTGTGTTTCATTTTACTGCATAATCTATATTTTGGTTTATTTGCTTTATGGTCTTAACAAGAAAACAAAAGAAAGCATTAAATCAAGATAATCCAATGGAACCTTCATCCACCTTCCCCACCACTTCTATGGTAGATTCCCTGAATGTGACATAGGCAGATTTGTCTATAGGTCCCTCACATTCCTTGCCATCCACAACCTTTCATATGGCTATGCCCCAAGAAGAGTCAACCTCACCAACCATTGATCACCACATTACCCACATAGACATGGCACGAGTAGAAGCTCTCATGAAGTCTTCTAACTATGTCTTAGAGTCAGTCCCCAACTCACCTAGATAGGATCCTACTTTACAACAGGAGCCTATTTATTCCCAGCCACCATCTAGCTTTACCCAGGTGTACACCAACCCTATTTTTGAGGCATCAGTTGCACCTTCCTCCCATATGTCCATTCCCCAACCCTCATGTGCTCCTAGCACTTCATACACATCCACATACACCAACCCCTTGTATGAAGCACATGTAAATGTTGCTTCACAAGTTTCAGCCTCACAAGTTACCATACCAAGTGTAACTTGTCCCCCAACCACATCTTCCATACCATCTACTTCCATACCTTCCATTTTTGATAGAGAGATTAATGAGGCATGGGAACACTTAAAAAAATTGCTTAGACAACATCAAAATGCTCAACAACAAGTGCAAGTGAACCCTAAGCCTTTACCAAACTCTACTCAGACTATCCTTATTAACCAGGGTCCATCATGGACACCATAATATTCTATGGTTTCTATCCCTATCCCCCCACCAAGTCATACCACTACCCATCCTATTCCCATTGGCCAACCTAGCCATAACCCTCATACATCAACCTCATTCCATAATTCTCCATATTTTCACCATCAATCTCCCATTCATCAATTTCCATCAAATTTGCCTAGTCATCATTACCAATCTCATCATCATTTAGTCACTCCACAATATTTTTCCACCCCACCTCAAAATCATCAGGTAATTCAGGGCTTCCACATTCCTGAAGAAGACCCTCAAATTAAGGCCATGCAAAAATAGATAGATCAATTGATACAATATACTCCTGGTTTGACAAACCAGAAACCAACCTTACATCAATTGATCAATCAACCCATTCATCCTTCGGTACCATCACCACCATATCTGATAGATTTCATGGTGCCTAAGTTTGAAAAATTCAAGGGAACTAAGGATCCCAAAGAACATGTGAGCATGTTTGTACATGCCTATTTTAGAATTCAAAATGACAATGCTCTCATGCTCAGAACATTTCCTCAAACATTAGGAGGAGATGCCATAGAGTGGTATAATCAATTACCCAATCATAGTATTTATACTTTTGAGCAATTGATTGACCAATTATTTGAACATTTCATCCTAAATGTTAGAAAGAAAGTCTCATTGTCTGATGTCTATGCTTTAAGACAACATGATGATGAGTCTATCTATGATTTTGGAAACCGTTGGAGGGTTGTCATTACCAAGTTGCCATTCACCCTACCAATGGATGAGCTAATCAAATTATTCACCAAGAGTTGTTTAAAACCTATCTCTTGGATGCTTCAACTACAAACTTATCATTCATTTGAAGAAGCTTTAGCTCAGGCTAGTGTCATTGAGGAAATCAAAATCCAAGAAGGCATACTTAAGCCTAAGAAGAAGGAATGGCAAAATAAGGGCCAATATAAAAGCAACTATTCTAGCCAACCAAAATCAACATAGGCTACCCCATCTAGTCAGCCCAATCACGTTAATCAAGTGGTCATGAGCCAGCTGGTAATGGCTCAACAAAAATTAGTGCAATAGTCACCACAACAAATTGCTTATCATGCGGTACCCTCGACAACTCAAGCCATGCAAAACACAGTGCCAATTATAGAAAACCATCCTCGATGATAGTCTATCCGAAAAAATCACCAATACACCCCTTTAGTCGAGTCATATGCTTCCCTTTTTTGAAGGTTGTATGACACAAATAAACTTGCTTTACCCAAAATTAGACCAGATGATCCCGCCAAACATAGTAAACACTATCAAGAACATCTATTTTGTCCTTATCATAGGCAAAATGGGCATGATATTAACAATTTCCATACATTTAAAGACATAGTACAAGACCTTATTGACTTGGGGGCAATCAAGCTTGACAACCCCCTTGCTCAACAAAATCAAAACCTTGGTATTTTTCAAACACCACTTCCTCATCATGAGGAGGTGCAACCAAATATAGGAGGGGCTAACACCAAAACTCCTCCTAATCAAGTCAATCACGTCCAACAATACCAAGGGTTTGTAGGGGCCATCCATGTGGTCACTAGAGGTCAAAGAAATAATCAACAAAATGTAAGGCAACCACCTCAAGCAAGTGTGTCACAACCTCCCACATCGCCACCCATTCAAATTTCCCCCAATCCTTCATCACCCATCCATATCCCTAGCCAATCAAATCCTCCAAATCCCCCAATCAATCATCCACCATGACCAATCATCTCATTGAGTAGCCGGTTAACTACAAGTCTAAAGATGGCTTCCGCCAAATTATCAATTTATGAGTTAATTCAACAATCTCCCCCACATCGTGAGGCATTAATGGATATTCTCAAATCCATTGAATTGCAATCTCAAGATTCTAATGCCTTCAACAACTTTGTAGGGAGCATCCAAACATGCATGGAGCCTTCCATCACATTCTATGACTTTGAGATTAAGCCAATCTCATCGGAATCAATAGACCCTCCATTGCATATCATGGCTCTAATTGACAAGAAGCCTTTTAAAAGAGTGCTAATTGACATCGGTTCCTCTATCAATATCATCACCACATCCTCTCTTCATCATTTGAACCTTCCTCCATCTCATATCACCAAGTCATCATTCACCCTAAAATCATTCAATGATGCTTTATGTTCCATAGTTGGCACTATTGTTTTGCCCATTGAAGTAGGGGTCAAAATGTTGCACACCATGTTTCACATCTTGGAAGGATCCATGGCATACAATGTACTCCTTGGAAGACCTTGGATGAGGGAAATGAGATGTGTTCCTTCAATACTACACCAATGTTTGAAATACGTTCATGAGGGACAAGTACATTGCATACCGATGGATGTCGAACCATTTAAGTATTGCAATTTCATCTCAAATCCATATGAGTCCATGCTTCCTTCCACTCACTTTTTCCTATCACCATCATCCAATCCATCTACCACTTCCACCAATTTCCTCATCAAAAGCTCCCATTCCTGAGGAGCTCCCTATCACCAATCCCCATCAAGCTTCCACGCCCTCATCATCTTCATCATTGACTACATGCACATGTGGTCACAATCAATCCACATCATCAACATCATTGCCATCCACTTCATCATCATCATCCATTCAACAACCTTCCCAAGCCAATCCATCACCATCACCTAATGTTTCACAAGTCGAGTTGATGGATTGTGAGACATCTCCATCTTCACCACTTCCTGAGCCATCATCCAACCATGGTCCTTCCATATCTTCCCAAGTTGAGGTCCACCTCACTAATCTTGGTATTGGTGAATATGTGGTCCAAGACATCACCATCATACCCCTCACCATTCCTAATGCTAAGGATTTTGGTCACCCACGTGACCCACCTTTAGCCATAGGAGTAGTATATGACATGGGTTCAGCTCCAAATAGCATAAATTTTGTGTATGGGGGATTTATTCTTCATCAAGTCCAACTCCCCTAGAGGAACCCAAAGAACCAGCACTTTCCAACATTCCAAACATGTCGGGATTTCCATCTCGCTATTTTCACATAGTCAATTGGCAAGGTCATGGCCTAGGATTGCATGAACAAGGAGTGTCACAACCTATTGATGTTCCATATCAAGAAGTGCATGACCATTCAGGTCTAGGTTACCACCCACTTTCCACCACCTCTTCTCTTGAAAAAGCCTTCCAAAGGCTTAATCTCAATTTAGGAGAAGAAGCCCTCCATCCCAATGATTTTGACGATGAAATCTATGAATAATTCAAACTTATGTCGATAATTTTGGATGAATTGAAGAAGAATCAGAGCCCATTATTCCCCATACCGAATAAGATGAGTTTTATCTCAACATGTTCCCCATCCATGAGCCCATATTTTGCTTGCTTCTTCCACAAGAGCGATCCGCCCCTACCGGTGAACCACCACCTCCATTCCATTAAGCCATTTCATAAGCCAACTTGTAACATATGTACATAACACAAAAATAATGGTTTTCACCACTACCAAAAACAAAAAAAAATCAAAAATCAACAAAAATATTTTCTTTCTTTGCATTGCATATGTATATATAACTTAGTTAAATGCATTTATTTATGTTTTTTGTTGCTATCCAGGTTAACCAAGCTCCTAGAACCGGTTCTTAGGTTCCATCCATTCCATCCAACCTTATCCACTTTTGCCCATAAGTCAACATGAATATTTTTTATTTATTCATCTCACTTTGTAATCCATGTGATCCAACTAAGCCAATTCCAATTGATATAAGTCTCATTGATATGGACTGGATTTCCTCACCTCCATCCTTTTTTGAATTTGTCTTATCTGATGAATTTTTAAGGGCTTTCACCAACTACATTCCTCCATCCCCTCCATCTTCACCTTCACCTTCACCTTCAAATCCTGAGGTTTTCCATGTAAAAATAGATGAGGATAATCCAAAAGAGTTTGATGACATCTTAGATGACATTCATCTGATCACTACACCCCATCAACTTGAGTAATTTTCCACATCTTCATTGAAGATACTATTGATGTGAACCTTAGTTTAGACAAAGACAATTCCCAAATTATCAAGCTTGGAAAAAGTTTATCACCTGATGAACAAGAGCAATTAATTGCTCTCCTAAAGAGGAAGAAGGGCATATTTGCATGGTCCTATAAGGACATACTCGGTCTTGACCCTAGTTTAGTTGTCCATATTCTCATCTTACAACCTGATGCTAAGTCATTCAAACAAAAACTTAGGAGAATGCATCCTACCATGGCCCTCTTGGTAAAAATAAATCTTCAAAAACTCTTAGACATGAACTTAATAGTTCCTATCAACTATTTTGTGTGGCTTTCAAACATGGAAACCATTCAAAAACCTAATGGGGCGATACATGTTTGCACTAACTTTCGAGATCTCAACAAAGCATTTTCTAAGGATGACTTTCCTCTCCCCAACATTGATACTCTTGTCAACACCTGTGGTGGCCATGAAATGCTTTCACTCATGGACGATTTCTTAGGATACTACCAAATTTGAATAAATCCTAATGACCTACATAAAACAACATTCACTACACCTTGGGGAACTTTTTGTTACAAGGTGATGCCTCAAAAATTTAGGTGCCACTTATCAACGTGCCATGACATACATTTTCCATGACTACATGCATAAGATTATCAAATATTATGTGGATGATCTCTTGGCTAAATCTAAAACTTGACAAGAGCACATTGGTGTATAGGAGAATGTTTTTGACTTCTATAGCACAATGTAAGGCTGAACCCCAAAAAATGTGTCTTTGGTGTTACCTTGAGAAACCTTCTAGGATTCATTATCTCCAAAAGAGGCATTGAGGTGGATCCTAATAAGGTCAAGGCCATCATAGAGATGCCTCCCCCAACTAAATTAAAGGAATTGCATAGTTTACAAGGAAATATTCAATCAATCCATCATTTGATTACACAACTTTTTGACAAATGTAGGCCATTCAACCACCTACTACAAAGAGGATGTCATTTTATTGGATAGATGAATGTCAAAAAGCCTTAGATAACATTAAGAAATATCTAGCTTCTCTACCATTCTTAGCTCCTCCTCGTTTGGGGGTCCCATTCTATATTTATATTTTAGTAATGGATTTTGCATTAGGGACAATGCTTGCACAAAAGAATGAGGAAAATCAAGATCAAGTTGTCTACTGTCAAACATTTGTAAGCTATGAAACTAGATACGTTTATGTAGAAAAAATGTTCTTAGCAATGGTTTTTACCACTAAGAAACTTCAACACTACATGCTTAGTCACACAACATATGTCATAGCTAGAGAAAAGCATCTACATTATATGATATCTCATACTTACAACAATAACCTCACTGCTAAATGGATAATGCTCCTTACTAAAATTGACCTTGAATTCGTTAGCCAAAAATCCATTAAAGGTCAGGTAATATTTGATCAAATTGTGGAAGCTCCACTACCTAGTGATCATCCTATTATTATTGAGCTCCCAGATGATTCAGTATTTGTTGTCACTGAACAAGAAGAAGATGTCATTCCCAAGGAAGACGTAAACATCACACTATTATTTAATGGCTTTAAGTGTGTGAAATATCAAGGTGTTGGATTTATGTTTCATACACCCTAGGGAGTACCTATCCCCTTATAATTCAAACTTGACTTCCAATGCACAAATAAAACTGTAGAGTATGAAGTATTAATCTTAGGTCTTCAATCAACTATAACTATGAGCATTAAGCGTATTAGGATATTTGGTGATTCTCAACTTGTTGTTAAGCAAATCAATGGAGAATACCAATTCAAAGAACCTACTATTAAGATTTACCATGACATAGCAATGAAATTGCTCTCTAAGTTGAATTGGTATGAAATAAATAGTTTTACATGATCGACTAATAGATTTGCAAATGCAACGACCTCTCTTGGATCATTGATTCCAAAAGACTCATTTAGAGAGGTACAACCCCTTATAATTTCAACAGTCTCTAAATATGCAATTGTCTATGTTGAGTCTAAATATGAAAAGGATATTTGCTTTATCTAGTTGGATCTGTAGGAGCCTTGGTCAAGCCAAGTAGTAGCCTTTTTCAAGTTTGGAACACTCCCATCTGACATGTATTGAACTACCAAACACACTTTCAAGAAAAAGGTAGCTTGTTTTGTTCTCTTTGGGGATATGTTGTATAAACATGGTTATTATGGAGTCCTTCTTCATTATCTCGAGTCTAGTGAGGTATAAAGAGCCATAGCTTAAGCCCATTATAGTACTTGTGGTGGTCATTTTAGTGGAATGGCCATTTCAAAGCATATTTTATGCATGGGTTATTATTGGCCCACAATGGAACGTGATTTTTTCACATATGTTAAACATTGCAAAAAGTGTCAAGAGCATACTAATTTAACTCATGTACCATCACAATCCTGACAACCTATTCAAAGCTTTTGGTCCTTTTCACAATGGGGTCTAGTTCTAATTGGCAAAATTTCACCTCCTTCCTTGGGACAACATACATTCATCATCACATCCATTGAATGCTTCACAAAGTGGTTTGAGGTAATTCCTCTAACCAGTACAACATGACCTATAATTTAAGAGTTTATACCTGACCACATCATTTGTCATTTTGGTATTCCATTAAAAATTATCTCTAATAATTGCAAGTCTTTCAAGAACAAGGATGTTCAAGCACTTTGCAAGAAATATAATATTCAACATAGTTTTTCAACTCCTTATTACACACAAGCAAATGGATAAGCTAAATATTCTAACAAGACCTTAATTGCTATTCTCAAGAAACTCGTCAAATAAAATCATAGAGATTGGCATACACAAATACCCTTGGCATTATGGGCTTATTGAACAAGCATCTGCATGCCTACATGGACAATGCCATTTTTATTGGTATATGGAGTTGAAGCAATCATTCCTATTGATCTAGAGATCCCCTTATTGAAAATTTCTTTACAAGAATTCATAGATGATGACACTGCTAGACAAGCACATATTGACCAACTCACACTTCTTGATGAGAGGTGAGTCAATGCTTTAGAGCATTTACAAGTTTATCAAGACCGCCTAAATCATGCTTACAACACCAAAGTTCATCTACATGAATTCCAAGTAGGAGATCTTATCCTTAAAGAGAACCAACAAAACACCAATGCATTGTCGCATCTTCATGATAAATTTATGGCTAATTGGTTAGGTCCATACATTGTTACTCAAAAAGTGGGTAATGGTACTTATAGGCTTGCTAGTCTAGAGGAAGAGGAAGAACATGAACCACTTAATATCATACACTTTAGATAATTTTATGCATTATTTGATATATATATATGTGTATGTGTGTATATATACATGGCTAATACACAAAAACATTTGTATTGAAGAACACAAGCTTATACTGAGAGGGGGGGTGAACATTATAAGACCACTTTATACTTTTTCCTTCAATCTTCCAAATTAATATTATGCAGCGAATAGATAACAGTATCAAAAACAGAAATCAAAGCAATGCACAGAATATCATCCACAATAGAGACACAACAATTTACGTGGTTCACCCAAC
Organism: Wollemia nobilis; assembly: GCA_028583015.1. Taxonomy (NCBI): domain Eukaryota; kingdom Viridiplantae; phylum Streptophyta; class Pinopsida; order Araucariales; family Araucariaceae; genus Wollemia; species Wollemia nobilis. The sequence continues at coordinate 1,194,884 of JAQPPZ010000184.1, forward strand.
GTGGGCTACTCCACGGATAAAATTTTTCACTAAATTTTATCACCTCAAATTTTGGGAAACCTTTCCCGATTACAAAGTTTATGGGCACCAACCCAAAGGAGACACCAATCCCCTAGCTCTGCTCTGGCTGGTGATCCTCTAGAGAACCTCTACCTCCTAAGCCCTTAGAAAGTGGAACTCTATCCATAAAAGACACCTGTCTTCCCTGCTCTGGCTGGAGACCTCTATCCTCAACTCTTTCACCTGCAAAGCTGGTCCTCTTATCTACACCAAACACAATCCTTCGGTCTGGCACTAATGTCCTCAAAAATTTGCACCTCTATGCAATTACAACACTCGATCAAACATCCACTTATGCACCTTTGTGTAAACACAGTAGCACTATCTTTGCACACTCTACTCCTCGACGATCTAACTTCTCCCCACACTCTGCTTCTGTGAAAGTCGCACTTCGAACGCACACTTCGATCGATGCCCAATCTCTCCAAACAACCCTCCTTTTATAGCAATACGTTTAAGATCAAAACTTTGATCTTAGTCGGCTGTTATGGAAATGCAAACCCTAACTCTGTCGGTTGCACGCCCTAATTTTCATCGGCTCAAAGTTAACTCTGTCGGCTTCAACTGCCTCTACAACTCTCCTGTAGCTTATGCCGCAAAACTGCAACATGTCGTGATATCGCAACGCTTTCACCTTTGAGCTTTTCCTTCTTCAATTCATCATGAAATCATGACGCTTCTTCTGTTGAATACTTGCTTACTGTTTCTATCATGAAATCATGACACTTTCTCCAACTCAATGCTGCCATCTCAACCTATCATGAAATCATGACACTTTCTGCATTCGCAAGCTTTCTCTTCAACCTGTTGCAAAATCGTGACACTTTCTACATCCGTACAACTTCTTTGAAGCCTGTCGTGAAATCATGACGCTTCTCATTTTAGACTCTTCCCTTTGCTGCATGTCATGAAATCATGACAGTTCTCACTTTCAGCTTTTCAACATGTCGCAAAATCATGATAGTCCTCACTTAGTCTTTTGTAGCATGTCACAAAATCGCGACACTTCTTATTTCAACTTCTGTAGCATGTCGCGACATCGTGACACTTTTCCTACTTAGTGCTTTTCTTTTCTCTGGGTCACGAAAACCCGACATGTCATGAAATCGCAAAACTTTCCACCTTGCTTTCTTTCTCTACCAACATGTCGCGAAATCGTGATAGTTTTACCAGCTTCTTCTCTCTCTTCCAACATGTCGCGAAATCGCGACACTTTTTCAAAAATATTTCTCTCTCCTACCTAAGTCATGAAAATGCGACATGTCACTATATCATGACACTTTTTCAAAAAGCTTTCTCTCTCTTGCCTAAGTCGTGAAACTGCGACATGTTGCGATATCGCGACATTTTTCCAACTTACTAATTTCGAACCTGTCAAGCCGAACCTTCATCAAAAACACATAATTTTACATCAAATAAAATTCTTTCAAAATCTCTTTGACATCAATGACAACTTATTCACTTGAGCAAATGCAAAGTACTCAAAGTACCCAAAATTGCCAACAATCTCCCCCTTTGTCATTGATGGCAACCCTTTACTAAAATCACGTCTTAAGAGCAAAAACTAAAACCAACTGAGATAACATCTGAGAAACTGCACCCATAACTGAGACTCTACCTTTGAAGTTTTTTCTCCCTCTGACTTGAAGCTTTCCTCTTCAGATTGAATCTCTCCCCCTTACTCATATCTCTCCCCTTACTCATATCTCTCCCCCTTTGTCATCAATGGCAAAGGGTCACCTTTGGGGCTCGAGACTAAGAATGAGCTTCTTAGCTTAGTCCCTCCCCCACCTCCTGATGAGGTGATTAATTTTAGGGTGGGAGTACAACTCCCAATTTCTCCCTTAGATACTCAAGCATATCTCTTGGAAGAGGTTTTGTGAAGATATCTGCAATCTACTCTTTAGTAGACACATATTCTACCTTGACCTGTTTGTCTTGCACTTTCTCCCTTAGAAAGTGATACTTGATGGAAATGTGCTTTGTCCTTGAGTGCATTACCAGATTTTTGGAAATACTTATGGCACTTGTATTATCACAAAATATGGAGATGGGTTGTTCATGCTTGACTTTGAAATCCTCCAAGGTGGTTTTCATCCATAAAACTTGTGTACATCCAGCCACTGCTGCTATGTATCCAGCCTCTGTCGTAGATAAGGAAATTGAAGGTTGTTTCTTACTTAGCCAAGAAACTAGACTCTTTCCCAAAAAGAATGCTCCACCACTGGTGCTTTTCCTATCATCATTACTGCCTGCCCAATCTGCATCTGTATAGGCTGTGAGAGTGAAATCATCACCTTTGGGATACCAAAGCCCAAAGTCCATAGTGCCCTTCAGATATCTGAAAATCCTTTTAACTATTGTAGCATGAGAATCTTTAGGAGCTGCCTGAAATCTGGCTACTAACCCAATAGCCTGCATGATATCTGGTCTGGTAGCTATAATATATAATAAACTACCAATCATTGATCTGTACAACCTTTGATCTACTGTTGCAGATTCATCATATTTGCTCATCTTGCACCCTATAGTCATTGGAGTACATACAGGTTTGTTGTCCATCATCCCAAATTTTTTTAACATTTCTTCGATATACTTTCCTTGAGAGAGAAATATACCATCTTTTGACCGAGCAATATGAAGACCTAAAAAGAATGACAACTCTCCAATCATAGACATCTCAAATTCCTTCTGCATGGTGTTAGCAAAGTCTTTGCACAACTGAGTATTATTTCCCCCAAAAATGATATCATCAACATAGACAACTACAATCAGCATATCATCACCTTCATCCTTAATATACAGATTGCTATCTGCCACACCTTTCCTGAAGCCTTGCTCATGAAGGTACCTATCAAGTCTTGAGTACCAAGCCCTAGGAGCTTGCTTTAACCCATACAAGGACTTTTTCAGTTTACACACATAATTTGATTGATCTGAGAGAGACACGCCTTCTGGCTGTTCTGTGTAGACTTCTTCATCCAACACTCCATTTTAAAAATCCGATTTTACATCCATTTGATACACCTTGAATGCTTTGAAGCTTGAAAGAGCCAAAAACATTCTGATAGCTATGAGAAGAGCAACAGGAGCGAACGTCTCTTCAAAATCCACACCTTCTACTTGAGCATACCCTTTGCAAACCAACCTAACTTTATTTCTGACAATATTTCCATCCTCATTGAGTTTATTTCTGAATATCCATTTTGTGCCAATGACATTCTTGTCCTTAGGTCTTGGAACCAAATCCCAGGTTTCACTCTTCTCTATTTGATTTAGCTCTTCATCCATTGCTTTTACCCAAAATTTATCTACACAGGCTTCACTGAAATCTTTTGGCTCAATCTGAGATAGTAATGAAATATTTGTAGAATCGTGTGAAGGAATGACTCTTCTTCTAGTTTTCCTGTTGTTTGGATCACCAATGATCAAATATTTGGGATGATATTTTTGAACATATCGTGAAGGAGTTTTGGAAAGCAGTTGTTGTCTTTCCTCTTCTTCATCTGAAACCTCTCTGAATTCTTCTTGATAAATTTCATCACTGATTTCCTTGACAGGTTCTCTTATCTTTGTCTTTTCATCAACTGTTACATTTATGCTTTCTATGACAGTATGCGTTCTTTTGTTGAAGCATATGTAAGCCTTGCTTCTGCTGGAATAACTAAGAAAAATTCCCTCATCACACCTAGGATCAATCTTACCCAAATTCTGATCTTCCCTTCTGATGAAACACTTACTCCCAAACACTTTGAAATGTTTTACTATAGCTGGTCTTCCTTTCCACAACTCATAAGGAGTTTTATGATGGTTGACTCTAAGTTGGGCCTTGGTGATAATGTAGACTTTTGTACTAACTGCTTCTTTCCAGAAACCATATGAAATTTTTGACTCATTTAACATAGCTCTAGCCATATTTTCAATAGTTCTATTTTTTCTTTCAACTACTACATTTTGTTGAGTCCTTGCTGCTGAATATTCTCTTTTGATTCCTTGTTGCTCACAGTATTCCACAAATTCATTAGACATGAACTCTCCTCCTTTGTCCGATCTTAAGCATTTGATTCTCTTGTCAGTCTCATTTTCAATCATTTCTTTGAACGCTTTAAATTTTTCAAAAGCTTCAGATTTTTCTTTGAGAAAAGTAACCCAAGTCATTCTGGAATAATCATCTATAAACAACATGAAGTATCTTTCTCCCTGAATGCTCTGAGTTCTGGTGGGGCCACATAAATCAGTATGAATAAGATCTAATGGTTTTGAAGAAGTATACCCTTTTGATTTAAAATTGGTTCTGGTCTGTTTTCCATGTTGACAAGGATCACAAATGGTGTTATGGGGCCTTTTTATTTTGGGCAAGTCTCTAACTGCTTCCTTGTTACTAATGTTGACAAGATTATCAAAGCTCAAATGCCCCAATATTTTATGCCATAACCAAATCTCATCTTCTTGGGTTAGAAAACACTTTTCCCTTTTTATCTCACTTAGCATGTAAAGATTGTTTGGAGTCCTTGTAGCACTAGCAATGAGTTTTCCATTTTTTTCTTTACGTATCTCACATCTATCTGAAAAGAAAGATACTATGTGTCCTTGATCACAAAGTTGACTCACACTTAGAAGGTTATGTCTTAGGCCTTCTACATAAAGCACATTTTCTCGTTTTGGATTTCCCATCCAAACTAAGAGTCTCTTTACCATGATTTTAGTTGACCTGTTATCTCCAAAACTAATTGTTCCTTTGTTTGTGTTTTTTAAGACCAAAAACTTTTTCTTTTCACCAGTCATATGTTTTGAACAACCACTATCAAGATACCATTTCTCTACTTTGTCTTGAGCATGAAAAGCAGTTTGAACTATCATTGACTTAGATTTGATCTCATTTCTCTTTCTAGTGAACTCAAGCCTAGATCTATCCAAACTGCACATCCTTGCTATATGCCCAAAATTATTGCACTTGTAACACATGACATTTTTATCCATAAGAGGTGCAAAAGAGTTAACATTTTTCTTACTATGGCTATTCACGAATTTATTTCAATGCATAGTTTTGTGACCAAATTTCTTGCAAGAAAAATAGTAGCCATGGAAAGTATTATATAACCTGTTTTGATGCCTTGGATGATTGTTCTTCTTGTGACCAACTGGAATCCATCGTTCTTCAAGATGAAGATTGATCTTGTTGTCTCTTCTTCCTATCATGATGCTTGCGAACAGAACTCTCTTCCTTGAAATTTCTTAAAGTCCAAAAGAATTCACTTTTGAGATCGAACTTAACCTCTTCATCCTTTTCTGAATCTGTATGTTATTTTGATAGATCCTTCTCTAAGTTGTTAGGCTTTTTTTGGAGAGACCTGCTCTGATACCAATTGAAGAACACAAGCTTATACTGAGAGGGGGGGTGAACAGTATAAGACCACTTTATACTTTTTCCTTCAATATTTCAAATTAATATTATGCAGCGAATAGATAATAGTATCAAAAATAGAAATCAAAGCAATGCACAGAATATCATCCACAATAGAGACAACAATTTATGTGGTTCACCCAATGTGGGCTACTCCACGGATAAAAATTTTCACTAAATTTTATCACCTCAAATTCTGGGAAACCTTTCCCGATTACAAAGTTTATGGACACCAACCCAAAGGAGACACCAATCCCCTAGCTCTGCTTTGGATGATGATCCTCTAGAGAACCTCTACCTCCTAAGCCCTTAGCAAGTGGAACTCTATCCACAGAAGACACCTGTCTTCCCTGCTCTAGCTGGAGACCTCTGTCCTCAACTCTTTCACCTGCAAAGATTGTCCTCTTATCTATACCAAACATAGTCCTTCGGTCTGGCACTAATGTCCTCAAAAATTTGCACCTCTGTGCAATTACAGCACTCAATCAAACATCCACTTATGCACCTCTGCACAAACACAGTAGCACTGTCTTTGCACACTCTACTCCTCTATGATCGAACTTCTCCCTGCACTATGCTTCTACGAAAGTCGCACTTCAAACGCACACTTTGATCGATGCCCAATCTCTCCAAACAGCCCTCCTTTTATAGCAATACGTTTAAGATCAAAACTTTGATCTTAGTCGATTGTTATGCAAATGCAAACCCTAACTCCGTTTGTTGCATGCCCAAATTTTTTTTGGCTCAAAGTTAACTCTGTCGACTTCAACCGCCTCTGCAACTCTCCTGTAGCTTCTATCGCAAAACTACAACATGTCGCGATATCGCGACACTTTCGCCTTCGAGCTCTTCCTTCTTCAATTCATCGTGAAATCATGATGCTTCTTCTATTGAAGACTTGCTTACTGTTTCTGTCATGAAATCATGACACTTTCTCCAACTCAATGCTACCATCTCAACCTGTCACGAAATCATGACACTTTCTACATTCGCAAGCTTTCTCTTCAACCTATTGCAAAATCGTGACACTTTCTACATCCGTACAACTTCTTTGAAGCTTGTCACAAAATTATGACGCTTCTCATTTCAGACTCTTCCCTTTGTTGCATGTCATGAAATCACGATAGTTCTCACTTTGAGCTTTTTAGCATGTCACGAAATTATGACAGTCCTCACTTAGTCTTTTGTAGCATGTCATGAAATCGTGACACTTCTTATTTCAACTTTTGTAGCATGTCGCGACATTGCGACACTTTTCCTCCTTAGCACTTTTCTTTTCTTTGGGTCATGAAAACCCAACATGTCATGAAATCGTGACACTTTCCACCTTGCTTTCTTTCTCTACCAACATGTCGCGAAATCATGACAGTTTTGCCAGCTTCTTCTCTCTTCCAACATGTTGTGAAATCACGACGCTTTTTCAAAAAGCTTTCTCTCTCCTACCTAAGTCGTGAAAATGCGACATGTTGCGATATCGTGACACTTTTTCAAAAAGATTTCTCTCTCCTGCCTAAGTCGCAAAACTGTGACATGTCACGATATCGCGACATTTTTCCAACTTACTGATTTCGAACCTGTCAAACCGAACCTTCATCAAAAACACATAATTTTACATCAAATCAAATTCTTTCAAAAGCTCTTTGACATCAATGACAACTTATTCACTTGAGAAAATGCAAAGTACTCAAAGTACCCAAAATTGCCAACATGTATTCATTTCGTTCATAACATTGCATTTCATTTGCATCTACATTCCAAAAACAATGCATTCACCCACATCTCATATTGCATTTCACATTTCACAAAGTTGCATGGCATACATTGCATTTACATCCAAATTTCACATATCATATTAGGTATAATTCATTAAGTTCAAGATTTTGAATTGGTCCAAAATAAAATCATGTTACCTTAATCAGGGTTATCCTCACAATATCATCCACAAAATTCACCCATTTCATTCCATCAAGTCAAATTGTCACAAACCACATTTTCATAAAATTCCTAGGTGTTTTTGGTAACTCAGCCACTCCTAGTGTTTTAAGAAAATTCCAAAATACATGTCGATTTCGTTTTAAGACCATCATGAATACACACTAATAAAATCTTGAGTTATGGTAATTAACTCCAAAATACTCTTGAACCAAACACAATTTCACATATTAAAAACATAGTGTGTCAAAGAGAGATAACACCATAATTGGTATTAACCTCAAAGTGAAAAGGGTCATCCTTGCTAGTTCCATAATGCAACATAGTCCATAAGAATAGTGGTTTTCATCACTATCACAATTGCTTTTAAATTCAAAATATAGAGCAATAATTATAGGGTACAATTCTCATCATACTTTAGTTGAAAATTCAATATCCTAAAACTCTAAATATTTTACATCACACATCACTGATCATTGGGTTTTAAGGATCATACTACATTTCCAATCATATGGTTAGGTAGTCATCCCAAAAACTTAAGAGATCAAAAACACAAATCGTGGACTATGGATTCTGCCTCCATCGGAGCTATAGATGCTTGACTAGTAATGCATTACACTCATGTGTGGTGATGCATCTCTTTTAAAGAGACCTCTAGCCACACATAAGGATACGTTAGCTTCTTGGTTTCATCCATAATAGGTTTACCCAATTTACTCAAGATGACTTAATGAACTCACTTCCACATACATTGGTTATTGATTACCTTAAGTCATTACCATGCTCTCGATTCGATAAATGAATTCATTGCACACACATTTGGTCCTAGAGGTATTAGGTAGTTTTAGTCAGTTTGTTTAATGCCACTAGTATGATTGAGTCTCTACAACATAGTCAAAATCCATATTGTCTTCCATATCAACATCCATATCTTCTTCCATGTCACTTCATGAGCCATTCATCCCATACACCACCATGTTTGGTGCTCTTGATTAAACAACAATGCTAGAAACATGGTCAAGCAAGATCTAAACTATAAATAATCATTAGCACATTTGCATTCCACACCTTGCATTAATCATCCATCTATTCCACCTTGCATTAATCATCCATAACATATCATATGCATTCATTATCCATATATATATACATTCCACAAAAGCATTCACACAAACACATATAACACAAAAGATAAAATCCATATATATATATATATATATATATATGTGTGTGTGTGTGTGTGTGTGTGTGTGTGTGTGTGTGTGTGTGTGTGTGTGTGTATAAATATCGCATGTACAATGAGTGAAAAAAGGCTACATACAATGGATAACCAAGGCTCATATACAAAAAGTGCATCTAAGCACTAAGTTATGCCTTCCAAGATGACCCTTGTGACCTAGTAGGATCCCTAGACCTAGAGTTATGCTTAGACTCACTATGTCTAGCACCCATGGATACATATGAGGTGGGAGGACCCAAAAGTGAAATATGATGTTCCATAAACCTATCCTCCAATGCCTCGATATATCTATGTCAAGACTAAAGACATGCTATGTCAACATTATGTTAATTCTCCCTCTCTACTAGCTCTTCCTGGAGCCTCATGATTCTTGCATCCCGATATACCTCCTACTACTCCAACCATTCCCAATCCTCCTCACTCTGATCTTAAGGCCCATATGAAGCCTCCTCTACATCCTCTCCATCTCCATCATCTCCCTCACTCTCGAGAGCCTATCTAGCTACACCCTTAGTCTTCCTCATTTGACTATTTGATTGAAGGCATCATTGTATCTTGGGGGCCTCTTGGGTTGCTTCATACCTAGCCTCATCACCACCTCTATCAACCACTACTCAATGCGGTTCCCATGGTGGTTGTGCAACAAACCATACCTCATACTCTATGGTAGTCCCCACATCATCTACATTCGGGAGATCTATCTCCTCATCATCCTTACAGGCCACCCTCCATGGATCTACACATGGTAGCCCTATCTCCTCTCGATGCCTCCTATACTGCATCAACTCATCTAGAACCTCCTACCTCAAGCTAAACTATTGGAGTACTCAAGAGAACTAAAAATACTCAACCTCACTCTGATATCACCCAAACACCCACCTATCCTACCATACTCATCGCAAGTGCTCTCTATCCCTGGTCCACCTGCAAGCCTGCCATGCCCTCCATATCACTTGGGTGGATGTCAATCCAACCTATAAATATTGGTACCACTGGCTCATTCATATAGGCCAACTTGACTATACCTCCTCAACCACCACCCATATCCTAGCGTAGGGCTACTCCTTACCCAAGTTTACTATCGATAAGGCCTTCGGTTGAGCCACACTAAAGTGCTCCCATCCCCAACACTACATTAGCAAGTTGCACCCCAATCCTTTCATCTCTACATTGTCACCTCATAAAGCTCTTAGTATACTTGTGCTAATAAGCCAGGAGCCCATGCATACACCTACTTCATAGTGAGCATATCGCTCACTAATCCTATCAGGTTCCAAGGGAACCTACACCCAGTGTTTTTTAGGGCCACGATGTTGGCCAACATGAACATTACCAAGGCATGGAGGGCATCCAACTCCTTGTCCATGTACATGGACAAGTAAGGTATACCTCCACTCTCCATCCTCACACCCTACTAGCCATTGCCAAACATCTTCATCATCTCCATATTCCAACCATACCCTACTTCAACTCATATCCCCTCAACTAGCACCTTGAGGATACAATAGACATCCTCCAAGGTCATGGTCACCTCTAATGTAGGGAACTAAAAATTCCCCCTATCTGCATCCCACCTCTCTGCAAAGACAAAGAGGTATCTCTCATTGACCCTCACCACATCAATCTGGGCTACCTCCACTATCCCCACTACCTCTAGAAAATACCACTCATCCTTCACCATTGCCTTCCTTATTCCAGGAATGAGAGGCAAGAACCAATGTCAAGCCTCCAAAATTCTAAGCTATAACACAACACAAAAAACTTGTCATTTTTCACTTTGCAAAAAAAAATGTTTTACACAATGCACAAAAAATGGAGTTACCTCAGTAGCTCATGCTCTAGCCTCAACCTCGGTCTCCACACCTACTCCCTCTACTACCATATCTTTCGTTCCCAAATCACCTCACCTCACTTCACTCCACTCTCCCATACATAGCTTCTCAAACTCTTAAACACACAAATGAGCTTGGTTTCTCATCCTCCCAACTATTTGTAGTTGTTTCAGGTGCCTTGAGACACCCATGGGTGTTTCCTAGTGTACTAAAGCACCCATGGGTATTTTTAGAATATCCAAAAATTGGCGGGTGTTCCTGCATGCCAAAAGCGCCAATGGGCATTTGGTGTCAATTTCGACAAAAGATCAAATTTTCACAAAACAATGGCTTCTCCCAAAAAATCATTCCATATTGCATCCAATCATATCATTCATCATATTAATAAGTTTTTTGAAGATTCCAATTTATTTGGAAGCATAAATTTTATTTGCAACCACAAATTGCAAATTTTCTTAACAAGTTAAAAAAGCACTCCAAAATGGTCCAAATATTCACAAAATGATCATAATCATCATTCTTATCACCAATACATCATTTTCACACCATCAATATTATTCCATATCATCATTTTCATATTCTCCAAGTTCAAACAACATTCAAGTGAACCTTGTATCTAGTGGGTTATTCTATATACTTAGCAATTGCATCGATTTGCATCCATGCAATTTGGTAGTATGAAGAGCCTACCATAAGGACACTTGGTCATTTTCATCATTCCATATCCTCTTGTTCAAAATCACAATCATATTTGGTACTTCACAGTTTAATTATAAACCTTGCCAATAACAATTTGCACAAAAGCTATCATTGATGGCCTAGTTCATGGGGCTTAAAACATGGACAATATCAAATTTCATCATTACATATTTCCTTGACAGTCATCATGGTGACTGTACTTGACTAGGGTTATTGGTTCCGATCATAGGAATTATCTGAAATTCACTAGTTGGTCCTTCGAAGTTGACTACTTTTACTATTTGAATTTTTCATCTTTGCATGTCAATGACGTTGGAAGGCAAATTCTTCAACCTCATCGAATCACCCCAAATTTGGGACAACCACAATTAGTTTTGATTTTCCCACAATGAGATACATATTACATGATCATGCCATATACACTTGGTGAATTTCCCTTTATATTTTGGGGTAAAAATAGATGCATCATTTCACATTTTTTACCAATCCCCTTAATACCGTTGGGGAAAAAATGGTATCACATTTGCATCATTCATTTGCATAGATTTTTCAATTGGCTCGTGAGATTCATTTGTAAACGCATTCATCAATTGATGGGGTAAGCTACATAAAATTCAAATTCTTTCATTATTTTATCTCCAATCTCATGTTTCACATCCCAAGAGAAATTTGCTTCTGCACCTCGTCCAAATAGGTGTCTTGTGTTATTGCATTGCATTGTGTTTAACGTAGTGCAGTACAAAAGGGGCATTTGTAGACACAAAAATCTAGCCACTTGTCATCCATCCTAATTTTCCCACCATTTCCACCCTTTATTTACATATATTTATATTTATTTATTTTATATATATTTAAATATTAATATTTTATATATTATATATTATATATTATATATTATATATTATATATTATATATTATATATTATATATTATATATTATATATTATATATTATATATTTATATAAGTGAATTAATCCCAGCCATCCAATTTAATTTAATATTATTCATCCATTTTCATCAATCCATGCCACACCCTAGATTTAATATCTACCCTCTGATATGCTTTCATCGCAGCCACACGATTAGTGTTGTTGAAACCCTAAGTATGCCCTAGGTTGGATTATTAATAGGATCCATTTTGGTGGCTAAAACTTTGAATTAACCCCTAAATTTGAAGCAATCCTTGATTTTTCCATATTCTTAGTCCTCATTCATTCGTCCCTGAGTTACTTGGTGCACCCGAGAACACTCACCTTCCATTCTTACTTGTTATAGCCATTGCATCTATCACCGCCTCCCTCTCTCAACCAGATCTACTTTTGTAGAATTCCCCTTCAGCCATTGAACACCTTTGGATGCTTCCTATCACTCTCAAGAACCTCTAGGTGCCTCCTCCTCTACCGCCAAGTGCCTCTAGGTGCCCTCTGTCATTACCAAGGATCCACGAGCATTTTTCGTAGCCTAGTGCCCACGATCATTTTACTATAGATATCTAAAGTCCCCCTTGCCTCTGAGAGATGTTAGGGCATTGCCACACTAGTCCACTGCAATAGAGTTACAAATTAAAATATAGTATATAATTAAGGTAAATATTTTATTTGGTATTTCATTATATGCACTTTTAGGTTTTGTTCATTTATTTACATTGCATAGATAGGGTTTTTATCTAATTTCTAAGGGCCTCACACTATGGAGCCCTCATAGTTGCTACTAACCTATTTGCTATTGCTTTTGTGTGTAGATTTGGAAGTGTGATATTAGCATTGTGCAACTACTTAAGCTAGAGTGGCCTGGCATCGGATAATTAGAAGCCCACTCACTTCTATTGGGAGAAGAGACACGTTTTGAGACACCACCGACATTGTTTTTATAGGGTTTTAGAGAATCCTAGCTATTGTAAATTTTGTATCAAATAATTTAAGAATTCTTATTGTAAAAAAGGATTTTTGAGGCTCCCTGCATTAATAAAAATCATTCATTGTGCAATACTATTCTTTGAGTTCTACTTTATATTTATGTTATTTGGTATTGCATTTTTGTCTCTTCAATACCAATACAAGGATCTAAAATGCACATTGTGGTAAGTAAATCAAATACTATGAAGGAGGTAAAGAGGTGTAACAAAGAGGTCATTGGAAATATATTTAAAAAGAAGGAACTTATTAAAATATAACTAAGTAAGAAGAAGAAATCAACAAAAGTATAATGGATCTAGCTCAATTCTTAAGGGAAAATAAACTAAATTTAGAGTTGCATGCCATTCTAGCAATAGAGGAGGCCTATTGGCAACAAAAATCAAGAAACCAATGGCTAGAAGAAGCTAATAAAAACACAAATTTCTTCCATGTCTGAACTTTAAAGTATAAGAGCTTATCTAGAATAATAGAGATACATAAAGAATATGGCCAAACCATAAGGGAGGACATAGAAATTAGACAAGAGGTAGTAGATTTGTTCCAAACACTATTTTCAAAAGATATGGTAAATTATCAATCTATAGTTGATAAGATAATTTGTCATATATCAAGGTTGATGACAATGGAAATAAATGAACGACTAAGGATACGAGTGAGGAAGATGTGAGAAAATTAGTCTTCTCCATTAGTAAGGAATCACTAGGTCTTGATGGTTTTTAAGTAGGTTTATTTTAGATCTTTTGGGACATTATTAATAAGGAATATATTGATTCAATTAGGGAGTCACATCATATAAAGCAAGTTTTTAAGGAGTACAATAATACATTCTTAGACTTAATCCAAAAGAAACCAGGGATCAAATATTTTAAGGATTATAGATCCTTAATCCTTTGTAATGCAATTTACAAAATAATATCAAAGATAGCCTTGAGGATTTAGTTTATACTCCCAACTATTATCTCAGAACAACAAGGGGGTTTTGTAAAAGGGAGGCAGGTTTTGGATGGAGTAATAACTCTCCATGGAACTTTGTATTCTATAAAGGCTAGTGTTAGGAAAGGTATGATAGATAAACTTGATATGAATAAGGCCTATGATAAAGTGTCTTATAGTTTCCTAGATATGGTCTTATTCAAGTTTGGTTCTAGTAGGTAATGGAGAAGATGGATAGGAAATTGTTACAAAGAAGCTAAATTCTTAATACTTGCAAACAATTCTATAGATTGCATTTTTAGAAGTAGCAAGGGCTTAAGGTAGGGGGATCCCATATCATCAAATTTATTCATAATAATGGTTGAGGCTTTAGGGATATGTATAGGAGTAGGGAAGCCTTTGGGAACACTTCATGGATTGAAGCCAACATAAAACCTAGAAGGTTTTACTCACCAATAATTTGTGGATGATGGATAATGGCAGAAGCTAGAGAGAAGGATAACGGATTCATATGAACGTGAATCCCATAAAAAAATTAATATGAAAAATAATAAGGTTTTCTTCATAAAAACTATATTAGATAAATAGAGAAGAGTAGCTAGAGATATTGGTTGCCTAATTTCAAATCTACCCTCTACATATTTGGGGATGCCAATATTTATAGGAGACTTTTTTTATTATTGGTAAAAAATTTCATTAAAAGTGTGTTTTGAAAGGGCCCCAAAACCTTTTAACACCAAGTCAATAGACCAAATAGAATAACCACCCATGGTAAAAAGGGTAGGAAGGTCCTAAGGAAATCGATCTGAAGGAGCACAGGGTGATCAAGCTACAAAAAGTAAGCATAAGTCCCCACTAATATCGAAATATGCAGTAGAAGACCCCAAGAAACCAAATAAAATGGGAACATGAGGACATTCAAATTTGCATTTGAGCAGCTTTAGGAAATCGGATCTATAAACCTAATGGGAACAACTTAGTAGTAAGAAAGCACAAAGCCCCCACCAAGGTTGAGAAAAAACACTGAGAGTCCACCATGTAGAACAGATCTAGGAAATCCAATAATTCACTAAATATGAAGCACATGGTCCCTCCATACTATAAGGATGTAGTGAAACCTTCTCAAAAAATGCAAGGACAAAGTCAAACCCCCATCCCAAAGCCACAATACTCTGTAATCAAGGAATGGCTAGAATTCGGCACCAAGTAGAGAACTTGCAGAGAACCTGGGAAGGACCTGAGGGCAACCAAGAAAGAGGATCTCAAAAGCACAATAGGAAACCCAGGGAAGAATCTAGGGATGCACCAGATCATAGGTCCAGGTAGGAATGGAGAATTTAAATAGCCATTATAGAAATAATTAATAGATAAATTTTAGAAGAATATGGCAGGCTAGAATTTACTTACCCAAGATATAAAAATACAATTGGTGAAGAGTACATTGCAAGCCATCCCAATATATCAGTTGTCAGTTTTTAAAATACCTTTCAAAGTGATTAATACCATTGAAGGAATGCAAAAAACATTTCTATGAAATAGTTCAGAAGAAAGGAGTAGATTACTGCTAATCTTAGGGAAGAAGGTATGCCAACCTAAGACATAAGGAGGATTGGACCTTTGAAGAGTTAGAAACATCAACCTAGCACTGGCTACAAAGGTAGGGTGGAGAGTTATGGAGGGACATTCAATATGGGCTAAAATATTGAATGAAAAACATTTAGATAATATGGAAGATGTTAGACTACTTACTATATAGTATCCATTTTGGGGGTCTTCATTATGAAATCACATTGTGAAGAAAAGGAAGTTATTATAGAAGGGATTACAATGGAAATTTGGATATGGTAGATCCATTAGCTTCTATGAGGATGCATGGTTATCTAGAAGAACACTAACCATGGATGAGAATATGCATAGACTGCAAAGGATCTAGAACCAAGATATGCTAGGTTAGTAAGTGACTATTCCGTGATGGTAGGAGGTTAACTAAGATTGAAAGAGATAAACATGAACCAAGAGAATAGTGAATCATTGAATAAGCTGAAGGTAAAACTTAGATCATATTATATAAGTTCAAATATGTAATAATATTCATTGATGTGGGGATCCACCCAAGATGATGAATTTTGTGTCAAATCAGCTCATGACTTGATTTTTTTATTATGGTTAGAAAAGGGGTTTTGAAAGGGTCCCCAAATATTTTACATCAAACCCTTAAGATTTTACAAGAAGAGCCCATAATTGGAACAAAAAGGATCCACACATAGAGACCAAGCCCTTTTCAAAAACTACCTCGGGCTAAAATACGAACATAGTTATGAGATTTTACAAAAAATAAAACAAGGAACACAACTCAACATAAAATATTAGATACTAACAAAACAAGAAGATAGAAACACCATTAGTTTTATTATGAAGCTCAATATAGCATACCTCCAATTACCTTCTTAGAAGACTCCATCACCCATATTGTGCTCTGAACCCAACCTCATGTTTCCCTACGAGGAATCAGGACCTTCTTGAGAGGAAGTTTGACATGAGATCAACCATTCTGCTAGAAACCTCCCACTACATTATAAGTATTTAGGATTTCCTTCCTTTATGCCTACGACCTTGGGCCCAAACCAGTTGTAACACTTGTGTCCTCATCATTAACAATTCTAAGTTCCTAGGGGTAGTTATCACTCCAAATCATGAGGGAATCTTGATGAATGCCAAGGTTTGCCATTAAATATTCCACCCTATTTCCTTCTTGGAACACATGCTTCACTTGATAATTCTCTAGCTACTAAAAGTTATGCTTCATCTCCTCCATCAGATCCTCTATGGTCCAACTTGGAGACTGTGATCCTTTAACTATGTTGACAATGGACATGGCATCCCCTTCTAAAATTACATTCTTTGGGTCCAATATTTCCAGTAGAAGAACTCCCTAAAAGAGAGCTCTTGCTTCAACAAAGTAGCTTGTTTGGACCCCCAAATTTTTAGCATAAGCCAATAGGATCTCCCCTTTGTCATTTCTAATTACCCCCTACACCTGAACTACCTAGGTTGCCTTTTGCAGCACCATCAAAATTGAGTTTTAACCATCCCGATGGAGGAGGATCCCATTTAACCTAGGATCAAACCTGCTATTTTGAGTGGGTGGAGGAGTCCTTAACCCCTGAAAGGCCAAGGTTGGTTGCTATCTTGGTCTCAATCTCACTTCCCCCATCATCCTTGAAGGTAAAAATCATGACATTTTCCATCAATGCATTAACAATTCTAATCTCTATAGACTCTGGATCCTTTTTAACATTCTTGAATGCTCTGTTATTCCTTTCCTTCTAGATCCCCCATAGGAAGTGAGGTAGACTGAGTTCCTAGAGAACTCAAAGCCTTTTGCTTCTAAATGGGGGATCCCAATGTAGATAAAGATCTACCATATTGTTAGGAAGGACCCAAGCTACCTCAAAATATCTTAGGAGAAGGTTGAACACTTCCTGTGAGAATGGGCACTCCATAAATAGATGTTTGGTGTCCTCCCAACCTACTTCACAAAGATAGCATCTATTAGGGATAGCCAATCCTCTTTTGTGAAGATTCTCAATAGTGAGAATCTTATTCTGAACTGCCAACCAAAAAAAGAAGTTAATTTTGGGAATAAGTCTTTTGAACTAGATATTTTTAGTTAGAAGCCAGCCCCAACCTTCATCCTCCATCAGGTAGTATGCTGATTTCATCATGAAGAGTCCTCTTTTATCTACCTTCCATATGAAGGAATCAACTGAGATTGAACTCTTGATATACTAGGTTCTCAATAGCCTGGTGAGTTCTCTCCAAGCTTGTTCTCCCCTTAGATCTAGACCATCAAGATGTATGGGCTTCCAGATTCTCCTACCTTCCACTTCTTCTATAAAATATGCCACCTTATTTCCAAAGATTTATGTAGTAAGTGGTTCCAAGCATACCAAATTTTGATCTTCAATCAAGGGGTATTTTGGATCCAACTATCCTTCCAAAAATCTATTCTTCTTCCATCTCCCAATCGCCACCTTAGACCTTTCTAAATTAGGGGTTTGGACCTATACAAATTATTCTAGAAGGAAGAACCATGAGGTGGATCCTGCATCTCCAAAAAGTTACTTCCTTGCCTGAGATACTTGGCTTTAAGTATCTAGACCCATCCAACGTTATCCTCCTTGAGAAGTATCCATCCTTGCTTGGCTATGAGGGCTTGATTCATCTACTTCATATTTCTAAATCCAAGCCCACCAACTTCCTTCCTTGAGAAAACCTAATCCTAGGCTACCAATAATAGCCATTTTTTATCTTCCACCCCTAACCAAAGGAAGGAATTTTGGATTTGCTCGATCTTCTAACTGATTTTTGTCAGTATCTTAAACAAATACATGAAGTAAATAAGGATACTTTGGAGGGTTTATTTTACAAGTTGGGGCTTACTAGCTTGACTTAGGAGTGCTCCCTTCCATCCTACCAACTTTTTCTTGATCCTCTCCACCATCAGGTTCCATAAGCATTCCTTCATTCTACCTTTGAAGAGGGGCAATCCTAGATAAACCAATGGGAAGTCTCCAATCTCACAACCAAAAATCCTTGCAATTCTCCCTTGTCTTCTAGGAGGGGTGTTGAGGAAAAATACTTTGCTCTTAGAAAATTTAACCTTCTATCTTGTTGGTTTCTCATAAACACTCAAGATATTCCTGATCTCCTTGGCTTGCAGGATGGAAGAGTTGGTGACTAAGATGGTATCATCTATGAATTATTGATGGGAAACAGGGTTGAGGGAAGTCACTGGTCTTACCCCATCAATTGTCCCAAGGGAGGTAGCAACTCCTATCATTCTTCCCAAGGCTTTCGCTAGTATAATAAATAGATAAGGGGATAGGGGGTCACCTTGTCTTAGTCCTCTGAGACTTTTGAAGTACCATGTGCCTGCTCTATTAACAATGATTGAGAACATTACAGTGGAGATGCACTCTTTAGTGAGTCTTATCCAATCCTAATGGAAATCAAATTTTCCCATGACTTTAAGCAAGAAGTCCCATGATACCCTATCATAGGCCTTATTCATATCTAATTTCAAAAAGAGACTGGCCTTCCCACTCTTGTCTACTGAGTGTATGACTTCATGTATGGTTATGATTCCATCAAGGATCTGTCTACCCATCACAAAGCCACCTTGATTGGAGTCAATAATAAAGGGGAGAACCACCTTGATCCTGTTAGCCATCACCTTTGTCAAGATTTTATATAGAGTGTTACAAAGGCTAATGGGCCTATAATATTTGAAGTCTTTCGCTCCTACCACCTTAGGAATGAGGGCCAAGAAAGTCGAGTTGACATCCCTTAGGATATGATAGGATTTTTAAACTTCACATATGGCTGCAAACACATCTACACCTACTATATGCTAGAATCTATGGTAAAAGAGGGCTGGGAACCCATCTAGGACCAAGGGCTTTCTCCTCTACCATGGAGAAAATAACAGTTTTCACTTATTCCTCTTTGAAGGGATTGATTAGGTAAGAATTCATTTATTCCATAAGGAGAGTTGGAATATTGGGGAGAAGCTTGTTCATTGCCTATTCTTCCACTAACTCTCTAGACCCAATCATATTTTCAAAAAAATGCACTACTTCTGCTTGGATTTCCAAAATATCATTTGTTAAGGAGCCATATTCCTTAGTAACTTCTCTAATCTTGTTGAAGCTTCTATGTCTTAGGGTTGTTGCATGGAAGAATTTGGTATTGTGGTCTCCATCCTTTATCCATAATGCTCTTGATTTTTACCTCCAAAAGGATTCTTCATAGGCCAAGGCATTGTGATAGTCTGCTAGGATCTATTTTTCCTTCTCTCTAGTTTCAGTTGTTAGAAGACCCTCCTCTATAGTTGTCTCAATATCATATAGTTGACACTTTAGGTCTGCTTTCCTTTGAAAAATATGCCCAAAAATAGTTTTGTTCCAACCCTTTAAGTTAGTCTTGATGAATCTAAGATTTTTTGCAACTTGTGAGATTAAAGGTCCTATAAACTCCTTCCACCATTTTACTATCTGAGGCTCAAGGTTTCCATGTTTTAGCCACATTGCTTCAAAATGAAAAGGGCTTTTAAACTATATTCTAGAAATCAGTGCCTCTAGGACCAGAGGATTGTGGTCTAAACCTACCTTGGGGAGATTGCTCAGAATAACATCTCCAAAGGAAGGTAGTCCTTTTGAAATTAGAAATCTATCTAGTCTAATTTGGATTAATTGACTTCCTAATATCCTATTACTCTAGGTAAACTTACCTCCTCTTAGTTCTACATCCATCAACTCATTATAATTTACAAACTATTCAAAATCCTCCATCCCATTTGAAATATTTGGGTTACCTCCTTTTTTATCTAAGGGATAGAGGGGGGAATTAAAATCACCAAGATAGCATCCAGACCTCTCCTTGAAAGGCCCCTCTCATGTGACTGAGTTCATCCCATAGTAGGCTTATGCCTGTTATTGTATTTGAGGCATAGATATTTGTGAGTACCCATCTAATTTTAGTATCCTTGCAATAAAAAATAATGTTAATTAATCTCTCTAAGGAGGAGATCATTCTTCAACTTTGTTATGGTCCCAAAGGTATAATAATCCCCCAGAGGCTCCATTCGCATGACTAGCTATAGAACTTGACTCCTTCCAGATTACCTTTTTAATCCTTTTGATATTAGATTCTTCAACTTTTGTTTCTTGGAGGAGGATGATATGTGGGTTTAATTATTTCCTCATTGAAGCAACCAATCAATGCTTGGAAGGGGCATTCAGACCCCTTACATTCCAAGATATGATCTTCATTTTCAAGATTTGGTAGGTTGTTTCTTTTCCCACCCATAGATAAGGTCAATTGGGTTCCATTAGCTATTTCTTTAGTAGTTTCTCTTAATCTGATTTCCTATTGTGATGGTTGTCCCAAATTTGGATCATAACCAACATCTATTATTCCTTTTCTACTACTTCTAGTAATCCAATTTAGGACTACTCAGCTCCTTCCTAGATTCCCTTCCTTTTGGGGAGTTATTGTGTCCCTCCTCCACTCCCTCCCGTGGGTTCTCAATTTCCAGTCTAGTTGGATCAATGATTATTTCTGGTTGTGCCTGTATCTCTTCACATTCTTGGTTCTCATTCTAGGTTTTAACCTCCAAACCATCCTCCTAGGCTTGTAGGCATTCAAACATATTTGTAATAGGTACCTTGTTTAAAGCTAAAGAATCAGTCACAAGAGGGGCACTTACCTCAACATAGTCCTCCCAAATTTCTCCTTCCTCCAAGGTTGTCGTATCCTAACCAAGAGTCGATAATGTTTATTCAGTGCTTTCTACCTTTAAAATAGGTCTTTATCCTTGTTCATATTGGGTCTCAATAGCTTTTTTGGGCTACCATTGATGGGGACATGGTTGGCCTCTCTGCCTTGGAAAATCTATACTCAAGTAACCAAGATTCTGGAAAGTGTTGCATTTAACAAGAATATTTTTAAATTCTATAGGTTGGTTTCAAATTTCAAATATAGAAACCAGTTATATCAAGTTGGGTACATGATCTTCCATATTTATATTTACACAAAATTGGGCATGAAGGAGCCTAGACCTAGTCATCATCACTAGGTTAATTATTACTAGATGGTCCATCTGCATAGCTATCCCACCAAAAATATCCTAATACCAAAAGTAGAGGGGATGTTGTAATCACAATGACACTGAGAGGGGGGTGAATCAGTGTGTTCTTTAAAAACTTCTAAAACAATTAGATTATAAAACCAGCAGCAGTTTAAAGCAGATAAAAGAGATACTAAATGCATCAAGAAAGCATCACACATAACACAACATTTTAACGAGGTTCACCAATGTGGCTACTCCTCAAAAATACTGCTTGGACTACCATCCAAATCCAGTCAATGCAAAGCTACAACTTTACATAATCCTTTACCGGCACCAACTGGGAGGAGCACCAACCCCTTAACTTTATCTGCTTCAACGAAATGGAGCACCAACTCCTATTTTACCGGCACCCTACTGGAAAGAGGCACCAACCCCTTAATTTTCCAGCACCAAGCTGGACAAATTGTTTACCGACACCAGGCTGGAAAGAGGCACCAACCCCTTAATTTGCCAGACCTAGCTGGACTTCAATATTGAATAAAAAAATGTTTGACATATACCTTTGTTATTGCAAGACTCTAACTGGTCTACATCACCTTTGCAATCTCTGTGCACTCTGCTCTCTCTTGCACAATCACTTCACACAGTTTGCTGCACTGCTACAGCCAGACTTTGCAATCAACTTTGCCCTTCGCGCTTCTCTGCACACTCTGCTTTCTCTGCGCACACGCTTCGCACACTCTGTGTCGTTTCACATTCTGCTCTCTGCTCAACACGAACTTCACTTTCACAAACACTATGCTCGCATTCGCACTTTATCTTTACACCCCACTTTTCAAACTCGAAGTACCCTTGCTTTTATAGAAGAAGTTTTAGGAACAAACCCTAAAAGAACGTCGGTTGAGAAACCCTAGAATTTGTCAGCTGCCAAACCCTAAAATCCGTCGGCCCAGATTTAACTTTGTCGGCCTCAAACACTTCTTCCACCTTCGTCACTTTCCTGTAGCTTATTGCCGTGAAATAGTAACATGTCGGCCCTTTTAATTTAATTTAATATTTTAATTTAAATTTTAAATAAAATAAAATTTAAACTAAATATTTAAAATTAAATATCTTCATCACAGGGGCATCTTTTTCAACGAAACGAAGAGCCAACTTGGGTTTTAAGAAAAACCCATTTCAAATCTGTTATCCATGGTTTTAAATAAAACTTTTTATTTTGACTGCCTTGGTTTTCACAAAAAACCTTTAAAATTTAAACTAAATATTTAAAATTAAATATCTTTATCACGGGGCATCTTTTTCAACGAAGCGAAGAGCCAACTTGGGTTTTAAGAAAAACCCATTTCAAATCTGTTATCCATGGTTTTAAATAAAACTTTTTATTTTGACTGCCTTGGTTTTCACAAAAAACCTTTTCGCTTCTTGACATCTCAGGTTTAGAAGACTTCTTCTTCTCATTACGAATTATGTTTTCTATTTTTGTGCATCTATCATTTAAGGACTCATGATCTGACTAACTTCTAAACTTTATCCTTTGCATCTAAGTGACTTCTGAACTGCCTGTCCATTGCATTATTAGATCTAATCGATTGTATTGACAACAATGACAATCCTCCTGCAACACCTTGCTCAACACTTGAACTCCTATCCATTGTACTTTGGCTGCACCTTCGTTGTTCAATAAACTCTTGTCCATTGCATCAATAAATCGATCCGATTGTGTTGACAACAATGACAATACTATTTGCTGCACTTTGCTCAACAATCTCCCCCTTTGGAATTGTTGGCAACACATGTGCAATTTTCCTGTAAATCTTCTCCCCCTTTGACAATAATACCAAAGGGCTGCTGAGACTCCCCACGAGTCTATGCACAATATTCTTAGACACAAATTATTACAATTAGCAAATATTCCAAGCATGAACAAGAAGAAAAACAAGTACACAAATGCTCCCCATGAGTCCAAGACCACTTCATTTCACTGATTGACAACATCATGATAAGCATAATAGGCATCAATAAAATCAACAATGTGAATAGCAGCAATAACCAGTGAATGACACCATCACCGTCAACTTCACCAATATAACATGTGTAAGAACATGACTGAACCACTATCTTCTGTGCAACTACCCTCTGTTGCTTTGCAAACTCAAACTTGTCCATTGTTAGTGAAGGCATACAATAATCTTATATAGCCAACTTTTTGTTCTGCAATGCCAGCAACATCTGCATACAACTTCACCATGCATCTTGGATATATTCTCAACAAGCTTGAACCCAATGACAGTTGTTTGTCTCTCTCTACAGTGAGAATCCAGTAGGCTACCTCAATCCACTTTCAACTCTGTGCAAGTACCAAACACTGTACCACAGCACAACCAACATCTTTTCTCAACCAATTAGGGCTTTAGCAACAATGCTTATAGACAAGGTTTAACCAACATCATTCAACTCAAGATTAACCTTGAAGCATTCAACCAATCACTACATGAAAAGGAAACTAGTAGACATCCTTTTCCTTCCAAAGGTATTTGAACAAGACGACCACCAACATAAATCACCAAGGCAAAGAATAACTTGCTCAAATCAAACTCAATGGAGTAAGCCCAAATCATGTATCAAGAAAAGCATTAACTTGATCAAAACAACCACTATGAAAGCAACTCAACTATTCATCACCAGGTGGAAATCATCAGTTGCTCATTAAAAAACTTTTTTCTTCAATCTTCCCATTCAACATGCTGATTTCACTTTTGTCAACAGAATTGACAAGTGACTCACATCTGTACCAATTTTTGTCCAGACACTTGCAATTTCTCTGCCAACTCTTACTTTCAACTATGCATGTCAGAAGACATTTTGTCAAACACTTTATGGCCAACCGTAGTGCACCTTACTCGGCCTCAAGCTTCTTATCCTTAGACTGGCATTAAATCAATAGTTAAAACAAAACTATCTGTGAATTAAATATATTCACCAAGGTGTCATGAAAGATCTGGCAATCTTCACATCAAAGAGTAAAAACAAATACATGTTGCTCGAAACACAAATACACAGCTAGGGCAAGCATTCTTTCGTTGAGAAAATTATCTGGACTATTATGATTCGTAATTTTGAACAGTGGTATTAAGAATCATCAACAGTACAACAGTGACATATCTCAAAACTACCAATGGTGACAACTCTCAAATTAAACACCACACTTCACGGCATTTCCACAAACCACTATATAAACTGAAAAACACACTTTAACAACTATACAACATTAACTTGACTGCTTACCTTTCATCCTCAGATACCTAGACAAATACATAGGAGCATTAAAATAAAACTTTAATATTGCTCCTCCTGAGGATGTGCCACCTGGAGTTGCTTAGAGCAATGGCGAAGTAGCCTCCTTCAGTCCAAGGAGACACAATTTCCTTTCTTCTATCTTTCTCAAGACTTTCCTGAACTTGGGCTTGGGTTTTTCAACAACATCCCTATTTTGCTCCTGTTCGTGAACTTGAACATTTCTCTTGTGGGGTTGTCTCTTGTGCATTCTTGATGGATGATTATTTTCTTTTCTTTTATGCACATGATATGTTCCTTGTCGGTGTTGTCCTCTTTGTGTCTGATGAAATCTAGGGTTTTGCCTTAGATTAGATATAGAAGTGCTTGGACAGAACCTTGCTATGTGCCCTTGACCGTTGCATTTAAAACATTGCACATGTTTTATTCCCTGTCTATATTGCATTCTATGTGTATGATGAAATCTATGGTATTGCCTTAGATTGGATACAGAAGTGCTTGAACAAAACCTTGCTATGTGCCCATGGCCATTACATTTAAAACATTGCACAAGGTGTTCACTCAAAAAAATAGAAGTATTTTTATCAGCATAACTCTTTGATCTATTGTTCAGTCCACAATAAATTGCCTTGTGACCAAAGTGGTTGCATTTAGAACAATAGCCATAAAAAGCATTATTATTAAAAGAGTGAGAGTGAGAGAACCTCTTTTCTTGTGGTTGCTTTCTTTGTAGATCTTCTTTGATATTTTCTTCCTTTTGAGGATTCGACTTGAGACTTTTCTTGTTTCAATCCTTCAACCGAGGACTTCTTCTTCTCTGCATATTTGGAGGATGAAGGTTGTTCAGCTTCATATCCAAGACCAAACTTAGGTTGTGGAGCTTCTTTGTTGATTTATCATTGTATCTAGCAACTCTGTGCTCTTCTCAAATTTGAGATTTATATTGGCCTCTTTTAGTTGTTTCTTCAATGAAACAATCTCTTCTTCTTGTTGGCGGCATCCGAGTCTCTTTCTCATTGATCTGAGACCTAAGAATATCTTCAATCCTTTTGTTATGTTCTACTTGCAGCTTTAGATCAACAATAACCTGTTTATATTCCTCTTCACTTGTCCTGTATACATCATTCTTATTATCCAGTTGTGTCTTCAAGGCTTCTTCTGATTTCTTGGCCTTTTGAACTTGTAGGAAGAGATCTTCAATCTCATCCTCATATTCTTCTAATTTCTTGGACAGTATTTTGTTCTTTTTCTTTTCTATTCTCCACTCTTCAAGAGCGGATATCAACTCTCCTTCAAAATCTACTTGAGCCTCAAGATTTTCATCACAAACTTCAGGATTCACTTCTTCTACCTTTTTTGGTTCAAATTTCTCTTCTACAGGAACCGAAACTGGCTGGGATGCCTTTTTGGATGAGGATCTATTCTTCTTAGCCATTGTGTACTAATCCAAGATCAACCCTGACTGATTTAGCCAAAATTGGGAACTTGGCTCTGATACCAATTGTTGTAATCACAATGACACTGAGAGGGGGTGAATCGGTGTGTTCTTTAAAAACTTCTAAAACAATTAGATTATAAAACCAGCAGCAGTTTAAAGCAGATAAAAGAGATACTAAATACATCAAGAAAGCATCACACATAACACAACATTTTAACGAGGTTCACCAATGTGGCTACTCCTCAAAAAGCTGCTTGGACTACCATCCAAATCCAGTCAATGCAAAGCTACAACTTTACATAATCCTTTACCGGCACCAAGCTGGAAGGAGCACCAACCCCTTAACTTTATCTGCTTCAACAGAATGGAGCACCAACTCCTATTTTACCGGCACCTACTGGAAAGAGGCACCAACCCCTTAATTTGCCAGCACCAATGGACAAATTGTTTACCGCACCAAGCTGGAAAGAGGCACCAACCCCTTAATTTGCCGGCCTGTTGGACTTCAATATTGAATAAAAAAATGTTTGACATATACCTTTGTTATTGCAAGACTCTAAGTGGTCTACATCACCTTTGCAATCTCTGTGCACTCTGCTCTCTCTTGCACAATCACTTCACACGGTTCTTTGCTTGCTACAACCAGACTTTGCAATCAACTTTGCCCTTCGCGCTTCTCTGCACACTCTGCTTTCTCTGCGCACACGCTTCGCACACTCTGTGTCGTTTCACATTCTGCTCTCTGCTCAACACGAACTTCACTTTCACAAACACTATGCTCGCATTCGCACTTTATCTTTACACCCCACTTTTCAAACTCGAAGTACCCTTGCTTTTATAGAAGAAGTTTTAGGAACAAACCCTAAAAGAACGTCGGTTGAGAAACCCTAGAATTTGTCAGCTGCCAAACCCTAAAATCCGTCGGCCCAGTTTAACTTTGTCGGCCTCAAACACTTCTTCCACCTTCGTCACTTTCCTGTAGCTTATTGCCGCGAAATAGTAACATGTCGGCCCTTTTAATTTAATTTAATATTTTAATTTAAATTTTAAATAAAATAAAATTTAAACTAAATATTTAAAATTAAATATCTTCATCACGGGGCATCTTTTTCAACGAAACGAAGAGCCAACTTGGGTTTTAAGAAAAACCCATTTCAAATCTGTTATCCATGGTTTTAAATAAAACTTTTTATTTTGATTGCCTTGGTTTTCACAAAAAACCTTTAAAATTTAAACTAAATATTTAAAATTAAATATCTTTATCACCGGGGCATCTTTTTCAACGAAACGAAGAGCCAACTTGGGTTTTAAGAAAAACCCATTTCAAATCTATTATCCATGGTTTTAAATAAAACTTTTTATTCTGATTGCCTTGGTTTTCACAAAAAACCTTTTCGCTTCTTGACATCTCGGGTTACGAAGACTTCTTCTTCTCATTACGAATTATGTTTTCTATTTACGTGCATCTATCATTTAAGGACTCATGATCTGACTAACTTCTGAACTTTATCCTCTGCATCTGAGTGACTTCTGAACTGCATGTCCATTGCATCATTAGATCTAATCGATTTGTATTGACAACAATGACAATCCTCCTGCAACACCTTGCTCAACAACTGAACTCCTATCCATTGTACTTTGGTTGCACCTTGTTGTTCAATAAACTCTTGTCCATTGCATCAATAAATCAGTCTGACTGTGTTGACAACAATGACAATACTATTTGCTGCACTTTGCTCAATAGGGGATCCCTGAGAGTCTCATACAAACTAGAACTTCCTAGAGGCTTTGTATTAGGGGATCAAAGTCTATGGACCAACATTTAAAAAAAATCTCTTTGCTCAAAAACTTATGGGCCTCATTGGAGGATCCTATCCAAGTCTTCCTCACAATTAAATTTACTAAGGAATAATTTATTGGATAAGGTTGTGATTTTTATGTCTTATGGGTCTTCATTTCTCATGAGACCATCTATGAACGATATCCAACTTTGGCCTTGCTCTCAAAAATTATCCCACCAAGCTTAGCTCTCGTTTGGAAGTTGTCATTTTAGCTAGCTTGTTCGAAATAATAAAGTTACCTCCCTCTAGTGCTATATGATAAATATGTTCATGGATCCTTTGTTTACCTTTAACTACCTATAAAAAAGGCCTTTATATCAGATTGAAGGCTTTGTTATGGCAATTAATAGACTTTTCCACACTTCATTTGTATTTTCTTCTAGATAAATTCTCTCCCATCCATCATTGGATTTGAACCCTAACCCACCGATACCACCTTTTTTTCCATACAACTTGTCATAGCTCATGAATTGATTGAACTAACTATATAATATGGTTTTCCATGGAATATAATATGGATGAAGAAGGCAATTCCCAAATAATATTTCTTCTTATAGCTAGCTACACAAAATAAGATATTGACTATAGACAATTTTTAGAAGAGAGAAATTCACTACCCAAACAAATGATTCCTCTATGAGAAGAGAGAGGAGTTGGTTCAACATATCTAACTAGAATATGACTACTCATTGAATATACTTTTGTCACTATTAAATTATGTGGAGGTATTATGGGCTTTATCGAATACCATGCTAGCTTTATTAGAGAAATGGAAGAAGCCTTTCATTAGTCATAGGCTCAATGGAATTTAGAATATAATTCCTTTCCACTATGCTTTGGGAATATATATGGAAAGGAATGGGATAATATTTAAGGAGTAGAACATAACATTGAGTTGAAATATGTAGATTATTGTACAATCAATTGAAGAAAAATTAAATATAATAAAGTTTTTGATCAAACCTAAAATAGGAGAGGAGTCTATACTAAGCAAAATGTGGAACATAGATCCAATTGGTAGCTTGGATGGTACCTAGAATAAATCAAGGGATACTACTAAAATTATACCACCTCAATAAGAATGGATGAATATGAACTTTGATGGGCCCTCAAAATGGAACCTAAGGAAGGGAGGGATATGTGTTATTGTTTCATATAATCAAGGGATGATAAAGGGTGCAATCGGTGAGTATTTAGGAATTACTACAAGTTACCAAGCAAAATATCAAGCTCTATTGACATGGGTAGAACTAGCAAGAGACTTGGGATCTATAAAGTTAGTAGTGGAAGAATATTCTTCGAATATTATTAATTTTCTTTAGCAAGAAGCAAAAACAAATTGATAAATAAGTAACATTTTTCAAGATATTAGGAATGCTTTCCAAACCTTTGTTGAGGTGAAATTAGTCCACATATAGGGAAGGAAATATGGTAGCAGATATGTTAGCCAATAGGGTAGCACTATGAGAGGAGGATAATAGTTGAATACCCTCAAGGAAGATCCACCCAAATATCTTTAGATTATTTTAGAAAGAGTAGCTTTGGAACAATACATAGTCCTTGAGATTTGTTTCTCCATAGGGATCGAAGCAAAGGGGTGACAGGTTATAGAAGGTGATCATATGGATTTTGTGTGGTCATCCATAGGCATTTAGTTCATTACATCTGTAGATTTTGGAGTTAAAGCCAAGGTTTTTATGAGTGTACTTCTCCACAATAATTGGAGCTAATGTTTTCTAGGTTTATTTCTCCACAAGGATTGGAGCAAAGGTATCATAGTTTTTAGAATATAATCTTGTGGAGTTTTTGATGGTTAGCCATAAATGATAATTTCATTACATACAAAGAGCTAAGAATTAGAACTAGGATTTTGGGGTCTATTTCTCCACAAGAATTAGAGCCAAGATTTTTTGGGATCTACTTCTCCACAGGAATCAGAGCCAAGAGTTTTTTGAAATTGCTTCTCCACAAATTGGAGCCAAGATTTTTGGGTTTTTATTTATAAGAATCATAGCATGGGCTTGTTAGGGTTATTTTGGGTGACCTATAACTCTCTGAATGTGTGTGCCCTAGGAGGTATTATTATACTTATATTACCTTAAGTAAGGATTATTATATCTATATGTGTACTCTTGTAAAAGGGTTTGAGCCCTTTTAAAATCTCATTTTTACCTTAGTAAAAAAAATACTAGAGTACCAAAGACTTACTAATATTTATCTTGATCCCAAAGTCATTTTATATTGCATCAAAGAATCCCTATAAATTTCTCAAAATTCAAAGGTAAATAGAACTCCAAAATAAAAAAGACTACATTAACTGTGGAAACTAAGAAGAAGAGTCAAGTTGTCACCATGTTGTTAAAAGCTTGTTATAAGGAATAAAATATGTGTTCAAGATATAATAACCAAAATTTTTAAATGCATAGAAGAATCTGTCAAAGGAAATTTGGATCCTAAACTAACCAAATATATGAGGATGATGAATGAGGAAGTGAAGAACACAATATTATACTAAGAGGGGGTGAATAGTATAAGACCACTTTTTACTTTTCTTTCCAAATCAATATTATGCAATGTATAGATAGCAATATCAACAATAGTAATAAAATAAATGCACAAATCACCACACACAATAGAGACACCAATTTAATGTGGTTCACCCAAAGATGGCTACCTCCACGGAGAAAATATTTCTTATAAATTTTCTCAAATAAATTCTCTTGGAAATCCTTTCCCTACAATGTTTATGGACCTCTTTCCAAAGGAGATTTTGATCCACTAAATCAATTTTGTGGATATCTATCCATAGGAGAACTCCTTCTCCTCTACTTTGGACAATGATCCTCTAGAAGACTACTACCTCCACTACACTGGCTTGTGGATCTCTCTCCACTAAAGAATCTTGTCCCCACTCAAAAGACCTATCCTCACTACCCTGGTTGATGGATCTCTATCCACTGGAGACTATTGTCCTCTCTACTTTTTCACCTCCAAAGCTCTATCTCAAATTTGATCAATAAGTCCACTTAGAAACTACTCAAATCTACTCAACAAGCCCACTCAAAACTTGCTCAAATATGCTCAACAAGTCCACTCAGAACTTGCTCAAATATGCTCAACAATCTCACTGAGAACTTGCTCAAATATTCTCAACAAACTCACTCATAACTTACTCAAATATGCTCAATAAGTCCACTCATAACCTGCTAAAATATACTCAACAAGCCCACTCGAAACTTGCTCAAATATGCTCAACAAGTCCACTCAGAACTTTCTTAAATCTGCTCAACAATCTCACTTAGAACTTGCTCAAATTTGCTCAACAATCTCACTCAGATCTTGATCAAATATACTCAACAAAATCACTTAGAAATTTCTCAAATCTACTCAAAAAGCTCACTTAGAGCTTGCTCAAATATGCTCAACAAGATCACTCATAACTTGCTCAAATTTGCTCAACAAGCCCACACTGAACTTGTCCGAATATTCTCAACAAGTCCACACAAAACTTGTCCAAAAAATCATAGAAACATAAAGAGAATTGTTAAAGATCCAATATCTTTCAACTCAATGCTCAATCACTTTCTCAACTCAAATCAAAATATAAAATATTTTTTTAATGGAACTTGAACAATCACTTCACACATCCACTTGACTAGGCTCAACCAACTCTACTCAACCAATCACTTAATGAAACATCCCTTTCTCAGAAACCCTAGTCCAAGCATATAACCACCAACTCAAAAATTTTCCAAAAATGCTCAACAACAAATCTCACATAACAATGATACTCATGTTCTTTTCAAACCCTAGTTCAAGTTCTTTGCACAACAACTCACTTCAACAATAATACTTATAAAATAATCTTCACATAATAATCATGATATTGGAAAAACTCTAACTCAATTTATTCACACAACAAATGGGTTCAACAACAATGCTTATCAAACAAGGTTTTAACAACAGCTCTTTATTCCATAAAACCTTAAATCATTAACTCAAACACTCTAAAAAAGGAAACCCTAATCAAGTCCTTTTCACTCCAAACTTATTTTCCAGAAAACCAATCAATCAACTCAACTTATGGAAGAGTGTGATCATACCTTTTTATTGAATATGAAGGGATATCATAAATTTGTCACAACCACAAACACTTCTATGCTAAGCTCAAAGAGGTTAGAAGATAAATCTTTCTCACAATATAATGTAAATACTCAATTACACCTTATCACTTCAACTTTTAAAAACAACCATAAATATACATAAAATATTTATCCAATAACACCTTATAAACTCCCAACTAAAATAAACTTAACATCCACCAAAAATAACTCAAACCTCTTTGATTTAATTTAAAGGCAAGAGAAACTTTTATAAAAATCAAATATACTTTTTTTATAATTCCAATGATATAAATCACTTATCAATAAAACAATATCTCATTAACCCTTATTACTCTACAATAATAAAAATAAATTGTCAAATGAACAACCTTTCAAAAACCTTTATTACTCGAAAATAATATAAATAAAAATAATCAACTTTTCACAAACCCTTATAACTCCACAAAAATCTTAGGCAAATAAAGATTTAAATATCAAAAAATTACCTTTGCCATTGGTGGGTTTCGAAACCTCAATATTTGCCTCTATGAGTGCTCTAGTCATGGCTTTGACTATTGCATGTGCTAGACGCACAGTTAAGAGCTTAGGTGATCTTTGTCCTCTTTTTCCTTGGTTGACATGCAAAAAAAAGGCACATGAAAAATATTTCCCTTGGTGCTCAAGACACACACCACTCCACGTGAATCGATCATGGACTTCTCAACTACCAACACCTTTGCAAAACGCGCACTGCCAATGTACCACCATGTCCTTTGCATTTCAACCAATATGCTTTTTCCATTACATATTTTCACCTGGCGCTAAAGACAAGCAAATTTCTTGTCTTCTTCCTCAATGAATAACACTTGCACGAAAATGTTTCACTTTGTCGCATGTAATAACAATGTCGAGGGATAAGTTTTGACTACCTCCTTGGCATTAATATATACACGAAATCCCTTTGTTTCTTAGACATTGACGCTTCCACTTATTTTATGAAATCGGTGCTCCCACATTTATAATTTATAAATTATTTAAATTCTAAGGAATTTAAATTTTATAAATTATATTTATAAACTTTAGCTTTAAAGAGATTTAAGTCTTCCTTGGGTTTAAACTTAAATATTTAACTTGTAAATTATTCTTCCACCGTGGGTCCTTTAAAATCTTAACTGCCATATCAATGTGTGAGGAGACTTTAATATCCTCATTATGGTTTTAATAAAATCATTTAATCTTCCACCATGGGTTTACCATAAACCCTCATAAAACATTATTTTGCCAATTTTTTCTTCAACTCTTTGCATTGTTCCTGGTGTTGTTGATGGTGTGCTTCATGGTATTAATGACGAATTTTCACCTTGACATCAATGAAAACTAAATGAGCTCAAAATGTTCAAAAATCTCCCTCTTTGTCATTGATGGCAACCCAATTTCCTTTTACCTAAAACTTGACCTTTCCTTTGTTCCGCTCCCCCTGGGACATTGCTCCCCCTGGCTCAATGCTCTCTTAAATATCAAATATCTCCCCCTTTGACATCAATGGCAAAGGTTCACCTTTGGGGCTCAAGGATAAGAATGAGCCTCTTAGCTTAGCCCCTCCCCCAACTTCATTTGAGGTGGTTAATTCTGGGTTGGGAGTATTTTTACTCCCAGAAAGCACTGTTCTTTACCTTTATCCTCTTTTTTTCTTATCTAAATTTTTCGATTCCTCTGATTATTTCTATCCATGTCCATATTCCTATCCATTTCTACATTCCTGTTCATGTCCATGTTCATGTTCTTGTTCATATCCATGTTCCTGTTCCTATTCCTATTCTTGTTCATATCCATGTTCATGTTCTTGTTCCTATTCCTATTCCTATTCATATCCATGTTCATGTTCCTTTTCCTGTTTATATTCATGTTCATGTTCATGTTCATACCTATTTTTGGAATGTCTGCTCTACACCATTTTGTTGTGTGGTCATCATTATTACACTTATAACACTTAATGTTATTATTCCTTGGAAGTGCAAATATCTTAGGATTTCTCCTAGTGAAGCCATATCCTCTTCTATCATGAAACCTGTAATTAATTGCGTTGTGACCAAACTTATTACATGAGAAGCAATACCCATGGAAAAGTTATATGTTCCCATATTCATGTCTTTCATGTGTCCAACATTATGAAGCCATGTGCCCAAACCTGTGACATGAAAAGCATCTTCCATTGAAGTTTCCTTGTCTTGACCTCATTGGTCTCTTGGTCGCTCTTGACCTATTCTGATTGATATTTCATCTATATCTTCTTTGTGCATTGTTCCTATTTTTTTGATCTCTCTATTGTCCAACCCATCCTCATATGTCTCACTCTCTTTTACACTATCTTATTTTTAAGTATCTTCATCTAAAGTTTATTCTCCTCCAAAACTTGAAGTTGACTCTCCTTCCCATTTCTTTTGAACCTGTTCAAATCCAATACTTGTTTTTCTTGATGTAGTCTGTTGTGTCTTTATGAACTTATCCAAGTTCTTTGAGCTATTTTTGAACCCTTTTATCTTGACCTTGGAATCTTCTAAATATTCTCTTAGTAGTGCCACTTCTTGTGCTATCTTCTCACATTCCAAGATCTTTGCTTCTAACTTATCTTTGAACCTCTTTGCCTTAGCCTTTGATTTTTATAAATCCTCTATAAGCAATATTCTTTCTTCATAACATTCTTGAAACTGAATTTCAAGTTTAGAATATTTCTTTCTTACCTTCTTTACCGTGTCAAGGGAATAAATAAGTTCTCCCTTGAGATCATAACCATTCTTTTCTGAATATTCCTCTATTTTTTTACCTTTGTCCTCATATTTATTTTCTATTGGATTGTCTTCTATAGGATCACTTTCTTCTTATAATGCCATTAGAATATTTTCATCTGGTATTTCAAGTGCATATTCATATTCATCTTCAATGAAACTATAACCATTCCTTGTACAATAATCTTCAATATGTCCAAAGTTACCACATCTAAAACACTTGAGAACTACTGGAGTCCTTTTCTTAATTTCCTCTTTTTCTTCAATCATAAATAGGACTTCATCTCTATAATTATCTGAAAAACTAGCATCACTATCCCTTGAGTACTTACTTTCCTTATCCGCATAGTAGCTCCTCTTTTGCCTTTGGAAGAACTTCTTTCTTTTTTTGTTTTGTCCATCATTGTTTTTCTTTTGGTGCATGTATCTTTCTGATTCCTTGTTCCTATGATCCTATTTTTATTCACCATTGTTGTTATTGGGTTCTTGACAATCTATTACAAAATATCCATACTTTACACAATTGAAACACTTAACAAATATTAGATCTTTGGATCTTGTAAATTCTTTATATTTTCTACCATAATTAGCTTCTTCATCACTAGATGACTCATTGCTTAATTCTGACTTCTTACCTTTTGCCTTCTTGATTGCTTTGAAGGCTGCTTCCTTCTGGGGAATGGGATATTTTATTCTTATCTCAAAATCTATAAGTATACCAAGCAACTTATCTCTTGTCAAATAATCACCATCTATTGACACTTCTATAGTCGAAACCTATTCACTGAATATTTTTAGAAGAGTTCTTAAGACTTTATCACAAACATATGATTCATCAATATTCATTCCAAGTCCTTGCATATCATTAACAACCTCATAAATTCAAATTAGATAAGCACTTATATTTTCCTCATTGGTCGTTCTTAATGCTTCAAATTATACTTTGATATTTCCTATCTTTGCTTTCTTGACACTTTTTTCTCCTTCATATGTATCTTGTAATTTATCCCACATTTATTTTATAGTTTTACAATGCATAAATTTCATAGACTTTTTTCTATGCAAACCTATCAAAAGTGCATTCATTGCTTTTGAATTATAGTGTTATAGGAGCTTACCTTCCTTATCTATAGGAGGATTGATTAAGGAATCATAACCAAGATCAACTACTTTCTAAATTTCATTGCCAAGTGCCATCAGGTAGATCTTCATTCTCATGCTCCAATATATATAGTCACTTCCATCAAATACTGGTGCTAAATTATCTGAAGACCCATTCTTAGAATCCATTGTGTTCTTGATAGCTTTTCCTTCAATTTGTTAAACTCTTCTGAAGGAACCCACTCTGATACCAATTGAAGAACACAAGCTTATACTAAGAGAGGGGGTGAACAATATAAGACTATTTTTTACTTTTCTTTCCAAATCAATATTATGTAATGTATAGATAGCAATATCAAAAATAGTAATAAAATCAATGCACAAATCACCACACATAATAGAGACACCAATTTAACGTGGTTCACCCAAATATGGCTACCTCCATGGAGAAAATATTTCTTATAAGTTTTCTCAAATAAATTCTCTTGGGGATCATTTAGATAAAATGTTTATGGACCTCTATCCAAAGGAGATGTTGATCCCCTAAGTCAAGTTAATGGATCTCTATCCATAGGAGAACTCCTTCTCCTCTGCTCTAGCTAGTGATCCTCTAGAAGACTATTGCCTCCACCACACTGGCTTGTGGATATCTCTCCACTTAAGACTATTATCCCCACTTAGAAGACCTATCCTTATTGCCCTGGTTGATGGATCTCTATCCACTAGAGACTATTATCCTCTTTGCTCTATCACCTCCAAATATCTATCTCAAATTTTCTCAATAGGTCCACTCAAAACCTACTCAAATCTACTCAACAAGTCCACTCAAAACTTGCTAAAATTTGCTCAACAAGTCTGTTGCGGGCCAAACAAGGTGAATGGTTTCCTATTTTTGTCACATGCCCGTGCATTTAATTATCAACCCAGGGAGCTTCGTAAACTTGCGAAGAGTCAGAATTAGGTTACTACAATACCACTGGAGGTGAATCTACTAATCCTACGTTTGGGGAGTGTTCTTGAAATGGTTGTCAATCATTCCCACACTCCTCAATAAATTACGTAAGAAAAATAGAATTAAATCTACATAAATAAATCATGTACACATTCTTGAAAATAAATCTACTGCAAATACTAGAACTAGCAAACCAATGAACATTCCTATGAAAGCGATAAACTAATTAAAATAAATAAACAAGAAGGAAATGGGGAAGAAATACTAGCTTGGAGTGGGCCCAGGCTCTAGCAGCTTCTTCCCGATCGAACACGCGCTTTAGAACTTCTAGAACTGTAATATATTTATCAACGTATTACAATCTATCTTCTGTAACTCTAAATGGATCTTTATTAATTATTTCTATATATCTCTCTCTATATATATCTTTCAAAATAATTTGCATGTGTTTATATAACACACCCGCAGAACTTATGTTACAGAAGTGGTTACAACAGTCGATTCTTCCTAAATTAAATTAGAACAGTCTGGCGAATGCAATTGACGTCTGGCATTCTATTTTTATGGCGATGTGTTTGCTTCGATTTGTGCTTTTCCTGGCATCAGTAAGACATTTTGATACATTGGTGCTATCTCTAATTTAGCTCTACATGATGCAGAGCTGGAACTGCACCAGCCACTACTATCCATGTTGTTTGAATCTGGTCAACGGGTAAAGAATCAGTGGTGCCTTCCTTATGAGGAAGGTACATTGTTATCACGGTGCCTTCTAGTTTTAGGGAGGTGCTTGCCTTCTATTAGCACCTTCTGTTGTGGGGAGGCCAATAGGCGCTCGCATTCAGTTGGCACCTTCTGACTGCAAGGAGGTGCTCGCATTAAGTTGGCACCTTCTGACTGCAGGGAGGTGCTCATATTCATTTGGCACCTTCTGACTATAGTGAGGCACTGATATTCATTTGGTGCCTTCTGAATACAGGGAGGCACTCGTATTCAATTGGTGCCTTTCGACTACAGGGAGGCGCTCATATTCAGTTGGCACCTTTCGACTGTAGGGAGGTGCTCATATTTGGTTTGGCGCCTTCCAACTGCAGGGAGGTGCTTGTTCCCTTGGTGCCTTTCGGTTGCAGGGAGGTGCCTATGTTCTCTATGTTGACCCCCAATGAAATAAAGTGCCAGGTCCATCAAAAGGACCTTGACCGTTCCAAATCTAACTAAATCAACTGCAATTCCACAAAACATACTAAAAGCACACAAATTA
The DNA here is from genome assembly GCA_028583015.1 of Wollemia nobilis. Classification (NCBI taxonomy): domain Eukaryota; kingdom Viridiplantae; phylum Streptophyta; class Pinopsida; order Araucariales; family Araucariaceae; genus Wollemia; species Wollemia nobilis. The sequence goes on from JAQPPZ010000184.1 coordinate 1,233,310, forward strand.
GACAACACGCATAATTATATCAAATATCTATATAATCATTCATAAAAGTACGTAATCCTTATTATACAGTCGCATATTGATCAAAGAAATATGTACAAAATATGAGCATTTCTGGTGCTCATCATCCCCCCATGCCTAACATATGCCATGCCCTCGTGGCATCCAAACTGCAGGTAGCCCTCTAACTTTTCATCGTCACCATCTCTTGGAGGATTTGGCTGCCCCTACGGCCCAATTCTATCATTTCATGTTGGCATTTGAAGGTGTGTTTCACCTTTGCCTATGGGAAACTACAGCTGTCAATTGTCCCCTTCTTATTCTGGCTGCTACTAGTGGTGGTATATCTAGCGTTGCTCCTACCGATTGAAATGCAGCTTCAGTAGCTTGCCAAAGGTTGGCGTATAGAGTTCTGACCACTACTATAGGGATATCTGAGTTATACCCTTTGGAAGGCACTACTTAGGCCTTGTATAATCCAACCGCTTCAGGGGTAAGCCCTGCATTCTCCTTTGCAATTGCAGCAGCCTCCAATTATGGGCCATATACTCCCCACCATTCCAAGTACCTCCTCATCATGGAAGGCCACCCTCGAGATGAACCATAGATGTCCCATAATTGGCTATCTTCTGTCAGATTGAGGTAGATGCCAGAATATCCTTATACCCTCAAGGATGCCTTCCTGTCCTCCTTGGCTACTTTCATTTTGTTGCGTAGTTGCTCAAAATATTTTTGCCTTTCGATGAATAGCTGCATGTCTCATTCGTCCTCCTCTGACTCGACGAAGGTCACTTTCACCTTCTGTTGAGCCGACCTGGGCCTCTTTGCCTTGGATTTTGTAGAAAATGTGGGGGCTTGGACCGGGGTCTCTTCTTTCTCCTTTGGGGACTTCTCTTTACTTTGAAGGATCGGCTGTGCTGCTATCTCCAGGGGTGATCCTTCATTCTCCTGACTACCTAGTGTCGACCCCTCAGGATCTTCTCCTTCTTTAGGCCTGGGGAGGTCCTCCTTATCCTCTAGTCTTATCTGTTGCTGGAGACCTTTGTCCTGCTCTGTGTCACTCAGGACAATGATAGGGGGCATCATAGGACTTGTTTCCTTTTCACCCCTAAAAATAGAGGAATCCTCCCATGCCTCTGGGCTGCTCTGTCGGGCATCTGATCGAATCTCCCCCAAAGAGAATACCTGTTTAGCAGATGTGGGAGAGTTCGTCTGCACTTCTTCTGCCCAATCAGTCTGAGTGGTTGCCTCCTATCTTATAGTTCCTTTGTCCTGTAGCATTTGATTTTCCTCTTGCAACTACCAGACCAACTGCTTGAGCTAAGCAATTCGTCTATCCCTTTCCTCCAATTCCCTTTTATGCTGGTTCTGGCAATCTTCCAGAGTCTTTTGTGCCATCCAACAATCAATTTTCCATTCGAGCACCTCCTCCAAGGCCGCATCGATCTGGTCGTTACTCCTAAAAGTTCCTTCATTCCGTGGGCTCTGGTTTGTTAATTCTCGGAGGGTTTGGGTGGCAACATCTATCTCTGGGTAACTTTGTCCTTCCTCTATCGAGAGGAATCGCTGTAGACATTTCCTCCTAGGGATTGGTTCATCCTCACCACCAGCGAGTGGTGGTCCTTCCTCCTCATACTCAGACACTGGGGAATGCCCTCTATCCTCTATGTCTTCGAGCACTGGTGACTACTTTGCCCCTCTTGGAGAATAGGGTGATGCCAATTACCTGATGTTTTTTATCTCCTCTGTAGGGGATGCTTCATCTTGCCCTAATTCAACAACTGCATTGTGTTGCTCTATTTGGCCGCAATCTCCCTCTGCATCGCAATTTTGTCTTTGTGCTTCTGTGTGGTGGACCAATGCCGATATCAGCCCATGGTGGGCTAAGGCGGATGGTGCCCAATTTTGGTATCGAGCCACTTCATCTTTTAGAGCAGTCACCAGGTAGAAAGGTATATTTAATTTCCTCCCATGCACTAGGTGATTGAGGAAGTGCACATGATTAATGTTCAGATGGGTATACTTCCTTGTGCATGTGAAGAATCGAGCAATCTGCTCGAACATATTTTGCATATTCATGGGGAGACTATTTTTGAGTAACCCCTCCCTGTCTATCTGCACATTTCCTCCTGGTAGCAGTATTTCGGTGTATAGTTTTAACACTCCACCCTTGTATGTACATTCCCTCGTGAGAGGCAATCCAGTTGCCTATGAGATGAACTCAGGGGTGATTGGAATTTCCACCCCTCGTACTTGGGCTGCATCGCCCCTCAAAGAGGTGGCAAATTCTCTAGCTGCCTCCACATCCTGGCCCTAACTAACCAGGGTGCAGTATTTTAGCCACCCTTCAGCTTCGAATTGGGTCTTCACTGCCCCTCTGATTCCATCAATATCACTGGGTTCATTCTTCTTGATCGCATGGTTCTTGGACCTTCCTCCCATGGTGCCTTTCGGTGCTGTATATTTTTTTATGTCCTTCCTTATTCAGGAAGGCACCTTCTTATAGAAAATATGCCTAACCCTAGAAGTTATAGAAGACACCCTATCATTGACACATGTTTTCGGCTTTGGGGGGATACGATCTCTATGATGACGGTATTTTTTTGGTACTATGTATTTATAAATAATTATATAGATGATTTAATTTAATATGCGCAACCTAATTCTGTGTTCTTGTCATCATGGTAGCCATTGATTTTTTGACTTGTGACATAAGGGAGGGGTATGGTCATTTGATGTCGCTCATTCGTGCGATGCTTCATTCTGCTCGAGGCATCCGGTAGATGTAAATGTTGTACACAAAAGGCATTCTTTGGTACCTTGCCTATGTGGATGGTGCCCTTGTAGCACCTTTACAACGTTGTTGATGCTTTTCATTGAACGAATGCACCTTTCGATTGTAAGAAGTGCCTTTGATTGGCTATCATCTAGCGATGGAGGGTGCTTTTGTCTACAAGCATCTTCCCAATGTGGGAGGCGCATTCTTCTGGTTCACACCTTCTCGATGTTGGAAGGCGTTCATCTTGATGAATGTGCCTTCCTGATGTTGGAAGGCGTATTCGACTAGATGAATGTGCCTTCCTGATGTTGGAAGGCGTATTCGACTAGATGAATGTGCCTTCCTGATGTTGGAAGGCGTCTCGGCTGGATGAATGCACCTTCTTGATGTTGGAAGGCATATTCGACTGCCTTTTTTTTTCATATTTGGTGCCTTTCTGCCATAGAAGGTGCTTACATATGTATTTTTTTTTTCATTTTTTTTTTTTGGAACTTCTACATGGATGGGTGCCCTTCGGGTGCAATAAGGCACCTTCTTCTAGACTTTGCGCCTTCTATATGTAGTAAGGCACCTTCTTCTGGACTTGGCACCTTCTGGATGCAGTAAGGCACCTTCTTCTGGACTTGGTGCCTTTCGGATGTAGTAAGGCACCTTCTTCTAGACTTGGCACCTTTCGAATGCAGTAAGGTGCCTTCTTCTTGATGGGCGCCTTTCGGATGTAGTAAGGTGCCTTATTCTAGACTTGGTGCCTTTTGGATGTAGTAAGGCACCTTATTTTGGGTGGTGATTTGATTGGAAAAAGGGTGATCAAGCCTTCCCAGTTTTTCATGCTACCCAGATTCTACCTATGAGCCGGTGTCGAAATGTTGAGCCGAATCAGGCCTGGTTTCCTAGATACCTATCCCTCGTGCTATCAGGTCCTCCACCTATAAAAAGCAACTAAAAAAGAGAGGAAAATAAATGTAGTTAGATGCATTCTGTGCCTATTAGGCCCTGGATTAGGATTCCTGCAACTTGCATGCGGGCCTCATCCTTGCAAAAAAACACATTACAAAAAAAACTATATTAACTAAAAAATTTGGGTGAGCACTTTCGTGCCCACCATTTTACCTGTGAGAGTTCGGTCTAGATCTAGCAAGATGGGGTCTCCCCCACACCTACTCTGGATTCCACCTGTAACATTTTGGATGTATTATAGGGGTGTAGTCGGTGGCCATTGACTGTGAACATGGTGTTGCTACCGTCAATTGTCTTAATGTGCACCGCCCCATTCCTAATGAGCTCTGCCACCTCATACGGCCCCATCCACCTCTACATAAGTTTGCCCTTCCTTTCCTGGAATCGAGAATCATACAATAGTACCCATTCCCCTACCTGGAACTTCTTCAACTTGATGTGGTTATCATGCCACTTCTTTCTCTGCTTCTGTATAATATCTATCCTCTGCAAAGCATCCAGTCAAATTTTGTCCAGCTGATCTAGCTGGTGAATCCTCTATTTTTGAGCTTCATCCAAGCTCAAATTTAATTCTGAAGTCGTCCTTAGAGTTTTGATTTTGAACTCGATGGGCATCATCGCATTTTTCCCATAGACCAGTTGGAAAGGTGTGCATCCTGTGGTGGATTTCCACTTGGTGTTGTATGCCCAAACTGCCTTCAACAACTGTGTGGCCCAATATTTCTTGTGTTGTTTCACGGTTTTGGTCAGGATGTTTTCTATCTCCTTGTTTGTCACTTCTACTTGCCCGTTCACCTGCGGATGGTAGGGCATGGTTTTATTGTGCCAAACTCTATATTGCTCCATCAGCTCCTCAATCAATTTGGAGGTGAATTGGGGCCCTTGGTCTATTGTTATCTCCCGAGGAACCCCAAATCATGTGAAAATATGGGCAAATAATAAATCGACGACCGTTCTTTCCTTTGAGTCCCTTAATGCCTGCACTTCCACCCATTTGGTGACATAATCCGTGCAGACCAGAATAAACCTCCTTCCCATCGAAGGTGGATTGAATGGTCCCACGAAGTCCATGCCCCATTTATTGAAATATTCTAGGTGTACCTAGGGCTGCAGGGGCATTTCATCTCGGTGGGTTTGTCTACCCATACTCTGGCATTCGTCACACTTGTTGGTATACATTGTTGCGTCCTTGAACAAAGTGGGCCAAAAATACCCATCCTATAGGATTTTGTAGGCAATTTGTTTCCTTGCAAAGTGTCCTCCACATGGCTCATCGTGACATGCCTTGAGCACTTCTAAAAACTCCTATTCTGCTACGCATCTTCTTATAATTTGGTCCCATCCTATTTTAAATAGGAGACCATCCATCCAAAGGAATGATGTGCTCTTCTCTATGACCGCTTGCTTTTCTTGGTAGGAGAGAGTAGGTGAGGTCCTTTCGATGGCCAAGTAATTGGCTATGTCTACATACCACGGAGTTTGTTCACTAATAGCAAACAAATGTTCATCCGAAAACTAATCTTCCACTTCTTGATGATCTGCTGGTATCAATCTAGATAAAAAATCTGCCATGACGTTGTCCTTGCTCGGTTTATCGACTATAGTGATGTCGAATTCCTACAATAGCAACAACCATCTGATAATTCTACCACCAATGGCCGGCTTGCTCATCAGATACCTGATAGCCGCGTGGTCCGTATGGACGAAGACCTTGTATCCCGTTATATAGTGGCAAAATTTGTTTATTGCATGGACAACTACGAGGAATTATTTTTCTGTCACTGTATAGTTGAGCTCTGCTCCCGCCAAGTTTTTACTAACATAATAGATGGCGTAAAATTCTTCATCGTCTTTCTGCCCGAGGACTGCTCCGATCGCACCATTAGATGCATTGCAGTAAATATGGAATGGTATGGCCCAATTCGGTCCTCTCAAGATCGATGCAGATATCAATTTTTCTTTCAGCAATTGGAATGCTTCTTTGCAGTCTCCCATCCAATTGAACTCTACGTCCTTAGAAAGTAGGGTGTGCAGTGGTTTGGCAATCTTACTAAATTTGGTGATAAATCATCGGTAGTACCCGACTGATCCAAGGAAACTTCTTACCTCCTTCTGCGTTCTAGGGCTAGGTAGGTCTCTGATGACCTTGATCTTCCTCTTGTCTACTTTTATTCCTTTCGTAGAGAGGTGGTGTCCCAACACGATGCCTTCCTGCATCATCATAAAACATTTTTCATTACTTAGGGACAAATGATTTTCCTTGCTCCTGTCGAGCACTCTTTCCAGATTTTTCATTGCCTCCTCGAAGGTTTCTCCATAGGTGGTGAAGTCGTCCATGTATACTTCCACCCCGTCTCCTATCATATCAAAGAATATGCTAAGCACCGCCCTTTGAAAGGTGGCCGATGCGTTGCACAGTCCAAAAGGAAATACCTTATAGGAAAACGTTCCCCATGGATAGGTGAACGTTGTTTTATCTTGATCTTCTTCCCCTATCTGAATCTGGTTGTAACCACTAAAACCATCCAGAAAGGAGAAGTATTTTCTTCCTGAGAGTGTGTCCAAGACCTGATCGATGAACGAGAGCAAGAAGTGGTCTTTCTTAGTCACCTTGTTCAACGCCCAGTAGTCCACGCAGATCCACCATTTCTCATTCTTTTTGGGGACCACCACTAATGGTGATACCCATTCATTGTCAAAAATTGGATATATGAATTCGATAGCCAAAAGTTTGTGCAGTTCTTCTCTGACAATGTCTTTCATTGCTGGGTTCATCCTTCTCTGTGGCTGCCAACTAGGAGTTGCCTGGTCATCTAAATAAATTCGATGGGTACATATTTCCGGGATGATGTCGTGCATATCTACGTAGTCCCATGCAAATGCTTGTTGGTTTTTTACTAGAAGATCTTCCAATTTTTCTAGTTGTGTGGGCATCAACCTGTTGTTGATGTTTAATATCCTCCCTGACCCAACGTGTATTTGTCGGATGTGCTGATCTTGGGTGCCAGTAAATGGCGATCCAGGTGTGGGGGTGGACGATTCTCCATGGAGAAACTCCACGATATCACCATCCTCGTCCTCTTTTGCCACCTCCTCCAAGGTCATCATCGATTGGATTATGGACAACTCCGTAGTTCCATGCTCGGTGATCTTGGGTTCTTCTACCAAGTCCATAGACTGATCTGGCAGTGAAATGGTAAGCCTTTTGACATTTTTCTCATTGGATATGGTCATTAGCCCATCCTGGCAGCTAATGTAAGCATCAACTGTTGCCATCCATGGCCTCCCCAAAATGAGTGGGTAACCGCCCAACCTGGTCTTGGTTTGCAAAACTAAAAAATCAGCTGGATATTCCCATGCACTAACTATTATGATCACATCTTCCAGCATCCCTTTCGATGACACGATTGATCTATCGGCTAATTGCAACACTGTCATGGTTGGCTTTAGGTTCGTGAGCTAAAGCCTCTGCATGGTCTCTTGAGGCATCACGTTGATGGCTGCCCCGAGGTCAACCAATGTGTTGGACAGGGAATGTCCTCCAATTTTTATGGTCAGCACAAGGTTGCCTAGATCTGCATACTTTGGATGATGTGTTCTACCCATCATTAGATCTACTAGTTTACCCATGACGTTGATATTTTGGGTAGCTTTTCATCCCGGTCTCCTTAGACACATTTCTCTAATTGCCTTGGTGTAAATGGGGACATCTCAAATTGCTTGAAATAATGGGATTGTCACCGTGAGATTCTTCAAGCTCGACAAGATGTCAAATTTTTGCTGTGTTGTTTTTCTTTGTTCCTACAGCCATCTAGGAAATGGAGCCTCCGCTCTCTCAAGTGCTTTTCCCTCTTCTACCAGAGGTGTCTCCTCTATTTCTTCCTCCTCTTCTACTAGTTGATGTGTCTACTATTTCTTCCTCCTCTTCTACCAGAGGCGGTGTCTCTACTCCTAGATTCCTACCTGATCTAAGCTAAATATTGTACATATGATACATCTCACCTTCTACATTGTATGCCGATTGATTTACTTTGTTGTTCAAATTTACTATCGATTGTTCTGGTAGCTATGTAGGTCTCACTGCTAGCAATGTTGGTAAGTTCTATTGGATGTGAGCAGGCGCTGCACTCTATGGAGTTTGATTCCATGCATTGTGGCCTCTCCACTGCTGCCCAAGATATGGATATGGCATCCATGGTTGCTAATTCAAAAATGTTGTTGGGGGTGTGTTATTCTAGGGTGATGGTCCCCACCACCCCATATTAGGTGGTTGAGGGGGTCCTTGGTGCATGTATGACCCTCCCCCATATGATGGCATTCCGATTGGTATATTCCCCATGGGGGGCTATGGCCAACTCTTCCTATTGCCTATGAAGTAGGCCTTCGTGCTCTCAACCGCTTCCTGGTTACTAGGTAGTTGTGGGAACAATCAAGTTTTATGATTTAGCCTGCAAACTACGCATACTTTGACCTTGTTTTCTAGACATGCATTCTTTGTGTGTCTTCCTCTGCATTTCAGGAAGAAATAGGCTAATGCTACATAATTTTCTTGTTTCTTCTTTTCTAACAGCATGGTATCCATCTGCAGTGCTAGAGATGAGAGCATTTCGCTCTTTAAATCCTCTAGCATGTTGCCTATTTCTATTTTGGTGATTGCAGCAGTCGCCTTCATGGTCTTGGCAGTGATTTTGCCTCGCCTTCTTGAGTAGTTCTGGCATAATTTTTGGATGTCGTCTATAGCATGATGATAGACATCACCTCCAGAGATCATGTTGAGAGCCTCTAGTGACTCATTGGTAAGTCCCCTCAAGAAGATGCTTTTGAGGGACTTATCAGATAGCTTTGAGTGAGGGGACCGTTGAATATTAAAGTTGAATATCTCCCAATACTCCTTGAGAGACTCATCTTCTCTTTGTATCATGCTCAAGACCTCCTCCCTAGAGTATCTTGCTCTCCCAAAATCTTGGTATTGCTCTAGAAAGAGCTTCTTCATCTGGTCCCAGTTGGTGATGTGTTTGTCTCCCAGACCGATGAACCATCATAGAGCTACATTGTCTAATGTAGAAGGAAATAATTTCAACTTCTGCGTGTTTGATTTGTAATCCACAGACCTACACAAAACATCAAACTTGAGTAAAAATAGGTCAGGGTCCTCAGTCGGTTGTCCTTTGAAGGACGAAATGTGAGCAGGGGATATGTTTTTCATTTTGGTATCTCCTACTCCCTCCTCTATTGGGAAACTAAATCCAGATGAGACTTCATCATTATCTACCATTTTTTTAGGAAATGTGGTTTCTAATGCAACGTTTATGGCCTTTCGATCATTTAAAACTTTTTGAGTCAATGCTCTAAGGTTGTCTGGCGAGATCATCTAATCCTCCATAGCCTTCCACAACAGGGCTTCCTCTAGAGGAGTCCTATTAAACAGGGGATTTGTGATGATTCGTTTGTCCCCTTATTGATGGGATGAGGTGGCACTTTGCACAAAGTGTGGTTCCTCACTCCAATGGACTACTGGTAGGTCGAGCGAGTCTAACTCAAATCCAAAATGCTTAGCTGACTCAAGTCCTGATGGATTAGTTCTTATAAAGCGACCGTCAGGTCCTCTTCTTCTCGAAGAACTCATACAAGGTTAGATGGAAGGTTTTAGGGTATTGTAAGTAATCTAATTAAGATGCTTCCTTGGCAATGGAGCCAAAATTTTATGAGCCAAACAAGGTGAATGGTTTCCTATTTTTGTCACATGCCCATGCATTTAATTATCAACCCAGGGAGCTTCGTAAACTTGTGAAGAGTCGGAATTAGGTTACTACAATACCACTGGAGGTGAATCTGCTAATCCTACATTTGGGGGGTGTTCTTGAAATGGTTGTCAATCATTCCCACACTCCTCAATAAATTACGTAAGAAGAACAGAATTAAATCTACAGAAATAAATCATGTACACATTCCTGAAAATAAATCTACTGCAAATACTAGAACTAGAAAACCAATGAACATTCCTATGAAAGTGATAAACTAATTAAAATAAATAAATAAGAAGGAAATGGGGAAGAAATACTGGCTTGGAGTGGGCCTAGTCTCCAGCAGCTTCTTCCTGATCGAACACGTGCTTTAGAACTTCTAGAACTGTAATATATTTACCAATGTATTACAATCTATCTTCTATAACTCTAAATGGATCTTTATTAATTATTTCTATATATCTCTCTCTATATATATCTTTCAGAACAATATGCATGTGTTTATATAACACACCCGTAGAACTTCTGTTACAGAAGTGGTTACAACAGTCAATTCTTCCCAAACTAAATTAGAACAGTCTGGCAAATGCAATCGATGTCTGGCATTCTATTTTGATGGTGGTGTGTTTGCTTTGGTTCATGCTTTGCCTGGCATCAGTAAGACATTTTGATACGTTGGTGCTATCTCCAATTTATCTCTACATGATGTAGAGCTGGAACTGCACCATCTGCTATTGTCCACATCATTCAAATTTGGTCAACGGGAAAAGAATCAATGGCACCTTCCTTATGAGGAAGGTACCTTGTTATCGCGGTGCCTTCTGGTTGTAGGGAGGCACTTGCATTCTATTAGCGCCTTTCGTTGTGGGGAGGCGCTTGCCTTCTATTGGCACCTTCTGATTGTAGGGAGGCGCTTGCATTCAGTTGGTGCCTTTCAACTGCAGGGAGGCACTCATATTTAGTTGGTGCCTTCCAACTGTAGGGATGTGTTGGTATTCATTTGGTGCCTTTCAACTGTAGGGAGGTGCGTGTATTCAGTTGGTGCCTTTTGACTGCAGGGAGGCACTCATATTTAGTTGGCACCTTTCGACTGCAGGGAGGCGCTCATCTTTGGTTTGGCACCTTTCGACTGTAGGGAGGCACTTGCTCCCTTGGTGCCTTCCGATGTAGGGAGGCGCCTATGTTCTCTACGTTGACCCCCAATGAAATAAAGTGCCAGGTCCATCAAAAGGACCTCGATCGTTCCAAATCTAACTAAATCAACTGCAATTCCACAAAACATACTAAAAGCACACAAATTAGATAACACACATAATTATATCAAATATCTATATAATCATTCATAAAAGTATGCAATCCTTATTATAAAACCACATATTGATCAAAGAAATATGTACAAAATATGAGCATTTCTGGTGCTCATCAAATTCCACTCAGAACTTTCTTAAATATGCTCAACAAAATCACTCAGAACTTGCTCAAATCTTCTCAACAAGATCACATAGAACTTTCTCAAATATGCTCAAGTCCACTCAGAACCTACTTAAATATTCTCAACAAGCCCACTTAGAACTTGTTCAAATATTTTCAATAAGTCCACTCAAAACTTGCTCAAATCTGCTCAACAAGCTCACTCTAAAATTTCTCAAATATTCTTAACAATATCACTCAAAACTTGCTCAAATATGCTCAACAAGATCACTCAGAACTTGCTCAAATATTCTCAACAAGCTCATTCAGAACTTGCTTAAATTTTCTCAACAAGCTCACTCAGAACTTGCTCAAATCTTCTCAACAAGCCCACACTGAACTTGTCCAAATCTGCTCAACAAGTCCACACAAAACTTGTCCAAAAACTCATAGAAATATAAAGAGAATTTTTAGAGACCCAATATGTTTCAACTCAATGCTCAATCACTTTCTCAACTCAAATCATAATATAGAATAGTTTTTTTTATGGAACTTGAACAATCACTTCACACATCCACTTGACTAGGATCAACCAACTCTACTCAACCAATCACTTAATGAAACACCCCTTTCTCACAAACCCTATTCCAAGCATATAACCACCAACTCAAAATATTTTCAACAATGCTCAACAAAAAATCTCACATAACAATGATACTCATGTTCTTTTCAAACCCTAGTTCAAGTTCTTTGCACAACTCACTTCAACAACAATGCTTATAAAACAATCTTCACATAACAATGATACTCATGATCTTGGAAAAACTCTAACTCAATTTCTTTACACAACAAATGGTTTCAACAACAATGCTTATCAAACAAGGTTTTAACAACTCTTTATTCGATAAAACCTTGAAGCATTAACTCAAATACTCTCAAAAATGAAACCCTAATCAAGTCATTTTCACTCCAAACTTATTTTCTAGAAAACCAATCAATCAAATCAACTTATGGAATAATGTGCCCATACCTTTTATTGAATATGAAGGGATATCATAAATCTATAACAACCACAAACACTTCTATGCCAAGCTCAAAAAGGTTAGAGATAAATCTCTCTCACAATATAATGTAAATAGTCAATTACACCTTATCACTCCAACTTTCAAAAACAACCATCAATATACATAAAATATTTATCCAATAACACCTTATAAACTCCCAACTAAAATAAACTTAACATCCACCAAAAATAACTCAAACCTCTTTAATTTAATTTAAAGGTAAGAGAAACTTTGCTAAAAATAAAATCTACTTTCTTTATAATTCAATGATATAAATCACTCATCAAGAAAACAATATCTCATTAACCCTTATTACTCCACAATAATAAAAATCAATTGTCAAATGAACAACCTTTCACAAACCCTTACTACTCCAAAATAATATAAATCTGAATAATCAACTTTTCACAAACCCTTATAACTCCACAAAAACCTTAGGCAAATAAATATTTAATTATAAAAAATTTACCTTTGCCACTAGTGATTTTTGAACCCTCAATATCTGCCTCCATGACTACTCTAGTTGTGGCATTGACCGCCATGTGTGCTAGACACACGGTTAAGAAATTAGGTGCTCTTCATCCTCTTTGTCCTCGGATAGCATGCAAAAATAAGGCACATACAAAATATTTTCCTTGGTGCTCAAGACACACACCACTCCACACGAATCTATTGTGGGCTTCTCAACTCCCAACGCCTTCGCAAAATGTGTGTTGTCAATGGACCACCATGTCCTTTGCATTTCAACCAATATGCTCTTTCCCTTATCTCTTTTCACCTAGCGCTAAATACAAGCAAAATTCTTGTCTTATTCCTCAATGAATAACACTTACATGAAAACGTTTCACTTTGTCGCATGTAATAACAATGTCGAGGGGTAAGTTTTGAATGCCTCCTTGGCATTAATATATACATGAAATCCCTTTGTTTCTTAGACATAGGTGCTTCCACTTATTTTATGACATCGGAGCTCCCACCTTTATAATTAATAAATTATTTAAATTCTAAGGAATTTAAATTTTATAAATTATATTTATAAACTTTAGCTTTAAAGAGATTAAATCCTTCCTTGGGTTTAAACTTAAACCTTTAACTTGTAAATTATTCTTCCACCGTGGGTCTTTTAAAATCTTAACTACCATCTCAATGTGTGAGGAGAATTTTATATCCTCATAATGATTTTTATAAAATAATTTAATCTTCCACCATGGGTTTACCATAAACCCTCATAAAACATTATTTTACCAACTTTTTCTTCAACTCTTTGCATTGTTCTTGGTCCTGTTGATGGTGTGCTCCATGGTATTAATGACAACTTTTCATCTTGACATCAATGACAACTACATGAGCTCAAAATATCCAATAGGTAGCTTACCAGAGATATAGGTAAATTGAAGAAGAATCTTTTTCAAATAAAATTTGGACAAGTTATTTGACCCAATATCTTGTTCCTCAAGTCTACCATTGATATGAACTAGTAGAGGCATATACAGTTTACTATTCCTCACATCTAAATATGACCATCACAACCCATGATGATGCATTCCAAGTTATTGTGTCCAAGGAAGCCATATGATAAATGCTATTATTACAATAGGGGTCCAGGATAAAGCTAGAAATTGCAAACTAGTATAATGCCAAGATTAAGAATAAGCTAAATTGTTTGAATAGAGAGTTCATCAAACATAAACAATCCATGAAATAGTTTCCATTGGGATGATAAATATTTAAGGAAGAAGCTAAAGGTGTCATGAGCATGGCAATATTTTCCATCGATGCTATTGATGATAAAGGAAGTAGCACTAGAGTAGTTGGATATTACTCATATGTTGAGTTACTCAAAGGGAAATCCTATAATCCTTGATTTTAGTGACTACATAGAACACCTGATTCAAGAGGTGCTTAATAATTTTAGGGAGAATTGAAACTTTAGGTACTACTCATTTCTAGATCATTTGGTATTACATCAAAATATTTGGTTGTTTGAGCATCTAAATCTAAATACGGAGGATGAGTATGGACAAGCAAGGTTGGATTACCTATGCCAAAAATACTCATTCTATTAGTTCTTATATAAATTTTTGGTACCAAATATAAGTGTAATTAAGGGAGAAAGACCCTAATATATACCAAAGGATATTGTTGAAATCCTATGGTTGCAAATAAAAGGGGATTGGTAATTCCTATAAGAACTAATTATTTTTTATATTTTTGTTTTTAGTAAATATCTATTGCAAAAATATGTAACATAGAGAATAGCATGCGTTGAGATATTAAGGTAAGCAGATTTAGTGGATGCCACCTTATTGGTATAAAATATGCCTAATCTACAAATTTTTAATGCATACCAGACTTCAGCCAACATTTTTGGATAAATGAAATTTCTCTTAATTCAACCTCTAGATAAGGCCAACTCATTGGAATGCTTATAAACTATAAAATGAATTTGAGCTAAGGGTAAAGGGGTGAAAGTGTTAAGGGAAAATAATGGTTTAAATAAATGAGTAAACAATGAACGGGATATAGTGTAACAACATTGGAAATTACCATATAACAAGCTCACACAATCAATTTAGATGATACTTAATAGACCAACCATTGTCAAATGCAAAAAAAAAAAAATTATTCAATTCCAATTACATACTCTAATCATTCCAAATACTCAAATGAATAGCAATCCAACAATGATACAAATAGCAAAATCCACTTTAACAGAATAGATTAATCATAAAAGTATAACATAAATAACTTAAATTAAATATATGTTCATAAAAACCTATAATGAAGCCAACAATGGAGGCCAAATAGTTATCACTTCTCATTAATCGGAAGCAAGATTACATAGCAAGTATTGAGGTAAATACTACATAGTTGGCCCTTCAATTAAATATGCCATGGCTTATTTATAGGTTGTATTTTGAATCTTACAAGAAAATATTTACAATGGAAGTTATAGGTTTATTATGAAAATAGCTTGATAGATAAAGCTTGTGTTATTGAGGTGGTAGTTTCAAAATTTTCCCATCATTTGAATTTGAATTTATTTGCAATCTACTCCATTGATCTGCAGCTACCTTATGCAATTGGTTGAACTATTGCAACCAATCTATCAAAGATGTTATTTTCTTGCCTTAATGGAGCTATATTGACTAGATGGAAAGCACTAAGGTGGCTATGACCCTTTAAGGAGGTTTGTATCAAAGTTGAGTATTTGCTTTGCTTGAAGTATCCTTCAAAACAAATCTAGACTTAGGAGATGCTTTGGAGACATCACTATTAGAAATTCCCCAACTTTGTTTTTTTGGCTTTGTGTATTCCAACCTTGTGCATTGACTCTTTTTGCATGATCCTCTAATTTGGTTTAGAGGCACTAACATCACTACTAAAAGTGCCCAACTTTGTGCATCTTGAGCCCATTTCTTATGAAATTCCAACTCCAAACTTTTTAGATTTGACTTATTCAAGCTTCATGTCATTCAATGGCTCTAAAGGTATTGTGGGTATATTTTTTTACCTAAATTTTTGGAGCCTCCCAAGGTTTTTTTATTGCAAAAAATTATGAACCTAGATAGCCTTTTTCTTATGTTATAATTTCATGAAGAAGAAGAGCTAGAGGATGAGCTGACACAAATTAGGAGAAAGGCCCTACTATATGTGGTAATTACTACAATAAGTGAGAAAGGCAAGGATAATAAAAAAAGGGGGGGATGGAGTTGTTGTTGATATATACAAGCGAACATGATACAAGGAAGTAGCACAAAGGAGAATATAGGAAGAAAAGAATAATAGATAGCGAATAGAAATATCAAATAATTGGTGTCCCCTACAAAAATGGTACCTCTATGAGCATATTATTCCACATCTAAAACCCATTTTAGGTCCAAGGAAGTTTCCTTAAATATTCTAGGCACCCATAGACTAGAGTCTTTCATCACTGTGCATTCTTCTTTTATTCAAAATATTACACAAAAAATTCTCTTCTTTATTTCCAACATCAATGCAATACTTTAGGGCTTTATGGATGCACATGGTTGTGTCAGTGAGCATCGTGCTTTGAATCATTTGGCATTCCATAGTATTACATAGAACTTGGAAAGGTAGCTATGCTAATTAATTTTTACAATGATTGCATGATGTCTTTATCTGACTTATCCTCTTTTTCAAAACAAATAGAACCTACATAGAGGGTTTGTTCACATGCCTTATTTAATATTATTTTTCTATCTAGGATCCTCTAGCTTAGTCAAATTATATTTTTCTTTCATCATTCAAGGTATAAAATATCACATGGTACATCTTATGCATAGTTTCCTAATCTAGCATGTGCCATGTCATGATGTCTGAACTCTTCCTATCTTGTCCATTGGGCTATGAAGTCATGGAAAGAGTGACGAAAGGAATATCACATAAAAAATATGTGATGTAATTAATGGGATGAAATAATGTGTGAGGAAATGATATGATAGTAAAAGGGTATGTACTACAAGGAAAGAACATCAAAGAGATGATACATGAGTATGATGAGAATTCCTTTTCTAACTACATTTCACTCTTCATCCCTGATTGAACAATGTAGCTTCTTTCAATATCTGGCCTTAGAGGAAGCCTAGTTTTATAAAATTAGAAGACTCTTCATATTTACACATATTTGAATGTGTATTTTTGAGTGGGTAACTATGAACATACCTCAAATTTGGTTAGACAAATTTGTGACCATTTTTTTAAACTTTTATTTGTTCTTCTCTTCCATTTGTCCTAACAATTTTTGTAATTTAAAGGTAGCCTTCTAGATAGTTTATCTTTCTCAACAAGCCTATCAAGGATATGAAAAATCCTTTCAACCCATATTCTACTTATTTTCCTCACCACTTCATGAACGTGTAAACTAAATGATACTTTATATGTAATATTCTCAATATGGTGAAGATTTTGCTCAATCTACCAAGTCAGCTATATTTTTCCTCAACCCATCTTGTAACTATTTCCAAGAAGGGTACTGTTAAGTGAAACTATTGTTTTCCCCTATTTAATATACTACTATAGTCCTATATTATGTCTTTCATGTCTTATTTTGCATATTTGACTATATTATTGGCTAATTGCCTTATTTTTCAAATTTGTATCTAGCCTTTATTTACTTGTTAGCTATTTACATAAAAATATATCTTGTTTACCCATGCCTGGTAGGATTAAATTTCTTACTTTATCTTATGAATTCATAATGGCATGATCTTATGATACCAAATTTAAGATTTTCTTTTTGATAGATTCTTTGGAACTTGCAACTTATATTGACCATTTTGGGACATTGATCAGACTCTAATGAATATTTATTCCCAAGGATATTCTGAATTTGTACATTAGTTCATATTATAGATTATCACTCTAAATGAGGAAAAATATGAGAGTTATTTTTTTATCATTGGACTACTATATTTTATCTATAGAGTCTTGAAAAACATATTTATTATCAATTCAAACTTTATTATATTTCCTCCTCTTGTTACACATCCATTTTCAATGAAATCCATCAGCTTCTTAGAATAAAATCATTATAATTCATGATTTCTCAACCATTGGAAATTTTCACAATTGATAACTAGGTCTAGTTACTTTTCTAAATATTTTTCCTTATAGTTGTAGTTGCCCTACCAAAGTGTTGTTAATGTTCATCATTTAATTTTAATTTATCAAATGAAGGATGGTGTCCAAGGCTATATATGACAGAGGAGGTTGGTATTTCTAAAATACATAAATTAGGGCACTTTCTTATCTTTGTAGGAACAAATGTTCAAATTATTCTTGCAAGTATCAACTAACATTAAATTGCAGAATTGAAACTACTTAGTTTTATAATTGAAATTAATCTAAATTGTAGAATTGAACTATGCTAAAGGAAAATAGAAAACTATATTAATTTTGTTAAATTTAAGTGCTATGAAATGTAAATTTTGAATTAAAATTAACTAAATTAACAAATATTGGAAACTTAGCTACTAATACAAAGTTTGCTAAAACAAGAAAATGTTGCTAAAAATTGTAAATAAACTACTGTAACTAAAAGTGTAGAAATTGAAATGAGAAATGCAGAATTAAATAAATATCAACTACTTAAAAATCACACTCACACATAACACTTAAAAACTGAGGAAAAATTGAGTAAGAACAAAGCAAATTCTTATTACAATATTTTAGCAAGAAATTGACAACATTTTGACAGAAAATGCACAAAAACAGAAAACCTATAAAAAAATTGTAACAGCTCCTTCCACCAACCTTGAGAGTGGACCCTTGCTCTAGGTCCATTAGAAGATCTAACACACCAAAATATAAGCTCTAACTATCCACTCAAATATTAACAAGTCATCTAGAAAAATATTGCACTTTATTGAATGGTTTCTGCTATTATAGAGTTGTTACAAATTGCTATCTTCTATTTGCCATTATATTATATAATTTTCTAACCAATAGGTGGGTGGATTTACTTATACATGTTTAAAAATACCTATCCTACATTGTATTAATGTAAAATAGACTAATCCATTGTTAACTCCTAACTTGTTGCCCTACTACAATAGACTTTGTCTAGAATTAGGACAAAATCCACTTTGCAGCTAATTGTGTAGTTGTCTTCGTCTCCAATTTGGTGGGAATTAAACTAGGAATAGATGGAACATCATTGAAAACATCTTTACATATACCATATTTCTCATTCCTTGTATATTTGGTCAGAATCATGATTTCCTACTTATTGTACCATTTTTCTAAAGCAACTCCAAAATATCAGGTTGCACACCTATTGCATGTGGTTGGTTTTACTTTCATCATGTGAGGGTGCTTCCAAATGCTTTTTGGGTCCCTCCTCATTGCTCTAATTTTCCTCAAGAATTTTTAGTTCCTCCTTTATTTTTTGTCTTTGCATTCCTATTATTCTGCAGGTGGTTGTCTAGATGTTCCAGAGTTGCTCCTAAATATGATGTGTCCAACATTATAGTGCCTTTTTTCAGCTATAACATGGATTTTTGATGCCATATCATCCTTGAAACTTTTTTTTTTTTTTGCTTTATAATAAGGGATTGTACTCAAGTCCCCCACCCTTGAAAAATTACATCTCTCTTATTTAGAGCTTGAGAGTTTACAAATATATACACTTCTCATCTCAATTGAGATGCTATAGCTAGAAACCTACATAATTTTACATAAAATGTCTAAATTCTTGATTTTCATTTTCTATATCTTTTAAAATCTCTATTTGAATACAATTACTCCAAAATTTAGCATCTTTCTTGACATTTTACTATAGAAACCTTCACAATTCCCAAACTTCACCTCTACTATCTATGCCTTGCATCTTAGTAGTGTAATATTTCCAAAACATCGCACTATCATAGTCTACTTTACCAAATATGTATTGCTAGTTTCCTTCTTGAAACACATGTGCAACCACAAAAATTATAATAAATAGTCTAAATGAAACCACATTATTGTTAAAAAATAAAACATATATTACCAATGGAAAACATTAAAGTAAAACTTAATCATTAATTGATTTAGGCAATCAACATTTTTTGTTAGCTTCAACTAAACTTTCTACTTCATCTAACCATGAAAAGGAGAATTTAACTTCACGATACTAAATCAAAACCCCTATATTATCTAGCTTATCTGCACATTTGTTTCCTTCCCTTAATATATATGTAAATTTGATTTCTTCATACTCTTTAGCAAGATCTTGTATTCAATTATCTCTTGTATGTTCCATGGAGCCTTTGCTTTCCTCAAATTGTATTTATTACTATTAGAGAATCACCTTCCATCCATACTATATTCCATTTCATTTTTTTAAATATTTTTAACCCTTCTAAAGCTTCTCAGGCTTCAACTTCAATATTTATCTTAAATCCAATTTTGAAAGCATAATGAGATAAAATATCTCCTCTATTATTTCTAATTATTCCTCCTCCTGTTGGTCCTAGATTTTATTTAGATGCTCCACCAAAATTCAATTTAACCCACTCCATATCTGGTGGTTTCTACTTTATATTATTTACCTTGTTTTTTCTTCTCTTGTACCCCATATCATAATTCCATTTAATGACTTGACTCCATATATCAAGAATCTATGCTTCCAAATTAGGAATTAGGTAAGTTGATAGAGTTGGTTTAGACTCCTCTATGGATAAACATATCTTAGTTTTCATTACCTCTAATTTTTTTTCCTTTCCTTTAAATATCCTTCTATTCCTTTCTAGCCATATAGTCCAAAGTATTGTATCTTTTGATATATCCCATATTGTTTGTAAAGACTCACTTTTATAAGTTCTCTACCATTTCTTTAACCAATATTTAATTCTGCTATTCATCACATGCATTTACCAAACATATTAAGAATCCATTTCCATAAATTCCAAACTATTGAACAATGTTCCAAGAGATGGTCAATACTCTCCTCCTCCTTATTACATAAAACACATTGAGAGGGGCCATGAAAACCCATTTTCATAAGGTTATCCTAGGATAAAATTCTTCTATAGCCTACTATCCAAACAAAAATTTTGACTTTAGGAATGCTTGGGCTATCCCAAATATCTCTTCATAATCTAGTGACATTATTATTATGTTGGTTTCGAACATTATATACACTTATTATTGTGTTTTTTCTCGAGCTATTCAACTCCAAAATCAATTTATCCTTGGTACCCCTCAAAATAATCACAATAATGATTTTTCTACTCTATTTTCTCCTAGCATAAATATCTTGTACACTATAAAAAAATATTCTTTCAATTTGTATCTTCCTTCTCGATCCTTTTACAAAATGTTTGAAACCCTATCACTATATTTATCTTAAAGTAATATCATTCAAGGTTTCAAAATTAGATCTAAATTGAGTGGTTTTTTATCACACCAAGTATCCATCCAAATAGAAATTTTTTCTCCAATTCCCACCACACATCTTAAACCTTTAATCATAAGATCAATAGATTTTTTTAACTATTCCAAAGAGCAAAATCATTTGGGATAGAGAATGCAGTAAATATTAAACATGGGTCATTGGGGTCAACATAATTCTTGCCCATTGTCTTTGACTCTCTTTGTAAATATCCAGATAACTTTTCCCCTAAGAGCTAATTTTGCATTTGTAAGAGCTCTTAAACCAAGACCTCCCCTAGTTTTGTCATCACACAACTTGCTCCATTTTACCAAAGGAAATTTTCTTTAATCATGTAAACTTGACCATAAAAAGTATTGCATAATAAATATTAAACTTTTTCCAACTGATTTTGGCATAGAAAACAATGACATATAATATGTTGGATGGCTTGTAAGATTGACTTAATTAATTGCACTCTTCCTGCTAACGATAACCATCTACCTTTCCAAGATGGAAGTTTATTTTAAATTTTACTAATAATTGGATTCCATAATTCTATCCTCATTCTCTCCTCAAACAAAGACATCCCTAGATAAGTTGATAAATTTACCTCCATTTGAAGCAATCTACAAATTATTACTTTGATATTAGGAGTGTATTTTGGATTTAGTCCTATTAATTTTTTGCCCTGAAGCTCTTTCATACTCTTTTAAAAATTTATTCAAATATTTGGCCTCACTTATCCTTGCCCTTACAAAAAGGGTTGTATCATATACAAACTATTGATGGGTGATGTTATTGATGTTATTACTAACCTTAAGACCATTAATAAACCCATACTTGTAAGCCTTCATTAATTTCCTACCCAAAATGTCTACCATAATAATGAAAAAATAAGGATATGGAGGATCTCCTTGTCTAAGGCCTCTCTTAGCTTTAAAATATTTTGTCACTAACCCAATGACCAACACTGAATAAAAAACTATAAAGACACAAGCTTTAATCCATCTAACCCATATATTCCCAAAACTAAACTTATCTCAAACTGCAAAAATAAAATCCCATTTAACCCTATCATAGGCTTTACTCATATCAAGTTTTAAGATCATAGATTTCTCTTTTCTTGAAGCTGTTGAATGTATAACTTCATGAGCTAGTATGATCCCATATAGAAATTGTATCCCTTTCATAAATCCTCCTTGCTCTTATAAAATAATTTTGTCTAGCAATGACCTTAATATATTCGCCATCACTTTGGAAATAATATTATATGCCATATTACATAGGCTTATGGGTCTAAAAGAATCAAACAATTCAGCATCCTTATTTTTTTAAATTAGGGTAAGATAAGTTGCATTTATTTTATAAGGAATGTATTGTTTTACCCTAGATTGTTCCACAACCACCAATAAAGAATCCTTCATTGTACCCCAACTATATTGGTAAAAATTTGTAGAGAGCCCATCTAGATGTGGGGATTTATCCTTATTAAAAGATAAAAGAGCTAAATGAACTTCTTCTAGAGTAACAGGCTCCATTAGTTTTCTATTGTCTTCATTTGTTATAATTGAAGGAACATCTTGAAGAAGTTTATCATTAAGAACTTCGGTATCCTCTAAACCTAGAATATTTTGACAAAATTACTTTGACTCTTTTCTAATTTCACTCTGGTCTTCAATTTAAACCCCTTATATTGATTTAATTCTATTAATTTTAAAAGATGCTCTTTGTACTATAGCCATCCTATGAAAAACTTTATATTCTTATCTCCTTTTAACCAAGTCTGTCTTGATTTTAATATCCATAATTTTTCTTCCTTACTCAAAATATTATAATATTCACTAATAAACTTATTTTCATCAACTTTTTGAAATTTTAAAAGTTTATCTTTTAGTTCTTCTTTCTTCTCAAAAATGTTTCCAAAGGTGTTCTTGTTCCATTATTTTATTCTAAATTTCATAGCTTTAATTTGGTTTGGAAGAGCATAAAACCCACCATTACCTAAATAATTATATGTTTGAGCTATCATATTAACAATGATTGGTTCAAATCATTGGCCAATAAGAGTTAAAATGGTGGTAAGTGAATTAAAAAAAATATCATATTTTAAATATGAGAAAATGTGGGAAGACCATCTCATCAAGCCAATGGTCTGAGAGAATACATCTATCTAATTTTTTTGCTATTAGGTTTTGGCCTCTCCTGTTGTTGATCCAATTATAGTTGTCTTCTTCAAACTCAACTTCCCATAGATTGTTGTTTTGAATAAAAGTTGAGAAATCTTTCATACTTTGGGTCAATTTCCTAATTCCCCCAAATTTTTTGTTTAGCTTGGTTATGGAATTAAATTCTCCAATGATCATGAATTAGGTTACTTGGTATTACTTCTCATAAAGGCTTGAATCCCACTCCAAACTTCTAATCTACCTGATTGAGTTGTAGGTCCATAGACATTGATAAGTATGAAGCAAATCTTTGCAAAGTAGCAAGTGACTGAAGAGGCTATCCAATGCCTAGTTTTATGAATGGTTACACACAAGGTTATAGAGGGATTCCAACAAGTTAGAATTCCCCCTGCTGATCCTTCATAATCCATAGCATCCCATTCACATCTTGCCCAAACTACTTTCATAGTTTTTAAAACTTCTTTTGTCATTTTAGTTTCTTTGATACATAGAATATCAGGTTTATTACTTAAACATAGGTCCCTGATACGCCTATGCTTTGGGGGGGAATTAACACCCCTTATATTCCATGAGATGATAACCATGTCTCATTAGGGGCGTTTGGCCCCTCTTGCGTATTACCAATATCATTTTTTTTTTTGGTAAAGAGAATTTCAACCAGCTTAGTTTGTGTTCCTTTCTCTATGTTAGCTCTTGCTTCCCTGGATCTTGCTTGATAATTTGAGGGTTTTCCTCTTTTTGCCTTGCCTAAATAAGGAGTGGGTCTTATTATTCTATTTCTCAATATGCTTTCATAATTTTACTTTTCAACATATTTATCCTCTCCTTATGGTATTTCCTTTCTAATGACAAAGGTATTAACTTCTAAAACTACATTTTATTTACCAATTATTTTCTCCTGAATGGTGCATGGTACTTCAAGAGAGTCTTCAAAATCTAGTGAGATACATTCCTTAGATTCATTGATAATTTTCTTTCCTTAAATTAGGATTATACTGAATAGACGATTCCTTGCTAATATGTTGAAATTGTTGTATTGTGTCCTCTAAGTGCCAATCTACATTTTCTTCATTGGATAAAGCCTCAAAAGAATTGGAATTTCTTCCAGTATCCTTCTTTTTTGGTCTCCATTGTTCATTTTATTTTATTTTTTTAGATCTATTTTTTGGAAGTTGAAACCATCTTTATCCATAACCATTTGTAAATTTCTTTTACGATTTTCTACAAATGATTTTGTTGGGCTCTTCTTAGGGCATGATCTCTCAATATGCCCCACCTTATGACATCTTATACATCTAAAGGATATGTTTTCATAATAAATATTTTGGGTCCACATATTATCCCCATACTTAGAATGATTTATTATGGTAAAGCTTTACTTATATCAATCTTGACCTGTATTCGAGCATAAATAGACAAAAATCCATCTTTTGTTGTATATGAAATATCAATAAATTCTCCTAGATTTTTTCCTATTGTCTTGAAGATATATGTTCTCCAAAATTCAATGGGCAACCCAAAAATCCTAACCTAGACTGGTACTAGGGATAGATTAACATTTTTAGGTGAAAAACCTTCACACTAGCGAGTAAGGAAGAGCCTTTCTCTTCCCATAAACCAAGGATTCCATTTTAGGATTCTTTCTCTTTATTCCCTAGAAAAAAAAAACGGCTAGAAAAAACCTTTGGGAAGAAATGATAGAATCAATCCTAGAGACTTCCAACTCCTATCAATCCATTTTCTCAAGGTTGAAGCCCTTGGCCAATACCCATTAAATTTACCAAAAACTACCCTATATTGGAGCAATGAGGATCTCTCTGAGGTGCATTCACTAACCTCTAACACTAGGGATGATTCTGAGCATTTAACTATAAATCGATCCATGGAAAGGAAACTCAAAATCTAATGAAATTTATCTAAAAGTCCTATAGCAAATATAATATTTGATAAAAACTTTATAAATTTTTCATGCACAATTTCTAAGATAAAGAAAGGGAAAAAGAACTTAGATGACTTTTTTTTTCCAGATAGAATATCTTGCCTCATTGAATTCCTAGTCCTTCATTGCTCTTCCCATCATTCAAACCCTAGTTGGCAAATATTTGCAATTTTATTTTTCATGACTTGAAAAATCATCACTACCCTTGTTCTAAATGGTTGACTTCATAGGGTTGTATCTCCCTCAATATTGCTTAGATTTTTGCATATGACCACTCATTTTAAAGATATTCAAATTCTACACAATTTGATCCAATAATCAACTAAATCGGATAACTCTTCATGAAGATATGGCTCCTAAAATATGAGATGTTTTTCAAGAAAAAATCCTAATCCTTCACACTTTTCAAATTCATTTTTCACGACTTGAAAAAATTTCACAGCCCTTGTTCTGAATGATTGACTTCATAGGGTCGTATCTCCCTCAATATTGCTTGGATTTTTGTATATGACCAATAATTTTAAAGCTATTCAAATTTTACACAAGTTGGTCCAAGAATTAGTTGAATTGGATAACTCTTCGTGAAGATATGGCTCCTAAAATATGATATGTGTTTTAGAAAAAACCCTAATCCTTTGCACTTTACAAATTTGTTTTTTGTGACTTGAAAAATTATCACTAACCTTGTTCTGAATGGTTGACTTCACATGGTCGTATATTCCTCAACATTGCTTGAATTTTTGCATATGACCACTCATTTTAAATCAATTTAGATTCTACACAAGTTGGTCCAAGAATCAACTAAATCGAATATAATATTATTAAAATATTATATTTAATTGAATCCCCATAAATTTTCTCACAAAGGATAAAACCTTGGTTGATTTCTAAAAATGTCACAGTCCTAGATATCCTAGAAACTTACTTGATGTGGGAAAACACTTTACAAATGCTCAGTTAATCAGATTTCAAAAAGCCTTTATTTACTAACTACTTTTATTATGCATTTTTATTGCTAAAATCATGTAAAAGATGATAGAAAGTTTAGAAAATAGTCAAAAACAATAGCATAATATTTCTTAACATTTATTCATGCTAACATCAACATAATAATGCACTTTAATCACATATTTGGTAGATAACTATATTTTTTTGGTAAATTAATTTATATTATTTCAAAAAGGGTATTTGAAAGGTGCCCTATCACCTTTTACATCAAGGAACCAAGAGGAATGCAACAAAGAAAAACGAGTCCCCTTAAGCAAAAAAAAACCCGTCAAAACTAAAAGAATAAAAATAGAAAGGCTAAAATCCACTACAATACTTCGGCACAAAGGAACAGAAAGGAACACCACCAAAAAAGAGAAAAAAAAAATCGAGCTGGAACAAAACATCTTTCACACCAACAAACTAGACGAAGAGCAATGCAGTCAAGATAAAAACCAATAGTAAGCCATGGATTCCGTTAAGGAAGGGCATTGGGTTGCAGAAGGTTGTGAACATCAATTTCCAGAACATTATCCTTCGCTTCCTCCTTCAGGGTTTCTTTTTCCTTTGAGGTTTCCTTCAGATTTTCTAGGTAGGCATCTTTAGCAATTTCGACTACATCGTCTTCATTAACACCCTCTTTGACATCGGAAGGGGGTTCATCAGCAGATACCATGGAGGAACCATTGTAATTTTCATAGAAGAAGAAAAGGCTAATATTATGCCTTTGTTCCTTAAGGCTAGCAATGGCCTTACCAATGGCAATGTAAGCCATCTCCATATGGATGATGGACGCATTAGTAGCATGGATGACTAATTTATGAAGGAACTTATCAACAAGATCAGGAAAAGTAAACTAAGCTTTAGGAGGTTTCCCAGAGATGGATGATGGGGTTTCAGCTACTTCCTTAAGCTTCAGTTGCTGAGAGCTTCTAACAGGGGTTGTTTCAACTTTTATTTTCTTCCTATCAACAGGGTGAGGCTTGTCATTTTTTATCTTCCTTTTTGGATTAGAAGTCTTGGGGCTAGGATTAGAGGAAGAGTTATCTTCTTCAGACTCAGACTTAGGAATGTTGCCACTAGGGAAATAAAGGAGGAGATAATGGTAAAGGACTTTGAAAAGCCCTTAGTGATTGGGAAGGACATCCTCATTTTTGTGAGTGGACATAATGGTGTAGTCAATGGACCAAAAAATTGTAGCAGGGATGTTCATGGCTTTGGCTTCACAAAAATGGTTCACGTAGGCAAGGTGAATACAACATAATTGGTAAATAACTATATTATTGATTAAAATATTGGTATTTTTTCATGTGTAAAATGATGAAATAATGAGGCATTTTTGTGCCTCATCATTCCTCCCACTTAACTTGATGCATGTCCTCATGCATTTTATTAGGCTACAGAAGCATTGAGGTCTAACTCACTATACTAATTTCCCCAAAACTTGTGGTCTCTTGAATGGTATCCCCTATTTTTCCTTATTTTTGCCAACCATTTTTGAAATTGTTGTTTAGGTTCAAGGTCAGAGTCCAAGTAAAAAGTAACAAATGTAATGATAGTGGGTGGACTAAAATCTAGGCCTATCCACTGATGTTTCATTGATAAAATAACATCTATCAATGCTACTGCCCTTCTATGTGACCATAGTAGATTTACTGGTGAAATGGGTTCTCTTTCTTAGATACATGGGTAGTTCATCCCACCTACTCTTGCATGTTGCCAATGAACTATCAAAATCATTGCTATAAAACTATTGAAAACATACCACACTTTCTTTAAGGTACCCAAGATAAGTAGTTTTAATATCTGGCCTATTCATCAAGACAAAATGTTGGTTGATGAGTGTTATAGGGTTGGACTGGACATGTCTCAACAAGAGACCAGGTCCCAATTCCACAACCTTATCCTACTTTCTCTCTTTATCCCAACACACATTATTTTGCAATGTGGAAGTAAAAGCTTTGAGTTGTGTATATCCTGTGTATATATGCTGTATAAACTACACATCCTCTATCATTATAAATTTATGCAAATAAAATTCACACAATAAGTTCTTTTGCTCATTATGACTCTACAGGTGTGCATCAATTAATTATTGACCAAAATATAAGTCATAAGATAGATCAGAATAGATTCTCATTACCTACCACCTGAGAAATATCTCCTTGAGAAACAATCTATATAATCTAGTAGGTCTTTTGTACTACACTAAGTGTTCTACAATCAGACACAAGTCTCTTACTTTAGGCTGCAACTCTATAATTTATGTATATTACTTTTTGTTTTGTTCCTTCAATGGCTGCATCAATGCAAACTGAGTTTCCACTACTTGGTAATGAGATATCCAACCTACTATAGCTACATTATGTGCTACTAATGTTACCATATTTGGTTGAGGTATTATAATAGGTGGGGATTCAGGAATTGTAGGTAATTCCACCCGAATTATAGCATCTATAGTTTAAACTTTATTAATAGATTCCATGAGAACCTATATCTCTTTTTCTTAAGTGATGTATTTACCTACATAGGGTTAGTTTGCACTCCAAAATATTTTTTTTATAATGTGCCTTGCTAATCCTATTGTTGCAAAACTTTTTTGAATGTTCGGGAGTTGCTTCAAAATGTTTTAGAGCCACTTTTGTATGTTTTAGAGTTGCTTCAGAATATTCTGGAACTACCTTTACTATAAGCTTCTCTAGTATATCCTATTGTTTATAAGGCTCTGAAGTGTCCTCTCCTTGGTGGGAACTCTCTCAAATTTTCATTGTCTCTTTTTCTTCCCTCTTCATACGTACAATTCATTCTTCTTGTTACTATTTTGTTTAAGCAACAACTATGGCAAAAGCAAAAAGGTGAGGTTCTTGCTTTGGGGTGACTTCCTCAATTATTTCAAGCAATTGTAGAGTGTCTTCTTGTGCTCCTTCATCTAAAATTTACCCTATCATACTAAGAAAAATTTTAATTGCTTCTTCCCCTAAATAATATTTTACACGTAGTTTTCCCAACCGTTTCACCTTCTCCTTCAAGTCATTTGGTTCTTGCAACAACTTGTAGATATATTCATATTTTTCTCTGATGGTTGTCTCTCCTTTTCAATCTAAGTCTACTGGGTTTTTATTATCACCCTAGAAACTTTCATGGGATCCTCTAGCTCATATTATGTATATTCTTCAATTCTGAAGAATATGTGGGTAGATCCATTACAAGTGGGAAATTTTGCTCCACGGGTTCCTCGGTCTATGTAGTTATTCCTCAGTCTAAATAGGTGTTTCCTCAATAACATTATCTTTATCCTTCTACAATATTAACCTTATTGTTATTGGCCTAGGTGGTGTAGGGGATGCTATTTCTTGAGCTGGAGCAGCTTCCTGATGCTTCCTCCTTAGACTTTATCTAAGATGAGGGGGTGTAGGTGATTTTTTTTGTATCTCAATCTCTTTCTTCTCCTATTTAGTAGTTTCATCTATAATAGTTCTCTTAATCTATCTAGTGGACCTCTTAAATAGTTGTGATCATGTTCTCTATGTTCCACTAGTCTACTTTGTTTCCTCATATTTACCCTCTATAGACATGTTTGTATAGTGAATTTCATCTTCCTCTGCATATGATAAACCAATTGTTTCAATTTGTGCCTTGATTGTCCTAGAACTAGAAGTTTCTTGCTATGCAAGTTCTTCTACCTAAGTAGAAATTTTAGTGTCACGTGTTTGAATGACCATCCTCTTGGTTCTAGGTTTTTTTTCAAGGCTATTTTTAGATTTTCTTTTTCTTTGTGCCCTAGTTTTAGTATATGGTTGACATGGGAGGATGATGGGGTTTTATCAGGATCAAGAGTAGCCCTATCATCAATATTTACCCTAGAGGTTTCTACCCTAATAGTGGCTACCCCATCTCCTTATTTTAGATCCTCTTCATTAGGAATTTATTCATTCCAAGGTTCAAAGAACCTGCTAAAATTTTGAATATTACCCTTAAAGTGATGCTTATAAATTAGTTTTATGAGGTTGGGGTGTCTAACAGATCCCTGCCCTTCCTGATACCTCTTAGCCATATTGTGTAATTCATGATGTAGATACAAGGGAATGTTTATTCTAGCCTTTGGGCATTATGAGCCATGTATAAGGTGGGTGAGTATTTTGATATGATGGCCAAATAATATAGCAAATTGGCCTTCACAAGATAAATACCTAATGACCCAAACTGTTACTTTATATCATGGTGTTGGTAAGCTAATTTTTTTAACCCCTCTTGCATATGTTATTAGTAATTTGCATTATAGGATGAGAATATCCCTCTACTAAAAAATCCCTAACTACCTCATGAAGTGTTGCTTTAAAAGTTCTAGTTAACTCTACTCCTTGAAGTGGTAATTTAGTAAATTGACTTAAAACTAGGGGAGTTGCCTTAATTCACATCCTATTTATTGTAGCTCTATTTTTGTAGAGAGTGCGATCAAATTATGTAACCATTCCTTTAGAATAACCATCAAAATTCTACAAAAATTATATCAACCCAACCCATTGAAAAACCTGTACAACTTTAGGGTAGCAATGTATTTCTTCTATGGTGTTAGTATCAACCTTTCTTTTTTGACCCATTGATTATTTTTTAGTTTTTTAGCAATATCCTCTCCTACTCTGATGCAACCCTCTGTAACTATGCTCTACTTTGTACTTTTGTTGCACCTTAGGTGATTTTCTATAAAAAAAATGTCCTATAATGCAACTTGGTTTGGTTTCTAATTTTTTCTTATATCTCCTATAAAATTTTGACAATGCTTAACCCCTTTTGGTTTGATGATTACAATACCCATACATTCATAATTATAGAACATGACAATCAACTCCAAAATATAGCGTAGAGTACACTACGATATTCTATACATCATCAGGCCACGTGGTGCATCATGATTTATTTCATTACAAGAGTTTAATTTGTAGCACGAATTAAAGGTGGCAATATAAAAAGTTTCTCTATTTATGTTGATTAAAATCCTCCCTCGTGCAAACATAAATAATGGTTGAATATAAATTAAATGGTTTAACTTTTACAATGGGGGTGTATTCTTATGAAATTTGGGTGTCGTCCTCCTCGATCCATGTATCATCTGCTTTGAAATACCATAGTCATATGGGTTCAAAATGGTGTGTGATAACAACGTATGATAGGGTGCTTTGAAACATGCTGGTGACATCATTTCGATGGCTTTCATGTGTTCATTTGCAATGTTGCAAATGAGTTTGAAGAACTATCACAAAGTCAATTTTTGACTACATGAGGTGGCATTGCGGGCATCAAATTGGAAATATCTTTATATTAATATCAATATATATATATATATATATATATATATATATATATATATATATATATATTAAAAACATGCCTCGCAAATTTTCAATTTTTTTGCAGCAACCTTCTAGGGCTCTGACCTCTCGAATCTTTGGATCTTCTGGAGCTCTAACCTTTTGGATCTCTAAACCTTCTAAAGCTCAGTAAATTACCATTCTTCATGCTATCATATTAAATTTTTATGTGACCAAGGCTATGATAGGGTTTTTATTAACATTTTTAACAGGGTGTTTCATATTTATGCTAAATTTGTAAGTAGTTGTTGCCAAATATCTAATTATTATACATCAAATGTCAATGCTAACTATGAGTAAAATGCAAGAAACACATACCTTATTGTTCTAAAAATTTATCATACACCTTGTAAGTCACTTTTGATGATTGTTAGCAAGCTACATAAAATCTAAAAATAAAAATATGACATATGTGCAATAAGTGATATTTGTACAATGATGGATAAATCAAGAAGGCAAACAAGCCAAAATCCAATTTTCATGTAAGTCTCAATTCAATAGCACCTAAAAAGGTTTTAACTATTGAATTATTCATTTTTTTTCTCAAAATTTCCAATCTGTCTTGATTGTTCCCATGAAGTAATTTCACATCCTCCTTCTAGATTGTGCCCATGAAGGAATTTCACAATCAAGATTATTCCTCTCTTTTTTTATTTATTAATTTTTTTTTTGTAAATCATTTTGAATCTAAAATGGGAGAGAGAGTCTCTTCCATCACATATAAATGCAACTATGCAACATGTTCTAAGCATTCCTCCTTAGTCAATGGTTTATGGTATACCTAAAGGCAATGTCCATTTACGACTAACTTACTCCTCGATTCATAAATAGGAGAAAGATAAACAACTCCATTCTCAAACACTTCCTCGATATGGTATGGTCTAAGCCTTTGAGTTTGTAACTTGCCACAAAAATTTTCATAGCGAGAATAAAATAATAATGCCCAATCTATTGGTTCAAATTTTCTTTGATGAATGAGACTGTCATGCCACATATTTTGTTGTTGTTGGATTATTTATGTTTGGTGCAATGCCTCCAACCGAAGTTCATCCAATGTATTAAGTTGCAAAAATCTATCCAGCTATACCTACGGTAATTTAATACCAATTTCAAAATATGTATGAAGTGTTAGCAGCTCAAATTAAATTGGAAAAATATATTTCTTACCATATACCAAATCAAAAGGTGTGAAACCTATTGTGGTTTTCCAAGTTGTGTTGTATGCCCAAACAACTTCTAGTAATTTTTTCAACATTTTTTTCCTATGTGAAGCTACTATTTTTGTTAAGATTCTTTCCAATTCCTTATTAGTGACTTCAACCTGACCATTGTCTTGAGAGTAATATTCTCTTTTTAGAATCCCTTCCTCCATTAGTCAAAAAATCAAGTAAATTTAGAGGTCCTTTATCTAGTCCAGGATGAATAACCATAAAATGTTTCCCCTGGTTACCTAGAATTGGATCTATTCTACAAAATAAGAAGGAAGATTGGGATTCAAAAAATTTAAATAGATGAACAATGCCCTTATCAATAAATAAGGATGAAGGTTACTTAACAATGATAAAGTATAATGGTTTGACATAATCTTGGCTAAGTATCTCTAGCAGGGTATTAACATATTAGTAGAGCCTCCTCCCCCTAGAGGATCTACTTTTTGGAACTCTCATTAAGACCAAGAGCCTCATTCAAAAAGGAATTAGGTGAAATTTGGGTTCTGAAATCCATAGACTTTTGGAAAGACTATTGGATTTTTGATACCCCTCTGATTGAGAACCCTAATATTACCCCCCTGAAACCTATCATAGATTGCATATTTAGGCCTAAATTTTACAATTTAATTACTTCTATTAATGGGAAATAGTATGGAAACCCTTTCCTAGAATCATCATAGATGACAAAGAGGACAATTCCATAAAATATATCCTCAAAATTCTAAGGACCTACTTCATCCCTAATTATGATTATCATGATTCCCTTGTGTGGAAATCTAACTAGGCATGTCTCTTTTCCATCAAAATTACCTATTACCTCATATATGAGAAAGGATAAAAGTGGTTCCCTACCAATCATATATGACACAAACATATCACCCCTAATATTGCTTTCTTTTTTTGGTTAATTTTTCAAAACAAAATCCTTACCATTGACAACCTTCATTCTAGAGGAATGCAAATTCCTAATAGATGCTACTTGTGCAAGCTAAGCTCCAAATCTACCCAACATATTTTCTTTGAATATCCCTTTTCTAAAATATCCTTAAGGTTTTACTCAATTCCTTTGCTTATGCTTGGTGCCAACCTAATTGTATCGAATATCTATGCCTCCAATGGTCCTCCCCATTTTTATTCCAAAGTTTGATATCTTTATGGATATTTTGCCTCCTCCATTTTCTTTGGGGGATTTGGAATGAAATAAATAACAAGGCATTCCAAAATAAATCTAGATATCACCTTTATGTTAGGATAAAATTTCTTGAAGTTGCAAAGGAAAATTATTTCATCATCCCCTTCCAAGAGGAGAAAGCATCTCAAGCAAAGTCTAGGTTGGTAGCCTCTTTAGGTCTTCCCCCCTCCCTTGTTCCCTTAATCAATAAAGTGTATAGATAAAAGGTTAGATGGATCCCTCCTCCTTTGGTTTGGATCAAATTAAACTTTTATGGTGTTGATAAAGGTAATACAAGGCCTACAATAGTATGTGGTATCTACAGAGATGACAAGGGATAAATTTTTATTGCTTATGCTAAAAATATTTGTAATCAATCAAGTAATTTTATTGAAGCTAGGGCATTGTCCCAAGGTATCACTCTTCTTAATAAGAGTATTGTAAATAAAATAATTATCGAGGGAGATTCCATGAATATAATCAACAAGTTGAAAGGATCCCAATCTCTAACCTAGAGTATTGACCACCTCTTGGAAGAATCTAAGAGAGTTTTACAACTACTTGATCATCACCTCATCCAACATGTTTATCATGAAGGTGATAAATATATTTATGGGGCCTTATCCAGGAGGACCTTTCCATATGGAATTGCAACTTCATAGCCCCTCTCCTTCTTATTATCTCCCTTGATTTCAATGATCATGTGGACTAAGGTTTGTTTTCTCCCTCTATTTTGGTGCTTGTTTAGCTTTCCTCCCACCCCACTCCTCATGGTCTCCCCATCATGCTCTTATTCTTGGATTTAAAATTCTAACCCTTGGCTTATACTTTTTTCCTTGTATACCTCATCATCCCTAGCCACTTCTCTTCTAATGTGGATTTTGTCTCATTATCTCTTTCATATTTTTCTCATCCCCTAAAGTGATTGTTGACAGCCCCATCAGGGATGATGTGGATGATTGTATGCCTACCACTGATCCTTAATTGGTAAGCCATGTTTTGGTAAATCATCCCAAAAGTGAAGAAGGTACTCCTAAATTTAAAGTTGATTCCCACCATTGCTCTATCTAGATAAAATCCAAAATTGGAAAAAAAAAAATTGCCCTATTCATATTGATCTTAATATCTCTTTGAAAGAAGTCGTGAAGTCCATCCAAGAAGTTTATAATCTCAAGTGATGTAGTCCTTCCATGTACACTCTTCCTTGTAAGCTGGCCACTTAGAGTAGCATTCCCTAGGTGCTTAAAACTGCCTTTGTCTCATGTGTCCATTTAATAAACAAGAAAGGGTACATGCAAGGATTTGAGGATCTTCTTGATGCTATGCTTAGAGTGGCTCGGATGAACATTTACTTCATGCAATAGATAATTTTTTTGCTAGAGGAATTCAAAAATAAATATAGGAAAGATG
Organism: Wollemia nobilis; assembly: GCA_028583015.1. Lineage (NCBI taxonomy): Eukaryota > Viridiplantae > Streptophyta > Pinopsida > Araucariales > Araucariaceae > Wollemia > Wollemia nobilis. The sequence continues at coordinate 1,268,409 of JAQPPZ010000184.1, forward strand.
AAGCTGAAGAAGTCTTAGGTATCCCTATTGATGTTGATGATGATTGATCCTACCATATTGGCCTTTACTTTTGTTATTCTTTTATTTCTTCTATTGTCTTGTGTTTTTCTTGGGTCCTTTTATATTTTGGTTTTATAGCCTATTTTTTCCTTCTAGACTAAGATGGTCTATTTTGGTTTTTGTTTAAGTTTAGTGTTTACCCTTGTTTTCTTGTGTGGCTAGGCAACCTTTGAGAGCTTGACCTTTAAGGCCCTCTCTATGGGTTTTATTTCATTTTGTAAAAATAATTAGGGACCCTTTCAAAACCCTTTCTTCTAATTAAATAATCAAAAAAAAAAAATTCAATAAATTTAAGATTCAATATCAAAGAATATGCCAAATATTATCATTTTTTTGCAAATAATAATTTTCTTGGGAATCTTCTTATCTTTCCATCTTGTAAGAAGTTGGAAGTTTCCAATTTGAAGATAAATTATTTTAGGAATAAAATTATTTTAAATTTCAAATAAATATTCACACTATTTTTTTGATCTAGCCACCCATCAATTAGCTATTAGCTACTAGTATCTCCTTTACAAGAATTAGCAGTTAAAAAAGAGTTATTTAAATATATTGTTTTAGATTTCTATTGCATTTGACCTAGAAAGAAGCATAAGGTGGTTATTTATTCTAGAGATGTTCTATAGCAATATTTTTTTGGAGAATGTCAAAAGAGAAATTTGATATTTTGTATTACCCCTTTATTTTGACAAAGTTTTAATTCTTGAGAATTATTCAATGGTCCTCCATTACATTTCTGTTGAAAATAAGATTTATAATAATACTTTATGGATATAGTATCATTTTATATTAAGATAATTAAATATTTTCAAGCATGACTTAGTATTGCTTGTTAAGTATATATTTGATTAGGAAGGTGTTTAATTCTATGCACTAGGGTTGAACTTAGACAGTTTCTTTTCTTACTTATATAGGAAGATATTTTCCTTGTAGCCTTGTTTAATTGATGTAATAATTTTGTTTCTTGGTATAATATAAGATTCAATCCCCCATAAATACAAATAAAAATATACATCATTAGTAGTGTTTCCAATTAGTGTAATAAAAAGGTAGAATAAAAGGAAATTAAATGTCTACAAAATAAGGACATGCATAAATATAAAAAGCTCAAGAAAATTTATTAGCACACTTTCACAAGAAACATTAAGAGGATGGATTTGCACTAAAGTGGTAAAGAATCAGATAAACTCTTTGTAAGAATAAGAATAATTGCAATAAGAAGGTACAACCTACTTGGTCTAGTTTTGAGCATATCCAGTCTATTAAGTAACAAGTGATTTTGACTAGAACCAATTTTTTTATTAGTAGCCACACAATAAATAATATTTTATCTCTAATATTACTCAAAATAGTTATATTAAGTGCAATACCATGATTATCATTCAACACGGAAACATGACCAATGGAGAAAATATAAAGTCTATCTAGATGAGAAACTATATTATCATTTCTTTTAGGTGTGTGTATTGATTTTTGGATTCATATATTCATTATATTTGGTTAAAAGTCTAAATCCTTTGATAAAATCACTATGAATCAAAATATTTTAATTCATGTATTCAATAGGTTCTATGATACAATCATCTATTGCATATGCAACTATATTAAGAACAATAACCATAATAGTCCACACATGGATATGAAACAATTGAGATCATCAAAGCTATTATGAAACAAATAGTTTATACATGATTTACAACTAATACTTAATAGAATGAAGAGTATTTTTTAAATCAAGTATGACAAAAGAAATTATGCAATAAGTTAAGTTACATAGAACTTCACAGTATTTTTCAGACAATGTTGGTTTACAAGAAATTATAATAAACTATTGATAGTATATATAATAAAGTTCCCATAATAAGACAAGGTATTGTGGAAGAAATATAAATTATATAATAATTTAATCCACAACCTCAAGATCCATATAGGTAAATAGTTAAGTTCAAATTGATTCTACACTAGCCAAGACAAGATAAGAGATCATCCTACCTAGAATATTACCAAACACCATGTCTAACTCTTCAAATTAAATCCAATGTTCTAATGATAAATGGACTTATTATTTTAAATAATCCTCAATAAATGAATCAAAAGTATTCTAGTTCAGCTTTCAACATTATCTTGCTTTTGATGTTGCACTCTCACATACAAGATTTTAGGTTTTAGAAGACAAAAAATGTATAATTATTTTTCTATGATCAAATGAAGACTGGTGCCTTGTTTGATGGCTCTAGTTTGTCTACTCAATCTATATCTAGATTATTGGATTGGTTTAACTATGAATTATATTACTAATCCTAATAGACTGTTAGTTTTTTAATAAATTTAGACTTTGTTTCTCATAGCATATTCATACCATATGCAAATACATATAAAAGGATACTCAAAATAGATTGTAACATTGTTTGCACTACGTTTAAGTTTAAATTATTTTAAATAGATTAGAATACATATGGAATATAAAATAACATTCCCACAAAATAAATATAAAAGAGATGTAAGTTTGCAAAACTAAAACAAGGAAATTGGAGCATTTATTATATCTAAATCAAACAACATTAAATAAGTTAGACAAGTATGAAAGAGAATTTATTGGAACAATAGATGAAATAATAAGGTAATTGAAATATTATACCTCAACATAAGAAATTGATGTAGCTAAATAATGATTACAATAATTAGATTGTAGGTAATGTTGTAAATTTTTCATTATTCAAAATAAGTTGCAGGTTACTATTAAATTTTACTTGTCATGGAGATCTAATACATCAATATTACCAACAATACAAATTGAATGAAAGGTCTACTGATTTTTTTACAAGTCATAAATAAGTAATCATCTTTGTCTGATAAAATTTGGATAAAGTATAATATTATTAATCTAGTTTTTTCATGGTAGGTTTAACATGGATTTTAATTCACTAGGGTTTGTATTTTAAAGGATATCAATAAATAATTAGAGCCAATAATGTAATGATATCCAAGGTTGTATTTTGATAGTAATTTCCCTTAATTATTAATTGTCAAAATGTGTTTCTTTTAACATGAAATGTGCATGCCATATTTATGTTGGTTCCAACCTTATTAATGATATTGTTAGTGGATTAATCTACTCTTCGATCTCTTCGATTATCATGCATCTTATACCACTCTAGAAATCACTTTAAATTTAATATTTATTTTTCCTCATATATATGTATATGTTATACACACAAACACAAACACACACACACACACACACACACACACACACACACACACACATATATATATATGAAAAAAGGATAAAGGATAAAGTAATTTTTAATGTCCATGAGGCCATAGGCCATATGAGATAGATACTATTGTAGGCATCCAATTTTAAGCATAGGGTTAGTATTCAATATGACAATACCTTTCAAAATTAGCCTTCCAATCATCCAAATTGACTCAACCTTTCGTGCACCCAAATATAGAGCATTTAATGCCCCAAAAGTAGAAGTTCAAGGTATGAGTGATAACAACCCTATGCTACTATGCCCATGATAGTGCTTCTAATATATTTGACCCTTTAATAATTTTTCATCCATTTTTTTACCTGTAGACAACAAAATCTAGCCACTTGTCCTCCATCTATGCTTTCCTACCATCCACTTGTCCACCATACCTATTTCCTGCCATTTTCGACCATTATTCATATTTATTTATATTATATATATATATATATATATATATTAGATATAATATTTTATATTATATTTTAATATATTTTTAATAAATGTATATTTATAAAGTGGATTATTCCTACCTATCCAATCTCATCTAATCTCATCCATCCATTTACCTTAATCCATACCACATCCTAGATTAATTTTCCACCCTTAGATATGCTTTAATCTTAACCACACGATTAGTGTCATTGAAAAACCTAAAGTATGCCCTAGGTTGGACTATTAATATGAGTCATTTTAAGACTCATCCCCTAGAAGTTCTCTGGAATCCTAATTAGCTAGAAAGCAACCTAAGTTTTCTAAGTGCCTTAGAGTTCCAACTGAGCCTTTAGTGCCCTAACCCTACATTTTCCCTAATCCATCTACCATTCCTCCATCACCTCACTTGCCACCACTGCTACATCCCTCACCCTCATCAAATCTACATTTGTAGATCTGATTTGACCTCTCGAGCACCCTGTTGTGCTCTACAGACCTCTCGAGTGCCCTATTGCACTCTCGAATAACCCATGGGAATTTTAGAACCCTATTATAATGTTGAACGAGATATTTGGGTTTTTCTAGGGCACACCCCTACCATAGACCTGTAGTAGATCCATACATAAACAAATAGTAATCAAGAGCAAGGTAAATCTATTTATGTTGTTATATTTCATATTGTCTTATTATGTTCACATTTGCATTGCTATAACTAGGGTTTTAAGTTGTGATTTTTGATGGCTCACATTGTGGAGCCTGCATTTGTTATTACTGATTCTCTTGTTTCTTTGTGTGTATGTTTTGATAATACATCAAAAGCATTGGATAGTTTCTTAAGTTAGAGTGGACCAATATCGGATACGCAGAAGCCCACTCAACCTTATTAGGAGCAAATATGCAGTTGAAGATACCAACATTTATTTGTGGCTAGGATTTTGGAGAACCCTAGCAAAGTTTGTAATATTGTATCAAGGGATTATTAGATCTACTATTGTAACAACAAAGTTTCTAGACTCCCCCCTTTTATCAATAAAAATTTCATTTTGTTGTGCAATATTTGGTTCACTTGAATTCTATTTTATTTAGCATTGTTTGGTGTCACATTTTTAGCTCTACAAATGGTGATCATGGTGGGACCCCCTAAGGGTTTCATGTTTTGATTTATCTTGCCATCTAACTTACTATTTTTTGTCTTATTTTCCAGATTTGTAGAAGCACAAATCAAGCATTCTTCATCTATTAGTGTTTTTTAACACTTGTCTAAAGTTGAAGGAAGTGTGCAAATGCTTTTCTGCACTTGAGGATCATCCAAAAATTTCCAAAGGTATTCTAGACGCACCTTGGGGCATATCAGAAGCACCTAGGTGCATTTTATAGTGATTTGGAGCAGATACGTAGGCTATCTAGTAAGCCCACTATCCAAAATCTAATTTTATTGTTTTACTTATTTTGAGTTCTTTAATGTTTTTTTTTAGATTTCAGGCATAAAATGAACAATCACTAAATAATATAGAAAATAATTCACCTTAGTTTACATTTTAGGTTTTTACAAATATAAAGTGTTGCATTCTGATTGTGTTTGAATTGATAATATACATAAATTAGAACTGCATTTTAAGGTTAAAAGTATCTTCTTGTATCTATCTAAGTAGGAACATAATTAGGGTGCCAAGAGTATTCCTGACATTGGTTGATTCTAGTTAGAGGTGTGGACAAACCCTCTGACTATTTAAATAGGGGGTCTTAAGTAGTGTACTTCAAACCTTTTGGAAAATTTGGCATTCTCTTGTTGGATTTTGAATTAGATTTATGAAATTAGTTGCTCCTAATATTGTTTTTCCACATTAATAAATGAAAACCTTAAAATGAACAATTCACACACAATAGGTTTCACTTAAAATAGTAGTGGTTGGCTTTCATCACCAACCATTGCTTGAGATTTGGTGACAATGGCATTCATCTCCATACACAAATATTTGCCCTTAAAAATCCTAGGTCACCCCCGAGCAAAATTGCTGGATTTCATCACCAGAAAAAATATTGTTGCCTGATCTTAGCCATAGTTTTTACCTTTCTTTTTGATTAATTCAGATTATTAAATTTGAAACACGCAAGATTGAAACTTAAAAAATATATATATATAAACTCACATTAAAATTAGATAACCAATGAACAAGGTAAGACACACATGTCAAACAAACTTAGCATTAGTTGTTTGTTTTTATTGTGAAAATTTAAATTGGGTGTTTTAGTTTACTGTATAATCTATATTTTGACTTATTTTATTTATGGTCCTAACATGAAAACAAAAACAAACATTAAATCAAGATAATAAAATGGAACCTTCATCCACCTTCCCCACCACTTCTATGGTAGATTCCTTGAATGTAACACAGGCAGATTTATCTATAGGTCCATCACATTCTTTGCCATCCACTACCTTCCATATGGCCATGCCCCAAGAGGAGTCAATCTCCCCTACCATCAACCATCACATTACCCATATAGATATGGCAAGGGTAGAAGCTCTCATGAAGTCTTCCAACTATACCTTAGAGTCCATTCCCAATTCACCTAGATAGGATTCTACTTTATAGCAATATCCTATTTATTCCCATCCCCCATCCACTTTTACCCAGCTGTATACTAACCCTCTTTTTGAAGCATCAGTTTCACCTTCTTCCCACATGTCCATTCCCCAACCCTCATGTGCTCCTAACACCTCATAGACCTCCACTTACACCAACCCATTTTATGAAGCACATGTAAATATTGCTTCACAAGTTTCAGCCTCACAAGTTGCCATACCTAGTGTAACTTATCCCCAAGCCACATCTTCCATACCATATACCTCCATACCCTTAGCTTCTAATAGAGAAATTAGTGAGGCATGGGAACACCTAAAAAAATTGCTTAGATAGCATTAAAATTCTCATTGGTCATCATAGCCATAACCTTCATACATCAACATCATTCCATAATTCCCCATATTTTTATAAACAATCTCCCATTCATCAATTTCCATCTAATTCACCTAGCCATCATTATCAATCTCATCATCACCTAATCACTCCACAACATTTCTCCACTCCACCATAAAATAATTAGGTAATTTAGGGCTTCCACATTCTTGAGGAAGACCCTCGAATCAAGGCCATGCAAAAACAAATAGATCAATTGATTCAATATACTCCTATTTTTTCAAATTAAAAAACCAACCTTACACCAATTTATCAATCAACCAATTCATCCTTCGGTATCATCACTTCCATATTCGACAGATTTCACAGTGCCCAAGTTTGACAAATTTAAGGGAACTAAGGATCCCAAATAACATGTGAGCACTTTTGTACATGCATGCTTTAGAATTCAAAATAACAATACTCTCATGCTTTAGAATTTTCATCAAAAATTAGGATGGGATGCCATAGAATGGTATAATAAATTTCCAAGCCATAGTGTTTGTACTTTTGAAAAATTGATTGATCAATTCTTTGACCATTTCATCTTAAATGTTAAAAAGATCTCATTGTCTGATGTCTATGATTTAAGACAACATGATGATGAATCTATCTACAATTTTAGAATCCTTGGAGGGTAGTCATCACTAAATTGCCATTCATCCTACCAATGGATGAGCTAATTAAGCTATTCATCAAGAGTTTCTTAAAAACTATCTCTTGGATGCTTCAACTATGAACTTATCAATCATTTGAAGAAGCTTTAGCTCAGGCTAGTGTCATTAAGGAGATCAAAATACAAGAAGGTATATTAAATCCTAAAAAGTAAGAATGGCAAAACAAGGGCCAATACAAAAGCAACTATCCTGGCCAACCAAATTCAACACAGACTACCCCAACCAATCAGCCCAATCAAGTTAATCAAGTGGTCATGAGACAACTTATAATGGATCAACAACAATCCATGCAACCAACACCTCAAAAAATTACTTATCATGTGGTACCCTCAACAACTCAAGCCATGCTGAACACAATGCCAACTATGGAAAACTATCCCCGATGATAGTCTGTTTAATAAAATTACCAATACACACCCTTAACTGAGTCATATGCTTCCCTTTTTCGAATTTTATATGACACAAATAAACTTGCTTTACCTGAAATCAGACTTGATGATCCTATCAAACATATTAAACATCTTTGGAAACATCTATTTGGTCCTTATCATGGGAAAAATGAGCATGACATTAACAATTGTCATTCATTTAAAGATAGTTCAATATCTCCTTGACTTGGGGGAAATCAATCTTGAAAACCCCCTCGCTCAAAAAAATCAAAACCTTGGTATATTTCAAACACCACTTCCTCATCATGAGGAGATGCAACCAAATGTAGGAGGGGCTAATACCAAAATTCTCCCTAATAAAGTCAATCATGTCCAATAATACCAAAATTTTGCAGCAGCCATTCATGTGGTCACTAGAGGTCAAAAAACCAACCAACAAAGGCAACCACCTCAATTAAGTGTGTCACAACCTTCTGCATCGCCTCCCATCCAATTTTACCATAATACTTCATCACCCATACATATAACTAGCCAATCAAATCCTTCAAATCCACCCATCAATCATCCACCTCGACCAGTCATTTCATTGAGTAGTCGATTAACTACAAGTCTAAAAATGGCTTCCACCAAATTGTCAATTTATGAGTTAATACAACAATCTCCTCCACATCGTGAGGCATTAATGGACATTCTAAAGTCCATTGAACTACAATTTCAAGATCCTAACACCTTCAACAACTTTGTGGGGAGCATCCAAACATGCATTGAGCTTTCCATCACATTCTATGACTTTGAGATTAATCCAATCTCATCAGAATCAGTACACCCTTCATTGCATATCATGACTCTAATTGAAAAAAATCCCTTTAAAAGAGTCCTAATTGACATCAATTCCTCTATAAACATTATCACCACATCCACCCTTCATCATTTGAACCTTCCTCCATCTCATATCACCAAGTCATCATTCACCCTCAAAGCATTTAATTATTCTTTGTGTTCCACAATTGGCACTGTTGTTTTGCCCATCGAAGTAGGGGTCAAAATGTTGCATACCATGTTTCACATCTTGGAAGGATCCATGGTGTACAATGTACTCCTTGGAAGACCTTGGATGAGGTAAATGAGATGTGTCCCTTCTATTTTACATCAATACTTAAAATATGTTCATGAGGGACAAGTACATTGCATACTGATGGATATCAATTCGTTTAAGTATTGCAATTTCATTTCAAATCCCTATGAGTCTATGCTTCCTTCCACTCACCTTTTTCTTTTACCATAATCCAATCCATCCACCACTTCACCAATATCTTAATCAAAGGATTCCATTCTTGAGGATCTCCCTATCATAAATCATCATCAAGATTCTACCCTTACCCCATCATCTTCATCATTGACTACATGCACATGTGGTCATAGCCATTCCACATCATCAACATCATTGCCATCCTCATCATCATCATCCATTCAATAACCTTACAAATCCAATCCATCACCATCACCTAATGTTTCACAAGTTGAGCTAACATATTGTGAGGCATCTGCATCTTTACCATTCCTCGAGCCATCATCTAACCATAGTCCTTCCATGTCATCCCAATTTGAGGTCCACCTCATTAATATTGGTATTCATGAATATGTGGTCCAAGACATCACCATCGCACCGCTCACCGTTCCTAAGGCTAAGGATTTAAGTCGCCCAAGTGATCCACCTTTGGCCATAGGAGTGGTATATAACATGGGTCCATCTCCAAATAGCATAAATTTTGCATATGGGGGGTTTGATTCTTCATAAAGTCCAGTACACATAGAAGAACCCAAAGAACTAGCACTTACCAACATTCCAAACACCATGGGATTTCCATCTCAATATTTCCACATAGTCAATTGGCAAGGTCATAGCCTAGGATTGCATGAACAGGGAGTGCATCAACCTATTGATGTTTCATATCAAGAGGTGCACGACTATTCAGGTCTAGGTTATCACCCACTTTCCACCATATCTTCTCTTGAACAAGCCTTCCAAAGGCTTAATCTCAATTAAGGAGAAGAAGCCCTTCATTCTGGTATTTTTGGCAACAAAATTTATGAAGAATTCAAGTTTATGTCGATAATTTTATATGAATCTGAAGAAGAATCGGAGCCCATTATTGCCCATACCAAACAAGATGAGTTTTATCTCAACATGTTCCCCATCCACGAGCCCATATTTTTCTTACTTCTTCCACAAGAATGAGCCACCCCTACCGGTGAACCACCACCTCCATTCCATTAAGCCACTTCATAATCCAACTTGTAACATATGTACATAACACAAAAATAATGGTTTTCACCACTACCAAAAAAATAAAAAATCAATAAAAATATTTTCTTTCTTTGCATTGCATATGTACATATCATTTAGACAAATACATTTATTTGTGTTGCTTGCTACTTGTTCAGGTTAACCAAGCTCCTAGCACCGATTCCTAGGTTCCATATAACCTCATCCACCTTGCCCATAAGTCAACATGAATCCTGCTGATTTATTTACCACGCTTCGCAATCCATATGATCCGGTTAAGCCAATTCCAATTGACATAAGTCTCATTTATATGGACCAAATTTCCTTACCTCCATCCCTTTGTCAAATTTTTATTACTTGAGGAATTGTTAAGGGCTTCTACCAACTACTTTCCTCCAGTGGGTAATGATACTTATAGGCTTTCCAGTCTAGAGGGAGAGGAAGAACCTAAACCACTTTATGTTATATGCTTGAGAGTATTATATGCATGATTTGATTACTATATATGTATATATATACATGGCTAATACACAAAAACATTTGCATACATTTCATTCATGACATTGCATTTCACTTGCATCTACATTCCAAAAATAATGCATTAACCCACATTTCATATTGCATTTTGCATGTCACAAATTGCATATCATACATTGCATTTACATCCACATTTTCACATTTCATATAGGGATCATTTATTAAGTTCAAGGTCTTAATCGGTCCAATAAAATCATGTTGCCTTAATCAAGGGCACCCTCACAAAGTCATTCACAAAATTTCCATTAAGTCAAATTGCCATTTAAACAAACCACACATTCACAAGTCCTAGGTGTTTTCGGTCACTCAGCTACTCCTAGTATTTTAAGCAAACTCTAAAATACATACCGAGTTCTTTTTAGACCCATTGCACATATACACTAAGAAAATCTTGATTTTTGGTAACTGAATCCAAAAAATTCTTGAACCAAAGAGAGAAAACACCATACTTGGTATGAACCTCGAAGTAAAAAGGCTCATCCTTTCTAGTCCCATAATGCAACATAGTCCATAAAAATAGTGGTTCTCACCACTATCACAATTCCAAAAAAAACAAAGTAGGGAAAAATCCCTAACAAAAAAAACTCTAAATATTTTACATCACACAACACCGATCAATTAGGTTGTAAGGATTGTACTACATTTCTAGTCATACAGTTAGGTAGTCATCCCCAAAACTTAAAATATCAAAAATATAAAAGTCATGGACTATGGAGTTAGCCTCCATCGGAGCTATAGATGCTTGACTGGAAATGGCGTATGCTCATGCATGGTGACATGTCTCTTTTAAAAGAGATCTCTGACCGCTTATACGGATAAGCTAGATTCTTGGTTTCATCCATAACAGGTTTTCCTAATTTACTCAAGATGAGTTAATGAACTCACTTACACACAGACTGGTTCTTGATTACCTCGATTCATTACCATGATATTGGTTTGGTATATGAATTCACTGCACACACATTTGGTCCTAGAGGGATTATGTAGTGTTAGTGAGTTTGTTTGATGACACTAGTATATTTGAGTCTCTACAAAATAGTCAGTATTCCATATCAACATCCATATCTTCTTCGAGGACAAACTAGGGCATCAGTTGGGTATCCGAAGAGATTTCTGGTTACTGTGGATTTGAAGACAAGATTGCTGCCCCAGGAGGGTCCAATGGGGACACCTTCGGATCCTCTTCTAGAGATACATAGTTCTTTTGCATATTTTTTAAAGGATAAATCTCCATAAAATATTGAAGAAGCATAAAAAACTGCATTAAAAATGCTCTTTACGGTTGCTGGAAATAGATCAACATCTCAACGAGTTAATGGATGCTTGCCACAGTTAGAATCAAGGCCAAATATTGTCATTGAGCAAAGGATGGTTGAAGAAATAGTTTTATATAGAGCCAATCATAATTTGATATGTAAATTCATGGGTATTCGCCCTACCCTGAATTTTTTGCATTCTTAGGTCTGGAAAAACTGGGAGCCTCTTGGTGAGTATTCTTTATGGTTTATTAGCAATGGATATTTTATTGTTAGTTTTTCTTCACTTGTCGATAGAAATAGGGCTTTTGAATTAGAAAAGAGGAATCATGGTCCGACAGGATTATTTATTCAACCCTGGAGAGTGGGATTTGATCCTCGAATTGAACCCACTGCTGTCCTGGTTTGGATCCATTTGTATGCACTTCCAATGGAGTTTTGGAATGATCAGGTATTGGAAATTATCGATAATTCCCTTGGAAGACATTTGGGTATTTCCAAAGACACAATAGAAGGAAACACAGTTATTTATGCAAGATTATGTGTGGAAATGGATCCCAGCCCCTACCGGTAGAGGTGGAACTTGAACTTGCAGGACTATCTTGGATTCAACAACTAGATTATGAGGCATTGCCCTTCAGATGCAGAGTTTGCCACAAATATGGGAATTTGGCTCGATCTTGCCCAAATAATATGAACATAAAAATGGAGGCTCCTCTAGGAATGTCAAATCTTCCTAAGGAGGGTAAGTCAACAATCAAAAAAGAACCAACGAATATTTCTCAAGGTAAAGAAGCACATGGAGATGGTTTTGAACAACCCAAAAGAAGGAGAAGGCAAAAGAAAAAAGATGGTAAAGAGCAAACCCAACTCAAGCCCTCCAATAGGTATGAGATATTTAAGACACTAATGGACCAAGAAGAACAATTCATGGAAGGAGTGGATGGGAATAATGAAAATAATAACATCCATGTTCAAGCTCCTCTTTCATCTCCCCCCATCATAGAGCAGGTAATTGAGTATAGTGAGTTACCGTAGTTAGAGAGTGCAGGGGCATTGATAGTGCATAACCAAGAGCAGCCAATAATTAAGGATGTCAGAATGGGCATAGCAGAAAAGAAAAGAGAAAGGCCAACTTTAGGCATAACTTAGGTGGAAAAGAGATAAAAAAATAACAACTCTCAAGGAGTGGGTAGAAAATCAAATAAGGAATTGATAGCAGTTCAAGGAGACAAACTGATCACTGGAGGATCGGTGAGGCCAATAGATTTTTACTGCTCTCAAGGTAACCAATGATTATACAATCATGGAATGTTAGGGGTTTAAATAGTAGAACCCATCAATCTGCTGTTCGAAGACTTAGAAAAATGTAAAACAGATTTTTTGCTTATCCAGGAAACAAAAATGTCGTTAGATCTTATGTGTAAAATAGTTAACAGAATTTGGAGGGGTGCTAGTCATATGGAAGTGGCTGCCCAAGGTGCCTCAAGGGGGATAGTTACTCTTTGGAACTCTCTTGAATGGATTGCAATAGAACATATAGCTTGGAGGGGTGTTCTCACATCACATTTTAGAAATAATGTCACAACTGAACATGTTTTAATCACAAATTTTTATGGGGCTCAAAACCTAGATGGTCAGATGCATCAATGGAAAGTTGTGCATAACATGAGAGTCTCAAGGGAAGATTTAGACTAGATTATTACTGGGGATTTTAATGTTAAATTATCCTCTAGAGATCAGGAAGGGGGAACCCTAATTTTGGACCCAGGGGATCGACTTATGATTGCCCAAGTCCAGGCATTACACTTGGTGGATATTAAATGCCCTGGAACCAACTATACTTGGACTAATAAGAGGAGGGAGCCACATAGCAAGAAGGTGAAGTTAGACCATTTTTTGGTTTTAGAGGAGGCATTTGTAAAATGGAATATAAAATTTTAGATTTTGGAGGGTCCAGTTTCGGATCACTTTCCCATTTTGTTGGAAGGAGGGATCAAGATAGTGCAGCATCACAAACCATTTAAATTTGAAAAATTTTGGTTACAAAAAGAGGAACTTCGAAAGAAAATTCCATAGTGGTGGGAATAAGGTCGCCCAGCATATGGGACAACAATGTTTAGATTCCACAAACAACTTCATTATGTCAAAGATCAACTGAAACAATGGAGGCGAGCTAACAAGACAAACTTCTAGGTCCAAAGAGCTCCATTGGTGGCTAGATGGGATGAGGTTCAAAAACACTTTAGGGAAGGAACAATTACAGAGTAGCTCAAAGAAGAGGATGATGCATTGCGTAAAGCGGTTGAGGACATTGACAACCAAGAGGAGACCTACTGGAAACAAAGAGCAAGAACCACTTGGTTATTAGAAGGTGATAAAAATACCAAATTTTTCCATCATATTGCTTGTGCTAGGAGACATATGAACAACATGGAAGCTCTTCAAGATGAGAACAAACACTCCTTTGATACAATTCCAGGTATGCATTTCCATTCAATGGATTATTTTTCTAAACTATTTAAGGAAAGTATGGTGCAAGATGAAGAGGCTCAAAAAGAAGTTATTGTTGTCATACCCTCTGTTATCTTTGAAGAAGAAAATCAAACCCTACTTAAATCCATTGATAGAGAGGAACTGAAGAATGTAGTCTTTGGAATGAGCACCAAAAAAACACCAGGTCCAGATGGCTTTCCAATTGATTTTTTTGAGGCCTTTTGGGATAACTTGGAGGAGTATATAATGGTTGTTATAGAGGAGTCCAAAGGTAGTAAAAGAATGCTTAAAGCATTAAATCATACTTTCATTACCTTAATTCCAAAAGTGGAGGAGGGGGTACATATTTCAGATTATAGACCTATTGCCTTATGCAATGTCATATATAAAATAATCACAAAGGTAGTGGCTGAGAGACTAAAACCTCTTCTACATAACATTATCTCCTCGGAGCAAGGGGGTTTTGTAGAGGGTAGGCAGATCTTGGATGGTGTGGTTCTAGATCAGGAGGCAATCCATTGAATGCAAACATCTGGTAATAGAGGAATGTTCATAAAATTAGATATGTCAAAGGCTTATGATAGGGTGGAGTGGAGCTTCTTGTCAAAGATTATGGCAGCCTTTGGTTTCTCTTAGGATTGGATATAATGGTTCATGAGTTGTGTTTCTACTCTGACATACTTAGTGTTAATCAAGGGTCTTCCCTCGCAACCGTTTGGAGCTACTCGAGGCCTTCATCAAGGAGATCCTTGCTCTCCCTATCTTTTTCTCATATTGGCTAAAGGATTGGGTAGACTCATCTTGAGGAGAAGACAACAAGGTTTGCTAATAGGTATCAAGGTGGGTGAGGAAGTTTTGACTCACCTACAGTTTGTGGATGACATAGGATTGGTGGGAGTGGCCAACTTCAGGGAAGCAAGAATGATTAGAGATACACTTAATATCTACCTTAGGGCTACAAACCAAGTCATCAATGATAAAAAAATCCAAAGTGGTATTTTTCAATCTTGATCAAAGGCTTCAGGACAGAATTTTAGAGATCTTGGGATTCACAAGGACTTATCTCCCAGTGGTATACTTGGGGGTCCCTTTGCATTTTAAAAAACTAAAAATAGATATCTAGAGGAATATTTTGGATTGTATCAAGGACAAAATTAATCATTGGTCTCACAAATGGTTAAGCTATGGGGGTAGATTAACTTTTTTATAGTCAGTCATTCAAGCCATGCCAATTTATAAATTTTCTATCCTTGCTGCCCCACATACCATATGGAAAGAGTTGGACAAGATGGCAAGAAAATTTTTATGGGAAGGAGTAAAAGGAGAGAGGAAATGGGCCTTAGTAGGTTGGGATAAAATAAGCCAACCCAAGGTAAAAGGAGGTTTGGGACTAAGAAGATCAAAGTTAAATAATAAAGCTTTGGCTGGAAAGCTTTACTAGAGGTGGATTTCCCAACCAACTTCTTTATTGAGTAGAATATTAACTAGTAAATATTTGGGACATGTAAACCCAAATGAGGTGGGTCGTTTCCCTTTGGATGATAATGGATCCTTAGTGTGGCAGGCTCTCAAGTTAGGATCTCAAGTAGTAAAAGATAAATTATTTTGGAAAGTGGGGAGAGGGGAGAAGGCACGATTTTGGACAGATTCATGGGATCAATACCCACCTATCATTGTTGAATTTCTTGAATTGCAACCAATAAAAATAGCCATAGAAACTAAGGTATGGGTCCAAATTGAAATTTATTTCAACACTAGTCAGCTGGGGGATTATAAGTTTAAGCAGTTTAAGAAGTTGGATGAGTGGCCAATTTCAATCCCTCCGGATTTGACACCCATCATGACTAAAATCTTGGCAAAAATATTTCTCACAGGTAGAGACGAGGAGGATGAATTATCTTGGGGCTATGGGAGCCTTGGTGTCTACACAGTGAAGGACAGATATGATAAGATCCTTCCAGAGCCTCCTCCTCATACATATCAGGTTGAGGATTGGATAAAGATTTGGCAGTCCAAGGGTTGGCCGAAAGTAAATTTTTTTTCCTGGCAGTTCATGCATAATGGAATTATTACTTTTGGTAATAACAGATGAAAGGGAATCATTGGTCCATATCAATGTGTTTTTTGCTACAAGAGCAAGGAAATAGCTGATCACTTGATGTTTGAGTGCCCATTCATGCGCCAGATTTGGGAGAGATGGTTTTTATATTATAAAATTCAAGTTAATGGTGATTTGAATCAAATTAATATTTGGGAAAGATGGAAGAGGGGTAGATTTAAATATAAAGCTCTTTGTATTGGTTGGGAGCTTGGAGTAAACTTTATTTGGTGGCAAGTGTGGTTGGATAGAAATGCTAGAATTTTTAGAGAAACTTTTTCTTCTTTAGATGGAGTTTGGCAGGTCATTTGGAGCAAAGTCATAGAAACTGTGGCAGTCTATGCTAAATAGGAAACTCAAGTTGTTATTGGGGCAATGGAGAAGGAAGTTGAAGTGCAAGAGGGATAGGATAGAGCTAGTTGGAAACCACCCCTAGAAGTTTGGATTAAAATTAATATTGATGGAGCTGCAAAAGACAATCCGGGTAGAGCTAGAATTGGAGTGGTTTGCCATAATCATGTTGGAATAGTGCTCTATTGGGAACTACAAGGCTTGGGAAGAGCCATAAACAATGAAGCAGAAGCCTTAGCTATCAAATCTACTTCTATTTGGGCAGTAAAACAAGGTCATAGGAGGATAATCCTAGAATCAGATTCTCAAATAATGGTTGGAGCTCTATATTGCATGAGGAACTTTGCTTTGAAAACATGGAGGTTGAGGATTCTTGTCACTCAAATTAAGGAATTATGGAGGTAATTAGATGATGTGATTCCAGTTTATGTGAGTAGAGATCTAAATAAAGTGGTAGACTTCTTGGCTAAGATGGGTACTGAGAAGGAGGTAGGGGTTCAGTGGCACAGTGACATGGCTATTGAGGATGAGATGATTAGGCAGGTTGGTGAGCAAATCCAGTGCTTAGCTAATTTGGATAACCATTCCAAAAATATTGTTTAGGAGATTTATGTTTCAATGTAGATCTTCTTTTATAGTTGTAAATAGGTGAACAATCATTGTAGAAATATGGTTTAAGAGATTTGGCTCCAATGCAAATCTTCTTTTACTGTTGTAAACATGTGTTCTCTCTGACTAAGGCTAGGAAAAGTCTCATCCCAACTTGTAAATGATCTTTGTTTTAATACAAGTTTTTTCAAATTATTTTTCAAAAAAAAAACATCCATATCTTCTTCCATATCAACATCCATATATTCTTCCTTATCAACATCCATATATTCTTCTATGTCAACATCCATGTCACGTCAAAAGATATTCATCCCATATACCACCAATTCTAGTGCCCCTGATTAAACAATAATGCTATAAAATGGCCAAGCAAAGATATAAACTATAAATGATTACTAGCACATGACATCTTGCATTAATCATCCATACATGCTACCTTGCATTAATAATCCATAACATATCATATGCATTAATCATCCATATAAACATACATTACGCAAAAGCATTCGACAAAAAGCATTCACACAAACACATATAACACAAAAGGTAAAATCCACGTATATATATAATAGCATGTACAATGAATTCCCAAAGGCTACATACAATAGAGCACCAAGGCTCATATACAAAAAGTGCATCTAAGCACTAGCTAATGCTTATACGAGGACCTCTGCAACCTAGTTGGAGCCCTAGACCTAGAGCTCTACCTAGACTCAACTGGCCTAGATGGCTCAGTCGTCGAGGAAGGTGGAGGATCTGGCAGCATGATATGATGCACCATACATAAATCCTCCAAGGAATGCACATATGCCTCACTAGCTTGGAGTCACCATAATTCCAACTTGTGTCGATGTTCTTTTCCTATAAGATCTACATGAAGCCTCGTCATAATCTCTTGATCATCTCCACCAGCTCCTCTCATCGTTTGCTTTGCTTGCATCTAAGCTATAGTCGCATCCTGCACACTAAGCTCTTCCTGTATCTATGCTATAGCCTCATCATGATATTTAACTAAAGCCTCCCTCTCATCTCACAACTACTCTATCTCTACTCGCAACCTCACCACTTTTGATATCTCCCCCATATCATCATCCTCCTCCTTGTCCTCCCCTCCATCAATTGTAGGAGTCAGCTGCATGCACAAATCAATATCCTCCTCCAACTACTTTCTCAAAGATGGCTCAGTCTCTTTGGAGCATCATAAGACTCCTCAACATCATCCCAAAATTAGTAATCACCTTAGGTACCCATACTAGTTGGGTACCAAACCATGCCACATATGTCGTGGTCACTCCTACATTGTCCACATCAGGGACCTCCAACTCATCATCCTCAATCACATCCCTCTATGGCACTGCACATGTAAGCACCACATCCTCTCAATACCTCCTATACAACATTGGCTCATTAGGTACTCCCTATGGTAAGCCAAACTACCACAACACCTACGAGAATTAAAAGTACTCCACCTCACTTCGTCTCATCCCAACTATCCACCTCGACTGCCTCACTCATCGCAACTACTACCTATCCTCAGTCCACATGGTACCCCACCAAGGCCTCCATATAACTTGGGCATATATTATTATAGCCCATAGCTATTGGTACCATTGGCTATATCACATCGGATGGCTTGGTTGTACCTCCTTTGCCATTTTCCATCTCCTAGCATAGGGTTGTGCCTTATCCCAATCACTATAGGGTAGGTCCTACGGTCGTGCCACATTGAAGTGTTCCCATCCTTAGCACTAAAGAAGCAAGTTGCATCCTAATCCCTTCCTCCCCCACTGTGTCATCTCATGTAGCTCCCAGTACAACTATGCCAGTAAAGTAAGAGCCCATGTATATCTTTGCAGTGTAGTGATAAAATCACTCACCAATATCAATAGGTTCCATAAGAACCTACAACCAATATTGTTGGGTATCACTATGTTCACCAACATGAACATCACCAGGGCTAAGAGGAGCTCCAATTTATTGGACACATACATGGTCAAGTATGGAATTCTCCCACACTCCACCCTCACCTCCTCCCACCTATATCCAAACATCCTGCTCATTTATGCATTTTTATCATAACCTGCCTTCACCTTTAGATCCTCCACTAGCATCTTGATAATGTGATATACATCCTCAAGGGTAATAGTCACCTTCCTGATTGGTAGCTATAAATTCCCCCTATCTGCATCCCATATCTCATCCAAAGCTAAAAGATATCCATCATCCACCCTCACCACATCAAGTCGGGCCACATGCTCCAACCCCACCGCCCTAAACAAACTTCAATCTGCTTCCAACAACAATTTCTTCATCCCAAGAAAAAGAGAAGAAAATTGATGTTGTGTCTCCAAAATTCGCAATTGTAGCAATAAACACATTTTATGTGCATTAATATAAAAATAATAATAATAAATAAAAATAATAAAAATTTACACAACACAAACAAGTCTTCAAAAGTATTACCTTGGAAAATCTTAGCTTTGCACTAGCTGTAGCACTCGTTCCTTCCACCACCATAGCTTCCACACCAAAATTCCACCACCTCACTTCACTCCACTCCTTAGACACAACTTCTCAAACTTGAAAATGCACAAATGAGCTCCATTTTTCAACCTATGGGCAATTTATAGCATGTGTAGGTGCACTAAAGCACCTTGGGGAGATTCAGGCATGCTAGAAGGCACATGAGTATCTTTCAGCATGCTAAAGCATGCCTGGGCATTTTTTGGTGCAATAAAGTGCACTAGGGCATTTGCTGGACCTTATAAATGCATACGGGTGTTTGATGCATAAATCGAGAAAAGACAAAATCGATCAAATCAGTAGCTTACTTGCTCCAAATCTCACCAAAATTCATCCACACATCAATTCCATCATACAATCAAGTTTTGTAAAAATAGAAATCATCTTGAATGCATAATTTTCATTTTTAACCAAAATTTATAAAAATCACATGACCATTCTCATCATCTACATCATAATGTCCATCATCTCACTAATTTCTCTAATAATCTAAGTTGATTTGGCACATTAACTTGTGCTTTGTGTCTAAAATGTGTAAAATTAAACAATATGATATCCAACGTTTACCAATCAATTCTATTTTTCAAAAATCATCACATTTCCTCATCAAAATTTCAAATTTCACCAACATCATACTCCATCATCCATTTCTTTCCACATGCACTGAATTTCAAGTGAATCTTGTATATAGTGGTTTGTTCTATATACTTGGTGATTGTAGTGATTTACGTCCATGCAATTCGGTAAGATGAATGAATCACCATAAGAACACTTGGTCATCATCATCATTCCATATCTCCTAGTTTGAAATCATAATCAAATTTGGTTCCTCACATTTCAAGTGAAACTCTGACAAGATTAATCTTGCTAAATAGCTATCATTGATGGCCTAGTTCATGGGGCTTAAAACATGGACATAATTGCATCAAATCATTTCACATTTCATTGACAATCATCATGGTGATTGGCTTTAGATAGGGTGATTGGTTTTGATCCTAGGAATTATTTGATATTCATTAGTTGGCCCTCCGAAGTTTATTACTTTTACTTTTTTACATCTTCATATTGCATATCAATGTAGCACTAGGTGTTGTAGGTGAGTTGGAGAGGAAAGGGAAATCCTCCAAGGGAGGTCCCAGGTTCGAATCTCCACCCTACCAAAAATCTGAATTGGGTACCAAAAATCCAATTGATAATATTGGTGCGGGCAGGGTCGGGTGCGACCCCGGGTGACTTTGACGGTGTAGAACCCCTTGTTTGTGGTCTCTTAGACCAATGCGGCCCCGCAAGGGATTTTTCACTTAAAAATATATATATATTGCATATCAATGAGGCCATACGGAAAAATTTATTCAACATCTTGAAATCACCCCAAATTTGGGGTAGATAAATTTCATTCATATTTTCCCAAAAAGGGATACATATTACATGATCATGACATCTACATTTGGCATAAAACCCTTCATATATTGGGGCAAAAATAGACACAATCATCATCCACATTTCTCCCAAAACCCTTCATCTGTTGGGGCAAAAATATACGCAATCATCATCCACATTTCTCTCAAAACCCTTCATATGTTGGGGAAAAAATAGCCACATTCATATTCCCCATTTCACCAACCCCCTTCAACCATTGGGGCCAAAAATAGTTTCACATTCCATCATTCACATTTCATTCTTTGCAAAATATTTTTTCTTTTTCCATTCATTCTTTTTTCAATTGGCTCATGAGCTTCATCCACAACTCATTCACCAATTGAGGGGGTAAACTACACAATAACTCCAAATTCTTTATTATTTTACCTTCAATTTTGTCTCCACATTCCAACAAGAGAGAGAAGTTGCTTCTATGCCTAGCCCGATTGGGTATCTCGTATTTTTACACCATATTGTGTTTCACACAACATGGTATAAAAAGGAGCATTTGTAGACACCAAAATCTAGCCACTTATCCTCCATATATGCTTTCCCACCATCCACTTGTACACCATCCCTATTTCCTACCATTTTTAACAATTATTCATATTTATTTATATATATTTATTTTATATATATATATATATATATATATATATATAATATTTTATATTATATTTTAATATATGTGTAATAAATATATATTTATAAAGTGGATTATTCCTAGTTGTTCGATCTCATTTAATCTCATCCATCCATTTACCTTAATCCATGCCACATCCCAGATTGATTGTCCACCCTTATATATGCTTTAATCTCAACCACATGATTAGTGTTTTTAAAAACTCTAAAGTATGCCCTAGGTTGGACTATTAATATGAGTTATTTTAAGACTCACCCCCTTGGAAGTTCTTTGGAATCCTAATTAGCTAGAAAACAACATCAATTTTCTATGTGCCTAAGAGTTCCAACTGAGCCTTGAATGCCCTAACCCTACATTTTTCCTAATCCATATACCATTCCTCCATCACCTAGTTGGTTGCTATCATCGCATCCCTTGCCCTCATTAGATCTACTTTTGCAAATCTAATCTGACCTCTCAAGCACCCTACTATGCTCTATAGACCTCTTGAGCATCCTACTGCACTCTACAAACATCTTGAATGCCCTACTGCACTCCTAAATAACCCATAGGTGTTTCAAAGCCCTATTTTGATGTCGAACAAAATCTTTGATGTTATTAGGGCACACCCCTACCATGGACCTACAAAAGATCCATCCATCATCAAACAATAAGCAAGATCAAGGTAAATTTGTTTATGTTGTTATATTTCATATTGTCTTATTATGTTCACATTTGCATTGCTATAACTAGGGTTTTAAATTGTGATTTCTAAGGGCTCATACTATGGAGCTCTCATTTGCTATAACTAGGGTTTTAAATTGTGTCCTTTCCCTATTTTCCTTTGCTTTTGACTTTCCATTTACTTTTATCTATGGTTCTAATCTTGTTTCATTTATCTAGTATTTCATTTGCATTCATCTTTTGACTAATATTTACATATTGAATCATATTTCATTTAAGCTAGTTTTGTATCCTACAATTGCATCGTACATCTAGTCAATCCTTTATTTTTAATCATTTAATTTAGTTTTAAGTAGTTTTATGACTATGATTTTGCTATATAATAGGGAAACTGTTGGAATATGTAATGCAACATTGTGTAAATTATTCTTAGACTAAAATATAAAGTCTAAAGAATAATATTTGAATTAGAATATAATTATATCTTATGTAAAATATTCCCACCCAATTAATAAATAAATTAAGGGTGCTAGGAATATTTAATTTCTTGAAAAAAAGTTATTTCCCTTTTCTAGCAAATATTAGAAAGTAACTAATCACTTTCTAATATTTGATAGATGTCACTTATCACATATCTCAAAGATTAGATTGTGATAAAATTAGAAAGTAACTAAAGCACTTTATAATATTTGATAGATTGTGAAAAGATTATATTGTGATAAGATTTAGGGTTGTAGTAGAAAATCTTATTTTTAAATAGGGGTGTTTTCTACTACATATGATTATCTCTTGTCATATTAACTTGTGTTGTAGTTTATGTTGATGCATATTTTTGCATAACATTGAAGCATTCTTGTATTGTTGAATCATTGAGTAATATAGTGAGCTTCATAGTGGATGTTTATCTTCTTCATTTGAAGTAGGGTTTTACCACTCAATATTTGTGTTGTGGGTTTACCTCTTTTATGTGTGATTGATCTTGTGGAGCATTCTTCGATCTTGGGGAGACTTTGCTTGTCTCACATTTGGTATCAGAGCGGTTGAGATCTCCATAAAGTATCTTCAATCCTTTGAGGTGAAAAACCCATTAAGGTATATTTTTTTTGCATGCATTTGATATTTGGGTATTTTATGTAAACTTATTTTGCAAATCTACCATTAGGGTTTATAGATTTATTATGTTTTTAGATCTAGTTATTAGATATTTTACAAACAGTATTTTCATTTTAAATCTATAATTTATTTTTTGGCATTAAGCTTTTACTGGAAAGGTTTTTGGAGCCAAACAGACCCCATCGTTGCGTCCCTAAGACCCAAAAACCCCTATTTCCATATATAGTCATTTTTTTATTTATTTAAAAAAAAACAGTCAACTATATATATATATATGGAAAGGTTTTTGGAGCCAAACAGACCCCATCGTTGCGTCCCTAAGACCCAAAAACCCCTATTTCCATATATAGTCATTTTTTTATTTATTAAAAAAAAAACAGTCAACTATATATATATATATATATATATATATAAACAGTTTTGCTTTATAAAAAAAAAGCAAAAACAGTTTTTTTTTTTTTTTTTTTTAATTGTTTTGCTTTATAAAAAAAAAAAAAAACAGTTTTGTTTAAAAAAAAAAACAGTTTTGCTTTATAAAAAAAAAAAAATAGTTTTGTTTTTAAAAAAAAAAAAAAGTTTCTCTTTATAAAAAAAAACAGTTTTGTTATTTTGAAAAAGTTTTGCTTTATAAAAATCTTTAAACTTTTTCATGCCAATTTTTTTATTAATAAAATAAATTTTAATTTAATTGCATTTTTTTAAACAATTTTTTGTATTAAAAATTATTATTATTCTCCTTAAAA
Source organism: Wollemia nobilis (assembly GCA_028583015.1). Classification (NCBI taxonomy): domain Eukaryota; kingdom Viridiplantae; phylum Streptophyta; class Pinopsida; order Araucariales; family Araucariaceae; genus Wollemia; species Wollemia nobilis. Next base: position 1,292,925 of record JAQPPZ010000184.1, read on the forward strand.
TGCAATATTATTTTGTCTCACATTAACAATGGTTGTTTGTGAGTTTGCTTGTTTTGAAAGGTTATCCAAATATGTTTTGGAGTATACAAGGCAATTTCGGATCAAATTTTTCACTCTTCCCCTATTTTTATTAATTTCTTCTAATCTCTCTCCAGGATTTTCTTGAAGCATACTGTAAATTAATGTAACTTGCATCTCTCATTATGAAAGTAAAAGAGAATGAAAATGAGAGTGAGAGAGAGAGAGAGAAAGAGAAAGAGAGAGTGTATTTGTGTTTTGCTTTGTGTTTCCACTATCTCTTGTTCATCTTTCTTACATTTTGCATCTCAACTAATATAACTACTAACTTGCTACTAAATAATCTACTAACTAACTAACTTGCAATTTACTAATTTTCATATTAATCAAGAAGGTTAGAAATGAATCAACTTACTAATCACAACTTTAGTATTTGATTAAAATTTACTTAATCTTGCAACACAGTTTATATTTGCTAAACACCTATTGAATCCAAAAGAATCTGCTTTATCGATAGCAAGTCTTTTTTGGGTCCTCGTACCCATAACATTTTGGGTAGCTTGGTTCACCTTGGGTGAGATGAATTGGCAATTCATTAGGCTATAGCAAAACCTAAAATGAACACTAATTTACTAACTTATTGACTATCTAACATTTAACAAATGTTTTATGGTTCAATTCAAGTTAGTTTATTTTATTGCAAGATTATTGTTATGGTTAGTTACCTTCTTAGTGCAAGTTAATCTATTGCAAGTTGATATTGGCTTATTTCCTTTTTAATTACAATATGGTTATAGTTGTTTATCAGAGAGAAGATATTGGATGGGACTATTCAGTTGGATTATTGCCCATCATCTTCTAATTCTATTGATTTGTTCACCAAACCTCTTCCCAAGGAGCACTTTGTAAGCTGAGGGACTCACTTGGTTTGGTGAAGTTGTCCTCAAGGGGGAATGAAGTGTAGTTACACTTGTGTGATGACAACTTCATTCTTATGAGGTGTTTTGTGCTATATATATGAGTTGATCTTTGGTGGTATAATTGCTTTTTGCATCTCTTTTGAACATGGTACTTTCTTGTTTGCCTTGTGCAACTTTTGTACATGTTACTGTGTAGATGGCATTGTGCAATTATGGTATATGATGCAATTGCTTTATGCGACTCTTTTACATGGTAATTTCTTGTTGTCTTGTGCAACTTTGTACATGTTTTTTTATGTAGTTGGCATTATGCAATTGGTTTACCATGGTACTTTCTTGTTGGTATTTATGATACTTTTGTGCATGATATTTTATGGTTGGATTTATGCAACTGGTGTGCACACTTTATTATTTTCATACATTATGCAACTCTTGTACATGGTATTTTTTTGTTAGCCTTGTGCTACTTTTGTACATGGTACTTTAGAATTTGCATTATCATGGTACTCCTTGTTTGCTTTATGCAACTTTGTACATGATATTTTTTGATCAACTATATAGCACGTGACTATAAGTATGGCTTGGCATATTTTTGTGATGACTTATAGTTCACTGTTTGTTAGATCAGTTTTGTTATCATCTTTGGATATTCATATATGATGTGAATATATTTATGATGATGTATCTAACTGATCTTATGTTGAGCTGCTTGTAGCTTACAGGTACTTCCATTTGGGATTTTGTAGGCTTACTAAAGACACCCTTGTGATGTTTTCTTCTTGTCATTTGCAACCACTTGTGGTTGATGGATGGCTTTGTAAGTTGCTTGTATCTGAAGCTACTCCATTGGGGGCTTGTAGTCTCATTTTGGATCATTTTGTATTGGTGCCTTATTATAGACCATTCTTGGTCATAGAAGCTCATTGTAACTATATTACTCATTTGATTCTCATCCTCGTTTGTATCTTTATGGGGAGAATGTTTCTTTATCTCATAATTCCTTTCCCTGATATTGCATTAAGGGGGATTGTTGGAATATGTAATGCAACATTGTGTAAATTATTCTTAGACTAAAATATAAAGTCTAAAGAATAATATTTGAATTAGAATATAATTCTATCTTATGTAAAATATTCCCACCCAATTAACAAATAAATTAAGGGTGCTAATAATATTTAATTTCTTGGGAAAAAGTTATTTCACTTTTCTAGAAAATATTAGAAAGTAACTAATCACTTTCTAATATTTGATAGATGCCACTTATCACATATCTCAAAGATTAGATTGTGATAAAATTAGAAAGTAACTAAAGCACTTTCTAATATTTGATAGATTGTGATGATATTAGATTGCGATAATATTTAGGGTTTTAGTAGAAAAACTTCTCTTTAAATATGGGTTTTTTCTATATATATGATTATATTTTATCATATTGACTTGTGTTGTAGTTTATGTTGATGCATATTGTTGCATAACATTAAAGTATTATTGTACTGTTGAACCATTGAGTAATATAGTGAGCTTCATAGTGGATGTTTCCCTTATTCATTTGAAGTAGGGTTTTACCACTCAATATTTGTGTTGTGGGTTTACCTATTTTAAGTGTGATTGATCTTGTGGAGCATTCTTAGATCTTGGGGAGACTTTGCTTGTCTCACAATAACTACACTTAGAGGTAAGGACCCTTCATCATCATTCAAATAACCTTATTGTAACATGCATTTCATCTATCTAAACTACTCCTAGAGATAGTAGCACTCCATATTTTAGGTCATTAACACTTCTACTTTCTATTTTATGTAGAGTAGAAGCATAGGTAGTGATAGCACTAATTATGCTACTACAAGTATGGTGCTCCTACCCTTTTAACATTTATTTCTAGGATATCCTGATCTCAAGTCTGTTATGATCCTAGTGTATTCAAATTTCACTTTCACCTTGAGGTTTTGGTGTAACGGTTCATTACATTTGGTATCAGAGCAACCACCCAGGTTCAATTCATATACTGGGTGGGAAGTTAAGTTTTCCAGGCCAAAGTCCCCACATGGGAGTGAACAGAGAGTCAGTCCCACTGTCCAAAGTCTGGTCTTGAAGTGAGTGGGAATGTTATGATCCTAGTGTGTTTAGATTTTACTTCTACATCAAGGTTCTGGTGTAATGGTTCGTTACAAATTCAACCTTTGAAAATATTATGGCATATTTTAGCTGATCAAAGAGATCATCAATACTTGGCAAAGATACCTATTCTTTATGGTCACTTTATTTAGCATCCTAAAAACAATGCACAATCTCAATGAAGAATCCTTATTTTTCACAAATAGTACTAGAGCACCCTAAGGTGACACACTAGGTTTAATCAAACCTTTTCCAACAAATCTTGATGTTGCACTTAAACTTCTACAACTCAATAGAGATCATTATATAATATGTACTTGCAATGGGTTCTAACCTAGGCATTAGTTCAATGGTAAAATCAAATTCACATTGAGGTGGTAGCCCTAGAATATCTAGAAAAAAATCCCTAAAATCATGCAAAATGCAATGTTTCCTAAATATTTCCTCATCCCCTTTATCACTTGTCTTTCCATTAATCTTAAATACATACAACATACCACCTCTTTGAATGGCTTTCTTTATTTGTATAGTTGATAACAAATATGGTCAAAAATAACCTTGCCTACTTTGAACTCTTACTCTCTTCTTATCCTTATCAGTATAATCTATCCACCTCTCTTAGAATTTGATTAAGTCTCAATGACCTTAGACCAATACTTCCCTAGGATAATATCAAAATTATGGAGAGATGCTACATATAGGTCCCATACAGTGGTCCATTGGGTAAGGTAATCTCACTCGTAGGCAAGAAATGATCCATTGAGCAGGTCTATCTAGACCTATACTCAATTTTCCATCCTTATACCAAAAATTTAGGTCCATTTTGCATATCCTTGATAATACTCATGGAAAAAACTATCTATAGCTACACAATCTATTAAAACTTTAACATCCTTATCAAACAACTTACCATTCAATATCATAGGTGTTGCTTTTCCATCCAATTTCTAATTCCTGATAGTGGCATATATTTGGTACTATTGCTCATTTTCTCTATTACTTGACTTTGGCCATTAGGGACACTTATTAGCATAATGGGGTCCCCCACAAATGTAGTAACCTATCTGGGCTGCCTAAGATCTTTCTTGCCTTTTCTCACCTATTCCCTATTTTTGAGCTAATTCAGTCTACTCCAAGGGTTGGGGTTTTGATTTATTTATTATTCTCATATTAGGTTCCTCTCTTAAATTTCCTTTGTATCTCTCATTATTAATTTTTGGATCAACAATCATTTCTAGCATTAATCACTTTTTTCCCATCTGGTTTTGTAGTGACCTAACCAAGGATGTGAGATACTTTATTTTCTCTTGTAACAACTCACTGAGGGAAGTAATGTCTGTATTTGTCTTGGTGGAATAATTTTTCTCAACTTCCTTGCTAGAGTGGATTACTCTATTAGTTTTCTTGTTGGGGTCCATTATCTCCCAAATTTCTTATTGGGGTCTATTGTTCTACTAGTTTTCTTATTGGATTCCATTACTTTTCTAGACCTTTTTTGGAGATAAGTTAAAACTTCCTTCTACATAACTTACCCCATATTCTTGGATGATATCAAAATAGTACAATATCCTATTCACACAAAGGAGCTATAAAAGTTACCATTTACTCCAAATAGTACATACATAAATAAATTAGTTTCCATATTTCTATGAACTAACTTTGACCATTATCACTCCTTGATCATGGTCACACTTGCCTACCAAAAATTTTCCATATGTGATAAGAATATTATTACTCCCCTAATAATGATCATGGCTGCACTTTCCTATCTGTAATGTGACATACCAATAGGAAACTACAGTCTCTCGGATTTTTACTTCTTGGTCTGACTGGTCTAGTCGGTATGCAAAACCTGGATTATCCTAGATCACGTTAAGGTCCTTAGTAGAGGAAGTCTCCCTAAATTATCACATCAATTCAAGGCTCATCCTAGGTGCACTTCATGGAAGCTTCTATTCCTATGACCTAGAGCTCTGATACCAACCGTAATAACCCACCAAACCAACCCAAGATATATATATATATATATACAAGTAGGTTCACAAAAAGGTATCCTAATATTATTTTTAGCATTCTCAAGGCTTCACCACATTCGAGTTCCATGTCACTAAAAATGACATTCAAGTGGACAAGAGTGGTCAACATCCCATATTTTAAGGGTTCACCTTACTAAACCTCATCGTTTATAAGAATTCCAAAGTGGTCCTCCCACCTTTCCTATACCCTCATCGATATAAAATAATTTGACCACAACATAAAAATTATCCTTTAAGAACCATAACTTGACATGATAGTAAAACAATAAGGAGCTAAACTAAACTCAAACAAGTTCCAAACATCTATAAAGTAATAGGCCACAACCATAACATGAAGTATAACACTTGATCAAACAAGCTAACCAGTAATCATATTGAAGTATCCTTACTCTTAGTTTAAGGTACTACACCAACTAAAATTAAGTTGTTATAGGAACAATACAAGAAGCATCACATCCAAGCTATGCCACATGAAACCACTTTGGTGAAGCACTCTAGGCTAAATCCTAAGGAACCAAAAAATAGAAGACCTCAAACTAACCTAAAAGAAGAGCGATATGCACATAGAAACTACAAGGGTTCACAATCCACCAACTAAATCTGCTACATAATGGTTCTAACAAGAAATTAATGCTATCCTACTTTTAAGTAGCAATCCAAGCAAGAAATATTACATAAAAAAAGGAGAAGAAGCAAAACGTAAATCCATATATCTCAAACAATATGTAAAGATACATAATAACAATGTTTCCTAGCTTACCTTCTCTAGAGAATGCAATGGCTCTCTACTCACTTCTAACACTCCTTCCTCAAGCCTCAGTCTACTCCTGTATTCTTATACCTCATATTAGCCTTTTTTCCTTCCATGGAGGGATTTTTAAAAAAGTTATAAATTGAAACACTCTTCTTTTCCTCCCAAGTTGGTTGGCCACCTCCATTCTCAAGTGTTACTGACTAGCTTCCAAAGAAAGTAATGCTTAAACCTTATGTTAACCAAATACCATCCTTATTCTAAAGAGCTCCTTAATTAATATTACTTAAGAAACTTTTAAGATGCATGAAAATGGATTAATAAATAATTTTCTAATTTCATGGATTAATGTTAATAATCCATTACTTAATATCCTAAGGTCTCCAATCATTAGAAAATCAATTATCCACCTTATAAATTAATATCAAATGTTAATATTAATTATTAACATTGACACTAATATCTTTGGGGACCAAAATAGAGGAAATAACAACCATTCATTCTTCATGCTTCCAATACACAAGCAAAACAAAGACTTTCTCAAATCCATAATACATCACATTGTTTTATCCTTAAGTAGGTGGATTTTTAAGATAACTAACATGTTATCCCTTACCTACTAAGGATGACTCCTTTGCCAAAAGTAATCTCATGGTATAATGTTGTATTCAAAAAGTAATCAAATGTAATGCATCTATATGAAGGGTATACTTTTACCCTTGATTTATCGATGAACAACTCATCCATAATTTTCCAACTTTTATCTTATCTTTGGTGGTTGTCCCATACCAATCCACTAGTGAGAGTACCTGGTCCTACAACCACAAATACATCAGTAATACCATATTCTAAAAATAGTAATCAAAGCATAAAGTGCAACTACCCACTCTTATTGACATCATAAAATGAGACTATGCATTAGATATCCACACATCAATACATAAATCAATGTTAAGAATAAATATTGCTAAGGAGGGTTGTTACATACTCTCCCCTTGGACTAAACACTGTCATTTATGTTTTCTAAAATTAAGCATACATATATTTCAATAAAATAAATATGATAATTGATCTCTCATTTCTTTAGCACCTTCTCAAGTTGCACAATTTTCAAAATATTGGTCCCACTAGACCTTACATTGATCTAGGATTTGTTTCCTCAACATCTTAGAATGAAACCCTAAAATATTTACTGGTCTCAACTCAATGGCTAGTGGATATTCCATATAAAATTTAGAAATATTCCAAACATGATAAGGATCAACAACATATTTTCTAAGCAGGGATATGTGGAAAGTATCATGGATCTTTGATAGGTTGGGTAACAAGATGAACCTATAGGCTACTGGACTAATCTTATCAATGATCTCAAAAGGCCCAACATAGTGAGGATCTAACTTAATTGACTTGATGGTACTTTTGTTGGGTCTTACTCTTAAGAAGACTATGTCTACCACATATAATTATCTTGGTGATATTTTTAGATCAACATCTCTTTTGGTTATTGGTAGATTCCTTGAGCCTTTTACAAATCCCTCTGAGATGCTCCTCCATCTCTTTGATAATTTCTAGTGTGGTCCCTAATATATCCTATGGATTGTCACATGATAGAGGTGTTATGCATCTTATTCTATACAAGGATTCAAATGGAGTCATTCCCAAAGATGCATGGTATCCATTATTATATGTAAATTCAACTAGATGCAAAAGTCTTCTCTCTTAGAATTTTGATCCATGTAATACATGCAAAGCATGTCCTCTAAAAATTGCTTCACCCTCTTCATTTGTTCATTTTTTTTTGGATGATATGCAAAACTAATGTTTAGCTTAGTGCCTATTGCATGGTGAAGAGCCTACTAGAATTCTGAAGTAAACCTAGATTTCCTATCTGATATGATCACCTCAAGAAAACCATGTAATCTAGAATTTTTTTTTGAAAAATTATTTTCCACCACCAATGCATCATCCTTGATGTTCCTTGGTATAAAATATGCAACCTTGGTCAACTTATCAACCCCTACAAATATTGCATCATGTTGATACCCATAAAATCCATAGATATAACTTACCACTTTTGAGTGGGTATATCATGTGGGTATAATTTCCCTACTAGGTGTTGATGTTATGCCTTAACATTATGGTACTCTAAACATCTTGCAATAAACTACTGATATTGTATTTCAATCTTGCCCAACAAAAAATTATTTTCATGTTTTCTCTCATTTTTGACCCTCTTGGATGAGAAGAATATGGAGAACTATGTTTATCTTACATAATAATTATCCTTAATTCACCACTTTTAGGTATCACAACCCTATCCTTGAAACATAAAATTCTATATTTTATGTTGAAATCCTTATTTTCTTTAGGATTTCCCTCAATTTTAGCCCAAATTTCAATGCAATACTGATCATGTAGTTGCATTTCTTTGACTTTGTCGATCAAGTCTATATGACTCTAATTTAATGCTACTATATGCCTTCTCCTACTCAAGTCATCTAAAAATTATTTTATTTCCAATTGATATACTCAATATCAAAGTCATATTTTTTCTAAGAACTCTATCCATATTCTCTTTCTTACATTCAACATAGGTTGTGATCCGTAAAGATAGGTTACCTATGGAATTCCAAATCTCATCATATATGGATTTACAATTTCACAATGCTTGTATTTTCAAATTGAAAGAACTTAGAATGTGTAAAAAATATTGTAAGCAATTATATTCAACATAGAATATTTTCAATTATGAGTATAAATGTGAACAAGGAAAAAATTACTACAAGAGAAAGATAAAATATTTACCCTAGAGAAACCCAATCTTGGTGAAAAATATAGCACCAAAAGCTCCCTTCTATTCAATAGTGAAGAAATGATGTACAATTTTGGCCTCCTTCAAAGGCTCTCTCAAATATTGCTTTCAAGAACAATAATACTTCCATAAGCATCAATGGAAAATTTTCACATGCCCTAACAACCAACAATATTATTTTGTACAGTATCCTTTCATAAAACCCAGAAAAAATCTCACTTTATCTCTTCACACTCTTTTCTCCCATCCCAACATTGTCCCCTAATCCCTTCTCATAGACTCCTTTTATATCTTTTTTAAGGAGCTATGTGACAAAACATTTATTACAACAATATTTTGGTTGTACACTCCATGAGCAATAATCTGGTTGTGGCCATCAACCAATTTACCACTCCCTTCATAATTTCAAGCCAAAAATACACTCTCTATAAACAAACATGGTAAATATTACACCTACGTGCTTGCAATATAATAACAAACACTAAAAATACTATCTCCCTGTTGTATCAAATCCAAATAATATGGAACAAGTGGCAGTGAAAAGGTCCCAAATAAAGTATCAAATTTCCCACATGCTCAAATAGCCTACACATTTACCTAGTGAGTACAAATAATAGAGTCTAAAATTAGATATGTGATGCATATCAACACATACCCAAATTTCAAGTTTTATGGTGCAAGTAGAGCTTGCTTCAGCACAATAGGAGTATGGAATATCCATGCTGGAAACATCTACAGAGTCAAGAATGTATGTTTCATTTGATGCATCAATCTCGACATCCATCCCATCTGGTAGAATGAGCTTCTCTTGTTACATGAATAGTGCATTTACCTAGATGGGTCCCCAAGTGGCTGACAGCTTTGTGAACTCTCCACACGGACTCTCCACCACTTGACTTATCAACAATAGAGTTCCTCTAGATTGCCAGTTATTTTTTATCTAGATTTCAATTTTAGATTGTTGCTGCCCATGAGAGAACCTCTAGGGCATAGCAATTTTTTCACTTGGTAAGTACACCTGTGCTTTCCTACAACATCAAAAATAACATAGATTGTGATCTTCACTTCATAATTTCCAAAACACACCATACGTGAACATCCCATGTTTTCCATATTCTTCAAAACCATGTGCATTTAGTGCTCATACATTTGAAGAGTGATGCCCCAAATTAATGGATCGATCCCAACTACCTTCCTCGCGACATTGTGTAATTGTAGTAAGTCCTTGTACTGGGCACCGTAGAGGCTACAGACATGCCAAAAATAAGACCAATAATACAACTTACTCTTATTAATCATCATTTTAGAGGAAATATTACCACCTTTGTTTGAGTTAGAAGAGGTGATAGGATGCCCATGGTCCCACCAAAACATGGTAGTATTAAATATGCATTTATTTATTTAAATATATTTACTTCGAGCGTAGGTTTTACTTTTTGTTCGAACCGTTAGAATCATGGAAGAGAGTAGAATATAATGAGAACATTATTTTCCCAATTTGATATAATCCAATTTGGATCACTCCTTCCCACTAAGAGAGCTTTTGGTCCCAAAAATCTTAGGGACTACATAAAAATTGAGTAACCTAGTTCCTCATTATGGCTCCTTGCCAATTTAGCCTCCATGCATTCTCTGCTGTGAATACCCATGGGTACCTTGGCATGAAACTTATAATATATCCGAATGGTAAATTAAACTCGAAAGGATTATGTATTGCCATCCTATCAAACTGCATGACCTGTTGTTTCTATTTTATTTCCTTTTTCTACTTGTGCACTGAAACTTTTTCATCATTTTTCAAAATTACTAAGGTTAAATTCTGAGAATAATTAATCAACCTTTTAACTTGCCCTGCTAACACAATAGGATTCTTGCTCATATGAGGTTTAGAATATAGGACTTACCATCCTTCAAAAAATGGTACTCATTCCTTCTACGGTAATAGATAGCCTCTCTATCATACAAATACGGGCTTCCCAACACAATACCACATATATCTAAAGGAACTACATCCAATTCAACCTCATCATAAAAATTTGCATTAATAGCAAACTTCAACTTACATTGTCGAGTGACCTGCATTTTGACATCCTTGTTCACCCATCCAAGTGGATATGGGCATGAATGAGGATGAGTCTCCAAATCCAGCTTCCTCACCAAATCCACTACAATCAAGTTAACCTGTGAACCTAGATCAAACAAGGCATCAATCTAAGTTTTCTTTGCTTGGACTTTAATGTGAAACAACTGAATTCTCATTTCCTCTTCACCTAAAACAATTGAAGTTTTTACTCCCATGCAAGATAATTTTTCATCAATATCTGATGCATCTTCAACTACATAGAAATCTTCTTTGTCTTTAGAAACTAAATCATTTTCCTTTTCCCATATTTTAGCGATCCATTTAGGAGCTCAATCAGGGTGAAGTTTCCAACACTTCTCATCAACATGGCCATATTTATTACAATGATTACAATGACCTTTCTTCTCATTTCCCTTCTTTGATAAAGCATTTACTTTATCCTTCCCATGAGGCTTCTTGGAATTTTTCTCTTCCCTTCTGGACTTTCCATGAGCCTCCAAGTATTGGGCTTGGACACACACTTCATCCAAATATTTAGGCTTGAAAAGCATCAAGGTATGTTGAAGATGATTATGAAGACCCACAATGTACTTCAACAAGATCTCTGTGCTCCTCAAGGAAACACCAACCAATGTAGCTCACTTCTTGAATTCAGTAGTATACTCTTGAACACTTTGTCCTTGAGCTTGCTTGAAATGAAACCACTCCATGGTTTGTTGTTCCTGATGGCCAAGAGGATAGAATTGACTTCGAAGCAATTCTTTGAAATCTGTCCATTTTTTCACAGGCATCTCTTCAAAATTTACAATAGAATCCACATAAGCTTCCCACCAAACTAGAGCATGACCTTCTAATTTAAGTGTAGCCAATTCAATTTTATCAACATCATCTTCAATATTCTGCACTCAAAAATATACCTCCATTTTCTTGAACCACTGATTAAGTTTTTCTACATCAGTATCTCCTCCATAGGATTTGAGATCAAACTTAACCTCAAGATTTAATGGATTTATTTTCACTGATTGAGAACCCTCTCTATAGGATTGATCCTCTTTTTTTACCATCATCTTGTGAAGCCTTTAACTATGATATTAATTGAACCACTTTTTGAAGTGTGTCTTCCATGAGATTTAATATTCCCACTATAGTAGATTCAGATGTATCTTGTCCTCCTTCAGATGCCATAGTATAATATCTTTGGTTTCTCAACCAAAATCTCGAACCAATCTCTGAATCTTCTTCAACAAGTTCACCTTCACCTTTCCTGCTTTTGGATATAGTAATCATACAAAAACAATTCCAAAACCCCCTTTTTCAAAAATGGATTAGAAAATGCCTAAATAAACAATCGACTCTGATACCAACTTGATCCGTAAATATAGGTTGCCTATGTCATTCCCAATCTCATCACATACAAATTTACAAGTTCACAATGCTGGTATTTTCAAATTGAAATAACTTGAAATGTGGAAAAAGAGATTGTAAGCAATTACATTTAACATTGAATATTTCCAATTTTGAGTATAAATGTAAAAATAAAAACATCACCACAAGATGAAGATAAATATTTACTCTGGAGAAACCCAATCTGGGTGAAAACTCCAACACCAAAATCTCCCTTCTATTCAGTAATGAAGAAATGATGTACAACTTTGGCCTCCTTCAAAGGCTCTCTCAAATATTGCTCCCAGGAACAATAATACTTCCACAAGCATCAATGGAAAAATTTCACATGCCCTAACAACCAGTAATATTATTTTGTACAATATCCTTTCACAATACCCAGAAAAAAATCTCACTTTATCTCTTCACACTTTTTCTCCCATTCTAGCATTGTCCCCTAATCCCTTCTAATAGACTCCTTTTATATTTTTTTAAGGAGTTATGTGACAAAATATTTATTATTGCAATATTTTTGACTGTACACTCCATGAGAAATAATCTGGTTGTGGCCATCAACCAATTTACCTCTCCCTTCATGCTTTCAAACCAAAAAATACACTCTCTCTAAAAAACATGGTGAATATTACACCTATAGGCTTGCAATATAATAATAAAATCTAAAAATACCATCTCCCTTGCAGATCGAATCCAAATAATATGGAACAAGTGGTAGTAAAAAGGTCCCAAATAAGGGGTCAAATTCCCCACATGGTCAAATAGCCTACGCATTTACCTGGTGAGTACGAATAGCATAATATAAAATTGGATATGTGATGTAGGTCAACACATACCTAGCATTCAAGTTTTTCAGTGCAAGTAGAGCACGCTCCAACATGGTGGGAGTATGGAAGATCCACTTTAGTGGCATCAATGAAGTCAAGAATGTATGTTTCATCTAGTATGTTGATATCATCTTCCATATCGTCTGGTATAATGAGCTTCTCTTATTATAGGAATAACGCATTTACCCAGACAGGTCCCCAAGTGGCTGACGGCTTGGTGAACTCTCCATGCAAACTCTCTACCACTTGACTTATGAACAATGTATTTCCTCTATATTTCTAGCTATGTTCTATCTGGCTTTCAAGTTTAGATCATTGCTATCCATGAGAACACCTCTGGGGCATAGCAATTTCTCTACTTGGTAAGTACACCTACATTTTCCCGTAGCATAAAAAATTATATTGATTATGATCTTCACTTCATACTTGCCAACACACACCATATATGCACACCTCATATTTTTTGTATTCTTCCAGACCATGTGTGCATAGTGCCCACACATCTGAAGAGTGGTGATGAGGCCTAGAAATGCCTCATTATTACACTATGGTTGACATATAAAAACTGCCATAATATTAAATATGACAAAGTTAAAGTGCCAAATAGTGATTAGAATATGTTATTTGTTACATGTTTGCATGATTTTATGTTTGGAACATTATACCTTTGTTTTGACTGTTTTCAGCATTTTATGCACTATTTCAGTTGATTAGGTAGTAAATAAAACATGTATTGCAATTACATTCTAATGGCATGAATAGATTCCTCTCATCAAGAACTACAAATTTGCTTTTTAAATCAAGTCAATCTGAGCTGTAGATAAAAAGTTATGAAGGTTACATCATTCCTGCGCTCATTGTTCATGCCTTAAGTCTTTTCTGGAGCTGTTAACAGGTGCAAATCTACGTTAAAGGGAACATTAGCGGATCTATTGGGAATAATCCAGAGTGAGTTAAGGTACCAAATTCATACCAATGGTACTTCATAATATATAGAAAACATGACCCAAATTTTAAGGCATATGGACAAGTAACCTAGAAGTTATGGGGCCTGTAAAATGGTAGTTTCACACTTTTTGACAGCTGGAAATGCTGGTAAAAATCTGTGTTAAAGGCCAACTTGACAACGATGCAGGGAGTAATTCCTGAGGAATTAAGAGTTGAAAATTAAACCCAATGTTTTTCATATAACCAAGAACATGTGGACAGAATTTGGTAAAAAATGGAGTTATGATGAACAAGTTATGAGCACTCCAAAAGGGCATCTAGGCATGTTTTCGCAGCTGGAAATAGTAGGTCACAGTCCATACAAATTCTAGCCACCTGTCACTTTGAAGGAAGGCATGGAATTTGTCAAATAAAGAAGAGATAAATGCTTGGAAATTGTTGAGGGAGAATAGGTATGACTCTTTCTCCACCTGACAGCACTGCCACGTGATGCAAATGGAAGCAACAAGTCAAAAGGCTAAAATATAAGAAATTTGGTAAAAGCAAGACACAGTCATTCAAATTCCAGCCAGCTATACATATATAGCAGGGCTTGGAATCAGTCACTCTAGCACATGCCACCAATGTAGAAGGGTGTACAAGATAAGGTAAAACAATCCAAATGGTCAACAACTTCCTCCCTATGCGTTTGGAGCACAGATAAGCAATGAATTGTCACCTGCATGTTATTCCAAAGCAGCATAGGAATAAGCAGTGCAGGAATAAGGAATAGCACAGGAACAACCAAAAGTGGTCAAAAAGTGACAAATCAGTGGAGGAAATTATTGAAAATTTACCAGGAGGTTGTCCCAACTCATCTTAACATGATTTCCTCAACAAATACAACCCAATAAGGATGAATGGATAAAGTTTTGACAAAGCAAATTCCTGCATTCTAAGAAACAGTTATGCAATCAGTTGTAAATCCCTACAAATCAGTAACCAAGAATATCAGCATTATATTATAAACAAGAAATATCCTATATGGTTGAGCATATAGATAGATAGGTAATAGAATACCAAAATTAGCATAGAGTGAAGTTTCTTTGTAGCAGAACAGTAATTTACAGGTTTTTCCTGCATTACTATAATGCATTTTCAGATGGAATAAAAGGTGCATTCTCTATATTTTATTAGCATTTAATGGTTGATAGTGCACATTTAATTTACCTAATATAATTATTCACCCTCTTCTGGTTTTGGAAGCAAGGGCCACTTGCAGGATCAGAGGAAGGGCAGCATAGTGACAAGAAATTCTTGTTGATTTCTTGCTACAGTAGATCAGCAAAATTCTATCAACATTTATTTGTAGCATTAGTTTCATTTTAGAATTGCACCATAGCATCTATAATAGATTCAATCACGTGTTAGAACAGTATTAAGCATTTGACCTATAATGGCATCATTTTTCAGCTTTGCAGCAATTTCTAGATTTCTGTCATTTTCTAGCTTTGCAGCAATTTCCAGATTTATGTCATTTCACTACAATTTCCATATTTGTGTTATTCTCTAGTTTTGCAATATATGTTAATTTGATTTTCTAGATTTAGAACATGCTCAGATAATTGTGAACTCTATAATTAGTTGACTTTTCTGCAACTGTGTGTGTGTTTTCAATTCTGTAATTTACTTTTCTGTCACTTTCAATTTAGCAACATTTCACTTCCTATTATTTCAGATTCTGCAATTTTCATTTCCTACAATTTTAATTCAGTTTCAGCTTTTGCAATTTGATTTCCAATTCTAGGAGTTAGAGGTCACACCAAACCCCCAAACACTAACTGATCCATCAATAAAGCCTATTTTCTAAATGAACTAATCTTTAACCTGTTGGAGCCTTCTTTCGTATATAGCCTTGGACACTGCCCTAGATTGACACATAATGATTAAATGATGAATGAACAACGACACTCATCAAGTGGTGTCCTAGCTTATTGGGCTGATCTTGACTGTCTTTCTCATGATATTGCATGATTGTAGTAAGTCCTTGTGTTGGGCACCGCAGAGGCCACAGAAATACCATAAGCAAGGCCAACAATACAACTTACTCTTGGTGATCATCGTTTTAAAGGAAATATTACCACCTTTGTTTGAGTTAGAAGAGGTGATAGGATGCCCATGGTCCCACCAAAACATGGTAGTATTAAATATGGATTTATTTAATTAAATATATTTACATTAGGAGTAGTTTTTACTTACCGTTCGAATCATCATAATCATGGAAGAGAGTAGAATACAATGAGAACATTATCTTCTCAATTTTAGACAATCCAATTTTAGATCGGGTTGGGTCAAAATATACCTTAGACTTGGATGGTTTATCCTTAGCTAAAATTGTTTATCCAACAAATATTTCCTCCAGATATTTAGTGCATGCACAACTACTACCAATTATAGGTCATGTGTAGCATAATTTAACTCATGCTTCTTGAGTTTTCTAGACTCATATGCTACTATAGCCTCATTTTAGGACAACACCCCACCCAAAAATTCTAAGGAAGAATATGTACATACTATAAAATTTGCACGAGGATCTAGTATCCTAATAATTGGTATCAAAATTAGCTTATTCTTTAGGGTTTCAAAGGTAGTCTCACATTTGTTTGACCATTTGAAATATTCCTTTCTTTAAAGGTTGTTGATAGAGTAGGAAATATTTGAATAATATTTCACAAAATACCTATAATAAACAATGAGCTCCATGAATATTATCACTTAAGACACATTTATCACTATTTTCCAACTTAATATAGCCTCAAATTTATTATAATATATAACAATTCCTTCTATCGAGATGATATTTACCAAATATTGACGTTGTGAGGTATAGAACTCACATTTGGATTAATTTTCATATAGTTGGTTTTTCCTCAGCACCTCTAACAATAACCTTAAATGTTGGTCATGTTCATATTTGGTGCAAGAATATATCAATATATCATCTAGAAATACCAAAATAAACCAATCTAGAAATTTCCTAAACATATTTTTCATTAGATTCATAAAAGTTGTTGGTGCATTTGTTAACCTAAATGGAAAAACTATGAACTCATAGTGTCCATATCTAGTCTTAAAGGTTTTTTTGTGAGTATCCTCCTCTTGAATCCTCAACTAATGATATCTCAATATAAAGTTAATCTTTGAAAATATTGTGTCCTATTTTAGTTGATCAAAGAAATCATCAATAAGTAGTACTAGAGCACCCCAAGGTGACACACTAGGTTTAATCAGACCCTTTTCTAACAAATATTGAAGTTGCACCTTTAACTCCTATAACTCAATAGGGATCATTTTGTAAGGTGTCCTTGTAATGGGTTCTACCCTAGGTATTATTTCATTGGTGAAATTAGATTTATGTTGAGGTGGTAGCCCTAGAATATCTTCTAGAAATACATCCCTAAACTCATGCAAAATGGGCTTTTTCTTAAATATTTTCTCATCCTCTTTATCACATATCTTGTCATTAATCTTGACTACATGCAACATACCATCTATTTTAATGGCTTTCTTTAGTTGCATAGCTAATAACAAATGTAGTCAAAAATAACTTTGACTACTTTGAACTGTTACTCTCTTCTTATCCTTATCGGTATAATCCCTCCACCTCTCTTATAAGTTTATTAAGGCTCCATGAGCATTCAACCAATCCATCCCTAGGATAATATCAAAAGCATTGAGTGGTGCTACATGTAGGTGATATATAGTTGATTTATTGGGTGAGGTAATTTTATTTGTAGGTAAGCATTGTTAGAGAATATATTACATTATTGGGTACATAACAATGCACCACCTTTGGTACATTAATAGAGTAGGAGTTTACTTTAGAGTAAAGTTAAGTAGTTACTTCAACATGTAATAATTGCACAAGTGTGGATAGAGTCAAAGGTATATTTAAGGCCAAGGAACTTATCTTCCTATATAAAGGCCTTATAGTGAGTGAAATAGAGAGGTGATAATATAGAGAGTGCATAGTATAGATTGGTAGTGTGGTACAATGTAGTTTCTTTAAAAATAATTTATGGAGTGTTCATGTCCTCCATTATACTGCATTGTACTCTTTTCATGAGATTTCATTAATGGCATATTTCTAAGTTATTGCATAACTTTATCTCTTTTTTTTCCTACATATTATAGTGTCATTATCATATCGATATCATAACTTGCTTATCTTAGGTATTGCGGTTGCATTTCCTATATCATATACTTATCAAAATCTAACAGTGGTATCAAAGCACATGATAGATCAAGCCATAAGTGATATTGAGAGAAATCCAAAAATATCATTTGCAAAAATTTTGAGATTACATTTGGCTAGATTCTTTCTACAATATTGCAGAAAAACTTCTGAAGATTAGGACTCAGTATAAATTCCACTAGATTGATAAATAAACTAGTGAAGATTGATTATCTCTAGATTTAGAGTTTCTTCCATTACAATCCTAATACTTTGTTGCAGGAAAAAGAGATTCAAAGAAATTTTGGAAGCTTCCTACAAAAGATCTAGGAAGAATATCTTCATTGGAATCAATCCAAACTAGAAGCAACAATTAGAAGAACAAATATTTGGAGACCTATAGAAAAGGTCCCATTACTAGAGATTGCAGACTTGTAGAGAGCAGGAGAAGAAAATGCCATAGGAGCCTTGTTGTAGAAGAGACTCTAGAGAAGAATCTAGGATATTGGTGATCTCCATTAAGGATTGCAAATAGTAGATTGAAGAGACTCCAAAGAAAAGTCCTGGTGAAGATAGGAGATTGGTGATATCCATTGAAGATTAAAGACTTCACCTTGGAGGAGTAGAATAAATCATCCTAATAAGATGAAGAGGTCTACAAGAGATCCCATTGAAGAACTTCCAGTTTTGAAAGAGATGGATAAGGACTAGCAAAAGTCCTATTCTTGAAGCAGTAGATTTTAGAGATCCAAGAAGGATATCTCATTGCCAACACTTCCACAATAGAAGGTTGAAGATAATTTCTCATTGGGAAGACCAGAGAAGCTATGATAGTGAAGACCCTTGAGAATATATCTCAAGAAGAAGACTTGGTTAGCCTCATTGAAGGAGATTCAAAGAAGGCCATTAAATAATTTCCTAGGAGAACTCATTGGAGAAATCTACCACCAAGGAGAAGTTCCTGATAAAGGAATAACTTAGGATAATTGTGACCATCTGACAACAAGCCCAAGGGAGAAGGATTTGGCAAGAAGCTTTCCAAATTTTAAATAAGATTGGTGAAGACCTCAAGATTTTCAAATTCTTGAGAAGAAGACCTTGATTGAAGTTAGAATTTGATAATGAGGTTGACGGATAAAGGAGACAGACATTACTACCAAACTTGAGAGGTTTGAAGATTACATTTGAAGGCTAGAAGGAACATTCAGAGAAAGGATATTTGTTGGTTTCTATAGTATAAAAATAAAGGGTTCTTGAAGGAACAACTCAGCTACCATTTGGAGTTCCCTACCAATTTTTTGAGTTTCAAGAATAACATTTCAATGGAGAAATTGGCTTCGAAAGGGCAGCAATTAGGACAACATTACTATCTGTAAAAAATTTATATTTATAGAGTGCATTCTAAAGGAGAGTTGAATTCACCTACTACAGTCTTAGGCCAAAAAGTTAGAGGGTTTTAAAAGTTGCAAATATGTGAGTTCGAGAGCTATTTTGGACAGCAAAAGAAGAGTTGCAAGTTAATCTAGTAAAATATAGCAATAAGGTGAATCTAATCACATTTCAATCCTTCATATACAAATATCATTAAGGTAAGCAACTTGGGTGCAAATAGGTTCATTAGTTGAACTTTAATTTGGTTTTTTATCAAGTTCCATTAAGCACCATATTAGTTTTTTAAAAAGTTGCAAAGAGAAGGTTGCATATTATAGTCTTCAAGGGAGTGTAGAAGATAGTTTCTTTTAAGGTTAATACTTGCACATTAAAATATGAGTTAGATATATTTTGACAAAAATAAAAATATCATCTTCCTATTGTTTAAATTGAAGCAAATAAGACTACATTAAGTTTACATAATTTATAGTGCATATTTCAAATTACTTTGAGAACTTCTTTTCTAGGACTGATAAGATGAGATCAATATTGCACTATACTAATTTTTCTTAAGAGTTTTTTAATGTGCACTAAGTATTTTAGTTGCATTGAAATTTAGTGCAAATTTAAACCTCTAAAATAGCATATTAGTTGCATTATTAAGAGCTTGGATTCATTGTTACTAAGTTATCCAAGAAAAGAAGTTAGAGGTTAGTTTTGTCTAGTAAGGAAGGCAACAATACATTACTACTTGCTCTCAAGGATTAGAGTAGAGAGCCACCATATCTAAGAAGCAAGGAATAGCTTCAAAAGGATATGTATAACTTTGGTGCAAAATAAGGGACTTAATCCTATCTATTGCAAAGGTGTTTGCATTACATTGGAACTAGTTTTGTCCTTTCAAATACAGCAAATAAGGACAAAATAGGGTGTCTTAAATATACTATAACAGGTAGTAAAGTGCAATCTCTAAGCGATCACATCACTAAATTTTGAGAAATAAACTTTGAGTAGAATAGAGAGCCAATGAAGAGCTTAGAAGGATAGGTTTTTGGGTGTCTAAAGACACCATTTTTGTCATTACATACAATCCCTACGATAGCATCAATCTACAACATAAGGTTTCTATGTAAAGGAGTTATCATAGCACAAGATATCTACATATATAGGTCATTATATCACAAGGTATCCATGTAGGAGATAGAACAAACTATCTACGTAGAGAGGCTATCGACATCTATGTAAAAAATAAAGCCAAGGACAACATATAGCAAACATAAAATAATATGTACAAGGGAGAAAATGAAGGTGCAATACCCAAGATATGCCAACCGAGTAGAAGCACAAAAATATGCCATTGAAGCACCATAGAATATCTATTCCAATGCCTTAGGATCCTCACAATTGGATCCAACCTTGAAATACATTATCATCATCGATAGAACAACTTGCAAGAAGGAGAAATTATTTGTTGTCAAAGGAGATAAGAAAGCTTGCAAATGGTTGGCAATAATAGGCATTGAGAAAGCTTTAAGATTATTTTTTGGTACATTGGAGAGAGTGTGCTTGCAAGGGATACATATACATTTGTCCTAAATTTGGAAGAAATATTGTGCCACTTGGCATAAAGGGTATCTTTTCCCTTTTATCTCCAATGCTCAAGAGATAGACACTCATCAGAGTAACGCTCATCCAAGAGAGTGCCAACCATTAGAGTAACGCTCATCCAAGATAACACCAACCATTAGAGTAATGCTCATCCAAGAGAGCACCAGACATTAATATTAATACTTGTTCAATAGAGGAGTGCATTAATAATTGGAGTAATCCTCATATGAGAGAGGCGAGCACCTACGATTGGAGTAAAATATCATTTACCTAAGAACTTCACACAAGACTTGCACCAATTATCTTAATGCAATTTTAGCTTGTAACACTACATATTCGTGTAACTTACCTTCCAAAGCAAGATAGGTGTCATTTGTCACACATACCAAAGTGAGACATGAAGTATTAAATATTTGAAATAGAATGGAAAGCACATCGTTAGCTAGCATTAAAGCACGTATACATAGGAAGGTCAAATTCCATTAAAAGAGGAGCATTGAATGCTCACCATTGTTCAGCAAATACAATGCTTGAAAGATCCATTAGAATAGTGAAGATAGAGGTTTATTGTGTGCAACATTAAAAAGGTAATACTTAATTACTTTATTTTAGTAAGGTTAAAAGGAGTTATAAGGTGAACCTTATAATATTAAATTTACTACTGCATTGGAACAATAAAAATTAACCAGGCATTAGTGAATTATAAAGCAAGTTTATACCTTCAAGTGACATTTCAAGGTACATTAGTTCAAGCACATATATTTTCTAATATTTGAAAATATTCATGGTAGGAGATATAAGGTTTTCAACATAGGATAATTAAAATATTAGTGTGCAAATATTATTATCTTCGAAATTTCTACATTAGGGAGTTATAAGGAATACTACACCAAACTTTAGAAAATTGAACTATTGAGAACAAAAGGTTGAAAGAGTTTGAATTAATTACTTATACTTATCTCATAGATACATTAAAGAGACAAAATAAATCCAACCATATAGAACTCCATCAAATTGATAAGTGCATAGTTCAATAGAAGAAATAAAGTGAAATAGGAGTTGATTATTATCATTCTTAAAACATTACCAAATTAACTCAAAAGGTGAACTATTACCAATATTATAGTATATTCTAATCACTAGGGAGACATAAGGATCCTACAAAACCTAAGTCTTAGAAAGGTTTTATCAAAGTAGTTCACATACTCTAAACTAGGGAGATATAAGGATGTCCACTCCAATGAACTCATTAAATAATGTAATTAGAAAATGAACAATGAAAATACCAATATGGCTTAAAAGCATGATTTATGTTTTAGATAATTCAATGGAAGATGCAAATGGAAGAAAATAATCAATGGAATTTAAAAGGATTTCTAAAAACTCACAAACTAATAGTTTGGTGAAAGTAGATTCTTCAGGAACATATTCTAGTAAGATAATAAATGGGGTTGATGATAATTATACTAATGAAGATATTAAATATTTCAAAAGGTAAAAAAGAATATTGATGAAAAAGACCTCATACAAATTTATGAAATAAGTAAAGATAGAATAGCTTCAATTGTACACACATGGTTGAATTATTTAATCAACAAAATAGATAAACATGATATTCCTAAAACAAGCAACAGTAGAGCTGGGACATTTTTACTATGTTCCTATTGTAGCCTATTTGGTCATGATAAGGTAAACTGCTAGAATTTCGATCCCTATAAATATTGTGGAGGAAAATCTCATTCATCTTACTCATGTTACTACAAAGACAAGTACTATAAAATATTTGAGGAAATACTAATATTCAAATTATATTGTTTCCTCCAAGTTCTTATTTTAGAAGCATCTACTAACAATGAGTTTAAGCTTGACATTTTTTAAGATAAAGGTAACAAGCTAGATTGTGGGACCAAATTCTTGCAAGCTTATAATGGTTGATGGAAGGATGTTTTCCATTTTAATGGAATGGGTAGAATATTTGATGTATTTTATTAAAATATAAAAGCCAAAAAATGTAAAATATATGCATACCATACCCTTTTTAGTTTTATATTTTTGGTTATTGTTTCCATTTCTATACCTCCTCTTCATCTGCAATGAATCTCATTTCTAGATCTTTTCTCTTCTTTTCCTTATTATTTTCATCTTCTTATCATTATTATATCCTTATAGCCAAAATGAAAGATAAGGATTGTTTTAGAGAATTTTCTTATTCCCTATGAGTTACGCCCACTTAGGCAAGCAAACCACATACCAAAGATCTACTTAGAAATCAAATCACTTAGGTAGGAAAATTAATCACTCTCAGGCCAACCTACCCACCTAGGCATTTATTGTTTGGCACAATAGATTGGAGTTTATAAAACTTCCTACCCTAAGACTTTATACTCAATTATTTACACTACTTGTCCAAATTCCCACTATCTTACTTGCAAAAAATATTCCCATCACATCTTTCATGAACAAGAAAACCACCCCTCCATAAGTAAATATCATTATTTGGGCCTTAGCGAACCCCTCCATAGTTAAGCCAATAATATTGTATTCTTCATGTCTTGAGTTTATATCACCTTATCAATTATAAATAGTTGGCTAAGTTGAACCCCATAAAGGATCTCTACTAAATCAATTGTATCTCATAAGAAAAAATCCCTCTAAGTATTACCTCAAGATGAGAATTGCTTCTAAAGCAAGTAATTCAACAACCATCCTATTCCAAACCCATTGAGTTGCATATAATTTATTTTAAATTTTACTGATACAAATGATTTGCTAGCTCAATTGAGAAAATCACTCATACCAAATAGATGCTAGACCTATTAAACTTGGTTTTTCCCAAGTATATATAGGATAGTGATTCACTAGCCTTAGCAAGCAAACTACTTGAGTTTCCTAGTGAATCACTCTAGAAGTAAAAAAATTTCTAACTACTCCCAAGCAAGTGAATCACTTAATGTTCTAACACCTGGTAATTTTTTCTAATACCCAAATATTCTATGTTCCTTATATTATGGCCATCATGGACACCACTTTTTCCTCCACAAGCCCTACCCTACTTGAATCCAACCCAGTGACTATGCCCTCTATGATTGTTGCCCCTCTTATATTTTTTCCACCAATTATAGTCCCATTAGTAGCACAAGAGCTAAGTCCCTAAAAAATTAAATGAAAGAAGAAACAAAAGTAGAAGAAACCTTCCCTCGAATATTGTTGGCTTTTTAAGCCTTATACTACCACAATATATCATAGGTTATCTCACACAAGTTGCAATATAAAATAGCCATAATATATTAAAGGTCAATATAATAATATGAGTAGAATAATATAAGCAAATTAATATGTATATCAAGGCTTATAATAAATCAAATAACATTTATTTATATACTAAAATATGAATTTAAATAGCTTGAATCATTCATGTACTATGCATGAAGAACAACTTACAATATTAATTGCTCAAATGTATACAAGCTTTATTGATCTTTTTTCTATTATAACTTGGACTATGAATTCTAGATTCTTGAATGGATTCACATTCCTATGGATAATTATCTCCATAATGTAGCAATAGTCATGTGAATCTTCAAGTACTTGACAATTGCTCTCTATATGCCAAGTCTCATGACTCTTGGCTTATCTACTTGTCACTTGCATACTTGATGAACACTTGACTCTAGATACTTGCACACATGACTCTTGCACTTATACATTAATCTAATACACTTGTGCACATATTTACATTACATATTTGCACTCTTACATACAAGACACTTGTGCACATTTACTCAACCTACACTTGAACTCTAACTTACGTGACACTTGTGCATTTTCTACACATTATATTTTTACATAACACATGTATTTTCTACACATTCACACTTACATAAAAGGGGAAATATAAATCACACTTTAAAATATGGACTCAAACCTAATCTACTATTTACAAATGTACCATGATTTTTTTTTAGATACATAGGAGAGTTGGTTATAGCCGCACTATTTTTAGTAATTGTCAAGCACAGGGTTAAAACCACAAGGGCTACTCCCAATAAGACTATTCCATATCATTGTTGTTAACCTAGCAAGAGAGAGGGACCATAAATTTCTTGATATTAGTATCATCATCATCGATCTAGCACGCACTCAGAAGATTCATAGTAGACTACTACCTTTACAAATTGGCACACCTAAGGTTTGAACCCAGGTCTCTTCTTGGTAAGTTTATGGCCAGACAAGCACTTACCAATCCACTTAGCCCTTGTGTCCTATGTACCATGAAGTTACCATGGGGGTACATTAGCTAAGGTATGGATGGACCAATACTATGGTATTGAATTTAGCATCCCACGAGAGTTAGACTAGTTCAAGTATGATGTCTAGATGGTATTGTCTAGTATTTTAATAATGCTTGGGGAGATATCAGATGTAAAATTTTATTAAGAATATTTTCACCCTCCATATAATAAATAACTACCTAGGATATTCATAGATTATATAGTACACAAAATTCATAGTTTATCAAATGAAAAACCAACAAAAGGAATTTAAGAAGGAGAGAAAATCGCATACACTTTCTATACTATTTGGCTCATCCTATATCAAAAGGACTAGTTCCCTTCTCTCTAGCTTGAAAAAACAAGTACAAATAAGCAACCACTATTAATATTAACTATATAGACATACATTTCCAAGAAGTAGGGAAAATATCATACCCCTTTTGTGATGCAATATAGGGTGTTATAATATAAAAATTTGAAAAGAAAAGCACCAAGGCTATCATAGAGGACATGAGGTTATAATAATGACCTAATTGTAACTACTATCCATGGAGGATAAGGTCATTCATTAAGTTATTTATGTTTTCATCCATACCCTTCAAGTTATCAATATATATGTTGGACTACCTGTTCAATCTTGAATATGTTAGAAAAATCAACTATGTGGACATAAGATAGTCTGAGTATAAAATTAGCACCTTATACCCATTCAATAAGCCAAAAATTAATATTATACCAAACTTTTATGGGATGCACATGGTTTTTAAACAAAAATTAAGGGATATGATATGGGAGCAACTTTAAGATGTGTGGTCCTATGACCCAAAAAAATAATTTCAAAAGAAACTAAATGAAAAATATTTGCATTCACACATGAAAATAGATATGGGATCATAGTAAATTTAATATAATATGTATCCCAAAAAACTTTGGGAAGTGCTTGTGGGTATGAATATAAAATACAAAATTGGTACAAGAGTGATACTCTTTTTATGTTGATGCTAACAATAAGGATAGAATTGATCTTGATGGTAAGCCTAGCCATTGTGCATTAGAGGCTATGAAAAGTTGGTATACTCAAAAATTAATATCCTTGCTTAGAAAATAATATGATACAAATTTGTTATAACAACAAGGTTAGTGCAATATATCCCTTCTATGAATAGTTCTTATCCATAAAAAAACAAGAAGAGCTCTAAGAGGAAAAGAAAAACATAAGAATTCCAAGATATTCTTCCAATTCCACCTCATACTCTTATGCCTAGAATTGTGATATATGTGGTACCAAACACATTGGCCATCATAATATCTCTAGTGCACAAGACCACAAAGGAAAGAATATAGAAACTAGAAGGTGACCCACATGGGTTAATATTCAAGAAAGTAGCAGTAGTGTAGTAACAACATCATGTTCCCAACTCAAGTAGGGGAAATCCACCAAGGCAAAACTTATTCTAAGTTTGGAATAGCTAGAACAATGGCTACCACCACATTCACCACCACCTCCCTTCCCTTTTCTATTGCTTCCACTTCTTTCTCTACATATACTTATTCTATTCTTATTTCTTTATATTCTCCCATCCCTTCTTCTATTTCACTTCCCTCATCATCCACTAGTGTGGGCCATTATTTTATTGGAAGCATATCGACTCCTACTATAGCCCTTATTTTTGGCATAGTATAAATGATATCATTCCCTTCATACACCAATAGCCCTTATTTTTGGCATAGTATAAATGATCTCATTCCCTTCATACACCATCCAATTCACTGCTTTACAACCCCTATTTTTCTACATTACAAGCCCATCTTCTTTATAGGTGGTCTCCCCACTAGCTAAAACATTATCTCAATGGGCAATGAAAAGTTCCACCTCTCCATCATCATTCTATCCCATATCCACATAACTTACTTTGCACATTGTATTACCCCATCCATTTAAACCCATATCACAAGTATGACAACTCTTATTATAGGAAATGGTGTCCTCCAAACCAACTTCTATGAGTGAGTAACAACTCCTAGCTACGCTTATTTTTGGAATGTTATGAGTGAGCCTGATGAGACAAATATCTAAAATATATTTGAATTCCTCCATGGTTATGAGAGGATGGTGAGGATAGAATATAAATTATTAAAATCTAAGACCTCTCAAGATATAGTTATAATGTGGTCATAGTTATAATTTGGAGGTAATAAGATCATAATTATAATTGTGGACTAAAATAACCATTCAAAAATCACCACATCACTTATTAACATCATCTCAATACATATTGATTTGGATATAAGTAGAATATATCCATATCAAATTATCCAACTTTTAACCTATCAAACTACTAATGGAGGATGATGCACTAAGGAATAAGAATGTAGAACTAGAGATAGTAATGGCCTAGTTAAATACCAAAAAATATAGCTCCTATAGGACAGTGAAGCCTTGAGGAAATATGTTGCAAAGAAAGATAAATTGTACAAATAAGTTGATTACAACAAATCCCAATTTTATGAGACTAAAAATAAAATAAAATAGCAATAAGACCTCTCAAAACAACTTGTCTAGGAGTAGAACTAGTTGATAAAAATAATGAACAAAAATATCCCAACTAGAAGATCAAGTGAAGTAATGGCAAGAATCTCAACAAGTAAGAGATAAAAAAAAATTGAGCTCTAGGAAGGGATAGTCAAACTAAAATAAAAAACAATGATATATCAAGGGAAAGACCTCAATATTAATGGATTTATATCTCTCTAGGATAACACTAGATTTGAGTTTTTAGAAAATTTAAAAAGTAGTCTCACTCAAGTGGTTGAAATAATTAAACAAGATAAATATGAATCAATGGTAAAGTAAAGATACTAGGAGGTACTCAAGATATTGGCTACTATTTCAGCATCATAGAATCAACAATTAAGGATAGATAAAAATGATATTGTCTAGAAATTGAAGAAAATACTTGATGCCTAGACAAACCTACAAAACATACAAGGATGTGTTAACTCATATTTAAGTATAAGTTCAACAAATAGTTAATGAAATCTTGGGGTCATTATTATTGGATTAATCAATATTTTATCTTCATAGGAAATGCCTTGATTATGAAGTAATTGATTTAATTATCAAAGAGGAGAAGCCCAAGGTTGAAACTGGATATGCAATTCACTATTAGCCAAGCTGCAAGAAATAGTGGATAAAGAGAACATGTCAAAAAAATTATATGAGGACTTGTAAAAAATTGCAAAGGACCTCACCAATATCCACTTGCTAGAAAATGAAGAATAGAAGAAGCTATTAGGGTTTATGCCATAGAAGCAAAATTGAAAGGACTAGTAATTTTATAATTTTGTAGCAGAGATTTCAAACTTGAAGACTTCATACCCAAGGATAAAGTAAATATATGGGATCTCTTGCCAATCAATCTTAGTGCCCTATGAAGTCACAAAAATAGATTGACAAGTCACTACCTTGGAAACTTTACAGTTTTTTAAGGTTATTAAACAATTAGAATTAGTCAAGAAAAATCTTCTAAAACCCCTCAAATGCTTCCAACTCAAAAGCAATGACTAATATGCTTTAAAAGGGTGGATTTGATTCAAAAGTTATCTACTATCTAGATGAAGTGATTGTATTGTAGGACCAAATGCTAGAAAATATTGGAAATATGCTAGTAGACTAGAGCAATTTTCTTTCCTCCTAAAGCACATTGTCCATGATCTAGTAAAGGAATAAAAATAATATTTTAGAATGTGGTGGCACCGTATACGGAATAATTCTAATCCCTTTAGGGGAATAATTCCTCTAGTGGTGCATCATTTTTTTAGATATGCCCCCAGATATTTACTTTACTATGAAAAAAAGTTTCTCATCCCAAATAACTCAAGGGTAAATGTTACAAAATATTAGTATCCATGGGTTCCATTGCTAACATTTTTTTTTTGGTAAATAAAAGTCTTCATTAATTACTGGGTTTTGCAGGTTAACCCAAAACCTATTACAATATCCAGCCTTCTACTGAGATTGTAGATCCTAGTCATCCTTGAAACTTTCTTACCAGAAATTGTGTTGAATCTCCTACAACACCTTACTAAAAAAGCACACACATACCTAAATATAACTATAAACATTACTTACATTGACAGGAATTGAAGTTTGGAACATTACACTTGTGAAACTTGTTGCTTGCCCATTTCCTATTCTCTGACAGAATCTTCCAAGGCTTGCACCCTGTTACCTTCATTTCCAATTTGGTATGATTTAGAGGGAAGCCCCATAGTTATTACCAGCTCCATGGGAAAATAACACTCATTCATATTTCTCCTTAACGGGTAGGTTTATTTTCATGACTAATAATGTTTTCCACTTCACATGGCACACCTTGTGTCCATGTCACCAAACTACCAAAATAAACACCTATGTTGGCTAATTTTTTAGTTGACCTTTTGGCCTCATGGTACATGTGATGAGCCCTCCTATTCTGTCTTGCCACAAAAAGGATCCTCACTTCATTGATGACTCCCTTGATTCTCCATGGAGGTTTTTTGCAATTGGTTAACAGGTTGATGATGTTCATAGAATCACCTTCAATAATCAAGTTACCTTGATTTTCTTGGGCTACTTGCAACCCTCTCCAAAGGGCTCTAGCTTCTACTTCATTATTAGTTCTGATTCCCAATGGTTCAACGAAGGCCTTGACTAGATTTCCTTGATGATCCCTGATTATTCCTCCAGCTCCAGATCTTCCCGGGTTCTCCTTGGCTGCACCATAAAAATTTAGTTTAAACCAACCTTGGGGGGTGGCTCCCAAGAAATCCCATTTTTGGGATTGGGCAAAGGAATGGAAGGTTTGTCCTCAATACCTAAGGCCCGAGCTAATTGTTTTTCTTAGGGAAGAATTGAGTGGTTCTCATCCACTAAGGTGCTAAGGTTTTCTTTCACAAAGACAATAATCCTGTTGAGGATGGTTTTTGGGTTGTGAATGGTATCCTTAAAGGCTCTATGGTTCCTTTCTAGCCAAATCTACCAAAGAAAATGATGCCAACATATTTTCCATAGGTACTTAAGTTTTAGGCTAACAAAGGGTTGAGGCCATTGATGGAACACTTTGGATATAAGAGTAGGCTTAACCCACGAGATCCTAAAGGCTTGGAAAAGTTCATCCAAGATGGACTCCGCTACCGGACACTCCAGAAACAAGTTTTGGGTTGTCTCCCATCCTACCCTACACATGTAGCAACGATTAGCAATAACCATACCTTTGGATAACATATTGTCCATAGTGAGGATTTTTCCTTGAATCACCAGCCATGAAAAAAAGGATATTTTAGGAATTAAGCCTTTGATACAAACCAAACTCGATTGAAATTGTTGACCTTCCACATTGAGAAGAAAATTATAGGCAGACTTAACTTTGAAGTCACCACTTTTAGTCTCAACCCAAACAATGTGATCTTCATCCTCTCCAGAGGGAATAATTTGTTGAGTTAAAATGTTATAAAGCTCTTCAGACTCCACTTCAAAACCTTGTACTCTGATGTGTTTCCACCTGTTGATATTTATATCCTGCCACATATAATTTGCAACCTTATTCCCAATATTTTACTCCATATGCTATTAAATCCTAGACAAACGAGTAATATGGGATAACTCATCAGCTCTCACCCATCGATCCTTCCAAAAGTCTATTGTTTACCCATTTCCTAGAATCCATCTAAAACCTTTCTTGACAAGATCCCTGCTCATGAGGATTCTCTTCAAAAAAGTAGACCCCCTGCTTGCTAAGTTGTCATATTAAGGAAGTTCACACCTTGGAGGTATTTCCTCCTAACTATGACAGTCCATTCATTATCAACCTTAATCAATAACCGCCATGATTGTTTGGCTAACAAAGTTGTATTGAGATGAGAAACTCTACTCAATCCTAACCCCCCATCATCTTTAGGTTTGCAAACCTTGTTCCAACCTACTAAATGGATCCTTTTCTTATCCTCAGTCCCTGACCAGAGAAATTTTTTTTGAAGCTGCTCAATTTTGTGATACACCTTGCTGGGAGCTCTGAATACTGATAGGAAGTAAACAGGTATACTTTGAAGTGAAGCCATAGTTAAAACTACTTTTCCTGCTTGAGATAATAGATGTCCTTTCCAACCTACTAGCTTTTTTTGGATCCTCTCTAGAACTATGTTCCACATTGATCCTTCAGTTTTCCCCGTAAATAGGGGAAGACCTAAATAGGATGTGGGAAGGGATGAAATCTGAAATTCCATGATACTTGCTATTCTATTTTTCCTAGGAATGGGGGTATTGATGAAATAAAGTTTTCTCTTATCAAAATTCACTTTCTGTCTAGCCGCTTCTTCATACATTATGAGAATATTTTTAATCCTTCTTGCCTCAACCATAGAAGCCAAATTTAGTAGCAATGTATCATCAAAAAATTGTTGATGTGTCACCGGGGTAGTTAGCGACGTGGCCTTGATACCTGATATGAGTCCAGCTACCGTTGTTGCCTTAATGGTTCTTCCCAAGGCCTTAGCTACAATGATGAATAGCATAGGACTTATGGTATATCCTTATCTTAGACCACATTTGCTTTGAAAAAAACTTGTAGTAGACCCATTAACCAAAATTGAAAAACAAGGCTTATAAATACACTCTCTTATTAACTTGACCCATTTCATGTTGAAGCCAAATTTTAATAAAACTGCCTCTAGGAATTCCAAATTTATCCTTTCATAAGCTTTGTTCATGTCTAACTTTAAATCCATGACTGATTTTTTGGTCTGAGTAGCTGTATAAAGAGCCTCATGAATAGTAATAACTCCATCTAATATTGATCTTCCTTGTACAAAATTTCCTTGACTTGGATCAACGATAACCGATAGAACTTTCTTCAAACAGTTGGCTAAAACTTTGGATAGAATTTTATAGGATATATTACACAGGCTAACCGGCCTAAAGTCAGCCATAGTCTTGGGGTTGGGGCCTTTAGGGATCAAAGCAATGAAAGTTGAATTGAAACCCCTTGGAATATGATTTGAACTTTGGAACTTCTTGATTGCAGCAATAACTTTTGCTCCAACAATATCCCAACAAACTTGGAAAAACTGCGATGAAAACCCATATGGCCCAGGAGCTTTGTTAGGATCCATGTTAAACAAAGCCTCCTTGATATCTTCATCTAAAAAAATTGTAGTAAGAGACTCGTTAATCATTTCATCAATGAGTTGTGTGATGAATTGAAGGAGAGAGTCCTTTTCTTGGGCATTACAAGCCCGTTCTTCACCCAATAATGAACTAAAAAAATTAACAGCCTCGTCCCTGATCTCTTGAATGTTTTGAGTTGAGGATCCATCCACCTTAGTTAAATTTCTAATATTATTGTTGCTTCTATTGCTCAATGTGGTAACATGGAAATTTTTTGAATTAGAGTCCCCTTCCTTTAGCCATAATGCCCTTGATTTCTGCCTCCAATACATCTCTTCACAAGCTAAAATATTATAAAACTCACAAAGGGTTTCCTTCTCTTCAGTCCTTGTCGCCTCATCATAGGTTCCATTTTAGATTTTGCTTTCTATTATTCTCAGTATTTCCCCCACTACTCTCTTATTCTCAAAAATATTTCCAAAGACTTCTTTATTCCATATTCTAAGGTTGTTTTTCACCATCTTAAGTTTTTGAGATAGTTTGAAGGACGCACTTCCCTGGATAGGCTGCTGCCACCATTCCTCTATTCATTTCTTGAAGTCCGGATGTTTAACCCACATTGAAAAAAAATTGAATGGATTTTTAAAGGAGTTAGCCTGAAATGCCTCCCATAGAATAAGATTATGGTCTGAAGCACATTTAGGAAGGGCTTGTAACGTTGAATCACCAAACATTGTTGTAGCTTCCTTGGATAAAAAAAACCTGTCCAACCTTTCTTGAATCAACTGACTTCCTATCCTCTTGTTACTCCATGTAAATTTGGCTCCTTTTAGTCTTACATCCATCAATTAATTTGTGTTAATGAATTCATTGAAGTCCTCCATGCTCCTTGAGGGTAACCTAGATCCTCCCTTCTTATCAGATGGGTAAAGGGGGGTATTGAAATCCCCCCTAATCACCCAAGGAATGCCTTTAAAATCTTGGCTCAAATTCCCCAAAAACTCCCACAATTCAGACCACCCTTGGAAAGAGATGGGGGCATAAACATTTGACATAATCCAATTCTTATTAGTATCAAAATAATGAAATAATATGCTTAAGACTCTTTCATTTGCCTGAATAATACTTCCTTCTATTTTATAAGGATCCCATAAGATCATGAGGCCCCTAGATGCTCCTCTCGCATGTTGAAAGGCCACTTCCACTTGCTTCCAAATCCTTCTAGCTATAAGTGTTGATTGTGCCACATCTGTTTTGGTTTCTTGAAGAAAAATGATAGTAGGATTCCAATCCTTCCTTATAGACTTCACCATCATTTGTTTTGGTGGGCCGTTTGGGCATCTCACATTCCATGAGAGAACCTTCATTTAGACTGATTGATATTTTTTCCCCGCCCCCTTCCTTGATCCTGGCCAGGAATATCTTGTTGTAACAATGTTCTTTGCTTTATGTTTGCAATTTATTCATTGATTCTCATTCTATAGTGCTCTGCTGTAGATATTCTCCCTTTCTTTCTTTCACTTCCATAATTTATCGGAAGCTTGGTAGTGCTTCTAGTTTGTTTTGGACTGAAATGAGGGAGCATATACTGTGATATTCTAGGGCTTGAACCTTCTTCCTCATTTTGGGGGTTTTCAATTCCCTCTTCATCCTCAACCTTGTTTTGGTTCACCTCTCCTATATGGTTCCTAAACAAGGGGCTTTCCTTCAAGGAACCTTTTACCGTTGGGCTCATCTGACAAGGGATAATTTTCTCCACTACCGAATTAGGAGCTACATTCTTGTCTCTTGTCTCCACAACTTTGAATCTTGACCCTATTTTTTCCATGTTTAAACTGAAATGACCTTGCAATTTTTCTTCATTTTGAGCATATCTTTTGGGGTTTTTTTTCATAGCTATGGATGGTCTCGATTTGGATGGGGAGTCTAGGGTTTCAGGAAACTTGACACTGATGGTATCATCCTTACTATTTTCTTTTTCAACTTCTAGATTTTCTAGGATATCAAACATGTTCAAGTTGGGATCTTTATTACATACCTTATGATTTTTGCCTCCCTCATTATGTTGCTTTCCTTTCTCCTGGATTTTTTCTAGTTTTGTGTTGGCTTGGTCAGCTTGGTTATTCTTAACTTGTCTGTATCCTTCCAAGTTAAGACACGGTCCTTGAAACTTTGGGATCCCTCTCCCATTAGCTTTCCCTAGAAAACCTTTGCTCGTGGCTTCCTTGTTTGCAGTTATTGTTAGACATTGGGCTTGAAGGTGGCCCTGGGTTTTGCACACACTACAAAATATTGGCTTGTTCTCATACTCCATAGGCTAAATCCTTAGAAACTCTCCATATGCTAGTTCCACCTGAGAAGGTAGATCAGAATCCAAGTTTGCATTTACACAGATCCTGGCATGTGTCAGTCTAGTCCTTGCCCGGGTTGAATGGTCTATTGCCACAAGCTCTCCTATCGTCTTTGCTATGCCACTAAGCTAGTACTCATTAAAAAATTGGGTTGGGAGGTTTGGTAAGCGGACCCAAATGGGTGCTATATTAATGTTCTGCTTCTCAGTGTTGAAATCCTCCCCCCACTTCCTCAGAAAGAGGCTACGCCTTCCTATAAACCAGGTTCCTCCTATCAAGATGTGCTTTGCATCATATTTGTTGTTGAGTCTTATCATAAAAAAACCTCTTGACATGGCTACGATTTCTAAGCTTCCTGAAGTTTTCCACTTTGTCGCAGCCCATGAGCGAATAGTCTCAATGTTCGGCCTTCCTCCCAAAAACTTGCCAACTAAGGATGATGCCTCCATATCCAAGAATATTTTCATAATCTCCATTGGCGCAGTTAACCTATTATTATTTGGTATTAGGGGTGGTAGTTCACTGACTGGATCCTTCTTTTTCCCTTTCAGCATTTCCAAAAAGGTTGGGCCCTTGTTTCCAGCTCTTGAACCCCAGTGGGACCCTTTGTTTGAGGGTTTATCTGGAGGATATGTACCTTTAGCATTTTCAAACTGAGCTGATAAGGAATCCTTTTCCTTTCCAGCTACAACATTCTACCCTCCCCTGGATATTCTCCTTCTGTTGGTTCAAAATTCCTGCCTACCGTTTTTGCTCCTCTTTCGCTTCCTCCATTGCTCCTCATATCTCCTTCAATTTTTAGATGCATCTATTTATCTATCTAAAAATAAATGTTAATGGAATCACTGCTAGCTTGGAGAATGCCCAAAGCCTTTATCAACATCTATCTTACAATAAGCGAAACCAGAAACAAACGATTGGGACATTCAGTTGGACTGTTTGTTGTGCGAATTTGGACAGGTATGTCATATTATTTTAGAAGGCCATTGCTAACATATTTTGACCTTGAGGAATTTATAGCTATAAATTATGAAGCCATATTGTGCTCTTGTAATTTATGATATTGGTGATAAATTGATATTTATTGCTCTCCATTAGTGAAACTACCCTCTCAAATTATAGAATGCATGGTGGTTGTGGAATAGCCCTTTTCCCATCTTATCATTCTTCTTATAATTTCAATGTATTTGAATGGGAATACATTTTTGTTATTCAAATTTATCATGTTTTGATTGATTTAATGATTTTTCCTTTCTATTGTTTTGAGTGTATTTACTTTTAATCTCTTTCACCCTAAAATTCAAATTTTTCTTTCATGTATTTTAATTTTTGTATCTACTTTCTACACTTTAATTTTTTGTAATTGATTTCATTTAAATATATTATATTAATATAGAATTTAGAAATGATAGAAAGGATTTGACCTAAATTCAATGGTAGTAATAGCCCTTAAACCTTTCCATCCAGCTTTGTTGAAACTAGAATTGAGGGCACATAAGAAGTTAGGCAGATACCTGATTCAACAATAAAACCATATCTAGTAATACCTCTTTTATTATTCTTAGGATTAGGTTTTAGATTACATTATTCTTCTAGTATTCCTAATCTCATAGAATATTCTATACAATATCATAAAGTTGCAAGGTTTTTGTTGTCACTTAAGGCCATTTCTACTTGGAGGTAGGAAAACTTCAATAAAATTTTCCTTAAGATCAGTGCCAACAATATAATGCTTTGATTGATAACTAAAGACTTTACATATCCTAATTTTTCTTTTAATATTTTTATTTTATCCCTATTTGGTCATATCAAAGCGATGAATGACATGATTTAGTTTTGTTCTAGATCCAAACTCACAAGTAAGAAGATTAACTAATTGATAAAAATTTTGATAGAACCTTCAAGTATGTTTGCATGCAACCCTTACATATGTCCTTTAAATGATCTAGCTAGAAATTATTTCATAGTATATATGTTTAATTTTATCCAATTTTTATGTCTTGAGGAATCCACTAAGAAATGTTTTGGCCATTCATTAACCATCATATAAAAGTGATGTTGGTGATAACCTAATGCATGCAATGTGAGGTGCTAAATGTTAATTGATTCACTTTATAGGTTAAGGGTTTTATACATAATTAACATTGAAATATTATGTCCCTATTATTTATAATGAATTTGGTTTTACCTTAGGTAGAATGTTGTGCCCTAAGAAATTTTTAATGAGTAGTCATTTCTTGCTTCACATATTGCATTTGATGATTTAGATCTTCCATAATTATTCTTAACGTCATATTCACTCTATCTTGTGTGTGTATTTATTCCATTTTCTAATATTAAATTTGTGCATGTTGGTTTATCATATTTTGTTATGACATGTTATCTTGTAGCTTCAAGATCAATTTCTCTTACTATTCTCTAGGTAATTTTCTATATGTATGATTATATTTGACCATTTCTTCAAAGGCATTAAAACTCATTTTATTGGATATTTGACATTATAGTTTGAGAAACATTAATTGTTCTTCTTCTTTAGACAAATGACCATGGCTAAGGGTTAGTTGGATTTTCTATTATATAGTACATTAATCCCTACTTATTGTACCTCTTAGAAAATTTCTTCTTGAATTTTGTTTAAGAATCATGCTTACCATAGTGCTTTTCTTACCAAGTATTTAGTATTCTTATGTATTTCTATTTTTTCCATTCAAATTTTGGCTTAGAGGTGTTGTAGTGTTAACTTTCTATTTTTCATTGCTTAATCTTGGCTAGTTTTTGTCAATATTTCTCTTATTTATTTTGAACAATAATTTCTAAGACAACTTTAGAAAACCCTCTATATATAGATTCCTTAGTCATTATTTCAAATAATTCCTTGATAGTAATTTCTAAGCCTTTTTATGAAGGTGGGGGGCCTACCTCCTCATTATTAGGTCAATTTATCTCATATTGGCTACTATGATATCTTGGTTCCTTTTGATAGGTCATGTTGTTTATATTTTCTTCCTCATTATTTCATTTTGGTTGGTATGGTTATTCTTGGTAGCATATCTTGTTTGATCTATGTAAATTCCATAGACATTTGGATTTAAACTTATTTGAACATAGTTGATGGGGAATTCAAGTAGTTCATAAATGGGTTGGTATTTATGAAAGGATTGTCTATGTTGGGATCCATATGGAATGGATATGAATTCTATATATGATCATGGACCCACTTGAAAGGGGTGGTTCATCACAAATCCGCTAATATGTTGCATCTAAATCTGGATAAGTATAAAGAGACATTGCACTATGTAGGTGAAGGCAACACTAGCATTATTCCAAATAAAGTAAAATACCTAAATATTAATGTAAAAATTGGAAAGGTTAGGTTGGATTCAATAAAATATGTAACTATTAGAAAATTATCTAAACATGAATACAATTATAATAATGGTATGGAAATAAAAACATAATCTATCTAGTAGAAGCAAATGTAAATTAAAGTACTTGGAAACAATAAAAATAATATAATTAATACAATGAGTGATGAAAGAAAAATATAATAATGTAAATAAAGAGAGAGAGAGAGAGAGAGAGATTGTACTAATCTTAGAGGATGTTCACTTGATTAGATGAGTATCCTTTGTTGAAGGTGCATACATTGGTAGTATAATTTCTACTTAGATGCTTGTATCCCTTTGATGTTGAATAACCTTGATGATACTCTTTGTTGATTTTGCTTCCATGTAATAATTTAGAAGAGGATATTTCTTTGTTTATGAGAACCTAACCAATGATCTTGAGGTAAGTGTGGGTCATTGTGATCACCCACATTCACAAGTCCTTGCAAACTTGGTTGGATTATGATTCTACTAATTTATTAGTAAATTTTACTAAGACAATAGCAAAGGAGCTTAATCGAAAGTATCACTTTTGCATAATTAGACTATTGGGGCATGCCTTGCTATAAATATTTGGTTACAAAAGAAATAGAATTTAATCCAAGGAATGGAAATTCAATTGAACATGCAATAGCACTTTGTCAGTCCCAAAATTTTCTAAGGCAAAAATTTTGACATTGCACTACATGTTGGACTAAAAAATTCACTAAGGAAAAAGGGTTCGATAAATTCATTATTCAACTAGCTAAGCTAATGAGGGTCCAAACTTTCTTAAAGGATAACATAATAACTTAGGCCATTAAATTTTGATGTTCGATAGATCACCATTGTTAGAATCCAAATTTTTCTTAGGCACCAAACCCAACATAAAACAAGGCCAAAATTTAAAGCTACTCATTTCAGCATTTGAAGCAAAAATTTTAGCATTTGACATTCTGCCAGAATCAAATTTTGGCCAAGTTAGGATAGGTTAAAAGAGGTCCAAACTATTCAAAGAGATGATGTCACCCTAAAAATCTAAAAGGTCTTACATTTGGAAGTATGTCAACTTTAAATTTTAGCTAAGTCTAACGGGTGATAACAAGGCAAAATTATTTAGAATTTGATGTCATCATGGGGATAAAGAAATTTTAGCATTGTGATAAACTTCCAAGCTCAAAAAAATTCTAAGGCATAGGGTCTAACAAGAGAACATAGTCAAGGAAGCTCGGTGATGCTTACAAGCTTTGACATTGAGAATAGAACCTTGGTCATGTCTTCATAAATGATATTTATGTGTTAATAATTGGTCTGTATCAAATCTATTAGACCAGGCTAGTACCCTAGACAAGTTGGCACTACAACAAAGTAGAGTGATAAAAATGGACCTATAAGAAGATGATGAAATTTTTTGAAGATGCATGGATTCTAGGCTCATGGAGAAGATAAAATTTAGCCACATAAACATACCAAAATCAAGGAAGTTAGGCCAAGCTAAGCCTAAATTTGATACCCACTCCTTGCACTCAAACCTATCAAGCTTGCAGACTATTTTTGCATAACAATGAGAGCTAACAAAATGTAATGAAAATATATAAATAGCCCAATGAACCTCAAAATAAGATTTGGTTCTTTAGCATTTTCTACTTATATATTTTGTATGATGATTGTTGTCTGTCAATAAAATCAAGT
Source organism: Wollemia nobilis (assembly GCA_028583015.1). NCBI lineage: Eukaryota > Viridiplantae > Streptophyta > Pinopsida > Araucariales > Araucariaceae > Wollemia > Wollemia nobilis. The sequence continues at coordinate 1,332,851 of JAQPPZ010000184.1, forward strand.
GTTGTTTGACCTCTGTCAATATTATAGAATTTATAATTACATGAGCTATGTTCTTTAATGCATTTATGTTTTTTGCTTGATGAATAGTATATTATACTAAAGCTAATTCTACTATCTAAATTGCTATTTTTATCATTGTTAATTTAAGCATGGTTATGCATAAGGGGTAATACCCAAAATGTATTTATAAAAATGGGTGAATCAGATTCAAAATCGAGACAAATCGTGTCTAAACTCATATAAAACATGTGGAATTTTTTTCCATTTTTCTCAAAAAATTATAAAATTTTGGTGAATTTGATGACAAACAAAAAGGTCAACATATAAGGAAAATAGATGACAAATAGTTTACAAGACAACAAACAAAAGGTGAAACCAAGCAATATTTGTTAGCGATAAACAGATGGTGATTTTTGCTGGTGATAGATAGATGGTGATCTTTATTGGTATCAAATAGATGATGATCTATGTTTATCATCATATGTCAGTTACCCTATGTTAATCACCATATGCCAGTCTCCATATTTTAATATCCATATGTCAGTCACTTTATGTCAATATCCATATGTTAGTCTCTATATATCAGTCTCCATATGTGAGTCACCTTATGTCAGTCTCTATATGTCAGTATCCATATATCAGTTTCATTATGTCAATATCTATATGTTAGTATCCATATGTCAATCTTCATATGTCAGTCACCTTGTTTCAGTCTCCATATGTCAGTCACCTTATGTCAATCTCCATATGTTAGTCTCTATATATCAGTATCCATATGTTAGTCTCCATATGTTAGTCTCCATATATCAGTCACCATATATTAGTCTCCATATGTCAGTATCCATATGTTAGTCATTGTATGTCAATCATCATATGCCTATCACCCTATGTATGTTAGTCATAAAATGTCTATCATTGTATGTCAGTCCTCGTATAGACCATATGTCTATCACCATATGTCTACAACCCTATGTCTATCACCCTATGTATGTTTATTGTCCTATGTATGTCTATCATTGTATGTCTGTCATAATTTGTCTATTACCCTATATTTATCATCCTATGTCTATCACCCTATGTGTGTTTATCATCATATGTCTATTTCCCTATGTATGTCTATCATTGTATGTTTATCACCTTCTGTCGATTGCCCTATGTATGTCATCTTATGCCTATCATGCTATGTTAGCCTATGTATATCGTGTTGTGTCTGTCATCGTTTGTCTTTTATTTGTTGCACACATTGTGTCTGTCACCATTTATCTATCACATCTTGTTTGTCTCATGATGTCTATTACCTTATGTCTATTGCCCTATGTTTGTTTGTCATTGTTTGTATGTCTATTTTTCTATGTCTATCATCTTATGTCTATCACCCTATGTCTATCTATCTCGCTTATTGTCTGTTATTGCCTACTATGTATCACTCGCTATCAAGGAAAATCAATGTTTTAAATGTATGAGTATCACTCTCATGTTAGCTATATATAATAGGGTATAAGAGGCAAATTTCGTAGGATAAAAAAAAAAAAAATTAATTTGAAGGCAAAATTTAGGCAGGAATGCTCCATGAAATAAGTATCATAGTGGGATGAATGGACCCTAAAAAAATTGTTTCTAAAACTTGAGCAAATGGGTTGATGTCTAGGGTCCCCAAATTTGCCAAATTCTAATTTCAAAAAACCTAATATTCACCCTATTTGTGAATATTTACCACTATGCATAACCTTGCATTTAATATTCTAGAATGTGTAAGGATATATAAATTAATTTAAAATAAATTTTTGCAAGACTGTATATCAACTAGTCTACTAGGCCTAACTTTGTATTATATGTGTAAGACTATTATATAGTGCATCTCTAATGTTAGTTGAACCCCAACCACTATTAATTCAAATTTCCATCCTAGCCCTTCTTACCCTTATCATTTATCACTTTAGTCTTAAACTTCATTTAATTTAGCTATATTTTCAAGGAATGGGCCTTCTCTAGAGGTTGACCCAAAAGCATTTTTGGGTCTTCCAATCTTCGCCAATATTTAAGGGTGCATGTCATCCACTTAGATATATTTTGGACCAAGAGTTTTTGGCATACCCAATGGGGCCTATTCATTTCACTTACTTGGAGTACTCAAGATTCAAGTTAATAGTCTTGATCTCATAAGCAAATAATATATATATTCACCTAGTGACTCCACTAAAGTAAGAACCTAAGATTGACAATATCGTTGGTGAAAGTAGATCTAGAATTACATGGTAAGAAGACTGGAGGTTGAAATAACCCACTAAAGCTTTATTGGATTAATGGTTTTGTAAGTAGCATAATATATTATCCTTTAATCCATGGTTTGATAGGACTATCCATCTTGGAATAATTTCAAACCCCTTAACCTTCTAGATCTTCATGAAATTTCTTGTACCACATTGAAGGTTTATCCTATTATGATGGTAGCAATAAAATGGCTTATGAGAACTACCAAGATTTTTTTGCTTTGGCCACCAATTATAATATTGATTTTTAATATGTAATGGTGAGGCTTATTGCTTGGTATTTCCAAGGCAAAGTACTGCAATGGTATCATTTCGTAACAGATAAGAGCATTAAGGCTTGGACTAACCTGACTAAATCTATCATATTAGATTTTAATAATCCTAGAGATCTCTTATTTCTACCCACTAAATTTTTCTTAATTCAAAGGAATCCTAAATAAATCATAAATAATTTTAATTTAAAATAACTTGGAGAAGGATGCCTCAAGAAATAAGGTCAATGCATGTCCAAGCCTATGTTTATTAACTTCATGTTTTTAGCCTGGACCTAAGATTTCAAATATAGTAGCTCAATGAAAAAGGGTTCTCATATATTTTCCAAGGCCATTATAGAAAAAATATGCTCATCTCAATAAGAAATATCCCTTCTAGAATCACCATGTTAGATATCCCTCGGACCCATCAGATAAACTCACTAGTTTATTTTTCACCATATCTTTCCAATCGTTAGACATGTTTCCCAAACTAGATCCCTCTTGTTCCTATTTGATAAAGAATACACCTACTGTGACCTTTCTAGAACCTCAAATAACTAATAAGTGTGATCCAACACTTGACTAATGAGCTTAATGCTATGGAATAAAAAAATTCCAAAGCTAAAATTGGGGTGCATCCTCAAAACATGTTTCCCTCAAGAAACCACATTTTGAGCATTGGTAAAGTTAATAAATAATGTTTTAGGATCACTGGAGAAAATAAATAAAAAGAACTACCTATTTTGGTCAAGCTTAAGTACTCAAAATTTGACAATAATTATAATGGTAACACTTATCAACACTACCAACCACACTTCTATCCAATGAAAGCTTAGGAGTTAGGTGATTTTGTAGCCCTTGCAATGGATTCAGAGAAATAATTTACAATGAAGAAACTCTCCATAACTTGTCTGGTCAATCCAAATTTAGGATTGGGCTATCTTTCTTTGCTAGCATATACTTAGGAGAACAAAATTCTAGAAAATATGAAGTAGAGAGTAGGTTAAAGAAAGGAATAATCCAAACAAGATGAGCTAAAAGAGGTACTATGTTCATAAAGAGAGCATCCAAAAAAGTAAAGTTGGAGTTATTTGCAAAACAACATAGTCTAAAAAAAAAAATTCACATTGTCAAATAAAATAGGCTTATCGATAGATGTACTACCCAACTATAATTAGGAAGTAGATGGAGGAGCTATTTTAATGGTATCTATGATTTCTCATGCAATAAACTTAGGAGAAATGCAAGCTATCAAATCAAGCTAGAGATAACATTATGAAGGAATTGAAAATCTTAAGAGAAACTTTGTTAGCATCCAAACAAGTAAATTTGGTTGAAGTAGATCTAAAGGGCTCAATAGTTTATATAATTCTCTTTTTGGATTCTAAGTTAGCACATAAGTTACCATCCCTTGATATGGTTAAGCCTAAGTATCCTTATTTTTATTTTTCCTTGGGCTTAGAAGGTCAGGTATTACATAATTGTATAGTGGATCCAATATTTGTCACATTCATGCCTCAGGTGGTTTGCGATTGCATGAGCTTGAATTATTCTAAGGCTAATTTTGAGACACTACACTTCAATGGGATGCCATTCTAGATAGTTGTAATCATAAAAAAATATTTCAATATTGTTGTATAGATTGCTAGACCTTGCAACAATCCAAGATGTGGCATTCATTAATTTATTGTATCTCTTTGGGATGTTTTTATCAAAATGTATTTTGGAACATTTAGGGGGACCTTTGGCACAATATAATTCTCACATGACTATCCCTTGCATCTAAAAAATAGTTTGGATATATGGTGAGAATATCAGGTTGTATCATATCAAACGATGTAAAAAACAAAGGGTAAATATGGCTAAAGTCATAGAGTGAGTTCAAGTGGAAGTAATTGATAGGCCAAAAGGTAAGCAAGGGATGATCTGGTGTGAGATCTTATTATGTAGTCCTAAAGTAGTGATTTTTTTAAATATGAGAGTCAACAAGATCCATAGGCCAACTATGATTAGTCACAACACACAGTGAATCACATGTTACAACAAATAGGGTTAAAATATCAAGGGGAGATAGTGAAAAGGTTGCAAACAGCCAAATAATGTTCTGCATTACATTCTAAGGCAATAAAACTCATGTGCCTTGGGAATTTTTTAATAATTAAAAGTAAATTTGGTAAGTCATATGGTAAATTTGGACATTAACTCTTGGGCTCAAGAAAAATCACCTACACTAAGTTTCGATGTCATGTTTTAGGTAAGTTTTGAGATTAGTTTTTGTTCAAGGCCAAACAAGTGACAACTTTTTTCTAAAACAAGTTATATATTCCAAGATATCAATCAATGATAAAAGCATAAGTTTTGCATTATATGGTGAAGTCATTGCATATTTTCCTGAAGAAGAAAATCATGTGTTGTTGGCATGAGGAGGCATGCCAAAATTTTATGTAAATAGCTAATAAGTAAATGAATCCAATTATAGGTGTATATAGCTAGAATAACACAACAAGAAAAATAGCTAATAAGTAAATGAATCCAATTATAGGTGGATATAGCTAGAATAAAACAACAAGACAAATAGTTAGCTAAGTAGCAAAGGAAGGATTTGAAAAAATCACAAGATAGATGACATGCATAGGACCTAGTATTTAATCAATGGCTTCTTGAGATTTTGGAGCCTATATAAGGTAGCACCCCCCTTTTAGCATTGCATCATTGATGGTAACTTTATTGAGGACTTCACTCTTTTGGAATAATTTCGATATACCCTAAACCCATTATGAGGTGTAGAAAATATAGCCACACCTATCAGATTTTCCGTCTTCTTTTCTTTTTCTTTAATTTTTCCATTTCTTAGGGGCATCAAAATTGTGTCAAGAAAGCAAATTCCAAGGATAAAAAGAAAAGGAAAATAATATAGATAATCTGATAATTCAATAATGTTGACAAGCCTATAATTTCTCTTAGATCTATGAAAGCTTCTAATAAAGAGCAAAGTCCAAGTATCAGTAGAGACAACCATAGATTGAAAGAAATATTAATTTTGTTGAGATTAAAGAGCATGCAGAGCTACATGCCTTGAATTATTTCAACCTCTCAAAAATACCCCATCTTTCATTTTACTTCGCTCTCTTACAATGAAAATCTAAGCTCTATTTCTTGGTAAATGCATCAATATTCTAAGACATGTAGCTCCGCATTCTCTCTAAACCTAACTAAATAGATATTTCTCTAAATCTGTGGGAAAAGAAGATCCAAAATCTTGAAAGGACCTCTCAATCAAAGAGGGGTGGCTTCATCATTTTTTTAATTTTTTTGTTTGAAGTTTCAATTTTCCAAACAACAAGAAGGTAGAAAGGTGAAGCTTGAAGTCATTATAGAGCAATGCACATCATCAAAAATGCATAAATATTTAACATTTCGATATCGTTACTTCCTTATCCTTTACACATTTGTCTTCCTTATTTCTCATCTCCTATATCCTATTTCATCCCCTTTTATTCTAATAATTCCACATTCACTTCTATTTATTCCTCACTCTTCCTTTCCCATAAATTCCCTAAATCCTTCTCCACCTTCAACCTCACCATTACTTCTTTATGACTCCATAAACCAATGGATAGGTTGACCAAATTCATTTTTTACAACCAATAGAGGGTGCCCTAGCTGATTAGGAGGTTGTGTGAAGATGACATGAAAGCATAGGAAAATAATGTACAAAATATACAGTGTGACACCTTAGTATCTTAATGATGAAATCAAACACAAGGTATCCTCATGGAAAATACAATGTTGGTGATAGGCTATTAGATGCATAAAAGAAAGCATTCAAATAAAATTCTAAGATATGAATAGACCAGTATTGTTAAGGCCAATAAGTGATGGGTGGCATAAAATAATAAGGAGAAAGAATGAATATGATGTACTAAGCCATTGGTCGTATGTCATGGCACTCATATTATATGATGAAAAAATGGAAAATCATATGTGCATGATGTATAAGATGGAATTTCTTTAACAATGCCAGCTCAGACAAAAATCCAATCCCAATTAAGACTCCAGATGTTGCTACTATCCACAAAGACTATAAAAGGAGATGCAAGGAAAGGATCATGCATGATAGTTTTCTTTGTCACTAGGGCCTTAGTCTAGATTTGTCTTCTTTGAGCAGCCATTTATACCTTGAGGCACAACTATTTACAATCCTCAAGTAAAGTACCTACAAAACTTTGTAAAAAATAAAGTAGCAGAAAGTAGTGAAGTACTCTGATTTTTGAGTTCTTAGAATATTTACCTAAGGCCACTTACTTGGGCCTAAAGCAAATTTCAATTGTGGTGGACTATGCTCACACATGATTCAATTTTATCATAGGTACTACAATTTAGGTATCTCCATCTCCATTATTTTCTCTTCCTCTTCTCATATTTCCTTCCTCTTTTTTTATTTTTTTTTTCCCTACATTGTTCATTCTATCATTTGTCTTATTATCCTTCATTTCCATTTCAACTACCTCCTTCATTTATTATTTACTCCCACCCCTTGTTACATATTTTTTATTTTTATTTCCTACCATTATTAATAACATCTAGAACATTTCCTCCATATTCTATAGAAAATCCCATGTTTTTTAGGCAAATGGTATGGGTATTAAATAGGAGCATCTTCCAATGCATGCCCTAAAACCCTTATTTCAATGACAGAATCTATTCACCTTCTTCACATATCCATATTTTCTCCCTTAATTCCTTATTTTATAGTTATTCTATTTCTTATAGCTTAAATTTTATTGCCTACTAGATCTCTAATTTCCATTATTTTATCTCCTAGCTCCCTTTTTATCATTTTGACTATACACCCAATATATAATGCCTACTAGGTTCTCTATTTATATAAGAAAAAATTTCTAGAAGTCATAAATAATGTGGGTCGATGTGATCACCCACATTCACAAGTCCCTGTAAACTCAGTTGGATTGTGATTCTACTATAGTTTTGGCAAATTTTGCTAAGGCAACAACATAGGAGCTTAATTGAAAATATCACTTTTACATAATAAGTGTTGGACATTTTGAGTCAAATTTGTCATTGATTTTAGGAAATGAAGTTGTCATTGATGTCAAGGAATAAGTTATCGGTGATGTCAAAATGTCAAGAGGAACAATGCAAAGGTTTTTCATAAAAACCCAAGGAGGCTTCTAAATTCATATTAGAAATCCCAAGGAAGTTTTAATATTTATTTTATATATTATTTAAATTCAATTTGAGTTTAAAATTTATAAATAAATATTATTGACTAGGAAGGACTTAATCCTTAATAAAGCTAAAAGGAATTAAATATTAATTTATAATATTTAAATTCTAAAGAACTTAAGTAATTTATAAATTAATTAGTTAATATCAAAAGGCGCCGACATCTAAGAGAAAAAGGAATCTGCTGACTTGTGCAAGTGTGGTGGCATCTTGGTATAAAAATCTTATGCGTAAGTGAAAAATATTTATCCCTTGCCTGATTAACAAAGTTCAGAGAGTGAATATTTCTTGCGATTTTGTGCAAGGAAGAAGACAAAGGTTTTTGTATTAAAGTGCACTAGTGAAGGAATAAAAAAAAAGACCCCTAAGTTACATATCCATCCAGCGTGGTGGTTTGGTGGCAAGTTGGAGTGTGCTAGGGTGTGTGTGAGTGGGAGGACCCACATTCGAATCTCGACAGATAGCATTTTTAGTGGACTTGGTCGGCATTTTAGTTAGGCACCAAAGGAAGTAGCGCAAATCTTTTTGGAAGAAGGCACCAAGAGGAAGAAGATAGAGCACGCGGTGGGTGCTCTTCCCTCCCAAGGTGAGCACCTATCTCACATGGTGGTTAGATTTGTGGCTAGGTTGTTGTTAGGAGATAGTGTCATGAGTTCGAAACTCACCAAGGAAAAGGTAATAAATTTTTAATACATTTTGTGATGCCTAAAGTTTTGACAAGGTTCTAGGGAGTTAAAAGGGGTAAATAAAAGGTATTTTATTTTATCATTATTTAGGGTAATTGGAGAAATAAGTGGATTGAAGTGTTGGTTAAATTTTTATAGGACTTATTTAAATTAAGTTATTTTAAAGGCGATTGTATTGAAATTATTTTTGGTGTTGTATATTATTTTATCTGAGAGATTATAAGGTGTATTTGGTCAATTATTTTTGTATATGTTGATGGATGCTTTCTTCAATATGGAGTGATAAGGTGTATGTGTGTTTTGATATTTGCATTGTATCTTTGAGAGATTTTATCATCTTCTAACCTTATTGATCTTGGCAAAGAAGTGTTTGTGGTTGTGGAAGATTTTTGAGGTTCCTTCATCATCAAATAAAAGGTATGGGCATATTCTTCCTAGTGAGTGATTGTTGGAAATTGTGAATGAAAATTTGGAGTGAAAAGGATTTTTTGGTTTGCATTATTGAGAGTGTTTTGAATTAATGCTTCAAGGTTTTTTGGAATTGAGAGTTGTTGATAAAACCTTGTTTTATAAGCATTGTTGTTGAAGTGATTAAGTTGAGTGAATAACTTGAACTAGGGTTTGAAAAGATCATGAGTATCATTGTTATGTGATATTTGTTGATAGGCATTGTTGGAAACATTTTGAGTGAGTTTCATATGCTTGGACTAGGGTTTGTGAGCAAGGATTATTTCATTGAGTGATTGGTTGAGTTGGTTAAGCCTAGTCAAGTGGATGTATGAAGTGATTGTTCAAGTTCCATAAAATAAATTATTCTATTGATTTGAGAAAGAGATTGAGAGTTGATGAGTGTGAAACATATTGAGTCTCTAACAATTCTCTATATGTTTATGTGATAAAAGAGTGATTGAAAGTGATTGAGTATTGAGTTGAATTTGAAGCATATTGAGTCTCTAAAAATTCTCCTTATGTTTCTAAAAGAGTGATTGAAAGTGATTGAGTATTGAGTTGAATTTGAAGCATATTGAGTCTCTAAAAATTTTCCTTATGTTTCTAAAAGAGAGATTGAAAGTGATTGAGTATTGAGTTGAATTTGAAGCATATTGAATCTCTAACAATTCTCTATATGTTTCTAAGAGAGTGATTGAAATTGATTGAGTATTTAGTTGAATTTGAAGCATATTGAGTCTCTAACAATTCTCTTTATGTTTCTATGAGATTGGACAAGTTCTAGTGTGGACTTGTTGAGCATATTGGAGACAAGTATTTGAGAAGGCTTGTGGACAGTTTTGGGTAAGCTTTTGTGGAAGCTTACAATATAGATTGAGAGCAGATTTGGGTAAGTCCTTGTGAGGACTTATTGAGCAGATTGGAAAAGTTCTAGAGAGGAATTGAGGATAGATTTGGTGTGAGATTTTGTGGAAGTTTACAAGGCTAATTTGAGGAAAGTCTTTGAGAAAGCTTGTGAGCAGAGTTGATTGATTTGTTCAAACCTTGAGTTAAGGTTTGGGGCAGATCCAACAAAGTTGATTTGAGATTGAGTCAAGCTTTAAGTTAAGTTTTGAGGATAAATATTGAGGACAGATTTGTGCTATACCGAAGGACTATGTTTAGCATATATTTGAGGACAAAGTTTGGTGCAGATTTGAGGACATATTTGTGCCAGACCAGGGATAGATATTGAGGACAGATTTGTGCTAGACTGAAGGACTGTGCTTAGTGCAAATTTTAAACAGAGCTTTCGAGGTGACAGGGTTGAGGACAAAGGTCTCCAGCCAAATTAGGGAGTATAGGTGTCATCTATGGATAGAGTTACATTTGCTAAGGGTAGTGGAGGCAAAGGTCTTCTATAGGATCACCAGCTAGAGTAGAGTTAGGATATTGGTGTCTCCTATGGATAGAGATCCACTAACTTGATTAATGGCATTGGTGTCTCCTTTAGATAGAGGTCTATAGACATTGTAATAGGGAAAGGATTCCCAAGAGATTGATTAAGAAAAATTTAGTAAAATAGTTTCTCCATGGAGTAGTCTACATTGGGTGAACCACGTAAATTTGGTGTCTCTATTGTGTGTGGTGATTTATGCATTGCTTTGATTATTGCTATTGATATTGTTATCTATACATTGCATAATATTTATTGGGAAAGAAAAGTAAAAAGTGGTCTTATACTGTTCACCCTCCCCTCTCAGTATAAGCTTGTGTTCTTCAATAAGACCATTAGGGTATGCCTCCCTATGAATATTTGGCTACAAAAGCAATGGAAATCAAGTCAAGGAATGATGAGGTAGTCATACATGCAATAGCACTTTGTTAGTACTAAAATTTGGATAAGGCAAATATTCTAGCATTGTGCTACATATTAGACTAAAAGTTTCACTAAGGCATAAGGGTATAAAAGATTCAATATTCAGCTAACGAAGCTAATTAGGGGTCAAAAATTCTTAAAATATGACAAAATCGCTTGGGCTATTTAAGTATAGCATCCAATAGCTCACCATTACCACACTCCAAATTTTTCTAAGGTGTAAATCCTAGCATAAAATAGGTCCAAAGTCTAAAGTAGCTCAAGTTAGCATTAGGAGCAAAATGTTTGACATCTAGCATTCTACCATGCTCAAATTTTGGCTAAATTAGGATAGGTTAGAAAAGCACTAGAATATTAAAAGGGTTGATGTCACCCCAAATATATAAAAGGTTTTATTTCCAATAATATACTTTATTCAAATTTTGGCTAAGTCTAATGGGTAAGAATAGGTCATTTTCTTCTAAATGCTAATATCAACATGGGGACAAAGAAATTATAGCATTATGATACACTACCAAGATTAAAAATTTTCTAAGGATCGATGCTTCAAAGCTAAAACATTAAGAATAGAACCCTAGACATGCCTCCATTGACAAAATTTACATGTGTTGATCAACATGTATCAAAGTCATCAGATTAGGCTAATACCCTAGACAAGTTAGCACTACAATAGAGCAAAGTGATAAAAAGTGGACACATAAGAATATGATGAGATTTTTTGAATATGCATGGACACAATGATCATGAAGAAGATCAAAATTGGTCATATCAATACACTATCCTCAAGGAAATTAGGTAGGGCTAAGCCTAAAAGTGACACCTACTCCCTCCACTTGAACCTATTAGGCCTACAGACTATTTTTGCATAATAATGAGAACTAACATAATATAATGAAAATCTATAAACAGCTCATTGAACCTCATAATAAGGTTCATATCTTGCTACTTGTATATGTTGTATGATTATTGTTGTTTATCAATAATATCAAGTGTTTTTTGTCCTTTTTCAATGGTTTTGTATAATTTATAATTATGTGAGTTATGTTCTTTAATGATTTTTTATTTGTTTCTTGATGAATAGTTAATTATTCTAAATATAATAATGTTATTTGGATCATTTTTCATTTAATATTCTAGAATTATTAAGTACATATAAAATTATTTAAAATAACTTTTTGCAAGATTGTATACCAGCTACTTTGCTAGGTATTGCTTTGTATTGTGTGTGTAAGACTATCATACAATGCATATAATTTTTTTTAGTTGAATACCAACCAATATTAATTCAAATTTCTAACCTTGCATCCTTCTTACCCTTCTCATTTCTTGTTGTAGTCTTAAACCCCATTTAATTCAGTTAGCTTTATAAGGAATCGACCTTCTCCAAAGGTTGGCTAAAAATAATTTCTAGGTCTTCCAATATTGGCCAATATTCAAGGGTGCATCTCATCCACTTAGGTCTATTTCATACCAATATTAAGGGCCTTATATGAATATTTAATCTAGGGATAACAATATAATTATCTTCTTATCATTGTTGAAATTCACAATATTTTTACAAACAAACAAAAGCAAACAATCCACTCAAATATTATATAGAAAACAAAAAAATGATGAAAAAGAGATAGATATAGTGGGCACTTGTAATAATTATAAATAGTTACTATATGCATTTATAATATTACATAAAATTATTATGTAATACAATTTACAAAAGTTTTACTAAAGTGTTGGCCAATCAGTTGAAAAAAATCATCCCCTCAATCATTAATGAATATCAAGGAGGTTATGTGGTAGGAAATCAGATTACTAAAGCATCATTTCCATTTATGAAATAGCACACTCTCTTAAAATGAGGAAAGTTTTGGGCATGTTCCTTAAGCTAGAAATGAACTAAAGAACACAATCTTATACTAAGAGGGGGGGTGAACGGTATAAGACCACTTTTTACTTTTCTTTCCTAAAAAGTATTATCCAATATAATCAATGGCAATATCAATATAAATAACCAAAACAATTCACAAAACATCACACACAATAGAGACACCAATTTAATGTGGTTCACCCAATGTGGGCTACTCCACAAAGAAAATTTGTCACTAAAATTTTCTCAACAAATATCTTTCAGAATCCTTCCCTATTACAATATTTATGGACCTCTATCCAAAGGAGACACCAATCCCCTAATCAAGTTCATGGATCTCTATCCATAGAATACACCAATATCCTTAGATGTTTTTTGGATCTCTATCCATAGGAGAACTCCTCCTATGGTCTAGTTGGTGATCTTCTAGAAGAACTACTACCTCCACTACACTGGATTATGGATCTCTATCCACTGAAGACTCCTATCCTCCCTCAGAAGACCTTTCCTCACTAACATAGCTAATGGAACTCTATCCACTGGAGACTATCATCCTCTATACTCTGTCACCTCAAAAGCTTACTCTCGACTCTGTCTCAAATTTGCACTAAACACAGTCCTTCAGTCTAGAAAAAATTCCTCAATCTCTATTCTCTAATATATATTAAACATAGTCCTTTGGTCCAACATAAATTTTCTCAATATCTTTCCTCTAATCTGTACTAAACATAGTCCTTTGATCTAGCACAAATCTGCTCAATCTCTATCCTCTGATCTGTACTAAACATAGTCCTTTGGTCTAGTACAAATTTTCTCAATCTCTATCTATGGTCTAGCACAAACCTATCCTCAAATCTACACCAAAATCTATTCTAAAATATGTCCTCAAGCATTAACACAAAGCTTGACTCAATAAAAAATCAACTCTGCTAGATCTGCCCCAAACCTTAACCTAAGGTTTGAACAAATAAATCAACCAGCATTGCTCACAAATCTTCTCAAATACTTGTCTCAAATTTGCCTTGTAAGCTTCCATAAAATCTCACACTAATCTATCCACAAGTCCTCTCTAGAACTTATCTCAAATCTTGTCAACAAGTCTTCAACTCAAATCTGTATTGTAAGCTTTCACAAAATCTCACACCAATCTGTCCACAAGTCTTCTCAAGGACTTGTCTCAAATCTACTCAATAATTCCTCACTAGAACTTGTTCAATCTGCTCAACAAGTCTTCATCCAAACTTGTCTCAAATTTGCTCAACAAGTCCTCTTTAGAACTTGTCCAGTATGCTCAACAAGTCTTCACCAAGACTTGTCTCAAATTTTCTCAACAAGTCCTCACTAGAACTTGTCCAATATGCTCAACAAGTCTTCACCAAGACTTGTCTCAAATTTTCTCAACAAGTCCTCACTAGAACTTGTCCAATCTGCTCAACAAGTCTTCACCAAGACTTGTCTCAAATATGCCAACAAGTCCTCATTAGAACTTGTCCAATATCATAGAATCATATAGAGAATATTTAGAGACTCAATATATTTCACACTCATAACAATGCTCAATCACTTTCTTTCTCTCTTTCTTTTTACCACAAAAACATATAGAATTGTTAGAACCTCAATATTTTTGACACTCATTCACTTTCAATTTCTTTCTAAAATCAATTTAGAATATAGAACAATTTTTTTCATAGAATTAGAGCTATCACTTCAATACTTCCACTTGACTAGGCTCAATTAACTCCACTCAATCAATTACTCAAATAAATACACTTTTCTTAAAAACCCTAGTCCAAGCATATGACAACTCACTCAATTATTTACAACAATGCTTATCAAACAATATCTCATAACAATGATACTCGTGATCTTACAAACCCTAGTTTCAAGATAGTCCACAACTTCACATAACAATGATACTCATATTCTTTCATAAACCCTAGTTTAAGATATTTCACCACTTCACATAACAATGATACTCATGTTCTTTGCGCAAACCCTAGTTCAAGCATATGAAATATTTATTCAATATTTCCAACAATGCTTATCAAACAAGGTTTCTAGAATCAACTTTCATTACAGAAAAACCAAACTCAACAATGCTTATCAAACAACCCTTTTCACTCCAACTTAGCATTCACAACATCCAACAATCACTCTATAGGAATATGTGCCCATACCTTCTTTTTTATATAGAAGTGCTCTTAAAAACCTGTCATAAACACAATTTTCTTCTTTGCCAATTTCAATGGTTAGATGATAAAATATCACACTAACACTCTCTCAAAAGATTTCTCAATTATAAAAATAATCAAACTCAAATACACCTTATTACTCCTTTAAAATTAGCAATCATCAAAATATACACAAAAATAATTACTCAAATACTCCTTATAATCTCCAATATTTAATTAACAACCTCCAAAAATCAAACCCTCAAAAATAATGCTTCCTATCCTTTTATCTCCCTCAAATACTCAATGATCAAATTTTTAAAATAAAATTTATAACAGTCAAAATATTTATATTTATTCAACCTTTAGCAAATCCAAAAATAGCAATTAACCTTAGCTAATCATGAGCGCATACCTCTTACTATGCAAAATGGCCTAGGTGGGTTTCAAACATTGAATCTCTCCTAGCCAAGCACCTTAGCAAGGTGCTAGCCCACCACATGGGCTATGTGCCTTCCCACAAATAGGAAAGCTAGTGCCTTCCCTTTATGCCTTTCCTAATGGCACAACGCATAAAAACCAATCACTTTTGCTTTGCAAAAATTGAAGCCAATGGGTTTGGAAACTTGCACCACCAGCCTGCCAAACTTAGCACCTCTCTTGATTTCCAGTTGTGCTACATAGCACTATGCGATGAAGAAGGAGCTCTGCTCCTCTTTGTCTTATCCTCTGCCATCGAAAACCTTTAAAAGGTAAAATATTTTCTTCCCTTGTGCACGATAGTCGAGAGCATAGCACATGTGAATTACATGGATGGGTTTTAGACAAAGTCTTGCCCTCCTTTTATATGCATAGACCAAGCTTTGAAAATGTCGACGGATAATTCAAATTTTTGAATTTGAATTATAAAATAAACTTTATAATCCTAACTTTAGGATTATTTTAATTAACATAAATTAATTTTATAATTAAATTATAATTAATCTATAATTAACTTAATAACTTTGGAATTTAATTAAATTAATTAATAAATTAATTTATAATGAAATTATTTAAATTAATTTATAATTTATTTAAATCTCCCTTTTAATATTATAATAAAATATTATAATATTATTTTTCTTGGGCCTCTTCATTGCTCTTTGAACCTCATATGACCACCTGGAACCGGATCTGACCATCTAGAAGTAGACTCTCCTTTTTGCAATCAGTGTGGAATTGCTTCTTCTTGCACTGCTCATTGAAACTAACTTTTGACATCAATGACCACTCACTCTTGACATCAATGACAACTCATCTACTCAAAATGTCCAACAATCTCTCCCTTTGTCATTGATGGCAACCCAATTATCTTTTCCAATTTCCTTAACCTTTTTCTATTTTTCTCCCCCGGGAAACTGCTCCCCCTAACTCAATGCTCTCCTCTTAAATCAAATCTCTCCCCCTTACTCAAATCTCTCCCCATTTGACATCAATGGCAAAGGGTCACCTTTGGGGCTCGGAGCTAAGAATGAGTCTTAGCTTAGCCCCTCCCCCACTTCCTCTTGAGCTAGTTAGTTCTGATGTGGGAGTATTACTACTCCCAGAATGCACTAATATTTACCTTTGTCCACTTTCCTTCTCATTTGATCCTTTTGATTCCTCTAACTATTCCTGGTATTTTTTGTCTCTAGAATTTCTACTTTACACCACTTTGTGGTATGTCCATCATTATTGCACTTGTAACACTTAATATTTTTATTCCTTGGAGATGCAAATGTCTTTGGAGTTCTTCTGGTGAAGCCATATCTATTCCTGTCAATTCATTGCCTTGTGACCAAACTAATAAAATGAGTAGCAGTACCCATGAAAAATTTGTCTATTTCTAAAGTTCCCATATTCCTGTCTTTCAAGTTTCTTGCATTGTGAAGCCTTGTGCCCAAATTTGTGACATCATAAACATTGTCTATTGAAGTTTCCTTGACTTAACCTCATTGGTATCTTAGTCTCTTTTACCTTGTGTTGGTTCATGTTCCATATATTTCTCATTTGTGCATTTTTTCTTTCATTGTTGTCCAACTCATCCTCAGAAGTCTCACTTTCTCTTAAACTATTTTCTTCTGAAGTTTCTTCTTCTTCATAACTTGAGGTTGACTCCTCTTCTTGTTTCTTTTGTACCTGTTCAAAACCAAAACCTATTTTTTTTGTTGACCTTCTTTGTACCTTGATCATATTATTTATGATTTTTGAGCTCTTTCCAAACCTGTATAACTTATCCTTAGACTCTTTTATTTCTTCCCTAAGTAGAGCCACTTCATGTTCTAACCTTTCACATTCTAAGACCTTTGCTTCTAACTTATCTTTGAACTTCTTTGTCTTAGCCATTGACTTATTTAGATCTTCTATAAGCTTTCCTTTCTCTTCATCACATTATTGAAACTGAAGCTTAAGTTGGAATTTTTGCTTTCTTACCTTATTTAATGTGTTAAGAGCATAAATAAGCTCTCCCTCAAGATAAACTTCTCCTTTCTCTGATTCTTCATCTATTTGTTTTCCTTTGAAAACATCTTCATTCTTTTCTATCTTGTCTTCTATAGGATCACCTCCTTCTTCTTCTAGTCCATTAGAATATTCTCTTCTGGTCCTTCAAGTGTATCTTCATATTCATCATAATTGAAACTAAAACCACTCTTTGTACAACTATCTTCAAGATGTCCAAAGTTACCACATCTAAAACACTTGATAATTATTGGTGATATTTTCTTAACTTCTTCTTTTTCTTCTATCATAAATAGAACTTCATATTTATCATTATCTGAGAAACTATTATCACTATCACTTGAGTACTTACTTGCCTTATCTGCATAGTAACTCCTCTTCTATATTTGAAATAACTTTTATCCTTGTTTGCCTTGTCCATACTTGTCTTTCTTTTGGTACTTGTATTTTTCTGATTCCTTGTTCTTATGATCTTGTTTTTCTTCAGCATTGATATTTCTAATATTTAAATCTTCTTGGATCCTTTTTCCTTCTGCCATAATTTGCTTCTTCATCACTGGATGACTCATTACTTGAATCTGAATTCTTATCCTTTGTCTTCTTAGTAGCTTTTAAGGTTGCTTCCTTCTGAATATTAGGTTCCTCTTTTGTTCTCATATCAAAAGTTGTAAGAATACCAAGTAATACATCTCTTGTCAAAATATCACCATCTTTTGATTCCTCTATGGCAAAAATATTTTTACTAAACCTTTTTTAGAGAGATGTTAAGATCTTATCACAAACATTAGATTCTTCAACCTCAATTCCAAGTCCTTGCATGGCATTGATAACCTCGTATACACGAAGTAGATAAGCACTAATGTTTTCCTCATCCTTCATTCTTAATTCTTCAAATTTTCCTTTGAGATTCTGTATCTTCACCTTTTTGACACTTTTATCTCCATATATGCTTTGCAAATTATCCCAAATTCCTTTTGTTGATTTGCAATGCATAACCTTTATGAACTCTATTCTATGCAAACCTTTCAAAATTGAATTTATTGCTCTTAAATTATAATGATGTATAATATTACCATATTTATCTATAGGTGGAGTAGCTGATGATGTATCCATTTTCAATTGCTTCCCATATTTCATTGCCAAGTGCCATCAAGTGAATATTCATTCTCATACTCCAAAATACATAATCGCTTCCATAAAATACTAGTGTTCAATTATCTAAGGATCCATTCTTATAATCCACTGTGTTCTTGTAATATTTTACTTTAAGTTGTTGAACTCTTTCGAAGGAACCCACTCTAATACCAATTGAAGAACACAAGCTTATACTGAGAGGGGGGTGAATAGTATAAGACCACTTTTTACTTTTCTTTCCCAAATAGTATTATCCAATATAATAAATGGAAATATCAATAGCAATAACCAAATAAATACATAAATCATCACACACAATAGAGACACCAATTTAATGTGGTTCACCCAATGTGGGCTACTCCACGGAGAAAATATTTCACTAAAATTTTCTCAACAAATATCTTTGGGAATGAAGGAATCTATAGAAAACTTATTCCAGAAATAAAGCATAAATAAACAACTTAAAATAAATGACACCACACAATGCACATATGACACACAATATTTACCCTGGTTCACCCGATGTGGGCTACTCCAATAAAACAAAAGCCACTCCTCCTTGATATTATTATTCTCTTTCTTGCTCAAAAATGGGACATTACAATAAAATATAAATGAAACTCTTACAACCCTAAACCACTATGTGGTATTATAATACAATGGGCACAACACCGTGGGCTAAAGCACAGACACCCACCAACCACCTACCAACTGTGGGAATCTTGAAAATCACTATAGAAAAATGGAAAAAATCATTGGCGTTTCGTGTCAGACATACGCCTTCGGCATATCCAGGGGAGGCTACCACCCCCCCCCCGAACCCTCCCAGCTCCCCCTTCAAGGAGGTTCACTCCTCTTACCCTTTCGTACCTACCATACAGTACTTGCTCGACAAATGATGAGACACATCCAACATTCTCCCACTTGTTGAATACTTTCCTAGACCCATTTCAATTGTATAGAATCTAAACTTTTCTGTGCTAACTGCCTTTGTTAAAGCATCTACAATGTTTTCCTTCGTATCCACTTTTTCTAACAACACTTTCTTCTGCTTGATCATGTCCCCACTAAAATGGAACTTTTTATCAATGTGCTTCATTTTTGAATGGTAAGCAAGGTTCTTTGCTAGAAATATAGCACTCTGACTATCACAATTTATCTTCACAACTCCTTGAAAGAACCCAGTTTCAGCACATAGTCTTTGCAACCATATTACTTCCTTACTGGCATCAGTGGCTGGCATGTACTCAGCTTCATTGGTTGAAAGAGCAACAACGGTTTACCTTTTGCTCATCCAACTGATAACTCCTCCAAACAAGTTGAATATATATGCACTATTAGATCTTCTATTGTCCAGATCTCTAGCCCAATATGCATCAACAAAATCTTCTATATCCAAGATTTTTTCTTATTTACCTGTACCTTCATAACAGTATGAAAAATCAGATGTACCACGTAAATATCTAAAAACCCTTTTTACAGCAGTTCAATGCTCTTTACCAAGTTTAGACATATATCTACTAAAAAGTCCCACTACATGGGCAATATCAAGTCTAGTACATACCATGGCATAAATTAAACTGCCTACAGTATTTGCATAAGGAACATGGAACATTTCTTCTAATTCTTCTTCTATTTTTGGATATTGTTTAGTAGATAATCTTTCACCCAATGGAATAGGTACCTTCACTAGTTTGCAATCCTGCATATTGAATCTCTTCAACACTATCTCAAGTTCATGGATCTCTATCCATAAGAGACACCAACCTCCTTAGCTAGTTCATGGATATCTATCCACAATAGAACTCCTTATCCTCTACTATGGATGGTGATCTTCTAGAAGAACTGTTACCTCCACTACACTGGCTTATGGATATCTATCCACTGAAGACTCCTATCCTCACTTAGAAGACCTGTCCTCACTACCCTGGATAATGTACCTCTATCCACTAGATATTGTCATCCTATATACTCTATCACCTCCAAAGCTTACTCTTAGCTCTATCTCAAATCTGCACTAAACATAGTCCTTCGGTCTAGCACAAATTCCTCAATCTCTATTCTCTAATCTATATTAAACACATTCCTTTGGTCTAACACAAATCTGTTCAATCTCTATCCTCTGATATTTACTAAACATAGTCCTTCAATATAGCACAAATCTACTCAATATTTGTCCTCTAATCTATACTAAACATAGTCCTTCGATCTAGTACAAATATGCTCAATCTCTATCTCTAATATGGCACAAACATGTCCTCAAATATGCACCAAACTCTATCCTCAAATCTATCCTCAAGCCTTAACACAAAGCTTGACTCAATCACAAATCAACTTTGCTAGATCTACTCCAAAACTTAACCCAAGGTTTGAACAAATAAATCAACCAACTCTGCTCACAAGTCTTCTCAAATACTTGTCTCAAATATTCCTTGTAAGCTTCCATAAAAGCTCACACTAATCTATCCACAAGTTCTCTCTAGAACTTGTCTCAAATATGCTCAACAAGTCTTCAATTCAAATCTGTATTGTAAGCTTCCACAAAATCTCACACCAATCTATCCACAAGTCTTCTCAAATGCTTGTCTCAAATCTACTCAACAAGTCCTCACTAGAACTTATCCAATATGCTCAACAAGTCTTCACCAAGACTTATCTCAAATATGCTCAACAAGTCCTCACTAGAACTTGTCCAATCTGCTCAACAAGTCTTCACCAAGACTTGTCTCAAATCTGCTCAACAAGTCCTCACTAGAACTTTTCCAATATTCTCAAAAAGTCTTCACCAAGACTTATCTCAAATATACTCAACAAGTCCTCACTAGAACTTGTCCAATATTCTCAACAAGTCTTCACCAAGACTTGTCTCAAATCTGCTCAACAATTCCTCACTAGAACTTGTCAAATCTCATAGAAACATATAGAGAATTGTTAGAGACTCAATATGTTTCACACTCATAACAATACTCAATCACTTTCTCTTTCTTTTTACCATATAAACATATAGATAATTGTTAGATACTCAATATGTTTCACACTCAATCACCCTCAATTTCTTTCTCAAATCAATTTAGAATATAGAACAATTAGTTTCACAGAATTAGAACTATCACTTCAATACTTCCACTTGACTAGGATCAATTAACTCCACTCAATAAATTACTACTCCTTGCTTAAAAACCCTAGTCTAAGCATATGACAACTCACTCAATTATTTCCAACAATGCTTATCAAACAATCTCACATAACAATGATACTCATGATCTTACAAACCCTAGTTCCAAAATAGGTCACAACTTCACATAAAAATGATACTCATATTCTTTCATAAACCCTAGTTCAAGATAGTTCACCACTTCACATAACAATGATAATAATGTTCTTTGCACAAACCCTAGTTCAAGCATGTGAAAGCTTTATTCAATATTTCTAACAATGCTTATCAAACAAGGTTTCTAGAATCAACTTTCATTCCAAAAAAAACAAACTCAAAAATGCTTATCAAACAACTCTTTTCACTCCAACTTAGCATTCACAACATCCAACAATCACTCTATAGGAATATGTGCCCATACCTTTTTGTTTGATTTAGAAGTGCTCTTAAAAACCTGTCTTAAACATAATTTTCTTCTTTGCCAATTTTAATGGTTAGATGATAAAATATCACACCAACACTCTCTCAAAATATTTCTCAATTACAAAATTAATCAAACTCAAATACACCTTATTACTCCTTTAAAATAGAAATCATCAAAACATACACAAAAATAATTACTCAAATACTCCTTATAATCTCCGATCTTTAATTAACAACCTCCAAAAATCAAACCCTCAAAAATAATGCTTCATATCCTTTTATCTCCCTCAAATACTCAATAATAAAATTTTAAAAATAAACTTTATAACCCTCAAAATATTTATTTTTATTCAACCTTTAGCAAATCCAAAAATAGCAATTAACCTTGGCTAATCATGAGTGCATACCTTTTACTATGCAAAAGGGCCTCGACAGGTTTCAAACATGGTACCTCTCCCAGTCGAGCGCCTTAGCAAGGCACTAGCCCACCATGTGGGCTACTTACCTTCCCACAAAGAGGAAATCTAACGCCTTACCTTGATGCCTTCCCCAATGGCAAAGCGCATAAAAACCAATCACTTTTTCTTTGCAAAAACTGAAGCCAACGGGTTTCAAACCTTGCACCACTAGCCTACCAAACCTAGTGCCTCCCTTGATTGCCAGCTATGCTACACAACATTGTGCGATGAAGAAGGTGCTCTACTCCTCTTTGTCTTATCCTCTACCATCAAAAACCTTTGAAATGTGAAATATTATCTTCCCTTGCACACGATATTCGAGAGCATATCACATGTTAATTACATGGATGGGGTTTAGATAAATACTTGCCTTCCTTTTATATGCATAGACCAAGATTTGAAAATTTCGGTGGATAATTGAATTTTCCAATTCGAATTATAAAATAAACTTTATAATCCTAACTTTAGGATTATTTTAGTTAACATAAATTAATTTTATAATTAAATTATATTTAATCTATAATTAACTTAATAACTTTAGAAGTTAATTAAATTAATTTATAATGAGATTATTTAAATTAATTTATAATTTATTTAAATCTCTCCTTTTAATATTATAATAAAATATTATAATATTATTTTGCTTGGGCCTCTTCATTGGTCTTTGAACCTCATTTGACCACCTAGAACCAGATCTGACCATTTGGAAGCAGACTCTCCTTTTTGCACTAAGTGTAGAACTGTTTCTTCTTACACTGCTTACTGAAACTGACTTTTGACATCAATGACCACTCACTCTTGACATCAATGACAACTCATCTACTAAAAATTTCCAACATGAACAAAGCCTATGATAGGGTTTTCTAATATTTCTTAGATAAAATCATGGAGCAAATGTTTTTAAGTGAAAATGGAGGGCATGAGTTGGTATGTGTATTTCTAACCCCTAATTTTTTATCTTGATCAATGGATAATCAGTTGGGTTATTTCCTTCTACAAGAGGAATCAGGTAGGGAGATTCGTTGTCTCCATATCTCTTTATCATTATGGCAAATGCCCTAGGAAGAACATTGAAAATAAATTGAAATGCTAGTAATATCAAATGTCTAAAACATTCATCCATTGGTGAAGCTTTATCCCATCAATATTTTGTGGATGATACTTTCCTACTTGGGGGAGCTACCATGGAAGAAGCTTTGGAATTTTAAAAATTCCTTGATTCTTATAAAAAAGCTACAAGCCAAAAAATAAATTATGAAAAAAAACATGATTATCTTTTTAAACATAGAGGAAAGTAAAATATATCAAATAATTAAAGTGTTGGGTTGTAAGGAGTAAAAGTTCCCTATTACCTATTTTGGTTTACCTTTTTTTATACATAAAATGAAAGATGAACTTTGGAATCTGATTATAGATAAATTTAATAGAAAACTTCAAGACTAGAAGGGATCTTTGTTATCCTCTACGAGGAAAGTATAGCTTATTAAAAACACGCTTCAAAGCCTACCTATTTACTTTATATCTTTCCTAAGGATGTCAAGGAAAGTGGAAGAGACTTCAAATTAATTATAATAATATTTCTTATTGAATGTAAAAAATGTATACATCTGGTAGCCTGGGATACCTATTGCTAGTCTTTACAAAATGGTGGTCTTGGATTGAGGAAGTTGAAAAATCTAAATAGATCCCTTATAGATAAATATGGTTGGAGGCTTTGTACTAGAGCATCAAGGAAATGGATTAGCATTGTCTTAAAAAAATACTTGGAGGGCAGAAACCAATTTATCAGTTGTTCTAATACTCCACGTGGGTCTATTTTTTGGCAAAATATTATCAATAGTAGGAAAATTCAATGAAAAAGGCTAAAATAAAAAGTAGGTAGGGGGAAAATAGACTTTTGGAAAGACCCTTGGATTTAATAGGAGCCTTTAGTGAACTATATAAATTTTAAAGATATCAAAGAAAATTTATCCACAACCTATGGCAAGAAAATTAATGGTTACATTCATAGGGTGGGTGATTTTCAAGAGTTGAAAATCTTGCAAGAAAATATGCAAGGCCCAGGGGGTAAAGATATGTAGAACCTTTTAAGGAGTTATTATTTAGGTGGAGGATCAGAGGAGGACCAGTTAATTTTGGGAGAAAACTAGCAAGGATAGTACTTGATGAAGTATGGGTATAGATTCTTGGGCAAAGTAACCTCAAAAAAACCTGAGCTTAAAAGAATTTGGGAGCTAAACATCATACCTAAGGTTGTATTTTTTGGACTACCATTCTCAATAATATCCTCACAAAAGACAATATGTTCAAAATTTGGATTGTGGTTCCAACTATTTGTGTGTTTTGTAACAAAGAGGATGAGTGTGTGGACCATATGTTTGGAACTTGTGATTTTTTTTAGATATCCTAAATATGTTATTGAGAGAATTTAATTTTGTTTGGGTCATTCTAGATTTTTTAATCAGGATTTGGAAATAGTGACACTTAGAAAGTAGTATTTTTTGGAAAAAATGCATTCCACATATTTTATAGGGTATTTGGTTGGAAAGAAACATACGAGTGTTCAAAAATAAAACCAAAGGAATAATTGGGATTTATGCCATTATAAGAACAACCCTCTTGGAGGATTGTATTAAAAATATTACCTACTAGTAAAATCTTGCAATGATCCTCTCTAGAGAAAAAAATATCTTAAATATGAAAAAACTCAATAAGGTGAGACTAGATACTAGATGGGAACATCCGCAAAGATTGGATAAACATTAACTTCGATGGGGCTGTGAAAGGCAACCCGGGTCATGCTGGTGGTGGGAGGATCATAAGGAATGAAAGAGGTTAGGTAGTGGTTGCATATGTTGAGGATCTAGAAATTACCACAAATCACCAAGTTGAAGCAAGGGTGATGCTTATGGGCCTCCGAATTGCGATGAATTTGGATTTTAGGAGAATTATTCTTGAGGGGGATTCCAAGAATATTATAACTTCCCTTCAAAAATGGGAGTTAAATAATTCTAGCATTTTCCAAATAATTACAGATGCGAGGACTATTTTGGAAAACCTATAATAAAGTCAAATTCAACATATTTATAGAGAGCAAAACAAATATATCAATAAAATGGTGAATATAATGATTAGATCTGAGAATTTCAAAGTTTGACCATCTGCCCCCATGGAATTGAAAGATATTATAAGAATTGAGAATGAAGATAGTAGATACAAAGGGAAGAGCAAAGCAAAATACTTATTAGGATCATGTGATGAAGGATTTGAGCACACTAAATTACATTGCTATCATCGGTTTCTTTATCAATCATGTGAAGCATTGAGCACTGCATAAGCCTTGTCAAATAGGAGGATAGCGGGATGGATATTTTTAGCTTTTCCATAAGTAGGTTTAGCTTAGGTTTATTTATTTTACTAAGATAGGGCTATTTTGCATTTGTATGATCTTTTCTTATTTTTTTCTATACTTCTTTTGAGCTCTTTGTAAAGGTTTATGGTCCTCCAACCCCATATTTATCAATACCCAAAAAAATATTACATAATATTATGATAATAAAATGAGAAGTGTGAGGTGGGTATTTATAGTAATACAAAAACATCAATTACATCATAGTGTTTAACCTAAGATGACATAACAAGTGGACTTTATATTAATTATAATTAATAAATAAGATTTTACCGTAACAAGGTTAACCATGGCCCATTGGTTTTACATAATAAAATATTATAAAATAATAAAAATGTTGGAAAATAAAATGCCCTTAGGCCTATATAATACATTTAACAATATTATCCTTGACCATGAATCAGATTACAATTTGAACATCCCCTATAATTTGAATTGAGGTGCCATGGAGAGGAGACATTAGTAACAATAATATCATCCCCTGTAATGGATGCTCTAATGGGTCATCGTATTTTGAGCTAGACTCATCTAGATCCCCCCATGATTTTAAATTTGCTGCTACAAAAATATTTCTTACACAAGAGGCCCCTAAGGCTAGACCATAGTCACCACTACCACTAATAGACACTCCCACACACATCCAAATAATACTTATGTTAGGACTTGAAATAAATAAAATTCAAGATTTTCACCTCCTTTAAATATAATTTCCTTTAATATTCCATTGTTGCATAAGGTATGACTTGAATGCATAACTTTTTGTCTTACAACATACATCACCCTATTTAAAGACTGTATCTTACCCTTGGAACACCTAATTTCAGTCACCAAAATAGGATTTGCATGAACCTACTTAAAAGAAGAGTTGTAACAAACATCCAAGAGTACTTGGACAAGAAATGGAAGAAAAAATAAGTCATGAAATATAAGATTTTCATGAATAAGTTGAATCAATAAACCAAAGGAGGAAGAGGGATTGACTAAAGAACATCCTAAATCCTTTTCCTATAAGCCTCCAAAAGACTCAAAGTCTACTACAACTATCACAAATGCATCTATATCTCCTAAAAAATTAGGTAAAATATTTTGATTTGACCAAATACTATAATTTTACCCATTAATGTGAGTAACTAGGGCTTTGTGGTCCATCTTACACAACCTAACCCCTAACATAATAACAAGCCCATAAAGAAAATCCACCAATGTGTAGGGCTTGAAAACTCATGATTTGAAAAAAAAAAAGAATCAAAACACTTTTGTATGAAAAAGTTATGGCCTTAAAACAAATCTCTAATGGACCCCAAAAAATTAAAAATTAAATCCTCTAACCTTAATAAAGCAAGATCCAATGTCAACTTGACTTTCTAGATTGAATCTAGAGAGATCCAATCCATTTTTTCCACCTCAACTCTTTGGATTCGCTAGATCCTTTCCACTTGCTTAATTTTAAATTATTTAAGGCATATATATATATATATATATATATATATATATATATATATATATATATATATATATACATATATATAAATAATTTTCATATGTGATAGAGAACTACCATGTTGGCTAGAATTTTTTCTTACTCTAAAAGTGCTAAAATTCACCTTCATAAGGTTTAAACCTGAGCCTCCATCTACCTAATGACCTGTGGTCCATCCAAGGTGCCTCCTTGGGATCAAAAAAGAATTCTACATATCTTTATTTAATTCTAAAGTACTAACAATGAAATATAAGGTTCACAATCCTTGAACCTATGACCTTACTACATAAAACAACTTATAGGCTATTATATAAG
The DNA here is from genome assembly GCA_028583015.1 of Wollemia nobilis. Classification (NCBI taxonomy): domain Eukaryota; kingdom Viridiplantae; phylum Streptophyta; class Pinopsida; order Araucariales; family Araucariaceae; genus Wollemia; species Wollemia nobilis. The sequence continues at coordinate 1,360,502 of JAQPPZ010000184.1, forward strand.
TGATTGTCCATGCATCATTATTGGGAGAATTCTAGCCACTATCTCATAGAAGTAGTGCAATGGACCATGTCAAAAGAGCAAAGGATGTCACTACCAAGGTTTAAATATGGAATCACTACCCACCTCATATTCATTGAAATCTATGTTGGCCATTGAGCTATGTAGATGGATGAATGTCAAAGATTGATATAGATCCTTTGATGTCTATTTTCCTAAAATAAATTGCTTGAAAATGCATTGTATGGGAAATGAGACCTCAGTCTCCTTTGCATTTTATCATCCCTTTGTGTGGCCAAAATACAACCTTGTTGATACTATTTAATATTATAGTTGTCACCATGGTGAAGCTACCATGTCCTACTAGAAAATAAAGGAATGACCATGAAGTGAAAAATCCCATAAGCAAGCACACAAATTAGGCTCTAAAATTCAAATTCAAACCAAAATTAGCATTATTTTTCTATTTCAAAGATGTAGTAAGATTGTGAAGGTAAAATTAATGATAATCCAAAAATAAATTTTGAAGGAGAGTAACACAGGATTCAATAACAACAAAGGAAAAGAAATATTTCGTAGAAAACTTGTAAAGATCTCAAAAAAATGATTAAAAAATATCCTTTATGATTCCTATGTAGTCAATGCTTATGATGATTCAAGGAGTAACTCATACTTGAGTTCAAAAAGAAGAATTAGAGGCTTCAAAGAAAATTTCTTCATGACAAAGTGAGGTTGCTCCATACCTACTCTGGTACCATGTTGGAATTCACATTATTTTCTAGAAATGAACAGGAGCAAAACATCCACTTAAATCTTATACAAAAAGTGAAAGAAAGGATGAAAAGAGAGATATGGTGGGCACCCAAAGACACCATAAATAATCATTATATTTATAGATAATATTACACAACACTTTGATAATCAAATAATAAGTGTGAGGAGGTATTTATAGCAATACTAAAACCTGTTGGAATGAAATCCACCTTAGATAATGATTTGCGCCCAAGACTTCGTCAACATTGAATGACCATGCTCAAACAGAGCCTGCCTAGTTTAATCTCTAGAGAGAAGGTTGGTTCCTTGTTTTTATGGGAAAAGGGGAGAGAGAGAGAGATGCTTAAAGAGTTGGAAATGTAGCCAATGCTAGGAAATAGTAAGGTACAGATTAAGCAACAACATCAACCTTCCGCAAAAAAACTTAATAAGATCCAAAGCACAGAATCTAAGATCATTTAGTGTATATTTACTTTTCCAGCAGTTTAATCGTGAAGTAAATTGTATATATAATCAAAAATTTAATATAAAAATTCAGCTTAAGAATTAATGTATGATACATTCAGCATAGATTAAATTAGTAATAGACAAACACATACATACTTGCACACCAATTGAGCTTAGAACAAAGATGTATGATATCTATTAACCTTTTAGTAGTCTGAATACATAGCCTTGTAAACACTTAAGAGCTGACCTGGCAATTTAGGTCACTCATCCTATATAAAGTTTTACATAACAGAAAACTAAAATTTGTTACAACAGACTGCCCGTGGGCTTATCTTAGCAAAAGAGTTGTTGAATATCAAGATCCTTCTTGTTACATAGATATTCTTTGAGTCGTGGTGTTTCTAACTAAAAAAGGTTAAGATCTTCTTGTTACAAATATATTCTCAACCTCCTTTTAAATGTCATGTTCCACTTGAACTCCAAAATATTGTGAAATTGCAACTTTTATCTCCACTTCAGCCTGGTTCTCCAAAATGTCGTGCGATCATGACTTTTCTCCTCGTCTCACTCCTAGATCTTCAAAATATCGTGCAATCATGAATTTTCTCCTTGGCTCACTCCTTCCTCTTCAAAATATTGCGCAATCGCAACTTTTTCTCCTTGTCTCACTCTTGGATCTCCAAAATGTTGTGCAATCATGACTTTTCTCCTTGGCTTGCTCCTGGCTCTCCAAAATGTCGCACAATCATGAATTTTCTCGTTGGCTCACTCCTGGCTCTCCAAAATGTTGTGCAATCAGGAATTTTCTCCTTGGATTGCTCCTAGCTCTCCAAAATGTCACGCAATCATGACTTTTCTCCTTGGATTTCTCCTGATTAGAGAAGAGTACCTTTATTTTCTCGGGTGTTGTCATTTTGACCAACATTCTTGGTGCCTCCTAGGGTAATTCTGTTAACTGAATGTCAAAACTTAGAGCCTTTATCCATTGGGAAACGGAGTAAAAAAAAATAAGTAAAAACAAAGAAAAAAAATGGAAAAGAAAGGGAATGATACAAAGCTCAAAAAAAAAATTCAAGCTTTGGGGGATCATTCTTCCAAGGACTCTTCATCAAACTTTTTCGTTCCTTCTTGGCCTGGAGTTGTACTGCTTGATGCAGCCTTCTGGCTTTTGCTTACATCTCCTTATCTTATTTGTAGTTAGATTGAACAACCTCATTATAAGTGGTGCATTACTTCTTCCAGGTCTCTTCATCGGTATCTACCTTTTCTTTGAAAGTGGCATACAAGTACTCCAATTCCTCTACCTTATGATAAGATAAACTTTTCGACTTAAGGTTTAACTCATTTAGACTAGAGTTTATTTGGGTGATATCTTGAGCCATACTAAAAATTTGATCTTCTTGTACCGGCTCTTCCCAACTATCAATTTCTGATATATCATCAAATAAAGTCTACCAAATAGCCTTTATCTTATCTTCTCTGCTAAGCCCAAAATCTAGGCATACCACAGTCTTTGGCCATATTAGCGTACTTTAAAATTGATTTTACTTCTACTCTCAACTCTTGTATAATATTTACAGTAGTTGTCACCAACTTATACTGCTTGAAAAAGTTCCTGGCAACTGATTTAGCTTGGGACCAATTTTTTTTCTTAGGCTCTGTAGCCAGCTATTGCTTGTGTGCTATTTGCCATGACTTGGATTTTTTTAGCTGTAGAGACTCTTGGTGTTAGGAGTTTAATTGAAGCTTCAAAGTATTTTTATACCTGGCTTAGTGTGTTGTTTACCTTGGAGAGGTAGGCCAGAGTGGGTCTATATTTTAGAACTAGTTTGCTTACTTTCATAAGATTTTCTTTTCGAACTGCTATTACATTTTCCTTGGAGAACCCCCAAGTCTTGTCCAAAACTGCTGACAACTGCTTCTTCAACTCTTCCATTTATTGTTGCAGTATTTGGACCTATTCCTCTACCTTTGCTACCATTTCCCATTTTTTGGCTTCATTTTTTAGAGCCTTTTTGATGATTTTATGTTGATTGAAATCCTCCTCTAGTCACTTTCAAGCCTATTATTCTCTGAAGAAGTTTTCTTTGTAATACTTTGCATTCAGATAAATCATCCCCATATGAGTGTGAGCCTTGCTCCACTCTTCCTCCATCAGCAGTTGGGTCATGTCTTTTGTGATTATTTTAGCTTGATAGTCGTCCAAAGTCATCTACTTTTTAGGCTTTTGTACTAGAGGAGTCATCTTCATAGTAGACCATTCAATACCGATTGGGTCTAGTACGGTCCCCTCTTGGACATGGGCCATATCATTGGAACTTGAGTAACTTCGCTTCTTCACCCATGTAGCAGCATTCACAGTAGTTTTTTTTAGCTTTCGAAATTTGGTGACTATAGGATTATCGGAAGAAGAGGTACTTTGTAGGGACTACAGACTCAATAGGTTTGTGGAAAGGGGGAACAGAGTGGATGGTAGGGAAGTTTCCATGCTTATTTGTTGAGAGGGAGACCCGGTTGGGGTGTGATACGGCAAAACTTGTGGTGATGATCAAAACATCTTTATCTTTTGAATGGGAAGGAGAAATTCTATGGGAATGAGGGAAAGAAGAGGGAGTATCAAGATCAATCGGAGATTTTTCTTGTTCCTTTTTCAGATTGGAGATTCCAGTCTCCTTTGAATTTTTTGTGTAGAATTCCGCTATAAGTTTCAGACATGAAATATCTGCACCATCATTTACTAGCAATGGGGCCTGCTCTCAGCTTGGAGGCATTTTTTGGGGAGCCTCTTCTACTTCTTTAGCTACTTGTTCTTCCTCTTGTGCATGTTCAGATATTCCTTTGAAGTTTTCCCTTGTTTCCTCCTTATCCTCTATTTTTTCTTGTTCATATTCTTCTTTTGATTCTTCAGATTAGGATTCGTATATTTTTCTCTTCTTTCGACCTTCTCCCTTTTTCGGTTCTGCTTTCCTTTTATTTAGCTTAGATGTTGGTTTTTCATGCTCAAGTTGAGCACTATCCTCAGACTCTATATCTGATCCTGAATGTGGGATATACTACCAGTGTCTTTTTTTTTGGGCCTTTGCTTGCTCAGCCGCAATTTATTTCCCCTTTCCTTTCTCAGCATCTTTCTCATATTGTTTGGGGGGAAAGCCACCTATTTCAAGCAGGACCTTGTCAACTAGGGTTTCAGAAAAATTTTGATGGTGCTCATCATATTTGGTACAAAACTTTATATCCATTTTGAGTTCATACCTTGTGAAACTATCAATGTGGCACCGCATTTGCCACCAGGTCAATATTTTGGCATTATCCCAGTCATCTCCCTTTTTCTTCATTTTATTGAAAGTCTTGGTGTCAATTTTGTGTGTTGGGCAGGAATATGGACTGTAATCCATCGAATGTTTGTAGAAATCATGCCACAGAGCTAGTGACTGCATTCTTTCGACATTCCATTCGAGAGGCTGATCCTCGCTATTATTTTGGCCTTGCTCAATTTCACTATTGGAGGCATGGAATTTTTGGAAGGGAGCCTTATTCAGAGTGTCTTGCCTCTTGGAAAATATTCCCTTGGGATCATATTTCCACCTCTATGGAATCTCATCTAGCTTCATGGTTCTTAATACTTGAGCAATTGTTTTATGATCTCCTTTATTAGACATGGTTACCCCTTAAAACTGGAAGGGCATGAGGCAAGTGTGGGTTTTTTGGGTGCCTAAATTCTTGTTGGCTTACATACTCTAAGGTGAAGAGCCACTTGGTGATGTAGTAAGGAAACAAGAAAGGCTTCTCTATGAAGTCGTAGAGCCTTGTAACCACTGCTTGGGTCAGGATGAACCAGTCTCCTTCTGCATGAGGACGTCTTAGGATATCTTCCATTTTATTGGGAATCCTCAACATAAGTCCTAGCACAATTTGTAGATGAGGGCACAAGAATTCCATATTTAATTGATAATACAAACCCGCATTTGAGAGGAGCAAAGACCACTTACATACAGATAGATTTTCTCCTCTTGCATATTTTTGAGTTACAGATATAGACTTCAAATTTTTTGATTGAAAAAATAAGAAGAGCCAAACCAGATAGGAGTACCTAAAAATATCCAGGGCTTCTGTGTGCAATTTTGAAAGTCTTGCATGTAGCTATTGAGCTATGTAGGATGGCCAGTCGAAGAAAAGTGGAACTTTATTTGGATCCAGGCATGTTTTATCATAAAATTTACAAATTGAAATGCACTGCGCCACTGCAACTTGCCACCCATGAACCTGAGAGTCATCTTCCAACCCTACTACCATGGCTAGCATAGAGAAGAGTTGTTTCTTTGAATATTGGTGGGAGTCTCCATTCATGTGATAGCTTTTAAGAATACCAACTACCTCGAGTTTCCATTTATGATATGGGCCAATGAGAAATCTCTACTATGGTACCGAGCCAATAAAGTAACGCCATCTTCTGGCCTGTCAGTAAGTATAATCTCATATTAAAAAGTGGCACTTTTTATGTTCTCAAGATGCCTGATTATTCAGACGTGGCATACAACTATACAAAACATTGGGTCTTGATGTGGCATTCTGCTTTGTTTTTATTTTTCTATTTTTTGAACAAGGCACTCTTCTACCCAAAAGTCGTGAAATCACGACATTTTTTCTTGAAGGGGTCCATGAGTGTTCAAAAGTCGTGCCATTGTGAAAAATTACCTGGGCAAGACATTATTCTGCCTAAAAGTCATGAAATCACAATATTTTTTCCTGAAGGGGGCCATGAATGTTTAAAAATCATGCCATCGCAACAAATTGCCTGGGCAAGACACTCTCCTGCCTAAAAGTCACAAAATCATGACATTTTTCTTAAAACGGGCCATGAGTGGTCAAATGTCGTACCATATTAACAAATTTTTGAGCAACTTGAAAAAAGTAACATATTTACAAGGTTATTTATATACATAAAAAATATATATACAAGGATAGGTCAGAACCAGTTACTTGTAGTATAGCTTTAGGTGAAAGCCATTAACATGAATAGATAGAATCTGGTCTTGTTCATATTTTAGCTAGAAGGAATTGTGTTGCTTCTCTTCAATGATTTCAAAAGGTCCATCCTAGAATGTTTCAAACTTATCGTGATTTCCTAGTTTTGACCTCTTCTCATTCCATTTTAGGACTAGATCTCCTACCTTGAAATTCCTTACAGTGGTCTTTTTGTCGAACCATCCCTTCATTGCAACTGCATGTTTTTGGTAGTGATTATAGGCCTATTCCTTATATTCTTCCAATTGTAGGATTTAGATCAACCTATTTTCCATTGGTTTTCCTTCTTCGATCCTAGCTAGATACAACAATTTTAGAGCTGCTATCTCTATGTGTATTAGGAGTAAAATCGCTTTACCATAGACTAGAGAATAAGGGGATGTGTTGATATTTTTTTTTATTATGATTCGATCAACCCAAAGTACCTGGTTTATCAAAGAATACCAACTCCTTTTATTGTCTTTGAGGGTTCTTTTCAAAATTTTGAGTAGATTTTTATTTGTGGATTCAGATAATCCATTACCCTAAGGATAATAGTTTGAATATATCTTTAAGTATATCCCATATTTACCAGTGAAGTCGATCATTTTGGCTCCCATAAAATGTGAGCCATTGTCTATGACTAAGGCATCTGGGATATCGAACCTTGTGATCAGGCTTTCTATAAACTCTATCACCACCTCTTGGTCATTCTTTTTGGTGGGTATAGATTCTAACCATTCTTTTTTTTTTGGGCCTTTGCCTGTTCAGCCGCAATTTATTTCCCCTTTCCTTTCTCAGCATATTTCTCATACTGTTTGGGGGGAACGCTACCTATTTCAAGCAAGACCTTGTCAACTAGGGTTTCAAACCAATTTTGATGGTGCTCATCATATTTGGTACAAAACTTTATATCCATTTTGATTTCATACCTTGTGAAACTATCAATGTGGCACCGCATTTGCCACCAAGCTGAGATTTTGGCATTATCCCAGTAATCTCCCTTTTTCTTCATTTTATTGAAAGTCTTGGTGTCAATTTTGTGTGCTGGGTAGGAATCTAGGCTGTAATCCATCAGATGTTTTTAGAAATCATGCCACAGAGCTAGTGGTTGCATTCTTTCAACATTCCATTTGAGATGCTGATCCTCACTATTATTTTGGCCTTGCTCAATGTCAATATTGGAGGCATGGAATTTTTGGAAGGGAGCCTTATTTAGAGTGTCTTGCCTCTTGGCGAATATTCCGTTGGGATCATATTTCCACCTCTATGGAAGCTCCTCCAGCTTCATGGTTCTTAATACTTGAGCAATTTTTTGATGATCTCCTTTATTAGACATGGTTACCCCTTAAAACTGGAAGGGCATGAGGCAAGTGTGGGTATTTTGGGTTCATGAATTCTTGTTGGATTACATACTCTAAGTTGAAGAGCCACTTGGTGATGTAGTAAGGAAACAAGAAAGGCTTCTCTATGAAGTTGTAGAGCCTTGTAACCACTGCTTGGGTCAGGATGAACCAGTCTCCTTCTTTTGCATGAGGACGTCTTAGGATATCTTCCATTTTATTGGGAGTCCTTAGCATAAGTCCTAGCACAATTTGTAGATGAGGGCCCAGGAATTCCATATTTAATTGATAATACAAACCCGCATTTGAGAGGAGTAAATTCCACTTACATACAGATAGATTTTCTCCTCTTGCATATTTTTGAGTTATAGATATAGACTTCAAATTTTTTGATTGAAAAAATAAGAACCAAACCAAATAGGAGTACCTAAAAATATCCAAGGCTTCTGTGTGCAATTTTGAAAGTCCTGCATGTAGCTATTGAGCTATGTAGGATGGCCAATCAAAGAAAAGTGGAACTTTATTTGGATCCAAGTATGTTTTATCATAAAACTTACAAATTGAAATGCATTGCGCCACTGCAACTTGCCACCCATGAACCTAAGAGTCATATTCCAACCCTGCTACCATGGCTAGCATAGAGAAGAGTTGTTTGTTTGAATATTGGCAGGAGTCTCGATTCATGTTCTAGCTTTTAAGAATACCAACTACCTCGAGTTTCCATTTATGATATGGGCCAATGAGAAATCTCTATTGTGGTACCGAGCCAATAAAGTAACGCCATCTTCTGGCCTATCAGTAAGTATAATATCATATTAAAAAGTGGCACTTTTTATGTTCTCAAGATGCCTGATTATTCAAACATGGCATACAACTATACAAAACATCGGGTCTTGATGTGGCATTCTGCTTCGTTTTTATTTTTCTCTTTTTTGAACAAGGCACTCTTCTACCCAAAACTTGTGAAATCACAACATTTTTTCCTGAAGAGGGCCATCAGTGTTCAAAAGTTGTTCCATTGTGATAAATTACCTAGGCAAGAAATTATTCTGCCTAAAATTCATGAAATCGCAATATTTTTTCCTAAAGGGGGCCATGAATGTTTAAAAATCATGCCATCGCAACAAATTGCCCGGGCGAGACACTCTCCTGCCTAAAAGTCACAAAATCATGACATTTTTCTTAAAAGGGGCCATGAGTGGTCAAATGTCGTGCCATATTAACAAATTTTTGAGCAGCTTGAAAAAAGTAACATATTTACAAGGTTATTTATATACATAAAAAATATATATACAAGGATAGGTCAGAACCAGTTACTTGTAGTATAGCTTTAGGTGAAAGCCATTAACATGAATAGATAGAATATGGTCTTGTTCATATTTTAGCTGGAAGGAATTGTGTTGCTTCTCTTCAATGATTTCAAAAGGGCCATCCCAGAATGTGTCAAAATTATCATGATTTCCTAGTTTTGACCTCTTCTCATTCCATTTTAGGAATAGATCTCCTACCTTGAAATTCCTTACAGTGGTCTTTTTGTCGAACCATCCCTTCATTGCAACTGCATGTTTTTGGTAGTGATTATAGGCCTATTCCTTATATTCTTCCAATTGTAGGAGTTGGATCAACCTATTTTCCATTGGTTTTGCTTCTTCGATCCCAGCTAGATACAACAATTTTAGATCTACTATCTCTATGTGTATTGGGAGCACAGTCGCTTTACCATAGACTAGAGAATAAGGGGATGTGTTGATAGATTTTTTTATTGTGATTAGATCAACCCAAAGTACCTGGTTTATCAAAGAATGCCAACTCCTTTTATTGTCTTTGAGGGTTCTTTTCAAAATTTTGAGTAGATTTTTATTTGTGGATTCAGATAATCCATTACCCTGAGGATAATAGTTTGAAGATATCTTTAAGTATATCCCATATTTACCAGTGAAGTCGATCATTTTGGCTCCCATAAAATGTGAGCCATTGTCTATGACTAAGGCATCTGGGATACCAAACCTTGTGATCAGGTTTTCTATAAACTCTATCACCACCTCTTGGTTATTCTTTTTGGTGGGTATAGCTTCTGACCATTCTTTTTTTGGGGACTTTGCTTGCTTAACCGCAATTTATTTCCCCTTTCCTTTCTCAACATATTTCTTAGATTGTTTGGGGGCAATGCCACTTATTTCAAGCAGGACCTTGTCAACTAGGGTTTCAGAAAAATTTTGATGGTGCTCATCATATTTGGTACAAAACTTTATATCCATTTTGAGTTCATACCTTGTGAAACTATCAATGTGGCACCGCATTTGCCACCAAGCTGAGATTTTGGCATTATCCTAGTCATCTCCCTTTTTCTTCATTTTATTGAAAGTCTTGGTGTCAATTTTGTGTTTTGGGTAGGAATATGGGCTATAATCCATCGGATGTTTATAGAAATCATGCTACAGAGCTAGTGGCTGCATTCTTTCGACATTCCATTCGAGAGGCTGATCCTCGCTATTATTTTGGCCTTGCTCAATTTCACTATTGGAGGCATGGAATTTTTGGGAGGAAGCCTTATTCAGAGTGTCTTGCCTCTTGGCAAATATTCCCTTGGGATCATATTTCCACCTCTATGGAATCTCCTCTAGCTTCATGGTTCTTAATACTTGAGCAATTGTTTTATGATCTCCTTTATTAGACACGGTTACCCCTTAAAACTGGAAGGGCATGAGGCAAGTGTGGGTTTTTTGGGTGCCTAAATTCTTGTTGGCTTACATACTCTAAGGTGAAGATCCACTTGGTGATGTATTAAGGAAACAAGCAAGGCTTCTCTATGAAGTCGTAGAGCCTTGTAACCACTGCTTGGGTCAGGATGAACCAGTCTTCTTCTTCTACATGAGGACGTCTTAGGATATCTTCCATTTTATTGGGAATCCTCAGCATAAGTCGTAGCACAATTTGTAGATGAGGGCACAAGAATTCCATATTTAATTGATAATACGAACCCGCATTTGAGAGGAGCAAAGTCCACTTACATACAGATAGATTTTCTCCTCTTGCATATTTTAGAGTTACAGATATAGACTTTAAATTTTTTGATTGAAAAAATAAGAAGAGCCAAACCAGATAGGAGTACCTAAAAATATCCAAGGCTTCTATGTGCAATTTTGAAAGTCTTGCATGTATCTATTGAGCTATGTAGGATGGCCAATCAAAGAAAAGTGGAACTTTATTTGGATCCAAGTATGTTTTATCATAAAACTTACAAATTGAAATGCATTGCGCCACTGCAACTTGCCACCCATGAACCTGAGAGTCATATTCCAACCCTACTACCATGGCTAGCATAGAGAAGAGTTGTTTGTTTGAATATTGGCAAGAGTCTCGATTCATGTTCTAGCTTTTAAGAATACCAACTACCTCGAGTTTCCATTTATGATATGGGCCAATGAGAAATCTCTATTGTGGTACCGAGCCAATAAAGTAACGCCATATTCTGGCCTATCAGTAAGTATAATCTCATATTAAAAAGTGGCACTTTTTATGTTCTCGAGATGCCTGATTATTCAGACATGGCATACAACTATACAAAACATCGGGTCTTGATGTGGCATTCTGCTTCGTTTTTATTTTTCTCTTTTTTGAACAAGGCACTCTTCTACCCAAAAGTCGTGAAATCATGAAATTTTTTCCTAAAGGGGGCCATGAGTGTTCAAAAGTCATGCCATTGCGACAAATTACCTGGGCAAGACATTATTCTGCCTAAAAGTCATGAAATCGCAATATTTTTTCCTAAAGGGGGCCATGAATGTTTAAAAATCATGCCATCGCAACAAATTGCCTGGGTGAGACACTCTCCTGCCTAAAAGTCAAAAAATCATGACATTTTTCTTAAAAGGGGCCATGAGTGGTCAAATTTCATGCCATATTAACAAATTTTTGAGCAACTTGAAAAAAGTAACATATTTACAAGGTTATTTATATACATAAAAAATATATATACAAGGATAGGTCAGAACCAGTTACTTGTAGTATAACTTTAGGTGAAAGCCATTAACATGAATGGATAGAATCTGGTCTTGTTCATATTTCAGCTGGAAGGAATTGTGTTGCTTCTCTTCAATTATTTCAAAAGGGCCATCCCAGAATGTGTCAAACTTATCGTGATTTCTATGTTTTGACCTCTTCTCATTCCATTTTAGGACTAGATATCCTACCTTGAAATTTCTTAGGGTGGTCTTTTTGTCGAACCATCCCTTCATTGCAACTGCATTTTTTTGGTAGTGATTATAGGCCTATTCCTTATATTCTTCCAATTGTAGGAGTTGGATCAACCTATTTTCCATTGGTTTTGCTTCTTCGATCCCAGATAGGTACAACAATTTTAGAGCTACTATCTCTATGTGTATTGGGAGCACAATCGCTTTACCATAGACTAGAGAATAAGGGGATGTGTTGATATATTTTTCTATTGTGATTCGATCAACCCAAAGTACCTGGTTTATCAAAGAATGTCAACTCCTTTTATTGTCTTTGAGGGTTCTTTTCAAAATTCTAAGTAGATTTTTATTTGTGGATTCAGATAATCCATTACCCTGAGGATAATAGTTTGAAGATATCTTTAAGTATATCCCATATTTACCAGTGAAGTCGATCATTTTGGCTCCCATAAAATGTGAGCCATTGTCTATGACTAAGGCATCTGGGATACCGTACCTTGCGATCAGACTTTCTATAAACTCTATCACCACCTCTTGGTCATTCTTTTTTGTGGGTATAGCTTCTGACCATTTTGTGAAATAATCAGTGGCCATGAGAATGTACTTATGTCCTATTGATGAATTTGGTTCTATAATCCCTATGAAATCTAAACCCCATTGCTGGAAAGGCTCTTCAACCTTAATGGTCTTTAGGGGTAATGGAGCATTCCTATTTCTTCCCACATATTTCTAGTATTCATCATAGTTTCTTGTGATTTTGTCTACGAAAATTGTTGGCCAGTAACACCCAGTTTTGATGATTTTTAATGCAATAGTTCTTTTGGAGTAATGTCCTCCTGATCTACCTCCATGAAATTATTTCAAACTTTTATGCTTCTGATCTTCAGACACACATCAAAGCAGTACTCCATCCAATTTTTTCTATATAATCCTTTGGGAAATAAAGTGTATTTCAGAGCTTGCATCTGATATCTTCTTCTCTAGGAAGCATTCAAGCTTTTCGAGCATCTCCCAGTCTAAAAATACCTAATCAATTCATCTACCCAATTGATTTATTCTAAATATTAGTCTGAATATGAAGTTGATTCATGAGCTTGGCAAGCTACATATTCTGTAGATGCTTGTTTTGCAAGTTCCTGGCACAATGCTCTAACTCTAACTAGTTTAGTTGGGTGTATTTCTATGTCATACTCTTGTATTTTAGTTACCTAGCTAGCTCTTGTATCACTGAGTTCTCCCTGCGTAATGAAGCTTCATACATTAGGATGAATTGTATAAATGATGATTTTGCTCTGTGATAAGAAGTTCTTGAACTTCTTTAGGGACTTCATGATTGCATAAATATGTTTTCAATGAAATTATACTTTTCCTCATGTTCCTGCATATTTTTACTTAAAAATACAATGGGCATTTCTTCATTGTCGGTTCCCTTTTGAGTGAGCACCTCGGCATAGCTTCCCTATTCACCTATGGCATATAAGATAAAATCCTTGGAGTTTACCAAGATAAGAGCTTGAGCTATTTGCTCTTTGATCTACTAAAAATCTTGTCTTCTTGCATCCATCCATTTAAAAATGACATCCCTTTTCAACAATGCTATAGGTTTATCAATTTGCACAAAATGTGCTATGAATTTGGGCACGAAATTGATTTGAACAAAAATGACTGCAAGCCCTTTTTTTTTAAGGGAAGAGGAAGTTCCAATAGGGTTTTTACTATGTTCAATTCTATGGCTAGACCGAACTTCGAAACTACATGACCAAGTAAAATTCCCTCCTCCACGACGAAGATAGATTTTTTGGGGTTTATAGACATACCAAAGTCACGGTATTTTTCCAGTACTCTTTTGAGGTGAGTTATATAACCTTCTTTCTTGAGAGAGAAAATTGTCATATCATCCAGGTATATCACTATTATTTTGTTTACGAGTTCTCCAAAGGCTATGTCCATAGCTCTTTGGAAAGTCGCTCTAGCATTTGATAACCCAAAAGGCATCCTTTTATAAGAAAATGTTCCCCATTTGGTTGTGAATGTTGTTTTGAATTGGTCTTCATATTTGACCCATACCTGATTATACTTGAAGAAACCATCTAGCAAAGAAAACCTTTCATCTCCTGCAACTATGTGTAATATTTGATCAATCTGAGGGAGGGGTAATGATCCTTGAGCAAAGCTTTGTTCAGATTACGAAAGTCGACACATAGCCAAATATCTCCATTTTTCTTTCTTATCGGTATCAAATTAGCAACCTATGTCGAGTGCTTTATTGGATATACAATATTGGCTTCTAGCAGTTTCAACAATTCTTGTTTCATCAAAGCCTCGATTTTTAGATTTATTGGTCGTTGCTTTTGATGGAAATGCTTAGCACCTTCCTAAATTTCAATTGTATGTTGGATTTTTTCCTTTGAGTAGACCCTTAGATCCCCATAGGTCCAGGAAATTGTATCTGGAAATTCTTTACACAATTCTCTAATTTCATCCAGTTCTTTATCTGTAGTTTTCACCCCTACTTTGATGGCTTTGTCAGCTCCCATTTTAGCTTCCTTATATCTATGCTTGACAACTTTCATCTTATGGCCTGTTGACCTATCATTGTCTTCAAATAGGGACTCAAGTGTGACCAACCCCTTAGGGATGTGATTATTTTTTAACTGAATAACATTCACCTCTTCTTCATCTTCGTTTACCCTGTTGTTGGAGAAATTCATCTCATGGACTAAAAATTCCACTATATGCTAATCAATCTCGAAAACCTTCTATAAGGTATCTCTATTAGGTACAGAAGGCTTGTATATCTATCTAACTATTTTTTATTTCTGAATAATGTTGGTTATAGGATAGAAGTTTGCCCCTACTGAAGCCAATAAATCTGCATGCGTATTTTTCTCCTTGGGGATAGATTTCATGTTTAGGATTCAAAAGATTCTGTCAAATCCCATAATTTATTTCTATAAGCCTTAATATAATGTTGTTTACTTACACATTTTCCTATTACTTGATTTACTATTAGCTCAGAATCATCAAAAATCTACAATTGTGTAATGCCCATCTTCTCGGCCTTCTTCAGGCCCAAATAGAGTGCCTCATATTCTGCTGCATTATTGGTGTAGCTTCAGGTTAACCTATAAGAGAATACTTTCTCTTCACCAGTTAGAGCGATTAGGACAATGCCTGCTCTAGCCCTATTTTTGCATTTGGTGCCATCAAAGAAAAGCTTCCACAACTGATTAGTGGATATATTAGGTAACTGGGAAGAATTAGATTTGTTTTTCTTGGGTTTCTAAATGGTGTAGCTCCCAAGGTCTATCTTGATCATGGCATTGAAATATAGGAGGGAAAAGTGGTATTCTTCTTGTTACTCATTAAGAGCTTCTTCCATCAGACTCAGGTATGTCAGTTCTTCAATCATAATGTTTATAGTAGTAGAGGTTTTCTCCTCTTCTCCAAGCTTCTCGACATGGAAGGTGGAAGGCTTCTTGTTGAATATCTTTACCCTTTTCCTTTGAATGGGATTTCGAGGTGTGAAAAATCAAGAGAGATATATCCTCCTATTTTGGCATTAAATTCTCTAGACAGGCACATGCAAAAATAAGGCTCTAAATCCATTACTACTACTTGTATAACTGTGAGCTGAGGAAGCCTATGAAGAACTATAGGAATATCTTTAATCATGCCTACTATTTTTATAGGAGTATCGTACAATTGTATGACTCTTGGAGTGCTCCTTGTGTATTCCATCCCCATTATATCACACACTACTTTAGGCATAATAGTATTCACAACTCCAGAATAAATAATACAAAAATGGACTACCCATCCTTCCATTTGGAGGGATAAATAAAAGGGGGGAGGTCTATTCTTTCCTGAGGTGGAAGTAAGACTTGCTTGAGCATAATCCAATTTAACTAGGTTTTTGTCTTTATTTTCATATACCTTAATGATTCTTGCAATAGGTCAATCTATCCTGGAATCTGTAGGGCTTCGTACATAGTGGCCTTGGAGGGAGTCATTCATTTCCTCGACAATATTGAACAGAAGAGAATTGACACTTTTTTTCTTTTACTATTGTTTCAAACCTACTTTTGTATTCCTGAGTAGCATCAACTTTTTGATGCTTATTCAATGAAGGATACCTTAATTTTTCTTTGGCCTATTCTTGAGTTTCTATTTTTTTAGTCAAAGGTGTTTCCTTCTGAATCTTTGTTCCTTTTGGATCTAGATTTTGTAGTCTTTTCTCTATAGGGCTCTTTATAGGTAAGGGCACCTTCAAAGGATTGAGGTATTTAGGGTCAACTTGAAAAGGTTTATTTTTAGATTTGGTCAGAACTGAGACTTGTTCTAGAGTAGGCATCATAAAATTTTGATTATCTTCTCTGATCATGTTTATTTGACCCTTGAGGGACCTTTCAAATTTTTTTATTGCCACTTTCTAGACCTAATGTTGATGAATCATGCAAGCATTTTCACCGTGAGGATCATTGCATGTGGAACACCATAAGGATGCTTCTAGCGATGCATTACTAGGTCCATCTTCTTCATTAGCATAAACTGTGCTAGTTTTTCATAATTTCTTCCACCAGTGGATGCTTGATCTCTGGTCACTTATGGATAACACCTCAATTGAGAGTTTCTTTCCACTTCTCTACACTCCATAGATATGAATTTATTTGACAGATTCTTATAAGATGTTTTCAAATCTTGCAAAATTTCCAGGTGGGCGTCTTGAGTAGACGTGTTTACTGCTGGATAGGGTGTAGGGATAGTAGGGAGCATTAGAAGGATATGGGGTGATTGCAAAAGTAGGATGTTATGTTGTCCAGTCCATTTGGGAAGACCAAAATTAGGATTTTTTGGGGGAACTCAAAAAGCAACATTTGAAATTTGAGGGAATTTCAAAAAATGGGTGGAATCATATTGGAAGGAAATCTCCCTATGGCAATCAAGTCCTTTTCTATTTTTTGTGCTTCTTGATAGATTTCAGGTAAGGTTGTCACTCGAGACTGCCTGATAGCAATACTTATTTTTGAATTGAAATCTCTTAAATAGTAGTATATAGCTCCTTCTTGCGCTAGTCTCAGACCATCAGGGACCCTCTGCCAGGTTCGACTGAACCTGATATTAAAATCCATGATCTATTCTTGAGGATGATTATGAATAGCATTAAACTGATTTAGCAAGGAAAATGGATTGGCATGCTCATTAAATTCTTCCACCAATTTACATTTAGACATTTTGAGTCCCTAAGCTAAAATGTTGTCATTCATGTCAAAAGGTTATTTGATGTCAAAAGGATCTATGATGGTATGCACTATGTTTTGTGAAAGTGCAAGGAAGGGTTTTTATCAAAACCAAGGTAGGAAAAATAAAATATTTTATTTAAAACTATGGATGGAATATTTGAAATAGGTTCTTCTTAAAACTCAAGTTGGATTTTATTTTCATCAAAAAATGTGCCCCGGTGATGGAGAAATTTAATTTTAAAGGTTTAGTTTAAATTTTAATTTATTTAAAATTTTAATTTTAATTTTAAAATTAAATAAAAAGTTTTCCGCCATGTTTGCCGATGTCATGAGGGTAGTTTTAAAAGCACAGACATTTCAAAGCAAAGGGAAAGGCATATAAATATACCACCAAGTTTTTAAATCGATTATCCTTGCTTGTTGATAATCTTGCAAGGGATATACGAAGGAAAGAGATTGTGTTTTGTTTTATGTGATGCAACGAATGGTTAAAAGCATACAGTGATCACTTACCAAATCTCATTGGGTAGCATGGCCTAGTGTTAGCTTGGATTGTGCAAAGGTGTTGATATCATGGAGGTCATGAGTTTGATTCTCGTGAGAATCATTTTAGCATTGCATTGGTTGAAGCATTGTTCGTTGTTTAAAAGCTCATGGGCAAAAATAAGAAGCATAAGGAGCACAAGGTGGAATAGCTTCCACATGGGAAGCTTAACCCACTTAGTGGGCGGAGGGAGTGCAAAGCCACACTCGCTACAGGTCTTGGGTTTGAGTCACCCAAAACCAGTTTTCGCATGGTTTGTTGTCGCCGCATTCTTCGGAGCCGAAATTTTTTTTTTTTTAAGGTATGCCTATCGCCACAATTTTTGGAGAATGAATAATTAATGTTTTAATTTGTCAAAGATAAGGTTTCAAGCACCATTATTGATGGTATACTATGATGATGTGATTTATGAGTTGTGGTTTATATTTTGCACTATTTGATGTGGGAATTTTTGCATTAAGGAGCTTAGTGAGTTATGCATTAGTGCAAAGTGATTTTTAGGAGAAATAAGGGAATGATAAATGGTTGTGGTGATATTCATGCTATGCTTAATTAATTAAGGACATAATTATTTTTAATTATTTTCTAGAGGTGGATGTGATTTTTGACTATGAGAAATAAGGTGTAAAAGGTTATGATATTTGTTTTGTAAATTCCCCTAACCCTCATGAAGTTTGGCAAGAGAATATTGTGATTGTGGCAGATTTCCAAAGAGGCTTCTTCATCTTCATAAAAGGTATAGGCACATTCTCCTGTTGATTTATTTGGGTGGTTGATTTTTGAAAATATCATTGGAGTGAAAAGGATTGATTATGGTTTCCTTTTCTAAATTGGTTGATTTAATGCTTCAAGGTTTTCTAGATTGAGATTTGTTATTAAACCTTGTTTTATAAGCATTGTTTTTGAAACCCATTGGTTGTGCAAAGAACTTGAACTTGAGTTAGAAAAGAACATGAGTATCATTGTTATGTGAGATTTGTTGTTGAGCATTGTTGGAAACATTTTGAGTTGATTGATACATGCTTGGACTAGGATTTGTGAGAAAGGGTTGTTCATTGAGGTGCTTGGTTGAGTTGAGTTGATTGAGCCTATTCAAGTGGATGCATGTGGTTGTTCAAGTTCCATAAAATAAACTATTCTTGATTTGAGTATAGAACATATTGAGTATCTAACAATTCTCTTTATGCTTCTATGAGATTGATTTGAGTTGAGATTGGGACTTGAGTATAGAACATATTGAGTCTCTAACAATTCTCTTTATACTTCTATGATATTTAGTTGATACATTGATTGAGCATTAAGTATAGAACATATTGAGTCTCTAACAATTCTCTTTATGATTCTATGATATTGAGATTTGAGAATAGAACATATAGAGTCTCTAAAAATTCTCTTTATGCTTCTATGATATTGATTTGAGTTGAGATTGGGATTTGAGTATAGAACATATTGAGTCTTTAACAATTCTCTTTATGCTTCTATGAGATTGATTTGAGTTGATATTGGATTTGAGTATAGAACATATTGAGTCTCTAACAATTATCTTTATGCTTATATGATATTGAGTTGAGATATTGATTGAGCATTAAGTATAGAACATATTGAGTCTCTAACAATTCAATTTATAATTATATGAGACTGGAGAAGTTCTGTGTGAGCTTGTTAAGCAGATTTGAGACAAGTCTTTGAGAAGGATTGTGGACTAATGTTGAGTAAGCTTTTATGGAATCTTGCTATGCAGATTTGAGCAAGTCCTAGAGAGGACTTATTGAGAAGATTTGAGCAAGTCCTAGAGAGGACTTATTGAGCAGATTTTGACAAGTCTTAGAGAGGACTTATTGAGCAAATTTGAGCAGGTTCTATGTGGACCTATTGAGCAGATTTGAGAAGGTTCTATATGGACCTATTGAGCAGATTTAGACAAGTTCTGAGTAAGCTTGTTGAGTATATTTGGACAAGTTT
This sequence comes from Wollemia nobilis, assembly GCA_028583015.1. Lineage (NCBI taxonomy): Eukaryota > Viridiplantae > Streptophyta > Pinopsida > Araucariales > Araucariaceae > Wollemia > Wollemia nobilis. The sequence continues at coordinate 1,380,015 of JAQPPZ010000184.1, forward strand.
TGAGTGAGCTTGTTTAGCACATTTGAGAAGGTTCTGAGTGAACCTATTGACAGAGCTTTGGATGTGATACATTATAGAGGACAGAGTCTAATTGGATAGAGATCTAGTAGCTAGGAAAATTGAAGATAGATCTGAGTGAGTAGTCTTCAAGTTGATAGAGATCCACCAATCAGTGCAGCAGAGAGACAGAGTCTTATAGAAGATCACTAGCCATAGTAGAAGGGGAAAGAGTTCTCCTGTGGAAGAGATCCATGAACTTGAGATTAGGGGATCAGAATATCCTTTGGATAGAGATCCATAAATATTGTAATTGGGAAGGATTATCAAATATATTGATTGAGAAAATTTTAGTAAAATATTTTCTCCGTGGAGTAGCCCACATTGGGTGAACCACATAAATTGTGGTGTCTCTATTGTGTATGGTTTTTTGTTCATTGCTTTGATTACTGCTATTGATACTTTTATCTATATATTGCATAATATTAAATTGAAATAAAAAGTAAAAAATGGTCTTATACTATTCATCCCCCTCTTAGTATAAGCTTGTGTTCTTCAATTGGTATCAGAGCGGGTTCCTTCAGAAGAGTTTGACAACTTGAAGGAAAAGCAGTCTAAGAACACAATGGATCAAAATATAGGTATTAACAACATAGATAGGTATTAACATGAATGAAATTCCAATCATAGAATATGCCACTAGACTTGCATCATCACATTAACCGGTTAGAAAGCAAGAGGGCCAGCCCCCCACACACATGCCTAAACTCGATGTTAATAGGGGTGAGGAATCCCACAAAGTGGGACCAAGGACTTGCACATTTAAGCCTGCTACCCTATTGGCAAAGAGTATGGCAAGTGTTGGGGTTTATAAACCACTCAAGTCCCACAACATAGTTAATTTATAAACCACTCAAGTCCCACAACATAGTTAATGTGGGATTATTCACAAACACACACACACACACACAAACTACACTAACAAGATAGATAGGTATTAACATGGAACAAAATTCCAATCATGGAATATGCCACTAGACTTGCATCATCACATTAACCGGTTAGAAAGCAAGAGGGCCAACCCCCCACACACATGCCCAAACTCGATGTTAATAGGGGTGAGGATCCCACAAAGTGGGACCAAGGACTTGTACCTTTAAGCCTACTACCCCATATGCAAAGAGTATGTCAAGTGTTGGGGTTTATAAACCACTCAAGTCCCACAACATAGTTAATGTGGGATTATTCACAAACACACACACACACAAACTACACTAACAAGATAGATAGGTATTAACATGGAACAAAATTCCAATTATGGAATATGCCACTAGACTTGCATCATCACATTAACCAGTTAGAAAGCAAGAGGGCCAAACCCCCACACACATGCCCAAACTCAATGTTAATAGGGGTGAGGAATCCCACAAAGTGGGACCAAGGACTTGTACCTTTAATCCTGCTACCCCATTGGCAAAGAGTATGGCAAGTGTTGGGGTTTATAAACCACTCAAGTCCCACAACATAGTTAATATGGGATTATTCACAAACACACATGCACACACAAACTACACTAACAAGATAGATAGGTATTAATATGGAATGAAATTCCAATCATGGAATATGCCACTAGACTTGCATCATCACATTAACCAATTAGAAAGCAAGAGGGCCAACCCCCCACACACATGCCCAAACTCGATGTTAATAGGGGTGAGGAATCCCACAAAGTGGGACCAAGGACTTGCACCTTTAAGCTTGCTACCCCATTGGCAAAGAGTATGGCAAGTGTTGGGGTTTATAAACCACTCAAGTCCCACAACATAGTTAATGTGGGATTATTCACAAACACACACACACACACAAACTACACTAACAAGATAGATAGGTATTAATATGGAATGAAATTCCAATCATGGAATATGCCACTAGACTTGCATCATCACATTAACCAATTAGAAAGAAAGAGGGCTAGCCCCCCACACACATGCCCAAACTCAATGTTAATAGGGGTGAGGAATCCCACAAAGTGGGACCAATGACTTGCACCTTTGCTACCCCATTGGCAAATATTATGGGAAGTTTTGGGGTTTATAAACCACTCAAGTCCCACAACACAATTAATGTGGGATTATTCACAAACACACACACACACACACACAAACTACACTAACAAGATAGATAGGTATTAACATGGAACGAAATTCCAATCATGGAATATGCCACTAGACTTGCATCATCACATTAACCGGTTAGAAAGCAAGAGGGCCAGCCCCCCACACACATGCCCAAACTCGATGTTAATAGGGGTGAGGAATCCCACAAAATGGGACCAAGGACTTGCACCTTTAAGCCTGCTACCCCATTGGCAAAGAGTATGGCAAGTGTTGGGGTTTATAAACCACTCAAGTCCCACAACATAGTTAATGTGGGATTATTCACAACACACACACACACACACACAAACTACACTAACAAGATAGATAGGTATTAATGTGGAATGAAATTCCAATCATGGAATATGCCACTAGACTTGCATCATCACATTAACCGGTTAGAAAGAAAGAGGGCCAGCCCCCCACACACATGCCCAAACTCGATGTTAATAGGGGTGAGGAATCCCACAAAGTGGGACCAAGGACTTGCACCTTTTGCTACCCCATTGGCAAAGAGTATGGGAAGTGTTGGGGTTTATAAACCACTTAAGTCCCACAACACAGTTAATGTGGGATTATTCACAAACACACACACACACACAAACTACACTAACAAGATAGATAGGTATTAATGTGGAACGAAATTCCAATCATGGAATATGCCACTAGACTTGCATCATCACATTAACCGGTTAGAAAGCAAGAGGGCCAGTCCCCACACACATGCCCAAACTCGATGTTAATAGGGGTGAGGAATCCCACAAAGTGGGACCAAGGACTTGCACCTTTAAGCCTGCTACCCCATTGGCAAAGAGTATGGCAAGTGTTGGGGTTTATAAACCACTCAAGTCCCACAACATAGTTAATGTGGGATTATTCACACACACACACACGCACACACACACACACACACACACAAACTACACTAACAAGATAGATAGGTATTAACATGGAACAAAATTCCAATCATGGAATATGCCACTAGACTTACATCATCACATATTGGTGAAAATAATAATGCAGTATCCATCTTTGATGGAAATGACTTCTTATATTGGTGAATGTTGATGAGATTTTACCTTATGACACTTGGAAATGAAGTTTGGGATGTAGTGGAACTTGGATATGATTCAAAAGTCAATCCTCCTATAGATAAGGAAGGTAAGCTTCTAATACATGCAAATTCAAGATCTATGAATGCAATTATAAAAGGTTTGAGTAGAGCAAAATCTATGAAGGTTTTGGAATGTAAAATAGAAAAATAAATATGGGAACTTCTGCATGAAATATATGAAGGAGATAAAGGAGTAAAAATGGCTAAGATCAAAAATATCAAAGGAGAATTTGAGAACCTAAGAATGAGGGATGATGCAAACATTCATGTCTATCTCAACAAGGTTGATGAACTTGTACATAATATGAAAGGTCTTGGAATGTAGGTTGATGAATCTGATGCTTGTGATAAGATCTTGAGGACTCTTCCAAAAAGATATAGTGAAAAGTATTTTGCTATAGAAACATAAATTGATAGTGATTCTTTGACAAGGAATTATTTTCTTGGCATACTTACTACTTTTGAGATAAGAACAAAATATCCTATTACTCTGAAAGAAGCTGCTTTCAAAGTAGACAAAAAGAAAAAGGGAAAAAATATAGAATCAAGCAATGAGTTATCCAGTGATGAAGAGGAAAATTATGGTAGAAGAGATAGAGGTTCCAGAAGACCGATAGATCTAAGATCTATCAAATGTTTCAATTGTGGATAGTATGGACACTATGCAACAGAATGCAAAAAGCCAAAAGGCAACAATGATGAAGAAATATAGGATCACATATATAGGGAATCAAAAATACATAGGTACTAAAAGAGAGGCAAGTATGGACAAAGCAAAAAATGAAAGAAGTTCTTCCAGAGACAAAAGAGAAGCTACTATGCGAAAAATGCAAGTACTCAATTGATAGTGATGCTATTTTTTTAGATAATGATAGAGATGAAGTACTATTTATGGTTAAAGAGAAAGATCTAGTTAATAAAAGGACTCCAGTTATTCTCAAGTGTTTTAGATGTGGTAAATTTGGACATCTTGAATATGATTACACTAGGGATGGTTATAATTTTAGTGATGATGATTTTGAAGATTCACTTGAAAGATCAAATGAGAATATTCTAATGGCTTTGGAAGATAAAGAAGATGATCCTATAGAAGACAAGCCAAAAGAAAGAAATAATATGGACAAAGGTAAAAAAATAGAGGATTATTCAGTAGAGAATGACTATGATCTCAAGGGATAACTTATCTATGCCCTTGACACAATAAAGAAGGTTAGAAATCAACACTCCAAGCTTGAAATTCAATAATGTGATGAAGAAATATTATTGCTCATAGAGGATTTAGAGAAGTTAAAGGCTAAGGAAAGCAAGTTCAAGGATAAGTTAGAAGAAAATATTTTGGAATGTGAGAAGTTAGCACAAGAAGTGGCTACTCTAAAAGAATATTTAAATCACTCCAAGATCAAGATGAAGAGTTTCACAAATAGCTCTAAGAACTTGGATAAGTTCATCTACAGACAACAGTGAACATCATGTTCAATATGTCTTGGCTTTGGAAAGGTTCAAAAGAAATAGGAAAACAAATCTACTTCAAGTCTTGATGAATAAGAAACTTTAGAAGAAGACAGTTTAAGTGAAAGTGGGACATCAGAGGATGAGTTAGACTACAAAGAGTTCAACAAAGAGACGAACAATGTACAAAGAAGATACAGATGGAACAACAATCAGAATAGGAGACCAATGAGGTCAAGACAAGGATGCTTCAATAGAAGATTATTTTCATATCACAGGTTTGGGCATATGGATTCACAATGTAGGACACATGAAAGACATGAATATGGGAAAGGACAAATTTTCCATGGGTATTGCTACTCATCCAATGGGTTTGGTCACAAGGCAATGAATTCCGGGATTAATTACAAAAGAGGATATGGACTCACTAGAAGAAGTCCTAAGATAGTTGCACCTCCAAGGAACAATAATATTAAGTGCTATAAGTGCAATAATTATGGTCACATAGCAATATGGTGTAGAGCAAATATTCTAGAACCAAGCATGAACAGGAACAGGAACATGCACATGAACAGGAACAAGAACATGAACATGAACAGGAACATGAATATGAACAAGAACAAGAATATGAACAAGAATAGAGACTTGGAAAAGAATAAGAATAGGAACATGGATGATAACAATAATGAGAACAAGAACATAAGTGATGACAGGAACATGGATGATGACTTGGAAATAAATAGTGAGAGGATTCATAAGACTCAAAAAATAAGAGATAAAGATAAATACAAAGAACAGTGCTTTCAGGAAGTAGAAATACTCCCACCCTAGAATTAACCACATCATGTGGATGTGAGGGAGGGTCTAAGCTAAGAGGTTCATTCTTAGCCTCGAGACCCAAAGGTGACCCTTTGCCATTGATGTCAAAGTGGGAGAGATTTGTGTATATTGGAGAGAGTTTTGATATGGGGAGAGATTTGATATTTGAGAGAGCATTGAGCTAGGGGAGCAAAGTCCCAGGGGGAGCAGAAAAGAAGATCAGGTTTCAATAAAATGAATATGGGTTACCATCAATGACAAAGGAGGATATTGTTGGAAATTTTGAGTCCCTAAGCCAAAATGTTTTCGTTCATGTCAAATGGTTATTTAATGTCAAAAGGATATATGATGGTATGCACAATGTTTTGTGAAAGTGCAAGGAAGGGTTTTTATCAAAACCAAGGCAGGAAAAATAAAAGGTTTTATTTAAAACCATGGATGGCAGATTTGAAATGGTTTTTTCTTAAAACCCAAGTTGGATTTTTGTTTCATCGAAAAATGTGCCCCGATGATGGAGAAATTTAGTTTTAAAGGTTTAGTTTAAATTTTAATTTATTTAAAATTTTAATTTAAAAAAATAATAATAATTCTACCATGTCCACCGACGTCATGAGGGCAGTTTTAAAATTGCTAACGTTTCCAAGCGAAGGGAAAGGCATATAAATATACCACCAACTTTTTAAATCGATTATCCTTGCTCGTTGATAATCTTGCATGGGATATACGAAGGAAAGAGCTTGTGTTTTATTTTATGTGATGCAGTGAATGATTAAAAGCATACAATGATCACTTCCCAAATCTCATTGGGTAGTGTGGCCTAGTGGCAGCTTGGGTTGTGTAAAGGTGTTGATAGCACGAAGGTTGTGAGTTCGATTCCTACGAGCATCATTTTAGCATTGCATTGGTTGAAGTGTTGTTCGTTGTTTAAAAGCTCATGGGTGAAAATAAGAAGCATAAGGAGCACAAGGTGGAATAGCTTCCATGTGGGAAGCTTAGCCCACTTGGTGGGTGGAGGGAGTGCAAAGGTGCACTCGCTACAGGTCTTGGGTTTGAGTCACCCGAAACCAGTTTTTGCATGGTTTGTTGTTGCCACATTCTTCGGAGCTGGAAAAATATTTTATTTTCTAAGGTATGCCTATCGTCGCAATTTTCGAAGAATGAATAATTAATGTTTTAATTTGTCAAAGCTAAGGTTTCAATAACCATTATTGAGGGTATACTATGGTGATGTGATTTATGAGTTGTGGTTTATATTTTGCACTATTTGATGTGGGAATTTTTGCATTAAGGAGCTTAGTGAGTTGTGCATTAGTGCAAAGTGATTTTTAGGAGAAATAAGGGAATGATAAATGGTTGTGGTGATATTCATGCTATGCTTAATTAATTAAGAAAATAATTATTTTTAATTATTTTCTAGAGGTGGATGTGATTTTTGACTAGGAGAAATAAGGTGTAAAAGGTTATGATATTTGTTTTGTAAATTCTCCTAACCCTCATGAAGTTTGGAAAGAGAATATTGTGATTGTGGCATATTTCCAAAGAGGCTTCTTCATCTTCATAAAATGTATGGGCACATTCTCCTATTTATTGATTTAGGTGGTTGATTTTTGAAAATATCATTGGAGTGAAAAGGATTGATTGTGGTTTCCTTTTAGAAAGTGGTTGAGTTAATGCTTCAAGGTTTTATAGATTGAGAGTTGTGATTAAACCTTATTTTATAAGCATTGTTGTTGAAGCCCATTGGTTGTGCAAAGAACTTGAACTTGAGTTAGAAAAGAACATGAGTATCATTGTTATGTGAGATTTGTTGTTGAGCATTGTTGGAAATATTTTTATTTGATTGATACATGCTTGGACTAGGGTTTGTGAGAAAGGTTTGTTCATTGAGGTGCTTGGTTGAGTTGATTTGATTGAGCCTAGTCAAGTGGATGCATGTGGTTGTTAAAGTTACATAAAACAAACTATTCTATATTCTTGATTTGAGTTGAGATTGATATTTGAGAATAGAACATATAGAGTCCCTAACAATTCTCTTTATGCTTCTATGATATTGATTTGAGTTGATATTGGGATTTGAGTGTAGAACATATTGAGTCTCTAACAATTCTCTTTATGTTTCTATGAGATTGATTTGAGTTGAGATTGGATTTGAGTATAAAACATATCGAGTCTCTAACAATTATCTTTATGCTTCTATGAAATTGAGTTGATATATTGATTGAGCAGTAAGTATAGAACATATTGAGTCTCTAACAATTCTCTTTATGATTCTATGATATTGTACAATTTCTATGTGAGCTTGTTAAGTATATTTGAGACAAGTCTTTGAGAAGGCTTGTGGACTGATGTTGAGTAAGATTTTTTGGAAGCTTGCTATGTAAATTTGAGCAAGTCCTAGAGAGGACTTATTGAGAAGATTTGAGCAAGTCCTAGAGAGGACTTATTGAGAATATTTGGACAAGTCCTAGAGAGGAATTATCAAGCAAATTTGAGCAGGTTTTGTGTGGACTTGTTGAGCAAATTTTGACAAGTTATGAGTGAGCTTGTTGAGCAGATTTGGACAAGTTCTAAGTGAGCTTGTTGAGAATATTTGAGAAGGTTCTGAGTGAACCTATTGACAAAGCTTTGGAGGTGATAGAGTATAGAGGATAGAGTCTTAGTAGATATATATCTAGCAGCTAGGACAATTGAAGATAGATCTTAGTAAGGAGTCTTCAAGTGGATATGCATCCACTAGTTAGTGCAGTAGAGAGACGGAGTCTTCTAGAAGATCACTAGCCAGAGCATAAGGGGAAATAGTTCTCCTATGAAAGAGATCCATGAACTTGAGATTAGGGGATCAGCATCTCCTTTGGACAGAGGTCCATAACTATTGTAATTGGGAAGGTTTCCAAAAGAGATTGATTGAGAAAATTTTAGTAAAATATTTTATTCGTGGAGTAGCCCACATTGGGTGAACCACGTAAATTATGGTGTCCCTATTGTGTATGGTGTTTTATGCATTGCTTTGATTACTACTATTGATAATTCTATCTATACATTGCATAATATTGAATTGAAAGGAAAAGTAAAAAGTGGTCTTATACTGTTCACCCCCCCTCTTAGGATAAGCTTGTGTTCTTCATTTTCTAGTGAGTTGAGCCTAGATAGATACAGACAAGTTTTCAAAGGCTTTGTACCAGTAGAGCTTTTTTTCTTTTAATGAAATAACCAGCAACATGATCATCACATCTTCCTCCGTGATGTTGTATATTAGCACTAATGCAGCCACATCCAAAAAATATTCATATGTTGTCTTTCCAGTACCATCATACTATGGTAACACTTTCAAAGTCGTTGCTGGGATTGGGTGTTGGACTGCAAGATTCAAAGGGCATGTATGATTCCACAAAGGGTAAGATAGAACCGACAGATTATTGTAGTTATGTTGGTAACTAGAGCTAGGGTTCTGATAGCAGCAGTGCTAAGGAAGGTTGCATGGGGAGTATGTACTTGTCTTGAATTACTATTGTGAGTAGAAACTATTCTAGCAACCAAAATAGGGTTAGCTCAAAGGCTACCAAGATGTAGTTCAAATAACTCTATGGATTCTTCTAAATTTTTAGCTTTGGATTTGGTTATCATAAATATGGTTCATAACAAGAAACTAGGTAAGGATTCTTTTAGGGTTCCTTTCTAGTGTAGAGTCACCAGGTGATAATAAAAAGGTTAACAGGGCAAAGTCTTCATCAAGAATTTGATCTATATATAATGTGTGGGATTTGGATCCCACCGAGCGTGCCAAAAACCATTGGAACAAAATCCACCTTAGGTAATGATTTGTGCCAAAGACTTCATCAACATTGAATGACCAGGCTCAAACAGATCTTGCCTGTTTTAGTATCCAGAGAGAAGGTCGGTTCCTTATTTTTATGGGAAAAGAGGAGAGAGAGAGAGAGAGAGATGCTTAAAGAGAGGTAAATGTAGTCAATGCTAGGAGATAGTAAGGTATAGATTAAGCAACAACACAATACTATTTCAACCTTCTATAGAAAAATTTAATAAGACCCAAAGCATAGAATATAAGATCGTTTAGTGTATATTTACTTTCCCAGCAATTTATTCATGAATTAAATTGTAGATCTAATGGAATGTTTAATACAAAAATTCAGCTTAAGAATTAATGTACGATACATTCAGCGTAGATTAAATTAGAAATAGACAAACACATACATACTTGCACATTAATTAAGCTCAGAACCAAGATGTATGATCTCTATTAATATTTTAGTAGTCTGAATACATAGCCTTGTAAACACTTAAGAGTCGACCTGCTGGTTTAGGTCGCTCATCCTATATATAGAGTTTTACATAATAGAAAACTGAAAGTTGTTACAACAAATTTCCCATGGGCTTATCTTCGAAAAAGAGTGGTTGAAGATCAAGATCCTTCTTGTTACAGAGATATTATTCGAGTCATAGTGTTTCTAACTGAAAAGGTTAAGATCTTCCTATTACAGATATCTTCTCAACCTCCTTTTAAATTTCGTGTTCCACTTGATCTCCAAAATGTCGTGAAATCACAAATTTTATCTCCACTTCAGCCTGGATCTCCAAAATGCCATGCACTCATTACTTTTCTCTTTGGCTCACTCTTGGATATTCAAAATGTTGTGCAATCATGATTTTTCTCCTTGGCTCACTCCTGACTCTTCAAAATGTTGCACAATCATGACTTTTCTCCTTGGCTCACTCCTGGCTCTCCAAAATGTTGCACAACAAGACTTTTCTCCTTGGATCTCTCTTGGATCTCCAAAATATCATGCAATCATGACTTTTATCCTTGGCTTTCTCCTTGCTCTCCAAAATGTCACGCAATCATGACTTTTCTCCTTAGCTTGCTCTTGATTAGAGAAGAGTACCTTTATTTTCTTGGGTGTTGTCATTTTGACCAACAAAACCCCAATTAACTAGGTAACCATGGCCCATTGTGATTACATAATAAAATATTACAAAATAATAAGTATATTATACAAAAAAATATCTTATGTCTATCTAATACATTGCATAATGTCATCCTTGGCCATTAATTAGATTACAATTTCAATAATAATGATGATAACACATATGTATACGAGAGGATTCCTTAAAATAGAATTTTAAAGAAGACTTTCAAATACTAACCTAGTGCATGGTGGTGGATAAAGAGTGAGGATCATAAAATAATATATATTCTTAGATTTTTTTATCTACTTCAATCTATTCTAGAATAAATTCACATTTTATTCTCTTGGAGTTTATTACAAAATGATATTTTGTATCTTACATTTATAGTAATATAGTATTTTGAAATTGATTCCATCAAAACATGGGCTTGCTGTAAATGGAGACTGCAAGGTCTTACAAAAAATTTTACACTCCCAAAATCCTTTTTCCTCATTAAGTTGAACTGTGAATATGACATGAGTCAAATTCTTGGTGGAGGACCTTGGTTTTATGGCAAGAGAAGCCTTTTCCTCTAGAAATGAGGACTGATATTTAATCTTGATTCCCAAAAAACTAACTTGATGCTAGTGTGGATAAAACTCCCTAGTTTCCCCTTCCATCTATGGCATGATGATATTTTGGAGATATCATCTTGATTGATTTTGCTATGAGAGAAAATTCAAGGTTGATAGATGTGTGTCAATGTTGATCTCAAAGTAGACCTCCCAAGCTCTATCAAGATTATATATGACCTTGGATCTTGGATCCAACCTATAGAATATGAAAATAGACCTAAATTGTGTTCTCTTTGCAACAAAATAGGACATCCTTCTGATATGTTTCCATCTAATAAAAAACTTGAGAATAAAGTCTAGGTTGAAGGTAAGTCTTCTAAAGGAAATATTAAGTATGTGGTTAACAATTCTTATGGTCAAGAAGTTGAGGAAGGACAAGTTGATTCTAATGTTCCTATGGCTACTATTGATCTACATTCTCTATCAAAATAGAAAGGGGTTCATGAATTTTAAGAACTGGTATCCCAAGAACTTGAATAAGGACAAGCAAGACTTGAATTTTTTGTGGTTTCTATTTCCCCCATGCTCCCTTGAAAGTGAATGGGGATCAAAAAAATTTATGAGTCTCTACCTTTAAATAGGAAGGTGAATTTCAAGAATGGGCCACCCATGTTCTAAAATCTAAAATTGAATCTCCTAAAGTTAAGTCCAAAATGGGAAAATTTCCTTCTTCCCCAGGCCCAAAAATAAGAAGCAAAAAAGGTAAGAGTTGATGTGGGCATAGAACGTAAAGTTGTAAGCCTTCCAATAAATATATCAAAAAAATAAAAATTGTAACAGATATAGCCAATGGATCACAATCACTCCTAAAAATAGAGGGAGGGAAAGATATTTTTTAAAAACAAATAAATGTTTCTTCCTTCAGTTCTCAACCACCCCCATACTTTGGTGGGGAAAATAAACTCAATTTCAAGTCCTATAAATGAATATACCCTTTTGGAAGTAATAGGCCAAAATATTATCTAGTTTGTTTGAGACCTATAGATTCTAAGTTCTTGTTGCTTTTCTAGTGATGATATTATTTAAGTGTCCAAATTCTGAATGGTGAAATCCTTGTGAATTTTTAGGGGCTCCTCTCTTCAAAAATTGGATGGGTTCCTTTTAGCACCTTTTTTCAAATTTGAATCTTCCCCTATGGGCTATAAATTATTGGTGACTTGGATATTTTTCTCGTGGGTGCAAGTTGCCTTTTCAAATTTCTTGGTCCATTCTCTAGGTAGCATCTTGGGTGAGATTCTCAGGTTTTAGAAGGTTCCTATTCTAGACCCAGCAATTTCAAATTTCTTAGTCCATACTCTAGGTGACAGTTTGGGCAAGAACCGCTTCTCCTGGTTATTCTAGTTCTCTTGGTTCTCTTCCTTCTATTGGTTCTTGTTTTTATGTACTTATTTCTTTTCTTTTATGTTGAATTGTGCATGGTTTTTGGGTCCCTTGGTTGGGACAACTCCTTTTCTATTTCTCTTTGATTTCTCCATGGAATATTTTGCTTCTAGGTTGTAAATGATTTGGGGACCCTTTCAAAACCCCTTCCATTATCTAATCAAATATATATATATATAGTTTTTTTAAATTTACCCATAAGAGTATTAATTGATGCAAACACTCTCATTGACCAAGATAAATTGATATCCAATGCAATAGAAATAAATCCTATGTGATCTATATAAGTATCTTATATGATTAGTTTAGAATTTTATGATGAAAATGGTTAGAGTACTTACCTAGGTACTCTCAATGAGGTGGAGGTAATTTTAAGCAATGCTCTTATTGATAGAACTATATTCCTACAAATAATAAATAAAATTTTGGAGTATATTACATTATTTGGTACATGTTAATGTACCTTGGGTACATAACTGGAGTAGGTGTTTACCTTAGAGTAAGGTTTGAGTAGTTACTTCATGTAATGTAATAAATGCACAAGTGTTAGAATGTGCAATGATGTAAATGTGCATGTAGTTTACATGTACATGAGTCATTTGTTAGGTAGATGAAGAGTCATAGGTAGATGAAAGGCCAAAGGACTCATCTCCCTATACATATACCTTTGAGAGTGTTGAGAGTAGTAAAAGGAAGAAACATTAGTAACTAGTTAGTATAGTGAGTACAATGTAGATCCTTCATGTATTTTTAGAGTGTTCATGTCCTCCATTATATTACATTGTACTATTTTTGTGAGCTTTTATTAATGGCATATTTCTGAGTTATTACAAAATTTTCTTATATATTTTTCCAAAATATTATAGTGCCATTATCATATAGTTATCATTGTTTTCTTATTTTACATATTGTGGTTGCATTTCCTTTAATATATATCATCAAAATATAATAGTGGTATCAGAGCACAGGGTATATTGATAGAAAATAGGGATAGCCACAAGAGATATAGAGAGGAGATAAGAGATCTCATTTTTATAATTTCTAAAATTACATGTGGCTAGAGTCTTTCCATAGAGTTTCAAAAAAACTCATGAAGACTAGGACTCATCATTGATTCCACTAGATTGACAAATCAACTAGTGAAGATACATTATCTTAAGATTTAGAATTTTTCTATTATGAAAAAAGAGATTCAAAGAAAATTAGGAAGCTTCCTATAAGATCTAGTAAGAATATCTTCTTTGGAATCAATCTAGTACCTGAAGCAACAAGTTAGAGATTAAAGATTTAGAGGCCTAAGGAAAAGGTCCTATTGTAGGATTTATAGATTGAAGACTCCATAGTTGAAGATTGAGAAAAAATGAGGCCAAAGAAGCCACGTTGAAGACTGTATATCAAGAGGGAGGTCCTCATAGAAATATAAATATTGAAGACTTCAGAGTGAAGAAAGAAGAGACTCAATAAAAAGAGTCATAGAATATTGAAGATTGTAGATTGCAGAGGGAAAGGATAGAGCAGCTCAAGAAGCTAAAGAGACCCATAAGAGGTCCCATTGAAGAACTTTCAAATTTGGAAGATTTAAGATATAGAAGTACTAGAAAAACTCCTATTATATATTTTAGAAACAACAGAATCAAGATATCCAAGAGAAGAGGTCTCAAGGAAAGCCTAAAAGGAGAAAGAAGGAGAAGGCTAGGAAAGACTCTTTGAAGGAAATTTAGAGAAAGCCATTAAAGGCGACTTGGATAAATCCATTGGAGGAGATTTTAGGAGAACTCAAGGGAGAAAAGTTCTAGCAAATAGAAGCACCTAAGAAAGAATAATTTGGGATAATTATCGCCATTCGACAACAAGCCCAAAGGGAAAAGGATTTGGCAAGGAGTTCGCCAAATTTTGGAGGATAATAGTGAAAACCTTAAAACATTCAAATTCTTGATAATAAGGCTAAAACATATGCCAATATTGAATCCATATTTCAAGAAGGATATTGAAGGATAAAGGAGTTAAAAGAAACCACCAAATATGATATATTTGAAGATTAGCTTTGAAGGTTTTGAAGGCTAATTCAGAGAAAGGAGTTTGCTGATTTTAGAGTAAAACATTGAAGGTATCTAGGAGATAAGTTTTAGTTGTGATTTGGAAGAAATTCCTACCAAATTTGGTATATTCAAGGACGACATATCAGAGAAATTTACTGCATTACAACATAAAAATTTTAGATTTGAGGATAGCAAAGGGGTAGCAATTTAGGCAACATTAATAGCTGCTAATTTTCAAATTTTTAGAGTGCATTCTAAAGGAGAGTTAAAGCCACCAGACTACATTTTTGGGCAGAAAGTTAGAGGAGTTTCAAAGCTACAAATTGGTGAGTTAAAGAGCTATTTTGGATAGCAAAGAAAGAGTTGTGATTTCATCTAACACAAGGCAGTAATTAGGTGATCCAAATCACCAAGAAATACATCATCTACAAAGTTTAAAAAGGTATGCAACTTAGGTGTAAAAGGTTAATTATTTGAATGCTCATATTAAGTTCATTATTAAGTTTCATTAAGCACCAAATTATAGTTTAAAGTCTCAAAGGAGAAGGTTTTATATTAAAGTCTTCAAGGAAGTGTAGAGGTATTTTCTACAAGAGTTAAAACCTACACATAAGAAAGAGGAGTTAGATATATTTCAAAAGAATGAAAAATATCAACATCCTATCTTCTATTGAAAGCATAAAAGACTCTATTCTAAATCATAGAGTGCATATACTATAGTGCAAAGTAAATTCATTTTAAAGGGGATACTATTTGCATGATTGAAAAGCTTAGAATTATCATTCTAAAGTTAACCAAGAAAAGGATTTATATGACAGAGTTTCCTAGTACAAGAAGGTAATATTAAATCACTATTTACCATAAAGGGATAGAGAGGAAGTCATCATACTAAAGGAGACCAAGATAGCTTCAAAAAGGAGACCAAAAAGTCTCAAAATTTTTGGTGCAAATTAAGGTATTTTATCTTAATTATTGCAAATTTATTTACATTACATAATTGCACCATACTTGTCTTGTCCAATGTAGAAAAATGAGGATAAAATTAAGAGGGTCTTAAGGCATTAAAATAGCAAGTAAATTAAATTCATCAAGCGGTCGTATCATCAAGGTTGAAGATAAAACTTTGAAGTAAAGGGAAGAGATCCAACCAAGGGCTCAAAAGCATAGTATTCAAGGTGTCTAAAGACACCAAATTCAGTGCCATCGGTCTCATGAAATCAGTGCTCATAGTGTAAGAAAAACTTACAACTAAAAAGAGAGAAAGTAATGGTAGCATAATAGCATTAGCAAGGATATAATAATGCAACAATAGTGCAAGTTGCAAGAAGAATAATGTAAATAAATAACAAGTAGAAAAAATCAAGGTGCAAATAGCAAGGCACATTACCCAAGTGAATAAGAATAAAATATTGGATGAAAATCCACCTAGAATATAGCGTTGAAGAATTTTAGAGCCACCTTTTTTGAAAAGGAGCTACCATTTATTGAAGAGGAGCCACCATACGTTGGAGAAATCTTGTTGAGCGAAACAACTAGAAAAATTTGGCAAGAACTAGTGATAAGGAAATTTGAATAGGTTGGTTGCATGCAAGGGAAGGAGCCTCCACTTGCCACACCAACCAAAGGAATCTTGTTACACTTGGCACAAAGGAAGAAGAGTGCCCCATTTACATAACGCTTGCACAAAGGTAAGGAGCACCTAGGTTTGGAGTAACACTTCATTCAAAGCCAAGAAGGGATATTAATCATTAATTCAATGCTCAAAGGCCTGCACCACCTAAAATAATGCTTTTAAAAGGTTGTAACCTCCAAACACCACCTAGCAAGTAATCCTACATTCTAGTGCAATGTAAAACTCCATGTGTCATTCATTTCAAGGAAGAATGGTGTATTAATAGACCATTATAAATAATAGCATGCTCATATAGCTTACACGATGGTCAAAGTGCGTTGAAGGAGGATAATATTGTCATAAGGTACCCATTCAATGTAAGAGCATCCAATGCTCATTGTCATATGTTAAATATAAGCAAATATAGCACCTAAATCTTGGACAAAGGAGTCAAAATAGGAGCCAATCATCTAGCAACATACAACATTACAAGGAAGGTATATTTTTACATGAATTTAATATTTACCTTCTATTAAATGCAAGGAGATATAAGGTGCATTATATAAGATTGAATTCACTATTGCATTGGAGATATAAACAAATAACAACCTTAGTGAATTAGAAAGAAAATAAAAACAAGGATTTTATATCCTTAAGTGATATTTCAAAAGTGCATTAGTTAAAATACAAATATCATAATATTTGCAAATAATTAAAATCAGAGATATGAGGTTTTCTACCTTGGAAAAATAAAAGCAATATTATTTTGCAAATATAATCATTTTTTAAATTTCCAAATTATGGAGATATAAGAAGTACTACATCAAACTTAAGATTATTGGAATTAAGAAAATTAAACCATTGAAAATTAAGGATAAAGGAAGCAAAAATTTTGAATTGCTTAAAGAGTTGGAAATTATTGCTTATACTTGTCTCATATACAAATTAAAGGGACAAAAGGAATCCAACCATAGATAACTTCATCAAATTGAAAAGTGCATATATAATAGGGATAAATAAGGTAAAATAGGAGTTTATCATTATATTACCATTGTCTTCAAAACATTAGGGATTAAACTCAAAATGAAATCTAATAGATTCTAAGCACTTTATTAATACCTTAGCATACTCTAAACACTTGGGAGATATAATGGATTCTGTAAAACCTAATATTTGATAAGGTTTTATCAAGTTATTTCACATACTCTAAACAAGGGAGTCATCAGGTAGACAACTTCAAAGGTTTTGAAATATAAAATTTCCATCATAATTGTTCTAAATACTTGGGAATTAAAAATGTATTCTACCAAGAGATTTAGGAAAATTAAAGTCTTATCAAAACCATTGGTTGAACATTAATATTCTCAAAGCATTCTCAAAATACTAAAAGAGCTAAAAGGAATTCCATTGATTGATCATATACTACAAGAATTGAAGGTTAGAACCTAGAAGAGTGGGAGACATAAGAAATACTACAATGGATAAACTAGCAAGAGGAACATACCATCACAAAATACATTATGAAAGAACTCAAGATCAAAATCCATCCAATATACCACATCAAAGATGCAAAATCACTTCAAACACAAACAATTTCACAGGTCAAAATGAAAATAACATTTGGTATATTGATTCAGGTGCAAGTCATCACATGATAGGAAACTTGCATTGGTTTGATTGCCTTGAAGTCACTAACAATTATAGGTTGAAAATTGCAGATGGAAAAAGTTATCTTATACATGGATATGGGTGTGTAAAACCTAGTCCAACATTTCCAAATTTCATGTTACATAATGTAATGTATGTTCTTGTATTAACATCTAATCTCATTTCAGTAGCCAAGTTGGTAGAGAGCAAAAGGATGGTTGATTTTAGATACATAAACAAAGACAATATATGTCTCATCATAAATCAAAATGAGATAGAAGCTACTAGATCAATCCACAGAGATATATATGCTCTAATATTCAATTGAGACTTCACAAGATATTATTGTATTTCAAGACAACACTAATGCATTTTTTGAGGAACAAATTGTAAAAAATGAAAGACCTATACATCATAAAATTCAACAAGGAAATAGAAGATTTAGAACAAATAAAATGAGAGGACAACAAATCTATGGATTACTTAGTCATCTACAAATTAAAGAATCATAAGAATGACCAATTCAAGATGAAGAATATTTGAAATATGAAGACCCATATTGAAGACAAAAGTCTTCAATACCCAAATAATGTTATACACGGGGGTTTTGGAGTATATTATATTATTTGGTATATGCTAATGTACCTTGGGTACATAACTAGAGTAGTAGTTTACCTTAGATTAAGGTTTGAGTATTTACTTCATGCAATGTAATAAATGCACGAGTGTTAGAATATGTAAGGATGTAAATGTGCATGTAGTCCACATGTACATGAGTCATAGGTTAGGTAGATGAAGAGTCATGGGTAGATGAAATTCCAAGGGACTTATCTCCCTATATATATACCTTTGAGAGTGTTGAGTGTAGTAAAAGGAAGTAGAATTAATAGCTAGTTAGTATAGTGAGTGCAATGTAGATCCTTCATGTATTTTTGGAGTGTTCATGTCCTCCATTATATTACATTGTACTATTTTTGTGAGCTTTCATTAATGGCATATTTTTGAGTTATTGTAGAAGTTTCTTATATATTTTTCCTGCATATTATAGTGTCATTATCATATAGTTATAATTTATTGCTCATTTTTCATCTTGTGGTTGCATTTCCTTTAATATATATATAATCAAAAGCTAACAAAAAATTATATAGTTTGGTGAATTGGAATGGAATTGTCCTATCCTAGGAAAATTTAATGGACCTAAAATGCATTCTAGATGGTTTAATATGGCCATAATTTAGTTTCTTGATTCAAATAGAAATCACCTAAATTATCTAAGTCTTAACAACTCATCAACCAAACAAAGGGCTAGAAATTATACTTGCCTTTCTCTTTCTACATTTGAATTTTTATTTGGATTTTTTCCTTGAATACACAAGCCTTTTGGAATTTATAGTTCATGAAGCCTATACATTAATGTTATCTAGGTACCTTGTCAAATGTCTCCTAAAATTCAATAAATCAAGCATACAAGATAATTTTATGATATTTTTATTCAATTATAGGCTTATGTATCAAGATATGATCCATTGTTCAATGATTTATTTTAAATTCCAATGATTTCTTCCCTATTTGTTTCTTAGAATATATAACTATGGAAACAAATAATAAAATATCATATCAAATACCTTACTCAGGGTTTGACAAAAAATATTGGTTGTATAATTATTTAGGTCTTCTTGATATTCTAATTTAAAAATGGGATAATTGTTTTAGCTTTTGATAATGTAGGATTTGGGGAAAAGAAATCGCAAGATGTAAAATATGTAGAAAAGTAAGATAATGGAATTCTACAATAAGACTAAAATATGCTATTAATGGAAAGTTTCAAATTACAATGCAATGTAATGGAGGAAATGAACACTGCATAACTCTAATGGAAACTACATTGTACCTACCCACTACTTAATAGTAGTCTCACTTCTACACACCCTTCTATTCACTATGGGGCCTATATATAGGAAGATAGGTTACTTGGCCCTTACTATTCCTAACTACCTTTCCTATGACTCATGTACAAGTGGAATCCTTGTACATTTACATCATTGCATATTGACACTTGTGCATTTATTACTTCTTCCTCAAGTAACCTAAGATAAACTCATAATATAACAATGTACCCAAGATGGTACATTGACATGTACCTAAATATTGTAATATACTCTAACACCCCTTGTATTACATTATTTGGATATTGAAGACTTTAGTCTTCAATATGGATCTTCCACTTGGTACTAGAAATTGTATTCTCCTTCTTTGCTTACAGGAATCTATTCAAGCAAGTAGTTAGTATCTTCATATAAGATAGAGAAAGCTTTGACTGAAGGTTCTTCTAATTCTTGAATTTGAATATGTCCATCTAGTTCAGTATTTTTAGTTTCTTCTTTGCTATGTTCTCTCTTAGCATACCTTTTCTTCTTCTTCCTCCTTCTATGATTTTGTATTGATACTAGTGGAATCTCTTTTTCATGACAAGTTAGTCTATCATCACAATAATATTGATTTATATTGCTAGTTTTCTTCCTGTGTTGAGCAAGTACAAAAACAATTAATGATAGATAGATCATTAAACATTCCTGTAATGTGAATATAACTATTTTTTGTGTATTCCACCATGCTATGAAGAGGAATTCATGAATATTACTGATTAATTTTGCAAAGTTGCCCCTTTTTGCCTCTCTAAGAAATAAGGAGAATCTCTCTTTATCACTAGTAAATAGATTCTTGTATCCTTCAAGAATATCTATTAAGTTTTGGGAGTAAATTTTCACTTCATGGAATAGTTAATCATTACTAAACATTTTTGTTAATATTTCATCCATATTTCTTTTTTATTATTCTTGAAGTGTTATCCTTTAGTTATATAAGTATCTTGAAAATAGAGTCTTCTAAGTAGTCTACCTTATGAATCCCTAGTTTAAAGTATGTGAACTAATTTGATAAAACCTTTCTTGGATTTAGGTTATGTGGGTTTCTTATATCTCCCAATTAATTTAGAATATGCTATAGTATTTAGTAATAATTAGTTCACCTTTTGAGTTGACTTTGTAATATTTTGATAATAATAATCAACTTTTAATTCTACCTTATCTCTCCTAATAAAGTATGCTCTGATGAATTTCTTATAGTTGGATTTCTTTTTGTCTCCTTAGTATGAGTGTGAGACAAGTGTTACCAATTAGTTCCAACTCTATATGTAAGCAATATATTTGCTTCTCTATTCAATATTTTAATTTTCTAAATTCCAAGTATCTATAGTTTGGTGTAGTATGCCTTATAACTCCCTACTTTTGAAATGTTAGAAAATAATAGTATTTGCAAATTTATATTGAGTTTACCAAGTTTTACAACCTTATATCTCCTCCTTGGTCATTTTAAAATATTATAATGTACTTCAATTATAATGCTTCTAAATGGACTTGCTTTATAACTTACTAATGCTCAGTTATTCCATCATAGTACTAATTTTGACCATATATGTAGCACCTTATGACTCCAATGTTACTTTAATTAAAGCAATAAAATTTAATATCAAAATTATCATAGTAATGTAGTATGTTGGATTGCTTAATACTATTAGGAATGGAGCCTAATTATGAGGAGGCTAAACAGAGAAAGTTTTTGGATTTACTATAGGACGGGCAGGGAAAGTTTCTAGATTTACAGTCTGTTAGTCTACCAGAGAAAGTTTTTGGATTTACAATAGGACAGCCAGGGAAAGTTTTTTTTGTTTTTATCCCAAAATTAGATGTTGGGAACTCAGTGTTAATCTTGGAATGTATTAAGAAAAGCAGTTTTTTTTCTATTTTTTTCTTATATATAGTTGTGAGGAAAAACAGAGTATACAATGAAAAAAATACTGTGTTGATTCCTTGTAAATATAGAGAGGAAATTATAGCAAATGTTTGTTGTAGATTGTAACCCTCTATTGCTTGGATTGAGAAAGAAAGGACTGAAAATTTTCGATGGATGTAACCTACATTGGGTGAACCATGTTAAAATCATTGTCTCTTCTTCTGTGTGTTTGTATTATTTTGTTAATTCTGTTGTTAAATTTTGAAACATTGTAATTGCTTTTCTATATTTTATATAGTTATTTACTCTAACAAGTGGTATCAGAGCAATTGTTTTGTTGGGTGCACTTGAAAGAAGGAGAATTTATGGATCAAGTGGGAGCAATGGCAGAAGAAGGAAGATTTAGAGTTGAAAAAATCAATGTCCAAAACTTTCAATTTTGGAATATGCAAATGGAGAATTACTTGTACCAAAAGGATCTTTACTTACCTCTTGAGGGGGAAACAGAGAGACCTTAAACTATGTCTGATGAGGAGTGGAGTCTCCTTGATAGAAAGGCATTGTGTACTATGAGGTTGTGCTTGGGAGCCACCGTAGCCTTCAACATCTCTGATGAAAATACTACCAAGGGAGTCATGGATAAGTTGGCCAAGATGTATGAGAAACCATCAGCATCAAATAAGGTATTCTTAATGAAAAGGTTATTTAACATGAAAATGAGTGAAGGAGGATCTATGCATGATAATTTAAATGAATTTAATACTATCACTAATCAATTGTATTTAGTAGAATTGGATTTTGATGGCGAGATTAGGGCCTTATTAATCTCATGCTCTCTTTTAGAAATTTGGAACTGTTTGGTAATGGCAGTAAGTAACTCTACTTCGAGTTCAAATAAATTAGAATTTGATGATGTGGTTGGTGTGATACTCAGTGAGGACATGAGAAGAAAAACCATAGGAGAATCATCTAGCACCGCCTTAACTATTGAGAATAGAGGAAGAGGAAGAGAAAGAGAAAGAGGCAAGAGTTCACATCATGGAAAATCCAAAGGTAGATCCAAATCATGTGGAAAAGGAAAGCTACAGTGTTGGCACTATGGCAAAAAGGGTCATCTCAAGAAGGACTGTTGGCAAAGAAAGGGTGATGGAAATGAAGGTAATGATAATAATGGTAACACTTCAGAAGCCAATATTACTAGAAAAATTCTACAAGATGCTTTAATATTATCTCTTGATAGAAATAGTGATTATTGGGTAATTGATAGTGGTGCTTCATTCCATGCTACCTCACATAAGGAATACTTCATAGATTATGTTTCTGGAGATTATGGACAGGTTCTATTGGGAAATGACCAACCATGTAAAATCATGGGTATTGGAAATATTTTTATTAAATCCCCAAATGGATGTCAATGGGCTCTTAAAGAGGTGAGACACATACCATATTTAAAGAGAAATATTATATCGGCAAGTAAGCTTGATGGTGAAGGATACACGGTTGCATTCGAAGAAAATGCTTGGAAAGTTACTAAAGGTTCATTGATAGTAGCTAGAGGTAAATTGGTGGGTACTCTTTATTTACTTATTTTTCTCACTGCTCCATGAATTTAGTTTATATAGGTGAGAGTGCATATTTGTGGCACCAAAGTAAAATCATGGGTATTGGAAAGATTTTGATTAAATCCCCAAATGGATGTCAATGGGCTCTTAAAGAGGTGAGACACATACCATATTTAAAGAGAAATATTATATCGGCAAGTAAGCTTGATGGTGAAGGATACACGGTTGCATTCGAAGAAAATGCTTGGAAAGTTACTAAAGGTTCATTGATAGTAGCTAGAGGTAAATTGGTGGGTACTCTTTATTTACTTACTTATTTTTCTCACTGCTCCATGAATTTAGTTTTTATAGGTGAGAGTGCATATTTGTGGCCATATGAGTGGAAAAGGTATGGAAATTTTACATTCAAGAAAGTTATTGCCTAAGTTAAAAGAGATTGATTTGGAATTTTTTGAGGATTGTGTTTATGGTAAAGCAAAGAGAGTTAGATTTCTCAAGGATGGCAAGGAAAGGAAGAAAGATAAATTATAGCTTGTGTACTCAGATGTTTGGGACCTAGCTCAGGTAACTTCTCTTGGAGGTTCCTCTTACTATGTACTTTTTATTGATGATGCAACAAGGAAAACATGGATATATTGCATTAAGAATAAAAGTGATGTTTTTAATACCTTCAAGAATTAGAAAGCATTAGTTCAAAATGAAACTAGAAAAGGGTTAAAGTGTCTAAAGTCAGATAATTGTGGAGAATATTGCAGTAGAGAATTTTATTTGTTTTGTTCTAAAAATGGAATTAGAAGAATCAAGGTAGTTCCAAGAACACATCAAGAAAATGGGGTTGCAAAAAGAATTAATAGAACCATCATGGAGCATGCTAGGAGCATGAGAATACATGCAGGCTTACCATTATTTTTATGGGCTCATGTTGTTGATACTGCAGTATATCTAATTAATAGAGGACCATCTAGTGCCTTGGATGGAGGAATTTCAAAAGAGCTTTGGACAAGTAAACCAGTAAATTTTTATTTTCTTAAGGTATTTGGATGTGAGGCTTTTATGCATATAGACAAAGAGAACAGAAATAAGTTAGATGCTAAGGCCCAAAAGTGTTATTTTATTGGTTATGGTATTGATGGCTTGGGTTACATATTATGGGATTGTGATAACAGAAAATTCATTAGAAGTAGGGATGTCATATTTAATGAAAAAAACTTGTATAAAGATCGGTTGTAGGGAAAGAAACAGAAAGAGGAAAAAATTGAATACATAGACCTTGATGGACACATAGAAAAGGTAACTCCAAAAGTGGTAGAAGATCAAAATGTACAGTAGCAACAACAAGCACCTTAATCTCCAAAAAGTGTTGTTAGACGATCTACCAGGATAAGTAGAATTCCTCAATGTTTTTTGTATTATGTTTTGTATACTGATGTTGGTGAGCCAGAATGTTTTTAGGAAGCATTACAGATGGATACCAGGGATAAGTGGGAGCTTGCAATGAATGAAGAAATGGACTCTTTATTCCACAACCAAAATTGGGATTTGGTTGAGCTACCCAAAGGTAAAAGAGCTTTGACCAATAAATGGGTGTACAAGATTAAAGAGGAGAATGAAGGGCATAAGAGATACAAAGCAAGACTAGTGGTCAAGGGATTCACTCAGAAAAAGGTATTGATTTTGATGAGATTTTTTCTCCAATTGTAAAAATGACCTCTATTAGAGCTATTTTGAGTCTTATAGCTATAGAAAATTTGTATCTGGAGCAATTGGATGTGAAGATAGCATTTCTTCATGGTGATTTGGAGGAGGAAATTTATATGCACCAACCAGAAGGCTTTCAAGTGAAAGGTAAAGAGGATTGGGTATGTAAATTGAAAAAGAGCTTGTATGGGTTAAAACAAGCTCCTAGACAGTGGTATTTAAAATTTGATAAGTTCATGGCTAATCAAAGGTTTGAAAGATGTCAAAGTGATCACTATGTATATTTTAAGCAAACTGGAAATGGTAACTATGTTATTTTGCTATTGTATGTGGATGACATGTTGGTTGCATGAACAAATATGCAAGATATAAACATGCTCAAGAATAAGTTGGCTAAATCCTTTGCAATGAAGGATTTGGGAGAAGCCAAACAAATCCTTGGTATGAGGATAACAATATACAAGGAGAGTCACACTCTAAAATTGTCACAAGTAGAATACATTGAAAAAGTGCTTAAGAGATTCAACATGAACAATGCAAAGTCTGTTGCTACTCCATTGGCAAAGCATTTCAAAATCACCAAATATTTGTGTCCCAAGACACAAAAGGAACAAGAGCATATGGCTAAGGTTCCCTATGCATCAGCGATTGGAAGCTTGATGTATGCAATGGTTTGTACAAGACCAGACATTGCCCACGCAGTGGGAGTAGTGAGTAGATTTATGAGTAATCCAAGAAAAGGACATTGGCAAGCGGTAAAATGGATACTCAGGTACTTGAGAGGAACTTCAAATTTTTCTTTGAATTTTGGAGGCTCTAATATATGCTTGAAAGGTTTTGTAGATTTTGATATGGCAGGTGATCTTGATGGTGGAAGGATCACTACTGGCTACATCTTTACTATAGGAGGAGGAGCGGTTAGTTGGATTTCTAAACTCCAACATGTAGTTGCCCTTTCAACCACTGAAGTTGAATATGTTGTTGCTGCAAAAGCAAGCAAAGAGATGGTTTGGTTGCAAAGACTAATGGAAGAACTACGGAAGAAGCAAGAGGATAATAGGTTGTGGAGTGATAGCCAGAGTGTTATACACCTTACGAATAATTTGGCATTCCATTCAAAAACTAGACACATCAAACTCAGGTATCATTTCATTAGATCAGTAGTGGAAGATGGATCTTTGAAATTAAGGAAATTTCACACATCACAAAATCCTACTGATATGCTTACAAAAGTGGTGTCAAGAGAAAAGTTGAGCTTTTGCTCAACTTCAGTTGGCCTTAAGGAATAAGAGGCCATGATGAGAATTTTTCAATCCTTGGTTGCAGTATGGTGCAATGGAATTAGTCTCCAAGTGGGAGATTGTTAGGAATGGAGCCTAATTATGAGGAGGCTAAACAAAGAAAGTTTTTGGATTTACTGCAAGATGGGCAGGGAAAGTTTCTAGATTTATAGTATGTTAGTCTACCAGAGAAAGTTTTCAGATTTACAACAAGACACCTAAGGAAATTTTTTTTTTAATCCCAAAATTAGATGTTGGGAACTCAGTGTTAATCTTGGAATGTATTAAGAAAAGCAGTTTTTTTTCTTATATATAGTTGTGAGGAAAAACAGAGTATACAATGAAAAAATTACTGTGTTGATTCCTTGTATTAATAATGAGGAAATTACAGTAGATGTTTGATGTAGGTTGTAACCCTCTATTGCTTGGATTGAGAAAGAAAGGACTGAAAATTCTTGGTGGATGTAACCCACATTGGGTGAACCGCATTAAAATCGTTATCTTCTACTATGTGTTTGTCTTATTTTTTTAATTCTGCTATTAAAGTTTGAAACATTGTAATTGCTTTCCTATATTCTATATAGTGATTTACTCTAACAAAGACTTCACTCTTTTCAATGGTTCTATAGGTGTTGTGTTAATTGTATGATGATGAGCATTCAACACCTTGAACTCTAAATGGTTGATCGGCACTAGAATCACTTGAAACACCTTGTATCGTCTCGTTGGTTTATGATAATATTTAATGGATGTATTTAATTACATCTTTGACTCCTTGGCTACAGGATTTGAATATGTTCTCTACTAAATGCACATTTTCTTTAATGTTGGCTATAATTTCACTTACATTCCTATTGGAATTTGCTTACACTTTGCTTGGACTTTGCTATGTTTTCCTTGGACGTCACTATGTTTCTCTTAAGTAGATTTTATTCTCCTTGGATTTACACCCACGTATCACTACAAACTTGAGAGGTATTACTATGATAAATAACACTTCCGCCTTGAGTAATGCTCCTCCCTTCTTCAATCGATGAGCTATGATAAATATGCTTTGAATGATTTCATTCAACATTCGAGACTTAGACGTTACCTTAAGCATTTATTTTGTAAATTTTATAGAATATAGGATGCTCTATTTATTGTGATAAGTGGCAGCCTTCACAATTGCATGTATAGTCTCTTCCAACGTCTATCTAACCTTATAAACTTTGTTGCCAATGAATACATAGTTGTTTTCTTGATACCAATGCTTCCTTCAGATGAAAGAATATGCTCTCTTTCACAAGGCATTGGCTTTGGTTCAATGAATATGGTTCTATGGTGCTACTCTTGGCTAGTAGTTCTCCCATGGTAATGCACCTTTTATATTAGCTAAAGCTCCCTTATTTGCATTGTAATGAATTGTAATTTAATAACTACCCTAATATGTTGTCCTTACATTGGATTGGATGCTTTTAGACATTCACTACTATAGACACTCAATATGGTGGATGATAGGGTGTCTTTGGACACCTCAATATGATATGGATTCCAAGCCTTAGGATGGATCTTTTCTCTATCACCAATGGTGGATATTGAGCTTTTTATTGGTTCATCTCTTACGCACTCTTAACATAGTGCTTGCTCTTCATGGATGGTAGATGTTGATCCTATTTCAAATGACTCTTGCTAGTGCCTATAGTAGATATTTGTAGATAGGATCAAGAGCTATGTAAAGTGTCCTTATGACACTTAATATCTCCCTTTGATGTAATAGTAGGAGGTGAGTTTGGTGCTCAAATATCAACCTGTAATAACCTCTATTTGCACCTTAAATATGAGACACTCCAAGTCTCATTTTGTAGCTCCTTTATCTAATTTTAATGGCTACCTTCTTTTTATCCACTCCTTAGAGGGATTTTGATCTACTTGGTGGATTATTTAGGCCACAATAAATTGTAAGTTTTGTGCACCAAATAGTATCTTTAGACACTTTTATATACACAGATTTTGTTCCCTTTGGTTTTCACCTTAAGTTAACAACCAATGCACATAATTATATTTAAGAGTAATAAGTTAAACAATCTATAATAGTGCAATAGTAGTCTCACCTTATTGCTCCTTCAATGCACTAATAATAACTCTTAAATAATACACCAATAATCTCTACAACTTTCAACTAATAATAATGTCGTCTTTATAAATAACTTTTTAAAATAATATGAAACTTGCACTACAATCAATGTTGTAGGATGTAGTCTTTTTTTGATTTTAGATAGACAATAGGTAGATGATATTTTTATTTCTATTGAAATATATCCAACTCTTATTTTAATGTTCAGTTAATAACCTTAACAAAAACTTTTCCCTTGAAGACTTTAAAATGTAACCTTCTTCTTACAACTTCTAGATAATAATAAGGTGCTTAATGAAGCTAAGTAATGAACTAAATATAAGTATTCAAGTAATGAACCCTTTGTACCTAAGTTGCATACCATTAATGATATATGAAGATGATGTAGATCTTGGTATTTTGATTCACCAAGTTACTATATGGAATTGTAGTATATGACTTCAACTTCTCCTTCAAGATGTACCCTGGAAATCTAAAGTGTTGTAGTTAGGATTCTCCTCCAAGAGCTCTTTAGTATTTTGTTGTAGATTCAGCAAACCCCTATCTTCAAAATATGCCTTATTAGCTATGAAAGGTAATCTCCAAATCTCTTGGATTTGGTAAGTTTTTTATTTCTATGCTCTCCTTCAACCTCCTTGCTTCAATTTGGGCCTTCTTCTCAAGAATATATAAGTATTGATTTCTTCACTGGTCTCCTTCAAAATTTGGTAAATTTCTTTCCAAATCCTTCTCTCTTGGGATTGTTGTCTGATGTCGATAATTGTCCCAATTTCTTCACTATCATGAGCTTCTCCTTGATAGTAAATTTCTCCAATGAGTTCTTCTAGAAACTCCTTTAATGGATTATTCAAACTCTACAATAAGGCTCTCCAAACCTTCTTGTTTCTCCTTGAGACCTCTCCAAGTTTTTTAATATTACAACTTATTGGTCTTCTCAATGAGACATTTTCTTCAACCTTCTACTAGGGAAGTGTTGGCAATAAAATCTCTTGGATCTCTAGAATCTACTACTTCTAAAATCTGGAGTAGGACCTTGCTAGTCCTTCTTCACTTATGCAATCTATAGGCTTCAATGGATATCACCAACCTCCAATCTTCCAGAACTAGAAGTTCTTTAATGGGATCTTCTATGGAACTCTTCAACTTCTTCAAGCTGATTTCTTGAATCTATTATCTGCAGTATTCGATGGAGATCACCAATATCCTATCTTCTTCTGGACTCTTCTCTAGAGTGTCTTGAATCAGCAATGAGGCCACTATGGTCTTTTATTCTTCTACAATGTGCAGGTCTACAATAGGACTTTCCTTAGGTTCCTAGAATCTCCTTTTATTCAATTTGTTGCTTCTAGTGTTGTATTTATTCTAAAGATGATATTATTCCTAGCTCTCTATAGGAAGCTTCCCAACCTTCTTCGAATCTCATTTTTCCTACAGCAAATTATTTGTATTATAATGGAATAAATTCTAAGTGACGAATCTTCACTAGTTGATTTGTCAATCTAGTGGAATGAATGTTGAGTCCTAGTCTTCACAAGTTTTTATGTAACTCTATGGAAATACTCTAGCCAAATGTAATATAAAAAAATTTTGGAATTGATATTTGCTTCTCTCCTCTCAATATCTCTTGTAACCCTATTTCTATCTGATCTACCATATCTTTGATACCATTGTTAGCTTTTGATAATGTAGGATATGGGGGAAAGTAATCATAAGATGTAAAATATGTAGAAAAGTAATATAATGGAATTCTATAATAAGACTAAATTTTTTTATTAATGAACAGTTGTGAAAATAGTACAATGTAATGTAATGAAGAAAATGAACACTCCAGAACTCTAATGGAAACTACATTGTACCTACTCACTACTCAATAGTAGTCTCATTTTTGCTACACACCCTTATATTCACTATGGAGCCTATATATATGAAGATAGGTTACTTGGCCCTTTATCTTCTCAACTAACTTTCCTATGGCTCATGCACAAGTGGACTTCTTGTACATTTACATCATTGCACATTGACACTTGTGCATTTATTACTTCTTCCTCAAGTAACCAAATATAAACTCATAATCTAACAATATACCCAAGGTGGTACATTGATATGTACCTAAATAATGTAATATACTCTAACAAAATTATATGAGATGTTCATGCAAGTGGAAATTCATGATAATTCAATATATGAGATACGCCACCAATGTGTTACTCAAATATATTGACTATAAAGAAAATTTATATCCTCAAGTTTGTTCTATTTGTTGATTTACCTATTGAGTTTAAATATGATTTACAAAACCATCAAATCTATGAAGTAATGATTTTCATACATGTTCCCACTAAGATTTAAAGTTGGGTTGAAATTTCATATAGAAAACTTGCATAAATGAACCAAATACATATGTTGCATATGGCATATGAGAATTTCCTTGTTAATAATATGTATTAATATGATTTAGCATTGAATGAGAATATTAATTTTATCTCTTGATTTCTTATTCAAATATAATCACTTCCTTTTAGTAAAGTATGATACCTATATTTTTGAATAAATGCCTTCCTATATGAATGTCAATGTATAACGCAATTTATAAGCCTATGCAAAGAACTACAACTACTATCAAACCATGCATTGTGAGGAAAAATATCCCTATGGGAGGCTAGTGGAATTATCATGAATAGAGTAAGGAAAGTACTAAGTTGTATTCTAAACTATTTTAGAGATAAACTTAGCTCTTTCAATTAGACTGTGAATGGAATTTATATATCTAAGGTTATATTTCTTGTTTTTGGTGTAACTATCATAAAATAAATATCTATATCCCTAAGAGTAGGTGGTAATATCTTTAATAAAATAGGTCAATGTCCTACATAAAACAAAAAAAAAAATACCACTTGAAGAAGAGATTAATGACTATGATATTTTTCCAATACATAGTCTATTACACTAACTCTATTGATGCAAAGGTAGCACATCAAGTCACCATACCTAATAAATCATGAGATTTCATTCAACACTTACAAGCCAATATATTCACCATGCTTAGTGTAAAGAAAAAATTGATAATACCAATATAGAAAAAACATAATCAGCACACAAAATAGATATTGCACAAAGAAGAATAAATGTATTGTATTAATGTGGGAGGAGCCTTTATCTCCAATGTTACAATAAAAGTTTTATTGATACAATAGTTACAATACAAGGGTTTTTAAAACCCTTGTTTACAAATGAATATATGATGTCTTCTTCATCATCATTTGGTACAAACAAGTTGTAGGTGGGCTTGAGTATCCCTGCGAGGCCACCCTAGCTGCAACAATTTTTAATAATGTAGTTCCTACACCTGCAAATAGATCAATAAAACCAAGATATCAATAGCATATGAGAGGGCTCCACTATGTGAGACCCTTTATAAAAAATATACAAAACCCTAGTGTTGTAAATGATGAAATGTAAGTGTAGAAAAAATTATTGAACACTTTTCAAATATGAAAATCACACAGAGACAAAGATATTACCAAAAATAAATCCTTTTGTATTGACTTTTGATATAGATTTACAAGCTTTGAATTGCCCCAAGTATCTTGGGAGTAATGTTACAATGTATGTCTCAGTATGATACAATCTCTTCCTAGGGGGTTTTTCAGGTCCTCAATAATGTACAGTGTCCTTATGATATTCCGCTACAAATTCAAATATGAGTGGGCTTTGGTATCCAACGTGGACCACTCTAGCCTCAATAGCCTTCTCCAATATATCTGTAAATTACACACATTCAAACCAATAGAGAGTTAGTATCACTTGCATATGGGAGAATAAAATCAATGCTACACATAAAACAAAACTTTGTGCTATGTAATGTAATTCAAAGAAGCAAACAATAATATAAAAGCCTTGCTAAAACAAAAATAACTGATATTTGCTATCGTACTCTCAGATCTAAAAAATCATGGGTGCACAATGGTGGACTGGGAACCACAGACGCGCGGTCGTGAAACCGTAGATGCACGGTACTGACTGTGAAATCGTAGATGGGTAGTTTTAGGCTGAAACATAGACTACTTTGTGAAATGGGCCTTTGGTATCTGGTAAGGGCTATGCTCATGATTTTCTTGGGGGTCATGGTCAATTTTTGTAACTTAGAAGTGTCTTGATTTTGCTCCCCTATTTTGGTGAAGTAAGGGTGCCTTTATAGGTACCTTAGGGTTTTGGAGGGAAGTGGGAGGTGGCAAGCGTGGATTGCCAAGTGGTAATTTTAGGCTTCCAGGTGGAAGGGATAGTTATAGTGATTCACTCAGTGTACCTCACTTAACTGGGGTGGTGTAGCTATAATAGGAGTGGGATGTGGGATCCTGTCCTATGTGAAGAGATAGGGGAGACAAGGTGGATGATATGTGGCATGGGTGTTGGGAATCTACCCCATGTGAAGGGACAAAGGGGACAAGAGTGGGTGAGATGTGGCAAGGATGTTGGATGGAGTGTCTAGGACACATGTCCAATGGGTAGGTAGGGTATCCTAGGGTGGTTTTCCCATATTTAATAAATCTAGAAAATAGGATAATGTGTAGGATTTTACATCCCTAAGTTGAGACTTAGGTATATGATTTATTATGCAGGATTTTGAGGTGGGATGGTAGATGTGGTCTTGTGGGTGTTGAATTTTGGTGTCTACAGTTGCCCCTTTTTATTGCGTTGTGTGCAACCCGATGCAGTGCAAATACCAATGACACCTAACTTTATTTAAATGAATAAATGAACTCAGTTTTTCTCGCCACAAAGAATGAATGTGAAAATTTACTTTTTGCTTACCCCCTCAATTGGCTAATGGGTAAAGAATGAAACTCATAAGACAATTGACTAAAGGTGGATTATGAAATGTTGTGTTTTGTTGCATGATGTTGTGAAATGCAATGTTGAGATGTTGATCAACTTGATGCCCCAAGTTTGGGATTGGTTGTGTTGTTGCCAATTTACCTTTGGTTCATTGTTGAGAAATGTGTTGCGGTGAAATATTTAACCATGTGTGTGAGCTCATGAGTCTCGCTAATTTTAGTCACTCCTGTGTGTGGGATTCAGCACACTTAGACTTTAATGCTTTTGGTTTTTTATTATAACAAATTTGATTTGATGTGTTTCCACTTTTTACCTAGTGGAAAAGGTTTAAGGATAACCTTGTGCAATTTGTGTTTACACAACCAAGCTCAATGATTGAGGTTGCTATTTGGTTCAAATGGGTGGATGCATCCTTATGGTGAGTTGCCCATCTGATCAGATTGCATGGATTTCTAGTCACTGCACCCACCAGGTGTATAAGGTAATTCACTAGTTACAAGGCTCACTATGCGTTTGATGATGATGAATTGCATTTTGTGTGTGGATGGTTTTGTTTTTTTGAAACCGCATGTGCATGGTTGTGTTTTGTTGGAACCGCTTGTCCGTATTTCTATTCACTAACCATGGGTCTATGATTCTATGTACCCCATAAAACATGGGTGCATTTTTTTCACCACAAATCATAGATGCAAGGTTTTCACCATGAAAAGCAACTATAAATAGGCAGGGGTCACTTTCATTCTTCATTATTTTCTAGTTGGATTTTCTTGATTTTCTTTGGTCCTTTTGAGATGGAGGTTGGTGAGGGGACTGGAGGTGGAGGCTCAGCTGGAGTGAAATCTGATGTGCACTATGCGTAGGTAGGTGCTCGTAGCCCCTTAGTGTAGGTTTATTGCTTGTTTTTGTTTTTTTATGTTTTTTTTTTTTTTACTATTGCGCATGGGGTAGGTTGAAAGTTTTTTTTTTTTTGCACTGATGTTATTGTGGTTGTTTTTGGTTGTAGGTGAAGGTTCTTGATGCTCACCATATATGGCCTCACATTATATCCAAAATGTGAAATGCTCTCACTAATGATGATTGGAGGTTTTTGGAGGAAGTTGGTTTGGATGGGTGTGGACACTTGGGCACTATCAGGGTAGATGAGGCACTCCTTTATGCTTTTTTTTAGAGATGGGATCTTGATCGTGGCTCTTTTTATCTTCCTAAAGGGATCTTATTGTGACCTTGGAGGACGTGTACCGTATCTTTTGGGTGCCTATCAAGGGTCCATTAGTGAGTGTTGGCCACAACAAGGAGGAGGCACTTCATCTATGGTGATTTGTGGTATGTAGACTACAGCAAGGGTGGCATTGCTTACCTTGACTTGTTTAAGATTGAGAGATTGGGTGCAGTTCCTACCTTCATGATGTACATATTGAGCAACATGTTGTTTCCCAATATCATGGGATTGAGGATCCTATGGAATCAGGTGTCCGTTGTACTTTATTTGGTGGAAAATCCATGAATATTGGCATGGGCACCTGCTCTTCTTTGTCAGTATCGGGTTCTAGAAGGTAGATCAAGACTAGTAGTAGGACTCATCAACCGTCTAGCTCTCATGGTGCTTCATCAGCATAGGATCTTCGTAGGGATCCTAGCGGTGCTAGCTAGTAGCACCTTATCACTTATTTTTATATTTTTTTCTTTTGTTTATGAACCTTAGTGCTTTGATGTATATAGTCTACAGGCATTTTTTACTATGAGACTCACTTTTATTTATATATATACATGTCTTTTGCGATTTTTATGGCATTTGTGTGTTATTTATGGATGCATGATGTAATGTGTAATGCTTAATGGATTTATTGTATTTGGTAATGTTAGACTTAGCTTGTTCATCATTTTTTTATTTCTTAATTAGGGGCATAGATAGATGATATGTATGGATATTATGATTCCAATGATACTATGGATGTGGCATAGGATGTATAGTGTAGGATATTTTACAAAGACTCGGACAATTTAGTGAGGCTAGAAAACTCTTTTGATAATATTTTACATCTGTATGATGTTAAGGTTGTCCTAGTGTTTTCAAATCTCTTCAAGGACCAATCGTGTGTGCAATGAAATTTATTTCTCATCATGAGCTAAGTTGAACTAATAAATTATAGTTTATGCCAATAAGTTAGCTCATCCATGAGTTATCCTTGATTTGTACAAAATAAGGTTGCTAATGTGACAGATGTGATGCCACACATAAGGATACCTCATTTCCAAGCCGACTTGATGCCACCAAACCTGTAATGAGGATCACCCCATGGTTTTCGAGACACTAAAAGCTCCAGGGATTCAAGCTTCTTTCCTTATTTATTTCTTTGGTTATTTGGGGGGATTGCTCATTTTGATAAAGAGCATGGGATTTATTGCTTTTTTTTTGCTCATTTTGAGGAGGAGCAAAGGGGATTTTTTTTCTTTAAAATTTGTCATTTTGGGAAGGGCAATTGTGGAAATTTATTGCTTTTGGATGCTTTTCAAGGTACTTGCTCTTTTTGGGATAGCAAGGGATTTTTTTTTTTGGATACTCGCTTGATTGGATGAAGAAGGAGGGATTTTTTTTTGGGGGGTGAAGGAGGAGCTTTTCTTTTTCCAACTTTGTAGGACTCTAGACCATGCGCATAATTGGATGATCAGGGGAAACCTTTCACTTATGGTAGTAGAAATGTTTGACTTTGTTTTTCCCCAGGTTCACAATGTTTTTATGTGTTCTGATGTGTATGATCCAAGAGGAAACTTGATTGACCAGGAATAACCTATTGCATCTAAAGACTATTTAATTTTCAATGGAGGTTGCTTGAGACACTAGATGTGGCTGAGTGATTGAAAATTGTAGAATTATACTTAGGAAGCAATGTATTATTATGATAGGTGCTTATGGTAGTGCTTGATGTGAAGTGCCCCTGATTAAGGCAAGTAAACTTGATGTACTAGGCAGCATCATATTTTACCACATGATTTAATGTAAATGAATGGTATGCACAAAAATGCCTATATGAGATTCATAAAATGAAATATTTTTGATTATTTTTTTTAGCCATGTATATATACACATATTTATAAGTCATATTATGTATAAAATGCCTTTAGGTGCATTATGTTCAATGGATCTGATTCCAATTTTTCTTCCAAGTTGGCAAGTCTATACGTTCCTGGACCCAAATTGTGTTTGATAATGTATGGACCTAACCAATTAGTCATAAATTTATCTCTCAATTGTGGCAATGCATTGGTATTTTGTTGTTTCTCTTTAAGCACAAGATCCCCTACTTGAAATTCGTGAGGATGTACTTTTGCATTGTAAGAACGTTTGATGCAATCCTGGTAAACTTGCATATGTTCCAAGGCATTGATGCACCTTTCATCAATGAGTGTTAATTGGTCAAGATGTGCTTTTCTAGCTCTGTCATCATCCATGAATTCTTGTAATGTGATCACAAGGAAGAAATCTAAAGTTCAAGAGGCATTATTGCTTTAGCACCATAGACTAGTGAGAAATGTGTTGCTCCCATTGGCGTTCTAATGCTTGTTCAATAAGTCCATAGTGCCAAGGAGAGTTGAGTGTGCCAGTATCTATGATTTTCTTTGATGAGCTTATTAATAATGGCTACAACCATCTTGTTGGTTACTTCATCTTGTCCATTTGCTTATGGGTAGTATGGTGTCAAGAAACTATGTTGAATGTTGTATTTGTTGCACAAGGCTCAAACATATTTATTCTTAAATGACTTTTCATTATCAGAGATGATCTTGGAAGGTATCCCAAAATGATAGATAATATGCTGAAGTATAAACTCCATTATTTGAGGTCCAATCATACTGTTCATTGGAATTACTTTGACCCATTTAGTGAAGTATTCCGTGGCAGTTATGATGAATTTATGTTGTCCTGATGAGGTAGGGGAAATTTTTCCAATCAAATCAAGGCCCCATTGTGAAAAGGACCAAAGGCTTTCAAAATGCTGTAAATCTTGCAATGGTACATGAGTTAACTTGGTGTGATGTTGGTATTTTTGACATTTCTTGACATATTGACAACAATCACTTTCCATGGTGGGCCAATAATATCCCATGTACAAAATGCACTTTGCATAGGTCATTCCACTAAAATGACCACCACGAGTACCATCATGGGCTTCCATAGTTTTTTTTGCCTCAACTGGATCTAGACATCGTAGTAAAATTCCATCATAACCATGCATGTACAACATGTCCCCCAAGAGAGTAAAATAAGTTTCTTTTTGTTTTAACATTCTTTTTGTAGCCCTCATCATTTCTATTGGGAGGGTCCCAAACTTGAGAAAGTCTCTAATATCATCAAGGTAATAATTGTATGGTTTGGCATCTAGGCTAAGGTTCACATCAATAGATTCTTTGATTAGCATGTGAGAACCTTCCTCTAACTGATGTGGAATCAGGATGAGATGGATATCATCCACCACATTCTCAAATGTCTTTGGGGTCTCCCCCTCTACTTCAGTTTGGAAAATTGAGGCATCAGAGGGTGAATGTTGCTATGGAATGTAAGAATATGAAATCTCATAGTAACTCTTCAGATAGGATGAACTCGGCTATGGAGGGTGGGGATGAAATCCTATCCATGGCGATAAGGCTAGTGTTGACATGAATCAGCTTTGCCAAATCATAGGGATTGTGGAGTGGGGCAAGCAAGTCAACAGAAATCATATTGACTTGATGGAAATGAGGTGGCTATGATTCAAGAGATGATGACTCATTATCTCTAGGTTGCAATTGACCTAGTGTGGGTGAATGGCACTATTGCAGAAGTAGCTAAAGTGGTGGTGGAGGATCTATCTCAGGGTGCTCACAGTCTTTGTTAACACAAAAGGCAATCTTGTTTATGGAAAACATATTTGTATACCACTCATATTTTGGGATGCATTAAAAAAAAACCACATTCTCTTGGGGTCCATCAAATATTCAAATGATTCAGTCTAGATTTGCTTCCATATGTCAGAATTCCCCAAAGTCTTCATCGAATATGTAGTCACTTGGTATGTGATTAATCATGAATGTATGCAATAAAATCTTTATAAAATCCTTATGTAAATGAGGGATAAATTCAGGATCCAAGTACTCATCATCAACATCATCAGAATCATCACATTCATCACTCTCCTCTTTCTCTTCTTCATACTCAATGGTGAGTCGTTGGAAGGTTTGATTGAAGGAAGAGTCCAAGGTGGAAGGTCTATGCCTTAAACTAGATTCA
Source organism: Wollemia nobilis (assembly GCA_028583015.1). Lineage (NCBI taxonomy): Eukaryota > Viridiplantae > Streptophyta > Pinopsida > Araucariales > Araucariaceae > Wollemia > Wollemia nobilis. The sequence continues at coordinate 1,418,318 of JAQPPZ010000184.1, forward strand.
TCATGTGATTCTCTATATTCATGCTTGATAATGTAACGAGGACCCTATTCATGTTGTCCAAGTCCATATCCCTGCTAGTTGACCCTACAAAAATATCGCAATGGAAAATTTAGGTTGGACAGATAATCTAAATTTTCATCAAATTCTTGCAAATGTTCCTCATTAGGAGGAGTGAGATCAGATGAATAATCTACTCCCCCATATATAAAATAAATCACGTTTTACTAGGAACCCATTTTGTACACTTCACCTATGGCTAAGGGTGGGTCGTGTGGGTAACCATAGTCTCTGACTGACGCAATAGGTGGTTTTATTGTGACACTCTTAATTATGTACTCACCAATACCTGGATTAGCAAGATGTACTGCAACTCAAGAAGGTTGGGATGATGATGGCTCATTGGATGAAGAGGGTACTTCTTGGGTGGCTTATGGCTTAGGCAGAGGTGGTGGATCTTCTTATATAGGTGACCCTATCTATGAGACTATGGGTTGTGAAGCTTGAGATGTATGTGATTGGGTGGTTTTATTAGTGGATGGAGTGGGTTGTGTTGTGAATATGAATGGCTTTTGTGAATCCGGTAATGTGGTGGATGCCAGGTGGAAGGGATAATTACAGTAAGTCACTTAGTGTGCCTCACTTAACTAGGGTGGTGTAGCTACAAGTGGAGTGGGATATGGGATCTTGTCCTATGTGAAGGGATAAGGGAGACAAGGTGGATGAGATGTGGCATGGGTGTTGGGAATCTGCCCCATGTGAAGGGACAAAGGGGACAAGAGTGGGTGAGATGTGGCAAGGATGTTGGATGGAGTGTCTAGGACACATGTCCAATGGGTAGGCAGGGTATCCTAGGGTGGTTTTTCCAAATTTAATAAATCTAGAAAATAGGATAATGTGTAGGATTTTATATCCCTAAGTTGAGACTTAGGTATATGATTTATTATGAAGGATTTTGAGGTGCGATGGTAGATGTGGTCTTATGGATGTTGAATTTTGGTGTATACAGCAATCAAGATACAAAAACGTAAGATTTAAACAATAAAATCTTTTACCTTGTGAATAATATTTGTTGTTTAGATATGTGTTCATGTTTTTGTTATTTGCTATCATATGAATGCTTAGAAGCACTTGAGAGTATGGCGATAACAAACTAAAAAGTTCGAAAATACCTAAAATAGTTTGAAGTGGTGGTGGATGCCTATAGCATTCTTGGAATACTCAACAACATTCACGGGATGCTAGGAGGCATTTAGGGGTTTCTATGGAGGGTATTGTAGAACCAAATCTAGTTCGTAGGGGTTTTGGAGACTAAAAATATATGATTCGATGGCGACAGTGAGGTAAATAGTGGTAGAATGCTAGGTTTTTGGGAGAGAGATGAAAAAAAGAGCTTGAAAAGAATGCTTAATCACTTAAAGAATCAAAATATTGCTTAGAAATCAAATAACCACTTAAGGTCATTCATGAGAATTAGTGATATTTTATAACATGCCTTCCATATGCTAGGGTTTCAATGACACCAACATGCGGTCAAGATTAAAACATAATGGATGGCTAAGATTATGATCTTTACAATGTGATACAGATCAAGTTAAGTGGATGGTTGAGATTAAAACATTAATGAGTGGTTGTGATTTATTCATATATATATATATATATATTAAATATATAAATATAAATATAAATACTTATATTTATATATAAAATATAAATATATATATATAATGGGTGGATGTGATTGGATGATGTGGATGGAGGACAAGTGGCTATAATTTGGTGTCTACAAATGCCCCTTTTTATATCGTGTTACGTAAAACATAATGCAATGCAAAAATAAGACACACCTTGTTTGGTGCAGTAGCTTTTATTTCCTTGGAACGCAAGAAGATTTTGAAAAAAAAATGTGGGTATAGCTTACCTCCTCAATTGGTGAGTGAGTGAAGAATAAATATCATGAGCCAATTGATAAAATTGTGAGTGTAAATATGGGTGTAAATGTAATGTATTATATTTTTGCCCCAACAGATGCAATAGGGTTTTTGAAAATGTGGATGTAAATGTGATTTAAATGTAATGTGCTTTATTTTTGTCACAATAAATGCAAATGGGTGTTGGAAATTATGGATGCAAATGTGATGTAAATATCAGTAAAGTGACATAGATGATGATGCAATTATTGGTTTTGTTCTTGCCCTAACAGAAAAAGGGTTTATTTTCCAATGGTGTGTGATGGAAATGTGATGCATTATGTTTTTTTCCCAACATATGCAAGGAGGTTTTTAAAAATGTGAATATAAATGTGATGTAAAATATGTATACCAATGTGGGAAATCAAAATTGAATCTGGTTGCCCCAAGTTTTGGGGTGATTGTGTGTTGCTGAAGAATGTGCCATATGGCATCATTGAAATGCAAAGTTATGAAAATGTAAATTGACATAGGGTAATATAACCATTGTAGTGATTTATTGTGAGATTCCTTCCACAAAGAACCAATCATACTACTGTTTTGTGTCCCTGGTGACTTTTGTGTAAAAGAGATGATGTGTTAGAATTTATCCATGTTTCAAGCCCCTATGGACAAGGCCATCAATGATAGCTTTTGATCAAATTAATATGAGCATAGTCTCACTCAAAAAATGAGGGAACAAATAGATTTTAATTTCAAACAAGAGGATGTTGGAGTATGGTATGAAGAAGCATCCTTATGGTGATCTACCCATCTTATCGAATTGCATGGATAATTGATCATTGCAATCGCCAAGTGATTAGAGTAAACCACTAGATATAAGGTTTGCTTGAGAATGTGAATGGAATTGGCAAATGTTGAGTGATAATGTATAGAATTGTGGATGATATAAATGAATTAAATGAGTTCATATGGATGATGTAATGATTGGTGGGTGAATTTGATGAATTTGTGAAATAATTTGGAATGCTTTGAAGCAATTTGGGGAGTTTTGTAATTTTTGGTCGCAATCAAGAATTAAACACACAAATCAATCCAAATTATCATCGTATGTTATGGGAAGATGTTATGTATGTGTGGAAAGATGAATATGGCTGATTTGTGAAATTTAGGGCCATTTTGAAGCTTTTTTGTGAGCAAATTTTACATTTTTACAACTTTTGATCGCAAATGAAAATGAAGTGTCCAAATCGATTTGAACCTTCACAAAACATGATGTGGTGATGAAATGGATACATGGGTAGTGATGAATGTTAGAGTGAATTGGTAGAGGTAAGCTATATTTTTGGGCCTTGTTGGTCTTTCTACAGCATTCTGGGACTACACATTGATCAGTGTCCACACCATGCATAGACATTGGAAATCATATGTCACCTTGTAAACGTAGGGCAAAATTTAAGTGCACCAAGCATATGCCCATGAGCATTTAAGCATACCAAAAGCAACTATAAGAGTGCTACAAAAGTGAAATTAGCCATTCTTACGTTCAAGAGTTTTAGAAGAAGCATCTCAAAAAAGTGAGTGAGTGAGTGAGTGTAGGTGGAGGAGTGAAGGATGGCAATTGAGGGAGTGGATGTAGTAGCAGGCATGGGGGCACAAGTGGTTGAGGTAAGTGCTCTTGGCACTCTTGTTTAGATTTGTGCAATTTTGTTTTGATATGTTTTTAAATGTTTTTTATTATGCAATGCATATTATGTTAATGTATGTGCAATAGTGTTGTGATGCATTTATTGATTTTGGAGGCTCGACACTGATTCTCACCTATCATATCTAGGGTGATAAATACCTTGTAGAAGGATGACTAGGATAAGCTGGCATATATGGGGTTGTCTAAGGTGGCACGGGTTGATGTGGTGAGGGCATATGAGGGGTACCTCTCAGCCTTGGCTGAGATATGGGATATGTATAGGGGGACTTTCTAGCTCTCAATTGGGGAAATGATAGTAACATTGGAAGATGTATATAGCATCTTCCAAGTTCTAGTAGAGGGATTTTGTGTCCAATTTGGGCAGTATAAGGGGTATGATATGAGTCAATTATTTGGATATGTATGGAGGAATATGAACATCTGAGGTGGAGGGATAAGGTATTTGGCTATGTATGTGAGGCAGGAGTTGGAGGCCTTACCCACCTTGATCATGTTTTTTTTGGCCAACATATTGGTGCCTAACAACATCGAATGTCAGTTTCCATGGAACATGATAATATTGGTATACAATATGATCAATGAGCCTTGGGTGTATGCATGGGCTCTTGCTTTACTAGATCAAATGTATTTGGATCTATATGAGATGATGAGGCAAGGGCAGAAGAAATTAGGTTTTAGTGTGCTATTATAGTGCTAGGGCTAGGAGCACTATAGTGTGGTTCATCCTGTGGGTTTGCCTTGTGAGTATTGGGATAGGGATTAACCCTATGCTTTGAGGTGGTGGGTGTCTAAGGACGTGTATCCAAGTCATCCTAGTCATAGTGGTCAAGATTGTAAGGATATATGTATAGGACTGACACCAAATCAGGTGTGCTAGAGGCCATGGTGGGAGGCTAGGTGATTGAGTGATAAAGAGCATCTATGAAAGACCCGGTATGCTAGGTGGGTGGTTGGGTGGCATGGGAGTGAGATGGAGTTGATCTAGTTCTTTTAGATGTTGTAGTAGTTTAGGTTAATGTAGGGAGTTTTAGAGGTTCATGTACTCTATAGGCATCAATCATATGAGTTGAATCTACCATGCATTGAGGAGTGGCGGGTGCAGTATGAGGATGATGAGGATATTGATCTCCTAGATATCGATGATGCTAGGACCACTATAGAGTATGAGATTTAGTTTACCTTGCAACCTCTATGGGTATTTATCTAGGTGGTTGAGGAGGGTGGAGGAGATGAGGAGGACGTAGTAGAAAAAGAGGCTCCTCGATGTTAGAGACATCATCGATTGAGTAGGCAAGCAAGGGGTGTAGTAACACGACCTCCAAAGATTATAGATGATGATGGTGGTAGGGACAACATGGTGGAGGTTCTGGAGAGACCTTTAGGTTAGAGTAATCATAAATGGATGAGGTTGGAGTTGGAGTGATACCAACTTCTATAGATAGTGGAAGAGTGAGATGCAGAGATAGCAGCTTGAGATGCAATGATAGTGGTTCAAGATGCTAAGAATTCTTGACTATGGGTAAATCTAGAGGTACAAAGGGTAGCAGGCAGAGGCGAGGATACGATAGCAAGGCTAAAGGAAGAGCTGAGGTAGAGGGACTCTTTTTAGTGATATGATGTACTATACCTTTGATCCTAGGAGACATATATCTAGGATTTAGAGGATCTATGTATGCAAAACCATATTGAGCTTCCAGATCAACCCTTTTCTTCTATCATAAATACTAGTAGGCATAATGGCTATAGGCATAGTGTCTCTAGGTCTAGGACTTCTTCAAGGTCACATGGGTTCTTCTATAGGTGTTAGCTAGTGCCTAGATACACTTTTTATAAATGAGCATTGGTGCTCCATTGTATAGCCTTCGAGCATTCATTGTACATGCAATTTTATATATATACATAGCTTTTACTTTTTATGTTATGAATTTGTGTGGATGTATGTATGAATTTATTTGTATATGTGATGGATGGTAACATAATGATGATGTGTATATGTAATGAAAATAATGCAAATGAACTAATGCACTAATTATCATTCATATTTTAGAATGTTTCTTGACCATTGTTGATCATTGTTGTTTAATCAGGGGCACCAAGATGGTGGTATGTGAAATTGAAGACTCATGTAATGATATGGATGTTTTTGGCTTATGAATAACTAAGTTGTTTGTAAATACTCAAACATACTAGTGATTTCAACAAAACTCCCTAAGTTCTATCTTATTTCTCTAATACCAAATGTGTGTGTAGGTGAGATGTTTATTTACCAAATCATGAGTGTGGTAAGGACTCAATGTAATCAAGAACCAATGTGTGTACAAGTGAGTTCATTAACCTATATTGAGTAAATTGATATGAAACATGTCATGGAGGAGACCAAGAAACTAGCTTGTCCTTATGTGCAGTTAGATGTCTCTTCAAGAGAGACATGTCGCCACGCATGAGCGTACTCCACTGCTAGTCAAGCATCTATAGCCCCGATGGAGGTTATCTCCCTAGTCCAATGATCTAATCTCTATACCTAACCATCTGGATGAAAATGTAGTTCTATCCTTATAACTTGAGGATCTATGGTGTGTGATTTATAAAATATTTAGAGCTTTGGAGAATAAGATTCTCAACCAAGGTATGATAAGAATTTAACCCTATCCATACTACTCATTCTTTTGTTTGAAAAATGTGAATAGTGGTGAAGACCACTATTTCTTATTTTGGACTATGTGCATAATGGGACAAGCGAAGATAAATTTTTTGCTTCGAGGTTCAACTCAATCATGGTGTTATCTCTCTTTCACACAAGATTTTTATTTAATATGTGTGAAATGTGGTTGATTCAAGAGTTTTAGATTCAAATCCATAACTCAAGATTTTCTTAGTGAAAATGTGCCTTGGTCTTAGACAAAACTCGACATGTATTGGAGGTTGCTTAAAACACTAGGAGTGGCTAAGTGACTAAAAATATAGGGGTCGTGAATTTATAATGAAAATGGTAACATGAATTGTGAAATGGTGTAATGAAATGGATGTGAGCTTGGGTATGCCCTGACTACGATGATAAGATTTATTGGATCAATTATTGTCTAAACTTAATAAATGGCCCCTAATATGGTGGATGAAGTGCATCGAAATGATAATGAATGTGCTTGTGAAATGTAATGTGTGAAATGCAATATTGTATGGATGTCATGTGTTGGAATGCAATGTATGTGAAATACAATATGTAAAATGCAATGTGTAAAATACAATGTCTGAAATGCAATGTTGTATGGATGCCATCTATTGGAATGCAATGTATGTGAAATAAAATGTGTAAAATACAATGTGTGAAATACAATGTTAGTGTATTAGCCATGTTGTAGACTCAAATTTTTCTCACCCCTTTCCTTCAAGATAATGGATTCGCACCTAGAAAAGGGGTGGAAAATTGGGGATCTACACCTTAGACGAGAAGCACTTATATCATGCTCTCTTTGGTGTTTGTCAATGAATTCATGGTGGGTTCACTAGGAAACACTTTTTGGAGGTTTCCACACTTATGTAAGGTGAAGGTTTGATTAGTTCTTTTGGTTTAGCATACACCTAAGGTTTTGGAAAAATGTAGCTAGATTTAATCTACATGTGATTTTATTTTCTTGAAGACAACACAGATAAATAAGTAATCTAAAATGCAATACAAGATCCTATATGTATATTTATTTATTTATTTTCTTTGTGTATTCTGATTGTGATTGTGAAATTAAATTGATCTAAAATTAATATAAATAGAGATATAATATATAGTGAGCTATAATTTGTATGATCTGGATGGTTGATTTGAGTGGATCTATAATCGACCTATAAAATTCACCAATTTGGACTTTTAAACCTATAACTTAACAAAAAAGCACTTGATGCTAATAATTAGAAGTTAAATATTCCATAAAAATGACCTTAGACTTTCCTCTAATCATCAAAGTGAATGGATCTTCTTGGTTCTTTCCTGACAAATCACATGTAAAAGGACGATAATGATGATGATTATAAATAAATCAAAATATATATCCAAATGATAAATAATGCAACAATTTATAAAGCCAATAAAGCAAAATGATCTACTTGATCCAAATCAAATGAATGCCTAATTTAAAGCCAAATATTTTCCCCCATGTTTATGTTTCTATAAATATCATTAGATCTGCATTAATTCATGATAACTAGACCTATGTATAGTTTTTTAGCATTTTAGAGGTCCAAAAAATATCAGAATGGGATAAATTATATACCGTTGGAAAGCTAGTTTTGATCCCTATCCAATGATATAATATTTAAGAAAATAAAGACTATTTGGTTAATGAAAATTCAAATCAAATATAAAATTATGTTTTTTTCTTTTTTTTTTTAAATGGAAAATGGATTGAGTATGAAATGCACGTACAAAAGAAAAATGAAACAATGATTGCTAAGATAATTTCAAAAGAAAAACTTGCTTACAATAGATATTTAATTAATTAAATTGTTGATCGATCCAAAAAGCAAAATAAATATTTTGCGAGTATTCTTTAATCACCAATAGATTTGTCCCAATCATTCAACCTATTGTAAAACTTGTTGTTGATGCTCAACCTACAATAAAATTTTCAATTCACAAATTTCTCTCCCTTTGAAATGCCATTGCCCTATGATTTTCTATTTTCTCCCTTCATTTTACTTGTACCTCCACCAATTTGGGTCTATGGGAGGTGGAATGCATATTTTTATCACCCTCATGGACGTGGAATAACCAATCCAGGAAGAAGTTGAGTTTTTTAACTAGATTAGTAAATTACCAATCTAAGTGAATTGTTGGTCCAATTTAGGGCTATCGAATCCACAAGAATGATGCATTCCATTGAAACGGTCTTAGGTCAAATTAATAAATTTTATAAAGTTAAATTTACAAATTGGACATATAATATACTGTTGGAAGCTCTTTCCAGGTCCTATCCAACGATATGATATTTAGGAATAATGGTGATGACTTGATAGGGGAAAGTCATATTGAAGATAATCCTAATTTTTTGAGAGGGAAAAACTAAGGATTTTTAAGAAAAATGACTCATCTTAATGGGTCAATTTTCCATGTCTACATTTTACCCCCTCTTTGACATATTTATGAGCAATAAATGTGTCAAAGAAATGAGTAGACACTTGAGCAAAGGTTGCAATGGGTGATGCAGGAAAAAAAGTGAGTAGATTGTTTAGAATGAATGGTTCATGTGGAATTATCATTTAGAAAAATCATTATTGATTTTTCTCAGTAGGATGCCCCTCAAGTTTCATGAGGAATGTAATATTCTTGATGGAACTCAAAATGACTGACAAAAGAGATAATGATGGAGTAGCTGAGAGGATCCAGCTAAATGGTAAATTGCTTTGTGTGTACAAATTTTTGCTTCTTGATGTATGTTGTAAATGATCTAAATGGTAATGCATGTTGATTTTGATGCATGTTTTGAATGGTCTAAATATATGATGATTGCATATGTACTTTTTCTCGAGAGTAATACCATACTGCTATTTTTATTTTTTTATGTGTTATGCAAATGCAAAATGTTTTGATTATTTTTTATGATTTTACATAATAATGCTTATGGTCATGTTTGATTTTTAATGTATTTTTTATCATGCTTAATCAAGATACCATTGTAGAAGAGTGAAGTGTGATTTGACATAATTTATATTTGTAATATAGTGTGATGTAATCATTTGTAGAAGAAAAATTGTAAGGAAATATACCCTTGCAATTTTGATCAATCAGAAATAGACCTCAAGGATGTGTACTTGTATATGACTGTAAATGGAGGCTACCCCTCATGTTGGTCGTGAAGTGAATCATGTGCAAGGTTTTGATGTTATGCTAACATCTAAGGGTTATGATAGAAAAATATTTTGAGATTGTTGATTGAAAGTGACATAGTTGGTGATGAATAATATGTGATCTTAAGAATAATTTTGATTAAAACTTAAGGAAAGGAATACATAGTATGAATGAGTGATCATGAAGAAAAATTATAGAGAAATTGCACTAGGCATAATATTCCTAGTGCGAAGTAAATGTAAAAAAAAACCTTACTAGAGTTATCTCATGTCATCATCGCGAAGTCTTTATGCAACTACATGACCAAGCATTTATGTATGATTGATGCAAATGTTTGTATATTGCAAGCAATCATGCAATATGATGAAATAGGTGAATGCATTGTACTAAGGTGTTAGATATGAGATGCAAGACTAATTGGTTTAGGGCCAATTGCTTATGCTAATAGTCATACAAATCCATGAAGATATAGTGACTTCAACTAATCAAAACTCAAGGAGAATCTTGGTCATTTCAATATGAAATCAAGTTTATCAAGAATCAATGTGTGATTTGTGCATTCATTTTCCATCTTGATCTTAATTATGATGCAAATATCTCAAGGATCAAATGTGTGTGCTTATGATATTCATTTACCAATTTTTAGTAAGGTAATGATTCAAACCCACTTTAATAACCATTGTGTGTGCAAATGATAAATTTGTATACCATGATTTTGTACACGGTTAGACTTAATTACTTTGTAATACAAGCCACCAAAAGCTAGCTTATCCATGAGAATACATTGGTTTGTATAAAATAATATCTCTAATATCATCCCACAACTTTTGAATAACTGAGAATTCTAGGGATTCAAGCTCATTACCCCTTATTTTCATTTTATTCCTTTGATTGGATATTCTTGCTCATTTTTTAACAAGGGGATTTATTTGCTTTTTTTTAGGAGTACTTGCTCATTTTGTGGAAGAGCAAGGTATTTTATTCGGGTAGGGGAAGCTTTTCCTTTTTCCAATTCTCATCATTATAGACTATGCACATAATAGGATAGAAGGGAAAACCTTTCACTTAAGGAGCAAAAACTACTATTTAACATCATCTTTCCTTACGCAAAAATCATTTTTAAATGTGTATATGTGTTCTGGTTCAAAAATGGTAGAATCAATTCCCAAAACTTAAAATTTTCTTAGTGAAGAAGTAGTGATTTTGGTTCAAGATAGATTTTAATCAATATAAAAACTCCAAAAGGCCAAAGAAAAATGATAAGATGTGCTAAACCCACTATGAGTGTAGCACTTTCTAATAGCCAAAAGAGAAGAGATATACCCACTAGGATGTATGCTCACAAATGGTCAAGCAAAGGCTGCTCCTCACTCATGACCATGAAGCTATCCACTATAGGGTGCTAAGATGATGGCAATGATATTCCTAAAGCAAGTACTACTCAATAGGGTTGTACATTAAAATGAATGAATCAAGGCCAATGGAGAAAAATAAGAACTATATCCCTCACCTTGGGGAGATATAAGCAATGAAAAATTTTCAAGGTCAAGGGATATAAAATGGCATGAGCAAATACAATGATGGAAATGTAATGATTGAAATGCAAACTATATGAGAATGCAATACCTATGTATAAATTTTGCTTTATTTGATTTTATTATTTCTTTTTTATTTGATTTTTTTATGATGGTATTTGTGGTATATACAAGATTATCTATATACACTATACAAGGTGATTTATGCATAGCATTTCTAAGGTGGATTCAAAATCAAATGAGGTTTTGAAAGACAACTTGGTTGTGGTAAAGGTGATTGAAGCTGATTTATTGATGGTTGATATTACTGTGATGAAGAAAGGTGATCAAATGTAGATGAAGAAAGGTGATTAGATGTAGATGAAGAAAAGTGATCAGATGTAGATGAATAAAAGTGTAGATAGAAGATGGTTATGATGACAAAGAGGAAAATAATAAAGAACTTGATGTGATGATGATAAATAAAGAGAGAATAAATAAAAAAAGGTTATGAACAGAAGGTGGCAATGATGATAAAGATGAAAAGAATAGAGAACTTGATGCAATTATGATAAAGAAAGAGAGAATGAATAACAAAGATTCCCTATGAATATGAGAGCTTCACAAATGTTAAAAAAGGGAGACTTTTGATTGAGACTTCAACATTAAAGGTGTGTTTTCTATGATTTTATCCTCTTTTTAATTATTCTTAAAAATTAAGAGAGGTCTTGAAGGTTGGTTGGGTGAAGAATTTCTCTTGCTTATCAAATTGAGTAGGTTGAGCTTTAACTTATTTTGTTATGATGAGACATATTAGGATATGGAATTTTCTTAGTTTCTTGTTGTTGATAATTGAATTAGGAATTTTGGAATATTTCCATGTCTTGATTAATTGTAGGTATTTGTTGTGTAAGATATTGATTGTTTATTTGAGAATTATAACCAATGGTGAGTGGAAAATCCTCTATAGCAAAAATACCCTCGTCAATCAAATCTTGAACCTTATATTTCAACTTTTTGCATGTTTGTGTCATATGTCCATCCACTCTATGATATTCAAAATGTAGCTTAGGATTATACCAATATATTATGGTATCAGGTTATCTTATGGATGGCAACTCAATCATGTTTGTATCTAGAAAATGCTTGAGGATTATAGTCGTTGGTTTATTGAGTTTTGTGAAGGCTTTTGAGGAACCTTGAACATTTTTCTTAGGGTATTATCAATAGCGGGATGTAACAGTTGATTACCTGTTAGTTCTTGATTATAGGTAGAATTATGATAGGCAGATCATGAAGTCTGATGTGAGTGCATGGTAGGATTGGAAGAAGAATTTTTTTTCTTGTTCAAATGAATGTGTCATGTTGAAATAAAAATGTTGAAATGGTTGTGATCGCAATAATGGTAGAGAATAACTATATGTAGATTGAAAAGCATGACATGGATGTGTGGTGGGAATAATACCATTATTATGAAGAGGTTGAGGTGAATATGTGGTTTGGAAAGAAGAATATGGTAGTGATTGTGGAGGAAATTCTGATGGGAAAGATTGTGGAAAGGAAAATTATGGAGGGATTGGTTGAAAAGGAGGAGATGAAATAAGATGAGGTTGTGATAAGGGTAATGTTCAATATGGAATAAATTGTGAATGAGTTTGGTCATAATTAAATAATACAGTTGGTGTAATTCCTCCAACATTACTGATCGGTGTAGTGACATAAATAGATTTATATTGAATTGGATTATTTACAAGACCCGTGACCTCTTCACAATTTCTAAAAGTGGTATTCATAGCTCTTTGTTTTGTTTTTTTCTATTTTTTTTAATTCTTATATTTTACCAAAGAAATAATTAAAATAATAAAATTCTTCCTATTCTATTAATCACTTCTAAAAACAAGAAAATAAAATAAAAAAAAACCTTTTGTAAAATATGGGAAAATTTGAAGGTATAGTTATCTTGGCTAAAATTAATCTTTCACCTGGATGCTTGCATGTAGATGCTTGGTGATGAAATTCAAGTTGTGATGAATCTCAGGTCCTACTAGTCCTCATCCAGTTCATCATGGTTAGCGATACACCTCAAAGATATGTGTGCTATTTTCCACACCTATGACAATTATTAGACCGACTAAATTTTAATCTTGATTAGAGTTTCAATTTTTTCGAGCACATGCGAAAGGATAATTCCATTTCAAAGGTTTGTATCCCCTTCACTGTGTATTCTCGTTAAGTCCAGACCATCCACAACTATATAAAATTACATCGTATGTGATTATTTTTAGGAAAATGGTCAAAGAAAATGAAAAATAGGAATCGTACTAAATTAAAAATTATCTTTTTATGTTCTTCTAATCTAAGCAAATAATATTTAATGGTTTTTTTAGTTTTTTTTTAAACCAAATAAAAATAAAAAATAAAAAGTGGTGGTGTTTTCATGTTGGGTTTACTAAATAATTTAGACTCAAAAATTTTGCATCCCTTTCCTTTAGGCTAATGGATCTATGCCTGGAAGGGGGATGGGAAAATTGGGGATCTACATCTCAGATGAGAAGCACTTTTGTCATGATCTCTTTCGTATTTGTCGATGAATTATTGGTGGGTTCACCAAGAAACACTTTGTGGCATTTTCCATACCTATGTAAGGTGAGGTTTTGATGAGTTCTTTGGTTTAGCATACACCTAAGGTTTTGGCAAAATGTAGCTAGATTTAATCTACATGCAATTTTGTTTTTTTGAAGATAGCACACAGATAAATAAGTAATATAAAATGAAGTATAAGGTCCTATATAAATATTTTTTGTATATTTTTATTGTGATTATGAAATGAAATTGATCAAAAATTACTATAAACAGAGATATAATATGTAATGAGCTAGAATAGATCTAATCTGGATGGTTGATTTGAGTGGATCTATAATCGACCTATCAAATTCACCAATTTGGGCTTGTAAGCCTACAAATTAATAGAAAAACACTTGATGCTAATAATTAGAAGTTAAATATTCCATAAAAATGATCTTAGACTTTTCTCTAATCATCAAAGTGAATGGATCTTCTTAGTTCTTTCCTGACATATCACATGTAAAAGGATGATAATGATGGTGATTATAAATACTTCAAAATCTATATCCGAATGATAAATAAAACAACGATTGATAAAGCCAATAAATTTAAATGGTTTTAATTATATCCTACTTGATCTAAAAGAAAGGAATGTCTAATTTAAAACCAAATATTTACCCCCATGTTTAGGTTTCTATAAATTCATTAGATTCGCGTGAATTCGTGATAACTAGACTTGTGTATAGTTGTTTAGCATTTTAAAGGTCTGAATAGCATTAGAATAGGGCATATTATATACCTTTGGAAATCTCTTTCTGATCCCTATCTAATGGTATAATATTTAATAAAAATAGAGATTATTTGGTTAGGGAAAATTCAGCTCAAATATGACATTATATTTTTTCTTTTCTTTTTTAAATGGAAAATGGATTGAATATGAAATGCACGTACGAAAGAAAAAATGAAACAATGATTGCTAATATGATTGCAAAATAAATACTTGCTTATAGTAGGGATGTCACTGATTAAATTTTTGATGGATCCAAGCAGCAAAATAGATATTTCGTGAGTATTCTTCAATCACCAACAGATTTACCCCAATCATTCAACCTACGGCAAAACTTGTTGTTGATGCTCAACCTGCAATAAAATTATCAATTCATAAATTTCTATACCTTTGAAATACCATTGCCCTCTTATTTTCTAATTTCTCCATTCATTTTACTCCTACCTTCACCGATCCGGATCTATGGGAGGTGGAATGCATATTTTTATCACCCTCATGGACGTGGAATAACCAATTTGGGAAGAAGTTGAGTTTTTTTTTTTAATTAGATTAGTAAATTACCAATCTAAGTGAATTTTTGACCTAAATTAAGGCTATAGAATCCACGATAATGATGCATTCCATTGAAAATTTCTTGGGCATATTAATAAATTTTATAAAGTTAAATTCACAATTTACCCACAAATTTCATAATAGCTAGACTTATACATAGTTTTTTGCACTTTTAGGGGCCGGACAATGTTGGAATTGGACATATAATATATCGTTGGAAAGATATTTTTAAAACCTATCCAACGATATAATATTTAGGGAAAATGGTGATGATTTTATGGGAAAAAACATTATCTTGAATATAACCCTAATTTTTTTGAGAGGAAAAACTAAGGATTTTTAAGAAAAATGACTCATCTGAATGGGTCAATTTTCCATGTCTACACAGACACACAAATATATATGTGTGTGTGTGTGTGTGTGTGTGTGTGTGTGTGTGTGTGTGTGTGTGTGTGTGTGTGTGTGTGTGTGTGTGTGTGTGTGTGTGTGTGTGTGTGTGTGTGTGTGTGTGAATCATATTAATCATGAAACAAGAAGGGTCAAGCTCAAGCTCAAAATAAGAGGAAATTTTAGAGGAAGAGAGTGAATAAGAAATTTAGGATTATGAAAATGCAAAATATTGCTAAATGATTGCTGCTGGAAATATGATTGTTCTCTCTGGTATCAAGTCCTCTGAAATTCAAAATTTTGAAGGTGGGAAAGACCAAATTCAAATTTTTGGAAGGAAGGAAGCTACTGCTAAGCGTGTATTTCCCTAGGCCTACTGTTAGTGTATGCATGAAAACATTAAATCGATAATAAAATAATATCAGAAAGACCTGAAAATTTGACAGAAGCATGAATATGATGTTAAGAGAGCATTGCAAAAGGAACAGTCAGGAAATTCCTCACAGATTGGTATTCGCTCTGGGGTGGGACGAATTAACCTGCAATAAATTGTCAGAAAGTACCCTCTTCAATGTCCTATCTAGAAAGCTCCAAAAGACCTGAAAACTTGGTGTTAGCTAATTGGGGGTATTTTGGGAAGACCCAGATGGTCATATTTCTCCAATTTGGCCTCGATCACCCATATTTCAATGATGCCATCTGCAAGTTAGTAAAGGCGAGAAATAGCAAAAACCTGATCAAAAGTGCTCCAAATGAAATGAAATTTAAACTACAGTCTATTGAAATGACCTAGAATAATATGCAAAAAGAAAAACAATGAAACCTACCACAGATTGCTATTCATTCCGGGGTGGGACGAATTAACCTGTAATAAATTATCAGAAAGTACCCTCTTCAATGTCCTATCTAGAAAGCTCCAAAAGACCTACAAACTTGGTGTTAGCTAATTGGGGGTATTTTGGGAAGACCCAGATGGTCATATTTCTCCAATTTGGCCTCGATCACCCAGATTTCAATGATGCCATCTGCAAGTTAGTAAAGGCAGGAAATGATAAAAGCATGATCAAAACTTGTCAGAATGAAGTGAAATTTAAACTACAACCTATTTGAATAACCTAGAATCAGATGCAAAATAAAAATCAGAGAAATATGCCACATATTTCTATTCATTCCGGGGTGGGGCGTTTAGAACTACGACAGTTTGGGGGGCGCCTAGGGGCAGGACGCCCACCGTTTGGGACTCTATTTCGGCACCAATCCACTTGGGATGGGTCCAAAACCTCTTATGGGGTGTTGTCAAAAAATTTTGTGGAATATTGTGGCCAAATTTTCGGGTTTGGGCTTAGATTTGCGCTTCCAATAACCACCCTATGACCTCCCTTCCACAAGAGATCAAGGATGTGAAAGGCACGAAATCAAAAGGTATGTGTGTGGATGTAAAATGGCAGCACTTCGTTGCTCAAAATGCTACCTTTCCTCCTTCTTTTGGGTGAGAAATCTCACCAATTTATAGACCTAGGGTCTCTTTGTTTGAATGTGCATGCGAGGTTGCCACTTGAGTTGTTTTTCCTATTTTGAGAGAAAAGCTAATTCCCTGATTTAGAATCTCCTTGCATGAGGTCTCTAAAATAAAGACATGCATGACTGAAGTCTCTCTCCTTGATTTGAAGCCGTTCCTCGCAATTGCATGGCCTGAAGTTGCAGTTAACTGGCGGACTTGTCGAGGTTTGACTTTTTTTCCAGTCAAACCTGATATTCGCCCCACCCTGGAGCGATTGTGTAATCGTCCCTGGGTGGGACGAATACCAGTCTGTATTCGTCCTTGGGTGGGACGAGTAGAGAAAAAGGTGCCAAAAAGGTGCAAAATTGACCTCTGACCTTCCAAACTACTTTTGGGAGTGGTTAGGACCACTGTTTAACCTCTGGGGGCTATGTGTGTCAATGCGATCAGCGCTTGTTGTCACATAATCAGATTGGTGTTGTTTTGGTGTCTACTAGATGCCTCTTTTTGGGAAGCATTGTGCAAGGCACAGCGCCGAGCAAAAATAGATAACCAAAGCACTAATGATTAGGGTTTCTCAGTAACCTAACCAACTCTTGATGCCCCAAGTATGGAAAGGGCACGCATTCTTGAATCCTTGCTTCTGACGAGCTAAGGAACTAAATTCAAGTGTTAACCTTTTTCGATGAGGTGTTACTTGAGCTTGGACATTGATCAGTCATGAATAGGCAAAGGGCGCAACCTTTTGTCTGTGGGAACCTTGAGTTCATGATTCATGAATGCCAAGTGTTTGATCAGCTTGTGATTGTTGCTTGTTTGTTGCCCCAAGCAGGAGCATGATTGTCTTTGTCAATGATCCTTTGAATGCGTGTCATTTCCTTGATTGGGTGTGTTTTTGTTGATTGGTGACTAAGTGTGACTACCCCCTCAAGCGACGAATCGATGAGGGAATGACCAACATGAGAAAAGCGACGAGTCGCTTGACCCAAGATGACTTAAGTAAGGGTGCCTTTAGGTGTTTTACCGTGGAATGCGTAAGCAGTTTCCAAACATTCTGACCTATTTTTGGTGGGTTTAAACCCTTTTTGTGACGCATTTTGGAGCTAAAATTGTCAAGAATCCGTCTTCCCGTGGAGCGGTCTGGCTAGGATAGCCTTCTTAGGGAGTAGGATAGGGACAATTTGTGACCCCAATGTCTATTTTGGATGCCAAGAATGTCAGGCGCAAAGGCGCCTTCGTTCGGCAATGTTATTGCTATTTTTGGTTAGGTTTTGACCCTTTTTGGGACGCCATTTAGGGATGAAATTCTCAAAAATCCATCCTCCCGTGGAGCGGTCCGGCTATGGTAGCCTTCTTAGGGAGTAGGATAGTGAGGATTTGTGACCCCGACATCTATTTTGCATGCCCGGAATGTCAAGTGCAAAAGCACTCTCATTGGACAATTTTATTGCTCTTTTTTGTGCATTTTTGTGCATTTGTTTGCTGTTTTTTGAAATGTTTGTTTATGATGATGTATGCATGTGGGATTATGATTGCGATGTTGCTAATTATATGATGTATGCATATGGAATGAATGAAATTATTTGTTGATAACTTGTCGATGGCACCATAGATTGTACAAGATTTACTGGCTTGCTGTACTTATGGGATGACTTTGTGGAATGACGTTGCATGTGACAACTGTGTTTTTGTATTTTGCATTTTTGTGCTGATGGTGATGTATGGAATGAAATGGACCAGTTGTTTTTAAAATGTAGTTAAGATTTTATGAGATTTAGATATTTTAACTAACTAGCCAAGACTGTACATTTATCTCGCAAGACTTTTGAACAAGGTATAAATCTGACTTGGAGGTTAACCAAGTTATTTCACATCCTTGTGTGTGCAATTGAGTTCATTTATGTGGTATTTGTCAGGATACCGCTAGTGCCAGATAGGCTATCAACCAAACCTGTACTGAGGATCACCTAATTAGCTCCACTAACTTCGTTGTTGTATTTAGCAAGATTAATCCATGGGACAATCTAAGATACCATAAGCTAGCTCATCCACATGCAAACATTGGTCTGCTCACACGCAAAGCTAATGTGACAGACATATCGTCATGCGGGTAGGATACCGCCATTGCCAGGTAGGTTGTCCACCAAACTTGTAATGAGGATCACCTAGATGGTTTTCGAATACTAAGAATTCTAGGGATTCAAGTTCAGGCTTTTTATTGGCTCAATGGTTTAGGATATTTGCTCGTATACAAAGTGATGAAAATCATTGTTTATTTTGTTCTTTTTTTGTTTTTATTTTGGAGCAAGGATGTTAAATAGTAGTGATAACCACTGTTATTTGATTTGGCATTTGGAGCTTTGTAAAGTTGATCTTGGAGATTTTTTTTGTTGGCTTGTGAATAACATTGATCCTTTTAGGCCTTGGGGATGACTACCCATCCTTGGCAGGGACGTGTAGTACGAATCCTTATGACTTTGGGAACCAAAGGGTAGTATGGAGATTATGAAGTAAGGGTATTGATATTTTAGGCCTTGGGGATGACTACCCATCCTTAGCAGGGATGTGTAGTACGAATCCTTACGACTTGAGAGACCAAAGGTGATTGTGATGATGGCTTGTGGAAATGTTGTTTTTGAATGGTCATTGATCCTTTTAGGCCTTGGGGATGACTACCCATCCTTGGCAGGGATGTGTAGTACGAATCCTTACAACTTTGAGGACCAACGGTGATTGGGAGTTGTGGTAGTGGTGAAAACCACTATTGATTATGGGGAATGGATGGGGAAGAGCTTGTCCTTTTGTCAATTCTCAGCACTCTTGAACCATTCGCACAGGGGGATGAACAGGCTAATATTTCACCTATGGTACCCTAGACTGCTTTGTAGGTTTCTCTTGCATTCACACAACTTAGGAATTATTTTATGTGTTTTAACTTGTGTAGGGATGTTACATAACGAGGCTTGACCCAAGTAAAACTTTCCCTTGGAAAATCTGTTTAACTTTGTACAGTTTTTGGCTAGGAAGTTAAAGACAGCTGAATGACGAAAACCCTACATACATTAGGATGCAACTGACTATGCGAACAATGAGGATGGTGTTATGCGGGATGTATGCATTGATAAAATGGATTTTATGTGGAAAATGATGAAATTGTCGAGCAATTACAATCTATGGTGCTTTTGACTTGTATGACCTAGCGAATATGCAATGTATGGATGCGATGCCTAATGCAACCTATATTTTTGTATTTTGATTTTTATGAGTATGCATGGAATTGAAATGCAAAAAAAAAAATTGTTATTTTTGAGTGATTTTATTGTTTTTGTTTGTTTTTGAATATTTATTTTTGACCAAGCGGTTATGGGCACCCTTGGAGCTTTTGTGTTGACCAAAGGGTTTATGGACACCTTTGGGGCATTTTGGGGTTGACCAAAGGGTTTATGAGAATCCTTGGGGCATTTGGTTTGACCAAAGGGTTTATGGATACCTTTGGGGCATTTTGGGTTGACCAAGCGATGGTGAGAATCCTTGGAGCTTTTGGTTTGACCAAAGGGTTTATGGATACCTTTGGGGCATTTTGGGTTGACCAAGGGATTGTGGAAATCCTTGGAGCTTTTTAGGTTGACCAAGAGATTGCGGGAATCCTTGGAGCTTTTGGGTTGACCAAGAGATTACGGAAATCCTTGGAGCTTTTTAGGTTGACCAAGAGATTACGAAAATCCTTGGAGCTTTTTAGGTTGACCAAGAGATTACGGAAATCCTTGGAGCTTTTGGGTTGACCAAGAGATTATGGAAATCCTTGGAGCTTTTTAGGTTGACCAAGAGATTACGGAAATCCTTGGAGCTTTTGGTTTGACCAAAGGGTTTATGGACACCCTTGGAGCTTTTTAGGTTGACCAAGAGATTACAGAAATCTTTGGAGCTTTTGGGTTGACCAAAGGGTTTATGGACCCCTTTGGGGCATTTTGGGGTTGACCAAGCGATTGCGGGAATCCTTGGAGCTTTTTGGTTAATGTAGTCGGCTTGCTCTTCGGGGGATAGAAGTACCCCAGCAGCGATAATGTGCGGATTCATTGGATCTGAGCCGATGTCTACGTCAGTCATCTCCTCGACTGACATGTGGGATCCGTCCTCCAACTAGTGTGGAGTTGGGATCAGGTGGATATCATTTGCTGAATTAAGATCATCATTAGGAACATCAGGTTCCTCTTCAGCATGGAAGACATCCTGAGTCTATCCGGGAGTGAAATGAAACATCCCACCGCAAGGCCAGTACTCTGATGGGGATGGTGGTGTGTCAGTGCGATCCCAATCTATAGCCTCTATGTCTAGATGCAATGACCATGTTGGGTCGGCTGGATCATGGATGGGGGCGGTTAAGTCAATGGAGATCATGTTGATGAAATGATTGTGGTCTCCATTACCGCAGGTGTGATGACTCTGACATTCTAGATGTTCTTGGTGCTCTGGATCTGGCTCTATGGGCACTGGTACAAATGGATCAGCCCTATGTGCGTATAAGAGGATAGGATCTACCCTAGGCACTGATGGCTTTATAGGGTCTCCAGGCAGAAGATGTTCTCTGTGTACCTAGAGTGGCGGGTGCAGTAATTGCTATAACTGCGCCTGGTTGAGGTGCCACCTATGCCTTGGCCCTATGTGTAATTGTTCAAACATGTCATCTATGTCCAAGGGATATTGTTGTTGTCGCATATGATTAAACAAACCACGCCTAATTCTCTTGAGGTGGCATATGCTCCATTGGAACATCCAAAGGGAACATGGTCAAGAAGCTTTCTTGAGAATCATCCATGGGATGCATTTGGGAATGATTGCTATTCGACTCAAGAGGATCCCAAGGTGTTTCTTCGTACTCCAACTCATCTTCAGAAGACCCTTCTTGGTCTTGTCCATACCCTTCATGGGGGTGAGTCCTTGAATTGTCTCCCTGTTCGACCGAAGGGAAAGGGTTGTTAAGGTCAACAAGGTTGTTTGTTTGTAAGGGGAAATAATTCCCCAATGTGTAAGTTGTGTTTGGATTGGCATATGGATCTAATGCCAACCCATCCTTGTTGCCTATCCCTAGGCCTTGCATGTTTTCGACCAAGATGTCGAGGGGAAAAGGGTGATTAAACCCTACTCCTGACTTGTCATAAGGCATTTGATATCTTGGTTGGCACAAAACATGCACTCCTTGTTCATACCTGCCCAACCCATATCCATGCCAATTGCATTGGCTAAGATATCTCAATGCGAATTCTGGGTTAGACAGATAATTGACATCCTCAACAAAGGGCTCTTCATCTTCCTCTTCTTGTAGGGAAGGTTCAACGCCATTATCCAGGCCCCCATAAATAAAGTTTGTCTGATTGGGTGGGTAGCCTAGAGGAACCACAGAGCCGATGGGGAGTCGAGGTCTCCCCATGTCTCGCATGGACTCAATTGTGGGCGTTGCTATAATGTTTTGCACTAGATACTCCCCCAATCCTGTGTTGGCCATCTCAACTGTGATTGTTGGCGTTTGAGGGGGAGCGAATGGGAGTTCTCCCTGAGTCCACTCCATGTGGGGTGAACTAGGCGTCTCGACTTCCATTCTACTAGGCTTCTCTTTTGTCGAGATGTTAGAGACTAAGGGTGGTTCCTCTTCCAGGGGTTTCTTTCCCTTGTCCTTTGGTGTGGCCACCGTAGGTGGCGTCGTTGTTGGAGGACCAGATGAGGAAGATGGACCCGCCTAGGAATTTGATGGACTTGGAAATGGGGATTCCTGCGTAATCGAACCCCTTTTAGATGGATTTAACTGAAAATCCAAATGCGTTGATGGAAGGGTCGACTGCGACATTAGTTGCACTGAATTGCAGTATTTGAAAGGCTCCAAGTCTGCTGGGACTACATGCACCTGTCCTTCAAATGTATACTTCAAGCATTGATGAGCAATTGAAGGGACACACTTCATGTCCCGGATCCAAGGTCACCCCAGCAAGATATTGTAAGCCATCTCACCTTCTAAAATGTGGCACAATGTATGAATGGTCTTTTGTCCCACTTGGATGGGTAGGACAATTGTGCCAACTATCGAGCATATCACATCATTGAATGCTCGAAGAGTATAAGTGGAAGGTACGATGTGAGAGGCCGGCAACTTCAAATGTTTTAATGCGGCGGTTGTAATAATGTTACTGGATGAACCAGTGTCTACCAACACCCACTTATATGGAATCCCGTTGACCCATGCAATAACGTGTAGGGGTGGATCCACCACATCACCAGCCACCGATTTTAATTCATCTTCTCTAAAGGTGATGACTGGTTCTATACATTGTTTCACATGGCCCATGAAGTTGTTGAAAGAATTTGCTTCGTGGGGATGCAGCTCAATTGCCTTTAATATCTCCATGAGAGCCTCCCGATGGGGCGCTGATTGTTGAATAAGCTCATATATGGAGAGCCTAGCCGACGTGGTCCTTAGACTTTGAGTAAGTCTAGTTCAAATCGTGGCCATTGGTCTAGGCGGGGGAAGCTGTGTAGGGTTCGGTTGAGGTTGTGACGTTGATGGAACTTCTCTTGTGGCTGCCACGGGGGCAGCTCCTGGGTATCTCTTGTTCCTTGTCACTATGCTTATCATCCCTACATACCCCTCCATGGGGAAATTTTGTTGCACCTCATTGATGTGAAGGGGTTTTGCTTGTGCATCATGTGCGGGCAAGGGGTCTCTAAAAACTCCCATTTGTTGGTTGTTGGGCGCTATGGGGTTATCCACTGCCAATGTATTATTGTCAATGAGGTCTTGCACCAAACCTTTGAACTTCCAACAGGCGTTAAGGTCATGTCCCTTTCGTCTGTGGAACCTATAGTACAAATCCTCTCTGTACCCCTTAGGCTTTGGTGCATTAGGATCTATGGTTTGAATCTCTAGTAGATTAATCAAATTCGCCGCTGACAAGCGATCAAACAAGGAGTCCCTGGACTCTGTGTAAGGCATAAATTGTCGCCTAGGGTGACGCTGCTGATTTTGTTCCTGCCTTTGGTTTTCTCTATCATAATTGTTTGGAGGCACCGCATGATAGTTAGCCTTCTAAGGCTGTGTTGCTTGGGCAGGCTTAGGGGCGTTGATAGCAACTTGATTGACCACGGTGGGTTTCTATTGCGTAGTCCCTATTTTAGTGCTCTTGTTCCATTATTTTTTCTTAGGCTTGGCGATTTCACCATCCTGTATTTTGATCTCTTCGATGATTCTGGCTTGCGCCAGTGCTTCTTCTAAAGTGGCATATTGCTGCAGCTGCAATAGCATAGAGATCGATCGCAAACAGCTCTTTGCGAACATTTGGGTCAAGTCAGACATAGGAGGGAGGTAGGGTAGCTTTGAAAGCAACGTCCTCCATCGGTTCCCATATGCCACCATAGATTCCTCCTCATACTGCTTGAGGCTAGCTAGATCGCTTAGTGATGCCTTTTTCTTTGTGTTGAAAGCGAAACGTTCTAGGAACGCGTCCACTAGCTGATCTAAGTTACAGATGTTGTGCTTTGGTAATTGAGTAAACCAATCCGAGGCAGGGCCTACGAATGTGGTTATAAATGTTCTTAATAGCAAAGCATCGTTGTCCTGAATGCCAAAGCATTGGCTCAGGAATCGAGTCACATGCTCTTGGGCATCTTCCTCCCCTCTAAAGAGTGCCAACTGGGGTAGCTTAAAATGTTCGGGGTATGGAGGTGCCAGCACTGATGGATGCACAGGATGACTACGGAGTTGGCATAAAGTAGGCTTTTGGGGCCCAGAAGTCTTGAGCTCCATAGTCACTAAGCGCTCTAGCAACGCTTTATATGCATCGGAGGACTTGATCTCCTCCTCCTTGGTTTGCTCCCGCTGTGGGTTGTGGGGAACTTGAGGCCTTTGGAGGGATAGTTGGGTAGCACCCCTTCTGCCTTGATAGGGCATTTCAGCCCATTCTTCTTCTTGTTCATAATCCTCATAAGCTTCTTGAGGAGTGTCTGGCCTAGGCCTGTAAACATTGATGGGTGCCCGTGGAGGGTGCCCATCATGGTTTCGAGGAGTGGCCTCCCGCTCAGGTCTAGGAGGTCTTAGAGGCAGTGCTTGATGAGGTCGTGGAGACCTATCTCGCACTAAGGGGTTGTGCCTCTCATACACTTTTGATTTATGTGCACGAGGGGCTGGGACCTTCTCAGGCACATTGTTGTGAAGCAATTCAGTTGTCTGACGTTGAATGCGCTCTTGGTTAAGGTGACACAAATGTTCTAATTGTTGTTGGTCTTGCCTGAGCCGCGTGATTTGCGCTTGGTGGGAGGCTAGTTTGGCAAATGCCAAGTCAATTTGGTCTACCGTCTCTTGTTTAGGAAGCCTAGATGCCTCCCCTACATGTCTTTCTCGGTCATGGTGATCCGAGACCCCTATGGGTTGCTTCCCTCTGTCGAGGTTAGCGGCATTCACTTGAGGCTCTGGCCTCAATGAGCGATCCTGATACATTGCGGGTGCGGACGTGCATCATTCCCGTGCTGTGTACTGCTCTTGAGGAACGTAGTGATCTTCCTCGTACTCTCTATTGTATGCATAAAAGGTGTGGGCAGAATTGTCTTGCCCTATCTGGAAATCCTGATACTCTGGATATGGTCTAGTGTTTCTAACAGTAATCAGGGGTAAATCAGGAGTAACAAAATCATATGGTTCCTCCTTGTGGACCCTATGTTGTTCAAGCACTTCATCACTAGGCCACCCATAACGAGTTTCCAAGGGGGGCCTCCTATCTAGGTTGAGTGCCACATGTGGGTTTTCCTCTTGAAAGGATCTTTGCTGAGTGGGGGTGCCCCTCAAGGAGGTGCCTCTATGTTGAGTGGGTGTGCCCCTCAAGGGGGTGCCTTTATAGTCTTGTTCGGTGATGACATGATGGGGACTATCTTGTGTATCCTACCGCCAAGGCGGGATGACCAAGTCCTCAGGACTATATCGGAGGCGACTTGTCCCCCTTGGTGCACTCTCTACAGCTTCTGCCCGTGATCGGGCTTGGCTACGGGTGTACACCATGATGATGCTTACCTAAAGATGCGTAGATTCTTTTGTTTTTTTTATTTTTCTTTTTATGATTTTTTTGATACACTAAATAGAAAATAGCACACACACACAAGCAATGATTATCTCTTTTTAAAGATTAAAAGTGTGCCCTAAATCTGGTTTAATGTGTTTTGTTTGTTTGTTTTTGAAAACTTTTTGTGAAAACCATTTAAATGCAATTATGAAGGCTCTTATGACTCCCAAAATGGTCGCCCCTTCAATATACCATTGCCGGACCGATATACCAACCTCTCTATATACCCGCCCTTACGTGAGGGAGACTATAGGTACGTGAGAGCAGATGATACGTGGAACATAGGCGGTATAGAAGGGGAATCGCTCTGTTTATGACACCTACCATAGAAGACTTATCCTCATGCACTGGGAATCACCCCAAGCTACACTTGGTCAGCTTTCGTCGGGATTTACGTCTAGCAACAATCGCGATCGGGGTTATGGATGCAATATCTCAAGCCAAGGTGATGATGAAATCCACCGTTGGTCTTGCTCAAGGGTTGGGGTTTTACGACCAACTCCTTGTGTTTAAAATACCACGTGGTGTGTGGGGTTCTTTTTAAGTTGCAAAATTGAAACAAGCAAGCATTTTAACTCTCCTATGCAAGCAAAAATCAGAAAATAGAAAACAGAAAATAAAAAATTGATAGAGGGTGTTAAAAACCCCTACCTCTTCTCTGCCTAAATCGGATGTCTTTGAATTTTTGCTTAAAAATTGCACAGAGAGCTATTCGTCCCTGGGTGAGACGAATAACAGATAGGTATTCGTTCCAGGGTAAGACGAACAACAGTCCAACATTTGAGAACTTGGTACCTGCAAGCAAAACAAACAAATTTTGATTAGAATTTTAATATTTAAAATCAAAGGACATAGGTCCCACCGTGATCGCCATTGAAAGCACGAGGATACGGAAACAAAAAGGAAAGTGCCAAAATAGATGCTTTTAAAACCCAACTTAACGCTTATAGCCTATGTATTGCAAAGTGCATAAAAAGAAAGAGCATAGACGAATTGACACAAGATAAAAGCAATATAAAATGTGGCCCTCTTTATTGATATGCTTTTTAAATTTTTGTTACAATACGTCTCCTTCCTTTCTAGGGGATAGGAGCGTCAAATAGATTTCTCGTCACATCCATAGATAGCGGTCCTTCTTCCGCGTGCCCACATATAAGGTGGGCGGACCAAAACATCACCGCCGCTTGTGTATATGATTGTTGACTCCTTCCTACTTCTCTGATGTTGAAGACCTGCGTTCAAGGAAACAGAAAATATTAGTAGCACCTGCAGATAGAATAAAGCGTGTATTTCCCTAGGCCTACTGTTAGTGTATGCATGAAAACATTAAATCGATAATCAAATAATATCAGAAAGACCTGAAACTTTGATAGAAGCATGAATATGATGTTAAGAGAGCATTGCAAAAGGAACAGTCAGGAAATTCCTCACATATTGGTATTCGCTCCGGGGTGGGACGAATTAACCTGCAATAAATTGTCAGAAAGTACCCTCTTCAATGTCCTATCTAGAAAGCTCCAAAAGACCTAAAAACTTGGTGTTAGCTAATTGGGGGTATTTTGGGAAGACCCAGATGGTCATATTTCTCCAATTTGGCCTCGATCACCCATATTTCAATGATGCCATCTGCAAGTTAGTAAAGGCGAGAAATAGCAAAAACCTGATCAAAAGTGCTCCAAATGAAATGAAATTTAAAATACAATCTATTGAAATGACCTAGAATAATATGAAAAAATAAAAACAATGAAACCTACCATAGATTGCTATTCGTTCCGGGGTGGGACGAATTAACCTGCAATAAATTATCAAAAAGTACCCTCTTCAATGTCCTATCTAGAAAGCTCCAAAAGACCTACAAACTTGGTGTTAGCTAATTGGGGGTATTTTGGGAAGACCCAGATGGTCATATTTCTCCAATTTGGCCTCGATCACCCAGATTTCAATGATGCCATCTGCAAGTTAGTAAAGGCGGGAAATGATAAAAGCATGATCAAAACTTGTCAGAATGAAGTGAAATTTAAACTACAGCCTATTTGAATAACCTAGAATCAGATGCAAAAGAAAAATCAGAGAAATATGCCACATATTTCTATTCATTCCGGGGTGGGGCGTTTAGAACTACGACAGTTTGGGGGGCGCCCGGGGGCAGGATGCCCATCGTTTGGGACTCTATTTCGACACCAATCCACTTGGGATGGGTCCAAAACCTCTTATGGGGTGTTTTTGACAAATTTTGTGGAATATTGTGGCCAAATGTTCGGGTTTGGGCTTAGATTTGCGCTTCCAATAACCACCCTATGACCTCCCTTCCACAAGAGATCAAGGATGTGAAAGGCACGAAATCAAAAGGTATGTGTGTGGATGTAAAATGGCAGCACTTCGTTGCTCAAAATGCTACCTTTCTCCTCCATTTTTGGGTGAGAAAACTCACCAATTTATAGACCTAGGGTCTCTTTGTTTGAATTGTGCATGCGAGGGCGCCACTTGAGTTGTTTTTCCTATTTTGAGAGAAAAGCTAATTCCCTGATTTAGAATCTCCTTGCATGAGGTATCTAAAATAAATACATGCATGACTGAAGTCTCTCTCCTTTATTTGAAGCCGTTCCTCACAATTGCATGGCCTGAAGTTGCAGTTAACTGGCGGACTTGTCGAGGTTTGACTTTTTTGCCAGTCAAACCTGATATTCGCCCCACCCTGGAGCGATTGTGTAATCGTCCCTGGGTGGGATGAATACCAGTCTGTATTCATCCCTGGGTGGGACGAGTAGAGAAAAAGGTGCCAAAAAGGTGCAAAATTGACCTCTGACCTTCCAAACTACTTTTGGGAGTGGTTAGGACCACTGTTTAACCTCTGGGGGCTGCCCTGGGGGTTGTGTGTGTCAATGCGATCGGTGCTTGTTGTCACATAATCGGATTGGTGTTGTTTTGGTGTCTACAATTGGTGACCTCCTTCTCATTGACATGGTCACTCTTTCAAGGTCAAGAATGCATGTTACCCGCTTTTGTATCAATGCTAACCTTGCTTTTGCCTTACCTACCTTTGTGGAGTTGGAGTGTGGGTCTAGCATATTTAAGCAGGCCATTGATTATGAAAACAAACCTCCTTTTTGTATTCACTATCAAACTCAAGGCCATTTGCATGCTCAGTGCTCTTTGTTCCTTAAACAGGCATCCGCTGCTGATGCTATGCCTGGTCCCAATCGAGATAAAGGAAAGGAAGTCTTGAATCGACTCTAATTATATAATAGATGATTCCTTCCTTCCAAAGGAGCTATCTACAGACCGGTCAAAGATCAACGAAAAAAATATATTACAGGCAACATCTCCTCTGTCAATATTCCAAGCGATAAAGGAGACCAAACTTCTATTCAAGCTGCAAATGCCAATGAGGTTAGTCTTTTTGCTTTGCCTAATCAATTCCAAATTCTTGGTGATTTAAATCCTGAGGATGACCACATGATAGATACTATTGAAAATCTTAATCTTCAATCCAAATATACTCCTAATAGTCCATCTCTTTCATTGGAAGGCCATTTTGACTATGAACCTTCTCATGATAAGAACTCCTTCCCAAATGCTTTCAATCTAGACCAGCCCTTGGTTGATAATATTTTCATTCCTGCTTCCTTATTGGAACCTTCTAGCCCTGTTGTGCAAAATTTCAGTCCTAAAATCACCAAGATTCATAAGAAATCTTCTATTGACTATGGCATGGAAAAAAAAGAGGTAGACCCTCTAATTATGACCATTGGAAACAAGGAACCAATGAAGATATTGCTAATGGTGTCCAAAATATGCTTTTTCTATAGGCATCATTTCTAAGGAAGATGCAAAGTGTACCAAACCTCCCCAACCATCTAGAAAGGGAGGTAAAAAAGTCACAAAATCTTCTAAATGAAGATCCTCTCATGGAATGTGAGAGGCCTTAATGGTTTATCCAAACAAAGAATAGCTAAATAATTAAGGAAATAAATAAGACCCACAATTTTTGTTATCCAAGAAACCAAAATCAACCGTTATCTTGATAAACAAATAAGTAATCACATTTGGAAATACTGTGAATATCTTTCTTGCAAATCTAATGGGGCTTCTGGTGGCCTCCTATGTCTTTGGAATCCTAATCTAGTATAAGGAAACATTATCCATTCCTGTGATGAGATGATAAGCATTCTTTTATTTGACAAAGACAGCAATTTTCCTTGGGTCCTTACCAACATTTACGCTCCAAACTCCATCATTGGTAGGGCCCATTTATGGAACAACCTTACTAATGTCTTGAGAGCCTTTGCAAATATTCCTTGGATTCTCATTGGTGACTTCAATACTCCCTTATTTCCTTCTGACAAGAAAGGGGGAGTTGGTTCTTATTCCAAAAGCATGGAGGACTTCCAGGAATTCATAAGCAAACAAAATCTCATGGATGTCAATCTCAAAGGAAATTAGTTTACCTGGTCAAATAGAAGATGTGGTACTCAATTAATTTAGGTTAAACTTGATAGAGTTCTTTTTTCTCAAGAAGCTACCAACATTTGGGGGGATGCAATTCCATATTTTTTTGGGAAGATAAGTGGATTGGCGATCATCCTCTCAGCCAGAATCCTATGCTTCAAAGGATCATCAACACTACCAAGCAACTTCTTGGTCCTCTAGTGGTTAATTTTATAGTTTCAATTAATGGAGCTATGATATGGAAAGAGGTTAATGTTCCAAATTACAAGGAGGAATATTCGTACCTAAGTAACCATATCTCCTCTTTCATAATCCTCAACGTTATTTCTAAATATCAACCCATTTGGGAGCCCACAGACTCTAGGGATTTTTTGTTAATACTGCTTACTTGCTTTCCCTTGATTATATTGAAAATCCTCTACCTTTCAAGCTTGTCTAGACCAAGTATTTGATTCATAAAATTGCTTCCTTCTATTGCCTATGTATTCAAGATCGCATTCTTACTATTGAAAACCTCATGAAAAGGGGACTCACTCTTCCTAATATATGTTATCTTTATCTTTCCAATTGGGAGTCCACGTCCCACCTTTTATTATTTTGTCCCTTTTCAAGGATGGTTATCAATAAACTTCTTCAAATATTCCAATTGGTTTGGGCCAATCCTCCTTCCATTGTTGACATTTTTTATCAATGGCCTAATATTTTTAAAAATCATGTGCTCAAAGGATTGTGTAAATTTAGTCTTCAGCATTATTTGTGGTAAATTTTGCTTGAACACAATCACAGAGTTTTTGACAGGAAAGTTGTCCAGCCTAAGTACATTGCCAATCAAATTATTCTTTGTGCCATAGAAAATGTTCTTGTTGCTCATCTAAATCTGCAATATAATTCTAAATCTGAAAATGTTTAGGATGTTGAGAAATACATCCTAAAGTCCTGCAATATAATTCTTGATGATATCAATTGTACTGATCCTTTTAATCCTAGAAACAGTGCCAAATGGTTTCCCCCTCCTATTGGTTGGGTCAAACTTAATTTTTCTGGAGTGGCCAAAGGAAATCCTGGAATGGGGGGGCTAGTGGAATCCTCCGCGATCATCTAGGAAATTATATCTTTGCGTACTCGGAGCCTCTAGGTGTGACTACCAATCACTCTGCTAAGGCCAAGGTTGTCTAGAGAGGCCTCCAATTTGTCAAAGATATTCCAAGAAACATCATTGTGGAAGGTAATTCTCTAAATATCATTAACTACTTAAAGTCTTCTAAGCCTTCCAGCTAGAGGATTATACCAACCATTGAGGACTGCAAGCAAATCCTTCAGAGGTAACATAATTGCATTATCCAACATACTTACAGGGAGGCTAATACAATTTTTGATAATCTGGCTAATATTGGGGTCAATTCCCAAGGACCTTTAATGTGTACAGATAGTCTACCCGCTGAGGTGGATGATCTTCTCAAATGGGACCAAATTCAAGGGAGGGACCAAACTCACATTATCCATGATGAACCCTAATTTGCCTATCAATCCTAGTCATTAACTTTTTTATTTTGTCCTTTGTAATCCCCAAGAGTCACTTTTCGGACCTTTGGTTTTGTCTTCTTTAAACCACCTTGACTTTCTTGGGAGATTGGATTCACGTTCCCCTAGGCTCTATTTTCCATTTCCACATTGCCTTTTTCAAGAAGTTTAATCAATTTTAGGTAACCACTTATTCTTATTACCCCAAGGTAAATTTTCACATGAGTCTTAATCATTTGAATCTCATGTGCTTTGATACATGTAATCCTATTTTTTGAGAACCATCTTCAGCCTTCTCGATCGAAGGCTTATCCTGACAATCAATTTGGCAATCATCCCAAGCCTTTCGAGATCTTGTGCTTGGATATCTTGTTGGCTAAGCCTTTCATGCACCCCGAATTACCAAGCTACCATTTTAGAGTGTCGCCAAGTTATTGTTTGGGCTTATAACCTAATATTTATTTGAAGATCAAAGCTTTGCCCTAGCCAATCCCTACTTGTTGAAGACTTCATTTTGTTTTCAATAATGCATTTATGGTCCCAAAGAAGATGTTCACAAGGAAACACCATTCTTTTATTTGATCTCGTGCATGTCCTGTTCATTATCCTAGTGTTTGCTCCATTTCTCATCCCATTCTTTCTATTCCTATTTCTTGATCGACCTCTATCTTTTTCCTTGTTCACCACCATGAGAGAGCACAAACCCATTTACATTGAGGCTGTTGTGCTCTAGCTCAAACCTTTGGTTCATGATTTGTGGATAGATAAAACCAACAGTGCTTTGATAGAATTTTTTAAGCTTTTCATTGGGGTTGATGACAACATAACAAAGACCTTTGCTGATTCTTGGGATAAGGATTATGTCATAATTCATGGTGTCCAATTTTACATCTCCTTTGAGTTGTTGGCGGTCCTAATAGGCCAACCCTTGGAGGGTAAAGTTATTTAATGCAACAAATATAACTGGGAGGTAGAGCTGAACTTCTTCGAGAAGAACTCCGAGATTTATAAAAAATATAGTAAAGGTTTATTTTGTGAAAAATTTTCCCCTCCTTTGCAAAAAATTATTATTCCTGTAATACAATATCTTTCCTGTGATAATCCAGACTCTCAATTATGTTGTATTCACCTTGCCTACGTGAACCATTTTCGTGAAGCCAAAGCCATGAACATCCCTACTACAATTTTATGGTCCATTGACTACACCATTACGTCCACCCGCAAAAATGAGGATGTCCTTCCTAGTCACCAAGGGCTTTTCAAAGTCCTTTACCATTATCTCCTCCTTCATTTCCCTAGTGGCAACATTCCTAAGTCTGAGTCTGAAGAAGATAACTCTTCCTCTACTCCTAGCCCCAACCCTTCTAATACAAAAAGGAAGATAAAAAATGACAAGCCTCACCCTATTGCTAGGAAGAAAATCAAAGTTGAAACAACCCTTGTTAGAAGCTCTCAGTGACTGGAGCTTAAGGAAGTAGTTGAAACCCCACTGTCCATCTCTATCAAACCTCCTAAAGCTCAGTCTACTTCACCTGATCTTGTCAATAATTTCCTTCATAAATTAGTCATACATGCTACTAATGCATCCATCATCCATCTGGAGATGGCTTACATCGCCATTGGTAAGGCAATTGCTAGCCTTAAGGAACAAAGGCATAATATCAGTCTTTTCTTCTTCTGCAAAAATTTCAATGTTCCCTCCATGGTCTCTACTGTTGAACCCCCTTTCGATGTCAAAGGGGGTGTTAATGAAGATGATGTAGTCAAAATTGCTAAAGAGGCCTACCTAGAAAATCTGAAGGAAACTTCAAATGACAAAGAAACCCTGAAGGAGAAAGCGAAGGACAATGTTCTAGAAATTAATGTTAACAACCTTCTGTAACCCGACACCCTTCCTTGACAGCTTCCATGGCTTGCTGCTGGTTTTGCTCTCGACTGCATTGCTCTTCCTTTAGTCTTTTGGTGTGCAAGATGTTTTGTTCTAGCTCGATTTTGTGTTTCTCTTTTATGGTGGTGTTCCTTTTTTATCCTTTGTGCCGAAGTATTGTAATGGCTTTTAGCCTTTCTATTTTTAGTCTTTCAGTTTTGATGGTTTTTTTCTACTTAAGGGGACTTGTTTTTCTCTATTGTGTTCCTATTGGTTCCTTGATGTAAAAGGCGATAGGGTGCCTTTCAAATGCCCTTTCTGAAATAATATAATTTAATTTACCAAAAAAAATATTAAGCATGAAACACCCTCAAGTGGATGATGTTAAGTGGTTTGAGCTCTTCTTATCCCTCTATACTAGCAAGTCTATATGTTTCTTGACCCACTTTTTGGGTGATAATGTATGGACCTAACCAATTAGCCATAAATTTATCACAAATATGTGGCAGTGCATTAATATTTTGTTGACTCTCTTTGAGGACAAGATCTCCTACTTGGAATTCATGTAGGTGGACTTGAGATGATCTTGGTATACTCGTAAATATTCTAAGGCATTAATTTGTCTTTCATCAAGGAGTGTAAGTTGGTAAAGATATGTTTTTCTAGAAGTGTCATCATATATGAATTCCTTCAATGAAATTTACAATGATGGGATCTCGAGCTTAAGAGGTATAATAGCCTCAGCACCATAGACCAATGAAAATGGTGTTGCCCTAGTAGGCATGTGAATGCTTGTTCGATAAGCCCATAATACCAATGGGATTTGAGTGTGCCAATCTTAGTGATTTTCTTTGACTAGTTTCTTGAGAATAGCGATCAAGGTCTTATTTTTTGCCTCAACTTATCAATTTGCTTGCGGATAGTAAGGAGTCAAGAAATTGTGTTGGATATTATACTTTTCACAAAGTGTTTGAACATCCTTGTTCTTGAAAGAATTACCATTACTAGAAATGATTTTTGAGGTGATACCAAAACAACATATGATATTTTTAAGTATAAAATCCATAATTCAAGGTCCTATCGTATTGGTTAGAGGAATTACCTCAACCCTCTCAATGAAGTATTTAGTGGCTGTGATGATGAATGTATGTTATTCTGAGGAAGGAGGTGATATTTTACCAATCAAGTCCAAACCCCATTGTGAGAAGGTCCAAAGACTCTAAATAGGTTTCAAGGCTTGCGATGGCACATGAGTTAAATTAGCATGTTTCTAACGTTGTTGGCATTTCTTGACGTAATTGCAATAGTCACATTCCATGGTGGGCCAATAATAACCCATGCATAAAATGCACTTTGCGATGGCCATTCCACTAAAATGACCACCATAAGTACCATCATGAGCTTCTAAAATGTCTCTTTGGGCCTTTCTAGACTCAAGACAATGAAGGATGACTCCATCATAACCACGTCTATACAACATGTCCCCTAAGAGAATAAAATGAGCTACCTTTTGTTTGATAGTTCATTTGGCAGTCCATGACATGTCAGATGGGAGTGTTCCAAACTTGAGGAAGGTTTTTATTTGGCTAGACCAAGGCTCATGACTCTGTGGAAAGGAAGTAGACATCCTTATCATATTTAGACGTAGCATAAGAAATTATAGATTTAGAGATTATTGTGACAATTAATGGTTGTACCTCTCCTTTAGAGTTATTTGGAATCAATGATCCTAGAGAGGCCATCGCATCTGCAAATCTATTAGTCGATCTAGGAAAGATATCAATTTCATACCAGTCAAATTTGGCAAGTGATTTCATTGCTACTTTATGATAAAGTTTTAGGACTGGTTCTTTGCATTGATGTTCTCCATTTACATGGTGAACGACAAGTTGAGAATCATCAAATATCCTGATATACTTTATGCTCATAGCTATGGCTGCTTGAAGTCTTAGGATTAAGGCTTCATATTTTGCATTATTGTTTATGCATGGGAAATCAAGTTTAAATGATAATGGGATAGGCAACCCCCATGGTTTATGAAATATGACTCTTGCACCTTATTCCTTTTCACACTTAGAACCGTTAAAGAATAGTGTGATATTGACATCTTCCTTAGGAATGACATATTCTTCTTGTTCAATGATAGTGAATACTGAGTCTTCTGGGAGCTCAATAATCAAGGGTTGATCACTAGGAAGTGGAGCTTCCACAAGCTGATCGTCTATTACCTAACCTTTAGTGGATTTTTAGCTAATAAACCCAAGATCAAATTTTGTAAGAAGCAATATCCATTTTATGGTGCGAGTGTTATTGTAAATGCGAGACATCATGTAACTTAGATGATTTTTGTGAGCTATGACATAGCTTGTGTGGATTAGCATGTAATGTCTGAGTTTCTTAGTGGAAAAAACCACTTTTAAGCATAATTTTTCTACGTGAGCGTATATGGTTTCATAGCTTACCAATATTCGACTAATATAGTAGACAACTTGCTCTATGTCGTTTTCATTCTTTTGAGCAAGCATTGTCCCTAAAACAAAGTTTGTTGCTAAAATATAAATATGGAAAGGGATCCCCGAAAAAGGAGTTAATACTGGTGAAGAATCCAAGTATTATTTGATATCATTAAAAGCTTATTGACATTCATATGTCCATAAAAATGGTACCCCCTTTTATAATAGGTGGTTGAATGGCCTGCATTTGTTTGAGATTTGTGCAATGAAATGAGATATTGATTGAATATTTCCTTGTAAACTACATAAATCTTTCAAGTTTTTTGGGGGAGGCATCTCCATGATAGCCTTGACTTTGTTGGGGTCCACTTAAATGCCTCTTTTGGATATAATGAATCCTAGTAGTCTGCCTGAGGTGACATCTAAGACACACTTTTGGGGGTTCAACCTTACATTATGCTATAGAAGTCGATCAAAGATTTTTTCCAATACACCAATGTGCTCTTATCAAGTTTTATATTTTGACAAAATATCATCCACATAATATTCGATGATCTTATGCATGTAGTCATGGAAACTGTATGTCATGGCATGTTGATAAGTCACACCTACATTTTTTAGGCCAAAGGGCATCACGTTGTAACAAAAATTCCCTTAAGGTGTTGTGAATGTTGTTTTGTGTTGGTCATCAGGATTGATCAGAATCTGGTTATATCTTGAAAAATCATCCATTAATGAAAGAATTTCATGGCCAGTGCAAGTGTCGACAAGAGATTCAATGTCTGGTAGAGGAAATTCATCCTTAGGACACGCTTTGTTGAGGTATCAAAATCCAGTGCAAATGTGTATCACCCCGTTAGGTTTACGAATAGGTACCATGTTTGAAAGCCACTCAGGATAGTCAATGGGTACAATGAAACCCACATATAATAGCTTTTGAAGCTCTTATTTTACCATGAGCTAAATGGTAGGATGCATCTTTCTCAGTTGTTTTTGACTGGCTTAGCATCAGGATGCAAGGTGAGATTGTGGATAAACAAGTTGGAGTCAATTCTAGGCATGTCTTTGTAGGACCATGTAAAAATATCATTTTACCTCTTGAGAAGAGCTATAATTGTTCTTGTTCATCAATGGATAAACTTTTGCCAAGTCTAACAATTTATGGATTGTCCACGTCTGAACTAAGGTTCATATCAATGGTATTTTCAATAGACATATGAGAACCTTCCTAAATATGATGGGATGTTGGGATCAAATGAATGTCATCAATGACATTATCAAAATATTTTGACTTAGTCTCTTCTATGTCTTATTGAAAAACCTAAATATCTGAGGGTGAATGCAAATGTGAGGGTGAAGGTGAAGGCAAATGTAATGGAGGAATGTAAGTGGAAGAAGCTTTTAACAATTCTCCAAATAGGAAAAATTCAATAAAGGATGGTGGCAATGAAATCCATTCCATATCAATGAGGCTAATTTGAATTAGAATTGGTTTCGCCAAATCATATGGATTAAGGAGTGGGGTGAATAAGTCAATAGGATTCATAGACTTTATGGGTAATGGTTGTTGGCAATGTGAATGGTGGGTTGGTTTTATCTACTGGAAATAGATGAAGGAACCTTGGGAACTTGAACAACAGCAAGAAACACATGTAAATACAAATGGAAAAGTTCATGTGCATGCAATACAAATATTTTTTGTTTTGTTTTTTTGTGCTTTTGATTTTTTTTAATTATGTACAAATGTTACAAAATGTTCCGGTGAGGTGGATCAATGAAGTGGAGATTTTGGTTCACCGGTTAGTCTATCTCACTCCCTTGGGAGAAGCAAATGGAAAATGGGATAGTGGATGGGGAACATTCTAAGATAATGCTTATCCTATTTGATGAATGGAGTGATGGGTGTCAATTCCTCTTTGGATTCATCAGAATATATCAACATAACATCATATTCTTCATAGATTTCCTCCTCAAAGTCATTGTGATGGGGTTCCTCTTATGAATTCAAATAGAGACTTTGAAAATCTTGTTCAAGAGAGGAAGTGGAATAATAAGAGTGGTAGCCCAAACCTAAATGGTCATATGCTTATCGATATGAAGTATCAATTATCTTGTGCATTCCCTTTTCATATCATCCTAGTTCGTATCCTTGCCAATTGATTCAATGAAAGTAACGTGAAGGAAAACCTATCATGCATTCTATATTAGCAAGGGTTGTTATTTTGGGTTCATCTAGGGAAGGTGGATCGAATAATGAATCAATCATCTCATACACAAAATTAATGTTATTAGATATTGAAACCATGCGGTACACCACTCCTATGGATAAGTGTGGGTCATGTGGGCAATCGTAATACCTAGTAGTTTGGATGTTTAGTAGTGTAATAGTGATGTTTTGGACCACATATTCACAAATGCCAATATTAGTGAGGTGGACTACAACTTGGTATGATGTGGAGGTGTATGGAGTGGGTGTGGATGTGGAAGGCTCTTGGATGACTTGTAGCTTAGGTAGTGGGAGGGATGTATGGTGAGATGGCATCTCACAATCTATTAAGTCAACTTGTGAGACTTCAACGGGTGAATATGAATATGGATTTGGTTGAAAGGTTTTATGGGGGGTTAATGATGTTGATGTAGATGTAATGGTAGTGGATTTTAATGTTGATGATGTGGATGGAATGGTAGTGGATGCTGATGTTGATGATGTGGATAGAATGGTAGTGGATGTTGATGTTGATGATGTGGATAGTGTGGATTGAGTTTGAATGCATGTGCATGTGGCTGACTATTATGAAAGTGGGGGTGTAAAAGTGGAAGCCTAATGTGGGGTAGTGATGGGAAGCTCTTTAGAAATTTATATTAAGTGGTGTGGTGTGATGTGGTTGATGGTGTTAGAAATAGGTGGGTTGCTGGAAGTGTGGGTTCATAAGGATTTGAAATAAAATTGTAATACTTAAATGGTTTTATGTCTGTAGGTATGCAATGAACATGTCTCTCATGAACATATTTTAAACATTGATGTACAATGGAAGGGACACATCTCATTTGTCTAATCCAAGGGCATCTGAGGAGTACATTGTAATCCATGGACCCCTCCAAAATGTAAAACATGGTGTGCAATATTTTTACCCCCACTTCTATGGGTAAAATGATAGTGTCAATTATGGAACAAATAGCATCATTGAATGCTCTTAGGGTGAATGTGTATTTAGTAATGTGGGATAGCAAAATATTGATATGTTGGAGGGCAGATGTGATGATGATGTTGATGGAGGAACTGGTGTCAATTAACACTCATTTAAATGGCTTCCTATCAACCTGAACCATAATATGTAATGGAGGTTCCACCACTTCTTATGATAATATGTATGCATAAAAAAAGAACACCATTGCAAAAAATAAAGCATTGTATTATTTCATGAAATGATTTTTTTATTATAATAAACCCCTTTTCAAGCAGTATTTTACAATACAAATGCCCAAAGAGGATGATCCCTCTTTTATAATAAATGATGGTGTTTGACTCTTCTTCATGCTACAATAGATGTTGGAGGTGGTTTTGTCGTGACCACCATGTTGTATTAGATCTTTGTTGAATCTATAACCTGCACACATGCAAATAAACAAGGGGGTTTAGTAGCACCTATCACAATGAATACAGTAAAATGACTAATGCAAAATGAAAATAAAATATGATTATTGCATATATGAGTCATGATTTTAGTAGCATAACATTAGCATTCCCTTCCTACATTTTCTTAGTGAAGTGATGGTGTCTTTATAGACCTTTGAGGGGTTTTAATGGAAGGATAGGTGTCAAGCCAAGGCTACCAAGTGGTAGGGACTAGGCAACCACCTATCCTGGGCAGTTGTAGTGAGTCACTAGAAGTGTCTCACTTAATTGGGGAGATGTGGCAAGTGGGTAGGTGCAAGTGGAGTGATGTGTGGAGTGATGTGTGGAGTGAGGTGTAAGATGTGGCAAGTGGGTAGGTGTAAGTGGAGTGAAGTGTGTGAGATGTGGCAAGGTGAGGGGTAGTGGTGGCTAGAACATGTGTCAAGTGGGGAGACAAGGTATCTTATGCAAATTTTTTAGATTTAATAAATCTAGAAAATATAAATTAATGTGCAGGAAAATACACCTAAGTTTAGACTTAGGCATATTATTTTATTATGTAAAATTGGAATGTGCAATGTGAATGAATAATGTGCAAGAATTATATGCCTAAGTTTTAGACTTAGGCATATATTATTATGCAGAATTGTGATGTGCAATGTGAATGAATAATGTGCAAAATTATATGCCTAAGTTTAGACTTAGGCATACATTATTTTATTATGCAGACTTGGAACATGCAATGTGAATGTGGTTTTACAAATGCCTAGGTTTTGGTGTCTACATATGCCCCTTTTTGTATCGTATTGTGTAAAACACAATGTGGTGCAAAAACAAGAGACACCTAGTTTTATTTTATGGATAGATTTAGATATTCTCGATGCAAAGAATGAATGACTTGAAAATTTTAATTTTAGCTTACCCTCTCAATTGGCGAATGGGTAAAGAATGAAACCCACTAGCCAATTGACCAAATGTGGATAATGAAATGAGGTGGGTGTGATGTATGCAAATGTATGACATTGAAAATCAACTTGATACCCCAAGTTTGGGATGTTTGTTGTTGCAAATTTATGTTTGGTGTCAATGATGTGAAAAATGTCATGGTAAAATCACCAACCACATTGGGAGTTTGTGTGCCCATGCGACTGTTAGCAATTCCTATTGTAAGAAACTAGGCACTCTAGGAATTTGATGATTAGTACCAAATTGTGATTTATTGTTTCTGCTTTTGTAACCCAAAGAAAAAGGCTTAAAATAATATTTGCAAATTATCTTGAATAGATCCATACTTAGATATTGAGGTACCCAGTGGATTTAATGTCACATGTGATGATGTTGGATGATTGTGAATAAGTGTCCTTATAGTGAGATACCCATCCTATCAAATTGCATGGATTTTTAGTCATTGCAATCACCATGTATGTAGGGTAATTCACTAGATACAAGGGTCACTTAATGATGATGTTGTTTGATGATTGAATGCATGTTGTCAATTTGAGGGGTTTTTGAAGCCATTTGTATTTGAATGAGAGTTGTGTAAGATGGTTACAAATAAAATTCAATGTGGGTTGCTCCAATCATGGAAAGAAGCGCATTGTCAAATCATTGCTTTTGACACATTTATGGTATTTTATTTTTGTAAACATTTTAGCCTTAGATAGATGTACAAGGAGAGGTCTACACTTTCGGCTTTAGGTCTACCTACACTTGATAACTTTTAACCGTAGGTAGACGTACAGGGATAGGTCTACACTTTAGTATTTAGGTACACCAAGTATTTGTTTGATTGAGATTTTTGCTTGTGATCTACCCCAAAAAAAAAGGCTGTATGATAGTTTTTGGTAATGATTCTTGAATGAACGTAATTTGCATGATTGAGTGTTTTGAGTATTGACTTGATTTGAGACTAGAATTTTATAGACATTGTCTACCCCCTCAAGTAATGAGTTGATGAAGAAGAGATGAAATTATGAAAGCAACAAAGCATATGACAAAGGTGAAAATTATTAGAATGAAACACATGATTTTTTTTTTGTTACAATTGTGATTTCAACCATTATTGGTAATTGTACACCTCTATCCCTTGGAGTAGTCCAACTATATGGCTTTCTTAGGGAATTGAGATGATAAAAATTTGATTCTTTCATAAGGTGAATCACTATTCAAGAGCCTTATGGTAACCTACCCATCCTACTAGATTGCATGGATAATTAAGAGCTGCAACCTCCAGGTATATAGGATAAGTTATTGTTTACAAGGATCACTCAAGGCTAATTGAAAGAAGGAAATGTACATTTGTATCCCTTAGAGCAGTCCAACCGTATGGTATTCTTAGGAAGTTGAGATGATAGAATTTCTATTCTTTCAGGAGCTTGTTGAATTGTTTTTGGCCAAAGGAATTGAGGTACCTTTGGAGCTTTTTTCTTTTATTGTTTTTTTTTAGTGGCCTTATGGTAATGTACTCATATTACTATATTGCATGGATAAAAAATCGCTGCAATCGCTAAGTGACTAGAGTATATTACTAGATACGAGGTTCACTCGAGATTTTTTATTTGATGGTTTTTAGTTTTTTTTTTGGGGGGGAGGGGTTTATATTGTTTTTGTGATTTTATGTTTACTGGTTGATTTTTTTTTTTACCAAAGGAATTTGGGTACCTTTGGAGCATTTTGGATTGATTTGACCAAAGAGGTGTCTCCTTTGGAGCCTTTGAAATGATTTGACCAAAGGGGTTATATTCCTTTGGAGCCTTTTGAATTGAATTGACCAAAGGGATGTTGATTCCTTTGGAGCCTTTTGAAGTGAATTTGACCAAAGGAGCTTTGTTGCTTTGGAGATTTTTGGATTGAAAATGACCAAAGGAATTTTGGTTCCTTTGGAGCCTTTTGAATTGAAAATGACCAAAGGAGTTTTTTTCCTTTGGAGCCTTTTGGATTGATAGTGACCAAATGAGTTTGGTTCCTTTGGAGCCTTTTGAATTGGATGTGACCAAAGGAGTTTGGTTCCTTTGGATTTTTTATTTTGTATTCATGTGATGAAATAAATGTATTATGAATGAATGCAATTGGTGGTGATGTATGCAAATGAATGAATGGTATTGCCTTATTAATTGTCATCTAAATAAGTTATGGACTATTGTTTAGAAAACTTTACCTTTATTGCTCAGGGGCACCAATACGATACTACTGGTTTGACCATATTTTTTAGGATGAAATGGACTATGATATATGTGATTGTGTGATGGTGGTATGGAATGAAATATTTCTTATGACCTTATTGTTCTTAGGGATAAAGGATCTAGATTTGTTTTACAAATACTCAAGCATCCTAATGATATCAAACAAACTCATATATTCATCTCATGAATCCATATGATGCTAAGGACATCCTGGCGGTGTCAAATTTCTTAAGGACCAATTGTGTGTGCAATGAATGTTCATTTATCATTATGAGTAAGGGTAGACTAATCCATTGGTAACTTATGCCAACAAGCTAGCTCATCCTTGAGTGTCCATAGGTTTGTACAAAGAATGTCGCTAATGTGACAGACATGGTACCATGCATAAGGATACCTCATTTCCAGGCGGGTTTCATTCAACCCATTGTTGTAATGAGGATCACCCCACAATTTTTGAAACACTAAGAATTCCAGGTATTCAATCTTCTTTCCCTTATTTTATTGCATTAGATTTTTGGGGATTTTATTTTTGAGTTTGTCTAATTTTGTGTTGGAGCAAATTGGAATGTTATTACTTTTTGGATACTTGCTCGTTTTGAGGAAGAACAAAGGATATTTTTTTTGGGATGGGGATACTTTCTCATTTTGAAGAGGAGCATGGGATTTTGTTTTTTTTAAGGATGAAGGAGGAGCTTGTCCTTTTGTCAACTCTTAGGTTTCTAGACCATGCACATAATTGGATGAACAGGGAAAACTTTTCACTTTATGGCAATAGCAACTTTTGACTTTGTTATTCCCAAGGTTCACAATATTTTAATGTGTTTTTATGTGTGTGGTCCAAGATAAAACTTGATTGATAAGGAATAATTTATTGCATCTAAATATTGTTTGACTTTCAATTAAGGTTGTTAATAACACTAGGAGTGGCTAAGTGATTGAAAACATTTGGATTTCTTGCAAATATGTTAATGACCAAAGGACCACTTAGAAAGTTGTAAATGATTGTGATTGATGGATTGGTGACTAATGCTAAACTAAAGGTGCCCCTGATGAAGGCAACAAGACATAGTACTAATAATTATTCATGAATACAAATGGTACGACTATGCAAATGCCATGAAAGTGGAATGTGTGAATGCAATGGAAGTGGGATTGTGAATGTGATGTATTAAAAATGTAATGTGTA
Source organism: Wollemia nobilis (assembly GCA_028583015.1). NCBI lineage: Eukaryota > Viridiplantae > Streptophyta > Pinopsida > Araucariales > Araucariaceae > Wollemia > Wollemia nobilis. The sequence goes on from JAQPPZ010000184.1 coordinate 1,462,447, forward strand.
TGAAAATGTTTTTATGTTTTATTATTATTATTATTATTATTATTATTGGTTTTTTGAACTAAAATGTGACCAAAGGGGTTTGGTTCCTTTGGATATTTTTGAATTACATGTGACCAAAGGAGTTTTTGGTTCCCTTGGAGCATTTTGAATGGAAATTGACCAAAGGAGTGCCTCCCTTGGAGAATTTTGAAATGATATTTGACCAAAGGGGTTAGGTTCCTTTGGGGCCTTTTGAATTGATTTGACCAAAGGGGTGTCCCCTTTGGAGCCTTTTGGATGGAATTGACCAAAGGGGTGCCTCCCTTGGAGCATTTTGAAATGAGATTTGACCAAAGGGGTTAGGTTCCTTTGGGGCCTTTTAAATTGAGTTGATCAAAGAGATACCTCCTTTGGAGCATTTTTTATTGAATTGACCAAAGGGATGTCCCCTTTGGAGCATTTTGAATTGAATTGACCAAAGGGGTGTTCTTACCTTGGAGTATTTTGGATTTGATAGTGACCAAAGGAGTTTTGTTCCTTTGGATCTTTTTGAATTGCATGTGACCAAGGGATTTTGGTTCCTTTGGAACCTTTTGGATTGAGTGTGACCAAAGGATTTTGGTTCCTTTGGAGAATTTTGGACTGATTTTTGACCAAAGGGTTTAGATTCCTTTGGAGCCTTTTGAATTAAAACTTGACCAAATAGGATACCTCCTTTGGAGTGTTTTTGATTGAATTGACCAAAGGGATGTCCCATTTGGAGCCTTTTGGATTGAATTGACCAAAGGGGTTAGGTTCCTTTGAGGATTTTCTTTTTTTTTTTTGCATGTGGAAAGTGGCATTCTCCTCAAAGAGGTCTAGATAGGCACCCCCTTGCTTAGCTATAGAAGTAATTGAGGCTTGAGACATTTGAGCATAGTGTTCTATGGGTGCAAGTGCTTGGCTTTGGTCTTTTTTTAGAGCTTTGGCTTGATGGTTCAAAACCATAATCTAGGAGTGGAATGAGGTGACAAATGTGAAGGTATGTTTTTAAATGTGTGATGGAAGCACAAGCAAACAACACTCAAAGCAAATAAACAAACAAGTTTGTTTCTAAGTTTTCGTAAAGTTTTAATTTTTTTTATATTTTTTTAGTTTTGAAAAGTTTTTTTTTTGTTTTGGTAGACGATGTGCAATGTTTGATCCTAAAAATGAATCTATAGAATTCACCTATATGCTCTCACACACTAACTTGGTGATGAAATTCAAGTTGTGAAACCCACCAGGACTTGGTGATGAAGCCCAAATTTGATGAGAGAGCCTAGGTTCTACCGATCCTCACCTAGTTCACCATGGACAACAATACACCCTCCAAGGAGGAATGTGTGTTATTTTCCATGGCTATGATAGTTCTTGGATCGACCTTGGCCAAATAATGGAGTAATTTATTGAGGTTTGGTGATGAATTCCAAACTTGCCAATGTTCACGTGCAAGTGTGTGACAATTTTGTTTATTATGGTTTTTGTAAAGTAAAGTGCAAAAATCAACCCTAAAATGCAATCTAGGATGCAATTTTAATTTCAATGCACACAAATGCAATATAACACAAATAGCATACAATTTGTCAAATTTTTTATAACAATCGTTTTTGAATAAATATAATTTTTTTTTGACAAGTTTTATATTATTTTTTAATTTTTTGTTGTGTGATTGATGTTTACATTTTAATGTCTATGTATAATGAAAAATAAAATCTAAGGATGCAAAATGCAATGCAAACAAATATTATACTTTTTTCTTAAGATGAAAATGCAATGGATTTGAAGTGGTCGTTGTTCAATTTTTGTGTTTTTGTTGTTTTGTATGTTAAAATTGATACAATTGTTGTTTGACAATTTTTTTTTTGGAAAAATTTTGTTATTTTTTTTTTTTTGACAATTTTATTTTGTGTCTTTGACAATTTTGTAACATTTTTTTTGTTTTGACAATTTTGTGATATTTTTTTGTTGACAATATTTTTTTTTTGAAAAATAATTTGAAAAAATTATATTAAAACAAATATCATTTACAAGTTGGGATGATACTTCTCCCAACCTTAGCCAAAGAGAGCACATGTTTACAACAATAAAATAAGATTGGCATTGGAGCCAAATCTCCTGAACCATATTTCTACGATGGTTGTTCACCTGTTTACAAATGTAAAAGAAGATATACATTGGAGCACAAAACTTCTAAACCATATTTCTACAATTGTTGTCCAAATTAGCTAAACATGATATTTTCTCATCAACCTGCCTAATCCTCTCATCCTCAATAGCCATGTCACTATGCCATTGAACCCCTACCTCCTTCTCGGTACCCATCTTAGCCAGGAAGTCTATCACTTTAATCTCTACTCATATAAAAATGAATCACATCATATAATTCCCTCCATAATTCCTTAATTTGAGTGACAAGAATCCTCAATCTCCATGTCTTCAAAGCAAAGTTCCTCATGCAATCTAGAGCTCCTACCATTATTTGAGAATATGATTCTAGGATTATCCTCCTGCAACCTTGTTTTACTACCCAAATAGAAGCATATTTGATAGCTAAGGCTTATACTTCATTATTTGTGGTCCTTCCTAGACCTTGAAATTCCCAATAGAGCACTATCCCAACATGATTTCTGTAAATAACTCCAATTCCAGCTCTACCCAGATTACCGTTTTCAATTCCATCAATATTAATTTTAATCTAAATTTATGGGGGTGGTTTCCAACTATCTCTATCCTACCCCTATTTCACTTCAACTTCCTTCTCCATTGTCCCTATAATAGCCCAAGTTTCCTCTTTAGCATACACTACCACAGTTTATGTGACTTTGCTCCAAATGACATGCCAAACTCCATCTAAATATGAAAAGGTTTCTCTAAAAATTCTGCCATTTCTCTCCAACCACACTTCCCACCAAATGAAGTTTAATCCAAGATCCCAACAAATACAAAGATATTTAGATTTAAATCTACCCCTCTTCCATATTTCCTAAATATTAATCCGATTCAAATCACCATTAACTCATATTTTATAAGATAAAAACCATCTCTCCCAAATACGGTGCATGAATGGGTACTCAAACATCAAGTGGTCAGATTTTTCCTCACTTTTATAGCATAAAACATATTGATATGGACCAATTATTCCCCTACATCTGAGATTATCAAAAGTAAGAATTCCATTATGCATGAACTGCCAGGCAAAAAAGTTTACTTTTGACCAACCCTTAGAACTGCCAAATCCTTCTCCAATTCTCAACCTGATATGCATGAGGAGGCTCTGGAAGGATCTTATCATATCCATCCTTCACTATACACACCAAGGCTCCCATAGCCCCAAGATAATTCATCCTCCTCATCTCTACCTATGAGAAATATTTCAGCCAATATTTTAGTCATGATTGGGGTCAATTCCTAAGGGATTGAAATTGGTCACTCATCCAACCTCTTAAATTTTTTAAACTTATAATCCCCCAGCTAACTAGTGTTGAAATAACTTTCAATTTAGACCCAACCCCTAGTTTCCATGGTTGTTTTTATTGGTTGCAGTTATGGGAATTCAAAAATGATAGGTGGGTATTGATCCCATGAATCTGTCCAAAATCGTGTCTTCTCCCCTCTTCCCACTTTCCAAAATAATCCATATTTTACTACTTGAGATCCTAAATTTATAGCCTACCACACTAAGGATACATTACCATCCAAAGGGAAATGACCCTTCTCATTTGGTTTTACCTATACCAAATATTTACTAGTTAAAATTTTACTGAATAAAGAAGTTGGTTGGGAAATCCACCTCCAATAAAGCTTTCCAGCCAAACCTTTATTATTTTAATTTTGATCTCCTCAGTCCCAAACCTCCTTTTACCTTGGGTTGGGTTACTTTCTCCCAACCTACTAAGGCCCATTTCCTCTCTTCTTTTACTCCTCCCCATAAAACTTTTCTAGCCATCTTGTCCAACTCTTTCCATATGGTATGTGGGGTAGCAAGGATAGAAAATTTATAAATTGGCATGGCCTGAATGACTGACTATAAAAAATTTAATCTACCCCCATAGCTTAACCATTTATGAGATCAATGATTAATTCTTTTCTTAATACAACCCAAAATATTCATCCAGATATCTATTTTTAGTTTTTTAAAATGCAAAGGGACCCCCAAGTATACTACTGGGAGAGAAATCCTCATGAATTCCAAGATCTCTAAAATTTTGTTTTGAAGCCTTTGATCAAGATTAAAAAATACCACTTTGGATTTTTTATCATTGATGACTTGGTTTGTGACCCTAAGGTAGACATTAAGTGTATCTCTAATCATTCTTGCTTCCCTAAAGTTGGACACTCCCACCAATTCTGTGTTATCCACAAAATTTAGGTGAGTCAAAAATTCCTCACCCACCTTGATACCTGTTAGAAAATCTTGTTGTCTTCTCCTCAATATGAGTCTACCCAAACCTTCAACCAATATGAGAAAAATATAGGAGAAAAAAGGATCTCCTTGACAAAGGCCTTTGAGTAGCTCCAAATGGTTTTGAGGAAAGACCCTTGATTAACACTGAGTATGTCAGAGTAGAAACATAGTTCATGACCCATTCTATCCAATTATGAGAGAAACCAAAGGTTTCCATCATCTTTGAAAAGAAGCTCCACTCCACCTTATCATAAGCCTTTGACATATCCAATTTTATGAACATTCCCCTATTACCATATTTTTGCATTGAATGGATTGCCTCCTGAGCTAGAACCACACCATCCAAGATCTGCCTACCCTCTACAAAACCCCCTTGCTTGGAGGAGATACTGTTATGTAGAAGAATTTTTAGCTTCTTAGCCATTACCTTTGTGATTATTTTATATATTATATTGCATAAGGCAATATGTTTATAATATGAAATGTGCACCCCCTCCCCCCCTTTTGTAATTAAGGTAATGAAAGTATGATTTAATGATTTAAGCATTCTTTTACTACCTTTGGATTCCTCTATGACAACCATTACATCCTCCTCCAAGTTGTCCCAAAAGACCTGAAAAAACTCAATTGGAAAGCCATCTAGACTTGGTGTTTTTTTGGTGCTCATTCCAAAGACTACTTTCTTCAGTTTCTCTCTATAAATGGGTTTAAGTAGGGCCTAATTTTCTTCCTTAGAGATAACAGAGGGTATGATAGTAAGAACTTCTTTTTGAGCTTATTCATATTGCACCATATTTTCCTTAAATAGTTTATAAAAATAATCTATTTAATGGAAATGCATACCTAAAATTGTATCAAAGGAGTGTTTGTTCTCATATTGAAGAGCTTCCATGTTGTTCATTTATCTCCTAGCACAAGCAGCCCGATGGAAAAAATTGGTATTTTTATCACCTTCTAATAACCAAGTGGTGCTTGATTTTTGTTTCGAGTAGGTCTCCTCTTGGTTGTCAATGTCCTCAACCAATTTAAGAAATGCATCATCCTCTTGTTTGATTTTCTTTGTAATTGTTCCTTCCCTTAAGTATTTTTGAACCTCATCCCATCTGGCCATCAATTGAACTCTTTGGACCTAGAAGTTTGTCTTGTTGGCTCACCTCCATTGTTTCAGTTGATCCTTGACATAATGAAACTACTTGTGGAATCTAAACATTGTTGTCCCATATGTTGGATGACCCTCTTCCCACCACTATGGAATTTTATTTCGAAGTTCCTCTTTTTGTAACCAAATATTTTCAAATTTAAATGGTTTGTGATACTATACTATTTTGATCCCCCCTTCCAACAAAATGGAAAAGTGATCTAAAACTGGACCTTCTAAAATTTGAAATTTTATATTCCATTTCACAAATACCTCCTCTGAAACCAAAAAATTATCTAACTTCACCTTCCTGCTATGTGACTCCCTCCTCTTATTAGTCCAAGTATAGTTGGTTTTAGGGCATTTAATATCCACCAAGTGTAATGCCTAGACTTGGGCAATCATAAGTCGATCACCTGGGTCCAAAATTGGGGTTCCCCCTTCCTGATATCTAGAGGATAATTTAGCATTAAATTCCCAAAAAAAATCTAGTCTAACTCCTCCCTTGAGACTCTTATGTTATGCACCAATTTCCATTGATGCATCTGACCATCTAGATTTTGAGCACCATAAAATTTTGTGATTAAAACCTGCTCAACTGTCACATTGTTCCTAAAATACGATGTGATGACACCCCTCCAAGCTATATGTTCTATTGTCATCCATTCAAGAGAGTTCAAAAAAGTAAATATCCCCCTTGAGGCCCCTTGGGAAGCCAGTTCCATATGACCAGCACCCCTCCCAAGTCTATTTACTATTTTACACATAAGATCCAACGACATTTTTATCTCTTGGATAAGCAAAACAAATTATTTTACATTTTTCTAAGAGTCTTTGAATTCCATGAATTTGTATATTCATTGGTTACCTTGAGAGCAGTAAAAATCTATTGGTGTCACCGATCCTCTAGTCATCAGTTTGTCTCCTTAAAGTGCTATCAATTCCTTATTTGATATTCTACCCACTCCTTGAGAGCTGATATTTTTTTTATTTCTTTTCCAATTGAGTTATCCCTAGAGTTGGTCTTTCTCTATTATTTTCTGCTATACCCATGATGACATCCTTAATTATCGATTGCTCTTGGTTATGCACTATAAATACCCCTACAATCTCTAATTGAAGTAACTCACTGCACTCAATTACCTACTCTAGTATGGGAGGAGGTGAAAGAGGGGCTTGAACATGGATGTTATTATTTTTATTGTTCACATCCACTCCTTCCATGAATTATTCCTCTTCCTGGTCCACTAGTATTTTGAAGATCTTATACCTATTGGAGGGTTTGAGTTAGGTTTGCTCTTTACCATATTTTTTCTTTTGCCTTCTCTTTCTTTTGGGTTGTTCAAAACCATCTCCCTGTGCTTATTTTCTCTGATAAATGTTGCTTGTTACTTTATTGATTGTTGACTTACCCTCCTTAGGAAGATTTGACATTCTCATAGGATCCTCCATTTTTATGTTCATATTATTTGGGCAGGATCGGTCCAAATGCCCATATTTATGGTAAATTCTATATGTGAATGGCAATACCTCATAATCCAATTGGTGAATCCAATATAGTCCTACAAGTTTGATTTCAACCTCTATCGACAAAGGTTGGCTAAGATCCATTTCCACTCATAATCTAGCATAAACAATTGTGTTTCCTTCCATTGTATCTTTTGAAACACCCAAATGTATTCCAAGGGAATTGCTGATAATTTCCAATACCTGCTCACTCCAAAACTCCATTGGAAGTACATATAAACAGATCCAAACCAGGATAGAAGTGGGTTCAATTTCGAGGATTAAATCCCACTCTCTAGGATTGAACAAATAATCCTATCAGACCATGATTTCAAAAGCCCTATTTCTATTGGCAAGTGAAGAAAAAATAACAACAAAATATCCATTGCTAATAAACCACAAAGAATACTCACCAAGAGGCTCCCAATTTTATTGAATCTAGGAATGCAAAATATTTAGGGTAGGGTGAATACCTATGAATCTACAAATCAAATAATGATTGGCTCTATATAAAACAATTTCTTCTACCATCCTTTGCTCAATGAAAATCTTTGGCCTTGATTTTGACTATGGCAAGAATCCATTAACTCATTGATATGTTGATCTATTTCCAGCAGCCGTAAAAAGCATTTTTAACGCATTTTTTTATGATTCTTCAATCTCTATTGGATATTTATCCTTTAACAAATATGCAAAATAATTTTCTCTCTAAAAGATGATTTGTAGGTGACCCCCTTGGATCCTCTTGGGGCAACAATCTTGTCTTCATTTCCACAACAACCAAAAATCTCTTCGGCTACCCAACTAATGCCCTAGTTTTCTCTTCCAGAGCTTCGGCCTCGATCATTTCTACAAAAAATTATCATTCTTTTATTTTTAGAATTTTGGTTTTTGATAATTTTTTTATTTAATGACTTTTTGATTTTTTCTTTTTTTTTTAAGTTTTGTGTTTGATAATTTTTGTTTTGTTTTGACAATTTTTTATGTGTTTTGTTTTTTATTCTTTTGATTTTGTTGTGTTTTTTTATTTATTGTTGATTTTAATTTGTTTTTTATTTTTAATTTTTTTATGTTTTTTTGGGACTATTTGCACAGACCCATGGTCTAGTCTGCACAGGACCTATGCAATTTATCGTGGCAGACCTGCACCAGGCCTATGTCAAACCTGCATAGACTTACACAAACCTAACACTAGGTCTACGTCAGACCTACATAGGCACAGGCCTATGTCAGGCCTACGTAGACCTGCTCAGGCCTAACACCAGGCCTATGCAAGTTTGTGCAGGCTTGACATCAAGTCTGCGTCAAGCCTACATAAACCTACATAGGCCTGACACATGCCATGGCACGACCAAAAATAGGAGGGGCAAGGGTTGCAAGTCGTGCATAGCGCAACCCTCAATTTTGGGGGTTGCATCAATGTGTTCTGCATTTGGGTTGGGGTGGGTTTTGGGGCCACGTCAGTATGGCCCTCAGCTGTGTTGGGGGGTGGGGGGGTATCGCGCACAACACGACCCTAGTTGGGTGAGGGTAGGGGCAAAAGACCCCCTGATGTGAATTTTTTTTTTCAAAATTAAATTAAAGAGAAGGGTTGGGTTTTTTTTTTAAATAAAAAATAACAAAAAAAACAATTAAAATTGTTGAACATTTTTTTTAATTTAAAACATAAAATAAATAAAAACAAAATAGAATTTTTTTATATAGAAACTAAATTAGAACACCAATCTAGATTTTTAGTGTAGGAGACTGTCAATAAAAACTCAAATCCTGCAACCACATAGAGAAAGATCAAAAATTCCAAGAGTCTTTGAATTCCATGAATCTGTATAGTCATTGGTTACCTTGAGAGTAGTAAAAATCTATTGGTGTCATCGATCCTCTAGTCATCAGTTTGTCTCCTTAAAGTGCTATCAATTCCTTATTTGATATTCTACCCACTCCTTGAGAGCTGATATTTTTTTTATTTCTTTTCCAATTGAGTTATCCCTAGAGTTGGTCTTTCTCTATTCTTTTCTGCTATACCCATGATGACATCCTTAATTATCGATTGCTCTTGGTTATGCACTATAAATCCCCCTACAATCTCTAATTGAAGTAACTCACTGCACTCAATTACCTACTTTAGTATGGGAGGAGGTGAAAGAGGGGCTTGAACATGGATGTTATTATTTTTATTGTTCACATCCACTCCTTCCATGAATTATTCCTCTTCCTGGTCCACTAGTATTTTGAAGATCTTATACCTATTGGAGGGTTTGAGTTAGGTTTTCTCTTTACCATATTTTTTCTTTTGCCTTCTCTTTCTTTTGGGTTGTTCAAAACCATCTCCCTGTGCTTATTTTCTCTGATAAATGTTGCTTGTTACTTTATTGATTGTTGACTTACCCTCCTTAGGAAGATTTGACATTCTCATAGGATCCTCCATTTTTATGTTCATATTATTTGGGCAGGATCGGTCCAAATGCCCATATTTATGGTAAATTCTATATGTGAATGGCAATACCTCATAATCCAATTGGTGAATCCAATATAGTCCTACAATTTTGATTTCAACCTCTATCGACAAAGGTTGGCTAAGATCCATTTCCACTCATAATCTAGCATAAACAATTGTGTTTCCTTCCATTGTATCTTTTGAAACACCCAAATGTATTCCAAGGGAATTGCTCGATAATTTCCAATACTCGCTCACTCCAAAACTCCATTGGAAGTACATATAAACAGATCCAAACCAAGATAGAAGTGGGTTCAATTTCGAGGATTAAATCCCACTCTCTAGGATTGAACAAATAATCCTATCAGACCATGATTTCAAAAGCCCTATTTCTATTGGCAAGTGAAGAAAAAATAACAACAAAATATCCATTGCTAATAAACCACAAAGAATACTCACCAAGAGGCTCCCAATTTTGTTGAATCTAGGAATGCAAAATATTTAGGGTAGGGTGAATACCTATGAATCTACAAATCAAATAATGATTGGCTCTATATAAAACAATTTCTTCTACCATCCTTTGCTCAATGAAAATCTTTGGCCTTGATTTTGACTATGGCAAGAATCCATTAACTCATTGATATGTTGATCTATTTCCAGCAGTCGTAAAAAGCATTTTTAATGCATTTTTTTATGCTTCTTCAATCTCTATTGGATATTTATCCTTTAACAAATATGCAAAATAATTTTCTCTCTAAAAGATGATTTGTAGGTGACCCCCTTGGATCCTCTTGGGGCAACAATCTTGTCTTCATTTCCACAACAACCAAAAATCTCTTCGGCTACCCAACTAATGCCCTAGTTTTCTCTTCCAGAGCTTCGGCCTCGATCATTTCTACAAAAAATTATCATTCTTTTATTTTTAGAATTTTGGTTTTTGATAATTTTTTTATTTAATGACTTTTTGATTTTTTCTTATTTTTTTAAGTTTTGTGTTTGATAATTTTTTTTTTGTTTTGACAATTTTTTATGTGTTTTGTTTTTCATTCTTTTGATTTTGTTGTGTTTTTTTATTTATTGTTGATTTTAATTTGTTTTTTATTTTTAATTTTTTTATGTTTTTTTGGGACTATTTGCACAGACCCATGGTCTAGTCTGCACAGGACCTATGCAAGTTATCGTGGCAGACCTGCACCAGGCCTATGTCAAACCTGCATAGACTTACGCAAACCTAACACTAGGTCTACGTCAGACCTACATAGGCACAGGCCTATGTCAGGCCTACGTAGACCTGCTCAGGCCTAACACCAGGCCTATGCAAGTTTGTGCAGGCTTGATATCAAGTCTGCGTCAAGCCTACATAAACCTACATAGGCCTGACACATGCCATGGCACGACCAAAAATAGGAGGGGCAAGGGTTGCAAGTCGTGCATAGCGCAACCCTCAATTTTGGGGGTTGCATCAATGTGTTCTGCATTTGGGTTGGGGTGGGTTTTGGGGCCACGTCAGTATGGCCCTCAGCTGTGTTGGGGGGGGGGGGTATCGTGCACAACACGACCCTAGTTGGGTGAGGGTAGGGGCAAAAGACCCCCTGATGTGAATTTTTTTTTTCAAAATTAAATTAAAGAGAAGGGTTGGGTTTTTTTTTTAAATAAAAAATAACAAAAAAAACAATTAAAATTGTTGAACATTTTTTTTAATTTAAAACATAAAATAAATAAAAACAAAATAGAATTTTTTTATATAGAAACTAAATTAGAACACCAATCTAGATTTTTAGTGGAGGAGACTGTCAATAAAAACTCAAATCCTGCAACCACATAGAGAAATATCAAAAATTAGTGTTTGTGCAACATAATCATAAAAGGAAGATGGGTAAGGAAGACTATGATCACCAATTTGTATGCATAAAAAAATATCATTACAAAAAATAAAGCATTATATTATTTCATGAAATGAGTTTTCGATTACAATAAACCCCTTTGCAAGGGATTTTTTACAATACAAATACCCAAAGGGGATGATCCCCCTTTTACAATAAATAATGGTGTTTGACTCTTCTTCATGCTAAAATCGATGTTGGAGGTGGGTTTGCCGTGACCAAAATGCTAGATTGGAGCTTTGTTGAATCTGGAACCTGCACACATGAAAATAGACAAGGGGGTTTAGTAGCACCTATCATAATGAATACAGTAAAATGACTAATGCAAAATGAAAATAAAAGATGATTATTTCATACATGAGTCACAAATTTAGTAGCATAACATTAGCATTCCCTTCCTCCCTTTTCTTGGTGAAGTGATGGTGCCTTTATAGGCCTTTGAGGATTTTGGAGGGAAGGATAGGTGGCAATTCAGGGCTACCAAGTGTTTGGGACTGGGCATCCACCTATCCTAGGCAATCACAATGAGTCATTAGAAGTATCTCACTTAAATGGGGAGATGTGGCAAGTGGGTAGGTGCAAGTGGAGTGATATGTGGAGTGAGGTGTAAGATGTGGTAAATGGGTAGGTGTAAGTGGAGTGAGGTGTAAGATGTGGTAAATGGGTAGGTGTAAGTGGAGTGAGGTGTAATATGTGGCAAATGGGTAGGTGTAAGTGGAGTGAAGTGTGTGAGATGTGGTAGGGTTAGGGGTAGTGGTGGCTAAGACATGTGTCAAGTGGGAAGATAGGGTATCTTATGTAGATTTTCTAAATTTAATAAATTTTGAAAATATAAATTTATGTGCAGGAAAATACACCTAAGTTTAGACTTAGGCATATTATTTTACTATGCAGAATTGGAATGTGCAATGTGAATGAATAATGTGTAGGAATTATATGCCTAATTTTTAGACTTAGGCATATATTATTATGCAAAATTGTGATGTGCAATGTGAATGAATAATATGCAAAATTATATGCCTAAGTTTAGACTTAGGCATACATCATTTTACTATGCAGACTTGGAACATGCAATGTGAATGTGGTTTTGCAAATGCCTAGGTTTTGGTGTCTACACATTGATTTAATTTCAAAGCCATAAAATGTAATGGAAGGCTCCATGCACATCTAAATACTCCCCACAAAATTGTTGAAGGTATTAGTGTCTTGTGATTTGAGTTCGATGGATTTTAGAATTTTCATTAATGCCTCGTGATGTAGGGGAGATTGTTGAATTAGCTCATAGATCGATAGTTTGTATGAAGCTATTAAGGCTAGTTTTCGGCCATCTCCTTAGTGAAATGATGGGTCTTTGTGAATTATTTGGAGGATGAATTGGTTGATATGGATGATTTGGAATGTGAATTGGTTGAGATGAATTGGGAGAGAAATGTATGGGTGATGGTGGAATGACATATTGTGGTGACACACTTGCTTGAGGTGCTATAGGAGGCTAGACTACCTACAATTGTTCATACTATCTATTGGTGCTTCTTTGTCCTTGGATAACTATATGAATAGCCCTCATAAAACCTTGGTACTATTGTACGTGATTGACCTAATTAGGAATCATGGTATTTTATCCCCCTATTTTCTATTGTTGTTCCTCATAATGAGGAAGTGGTGTTTGGTATATTTCAAGGTTTTGGTTTTGTTGTACCAAGGGACTATGAACTATCAACCTTGATGGCCCCTAGGTCTATCAAATCTTGCACCACATGTTTAAATGACCAGCATTTGTTAATGTCATGTCCTTTATATTGATATCAATGAAAAGAACAAAATAAGTGTTCCCTATAGCCCTTGCCTCGTTTAACTTGATCTTCTAGTATGATTTCAAGAAAGGCAATAGCATTGGTGTCATACAACCTGTAAAATATGGTGCATGATTTGGACAAAGGTGTGAATATAAGATCTTGTCAAACAAATTATCGATATTGGCAAGTCTCCATAGTTGGCACTATGGCGTAATGTTGGTGAGGTGGGGGAATCACTTGATAATTGATTTTTTGTGGTTGTTGTTGCATGGGTTGTTGTCATTGTTGAGTCATTATCGGTTGATTCAAGACCACTTAATTTACTTAACTAGGCTTTTTCTGGTCAGAATAACTTCCTTTTGATTGGATCTTGTTCTACCATTATTTCTTCTTAGGCTTTATCTCACCCTATTGAATTTTTATTTCTTCAATGACACATACTTAAACGAGAGCCTCATCGAATGTTCTGCATTGTTGTAGCTATAATAACAAAGATATAGGTTTTAATAAACTCCTTGTGAACATTGGAGTTAGTTCTTCCTTTGGTAGAGAGAATGGTAATTTAGTTATAATAACCCTCCAATAGTTTTCAAAATCATATACTGACTCTTATTTAAATTGTCTTAAGTTGTATAGGTCAGTGAATGTGGTCTTCTTTCAAACATTGAGGGAAAATCTCTCCAAAAATTTATCTACCATTTGTTCAAATGTGAAAATGTTGTGATGAGGTAGATGGTTATACCAGTCTTGAGCATCTCCCCCCAATATTTGAGGAAATTTTTGGATCATTAAAGCATCTTGGTCTTGGATCCGAAAGCATGAGTGGATAAATGTGGTTATGTGCTCTCTAGGGTCCTTAGTCCCTTTAAAATTGTTAAATTTTGATACTATGAAATCTATCAAATATGGTGGTAATGGTACCAAAAAATGGATAGTTTGACTGATTAGCTATATTAGGGTGAGCTTCTGGTACATCATACCAGGAGTATGCTAAATCAAGCTATCAATTTGCTATTGCATTACTTGGATTTTGGGATCTTCCATGTGTATGAAAGCCCTGGATTATTTGATGATTAAGTGGAGGTGGTGTGTGTGAAGGAATGAGTTGTTGTGAAGAAATGTGATGTTGATGGCTTGATGAATTAAAGGAAATTTGATGATGTTGGGTGTTTTGTTGGATTTGATGTTGGAATGATTGATGTTGATGAATTGGATGTGAAGTTTGTGGGATGTGAGTGTTTTGGGTTGTGAGAGTGGTGTTGGTGTGGGTGAATGGAGGCGTGGGTATAGCAACCTGAGAATATGGTGATACCTAGGATAAGTCAAGTGTGAAGTAAGTGTTTTGGCTTGGGGTGGAATGGGATTTAAAATCTATTTTCTAAGATTTTTTTGGGGGATAAGAACAAGCATCTTGTTGGCCCACAAGTAGTTGGTTAATTTGTTTTCATACTTGTTGTATGGCAATTTTTGAAGTAGATGGTGTGGTATGGTGGACGTGGATGAGGTGTGAATGTTGGTAATGTTGTTGGAGGGTAAGTTGCAAAAGGAATCATAATAGAATGAGGGGTAATGGCATGGTAGATGGAATGTGTGAAGTTGCATTGACATGTGCTTCATAAAGTGGATTGATGTAAGTGGTGTTACATATAGATGGAATGGAGGTGATTTCGCTATTTTGTGGTAGGGACATGTGATGTGAAGGAGCATATGTGGCCTTAAAAATAGGATTGGTGTATGTTTGGATGAAGTTGGTGAGGTGTGAATGAGAAAAGTCCTGCTAAAAAGAAGGAACTTGGTTGTATGGAATGTTAAGTTGCTCTAAGATAGATCTAGTTGATCTTAAGTAAGCACCGATTTTATCCATATCTGTGTATGTGATGCAAGTGTCAGTATGTGTGGAAGGATTGGTCTCTAAGATGGAAGTGTGATTAGACCTTTCCATCACATCTGCATTTGATGTAAATATGGAATGCGAAGGTCCAACAGAAAAATTAGAATAGTTTATATGTGTCACACTTGCAAATTTAACCACATAAGTGGTTGGGAAAGAGGTGATGCACTCCATGGATAAAGTGGGTTGGCTGGTGGATGCTTGACTCATGATTCTATCTTGGCTTTGAGTTGAAACTATAAGATAATAATCCAAGTGGGGTAATGAATGTGAGGAATGTGTGAGAAAATATAAAGTGATAATGAAAAATACACAATCAAATAAACAATTGAATCATATGTTCTACAATAATTTTTTTTTGTATGTGGTTGGTGTGTTTTGATGTATGCCTAAACCTAGACTACTATGTAGGGTGGATTCCTAATGTGGATGGCAAATGAGGATTATTCTGGTGATGAAATCTAGAAAATCACTCATGGGTTTCTAAGGTGTCTATAGGGCAAGACAACGGATGGAGATGAAACCCACCATCGCTGGTCTTGATCAATGGTTGGTGATGAAGTCCAATGCACTGATGTTTAAAGTGATGTGTGCTTGTGTGTGATTATTTTTAAATTTTTAGTTGTCTATAGTATTTATACAGTGCCAATAAACCTATTTTTACTCAGCTAAGCTAGTGACCAATGACATTAATACCAAGTTCCCTCAAAATAACCTAGGGTACACTACTTAAGATCCATCCTGAGTCATCAAGTGACTCCATCAATGGAGGGTTAACCTAGATCTTCCACCCTAAATAATGAAGTGGTTCCAATAGTGGGAGTATGCTCGAATATCAATGGCTTGTTCCAACTTAAAATAATTAAAGGTGGGATACTTTATCCTAGGATGCAGCTACTTATGCTCTTTCATATTATTGCAGGTAACAAACAATGTAAAAAGTAGAAACACCACAAACAACAAAAACTTTAAATTTATTATGATGTATATTTTGATGCAACTAGCATGGATGCACAAATGCAAATCTATCCTATGTGAAAACTATATGAAGCAATATTTGTAAATTCCTAAGATGCAAAAATGTATTGGTTTTTAAATAAAAAGTAAGTATTTATTTTTTTAATCTCTCTTTAAAAAGTAAAGAAAAATGGAGGTGGAGTTTGATCCAGATTTACTAGGAAGCCTATGTTTTTTCCTTCCCAACTCTCTTGAATATGATGAGGTATATCCTATATGTGGTTACGCATCTCTAGGATGTGGTAAGGCATCCCTCGAACACTGCAGGGCATCCATACGACCACAGATCAAATTTTATTGCTTCTAAAAACCCTAGTTTCATGATTTTTGCACGATCGAATATCTGTAAACCTGCAACAAAAACACAAAAATGTATATAAATATATAAGGTAAGTTAAAATATAGAACCCTTTGTGTCTCACCGTTATCACCATTTTGTAAAGCAAAAACTGACAACACCAATAGCAATAACAAAATCAACACACAAAATAGATATTGCACAAAGAAGAATAAATGTATTGTATTAATGTGGGAGGAGCCTTGATCTCCAATGTTACAATAAAATTTGTATTGATACAACAATTACAATACAAGGGTTTTGAAAACCCTTTTTTACAAATGAATATATGGTGTCTTCTTCATCATATTTTGCTCCAAAAAAGTTGTAGGTGGGCTTGAGTATCCCTACGAGGCCACCCTAGCTGCAACAACTTTCAATAATGTGGTTCCTACACCTGCAAACAGATTAACAACACCAAGAGATCAATAGCATATGAGAGGGCTCCATTGTGTGAGACCCTCTATAAAATAAATCTACAAAACAATAATCTATGGAAGATTGAGTTTGAAGAGGATAACTTTTCATGGGCCAACAATAGGATAGGTTAGAACCTGGTAGCAAAAAAATAGACAAATGTATAATCTCAAATCATTGGCTAGATGAAGGGACTTGTGCTCAAATTAATACCTTGGCAAGGATTGGTTAAGATCATTGGCTAATAAGAGTTAAAATGGTGGAAAGTGAATTTAAAAAAATAATAATATAAGCAAATGTGGGAAGACCGTCCTCAATTTGTTGATATGATAACACAAATGTGGAATTATTTAGGAAATGGTGGGCTATATAAACTTCTAAAACAAATTCAATCATTGACATCTAGATTAAAATAAAGGAACGAGAACACTTTTAGAAACATTTTTTAGAAGAAAAAATAACTAAAAGAGAAACTTTCAAAATTCCAAAAATATAAGCACAATAATCCAAGCTTCGAGGAAAGGGAGAAGCTTAGTGAATATCACAATATTTTGAGTAAGGAAGAGAAATTTTGGAGATAAAAATCAAGACAAACTTGGTTAAAAGGAGATAAAAACACAAAGGTTTTTCATAGGATAGAAAAAGTACAAATATTAGCATCCAAAACGAGTATAATTAAATCAATATAAGGGGTTGTATTGAAGACTAAAGTGAAATAAAAAAAGGAGACAAGGTTTTTTTACCAGAATATTCTAGAATCGAAGAAGATTGAAGTTCTTAATAATAAAATATTGCAAGTACCTTTAGTTACAATAGATGAAGACAATAGCAAATTAATGGAGCCTATTACTATGGAAGAAGTTCATTCATTTTTTTTTTATATAATGATAAATCCATAGGTATGGATGGACTCTCTATAGAATTTTATTAGCGTAATTTGGAAATAGTGAAGGATTATTTATTGATGAAAATGGAATAATCTAGGATAAAATAGTACATACCTTATAAAATAAATGCAACATATCTTACCTTGATTTCAAAAAAGAAGGCTAAATTGTTTTATTCATTCAGGTCCATAAGACTATGTAATATGGCATATATGATAATCTCCAAAGTGATGGCAAATTGGTTAAGACCACTATTAGACAATATTATTTCAAAAGAGCAAGGAGGATATGTGAAAGACACATTAGTTCTAGACAAGATCATAGTAGCTCATGAAGTAATGCATTCAACAACTTATAGGAAAGAGAGAGCAATAATATTAAAACTTGATATGGATAAAGCCTATGATAGGGTTCAATGGGATTTTCTTTTTGTAGTATTATAAAAGTTTTGATTTGAAAATAAATGGGTCATATGCATTAAATCTTATGTCTCTATAGTATCATACTTAGTGCTAGTTAGTGCTAGTCAATGGCTAGTAAGTGAATTATTTAAAGCCAAGAGGGGTCTTAGATAGGGAGATCCTCTATCATCATATTTTTTCATTATTATAGCAGAGGTATTGGGAAGGAACTTGAAGAAGGCATAAAATTATTACCTAATAAGTAGACTTAATGCTAGTAATAACATAAATAACATCACCCATCAATAGTTTCTAGATGATACAACCCTTTTTGGAAGGTTAGGAAAAAACAATGTCAAAGCTTTGAATAAATTATTAAAGAAATATGAAAGAGAATCTTGGAAGAAAGTTAATAGGACAAAATCCAAAATCTACTTCTTAAAAGCTCTAGCTATAATAAAAGTAGGGATACGTAAGTTACTTCAAATGGACGAGGTAAATTTGATATTGAAAAATTTTCTAACCCTCGATAATTGTTGTCCTATATTTCTAAATAAATCAAATCTGAATTTATTTATTATAAGCATACAACAATCATACAAATGGTTGGAAAATGAATAGCAAAAGAAAAATTAATTATTGAACTTGTTAGTATTATAGTGGATGAGGGTACAACTACAACATAATAACCTACTCTCTTACTGCCATTATAATCAGCAATTTCACTATTCTTCTCTTCCTAAGCTTGCAGTTTTCCTTTAGTAATCTTCTCTTCTTCTTTTCTTTATGTTATCTAAAACACTCTTGCCCTTCTCCTTTTATGCTTGAAAAGTAAACCCTAATCTCTCTAACTCTAATCTTTTCATATGTATGGTCAATATTATATCTCATATCATCTTGAGATGTATGGTCAAGATTAAATCATAGTCTTAGTCGCTTAAGTGAATTATAAAATAGAATCACTTAAGTGAATTAAAAATAGAATCACTTAAGTTAATTACAAAATGGAATTAGTTGCCACTTTTTCTAAGTGGTCACTTTACAAATATTGAGAGGAAATGGACTAATAGGAAATCTAAACCTAATACACAACTCCAAGTTCCATGTAGATTCTCCCACTCTCCGTTGTGGGTCCCACTATGTCATATCATCCTTTGCATCATCCTCAAAATATCTCAAACCACTTCTAGCATGTTCATACCGAAACCTATACAATAAGTTCTTGTTCGAGCTATATTTCTAAACACTCTCTTTTAGCAAGGAAGGAATTCTGCACCAATTCAAGTTTATCTTTGAATGCTTCAAACTTCCATTTCCCTAAGGGCTTGGTTAGAATATTAGCTACTTGTTGATCTATGGGAATATACTAGAGCTTTACTACTCCCTTCAAAATCTTGTCTTTTATGAAGTGATATTTGATCTCTATGTGTTTGGACTTGTCATGAAATACTAGATTCTTAGAGAGTTTGATACAACTCTGATTATCATAGTATATCACCGTGGGATCCAACTCTTGATCAATCAATATTGTAAGCAACTTGCAAATCTAGATGGCCTCACAACTAGCAGTATTGACTACCATGTATTCAACCTCTATTGAGCTAAGTGCCACAAAATTTTACTTCCTATTGAACCAAGATATCATGCATGATCCCAAGCTAAAGCAACACTTTGAGGTGCTCTTCTTATTTGCTACACTACCTGCCCAATTTGAGTCTGTATACCCTTGTAACCTCATTTCACCATCTCCAAGATATCCCATACTATACTCCACTATACCCCTCAAGTATGTGAGCACATGTTTTGTTGCTACCCAATGCTCCTACCTTGGCTCTACCATGAACTGACTCAAGGTGTTCATTGCAAAACATATATCTAGTCTAATGTTGATCAAATAGATAAAGGATCCTATTAGTTGCCTATACAATGTAGGGTCCACCAACTCTAAATTTGAAGCTTTCACATTCTTCAAATTAGTGATCATGGGTTTGGCCATAGGTTTGTAGTCCTCCATCTGAAACCTCTTTAGGATCTCAATTATATACTTACCCTGCCTAAGGAATATCTCCCCTGGTCTCTACCAAACCTTCAAACCCAAGAAGTAATGCATCATGTCAATGTCCTTCATCTCAAACTCAGCTGCCATATCTGCTTTGCACCCTACAATGAGCTTCTTTGCACCTATAAGAAATAATTCATCTACATATAGCACCAAAGTGAGCAAAAAAGTCCCAACAAATATGTAATATATATTAGTATCTACATCACTTTTTGTGGAGCCCACACTCTACAAGTATCCATCTATCCTAGAATACCATACTCTCGATGTCTTTTTGAGTCCATATAAGGCTTACTTAAGCCTACAAACATGGGACTCCTTCCCATTTACCTCAAAACCCTAAGGTTGCTCTATGTACACTTCTTCCTCAATGATCCCATTAAGGAAAGTTGTCTTCACATCCATTTGATGAATCCTTCATCATATAGATGAAGCTAAAGATATAACTACTCTAATGGAAGTGTATCTAGAAACTAGAGCAAAAGTCTCCTCATAATCCACTTCCTCTTTCTAGGAGAACCCTCTTGCCGCAAAACTTACCTTGAACTTCTCAATGATACCATATATAGTATGCTTAATTTTATAGAGCCACTTGAAACTCACAACTGACTTCCCCTTCAGTCTTGGTACTATATCCCAAACAACATTATTCATGATGGAGGTGTACTTCACCATGGAATCCTGCCAAACTTGTTGCTATATTGCCTCCTAAAAATTAGAAGACTCTGAATTTATAATGTTACTCATCAATGCCATGTAGTTTGAAAACTTTCTCAAATGTCTTCTCTCCCTAATCATGCTACTAAGAGCCTCAACATGCTCTTGAGCATCCCTCAATGTCTATGTAAGCCATCAAAATATCCTTATAGAATTGGAAGGGGCTAATGTCTCCTCCTCCTCACCTAAAGGCTATTATCCTAAACTGGAAACCATTGGTGTCTTTGGTGATCCTAGCTCAACCTTTGGAGCTTCCTACTCCTCATTTTCTATCACTATAATAAGCTCATGGGACTTCTTGGATGCAACGCCCTCTGCAAACTTTACATCCCTGCTCACTATTATCTTCATCTTTCCTAGAATATAGACTCTATAAGATTTTGAAGTCTCATTATAACCTACAAATAAACCCTTCCTACTATAGGGCTCCAAATTGGTCCTCTTCTCTACCATAACATGGATATAAACTAGACATCCAAGATCTTGTGAGGACATCTATTCTAGATGTAGAATTTTGTGTTGCATACTTTTGTCAAAATAAATATTGGTAAGCCCTAGTCATGAATCATGGCCCTAGCAACCCCTACGATGGATCAATTCTTTCACTCTACAATCCCATTATGTTGTGGGTTGTATGGAAAAATCAGCTCCCTCTTGATTCCTACTTTCTTGCAAAAACCATTGAACACCTTGGAGGTATATTCACCCCCATTGTCTGATCTCAAGATCTTGATCTTCTTCTCTATATGGTTCTCAAATAGAGCTTTGAAATCCTAAAACCTGCTAAAGACTTCATCCTTGGTCTTTAAGAACTAGATTCATGTCTTGCAAGAGAAATCATCAATAAAGAAAACATGGTACATGCTACCTAAAATTTATGCTATTGATATCAATCCACAAACATCCAAATGTACTAGATATAGTATCTCCTTATATTTATGCTCGTTTTTTGGAAAAATAGCATTGGCATGCATGCCAAGTGTGCACACTTTGAATAATTCTTGTTTCTCAATGTTGAAATCTGAAAGACGTGTGACTATCTACCTTAGAATAGGCAATGCTCTATGATGCACGTGCCCCATACTCTTGTGCCATAATTCACACAAGTTTTTACTGCTATGAACTAGGGATCAAACATGTTTACCCTGCAACCTATATAGACTGCCTTTCCTAACCCCTATCACTTGTGCTATTTTGGGCTAGATTATTTTGATATAATAAGGGCATGCTAGTTATTGAACTCTACTGCATAACCCTTATAATCCATAATCAAAACTAAAAGCAAGTTCTTCTTGAGACCTAGAATAAACAAAATATCATTAATGTCTAAAGATTTCCCTAATTGGAGTTAAAAAGGAATGGTGTCAATTCCTTCAACTGGATACTTGGCATCATCACCAAGCTCAACTTGAACTCCTGAGTCCTGCTCTTGTAGACTAGTAAAACATTATCGGGCTAATGTCATGTGCCGAGATGTCCCATTGTCCACATACCAAGCATCCCTCGAAACCATGTTGGTAGAAATGCAAGATACCAACTAGAAACCCTTCTCAAATTTAGTAGCAAACTCTCTCATTTGATTTTTTGTAGAGGTTGCTACCTATGTTTGTTATTGCTTCCCTTTGCCCTTCTTGTTTGAACACTATGATGCATAATGGTCATGCTTATGACAAATGAAGCACTTGATCTTGCTCAAGTTATTTTTCCCTGACTATGAGGTTGACTCCTCACTCTTTACCTTTACCTCCGCCCTTTTTTGTTTACCCAAAGAGGGCTAGGTTATTGTAACTACCCTTCTTACTGGTCTTTGACTCCATTTGAGTCTCCTCCTAGATAAAATCATCCCATAGTTTCTCAAAGATGGGAAGGCACTCACGAGCATAGATGCCTTTGATAAGTGGTTTCCATGAAGCTGAGAAACCATTCAGTGCCATGTTTACCAACTTTTTTTCTTCAACCTTCTCCCCAAATGATGTCAATTGATCATGAATCTATGTGATCTTCATCAAGTAATTGGTAATGATGTTATATCTGGTCATTTCTATAGATCTATTTTTGTTTTGCAATATCATCTTCCTATTTATGTTCTCGCTCTAGTAGAGGCTAACCAGAGCATCAAACATATCCTTTTTTGTAGTCTTTAGGATATGTGAGGAATCAGGTGATCCTTAACTGCATCCAAGATTATCTGCTTGGCCTTCAATTTCTTCTTTCTATGAGTTGCCAACCGTTGTGGATCTGTAGGCAAAGTCAAAGTATTGTTGACAATATCCAAGAGATCATTCTCTTCCAATAAGAATATTACCCTAAATTTCTAGGGCAAGAAATTAGAGGCACCTTCCAATATATCCTCAAATATGAGGCTATTTGTTGCCATCTCTGAGATATTTTGTAAGAATTTTTAAATCTGATATGACAAACTCAAGGAGAAAAAACCTATCCTACAAATAAGCTTAGTCCTTCAAGAAAAAAAATATGAAACCCTCTAACTGTTGGTTCTTCTTTCCAGTAGTGATCTATTATTGTAAACCTTTGAAGATCTCAATCACAAAACCTGTTAGGTTACCTAGGAATAGATATTTGGGGATATATTATTATATTGTATAAGGGTTGGCATGGGCCACCCATAACCCAAGGTTAATTATTTTATAATATTATATTATATTATAATATAATATTATATTAGTAGTAGGCTCCTCAAAGTAGAATAAGAAGATGGATATATAAAGAAGAGATATTTGTCATTGTAATCAACATGGAGATCAATCATATGTAATCGCATTTACCCACAAAGTGGCTTTTGAGACTTTGCCCTCCTTAAGTGGCTCTCTCATCTTGGTAGATCTTGTGAAGTTATTTCTTCTTTAAGGATTATTATTAGTGTTTCCCTACCTTAAGGGTATTATCTATCTCTCTCTCATTTATGGATTGTTATTGTGGATAATTATTTATAGATGAATGATTTGATATTTTGCATATTGGGTGAATGATTTATGTTAAAGAAAATAAAGTTCTGCAAAAAAACCTATGCTCTGATACCATGAAAAATGTTCTAACCCTAGATGTTGTCATATGTTTCTAGATAAATCGGATCTGAATTTTTTCTATTCTAAACATGCAATAATCATACAAATGGTTAGAAAATGAATAGCGAAAGCAAAATAAATTATTGAACCTGTAAGTATTACAGTGAATTAGGGTACAACTACAACATAACAACCTACTCTCTTGTTGCCTTTCTTGCCAGCAATTTCACTATTCTTCTCCTCCTAAGCTTGCAGTTTTCCTTTAGTAATCTTCTTTTCTTCTTTTCTTTATGTTATCTAAAACACTCTTACCCTTCTCCTTTTATGCTTGAAAAAGAAACCCTAATCTCTCTAACCCTAATCTCTTCAGATGTACGGTCAAAATTAGATCTCATATCATCTTGAGATGTATGATCAAGATTAAATCCTAGTCTAAGTCACTTGAGTGAATTAAAAAATAGAATCACTTCAGTTAATTAAAAATAGAATCACTTAAATGAATTACAAAATAGAATTAGTTGTCACCTTTCCTAAGTAGTCGCTTTACAAATAATGAGAGAAAATGGACTAATAGGAAATCTAAACCTAAGACATAACTCCAAGTGTCATGTAGATTCTCCCACTCTCCGTTGTGGGTTTCACTATTTCATATTATCCTTTGCATCATCCTCGAAATGTCTTGAACCTCTTCTAGCATGTTTATACTAAATCTTATGCAAGAAGTTCCTATCAAGCTACATTTCTCAACAAAAATATCTAGGGATACCTTTATTTGAGGGGAGAATGAAGATAAAATTGTGAAATCCACTTATAAGTAAAGTTTAAAATAAACTAGCGACATGGAAAGGTAGATGGTTATCATTAGCAAGAAGAGTGTAGCTAATTAAATCAATGCTATCTAGCTATATCAAGAATTCAAGAATTCAAACTTTTTATAAAAAAAAATACAATATCTAACTATATCAATTTAATTGAATTGAGAAATGAATCTATTTATAAATTCTCAAGCTCTAGAAAAGAAAATTGTAATTTATCAAAGATAAACTCTCAAACTCTTAAAAAAAATTATAATTTATCAAAAATAAATAAAAAACCCAAATACATCCTATTGAAAAATATATATATAAACTTAAAAATAAAAAATAAATAAACTTAATACCTCCCTAATGTGTTTTGAACCACACAGGAGCTTTCCTACACTTTAAAACCATGTTCTATAAAGTCTTTGTTTCTTGTCTTTATGTAAAAGACATCAATTCCTTGCTTTGGGTAACTAAAATAAATTTATGACGACGAGCTAAGCCTTTGGACACAACCATCTTTTAGTAGAGGAATACGATTCTAACATACTATAACTTTCTATTTATTCATAAGAATACATTTATTTATTTATTCATCACTTCAACCATCTTAGACTTTTGATTTAAATTCGTCGTATCACAATTTTTTATGTTCATCTCCTCATCATTGTGTACCTTTGGATAAGAGTCAAAGACAAGGCAACTAGCTTTATCTGGTACCGTATGAAATCTAATAGGTCAAAAATTATAGGAATAATACATTTTTAAATTTTAAATTATTTTAAAATTGTTATTTTTTAAGGGACGTTTTTTTTTTTAACTCTAAGCTAAATCTTTAATTCTCTTTAGTTTTAAGCCAAAGTTTTTGGCCTAAAATATTTTCAAAATATTGGGTTTTTAAAATTACCTAAAACTAACAAAGCATGTGGAGACTGTGAGCGATGTATAGTTACACCTTCAAGCTTCCCAATAAAACCTTTGATCTTCTTTAGTTGCTTGAAGTTTTCCCCCCAAATTCTTTTTAATTAACATATGAAGTTGTGATGGCTGCATAACCGCCTTTGCTGTAAGTTTTGTTAATGTCATTTTTAATTGTGAGACGTATTTGCCGTAATAAGGCGATTATGCTTGTTCTCTAATTATCTAATTGTCCTCCATCATGTACATGTATGTTTCTTCAAGTTGTGCGTAAGTTAATGGCTGAAAGCTTTCTTCATCTCATCAAATTTGTTAACTAGGCAACACTGGGGCCTTCATGATAATCGGGTAAAGATGGAGAAAATATCATCACATATTATACTCCTATTTAAAAATATAATGTTGGTGTTAATAGTGGAATGGTTTTGAGTTTTAATTCCCAAGAACTTTTAAAAACCTGTATTTTACTTTAAAATTTTGACTAAAACCTTTTAAAAAATCCCTTTACTTTAAAAGTTTACTTGCACTTTACTTAAGCTGCCCTTCCTTACAAGATCAGGTCCGTCCCTGAATTTATCTTTACCTAACTGACTACCTTAAAATTTTACCCGCACTTTACCTAAGCTACCCTTCCTTACAAGGTCAAGTAGTAAACTTGATCATTACCTAAGGGACTACAAAGTTTATAGGATAACATAACTTTGCACAGAATAAAGTGATTTCTTCTTCAAACAAATATATATACCATAGAACAAGCACATACTGTAACCGAAAATTTCGATGCAACGACAGTCCTTGATTTTCTGTGGTCCATAATAGCGAGTATGAAATTGGCCACAAAACACCCGGAAAACTCTGAAATTTTATTAATATTTTCAAGTACAAAGATTTCGTTAGACGAAAAGCATTGTAGAAGACTATTCAAGAGGGTTTAGAAAGCCTTTTGTATATATAACTGTTTAGTGAAATTGGAAAATACAGCGGTTTTAGTTAGTAGAAAATTTAAAACCTCAGACCAAGTTATACAATTCCAAACCTCAGAGCAAGTTATACATCTTAATTGAGTGGAGATGATGCTTGTGAGGTTTAAATCCAGTACTTCACATCATTTACAAAAAGAAAAAAAATAACACCAAGCTACACATTATATACAGCAGTCAAGCAGAGAAGCAATCCATGAACATGTTCATAGCCGAAGAGGAAACAACCATCCACCTGGGTACACCAGAAGTATCCGCAGTTAAATGATACTCGTTTTTCAAGCCGTTAACATTAACGTTCTGATCCTTAGCACTGAAGGCCCCGCGGTTGAGTAAAGAAGTCGTGGAAGACGAAGCAGGCTGAGTCTCACGCAGCCTTTCTAAATACTCTGCCCACAGATCCACCATGTCATCCATTTCAATATGACCTTATCTTGTAATCTGGTATGCTTGCTCTTATTGTTCAGATAATACGCACTCAGACAAACACTGCCAAACAAAAAAGCGTTATTTGACAAAGTGACCAAGATAAGGCTTGTATTTATGCGTGGATAACGCCTCGGTATTTCTAGTTTCTTCTGTGTGCCCGAAATTCAATTGGGAATGCCGGAAAGTCGCCCCTGGTTTTGCTAGACTGACAATGGAAATGGTAACCGGATTTGCTTTTTCTGGTTTACTCAAAGGGACGTGTTGTTTATCAGGTGACAGTCCCGGATTTGGTTCGAAGTACACGACGGACATTGTGTATTTTTCTACAACACAATAGAAATGGGCAGCGGGCAATTTGCTGTGAGTCTGGTGACAATGGTTCAGTGGGTTCCAGAACGCATTTAATAATCAGCCTTGCCCGGTTTTGAAAGGCCACGTCATCGTCCGTAGAGGAATCTTATCTCTTTCTTACATATATTGATCCTCATCGGATGAATGTACACCTAGAGTTAAAAACCACGGGTCAGTTCAAAAAAATTTAATATTATATACTTAACAGAGATCTAAAATTACAAGGATCACTGTTGAGATCGGAAAACTTTTTCAATGCAACATTAGCATTATTTTAATATAATAATAATAATTATGTCTAGCACCATCTTAAAAATAATAATAATTATTATTTTAATATAATAATAATAATTATGTTTAGTACTATTTTAATATTATAATAATAACAACTGTGCTACAACCTTTTTTCAAACTTGTTTAGTAAAGAAGCAAGCTATCAAGAAATGATCAATTATTTCATTGTCTAACTCACATAAAATAGCACCTTCATGGACAATTCCAATTCTTCTTCTATAATACCTTCCATGTCAGAACCTTATTTTTCATGGCAAGATATAGGAACAATCTTGTCTTCAATAAGGCTTTTTGCTTCGAGAGTGTCTTCCCCCACCATGCTAGATCTTCGTTGTTATCTTCCAATAGAGTCTCCAGAGGTGTAAAATGTTCAACATAGTAAAAAGCAATGCCAAGCAAGAAATATTCTAAGGCATTGGATCCAATACCCAGCATTTGACACTGCAACTTGCAAAGCCTCCAAAGGTGTCAAACTTTAGAAGGCGATGAGTTCAGCATCAAGAGTTTAAAATTTTGGTAAGCCAAACACACTCCTGGATGCAAAATTGTTCTAAGCATAGAAAATCAACAACAAAGTAAGCAAGGATCAAATGACTCCCAGTGTCTGAAATTATATATAAACAAAATCAACTATCGAACTCTTCAAATTGACATCCAAAATCTGGCCATAGAAAATTCAAAGGCTTGGCATGAGGAGGAAGTTAAAGGATACACTGCGCAGTCAAGGTCACAGTCGAGAGTAAGTGATGCCTTCCATGTTGCCAACCTCTACATGATTAATCCAAAATCAACCACATTAGTAGGCATGTGTGTGTTAATCAACTATCAGGAATCAAGATTGTCAAAAGATCTCAATAGATGAAGTTTTCCACATCGCACACCTATCCCTGTTCAATTGGCTATGCATAATAGAAAGGAGGGGACCATAATATGATGGTTACAATCCAATGATGCAACACGCAAGCCAATCTCAAGATAAATTTTGCATCATCAACATATATAGAGCATGCGTGAAGTAGTTAAGCATCGTCAAGTTGAACGTGACATCCACTCTCTACACCTACTCTAAAACGTACAATATGCTTTGACAACAATTAATCTTAGATAACGTAATACATTATAAATCTCTATATATACTAGAATACAAGACATTCTAAGGGTTAGCTCTTTGGAGTTTACGATTGGCATGATTGTATTGATTGAGGACTATATGCCTTTTTGAATGAGAATTGGATTGTTGTCTAGACTCTTGCTAACTTCTTGTGCAAAACATGTATGTATGTCTTACTGAGTGCTAACAATTTTTTGTTAGAGCTAGAAACGAGTAATTTTGCTACAGTTATATTTTATTCTGGATTTCTACCTAGATTTGTTGTTATAGGTTTGGAATGATTTAACATCGCTTAGATTTATTAATGATAAATGTTTTGAATGTGTAAGGAAATTAGGTTCTGTTAGGTGGTTTGATTTAAATTTGGTTTGCAAGACTCTCTACACCATGTCTCTTGATGTTGACAAATCCATACCACTTTTAGCTCGTCTTTCTAATCCTTTACATTTCTTACTTTAGTTTGCAACCCCCCATTTAGTTAGATTAGCTAGGCATAGGAACCGACCTTCTCCGAAGGTTGAATCAGAGACCTCTATTTCTAAGCCATCCAATATCTTGGTTTATGTCTTGAGGGTGCATCTCATTCACTTAGGTAGATTTTGGAACCAAGATACTTTTAAATCTTGATCATTAACAACTTTAAGTTTCTACATTAAAGAATCATATTCTATAATCATTACATGTTATCATTAATGACTATAAAAATTTTAATTAAGGTTTATTCAATCTATTTAGAAAATAATACCACCTTTAAGTAAATTTGTTCTATTCTTTACCAAGAAATCAACCATAGTGTTATTCTTCCTAGGTGTTTAGTTCAGGATAACCTCTCTTAGCATTCCCTTTCAGACCTCCACCATGTGGCCCCCCATCCCCTGCGTTAAAGCCTCTAATGTGGTGTTTGTCTTTTCACCCCATGTCTACCAATCATGCCCTTTATTTTTTCAAGCACTCCAAGTTTCCCTGGAGGTCTAGTCACATGGTCTTGCAAGTGTAGTGCATGACACTTCTCATGTGTTCCCTCCCTTTGTTCTGCATTAGGACTGTAAGCTCACCCCCTCCTCTTTTGATGATACCACAGACTTCATCTCGTCTTGCGATGGTAGGCAGAACAATGTCTTATGGTTTCTCTCTCCTTGGATCTGGTACCACACATTATCTTTTGCTCTTCCTTCCTGTTGAACTCAAATTTGTGCTTGTCTTCCCACCTCCCTTAGCAGTTTCATGATACCATAGTCCCCCACTCCTACCTCATGCAAATTTATGGTGCATGTCCCTAGGAGGATTTTTTGACAAAGGAAGAATTTTTATTCACTTGGGATGGTGCTCCATCCAATGTTTTTTTACCCAATTTCTGGAAACTTCCCTTTGCGAATCTCGAAGTGGCCCTATTATTTGAGAAGTAACTCTATTCACAATTCTCCCACTATTAGTATTTTGCACTACCTATCCCACTTTAAAATAAGTTATCTCCTTTTCCATGCTCTACAGAAGATGGCTAACACAAATAACAAAATTGAATTATTGATGCTAAACTTGGATAAGCTAGTGGAAGGGATTCTAGAGGATACAAAGTTCATGCCTTTTCTTCAAAAAATTGAAGGAAATAATAGTCCTTTCTAAGGCCATGACTCAAAGTTGGAATGAGAGCAATGTATTGGTCAAGGGCTTGAATTTCACCATTGATCTTGCTCTTATCGTTGAGGTTTTGGGACTCCCTACTTTTGGCGGTAGTATTAAAAAGATAAACACTCATTGGCCAACAAGTTGTTGTTCTTCAAGGACCAAGGAGAAAATATGAACAAAGACAAAAATGGTATTGTAAGAGTGTCTCTACCCAAGTCTTGGGACAAGGTGATGATCCCCATCATCCACTATTTCACATTGGATGGGTAGACGTCCATTATTAGAAGCTTTCATTTTGCCTTTTTGAACCATATTTGGGGTAATATGGTAATCAACATCCCTCTTTTTCTTTATAAGTCCATGGATAAATCTATGAATCAAGTGTAGAAAGGAGGTTCCTCCTAACCTATCTACGAGGGGATTCACTTAATTTGTTTTCTAGCATATGTTGAAAAAATAAGCTAAGAGTCCCATCAAATACCTCGAGCTGAGTTTGGGGATTCCTTCTGGCATGGCTAATCCTAAATTGCCTCAGCCCATAGAAGGGCAATCAAAAGAGTTTGCTTGTGTAGAGGGTGCTCACCTTGAAATGATCATGCCCTCTAGCGAATCCTAAGTTATTTTTAGAGATGACACTCTTGATCTGCTAATCAAGCAAGATGGTGGGGAAGACATGACCCCAAAGTTTGGTTTGAGTCCCAAGGTCACTTTGTGAGACTGAATTCTCAAGCTGTGAAAAGAAATTGCTCCCCCTCCCAAATTACGATGGACCAAATATTTGAGGATACTTAGGACTCTTCTCATCTTGTATAGAGCTAAGAAAGGAAGCACTAGTCAACAAAGGGCTTCACCCCAAAGGTTATGTTTCAATGTGGTTCCCCTCTTACTATGAGCCCCCCATGTAGAGTATGATGGTCCTATTTCCTAGTATTTATATTCAGGCCCTGAATGGTATCATTGACTTGATGTATAGGGATGGAAAAATATGTATTACCTATGTGAAAGAAGTGATTGTCCTCCTAAAGGAATTCAAAATCAAATATAGATATGCTAATCATAATGATCCTACGAACTTCCTTGCTTTTTCTAGAGCAGGTCGGGCTTAGCTATTCGATGTCTCCTCGTCTCTTGCTCACTTCCTCCTCTCTGCTTCTTAGCTATTTTTAGTTTTTTCCTCCTTTTTTTTTGTCCAAGGTCCTCCTTTGTTTTGTAGTTAGACCCTAGAGGTTCTCCTTTTGTTTTCTCTTGTAAAGTATTTTTGCGAGTCTCTCTCTAAGGCCTTTTTTTTTATGCAAAATGTTCAGGGACTCTTTCAAAACCCTTTATTTCTACCAATAAAAAAAACTTCCATACTCTCAACACAAACCAACAAGCCTAAGATTTAAAAAATATAAGAATCCATCTCCCAATTCCTAACTTCCCCTCAAGAAAGCATTCTAAAATAAGTTCAGTATTGTGGTTAAATAGTTTCAATTGTGGTTAAATAGTTTCAATGTATACTTGAAGAAAATGACAACCCAAAGCTAAGTCAAGGTCTTTGCACATTGTCAAATTTTTAATCAAGTCATTGGACTATTCTCTTGTGTACTATATCTCCAAAAAATAGCATCAGTCTTTATTAGAAGCTAAAATGTCTACCTCTACTAGTCCTAAGTTAATTCTTGATATCTCATATCTATTTATTTCAACCCAAGAGAGGGAGGACATTTTCAAATACCATTAAGCTTAATATTTTTATTCACCTCTTCCTTGGGGGATTTGATCCTTTAACTAAAATCCAAGTTTTGCACCAAATCAATGGATCATAATTAAAGAACTTTTAGCTTTGATTAAAAAAGGCTTTATCTATTTGAAGATATGTTTAAATGATATGCCTCTAGACCTATAAGGATAAATAAATAATATTTTGTAGTTGCACTTAGGCCAAGTCTTATACCAAATATTTTCTTAGATCATTGTTTATTGTCAATTCATGTTATTATTAAGAAAGTACAATGATCACCTAAAAATAGTATAATTTATTTTTATCGTAATGCTTTAAAATTGTAAATTTTATTGTAATCCCTATGATGATTATTATGAAAATAAATAATTATATTATTCATTTATTAATAATAATTATTATTTTTAAATTATTAGATATCTCTGAATATGATTGAAATCAATACTATAATCTTTAGATTGGATATTTGTTTTGCAATTTCCATGCCCTTAAATTTCCTATTAGGTAGTTTTCATTAATAGTAACTTTCACGATCTTCATCCTTTATAGTGACTAGTTATAATCAAGTGATTTGATAAATTTGACTTGATTGTCTCATCTTATTCTATGCTTTTTCATATTACTTGTCTAAATAGGTTTGTGTGTTTCACCAATAAAGACCTTATCACATTTCCATAAGAGACATGCTAGAAAACCTCAATACTATTGTTAAGATCAATTTAGTCCATTTTTTACACAAAATTCTTGAATTTTTTATGGGAAAGACAATACCAACATTGTCTCTCTTTAGAATCCTTGCTATTCTCTTGTACGCACAAGTATAACAAAAATAGTTGTAAGATTTATTATTGTTTTTGCTACTAGTATTTGGTATTCTTGTTTTCTTAGATGTCTTGCAATATGGCTCCTTTTAAGTCTATTAAGTTTAAAGCTTTATTAGATGTCTCAAATCTTACTGCATGTGTTTCTAATTCATTTTGATTATATATTTAGTGCTAGTATTTGATGTGTTATGATGTGAATTGGCATGGACATATATTTGTGATGAATACTTGCATTCATTTACTGTTAAGAATAATTTAATAGTTCCAAAGATATGACATAAATCTAAAACATTTTACTAATGTACAAAGTAATAAATCTATTTAATCAATGAAATACTTTATTCACTTTTAACGAGTCCTTTATTTTTATTTTTTTACCAATCCCATATTATTAAAATAATAATCCGTTAAAAATTTTTAATGTAGAAATTATTTATTATTTATTTTTTCTAATAAATTTTAATATTTCTAAAAATTAAAAATAATCTTTAATCCATAATTATTATTTTTTGGGTTATTATGAGAAACCTCTGTGAGGGACGCACAGGGCTGAGCAGTCTCCTCCTTCATGACCTCTCATAAAGCCAAGAACTATACTTATCAATTGAGTAGTCTCCTCCTTCATGACCTCTCATAAAGCCAAGAACTATACTTATCAATAAATAATTTAACACAAAGTCACCACACACCCACCCCTCACAAACTCACCTACGCCATAAAATCTTTAATCCATAATTTAACTTAAATAATTTATTAAAAGTAAAAACATTTTTTATTTTTCAAAAGACTCAAAATTGATCATACTAATAAAATTCAAAATTACTACACATCATAATTATTATGTTGGAATATATAATCCTTATAATTATTATGTTGGAATATATAATCCTTTTGATTGACCACAAATAACAATATATATTATCTTTTAACATATTGGCCGAGACGCCCATATGCACCTCTTCTAAGACCTATATATTGATAGGTTAGTCAATACTATGTCAAATTTGACATTTATTGGATATGTGGCTTTGTATTATATGTGTATTTATTAGGTCAATGAAAGATTAGTCGTTTATTGGCTAGTGAGGTGCGTGGTGTTCATGGATATCATATTTATCTTTTGTGTGTTTTTTATTTAATTTAAGGTAATGTGTTGATTTTATTTATTTTTATTTAAATATTATATATTTATATGCATATGAACATGTGTAAATTTTTATTATTGAATTCACTGTATATGAACATGTGTAAATTTTTATTATTGGATTCACTGTTTTTATGGAAATTGTAACAATTCATCCAGGAGTGACTATGGTGTTACGTTTTTAATTATTATTTTTTAATAATTATTTGTGATAGATCACATATAGATGTGCTTCTAAAGGATTAAGATGTATTATTTCTCAATTAATATTTTAATTTTTTTTATAAAAATTTATAGCTTCTTAATCAAGGTTTATAAGTTGCTTCAACATGCATCTAGGATTTAATATAGGCAACAAAATATTAAAGGTTATTATTGATTACTAATCTCTTATAACATAAATTCTAAAGGAATTGCATTTTTCGAAGGAGTAGTTGTATGTCTTGTTTTTTTATTGGGCCAACATTATTTTGTAGGAAAAATAAAAAAGAATAGATAACCTTTTAGAAGTTTTGACCATCTTTTGGTATTGCTTTAGAGGATCTATTTTTAAAGTTTTTTACAAAAGAGGATTTTTTAAATAAGAATTATTTTAAAGTTTTCTAAATATCCTAGTTATATTCAAGGGCATTCTAAAAACTATAAGATTCTTACATTTAACCACTTGATAAATTAATTTATATTAGGCCTATAATCTAGATCAAGTAGCAATAAGTTTAGGTGGTTTATTTTACATAGTTTTAAATCTAATTTCTAGGTATTTTTCAAGAGTTATGATGGTGACTCTATTTTATAGAATGGTTATGCTTTTTGCTATATCTTTATGGATGGATTCAATGCCTAGTCAAGTTTTTGATCAAAAACTTTAGTACCTATAGTATCTTGGTTACTACATTCAAATTCTTGTAATGAATTAACCATTAGATGACATAGGAAATTTTGTAATCCCAAAAGTAGTGGTCTAAACTATAAATTTTGGAAAGATTTCAATAAATGGTAAAGTATGGAAACTTTTGATTGGTTGATAAATTGACATGTTAGTTTTCCTTTCAACATCAACATGATGTTCTCTAACAATCCATCGATCTATTAGAAACTTGCAAACCATTACATTTGTAATCCTTCAAACCAACAACTCATAAAAATATAATGATTTTCTGATTCCACCTATTATAGTATCTTTTTTGGATGAATCTAGATCTTATCATCCTATTGATCATGGCCCTAGGAAAGATGTGGATCTTGCTTTAATTTAGAGTGAGGGACTCAGTAATCTTAATCGAATCACTAGAAGTAAAAAAAATGAAAGGTTGATGTTGGTTCTAAGATCAAAGGGGCTGCCCATCAAAGTTTGAAATGCGAAAGAAGGAAATAACCATGGAAGTGGCAAATGAATCTCAAAGAGATTTGAAATATAGGGGAAAAAAGCCCCCCATAAAAAATAAAAAATGAAATTTCTTTCTTGGAATATCAGGGGGTTGAATGCCCCTTTGAAACATCAGGAGATTTTGGCACTAAGGAAGGAAAAACAATTAGATATGGTAATGCTTCAGGAAACCAAAATGGATGTACAAAAGGCTCAAAGTGTAAAGTAATTTTTATGGAGAGAAGTAGATTGCTTGATTATTCCATTCGATGGATACTCTGGAGGGCTTATATGTTTATGGAAAAAGGAGAAGATTGAAGGATGACTTATAGTAAATAATAGCGATTTCATCTCTATATTTTGTCATAGTCTAGAATATAACCAAAATTTTATTCTAATGAATGTGTATACCCCTAACTCAGTAAGTAGAAGATGTTTTTTGTGGAAACATCTTAGCTATATTAGGAAAGCATTCAAATATATTTCTTAGGTGTTGGAAGGTGACTTCAATACATCATTTTACCCATTTGATAAGAAGGGAGGCTCTCCAATTATGTCAAAGAAAATGAAATATTTTGGAAATTTTTTGAGTGATTATGAGTTAATGGATTTCGATCTTAAACGGTTTAAGTTTACCTGGAGTAATCAAATATTGGGTGACCAACTGATTCAGATAAGGCTAAACCAATTTTTGGTTTCTCAAGAAGGTCTAACAGTCTTTGTCCAGTGACCAACTAATGAGTAGGTTTGGACCAATATATCTATGGACTTCATCGAAGGGCTATCATAATTTGAAAGCAAATCGACTATTTTGGTTATAGTAGATCATATTTTAAAGTATGCTCACTTCTATTCCCTATCCCATCCTTGTATTGCATCCATTATCACCCAACTCTAGACAAGTTGGCACTACAATAGAGCAAAGTTGCAAAAGGTGGATCTATAAGAATAAGATGAGATTTATTAAATATGTATGGACACAAGGATCATGAAGAAGATCAAATTAGCTATTTTAACATACTAGGCTTAAGGCAGTTAGGTCGAGCTAAGCCTGTGACACCCTCTTCCTACACTTGAACTTATTAGGCCTACAAACTATTTTTGCATAATAATGAGAGCTAACTTAATGTAATAAAAATCTATAAATAGCTCATTTAACCTCATAATAAGGTTCAGCTCTTTAGTGTTTGCTACTTGTATATTTTTCTATGATGATTATTTTCTATTAATAAAATCAAATATTTTTTGGTCTCTTTCAATGGTGTTGTAGAATTTATAATTATGTGAGTTATGTTCTTTAATGAATTTTTATTTTTTTCTTGATGAATAGTTTATTATGCTAAAGCTAATTATGTTATTTGGATCATTGTTCATTTAATATTCTAGAATTATTAAGGACATATAAATTGATTTAAAATAACTTTTTGCAAGATTGTATGTCAGCTAGTTTGTTAGACATTGCTTTGTATTGTGTGTGTAAGACTCTCATATAATGCATATCTTTGTTGTTAGTTGAACCCCAACCACTGTTATTTCAAATTCCTAACCTTGCACCCTTATTACCATTCTCATTTATTTTTGTATTCTTAAACCTCATTTAATTCAGTCAACTTTACAAGGAACCAACCTTCTTCGGAGGCTGACTCAAAATCATTTCTAGGTCTTCCAATATTGACCAAGATTCAAGAGTGCATCTCATCCACTTAGGTGGATTTCATACCAAGAGTAAGGACCTTAGATGAATATTTAATCTAGAAGAACAATATAATTCTCTTTTTATCATTTTTGAAATTCACAATATTTTTTAGAAACAAACAAAAGCAAACCATCCACTCAAATATTATACAAAAAGCGAAAAAAAAAATGATGAAAAAGAGAGAGATGTGACGGGCGCTTATAAGAACCATAAATAGTCATTATATACATTGATAATATTACATAACATTATGATAATCAAATGAGGAGTGTGAGATGGGTATTTATAGCAATACCAAAATATTAATTACATCATAGTGTTTAACCTAAGATGACATAACAAGTGGAATTTATATTAATTATAAGTAATAAATAATATTTGACCATAACAATGCTTACCATGGCCCATTGGTCTTATATAATAAAATATTAAAAAATAATAAAAATATTGGACAATGAAATGCCCTTAGGCCTATCTAATACATTGCACAATATCAACCTTGACCATGAATCAAATTACAATTTGAACATCCCCCATAATTTGAATTGAGGGGCCAAGGAGAGGAGACATTAGTAATAATAATATCACCCCCTATAATGGATGCTCTAATGGGCCTTCGTATTTTGAGGTAGATTCATCTAGATCCTCTCATCATTTGAAATCTACTACCACAAAAATATTTCTTACACAAGAGTCCCCTAAGGCTAGACCATAGTCACTTCTGCTACTAATAGACACTTCCACACACATCCAAAGAATACTTATGTTAGGACTTCAAATAAAGAGAATTCAATATTGTCACCTCCTCTAAAGATAGGTTTCTTTAATATTCCATTGTTGCATAAGATATGACTGAATGCACAACTTTTCCTCTTAAAATATACATCACCCTATTTAAAGACTTCCTCTTGCCCTTGGACCATCTAATTTCAATCACAAAAATAGGATTTGCATGAACCCACTTAAAAAAAAGAGTTTTAACAAATATCGAAGAGTACTTTAATAAGAAATAGAATAAAAAAGAAGCCATGAAAGATTAGATATTCATGAATAAGTTGAATCAATCACCCAAAGGAGGAAGAGGGATTGACTAAAGCACATCCTAAATTATTTTCTTGTAAGCCTCTAAAAGACTCAAAATATACTACAACTATCATAAATCCATCTATATCTCCTAAAATTAGGTAAAATATTCTAATTTGACCAAATACTATAATTTTATCCATTAAGGTGAGTAACTAGGGCTTTGTGGCCCATCTTACTAAAATTCACCTTCATAAGGTTCAAACCTGAGCCTCAATATATCTAATGATATATACACAATTATCATCTATTATAGAGAACTACCATGTTGGCTAGAATTTTTGCTTACTCTAAAAGTGCTAAAATTCACCTTCATAAGTTTCAAACCTGAGCCTCCATATACCTAATGACATTTGGTCTATCCAAGGTGCCTCTTTGGGATCTAAAAAGAATTTTATACATATTTATTTAGTCCTAAAGTGCTAACAACAAATTACAAGGTTTACAAGCCTTGAACCTATGACCTTCCTACATCAAACAACTTACATGCTATTATATGAGTGATTGTCCATGCATCATTGGTGGGAGAATTCTAGTCACTATCTCATAGAAGTAGTGCAATGGACCATGTCAAAAGATCAAAGGATGTCACTACTAGGGTTTGAACATGGAATCACTACCCACCTCAGCTCCATTGAAAGCTTTAGCCATTGAGCCATGTAGATGGATGAATATCAAATATTGATATAGATCCTTTGATATCTAAATTTCTAAAACAAATTGCTTGAAAATGCATTGTGAGGGAAATGGAACCTCAGTATCCTTGGCATCCTATCATCCCTTCGTGTGGCCAAAATCCCACTTTGTTGGCACTATTAAATATTTATAGTTGTCACCATGGTGAATCCACCATACCCTACTAAAAAATAAAGGAATGACCATGAAGTGCAAAAGACCATAAGCAAGCAAAACAATTAGGCTCTAAAATTCAAATTCAAACCAAATTTAGGATCTTTTTTCTATTTCAAATATTTAGCAAGCTTGTGAAGGAAAATTAATGATAACCCAAAAATAAATTTTGAAAGAGAGTAACACAAGAATCAATAAAAACAAAGCAAAAGAAATATTTTATAGGAAACTTGTAAAGCTCTCAAGAAAATTGATTTAAAAATTATCCTTTAGAATTCCTATGCAGTCAATGCTTATGATGCTTCAAGGAGTAATTCATCCTTGAGTTCAAAAGAAGAATTAGAGGCTTCAAAGAATTTTTTTTCATGACCAAGTGAGGTTGTTCCATACCTGCTCTGGTACCATGTTGGAATTCACAATATTTTCTAGAAATGAACAAAAGCAAAATATCCACTCAAATCTTATACAAAAAGTGAAAGAAAGGATGAAAAAGAGAGATATGGTGGGCACCCAAAGACACCATAAATAATAATTGTTGGGAAAAACATTGGTTAGTTTTTCTATGGTTCAATTAATTGCCTACATTTAATTGTCAACCCGAGGTATCTCGTAGTCTTGTGAGTAGCAGTGCAAAATCTATGCTTGCAATTCCTCCTTCGGAGATGAGTCCCTTGGATTATGGTTTGGGGGGTGTTTTAATGTTCATTGAAGTTTATATCTAAACCCATAATCCTATGCTAAGTCTAAGAAACAAGACTGAAAACATAAAAATTATAAATGTCTACCTTGCTGGAAATTATAGAAAACAAGGAAGTGCTGGAAATAAATTAAGCTATTAAAATAATTACTGAAAAATAGGGAAAAGGAAAGAAATCTATTGCAAGTGGGCCCACGCTCCCAAAAGGTTCTTCCTGCAGTAGAATGTTCACAAGACGCTTAGAGAATATTTTTTACAAGAACAATGTAGGATATTTAATTAACAATTTGCAACTGGAAAATTACATAAAAAGTCTAGGGTCCTTCTTCAGGGTGGCATGCAGATTTATATAGTATGCATCCAACCCTGTTACCATTTAGTTAGAATCAATGCATGATCCGTTGTTACAGTTGGTTGCTTGAATCGGGTAAAATATCAGAATATCCCATCATATTCTATTTCCAGAATATGCTGATATTCGATTTACCCGATTTACAAAATAAATTCATGTAACAGCTGCAACATAGGTGAAAAATCACCTTTGACATTATCCCATGTTTTGTTATGGTGCTAAAAATCCTTTCAAGCTGGTTACCGACGTGTTCACTTTGTTCTGCCAACCATAGAGTCGTGTTGGAGTTTGATGCTAATGAGAAGCAGGCACCACGGTTGAAGAATTCGGGAAGTAGGTGCATTTCATTCGCATAATAGGAAGTAGGCACCTACCATCATACAATGGGAAGCTAGAACCTTCCACCATACAATGGGAAGCAGGCACCTTTCACTGTACAATGGGAATCATGTGCTTAACAAAAATCAGGCGCCTAATAGTTAGGTTTCAAATGAAATTCAGGTGCTTAAAAGGACTTGGCACCTGACTTCATGCCTTTTATCGATACTCTACAGATGTTTTCCCTTTATTAATTTGCAAGTGTCAGGTCTGTGTTGGACCTTGGTGAAAACATGCCAAAATACAATGATCTCCACTATATACACACACATTACACTTAAATACAAATATTAGAGAACATGTACAATAACTGTCAATTATATATATCATTTCATAAAAATAGTTATATCTACAAGAATATATGCCGCACATAATGGGGAAAAAAGTACAAAAAATGAGTAATTCTATGGCTCATCATCCCCCCATGCTTAAGGGGTGGCACATCCCTGTGCCACTTTGAACTGGTAATTACCAGTTATATCCACCTCATCCCAATAGGCATGATTGGTCTGTGTCCTTTTTCTCTTAGCAGCCTTGGATTTCTCTTTATCCTGGGGCTTTCACCCCTTTGGTGTAGTGGGAGCTGCTATCTCCTGTCCCTGTTGCGTCTGGTGTTTGCTTCGTCGAAGTGGTTCACTTGGGTCTGCCCTATTTTTTGGTGGTTCTCTGGTCCAGGCCACCTTGCCCTTATCAACATTCATATAACAACCAGTGAAGCTGATGCATATTTCTAGAACACAGGCTCAACCATTTTCTAATACTCATGGTGAAGTGGTAACTGCTCACCCTCGGGTATTGATTCCTTATCCCCAAATGGGATGCTAGATTCCTTAGCAACCTTGCTTGTGGGTAAATCTTCCCCTATTGGGTCAAGCTCAGGTTTAGCTTTAACCTTTGTTTCTGGTATAAGGGAAGTTATGCTGCTTGAAGTCAAATCCTCTCTTTGTATAGGGCCTAGAAATCTCATTTGCTTAAAATACTCCTACATCCTAGAGGGCTTTCCATATTTAGATCCATACAATTGCCAGAACTTCTCAGGTTGAGCAATTGGGATATTCTTCCTAGGTTTGCCATATTGTTTTCTGGCCTCCTTTTCTGCTTGTTTGAGGGATTTCTTGAAGGTCTTTTTCTAGCTCTTCTTATCTATCTTAATTTCCTCCTTGAGCTCCTCAAATTTATATTTACGGGCAGCAAACTGAGTTTTTTTTGCCTCCCATTCCTCATTGGAATCCCTTTCTGATTCCATGTCAGATTCAAGGCCTAGGGATTTTAATTCTATGAATCTTGCCCTGGTTATGGATTAGCGTTGATATGGCCTTATGAATTTCTATTTTGATCTTAGATTGATACTCTGTACCATAGCGTATATTGGTGCAATTGGTGTTTCCTGGTGTATAGGGGATATAGGTTTTTGAACCTCATGGTCCTATATAGCTGCTTGTTGCACATCAAGAATTGTTTCTTTTTATTTTGTAGCTTCTTGCTGCACATTAGGGATTTCTCCTACTTCCTCTGCAGCTTCTTGCTACTCATTAGGGATTGCTACTTCATCTTAAGGCTGAGCTACCCTTGTATTGATTGGATATTGCTCTGCCTCTCCCTCTCTATTTGTGATTTGAGGCTCTTTAGGCTCCATCTTATTTTCTCCATCCTCTCCCCCCTTTTCAAGTTGATCTGTAGTTTGAGTTTCTTCCACTTCAACCTCATCCTCCTGAATTATCTACTCTGAAGAGGGGGACGTAGAGCAGGGCTACTCCACTTTCATTAAATAAGTGTCTCCCTATTCTAGTTCATTATCAGCATGGGTTACTTTTGTTGTCCCATTGTTCTGTACTACTACTTCAACCCTAGTTGGCCGCTCAGCTACCGCTAGTTCATCCTGCAACTATAATTGCCTGTGTAGTTGCTGAATTGTTTGACACAATTCGTGCATTTTTAGGGTGGCCTCTTTTCTAGAATCTTCAAATAGAGTCCATTCCTCTTTGAATTTGGCTTCCCAAGTGGAAGCATGCTCTTTCATATCCCGTAGCTGCTGCTGTAGATCTTTCACCTAGTCCTCTGATGGTACATCTGCCATGTCCACCTCCTATTGAGGAGTTGACGCACAGGAAATGTCCTGTAAAATATGGGCCATATACTCCTCCCTATTGAGATCATTGATGGGTGTCTCCTCATTGAATAAGCTTAAAACCACCTTCGACGCCATTCTTCTTTTGCTTTGTGTCCTAGTGGAGATAGGAATGGAATTTTGCATTGCCTCCTCTTCAAATTAGGGTGTGGAAAGTGATGGATTCTGCCTTGTTTCTTCCCCAAATTGGGAAAAATCAAAGGATGATGTGTCCTGCTTCTTGTGTATTTACTACAGGTTGGGACGTAGGAACCATTGTTTCTTGCTTTGTCGCCTCCTGGGCTGACTGTTCATTCTAAACGGGCACCTCCTCCTCTACTTGTGCCCTTCTTGTTGCACTAGTGCCCGTAGTTTCCTCAATTGTCACATTTCCATGTGACTCTACATATCTCACCAATACAAAAATTAGGACATGGTGAGCCAGGGTAGAAATGGTGTCTGCCTGGTATTGTCTAACCTCATCTTTCAAGTCGCATGCAAGGTAGTGGGGGACGTTGATTTTGCCCCTATGCATAATATGATTGCGGAAACAAAAATGATTGGCATTTAGGTGGGAGTACCTACTAGAGCATGTAAAGAAACAGGTGATCTACTCAAAAATGACCCTTTAGAGCTCAGGAATATGCTGCTTCGACACTCCAACGTGCATCAGGTGCTCTGTTGGTGCCTCACTATTATGCATTTTTTTACTAAATTTGGTTGTACAGTAGCTGATAAACAACTTTTTAAAATAGTTGTGTTTATGCACGTAGGCAGTTAATTACCATAATCAATAGTGATTATGATTATCTGTAGTAAATTTCTTTTGAGCATGTGCTTCATTGTGAGGAGGTGATAACCATAAACTATCGACCAATCGCAACATTATGCCAGGTGGATTTGTTCAAGTGGTTAAGGTAATAATGGGAGGTTGTGCCAACACATTTCCATAGATACACATGTTCATGAAAATAATATAGACAAGAAACATAAAATTTAAACATGCACCTAAATTCGTAGGTGAGTTGGAGAGGAGAGGGCAATCCTCCAAGGGAGGTCTTAGGTTCGAATCTCCACCCTAAAAAAAATTGAATTGGGTACCCAAAATCCAATTGATAATGTTGGTGCGGGCAAGGTTGGGTGTGACTCCCGGGTGACTTTGATGGTGTAGAACCCCCTGTTCATGGTCTCTCAGACCAAGGCGGCCCCACAAGGGGTTTTTCGCTTCACCTAAATTTATTCCATGGTTGCATATGTGTAAATGCTCATGGTGCATTGCTATTAGCTGGTGTTTTTTTATGGGGTAAACCGCAAAAAACAATGATGGCCATGGTTCCCATGCAATGAATTCCATTGGACGTGATTGGTTCTTGGTAGCTACACTGTGGGTTATTCAAGAAATCCTACAAAAATTAAAAACAACAATTAGAAAAACGTAGTGCCTTGGGACAACAAATGTCCCCTCCTTGGAAATTGGTAGATGCCAACTTTTAATTTCTCCCATGGTGGAGTTGACTTTACACATATAAAGGAAGTTGTGTGGCTCGGGCCACATCCCAAGGCTAACGTGTTATTTTATCAAGGAAAAAAATGACCACAATAAACAAAAATCAGGCACCTTCTTTTTGACTTATGGTGTGCAGGTACCTTGTACTGAAAATAGGCGTCATAGGAATCAAGTGCTTTGCTTATATGAGAAGCAGACGCCTTAGAAATCAGGCGCTTATGTCTATCGTGGGAAGCATACACCATTTTACTGACTGTCAGGTGTCGTACATATAAAATAAACTTTATACAAACATTTTTTTTATGTATGCTAAGAAGATATGGTGTCATTTTTCTAAAAATGGTAGTTGGTCGTTCTCCTAAAAAATTAGGAGT
This sequence comes from Wollemia nobilis, assembly GCA_028583015.1. NCBI lineage: Eukaryota > Viridiplantae > Streptophyta > Pinopsida > Araucariales > Araucariaceae > Wollemia > Wollemia nobilis. The sequence goes on from JAQPPZ010000184.1 coordinate 1,506,970, forward strand.
TAGGCATTGCACTGTCAGCAAACAGGATGTAGGCACCATCTTTATAACATACTAGGATTCAGGCACCATGAAGCGTATAACGGGAAGCATACGCCTTTCACCATACAATGGTAAGCAGACACCTTTCATCATACAATGGGAAGCGGGTGCCTTTTTGGATAACTGGAAGCAGGCATTTTCCCATCAAATACAGACACATGGTGCTTTTATTTAATTCAAAAGGTGTTGACTTATCCTTGTATATGCACTGTCAGGTTGATCAGGCCTTTTCAATGCTTTTGATTGAAAAACAAGTACAATATTAGCATATGTCCCTAAACTGGCAGTTGAGTGTTTTATTGTCCAAAAATATTAATCTAAACACTCTTGTGTAGGTTCAGGTTTAGTATTCCCATTTTTGAATGGGGACTAACTACTCCTACTACAAGCAAATTTTTCTAAAAAACTTGGAAGGTGCAGGTTCATGGATCCTATGCTTGTTAGGCCTAGGTCTCCCAGGTTGCCTAACAATTGCACAAAGGGCATTTTTCCTAAAAAACAAAAACACAACTAAAAAAAGAATTATTTTTAAAAGAATAATTGTCTTTGGGACTATGTGGACTAGGTCCACATCTCATTAACTCAAGATAATGTCAGAATCAACTGGGGTCTCCTCCATGCCTAATCTAGACTCAATCATATATGCTTCAGACGTATAGTATGGACGCAGATGGTGACCATTGACTGTCAATGTAATATTGCTGCCATATATTATTCTAACTCTTATAGCCCCATTATTGATGATTTCAATTAATTCATATGGCCCCATCCAGCGTTACATGATCTCGCCCTTCCTTTCCTGCAATCGAGAATCATAGAGTAATTCCTATTCTCCCACTTTAAGTTGCTTTGGCCTAGTGTGGTGGTCATGCCACTTGGCCCTTTGTTTTCGAATAATATCTATTTTCTGCAGAGCCTCAAGGTCGTATTCATCTAGATGATTAAGCTTCTAAATTCTATATTTTTGTGCATAATACAGATTAATATTTAATTCTACAATAGTCCTAAGTTTTTTAGTTTCAAACTCTATGGGCATCATGGTTGTTTTCCCATAGACTAGCTGAAATGGTGTGAAACCAATCTAGGTGGTCCTGTAGGCCCATACTACCTTAGGTAATCTAGTAGCCCAGTCCTTCCTATGTTGATGTACTGTATTTGTTAAAATATTCTCCAATTCTCTATTGGTTACCTCAACTTGTCCATTTCCTGTGGATGGTAGGGAGTCATTTTGTTATGCCTAATTTTATATTGTTGCATGAGTTCTTGGATCATCCTTAAAGTAAACTGAGGCCCTTGATCTATTGTGATCTCCCTTGGGATCCCAAATCTTGTAAAAATTGTTTAATACAAGAATTTTGCTATAGTTTTCTCCTTTAAATCATGCAAGGCATGTACTTCAACCCGTTGTGTCACATAGTTAGTACAAACTGTGATATACCTCTTACCTCTTGACTGCAGATTAATAGGTCCTACGAAGCCCATCCACAATTTATCAAATGGTTCAATATGAACATGTGGTTGGAGTGGTATTTCATATCTAAGAGTAGGTTTATCCATCCTCTAACATTGATCACATTGGCTCACATCCTTGGCTGCATCCTTGAATAGTGAAGGTCAATAATAATCAGCCTATAACACTTTATATGCAGTCCTTTCTCTTGCAAAATGGCCACCATAAGGTTCATCATGACAAGACTTTAGTATTTCAATTACTTCTTCCCCAAAAACACATCTCCTCATGATTTTATTAGGTCTTATTTTAAATAGGCACCCATCAATCCATGAGAAATCTACACTTTTCTCAATTAAAGTCTATTTTTCATGAGGTAAAAGTGCAAGGGATACTCTACCAATGGCTAAATAATTAGCCATGTATGCGTACCAAGGTATTTGATCATTTAGAGAAAACAAATGGTCATATGGAAATTGGTATTTTGTAGCTGCATATTTTGGAGGTGTCAATCTGGACAAGAAATCAACTACCACATTGTCTTTTCTTGGCTTGTCTACTATTGTCACATAAAATTCTTGCAAAAGCAACAACCATATGATAATTATACCACTAGTCCTAGGTTTGTTTGTCAAGTATTTGATTGCTGAGTGGTCAGTATACACAAATACCTGATAACTTGTAATATAATGATAAAATTTATTAAGAGCATGTATTACTGCAAGAAAATCCTTCTCTGTGATAGTATAATTCAATTCAGCACTTATAAGGTTTTTGTTAACATAATAGATGGCATAAAAATCATCACCATATTTTTGTCCCAATACTAAGCCTATTGCATTGTTGGATGCATCAAAATATATGTGAAAAGATATGGTCCAATTTGGACCTCTCAACACTGGGGCAGTAATCAGTTTTTCCTTCAGGGTGTTGAATGCTTGTTCACATTCTTCAGTCCAAACAAACTCTGCATCTTTTGTTAACAATGTGGTAAGAGGTTTAGCAGTTTTTCTAAAGTTTGATATAAACCTCCTATAATAATCGACTAATCCTAGGAAACTATGAATGTCCTTTTATGTTTTGGGAGTAGGCAGAGTTTGGATGACTTCAATTTTCTTTCTGTCTACTTTGATCCCATATGCAGAAAGATGATGTCCTAAAACTATCCCTTCCTACATCAACATATAGCATTTCTTATTGCTTAAGGACAAGTTAGTTTTCTCACAAAATTTAAGTGTCTTTTCTAGATTTTCTATGGAAATTTCAAAAGTCTCACCATATACACTGAAATCATCCATGTACACTTCCATAGTCTCTCCAATCATATCTGAAAAAATACTAAGAACTACCCTCTAAAAGGTGGCAGGTGCATTACATAGGCCAAATGGTAAGACTCGATAAGCAAATGTCCCCCATGGACAAGTTAATGTGGTTTTGTCTTGGTCTTCCTCCCCTATTTGGATCTGATTGTATCCACTAAACCCATCCAGGAAAGAAAAGTACTTCTTGCCTGCTAAGGTATCTAGGACCTAATCTATAAATGTTAAGGGGAAGTGGTCCTTTTTGGTTGCTTTGTTCAGCAACCTATAATCAACACAAATTCTCCACTTTCCATTCTTCTTGGGCACCACCACTAATGGTGATACCCACTCACTATCTGAAATGCGGTACATGAATCCAACTATGAGGAGTTTTTGTAACTCTGTTTTAACAAATTATTTCATGGCTAGGTTCATTTGCCTATGTGGTTTTCTTACTGATATGACTTGGTCTTCCAGATATGTTCTATGTGTATAGGTCTCAGGAGCTATTCCTCTCATGTTAGAATACTCCCAAGCAAAGACATCTTGATGTTTTTCTAATGTTTTATTTAGGTTTGTTGTTCTGTTGTCAACTTGTTATCTATATTCAACATCCTACCGGGTGCAACTTCTATTTGTTGAATATGGTGGTCTTTTACTCCTACTAATGGCAAATCAGGAGGATAGGAAGGTTCTCCCTAAAAAAGTGGGATATCATCCTATACTCATCATTTTCATCTTCCAACTCTTCAAGTATCATCACTGGTTGGAGCATTGATAGACCATCAACATTTTGATTTTCATTTTTTGGTTCTCCCAATAAATCTGCAGACTGTGCAAGTGGATCTATGATCAGTTTCTTTATCTTCTAACCATATGAAATGGTCATTTTCCCATATCTATAGCTTATGTAGGCATCAGTTGTTTCCAGCCAAGGTCTACCTAAGATTAATGGGTATCCACCTAGTCTAGACTTAGATTGCAATACTAAAAAATCTATTGGATATTCCCATGCATCTACTGTAATAGTAATATCTTCCAGTATTCCTTTAGGAAGTACTGTAGACCTATCTTCCAACTGTAGCATAGTTTTGGTGGGCTTCAGGTTGGTCAATTTTAGTTTTTGAATGGTTTCCTGGGGTATGACATTTATGGCAGCCCCAAAATCTATTAGCGTGTTGGGTAAAATACAACCCTCTATTTTTACAGTTAGCACTGAGATCCCTGGATCTGAATACTTTTGGCTATAGGTATTTCCTAGCATAAGTTCAACTAAATGACCTACCAAACTGATTTATTCATCTGGTTTCCTCCCTGTTTTCTTGAGGCACAACTCTCTTATGGCCTTCCCATAAATAGGTATGTCTCTTATGACCTAAAAGAGAGGAATTGTGATTGTTAAGTTCTTTAAACTGGAGAGGATATCAAACTCTATTTGTATTGGTTTTTTGAGTTCCTGCAACCTTTGAGGAAAAGGTGGAACTTATTCTTTGTTATGTGTAGGAGTTGATTCTTCTTCTATCTCTTCTATAAGGGGTGATTCCCCTTTCTCTTTTTCTACCAGTTCATCTTCTACAAGAGGAGTGAATTCTACTCCTAATTGCTTTCCTAACCTTAACTAGATAGGATCACAATCTACCTTGATATTATACATAGGGTACATCTTGTTTTCCATCAGATAGGCTGGCTACTTATTATTTGGGTTTGTTGTTGGCTATGCTGGTAACTGAGGAGACCTTGGAGCAGGTAAAGTTGGCATACTTGGTTGTAGTGGAGTCGGAGTATTATGTTGTGAATATTAATTCCAAGCATTATGATTTCTCCACTGTTGCCTAGGTTGCTAATATTGGTTCCAAGGATAAGGGTTGTAAGGATTTTCTCCTTGGGGAAATAGATTCCAAGGTTGTTGGCCATACCAACCCATGTTGGGTGGCTAGTTTTGACCTTGATTTTGATAATTACTACCCCCATAGGATGACATTCCTGATTGCATATTGTTACCCATAGGAGACTATTTCCAATTTTTCCTATTACCCATGAAGTATGCTTCAACCACTTCAGGTTCCTCTTTTGATTTCATTAATTTTGGACATAGTTTCATTTTATGATCCTTCTTACAAACAACACATACATAAACTTTGTTTTCTAGGTACTCGTTTTTGGGGTGTTTGCCTCTACATTTAGGATAGAAGTAGGCCAATACTACCTCATTCTCATACTTCTTTATCTGAAGCAAAAGAGTATTCATTTGAAGAGCTATAGATGATAAAATATTTCTCTTAAGGTCTTCTAACATGTTGCCTATTTCTATTTTAGTGACAATGGTTGTCTGCTTAACATTTCTAGAGGTTAATTTACCCTTTCTTCTTGAGAAATTTTGACACAATTATCGAATATCATCCATTTGGTGTTGGTAAATGTCTCCCATAGATCATGTTCAAAGCTTCCAAGGATTCATTTGTCAGTCCTTTCATAAAAATACTTCTTAGGGACCTATATCCTAGTTTTGAATGGGGTGATATTTGTAGATTGAAACTAAACCTATCCCAGTATTCTTCCACAAACTCCCCTTCCTTCTGGGTCATATCTAGGACTTCCTCTCTTGCATCTCTTGGTTTGTCAAAATCTTGATACTGATCTAGGAAAATTTTCTTCAACGGTTCCCAGGTATTTATCTGTTTATCCCCTAGGTTGATGAACCAGCGTAAAGCTGAATCATCTAAGGTAGAAGGGAATAATTTTAGTTTCTGAGGATCTATGGTGTAATCCACAAATCTACATAAAACATCAAATTTAAACAGAAACAGGTCTAGTTCTTCTGTTGGTAGTCATCCAAAAGTTGGAAGGTGGGTAGGAGAGATGTGTTTCATCTTGTGATATCCTCCTGTATCATCTATTGGAAAACTAAAAGTAGTAGATGTTTCCTCCAGATTTTTTGCCATTCTGCCTACTACTGGTGTTTCTACCCCCGCTTCATTCAAATCAACTATCAATGCTTCTATTTTTTTTCTTTTATCCTTCAAAAGGAGGGATAAGTCGGTGTTTGAGATAATTTTGTCTAACACTGCTTGCCAACGTTCAACATTCAGTAGCTCCTCCTCAGATCGAACTCTACTTATCTCTGATCCTGCTCTAGGATTTTGTTGAATTATTTTATAGGGATCATGTGCAAATAGTGGGTGTTACCGCCAATGCACATGTGGGGATTGAGGTGGTGAGAGTTCAGTCTTAGGTTGAGGTTCTACTGAAGCGAAAGGATTTTGAAAAACAACTTCTTTGTTTTTGACAAAACAATCGTTTGGTCCCCTATTATTAGGTGGATTCATAAAAAGTCTCAGATAAATGTTTTTGAAGAAAACACTCTAAACTACTGTAACTAAGCTTTCTTCAGAACATAAATTACAATGGCTAATCCCCAGAAATGACACCAAAATTTTGGTCAAAACATTGCTTAGTTTTTCTAAGGTTCAATTAATTGCCTACATTTAATTGTCAACCCAAGGTAGCTCGTAGTCTTATGAGCAGCCGTGCAAAATCTATGCTTGTAATTCCTCCTTCGGAGATGAGTCCCTTGGATTATGGTTTGGGGGGTGTTTTAATGTTCTTTGAAGTTTATATATAAACCCATAATCCTATGCTAAGTCTAAGAAATAGGACTGAAAACATAAAAATTATAAATGTCTACCTTGCTGGAAATTACAAAAAATAGGGAAGTGCTGGAAATAAATTAAGCTATTAAAATAATTATAGAAAAATAGGGAAAAGGGAAGAACTCTATTGCAAGTGGGCCCATGCTCCCAGCAGGTTCTACCCATGGTAGAATGTTCACCGGATGCTTAGAGAATAGTTTTTACAAGAACAATGCAGGATATTTTATTAACAATTTGCAACTAGAAAATTACATAAAACGTACGAGGTCATTCTTTGGGGGTGGTTTGCATATTTATATAGTATGCAACCAAACCTGTTACCATTAAGAACAAATAAACTCATGATCCATTGTTACAGTTGGTTGCTTGAATCGAGAAAAATATCAGAATATCCCAACATATTTTGTTTCTAGAATACGTTGATATTTGATTTGCCCAATTTGTAAAATAAATTCATGTAACAGCGGCAACATAGGTGACGAATCACCTTTGATATTATTCCATGTTCGGTTATTGTGCTAAAAATCCTTTCAATCTAGTTGCCAACATGTTTGCTCTGTTCTGCTGACCATAGAGTCATGTTGGAGTTTGATGCTAACGGAAAGCAAGCACCAAGGTTGAAGAAGTTGAGAAGCAGGCACCTTTCATTCGCATAACGGGAAGCAGACACCTTTCACGGTACAACGGGAAGCAAGCGCCTTTCATCGTACAATGGGAAGCAAGTTCTTAACGAAAATCAGGTGCCTAACAGTTAGGTGTCGAATGGAAGTCAAGCGCTTAAAAGGACTTGGCACCTGACTTCGTGCCTTTTATCGATACTCTAAAGATTTTTTCCCTTCATTAATTTTTAAGTTCTAGGTCCGGGTTGGACCTTGACGAAAACATGCCAAAATACAATGATTTCCACTAAATCTACACACATTACACTTAAAGACAAATATTAGAGAACATGCACAATAAAATTTCAATTATATATATCATTTCATAAAAATAGTTATATCTACAAGAATATATGTTGCACATAATGGGGAAAAATGTACAAAAAATGAGCAATTTTGTGGCTCATCAATAATTATATTTGTAGATAATATTACACAACACTCTGATAATAAAATAAGAAATATGAGGAGGTATTTATAGCAATACTAAAATCCCAATTAACTAGGTAACCATGGCCCATTGTGATTACATAATAAAATTTACAAAATAATTACATTATACAACAAAATGTCTTTAGGCCTATATAATACATTGCATAATGTCATGCTTGACCATGAATTAGATTACAATTTCAATAATGATAATGATAACATATATGTATACTAGAGGATTCCTTAAAAGGAAATTTGCAAGAATACTTTCAAAGACTAACCTAGGGCATGGTGGTATATGAAGAGTGAGGATCATAAAATACTATATATTCTTAGATTGGTTCATCTAATTTGACCTATTCTAGAATAAATTCATATTTTATTCTCTTAGAATTCATTAAAAAATGATATTTTGGATCTAGCATTTATAGTAATATAGTATTTTGAAACTGATTCCATCAGAATATGAGCTTGTTTTAAATGGAGATTGCAAGATATTATGGAAATTGGTGCCCTACCAAAATCCTTTTTCTTCATTATGTTGAACTATGAAGATGACATGAGTCAAAATTCTTGGTGGAGGACCTTGGTCTTATGGCAAGAGAGATATTTTCCTTAAGAAATGGGGGATTGACTTTAATTCGTATTCTTAAAAATATTACCTTGATGTCAGTGTAGGTTGGACTCCTTAGTCCCCCCTTCCATATGTGGCATGATGACATTGTAAGAGGTATTGCTAAGGATGTTGGAGATATCATCTTGATTGATTTTGCTATGAGATCAAAGTCAAGGATGATTTTTGTAAGGATGTTTGTCAACGTTGATCTCAAAGTAGACCTCCTACGCTCTATCAAGCTCATATCTAACCTCAACTCTTGGATCCAAACTATAAAATATGAAAATAAACCTAATTTATGTTATCTTTGCAATAAAATAGGGTATCCTTATGATATGTGTCCCTCTAAGAAAAAACCTAAGAAGAAAGTTTGGGTTGAAGGTAAGTCTTCTCAAGGAATTGCTAAGGATGTGGTTAACAACTCTTATGCTCAAAGAGTTTAGAAAGGACATATTGATACTAATGTTCCCGTGGCTACTATTGATCTACATTCTCTCCTAAAAGAGAAAGAGATTCATGAATTTTAGGAACTGGTATCCTAGGAAGTTTTTCCCCCATGCTTCCTTGAGATTGGATGAGGATTAACAAATTTTAGAAGTCTCCCCCTTTGAAGAGGAAGGTGAATTTTAAGAATAGGTTACCCAAGTTCTTGAATCTCAAAAAGAATCTCCTAAAGTTAAGCCCAAAATTGGGAAAGGTCATGCTTCCCTAGGCCCAAAAACAAGAAGCAAAAAAGGGAAGAGTTATAGGCATAGAATATAAAGTTGGTAAGCCTTGAAATAAAGATTAGAAAAAAATAAAAATTGAAACAAATATATCCAATGGATCACAATAACTTTTAAAAATGGAGGGAGGGAAAGATATTTTTTAAAAATAAAAAAGTATTACTTCCTTAAGTTCTCAACCACCCCCATCCTTTGTTGGGGAAAGAAACTTAATTCCAAGTCTTGTAAATGAATATTCCCTTCTAGAAGTAACAGGCCAAAAGGTTCTCCTCTAGTTTTTTTGAGGCCTGTATATTCCTTGTTGCTTTTTTGGTGATGAGATTGTTTAAATACCCAAATCTAAATGGGGGAGTCCCTATGAATTTTTAGGGGCTCCTCTCTTCAAAAATTGGATGGTTCCTTTTGGCACCTTTTTCAAATTTGAATCTTCCCCTATGGGCTATAAATTGTTGGTGACTTGGACCTTTTTCTCGTGGGTTCAAGTTGCATTTTCAAATTTCCCAACCCATTCTCTACACAACATCTTGGGTGGGATCTACTTCTCGGGTTTTGGAAGGTTCCTATTCTAGACCCAGTAATTTTAAATTTTTTAGTCCATACTCTAGGTGACAGTTTGGGAAAGAATCGCTTCTCTTGGTTCTCAGTCTTCTCTTGGTTCTTATTTTTCTTTTCTCAGTTCTATTTTTCGATGTTGAATTGTGCATGGTTTTTGGGTCCCTTGGGTGGGACAACTCCTTTTCTATTTATCTTTGGTTTCTCCATGGAAGCTTTTGCTTCTAGGTTGTAAATTTTTTGGGGACCCTTTTAAAATTCCTTCCATTACCTATATATATATATATATATATATATGTATATATATATATATAAATATATATATACATATATATGTATATGTATATATATATACATATATATATATGTATATATATATGTATATATCTATATAGATATATACATATGAATATCATATGTATATATCTATATAGATATATACATATATATATATACATATATATATATATGTATATATATATATATATACATATATATACATACATATGTATATATATATATGTATGTATATATATGTATATATGTATGTATATGTATATATATATATATATACATATATATATATATATATGTATACATATATATATACATATGTATGTATATATATGTATATATGTATGTATATATATGTATATGTATATATATGTATGTATATATATGTATATGTATAGATATATATATATATATATATATATATATATATATATATATATATATATATATATATATATAGATATGTATATGTGTATATATACACATACATATGTATGTATATATATGTATATATATATATATATATATATATATATATATATATGTATGTATATATATGTATGTATATATATATATATATATAGTATTTTGAAATTTATATATGTATATATAGATATATATATATATATATATATATATATATATATATATATATATATATATATATATATATATATATATATATGTATATATATACATATATGTATATATCTATATATACATATATATGTATATATAGTATTTTGAAATTTACCCTTAAGAGTATTAATTGATGTAAACACTCTCATTGACCAAGATAAATTGATATCTAATGCTATAGAAATAAACCCTACGGGGTCTATATAAGTGTCTTATATGATTAGTTTAGAATTTTATGATGAAAATGTTGAGAGTACCTACCTAGGCACTTTCAATGAGGTGGAGGTAATTTAAGCAATGCTTTTGTTGATAGAACTAAATTCCTACAAATTATGAAAAAAATTATATAGTTAAGTGAATTGGAATGGAATTGTCCTATCCTAGGAGAATTTAATGGACCTAAAATGCATTCTAGATAGTTTAATATGGCCATAATCTAGTTGCTTGATTCAAATGGAAATCACCTAATGTATCTAAGGCTTAACAACTAATCAACCAAACAAAGGGCTAGAAATTATACTTGCCTTTATTTTTTAAATTTGAATTTTTATTTGGTGTTTTTCCTTGAATACACAAGCCTTTTGGAATTTATAGTTCATGAAGTCTATATATTAATGTTATCTAGGTACCTTATTTAATGGCTCATAAAATTCAATAAATCAAGCATACAAGATAAGTTTATAATAATTTATATTCAATTATAGGTTTATGTATCAAGATATGATCCATTGTTCAATGATTTCTTCTCTCAATGTTTCTTGGAATATATAACTATGGAAACAAATAATCAAACATCATATCAGATATTTTACTCAAGGTTTGAAAAACAATGTTGGTTGTATAATTATTTAGGTCTTATTTATGTTCTAATTTAAAAAGGGGATAAATTATATGAGATGTTCATGCAAGTGGAAATTCATGAGAATTCAATGTATGAGATACATCACCAATGTGTTGCTCAATAATTTTGACTATAATGAAAATTTATATCCTCAAGTTTGTTGTATTAGTTGATTTACCTATTGAGTTTAAATATCATTTACAAAACCATCAAATATTCGAAGTAATGATTGTCCTACATGTTCCCACTAAGATTTAAAGTTGGGTTGAAATTTTATATAGAAAACATGCATAAGTGAACCAAATACATATGTTGGATATGGCATATGAGAATTTCATTGGTAATAATATGTATTAATATGATTTAGCATTGAATGAGTATATTAAGTTTATCTCCTGATTTCTTATTCAAATATAATTGCTTCCTTTTAGTGAAGTATGATACCTATTTTTTTGAATAAATGCCTTCCTATATGAATATCAATGGATATTGCAATTTATAAGCTTGTGCAAAGAACTACAACCACTATCAAACCATGCATTGTGAGGAAAAATATCCCTATGGGAGGATAGTGGAATTATCATGAATAAAGTAAGGAAAGTATTGATAAGTTGTATTCTAAATTATTTTAGAGATAAACTTAGCTCTTTCAATTAGACTATGAATGGAATTTATATCTCTAAGATTAGATTTCTTGTTTTTTGTGTAATTGTGATAAAATAAATATCTATATCCCTAAGAGTAGGTGGTAAGATATTTAATGAAATAGGTCAATGGCCTACATAAAACAAAACAAGACCACTTGAAGAAGAGATTAATGACTATGATAATTTATCCAATACATAGTCTATCACGCTAACTCTATTGATGAAAAGGTAGCACATCAAGTCACCATACCTAAGAAGACATGAGATTTCATTCAAAACTTATGAGGTAATATATTAACCATGCTTAGTCAAACCTACCTCATAAAGTGTATAGAATGTTCAATTTATTTCTTATAAATACTCAAAACTCTTTGTATCTCATTTAATATTAATTACAACTCAATCAAGCAGATTAGAAGTATAGAGTAGGATTGAAACCTCTATAATAAGTAAAGACCAAGAAACATCATTCATGATCATAGGGGATTTTAATTCCATAACCAAGATGGATGAAAGATTTAGAGTAATTAAAAAATAACCCAAAGTATGAGGGCTTCCTCTACTTTTATTCAAAACAATAATCTATGGGAGGTTGATTTTGAAGAGGATAACTTTTCATGGACCAACATTAGGATAGTTTAGAACCTAATAGCAAAGAAATAGACAAATGTGTAATATCAAATCATTGGCTAGATGAAGGGACTTGTGCTAAAATTAATACCTTGGCAAGGATTGGTTAAGATCACTGGCGAATAAGAGTTAAAATGGTGGTAAGTGAATGTAAAAAAATTATATTTTAAATATGAGCAAATATGGGAAGACCATCCTCAATTTGTTGATATGATAGCACAAACATGAAATTATTTAGGAAATAATGGGCTATATACACTTCTAAAACAAATTAAATCATTGACATCTAGATTAAAAGAAAGGAACAAGAGCACTTTTAGAAATATTTTTGAGAAGAAAGAATAACTAAAAGAGAAACTTTCAAATTTCTAAAAAGATAAGCACAATAATCCAAGCTCATAGGAAAGGAAGTTTCTTAGTGAAATCATAATATTTTGAGTAGGAAAGAGAAATTCTGGAGATCAAAATCAAGAGAAATTTGGTTAAAAGGAGATAAAAACATAAATATTTTTCATAGGATGGAAATAGTACAAATATTAGCATCCAAAACTAGTAGAATTAAATCAATTGAAGGGGTTGTATTGAAGACCAAAGTGAAATAAAAAAGGAGACGATGTTTTTACCAAAATATTCTAGAATCGGATAAGATTGAAGTTCTTAATGATAAACTACTCCAAGTACCTTTAGTTATAATAAATGAAGACAATAGCAAATTAATGGAGCCTATTATTATGGAAGAAGTACATTCATCCCTTTTTTCTTTTGATAATGATAAATCCCTAGGTATGGATGGACTCTCTATATAGCATTTTATTAGCATAATTGGGAAAAATGAAGGATTCTTTATTGATGACAATGGAATAATCTAGGATAAAATAGTACATACCTTATAAAATAAATGCAACATATCTTACCGTGATTCCAAAAAAGAAGGATACATTTTTTTATTCATTCAGGTCCAAAAGAATATTTAATATGGCATATATGATAATATACAAGGTGATGGCAAATTGGTTAAGACCACTATTAGACAAAATTATTTCAAAAGAGCAAGGAGGATTTGTGAAAGAGACATAAGTTCTAGATGGGATCATAGTAGCTCATGAATTAATACATTCAACAACTTATAAGAAAGAGAGCAATGATCTTAAAACTTGACATGAATAAAGTCTATGATAGGGTTCAATGGATTTGTTTTTGTAGTATTTGAAAAGTCTTGATTTGAAAAGAAATGGGTTATATGGATTAAAGCTTGTGTCTTTATAGTATCATACTTAGTGCTAGTCAATGGCTAGTAAGTGAATTATTTAAAGCGAAGAGGGGTCTTAGATAGGGAAATCCTTTATCACCATATATTTTCATTATTATAGCAGAGGTATTGGGAAGGAACTTGAAGAAGGCATAAAAATATTACCTAATAAGCAAAATTAAGGTTAGTAATAACATCAACAACATCACCCATCAATAGTTTGTAGATGATACAACCCTTTTTAGAAGGGTAGGAAAAAACAATGCCAAATATTTGAATAAGTTATTAAAGAGATATGAAAGAGCATCATGGAATAAAGTTAATAGGACAAAATCTAAAATTTACTTCCTAAAAGCTCCAAATAGAATTAAAGTAGGGATATGTAAGTTACTTCAAATGGAGGAGGTAAATTTACCAGTAATATATCTAGGGTTGCCTTTATTTGAGGGGAGAATGAGGATAGAGTTGTAAAATCCATTTATAAGTAAAGTTTAAAATAAACTACCAGTATGGAAAGGTAGATAGTTATAATTAGCAAGAAGAGTGTAGCTAATTAAATCAATGTTATAGGTCATTCCCACATATTATATGTCATTGTATATTATGCCAAAATTGGTAGAAATTGTTTTTATCTTTACTATGCAATCATTTTTATGGTCAGGATTACATGATAAATGGATATTTTCTTTAGTGAAATGGAGTAAGGTGTATGATGATAAAACTAGGGGAGGTCTTAGTTTAAAAGTTTTTATGGATGTAAATTTGCGCTAAGGAGAAAAGTAATTTGGAGATTGTAAAAAGAGAGTCAAAGACATTGGGCAAGAATTATTCTAAATAAGTACGTTGATATCAATGACCAAAGCTTAATATTTACCACATTCTCACTACCATATGTATCTACATTATGGAACAATTGAAAAAATCAATTGATTTAGTGATTAAACGTCTAAGGTGGGTGGTGCAAACTAGAGATTTTTTTTCTATTTGGATGGATAGTGTGATAAAAACCCACTCAATCTAAATATAATTTTGAAACCATGGATGATATTACTCCAAGATACACATTGTAATAGGGTTTCAAACATTATATACAAGGATCAAGAAGGAAGATATAAATAGAAAGAAAATATTTTTACAAGTATACTGGACATTGTTGCTAGGAGGCAGTTGAGCAGAAAGATAACAAGAGGGATTATTTCGGGGGAGGATGATGATAAGTTGATTTGGAATTTTAGCTTAGGATAATACATAGCAACAAGGGTATATAATGTAAAGCACCAACAAAATAGGAATTCCCCAAGAATATGGAGAAACGTTTGGGATAGCTTAAGCATTCCTAAAGTAAAATCATTTGTATGGATAATAGGTCATAAAAAAATAATATCCTAGGATAATCTAATGAGGTTTTTTCATGGCCTCTCATAATGTGTTCTATATAAAAAGGATGAAAGTATGTACCATCTCTTGCAACACTATTTAATAGTCTTGGATCTATGGCAATGGATTCTTCATATATTTTGTAAATGCATGCTTATGAATGATAAAATTGAATGGTTAAAGCAATGAAAAACACTTTTAAAAGTAAGGCATTACAAATAATCTAGGATATATCAAAGGATACAATACTTTGGACTATATGACTAGAAAGGAACACAAACATATTTAGAGGATAGGAAAGTAATTTATAGGTAATGAAAAGGAAGATTTGTTTAGCCATGGAGGAGTCTAAAACAACCCTATCAACTCACCCATCCATAATCTTGAAGCAAAGAGCCTTGATAAATGGAGGCAAGTCATCAAATGGAATTTTTGATGTTAGGTACAAGAGAAACAAAAGGAAGAAAAAAAATATAAAGTGGAAACCTTTGGAAATGGAGTTAGTCAAATTGAATTTTGATGGAGCATCTAAAGAAAATCTAGGGCCAAGAGGAAGAAGAGGAATAGTTAGAAATAATAGGGGTGAGACTTTTTAATATTATGCTTTAAATAGTGGATTTAATACCAATAATGAAGCTAAAGCTTGGTTGGCTTTGGAAGGGTTAAAAATATGCAAACAAATGAAATGGAACAAAGTAGGGATGTAAGATGATTCACTAAGAGTAATAAATGCAATTTTGAGGAAAGCAAAGGCTGCATAGAACATACAAGAGATCATTGTGGAAATACAAGACCTTGCTACAAAGTTTGAAGAAACCAAGTTTACAAGTACATTAAGGGAAGGGAACAAATGTGCATATAAGCTAGCCAATAGAGATTACGAATTATTTTAATGTTTTTCACTGGTATTATGTGTTGTATTTTATAACATTAATGTGTTTTTATGTAAAATATTTATTATAGTTCTTATGGTTGCGCTTGTGCTTCAAGAAGGAAACTAACAATCCAAATTTGGTTGTGCAGACTATCATAGCATGAAGTTCTAGAAATGTTGCTCTTCTAAGATATTATAGGTAGACAATAGAAGTTAAGTTTTGGTATTATAAAGACTCTGCAGGAAAATGTCAAGAAAAAGGATGTTAACTTTTGAAATATTTTTATTTAAAAAGAAAATTGAAAATAAAAATAAAAATAAAAAATTTAAACTTTTTATGAAAAAATATACAATATCTAACTATATCAATTTAATTTAGATGAGAAATGAATCTATTTGTAAACTCTCAAATACTAGAAATAAGAGTTGTAATTTATCAAAAATAAACTTTTAAACTCTTAAAAAATAATTATAATTTATCAAAAATAAATAAAAAACCAAAATACAATCTTTTTAAATATATATATATATATATATAAAAACTTTAAAGATATGAAATAAAGTTAATACCTCCCATAATCTTTTGAACTACACAGGAGCTTTCGTACACTTTGAGAACCATAAGTTCTATAAAGACTGTTTCTTGTTTCATTCTCCTTCTAAAGGACACCAATTCCTTACCTTGGGTAACTAAAATAAATTTACGAGGACGAGCTAAGCCTTTGAACATCACCATCTTTTAGTAGAGGAGCTAAGCCTTTGGACATCACCATCTTTTACTAGAGGAGCTATTTATTTATTTATCACTTCAACTATCTTAAACTTTTGGTATTTAAATTCCTCGTATTACAAATTTTAATGTTCATCTCCTCATCAATGTGTAACTTTGGATAAGAGTTAAAGAGATTTATATTTAATTTCAATTGTACGGTATGAAATCTAGCTTTATCTTGTACGGTATGAAATTTAGGAGTTGAAGGTTTTTTTTTAAGTCTAAACTAACATTTAATTCTCTTTAGTTTTAGCCTAAAATATTTTCAAATTATTGATGGGTTTTACAAATTACCTAAAACTAACAAAGAATATGGAGGAGACCGTGAGCGATGTATAGTTCCACCTTCAAGCTTCACAATAAAACCTTTTGACCTTCTTTAGTTGCTTGAAGTTTTTCCTTTATTTTTTTAATTAACATATGAAGTTGTGATGGCTGCATAACCGCCTTTGATCTAAGTTTTGTTAATGTTATTTTTAATTGTGAGACATTTTTGCCGTGCAATATGACTTACACGGTTTTAAAGTTATTATGCTTGTTCTCATCGTGGCTGCATAACCGCCTTTGATCTAATTTTCCTTCATCATGTACAAGTTGTGCGTAAGTTAGGTTAACTAGGCAAGACTGGGGCCTTCATGATAATCGAAGATTTGAAGAAAATATCATTACATATTACACTTCTATTTTAAAACAATTAAACAATAAAAAATATACAGTTTATAATGATATGGTTTTGAGTTTTAATTTAAAGTTGTATTGAACAAAAGATCCGGACCATTTAAAAAGTTTATATTTAATACAAAAGATCCGGACCATTTAAAAAGTTTATATTTAATACAAAAAATTGAGAACATTTAAAAAGTTTATATTTTATCTTAAGATTTTACTTGCATTTTACCATTTTAAAAGTTGATATTTTCATTTTTTACGATGAAGATAGTTAAACTTATTTTTACTCAACAAATTATAATCTATAAAATTTTCCTCGACAACAAAAAAAATCTATATATAACTTGGTTGGTTTTGGAGTTTGCACAGAATAAAGTGATTTCTTTATTCAAAGAAATATAATACCATTTGCAGTTTGCACAGAATAAAGTGATTTCTTCTTCAAACAAATATAATACCATAGAACAAGCACACAAGCACATACTGTAACCGAAAAAATTCCGATGCAACCATAGTCTTTGATTTTCTGTGGCCCATAATAGCCAATATCAAATTTGGCACACAACACCCGGAAAACTCTGAAATTTTATTAATATTTTCAAGTACAAAGACTTTATTAGAGGAAAAGCGTCGTCGAAGTCTCTTCGAGAGGGTTTATAAAACCTTTTGTATATATAACTGTTTAGTGAAATTGGAAAATACAGCGGTTTTAGTTAGTAGAAAACTTAAAACCTCAGACCAAGTTATACATCTTCATTGAGTAGAGATGATGCTTGTGAGGTTCTTACTTCACATCATTTACAAAAAAAAAAAAAAAAACACAAAGCTACACATTATATACAATAACTATTTATTTCTTCATGATCCAGCAGTCAAGCAGAGAAGCAATCCATGAGCATGTTCATAGCCGAAGAGGAAACAACCATCCACCTGGCTACACCAGAAGTACCCGCAGTTAAATGATACTCGTTTTTCAAGCCGTTAACATTAACGTTCTGATCCTTAGCACTGGAGGCCCCGCGGTTGAGTGAAGAAGTCGTGGAAGACGAAGCAGGCTGAGTCTGACGCAGCCTTTCTAAATACTCTGCCCACAGATCCACTGTATCATCCATTTCAATATGAACCTTATCTTCTATGCTTGCTTTTATTGTTCAGATAATACGCACTCCAACAAACCCTGCAAAAGAAGAAACGTTATTTGACGGAAGGACCAGGATAAGGCTTGTATTTAAGCCTGCATAACGCCTCGGTATTTGTAGTTTCTTCTGTGTGCGCGAAATTCAATTGGGAATGCCGGAAAGTAGCCCCTGGTTTTGCTAGACTGACAATGGAAATGGTAAGCGGATTTGCTTTCTCTGGTTTGCTGAAAGGGACGTGTTGTTTATCCGGTGACAGTCCCGGATTTGGTTCGACGTACACGACGGATATTGTGCATTTTTGTAGAACACAATAGAAATGGGCAGCGCACTATTTGGTCTGAGTGTGGTTCAGTGGGTTCCAGAACGCATTTAATAATCAGACTTGCGCGGTTTTGAAAGGCCACGTCATCGTCCGTAGAGGAATCTTATCTCTTCCTTACCTATATTTATTTTCATCGGATGAATGTACACCTAGAGTTAAAAACCACGGGTCAGTTCAAAAAAAATTAATATTATATACGTAACAAAAATCTAATATTAGTTTCGAGGTGTAGAATAATTGGTTTCCGAGGGCGGATACCCAAGGTTCAAATCTTAAGGGTTCGTTGAACTGAACTTTTGTCCCTTTCTAGGTGTTTTCAGCGACTTAAAAGGTTTTAAATGATAGTGGCATGGGAGGACTGCGTGGAGATCAGTGTTTCAGCGGCTTAAAAGGTTTAAAATGATAGTGGCATGGGAGGACTGCGTGGAGATGAGTGTGATGGGGACTCAGCGGCTTAAAAGGTTTAAAATGATAGTGGCATGGGAGGACTGCGTGGAGATCAGTGTGGCGGGGACTTACAGTGCAGAATACTGTGACGACCATAAAAATTGAACAATCTATCCGGATTTGGCCGATTCCACCATGTATAAAGAAAAGAAAAATAAAAACCAGAAATCTAAAGATTATAAAAATCACTGTTAAGATGGAAAACTTTCAATTAGCATTATTTGACAGTAATAATATAACAATATGATCTGCTCTTTGATTGGATACAAAATCTAACATAAATTTTATTTGGATAAGTTGGAGCATATTAAATTAAATTTGATTTTTTTTAATTTTATATTAAGTAAATATGAAATTAGACATTACGAATCTTGTGACCAGTTGTTCAAAAAGGAAAGGTAGTTGTTAATTCCTCTATCTATCAAATAAATAAATAAATAAATATATATATATATATATATATATATATATATACGTTTTTTTAGCTTTTTTTTTTATGTTTTAATAATGATTTAAAAATCAGGTCTTTTATACATTAAAGCTAGTTATCTTTATTAGCTTAAGTTTAATCCTTAAACAATTTTCTAATTTGTCAACCAATATCTTTTAAATAAATAATCCCCCTAGATAGAGATATGGACCAGCTGTAGTGCATTGCCCTCGTTGAATTCTTGTACTAAGCATGTACTTGGTTCAATTTGAAGCGTCTCTTTTGAGAGTTCGACAACTTCCCTATTTCGTTCTCTATAAATATGCCAAAAAATAAAAGTTTCACTTCGATCCACAACTTCTTTTGTTTGAGAGAAGATGAGTTGTAGAATCATGTTTTCCATCCTAAAAACACTAAGCATCCAGTTTATTATCATCTGTGAGTATCCGTAAATTTGAATTTTTTGTATTCCTTTTTATTTTTTCAACTGAACCAACAATTTGAGTGCCATAATTTCAGCATAATTATTAGAACCTTCTCCCAATCCAACCTTGAATTTAAAATAATGAGAGTCAAAAATATATAGTAAATATATAGTAATCCTCCTACTGCACAAACTCTAGGGACCCTTTGTCTATCCCCATAAAAAAACCCTAGACCCTTGATTTATCAATCTTTGGAAGGATGATTTGTTTGTTTAACTTTCTTGTTGTTGAAACCTTACAATTATTGAAACTTCCAAATGATTTGGGAGGAGACCTGCCTGGTAAGTTTCTCCCAATCTTGAAAAATTCATGTGTTCTTAGATAATCATACTCCCTAAGACACAAACAAGGAGAGAGTTATAAAACCTTTGTATGACCTATTTTCAAACCAAATTTTTTGCACTCTCCTAAGGAATCTTCTTGTCATCCTATAGGAAGTTTTAATTGTGCTACAATATCCCTCCAAACTCGTCTAGTAAAGGAGCAAGCTACCAATAAATGATCAATTGTTTCATTGTCTAACTCCCATAAAATGGCACCTTCATGGACCATTCCAATTCTTCTTCTGTAATACCTCCCACGTTAGAACCTTATTTTTCATGGCAAGCCATAGGAACAATCTTAAGATAGGATTTTTTGCTTCCAGAGTGTCTTCCACCACCATGTTAGATCTTCATTGTTATCTTCCAATAGAGTCTCTAGAGGTGTAAAATGTTCGACATAGTAAAAATCAATGCCAAGCAAGAAATATTCTAAGGCATTGGATCCAATACCCAGCATCTCACACTGTAACTTGCAAAGCCTCCAAAGGTGTCGAGCTTTAGAAGGTGATGACTTTAGCATCAAGAGTTTAAAATTTTGGTAAGCCAAACACACTCCTGGATGCAAAATTGTTCTAAGCATGGAAAATCGATAACAAAGTAAGCAAGGATCAAATGACTCCTAGTGTCCAAAATTATATATAAACAAAATCAACTATTGAACTCTTCAAATTGACATCCAAAATCTAGTCATAGAAAATTCAAAGGCTTGGCATGAGGAGGAAATTAAAGGATATATTGTGCAGTCAAGGTCACACTCGAGAGTAAGTGATGCCTTTCATGTTGCCAACCTCTACATAAGTAATCCAAAATCAACCACATCAAGAGGTATGTGTGTGCCAATCAACTACCAGGAATCAGGATTGTCAAAATATCTCAACAGTTGAAGTTTTCCACATCGCACAACTGTCCCTGCTCAATTGGCTATGCATAATAGAAAGGAAGGGACCATCATCTGGTGGTTATAATCCAATGATGCAACATGCAAGCCAGTTTCAAGATAAATTTTGTATCAACATCTATAAAGCATGCTTGAAGTAGTTAAGCACCGTTAAGTTGAATGTGACATCCACTCTCTGCACCTACTTTAAAACTTACAATATGCTTTGACAATAATTAATCTTAGATAACTGAATACATTATAAATACCTATATATACTAGAATACTAGAATACAATTAATGATTGTATTGATTAAGGACTATATGCCTTCTTGAATGAGAATTGGATTGTTGTCTCGACTCTTGCTAACTTCTTGTGCAAAACATGTATGTATGTCTTATAGAGTGCTAACAATTTTTTGTTAGAGTTAGAAACGAGTAATTCTGCTAAAGTTATATTTTATTCTGGATTTCTACCTAGATTTTTTGTTATAGTTTTGGAATGATTTAGCATCACTTAGATTTCTTAATGATAAATGTTTTGAATGTATAAGGAAAGTAGGTTGTTTTGTTAGGTGGTTTGATTTAAATTTGGTTTGCAAGACTCTCTGCACCATGTCTCTTGATGTTGCCAAATTTGTACCATTTTTAGCTCATCTTTCTAACCCTTTGTATTTCTTACTTTAGTTTGCAATCCACCCATTTAGTTAGATTAGCTAGGCATAGAAACCACCATTCTCTAAAGGTTGACTCAGAGACCTCTATTTATAAGCCATCCAATCTCTTGGTTTATGTCTTGAGGGTGCATCTCATTCACTTAGGTAGATTTTGGAACCAAGATACTTTTAAATCTTGATCATCAAAAACTTTAATTTTCTACATTAAAGAATAAAATTCTATAATCATTACATGTTATCATTAATGACTATAAAAATTTTAATTAAGGTTTATTCAATCTATTTAGAAATACCACCTTTAAGTAAATTTTCTCTATTATTTATCAAGAAATCAACCATATTGTTATTCTTCCTATGTGTTTAGTTCATGATTACCTCTCTTAGCCTTCCTTTTCAGACCTTCTCCACCATGTGGCCCCATCCCCTACTTCGAAGCCTCTAATGTGGTGTTTGTCTTTTCACACCATATTTACCAATCACAACCTCTTTTTTTCAAGCGCTCCAAGTTTCCTTGGAGATTTAGTCACATGGTCTTGCAAGTGTAGTGACATGGCACTTCTCAAGTGTCCCCTCCCTCTTTTCTGCATTAGGATTGTAAGCTCACCCTTCCTCTTTTGATGATACTTGCGGTGGTAGGAATATTAATGTCTTATGGTTTCTTAACCCTTGGATTTGGTACCACACATTATCTTTTGCTCTTCCTTCCTATTGAACTCAATTTTGTGCTAGCCTCCCCACCTCCCTCAGTAATTGCATGAGACCATAGTCCCCCACTCCTCCCTCATGCAAATTGATGGTGCATGTCCTTAGGAGGATTTTTTGACAAAGGAAGAATTTTTATTCACTTGGGATGGTGCTCCATCCAAATTTTTTTGACCCAATTTTTGGAAACTTCCCTTTGTGAATCTTGAAGTGGCCCTATTATTTGAGAAGCAACTCTATTTACAATTATCCCACTATTAGTCTTTTGCACTACCTATCCCTCTTTGAAAGAAGTTATCTCCTTTTCCATGCTCTACAGAATATGGTTGATACAAATAACCAAATTGAATTGTTGGTGCTAAACTTGGATAAGCTTGTGGAAGAGATTCTAGAGGATATGAGGTTCATGCCTTTTCTTCAAAAATTTGAAGGAAATAATAGTCCTTTCTAAGGCCATGACTCAAAGCTGGAATGAGAGCAATGTCTCAGTCAAGGGCTTGAATTTCACCATTGATCTTGCTCTTATTGTTGAGGTTTTGGGGCTCCCTACTTTTGGCGATAGTATAAAGAAAGATAAACACTCATTGACCAACAAGTTGTTCTTCAAGGACCAAGGAGAAAATATGAACAAAGAATGGTATTGTAAGAGAGTCCCTACCCAAGCCTTGGGACAAGGTGATGATCCCCATCATCCACTATTTCACATTGGATGGGTACATGTCCATTATCAAAAGCTTTCATTTTACCTTTTTGAACCATATTCGAGGTAAGAAGGTAATCAAAATCCCTCTTTTTCTTTGTAAGTCCATGGATAAATCTATGAATCAGGTGCAGAAAGGAGGTTCCTCCTACCCTATCTACTAGGGTCTTCATTTAATTTTGTTCTAGCATATATTGAAAAAAGAATCTAAGAGTCCCATAAAATACTTCGAGCTGAGTTTGGGGATTCCTTCTGGCATGGCTAATCCTAAATCGCCTCAACCCACAAAAGGAAATCAAAAGAGTTAGCTTGTGTAGAGGGTGTTCACCTTGAAATGATCACACCCTCTAGCAAAGTCCAAGTTATTGTTAGAGAGGACACCCCTGATATGCTAATCAAGTAAGGTGGTGAGGAAGACATGACCCCAATGTCAAGTATGAATCCCAAGATCACTTTGTGAGACTGAATTCTCAAGATGTGAAAATAAATTGCTCCCCCTCCCAAATTATGATGGACTAAATGTTCGAGGATACTTAGGACTCTCTTCTCATCTTTTAAAGAGCCAAGCGAGGAAGCATTGGTCAACAAAGGCCTCCACCCCCAAAGGTTATGTTTCAGTGTAGTTCCCCTCTTGTTATGAGACCCCTCGTGTAGAGTATGATGGTCCTATTTCCTAGTCTTAAGGGGTACATTCAAGCCCTGAATGACCTCATTGGCTTGATGTATAGGGTTGGGAAAATGTGTATTGCCTATGCGAAAGAAATGATTGTCCTCCTAGAGGAATTCAAAATAAAATATGGAGATGATGATCAAGATGATCCTACGAACCCCCTTGCTTTTGCTAGAGTGGGTCATGCTTAGCTATTCGATGTCTCCTCATTCTTGCTCGTTTCCTCCTCTCTGATTCTTAGTTGTTCTTAGTTTTTTCCTCCTTTTGTCTAGTCCAAGGTCCTCCTTTGTTTTCTAGTTAGACCCTAGAGGTTCTCCTTTTGTTTTCTCTTGGCAGGTCTCTTTACGAGTCTCTATTTGAGGCCTTTTTTCTAATGTAAAATGTTTAGGGACCCTTTCAAAACCCTTTCTTTCTACCAATAAAAAAAACTTCCACACTCTCAACACAAACCAACAAGCCTAAGATTTAAAAAATGTAAGAATTTATCTCCTAATTCCTAACTTCCTCTCAAGAAATCATTCTAAAATCATCTAACTATTGTGGTTAAATAGTTTCAATGTATACTTGAAGAAAATGACAACCCAAAGCTAAGTCAAGGCCTTTGCACATTGTCAAATTTTTAATCAAGTCATTCGACTATTCTCTTGTGTACTATATCTCCAAAAAATAGCATCATCCTTTATTAGAAGCTAAAATGTCTACCTCTACTAGTCATAAGTTAATTCTTGATATCTCGTATCTATTTATTTCAACCCAAGAGAGGGAGGATATTTTCAAATATCATTAAGCTTAATATTTTTATTCACCTCTTCCTTGGGGGATTGGATCCTTTAACTAAAATCTAAGTTTTGTACCAAATAAATGGATCATCATTATAGAGATTTTATCTTTGAATTTAAAAAGACTTTATCTATTTGAAGATATGTTTGAATGATATGCCTCTAGACCTATAAGGATAAATAAATAATATTTTCAAATATTTTCTAGTTGCACTTAGGCCAAGTCTTATACCAAATATTTTCTTAGATCATTGTTTATTGCCAATTCATGTTATTATTAAGAAAGTACAATGATCACCTATAAATAGTATAATTTCTTTTTATCATATGCTTTAAAATTGTAAATTTTATTGTAATCCCTATGATGATTATTATGACAATAAATAATGATAGTATTCATTTGTTAATAACAACTACTATTTTAGAATAATCAGATATCTCTTAATATGATTGAAATCAACACTATAATCTTTAGATTAGATATTTGTTTTACAATATCCATGCCCTTATATTTCCTATTAGGTAGTTTTCATTAATAGTAATTTTCACGATCTTCATCCTTTATAGTGACTAGTTATAATCAAGTAATTTAACAAATTTGACTTGATTCAAGTCTCATCTCCTTCTATGCTTTTTCATAATACTTGTATAAATAGATTTGTGTGTTTCACCAGTAAAGACCTTATCACATTTCCATAAGAGACATGCTAGAAAACCTCAATACTATTGTTAAGATCAATTTAGTCCATTTTTAAACAAAATTCTTGATTTTTTATGGGAAAGACAATACCGACATTGTCTCTCTTTAGAATCCTTGCTATTATCTTGTACTCACAAGTATAACAAAAATAGTTGTTGTAAGATTTATTATTGTTTTTGGTACTAGTATTTGGTATTCTTGTTTTCTTGGATGTCCTTGCAATTTGGCTCCTTTTATGTCTATTAAGTCTAAACCTTTATTAGATGCCTCAAATCTTACTTCAAGTCTAAACCTTTAGTAGATGCCTCAAATCTTACTTCAAGTGTTTCTAATTCATTTTGATTATATATTTAGTGCTAAGATAGTTAATATACATTGTTTATTTGATGTGTTATGATGTGAATTGGCATGGACATATATTTGTGGTGAGTACCTGCTTAAGAATAATTTAGTAATTCCAAGGGTATGACTTAAATCTAAAACATTTGATTAACTAAATACATATCTATTGTAAAAAGTAATAAATCTATTTAATCAATGAAATACTTTATTCACTCTTAACCAATCCCATATTATTATTATTATTTTTTACCAATCCCATATTATTAAAATAATAAACCATTAAAAAGTTTTACTACATAAATTATTTATTCTTTCCTACTTTTAATTAATTTTAATTTTATTAAATATCATCTTTAATCTATAATTAACTTAAATAGTTTATTAAGAGTAAAAACAATTTTTATTTTTATAATGAATAATACAAAGGACTCAAATTTTATCATACTAATAAAATTCAAAATTATATACACATATTATGTTGGAATATATAATCCTTTTGATTGGCGAAAAATCACATTATCTATTATTTATTATGTTTTAGCATATTGGACGATAGGCCCATATGCACCTCTTATAAGACCTATATATTGATATACTATCCAATACTATGTCAAATTGAAATTTATTAGGATATGTGCCTTGTATTAGATGTATATTTATACACCATCACAACCATTACTCTAATTCAATTAAAGATTGGTCGTTTATTCGCTAGTGAGGTACTTGGTGTTGACGAACATCATATCCATCTTTTGTGTTTTTTTTGTTTTTTTATTTAATCTAAAGTAATGTGTTGATTTTATTTATTCTTATCTAAATATTATATATTTAGATGATATCTGAGTATGTGTGAATTTTTATTATTGGATTCATTATTATTTTTTATGAAAATTGTAACAATCTATTCACATGGGTGTTTTTATAGCAGCGACTATGGTGTTATGTTTTTAGATATTATTTTTCAATAACTATTTGTGATAGATCACATATTGGTGTCCTTCTAAAGGATTAAGTTGTTTTATTTCTCAAGTAATATTTTTTTAATTTTTTTTATAAAAATGCATAGCTTCTTCATCAAGGTTTATAAGTTGCTTCAACATGGATCTAGATTTAATATAAGCAACGAAATATTAAAGGTGATTATTGATTACTAATCTCCTAAAGGAGTCGCATCTTCCAAAGGAGTAGTTGTATGTCTTGTTTTTTATTGGGCCAGGAGTAGTTGTATGTCTTGTTTTTTATTGGGCCAACATTATTTTGTAGGATTAAAAAAAAAAAACATAGATAACCTTTTAGAAGTTTTGACCATATTTTGGTATTGCTTTAGAGGATCTATTTTTAAAGTTTGTTACAAAGAGGATTTTTTAAACAAGAATTATTTTAAAGTTTTCTAAATATCCTAGTTATATTCAAGGGCATTCTAAAAATTATAATATTCTTACATGTAACCACTTGATAAATTGATTCATATTAGACCTATAATCTAGATCAAGTAGCAATAAGTTTAGGTGGTTTATTTTACATAGTTTTAAATCTAACTTCTAGGCATTTTTCAAGAGTTATGATGGTGACTCTATTTTATAGAATGGTTATGCTTTTTGGTAAATCTTTATGGATGGATTCAATTCCTAGACAAGTTTTTGGTTAGAAAATTTAGTACTTATAGTAGCTTGGCTACTACATTCAAATTCTTGTAATGAATTAACCATTAGATGACATAAGAAATTTTGTAACCCCAAAAGTAGTTGTCTAAACTATAAATTTTGCAAACATTTCAAAAAAATGGTAAAGTATGGAAACTTTCGATTGGTTGATAAATTGACATATTGTTAGTTTTCCTTTCAACATCAACATGATGTTCTCTAACAATCCATCGATCTATTAGAAAGTTGTAAACCATTGAAATTTTAATCTTTCAAATCAACAACTCATAAAAATATAATGATTTTCTGATTTTGTTTGTTGTGGTGTCTTTTTTGGATGATCTAGATTTTATGATCCTATTCATCATGGCCCTGGGAAAGATGTGGATCTTGCTTTAATTTAGAGTGAGGGACTCGGTAATATTAATCGAATCACTAGAAGGAAAAAAAGGAAAGGTTGATGTTGGTTCTAAGACCAAAGGGGTCGCCCATAAAAGTTTGAAATGCGAAAGAAGAAAACAACCATGGAAGTGGCAAATGAATCTCCAAGAGTTCTAAAATTTAGGGAAAAAAAGTCCCCCATAAAAAATAAAAATAATTTTTTTTCTTGGAATATCAGGGGGTTGAATGCCCCTTTGAAACATTAGGAGATTTTGGCACTAAGGAAGGAAATACAATTAGATATGGTAATGTTTCAAGAAACCAAGATGGATGTACAAAAGGCTCAAAGTATAAAGCAATTTTTATGGAGAGAAGGAGATTGCTTGATTATCCCATTCGATGGATACTCTGGAGGGTTTATATGTTTATGGAAAAAGGAGAAGATTGAAGGATGACTTATAGTATATAATAGCGATTTCATCTCTACATTTTGTCATAGTCTAGAATATAACCAAAATTATATTTTGATGAATGTGTATACCCCTAACTCAGTGAGTGGAAGATATTTTTTGTGGAAATGTCTAAGCTATATTAGGAAAGCATTCAAAGATATTCTTTAGGTGTTGGCAGGTGACTTCAATACGCCGTTTTACCCATTTTATAATAAGGGAGACTCCAATTTTGTTAAAGAGAATTAAATATTTTGGAAAGTTTTTGAGTGATAATGAGTCAATGGATATCGATCTTAGGCAGTTTAAGTATACCTAGAGTAATCGAATATTGGGTGACCAACTGATTCAGATAAGGCTAGACCAATTTTTGGTTTCTCAAGAAGGTCTAACAATCTTTGTCCAGTGACCAACTTATTAGTAGGTCTGGACCAATATATCTATGGACTTCATCAAAGGGCTATTGAAATTTGAAAGCAAATCGGTTATTTTGGTGATAGTGGATCGTATTTTAAAGTATTTTCACTTCTATTCCCTATCCCAGACTTATACTGCATCCATTATCACCCAACTCTAGACAAGTTGGCACTACAATAAAGCAAAGTGACAAAAAGTGGATCTATAAGAAGATGAGATTTATTGAAGATGTATGGACACAAGGATCATGAAGAATATCAAAATTGACCATGTCAACATACTAGGCTTAAGGTAGTTAGGTCGGGCTAAGCCTAAAAGTGACACCCTCTCCCTACACTTAAACTTATTAGGCTATAGACTATTTTTATATGATAATGAGAGCTAACATAATGTAATAAAAATCTATAAATAGCTCTTTGAACCTCATAATAAGATTCAAATATTTAGTGTTTGCTACTTGTATATGTTGTATGATGATTATTGTCTATCAATAAAATCAAGTATTTTTTGGCCTTTGTCAATGGTGTTGTAGAATTTATAATTACGTGAGTTATGTTCTTTAATGAATTTTTATTTGTTTCTTGATGAATAGGTTATTATGCTAAAGGTAATTATGTTATTTGGATCATTGTTCATTTAAGATTCTAGAATTATTAAGGACATATAAATTGATTTAAAATAACTTTTTGCAAGATTGTATGCCAACTAGTTTGTTAAGCATTGCTTTGTATTGTGTGTGTAAGACTCTCATACAATGCATCTCTTTTTTGTTAGTTGAACCCCAACCAATGTTAGTTTAAATTTATAACCTTGCATCCTTATTACCCTTCTCATTTCTTGTTATAGTATTAAACCTCTTTTAATTCAATTAGCTTTGCAAGGAATTGACCTTCTTCGGAGGCTGGCTCAAAATCATTTCTTGGTATTCCAATATTGGCCAAGATTCAAGGGTGCATCTCATCCACTTAGGTGGATTTCATACCAATAGTAAGGACCTTATATGAAGATTTAATCTAGGGATAACAATATGATTCTCTTCTTATCAATGTTGATTTTCACAATATTTTTTAGAAACAAACAAAAGCAAACCATCCACTCAAATCTTATACAAAAAGTAAAAAAATCATGAAAAAAGAGAGATATATGTCAGACACTTATAAGAACCATAAATAATCATTATATACATTGATAATATTACATAACATTATGATAATCAAATGAGGAGTGTGAGGTGGGTATTTATAGCAATACCAAAACATTAATTACATCATAGTGTTTAACCTAAGCTGACATAACAAGTGGAATTTATATTAATAATAAGTAATAAATAATATTTGACCATAATAAGGATAACCATGGCCCATTGGTATTACATAATAAAATATTATAAAATAATAAAAATATTGGACAATGAAATGCCCTTAGGCCTATCTAATACATTGCATAGTATCAACCTTGACCATGAATCATATTACAATTTGAACATCCCCTATAATTTTAATTGAGGTGCCAAGAAGATGAGACATTAGTAACAATAATACCACCCCCTATAATGGATACTCTAACAGGCCATCGTATTTTGAGGTAGAATCATCTAGATCCTCCCATAATTTGAAATCTACTACCACAAAAATATTTCTTACACAAGAGTATGCTAAGGCTAGACCATAGTCACCTCTGCTACTAGTAGACACTCCCACATACATCCAAAGATTACTTATGTTAGGTCTTCAAATAAAGAGAATTCAAGATTGTCACCTCCTTTAAAGATAGGTTCCTTTAATATTTCATGGTTGCATAAGGTATGACTTGCATGCAAAATGTTTCCTCTTAAAACATACATAACCCTATTTAAAGACTTCCTCTTGCCCTTGGACCACCTAATTTTAGTCACCAAAATAGGATTTGCATGAACCTACTTAAAAAAAGAGTGTTAAAAAATATCCAAGAGTACTTGGATAAGAAATAGAAGAAAAAATAAGTCATGAAAGATTAAATATTCATGAATAAGTTGAATCAATCACCCAAAGGAGGAAGAGGGATTGACTAAATATTATTCTAAATCCTTTTCTTGTAAGCCTCCAAAAGACTCAAAATCTACTACAACTATCACAAATCTATCTATATCTCCTAAAAATAGGTAAAATATTCTAATTTGACCAAATACTGTAATTTACTCATTCAAGTGGGTAACTAGGGTTTTATGGTCCATATTAATAAAATTCACCTTCATAAGGTTCAAACCTGAGCCTCCATCTACCTAATGATATATATATATATATATATATATATATATATATATATATATATATATATATATATATATATATATATATATATATATATATATATATATATATATATATATATATATATATATATATAATTGCCATCTATGATAGAGAACTACCATGTTGGCTAAAATTTTTACTTACTCTAAAAGTGCTAAAATTCACCTTCATAAGGTTCAAACCTGAGCCTCTATCTACCTAATGACCTCTAGTCTATCCAAGGTGCCTCTTTGGGATCTAAAAAGAATTTCATATATATTTATTTAGTCCTAAAGTGCTAACAACAAAATATGAGGTTCACAAGCCTTGAACCTATGACCTTCCTACATCAAACAACTTATAGGCTATTATATAAGTGATTGTCCATGCATCATTGTTGGGAGAATTCTAGCCACTATCTCATAGAAGTAGTGCAATGGACCATGTCAAAAGATCAACGGATGTCACTACCAGGGTTTGAACATGGAATCACTACCCACCTTAGCTCCATTGAAAGCTATGTTGGCCATTGAACCATGTAGATGGATGAGTATCAAATATTGATATAGATCCTTTGATATCTATTTTCCTAAAACAAATTGCTTGAAAATGCATTGTATGGAAAATGGAACCTCAATCTCCTTGGCATATTATAATCCCTTCATGTGGCCAAAATCACTCCTTGTTGGTACTATTGAATATTTATAGTTTTCACCATGGTGAATCCACCATGCCCTACTAAAAAATAAAGGAATGACCATGAAGTGCAAAAGCCCATAAGCAAGCAAAAAAAATAGATTCTAAAATTCAAATTCAAACCAAATTTAGCTTCATTTTTCTATTTCAAATATGTAGCAAGCTTGTGAAGGAAAATTAACAATAACCCAAAAATAAAATTTGGAGGAGAGTAACACAAGAATCAATAACAACAAAGCAAAAGAAATATTTCGTAGGAAACTTGTAAAGCTCTCAAGAAAATTGATTTAAAAAATTATCCTTTAGAATTCCTATGCAATCAATGCTTATGATGCTTCAAGGAGTAATTCATCCTTGAAGTTCAAAAGAAGAATTAGAGGCTTAAAAGAAAATTTATTCATGACCAAGTGAGGTTGTTCCATACCCGCTCTAGTACCATGTTGGAATTCACAATATTTTTTAGAAATGAACAAAAGCAAAACATCCACTCAAATCTTATACAAAATGTGGAAGAAAGGACGAAAAAGAGAGATATGGTTGGCACCCAAAGGCACCATAAATAATATATATATTTGTAGATAATATTATATAAAACTCTGATAATCAAATAAGAAATGTGAGGAAGTATTTATAGCAATACTAAAATCCCAATTAACTAGGTAACCATGGCCCATTGTGATTACATAATAAAATGTTACAAAATAATTACATTATACAACAAAATGTCTTTAGGCCTATCTAATACATTGCATAATGTAATGCTTGACCATGAATTAGATTACAATTTCAATAATGATAATGATAACACATATGTATACTAGAGGATTCCTCAAAATGAAATTTGCAAGAATACTTTCGAAGACTAACCTAGTGCATGGTGGTAGATGAAGAGTGAGGATCATAAAATACTATATATTCTTAGATTGGTTCATCTAATTCGACCTATTCTAGAAGAAATCCATATTTTATTCTCTTAGAATTTATTACAAAATGATATTTTGGATCTAACATTTATAGTAATATAATATTTTGAAACTGATATCATCAGAAGATGAGCTTGTTGTAAATGGATACTGCAAGATCTTATGGAAATTGTTGCCCTCCAAAAATCATTTTTCTTCATTACGTTGAACTATTAAGATGACATGAGTCAAATTCTTGGTAGAGGACCTTGGTTTTATGGCAAGAGAGGCCTTTTACTCTAGAAATAAGGGATTGACTTTAATCCGAATTCTCAAAAAATTAACTTGATGTCAATGTGGGTTAGACTCCCTAGTCCCCCCTTCCATATGTGGCATGATGAAATTCTAAGAGGTATTACCAAGGTTGTTGGAGATCTCTTCTTGATTTATTTTTCTATGAGAGCAAAGTCAAGGATGATCTTTGTAAGGATGTTTATCAATGTTGATCTAAAAGTAGACCTCCCAAGCTCTATCAAGCTCATATTTGACCTCGACTCTTGGATCCAACCTATAGAATATGAAAATAAACCTAATTTATGTTCTCTTTGCAAGAAAATAGGTTATCTATATGATATGTGTCCCTCTAAGAAAAAACTTGAGAAGAAAGTCTGGGTTGAAGGTAAGTCTTCTCAAGGAAATGCTAATAATGTGATTAATAGATCTTATGCTCAAGGAGTTGAGGAAGGACAGATTGATGCTAATGTTCCTGTGACTACTATTGATCTACATTCTTTCCTAAAAGAGAAAGAGGTTCATGAATTTTAGGAACTGGTATCCTAGGAAGAAGGACAAGCTAGACTTGAAGTTCTGGTGGTTTCTATTTTCCCCCATGCTTCCTTGAAATTGGATGAGGATCAACAAATTTTAGAAGTCTCTCCCTTTGAAGAGGAAGGTGAATTTTAAGAATATGTTACCCATGTTCTTGAATCTGAAAAATAATCTCCTAAAGTTAAGTCCAAAATGGGGAAAGGCCCTGCTTCCCTAGGCCCAAAAACAAGAAGCAAAAAAAGGGAAGAGTTGTGGGCATAGAATATAAAGTTGGTAAGCCTTCCAATAAAGATATCAAAAAAAGAAAAATCAAAATAAATATATCCAATGGATCATAATCACTCCTAAAATTGAGGGAGGGAAAGATATTTTTAAAAAATAAAAAAAAGTATTACTTCCTTAAGTTCTCAACCACCCCCATCCTTTGGTGGAGGAAAGAAACCCAATTTCAAGTCTTGTAAATGTATATTCCCTTATAGAAGTAACAGGCCAGAAGATTCTCCTCTAGTTGTTTTTTAGGCCTTTAGATTCCAAATTCTTGTTGCTTTTCTAGTGATGAAATTGTTTAAATACCCAAATTCTAAATGGGGGAGTCCCTATGAATTTTTAGGGGCTCCTCTCTTCAAAAATTGGATGGGTTCCTTTTGGCACATTTTTTAAATTTGAATATTCCCCTATGGACTATAAATTGTTGGTGACTTGGACATTTTTCTCTTGGGTTCAAGTTGCATTTTCAAATTAGCTAGCCCATTCTCTATGCAACATCTTGGATGGGATGTACTTCTCGGGTTTTGGAAGGTTCCTATTCTAGACCTAACAATTTCAAATTTCTTAGTCCATACTCTAGGTGACATTTTGGGAAAGAATCACTTTTCTTGGTTCTGCTGGTTATCTGCCTTCTCTTGGTTCTTATTTTTCTTTTCTCAGTTCTTCTATTTTTCGATGTTGAATTGTGCATGGTTTTTGGGTCCCTTGGATGGGATAACTCATTTTCTATTTCTCTTTGGCTTCTCCATGGAGGCTTTTTCTTCTAGGTTGTAAAATGTTTGGGGACCCTTTCAAAATCTCTTCTATTACCTAATCAAATATATATATATATATATATATATATATATATATATATATATAGTATTTTCAAATATACCCATAAACGTATTAATTGATGTAAACGCTCTTATTGACAAAGATAAATTGATATCCAATGCTATAGAATTAAACCCTACGGGGTCTATATAAGTGTCTTATATGATTAGTTTAGAATTTTATGATGAAAATGGTGAGAGTACCTAACTAGGAACTTTCAATGAGATGGAGGTAATTTAAGCAATGCTCTTGTTGATAGAACTATATTCCTACCAATTATGACAAAAAATATATAGTTAAGTGAATTGGAATGGAATTGTCCTATCCTAGGATAATTTAATGGACCTAAAATGCATTTTAGATGGTTTAATATGTCCATAATCTAGTTGCTTGATTCAAATGGAAATAACCTAAGGTATCTAATGCTTAACAACTAATCAACCAAACAAAGGGCTAGAAATTATACTTGTCTTTTTTTTTTACATTTGAATTTTTATTTGGTGTTTTTCCTTGAATACACAAGCCTTTTGGAATTTATAGTTCATGAAGCCTATATATTACTGTTTATAGTTGAAAACCTTGAAGATAAATCTTTTCCAAACTTAAGTGTGTTGAGTTAATGCTTCAAGGTTTTCTGGAATAAAGAGTTGTTGTTAAAACTTTGTTTTATAAGCATTGTTGTTGAAGCCATTGATTGAGTGAAGAACTTGAACTAGGGTTTGAGTATAATTGTTATGTGAGAGTTATTTTATAAGTATTGTTGTTGAAGTGAGTTGTTGAGAAAAGAACTTGAACTAGGGTTTGAAAAGAACATGAGTATCATTGTTATGTGAGAGTTGTTTTATAAGCATTGTTGTTGAAGTGAGTTGTTGAGCAAAGAACTTGAACTAGGGTTTGAAAATAACATGAGTATCATTGTTATGTGATATTTGTTGTTGAGCATTGTTGGAAATATTTTGAGTTGAGTGAACATATGCTTGGACTAGGGTTTGTGAGCAAGGATTATTTCATTGAGTGATTGGTTTAGTAGAGTTGGTTGAGCCTATTCAAGTGGATGTGTGAAGTGATTATTCAAGTTACATAAAACAAACTATTCTATATTCTGAATTGAGTTAAGAAAGTGATTGAGCATTGAGTTGTATTTGAAGCATATTGATTCTCTAACAATTCTCCTTATGTTTCTAAGAGAGTGATTGAAAGTGATTGAGCATTGTGATGAGTATAGAGTATATTGAGTCTCTAACAATTCTCTTTATGTTTCTCTGAGATTGGACAAGTTCTATGTGGACTTGTTGAGCATATTGGACAAGTTATGTGTGGAATTGTTGAGCATATTTGAGCAAGTTCTATGTGGGCTTGTTAAGCAGATTTGAGCAAGTTCTGTGTGAACTTGTTGAGAATATTGTACTTTTTGAGCATATTTGAGCAAGTTCTGTGTGGACTTGTTGAGAATATTAGAGAAAGTTCTGTGTGGACTTGTTGAGCAGATTTGAGAAGTTTTGTGTGGACTTGTTGAGAAGATTTAAGCAAGTTTCATGTGGACTTGTTGAGTAGATTTAAGCAAGTTCTATGTGGACATATTCGCCTATTCACAATAGTCACAACATATTTTCACCAATCCTTTCTTTGAGTTGGC
The DNA here is from genome assembly GCA_028583015.1 of Wollemia nobilis. Lineage (NCBI taxonomy): Eukaryota > Viridiplantae > Streptophyta > Pinopsida > Araucariales > Araucariaceae > Wollemia > Wollemia nobilis. The sequence goes on from JAQPPZ010000184.1 coordinate 1,543,284, forward strand.
TGCTGTAGCATTAGCCAATCAACCATTGTCATCCAACCAAATTCCCCCCACATTATCACAAAAAATGACCATTACCACTAATCCCTTGTATGAAACAATTCCTATTGTTTCACAAGCCCCAACATCCATTCCTCCATCCACACTTGTAGGACATACATCTCATACCATTCCACAATCAGTGGCGATACCATTTACTACTTACCCCCCATATACCTCCACTACCATGGTTGTTCCACAACTAATTCAGTCCACCACATCACAGGTAGCAATCCCTATGTCAAATACAATTGCTATGCAACCGACTTTCTTACAGTTGTAGTAAATGATTTTAGATAATGCTAACCATAGCATGAACCCTGACCCTAACCAACATTTACAAGGGATTGAGCAAAATCTTCCACCTACATCTTATCAACCTAATGCCTTTATCCAACATCCATATTGGGTAATGCATCCTCCCTCTACCACTATGATTCACAATCACCCATCGCACCCATATGCTAATGCAGTAGGTCAGCATAATATCATACCTTCATTACCCCATCCATATCATAACATCCATCAACATCCATACCATAACACATTTTTTCCAAACATGTCTTATCATCCCCAACCTACATACAATCCACCCCATTACCAACAACATCAAGTACATTCGAGTGTCAGTCCTGTAGATGATCCTAGATACCAATTTTTATAGAGTCAGATTGATAGTCTTGCCATGCAAACCCTAGGCTTGCAATACCAAAATCCAACTTTAAGGCAACTACTCAATCACCCTATTCATGCTTTGGTACTAGAGCTGCCATATCCACATGATTTCCAAATATCGAAGCTTGAATTTAAAGGAGAAGAGGATCCCCATGAGCATGTAACAAGATTTGTGAATGCATGCTTCAGAATCAAAAGCAACAATGCATTGCTATTAAATACATTTCCTCAAACATTAGGGGGGAAGCCCAAGACTAGTACAACCACCTCCCGCATCAAAGTATGTTTACCTTTGAACAACTAGCGGACCGGTTCCTAGAAATATTCACCCTAAATGTTAGAAAACAAACAACATTGATTGATTTGATTTACCTAAAATAATATGACGATGAATCAGTTTATGACTTTGGCAATAGATGGAGATCAGTCATGATCAAGTTACCATTTTCACTCCCTATGCTAGAGATAATACAAATGTTCACGAAGAGTTTTGGTAGACCCATCTCTTCATTGCTACAACTACAACAATATAGAACATTCTATGAGGCACTCGCCTAAGCAAAACTGATTGAAGAAATATAAATTCAAGAAGGCAAGATTAAGCCTAAGAAGAAAGAGTGGCATAATAAGAATCAAAATAGGAATAACCACGGTCAGTCCAAGACTGCATAGGTTAATCAAATAGTTTTGAGCCAACCACAGTCAAATCAACCAACTCAAAAACAAATCCAACAACCCCAACAACAACAAAAACCACACCAACCGAATTATCAAGCGGTTCCACCCCCACAACAGGCACAAAATCAGACACAACCTGCTAAAAGGTAACAATGTCATTTTAAGACAAAAATAAATTACACGCCAGTACAAGAGCCATATTCATTAGTATTTCAAAAGTTGTATGCGGTAAAACTTTTTAATTTACCAAAAATGAAACCTGATGATCCTAACAAACCAAAGACAAAAGGTTACAAATAACACCTCTTTTGCATTTATCATAAACAAAGAGGACATGATATTGAAGGTTGTCATGGATTTAAAGGAATTGTGCAAGATTTAGTGGAAGCGGGTACAATCAAAATTGACAACCCACTAGCCCAAAATAACCAAAACCTAGGCATATATCAAACACCTTTGCCACATCAAGAGGTGAATCAAAAACCAATGGGAGCATAAACTTCTACAGTTCCTCCCAATCAGGTTAATTATGTGTCTCAACTGCCACAAGGTTTTATAGGGGCTATTAGTATAGTTACCCATGGACAAAGGCAAGCTAATCACACAACCCAAGCTCTAACAACATCACCAACTAATGTGCCCATACAACTTGGATCGAGTGGGCCACCACCACCGTTCCACAATCACCTTGTTGTTACATTGAACATCCGGTTAACACAGAGTTTGAAGATGGCTTCAAAAAAATTGTCAATTTATGAACTAATACAACAATAAACACCTCACAGGGAAGCATTGATGGAAATTTTAAAGTTTATTCAAGTACAATCAAAAGATCCCAATGCATTCAATTGCTTTGTGGGTAGTGTGCAAAAGTGCATGGAACCCTCGATAGTATTCTATGACTTTGAGGAAAAACAAATATCAACAGATTCACCTGATCCGCCATTGCACATAGTAGCTCACATTGACAGGAAACCCTTCAAGAGAGTGCTTATTGATATAGGTTATTCAATCAACCTCATTACCACACCTGCCATGATGAAGCTCAACATCCCATCATCTCACATCACAACATCCACATTCGCTCTTAGGTCCTTTAATGACACTTTATTCTCAACTATAGGGAATGTTGTTCTTCCCGTCACCGTGGGGGTGAAAACAATACATGTTCTCTTTCACATATTAGAAGGGGAAATGCAATATAACATACTTCTTGGATGCCCTTGTATTAGGTAAATGAAATGTATACCTTCAACATTGCATCAATGCTTAAAATATGTGCATGAAGGCAAGGTACATTGCATACCAGCTGACACTGAACCTTTCAAATACTGCAACTTTATTTCAAATGATTATGAGCCTTTACTCCCATCAACACATCTAATCATACAACCACTAGTCATTATAACCATTCCATCAAACACCACATCATCAAAAGCACCCATTCTAGAAGAGTTGCCTATAGTTGATCTAGCTTTCGCATCTAAAAGCATTAGCTCAGCGCATCCTTCAAACATCGCATTTCATTTTCAAATTACACCCACTCATCCTGCTAATAAATTTCCAGCTCCATATAGTACACTTCCAGATTTAAAGCCATCATTCATATTCAAAGCACAACCCACATCATCAGCCACTACTTCATAGTCATTAGAACCCGTAGTCTCACAAATAGGGCCACCTGTTAGAGATAATCCAACGCCGTCTGCAGAGCCAAGATCTAAGGCTCAAGAACCCTCTTCATCTGTCGAGCCATTAGCCACACAACCATATAGAGTTGTAGTACATATCGCCAATCCAAGTATTGATGAGTACATTATTGAAAGTGTCACAGTTACACCACCTATCAAGTCAGTTAGAGATTACGGCCACCCTCGTGACCTACCTTTAGCTATTGGTGATATATATAGAATGGGTTCTCAAACAAATGCAATCAATTTCATATATGGAGGGATGGATTCTTCATTGGACCCATATCCTCAAAATGACAACTCTTTACAAGAGTTTAATGAAAACATTGATTATCTATCGAACCCAATTTTCCCAATTAGATATTTTTGAAGGGTTAGTTGGCAAGGATATGGACTTGGAATACATGAAAAAGGTCCTCACCACATTATTGAACCGGAATATAGAGAGCCAAGTGACCGCTTCGGTCTAGGCTATAAACCTTCCATCACAAGATCTTCGCTTAATCAAGCTTTCCAAGAACTTGACATAGAATACGAACAAGAAAAGGAAAAGAGTGATGATGAGGATGAACCTAATTATGAGAATGAACCTAATGATGAGGATGAACAAATAGAAAGTAGATACCAAATCTACAATTTTTACCCTCGAGATCAATCTTTACAACGAGAAGCAGATTATGAAGATCCTACTGAGATGGCATACCTTAGGCAAGACCTTGAGCCACTAATGCTAGGACATCATACAAACACTAATGGCTTTTGGATGAGTGACAGTGATGATGGTGAAACTAAAATGATTTTTATCAACTATGCTCTTGAGATACAAGCCACGAGAATGCTCCAATATGAAGCACGTCATGAATGGATTAATCAAGAAGAAGAAGAACCTCAAGAAGAGATAATATATGGAGAAACCATGCAGAAGGATAACTGGTATCCACAAAAGTTTCCAATAGACCACACACTTTTTTGGCTAAACAAAGAGCGTGAGGGTCCTGAAACAGAACCTCCTCCATCACTGAAACAGAACCTCCTCCATCACATTGGCAAAGCATATAGCAAAACCAATCACACACATTAGGTCAGTTGCAACCTAGAGAATACTAGTCATCAATTATTGAATCGCAACCACCTCATTTCCATCAAGTCAACATGATTTCTGTTGATTTGCTCACCCTACTCCGTAATCCATATAATGAGACAAAACCGATTTGTATTGACACTAGTCTCATAGCCATGGACATGATTTCATCCCTTCCATCCACTACTGACTTCATCCTATTCGAAGAGTTTTTGCGTGCTTCAAATGCTTATATTTCGCAACAACATTCATCATCAAACAATTCAATTTTTCAAACTAAAATAGAGGGGGACACCCCAGACACATTTGAAAATGTGGCAGATGATATCCACCTCATCTCGACTCCACATCAGCTAGAGGAAGGTTCTCACATGCTAATAGAAGAGTCTATAGATGTGAACCTTAGTGAAGACGTGGATAATCCCTAGATTGTCAAAATAGCAAAAGAATTATCCGCAAAAGAAAAAGAAAGCATCATAAACATGCTTATTAAAAATAAGGAAGTGTTCGCATGGTCCTACAAAGACATGCCTAGCTTAGATCCGGACTTGGTAGTCCACAACCTTATGCTAGCACATGATGCCAAGTCATTCAAGCAGAAGCTTAGAAAAGTTCATCCAACAATCGCATTAATTGTGAAAGAAGAGTTGTAAAAGTTATTGGATGTACACTTCATAGTACCAATCGATTATATTGAATGGCTTTCAAACATGGTACCCGTTCACAAACTGAATGGGGGGATACGAGTATGCACTGATTTTCGAGATTTAAACAAAGCATATCCCAAGGATGATTTTCCTTTGCCAAATATTGATCAATTAGTAGACTCCTGTGCTGGTCATGAAATGCTCTCCTTAATGGATGGTTTCTTCGGATACAATCAAATTCGGATTAATCTCGAAGATCAGCATTAAACAACATTTACAAAGCCTTGGGGGACTTTCTGCTATAGAGTGATGCATTTTGGGTTAAATAACATAGGAGCTACATATCAGCGTACCATGACGTACATATTTCATGATTATATGCATAATATAATCAAAGATTATGTAGATGATCTTATCGCTAAATCAGAAACGCATCTTGAACACATAGATGTGCTAGAAAAGGCATTTGATCGATTAATAGAACATAAGGTAAGGTTAAATCCTAAGAAATGTGTATTTGGTATCACATCAGGAAAACTTCTAGGATTCATTGTTTCCAAGTGAGGCATTGAAGTAGACCCATGCAAGGTAAAAGCAATATTAGAAATGTCACCTCCCAAAAAATTGAAAGATTTACAAGGAAAAGTCCAATCTATTCGATGATTCATTGCACAACTCTCAGATAAATGTAGGCCTTTTAACCGCATGTTACAAAAAGGAGTGGTATTTTCTTGGACAACTAAATGTCAGGAGGCATTTGATGATATAAAGAAATATCTGGCCTCATCACCAGTTCTTATGCCACCAAAAATAGGAGTCCCATTTCACCTATACATTTTTGCAACATATTTTTCTTTAGGAACAATGCTTGCACAAAAAAATGAGAAAAATAAAGAGCAAGCGATTTATTACATCAGTCGAACATTGGTAAGTTATGAAACAAGATATGCTTATGTCAAAAATTTATGCTTAGTAGTGGTTTTCGCCACCAAGAAACTTAGACATTACATGCTAAGCAATACCACCTATGTTATAGCTAGAGAAAACCCTCTGTGATACATGATGACTCGCACTTACAACATCACCCACACTGCTAAATGGATAATGCTTTTAACAAAATTCGACCTCAAATTCACTAGTCAAAAATCCATAAAATGGCAAGTGATAGTTGATCAATTAGCAGAAGCTCCACTGCATAATGATACACCATTAATAATTGAGCTTCCTGACGATTTAGTATTTTATGTCACAAAACAAGAAGTAGTTTCACCTGAGGATGAAGCAGATATGACAATGTTCTTTTATGGATCAAAGTGCGAAAAAGGGCAAGGTGCAGGTGTTATGTTTTACACACTTGAAGGAATACCCATTCCTTTATCATTCAAAATTGACTTCACATGCACTAACAATAATGTAGAATATGAAGCCTTGATACTAGGTCTTAAATCATCTATAGCAACGAGAATAAAAAGAATAAGCATTTTTGGTGATTCTCAATTCGTTGTCTACAAAATAAAAGGAGAATACCAATGTAAAGAGCCAGTCTTAAAGAAATATCATGAAGTAGCATTACAGTTGCTAGGAAAATTTGACTGGTATGAAATTAGTAACTTGCCACGATCGACAAATAGATTTGCGGATGCAATGGCTTCCTTGGGATCTCTCATCCCTAAAAATGAACATGGAGAAATGCAACCGCTAATCATAACAATAGTGTCTAAACCATCAATTCAAAAAGCAAAATCTATAGGTGAGAAGAATGTTTGTTTGATACATGTCGAACCTTACAATTCTTACCTTGATGAGATAAAATATTTTCTCAAGTCAGGCACACTACCAATAGAAATGACATGAACTGCAAAAAGAACATTCAAACAAAGAGCCATGCATTTCAATTTACTTGGATATGTATTGTATAAATGTGGTTATGATAGAATATTACTATGATGTTTAAATCCAATTTAAGGAGAAAGAGCAATATCAGAATTCCACGATGGTACTTGCGGTGGTCACTTTAGCGAAATGGCAATTGCAAAAAGAATATTGTGCATGTGATACTATTAGCTGACAATGGAAAATGACTATTGCAAATATGTCAAAAGATGCCAAAAGTGCCAACATCATGCAAACATGACCCATGTGCCATCACAAAATTTGCAACCCATTCAAATTTTGTGGCTCTTTTCATAATGGGGCATTGACTTGATCGGTAAAATAACACCTGATTCATCAGGACAACATAAATTCATCATAACTGCTACAGAATACTTCACAAAATGGGCAAAATAAATTCCAATGACAACTACGATTGGACCTCGAATAGCGGATTTTATACTTCAGCATATTATCTGTTGTTTTGGAATACCCTCAAAAATAATTTATGATAATGGAAAGTCATTTAAGAATAAGGATGTTAGAGCATTGTGCAACAAATTAAAAATCCTACACAGCTTCTCAACACCTTTTTACCCATAAGCAAACGTGTAATTTGAAGCAACAAATAAAACAGTCATATCCATTCTCAAGAAAGTGGTAAAAGATAATCATCGAGATTGGCATACTCACCTCCCTTTAGCACTATGGGCTTACAAAACAAGCATAAGAACACCAACGGGAGCAACACCATTTTCACTAGTTTACGGTGTAGAAGCAATATTATCATTGGAGCTCGAGATACCATCCTTGTGAATCGAGATACATTAATTCATGAACGATGGTACAACTAGATAGGAGCATCTTGACCAATTGACAATTATTGATGAGAAACGTATCAATGCTCTAGAACATTTACGAGTATATCAAGATAGAGTCAAGCGCGCTTACAACGCAAAAGTCCATCCTCATGAATTTCAAGTGGGGTATCTAGTGCTCAAAGAAAATCAACAAAATACTAATGCTTTACGGTACTTAAGGGATAAATTTGCAGCAAATTGGTTGGGCCCATATATAGTAAAGCAAAAATTGGGACAAGGAACGTACAAACTTTCCAATTTAGAAGGGAAATTGGAGCCAGAACCACTGAATATTATGCACCTAAAGGCATTTTATGCATAAAACAACTTGCAATATATGTATATATATGTACATGGCTAAAACAAAAATAAAAAAAATAAAAAAACAAAATATTCCATTTTACAACATTGCATGCATTTCACATTGTAAATAAGACATATTTTAAATTGCATTTTTCATATTACATTTACATTTCAATTATATATATATATATATAGTTGCATCCATCCCATCCCTTGCTCAGTAATATTTAATAGTGGTGATGATACGACCAAGAAAAAAAATTCCAAGAATTGGGGGTATTCAACTAAGATTCTTTACAACTCACAAATCATACACATCATATATGATATATCATACAATTTTCAATCACTCAAACATGTCTAGTGAAAAACCAAACTTCATTAAGTGTCCAATTTTCTTTAGGACCAAAGCACTTTCATCACATTAAGAAAATCTCGAGTATGGTAGATTGAACCAAAAGCAATCTGGAACGAAATACTTTTACAAATCTTAAAACATCTTGAATAATAGAAAGATAACGCCAATTTGGGTAAACCTCAAAGCGAAAAATTTCAAATTCTTCGCTTACCCTATCACACAACATAGTCCAAAAACAGAAATAGTGGTTATCACCACTACCACAATGAAACAACAAATATAAATAAATGTAGAGTAGTAAGGATAGAGTAACATTCTCATCATACTTTGGTTGAGAATCTGATTCCCCAAAACTCTACACAAAAAACAATTAACAACACACACCACAAATCTCTAAAGCTAAAAATATCGTACTATGTTCCCCTCAGAAAGTTATGTAGTCATCACAAAGGTTTAAAGATCAAAATCATTGTACTATGGAGTGAGCCTCCATTGGGGCTATAGATGCTCGACTGGCAATGGAGTAAACTCATGTAGGGTGACATGTCTTTCTCTCAAGAAAGAGACCTCTGAATGCACATACGGGTAAGCTAGCCAAAAATAGAAACCCAAAAAGGTACCGTACAAAATTACTCAAGATGGGGCAATAAACATCACAATCACATGCACTAGTTCTGGATTGCTTAGGGTCATCAACACACAATATTTAGTAAAAGAACTTCACTTGCACACAATATGGTCCTAAAGAAAGTAAGATAACATCAAGAAAAATGGTTAACATTACTAGCTTCTTTGAGTATTTGAGAATACTTTCAGTTACATATCAAAAACCAAATCATAATCAATATCACAATCCACATACCATTTATACATACCACATACAACACCACAAAGAATAATCAAGTGGGATACCCCCAATTGTAAATACAAACGAGTAAAGGTCAAATAATTTGAGCTAAAAAAGATTACACGAGCAACATGAATACCGTCATTGAGTCACATGAATAAAAATCAAATGCATTTTACAAGTTCAGTCGCATTCATTTTCATAGCAATACCATAGAAATATTAGATTGCATTATATAAACATTGCAAAGCATAAACAAGAAGAATGCATATACAAATAACACATATGAATACCGAAATAATATGCCATGTATATATATATATATATATATATATATATATATATATATAAACAAAAGTCTACAAAGTACAAAATACCCGAAGGCAGTATACATCGAAGCACTAAGGATTATACTAAGATAAAATATACAAAAAAAATAAGGCAATACAACATCTAACTAGTGCCAACAGGATCCCTTCGTGGAACCTATGTTGTAGAAGCCCCGTGAGAGCTAGAAGTACGATGAGTCCTACGACTCGTCTCAGTACCTCGGGTAGCAGTGGCAGTAGATGATGAAGGAGGAATAGGTAAATGAATATGATGTTCATGAAGAATATTCTCCAACATCTCGATGTAGATAGCCTGCTTACACAAGCTCCTCAAATCAGCACCCTAGCGAGTGATCCTCTAAGAAATCTCTGCCCGTAGAGAAGCAATAGTCAAAGCAAAATTAACACCTCTAGCACCTGACTGCAATAGAGAAAGCTCATCCTGTAAATGGGTAATCTCATCACCAAGTCTGGTGATATTTGCATCCTTAGCATCCAGAACAGTGCTGCTAGGTCCAACCCGTAACCCATCCACCTCAGCCTAAAGACGAGTCACCTCACCCTGATACCATGCTAACTTGGCCTTCACTCGACCCAGCTCCAAATCTAGGCTATCTCACTCAGCCTAGAGAATCCCCCACTCCTCCTCTGATCGTCGAGGAGGTAAACCATCATCATCATCGCCACCACCCTCCTCAGGCTGCTGAACATTCATGCCTGTGTTAGCTCTCGAAAAGCTACCACGTCGGTGCTTCACCGACCAAGGAACCCATCCACCCACATCAACATCGTCACCACTCCCATAATCATCTACAACGATGCTAGGAGTCCATAGAGGCTGACTCGTAAACCAAGCATCATACTCAGCAGTCGTGCCAACATCATCCAAGTCAAGCACCTCCAAGTCTGAGTCGTCAGTAGGATCGTTGACTTACCAAAAATTAGGAGCAATAGGTAACCCCAACTCATCACCCCGTTGCCTATATGTAACAAGCACATTTGGAACATCCTGAACAAGACCAAAATGTCATAGTACATAAGAGAACTGGATAAAATCCATATCCCTCAAATGGGTTCCAACAACCCATCATCCCCGCCTAACGTGATGAAGCTTCGCTGCATCCGTCACCCAATCCAAACCCCTCCAAGGTCGCCAGCACATCAGGTCCCTAGTCAGAGAACTCAAGATATCTCTAAACTCTGATGTAATCACAACAGATCAACTGACCTCCTCATTGAGTAACCACCTGTATGCTCGGGGAGAGGTGGCATCCATGCCACAAGGTAAACCAACAGGGTGACCAATAATAACATACTCCCAACACAAAATCTAGAGCAGTAAACTGCAGCTCATGCCCTTGCACCTATGCCTCTTCACCTCATAGAGCTTGCTATAAATCTTGTAGAGAAGAGCGGGAGCCCAAGCTAACCGACGAGGATCAGCTATCAAGTCAAGAACAATAGGCACCTGGTTCCACGGGATCCTCGATCCCATGGAATTGGGCAACAACATGTTGCTCAATATGTACATCATAAAGGCAGGCAATGCACCTAAGCTGCCAACTGTAAAGAGATCCAAATACGCAATACCGCCCCTATTGCAATCAATGTCCCACATCTCACCAAACAAAGGGAAAAGGGTCTCCTTCTTGTCAAGGCCAACACGAACGATAAGACCCTCGATAGGAATGCAGAAGATACGGTAGATATCCTCAAGAGTGATAGTCAGCTCCCTTGTTGGGGGCTGAAATGTGCCCCTGTCTATATCCCAATGTTCAAAAAGTGCCGAAAGGAGATCCTCATCAGCTCGAACGGTTCCTAACCGCCTGCAACCGTCTAAACCAATGACCTGAAGTAAAGTCCAATCATCATCAGAAAGTGCTTTCCGCACTTTTTGAATGGTCCTTGGCCACCTATGTCGAGCATCAAGAAGCTTAACCTGAAAAGAAAACATACAAAAAACAACAAAAATTAGCACAACATGCTAGAAATAAAAGCCAAAAAAAAAAAAACGATTTTTTTTTACCTAACCTAGGTAATAAAAACAAAAATAATTTTTTTTACCTACCCTAGGTAATAAAAGCAAAAAAACAAAAAAATTTACCTAATCATGGAAACAAAAAAAAAAACGAATTTTTTTTTACCTAACCTAGGTAATAAAAACAATTTTTTTTTTTTTTTTACCTACCCTAGGTAATAAAAGCAAAAAAACAAAAAAATTACCTAATCATGGAAACAAAAAAAAACTAATTTTTTTTTACCTAACCTAGGTAATAAAAACAAAAATAAAAAATTTTTACCTACCCTAGGTAATAAAAGCAAAAAAACAAAAAAAATACCTAATCATGGAAACAAAAACAAAAACGAAAAATTTTACCTACCCTAGGTAATAAAAGCAAAAACAAAAAAAAAAATTACCTAATCATGGTAACAAAAACAAAAACAAAAAAATATATACCTACACTAGGTAATAAAAGCAAAAAAACAAAAAAATTACCTAATCATGGTAACAAAAACAAAAACGAAAAATTTTACCTACCCTAGGTAATAAAAGAAAAAAAAAAAATTACCTAATCATGGTAACAAAAACAAAAAATATATATATATATACCTACACTAGGTAATAAAAGCCAAAAAAATAAAAAAATTACCTAATCATGGTAACAAAAACAAAAAATATATATATATACCTACACTAGGTAATAAAAGCCAAAAAAACAAAAAAATTACCTAATCATGGTAACAAAAACAAAAACGAAAATTTTTACCTACCCTAGGTAATAAAAGCAAAAAAAAAAAAATTACCTAATCATGGTAACAAAAACAAAAACAAAAAATATATACCTACACTAGGTAATAAAACACAACAAAACAAACAAGAAAAAAAAAAAAGGACAACACGCCTACCTCGGCAAACCGGCCGCCAACTTTCGCTCCAGCCGAGCCACCACCACCGCTCCCCTCGCCAACCTCCATCTCGCTCATCACTTCAACCGACCAATCAATGATAACTGGCAGAATGATTTTGAAAACAACAGCAGGCTATAAATAATCGCTTTTAGCGACAAAAAAAGCGCGCCCGCATTTTTCGTGGCACGCGAAAACACAAACACGCATTTGGAGGCGCAAAACGCGAAAACACGGTTTCATAAAGAAAAACGCAAAATCCGCATTTTTTTTGCCAAAATAACCGCAAGTCAGCGGTTTCAAAAAAAATAAAAAATTGAAAATTCCAATCCACCTAATCATCTGGAGTGAAACTCGTATCTAGTGGATTATCCTATACACCTAGCGGTTGCAACGACTAGCAATCCATGCAAACCGGTTGGATGGGTAAATCACCATAAGGAAACTCATTCAGAAATCACAAAAAAAAACAACAATGAATCAAGTCGATAAGTCCCTAAATCTATGAGCTTAAATGTGTTCTAAAACAAATTTGCCAAGGTATCCTACAAAACCTTCCGTTGGGTCAAAAGCGGAACAACAAACAACAATTTGGTAATAATCAAAAAACCACTTGAGCATCAAATCCTCAACGACTGGTTCCTTAAACCCATCATCTGGAAGGAATTGCTAAGGTCACAGTGGATGAAAACTCAAAAGAGTGGTCAGAAATTTTACAATGTATTCTAAAGATTAATGAAACTAAAAGCAAAATTGCAAGAACACAAATAATCCCAACTTGGGGCACAAAGAAAATCAAGACAAAATTCATTAACAAAATCAACAACATTCAATAAACAACACACTTTCAGCATTCATATTTTGTCAATTGGCTTATGGGTGTCAACCTTTACCCAATCGTCAATTGAGGGGGTAAGAAAACAAATTAAAATTTTAAATTCATTCATTTTGTGTGTCAAAGAGAAATGAACCCATTCGTCCAATAAAGTTAGATGTCATTAGTTTTTGCACCGCATTGTGTTGTACACAACGCAGTACAAAAAGGGGCAACTGTAGACACCAAAATCTAGAACCCTTTAGTTCACATTCACCACCTCACCATCAAATCCTGCATAATAAAGATATATGCCTAAGTTCTAACTTAGGGATATAAAATCCTACACATCATTATAATTTCCTAATTTATTTAATTAGAAAAATCACCCTAGGATACCTTGTCCACCCATTGGATATGTGTCCTGGACACTTCATCCAACATCCATGCTACATCTTACCCACTTATGTCCCCTTTGTCCTTGCATATGAGACAGATTCCCAACACCCATGCCACAACTCCTTTGTTGTTGTCCCCTTGTCCCTTCACATAAAATAACATCCCACATCTCACTCCACTTGGAGCCACATCACCCCAGTTAAGTGAGCCACACCGAGTGACTCACTATAACTGCCCCTTCCACCTGGAAGTTCGGGTTTACCACTTGGCAAGTCAGGCTTGCCACCTCACATTCCCCTCCAAAGCCCTAGGAAGCCTATAAATGCACCATCAATCCACCAAACAAAGGGAGCTGAATTTACGTACTGACAGGCTACCAAAATACATCCAGACCCGATGAGAAATTGAGAGCGCGAGCTCAAATCTAATTGTTGGCATGCATCTCTAGGCAACCTATCATCTCAGCCAAAACTGCTCACCCACGGTTCTATAGTTGAAAACGTGCATCTGCGGTTTCACAACCGTAGATCCACGGTTTCCAACCCGCAACCGCATTCCCGCGGTTCCACAGTCCCGAACAGGTTTTATCAATAGAGATCAATAACTTATCGACTTGTTAGCAAGGCATTTTTAATTAGTATTTCCATGTTTTCTTGCAAGCATTCCTTTCAAGGGTTTCTTTTATTTGCATTGTTTGTAGTCATTTATATAGGTGCTATTAACCCTTTTTTGGTTTCCATGTGTGCAGGAGATAGGTATTTGAAGAGCTATTGAAGCTAGGAGTGGTCCCTACAGTGGATACCAAAGCCCACTCACCCTTGGGAGCTGTAGTAGAGGAATGAAAAGCACCCTATCTTGCTGAGGAGTTGGAAGAATTTACCTCTCCTATGGGAGCATTGTAACATCTATCAGAAGGTGAAAATCATTGTAACATTACCCCCAAAACATTTGGGACAATTCAAGATATCTATTTGTAACATTGTATCAAGCACTAATACAAAGGAACATCCTTTTTGGCAAATCTCTCTCTCTCTTTGTGTTTATTTTATTTATTGTGCTTAGTTATTTTACTATAGTACTCAAGTGATAGTGATGCTAGTTTTCAGACAATGATAGATATGAAGTTCTTTTTATGATTGAAGAAAAAGAACAAGTTAAGAAAAGGACTCCAGTAATTCTCAAGTGTTTTAGATGTGGTAACTTTGGACATCTTGAAGATGATTATACAAGGGCTGGTTATAGTTTCAATGATGATGAATATGAAGATACACTTGAAGGACCAAAAGAGAATATTCTAATGGCACTAGAAGAAGGAAAAGATGATTCTATAGAAGACAGGCCAATAGAAAATAAATATGTGGACAAAGGCAAACAAATAGAGGAATATTCAGAGAAAGATGGATATGATCTCAAGGGAGATTATTTATGCTCTTGAAATAGTAAAGAAGGTAAGAAAGTAAAACTCTAAACTTGAATTTCAGTTTTAAGAATGTGATGAAGAGAGGAGATTGCTTATAGAGGATTAAAAAAATCAAAGGCTAAGTCAAAAATGTTCAAGGATAAGTTAGAAGCAAAGATCTTAGAATGTGAAAAGTTAACACAAGAAGTGGCACTTCTAAGAGAATATTTATAAGACTCCAAGGTCAAGCTAAAAGGGTTCAAAAATAGCTCAAAGAACTTAGATAAGTTCATCAAGATACAAAAGCCTACATCAAGCAAAACAGGTATTGGATTTGGATAGGATAAAAAGAAATGGGAAGGAGAGTCAACCTCAAGTTTTGAAGGAGAAGAAAATTCAGATGAAGATACTTCAAAAGAAGACAGTGTAAAAGAGAATGAGACATCTGAGGATGAGTTGTACAATAGAGAGTTCAACAAGGACAGGAACAATACACAAAGAAGATATAGATGGAACAACAATCAAAATAGGTCAAGAGATACTAGGAGACCAATGAGGTCAAGGTAAGAAGGTTTCAATGGAAGATGCTTTTCATGTCACAGGTTTGGGCACATGGCTTCACAGTGCAAGACACAAGAAAGACATGAAAATGGAAAGAAACAACTTTTCCATGGGTATTGCTACTCATGTAATCAATTTGGTCACAAGGCAATGAATTGCAAGATTCATGATAGAAGATGATATGGCTTCACTAGGAGAAATCCTAAGACATTTGCACCTCCAAGGAATAATAACATTAAGTGTTATAAGTGCAATAATTATGGTCACACAACAAAGTGGTGTAGAGCAGACATTTCAAAAACAAGTATGAACAAAAATAGGAATAGGAACAAGAACATGAATATAAATAGGAACAAGAACATGGATATAAACAAGAACATGAACAGGAACAAGAAAAGGAACAAGAATATGGATACGAATGTAGACATGGACAAGAACATGAATATGGAAAGAAATAGTCAGAGGAATCAGAAGGATCAAATAAGAAGAAGAGATGATAAAGGTAAATAATAGTTTTTTTTGGAAGTAGAAATACTCCCACCCCAAAATTAACCACCTTTAGAGGAGGTGGGAGAGCTAAGCTAAGAGGCTTATTCTTAACCCCGAACCCCAAAGGTGACCCTTTGCCATTGATGTCAAAGGGCTGAGATTTGAGTAAGGGGGAGAGATTTGGTATTTGAGAGAGCAATGAGCCAGGGGGAGCAATGTCCCAGGGGGAGCAGAACAAAGGAAAGGTCAAGTTTTCAGTAAAAAGAATATGGGTTGCCATCAATGACAAAGGGGGAGATTGTTGGACATTTTAAACTTATTTAGTTGTCATTGATGTCAAGATGAGATGTTGTCATTGATGTCAAGGTGAACACATGAAGCTGTCATTAACACCATGGAGTACATCATTACTGTCACCAGGAACAATGTGAAGAGTTGAAGAAAAGGTGTCAAAATATTGTTTTATAAAGGTTTTTATTAAAACCATGGTGGCAGAATAATTTACATAAAACCCATGGAGTACAAATAAAGGTTTAAAGTTTATCTCAAGAAGGCTTTAATTTTTATTAAAGTCAAAGGTTTATAA
Organism: Wollemia nobilis; assembly: GCA_028583015.1. Classification (NCBI taxonomy): domain Eukaryota; kingdom Viridiplantae; phylum Streptophyta; class Pinopsida; order Araucariales; family Araucariaceae; genus Wollemia; species Wollemia nobilis. Next base: position 1,559,816 of record JAQPPZ010000184.1, read on the forward strand.
AATAATTTATAATTTTTTTTTTCTTTTAGAATTTGAATAATTTATAAATTATAAAGGTCTAAAGAAGGCACCGACGTCATCAATTTAATGGATCGTTGACGTCCATAAATGGAATGCCAAAGGGCATTAAACTTACCTTTATCGATTAAATTTCATGCGATCAAGTGAGAGAACAATTCGTGCAATCGTTGAAGAAGAAGACAAATATGAGTTGTCTTTTAGCGCCAAGGAAAAGACAAAAAAGGGAGGGTTTAAGCCTCACTCCCATTGGATGCAGTGGTCCATTGGTAGCGCATATTTTGCGAGGGCATTGGGAGTGGAAGTATCCACGATCGATTTGCGTGGAGGTTTTTTACGTGTTGGTTTTGAGCGTTGCGGAGGAAAACATTTTGAATGCGTTCATTTTGAGCACCAAGGTTGGAAGAAAGAGCATGAGGTGCTCTTTGGGTTAAAAAGTGTACGTCTAGCGCACACGGTGGTCTAACCTGCGGCTAGGGTGCACAAGGAGGCAGACATTAGGGTTTCAAATCTCATAAGTGGCAAAGGTAATTTTTGTCAAATAATTTTTATTTGCCTAAAGTATGTTAGGATCTCATCCTAACCCTTAATGTAATAACTTTCTTGATGTAATAATTCCTAGTGAACATGGGTAGTACCCATGATTAATATTTTTTAATGTTCTAAGTTTTAGCTTAGGTAGTGCCTATGACAAATGGTACCCTTTTCTATGTAACACATGGTAGATAGGTTAGGTAAGGTGGCCTTGTGCATGTAATTCGAGTGGCATTGTGCATGTAATTCGTGTGGCATTATGCATGTAATTCAAAGTGGCACTATGCATGTAATTCGGGTGGCATTTTGCATGTAAGCCAACCTTGGAAGGAAACTCTTTAAATACCCGAAAAGGCACCAATGTAATCATATTTTTACAAATTAATGAAGTGTTGAAGGAGGTTGCCCCCTCGAAGAGGCCTGCAATTCTATCTGTTGTGAGATTGTTCCTTTTAAGTAATTTCTGTTATCATATGCATTTAATTCTGAATACTATTATAATATTTATGTGAGTTTATTTCCAAGCAAATGTGTGAGTGTGTTTATTTGAGTTGACAGTGTGTTGTTTAGTATATTTTATAGTAGGATCTTAACAAAGTATTTCCTAAGGTAAAAGGGAGTTATAAGGGTAGAATGAAAAGTTGTTTGTTTGGAAATTGATTTATGTTATAGGAGTTATAAGGAAAGTGGATTTGATTTTTTGCCAAATTTCTTCTTGCTATTAAAATTTAATTAAAGAGGTTTTTGAATTAAATATTGGTGGGTGTTAAATTTATTTTAATTGGGAGATTATATGGTGTTATTTAGAAAATATTTTATGTATGTTGATGGTTGTTTTCAAAGGTGGAGTGATAAGGTGTAATTGAGTTTTTGCATTAAATTGTGAGAAAGATTTATCTTCTAACCTCTTTGAGTTTGGCAAAGAAGTTGTTTTGATTGTGGCAGATTTATGAGATCTCTTAATCATCAAGAAAAAGGTATGAGCACATTCTTCCATATTTGAATTGATTGATTGGTTTTCTGGAAAATAAGTTTGGAGTGAAAAGGACTTTATTAGGGTTTTCCTATTAAATGTGTTGAGTTAATGCTTCAAGGTTTTTTGGAATAAAGAGTTGTTAAAACCTTGTTTTATAAGCATTGTTGTTGAAGCCATTGATTGAGTAAAGAACTTGAACTAGGGTTTGAGTATCATTGTTATGTGAGAGTTGTTTTATAAGCATTGTTGTTGAAGTGAGTTGTTGAGCAAAGAACTTGAACTAGGGTTTGAAAAGAACATGAGTATCATTGTTATGTGAGAGTTGTTTTATAAGCATTGTTGTTGAAGTGAGTTGTTGAGCAAAGAACTTGAACTAGGGTTTGAAAAGAACATGAGTATCATTGTTATGTGAGATTTGTTGTTGAGCATTGTTGAAAACATTTTGATTTGAGTGAACATATGCTTAGACTAGGGTTTGTGAGCAAGGATTATTTCATTGAGTGATTGGTTGAGTAGAGTTGGTTGAGCTTAGTCAAGTGGATGTGTGAAGTGATTGTTCAAGTTCCATAAACAAACTATTCTATATTCTGAATTGAGTTGAGAAAGTGATTGAGCATTGAGTTGTATTTAAAACATATTGAGTCTCTAACAATTCTTCTTATGTTTCTAAGAGAGTGATTGAAAGTAATTGAGCATTGTAATGGGTATAGAGCATATTGAGTCTCTTATAATTCTCTTTATGTTTCTATGATATTGGACAAGTTCTGTGTGGACTTGTTGAGCAGATTAGACAAGTTGTATGTGGACTTGTTGAGCAGATTTCACCAAGTTTTGTGTGGACTTGTTGAGCATATTTGAGCAAGTTCTGTGTGGACTTGTTGAGTAGATTTAAGCAAGTTTTGTGTGAACTCGTTGAGAATATTTTGGCAAGTTCTATGTGGACTTGTTGAGAAAATTTGAGCAAGTTTTGTGTGGACTTGTTGAGCACATTTGAGCAAGTTTTGTGTGGACTTATTGTGCAGATTTAAGCAAGTTTTGTGTGGAATTGTTGAGAAGATTTAAGCAAGTTCTGTGTGGACTTGTTGAGAAAATTTAAGCAAATTTAAGATCAATAATGAAGCTAAAGCTTGGTTGGCTTTGGAAGGGTTAAAAATATGCATACAAATGAAATGAAACAAAGTAGGGATGGAAGATGATCCACTAAGAGTAATAAATGCAATTTTGAGGAAAGCAAAGGCTGCATGGAACATACAAGAGATCATTGTGGCAATACAAGGCCTTGCTACAAAGTTTGAAGAAACCAAGTTTACACGTACATTAAGGGAAGGGAACAAATATGCATATAGGCTAGCCAATAGAGATTACTAATAATTTAATTGTTTTCCATTGGTAATATTTGTTGTATTTTACAACATTAATGTGCTTTTATGTAGAAAATTTATTATAGTTCTTATGGTTGTAGTTGTCCGTCAAGAAGGAAACTAACAATCCAAATTTGGTTAAACAGAAGTTTTAGAAATATTGCTCTTCTAATATATTATATGTAGACAATAGAGATGGAGTTTGGGTATTGTGAAGGCTCTGCTGGAAAATGTTAAGAAGAAGGATGTTAACTTTTGAAATATTTTTATTTGGAAAAAAATTGAAGATCCAAAAAATAAAAATCAAGAATTCAAACTTTTTATGAAAAAAGATACAATATCTAATTATATCAATTTAATTGAGATGAGAAATGAATTTATTTGTAAACTCTCAAGCACTAGAAAAAAAAGTTGTAATTTGTCAAAAATAAACTTTCAAGCTCTTTAAAAAATAGTTGTAATTTGTCAAAAATAAATAGAAAAATAAAACCGACAAATAGTTGCCCTAGTGGCTAAAAAATAGTTGTAATTTGTCAAAAATAAATAGAAAAATAAAACCGACAGACAGTTGCCCTAGTGGCTAAGATGATGATTGTTTCTTAAGTGGTCTTGTGTTTAAACCCCTTGAAGATGGTTGTTGATGTAATTTGTAAACGTTCTCCTAAAAATAAAAAATAAATAAAAAACCAAAATACAACCTTTTTAATATATTATATATATATATATATATATATATATATATATATATATATATATAAACTTTTGAAATAAAGTTAATACCTACCCTAATCTTTTGAACTACACAGGAGCTTTCCTATATTTTGATAACCATAAGTACTATAAAACTCTGTTTCTTGTTTCATTCTCCTCCTAAACAAGATCAATTCCTTACCTTGGGTAACTAAAATAAATTTATGAGGACGAGCTAAGCCTTTGGCCATCACCATCTTTTAGTAGAGGAAGAACGTACAATAACTTTGTAGTTATTCATAAGAATATATTTATTTATTTATCACTTCAACTACCTTAAACTTGATATCTAAATTCCTTAATGTTCATCTCCTCATCAATGTGCACCTTTGGATAAGAGTTAAAGAGATTTATATTTAATTTCAAGGCTTCTTGTCCAGTATGAAATCTAATAGGTCAAAAAAATTTATAGGATTGATACATTTTTAAATTTTAAATTATTTTCAAAAAAATATTTTAAGTCTAAGCTAATCTTTAATTCTCTTTAGTTTTCGCCTAAAATATTTTCAAATTATTGATGGGTTTTTAAATTACCTAAACCTAAAACTAACAAAGAATATGGTGACCGTGAGCGATGTGTAGTTACACCTTCAAGCTTCACAATAAAACCTTTTGATCTTCTTTACTTGCTTGAAGGTTTCCCTTAATTTTTTTTAATTAACATATGAAGTTGTGATGGCTGCATAACCGCCTTTGATCTAAGTTTTGTTAACGTTATTTTTAATTGTGAGACATGTTTGCCGTGCAATATGACTTACCCGGTTTTAAAGTTATTATGCTTGTTCTCATCATGGCTGCATAACCGCCTTTGATCTAATTTTCCTTCATCATGTACAAGTTGTGCGTAAGTTAGGTTAACTAGGCAAGACTGGGGCCTTCATGATAATAGTGCAAAGATCGAGAAAAAATCATCACATATTACACTGCTGTTTTGAGTTTTAATTTAAAGTTTTACTAGGGATCATTTAAAAGTTTATACTTTATTTTTTAAATTTTACTTACATTTTATTTAAGTTATTCGTTCGGATACTTGCATTATGGGTGATATGACCTCAGGTTCAACCCCACGACATATATATATATATATATATGTATAAGAAGTATTTACAGGGTGGATATGTATATGTATAAGAAGTATTTACTAAATTTAAAAAAGTTGCTCTTAAGTTAAGATTGAGTTAGTTAACTTTATTTTTATCTTTGCTCAACATATTACAATTTTATAATTATAAAATTTGGTAATTGCAGAGAATAAAGTGATTTCTTCTTCAAACAAATATAATACCATAGAACAAGCACATACTGTTGAAAAAAATCCCCATGCAACGATAGTCCTTGATTTTCCGTGGTCCATAATAGTCACACAACACCCGGAGAACTCTGAAATTTTATTACTATTTTCAAGTAAAAAGATTTTGTTAAGAGGAAAAGCATTGTCGAAGACTCTTCGAGAGGGTTTATAAAACCTTTTGTATATATAACTGTTTAGTGAAATTGATAAATACAGCGATTTTAGTTAGTAGAAAATTTAAAACCTCAGATCTCAGACCAACTTATACATCTTAATTGAGTGAGGTTTTAAATCCAGTACTTCACATCATTTAAAAAAATTTAAAGAAAAAATAACACCAAGCTACACATTATTTACAATAACTATTTATTTCTTCAGTCAAGCAGAGAAGCAATCCATGAGCATGTTCATAGCCGAAGAGGAAACAACCATCCACCTGGGTACACCAGAAGCACCCGCGGTCAAATGATACTCGTTTTTCAACCCATTAAGATTAACGTTCTGATCCTTCGCACTGAAGGCCCCGCGGCTGAGTGAAGAAGTCGTGGAAGAGGAAGAAGGCTGGGTCTCACGGAGCCTTTCTAAATACTCTGGCCACAGATCCACTGTATCATCCATTTCAATATGAATCTTATCTTCTATGCTAACTTTTATTGTTCAGATAATACGCACTCAGACAAACACTACAAAAGAAATAGCGTTATTTGACAGAGGGACTAAGATAAGGCTTGTATTTATGCGTGCATAGCGCCTCGGTATTTGTAGTTTCTTCTGTGTGCGCAAAATTCAATTGGGAATGCCGGAAAGTCGCCCCTGGTTTTGCTAGACTGACAATGGAAATGGTAGGCGGATTTGCTTTCTCGGGTTTGCTGAAAGGGACGTGTTGTTTATCCGGTGACAGTACCGGATTTGGTTCGAAGTACACGACGGACATTGTTTATTTTTGTAGAACACAATAGAAATTGGCAGCGGGCTATTTGCTGTGAGTGTGGTGACAATGGCTCAGTGGGTTCCAGAACGCATTTAACAATCAGCCTTTGCCCGGTTTTGAAAGGCCACGTCATCGTCCGTAGAGGAATCTTATCTCTTTCTTACATATATTGATTTTCATCGGATGAACGTACACCTGGAGTTAAAAACCACGGGCCAGTTCAAAAGTTTTTAATATTATATACGTAACAAAGATCTAAGATTACTTGGGTCACTTTAAAATCGGAAAACTTTTTCAATGTAACATTAGCCTTATTTCAAAGTAATAATATAAGAATATGATCCGCTCTTTCATTGGATACAGGAATCTAAGATAAATTTTATTTGGATAGATTGGAGGATCAGATTAAATTAATTAATTGATTTGTTTTGTTTATCTTTAGAGGGGAAAGCTCTCTATCTATAATGTTAAGTTTGTTTTTTAGGCTTAGCGTCTATGTAAAAGATGAACTCATCAAGAAATTCAATCCTTAAAGGTTGAGTGGACTGTCGAGGTATATTTACGACAAGAGGTATTATTTGATCATTAATTAGCTTTTAAACTCTGGATTAAAGTGTTACTTTTTTATCTTTATTTCAGTCCTAAAAAGCAATCAAAAAGTGTTATGACTAAGCATATAGTGTCTTAACTTATGGAAAGCAAACACTAACTTTTTTATAGATAGAGGGCAAAGCTTCTCTAAAAGAGTATAGCACATTTTATAGTTTATAATAAATTAGATATTTCTTTACATCGATCATCATATTGGGTTTGTAAATTACCCAAGGTATATTTGGTTGTAGTTAAATACGAAGTCAAAGAGTTGTTAAGGTTTAGAGGGATAAGGATATGAGGTGAAATTAAGTACTTTTTAATATCTTCATTGGCTTTTTCTTTTTTCCCTCTTTTTAGTATTGACAACTTTCATCTTTTAAAATGGAGAATTGCATCCTTATTTAATAACTTGGTGAATAGATGTAATTTATCTGCTAGTTGAGATATGTACCAAAAATGATGGCTTGGATCTTACCTTGCAAGCTTATAAGTTGGGTCAAGTAGAGGACGTCCTCTCCCCACCATTTAAAAGAGCGGGTAAAAATATGATGACTTCTATCTTCTTGTGATCTACTTGTATGCCTTGTCAAGACCCAATGAACCTATTTTTAAAATAGATTGTTTTCAAAGTTTTTTAAAATAAGGGTAGCACTTCTGAATATATGCACTTATGCATGGCACACTTTATAAGATCTCAATCTTTCAAACCCCTTTAAGCCCTTTAAAATAAAAAAGGCCACGAGGCTTTGCTTTTAAAATAGAGGGAGAGGGCATTCCTATTAATAGAGCAACCTTTTATAGCATCAACATAATCTTTCTTCCTTCATTGAGTAGAATAAGATTATCGACTTATCCTAGGGAAGAGTAGCTAATCTTATTAAAGAATAGTGAGGAAAAATCCTCTTTTTTAGAAGAAAATCCAAGGGTAGAGGATGGATCTCTTTATGCATTTCTAGAGAAAAAGAGAGGAAGTACTTTCATAAATAAAATATTTAAAATAGAGAGGTTACTTAGAATTGTTTTTCATCCCACATCAAGGTGATTGGATTTGCACCAATGGAAACCATTAATTTCATCCTTTGTAAGGGATGATAGAGATAATAGATTTGTACTTTTCCACAATAGGAAAGAACAACTCTTCCATCAGAAAAAATCTCCTAGTCCTTAAAATAGAGAGTAACTTCTGATCCATTTTTTTGTTGTACATACACCCTAGCTCTTAAAATAAAGAGCTCCTCCTTTTTTTTAGAGATGAGAGGGAAGACATCCTCGAAGAGCAGGGGATTTTATTATTTTTCTTATCGAATGTCTCGCATTTCTAGTAAGTTGTTGAATAGTCGGCATTCTCGATTCTATGTGAAATTGACTGGTTTGGATTGATCCTAACCAACCATATAAGGTCAACCTTTTTAAGGTTCATTTGAACTTGAAGCTTTCAGTAAGAGATTAAAAACCTCTTCGTTTCCCATATTTAAACTTGAGAGTTTCCATTAGTCCAATGTTTTGATCTCAACTACCCTCTATTTTAAACAATTGGGGATCCCCCATGGACCCTTTTTCCTTTGCCTTTAAAAAAAAAAATGTTCCACTTTGGAATTGGATGTATCAATATTTTTAATTTATGATAGTTGTAGGATGAGATTAAATTAAATTTGGTATATTTTTCTCTTTTCAGAGGAGACTTGAAAACACACTTATATAATTTATGTAATATAATATTCATAACGATTGATATTATTAAATTTTATTTTTAAATTGTTTTTTTTTTAAGTTACATGGTGGAATCGGTAACCACGACAAATTTGGGTAGGTTGTCCAACTTTTATGGCCACCACTGCACTGTTCGCCCCAAACAGTTCTTTGTGCAATCCACACCTATAACCACCATGCCACAATCATTTTAAATATTTTACGCCATTAAAAGCACTAGGAAAGGGACAAGAGTTCAGTCTGGCGAGGCCTGAGATTTGAACCTTGGACCTTCGTCCCCCTTACAGGTTTAATCGAACCAATTGGTCTACACCTCAAACCTTTAAATTGAAATTGAAATTAAATATTTATCATAAAATTTTTGAAATAATATTTTTTATTTTTTAAAGTTTATAAAAACATAAACTTTTGAAAGACATTTTATTAATATCTTTAATTTTTGATGGTTTATTAAATTGAGTTCAAGAAATTAAGATGAGTTTTCAATTATTATTAATTTAATATAATTTATTAAATTGAGCTCAAGTGGGGGATTCACTTGTTGTCATTGGATGAAGGATTTACACAGAATGGAGAACTTACTATTGTGGCCTATCTTTGAATAGGTGAATTTTTTAGCGGGTGTTTTCAATCTCATCACCTACAAACATGTATATAGAGAACTAATTACTCTTGTGAATGCTCTATCAAAATAAGGACTATTGTTGGCATAGGGGCAATGAGAGCAGATTGAAATCAAAGATGGTGTGATTGTCTGTGACGTTAAGATTTCCATTTTTGATCCTTAATATTCTATGGTGGTTATCCTTATTCTATTATTTTCCTTGTGATAGTGTTTTAAGCTTTTTTATTAGATAGGAAAACATGAGATTTTGAAAGGATTCCTAACCTTTTACAATGAAAGACACAATAGAAACAATAACAGTAAGTGGATCAAGAGAAGAACAGCTCCAAGGGATAGGGGGATACAACAAGACAACCATAAATAGGCAAAAGCAATAAAAGACCTTCAACCACAAAGGATAGTGTTTTGAGATTTTGACTGTGTTGTTCTCATTTGTTTTTACTTCGTTGTTGTGGTGTTTGTTTGATGGTGGGGCAATTTTTACTATTCTTGTTTTCTTTGTATGCCTTGGGCAACTATGCTATGTAATATTCTTTTCTATTGGAATAAAAATTATAATTTTTTTGAGGAAAAAAAAAATAATTAAGATGGGTTGTTTAAAATTTATCTTCAACATAGAAAGATCAAATTAATATGTTTAAGCATAAAGGACCAATGTTTAAAATTAATTGAATTCCAATAGCATTAATGACACTTTAAGCATTTTTTAAAAGGAAATATAGGCAATAAAAACATCATGGGTCTCTCCATAGTGAGTGCTCTCTCTTATCATTCTACCAAGACCTAATGATTTCAAAGGTTATGTGTATAAGGAATAAAATAAGTGTCCCCAAGGGCTAGGTGGATTGGCAAAGACTTGACTGATCAAGTATTTTCCAAGAAGAGACCTAGGTCCAAACCTTGGGGGCATGCTGCCAACTTTAGCAAAGGTAGTAGTCTATGCTAAATCCTCTAAGTGTGCGCTAGACCGACGATGATGGTACGAACCCCAAGCGATCGATGGTCTCCATCTCACATCGGGTCAACAACAACGAGACGAATAGGCTGGAGCAGTCCTTGTGGTTTGAACCCTACGCTTTCCAGTTACTAAAAATAGTGGCTGTCACCAACTCCCCTTTGTAACCAAAAAAATAAAACTAAAAATAAAAAATAAGGAAGAAAATAAGTGAATTGTCATAGGTTCATTACATATTAAAATCCACCTAACCTATTAAATTAATAAAAATATACTTGATACTTCAATTATTTAATATATATATATATATATATATATATATATATATATATATATATATATATATTAAAAATTTGCAATCTATTGAAACTGTTAATCCATTTTGAAACATGCATCAAACATGATAGTAAATGAGCATCTTGTTAATAACTATATTATTAGAACCAAAAGAAGGATTACTATGAACACATAAAAAATTAAGATAATTAAAAAAAAAAAAACTTCATTCTTAGAGGGCATAACAACTCGAAAACCTCTAATCTAGCATAGAGATATTCAATTTTTTTTTCTTTAATAAACACCTTTAAATCTTGATCATCAACAAATTTAAGTTTCTACATTAAGGAATCAAATTTTATAAATTTACATGTTATCATTAATGACTATAACCATTTTAATTAAGGCTTATTCAATCCATTTAGAAGATAATACCACCTTTAAGTAAATTTACTCCATTCTTTACCAAGAAATCAACCATATTGTTAGTCTCTCTAGGTGTATGGGTAACTTCCACAATCTCAACACAAACCAACAAGTCTAAAAAAAAAATGTAAGAATCCATCTCTCAATTCCTAACTTCTCCTCAGGAAATCTTTCTAAAATAAGTTCACTATTATGGTTAAATAATTTCAATGTATACTTGAAGAAAATATCAACCCAAAGCTAAGTCAAGGCCTTTGCTAGGGTTATGCATAGTGGCGAATATTCGCAAATTGGACGAATATTAGGATTTTCAAAATTGGAAATTGGTGAATATGAAGACCCTCAATGTCGGCCCATTCGCCTAAAATTTTCAGGACCAATTTTATCTTAGGTTAAATTAACCACAATATATATCCAAACATAGGTATATTTGTACTCGTTGGAAAGATGTTTTCAAGCTTGATCTAATGGTGGTGTTTTTATGAATTTATAAGATGATTTAATAGGTCAAAAGTGGCCCCAAAGATGACCTTACATTTTAGGGCTTCAAATACCCCAAATTTTGGTATGAAGATGCTCGATTTGATTTACTTAGGATTATTAATGATTCATCTTGATTTTGATTAGGATTCACCATTTTTTTACAAGTACATTTTGAGTCCAATCCCTTTTGCATAACCTTGGCCTTTGCACATTGTCAAATTTTTAATCAAGTCATTAGATTATTCTTCTGTGTACTATATCTCCAAAAAATAGAGAGGTTGCCTTGTTTATTGAAATGCAAGTAATCTCCCAGCGTCCTTGGCTGTTTCTACGTATTGTCCCTTGGATCTTCGGTGCTCCTCCACGGTGGTCCTATGGGAGTTCCTTGTAGTCTTCAATGACAATTGTTCTCCTTAGATATACCACATCCTTTTCCTTTGTTGCTGGTTTATTTTCACAACTGAATGCTTCCCTTTTGCTTGATTTTGATAATGCTCCTTTTACGTAGGTAGTTTCTTTCTTGTAGGTTTCCCTTCTACGTAATATTCGACTGATTTTTGCTCCTTGTTATGCTTCCAATGTTGTAGGTGATACGTACTCTTCTAGGGATTTATTTGAATATTGAAAACTGGTGTTTGTAAACACCTTGAATCCTTGGACGTATGGGCACTTTGGTGGCTCCTTTATTTTGCTAGATAGGATGCCCTTGCTACCCCCTGTAGATAATACTTTTATATTTCCAAAATAGCAAAAGTGGTGCTTCTATAATATATAGTTTTGCACAAAAATGAAGAGTTTTTTTTATACGTAATATTTTTCTTTTTCTTGGATGATAGATGATCCAAGTTAATGCTGATTTTGAATAGGAATTCCTACTTTATACACTGAAATGAACCCCTTATAATTTTTTTGAATCTTGAGACTTCTAAGGTCTCAATTTGAGGTTTCCTTCAAGGAATTCAATGGTGGTTTTATTATTCACCTTTGGCTTCCAATGGTGGCTTCTATAGGCCACGAAAGTGCTACACATTTTGTGCTACTTTTATGCTTTCAACAACATAAATTAATTGAGATAATTAGTTAACAAATCAACTAGTATAGAGCTTAAAAATGCACCTTTTTCAATGGTAACAATAATCTCACCTTATTGATCCACTATTCTCTTAAAAATACACATAATAATTTAATTTCAACCTTTCAAGCATAATCTGGAATGAACCCATGCATATTTCACTACAAACACAATTGTAGGATCAAGTCCTCTTTTTCTTTTTCAAAGTAGAAGATAGGTATTTGATAGATAACTCTCAAATCTAATCAACCCCTAATGTGTAGATGGACCTTAAAATGAACCTTTATTTTTAAACTTTTGAAGACTGTAATTTTGCTTTCCCTTATTACAACTTTAATCTAAATAAGGTGCTCCAATGAATCTGATAAGTAATCCAATTAATGAGAAAGTTGGCACCAATAGTTGCATACCTTTTTAAAAGCTTCTATATCTCTTTTGTTGCTTCTGTAGAGGATGTGGATCTTGGTGTCTAATATCACCAAGTTGTTGCTTTGAGTAGGATTTTGCATCTTTTTGTAGATTGTCTTGACCAACTCATTTTTCACCAAAAGATGATCTTGAACTTTCTTTCACAAGCCTAAGATTTAGTGGATTTCTCCTCTTGTGTTCTCCTCCTTGTGTTGTAGAATTGGATAAGTGTTTGTCTTTGAAGCAGTGCCTTATTGCTATGAGAGGCAATCCTTAAATCTCCTAGATTGGGTGAGCTTCTTCTGTCTTCAAGTCTTCTTGTTGAATTTTGATTTCAAGAAGGATTGTATTCTCAAGATTCTAAATGTCTTGAGGTCTTTCATCGAATTCTTCTTTTGGGATTTGGCACTCTTTACCAAATTATTCTTCTAGGGTTTGGTACTCCTTGCCAAATTTTTATTCTCTTGGGCTTGTTGTTGGATGGCAACAATTATCCCAAGTCCTTCACTATCAGGAGCTTCTCCTTGGTGGTGGATTTCTCCAGTTAGTTCTCTTTTGATGATTTCTTCAATAAGGCTATCCTAGATTTTTACTAGATGTTTGATGATACCTTCCCAAGGTCTTTGATATTGTAGCTTACGTTGGTCTTCCCTTGAGATCTCTTCAACAATATGCTTCTGGAAGTATTGGTAGTGTGATCTACTTCTGGATCTCTAATTCTACTGCTTCTAGATTTGAGCAAGAGTCTCCTAGTCCGTCTTCTTCTAAGTCTAGAAGTCCTTCAATAAGATCTTCTCCCGATATCTTTTGCTTCAAGTGCTGAATTGATTTTAAAGAATATACTCTTACTAAATTTCTTGTAGGAAGTTTCCCAACTCACTGAATCTTCTTTCCCTGCAACAAAAATATTAGTACTAAAATCTTAATCTGCTTCTAAATTAGATATTCCTTTCAAACTCTTCTTTAGTATCAAGGCTTATGTGGCCTTTCTTTCAGTATCAAGGATTTTGTAGACTTTTTAGTTATCAAGGATTCTATGGCATTTTCAGTATCAAGGCTTTTGTAGCCTATTTAGTATCAAGGCTTATGTGGACTTTTAAGTTATCAAGGCTTTTGTGGCCTTTTTAGTATTAAGGCTTTTGTAGCCTTTTCAGTATCAAGACTTCTGTGGCTTCTGCTTCAAGGCTTATATGGCATTTTATTCAAGGCTACTATGGTATTTTTGTATTAAGGCTTCTATGGCATGTTATTTAACTGTTAAGTTCTTCAATCTAGCAATGGAGATCTTCAGTCTCCTAATTTCACCATGAATCTTCTCCAAAATTCTTCTTTTGTAGTGTTCTTCTCTTGCACAAGGAACTCATATTTGCACTATGAGGGCACACCGACCTTCGGGCAACAAAGTTGGAGTCTCCTAGCTTTTTATTGTAGGAGGAGTACCAATCCTCTAAGAATTAGTTATCTACAACAAAAGAAACTTTAGGCAATAGTTAGCAAGTTTCATATATCCTGGATCTTCACTAGATGATTTGTCAATCTAGTGGATTGAATGCTGAGTCTTAGTCTTCACACTTTTTTCTTGCAACTCTGTGGAAAGACTCTAGTCTAGTGCAATCTCAATATTTTATGGAACTAAGATTTATTTCAGTCCTCACTTGTGACTCTCCCTAATTATACCACCTAGATTCTTCTGAGATATTTTGATAGTGACTGGTCCAACGACACATTAGGTTGAAAAAACACTCAGGCTCAATGATAATGGTGGTTTTCCTATTGATGTACATAGAATAGATCCACTGTAGCTTTGATACCACTGCTAGATTTTGATGTAATGACCACAAGGAGATAACAATCACAAGATGCAAAATAATATGAAAGAAAGTAAATCTGCTAGAAGACTGATATATCTAATAAAAAAAATAATATAAATGAATACAATGTAGCTATGGAGGAAATGGGCACTCCATTAATAAAGCTATTGAACTACATTGCACCCATCACCACTAGATGGTGATCCACATAGAACTATACTAACCTCTAAGCTACTATATCCCCGACTCTATCTATATCTCTATATTTGTATGAGGCCTTTCTTATATAGGTAAAATAGAAACCTTGGCCAATACTCTACCTAGCTATGCAAGGGACAAATTGCACATATACAACTTACACATTGACACTTGTGCATTTATTACATTGCATGAAGTAACTAGATAAATTCCCCCTAAAGTAATCTAATGTCCTAAGTATGTACCTTGGAAGATATATTTACATGATCCAAATGATGTAATAGACTCTATTTCTAATACCTTTTGTAGATTACCCAGGTGTTGTAGGTGAGTTGGAGAGCAGAGGGCAATCCTCCAAGGGAGGTCCCAGGTTCGAATCTCCACCCTACCAAAAAGTTGAATTGGGTACCCAAAATCCAATTGATAATGTTGGTGCGAGTAGGTCCAGGCACGACTCCTGGGTGACTTTGACGATGTAGAACCCCCTGTTCGTGGTCTCTCAGACCAAGGCGGCCCCATAAGGGGTTTTTCGCTAAAAAAAAATACCTTTTGTAGATAATATTGCTCTTGAATATAATGTTGTTTCTCCCTTTGTTTTACGCCTTGTATTTTGCAGGTTCAACCATCCAAAATGTGAGGAATATGAGCCCTTAGAGTGGCTTCTTTTGCTATGCTTGGAAAGACGCTAGCATTCAATTGCATTCAGCTGGTTTTTCTAGTGGATATTGTGTCTTTGATGCACCTTCAAATCTGCCTTATTTTCTTGTATAAACCATATTAGAATAGTGCAATATAATGTAATATATTTATATATAAAATAGCCTTTATTTCACCTTCTTTTGCACTCCTTTTTTTAGGTCTGAATTTCTAATTTTGTGGCAGAATTTTGAATGCAATGTAGGGGTTTTGAGGTCGTCTCTTTGATTAGACATCTTCACCTTTTTTCTTCGATATTTACAAATGAACCCAAGCTTGTAACCACTTGATAGAAGCTCTCTTTTTGTTGTATTTTTCTGCACTATTTCTTTGTAAGAAACTTATTGTGCTTTGAATTTGAGACTCACCAAGTCTCGATTTGAGGCTGTGATGCAGGAGCATCCAGTGGCGAAGTTGCAATCTTGCATCACCCAAAATGTGTTTTTTTTCTTAAGTACTAAAACTGTCGCGATATCACGACGCTTTTTGAAGAAGGGCACCAACGGGCCAATCTGTTGCGATATCGCAACGTTTTTTTTTTGAAAAAGCACGGTTGGGACGCCAAACTGTCACGAAATCATGAAATTTCCAAAGCAGCGCAGTTGGGACGCCAAACTATCACGAAATCGTGACATTTCTAAAGCAGCGCAGTCGAGACGCCAAATTGTCGCGAAATCGCGACATTTCTGTAGCAACGTGGTCTGGACGCAAAATGGTCCCGAAATCGTGACACTTCTGGAAGCACAATTTGAAAGCACAGGGACATCTTTGGAAAAAAGGTTCTAAGGCACAAGAATGGTCGCGAAATCGTGACACCTTTGAAGGCAAGCTTAAAGGACGTCGCGAAATCGTGACACCTTCAAAGAAAGTTTAAAAGACATCACGAAATCATGACACTTCTGGGAGGCAAGACTTGGAAGCATAAAGACATCGCAACACCTTCAAAGGTAGAGCTCAAAGATGTCGCGAAATCGTGACATATCCGGAGGAAAGGTTCCACAATGCAAAGATGTCGCGAAATCATGACATATCCGGAGGAAAGGTTCCACAATGCAAAGATGTCGCAAAATCGTGACATGTCGTGGTTTCGCGGCCCGAAACGAGGCAGCAAGTACGAAACACAAAGATGTCGTGAAATCGCGACATGTCACGATTTCGCGGCCCAAGGGAGGAAGGCGAGTAAGAAAAGCCTAGACGTCACGATTTCGCGACATGTAGCAGAATCGCGGCCCCAAGGAGGAGAGAGAAGCCTAACGCCAAAACGTCGCGATATCGCGACCAAAGAGGAGAGAGAAAGTATTGGAGCAAAAATGTCACGATATTGCAACCAGAGCTCTCATGACGTTGACCAGCCGACGATTACAGAGACTAGTGCAGAGGGACACGTGGCGTGAAGTTACAGGTGGCTCGAGAGTATGAAGCGATTACAGGGAGCATGACAGTAGGACACGTGGCATCAATTGCAAGCGGCCATGGCGCATTCTTATGAATGATGACTTGGCGGAGGATTGACAAGCGGCTGCAGGGCATGCCGCCACTACAGGCCATGATTTTTTTTTTGATGCACCTGGCAGCATCATGTAGGTGGGGCAGAGCATTCGTGCGGGCGGTATGGGGAGTCTCGCATTCAAGGTAATGATGGTCCAAAGAGAGTCGGGCCTGGGGATAAAAAAAAAGGCCCGCACTTTGCGTAATGATGGAGAAGGAGGTGGCGGCCAAGGATAAAAGGTGCGCATGCATTGTATTGACGGACTCTTGGCCATTTATTTTCAGGGATAGCTGTGTATTCGAGGAGAGACCTCTGTTTTTTTATGAAGCTTGCTAGAATTTTGCCGATGCATTGTTGATTTCTGCATTCTTGCTGTGTGTTGTGTGTAGCTCTATATCAAGTGGTATCAGAGCAGGTTGGTTTTGAGAGTGCAAACCGATCGTCGAACAGAGAGGCAGTTTGCGCCAGGACCGTGGTTGTGGGGTTGTGAAGAAGAAGCAAGATGCCTCCGCGTAGAGCCCGTGGTGGTATAAGACATAGGCGAGCAAGAAGGGAGGAGGTCGATCTAAGAGCCCTGTAGAGGCAAGTTGAGGCCCTGCAAGAGGAAATTCGAAGAGGAGTCGAGCCGAGAAGGGAAGAACCCAACGAAGATGAAGTGTGGGAAGAAGAGGTTCCATCCGATGAGGAAGAGGCCTTGGATCCAGCAGAAGCTAGGCTGTATCAGGCTATCTCCCAAATAAGGAAGAAGCCAAAATTTGATGTCTCCACTTACTCTGGGAACCTCAACCCTGAGGAGTTGATAGACTGGATCAACGACATGGAGGAGTATTTTGAATACGAAGAGATATCAGATCCAAATTGGATCAGGTTTGCGAAAACCAAGCTGAAAGGACATGCTAGCATCTGGTGGAAAGGAGTGCAGTTGGAAAGGAACAGGAGGGGAAAGGAAAGGATCACTAGGTGGGATAGGATGGTAGAGAAACTAAAGAGGCAGTTCATCCCTACAGATTATGAGCTAGACTTGTTAAAGAAAATGCAGAGTCTTCGACAAGCTAGTAAGACTCGTCAAGGAATATACTCGAAGAGTTCTATCAAATCTCAATCGAACCGGCCATTCGGAGGTGAATAAGGAGAAGGTCGCACGTTACATCAATGGATTGCGAACCAGTATTCAAGAAGAGATGGGGATGGTTAGAATGAGCACAGTAGAGGATGCATATCAATTTGCATTAAAAGTGGAGGAGAAACTGAATAGGAGGTTTGATGGTAAGCGAGAGAGGGAAGGACAGGGGTGGAAGAGCTGGTGGAAGAGGCAATGGTGGAAGATACAAAGATTTGGGAAAACTGGTGAAGCTAGCAGTAGCCAGAAATAGAGAGAAGTGAAAGAGGAGGATGACCAACACCCACGCAATCCGAACAACAACTACCCAAGAGGAAGAGGTAGGTCTAGGCAAGGGTTTGGCAGAGGTGTCTTTCGAGGAACCTGCTTCAACTGCGGAGAGGAAGGACACAGGGCATACAACTGCCCGCAGCATCAAGAGAGGCCAAATCGAAGACCTGAGGGTCAGGCCCGAGCTGCTGTAGCAGATGAAGGTGTAGAATCTGAGCACTCAGAGGAGGCAAAAAGAGGAGAAGCAATGGTCATCAGAAGAGTCCTGTTAAATGAAGAAGAAAAGACAGACCAGAGGAACAGCCTGTTTCGAACAAGATGCAAGTGTGCAGGCAAGGTATGTAACATCATCATAGATAATGGAAGCACTGACAATTTGGTTTCTGAGGAAATGGTTGCCAAGCTGCAGTTGGAGAGAAGAAAACACCCGCGCCCTTATCGAATTGCATGGTTGCAAAAGGACCATCGGGTGTTAGTAAGTGAACAATGCCTGGTGAAGTTCAATATTGGAACTTATCGAGATGAGATTTTATGTGACATCTTGCCTATGGATGCATGTCACCTGCTGCTTGGGAGACCATGGCAGTTTGACCGAAGTGCTATCCATGATGGTCGAGCCAACACATATTCTCTGTCAAAGAATGGAGTTCGCCACAAGTTAAAACCCATGAAGGAGGCGGATGAGAAAGTATGCAACAGTGCACGAGTCTGTCTAGTTGATGGCAAAAGATTCTTGGAAGCCCTGAATCCGAATCATATGTGCTATGCTATAATCCCCAGGGTTAGGGAAGAAGGATGCAAGGAAATTCCAGTGGAAGTCATGGGACTGTTAGAAGAATTCCCAGATATCATTTCAGATAATGTTCCTGAAATTTTACCGCTTGTTAGGAAGATCGACCACCACATAGATTTGGTGCCTAGATCGAGCTTGCCAAACAAGGCTGCACATCGAATGACGCCTGTGGAGACTGAGGAACTAAATCGGCAAGTTCAGGATCTATTGAAGAAGGGACTGATTAGAGAGAGTCTTAGTCCATGTGCTGTACCAGCAGTATTAGCACCCAAGAAGGATGGAGAATGGAGGATGTGCACCGACTCTCGGGCAATCAACAAGATCACCATTAAATACAGGTTCCCACTGCCAAGGATGGATGATATCATGGACTGCTTGAGTGGAGCTGAGTACTTCACAAAAATTGACTTGAAAAGTGGGTACCATCAGATTCGCATTAGAGAAGGGGATGAGTGGAAGACAACCTTTAAAACCAGATAGGGGCTGTATGAGTGGTTGGTTATTCCATTTGGATTAACCAATGCACCTATTACCTTTATGAGGTTAATGAATGAGGTTCTGAAGGAATTTTTGGGCAAATTTGTTATTGTTTACTTGGATGATATACTGATTTTTAGCAGAACCTTAGAGGAGCACCTGATGCACATCAAGAAGGTTTTTGAGAAACTGCAGGAGGAACAGTTACTGATCAATCTGAAGAAGTGCAACTTCGTGAAGAAGGAGCTGGTATACCTGGGATTTGTCATATCAGCAAATGGTCTCAAGATGGACCCCAAAAAGGTGAGGGCTATCCTAGAATGGCCTGTCCCAAGAAGTGTGATCGAGGTTAGATCATTTCATGGTCTGGCCAGTTTCTACAGAAAATTTATCAAAAACTTCAGCAGTATTTGTGGATCTCTTACAGAGACAATGAAGGGGAACAAGAAGGAATTCCAGTGGATAGTTGGAGCAGACAAAAGCTTTGATCTGCTGAAGAAGAAGGTCACTGAGCAACCCGTCTTAGCACTTCCATATTTCAATAAGGTGTTTCGGTGGATCGCGATGCGAGTGGCAATGCGATAGGAGCCGTATTGAGCCAAGAAGGTAGGCCTGTAGCTTATTTCAGCGAGAAGCTCAATGATGCCAGGAGAAAGTATTCGGTATATGATCAAGAGTTCTACGCCATAGTTCAAGCACTCAAGAAATGGAGGCACTATTTGTTGCCCACGGAGTTTGTTCTCTATACCGACCATCAAGCGCTGCAGTATATTAACAGTCAGGGAAAATTGAATCAGAGGCACCTGAAATGGGTAGAGTTCCTGCAGAGCTATACCTTTGTACTGAAGCATCAGAGTGGAATATCCAATAGGGTGGCAGATGCATTGAGTAGGAGGCAATGTTTGATGACAGAAATGAGAGTGGACATTGTAGGGTTTGCTGAGCTCAAGAACATATATCCTACAGACCTCGATTTCGTAGAAGCTTGGAAAGCCTGCACTGCGCCTGTTGCGTTGGACAGGACTAGATGGTTGGATTACCTGATTCAAGATGGAATGCTATTTAGGGGGAATCAATTGTGCATTTTGAGGAGCTCAATGAGAGAGAACCTCATTAAAGAAAAGCACAATGGGGGTTTAGCTGGACACTTTGGTCGTGACAAGACCATCTCACTAGTTAGTGAAAACTATTGCTGGCCACAATTGCAGCAGGATGTGGCAAAGTTTGTGCAGAGTTGCAGGATTTGCCAGATGGCAAAGGGTATGCGGCAGCCTACTGGTTTGTATCAACCGCTACCTATACCCGAAAGGCCGTGGGAAGATATTAGTATGGATTTTGTGCTTGGTTTGCCTAGGACGCAGAGGGGGCACGATTCCATATTTGTGGTAGTGGACAGATTTTTGAAAATGGCACACTTTATCCCGTGCCAGAAGACTAGCGATGTGGTCCATGTAGCTGGTTTGTTCTTTAAGGAAGTGGTACGCCTTCATGGGCTGCCAAGAAGCATTGTGTCAAACAGGGATACCAAGTTTGTAGGTTATTTTTGGAAGACCCTGTGGAAGAAGCTGAGGACGGAGTTAAAGTTCAGTTCTGCATACCACCCCCAAACAGATGGACAAACAGAGGTGGTTAATAGTAGTTTGGGCAACCTAATCGCGATGCTTGGTAGGGGACAATCCCAAGGGATGGGATCTAATTCTACCACAAGCTGAGTTTGCATATAACAACTCGGTCAATCAGAGTACCAACAAGTCACCATTCTAGATTATCTATGGGAGCAGCCCAAGGAACGCTTCAAAGTTAAGAAGGCTAGATACAAGGGAGAAATGCAAGGTCTGAAGCAAAAGACTTTGTCGAACACCTGAAGGGAGTGCATGAGGAAGTGACAAAACACATTGCCAAGATGAATGCTCAGTACAAGACAAGGGCGGATCAAAAACATAGAGCTAAGGAGTTCCAAGTAGGAGATTCGGTCATGGTCCATCTGCGAAAGGAACGGTTTCCTGCCAAGACCTACAACAAATTGAAAATGAAGAAATTTGGACCATGTAAGATCATTGGCAAACGAGATTCGGGCAATGCGTACGAGGTGGAGTTACCAAGCGAACTCAACATCTCCCCCGTGTTTAACATCTCAGATTTGGTCGAGTATCATGAAGGAGAAAGCAGTGAGATACCCAATCTAGATTTGTGGAGCATTCCAGCAGCCATCCCAGTTGTGGACGAGATAGAAGAAGTTCTGGATATGCGTGAGGGCCGGAGTACTAGGAACAGGAGTTACCCGGAGTACTTGGTCAAGTGGAAGGGCAGACCCATTGAAGACACGACCTGGTTATCAAAGGCTGAGGTTGATCGCCTGGGTCTACCTCGGACAGATTAGAAGTGAGGTCACTTCTCAAACTCACCCCGGGTGTCTGATGCAGGAGCATCCGGTGGCGAATTTGCAATCTTGCATACCCAAAATGTGTTTTTTTTCTTAAGTACTAAAACTGTCACGATATCGCGACGCTTTTTGAAGAAGGGCACCAGCGGGCCAATCTGTCGCGATATCACGATGTTTTTTTTTGAAAAAGCACGGTCGGGACGCCAAACTGTTGCGAAATCGTGACATTTCTAAAGCAGCACAGTTGGGACGCCAAATTGTCATGAAATCGTGACATTTCTAAAGCAGCATAGTCGGGACGCCAAACTGTCATGAAATCGTGACATTTCTGTAGCAACGTGGTCTGGACGCAAAATGGTCACGAAATCGTGACACTTCCGAAAGCAGGATTTGAAAGCACAGGGACATATTTGGCAAAAAGGTTCTAAGGCACAAGAATGGTCACAAAATTGTGACACCTTCGAAGGCAAGCTTAAAGGACGTCGTGAAATCGTGACACCTTCAAAGATAAAGTTTAAAAGACGTCGTGAAATCGTGACACTTCTGGGAGGCAAGACTTGGAAGCATAAAGACATCGCAACACCTTCGAAGGTAGAGCTCAAAGATGTCGTGAAATCATGACATATCCGGAGGAAAGGTTCCACAATGCAAATATGTCACGAAATCATGAAATATCCAGAGGAAAGGTTCCAAAATGCAAAGATGTCATGAAATCGCGACATGTCACGGTTTCGCGGCCCGAAACGAGGCAGCAAGTACGGAACACAAAGATGTCACGAAATCGTGACATGTCACGGTTTCACGGCCCAAGGGAGGAAGGCGAGTAAGAAAAGCCTAGACGTCGTGATTTCGTGACGTGTAGCGGAATCGCGGCCCCAAGGAGGAGAGAGAAGCCTAACGCCAAAACATCGCGATATCGCGACCAAATAGGAGAGAGAAAGTATTGGAGCAAAAACGTCGTAATATCACGACCAGAGCTCTCATGACGTTGACCAGCCGACGATTACATAGACCAGTGCAGAGGGACACATGGCGTGAAGTTACAGGTGGCTCGAGAGTATGAAGCGGTTACAGGGAGCATGACAGTAGGACATGTGGCATCAACTACAAGCGGCCATGGCGCATTCTAATGAATGATGACTTGGCGGAGGATTGACAGGCGACTGCAGGGCATGCCGCCACTACAGGCCATGATTTTTTTTGATGCACCTGGCAACATCATGCAGGCGGGACAGAGCATTCATGCGGGCGGTATGGGGAGTCTCGCATTCAAGGTAATGATGGTCCAAAGAGAGTCGGGCGGTATATAGAGCTACACACAACACACAACAAGAATGCAGAAATCAACAATGCACCGACAAATTCTAGCAAGCTTCATAAAAAAAAATAGAGGTCTCTCCTCGAATACACAGCTATCCCCAAAAATAAATGGCCAAGAGTCCGTCAATACAATGCATGCGCGCCTTTTATCCTCGGTCGCCACCTCCTTCTCCATAATTACGCAAAGTGTGGGCCTTTTTTTTTATCCCCAGGCCCGACTCTCTTTGGACCATCATTACCTTGAATGCGAGACTCCCCATACCGCCCGCACGAATGCTCTGTCCCGCCTGCATGATGCTGCTAGGTGCATAAAAAAAAATCATGGCTTGTAGTGGCGGCATGCCCTGCAGCCACTTGTCAATCCTTCGCCAAGTCATCATTCATAAGAATGCACCATGGCCGCTTGCAGTTGATGCCACGTGTCCTACTGTAAAAACACATTTTGGGTGATGCAAGATTGCAACTTCGCCACCGGATGCTCCTGCATCAGACACCCGGGGTGAGTTTGAGAAGTGACCTCACTTCTGATCTATCCGAGGTAGACCCAGGCGATCAACCTCAGCCTTTGATAACCAGGTCGTGTCTTCAATGGGTCTGCCCTTCCACTTGACCAAGTACTCCGGGTAACTCCTATTCCTAGTACTCCGACCCTCACGCATATCAGAACTTCTTCTATCTCGTCCACAACTGGGATGGTTGCTGGAATGCTCCACAAATCTAGATTGGGTATCTCACTGCTTTCTCCTTCATGATACTCGGCCAAATCTAAGATGTTAAACACGGGGGAGATGTTGAGTTCGCTTGGTAACTCCACCTCGTACGCATTGCCCGAATCTCGTTTGCCAATGATCTTACATGGTCCAAATTTCTTCATTTTTAGTTTGTTGTAGGTCTTGGCAGGAAACCGTTCCTTTCACAGATGGACCATGACCGAATCTCCTACTTGGAACTCCTTAGCTCTGTGTTTTTGATCCGCCCTTGTCTTGTACTGAGCATTCATCTTGGCAATGTGTTTTGTCACTTCCTCATGCACTCTCTTCAGGTGTTCAGCAAAGTCTTCTGCTTCAGCACTGCATTTCTCCCTTGTATCTAGCCTTCTTAACTCGAAGCATTCCTTGGGCTGCTCCCATAGATAATCTAGAATGGTGACTTGTTGGTACTCCGATTGATCGAGATGTTATACGCAAACTCAGCTTGCGGCAGAATTAGATCCCATCCCTTGGGCTTGTCCCCTACCAAGCATTGTAGTAGGTTGCCCAAAATCCTATTAACCACCTTTGTTTGTCCATCTGTTTGGGGGTGGTATGCAGAACTGAACTTTAACTCCGTCCTCAGCTTCTTCCACAGGGTCTTCCAAAAATAACCTACAAACTTGGTATCCCTGTCCAAAACAATGCTTCTTGGCAGCCCATGAAGGCGTACCACTTCCTTAAAGAACAAACTAGCTACATGGACCGCATCGCTAGTCTTCTGGCACGGGATAAAGTGTGCCATTTTTGAAAATCTATCCACTACCACAAATATGGAATCGTGCCCCCTCTGCGTCCTAGGCAAACCAAGCACAAAATCCATACTAATATCTTCCCACGACATTTCAGGTATAGGTAGCGATTGATACAAACCAGTAGGCTACCGCATACCCTTTGCCATCTGGCAAATCCTGCAACTCTGCACAAAATTTGCCACATCCTGCTGCAATTATGGCCAGCAATAGTTTTCACTAACCAGTGAGATGGTCTTGTCACGACCAAAGTGTCCGACTAAACCCCCACTGTGCTTTTATTTAATGAGGTTCTCTCTCATTGAGCTCCTCGAAATGCATAATTGATTCCCCCTAAACAACATTCCATCTTGAATCAAGTAATCCAACCATCTAGTACTGTCCAACGCAACAGGCGTAGTGCAGGCTTTCCAAGCTTCTACGAAATCGGGGTCTGCATGGTATAAGTTCTTGAGCTCAGCAAACCCTACAACCTCCACTCTCATTTCTGTCATCGGACATTTCCTCCTACTCAATGCATCCGCCACCCTATTGGATCTTCCACTCCGATGCTTCAATGACAAAGGTATAGCTCTACAGAACTCTACCCATTTTAGGTGCCTCTGATTCAATTTTCCCTGACTGTTAATATACTGCAGCGCTTGATGGTCGGTATAGAGAACAAACTCCGTGGGCAACAAATAGTGCCTCAATTTCTTGAGTGCTTGAACTATGGCGTAGAACTCTTGATCATATACCGAATACTTTCTCCTGGCATCATTGAGCTTATCGCTGAAATAAGCTACAGGCCTACCTTCTTGGCTCAATACAACTCCTATCGTATTACCACTCGCATTGCAGTCCACCTGAAACACCTTATTGAAATATGGAAGTGCTAAGAAGGGTTGCTCAGTGACCTTATTCTTCAGTAGATCAAATATTTTGTCTGCTCCAACTGTCCACTGGAATTCCTTCTTGTTCCCCTTCATTGTCTCTGTAAGAGATCCACAAATACTGCTAAAGTTTTTGATAAATTTTTTGTAGAAACTGGCCAGACCATGAAATGATCTAACCTCGGTCACACTTCTTGGGACAGGCCATTCTAGGATAGCCCTCACCTTTTCGGGGTCCATCTTGAGACCATTTGCTGATATGACAAATCCCGTGTATACTAGCCTCCTTCACGAAGTTGCACTTCTTCGATTGATCGATGAATCGTTCCTCTCGCAGTTTCTTAAAAACCTTCCTGATGTGCATCAGGTGCTCCTCTAAGGTTCTGCTAAAAATCAGTATATCATCCAAGTAAACAATAACAAATTTTCCCAAAAATTCCTTTAGAACCTCATTCATTAACCTCATAAAGGTACTAGGTGCATTGGTTAATCCAAATGGCATAACCAACCACTCATACAGCCCCTATCTGGTTTTAAAGGTTGTCTTCCACTCATCCCCTTCTCTAATGCGAATCTGATGGTACCCACTTTTCAAGTCAATTTTTGTGAAGTACTCATCTCCACTCAAGCAGTCCATGATATCATCCATCCTTGGCAGTGGGAACCTGTATTTAATGGTGATCTTGTTGATTGCCCGAGAGTCGATGCACATCCTCCATTCTCCATCCTTCTTGGGTGCTAATACTGCTGGTACAACACATGGACTAAGACTCTCTCTAATCAGTCCCTTCTTCAACAGATCCTGAACTTGTCAATTTAGTTCCTCAGTCTCCACGAGCGTCATTCGATGTGCAGCCTTGTTTGGAAAGCTTGATCCAGGCACCAAATCTATGTGGTGACCGATCTTCCTAACAGCGGTAAACCTTCGAGAACATTATCCGAAATGATATCCGGGAATTCTTCTAACAGATCCCATGACTTCCACTCGGAATTTGCTTGCATCCTTCTTCCCTAACCCCGGGGATTATAGCATAGCACATATGATCCAGCTTCGAGCCTTCCAAGAATCTTCTCGCCATCAACTAGACAGACTCGTGCACTCGCCGCATACTTTCTCATCTCGCCTCCTTCGTGGGTTTTAACTTGTGGCGAACTCCATTCTTTGACAGAGAATATGTGTTGGCTCTACCATCATGGACAGCACTTCGGTCAAACTGCCATGGTCTCCCAAGCAGTAGGTGACATGCATCCATAGGCAATATGTCACATAAAATCTCATCTCGGTAAGTTCCAATATTGAACTTCACCAGGCATTGTTCACTTACTAACACCCGATGGTCCTTTTGCAACCATGCAATTCGATAAGGGCACGGGTGTTTTCTTCTCTCCAACTGCAGCTTGGCAACCATTTCCTCAGAAACCAAATTGTCAGTGCTTCCATTATCTATGATGATGTTACATACCTTGCCTGCACACTTGCATCTTGTTCGAAACAGGCTGTTCCTCTGGTCTGTATTTTCTTCTTCATTTAACAGGACTCTTTTGATGACCATTGCTTCTCCTCTTTTTGCCTCCTCTGAGTGCTCAGATTCTACACCTTCATCTGCTACAGCAGCTCGGGCCTAACCCTCAGGTCTTCGATTTGGCCTCTCTTGATGCTACGGGTAGTTGTATGCCCTGTGTCCTTCCTCTCCGTAGTTGAAGCAGGTTCCTCGAAAGACACCTCTGCCAAACCCTCACCCAGACCTACCTCTTCCTCTTGGGTAGTTGTTGTTCGGATTGCGTGGGCATTGGTCATCCTCCTCTTTCACTTCTCTCTATTTCTGGCTACTGCTAGCTTCACCAATTTTCCCAAAATCTTTGTATCTTCCACCACTGCCTCTTCCACCAGCTCTTCCACCCCTGTCCTTCCCTCTCTTCTTACCATCAAACCTCCTATTCAATTTCTCCTCCACTTTTAATGCAAATTGATATGCATCCTCTACTGTGCTCATTCTAACCAGCCCCAACTCTTCTTGAATACTTGTTCGTAATCCATTGATGTAACGTGCGACCTTCTCCTTATTCGCCTTCGAATGGCCGGTTATGATTGAGATTTGATAGAACTCTTCAGTATATTCCTTGATAGTCTTACTAGCTTTTCGAAGACTCTGCATTTTCTTTAACAAGTCCAGACTCATAATTTGCGGGGGATGAACTCGCCTCTTTAGTTTTTCTACCATCCTATACCACCTGGTGATCCTTTCCTTTCCCCTCCTGTTCCTTTCCAACTACACTCCTTTCCACCAGATGCTAGCATGTCCTTTCAGCTTGGTTTTCGCAAACCTGATCCGATTTGGATTTGATATCTCTTCGTATTCAAAATACTCCTCCATGTCGTTGATCCAGTCTATCAACTCCTCAGGGTTGAGGTTCCCAGAGTAAGTGGAGATGTCAAATTTTGGCTTCTTCCCGATTTGGGAGATAGCCCGATACAGCCTAGCTTCTACTGGATCCAAGGCCTCTTCCTCATCAGATGGAACCTCTTCTTCCCACACTTCATCTTCGCTGGGTTCTTCCCTTCTCAGCTCGACTCCTCTTCGAATTTCCTCTTGTAGGGCCTCAACTTGCCTCTGCAGGGCTCTTAGATTGACCTCCTCCCTTCTTGCTCACCTGTGTCTTATACCACCATGGGATCTACGCGGAGGCATCTTGCTTCTTCTTCACAACCCCAAAACCACGGTCCTGTCACAAACTGCCTCTTTGTTCGACGATTGGTTTGCACTCTCAGAACCAACCTGCTCTGATACCCGGTGCATTGTTGATTTCTGCATTCTTGCTGTGTGTTGTGTGTAGCTCTATATCAGGCTGCCTTGCTGATATTTGGTGGCTACTTTCTTCTCCAACGCTTGGAGGATTGAGTTGATTTGGTGGCTTCTCTTGGCCACTAAATGTTACAAATTTTTGTGCACTAATAGTATCTTTAGACACTGTCACATTCTAATTTTGTGTCTTTCTCAAGAACACAAACAATGATATTTTGAGAGGAATAGAATAGTGTAAATGAATCTAATAATATTTCACTTTTAATGCACTAAAAAGTTCACCTTATCACTCCAGTTAAATCTTAAAATAATGCACTTAATCAATTGACTACAACTAATCAAGAATAATCTGATATGAATCTTCAAGAATTATTCTGCAATTTTCTTACAAACAAAGTTGTAGGGACTAGTCTTCTTTTGCTTTCCAAAGTATATGATAGGTAGTTGATAGATAGTTGTAATGCATAAATCTAATCAAATCCTAATGTGCAAATGAACCTTAAAAGAAAATTTTCTCTTTTTACACTTTTGAAGACTGTAATCCAATGTTCATTATTACAACTTTAATCCAAATTAAGATGCTCTAATAAATCTGATAAGTAATCCAGTTAATGAATCTACTTACACCAATAGTTGCTTACCTTTTTGAAAGATTTTGTAGCTCTTTTGTTTCTTATGTAGAGGATGTATATCTTGCTACTTTTTGTAGACTAATCCTAAGCAGCTCCTTCTTCACCAAAATATGATCTCGAAATTTCTTTCATGAGCCTAGGATTTGGTGGCTTATTCTTCTCTTGCAGTCTCCTACTTTTGCTATAGACTTAAATAAGTATTTGTATTTGAAATAGTGCCTTCTTGCAGTGAGAGGTAATCTTCAAATCTCTTGTATTTTGAGGGCTTCTCCTATCTTCAAGTATTCTTGTCGAATTCTAACTTCAAGTCGAATATTCTTCTCAAGATTCTGAATGTCTTGAGGTCTTCACTGGAGTCTTCTTTTGGGATTTAGAACTCCAAAATCTTCTTCTCTTGGGCTTGTTGTTGGATGACGACAATTGTCCCAAATCCTTCACTATTAGGGGATTCTCCTCGGTAGTGGATTTATCCAATGAGTTATTCTTTGATGATTTCTTCAATAAAGCTCTCCAAGCCTTTTACAAGATGCTCGTTGAGACCTCTCCAAGGTCTTTGATCTTACAACTTAGTTTGGTATTCCTTGAGATCTTTTATTCAACCTTCTACTTTTGGAAGTGTTGGTGGTGAGATCTTCCTCTGGATCTTCGATTCTACTATTTATAGATTCAAGAAGGACTCTCCTAGTACTTCCAAGATTGGAAGTTCTTTAATGAGATCTCCTCCTAATATCTTTGCCTTCAGGTTTGCTTCAGGTATTGGATTAATTCTGAATAAGATACTCTTCCCAAGTTTCTTGTAGGAAGTTTCCCAACTCACTGAATCTTCTTTCCCTACAAGAAAT
The DNA here is from genome assembly GCA_028583015.1 of Wollemia nobilis. NCBI lineage: Eukaryota > Viridiplantae > Streptophyta > Pinopsida > Araucariales > Araucariaceae > Wollemia > Wollemia nobilis. The sequence goes on from JAQPPZ010000184.1 coordinate 1,589,434, forward strand.
TATTAGTATTAAAATATTAATCTCCTTTTGAATCTAATACTCTCTTCTAGAGTCTTCTTCGGGATCAAAGCTTATGTGGCCTTTTTCATTATCAAGGCTTCTATGGCCTTTTTTAGTATCAAGGCTTCTGTGGCCTTTTCTTCAATATCAAGGCTTCTATGACATTTTTCAGGATCAAGGCTTCTCTATGGTCTTTTCTTTTGGATCAAGGCTACTATGGCATTTTATTCTTCTTTAAAGTTCTTAATTTAATAATGGATATATACAGTCTCCTAAATTTACCATGAATATTCTCTAGAAGTCTTCTACTACAATATTCTTTTCTTGTGCAAGGAACTAATCTTTGCACTATGAAGACATGCTGAACTTCGGGTCAAGAAGTTGAAGTCTCCTAGATTTCTATTGTAGGAGTACCAATCATATGAAAAATATTTTTTTTGCAACAAAAGAAACTTTGGGTAATAGTTAAGAAATTCTAAAAATCCTGAATGATCTTCACTAGTTGATTTGTCAATCTAGTGGATTGAATATTGTGTCCAAGTCTTCATGACTTTTTACTACAACTCTATGGAAAGACTCTAGCCAAATGTAATATCAATATTTTTGGAACTGAGATTTCTTTCAGTCCTCACTTGTGGTTCTCCCTAATTCTACCACCTAGATTCTTTTGAGAGTTTTTGATAGTGGTTGGTCTAGCAGCACGTCAGGTTGACAAAAAACTCAAGCTCAATGATAATGGTGGTTTTCCTATTGATCTAATGTGGCTAGATCTACCGTGGCTTTGATACCACTATTATATTTTGATGTAGTATGCAATGGGAGATAACAATCACAAGATGCAGAATAATATGAAAGAAAGTAAATCTACGAGATGACTAAAATATGCTATAAATAGAAATGATGGAAATGAATACAATGTAGCTATGGAGGAAATGGACACTCCATGAATAATGCTACAGGACTACATTGCACCCATCACCAATATGGGTGTCTATATCTATATCTATGCTATGCTCTGCTATGCTATGCTTTCCTATATCTCTATGCTATTACAATGAGGTCTTTTTATAAAGGAAGATAAGTTCCTTGGCCAACACTCTACCTAGTTGTGCAAGGGACAACTTGCACATTGACACTTGTGCATTTATTACATTGCATGAAGTAACTAGATAATTTCCCCCTAAAGTAATCTAATGTCCTAAGTATGTACCTTGGAAGGTACATTTACGTGACCCAAATGATGTAATATAATCTATTTCTAACACTTTTGGCACAAGACTAGCAGTTGTAGCAAGTTATTTCTAGGTTGTTTAAGAGCATTTTATGGAGATTTTTTATTGTGATAAGCTATTGTGAATTTATATCTATTTTTGTTAAATATTTAAACTTCTAGCAAGTGAAATCAGAAAATTTTCATTGTAAATAAAGTCTATGTGTGAATTATTGTTAAAAAAATTTAAGTTATTATTATTGTGCCTAAAATTTGTTTGGTAGTTGCTTGGTTAGTCTTCCTTAACTGGATCAATCAACCTAGACTGTATTAAAGTGATATTAGAGCAGGTTTTTATTGCATACTGAGGAAGAGGAAGGCCAAGAGGTGTTGAATATTGGTAAGCATATTTACCTGAGGTATTGCAGGGAATCACCACATGATTGGAGGCCATTGAGATGGCCTAACGGAGAGGATTTCACATTAAGGATGTGAGTGAAAGTGAGGATGAAAATGCTAGTTACAATAGGCAATAGAGGAATAAGAAATTGAAGAACTCAAACCATGATGGATACAAGTGATCTTCAATATTGGGAATAAAACTAAATTAGATACCTTGAATTTCAAAGGAAGTTTGAATCTAGAGGAGTTGATAGACTAGATAATGGAAATAGAGAATTTCTTTGATTATGAATCCATGGTTAATCCAAAGTGGGTCAAATTTAAATGCATATAATTGAAGGGATATACAATTCTTTGGTGGGACATTTTGTAAAGGGAAAGACAAAAAAAGGGAAAGGAAAAATATAAACTTGGAATAGATTTTCTACCAAGATAAAATCTAAGTTTTTACTTGTTGATTATCATCTTAGTTTATTTAGAAAACAACAAAATCTCAAGCAAAAGGAATTGGGGGTGAAAGTGTATATTTAAGACTTCCATAAGTTAACCATAAGGTTTGGTCATGTTGAAGATGATGAGGAAAAAATCACAATGTATGTCAATGGATTATGATTCATCATACAAGATGAAATAGGCTTGTTCCTAATGGAATCCATTGAAGAGGCATATTAATATGCACTCCAGGTGGAAGAAAATTTGTCTTACAAGAAACAAAGAAATAATAAAGGGAGATGGAAGCCATATCATGGAATAACTGAAGCCAACAATAGTAGATGGAAGCAAGATCATAATGGAGAAGAAAGTTCTACAAGAGAGAGAAATTATAACCAAATAAGCCATGAAAGGGTGAATCATTAAGAGATCAAGGTGATTTTGGTAGAGAAAGAGGTAGAGGTTTCATCAAAAAGTGTTACCAATGCAAAAAATCTAGTCATAGAGCCTTTGAATACCCTAAAGTATAGTAGACCAACAACAGATAAAAGGAGTCTCAAAACCACATGGCTCATGCAAAATGAAGAAAGTGTTGAATATCTAGAGATTATAGAAGAACCAGAATAATGAACTTATTTTGGACTATATGCAAGTTTAAAATCAAGTTTTGTAAGGTTATAATTGATAGTGGAAGCACATATAATCTAGTGTCCACAAATATGGTTGATAAACTAAGTTTACAATAGAGGGAGCATCCAAATCCTAACGAAGTATCTTGTCTTCAAAAAGGACATAAAATCTTGGTGAGTGAACAACATGCTATTGATTTTCAAATTGGTTCATACAAGGATTCAGTATTGTGTGACATCATGCCTATGGATGCATGTCATGTATTTCTTGGTAGACCATGGTAGTTTGATCAAAAGGCCATGCATGATGGAAGATTGAATACCATAAGCATCATAAAGGATGGTAAAAAGCATACACTTAGCCCTTTGAGGGAGAAAAATGAAGATGTTGATAGTTGTCCTAGAGTATGCACTATTATAGGTAAGAAATTTTTGAGAGATACAATAAAAGGAGAATATTATGCATGCATAGCTAACTTGATAGAAGTTGGGAAAAAAGAGAAGAAAGATAAAACATCATCAAAAGTAAGATAAATAATTTTTGATTTTGAAGATCTTTTGCCAAAATAGTTACTAGAAGGATTACCACCAATGTAAAGCATAAGTCACCATATCAATTTTATTCTAGGATCTAGCTTTCCAAATGAGATAGCCTATCACATGACACCAATGGAGAAAGAATAAGTGTTGAAGCAAGGCTAATAAATCTTAGACAAAGGAATTATTTGTGAGATTTTGAGCCCATGCATAGTACCTATAGTGCTAGAACCAAATAAGGACGGACTAAGTGGTGTAGCAAAAGACTTTTTAGAGTATATGCATGAGTTACATAAAGAGGTAAAGGTGGATCTACAACAAAGTGTAGAAAAGCACTAGAGTGCTATAGATGATAAAAAAAGAGAAAAAAAATCCAAGTGGAAGATTTAGTTTTCACTCATTTGAGCAAGGAGAGAGTTCCTAAAGGAAACCACAACAAGTGGAAATGAAAAACTAAATCATGAGAACTTTTAATTTGATAAATGCATACGAGTTCCATGCAGATATCATAGAAGTAGAGAGAAAGGTAAATTCAAGTTCAAAGTTTAAATAGTGGATATAATAGTTTCTAGAGAAACTGATAGAGATAGCAAAGAAGATAATTGATGAAGGGATTGTCAAGAAGATAAAGGATCACTAGTATAAGGAATATCTCACCAAGTAGCTAGGAAAACCAACAAAAGAGGCAACTTGGATGAGTGACTCAGAAGTTCTCAAGCATGGGGTCTTAATTGAAGATCTCATGAAATGTTTAAGATATTTCTACCCATAAAATATTTTCTCACCTAGGGTGTCTAATGCAGGATCATCCAAGGCATATTAGTAATCCTGCATCACCAAAAAAGAAAAGAAAAGAAATTGAGTGTTGCACTTTAAGACTAAAAATGTATTTTTTGTTATTCTTAAATAAAACTTCAAATTCATGGGCACCAAAGTGGAGATTAGGTTTTTGCATGGGTTTTTTTACTACTAGAAGGAATGGCATTAAAGTTTTTTTTTCTTTAATTACCAATCTACTAAAAAGAAGACTATAAATAAGGAAAATATAGCTAAATGGAGTAGATCAAACCTGATTAAGATATTGTAAAAACCAAAGGGAGAAAGGGTAGATTTGGTTTAAGTCCTAGAGAAGTTGGTGTTGAGATTTGATGCAATACCAACAACTATAGTAGGTTAAAGGAAGATTGTAGCATGATACCAAAAATTTTAGCAGGTTTAAAGAAGAACTTGGCACAACACTAATTACTAACTATTGTAGTAGGTAAAAGAGTATTTCGACACAATACCAACAACTAAATTTAAAAGAGGATTCTAAAATAAGACCAACAGTTGTAGTAGGTTATATCCTGGTTGTTTAAGAGTATTTTATGAATATTTTTTAATGTGATTACGTTGATGTAAATTCATATCTATTGTTTTTAAAGATTTAAACTTCCAATAAGTGAAATCAAAGATTTATCATTGTAAATAAAGCCTTCTATGAATTATTGTTGTTAGAAAGATTAAAATAAATTTAAATTATTATTATTGTGCCAAAAATTTGTTTGGTAGTTTCTTGGTTGGTCATCCCTAAGTAGATCAACCAACCTAGACTGCATCACCATCCTCAATGTTTTTAGTCATTGGTAACCATATCTCATTGGAAGACATTTCTCTATTAAAATAAACCACCAGAGTTTGAAATGTTTCATGGAATAAAGGGTATATACTCTAGCAAAATTGAAATGGATTTTAAAATTGTTGGGGTATGATTATGGCATTGTGTGTAATAAAGGAAAGGAAAATCTTGTGGTAGATACCCTCTCCTTCCAATTTGAGGATCAAGTGATAGTGTATTCCCTATAATTACCCTAATGGGTCCCTCAATTTTGAGAAGAAGCAACCAAGGACTCGTCTTTACAGACTTTGTAGGAACAGCTCCAAAGGGATCCCCATTCACATGTTGACTATTCATGGGATGTACACTTGCTAAGATGCAAAGGTCATATGGTGATTTTCAAAACCTAATCACTCTATGAGGATATCATGAAGTAAATGAACACTTCATCTATATAGACCATTTAGGATTGTTGAAGACATATGAGAGAGCTAAAAAGTTATTCTATTGGGAGGGGATGAAAAAATATATTCAAACCTCTATGGTTGAATGTAAAATTTGCCAAAGGATTAAAGGAGAAATGATTTGTACTCCTTGCACTCTACAACCATTGATAATCCCAAAAAATATATGAACTGATATCTCCATGGATTTTATTGAAGGGCTTTTTAAATATTGAAAATTAGATTATTCTTGTGGTGGTGGACTATCTTTCAAAGTATGCTCATTTATTTTCCCTTGGCCATCCGTACCATACTTCCCCCATTGCTCAAATATTTATGGACTCTATTTTCAAACTCCATGGTATACCTAAATTCATTGTGTCTTACCATGACCCCATTTTTACCTATTTTTTTTGGCAAGAACTATTTAAATTATAGGGAACACCACTATGAATGAGTTTAGCCCACCATCCATAGATAGATGGTTAAACTAACATTTCAATAAGTATTTGGAAATTAATTATCAGTATTTTTATTTTGAATGCCCAACTTAATGGGCTAAGTGGATCCCTTGGGTTGAATGGTGATGCAACACTTTATTCCACACAACTTCTAGAATGACTCTTCTTGAGGCAGTTTACGGGTACCCACCTCCATCACCCTCTTCATACGTTCCTTAAAACTCAAAAGTTTAGGAAATAGATGCAACTCTTCAAGAGCTTACCCAAATTTTGTAGTCGTTGAAGAACTTAGTGATGGCTCAAAACTAGATGTGATAGCAGATTGATCAACATAGTTTTGAGTGTAGCTTCAATGTAGATGATACCGTCTTTCTTTGACTCCAACCCTACAAGAAATATTTCATGCAACATTATACTGAAAATTTGTAGCATAATTTTATGGATCCTATCAAATACTGTAATGGATTGGACAAGTGGCCTATAAACTTGCGTTACTACCTTCTTCTAAAATTCATCTAATATTCCATGTCTCTTGTCTCAAGAAGGTACTTGACAACCACATTCAAGTCTAATCAACACTCCCTAAGTTAGATGATGAAGGCTTGGTCCTCTTAGAGCCTAACAACATTTTAGACCAAAGAACTCATACTCTCTATAATCATACCATCATTAAAGTTTTGGTCTAGTGGTAGGGTTTACATGTAGAAGATACCACATGGGAGCCTCTCCAGTAGCTAAAATATCAGTTTATTCATATCCAACTTTGAGTACAAATATTTTTTAAGGGGAAATGTATATTAGGACTACATCCTAACCTTACTATGTGTAGACATGAAATTGACCCATCAAAATGAGTCAATATTTACTTAGATCCTTAGGAAGCCACCCAAACTTACCAAGTGTAAAAATGAGACCCTTTCCCCTCTTCCTTTTTCCTTTTTCCCTAGCCTTACCAAATTTACACCTAGTCCATACGAAGAGTGAGTTTTGCTTACCAAATTATTACCTTTTAATTACTGGGCATGAATTTGGTGTTGTAAGGGTTTTTCTCTCAAAAATACCTCCTCCCATCGATCCATTTTGGTGTCAACCCTTGCTTGTAGTGAAATTTTCTTGCCCTTTAGCCCTCTAAAACTCTTATAAGCAGGGGATTGGATTCCCTCTTTTTCTAGAACAAATATTCTTGAGAATCCTAATCTTGACTTGTTCATTGCTTATGCTAACAAGTGCTCTTCTGATGTGGGATTGTTGTTTTCGTTGTTTTCTACTTTGGAGTTAGCTACTCTTGGTGAACAAGTGGAGGAGTCTTGATGATTGGAGAGATCTACCATCTTGGGTTTTTTCTTCTATATTATCATTGCTCCTTAATTCCTCCATTAGCTAACCAAGTTTTTTAATTGTATTATTTATCATTAGCTCTATTTTTTGTTATTTTGCATCGCAATATTTATCTTGGAGTTAATCCCAAATTAAAAGAGATAGGATGCCTCCTCCTCCAATTCGTGTGATTCAATAATTTTCCATTTAATCATTTTTCAGGTTTTGATAGCCTTTGTATTTGGGTTTTCTTTTGTCGGTCTTCTTGTGCTATATGATGGCACAAACATACTGAAGGACAATAATTTCCTTTATGCATTGAAGCATCCGTGAGAACTGACTCCCTTCTATTTTAGATGATCATGGTGAATTTTCATCAGCAATATTCACTTATTGAGTAGAGGTGACTGATCACATTTTTTAACTTTGACTAACCATTGAATGACATTGGCATTGATTAAGATGCCTATCTGGCTGTCTTCAAGTGGTAGCTGGTAAGCACTGCTGAAGACTCATGTAGGCGGGATAGCCGATGATACAGGGATTAAAATCAAGCGACTTTACTTTTAATGATGGTTGATCGAACTAGATATTTGTGTGACTTCACTCTATTGGATGAGTTATGCACTTAGGCTGGTGAGATGGCCAACAAGGAGTACTATTTTGGGTATTATGACCAATGGGCATGACTTAATGAGGACTTTGGTAAGAAAGCCATTCATGCTTGGCTAATAAGATGTTGGCTGGTGAAGAGGTGGACCGATAAATTCATGGTGGGTGGAGATATTGTCAAATGATTGCATAGGTGAAAATGCTTCACTTCTTAGCCAATAAGACATCGTCGAGCGAGTCTTATGCCTTGGGCACATAAAGTATAGACCATTGACTGTAATAACCAATGTCACTTATATGGTCGAGTGAGTGATTGAGACTATCGATCAAGTTGAGCGATGCATGCAGTGGAGTAGGTGACTTAGGCAATGGGTGTATTTAGATTGGGTGTGACGATTGATAGACATACGAGCTATCACATAAGATAAAGAGGGTGTTAGATGAGATAGACAAGGCCTTTTATTTAGTCATATAGGATAGCTGATGAGACTTTATTGAGCGGCTTAAAAATTATTTCGAGGACAATTGGGTGACTTGGCGAATTGGGCTTTATGCAGGCAGAAGGCTTAGGCGACAACTAGTGATTTACTTAGGACACTTCTAGAAAAATTAGATAAAATCCATGAGCGGGCTAACCAATTGATCTTTGGAGAAGACTTAGGAAAAATATCTTATATGTGATGTTAAAAATAAAGGGGGAATATTAATGACGTGGCTTAGACCCTTGAGAACTTAAGAACAACACTAGGATAATTGTTAATTGACTTCCCACCCATTGAGTGTTATCGAACAAGACATCCACATTAGGTGCATAAAAAGGTTATCCATCGGCTAGGATCATCCATCGACTAGGATATTTGACGTAGTTTATGTGATCAGGTGTGTAAAGAAATCTAGTGACTAGGATAGGCGATGAGTTAGGCGAAGCAGATGACTTAGGTGCTAGTCAAATTGAGATCATGTGAGTTAGTCTATGGATGTATGGGTGGTTGGGTAAAATAAGGGTGTGTCGGGTATCCTAGCTGATGCTTTTTACTTGATCGATTTAGATGGCCGATGGGACTTTAGCAGGTAGAATTGAAGACTATAAGGTGCTAACAACTTCATGTTTTCTTAGGATTTTATGGAATGGGTTGGGTATTATAGTCCTTGAGGTTAATTTTGTGAAATGCTTAGGTGATGGCTCTCTTTGTCGTATGTGATAATTAAAACATAAGGCCTTAGGGAACTTTGATTTGGTGAATTCACATAGGTCAGAAGGGAGAATTTATTATGTTAAGATCACCCTCAAAACCTTAGGGGGAAATGTAAAGAAGTGGTAACACTTTTGTGTACTCAACTTAGGAAACGTGACTTGAGGCTTTGATTTGTTAGATAACTTAGGTGGATGACAAAAAAATAAAGGGGAATGGCCTTAGTGGACATGGGTTTTAATATGCCGAATAAAAAATATGATATGAGATTATGAGTCGTTATGAATACTTTGAATCATGTAATGAATAATGAAGTGGCTATGGATGGTATGAACAAATTGTGAAAGGAAAGGAGGTGAATGAATGACAAATGGAATAATGAAGTGAGGCCTAGGTGAAAATGGTAAAGTGGTAACATTATGAAGATGATAGGAACAAACGTGTAAGGGATATATATATATATATATATTTGAACGTATTGAGTATAAAATATCAACATCTACGTCTTCCATGACTATGAAACCCTTTTTGTGTTATCATGACCTATCTATGATTTTTTGCTATTGACATTGACTATCTCATCCTATAATCACCTAGACACTCGGTTTAGACCATTTTGAAAAATTAGGGGTGTAGCACTAGTTGGGATTTTTGAAGCCCAACACAAGCTCTAATTGGTACAAGAGGAATATTAGACTTTGAAGGCATAATATTCTCTTGAGAACCTCAAAATCTCTAGTTGAATACATATGTTGACCTTTTGGTGTGATGGACTACCATATTCCAATTTGACTGGGACCCTATTCATTTTTCATACTTCCTTAAGGACACAGAGAGAGTGACTCAAAGTTTGAATTGTGAAAAATAAATCCTAATCACCTAAAAAAATTTCCTAATCACCTAAAAATTTTTAGCCTAATCCTCTAAAAAAAACTTTCCTAATCACCTAAAAGACTAAAATCATAGCAGACTAATCATGTTGAATATAAATGACTAAATGTTGACTTTATCCTTTTTTTGTGCAAGAGGTAGACAAAAATGGTTCATTTGAACTGATCCCCATCACATGGATGATATAATTTTAGATGTTGACCATTTATTAGAAATTACATTTCTTCTCCTTGCAGGGTATCCAACCTGTAAGTATGATGGCCTGCTTTTTGGATGATCTGATAAGGACTCAACCATTTAGGTTCTAATTTGCCTTTATCTCTAGGTTTATCATTCTTGGGATCCCAATATAACACTATATCCCATTTGGAAAATGGATTTCCTTTAGCTTTCCTGTTAAAAATATATATTGTCTTTTGAATTTTTTGAATCATCCTTATCAAGGCATTTCTTCTATCTTCTTCCAATTGGACAATTTGATTCATTATCCTTTGTAGACTATCTAGCTTTTGATGGTCTTGAAGCAAAAAAGATAATGTTGTCCTCTCTATTTGTGGTGGTAATAAGGCTTTCTCCCCATAAACCAATTCATAAGGTGTTCTACTTGTTTCTCTTTTAATAGAATTTTTGTCTGCCCATAAGGCAAACTTCAACTCATTATCCCAACTTCTCTTATTTCTTCCAAGTGATTTCTTGATTCTGGTGATGATGTTTTTATTGGAAGATTTTTCTAAGCCATTACCTTGAGGATAGTAATTTGTTGAGTGTGATAATTCAATACTATATTTAGCGTAGAATTATATAATTTCATAGGAAATAAAACCTTTGCCATTAGCTATGATAAGTTTCTTGGGTACGCCAAACCTGGTTAGGATTTTTTCTTCCAAAATTTTAATGATTAACTCAGTGGTTGACCTCTTCAATGGGGCAACCTCTACCCGCTTAGTGAAATAATCAGTTGCAGTTATTATCCATCTATGACTACCTGAATAATTTGTATTAATCTCACCTATTAGGTCAATACCCCATTGAGTAAATGAAGCCTCCACCATCACTGATCTTAGTGGCATAACAAGGAGTTTTTTCTTACCATAAAAAATTTAGCATCTTTGGCACTATATAACAAATTGATTGACATATATGAACAAGAATGACCAATAATATCCTGATCGTATTATGCTATTAGCAGTTTCTTTAGGTGCAAAATTCCCTCCATAGAAATATGTATGGAACTCCTCAATGATTCCAAGAATTTCTTTCTATTTGAGGCAAAGTAGTAACACTCCATTTGGATGCTTCCAATATAACCTGTCATATTGAACATAATATTTCTATGCTAGCTGCTTAATGCTTCTGATTATGTTTTGTGTGATGCTAGCTAGAAAAGATAGTGATTTCAATTATAAGACTATCTTTATACCACTCTTCTTCAAAATAGTCTACTGTATCTTTTTGCTATACATCTGTTGTTAAAATTGTATTATTAAATTATTCTCCTCCCTTGTTGTCTATGTATTTTTCTAATCCTTATCCTTTAATAGTTTTTACTATTTTAAACTCAAGTTCATATTGTTGTAACTTGAGTATCCACCTAGTTGACTTGCTCGTAGGTTCATTTTTAGCAAACATATCTTTAACAGTTATGTATGGTATACATGCTATCACTTTATTTGACCCAAAAATTCCCTTGAAATGTTCCAAAGCTTTTATTAGGGAAAATCTTGCTTTTCGATCATTGTATAGTTTAATTGACCTCCTTTCATCCCAGAACTCATGAATGCAATGGGTCTCTCATTATTCTCTTGATACTTTTGAGATAGAACAACAACAATAGTATCTTCTAAAGCAAATGAATATAGATTAAAATTTCTTGAATAATCTAGGTATGTCAAAACAAGGGCTTGTATAATGACATCCTTTATCTTTCGAAAAGCCTCTAGATTCTCTTTTATCCATTTAATAATCTCATCCTTCTTTATCATGTTATTGATTGGTTTAGAAATCTGGAAAAAATTTGGAACAAACCTTCTAACAAAGTTGATCTTTCCAAAAAATCACCTGATTCCTTTCAGATTCTTTAGTGGTGGGATCTTTACAATAACATTAGTTCTTTATGGATCAATGTTGATCCCTTCTTTAGAAACAACGTGGCCAAGTAATCTAACCTGCGTGGATCCAAAGATACACTTATTAGGATTCAAGGAGATACTAGATTATTTACACCTTTCAAATATTTGGGTTAGGTATCCAAAGTGATCTTCTAGGTTTTGGGAGAAGACAGTTATATCGTCCAAGTACACCACCACTATCTTGAACATGAGACCTTTCAAAGGAAAGTCCATTGCTCTTTGGAAATTTTCTCCAGCATTCATGAGCCCAAAAGGCATCCTCTGGTATTCAAATGTGCCCCATGAAGTGGTAAAAGAAATTTTATATCTATCTTCAAGATTTACTGCTATTTGGTTATAGCCTAAGAACCCACCTAATAGAGACAATATGGCTGAACCTACTACAGATTACAATAACTTATCCATATTTGGTAATGGGTATTTATATTTTAGTGATTTCTTGTTTAAATTTTTGAAATATACACACAATATTATCTTGTAAAGGACATTGCAGAGGCTAATGGACCTATAATTAGAAAGATATCGACTAATAGGTTACTTTAGAATTAGAATGAGGAAGGTCAAGTTAACATCTACGGGTAAAAAATTATTCCTTTGAACTTATTGAATGGCATTAGTGAGGTCTTGACCAAAAATATCCCAGAAGCACTGAAATAAATGGGGAGAAAACCTATCAAGACTAGAGGCTTTGTCAACTGGCATAGATATTAGTACAAATATTTTACCAAACTCTAATTGTAAATATTTTTTGATATTAATACAAATTTAACTTCCTCCTTTGTGCATTTCAGTGTCCAATTATGTGTTTGTTGTCCCATTTGCATGTTACATCATTTGAATGTGTGAATGACACTTTATTTCATTGGTAAATTTCAATTATGCTTGTTACATAATTTGAATGAACATAATTGACCCAATTACTTCTCTCTCTTTATTTATTTCTCATTAAATGTTTAAAAGCTTTGCTAAAATTGCCCAATGGACAAGGCACCAATCTCCTGATAGGGTATAATTAGAGGTTTTTATGAATATTAATTAGAATCAAGTATTAATTTCATTTTATTGCAATCTGGATAAGCATGAGCATATATGTGATATTATAAGCTCACCTCTAGGGTTTCCTTACCATACTCAATATGTCTAAAGTCTTAGGATAATTCTTTGTAGAGTTAAAGAGGTGGATCCACCAAAGTCCATAGTGCTGATTCGATTAAGGAAGTTCTATAGCATGAAAAATCCCCAAGGGTGTAAAAATTTCCTCCAATAGGGCATTTATGTCATCATTACCCCATAAAGCATGAAAATTTTCAAATTATCTAGAATGACACCATTTTTTCATCATCCATTTACCTAAAATTTCCACCCCTTTTTGTGTTCATTGTTTTTTTTTTCATAGGTATCTACATCTTTCTTTGATGCATTTATTAGGCTATAAATGCACCAAAGAGGAGGAAAAATATAGACATGGAAAATTGACCCATATAAATAAGTCATGTTTCATTAGAACCATAAGTAGTCACTCAAAGTTGCTATGGGTAAGTTTGAGCTTATATTCCATCCTTTTATTTTTATTTTTCTCTTAGCCTTATCGAAATTGCAGTTGTCTAAGACAAGCCATGAATTTAGCAAATTTGGATTTTTTGTCTTGAAAAACCCAAGTTTTTAGCTAACTTTTGTGATGTCGGATCTTCCCCAAGTTTGAGTTTTTTTCTGCCTAAATCCCTCAAAACCTCCTATAAATAGAAGGATTGGAATCCCTTTTTCATTTAAGAGATAAGAGAATCTTATCCATCCCTCATGATGATTGCAAGTCTTTTTTTATGCTCTCAAGGATTAATTACTTTTGGAATGTTCTATTGCTACTTTTATTATGTGCTTCTTGTGATAGTTGCTTTTGGTGAGCAAGAGGAGGATCCTCAAGGATAAACCTTATGTAAGGATGAGAGGTCTACCATTTTGGTTGTTGCTTTCACTCTTTCATTACTCTTTTGCTCCCATCATAGTCTAATCAGGTTTTTCTTGCATTATTAGTTTTATTAGATCATTAATATTCTATTTTGTATTGCATTTTTGCATTTATAGATAAAATAATTTTTTTGTTGTGAATTCATGCCCTATCCTTATGAGGCACGAATTCAGCGAAACCCTTGGTTTTGCAATTCCATCTTTGTTTTTGAATTAATATCTCCCCATTATGGAGGAATTATATTATTAGATCTTGGGGGAAAATTCTTGCTCCCAAAACCCTCACTTATTTATTGCATGTTTTATTTATGTTACATTCTCTCTATTTGCACTATGTTTTCACTATTCTATGTTGCTAGATCTTGTCTTGGTTTTTTTTCAAAGGTCAACAATCACTTTAATTTTTGAACGATTAGCTAAAAGGACCAAGGAGGCTTGACTATTGTGCCTCCAAGCTCAATTACATAGTAGCCTAAGAAAGCCCCTAAAAACTGACCACTTTTCTAAGTTTTTATTGTTGATTTTTAGGATTGACCAAATTCATGCTCAATATTTACAGGTTACAAATTTGGCTAGTATCAATCATCGAATAAAGCATTCTGATAGCTATTTTAGGTTGTTTTGTTATGTGTTTGTGTCTACTATATGTATTTTGTAGCTAAAAAGATAAAATAAAACAAATAAAAGTTTATTTCTTGCAATTTTATGGATATATTTTTTTGAAACTAAGAATTGTTATAGGAATAGCTCCTTTTTTGCTTATATTGTTGTTTGCCCTGCATTGCTCTTTACAGTATTGTTATTTAGTTCTTTGTAGCTTAAATATTAGTCAAGACCAAAATTCGATGCTTGATCAATAAACACATCCAACCTTCCAATACAAACTTGGAGTGAGTCCTTAAACTACTCTTGGTGAACCCTTCAATCCCCAACACCCGAGTGTATTGAAACAGTAACCCCACGATTACCTTGGCTCCCAATAAATCCACCAAGAATAATTTATGGAGGGTATTTTCCCCCTCTAAAATGATATAGTAGAGTCCTAAAAGACATTTGTATTACAATAAATATTAATTACTTTATGTTATTGCAAAATCCTCAAAAACTTTTGTCTTGGCCAAAATCTAAACTCCTTTTTGGAAAAATCAACTCCTCGAAGAATTTTATCTTGGGGAAAATCAAAATTTCTACACAAAACATATAAAGTCCCCCTTGGTATATCTATTTTGTAAATAAATCATATCATAGAAAGTTCTATATGACACATATAATGCCCCTCTCACCACATCTCTTGTGTATTTATAGAAATTTATGTGGCACATCCAAAGTTCCCTTGGGCATATTTATTTTATATATAGATATATCATTAAAATTACTAAATGACATATCTTATA
Source organism: Wollemia nobilis (assembly GCA_028583015.1). Taxonomy (NCBI): domain Eukaryota; kingdom Viridiplantae; phylum Streptophyta; class Pinopsida; order Araucariales; family Araucariaceae; genus Wollemia; species Wollemia nobilis. The sequence continues at coordinate 1,604,646 of JAQPPZ010000184.1, forward strand.
TTTCCCTAGACACATCAATTTTTTAAATGAATGTATCATATATATGACATATCTAAAGTACCTCTAGCCAAATATATTTTGTAAAAAAATGTACCATAGAAATTCTTACATGGAACATCTAAAGTACCCATGAGAATATTTATTTGTACATATACAATACATATTTATTTTAATTCGAAGTCCCTTTAAGAAATTATAAACTTTATTTATACATCAAATTACTTTCATACAAAATTGTTTTAACTTAAATTTTTTATTTCATATCATCCATCATCAATTGGTAAATAAATGCATTCATTCACATCATATTAATTTATTTCATTAACATTATAATATCTTAATATATAAAATAAATCCAAAAAAATGATTAATTAACATCATCAACTAACATATCCTATAGTTCACAATAATTTATCTATGAACCAATAATCAATATATATCATCAAAGATATTTATACATCAACAAATATAATACAATCATGATATAGTACAAGCCATAATAACATACCATAAATTCTTGATCTAATATTTAGTGTCACTCCTCCTACTTCTCATGGTATATCCATCATAACATACTACTATGAGAGGTATGTGTGTAGGTTTGTGACCTCAAGCTCAATCAAGCAATGATTTGTATTGGTGAAGATAAATATCAATAATATAAAAATAAGGAACAATAGGTGAGTTAGTAATGAGTAGACCAAGTAAAATTTAAAATCAAATATTTTGGAAGTTATGCCATATTAGACTACAACCTTTCTAACTTTGCTTGGTGTGCCTAATCCACCATCACTTGTTAATATATAAATGGTTGCAAATTGGTTATCATCACCACTCGTATTGGTTGTGTTGTCTCCTTGGCCACAAATACATATCACTCTACCTATAACCTAGCCACTATCATCTTAAGTCCCAACAACTATAGGGATATCTGATCCTACTCTTAGGACCATGTCACTACCTTTGCCCTCCTTTGATCTAGCTCTACAATAAGGGTTGTTTCCTTCACCTATAGGCTCATCATCTATAAGGTTGAGTCCCTCTTGTATATGATAGTAGTGTGAGGTGACTAACATAGTACTACCTCCATAATAGTTATGGTTAAAGATTATATTGTAGCCCCTCCCCAATGAATCTATCTATACCTCCTCCATTAACTCATTAATAGATGCACTAAAATAATTTATTATATAATTCTCTAACCATGTTGTACCCTTTGCATAGTCCATAATATATCCACTATCACTTGCAAGGGATAAAACTCCTATTACCAATAGTGGCCACTAACACTATGATTGTCCACCTTAGGATTCAAAATCAATGAATCATCCATATTAGCCTCCTAGTATGAATCATGGTTAGGCAATGCCCAAAATGATGCTCTAAAGTTTTCCTCCTATACCATACAAAATCTAGATAAATATCCTAGATAAGCTTGAATTGGTGGATAATATTCTCATAATAAAATCTCTCTATCCTAACATATTTTAAGCAGCCACCTCTATCACCTACCCTAACTCATTGATATACATGATTAGCTTAGTTAAGGTAACCTTTGTATGGATGTTGTATGATGTCCTACCTTAAAAAATAATTTATATACTACCTAAATCTCATAAATTCCCTCTATGAGGATGTTCATATCCAACCTCAAATTGATGGGCCAACCTATAGATTCATGACATGTGTGCATCATAAATATAGTCATGTAAATGAGGAGGTCACACCACTATAATGATAGGTGGGTGCTCTTAATAATCCCATAATATCACATGCCAATGTAATGGATCAATTATTAGGAGTCTTTATCGTAGATTCTTGATTCTCAATAATAATTATATATCATGATAACCCAAACTAATATAAATTGGATTAAAGAATAAATTATAATAATAAGAATAACCATACCAATGGTTGTCAAATACATCCAATTATGCTCATAGGCTTATAAATCACATATGCCCTTAGCCTAACATCATAATTATAATCCTTAGCTAATAAGGTTAGATTATTGATATTCCAACACCCCCTATAATATAAACTAAGGAGCTAAGGAAATAAGACACTAAATATGGTAATATCTCTCCCCCACCATAATAAATTCTTAAATGCCAAATAAACTTAATTATAAATTTTTTTATCTACTCTACTAAAGGGATTTATATTGGATCAAATCTTCCATGGACATGAAGCCATGATTGCATCTCTTAGTATAGAAGAGTTATTACAATCTATCCTCCAATATCAAAAGTGAATAGTTTAATCATAAGTCAACAGAGGTAAGTATTTGAATAATGAATACTAAACATCTAAGAGGGACCTATAGTGATAATGCATACCTTTTGATAACCATTCAAATAATAGTCATCTTACAAGTAAAAATCATTCTACATCACTGTAATATTTTCTTGAATTGATGCCATTGATGCTTAGATCTCAAATAAGTGTAAGTTCTAAAAAAAGACACTAAATGCTTTCGTATTCAAAATTTATAGCCTTTAGAAGCTTAGGAATATTAGTACTAAAAATAGAAAAAATTAATACCTCCAAAACTTGCAAAAATATTGGAAAAATTAAAAATTGTTAGTTGTCACATGTTGATAAGGGGATGACTATTACATCCAACTCCAACTAGGTGAATAAAAGGATATCATGTGTCAATAATTGAATGGATAGAAAAGTGATATGGATGGAAATTAGGCTTCTACCAGCTTCCAAATAGGTTTTGATGGCCACATCATCATGGCTATCAACAAAATATATAGAGTGGAGTTTAATCCCTATTTGGCTAGAGATGTAGTGTCCCAGATTGGCCAAGCTATCCAAGACAACAAGAAGCTTAGCTAAACATAGATGTGCCACCAAAATAGAAAAATAAGATGTAACTGAAGGAGACAATTTTCCATCTATAATTGTCTACTTGAAACTTGAACTCTAAACATCTAGAAAGAATAAATATGCCAACACACCTACATTAAGTACTACACCCAACTATTTAGGTTGGGTATAAAACTTCATGACTTTCTTATGGGATAGGACATTTAAAGTGAACAACATAAAATATTATCCTTATTGGGATTTGAACCTATTAGCTTCTAGATGAGAAGAAGCCAACAATTTGTACTCATCACTATGTCCAACTAGGGTTTGGAAAGAAGAGAGTTGATATATATTCCTAAGTCATCTAGGGTGTTAAAAGTGTACTAAAAAATAATGATTTCTCATAGAATATAATCGATTACGTTCAAGACTAAAGTTTTAAACAATTCTCTAATATCCAACAACACTTATATTACCAACAAGAAGGTATTTGAATGCATTATCCTTAATCAACACCACTTTGTAATTGACAAAACCTCTAAAGACATGAAATAAATTTATGGGATAGAATTTAACTTGCAACTTTATTCCTCATGACGGTTTTAAGTTCCTTACTAAACCCAATACCTCAAAATTTGGATGAGAAACAATACTTTGGCCTTTACATATAAAAAATGAATGGTATCCTTCCTTTCAAATGAAGGTGATAAACATTGAACCTATGATATTTTGGACCAAAAAGACTAAATATTTGCTTGTTGGCCAAAACATCTATAACATTAAATATTAGATAAGTATTGCTTCTTGAAACAATGACTCCTATATAAAAGGTGAATGACCTTGGCATGGATGGATGATGCACCCGCAACATCCAGTGACACTTTCCTGATTTAGTCGAATTAAAGTTCCAACTTCTCGGGGTCATAACTTTTGATCCGGGTGTCCGTTTGAGCCCGTTTTTTTTAAACGCACAGAATTGAGTTGACCTCACCGTGTTCAGCAACGTTGTCACTGAAGTGGCCATTTTGACACATTTTTGGGCCCTGAAACATCACCTGGTGGCCAAAAATGGGCTCGAAAGTTTTTGTTCCAGTTTTTTTCTATTTTTTGGTATTTAATATCTTTTGTTGCATGAGTCAATCTAGGGAGATATTTTAGGAAAGTCTTAATTTTGGAATAACGGATGCATGATATTTTTTTCGGATCCATTTGAGTGATAGTTTAGACTTACTAAAAATAGTAAGTCCTGATACTTACTAAAAATAGTAAGTTCATGTTAGGTTAGGGTTTTTGGTGGATATTATATGTAGGAAGTGATTTCATTGTAAGGGGATGGAGATCCAAGGAAATAATAAAATTCGAGTTGCAGAATTGTTGTTTTCTCATTGATTTTGCTTGTGTGTTTGAGAATCAATACGGATCTACATCATTTGGTATCAGAGTGGGTAATATCTCACTAGTGGAGATATCATGCCGCCTAGGAGAGGCCGAGCTAACTATGCTCAGATGAATAGGCAGATAGAAGATCTGCACGGGGAAGTAGCACGACTAACCAATGTGATTGACCGCATGATGGAGAGACGCCCCAACTTGCGTTCAGATCTAGGGTCTACTGACGAGGGCATGGTAGGAGAGGACAGATCTGAAGCAGGCTCAGAACACCCAAGAGAGGAGCCATGTTTTGAAGAAAAACTACTCCTAGCCTTGGATGGAATTCGAGGGAACCGAGATAATATCAAGATCGAGGTTTCTGAATATGCTGGTGGGTTAAAACCAGAGGAGCTCATTGATTGGGTGAACAATATGGAAAAATATTTTGAATGGAGTAATCTTGCTGAGGAGAAGAGGGTGAGGCTTGCATGTACAAAGTTGAAGGGACATGCACTGATTTTGTGGGACCATATGTAGAAGGAGCGACAGAATAATGGAAAAGAGAAGATTAGGACCTGGGATAAGATGAAGAAGAAGCTTCAAGAGAAGTTTATACCTATCGATTATACCCAAAATTTATTTCGTAGGTCTCAGAACCTTTGATAGAGGGATCTCAGTGTGGAGGACTACACCAATGAGTTCTACAAGTTATCTATACGGGTAGCACTTAATGAGATAGAATATCAGAAGGCTGGGAGGTATGTGAATGGTCTAAGCTATGCTATTCAAGATGAGTTGCACATGCATCGCACTCCTACAGTAGATGCAACATATGAGTTAGCCATGAGAGCCGAAGATAAGATAAAGAGCAGGCTGAGAAATCAAAAGAGGGGATCTACATCTTCCTCAAGTCGTGGGCATGGTGGATCTAATTTTTCCAAGGGTGAATCTTCTACGCATGTAGAAAAATCACAACAAATTGGACTGGAGCGTGATGCCTACCGAGGAGGTAGAGGAATCCCAAGAGGTAGAGGTAATGGGGGAGGTCGCACTGGGAGTGGACCACGCAGGCCCTTTATCTGCTACAGTTGTGGTGAGGAAGGTCATAGAGCATCTGAATGCCCCCACTATGATGCTGAAGAGTGGGGAGGCCAAGCTAGAGTTAATCTGGTTGAGGAAGAGGAGGAATATGAAACAGAAGTTGTTGCTGATATGGGTGAAAGTCTCATGATACGAAGGACATTGATTGCTCCAAAGAAGGAAAAGATGCGGGCAAAAAATGGTGATGAATCATGGCTGCATACAAACATTTTTTGAACAAGATGCACCTCAGGAGGAAAGGTATGTAAAGTGATTATTGATCCTGGTAGTTGTGAGAACATGGTGTCAAATGTTATGGTTGAGAAAATGAATCTACCATGTGAGAAGCACCCAACCCCCTATCGAGTTTCATGGGTTAAAAAGGGGAATGAGGTGACTATTGATAAGAGGTGTCTGGTGAAATTCTCAGTTGGGAGTACCTATAAGGATGAAGTGTGGTGCGATGTGATTCCTATGGATGCATGCCATATTTTGCTAGGGAGGCCATGGGAATATGACAGGAAGACCTCCCATGATGGATTTTGGAACACATACACATTTTGGAAGGAGGGGGTAAAGGTGGTTTTGTTACCTCTGAAGGAAGATGGACAGAGCAAAACTTTTCTTACTACAAAGAATTTTTTTATAGAAGTGAAAGAAGTTGGTTGGTGTTATGCCTTAACAACCAAGAAGGTCGCAAATGAAGAAACTATCATACCACCAGTGGTGTCCAGGTTGCTATAGGAATATGTTGATGTCATACCTGATGAATTACCAATTGGGCTACCACCGAAGAGGGACATCCAACATCATATCGACTTGATCCCTGGGTCAGCTCTTCCAAATCAAGCAGCCTACCGATTGAATCCAACACAGAATGTCGAGTTGAGCAAACAAGTAATAGAACTGATACAAAAGGGATTGGTCAGGGAGAGTATGAGTCCTTGCGTGACTCCTACACTTTTAACCCCAAAGAAATATGGATCATGGCGGATGTGCATGGATAGTAGGACCATAAATAATATTACTATAAGATACAGGTTCCCAATGCCAAGGATTGATGATATGATGGATGCTTTAGCAGGGGCTAATTATTTTAGTAAGATTGACCTACGAAGTGGCTATTACCAGATCAGGATCAGAGAAGGGGATGAGTGGAAGACAACTTTCAAGACTCGAGATGGATTATACGAATGGTTGGTGATGCCATTCGGGTTATCTAATGCCCCCAATACCTTTATGCGATTGATGAACAAAGTGCTATGGGAATATAATGGTAAGTTTGTGGTTGTTTATTTTGATGATATCTTAGTTTTCAGTAAGACTAAAGCAGAGCATGTGCACCATTTGAGGTTGGTGCTAGATCTATTAAGAAAAGAGAAACTATATGCCAATTTGAAGAAATGTAGTTTCCTTCAAGAGAGTTTAGTATTTTTGGGGTTTGTAGTTTCAAGGGAAGGCCTCAGGATGGATGAGGAAAAGATAAAAACAATTGTTGAATGGCCTATCCCGAGAAATGTAATAGAGGTTAGAAGTTTCCATGGCTTGGCAACTTTTTATAGAAAGTTCATTAGGAATTTTAGTAGCATTGTGGCTCCCATCACAGAATGCACCAAGGGGAAGGAATTCGTATGGACAAAGGCAGTAGGAGAAGGCTTTGAGCTTCTGAAGAAAAAGGTAACCACCACACCTATTTTAGTGTTACCTGATTTTAGCAAATTATTTGAGGTTGATTGTGATGCATCACATATTGGAATTGGAGTTGTGTTGAGCCAAGGAGGGCGTCCAATAGCATTCTTCAGTGAGAAGTTGAATGAGGTTAGGAAAAATTACTCCACCTATGATGTTGAATTCTATGCTATTGTGCAAGCATTAAGATACTGGAGACATTACCTATTATCCAAAGAGTTTGTACTCTTCACGGACCATGAAGCATTAAGGTATGTTAATTCCCAAAAAAAATTGAATAGTAGACATGCAAAGTGGGTATCATATTTACAAGAGTATGAGTTTACTTTGAAGCATAAATCAAGAAAATAGAATAAGGTGGTAGATGCCTTAAGTAGGAAGGTAATGTTGTTGACTACCATGGAGAATGTTGTGGTAGGATTTGAGAGTATCAAGAATTTATATGAGGCTGATGCTGACTTTGGACAAGTTGTGGCACAGTATAAGAATCCAGTAGGGGGTGTGTCTAGTAACATTTTTGCAGAATATGTTATGCAAGATGGTTACCTATTTAGAGGTAAACAATTATGCATTCTTGTTGGTTCCATGAGGGAGAACATCCTGAGAGAGCTGCATAGTGGAGGTTTAGTTGGACACTTTGGGGTGGATAAAACTATTGCTCTTGTGGTGGAGAAGTATTATTGGCCAAATATGCGAAGAGATATAACCAGGTTTGTATCTCGTTGTAGAGTTTGTCAGATGGCTAAAGGCCATGCCCAGAATACCGGGTTGTATATGCCTTTACCAGTTCCCACAGGACCTTGGACTGACCTGAGCATGGACTTTGTGTTAGGACTTCCACGTACCCAGTGAGGTAAGGATTCCATATTTGTTGTTGTTGATAGGTTCTCTAAGATGGCTCACTTTATCCCCTACCATAAAACTGAAGATGCCACAGGAGTTGTAGTCCTATTTTTTGATGAGATTGTGTGTTTGCATGGCATCCCAAGATCTATCACTTCGGATCGAGATGTCAAATTTTTGGGCCACTTTTGGAGGACATTATGGAAGAAGCTTGATACCAAGCTCCAGTTCAGTAGTGTGTATCACCCACAGATTGATGGACAGACGGAGGTAGTGAATCGAAGTTTGGATAATATTTTGAGGTGCATAGTTGGTACAAAGCCAAAATAGTGGGATCGAGCGTTACCACAAGCAGAGTTTGCATTCAACAACTCAGTAAATCGCTCGACAGGAAAGTCCCCATTTTAGATTATTTATGGCCACAATCCCCATGGTGTGCTTGATTTAGTGGAATTATCGATTACTAAAACTATTAGTGATGATGCAGAGGCTTTTGCAGAACATATATAAAAATTGTAGGAGGAAGTTCGACAGTGGTTGCAAGAGAGTAATGCCAAGTATAAAGCAACAACATATGTACATAGGCGAGCAAAGGTGTTTTAGGAAGGTGACTTGGTAATGGTCCACCTTCATAAAGAAATATTTCCAAAGGGCACATACAATAAGCTCAAAATGAAGAATATTGGGCCCTGTAGGATTCTTCAGAAAAGGAATGACAATGCCTATGTGGTCGAATTTCCAGAGGACCTGGATATCTCACCGATCTTCAATGTCTCTGATCTGTACCAATTTCATGGAGATGTAGGGGATGTTGAGGTACCAGAAGTGATAAATTAGGTGCAACAAATTCCCAAGAAGAAGAAGGATCGTGTTGAGCAAGTCTTGGATAAGAAGGTGATCACCACATGCAATGGAAGCTACAATAAGTACTTGGTACTGTGGGAAGGATTATCATCAGCTGAAAGTACCTGGATTTATGAAGGAGAGCTGAAGAATATTGCGCAAGATAAGCTTCAGGAGTTTCATCTGCAGAACTCGAAGGAGCTGAGTTCTTTTCAACCAGAGGAGAATGATGCACCCACAACATCCAGTGACACTTTTCTGATTTAGCCGAATTAAAGTTCCAACTTCTCGGGTCATAACTTTTGATCCGGGTGTCCGTTTGAGCCTTTTTTTTTAAAATGCACATAATTGAGTTGACCTCACCGTGTTCAGCCATGTTATCTCTGAAGTGGCCATTTCGACACATTTTTGGGCCCCGAAACATCATCGAGTGGCCAAAAATGGGCTCAAAAGTTTTTGTTCTAGTTTTTTTCAATTTTTTGGTATTTAATATCTTTTGTTGCATGAGTCAGTCTAGGGAGATATTTTAGGAAAGTCTTAATTTTGGAATAACAGATGCATGATATTTTTTTCGGATCCATCTGAGTGATAGTTTAGACTTACTAAAAATAGTAAGTCCTGATACTTACTAAAAATAGTAAGTTCATGTTAGGTTAGGTTTTTGGTGGATATTATATGTAGGAAGTGATTTCATTGTAAGGGGATGGAGATCCAAGGAAATAATAAAATTCGAGTTGCAAAATTGTTGTTTTCCCATTGATTTTGCTTGTGTGTTTGAGAATCAATACGGATCTACATCAATGGAACCTATGCCTTTTGTGCCAAAAAAATAAAGAACTATCTTTTGGCCAAAACGTCCAAGATCCTGCATGAAAAAAATATTGAAGTGTTCCATAGAAGATGCTCGTAGTGATTGAAAATGAGGTATTTTTGGAATAAAGGAAGATATGTGCAAAAAATTAATGCCAATTTTTTTATTTTCATGTTTGAATGAAAAAATCTATAAAGAGGTAGAAGAGGGTTTCTTATTATCTTACTCCTTACATCACCAAAGAGGAGATATTTTATATAATTAGGTGTTTTTACTCTATGCCTTCTCTAATACCATGACATGTTTTATAACACTTTCCAAAAAATATTTTGAAGCATAACATTCACATAAATCAAATGCAAAAGATTAAAAGAGCAAAATAATAGAAAAAAATAGATAAAAATTAAAAATAATCAAAATAGGAGAGGTGGATGCATATTGACAACCCATGTTATCACACACATTGATGCAATTTATCAGTGATTTGGTAGTATTTGTAGTAGATATATAAACCCTAGTAAACATTACATATCATGTTAACCCAAGTAGACAAAACCTTTCTTGTAGGTTAAATTATAATTATAAGGTTAATCCTAATGATGGTTTAACTAATACCACTAGAGTTAAGTGCATAAAACTATGTATGTAGGATTATAATCATGACCATAGGATTACAAATCATATATGTGCTTAGTCTTACATCACCACTACCAGCTTAGCCAATAAGGCAAGATTATTGATATTCAAATACAACTCACAAAATATTAGTACAATGAAGTTTATATGATTACAAAATTCTCGGTCAAGATCTCTATGATTTCCATTTTGTCAAGATACTAACTCATAGTTTTCTTAATAAACCATATTGGCATATTTGTAATTCAAATCAATAGATTCTTCTTCATAATTGTATTCATGGTCATGATCACCATCACTTACAAAAATGGAAATACATCAACCATGGAAGCTTCATTGTGCTATATGCATTGGCATTCTTCTTTATCAAATTTAGTCCAAACAAAAAGATATATCAACAATGCTTTTCTATGAGCCTTCACTTGATATGCAACAATATATTGGATGTTGCAGGGTAGGAAGAAGCAATTGTTGGATCTTTCAGGGTTAGTAGAGGGTAACAAGTCAAAGAAGAGATAGAAACTAATAACTTTTATAGTTGCAACTATGATTAGGTTTTTTCATGTTCCTAGTTCCCAAACAAAAGGTAAATCATTATAATATATCTCTAATGAGAATTGTAGAGAAGATAAAAAAAATGTACTAACATTTGGTACTCGTTGCATGTAGCCATTTTTTAAAGCATTATATTTAAGCAAAATTGCTACCAATCTTCATATTATAGAATCCATCATAACAATAATTGTATAGTAGCATAAAATTTCCTTAAGACCAATCATTTGAGAGTGAGTGTAAGTCAGGAGCAGTTAGAAAACATGAGAAGGAAGTAGGAAGCAAAGTACCATCAAGGAGTAAGCACCACTTCTTATTCTAGATCTTAGGAGAAAATCAAAAACTAAAGGATTCATGTTAATAAAATCTAGGTAAATGGAAACAATATCATTTTTGAAATTCCTTACTAGAATTAAGGATGGCCTAGTTATTGATAAGAGGAAGATCAAATCTATGGTAAACCCTATATAGGTAGCAGATATTACACCAAAAGTGATTATCAAGGATGATATGATCCAACATCATATAATGGTTCTTAAAACCAATGAGTTAATATGTAAGTTATATTAATAATAGCTAGTTTTTTTGGAGATTCAAAATTGGATCAAGTGGAAGTGGGGATTGAATTCAATTTACTCTATGACTTTTCTTCTAAAAGCATTTATCCTCATTATCATCTCCACTTAATAAAAAGAGGATAAAACAATGGATGGAGGCCTTTTTTTTGGGGGTAAATATGCAATATATTAAAGACCATGTTGTGAGAAGTTTTTTGTGGAGACAAAGACTATTAAAAATATTCCAATGTGGATTAGGATTTTTGGACTTCCTTATCAACTCATCAATAAGAAGGTTTTGAAGAATATTAAAAATAGTCTAGGTGAATTCATCCAAGAGGGACTAATTTCTATGGAGAGAAGGCATATTGTGTACACTCAAATATATGTTCGCATACATATTTTAAAACCTTTACCATAGTCCATTAGAATTAAATCTAAGTTAAGAGAATGGAATCAACAAATGGATTATGAAAATATTGTATTCTAATATCATAAATATCATAAAACCAAACAAATGGCAAGATATTGCAAAGTGAAAATGATATAGAAAGAGATGGAAAATTTTGTACATGAGGCCAACTTCAATATGAAACAAGGAGATCATATCATAGAATTTGGTTCAAATCAAGGATTTTCCACTCTTATGAAAATGGCAATAAAAAACCTCTTTATATCATCAAATGACAATCCATTATAGTTCATTCAAATAAACTATTAGAAGAAAAAATGACACAATGGATGAGGAAGTACAATAAGCAAGTTCAAAAAGAGGAGTTAAAGGTGCAAAGGAAGATAGGGAAGCAAATTTAAAGCAAATGAGATAAAGGAGGTCAAGGTTTATCTAGGTAAATAATCTTCATTTTTATCAAGTAGTATAATATCTTCTCCTTGCAATAAAAACAAATGTAGTACATAGTGTATTCATTGCTCTTTAGGGTTTTAATAGTTATATAATAAGGAAAATCATATGGAGGATATCCAAGAAAAATCAAGATTTCTAGGGAAAATGAACATGGAGGATCATCTATGCACTTTAGGGTTTTTTGGGAAACATAAAGAAGAAAGTGAATATAAGGCTATTCCTTGCATTTCATATTCTTTAGAAAAACATAAATATTTAGAAGATAAGTTTTATTATGAATAATATGAAAAAATAGAAGATATTGATGAATATGAGAGTGTTGGTGGGAATGGAAAAAGGATAGTAAGGTCATAAAAGTATGAACAAAGAGAAAAAAAAACTCAAAGGAATATCAATTTGGAAGGAAAATAAAAATATCGCAAGTGTTAACAAGAAGTGCAGCTAAGCCTATTAAAGATAAAAGGTGATGATGATGAAAAGGATATTATGGAATATTTTAGGCATGAATAATACCCATAGAAAAATAATTATTAAGGAATTAATAGGTTGTTATAGTCCCAAGTTTAATTAATACAAGATTTTTTTTTAGAAAAACTCATATAGCAAAAAGACTAGATAGATTCTTATTATCCAACACTTAGTTGCAAACAAAGTATACAATCTCTATAGATATTTTATTATGAGCAGGATCATATCAATAATAATGCTTATCCAAATCCATTTTGCTTCTAGTCCATGTGGATTCAAGACCCCAATTTCTTCTAGATGGTAATGTTATGGGAAGATGAAGCAAATTTTGAAGGATCATATATGTGTAGGTTTATTCAAAAGATAAAATGGTTAAATGAGTAAATGAATACTTGGAATGCCAAATATTTTGGTAACATATTTAAAGAAAAGAAATAAATTGAGTCCAAGTCCAAAAATTTACATTATATAGTAGAAACTAATGGAATGGATTAGGGTTCTTATGTGAAAGAAAAATATTTATTTATGATTTAATGCATTGAAAAAATAGTCGTATTGGTTACAAAAAAAAATCATGCTACAATACAAACAAGTTTTTCTTTTTATCATATAAAAAATGTTTTAACTCTAAATGGAAGAAATGTTGAGGAAGAAGAAGATATAAGGAAGGATGTAATTAATTATTTCAAAAATATTTTAACAGATACTAGGCAAGATAAGGAGGCACAAGATAAGATTTTGTAAAATATTCCATCAATTATCACATAGGTATAAAATAAAAGCTTCATAAAGAAGATAGTTATGGATGAGTTACATGAAGCAGTTTTCTCTTTCTATCCTAACAAGGCACCTTGCCCAAATGGATTTCTTGCATTTTTCTTTTAAAAATCTTAGGATATAATAAGTAGTGATATGTAATTTGCAGTTCAAGAGGCCCAAAAAATAAAGGCTATAATAAGTTAAATCGATTTTGTTTTATTACGTTGGTTCCCAAGAAAGAGGATACAATATATTTTAATTATTTTTCCAATAAGCCTTTGTAGTATGATTTATAAGATCATTTCAAAAATTATGGCAAATACGTTGAAAGGCATTCTAGTTTGTGTTATCTCAAAGGAAAAAAATGGTTTTATTCATGGTAAAAAAATTATTGATGGTAGAATAATTACATAAGAGGCTATACATTCTTTTCATTTCATAAAAAAATTGAGTATGCTTTTAAAATTAGATATGAGCAAATCAAATGATAGGGTTTCCTAGAGTATTCTACATGATATTCTTAAAATATTTGGTTTTGAGTATAGTTGGTGTAAATGGATTAAATGTTATAGCACTACAAAATAATCTATTTTGATCAATGGTTATCTTGTATTTACTTTAAATCATCTTGTGAACTCCACCAAGGTGATTCACTATCTCCTTGTTAATTCATTATTCTTTTGGAGGTATTAGAAAGAGCTTTCTCAAAGGAAAAAATCAAAGGTACTCAGGTTGCAAAAATGGTCCTTTTGAATATCATCTCCAATTTGTTAATGATACTTTTCTTTTTGGTCATCCCTTAGTTAGTGAAGCCACGGATTTTAAATAAATATTATCATGTTATGAGAAGGCTACTAGACAGTTAAGACTACAAAATCTAGGATTTTTTATCAACATTGCCCTAGACTTATAATGAATTATTATGGATATTTTAAGAATTAAAATTGGAATTGTCATCCCTTAGTTAGTGAAGCCACATATTTCAAATAAATATTATCATGTTATGAGAAGGCTACTAGACAGTTAAGACTGCAAAATCTAGGATTTTTTATCAACACTGCCCTAGACTTATAATGAATTATTATGGATATTTTAAGATTTAAAATTGAAAAATTCCATCAACTTACTTGGGTATTCCTTTATCTCATAAAAAAAATAAAAAAGAGCTTTGGATATCTTGTTTGGATAGAGTGAAATATTGCTTGGTAGGTTGGAAAGGTAAGTTATTAACCATGGTGGGAAGGCTACAACTCATAAAGAATACATTGTAATCCATACCTATTTATATGATGTCACTTTAAATATTGCCAATAGGTATAACATCAAAATTTGATAAAATTCAAAGAGACTTTCTTTGGAAATGATGAGGAAAAATTTAGGTTTCCTCTTTTTAAGTGGGATAGGATTTGCAAAGGAAAGAATATCTCGAGAACTAGATTTGAAAAATTGTAAACTTATGGGTTTGGCCTTAGGGGCAAGCTTGCATGGAGATTATTCAGAGACCAAGAAAAATGGGCAAAAATATTACTTCAAAAATATATAGGTTCTCTTCATGCAATAAAATTATTTTGGAAAAGAACCTACCCAAAGGATCATCAACATGGGACTTCATATCAGATAGTTTACAATTTAGGAAGAAATATATTAGATGAGCATTCAATAAGGAGAATTATGCAAGTTTTTGATGCTTGGTTGAATCCTTATCCTCTTGTCTCTAACTAAAATAGCAACCAATAGCTCAAACATGCCTAGCTTGTAAATATCCAAAGTTCAAAGACTATATAAATATTAGGAACAACTTAAAATCATGGATTTCTATTAGAAAGCTAATCAAAGGAGAGGAACTCAAACAAATTATAGATTAACTTCAAAAGATGCTTCAATAATTTTATTTATTGATTTTACATGAAAGAGTGAGTTAATTGAGAATCTATCAAAAGATGGTGGATACTCGATCAAACTAAGATATGAGGATTTAGAACAATTAAAATTTCCTACTCCCATAGATTTTTCTTGGAAGGATTTTTGGTCACTATAGCCTCTTCCTAAGGCCTCAACATTCCTTCAGTTAGTAGTTCAAAGTAAGATTATTAGAGGAAAGATTCTACAAAGAAGATATCATGTACCTTTTAGATGTGCCTTGTAAGTTGTATGAGAAGGATTTAGAAACATCAAACCATTTGCTTCTTCATTGTTCCTTTTCTCACACCATTTGGAATTATTTTTATGAAAATACATTAGGTAGCTTTGTCACTATTGAAAGAATTGTCGAAATGTTCAATTAATTATTTCAAAGCTAAAGCATTGTGTATTATGTTTGGGTTTGGTCCTACCATTATTTGTTGGAATTTATGGCTTGAAAGGAGTGATGGAATTTAAAAAAATAAATTAAAAAACCAATACCAAGTTTGAAATCATATTATTGTCTCTCTTACAAAATGTTTACAAGTATGGTTCTCATCATGGGAAGTCTCAAGTATGGAAAAGAGGTGGTAACTACTTGGTTACATAATCTGAATATACATGGAAGATTCATCTTTGATAATGTTATTAAAATAAAGGATCTACTTCAATCTAGGTTAAATGAACATGTATAAAATTTGGATCTATCAAAATTAATTTTGATGGTGTTTTTAAAGTAAATATAAATATATTCAGTGGAGGTGATGGAAAAATTCTCCTCGGTTGCTTAGAATCACGTGGAAATTGAACTAACAACTATACAGAGGCTAGGGCACTTCTTATAGGGATTAAAATTACAATAGAAAAATGATGGAAATATATTTCAATTGAGGGGGATTTGCAAATTATCATTAATGTTATCAACAAAAATGTATGTAAGGATTAGATAAAAAATAATGTTATTGTTGATGCTCATCATTTATTATTGGAGACGATCTCTTGGAAATGTAAGCATATAGAGAGAGAAGAAAATAAGGTAGCAAATAATTTAGCCAATTATTGTGTTGATATTCATATTGATGAAATTCAAATTTTAGAAGGCAACTAGACAACTAAGATTTTATCTCATAATCAAAATAATGTCTAGGAGATGACTGTAGAAGCATAGCACTATGAGGAAGTTGAAGAATATGTTTGACAGAAAAAAATAAAAAATATTTGTGATAAAATGGTATGATGAGATGGTTTGATTGACCTAACAACAAATGTATTATTTTGGTATTTTAATGGGAGTGGCCCCCAATAGAAGCCACATATAACTTATTAAAAAAATAAAAAATAAATAAAAAATAATTGCATACTAGCATATTGATTCAGTTGCACTCCAAAACATAAAAGCTATTATGAAACCAAAAAACACATTGACATTTATGAAGTGCATATCAATGATTCTAGGCACTATGTTGGTTTCTTTATAATATTTTGCATGCACATGATACTCTTTGTGAATATTATTTATTTAAGTTTGTGGTATATAACCCCATTAAGGATCCTTGAATCTTCAAATAAATGTCTAATAAGGGTAATATCATTTACTTTGTTGTAAGTCTATTATGAAAAACAAGAGTCCTATAATTGTTTACATGAATTAAGAAAAACTATCTGAGTTGGTTTATAATATATAATCTGAAGCCTTCTTCTATATTAAATTGTTATATAGAATGGTGTTTTTATCCCATATTTATGGTTGTTTAAAGATAAATCTTCTATAATGAAAAATATTAATATAAAATATTAATTAACCTAATTAAAATTGAAAGAGTAAACAAAATAACAAACCAATCAAAGTAGAAAAACTAAAATATTATCTTTAGAAAATAGGATTATTAAGTGCAATCAAGGAGCTAGCATGATCTAGGAGTGAGCCTCACCTTTTCTTGTTTTAGAGATCAAGCAAGTGTTGCGAGTGTAAGAAGGAAGAAAAAGTTGATAAAGAAGCAAAATAAAAGCAAGGAGTTAGTGCCACTTATTCTTGTTCCAAATCATAGGGAAAAATAAAAACCTAAATAATTCTTATGAATAAAATACAAGTGGCATGGTAGAAAAAACATTTTTGAAAGTCCTCGCTAGAAGGATTGATTCCCTAGTTAGGGACAAGAGGATGAACAATTTACATCAAACCCTATCAAGGTAGCATACATTACACCAAAAGTGATTATTAAGGATGAGATAATCGAACATGATGTAATGGTTCTTAAAAGTAGAGGGTTAATATGTAAGTTCCATGGATACTATCCAAGTTATTCGAAGATTAAAAATTGGATCAAATGGAAGTGGTGATTGAATTCAAATTATGCCATTGAATTTTTTAATTCATTCATCCTTGCTCGTTGATATTTGCGCTTGGTATTTGCGAAGAAAAAGAGCTCATGTTTTTCGTTTAAGTGACGCAACGAACATTAAAGGGAGACAGCGACCACTTCCCAAAATGCATTGGGCAATGTGGCCTAGTGGTAGCTTGGATTGTGCAAAGGTGTTGGTGACAAGGAGGTTGTGCGTTCGATTCCCGCAAGCATCATTTTTGGCTTTGTTTTGTTGAGGCGCCCAAGGTGCATACTTTTCGCTTGGTGGAAGAGGGTGAAGGATAAGAAGAGGGTGGTGCTTATTTCTTCACCAACGAGCCCATAGCTCGTGCGGTAGCTTGGTCACGGCTAGGGCATTCACATTGGGGCAAGACGAGGGTTCGATTCCCCTCGAGGAAGGTATTAAGGTTTTTATTAATATTTTGTTTGGATTGCCTAAGGTGGAGTGATAAGGGGTAAAGGTGCTTCGTTAGTTGATTTGTTGAGTAACCTTAGGGAATAAGGTCATGGTGGTTGTTTGAGTTGTGAATTAATTTTTAATTGTGATTTTTGAAATTGTTAGGAGTAATAAGGGTTTTTGATAAAGTTTTTTTTAGTGAAAGTTATTTTTGAGTAAGGGTTTTCTTTTAAAAATAACTTTGGTGGATGTTAAAATAAAGTAGGAGTAATAAGGTGTTATTTGGATATTATTGTTGTGTTATTACTCAAGATCTCTAACCCTTGTTGAGAGTTGAAAAAGAAAGTGTGTTGAGTGTGACAGATTTAGTGGACAACTCATAAAGCATCAAAAAGGTATGAGCAATATTCTCCATTGATTTTATTTGGGTGGTTGATTTCTGAAATATCATTGGAGTGAAAAGGATTGATTGTGGTTTCCTTTTCGAAAGTGATTGGTTTAATGCTTCAAGGTTTTTTGGTTTGAGAATTGTGATTAAAACCTTGTTTTATAAGCATTGTTGTTGAAGTGAGTTGTTGTGCAAAGAACTTGAACTTGAGTTGGAAAAGAACATGAGTATCATTGTTATGTGAGAGTTGTTGTTGAGTATTGTTGGAAATATTTTGAGTTGATTGATTCATGCTTGGACTAGGGTTTGTGAGAAAGAGTTGTTCCTTGTGGTGATTGGTTGAGTAGAATTATTTGAGCCTAGTCAAGTGAATGTGTGGAGTGGTTGTTCAAGTTCCATAAAACAAACTATTCTATATTCTGATTTAATTGAGATTGAGTTGAGAAAGAGATTGAGTTTGAGAATAGAACATATTGAGTCTCTAACAATTCTCTTTATGCTTCTATGAGATTGCTTTGAATTGAGATTGGGATTTGAGTATAGAACATATTGAGTCTCTAACAATTCTCTTTATGCTTCTATGAGATTGAGTTGAGATTTTGTTGAGCTGATTTGAGGTAAGTCTTTGAGAAGGCTTGTGGACTATTTTTGTGTAAGATTTTGTGAAAGCTTGCTATGCAGATCTGAGCAAGTCCTAGAGAGGACTTATTGAGCAGATTGGGACAAGTTCTATGTGAGCTTGTTGAGCATATTTGAGCAGGTTCTGAGTGAGCCTATTGAGAATATTTGAGCAGGTTCTGAGTGAGCCTATTGAGCAGATTTGAGGAGGTTCTAAGTGAACCTATTGATAGAGATTTGGAGGTGATAGAGTATAGAGGATAGAGTCTCAGTGGATAGAGATCCAATAACCAGGACAATTGAAGATAGATCTGAGTGAGGAGTCTTCAAGTGGAGAGAGATCCACAAGTCAGTGCAACAGAGAGACAGAGTCTTCTAGAAGATCACTAGCAGAGTAGAAGGGGAAAGAGTTCTCCTATGGAAGAGATCCATGAACTTGAGATTTAGGGGATCAACATCTCCTTTGGACAGAGGTCCATAAACATTGTAATTGGGAAGGATTCCCAAGAGATTATTTGAGAAATATTTAGAAGAAATATTTTTTGTGGAGGTAGCCCACATTGGGTGAACCACATTAAAAATGATGTCTCTCATGTGTGTGATGCTTTGTGTGATGTTTACTACTTTATTAATGTTGATGCTACTATTTGGGGAAAAGTTTTATATTATACTGTTCACCCCCCTCTCATATAAGCACATGTTTCTTCTACAATTGGTATCAAAGTGGTCTCTCCATGAAGAGTCTAACAACTCGGAAGAAGATCCTTCGGTAGCACACATGAACTCAGAAAGTGAAGAAGAAAGTGGGTTTGATATAAAAGAAGAATTTTTTGTTGCTCTCAGAAAACTGGAAAGACTTAGAGAGAAAAATTCAAACTTGAAGGAACAAATTCAGGAAGATGAAGAAGCAAGAGTGGAACTTATACAGAATCTTACAGAATTCAAGATTAAGGTAGAAGAAGGAAAGAAGATTGAGCAAGATATGACAGATCTATTGAGAGCCAAGGAAATAGAATGTGGAATATTGGAAGCAGAAATTGTTCTCCTAAGGAATAAACTAGAAGGGATCAAGATACTACAAAATACAGAATATGTGAAACAAAAAGAGGAATCAAGCTTCCAAAAGGTAGAAACTTCAAACAAAGAAAAGCAAGCAAAGGACATCAGAAAGGAAGAGAGCAAAGAGGAACCCTGGATAAGAGTTAATTACAAGAAGAGGATGACTTCTTCACAATATCCAAGATCTCCAAACAAGTTACATAATCTCTTTCATGGTCATTGTTTTTCTTGCAATAAATATGGTCATATAGCTGCACACTTGTACTCATCATGCAAGATACGATAGAGATTTCAATTCCTTTGCACCTCTCATGGATGATGATGTTATATGTTACAAATGCAATAACTTTGGGCACAAGGCTAGATGGTGTAAAATGATATTTCCTGAGTCTAGAAAAATAATTCCAACAACTAGGAAGGATGAAAGAAAGAATGATAGGGCCAGATCTATGTTAGTTCAAACAGCCCTGCATGCTCAAAATAAAGAAGAACAATGGTATCTGGATAGTGGTTGTTCTAGTCACATGATAGGAGACAAAGACAAATTCATTGTTCTAAAGGAAACAAATAGAGGATCAGTAAGTTTTGGTGATAATGGATCAGCTAGGATTGTTGGGAAAGGTACTCTAAGTCTAGACAATGGAAAAACAAAAATAGAGAATGTTTTGTATGTCAAAGGGTTAAAGCACAATCTACTGAGTATAAGTCAACTTTGTGATCAAGGATATATGGTTACCTTCCATCCAGATAGATGTGAGATAAGGAAAACTGAAATAGGAAGAATTATTGCAAATGCAAGAAGGACTCCAAACAACTTATACATGCTCAATGAGATCAAAGGAGAAAAGTGTTTTCTATCACAAGAAGATGAGAGCTGGTTATGGCATAGAATATTAGGTCATTTGAATTTTGACAACATAGTCAACATAAGCAATAAATAGGCAGTCAAATATTTACCCAAAATAAGGAGACCTCAAAACACAATTTGTGCACCTTGTCAACATGGAAAGCAAACTAGGACAACTTACAAACCAAAAGGCTATATGTCTTCTGAGCCTTTAAGTTTAATACATACTGATTTGTGTGGTCCTACCAGAACACAAAGTATTCAAGGTGAGAGTTACTTCATGTTGTTTGTAGATGATTATTCCATAATGGTTTGGGTAACTTTCCTAAAAGAGAAGTCAGAAGCCTTCAAAAAATTCAAAGCATTCAAGAATTTGGTTGAAAATGAAATAGGCAAAAGGATTAAGTGTCTAAGATCTGATAGAGGAGGAGAATTTACTTCAAATGAGTTTGTAGAATTTTGTGAACAACATGGAATCAAGAGAGAGTACTCAACAACAAGAACTCCCCAACAAAATGGAGTAGTTGAAAGGAAGAACAGGACTGTTGAAAACATGGCTAGAGCTATGTTAAATGAATCTAAGTTGTCAGATGGTTTTTGGAAAGAAGTAGTATCCACAACTGTGTACATAATTACTAGGGCTCAATTAAGGGTAAATCATCATAAGACTCCTTATGAGCTTTGGAAAGGAAGACCTGCTACTATAAAACATTTCAAGATTTTTGGAAGCAAATGTTACATAAGATGGGAAGATCAAAATTTGGGCAAATTTGATCCAAGATGTGATGAGGGAATTTTTCTTGGATATTCCACTAAAATCAAGGCTTACAGATGTTACAAAAAAATAACATGCACTATGGTGGAAAGTATGAATGTGATAGTTGATGAAAAGATAGATTCCAGAGAGCCAATTCAGCAAATGGTATACCAAGAAGATGGATGTTGTCAAGAAGAATTTTGTGAGGAATCAGAAAATGATGAAGAAGAAACACAAAGGCTTCTTCCTAAGACTCCTTCCAGATATGTACAGAAACATCACCCAAAATATCAGATCATTGGGAATCCAGATGAAAGACAGACAAGGAGAAGAATAATAAAACCATCTCAACAAGCAAATTTTTCTTTGCTATCTAAGATTGAGCCAAAATATTTTTCTCAGGCTTGTGAAGATGAATTTTGGGTTAAAGCAATGAATGAGGAATTAGATCATATTGAGAAGAGAAAAACTTGGGAACTTGTTCCATGACCAAAGGACAAAAATGTGATTGGCACAAAATGGGTCTTCAGAAATAAGTTGAATGAAGATGGACAAGTTGTCAGAAATAAAGCAAGGTTAGTTTGCAAAGGTTATGCACAAGTAGAAGGAATTGATTTTGATGAAACCTTTGCTCCAGTTGCATGACTTGAAGCTATAAGGATGTTTTTAGCTTTTTCAAGTTTCAAGAACTTCAAGGTATATCAAATGGATGTTAAGTCAGCTTTTCTAAATGGGATTCTAGAAGAAGAGGTCTACATTGAACAACCAGAGGGATTTATACTATCAGATACACCAGATCAGGTATGCAGATTGAAAAAGGTATTGTATGGCTTAAAGCAGGCTCCCAGAGCATGGTATTCAATATTGGATAGGTATCTACAGGAACAGGGATTCAGGAAAGGAATAGCAGACAATAATTTGTATATCAAAAATGAAGGAAATGATCTTTTAATAGTGGTTGTTTATGTTGATGACATAATTTTTGGAGGAAATAATGACAAGATGTGCAAAGAGTTTGCTAAGAATATGCAGAGTGAATTTGAGATGTCTATGCTTGGTGAATTATCCTTCTTTCTTGGTCTTCAGATTTCACAATCAGAAAAGGGAGTGTTTCTTTCTCAAGCCAAATACATCAAGGAGATGTTAAAGAAATTCATATTAGAAGATTGCAAACCAGTAAGTACTCCTATGGTCACAGGGTGCAAGTTAAGTAAGGATGATGAATCTCTAGAGGTAGATCAGAGACTATACAGATCCATGATTGGCAGCTTATTGTATGTCATAGCTACAAGACCAGACATAGTACAGTCAATGGGATTAGTGGCAAGATTTCAAGCAGCACCTAAGGAAACACATGTGGCAACAGTAAAAAGAATTTTTAGGTATCTAAAAGGGACTATGGATTTTGGACTTTGGTATCCTAAAAGTGATAGTTTCACACTCACAACATATACAGATGCAGATTGGGCCGACAACATTGATGATAGAAAAAGCACAAGTGGAGGAGCTTTCTTTCTTGGAGAAAGACTAGTCTCCTGGTTAAGTAAGAAGTAGGTTTCAGTATCACTATCTACAACAGAGGCAGAATATATTGCAGTAGTAGCCAGTTGTACACAGGTGTTATGGATGAAGAGGACTTTAGAAGACTTCAAGATAAAGCATGATCAACCTATTCCTATACTATGTGATAATACCAGTGCCATATGTATCTCAAAAAATCTGGTAATGCACTCCAGGATGAAGCACATTCCAATTAAGTATCATTTTATGAGAGAACAGGTGTTAGATAAATAGGTCAAATTGGAGTATGTCACTACAAAGGAACAGATAGCAGATATTTTCACTAAGCCACTCTCAAAAGACACTTTTGAGTATCTTCG
This sequence comes from Wollemia nobilis, assembly GCA_028583015.1. NCBI lineage: Eukaryota > Viridiplantae > Streptophyta > Pinopsida > Araucariales > Araucariaceae > Wollemia > Wollemia nobilis. The sequence continues at coordinate 1,628,151 of JAQPPZ010000184.1, forward strand.
AGGAAAATTGGGAGTGAGACTCCCACCCCAGAATTAACCACCTCATGTGGAGGTGGGGGAGGGGCTAAGCTAAGAGGCTCATTCTTAGCCCCGAGCCCCAAAGGTGACCCTTTGCCATTGATGAAAAAGGGGGAGAGATTTGTGTATATTGAGGAGAGTTTTTGATATGGGGAGAGATTTGATATTTGAGAAAGCTTTGAGCCAAGGGGAGCAAAGTCCCAGGGGGAGCAGAAAAGAAGGTCAGATTTTAGTAAAAGGATATGGGTTGCCATCAATGACAAAGGGGGAGATTGTTGGACATTTTGAGTCCCTAAGCTAAGAGTTGTCATTGATGTCAAAAGGATCTATGTAAGTAAGCACTATGTTTGTGTTTCACAAAGAGCTTCATGAGAAGCAAATGTTTTTGATCAAAGGTTCAAGAAGGGATGCATGGCATGTGGTTCCAAAAGGAGCTTCAAGGGAAGCTTTGCAAAAGGTTTTTATTTAAAACCATGGATGGCAGATTTGAAATGGGTTTTTCTTAAAACCCAAGTTGGCTTTTTGTTTCATCGAAAAAGGTGCCCCGATGATGGAGATATTTAATTTTAAATATTTAGTTTAAATTTTAATTTATTTAAAATTAAAATTAAAATTTTATCCACCGACGTCATGAAGGAAGTTTCAAAAAGGCCGACGTTTCCAAAGCAAAGGGAAGGCATATAAATATGCCATTGAATTTTTTAATTCATTCATCCTTGCTCATTGATATTTGTGCTTGGTATTTGCGAAGAAAAAGAGCTCGTGTTTTTCATTTAAGTGATGCAGCGAACATTAAAGGGAGACAACGACCACTTCCCAAAATGCATTGGGTAGTGTGGCCTAGTGGCAGCTTGGATTGTGCAAAGGTGTTGGTGACAAGGAGGTTGTGCGTTCGATTCCTGCAAGCATCATTTTTGGCTTTGTTCTGTTGAGGCGCCCAAGGCGCATACTTTTCGCTTGGCGAAAGAGGGTGAAGGATAAGAAGTGGGTGGTGCTTATTTCTTCACCAATGAGCCCATAGCTCGTGCGATAGCTTGGCCATGGCTAGGGCATTCATGTTGGGGCAAGACGAGGGTTCGATTCCCCTCGAGGCAGGTATTAAGGTTTTTATTAATATTTTGTTTGGATTGCCTAAGGTGGAGTGATAAGGGGTAAAGGTGCTTCGTTAGTTGATTTGTTGAGTAACCTTAGGGAATAAGGTCATGGTGGTTGTTTGAGTTGTGGAATTAATTTTTAATTGTGATTTTTGAAATTATTAGGAGTAATAAGGGTTTTTGATAAAGTTCTTTTTAGTGAAAGTTATTTTTGAGTAAGGGTTTTCTTTTAAAAAGAACTTTGGTGGATGTTAAAATAAAGTAGGAGTAATAAGGTGTTATTTGGATATTTTATTGTTGTGTTATTACTCAAGATCTCTAACCCTTGTTGAGAGTTGAAAAAGAAAGTGTGTTGAGTGTGACAGATTTAGTGGACAACTCATAAAGCATCAAAAAGGTATGAGTAATATTCTCCATTGATTTTATTTGGGTGGTTGATTTCTGAAATATCATTGGAGTGAAAAGGATTGATTGTGGTTTCCTTTTCGAAAGTGATTGGTTTAATGCTTCAAGGTTTTCTGGTTTGAGAATTGTGATTAAAACCTTGTTTTATAAGCATTGTTGTTGAAGTGAGTTGTTGTGCAAAGAACTTGAACTTGAGTTGGAAAAGAACATGAGTATCATTGTTATGTGAGAGTTGTTGTTGAGTATTGTTGGAAATATTTTGAGTTGATTGATTCATGCTTGGACTAGGGTTTGTGAGAAAGAGTTGTTCCTTGTGGTGATTGGTTGAGTAGAATTATTTGAGCCTAGTCAAGTGAATGTGTGGAGTGGTTGTTCAAGTTCCATAAAACAAACTATTCTATATTCTGATTTAATTGAGATTGAGTTGAGAAAGATATTGAGTTTGAGAATAGAACATATTGAGTCTCTAACAATTCTCTTTATGCTTCTATGAGATTGCTTTGAATTAATATTGGGATTTGAGTATAGAACATATTGAGTCTCTAACAATTCTCTTTATGCTTCTATGAGATTGAGTTGAGATTTTGTTGAGCTGATTTGAGGTAAGTCTTTGAGAAGGCTTGTGGACTAATTTTGTGTAAGATTTTGTGAAAGCTTGCTATGCAGATCTGAGCAAGTCCTAGAGAGGACTTATTGAGCATATTTGGACAAGTTATGTGTGAGCTTGTTGAGCAAATTTGAGCAGGTTCTGAGTGAGCCTATTGAGCAGATTTGAGCAGGTTCTGAGTGAGCCTATTGAGCAGATTTGAGGAGGTTCTGAGTGAACCTATTGATAGAGCTTTGGAGGTGATAGAGTACAGAGGATAGAGTCTCAGTGGATAGAGATCCAACAGCCAGGACAATTGAAGATAGATCTGAGTGAGGAGTCTTCAAGTGGAGAGAGATCCACCAGTCAGTGCAGTAGAGAGACAGAGTCTTCTAGAAGATCACTAGCCAGAGCAGAAGGGGAAAGAGTTCTCCTATGGAAGAGATCCACGAACTTGAGATTTAGGGGATCAACATCTCCTTTGGATAGAGGTCCATAAACATTGTAATTGGGAAGGATTCCCAAGATATTATTTGAGAAATATTTAGAAGAAATATTTTCTGTGGAGGTAGCCCACATTGGGTGAACCACGTTAAAAATGATGTCTCTCATGTGTGTGATGCTTTGTGTGATGTTTACTGCTTTATTAATGTTGATGCTACTATTTGGGGAAAAGTTTTATATTATACTGTTCACCCCCCCTCTCAGTATAAGCACATGTTCTACAAATATCACAAAATTTATAACATTAGACACATGGAAAGAGATTACAAATGAAAAGGGATGAAGAAAGAGATGGAAGCTAAATTTTCAATAATTTTCCACATCCAAGAAAGGGTCCAAAAAAAATCCCTCTACATTATCAAATTATGAAGGCCTTTATAATTTAAGTGAATCAACTATATATAAAAGGAAAAGCATAAAAGGAATGAGGAATCATAATGCACAGGTTAAACTCACAAGTTAAGGGTGTGAAGAAATATGGGAAAGCATATTTTAAAGAAAATGATACAAAAGAGGTCAAGGTTAATCTAGGTAAATCATATTCATGTTCCTCAAGGATTATAAAATCCTATCCTTGGAATAAAAATAATAGTACAAAGTGTATTAGTTGCACTTTAGGGTTTTAAGAGCAACATAGTAAAGAAATGCATATAAATAATATCCATGGAAATTTAGGATTTCTAGGGTAGTAGAAGAAGGTAATTTCTATGGATGATCATCCTTGTGCTTTAGAGTTTTTAGGACAACACAAAGAAGAAAATGTTTATAAGGCTATTCCTTACATTTCATATTCTCTAGGACATCGTTTTAGAAGATAAGTCACATTATGAATAATATGAAAATAGAAAAGATAGATGAAATTGAAAGTATTTATAGGAATGGAAAAATGAAAAAAATATTGTCAAAGCATGAACAAATAGAAAATGAAACTCAAATGAATATCTATATGGGAATACAAAAACAAACATCATAGGTGTTATCAAGAAATGGATCCAATCCATCAAATGGAATTAGTTTGAAATTGGTTAAATTCTTTAAATAATAGTATAATGGAATATTAGGGGTATGAATAAGACCTGTTAAATAATAGAAGAATTTGGGCTAATACCACTACTGATAGCTTCAATCCCATATAACCTATTAAATAATAGAAGAAGTTGGGCTAATACCACTACTGAATAAAAGTGACGATGAAAATAGTATCATGGAATATTAGGGGTATGAATAAGATCCCTAGGAAAAATATTTATTGAGGAATCAATAGATTGTTATAATATTGAGTTTATTTTAATACAAAAAACAAATTTAAGTAGTAAGGAATGTAAGGATGATTTCAAAACAATTTGAAATATGGAGGATTGTGTGGCAATTTCTTTTATAGGATCTTCTAGAGGTATTGTGACAATATGGAACAAACACAAATGAGATGGAAAATTTATTGAAAGCAAAAAAATTAGGATGATGGACTATTTTGAGGGAAAGAGGAAAACATCAAATTTGGGGTTATAAATGTATATACTCAAATTATAGTTACTCCTCATGAAATATTTTGGATAGACATTATCATATTTTTTATCAAATACAATAACAATTCATAATTGTGATTTATGGATTCTTGGGGGTGACTTCAACACAATTTAATATCCTTAAAAAAAAAAGGTCGATACTCTTAGATGGTCTAAATTAGTGCAATATTTTCTTGTATTTGTCAATTCAAAAGTATTTTTGGATGTTATACCTTCAAGTTATCAATATCCATGGGATAATAGATGTATTGGAAAACTCATATAGCAGAAATATTGGATAGATTTTTATTATCCAACATGGTTGAAAAGATAGTATACAATATCTTTAGGTATTTTATAATAAGTAGGAACATATATTAAATCTATTTTTTTTTTAAAGGTGTATGGAGTGGAGGTTCCATAAGAGGAGTGGGATCTAAGTAGCGGCTTCAAAAACCCTAGTAGAGCAATGACGATAACCCTATTAGAGTAGTAATGACAATAACCCTATAAGAGCAATGACGTTAGAGGTGCATGGAGTGGAGGTTCAATAAGAGGATTAGGATTTGAGAAGCGACTTTGAAAACCCTAACAGAGTATAAAAAACATACAAGGATTAGATGGAGGAGTGGGAGACTTCAAATCTAGTTTGTGCAAGTTTGCAAAAGGGCAGTGGGAGTTATCAGATGATGTGGAGGTGGTGGTTGGATTGGATATGAATGTGGCAGTTCTAGGTTAGCTAGATGGTGTTTCTGGAGGAGGTCTCAGTATCGACTTCATAAATCCTTTGGGAAGCCATGGACCATCAAACAGTAAGCTAAAGATTGGGTCTCGTTCTCATGGTCCATAGTTTTCACCTAAAAATTCAAGCCTCAACATTTTATATACTATAGTGATGTCTAAATGTGTGAGGGAGACCTTATAAAAATCTATTTGCAACATATGCCTTGTCGAAAATGTCATTAGCATCTTGAGCAAACTGGTTAAGTTCACCATGGGTGATGGAAATAGTAACCTTGTGGGAAAGTTCCAGGGGGTGAGGCTAGATCTAGATTCAATTTGAATATGGGCACTAGTAAAGTGGAAACCTCTAGGTTCCATTGAGATTATAGCAGCCCCTAAAGACTTTTTATATCAGATTAAACTACATGGAAGATGCAAATCGTATCCTAGGGGAGGCCCTTGGTTCTATGGCAAAAGAGGTCTATTTTTGCAAAAGCTATAACCTGATTTCAATCCTCATACACAAAGGGTTAATTATATGCCTTTGTGAGTTTATCTCCTTGCTCTCCCTTACTATATTTGGAATTAAAATGTGTTGAGAGGTGTGGCCAAGTCTATAGGGGACCTGCTTATCGATCTGATAAGTATATCCAAATCAAGAATGGTATATGCAAGAAAGTGTGTTATGGAAGATTCGAAGGTGGATATTCCCTATTCTATCAAGCTTATCTCATTCTTGGGTACTTTGGAATAGCCCAATATTTACTAAATAGGTCAACCCAGTGCTCTATATATTGAAAATTAGGTCACCGGATGAGCCAATGTCCCCTCAAGGCACAGGCAAAGAAGGAAAAAAAATCTACAAGAACAAAATGGATCCAAAAGGAGAATTTAGGTCAAGTCCACTCAAAGGATTTGGGTGGTAATTCCTCAAAGGAGGGGGAAAGATAATATTAGTCCCAGATGGATGAGGTTTAGAAGGTGAAGGCTCTGGTGGAGGATATTTTGCAACCCTAAGAATTGATCCTAGCCAACCTAGTGGTGATTGATAATGCATCTAAGAATAAGAACATAGCCTCGAATATTGGTGTTACTAAGGTATATCAGTAGGATATAATTTTTTAAACCATTTTTTCAAAGGTTGTTCTTCATAATTTATTTTATGGTCTTTGTATTGGTTCTACTCTTGATAAGCCTATGATTTAGTTGGTGACCCTGGAGGTAGGGTCTTCGATTAGCTCCCCAAATACCTATCTAGAGAAAGGTTATATGGGTCCTAAAACCTAAAGACAAAAGAAGGGCAATGTGGATATGAATGTTGAGGAAAAATTAGGAATGCCCCCTAACAATTTTGTGAGGAAGAGGAAAACGAATTCTAAGATCACAAATGGATCTCAAGCTCTACTCAAACTTGAAAAAGGAAAGAATGTAGGAGTAAGACAGCTAAAGCTGAAATATTTCTACCAAAATAACCATGGGGTATATAGAGGAAAGAAATATAATTTCAAATCCCGTAAATGAAGTGCCTCTCTTGGAATTTTAGGGGATTGAATGGGCTTTCTAAACAATGGGTGGTTGCTTCCTTACATAAAGAAATTTTACCTAATATTTTTTCTTGCAATAAACCAAGTTGGATGATCAAGATATAGATTTTGTTAGAAGAAGGATTTGGAAAGAAGCCCATTTTTCTACAAGTTCATCCAATGGTTCCTTTAGGGGAATCCTTTAACTCTATAATTCCAATAATTTTGAGGGCTCTATAATTTCTTCCTCATATAGGATTATTAATATTATCTTCTACAACAGAGAAAGTATTAAAATATGGGCTATGACTAACGTGTATGTGTCGAACTCTAGTCCTAGTAGAAATATATTGTGGAAAACTTTGAGTTCCATAAGAAGATTTTTTGCTCAACAAGTCTGGTTCCTAGTAGAGGATTTTAGTTCCCCTCTATTTTTTTAAGATAAAAAAGGAGGAAACTCTCCAATCTCGAAAAGCATGGAAGAGTTTGTAGATTTTGTGAATGGAAATGAGCTATTAAATATTGAGTTGAAGGGGTCAAGGTATACTTGAAGCAAAATAAGAGTGGGTAACCAACTCATCGAAATTAGTTTGGATAGGGTTCTAATCTCCAAGGAGCCTTCCGTTGTTTGGGAATCTATATTTCTATTCTTTGCCCAAAAATGGGTTCGACGATAACCCCTTATATTTTTAAGTGGACCAGGAAGAAACCAAACTTCCTAGGTCATTTATATTTGAGGTAATGTGGTGCCTTCATCATTAGTTGGAAGTTGAAATTAGAAACTGATGGTTGACAAAGGTCCAAGGCTTCACCCTTTCCAAAATTGTGATGAAGCTTAGACTTGTTAAAAACGACCTTAAAGAATGGAATAAAAGGGTTTTGGGGAATATTTTGTAAAATAAGAAAGACCTAAAAAGTCAACTAAAAGCTATTGAATCTGAGATAGAACTTGGAAATCAATCTCAAGAGATTAGATACAGAGAAAAGGAGGTGATGGGTGAATTTCATAATACTATTTCCAAGGAGGGAATTTTTTGGAAACAGAAGTCCAAGGTGCTTTGACTAAATTAGGGAGATAAAAATTCCAATTTTTTTAAATCATGACCTTGAAGCATAGAAGAGCCAATAGGATTAGAGAAATTCAAAAATTTGATGGATCTAGTGCTACTCACATTAAGGATATAAGAGTTAAGGTTGTGGCCTTTTTTATAAATCTCATCAAGGTGGAAGAGATTTGTAATGAGGAAGTCCAAAATAAGATACTTGGTAGTATTCCTATCTTTGTCATAGCTGATATGAACCAAACCCTTACCTCTCCCTTCAACGATGAGGAATTTAGAGATGCTATATTTGCAATGGAAGGAATTAAGGCTCTGGGTATTGATGGTTTCCCCCCTTTTTTTATAAAAGTATTGGCATATTGTGGGGAAGGATATTTTTGATTCCCTTTAGGAGGTCCAAACCACCAATAATATCCCATTTGGAGTGAATTCTACTTTTTTAACTCTGATCCCCAAGACTATTGGTGCAAAGGACTTTGAAGTATTTAGACCCATCAGATTATGTAACATTGTTTATAAAATTTTGATAAATACCCTTTAATAGATTAAAACTTTTTCTTCCAGCCTTTGTTGATTTAGCCCAAAGTGGATTCATGATAGAGAGATAAATCCTGGATAATATCATAGTTGTCCATGAAATCCTTCATTCAACTGATAAAAGTGGTAGAGCTAGTCTCCTCCTCAAATTAGACATGAACAAGGATTATGATATGGTTTCATGGGAGTTTTTATTACAAGGTTTGGGAAATTTTGGTTTTTTCCAAAGTTGGATAAAACTTGTCCATGCTTGCATGTCTTTTGTCAAGTTTTTGGTCTAAATAATAGGTCCCTGGTAGGTTATTTTTCATGTATGAGAGGTATTCATCAAGGGGATCCCTTGTCCCCTTACCTCTATATCTTAGTGGTGGAAACTCTAGGTAGGGCTATCAAGTTAGAACCCTTTATGGAAGGTATCAAGTCTACTTTGTCAGTGGATCTTATTTCTTATCACCAACTTGTAGATGATGTTTTTCTCCCCCTCCTTGTTTCAGTTTCCCAAGTGAAGGTTCTAAAATGAATCTTGGAGGTATTCAGAATTGTAGTTGGGAAAAATACAAATTATATAAAAACAAAAATCTTCTTCCTAAATACCCCCTTAGCAAGGTAGATGATAATTGCTTGCATCTTGGGTTGTGAGGTGGCTGCCCTTCCATCTCTTTACTTTGGAATGCCTTTGTTTAAAGGTAGAATCCAAAATTTACTTTGGGAACCTGTGGTGGAAATATTGTAGAGGAAACTAGTTGAATGGAAAGGATACCTCCTTAGTCAAGCCAAAAAGGCTACCTTGGTAAAGTCTACTCTTTAGAGCATTCCAACCTTCTTCTTATCTATGTTTAGAATTTATAACAAGATTTTATCAAAGATTGAACATATTCAAAAGTTATTTCTTTGGTCTGGGTCTAATGAGAAGAAAAAATTTCACTTGGTTGGGAGCAAGTCTATAGACCTAAAAAGTATGGTGGCTTAGGTATTTGTAATATTAGGTAGATGAATAAGGCTCTGGTTGCAAAACAATGATAGAAGTTGGCAAATCGAACTAAAACTAGTTGGGTCAGCATTGTGTCGGCTAAATACTTGAGTAAAGAGAATTTTTTGCTTGTTGATCCTCTATCAACTTTTGTTTTAGTCTTTTGGTTGAGTTTGCAAAAGTTGAGGGTGCTAGTCTCCAAAGGCTATAGGTGGAGGTTGGGTGATGGACTCAAGATTGATTTTTGGAAAGATATTTGGTTGATGAACTAGCCCCTTACGCAGATTCCAAATCTGACGTGTTTAGAGCCTAGGGCCAGATTTGTTTGTGGGTCTAAGGTGGTTGACATTATCGAGGTGGTCAATGGGTTGAAGGTTTGAAAATTTTTAGACAATTCTATTCTCAACAATATTAAACTTGAAGCTTGGATTCTAATTGCTAATATGTTGAAGTTTTAGGTCACTAAATAGAGAAATGAAGAGGATGGGATATTCTAGGTAGGGAAAAATGATGGATCATTTTTAGTCAAGTCTACCTACAATCTGTTGGCTATCAGGACTCCTCCATGGGTCCCACCTTTCAAAGTATGGCTTAACAATCTAACACCAAAGGTGAATATATTTTTATGGTTGACAACTTAGAATAATATTTTGACCATTGAAAATATTTAAAAAAGAGGTTGGTCGATGTCAAACAGATGTTGCCCCTATGGATCTAATGAGTAATATACAAGGCATCTATTATTTTAATGCTTGTTCTCTATGGAAGTTCTTAACTCTATTTTTAATTTTTTGGGACTGAGTTAGGTGGTACCGAGTTTGTTTGTTGATGTTTGTCCTTAATGGTCATCTCCTTTTTACTCTCCAAGGCTGAAATATTTTGGAAATTTTGTTTGTTGCATCTCTTCTATCAGGTGTGGAAGGAGAGGATAGTAGAATTTTTAAAAACTTCAAAAGAGATCTTGTCTTTGTTTGCACCAGAGCCTTTGCTTCCACCTTGGATAATGTGTCCTCTCTGGATTTGGAAGAATGTAGATTTGGGGAGGCTGATCTTGAAAGGAAAATTGAATTTCAATAGAGAAATAGGGTTGCTAGTCTTCCTGGTCCTAATCCTCAGGCCCTTGTGAGGTGGGAACCTCCTTCTTTATGTTGGGTTAAACTGAACTTCTATGGAGCTTCAAAATGTAATCTCAGTAATGTTGGCACTGATGGGGTGATTAGGGATGACAGAGGTGGGCTTCTGCTAGCATATGACAAATTATTAGATATCCAGACTTGCTATGTTGCAAAGTCCAGAGCTCTTTACCAAGGTCTCTGCTTTTGGAGAAGATGGTATACCAAAAAGTTTGCACTGAAGGAGACTCACTTAATATTATAAACTTGGTCAAAGATGATTCAATCCCCGATTGGAACATTAAGGTTGTGATTATGGAATCTACATGGATTCTTCAGGCTAGAGAGGATAGGGAGATAAAGCATATCTTCAAAGAAGGAAACCGCCACGCTAACTTTATGGTAAACCTATAAGTCTCAATGGTTTTTTTATTTGGAGAGACAATTTTCTTGAAGGTCTTCTTCAATTAGATTTAGTGATGCATGCTTCTTGATACTCTATAAGCTTTTATTGTTTATGGAGAAAGGTTTTGTGGTGCAACCGTGTGGAATTGTTTGTTGGTTGGGGGTTCACCAACATTGTTCTAATTTTATTTCTTGTATCAAGTTGTAGCTGATTCACTTGGTGATGGGTGGTTAGTTGTGGTGCTTTATAGCTTTTCTTGTCCTTGTATTTCTAGTCTTAGGCTAATTTTTACAGGGCTTCTCCTATTGTAAAAGGTTCAGGGACCCTTTCAAAACCACTTCTATATCTAATAAAAAAAACCCATTCTTTTGACTTGTGATTTACATAATATTGATCATCTAAAATCATTTCACTTCTAGTCTATGTGCCTCTAAGAAAAACTTCTTTCAAATAGTTATTTTATGGTGGTATGGAGTAAATAACAAAGTATCATATATATACAAGTTTTTTCAAAAGATGAAATTTCTAAAGGGAACAAATGAAGATTTGGAATGTCAAATATTTTGGTAAAATATTTAAATAAAAGGAGAAAATTGAATTAAAGGTCAAAAATTTACAAGTGATAAAGAAACCAATGGAATAATCTAGGATTCTTATGCGTAAGAAAAAAACTACTTTCTAATTATAATAATGTATTAAAATGAGTCATATTAATTCTAAAAATATAGGGAGAAATGTCTCAAGGAAGCAGATAGAGACACAATTTTTTCCATTTTAAAACAAAAACAATTTTTTCATCACAGCAAAAATGTTCTAACTATAGATGGAAGAAATATAAAGGAAGAAGAAGATATCATGAAGGAAGCAATTAATTATTTCATAATCATTTTATCATATGTTAGGCAAGATAAGAAGACATGAGGTAAGATTTTGTAAAATATTCCATCAATTATCACACACGGATAAAATGAAGAAGATATCTATGGAGGAGATACATGATGTAGTTTTCTCTTTCCATCATAACAAGGCACTTATCCGTAATAGATTTCCTATAATTTTCTTTTAAAAAAATAGAATTTATTGAATAGTAACATGTTGGTTGTGTTTGAAGAGGCCTAGAAAAGGAAGAGTACAATAAGTGAGATCAATGTCACCTTTATTACATTGGATACAAAAAAAGATGAGATAAAATGTTTTGATAATTTTCTTCCAACAAGCCTTTAAATATGATTTATAAGATTATTTCAAAAATTATAGCAAAGATATTAAAAAATATTTTAGATTATGTTATCTCAAAGAAACAAGGTGGTTTCATATGTGGTAAGCAAATTCTTGGTGGTATAATCAATGCGTAGAAGGTTATACATTGTCTTTAGTCTAAGAAAAGATTAGGTATACTTATGAAATTATATACGAACAAAGTATATTATAGAGTTTGTTGTATTTTATTACATGATATTCTCAAAAAGTTTAGTTTTGATCAAGGTTAGTGTGAATGGACTAGATGTTTTTTAATGAGTTTACACAGGTTTTTATGAGGGGTCCTAATCCCCTCATACTTAGTGAGATTTGAACCTTGGACCTCTCAAAGAGAGGCCAAAGCCCTTACCATTGCAGTAAGCTTGTAGCCAGGATTAGATGTTATAGCAATCTAAAATTTTATATTTTGATCAATGGATCCCCTATTGTATATTATAAGTTAGCACATGGATTTTTCCAAGGTGATCCATTCTCTCCTTATCTATTTATTAGTATTGCAAAGGCATTAGGGAGAGCTTCCTAAAAGGAAGAAACAAAAGAAAAAATCAAAGGTATTGAAGTTGTAAAAATGATTCCTTCAAATCTCATCTCCAATTTGTCAATGAAACTTTTCATTTGAATTATGTCTTAGTCAATGATGCCATGGAGTTTAAGTCATTATTATAATGTTATGAGAAGGATATTGGACAATTAGTTAATATATAAAATATAGGATTTTTCATTATAATTGCCCTAGATTTACAAAATATTATTATGGACATTTTAGGGCTTACAATTGAAAACTTTTCATCCACCTATTTGAGTATTCCTTTGTCTCATAAAGGAAAGAAAAAGGATCTTTGAAACTCATGTTTGGATAGAACAAAATTTTATTTGGCAAATTGAAAAGGTATGTTCTTAATTTTGGATGGAATGCTACAACTCATAAAGTGTACATTCCATCCTTATTTATATGATGCAACTTTCAAGATTGCCAATAAGTATAACATCCAAATTTGATAAATTTCAAATAAATTTTCTTTGGAAAGGATGTGAGAAAAAAATTTAATTTCCTCTTTGTAAGTGGGATATGGCTTGCAATAGAAAGAATATTGGAGGGGTATGCTTGTAGAATTATGAATTTGGTCTTATGGGTAAAACTTGGTTGGATATTATTCAAAGATCAAGGAAAGAGCCAGACAGAAATGATACTTCAAAATATATAGGTTTCTCTTGATCCAATGAAATTATTTGGAAAAAAAAAACCTACCTAAAGGATCACCAAAATGGAACTTCATATTAGATAGTTTATAATTAATCAAGAAGCATATAAAATTGTGCAAAGTTTATATTAGAGGAGGATTGTGCAAATTTTTGGTATGATGCTTGGTGTAAGCCTTATCCTCTTATATTTGATTCAAAACAACAACCATTGGCCTAGGCATGTCAATCTTGTAGAGGTTCAATGGTCAAAGATTATATTAAAATGATCAAGAATTATAGATCATGGATTTTTATTAATATCCTAGTTAAAAGAGAGAAACTCAAAGAAATACATATGAGCTTTAAAATATTCTTTAAGAGTTTTATTTGCTTATTTTTACATAAAAGAATGAGTTGGTTTGTAATTTATTGAAATATGGTCGATAATAAATCAATGTGGGATATGAGGATTTAGAGCAATCAAATTTTCCTACCCCTAATGATTTTCCTTGGAGGAATTTATGGTCACTATAGGCCCTCCATAAGGTCTCACCATTTCTTTGTTTAGCAATCTAAAGCAAGATTCTTATAATAGAGAGTCTACAAAGAAGAGGATATCATGGACATTTTAAGTGTGCCTTGTGTGAGAAGGATTTAGGAACATTATACCATTTATTTCTTCACTCTCCCTTTGCTCACACCATTTGGGGATGCTTTTTCAAAAGTATGATAATATACTGGGTAGCTTCATCATTATTGAAAGAGTTGATAAAATATTGGATTAATTATGTTAAACCTAAAGCATTATGTATTCTAAGGATAATTGATCTTGCCACTATTTTTTAGAATTTATGGCTTGAAAGGAATAATAGAATTTTTTAAAATAAAACTCAAAATCATGACCAAGTTTAAAATTGTATTATTTTCTCTCTTATAGAATGTTTATAGATATGGTATTCATCATGGGAAGTATAAAGAGTAGAAAAAAATGTGCTAGCCACTTGGTTACAGGATATGGATTTGAATATATATGGAAGGACTATATGCGGTAATGACATTAACACAATATTTACTTCTTTCTATGGTAAAATGAAAATATACAGAGGTTGGGTTTATTAAAATTTATTTTGATGGTGCTTCTAAAGATAATGCGGAAGAAAATATGGAAAAAGTTGGTTGAGGTGGTGTTTTTTAAATAATGAAAGCAAAATTCCTTAATTAATGAGACTTGAACTTCAACCAACAACCATGTCGAGGATAGGGTACTTCTTAGAGGGATTAAAATAATAACTGAATAAGGATAGAAAAATAAATTAATTGAGGGGATTCAAAAAATATCATAAATGTAATTAAGAAAAAAAGAATACGGGGGATTGAATTAAAAATAACACCATTGCTTATGTTTATCAACTATTGTTGGAGGCAATCTCTTAGCATTGTGAGCATATTCATAGAGAAAGGAATCATATACCAAATGAATTAGTTATGGGTGGTGTTGATCTTTGTCTTGGAAAAATTCAAATTTTAGAAAGCAATTAAACGAGTGAGATTTTATCATAAAAATGATGTCAAGCTTAGTTACCAAATTCGTGGAACTTTTCGGATAAAATTTGAAATTCGTCGAATTTAAAACCCTCCCGCATAAATTTGACAAACAAACCTAAAATTCGGTAGGAAAAAAAATGGGCAGAAAACAGGTGAAACAATGGAAATTTGCAACCTGCAACCATTTGTATTGCTCCGAGCCTTGCTGGAAGTCTGCATAGGAACCCAGCATTAGATCGTGCACTCCTGAAACTTCAAAAGAGTAGAACAGATTGGAGCTCGAGCCGCTTTCTTCGTATGGCATTCTCCACCTTGCGTTATAGGCTTTGAATGGGTCCTTCATTATAATTGGAATGCCCTCATACTCGTGGTTTCCTTGTGTGGCCATCCACGGCCTGGTGCTTGCCAGAGGTTCTACCAGCTCACCGAACGTGTCCCAGAGAGGCTGGTTCCAATCAGCATATGAAAGGTCTCAGCAAAAGAAAAACATCATGTTCCATGTCTCGAACGTGCTCCAAAGTCGATTTTGTCCAATTTGTTTGTCCCAGATCACCTGGGAAACCAGAAAATTAATATACTCTTTAATCCCTTGTTACTACGAAGTCCGAATTTAAAAAGGTTAGATTGTAGATGAATAAATAAAATTTGGATAACCGCATCTTCCTATACAGGTATAGGTTTATAGAGGTTTAAAAATACAGATTCTCAGGCGTTCTACGGATTCGTCTTTGTAAATTCTCGAGTGTTCTACGGAGGCGTTCTAAGGGAGAATCGTCTACAGCTATCTCAAGCGAGGGCTCTGACTTCATCTCCAGCTGGACCCAACTCGAAATTTGAGAGTTCTTTATATTTTAAGATAGATAACATTGAAAAAAGATATGTACATATGTTGAATTTATATGGAATTTCATTCCGAATTTTTAAACATGTCAAATTTATTTCGAACTTTAAGAGGAACATGAACTCAAACTTGGTAACTAAGATATCAAGGAGTTAATTGTAGAAACATAAACTTTAAGGATGATAAAAAATAGATTTTATTGAAAAAAATAAAAATATATATTATAAAAAAGTTTAATTCATTTTATTACTAATATAATATTTAAGTATCTCATAAAAATAACTCTTAATAAAATCATTTATAACCTATTAAAAAAAATTAAAATTATTTATAAAAAATATGTTTAAATTATTTTATATATAATAATAAAAATCAAATTTTACTAAATAATAGGCAAGATAAGGAGACAGAATATGATTTTGGAGCTCTGCTAGGGTTTGATGAGGAAAAACTACTCTCTTAGGATTTGATGAAGAAAAACTGCTCTGCAGGGATGGCAACAGCTTTCGGAGGAGCTCTAAAAAATGGAGGAATGTCGTGATGGCATCAGGTCTGACACAGAGAGTGCATGCTCGTGATGTTTTTTCATCTGAAAATGACTAGAAGGAACAGGATTTTCCAGAGTGCATGTCGAGAACCGCTTGTTAAAGAACAATGGATGTTTGGAACGATGTGAAGCCGAGCCAGTTCTAGTGGTTCAACCAAACTCGGTGGCGAAAGATGTGGAGTATCTAACCAAACATGCTCTTATTGGTAAATTTTTGGGCATCCGAATTTCTCTCCCCTTTGTGGAGGCTTGGGTCAGGAAAACTTGGAATCCTGAAGGCGATGTGGAGGTGATGCTGAGTGTGAACAACTATTTTATGGTGGTTTTCTCTTGTATTGCAGATTGTAACAAAGCATTTGAAGGGGGTCCTTATTTCTATAACCAATCGGGACTCTTTCTTAAACCCTGACATGTGGGTTTCAACCCATCAGAGGAGCGACCGTCGTAGGTTCCAGTATGGGTGCGGCTTCCATGGCTCTCGTTGGAATTCTGGAGAACTGATATCTTGCATAAGATTGCCCTTTTGCTTGGGAAGTCGGTTGGACCGTCACAACAGACAATGGATAAAAATGTAATCTATGTTGCTCGTATTTGTGTTGAAATTGACTTAAATAATCCTATTCTAGATTCTATTGAAATACAATTTGGATCAACTACATGGGTTCAAAAACTTGACTATGAAGCTCTTCCATTTTGTTGTCGAATTTATCGTGAATATGGCCACCTACAAAGAAAATTCCCTAAGTTTGTCCCACCTGTGGCTTTAAATCTTGGGCCCTCTCGATCTGGGCAAAGTTTGGATAAAGGAAAAGCCCCGATAAAGGAAGGGGAACGGGATAAGGAAGGTTTTGTTTCGATAAAATACCGAAACATAGGACGAAGGGCAAACAAAGACCTTAAGGATAGCCAACCAGATGCTCTACTCAACCATTTTAAAATATTAGATGATCTTGATCAGTGCATGAAGATACCTGAAACATCGCTACCTGATGCAAATATAACAAGGCTGAATCAGATGTCTCTTCTTGAGGGGGAACTTAAGGAATCATATCTAGGGGTTTTAAAAGAAGAACAAAGGGCTTTGGATCTGAGTATAGGGGACATGGATGGGTCTAGCCCTATAAGGGAAACTATTTTGGAAAGTGGTACAGATTTAGTTATGCCCTCTCCTACTCAGGCATTGATGTAGTCATCCTTGGACTACAAAACTCCTACGGTGTTGGGATTGCAACATAAAATAATTAAAAAAAGTTTTTTCGGATAAGAATATGAAGGTGGGTCGGAAGAAGGACCAGGATAAAATTAAGTTAATGGGGAGACTTTGGTGGAGTCAGGCTTGGTGAGAACATTGGACTCCCATTTTTATAACCCCTAAAAATTATTATCCTCTCATGGAATGTAAGGGGGTTGAACAACATCCCTAGACAAAAAGTTGTTCGTGATTTGGTTCGTGTGCATTCTCCGGATGTGGTGTTTATTCGGGAGACTAAATTGGCTATTAATAGTATGTTCAATATTACTCCCAAGTTGTGGAGAAGGGGGCAATGCTAGTGTATTGGTGCATGTGGATATGTAGGTGGCGTCGCTTGTTTATGGGATCTGCTTAAGATATCCCCTCTTACTTGGATTTCCAATAGATGGTCTATTTCGATGGTCGGGCATGATAATGAATCTGGTGAAACCATCCTACTTACAAATGTGTATGCTCCTATTGATTACAATGGTAAAGTGAATTTGTGGAAGCACATTTGCTTTGTGAGAAGTTTGGTTCCCCTGTACCCATGGATTTTGGTTGGAGATTTCAACTCTATCACTTATCTGGAGGAGAAACGTGGTGGGATGGACCGTCTCGAGCCTTTTTCTTGTCTTCAGTGCTCATATCCAAGCCCTAAACTTGGTTGACATCATGCCAGATAATGGGATCTTTACTTGGCACAATAGAATGTGTGGGGAAGCTTCCATCTCGGAGAGATTGGATAGGTTTTTGATATCCAGTTTTTGGATGGGTACTAACAGAAGTGCTAGTTCTATGATTACGGAGGGTAGGGGATCTGATCATTGGCCTATAAAACTCTTTGCTTTGGAGTTAGGGCTAAAAAATAATCCCTCCTTTAAGTTTCAACTTATGTGGCTTCGTGATACTAAGCTTCATGATTTCATGCGAGGCTGGTGGACCACTGGCAAACCTCCTCATGGCATCGCTATGTATTCCTTTATGAAGTGACTACAATTTGTAAAACATAAATTGAAGAGATGGAATAGACTGAATTTTAGGAAAATTTCCTTGGTTAAGCTGGCAGCTCTTAGGAGGATGGAAGAAGCTTCAAGGAAGATTAGAGATCAGGGATTCACGAAGGAGCTTCGTGTTGAGGAATTTGAGGTTGCGAAAGACATTGCTGAATGGGAACTAAGGGAAGAATTTTTTGAAAACAAAAAGCTCGAGTAGATTGGCTTCAGGAAGGGGATAGGAACACAACCTTCTTTTATAACTCAGTTAAGGCTCGTCGTAATGGTAACCTAATTACCTCTCTTGTGAATTCTCAAGGTGCCCTGCTCTCTTCTTTCATAGATATTTCAGAAGAGACTAAGAGGTATTTTTCCTCTCTCTTCAAGGAGGACTCCCTATCAGATGATGAGAATGAAAAGCTTATTCTAGACTGTATTCCAACAATTATTTCTAGAGAGATGAATGAGCACTTGATGGGTCCAATTTCCCTTGAGGAGTTGGAAAATGTTGTATTCAATATGAAAAAAAGGAAAAGCCCCAGGCCCAGATGGATTCCCCATTGAGTTTTATCAGGAGTTTTGGTATTTAATCAAATTTGATATTTGGAGGTGGTCCACAAGTCCCAAAAGAACAAACATATGTTAAGGGCCCTAAATGCTACCTTTGTGGTGCTTATACCCAAACAAGAGAGAGCAAATTCCTTGGATATGTTCAGGCCTATTGCTCTCTGCAATGTTGTGTATAAGATCATCACAAAAATTATTGCTGAGAGGCTGAAGATATGGTTGAGTAAAATCATCTCTAAGGAGCAAGGAGGGTTTGTTGTTGGTTGAAAAATCTTGGATGGGGTTTTTATTGCTACAAAAGCTATTCACTCGATGGAAACTTCTAAGGAGAAAACTATGTTCATTAAGTTGGACATAGCCAAAGCCTATGATCGGGTCAGATGGTCCTTTCTTTAGAAAGTTCTTACTGCTTTTGGATTTGAGGAGGAATGGATTAGATGGGTGATGAGCTGTGTTTCTTCTTCTTCATTCTATGTTCTTGTTAATAATGAGCCATTAGAGCTATTTGAGGCCTCAAGGGGATTGAGGAAAGGAGATCCTTTATCTCCTTATTTGTTTATCATTATGGCAGAAGGGTTGGAAATATTGCTCAAGTCTCAAGTCATGCAGGGTCTCATTCAGGGGTGGAAGTGGGATAGTAGTTTGCCACCTCTTTCCCACCTTCAATTTGTTGATGATACTACTTTTTTGGGAGTTTCCACTATCAGGAAAGCTGGCAATATTAGATAGTCTCTTGACATATATCTTGGTGCTTCTAGACAGTTGATTAATGAGGACAAGTCTTCTATTTTCTTTTTCAATACCCCTCCTCTTATTCTAGCCAGGATTGCTCGTATTCTAATATTCCAGGTTGGGACTCCCCCTTCATTTATCTTGGTATTCCAATTTCATCTCATCCTCTACCTAGATCTTCTTGGCAGTCTATGCTTGATAAGTTTAGAAGGAAGGTGAATCACTGGACTTTCATATGGCTATCCACTGTAGTTAGAGTGTTGCTTTTAAAATCTGTTGTTCAAGCTTTACCCATTTATAGATGTTTTGTACAAATAGCTCCCTCTCACTTCATCAAGGGCATGGATGCTTTGTCAAGACAATTTTTACGGTCTGGAAAATTTGATCAATCTAAATGGAGTTTGGTTAGGTGATATTCTATATGTAGGTCGGTGCAAGAGGGAGGCCTTGGGTTGCGATAGACAACTCTTTTTGGGCAGGCTTTGGCTACAAAAATTTATTGGAGATGGTGTACCTCTCAAGATCATATTTGGGCTAAAATATTATCTTGTAAATACTTGAGAGGTATTTTTGAGGCTGAGATCCCTAGAGTCGACTTGGTTGGGAAAGGTTACGTTATCTGGGACACTCTGAAAGGAGGAGCTAATTTAATCAAGTAGGGTTTGTTCTGGATTTGCAATCAGGTATCAAATGCTCTTTTTTGGGAAGATTCTTGGGATGGCCACCCTCCTATCTTGAATCAATATCCTAGGTTACATTCCCTAAGCATTTTTTTCTTAGAAGCAGGCTAGTCTCGTGTGGAGGACTTTAAAAAAATCCAGTCTTTTGAAAATATGGAGATGTACAGGTGGAAAGATCCACAAGAATGCCCCCAGGGGGGACTGGCCAAGGACAGAGAGGTGCTTGCTCTTATTCTTATGGGGAGGCCTTGTTATTCATTGAGGGGTAAATATATTTTGGCTTGGAACCCTGATCCTAAGGGAACCTACTCGGTAGCCTATGGTTATCAAGTTTTTGATAAGCAACAGTATGGGAGTCTTCCTATCACTTGGTGGAAAAAGGTGTGGAACAAATTTGCCTGGCCAAAATATAACTTCTTTCTCTGGTTGGTAGCTCGTAATAAATGCCTCACTTGGGATAATGTGAGGAAGAGGGGATTTCAAGATCCCTCTTTTGTGTCCTTTGCGGTAATAATGAGGATGACTCTTCTCATTTATTTTTCCAATGCTCCTTTGCCAGAGACATTTGGCATCATTGGTGGAGGGTCTAGAACCATCCATGTTTTCATGTGCTGTCCCTGGTGGAGTTTTGGAATAGTCTGGGCAAACCTCCGACCAAGGCCCCCTTCCTTCGGGTGGCTTGGAATTTGGGCCCTTCTTGCATCATCTGGCAAATTTGGCTCAAACAAAATCGACGCATATTTCAGGGCAGTTATTTGGTTGTTCAATAGATCTGGCAAAGGATCCTGTTTATGGTTCAGGAAATCATCCATAGCAAATGTGATGTGGACCCTCTTTTGGATTCTAGGGAGAAGAACGTACATCAAGCCCTTGGTCTCTTTGGGGATGGTGTGAACTCTTCTAGCCCTAGTAGGGTTCCTCAAATCAGCACAAAGGTTAGGAGAGATGGTAGGTGGAGGCCATCTCCTAGAGGAGTTTTAAAAATTAATATTGATGGATCATCGAGGGGTAATCCTGGACATGTTGGCATTGGCGGTGTTGGGAGAGATTCTACTGGTGGTTCAATTTTTTCTTTTCCATTTATAAAGGTGTTCACTCCAACAATTTTATGGAAGCTCTTGCAATTCTTGAGGCCTTGCGGAGGGGGTTTTATCTTGGTTGGCATAGGATTATCTGTGAGTCTGACTCTCAAATTGTGGTTAATATTTTAAACAGTAAAAGGGTGGAGGAATTTAATTGATAGTTGGCCTCTGTAGCCGTTCAGATTCTCAGAATGAGTGAAGAGTTTGAATTTATGTCCTTTGTGCACATTCCAAGGAAATGGAATGTGGTTGCCGATTACCTGGCCAAAAGGGCTTCTGAGCTGCTGGATCCTTAAAGTATCAATAATTGGGAGTCTCTCGTCTGGGGACTCTCAACGCCTGTGGGAGTTGATCCACAAGGATGTACAGACTTAATGTGGTTTGTTCTTGTTGTCTTTTTCGGGTGTCATTCTAGTCTAGTGGTTTTAGCCAGTTTGGCTGTTTATTTGAATCCTGGTTGGAAGCTCAGTTGTACTCTGTAATCTACAATTTTTATCAATAAATTTTTACCCCTTTATTTAAAAAAATAATAATAAAAATCAAATAAAAGATAATCAGGTATGTAAAATAACCCATCTAGTTTATTATTTTTTTAAAAAACTAACCCTAACCCATGTAAATAATTATTAAATGTATTTTAAAAAAATAATTTTTTTTTTTAAAAAGTAAATATTTATTATGTGGTCACGATATAATCGTTACATAGCATATCTATAACATGTGAGGGAGAGAGATTTGAACCTAGGCCTCTCAATTTCAACTAAAGAATTTTAACTACCCAAAGTTTTAAGTACCCACTTGCTCTCCAACTCTTCTACATAAACTTTAAAAAAATAATATAAACTTTATTATTTTTTTAGAAATTATTGATTTGTAAATAACTTTATGAAAGGTTATGATATGTATTCAAAACATGCGAGGGAAGCACACTCGTGAGTTGGAAGAAATAAATAAAAATTTACCTTCGTATATGTGAACCTTTTTTTCAAATAAAAAATCCATAGACTAATTTTTATTATATATATTAAACTTTTGAGAAGGGATAATTTTTTTTTTTTGTAATTAGACATAAATTAAAGTTGATAACGGAGCAAAGGAAATTCAAGCACTTCCCATCCCCTCAAGAATTAATTAATTAATTTTAATTTTAATTTTTTTATTATTTTTAAGTACAACCTAAAAGTAAATTCAATTTGTTTTCACAAGTCTTTTGTTTCTAAAACTAGTAGTTACTGTAGACCGCCCGATACCCTCTGTCCGATTCCTCAATTTCTTTTTCAATTACTGCAAATGCGAAGATGAGTCTTGAGAGAAAGCCATTTAGAAAAGAAAATAAAAAAACTATACACTTTTATTCGAGGCAAAAAAATTTGAATTATAATTTGACATGGCACTCCATTCTCCTAACACAATTTTCTGCAGTTTTGAAATGTAAATAACTTGTCAAGCAGAGAAGCAATCCATGAACATATTCAGAACCAAAGATGACATTTGCATCCATCTTGATTTACCACCAGCAGGAATAACATGGTGAGCCAGAGTCAGGCTATTGAAGTAAGAAGCTACGATAGAAGAACCAGACCCAGATATTTGCATGTTGGTATTGGTAACGACCTGCTTCTCCTTCTGCTGAGCGTGGTGAAACCTCTTCAAATCCTCTGACCACAACACCACTATGGCGCTCATTTCACTTTGTCTCAGTTGACACTAAACTCTCCACGAATTGTAAATTCGAAGCGTTGAACCGATTTATTTGTGGGGTACAAGGTCCTCGTTACCTATTTATTTGTGCTGATCTGAATACTCACTTGGTGTTTACATTTAGGCACCGGTATTTCCTATTGACTGTGTGCGGCAAACGACAATATCGCAAGGAGCATACCGCTGCTGGTTTTGGCAGACTGCCTGATTCAAGTGCCAAGCGGATTCCTGGCGTTCAAAATAGTACCTCTGGTTCCTCGCTTGCCCTGTTTTGCTAAGGTGTTTCCTGCTTTTCGCTTTATCAATAAATGTCGCTCTGTCGCGACAAAATTATTGAATTTTTATCTTTATTTTAATTTAAATTTTATGTATGAGGAAAAGGTAACTACTTACTATCTTTATTATAAGATGACTCGTGAGTGTGGTCTACCAAAGACGCCACTTGCATTATCGGTGATGTGACTTGGGTTCAATCTCAATGTGTATAAGAGGTATTAGGATGACCTCCTTGAGGAGGTCTTGTTTGCCATCTTGGGTGTTGATTTTGCTGTTGATTATACGATTGTGGTTGTTGTTGACGTGGCTACAACTGGTACTGCTGATATGGTTGTTGCTGATGCTGTTGATATTGACTCTTGTTTTGTCTAGGCTGTAAGGAAGTCTTGGTGGCAAAAGCTCCTAAAGAGGATTCAATCTCCTCATCTTTGATTACATAAGTAGAAGGCACAATTGAATTTACAAAATGATTACAATATATAGACATAAACCCTATGAGGGAGATATGACAAGTGTCATAATCTCCACTCCAAGTGTCATGCACTCCAACTCAAACTGAAGACATAAGACAAGTGGCAGAAGACAAGTGTCAAACTGAGGCATAGTGCACATTAAAATAATATTCTAATGAAGAAACAACCTGAAATATAGCTTCTAATTACCAAAGTTACCTCAATGAATCATTTAACCTTCGAGTTCCCTCTAGTCTTTCTCCTCCCCTACTTCCTCATGCATTTCTCCTCTATGAATTCCCTTCAAGGTTGCCTCCCTAGTTAGACATATGGAGGTATATATAGACTTTTGATATACTTACCTATTCAAAAGTCAAGCTTGGAAGAAGGTAGAAGGAAGGATCTAGAAATAGACAATTTCAAGCCCTTGGTTCATTTTTTCTTTCTTCTTCTAGAACTTGGCTCCTTTTTTTCTTCCTTTCTAGAACTTGGCTCCATTTTTCTTCTTCTTCTAGAAGTCCTCTCACTTAATTTTATTGTTTATTTATTTTTGTCATTTTTGTAACAACAAAATTATTAAATAAATTACCATTTAGGTATTGTGGGTGAAATTTTACACCTCCTCACCCACTCTTTTTTAAAATTATAAGCCTCAAGAATTGGCTAAATTTTGAAGCCACAACCTTGCATCAAGGATTGAAGAAGATATCAAAGGTAGGCGAAAAGTGTTTTGCACTGAGTACAGTCAGGATAGAAGAACAAGCTGCTTCCAAGGGGTGAATAATCTCCAACAGGCCAAATCAAAAGCAGCTAAGTCTGGGGTCGAATAGATAAATGGGTAGGTACATGTTTAAGGTGGATCCCAAATCCCCACCCTGGTCTTGGGAAAAAAATTGGGATCTCGAATCCTCATCAAGAAGAAGAGCAGAAGAATTAGATGGTAGTATGATGGCCATTAGTCCTGAGTTTCCATCCCAAAATTGGATGGAACTTTGGGAATGCAATAACAAAGGTCCAAGCTCAATCACCCATTCGTGGGACAAAATATTGGGAGGTTGGTGGACAAAGAAGTGTGCCCAAATTCCCATTCAAGGTTGAAGTTATCATGCATTAGGAGGGAAGCACTGAAAATTTTGAGGAAAGGGCATTAATGATCTCACCTGCTCTTGTGAAAATTGTCTGTGAATGCATAGGAGGATTCACCAGTTCAAAGGCAATCAATTTCTAGTCTTCCTGCAGCATGAAGGGGTAAAGTAGATCACAATTTATGGCTTAATAGGAATGTCAGAGCCATCAAGGGACTGGATTGATGCAGAAGCACCTAACTCCTTCTAGACAACCACCATTATTCCATAGAATAAAGCACCAACAAATCATCTGTTTGTTTTGCATGATCTTCCCATCGAGTGCCATTAATACCTGAATTTAAATTTATTGTAAAATGATCTATAAATAGTGGAATGTTGGCCATTCCAAAGGGTGGATCTGTGGCCATTACAATTCATATGTAATTCTTCTCGCCTTGTATATATAAGCATATCACTGTTTGGTCTCTCATTTTATCTTCACTTCCTTGTGATTAAATCTGGGTGCTTATTTATGTGATGGCCATCTAAGTTTGCTCATTTAATTCTGCAATCTAGATTTCGTGGGTCTTGCTTGCTGGTTTTGGAATTCACATCTGCCTTTCGATTTTGGAGTTTATTTTTTCTAAGGCTGGTCGGGTGGGAGCACTCTATTTTTGCATTTTGGATTTCATGCACCCTACCACCAATTTTAGAATTTAATATGACTCGCTGCGCAAAATGATAAGTGAGGGTGATATGATTTGATCTATTAGGTGGCACGCTCATGTTTCTATTGGTGATATGGAGCGCATGTGTCTTGATGTGGCCATAACCCATCCTTGTGAGTTTTGGCTATGGCCTCCCTTTTCTTTCTCACTTGTTTCCATTTTCCCCTTTATCCTTTGTGGCATAGATAGTTGGAACTTAAGGATCCAACCTCCTCTGGAGATCGACCACTCCATCTCTCCTAGGCCAGGTAGTCGTTCAATGTTGGCTGAGGACCATGGGGCACACCACCCTCTTGTTCAGTCCTATGTTTGCACCAACAATTTTTGGTGACTTTGTTGGGGACCCAAAAGATCTCCATTGTTATAGGAAATCAAATTTTGATGACACTTTGGTTTGCTCAAGTCATGTTCAATCACCTGGTGACTCCCCTGTGTGAAAGATCTATATCATAGGATCATTTACCCCTTATGTTCTAAAAAATCTCCATTTCTTGAAGGACTCTAGGTTTTATGAGTAGTCCTAACCTTGCTAGCAGAGAAAGGATGCTTATATAGCGACTCCAACCTAGTGGTGTAATCCAAAGGTTCTAAAGGATTGATGCTCCAATGGCTAATTGCCCTAGCTGGAATGATGTAGATCCCTTCTTGCTACTCACACAACTTATGCTCATTAAGCAAGCATATTATGAAGCAATGGTTAACTTTAATGTATGCTTTACCAAAACCTGGAAAAGTATCCCCCATGAAGCTAGACCATATCCTACTCAAGCATACATATATTATGTTCGAGCCTTTGAGCTTGACATCAAACTCCTCATATAGCAATCACGAGAAAGGAGATTTCCCCAAGTTTTTAAGGAAGCATCTTGAGCATAAAGAATGTTAATCTAGACTGGAAAAATTACTGATAGGAGCCCCCCAAAATCTCTTTTACCTATCATATTCTCAGTACAAAATTTGATACCTTCAAAGCTTATACTTGTGTAGTCTTATGCTATATTGGGATCCTTCCCATTATTTCTGCATGAGAATGTTTAACAAATACCATAAGAGCTACAAACAAGAATCCATTGGCTATTTGAATAAGTCAGCCACATGAAGAGGAAGTTTTTGGATGAGGACAAGAGGTCCAGTGATTGATAGGCCAATATACAACAGCAACCACAAGAGAACGAAAGACAATGGAAAGATCAAGCCTTTGGCTCAAATGGAGAAGACAACCATCTACTTCCTAAAGTGGGGAATTTTATTACTTGTAATTATCTACAGAAGGGGCATGATAGGCAATAAATAATCTTTGATGCAAGGGAGTAAGGGCATAACGATGCTATACCACCATCTACGCCAGCTTTAATAATGGTCAAAGAAATCCTTGAAGCACCAATTCTCCAGTAAGATGCATCCTCTGACCAACAAGGGATGGAGTCAACCCAAACATCTAGGAATGAATCTAGGTTGAGTTTAGATAAGGTGGTAGCAGTTGAAATGGTTCAGCATCAAGAGCTTCGTTGCCACCTCATTAATACTTTTGAGATCTGAGAACAACCAAGCACAAGGATTCGATCTCGATAGAGACTAATGTGCATCCCAAAAGGGATGAATTATGGATCACAATGCTTGATGATCCATAAACAATATATTTTTAGTACCCACTCCCTGCAAGGATACCATCCAAAGCATGGTCTAAGGTGGTGAAGGGAGTCTTTGCATGAGTGGCCTATCATAAAAATATGAAGCTACTAAAGTTGAGTGTGAAACCTAACTGGCAAGGCCAAATTGAGCACAAGGAACAACTCAATTTTTGTGTCATTTGGTCTATCCACTGTAGATTCATAGGATAATTCTCATAGACATCCCTGGCTTAGGCATGTTTGCCATAATTTTGACACAAGTAAATAAAGTTACGCTCTAGGTGTGGCTAGTGCAGGGTTTCATCATTTTGTTAATGACTTACAAGCAACATGTTCCAGTAGTGAATTGCCAGCTGGTCAAGGCACCAAGAATTACAAATATATGAGCATGTGTAAGTTCTTTGGAATGTGTCTAGAAAATATAATATTCTTTACTATTTCTCTAATTTTCCTTCCTTCCTATCTGTTGTTTGGCACTATTGTGACCCCGTAGCCCAATGGATGTAGTAAATACCAAGGTCTCATATGATGTCCTTGGAAATGATATAAAAATGTCTTGGAACTTATGAAGGTAGAGCAAAATCCACCCCTTCAATATGAAAAAATAATTATGTATGTGAAAAGCACCTAGAAAAGGACCATTAGGCGTATATCTGTTTATAACAAGGCAATCATGCTATATATAGTACTCCTTCTATAGCTGTAATTATGGTCAAAAAGTGTAAGCTACAAAGCACAACTAAAACAAAATGGTCTTATGGTGGATAGCAGGTAGTAAAATAGGGTCCTTGTTGGACTGTATCAAAAGGAAGAGCTATAGACAGAAGCACAAATATCCTTGGCAATCTATCTACTCTTAAAATACCTCAGGTTCTTGGTGGGATATGTATAGGGGAATTTGTTTCGATGGAGCATTCCATGTAATAAGGTTTGTGTCCTATCAGTTTCATATGATGTTCCTCGGTTTTCTTTTCCCTTCATGTCTCTCTTCTTCTATGTTCCTCCTTTTCTATCGACTTCTCCTTGCACTTTTTGTTTACAACTTTACGGATTGTCAGCCTTCCCTTTCTTGCTCCTGATGTTTCCTATGTCCTCACTTTCCTCCGTTGTCTTCTATATTTCTTTTCCTTTTCATCTCTTGTTGCTTATGCTTTTGTCCCCCTTATCTTCTGCTTCCTTTGAATATTTTGCCATGTTGAGTGTGTCGTTTCCTCCAACATCCCTTTGTGTCCCACAACTTTTCTTGGTTTCTCTTGTCTGTGCACCTTCCTTTCCTTTCTATCGTTTCCTCTTTTCCCTTATCTCCTTGTATCAAGTTGTCATAAATCCTAACCTTTTGGATTCATTTTTTTCCACAAAATGGAAAATCCCCGTGAGTCACCAAGACTATGGGTGAAATTGTACACCTCCTCACCCACTCTTTTTGCAAATAATAGGCCTATAGAATTGGCTAAAGTTTGGAGCCACAACCTTGCATCAAGGACTAAAGAAGATCTTAAAGGCATGTGAGAGGCATTTTGCGATAAGTACAACCAAGATAGAAGAACAAGCTACTCCCAAGCAACGAATAATCTCCAATAGGCCAAATAATTAGAAGCATCTAAGTTTGGGGTTATACGAATAAATGGGCAGGTACATGTTCAAGGTGGATCCCAAATCCCTACCTTGACCTTGGGCAAAAAATTGGGATCCTGAATTCCCATCAAGAAGAAGAGTGTAAGAATCAGATGGTAGTATGATGGCCATTAATCCTGAGTTTCCATCCTAAAATTGGATGGAAATTTAGGAAGGCAATAACAAAGGTTCAAGCTCAATCAAACGTTCATGGGATGAAATATTGGGACGTTAGTGGACAAAGAAGTGTGCCCAAATGCTTGTTTGAGGCTGAAGTCATCATGCATAAGGAAGGAAGCACTGGGAAGTTTAAGAAAAGGGTATTAATAATCTCAGCTACCCTTGTGCAAAATATTTGTGAATGTGTAGGAGGATGCACCAATTCAGAGGCAATCAATTTTTGGCCTTCCTACAACACAAAGGAGCAAAGTAGATCAGAATTTATGGCTTGATAGGAATGCCATAGCAATCAAGGGACTGGATTGATGCAGAAGCACCTAACTCCTAGAAAACCACCATTCTTTCGTAGAGCAAAGTGTCAGAAGATCATCCGTTCATTTTAAATGATCTTCCTACTGAGTGCCATTAATACCTAAATTTGAATTTATTATAAAATGATCCATAAATAGTGGAGTGCTAGCCATTCCAAAGGATAATTTTCTAGCAATTACAATTTATATGTAATTATTCTCACATTGTAAATATAAGCATATCATTGTTTGGTCTCTCATTTTATCTTCACTTTCTTGTGATTGAATCTGGGTGCTTATTTATATGATGGTCATCTAAGTTTACTCATTTAAATCTACAATCTGGATTTCATGGATCTTGCTTGGTGGTTCTGGAATTCACATATATCTTTAGATTTCAAGGTTTATTTCTGCTAAGGTCGATCAGGTGGGAGCGCTCTAATTTTGCATTCTATATTTCATGCACCCTCCCACCAGTTTTGGAATTCATTTTGACCTACTGCACTGAATGATAAGTGAGGGTGAGATGAGCTCATATGTTAGGGTGACATGACTTCTATCTAAAAGGTGAATGACCTTGGCATGGATGGAACCTATGTCGTTTCTACCAAAAAAATAAAAAACTATCTTTTGGCAAAAACGTCCAAGACCCTGCATGAAAAAAATATTGAAGTGTTCCATAGAAGATGCTTGTAGTGATTGAAAATGAGGTATTTTTGGATAAAGGAAGATATGTCCACAAAATTAATGCTAAATTTTTTATTTTCACGTTTGAATAAAAAACCTCTAAATAGGAAGAAGAGGGTTTCTTCTTCTCTTACTCCTTACATCACCAAAGAGGAGATATTTTATATAATTAGGTGTTTTTACACTATGCCTTCTCTAATACCATGACATGTTTTATAACACTTCCCAAAAACTATTTTGAAGCATAACATTGACATAAATCAAATGCAAAAGATTAAAAGATAAAAATAATAGAAAAAATAGATAAAAATTAAAAATAATCAAAATAGGAGAGGTGGATGCATATAGACAACCCATGATATCACACACATTGATGCAATTTATCAGTGATTTGGTAGTATTTGTAGTAGATATATAAACCCTAGTACACATTACATATCATGTTAACCCAAGTAGACAACCTTTCTTGTAGGTTAAATTATAATTATAAGGTTAATCCTAATTATGGTTTAACTAATACCACTAGAGTTGAGTGCATCAAACTATGTATTTAGGATTATAATCATGACCATAGGATTACAAATCATATATGTGCTTAGTCTTACATCACCACTACCAGCTTAGCCAATAAGGCAAGATTATTGATATTCAAATACAACTCAAAAAATCTTAGTACAATGAAGTTTATATGATTACAAAATTCTTGGTCAAGATCTCTATGATTTCCATTTTGCCAAGATACTAACTCATAGTTTTTTTAATTAACCATATTGGCATGTTTGTAATTCAAATCAATAGATTCTTCTTCATAATTGTATTCATGTTCATGATCACCATCACTTACAAAAATGGAAAGACATCAACCATTGAAGCTTCATTGTGCTATATGCATTGGCATTCTTCTTTACCAAATTTAGTCCAAACAAAAAGATATATATCATCAATGCTTTTCTATGAGCCTTCACTTGATATGCAACAATATATTGGATGTTGCAGGGTAGGAAGAAGCGATTGTTGGATCTTTCAGGGTTAGTAGAGGGTAACAAGTCAAAGAAGAGATAGACACTAATAACTTTTATAGTTGCAACTATGATTAGGTTTTTTTCATGTTCCTAGTGCCCAAACAAAAGGTAAATTATTAGAATATATCTCTAATGAGAATGGTAGAGAAGATAAAAATAGTGTACTAACATTTGGTACTCGTTGCATGTAGCCATTTTTTAAAGCATTATATTTAAGCAAAATTGCTACCAATATTCATATTATAGAATCCATCATAACAATAATTGTATAGTAGCATAAAATTTCCTTAAGACCAATCATTTGAGAGTGAGTGTAAGTCAGGTTCAATTAGAAAATATGATAAGGAAGTAGGAAGAAAAGTACCATCAAGGAGTAAGCACCACTTCTTATTCTAGATCTTAGGAGAAAATCAAAAACTAAAGGATTCATGTTAATAAAATCTAGGTAAATGGAAACAATGTCATTTTTGAAAGTCCTTACTAGAAGTAAGGATGGCCTAGTTATTGATAAGAGGAAGAGCAAATCTATGGTAAACCTTATATAGGTAGTAGATATTACACCAAAAGTGATTATCAAGGATGATATAATCCAACATGATATAATGGTTCTTAAAACCAATGGGTTAATATGTAAGTTATATTAATAATAGCTAGTTTTTTTGGAGATTAAAAATTGGATCAAGTGGAAGTGAGGATTGAATTCAATTTACTCTATGAATTTTATTCTAAAAGCATTTATCCTCATTATCATCTTCACTTAATAAAAAGAGGATAAAACAATGGATGGAGGCCCTTGGTTTAGGGGTAAAGATGCATTATATTGAAGACCATGTTGTGATAAGTGTTTTGTGGAGACAAAGACTATTAAAAATCTTCCAATGTGGATTAGGATTTTTGGACTTCCTTATCAACTCATCAATAAGAAGGTTTTTAAGAATATTAAAAATAGTCTAGGTGAATTCATCCAAGAGGGACTAATTGCTATGGAGAGAAGGCATATTGTGTACACTCA
This sequence comes from Wollemia nobilis, assembly GCA_028583015.1. Taxonomy (NCBI): domain Eukaryota; kingdom Viridiplantae; phylum Streptophyta; class Pinopsida; order Araucariales; family Araucariaceae; genus Wollemia; species Wollemia nobilis. The sequence goes on from JAQPPZ010000184.1 coordinate 1,659,917, forward strand.
AATATATGTTCGCATGCATTTTTTAAAACTTTTACCATAGTCCATTAGAATTAAATCTAAGTCAAGAGAATGGAATCAACAAATGGATTATGAAAATATTATATTCTAATGTCATAAATGTCATAAAACCAAACACATGGCAAGAGATTGCAAAGTGAAAATGATATAGAAAAGATGGAAAATTGTGTACATGAGGCCAACTTCAAATCAAGGATTTTCCACTCTTATGAAAGTGGCAATAAAAAAACCCCTTTATATCATCAAATGACAATCCATTATAGTTCATTCAAATAAACTATTAGAAGAAAAAATGACACAATGGATGAGGAAGTACAATAAGCAAGTTCAAATAGAGGAGTTAAAGGTGCAAAGGAAGATAGGGAGGAAAATTATAAAGCAAATGAGATAAATGAGATCAAGGTTTATCTAGGTAAATAATCTTCATTTTTATCAAGTAGTATAATATCTTCTCCTTGCAATAAAAATAAATGTAGTACATAGTGTATTCATTGCTCTTTAGGGTTTTAATAGTTATATAATAAGGAAAATCATATGGAGGATATCCAAGGAAAATCAAGATTTCTAGGGAAAATGAATATGGAGGATCATCTATGCACTTTAGGGTTTTTGTGAAAACATAAAGAAGAAAGTGATTATGAGGCTATTCCTTGCATTTCATATTCTTTAGAAAAACATAAATATTTAGAAGATAAGTTTTATAATGAATGATATGAAAAAATAGAAGATATTGTTGAATATGAGAGTGTTGGTGGGAATGAAAAAAGGATAGTAAGGTCATAAAAACATGAACAAAGAGAAAAAAAAACTCAAAGGAACATCAATTTGGAAGGATAAATAAAAATATCACAGGTGTTAACAAGAAGTGCGACTAAGCCTATTAAAGATAAAAAGCGATGATGATGAAAAGGATATTATGGAATATTAGAGGCATGAATAATACCCATAGAAAAATAATTATTAAGGAATTAATAGGTTGTTATAGTCCTAAGTTTAATTAATACAAGAATATTTTTTGGAAAAACTCATATAGCAAAAAGATTGGATAGATTCTTATTATCCAACACTTAGTTGCAAACAAAGTATACAATCTCTATAGATATTTTATTATGAGCAGGATCATATCACAAACCAATTATTTTGACTTGTGATCTACCTAATAATGCTTATCCAAATCCATTTTGCTTCTAGTCCATGTGGCTTCAAGACCCCAATTTCTTGTAGATGGTAATGTTATGGTAAGAAGAAGCAAAATTTGAAGGATCATATATGTGTAGGTTTATTCAAAAGATAAAATAGTTAAATGAGTAAATGAATACTTGGAATGCCAAATATTTTGGTAACATATTTAAAGAAAAGAAAGAAATTGAGTCCAAGTCCAAAAATTTACATTATATAGTAGAAACTAATGGAATAGGTTAGGGTTATTATGTGAAAGAAAAACATTTATTTATGATTTAATGCATTGAAAAAATAGTTGTTTTGGTTACAAAAAAAATCATGCTACAATAAAAACAAGATTTTATTTTTATCATATAATTTTTTTTTTTAACTCTAAATGGAAGAAATGTTGAGGAAGAAGAAGATATAAGGATGTAATTAATTATTTCAAAAATATTTTATCAGATACTAGGCAAGATAAGGAGGCACAAGATAATATTTTGTAAAATATTCCATAAATTATCACATAGGGATAAAATAAAATCTTCATAAAGAAGATAGATATGGAGGAGCTACATGAAGCAATTTTCTCTTTCTATCCTAACAAGGCACCTTGCCCAAATGGATTTCTTGCAATTTTCTTTTAAAAGTTTTAGGAGTTAATAAATAGTGATATGTTATGTGTAGTTCAAGAGGCCCAAAATAGAAAGGCTATAATAAGTTAAATCAATTTCCTTTTATTACGTTGGTTCCCAAGAAAGAGGATACAATATATTTTAATTATTTTCCCAATAAGCCTTTGTAGTATGATTTATAAGATCATTTCAAAAATTATGGCAAATAGGTTGAAAGGCATTCTAGATTGTGTTATCTCAAAGGAACAAAGTGGTTTTATTCATGGTAAGAAAATTATTGATGGTATAATAATTACATAAGAGGCCATACATTCTTTTAATTTCATAAAAAAATTGACTATGCTTTTAAAATTAGATATGAGCAAATTAAATGATAGGGTTTCCTAGAGTTTTCTACATGATATTCTTAAAACATTTGGTTTTGATTATAGTTGGTTTAAATGGATTAAATGTTATAGAACTACAAAATAATATATTTTGATCAATGGTTATCTTGTATTTAATTTAAATCATCTTGTGAACTCCACCACGGTGATTCACTATCTCCCTGTTAATTCATTATTCTTTTGGAGATATTAGAAAGAGCTTTCTCAAATGAAAAAATCAAAGGTACTCATGTTGCAAAAATGGTCCTTTTGAATCTCATCTCCAATTTGTTAATGATACTTTTATTTTTGGTCATCCCTTAGTCAGTGAAGCCATGGAATTTAAATAAATATTAGCATGTTATGAGAAGGCTACTAGACAGTTAAGACTACAAAATCTAGGATTTTTTATCAACACTGCCCTAGACTTATAATTAATTATTATGGATATTTTAAGGTTTAAAATTTAAAAATTCCATCAAGTTACTTGGGTATTCCTTTATCTCATAAAAAAATAAAAAAGAGCTTTGGATCTCTTGTTTGGATAGAGTGAAATATTGCTTGGTAGGTTGGAAAGGTAAGTTATTAACCATGGTGGGAAGGCTACAACTCATAAATAATACATTGCAATCCATCCCTATTTATATAATGTCACTTTAATTATTGCCAATAGATATAGCATCCAAATTTGATAGAATTCATTGAGACTTTCTTTGGAAATGATGAGGAAAAATTTAGGTTTCCTCTTTTTAAGTGGGATAGGATTTGCAAAGGAAAGAATATCTGGAGAACTAGACTTGCAAAATTGTCAACTTATGGGTTTGGCCTTAGGGGCAACCTTGCATGGAGATTATTCACAGATCAAGAAAAATGGGCAAAAATATTACTTCAAAAATATATAGGTTCTCTTGATGCAATAAAATTATTTAGGAAAATAACCTACCCAAAGGATCATCAACATGGGACTTCATATCAGATAGTTTACAATTGATGAAGAAATATATTAGATGAGCATTCAATAAGGAGAATTATGCAAGTTTTTGATGCTTGGTTGAATCCTTATCCTCTTGTCTCTAACTAAAATAGCAACCAATAGCTCAAACATGCCTAGCTTGTAAATATCCAAAGGTCAAAGACTATATTAATATTAGTAACAACTTGAAATCATGGATTTCTATTAGAAAGTTAGTCAAAGGAGAGAAAATCAAGCAAATTATAGATGAACTTCAAAATATGCTTCAAGATTTTCATTTATTGATTTTACATGAAAGAATGAGTTAATTTAGAATCTATAAAAATATGGTGGATACTTGGTCAAACTAAGATATGAGGATTTAGAACAATTAAAATTTTCTACTCCCATAGATTTTGCTTGGAAGGATTTTTGATCACTATAGCCTCTTCCAAAGGCCTCAAAATTCCTTTAGTTAGTAGCTCAAAGTAAGATTATTAGAGGAAATATTCTAAAAATAAGATATCATGGACCTTTTAGATGTGTCTTGTAAGTTTTATGAGAAGGATTTAGAAACATAAAACCATTTGCTTCTTCATTATTCCTTTTCTCACACCATTTGGGGTTATTTTTATGAAAATACATTGGGTAGCTTTTTCACTATTGAAAGAGTTGTTGAAATGTTCAATTAATTATTTCAAAGCTAAAGCATTGTTTATTAAGTGTGGGTTTGGCCCTACCATTATTTTTTGGAATTTATGGCTTGAAAGGAGTGATGGAATTTTAAAAAATAAATTAAAAAACCATGACCAAGTTTAGAATCATATTATTGCCTCTCTTACAGAATGTTTACAAGTATGGTTCTCATCATGGGAAGTCTCAAGTATGGAAAAGAGGTGGTAACTACTTGGTTACATAATCTGAATATACATGGAAGAGTCATCTTTGATAATATTATTAAAACAAAGGATCTATTTCAATCTAGTTTTAAATGAACATGTATAAAATTTGGATTTAACAAAATTAATTTTGATGGTGATTTTAAAGTAAATATAAAAATAGTCAGTGGAGGTGATGGAAAAAATTTCCTCGATTACTTAGAATCATATGGAAATTGAACTAAAAACTATACAGAGGCTAGGGCACTTCTTATAGGGATTAAAATTACAATAGAAAAATGATAGAAATATATTTTTTTCTGAGGGGAATTTGCAAATTATCATTAATGTTATCAACAAAAATGTATGTGAGGATTAGATAAAAAATAATGTTATTGTTGATGCTCATCATTTATTATTGGAGACAATCTCTTGGAAATGTAAGCATATAGATAAAGAAGAAAATAAGGCAGCAAATGATTTAGCCAATCATTGTATTGATATTCATCTTGATGAAATTCAAATTTTAGAAGGCAACTAGACAACTAAGATTTTATCTTGTAATAAAATTAATGTCTAGGATATGCCTATGGAAACATAGAACTTTGAGGAAGTTGAAGAATATACTTGACAGAAAAAAATAAAAAATATTTGTGATAAAATGGTATGATGAGATGGTTTGATTGACCTAACAACAAATGTATTATTTTGGTATTTTAATGGGAGTGACCCCCAATAGAATCCACATATAACTTATTAAAAAAATAATAAATAAATAAATAATAATTGCATACTAGCATATTGATTCAGTTGCACTTCAAAACGTAAAAGCTATTATGAAACCAAAAAATACATTGACATTTATAAAGTGCATATCAATGATTCTAGGCACTATATTGCTTTCTTTATAATATTCTGCATGCACATGATACTCTTTATGAATATTGTTTATTTAATTTTGTGGTATATAACCCCCTTAAGGATCCTTGAATCTTCAAATAAATGTCTAATAAGGGTAATATCATTTACTTTGTTGTAGGTCTATTATGAAAAACAAAAGTCCTATAATTGTTTACATGAATTAAGAAAAACTTTCTGAGTTGGTTTTTAATATATAACCCAAAGCCTTCTTCTATAGTAAATTGTTATATAGAATGGTGTTTTTATCCCATCTTTATGGATGTTTAAAGATAAAGCTTCTATAATGAAAAATATTAATATAAAATATTAATTACCCTAATAAAATTGAAAGAGTAAACAAAATAACAAACCAATCAAAGTAGAAAAACTAAAATATTATCTTTAAAAAATAAGATTATTAAGTGCAATCAAGGCGCTAGCATGAGCTAGGAGTGAGCCTCACCTTTTCTTGTTTTAGAAATCAAGCAAGTGTTGCGAGTGTAAGAAGGAAGAAAATGTGAGAAAGAAGAAAAGTGCAAGCGAGTTAGTGCCACTTTTTCTTGTTCCAAATCATAGGGAAAAATAAAAACCTAAATGATTCTTATGAATAAAATACAAGTGGCATGGTAGAAAAATCATTTTTGAAAGTCCTCACTAGAAGGATTGATGCCCTAGTTAGGGACAAGAGGAAGAACAATTTACATCAAACCCTATCAAGGTAGCAAAATTACATCAAAAGTGATTATTAAGGATGAGATGATCGAACATGATATAATGGTTCTTCAAAGTAGAGGATAAATATGTAAGTTCCATAGATACTATCCAATTTATTCGAAGATTAAAAATTGGATCAAATGGAAGTGGTGATTGAATTCAAATTATTCCATGATTTTTCTTCTAAAAGGGGGTTTCTTCATCCTCTTTTATAGTTTAGAAATCAAGGATAATATAATGGAGGGTTCCCCTTGGTTTAGGGGAAAATATGCTAATGCCATGGAGTGAGTATTTTGTTGTAGAGAAAAAGACTATAAAAAGGCTTCCATTTGGACTAGGCTTTTTGAACTTCTTTATCAACTTATCAATAAGGAGGTTTTAAATAATATTGGTATTACTCTAGGGGAGCTCATCTTAGAGGGGCCAACTACTAAGGAGATAAGTTATGTTGTATACACTTGAATATGTGTTGCCATGGATATCTTAAAACCTTTATTATAGTATATTATTATTAAATATAAATCAAGAGAATGGAATTAACAACTTGATTATGAAAGTATTGCATTATAATGTCACATAAATTATAACACTAGACACATGACAAGAGATTACAAATGAAAAGGGATGAAGAAAGAGATGGAAGCTAAATTTTCAACAATTTTCCACATCCAAGAAAGGGTCCAAAAAAAATCCCTCTACATTATAAAATTATGAAGGCCTTTATAATTTAAGTGAATCAACTATATATAAAAAGAAAAGCATAAAAGGAATGAGGAATCATAATGCACAGGTTAAACTCACAAGTTAAGGGTGTGAAGAAATATGGGAAAGCAGATTTTAAAGCAATTGATATAAAAGAGGTCAAGGTTAATATAGGTAAATCATCTTCATGTTCCTCAAGTAGTATAAAATCCTATCCTTGCAATAAAAATAATAGTACAAAGTGTATTAGTTGCACTTTAGGTATTTAAGAGCAACATAGTAAAGAAATGCATATAAATAATATCCATAGAAATTTAGGATTTCTAGGGTAGCATAAGAAGGTAATTTCTATGGATGATCATCCTTGTAATTTAGAGTTTTTAGGGCAATGCAAAGAAGAAAATGTGTACAAGGCTATTCCTTACATTTCATATTCTCTAGGACATCATAAGATTTTAGAAGATAAGTCACATTATGAATAATATGAAAATAGAAAAGATAGATGAAATTGAAAGTATTTATAGGAATGGAAAAAGGAAAAAAACATTGTCAAAGCATGAACAAAGAGAAAAGGAAACTCAAATGAATATCTATATGGGAAGACAAAAAAAAACATCATAGGTGTTATCAAGAAATGGAGCCAATCCATAAAATGGAATTAGTTTGAAATTAGTTAAATTGTTTATTTTTCGAGGAGACCTGGGTTCAAATCTTGCCAAACAATATTTGCATAATTGCCAAGATATTGTAATACTAGTATATGGTAATGTTGTAATATGGATGGGGATAGTTTCAATCCCATATAACCTATTAAATAATATAATAAGTTGGGCTAATACCACTACTGAATAAAAGTGATGATGAAAATAGTATCATGGAATAATAGGGGTATGAATAAGACCCCTAGGAAAAGAATTTATTGAGGAATTAATAGATTGTTATAATCTTGAGTTTATTTTAATACAAGAAACAAATTTAAGTAGTAAGGAATGTAAGGATGCTTTCAAAACCATTTGAAATATGAAGGATTGTGTGGCAATTTCTTTTATAGGAGCTTCTAGAGGTATTGTGACAATATGGGACAAACACAAATGAGATGGAAAATTGTTTGGAAGAAAAAAAATTAGGATGTTGGACTATTTTGAGGAAAAGAGGAAAACATCAAATTTGGGGTTATAAATGTATATAATCAAATTATAGTTAATCCTCGTGAAAGATGTTGGTTAGTCATTATCATATTTTTTATAAAATACAATAACAATTCATAATTGTGATTTATGGATTCTTGGGGTGACTTCAACACAATTTAATATCCTTCAAAAAAGAAGGTTGGTACTCTTATATGGTCTAAATTAGTGCAATATTTTCTTGTATTTGTCAATTCAAAAGTATTTTTGGATGTTATACCTTAAATTTATCAATATCCATGGGATAATATATGTATTGGAAAACTCATATAGTAGAAATATTGGATAGATTTTTATTATCCAACATGGTTGCAAAGATAGTATACAATATCTTTAGGTATTTTATAATAAGTAGGAACATATATTAAATCTATTTTTTTTTAAGGTGTGTGGAGTGGAGTTTCCACAAGAGGAGTGGGATCTGAGTAGCAGCTTCAAAAACCCTAGTAGATAAATGATGATAACCCTAATAGAGTAGCAATGATAGTAACCCTACCAGAGCAATGAAGTTAGAGGTGCATGGAGTGGAGGTTCCACAGGAGGAGCGGGATCTGAGCAGTGGCTTCAAAAACCCTAGTAGAGTAGCAAAAGCATACAAGGGTTCGATGGAGGAGTGGGAGCTAGAATTTGAATGGTGGTGATCAAGGTGGGAAAGGGTGGGAGTGGGAGACTTTGAATCTGGTTTGCATGGGTTTGTGGAAGGGTAGTGGGAGCTCTCAAAATATGTGGAGGTGGTGGTTGGCTTGGATGTAAATGTGGTAGTTCTGGGTCAGCCAGATGGTGTGTCTATAGGAGGTCTCGATACTAGCTTCATGGGTCCTTTGGGAAGCCATGGGCCATCAAACGATAAGCTGGAGGTTGGGTCTCATTCTCATGGCCCATAATTTTCCCCTAAAAACTCAAGCCTTGGTATTTTGCATACTACGATGACATCTAAAGGTGTGAGGGAGACCTTCTCAAAACCTATTTGCAACATATCCCTTATGGGAAATGCCATTAGCATCCTGAGTGAACTGGTTAAGTTCACCATGGGTGATGGTGGTTGTGACCTTGTGGGAAAGTTCCAGGGGGTGAGGCTAGACCTAGATTCAATTCGAAGATGGGCGCTAGCGAAGTGGAAACCTCTGGGCTCCATGGAAATTGTAGCGGCCCCTAAAGCCTTTTTTATATCAGATTAAACTGCATGGAAGATGCAAACTATATCCTAGGGGGAGGCCCCTGGTTCTATGGCAAAAGAGGTCTATTTTTGTGGAAGCTAGAACCTGATTTCAATCCTCATATGCAAAGGGTTAACTTTGTGCCTCTATGGGTTCATCTCCCTACCCTCCCTTACTATCTTTGGCATGAAGATGTGTTGAGAGGTGTGGCCAAGGCTATGGGGGATCTCCTTTTATTTATCTGGTAACCAGAGCCAAATCAAGAATGGTGTATGCAAGAATGTGTGTTATGGTAGATCTGGAGGTGGATCTTCCCTCTTCTATCAAGCTTATCTCATTCTTGGGTACTTGGGACCAGCCCATTATTTATGAAAATAGGTCGACCCAATGCTCTAGCTATGGAAAATTGGGTCACCAGGTGAACCAATGTCCCCTCAAGGCACATGCAGAGAAGGAAAAGAGATCTACAAGAATAAAATGGATCCAGAAGGAGAACTCGGGTTGAGTCCCCTCGAAGGATTTGGGTGGTAATTCCTCAAAGGTGGGGGAAGGAGAAGCTCAGCCCTAGATGGATGAGGTTCAAAAGTTGAAGGCTCTAGTGGAGGAGATTTTGCAACCCTCAAAATTGACCCTAGCCAACCTGGTGGTGATTGAGAAGGCATCTAAGGAGAAGAACATAGCCTCGAAGCTTGGTGTTACTGAGGTATGTCAGTCAGATATCATTTTTGAAACCATTGTTTCTAAGGCTCTTCTTCATAATTCCTTTGATGGGATTTGTATTGGTTCTACTCTTGAGGAGCCTATGATTCAGTTGGTGACCCTTAAGGTAGGGTCTCCAATTAGCTCCCCAAAGACCTATCTAGAGAAAGGTTCTCTAGGTCCTAAAACCTAGAGATAAAGGAAGGGCAATGTGGATGTGGGTGTTGAGAAAAAGTTAGGAAATCCCCTAACAAGTCTATGAGGAAGAGGGAAATAGATTCTAAGATCGTGAATGGATCTCAAGCTCTACTCAAACTTGAAAAAGGGAAGGATGTAGGAGTAAGATAACTAAAGCTAGAATATTTCTACAAGAGTAACCATGGGTGTTTGGGGAAATAAATATAATTCTAAATATCATAAATGAAGTGCCTCTCTTGGAATGTTAGGGGCCTGAATGGGCTTTCTAAACAATGGGTGGTCACTTCCCTACATAAAGAAATTTTACCTGATATTTTTTCTTGCAAGAAACCAAGTTGGATGGTCAAGATATAGAAGTTGTTAGAAGAAGGATTTGGAAAGAAGCCCATTTTGCTACAAGCCCAGCCAATGGTTCCTCTAGGGGACTCCTTTATCTCTAGGATGCCAACAAGTTTGAGGGCTCTATAATTTCTTCCTCAGATAGGATTATTAATATTCTCTTCTACAAAGAAAGTAATAAAATGTGGGTTATGACTAACGTGTATGCACCAAACTCTAGGTCTAGTAGAAACCTATTGTGGTAAACTCTAAGTTCCATGAGAAGGATTTTTGCTCAAGAAGCCTGGTGCCTAGCAAGGGATTTTAATTCCCCTCTATTTTTTTAGATAAAAAGGAGGGAACTCCCCAATATCGAAAAGCATGGAAGAGTTTATAGATTTTATGAATGGCAATGAGCTATTGGATGTTGAGTTGAAGGGTTCAAGGTATACTTGGAGTAATAGGAGAGTGGGTAACCAACTCATCCAAATCAGGTTGGATAGGGTTCTTATCTCCAAGGAGTGCCTTCCACTATTTGGGAATTTATCTCTCTATTATCTACCTAGAATTGGCTCTGACCATAACCCCTTATGTTTTGAAGTGGACTAGGAAGAAACTAGATTCCCTAGGCCATTTAGGTTTGAGGTAATGTGGTGCCTTCATCCTTAGTTGGAAGCTAAAATTAAAAACTGGTGGTCGACAAGGGTCCAAGGCTTCAGCCTTTCCAAAATTGTGATGAAGCTTAGAGTTGTTAAAAGTGGCCTTAAAGAATGGAATAAAAGGGTTTTTGGGAATATTTTGCAAAAGAAGAAAGACCTAAAAAGTCAACTAAAAGCTATTGAATCTGAGATAGAACTTGGAAATCAATCTCAAGAGATCAGATACAGAGAAAAGGAGGTGTTGGTCAAATTTCATAACACTATTGCCAAGGAGGAAATTTTGTGGAAACAGAAGTCCAAGGCACTTTGGCTAAAGGAGGGAGATAAAAATTCTAAGTTTTTTCACATCATGACCTTGAAGCATAGAAGCACCAATAAGATTAGAGAAATTCAAAAAGTTGATGGATCTAGTGCTACTCACATTAAGGATATAAGAGTTGAGGTTATGGATTTTTTTAGAAATCTCATCGAGGTGGAAGAGGTTTGTAATGAGGAAGCCCAAAATAAGTTGCTTGGTAGTATTCCTAACCTTGTCATAACTGATATGAACCAAGCCCTTATCTCTCCCTTCAACGATGAGGAAGTTAAAGTTACTATCTTTATGATGGAAGGAATGAAGGCTCTAGGTCCTGATGGTTTCCCCTCTCTTTTTCTAGAAGTATTGGCATATTGTGGGGAAGGATATTGTTGATGCCCTTTAGGAGGTCCAAACCACCAATCATATCCCATTTAGAGTGAATTCTACTTTTTAACTTTGATCCCCAAGATTATCGGTGCAAAGGACTTTGGTGCCTTTAGACCCATCAACTTATGTAACACTATTTATAAAATTTTGACAAAGGCCCTTGTTAACAGATTAAAACCTTTTCTTCTAGCCTTGATTGATTCAGCCCAAAGTGGATTCATGCCAGGGAGACAGATCCTAGACAATATCATAGTTATCCATGAAATCCTTCATTCAATTGATAAAAGTGGTAGAGCTGGTCTCCTCCTCAAATTAGACATGAACAAGGCTTATGATAGGGTTTCATGGGAGTTTTTGTTAAAGGTTTTGGGAAATTTTAGTTTTTTCCAAAGTTGGATAAAACTTGTCCATGCTTGTATCTCTTCTGCCAAGTTTTTGGTCTTAATAAATGGGTCCCCAACAGGTTATTTTTCAAGTTTGAGAGGTATTCACCAAGGGGACCCCTTGTCCCCTTACCTCTATATCTTAGTGGTAGAAGCTCTAGGTAGGGCTATCAAGTTAGAACCCTTTGTGGAAGGTATCAAGCCCACTTTGTCGATGGATCCTATTTCTCATCACCAATTTGTAGATGATATTTTACTCTCCCTCCTTACTTCAGTTCCCCAAGTAAAGGTGCTAAAAGGAATCTTGGAGGTATTTGAAATTGTAGCTAGGAAAAAGATAAATTATATAAAAAGCAAAATATTCTTTCTGAATACCCCCTTAGCAAGGAAGAGGATAATTGCTCGCATATTGGGTTGTGAGGTGGCTGCCCTCCCATCTCTTTACCTTGGAATACCTTTGTTTAAAGGTAGGATCTAAGATTCACTTTGGGAACCTATGGTGGAAATATTATAGAGGAAGTTGGTCAGGTGGAAAGGATCCCTCCTCAATCAAGCTAGAAAGGCTACCCTAGTAAAGTCTACTCTTCAAAGCATTCCAACCTTCTTCTTATCTATATTCAAAATTCCTAACAAGATTTTATCAAAGATTGAACATATTCAAAAGTCATTTCTTTGGTCTAGGTCTGATGAGAAGAAAAAATTTCACTTAGTTGGTTGGGAGCAAGTCTGTAGACCTAAAAATGATGGTGGCTTAGGTCTCTATAACATCAAGTAGATGAATAAGGCTCTAGTTGTAAAATAAGGATGGAAGTTGGTAAATCAAACTGAAACTAGTTGGGTCAACATTATGTCAACCAAATACTTGAGATAGGAGAATTTTTTGCTTGTTGATCCTTTATCAACTTTTGGTTCAACATTTTGGTTGAGTTTGCAAAAGTTGAGGGTGCTAGTCTCCAAAGGTTGTAGGTGGAGGTTGGGTGATGGACTCAAGATTGATTTCTGGAAAGATATTTGGTTGATGGACTAACCCCTTGCATAGATTCTAAATCTGGCATGTTTGGAGCCTAGGACCAGATTGGTCTTTGGATCTAAGGTGGCTGACTTTATCGAGGTGGTCAATGGGTTGAAGGTTTAGAAATCATTAGACCAATCTATTCTCAACAATGTTGAACTTGAAGCTTGGATTCTAATTGCTAATAAGTTGAAGTTTTAGGTCATTAAACAGAGAAATGAAGAGGATGAGATCTTCTAGGTAAGGAAAAATAATAGATCCTTTTTAATCAAGTCTACCTACAATCTGTTGGCTATCAAGACTCCTCCATGGGTCCCACATTTCAAAGTATGGCTTAAGGGTCTAACACCAAAGGTGAATATATTTTTTTAGTTGGCAACTCAGAATAATATTTTGACCATTGAAAATATTTAAAAAAGAGGTTGGTTGATGTCAAACAGATGTTACCTCTATGGTGCTAATGAGGAATAGACAAGCCATATATTCTTTCAATGCTCATTCTCTATGGAAGTTCTTAACTCTATTTTTAATTTTTTGGGACTAAGTTGGGTGGTGTCGAGTTCGCTTGTTGATGTTTGCACTCAATGGTCATCTCCTTTTTACTCTCCAAGGCTAAAATATTTTTGGAAATTCTATTTACCACATATTTTTTGGTAGGTGTGGAAGGAGAGGAATAGTAGAATTTTTAAAAACTTCAAAAGAGATCCTACCTCTATTTGTGCTAGAGCCTTGGCTTCCACCCTAGAGAATGTGTCCTCTCTAGCTTTGGAGGAGGGTAGATTTGAGGAGGTTGAGCTTGAAAGGAAAATTGGATTTCAATAGAGCAATAGGGTTGTTGGTCTTCCTAGTCCTAATCCTCGAGCCCTTGTGAGGTGGGAACCTCCTTCTTTAGGTTGGGTTAAACTGAACTTTGATGGAGCTTCAAAGGGTAATCTCAGTAATGTTGGTGTTGGTGGGGTGCTTAGGGATGATAGAGGTGGGCTTCTATTGGCGTATGCCAAATTCTTAGATATCCAGACTTGCCATGTTGTGGAGGCCAGAGCCCTTTACCAAGGTCTCATGCTTGTGGAGAAGATGGGGTACCAAAAAGTTTGCATTGAAGGAGACTCGCTTAATATTATAAACTTGGTCAAAGGTGATTCAGTCCTCGATTGGAACATTGAGGTTGTGATTATGGAATCTAGGTGGATTCTTCAGGCTAGAGAGGATAGGGAGATAAAGCATATCTTCAGAGAAGGAAACTGCCATGTTGACTTTATGGTAAACCTGGGTATAAGTCTCAATGGTCTGTCTGTTTGGAGAGACAATTTTCCTGAAGGCCTTCTTCAATTGGATTTAGTGATGCATGCTTCTTGATGCTCTGTAAGATTTTACTATTTATGAAGAAAGGTTTTGTGGCACAACCATGTGGGAGTGTTGGTTGGCTAGGGGGCTCACCAATGTTGTTCTAATTTTATTTCTTGTATCAAGTTGTAGTTGGTTCACTTGGTGATGGGTGGCCAGTTGTAGTGCTTTATAGTTGTTCTTGTCCTTGTATTGTTGGTCTTAGGCCAATTTTTGTAGGGCTTCTCCTATTGTAAAAGGTTCGGGGACCCTTTCAAAACCCCTTCTATATCTAATAAAAAAATACATTCTTTTGACTTTTGATTTACATAATATTAATCATCTAAAACCATTTCACTTCTAGTCTATGTGCCTCTAAGACAAACTTATTTTAAATAGTTATGTTATGGTGGTATGGAGTAAATAACAAAGTATCATATATATACAAGTTTATTCAAAAGATGAAATTTCTAAAGGGAATAAATTCAGATTTGGAATGTCAAATCTTTTGGTAAAATATTTAAAGAAAAGGAGAAAATTGAATTCAAGGTCAAAAATTTACAAGTGATAAAGAAACCAATGGAATAAGCTAGGATTCTTATGCGTAAGAAAAAAAATACTTTCTAATTATAATAATGTATTAAATTGAGTCATATTAATTCCAAAGATATAGGGATAAATGTCTCAAGGAAGCAAATAGAGATACAATATTTTCATTCTAAAACAAAAATAATTTTTTCATCACATCAAAATTGTTCTAACTATAGATGGAAGAAATATAAAGTAAGAAGAAGATATCATGAAGGAAACAATTAATTATTTAAAAATCATTCTATCATATGCTAGGCAAGATAAGAAGACATGAGGTAAGATTTTGTAAAATATTCCATCAATTATCACACACGGATGAAATGAAGAAGATATCTATAGAGGAGATACATGATGTAGTTTTCTCTTTCCATCATAACAGGACACTTATTCGTAATAGATTTCCTATAATTTTCTTTTAAAAAAATAGAATTTATTGAATAGTAACATGTTGGTTGTGTTTGAAGAGGCCTAGAAAAGGAAGAGGACAATAAGTGAGATCAATGTCACCTTTATTACATTGGATACCAAAAAATATGAGATAAAATATTTTGATAATTTTCTTCCAACAAGCCTTTATAATATGATTTATAAGATCATTTCAAAAATTATAGCAAAGATATTGAAAAATATTTTAGATTGTGTTATCTTAAAGAAACAAGGTGGTTTCATATGTGGTAAGCAAATTCTTGGTGGTATAATCAGTGCATAGAAGGTTATACATTCTCTTTAGTCTAAGAAAAGACTAGGTATGCTTATGAAATTATATATGAACAAAGTATTTGATAGAGTTTGTTGGATTTTTTACATGATATTCTCAAAAAGTTTAGTTTTTATCAAGGTTAGTGTGAATGGACTAGATTTTTTAAAGAGTTTACATAGGTTTTTATGAGGGGTCCCAATCCCCTCACACTTAGTGAGATTTGAACCTTGGACCTCTCAAATAGAGGCCAAAGCACTTACCATTGCAGTAAGCTTGCAGCTAGGATTAGATGTTGTTATAGCAATCTAAAATTTTATATTTTGATCAATGGATCCCCTATTGGATACTATAAGTCATCACATAGATTGATAAATGCATTTGAGTCATATTCGCACCTTACCTATAAAAGGCATGAATTTGGTCAACTAGATTCATACCTCCTAGTTATAGGGTGCAAATTTGGTAAAATTAAGGTTCTACGGGTAAAATTTGCACTTTAAAACCCTAATCTACATCCCATATTGAAGCTTTCTATTGTGATCATCTCAACTGCACTTTATACTACTGTTGTATATATGTTTTATAGTGTTTGTGCATGTTCCAAAGGTCAAATATATATTTTTTTTTGAATGATTAGCTAAAAGGACCAAGGGGGCTTGACTACTACACCTCCAATATTAGTTATATAGTGGCCTAAGTAGGCCCCCAAACACTGATCAAATTTTCTAGGGTTTGTGAAGCTATTTTGTATGATTGAAGCTATTGAATATTTGGGATACAAGATAAAGCTTGTATCAACCACAAAATAAAATAAGTGCCCTAATAGATCTTTAGGTTGTTTGTTGTTTTCTTTTTGTCCACTTTTGTGAAAAATCTAGATCATAAGCAAAGGATGGATATTTGATTAAATTTCATAGACATTTGAATGAATAAGAACATATAGTGTGCATATAGGCTTTTGTTTGTGCATTCCCTTGGACCCTTGCTCAATAGGTTCATTTTTTAATCTAGGGTTAGATATTATTGAATTAAAGAATCATTCTTAGCTTAGCTCGTGTATTCTTACATCTTGTATCTTGCATTGTTCTTTCATTTTTTTAGCTTAGTATAGAAATATCAAACATAAGTGTATGCTTAATTGAACACATCAAACACATTCCACCCTAGACTTGGAGTGAGTCCTAAAACCATTCTTAGGGAACCCTTCTCCCTTTTACACCGAGTGTAGAGTTATAATGACCACCATGATCACCTCAAGGCTTCCCTATGGATCTAGCCTTAATAATCGTATGCCAATACATTGTTTTCCTCCTCTACATATTTGGTGAACCCGACGTGAAGACATGTATTAATGGCCAAGATAGGAAACCCATTTTTTTCTTTTGAAAACTTTTAATAAAGACCACTAATTTGTTTGATTAGAGCTAGAAGAACATTAACAAATATCTTAAGATTCTTCTTGTGTGTATTTTTTTAGTTTCCTCTTCTATCATTTCACTTCTTCTAATGAATCCATTCCTTAGAATTCAGCAACAACATCTTGAATTCGATCATATTTTGCAAGAAGATGATCATGTTGATAGAGATAATCCTAACCTTGATCTAAAAGAGCAAGAAAATGGTGAAATTGAAACAAACTATGATTCCTTTGAAGGGTCCAATGGTGGTTTCCTTTTTAAATCATTTGAGCATGAAGGAGAAAGATGAAAATGTTAAGGAAGATAATCACTCAAGAAGGAGAAAGAGGAAAATGTTAAGGAATATAATGAGAAGAATGAAACCACATATTTGGATTTTCAAAAGCAAGATAAGGATCAAAAGGGTTTAAATTCATCTAAAAGTTCTATTTTGTAGGTTCATGGAAGCATTAAAAAGGAACGAGTTATTATTTCCATTGATACTAGTAGCAGATATACTTTTATTAATATTGCTTTGGCTGAGAGGTTGCAGGTTCAAGCAAAACAAATTAAGGAAATATAGTTGGAGGGTAAGAATGTTCAGATTTTTGAATATTTGAAGATCACCATGGATAAATATATTTTACATTCATATTTTCATGCTATTGATATGAATGATGAGGATATTGTTCTTGGTTATCCTTGGTTAGATTCTTTAAGTACTGTTAACATTAATGTGCAAAAGAATTTTATGAAGCTATGGTATAGGGAAAAGAAGATAACACTGCAAGATATTTCACAACTTAAGGAGCAAGGATCCAAGGAAAAACAAGAAGTGGCTATAGAGAAAAAAATTGAAAAACAAATAGAAGAACACGAAACATAATCCAAGAAGGCAGTATCAACAATAGAGTCCATGGAAGAAGCAACAACAATTGAATCCATGGAAATAATAGTAGCAAATTTCAAGGAAACTTTGTTAGAAGAGCATAAGGACACACCAAACAAAGGGAACATGAAATAACAATGTGTAGAAGAATTTAAAACAATGGATCCAAATATTGAGGAGTCAAAGAAGGTAGAACATCAAGTTAAGGTTACACCATATCACCATACACACCACCATGAGGGCAACAATCTTGGAGATATGTGTCAAGGAAACAATATTAAGGTTCTACATGGAATCAAAAGGGCACCAAGTATGGCAATATTTGGAAGAGCAAACATAGTGATCTTGGTTTTTAGAGTGGTTCATCAACATTAAGGAACGAGTGGACCCATCATCTTAATTATCAAAATAAAGTAGTGAAATCATGGAGCCAATAAAGTAAATTTGGTTACTCATGTGGCAAAATGGCATACCAGCATCAACGACCACCACCACCAATCAATGTTTCACTAGAATGGATGGATCATCGAGATTGATACTAGACACCAAAATCTAGCCACTTGTCATCCATCAATGTTTTCCAAATTTTTTTGTCCATTATTTATTTATATATATATATATATATATATATATATATTTGTTAGTATATATTTAAATATTAATATTTTATATATTATATTTATATATTTCATATATATTAATTAATCCCAACCATATGTCATGTTTAAATATCGACCACTCAAATTGTGTCATCAAAATCCTAACATGTCTAAGGGAAGATTATAAAGAGGAGTCATTTTGATGACTCAACCCCTAACATTGCTAAGGAATTTTTGGAAGCTTACAAATTTTGAGTTCCCTAAGTCCCCTAAGTTATTCTTGGAGGTCTTAAACCCTAGCCCTATCATTTTCATCCTCCTCCTCCATCGTCATCGTTCGCATCTTCTCCCTCTATCATCGCCCATCTAACATGAACCAGATATGGTTCTATGACCCCTCCCTTAGCCATTGAGTGCCCACTAAATCTTGTCGAGCACCCACCAGAGCTTCTCGAGTGCCCTTTGAAGCCTCCAGAGCACCTCTAGGTATTTTTGGTCATTATCGAGCACCCACGGGTATTTCCCATCACATATCTACAACCCTACGACCCTTAGGTGCTATCAAGGCATCTGCATAATCATCATCTGCATCATCGACGAAGAAAAAAATAGCAAGTTAGCGTTGTTCGATAAGGTAAATAGTTTATTACACTTATTTTATATTTTTATGCTTTGTTATGGCTTTCATTGCAATACTAAGGTTAGTGATTTTATTGCTTCTAAGGATCTCACGTAGTGGAGACCTCACAAATATTACTGATCCTTATTATTATTGGTTGTGTGTAGGTGTAAGAACAACATTCATTGGAAGTTGGTGAAGCTTAGGTGATCCTACTTAGGATACACAATCCCACCCATGAATCTGTTGGGATCGAATCAAGCACAAAGGCACCACCATTATTTTTAACTAAGGTTTTGGAGAACCCTAGTACTCCGTAATTTTGTATAAAAAATAAGCATTGTAAACCCCACATTTGATGCATATTTATTGTAATAGTTGAGATCCACCCGCAATAATAAATAAAATCATATTATGCAATATTTGTGTTATGGTGTTTATTTCCATTTCATATTTTGTATTGGTGTTGCTTTATTTTGTATTCACAAATGGTGATCACGGTGGGACCATTCTATATTTACAAATGACGATCATGTATTTAAGGATAGAGTGCAAGATATCATTGACTTAGAGGCCATTAAGCTTGATAGTCCCCTAGCTCAATAGAACCAAAACTTTGGTATCTATCAAACACCACTTTTTCATCATGAGGAGGTGCAACCAACAACAGGATATTCTAACACCAAGACTCCCCCAAATCAAGTCAATCACGTGCAACAATACCAAGTTTTTATGTGTGATATTCATGTAGTCACATGAGGTCAACAACACACTAACCAACAAAATGCACAACAACAACCTGCTCAACTGCCCATAGCACCACATGCAAGTGTGTCTCAACCTACAATATCATCATATCCCATTCAAATTTCCATGAATACTTCTCAACTCATTCATAGTCTAAGTCATCCAAATCCACCCATTCACCCTCCCAATCGTCCAATCATCTCATTGAGTAGCCGACTGACCACTAGCCTTAAAATAACTTCAGCTATATTGTTTATATATGATATTATTCAACAATCTCTCCCACATTGCGAGGCATTAATGGATCTTCTAAAATCCATTGAACTTCAATATCAATATGCTAATGCCTTTGATAATTTTTGGGGAGCATCCAAACATGCATGGAACCTTCTATTACATTCTACGATTTTGAGATTAAACCAATATCATCATAATTAGTGGATCCTTCATTGCATATCATGGCTCAAATTGATAGGAAGCCATTTAAACGACTTTTAATTGATATCGACTCCTCCATTAACATCATCACAATATTTTCTCTTCATTATCTCAACATTTCCCCATTACATATCACCAAATCCACTTTCACCTTTAAAATATTTAACGATACTCTTTGTTCCATAGTTGGTATTGTTGTATTTACCATTGAAGTGGGGGTCAAAATTTTGCATACCATATTTCACATATTGGAAGGATCCATGGCATATAATGTACTCCTTGTATGGCCATGAATGAGGAAAATGAGATGTGTCCCTTCTATACTCCATCAATTCCCGAAATATGTACATGAGGGACAAGTTCATTGCATACCAGTGGATGTTGAACCATTCAAGTATTACAATTTCATTTGGAATCCCTATGAATCCATGTTGCCTTCCACTCAAATTTTTATCACAACATTGACCACTTCATCAACCACACAATACACATCTTCATCTAAATCTCTTATTCCTGAGGAGCTTCCCATCACTACTTCACATCAAACTTCTACTTCCATGTCCCCATCTTCATCACCTTTGACTACATGCATATATGGTCAAACTCAATTCACATTGGCTACACCATCAATATCAACATCATCATCTACAATAATTCCTTCCACATCATCACCTATTCAAAAACTATCTCAGTCAAAACCATCTTCATCCACATCAACCAACGTCTCATAAGTTGAATTGATAGCAGGGTTATGCATAAGGGGTTGGACTCAAAATGTACTTGTAAAAAAATGACGAATCCTAATAAAAATCAAGGTGAATCATGGAGAATATTAAGCAAATCAAATCGAGCATGTTCACACCAAAATTTGAGGTATTTGAATCCCTAATATGTAAGGTCATATTTGGGGCCCCTTTTGACCTATTAAATCATCTTATAACTTCATAAAAACACCACCATTAGATCTAGCTTGAAAGGAGATTTACAACGAGTATAAATATGCCTATGTTTGGATATATATTGTGGAAAATTGACACTAAGAAAAATTGATCCTAAAAATTTTAGGTGAATTGGCCGATGTCAAGGGTCCTCATATTCGCCAATTTTTAATTTTAGAAATCCTAATATTCACCCAATTGGCGAATATTCGCCACTATGCATAACCCTGATTGATAGATTGTGAGATACCATATCAATCCACACATGCTCCATTCCAAGAGCCATCAACTAACCATGGGCCTTCCACATTCACTTCCACATCATTCCAAGCTGAGGTCCACCTCACTAATCTTGGCATTGGTGAATATGTTGTCCAATACATCATATTCACACCACTTAACATTCAAACTATTAAGGATTATTATCACCCATGTGATCCACCCTTATCTATAAGAGTAGTGTATAACATGGGTTTGGTACCTAATAGTAAATATTATGTGTATGAGGGTATGGATTCATCATCCAACTTATCTTCCTTGGATGATCCCAATAAACCAACACTTGCCAATATACAACATATGTCAGGTTTTTCATATCGATATTTTCACATAGTCAATTGGCAAGGACATGGCCTAGGATGGCATGAACATGGAATGCATGAAATTATTGATGTTTCATATTGAGAAGTGCATGACCATTCAGGTTTAGGCTATCGTCCACTTTCATCCACTTCTTCTCTTGAACTTGCATTTCAAAGTCTACATTTGAATTCAGGAGAAGACATCCATCACATTGATGACTCTGAAGATGAAATCTATGAAGAATTTGATATTATGTCAATAGCTTCTAATGAATCGAAGGAGGAATTAAAACCCATCATTCCACACACTGAACAAGATGAGTTTTATCTTAGAATGTTTCCCATCCATTAACCCATTTTTCACTTGCTTCTTCCACAAGAGCGAGTTAAACCAACTGGTGAACCACCACCTCACCTCATTGATACACATCATCGACCATTTTGCTTGTAACATATGTACATAATTCATAATTCAACAAAAAATATTTAAAAAAAATCAGAAAAAATCATCCGCATTGCATGAACATGGATTTTTGCCAATTGCATTTATTTGTGTTGCCTGATGTTGCATTTATTATGGAATCCTCTTTTGTTGTCTCGAGTCTGCAAAGGCACAAAGAGCCATATTTGAAGCTCATGATGGTACTTGTGGTGGTCATTTTAGTGGAATGGCCATTGCAAAGTGTATTTTACGCATGGGTTACTATTGGCCCACCATGGAACGTGATTGTTGCACTTATGTTAATCACTATATGCAATTTCAAGAGCATGCTAATTTAACTTATGTACCATCACAAGCATTACAACCTATTCAAATCCTTTGGCCCTTTTCACAATGGGGTCTTGATTTAATTGAAAAAATATCGCCTCCTTCCTCAGGATAACATACATTCATGATCACAGCCACTGAATACTTCACAAAGTGGGTTGAGGTAATTCTTATAACCAGTAATACAGGACCTAGAATTGTGGAGTTTATACTCCATCATATCATTTTTTATTTTGGTATTCCCTCAAAAATCATCCCTGAAAATTGTAAGCCTTTACGAGAAATATAGTATCCAACACAGTTTCTTGATTCCTTATTACCTACAAGTAAATGGACAAGTTGAGGCTACCAACAAGACCTTAATTGCTATTCTCAAGAAACTAGTCAAAGAAAATCATAGAGATTGGCATATTCAAATCCCCTTGGCATCATGGGCTTATCGAACAAGCATCTACATACCTTCTGGGGCAACACAATTTTCATTGGTCTATGGAGCCAAAGCAATCATGCCTCTTGAGCTTGAGATTCCCTCATTGTTAATTTCATTGTAAGAATTCATAGATGACGATACTGCTAGACAAGCACGTCTTGACCAACTCACACTTCTTGATGAGAGGTGAGTTAATTCTTTGGAGTATTTTCGAGTTTATCAAGACCACCTCAAGCATTCTTACAATACCAAAGTTCATCTCTATGAATTACAAGTAGGATACCTTGTCCTTAAAGAGAATCAACAAAACACCAATACATTACCGCATCTTCATGATAAATTTATGGTTAATTGGTTAGGTCCATACATTGTTACTCAAAAAGTAGGTAAAGGAACTTATAGGCTTTCCAGTCTAGAGGGAGTTGAAGAACTTGAACCACTTAATGTTATCCACTTGATAGAATTCTATGCATAATGTGATTTATATATGTATATATACATGGCTATTACACAAAAACAACATTGCATTGCACACATTTAATTTCATACATTGCATTCCATACATTGCATTTTACATTTCACACATTACATTGCATTTTACATTTCACATATTTGCATTACACACATTTTATTTCACCAACTACATTTCATACATTTCACAACCATATTTCACATTTCATATTAGGGATCATTTATTCAGTTTAGATAATAATTGGTCCAATACAGTCATGTTACCTTAATCAGGGGCACCTTCAAATCATCATCCATTTCATTGCACCATTCCATAAAGCCAAAATTGATATTTGCAAACCACATTGCCATAATTACTAGGTGTTTTCGATCACTCATCCACTCCTGGTGTTTTAAGAAACCTTCAATACATGTCGAGTTTTCTTTAGGATCAAGACACATTTTCACTAAGAAAATCTTGAGTTTTGGGAATAAACTCTAAACATTCTTGAAACAAACACAATTACACATCTTAAAAACATATTGTGTCAAAGAGGGATAACACCATACTTGGGTTGAATCTCAAAGCGAAAAGGGTAATCCTTGCTTGTCCCATAATGCACATAGTCCAAAAATAAAAAATAGTGGTTTTCACCACTATCATAATTGCTTCCAAATACAATATAGAGTAGTAAGGATAGGGTAACATTCTCATCATACTTTGGTTGAGAAATTGACCCCCCAAAAGCTCTAAATATTTCATCACATGCCATAGATCCTCAATCTATAAGGATAGTACTACATTTCTAGTCAAACGATTAGGTAGTCATCCCCAAATATTAGAAATTAGATTCTTGGACTATGGGGCTAAATATCCACTGAGGCTATAGACGCTTGATTGGCAGTGGAGTACACTCATGTGTGGTGACACATCTATTTTAAAGAGATCTCTGACCACACATAAGGACAAGCTAGCTTCTTGGTCCCATCTATAACAAGTTTCATCTCAATTTACTCCATATGGGTTAATGAACTCACCTGCACACACAGTAGTTCTTGATTACCTCGAGTCATTACCATACTCATAATTTGGTAAATGAATTCACTGCATACACATTTAATTTTAGAGAAATTAGGTAGTATTTAATAATTTTTTTGATATCACTAGTATGTATGAGTCTCTAAAA
This sequence comes from Wollemia nobilis, assembly GCA_028583015.1. NCBI lineage: Eukaryota > Viridiplantae > Streptophyta > Pinopsida > Araucariales > Araucariaceae > Wollemia > Wollemia nobilis. Next base: position 1,684,198 of record JAQPPZ010000184.1, read on the forward strand.
ATAGTCAATTTTCCATATCAACATCCATATCATCTTCCATATCAACATCCATATCTTCTTCCATGTCAACATCCATATCATTGCATGAGTCTTCCATCTCCATGCCACCATTTTGGTGTCCCTGATTAAATAACAATGCTAAACATGGTCAAGTAAAATCTAAACTATGAATGATCATTAGCGCATTAGTTTATTTGCATCCATCACACATTATCACTTGCATTAATCATCCATATACGCATGCATTTACACAAAAAACATTTACACAAAAAGCATTTACACGAAAAATATTTACATAAAAGCATTTACACAAAAGCATTTAAAACAAAAGCATAACACAAAAGTAAAAGCCATGTATATGTATAAATATCACATATACAATGAATACCCAAAGGCTAGATACAATGCAGAACCAAGGCTCATATACAAAAAGTGCATCTAAGCACTAGCTAATGCCTATAAGAGGACCCATGTGACCCTGAAGGAGCCCTAGACCTAGAGCTATGCCTAAAATCACTGTACCTAACAGACCTAGATATGGATGAGGAGGGTGGATCTGGAAGCCTAATTTCATGCTCCATAAACCAATCCTCTAGCAATTAGATATATCCACCTCAAGCCCGAAGGCATGCTACATCATGTCTCTACCGATGACTCCTCTCTAGCAGCTCTACCTGGAGCCTCATAGTCTCATCATCACCTCCACCTACAGTCGGTTGTACCTTTAGCTCTGCCCGTAGCTGAGCTATATCTGCATCCCAAGCTGCTACCATAGCATTTCAATCTACCACCAACTACTCTAGCCTCACCCAATACTCCTCACTTTGGCTTGAAGGTCCATACAAAACCTCCTTCGTGTCATCCCTACCATTTCCATCACCTCCAATTGTTGGACATTTTGAGTGATAAGTTGTCATTGATGTCAAGAGTGAGTGGTCATTGATGTCGAACTTTCAACACCAATCAGTGGCAGTTTCAATTGGCAGCATCCGTTTTGGTTTCAGTTTCAAGACCCGGTTCCAAGAAGTCAGATGAGGTCCAAAGTGCAAGAAAAAGCCCAAATAAATAATATTATAATATTCTTTTATAATATTATGCAAAGGAAGTTTAAAATTAATTATATAATTTTAAATTAATTTATTAGTTAATTTACTTAACTTATAAAGTTATTTAAATTAATTATTAATTATAAATTAATTTAAGCTAAGGTTAAATAACCCTAAGGTGGGTTATCAAAATTAAAATTCAAAATTTGATTTCGAATAACAAAGCACCGACGTGAGGAGAAATTAAAATGTGTATATAAGGGGGGAACTCCCACCCTACCAAACCTTACCATGCCTTCGAATATTATTGTGAGCTTTAAGAATTGTGAGCCTTACGAATTGCGTTGCATCCAAAGCGAAGAAAGAGTGTGCAAGGTTCATGAGAAATAGACGGTGAGTGGAGGCATAAGAGGAAGGAACTCCTCCTTCCTTCATGTGGGCACTAGTAGCCCACACGGTGGGCTCCCAAGCGCTAAGGCACTTAGGCTTGAGGAGACGACGGATCGAATCTCACCGAAACCCTTTTTGGGGAAGAAAAAGGTATGCGTTAATCTTGGGCACCAAAAATTTTGGGAATATAGTTTGGGCATTTAAAAATTAATTTTTGCATATTTTAAATTGGTTCTAAGGTTGCTAAAGGAGTTATAAGGGTTTTTGCAAAATTAAATTTTTAATGTTGTTTGCTCAAATGTTTTGAAAATATTGTAAGGTGTTTGGTTGATATTTTCATGGTGTTGGATATTATTTTAAGTTGGAGTTTATAAGGTGTATCAAAGAAATTATCTTTATGTATGGTATGATGAGTGTTATTTTAAAAGGGAGAAATAAGGCATAAATTGAGTTGTGATTGTTTTATGTCCAAGGAATATTTTTGGAAAGTGTTGAAGTAATATTGTTGTGTCTAACCATTGAAATTGGAAAGAAGAAAATTGTGATTGAGACAAGTTTTCTAGAGGCACTTCTACATCCAACAAATGGTATGGGCATATTCTTCCTAGTGAGTGATTGTTGAAAATTGTGAATGGAAAGTTGGAGTGAAAAGGATTGTTTGGTTAGCATTGTTGAGAGTGTTTTGAATTAATGCTTCAAGGTTTTCTGGAATTAAGAGTTGTTGATAAAACCTTATTTCTTAAGCATTGTTGTTGAAGTGTTTGAGTTGAGTGAAGAATTTGAACTAGGGTTTGCAAAGAACATGAGTATCATTGTTATGTGAAGATTGTCTTATAAGCATTGTTGTTGAAGTGAGTTGTTGAGTGAAGAACTTGAACTAGGGTTTGGAAAGAACATGAGTATCATTGTTATGTGAGATTGGTTGATAAAGCATTGTTGGAAATATTTGAGTGAGTATTCATATGCTTGGACTAGGGTTTGTGAGCAAGGATCATTTCATTGAGTGATTGGTTGAGTAGAGTTGGTTGAGCCTAGTCAAGTGAATGTGTGAAGTGATTGTTCAAGTTCTATGAAACAAATTATTCTATATTCTGAATTGATTTGAGAAAGAGGTTGAGTGTTGATGAGTGTGAAGCATATTGAGTCTCTAACAATTCTCTATATGTTTCTAAGAGAGTGATTGAAAGTGATTGAGTATTGAGGTGAATGTGAAGCATATTGAGTCTCTAACAATTCTCTGTATGTTTCTAAGAGAGTGATTGAAAGTGATTGAGCATTGTGATGAATGTAGAGCATATTGAGTCTCTAACAATTCTCTTTATGTTTCTATGAGATTGGACAAGTTCTAGTGTGGACTTGTTGAGTAGATTTGAGGTAAGTCTTTGAGAAGACTTGTGGACATATTTGGGTGAGCTTTTGTGGAAGCTTACAATACAGATTGAGAGCAGATTTGGATAAGTTCTAGTGAGGACTTATTGAGCAGATTTGGATAAGTTCTAGAGAGGACTTATGGACAGATTGGTGTGAGATTTTGTGGAAGCTTACAAGGTAGATTTGAGACAAGTCTTTGAGAAGACTTGAGAGTAGAGTTGATTGATTGATTTGTTCAAACCTTGAGTTAAGGTTTGGGGCAAATCCAATAAAGTTGATTTGAGATTGATTCAAGCTTTGTGTTAAGGCTTGAGGACAGAGATTGAGGATAGATTTGTGCTAGATCGAAGGACTGTGTTTAGTGAAAGATTAGAGGATAGAGATTGAGGATAGATTTATGCTAGATCGAAGGACTATGTTTAGTGCAAAAAAAATAGATTTAGTGCAAGATCATAGGATAGATATTAAGGACAGATTTGTGCTAGACCGAAGGATTGTGTTTAGTACAGATTCAAGGATAGAGTTTGGTGCAGATTTAAGGATAGGTTTGTGCTAGACTAGAGACAGAGATTGAGAAGATTTGTGCTAGATCGAAGGACTGAGTTTAGTGCAGATTTGTGATAGAGCTTTGAAGGTGACAGAGTATAGAGGATGATAGTATCCAGTGGATAGAGATCCATTAGCCAAGGTGAGGATAGGTGTCTTCAATGGATAGAGATCATAGCAATGGGGGCAATAGTTCTTCTAGAAGATCACTAGTCAGAGCTTAGGAGAAAGGAGTTCTCCTATGGATAGAGATCCATGAACTTGATTAGGGGATTGGTGTCTCCTTTGGATAGATATCCATAAACATTGTAATAGGGAAAGGATTCCCAAGAGATTGATTGAGAAAATTTTAGTGAAATATTTTCTCCGTGGAGTAGCCCACATTGGGTGAACCATGTAAAATTGGTGTCTCTATTGTGTGTGGTGATTTGTGCATTGCTTTGATTACTGCTATTGATATTGCTATCTATACATTGCATAATATTGATTGGGAAAGAAAAGTAAAAAGTGGTCTTATACTATTCACCCCCTCTCTTAGTATAAGCTTGTGTTCTTCAATTGGTATCAGAGCGGGTTCCTTCGGAAGAGTTTAACAGCTTGAAGGAAAATATTTGAAGAACACAATGGATTCCAAGAATGTGTCCTCAAATAATTCAACACCAATATTTTGTGTAAGTGACTACATATATTGGAGGAAGAGAATGAAGGTTCACCTTATGGCACTTGGTAATAAAATTTGGGAAGTAGTTGAAAATGGATACATACCACCAACTGATCCACCTAAAGATAAGGAAGGTGTTGGCAATTTGAGTTATTTTATGTTGTCATTGATGTCACATGAATCATTGATGTCATATGGATCACATTGAGTTTTGATGGGCAAATGATATTTTGGAAAGCATGGATAAAATCAGGGTTTTTGTGAAAACCAAGGTAGGCAAAATAAAAGGTTTTATTTAAAACCATGGATGGTAGATTTGAAATGGGTTTTTCTTAAAACCCAGGTTGGCCTTTCGTTTCATCGAAAAAGGTGCCCCGATGATGGAGATATTTAATTTTAAATATTTAGTTTAAATTTTAATTATTTAAAATTAAATTTAAATTTAAAATTAAAATTAAAGTTAGCCGACGTCTAAAGAAAGAGGGAAAATCAATAATGCATCGACGTCATCAAAAATGAGGAGAAGACTATATAAAGGGGGATCCTAAGGTTCATTTGAAATTAATCCTTGCTCATGTTAATCGTTGGCTAAGCATCCGAAGAGAGCTCGTGCGAAAATCATTTTGAAAAGGGAGACAACGAATAAATCCAAGGTTGGTCGAAAGCCCAAGACATTGTGGGTAGAGTGGCGCATTGGCAATTGGATTTTTGTTAAGGTGTGTGGCAGCGCTTTACGTCAAGGTTCGAATCTCCTTGACTGCATTCGAAGGCATTGGAAGGAAAGCGCTCGAAGCGCTTTTGGTTTGCATGGAAGGGAGGAAGGACTTAAGGCACGTCATGCCTTTTCCTTTCGAACGAGCGGCTAGCTCATGTGGCAACCTTAGCCATGGCTAAGGCGCTCGAGGTGTGTGCAAGTTGGGGGTTCGAATCCCCTTGAGGAGGTAATTACGTTTTGCTCTAATTAATTTCGTTGATGCCCTAGGATAGGAGTTATAAGGTGGTTAAGGAATAATTAAAGTTTTTAATTAAACTTTATTTTTATAAGGGTTGTGATTATTATTTCAGAGGTGGATGAGTTGTTGATTTAATTTGATATTCATGAAATTGAAAATTAAGATTTAGGAGAAATAAGGAGTTGTTATAAAATATTTTTGAGAGCCTTATTGATTATTATTTTTGATAAGGGTTTTTATTAAAAAGGACTTTGGTGGATGTGTTTATTAAGTTGGAGTAAAAAGGTGTAAATTGAGTTATGCTTATCTTGTGATTATTATTTGAAGTCCACTAACCCTTATTGAGATTGGAAAGGAAAGTTGTGTTTAGTGTGGCAGATTTTGTGGACAACTTCTTGGCATCAAAAAGGTATGGGCACATTCTCCTATTGATTGTTTATGGTGGTTGATTTCTGAAATATCATTGGAGTGAAAAGGATTGATTGTGGTTTCCTTTTCGAAAGTGGTTGGTTGAATGCTTCAAGGTTTTCTGGTTTGAGAGTTGTGTTTAAACCTTGTTTTATAAGCATAGTTGTTGAAGCCCATTGGTTGTGAAAGAACTTGAAAAGAACATGAGTATCATTGTTATGTGAGATTTGTGGTTGAGCATTGTTGGAAACATTTGAGTTGGTTGATACATGCTTGGACTAGGGTTTTTGTGAGAAAGAGTAGTCCCTTGTGGTGATTGGTTGAGTTGAGTTGATTGAGCCTAGTCAAGTGATTGTGTGAGGTGATTGGTCAAGTTCCATGAAATAAACTAATTCCATAATTTTGATTTGAGTTGAGATTGAGATTAGAACATATTGAGTCTCTAACAATTCTCTTTATGCTTCTATGAGTTGACTTGAGTTAGTTGAGATTGATTTGAGTTGAGTTGAGTTGAGATTGAGCTTAGAACATATTGAGTCTCTAACAATTCTCTTTATGCTTCTATGAGTTGATTTGAGTTGAGTTGAGTTGAGATCATTGTGGATCATTGTTGTCATCCATTGAAGAGTACATTGCCATTCATTGTTGAGTTCATATTTGAGCTTTGCCTTGATAGATTTGTGGATGAGATTTGAGTACTACTTGAGCATGATTGATTGAGCCTTTGAGAAGGCCTTTGTGGATAGTTTTGGGACAACTTTGTGGATAGTTTTGGGACAACTTTGTGGATAGTTTTGGGACAACTTTGTGGACAATTTTGGGACAGATTTATGGATAATTTTGGACAGTTTTGGGATAGCTTTGTGGATAGATTTGAGCAAGTTCTTGGTGAGCTTGCTAGAGCAGATTTGGACAAGTTCTTGGTGAGCTTGCTAGAGCAGATTTGGACAAGTTCTTGGTGAGCTTGTTAGAGCATATTTGGGCAAGTTCTTGGTGAGCTTGCTAGAGCAGATTTGGACAAGTTCTTGGTGAGCTTGTTATTCAGATTTGGACAAGTTCTATGTGAGCTTGTTATTCAGATTTGGACAAGTTATGTGTGAACTTGTTATTCAGTTTTGGACAAGTTCTGTGTGAGCTTGTTATTCAGATTTGGACAAGTTTTGTGTGAACTTGTTATTGCCTAGCTTTGAGCAGATCAAAGAAATCATTGTATTGGATAAGGATCCTTATTTTTATGTGAAATATTATAAGGAGATTATCTAGTGGAGTACCCCACATTGGGGGAACCACGTTAAATCTTGTGTCTCAATTGTGTGTGGTGACTTGTGCTCTTGCTTACTACTACTATCAGAGTTATTAATGCACACTACTATATTTGGTTATTGCAATTAAGGACATTAATTGATATTGATTTGGAAAGAAAGTAAAAAGTGGTCTTATACTATTCACCCCCTCTCAATATAAGCTTGTGTTCTTCAATTGGTATCAGAGCGGGTTCCTTCGAAAAGGCTAACAGCTTGAGGGTAGATTCTACTAGGTTACAGGATGGAAAAATGGTATATTGATAGTGGGTGCTCTAGTCATATGATTGGGTATAAGAATAAGTTCATTTATTTAAAAGGAAACAACAATGGATCTATGAGATTTGGTGATAATGCTTCAGCTAAAATCAAAGGGAAAGGAACTTTAAGTTTGGATGATGGAAAGACAACTACACAAGGTGTACTCTATGTTGAGGGTCTAAAACACAACCTACTGAGTGTAAGTCAGCTTTGTGATCGAGGGTACACAATTACTTTTTCCTCTACAGGATGCAAAATCAGGGAAACAAAAATAGGGAAGCTTGTTGCAATTGTAGAAAGAACCAATAACAATCTCTACATGTTCAATGAAATAAAAAAGGAAAAATGTCTTCTATCTCAAGAAGAAGAGAGTTGGTTATGGCATAAAAGGTTGTGTCACTTGAACTTTGATAACATAGTAAGGATAAGCAACAAACAAATTGTCAGAGATCTACCAAAGATAAAAAGACCTTCAAATACAATTTGTGCACAATGTCAGTATGGAAAGCAAACAAGATCAAGTTTCAAGGCAAAAGAATATTCCTCTTCCAAGGTATTAGAATTGATTCATACTGATTTATGTGGGCCTATGAGAACTAAAAGTCTACAAGGTGAAAGCTACTTCATGTTGTTCATAGATGATTATTCTAGAATGACTTGGGTTATTTTTTTGAAAGAGAAATCAGAGGCATTTGAGCATTTCAAAGTATTCAAAGAAATGGTAGAAAATGAAACAGGAAAGAAGATCAAGTGTTTGCGATCAGATAGAGGAGGGGAATTCATCTCTACAGAATTCATTGAGTTTTATGTAGAACATGGAATCAGAAAAGAATATTCAGCAGCCAGGACTCCTCAGCAAAATGGAGTAGTAGAAAGAAAGAATAGAACTCTTGAGAATATGGCCAGAGCAATGCTAAATGAATCAAAAAATTTAGATGGATTTTGGAAGGAAGCAATCAGTACAACAGTCTATGTTATGAATAGAGCTCAAGTTAGAACAAAGCAACATAAGACTCCATATGAGTTTTGGAAAGGAAGACCTCCCATGGTAAACTACTTCAGAGTTTTTGGAAGTAAGTGTTATATCAAAAGAGAGAATAAGGACTTGGGCAAGTTTGATCCTAGATGTGATGAAGGTATTTTTCTTGGATACTCTACAAAAAGTAAGGCCTACAGATGCTACAATAAAAGAACACATACCATGGTGGAAAGTATAAATGTTAGAGTTGATGAAAGAACAAGAATAAATGAGCCACCTCAGGAAGATATTCCTGAAGAAGAAGAAAGTTGTCAGGAAGAAATGGGTGAAGATTCAGATGAAGAAGATTTGCAGAATATACCTTCCAAAACTACATCAAGATATATTCAAAAAAATCATCCAGAGGACTTGATCATTGGCAGTCCTGATGTAAGACGGACAAGAAGAGGAATCATAGGCTCAACAGAACAAGCAGATGTTTCACTATTATCCAAGATAGAACCAAAGGATTTCAGAGAGGCAGAAAATGATGAATGTTGGATTAAGGCAATGAAGGAAGAACTAGATCAGATTGAAAAAAGTAAGACTTGGGAATTAGTTCCAAGACCAAAAGGAAAAAATGTAATTGGTACTAAATGGGTCTACAGGAACAAACTAAATGAAGATGGTCAAGTCATCAGAAACAAGGCAAGATTGGTGTGTAAAGGATATGCACAAGTAGAAGGAATTGATTTTGATGAGACCTTTGCACCAGTTGCAATATTGGAAGCTATACGGATGTTTTTGGCACTTTCAAGCTACAAGAATTTCAAAGTATATCAGATGGATGTCAAATCAGCTTTTCTGAATGGTCATTTAGAAGAAGAAGTTTACATTGAACAACCTGATGGGTTTAATCAAGCAGATAAGCCAGATTATGTGTGTAAATTGAAAAAGGCTCTCTATGGCTTAAAGCAAGCCCCTAGAGCATGGTATTCAAGACTGGATAAATATCTTCGAGAGCAAGGTTTTAGAAAGGGAACAATTGATAGCAATATATATATTAAAAATAAGGGAAATGATTTGATGATTGTGGAAGTGTATGTGGATGATATCATTTTTGGGGGTAGCAATGATAGAATGTGTCAAGAATTTGCAAGAAACATGACTAATGAGTTTGAAATGTCTATGCTTGGTGAATTAACCTTTTTCCTCGGATTACAGATTTCACAATTAGAAAAAGGGATATTTCTTTCACAAACAAAGTATATAAAGGAGATGTTGAAGAAATTCAAAATGGAAGATAGTAAGCCAGTTAGTACTCCAATGGTCACAGGGTGTAAATTAAGCAAAGATGATGAATCTCCTGATGCAAATCAAACTCTATACAGATCTATGATTGGTAGCCTATTATATGTTACAGCCACAAGACCAGATATAATACAGGCAGTTGGTTTAGTGGGAAGATTTCAAGCAGCTCCAAAAGAATCACATGTGACAACAGTGAAAAGAATTCTCAGATATCTCAAAGGAACAATGGAGTATGGTCTATGGTATCCTAGAAGTAGTAAGTTTACTCTCACAACCTACACAGATGCAGATTGGGCAGGAAATATTGATGATAGAAAAAGCACAAGCGGAGGAGCATTCTTTCTTGGTGATTGCCTAGTTTCTTGGCTAAGTAAGAAACAACCATCAATGTCACTTTCCACAACAGAGGCAGAATATATTGTAGCAGCAACATGTTGTTCACAAGTATTATGGATGAAACAGACTCTTAAATATTTCAGCATAGAACATGATCATCCCATTCCTATTATATGTGATAATACTAGTGCTATAAGTATCTCGAAGAATCTAGTAATGCATGCTAGAACAAAGCACATTCCAATCAAGTATCACTTTTTAAGAGAACAAGTTACAGAGCAACAAGTAAGATTGGAATATGTTCCTACAAAAGATCAGATTGCAGACATATTTACAAAACCATTACCAAGAGAAGCGTTTGAGCATTTAAGAGAACAACTGGGAGTAAAGGTACTCCCACCCCAAAATTAATCACCTCAAGAGAGAAGGTGGTGAGGGGGCTATGCTTAAGAGTCATATATTTTAGCCCCATAGGTGTCCCTTTTGCCATTGATGTCAAAGGGGGAGAGATTTGAGTAAGGGGGAGAGCATTGAGTTAGGGGGAGCAGCCTCCAAAGAGAGCATTGAGTTAGGGGGAGCAGCCTCCATAGAGATTATTGAGTCAGGGGGAGCAACTTTGATTCTCAGAGATGGTTTTTGCAGTGATTGTGGTTTTTGCTTTAGAGGTGTTGCCATCAATGACAAAGGGGGATATTGTTGGCAATTTGAGTTATTTTATGTTGTCATTGATGTCACATGAATCATTGATGTCATATGGATCACATTGAGTTTTGATGGGCAAATGATATTTTGGAAAGCATGGATAAAATCAGGGTTTTTGTGAAAACCAAGGCAGGCAAAATAAAAGGTTTTATTTAAAACCATGGATGGCAGATTTGAAATGGGTTTTTCTTAAAACCCAGGTTGGCCTTTCGTTTCATCGAAAAAGGTGCCCCGATGATGGAGATATTTAATTTTAAATATTTAGTTTAAATTTTAATTATTTAAAATTTAAATTTAAATTTTAAAATTAAAATTAAAGTTAGCGCCGACGTCTAAAGAAAGAGGGAAAATCAATAATGCGCCGACGTCATCGAAAATGAGGAGAAGACTATATAAAGGGGGATCCTAAGGTTCATTTGAAATTAATCCTTGCTCGTGTTAATCGTTGGCTAAGCATCCGAAGAGAGCTCGTGCGAAAATCATTTTGAAAAGGGAGACAACGAATAAATCCAAGGTTGGTCGAAAGCCCAAGACATTGTGGGCAGAGTGGCGCATTGGCAATTGGTTTTTTGTTAAGGTGTGTGGCAGCGCTTTACGTCAAGGTTCGAATCTCCTTGACTGCATTCGAAGGCATTGGAAGGAAAGCGCTCGAAGCGCTTTTGGTTTGCGTGGAAGGGAGGAAGGACTTAAGGCACGTCGTGCCTTTTCCTTTCGAACGAGTGGCTAGCTCGTGTGGCAACCTTAGCCATGGCTAAGGCGCTCGCGGTGTGTGCAAGTTGGGGGTTCGAATCCCCTTGAGGAGGTAATTACGTTTTGCTCTAATTAATTTCGTTGATGCCCTAGGATAGGAGTTATAAGGTGGTTAAGGAATAATTAAAGTTTTTAATTAAACTTTATTTTTATAAGGGTTGTGATTATTATTTCAGAGGTGGATGAGTTGTTGATTTAATTTGATATTCATGAAATTGAAAAATTAAGATTTAGGAGAAATAAGGAGTTGTTATAAAATATTTTTGAGAGCCTTATTGATTATTATTTTTGATAAGGGTTTTTATTAAAAAGGACTTTGGTGGATGTGTTTATTAAGTTGGAGTAAAAAGGTGTAAATTGAGTTATGCTTATCTTGTGATTATTATTTGAAGTCCACTAACCCTTATTGAGATTGGAAAGGAAAGTTGTGTTTAGTGTGGCAGATTTTGTGGACAACTTCTTGGCATCAAAAAGGTATGGGCACATTCTCCTATTGATTGTTTATGGTGGTTGATTTCTGAAATATCATTGGAGTGAAAAGGATTGATTGTGGTTTCCTTTTCGAAAGTGGTTGGTTGAATGCTTCAAGGTTTTCTGGTTTGAGAGTTGTGTTTAAACCTTGTTTTATAAGCATAGTTGTTGAAGCCCATTGGTTGTGAAAGAACTTGAAAAGAACATGAGTATCATTGTTATGTGAGATTTGTGGTTGAGCATTGTTGGAAACATTTGAGTTGGTTGATACATGCTTGGACTAGGGTTTTTGTGAGAAAGAGTAGTCCCTTGTGGTGATTGGTTGAGTTGAGTTGATTGAGCCTAGTCAAGTGATTGTGTAAGGTGATTGGTCAAGTTCCATGAAACAAACTAATTCCATAATTCTGATTTGAGTTGAGATTGAGATTAGAACATATTGAGTCTCTAACAATTCTCTTTATGCTTCTATGAGTTGACTTGAGTTGAGTTTGAATTATAGAACATATTGAGTCTCTAACAATTCTCTTTATGCTTCTATGAGTTGATTTGAGTTGAGATCATTGTGGATCATTGTTGTCATCCATTGAAGAGTACATTGCCATTCATTGTTGAGTTCATATTTGAGCTTTGCCTTGATAGATTTGTGGATGAGATTTGAGTGCTACTTGAGCATGATTGATTGAGCCTTTGAGAAGGCCTTTGTGGACAACTTTGTGGATAGTTTTGGGACAACTTTGTGGACAATTTTGGGACAGCTTTGTGGATAGTTTTGGGACAGCTTTGTGGACAGTTTTGGACAACTTTGTGGATAGATTTGAATTTTGTGAGTTTGAAGATTTGGCAAGTTCTTGGTGAGCTTTGTAGAATTGGACAAGTTCTTGGTGAGCTTGCTAGAGTATATTTGGGCAAGTTCTTGGTGAGCTTGCTAGAGCAGATTTGGACAAGTTCTTGGTGAGCTTGTTAGATTAGTTTTGGACAAGTTCTATGTGAGCTTGTTATTCAAATTTGGACAAGTTCTATGTGAACTTGTTATTCAGTTTTGGACAAGTTATGTGTGAGCTTGTTATTCAGATTTGGACAAGTTCTGTGTGAACTTGTTATTGCCTAGCTTTGAGCAGATCAAAGAAATCATTGTATTGGATAAGGATCCTTATTTCTGTGTGAAATATTATAAGGAGATTATCTGGTGGAGTACCCCACATTGGGGGAACCACGTTAAATCTTGTGTCTCAATTGTGTGTGGTGACTTGTGCTCTTGCTTACTACTGCTATCTGAGTTATTAATGCACACTGCTATATTTGGTTATTGCAATTAAGGACATTAATTGATATTGATTTGGAAAGAAAGTAAAAAGTGGTCTTATACTGTTCACCCCCCTCTCAGTATAAGCTTGTGTTCTTTAGAAGGTAAGCTTCTACAACATTACAATTCAAAAGCAGTGAATGCACTTTTGAGAGATTTGCATAGAAAAAAATCAATAAAAGTTATGCATTATAAATATGCAAAAGGAATTTGGGATAAGTTGCAAGGCATATATGAAGGAGATGAAAGTGCCAAAAAGGAAAAGATACAAAATGGACAATTTGAAGAATTAAGAATGAAGAACGAGGAAGAAATTAGTTCTTATCTACTTCGGGTAGATGATATTGTTAATGCTATGCAAGGACTTGGACTTAATGTGGATGAATCAAATGTTTGTGATAAGATATTAAGGTCTCTTCCAACAAGGTTTAGTGAAAATATTTTAGCTATAGAAGAAGCAAAGGATGGTGATTCTTTTATAAGAGATATATTGCTTGGTATTCTTACAACTTTTGAGTTAATAATAAAAGAACCTAATCCCCATAAGGAAGAAGCATTCAAATAAATTAAGAAGACAAAGGGTAAGAAGTCAGATTCAAACAATGAGTCATCCAGTGATGAAGAAGCAAATTATGGCAAAAGGAACAAGGATTCAAGAAGATTAAAAATGCAAAATATATTATATGTTTAAATTGTGGAAAGTATGTTCACTATGCAATTGATTGTCAAGAAGCTAAACATAACAATGATGAAGAAAAATAGGATCACATGAACAAGGAATCAAAAAAATATAGGTACCAAAAGAAAGGCAAGGATGGACAAAGCATACAAGGGACAAGGGTGTCTCACTTAACTGGGGTGATGTGGCTAGTGGGTTGATTCAAGTGGAGTGAGGTGTGAGGGATACCCCATGTGAAGGGAAAAGGGTGAAATGGGTGTGTGAAAGGTGACAAGGGATGGTGATGATGTGGCCATGATACATTTCTAGTGAGTAGGTAGGGTATCCTAGGCAGATTTTCCAGATTTAGAAAATATATAAAGGATTATATGCCTAAGTTTGGACTTAGGCATATATTATGTAGGATTATGATGTGCAATGTGGGGTGGAATGTGCAAGGATCAATATGCCTAATTTTAGGCTTAGGCATATATTCTATTATGTGGTGAAGTGCAAATGCGTAGATTTTGGTGTCTACATTTATATAAAGTATTTACACAAATAAATTATTTCATGAAATTAAAATTTAGAGTTTATAAAATATATTTATGATTGTAGTTATAATAAGTCTTGGGTTCCCTCTCACGTTGTAGACCAATTATCTCTTATAGAACTAAAGTATATTATTATTATTATTTTTTAATATCTTTGAATTTTAAAATTGATTTTAGTGATTAATGATCCATTTAATTTTAAATAATTTATCTTACACATTTGTTCTTTCTTTCTCATTATTATTCTTCTTGTATGCTATATATTTTAAATAGGATCTAAAAATTTGCTCTTCAATATAAATTTTTATTTTAGGTATTTGAATTTCAAGACCCATATTAACCAAACATTCTATGGCTTTGTTCTGTTATTTATATATGTGTGAAAAAATCATTGTCAAACTTTTGCTTTGCTCAATGTATTCCACCCTATTCTTAAGTTTCCAAGACTAAATGTTTTCTTTATTCATAGCTTCAATTACTAGCATAAAGTCCCCTTCGATTAAGATTTTTTAAGATCATTTTCCTTTGCTAAATTAAGGCATTGAAGGAGCATCAAAAGCTTTACTTCATTATTTGAAGAATTTCCTAGTTATATTTTAAAGGTGTTGTCCTTTCTAATTGTCATAGTCATAGAATGCAAGTATGAAATAATCGGACTATCACACCTTGCATGGAGAAACACAATAGGGCAGCTCTAGGAGCATAGGAATTAGCTCAATCAAACTGCCTTCAAGGTTTTTTATAAGGTCGATTCATTTTAAGATGTGATCTTCAGTGCTCTTCCTACTCTATCCTAATCTAACCAACTTCAGGGGAAAGGGAAAGAGAACTTACAAAAAATAAAAATAGAAAAAAAGAAAAATATCTTAAGCTAACGTAAGCTAACAAAGGCGATGCATCAAGATCATAATAAGATTTCTTTGCATAACAATAATACACACAAACACATGAGTGTAATGCATTGATAACTCAAAGGTGAACACTTCCTCCTCTTAATATGATAAGCACAACTTGCATATAAAATAAAAGAGATCGAATTCAAATAGTCATGGCCTCCAATATACACACAAACATACATACATACAAGAAACAAAATAGAAAGAACCAAATAGTCACAACCTCAAGCATATATATGTATATAAAAATTGCATACTATGTCAGAAGTGGGGGCTCAAAAGTATGCCCATAAGACCACTTAGGGTTCAAGTACTGATATACACAAGATAATGAAGGGAAATTTAAATATGAAGCTTAAGGTTTGAATAAGCAACTTGTCAATCCTTAATAATGCTAAAACAACTACTATTATAGATACAAATGGAAAGATTTTTTCTCGAAAACTTGTGAAATAACTTCAAAATGATTTTTCTTTTATGTTCTAGATCACATATTTTTTCAAATAATTGGTTTCTTTGAGGTCTCTATATCTAGAATCATTAATTTTAAAGGATTATAGGTCTTTGGATGTGCAATTGTCATAGTTATTACCATCTACTCTTTCTAGGGATTCATGAAGTATGGACATAAAAAATATACAATCAATGCACCAGGTTTGAGGCTACTTCTATTGCGGCTCCCATATTGTTGTCTTTAATGAATCAACCACTTTCTCAAATTGTCATGTTTAAGTGGTGCATTTAGTTAAAATTTGAGGATTTTTTGCCATTGTTGCCTTTATGAGCTCAACTACCATCTCTGGGATATTGATTGTACTTTTTGTAGGAAAAGGACTATACATATTATGAGATTGTACACCTCAATAGAATATGTAGGGTCTAGGATCGTGACATTGACCAAGGGGTATGGGGGATTGGTGGCCCTGCATGCGGGGGTTTAGGGGTAGGATTTTCCAAGGTAAATTTTGGTCTCTTAAATTATCGAAGCATGAACAGTTTTAGACCATTACATTCTTATCCATGTGATGTTGTAGACTTCATCTTTGATTGAAAAACTGATAAGACTCTTTCAAATCACCTTTGGTTTTTGGACTTATTTTTGGGTTGTGAATTGCTTAAGCTGGAGATTTTTGAAACATAACATGGGTTGTTGAAATTTTTATCAAAAATCAAGAGAACTTTTCCTTTCTTCTCTTTATCAACTTCTCTCAAAAGACTTGACTTTTAAAAATTTTCTCCTTTTGACCTTCAAAACTTTATATTCTTCACGGGTCGTTGGAACATTTTCCTTCCATATTTGGTTGGAAATTTGATAAAGTGGCACCAATATTTGATCAAAAAAATTTCATCATCTGAGAAGACTCATCCCTCAATACTCTTCTTCACCCTTCAACCTTAGAAATTTTTAATCACACCCCAATTTTAGAAACTTTTTGATGATTATTTATCAACATATATCTTAGAAGATTGACTTTTAGAGATTTTCACCTTTCGATATTCAAAACTCTATACACTTCATGGACTATCAAAAATTTTGCTTTCCACCTTTAGTCAAAACTTTTATAAATGAAACCAATTTTTTTTGCACAAAAGTTTTGCCCGCATTTGTCTGACACTTCATTCTCTACTTTCACCTGTTTTACCTCCACTTAGGCCATATTTAAAATTTTGCATAAGGATTTGTTTATTAAAGTGAGAATTCACTACAAAATGCTAGAAGCATATTTCCTTTATTGTCTCTAAATATATATCCCCTAATGCTTTCTCTAGATTCCTTTTGCTTGCACAATAAAAAAACCATCTTAATTTATCCTAAGCTAAGGGGAATCCATTTAGGTTTGGATCTATCAATCTAAATTTGATGTTTTTGGTTACTTTTTAAAGCCTTCCAAATTTCCTTTAGGTGTCTTTTTATCATAATTACTAGGATTATCTAAACCTAAACTAGGTTTGTTTGAACCTAGATCAAGTTTGGTCCAACTCAAACTTTTTAGCCTGGATCAAATGGTTCAATTGGATTTGGTCCTTTTCCTTTTAATTTAAATTTTTTTCTATATATTAAAAAGGTAAATAAAACAAAAAATTATGTCAATGCTTCGATGATCTGCTTAATTTATATGAAAATATTTAAATACAATATCTATGCCTAATATGACATAATTACCTCCAAAAAAAGATAAACTTAACACATAAACCTTGTGATGAGTGGTTGCAACCACTCTTATCATCATGCTAATTCAATTATGATGGTAATAATTCCTAATTTTTATCTCTTATTACATCATAGTTTAGATTTTCTTAGAGAGAAAATATCAAAATGCTTCCAACTTAATTCATGCAAGTGGCTTGTGAAGATGTCTATAGGTTGTTCCTGAGTAGGGAAAAACTTGAGTTGAATGTTATGTTGTTGAACATGTTCGCATATGAAGTGGCACTGAACTTCAATGTGCTTGATGCACTCATGGAATACTATATCATGACGAACAAGTTTAAATACACCTTAATTGTCAAAGTACATGATTGTTGGTTTAGTTTGTGGTACACTCACACTTGCTAGCATATGTTTCAACCATATTGCCTCACAAATAACTCCATTTTTAGCATGACATCCTACTTTGGTGGAATATTGAGTGTAGACATGGAAATTTGATCCACCAAATGGTTTAAATCTTCCTTAGACCCCTAGCTAGCCAACCAAATTTGCAAAGTGTAAATTTTAGGCCTTTTCACCTTTTCCCCTTACCCTTTTTCCTTAGCTTTACCAAATTAATGCTTGATATATACTGAGCATGAATTTTTCTTACCAATTTCATGCCCTATATGGAGGAGGCACAAATTTGACTTTTTAGGGGTTTTTCTCACTTAAGCCCCTCACCTTGTTGGCCCATTTTTGGGTTGGCCTTGCCCAAAGTGAAATTTCATTTTTCTACTTTTTTGGCCCTCCAAACCTCTTATAAATAAGGGTTTGGATTTCTTCCTTCTCTTAGACAAGTTGACAAAAATATTTATTGGTAAAAATCACTCATTTGATCATGCTTTCAAGTGGATATTTGTTGCAAGTTACTGTTTTGGTTGTTTTGGTGCTTGGTGATTACTATCCTTAGGGATTGAGTGAAGAAGTTTTAATGATTGGATACATAAACCATTTTGGAGTGCTTTTTCCACATTTTCATTACTTATTGCTTGATCCAATAGCTCATTAGGTCTTGTATTTGTTTTTAGCACATTTAGAATTATTTTTTCTGCATTTTCACCTTGTTTTTCGTTGTTTTAGAGCTCAAAATGGGCATCTGAGCTAAATTCACACCTTGCCCATAGAGGGCACAAATTTGGTTAGAAAAATTCATGCCTCCTAGTTACAGGGTAAAAATTTGGTAAAATTAAGGTTTTGGGGGTAAGATTTGCACTTTAAAACCTTAATCTACATCTTATCTTGAAGCTTTCTATTATGACCATCTCAGCTGCATTTCATACTATTGTTGCATATCTATTTTAGTGTGTTTGTGTATGTTCCAAAGGTTAAATATTTATTTGATTTCAAACAATTAGCTAAAAGTACCAAGGGGGGTTGACTATTGCACCTCCAAGCTTAGCTATATAGCGGCCTAAGCAAGCCCCCAAACACTGATCAAATTTTCTAGGGTTTGTGAAGCTATTTTGTAGGATTGAAGTTATTGGATATTTGGGATGCAAGATAAAGCTTGGATCAACCACTAGATAAAATAAGTGCCCTAATAGATCTTTAGATTGTTTGTTGTTTGCTTTCTGCCCACTTTTGTGGAAAACCTAGATCATAAGCAAAGGATAGATATTTGATTAAATTTCATAGGCATTTGAATGAATAAGAGCATATAGTGTGCATATAGGATTTTGTTTGTGCATTCCCTTAGACCCTTTCTCAAAAGGTTTTATTTTACAATATAGGGTTATATATCATGGAATCAAAGAATCATTCTAGGCTTAGCTCTTGTATTTTTGCATCTTGTATCTTGCATTGTTCTTTCATTTTTATAGCTTAGTATATAAAGGCCAAACATATGTGTATGCTCAATTGAATACATCAAATACATTCTATCCTAGACTTGGAGTGAGTCCTAAAACCATTCCTAGTGAACCTTTCCCTCTTTCTATACTGAGTGTAGAGTTATAACGACCACTGTGATCACCGCAAGGCTTCCCTATGGATCCAACCTTGATAATCATATGCTAGTGTGTGGTTTTCCTCCTCTACATCTTTGGTGAACCTAACGTGAAGACACATCTTAGTGCCCAATATAGGAAGTCTCTTTATTTTTCTCTTTTAAAAACTTTTAATAAATACCACTAATTTATTTTATTAGAGCTAGAAGAACATTAACAAATATCTTAAGAGTCTTCTTGTGTGTCTTTTGTTAGTTTTCTCTTCTATCCTTTCACTTTTTCTATTGAATCCATTCCTTAGAAGTTAGCAAAAGCATCTTGAATTCGATCATATTCTTCAAGAAGATGATCAGGTTGATAGATATAATCATAACCTTGATCCAAAAGAGCAAGAAAATATTAAAATTGAAACAAACTATGATCCCTTTGAAGGGCCCAATTGTGTATTCTTTTTTCAATCATTTGAGCATAAAGGAGAAAGAGTAAAATGTTAATGAAGATAATCACTCAATAAGGAGAAAGAGGAAAATGTTAAGGAAGATAATGAGAAGAAAGAAACCACATATTTTGATTTTTAAAAACAAGAGAAGGATCAAAAGGGTTTAAATTCA
Organism: Wollemia nobilis; assembly: GCA_028583015.1. NCBI lineage: Eukaryota > Viridiplantae > Streptophyta > Pinopsida > Araucariales > Araucariaceae > Wollemia > Wollemia nobilis. The sequence continues at coordinate 1,703,825 of JAQPPZ010000184.1, forward strand.
TCTAAAAGTTCTATTTTGCAAGTTCATGAAAGCATTCAAAAGCAACATGTTATTATTTCCATTGACCCTAGTAGCAGATATAATTTTATTAATATTGCTTTTGCTGAGAGGTTGCAGGTTCAAGCAACAAAAATTAAGGAAATATATTTGGAGGGTGAGAATGTTCAAATTTTTTAATATTTGAAGATTGCCATGGATAAATATATTTTACATTCATATTTTCATGCTATTGATATGAATGATGAGGATATTGTTATTTATTATCCTTGGTTATATTATTTGAGCATTGTTAACATTAATGTGCAAAAGAAGTTTATGAAGTTACGATACTCGAAAAAGAAGATAATATTGCAAGATCCAAGGAAAAATAAGAAGTGGTTGCAGAGAAACAAATCAAAGAACAAATAGAAGAACGTGAAATAGAATCCAAGAACGTAGTAGCAGAAGTCCATGGAAGAAGCAACAACAATTGAATCCATGGAAATAATAGTAGAAAAGTCCAATGAAACTTTGTTAGAAGAGCACAAGGACACACCAAACAAAAGGAACATGAAATAAAAATGTGTAGAAGAATTTTAAAAAATGGAGCCAAATTTTTAGGAGTCAAAGAAGGTAGAACATCAAGTTAAGGTTGCACCATATCATCATCCACACCACCAGGAGCGGCAAAAATCTTGGAGACATGACTCAAGGCAACAATATTATAGTTCTACATGGAATCATAAGGGTACCAAGTATGACAATGTTTGGTAGAGAAAACATAGTGATATTGGTTTTTAGAGTGGTTCATCAACATTAAGGAACGAGTGGACCCATCATTTGAATTATCAAAATAAAGTAGCAGAAGCATGGAGCCAACAAAGCAAAATTGGTTACTCAAGTAGAAAAATGGCATACCTCCAATTAATGTTTCTCTAGGATGGATGGATTATCGATATTGATACCAATTGCTAACATTGCTTATCAAATCATATTATCTTGTTTCTTCATATGTTTCGAGGATGAAACATTTGTAAGGAGGGTTGCATGTTAGGGTACCTAGGAATAGGTATTTGAGGATATATTATTATATTGTATAAGGGTTGGCATGGGCTGCACAATCCAAGGTTGATTGTATTATAATATTATATTATATTAGTAGTAGGCTCCCCAAAGTAGAATTAGAATGTAATCATCATGGAGAAGAATCATATGTAATCGTCTTTGCCCACAAAATGGCTTATGAGACTTTGCACTCCTTAAGTGGCTCTCTCATATTGGGAGATCCTGTGGAGTTATTCCTTCCTTAAGGAGTATTATTGGTGTTTTCCTACCTTAAGGTATTATCTATCTCTATCTCATTGTGTGGATTTTTATTGTGAATAATTATTTGTGGATGAATGATTTAATATTTCTGCATATTGGTGAATGATTTTTATTTATTGGGATAAAGTTTTGTAACAAGACAAAGAGAAAAGAAAACTCAAATGGATATCTATTTGAGAAGCCAAAAACAAATATCATAGGTATTGTCAAGAAATGGAGCTAATCCATCAAATAGAATTAGTTTGAAATTACTTAAATTATTTATTTTTGGAGGAAACCTAGGTTTAAATCTTGTTAAACAATACTTGCATAATTGCCATGATATTGTAATACTAGTATATGATAATGTTTTAATATGGGTGGAGATAGTTTCAATCTCATATAACCTATTAAAAATTAGAAAAAATTTGGCTATTACCACTACTAATAAAAGTAATGATGAAAATAGTGTCATGGAAAATTAGGGGTATGAATAAGATCCCTAGGAAAAGATTTATTGAGGAAGTAATTGATTGTTATAATTTTGAATTTATTTAAATATAAGAAACAAAATCAAGTAGTAAGGAATGTGAGGATGATTTCAAAAAAATTTTAAAAATGGAGGATTGTGTGGCAATTTCTTCTATGGGAGCTTCCAGAAGTATTGTGATAATATAGGACAAGCACAAATGGGATGGATAATTGAATAGAAGCAAAAAATAATTGGCTTGTGGGACTATTTTGGGGGAAAGAGGAAAATATAAAATTTGGGGTTATGAAAGTATATACTCAAATTATAGTTACTCCTCGTGAAAGATATTGGATGGTCATTATCATATTTTTATCAAACACAATAACAATTCATAATTATGATTTATGGATTCTTGGGGTGACTTCAACACAATTCTATATCCTTCAAAAAATAAGGTTGGTACTCCTATATGGTCTAAATCAATGAAATATTTTCTTGTGTTTGTCAATTCAAATGTATTTTTGGATGCTATACCTTCAAGTTTTTAATATCCATGAGATAACATATGCATTGGAAAACTCATATAGCATAAATATTGGATAGAATTTTATTATCCAACATGGTTGCAAAGAAAGTATACAATGTCTTTAGATATTTTATAATGAGTAGAAACACATATTCAATCCATTCTTTTTACTTATGATTTGCATAATATTTATCATCTAAAACCATTTCTCTTCTAGTCTATATGCCTCCAAGACACAAACTTCTTTCAAATAGTTATGTTATGATGGTATGAAGTAAATATAAAAGGATCATGTATATACAAGTTTGTTCAAAAGATGAAATTTCTAAAGGGGACAAATAAATATTTGGAATGTTAGATATTTTGGTAAAATATTTAAAGAAAAGGATAAAATCGAATCCAAGGTCAAAAAGTTACAAGTGATAAAGAAATCAATGGAATAGGCTAGGATTTTTATGTGCAAGAAAAAAACTACTTTCTAATTATCATAATATATTAAAAAATGAGTCATATTGGTTCTAAAATTATAGGAAGAAATATCTGAAGGAAAGATATAGAAATACAATTTTGTCATTCTAAAAAAAAAAAGATTTTTCTTTTCATCACATCAAAAATGTTCTAACTACAAATGGAAGATATATTAAGGAAGAAGAAGATATCATGAAGGAAGTGATTAATTATTTCATAAATATTGTGTTAGATGCTAAGTAATATAAGAAGGCATGACATAATATTTTACAAAATATTCCATCAATTATCACACATGGACGAAATGAAGAAGATGTCTATAGAGGAGCTACATGATGTAGTTTTATCTTTCCATGCTAACAAGGCACCTATCCATAATAGATCTCCTATAATTTTCTTTTTAAAAAATGGAATTTATTGAATAGTAAAATGTTGGTTGTGTTTGAAGAGGCCTAGAAAAGAAAGGGTACAATAAGTGATATCAATTTCATATTTATTACATTGGTTACAAAAAATATGAGATAAAATATTTTGATAATTTTCTTCCAACAAGCCTTTATAATATGATTTATAAGATCATTTTAAAAATTATTGCAACAATGTTGAAAAATGTTTTAGATTGTGTTATCTCAAAGAAACAAGGTGGTTTTATGTGTGGTAAAAAAAATCTTAGTGGTGTAATCATTGCATAAAAGGTAATACATTCTCTTCAGTCCAAGAAAAAACTAGGCATGCTTATAAAATTATATATGAACAAAGTATATGATAGAGTTTGTTAGATTTTTTTACATGATATTCTCAAAAATTTTAGTTTTGATCAAGGTTAGTGTGAATGGATTAGATGTTGTTGGAAATTTGAACAAGTTTTGTTGTCATTGATGTCAAGAGGTTTGATGTCCAGTTTTGTTGTCATTAAGGTCAAAAGGTTGATTTCTCCAAAAGGCAAGGAAGTTGTTAAAAGAAAAAGGGTACAATATTTATTTTAAATATTATATTTCTAAAGAGGCTAAAAAGGTGGAAGAACCAAGAAAATAGAAGCAAGTTTGAAAAGAAATAATAATATTATAATATTTGGGTAAAAGGAATAGGTGAAGAATAACAAGGTCCAAGAAATCATTAAAAAATTTATATATCCCTGACAAGGCCCATTGAGCAGGTTATAAAGTTTGACAAAGTTTTTAATTTATTTAAATTATAATATTTTAACCTAAGGTTAAAATTTTAATTTGAATAATTAATGGTGCCATAGTTCAAAGTTTCAAAGTTTAATTCAAATTCAAAATTCGAAAGCAAGGAGGGATGACATGATTTAATGCAAAGAAAAAGTATTAATAGGAAATGATTTTCATTTCCAAATGTGAATGCCATTTGAATTCCTAAGTGATAATTGAATTTGTACGCTGCATTTTCGAAAGGGAGAAGATATTCGTGAGCACTTTTAAAATAAGGAGGTAAACTTGTATTGAAATAAGCGTGGAGCGACAAAAATATTCCAAGGTACTGGGTAGCACATATGGTGGTCGAAGGTGTGGCTAAGGCACTTGTGAAGGGAAGGTCATGGTTTCAAATCCCACGCCATTCGTTTTGCTCAAGGAGGAAGGAGTTTTCATTTTTGGTAAACTTTGGAAGAAGCAGATAGTGTATAGGCATGAGGGCACTTTGGTTCACGTGTGGACGTGTAGCCCAAGAGAAATCCTAGCCTTGGGCTAAGGCTTTGCGATGGCTTAGATCATGGGTTCAAGTTTGGGAACTGGTCATTGAGACGTGCACAATATTTTTGATGACGTGGGCCAACAATAAGGTATGCAATTTTAAAAATTAATATTACCAAAGTTTTTGGAATGCGAAAGTATTTTAAGGCCACATGATAATTAAAAATGCATGTGTGAAATGTTTAGGGAGTCATAAGGGTTGTTGAATAAATATTTTATTTTTGGGTGCTTAGAAAATAAATAAAGGATTGGAGATTATAAGGTGTAAACAAGGAATTTTATTTTGATGTGTATTGAACATTGTTTTTAAAGGAGTAATAAGGTGTATTTGTGACTTGAAATTTTATTGTATTTCTTGAATGATGAAATAATTATTGAGGTGAATATTTGTGTGGAGATTTTGAGATAGATTGTTGCTATCTAACCTAGAATTGGCAAAAGGATTTTTTTGTGAGTAAAAAAGGTTTTGAAGACATATCTCCATCAAAGAAAAGAGGTATGGGCACATCATATTTTGTTTGAAATGTTGGAATGAATGTTGTGAAATATAAGGTGGAGTAAAAATGATTGATGAGTATTGTTGGAAATGTATGAGCAAGTTTAAGTGCACCTTGTTGATGGATGATTTGATTTGAGATAGAGATTGAGGATTATTTGAGTTAGAGTTTGAGACCCACATTGTGCTCTTTGTTTGAAGAAGTTTGAAAATACTTGTTTAGGGTTAGTAAGCAAGGTGTGTTTCATTGATTCAATGATTGAGAGAAATCCTTGAGCATTTGATTTGAGTGATATTGAAAGTGAATGTGCATACATTAGAAACCAGATTTGTGAAAGCAATAGAATTAATGATTGAGTAGAATATATTGAGTTTTTATAGAGTACATCATTCTCTATATGTTCCAAAGGTTAAATGAATTATGAGTAGAATATGTCTAAACTACTTCAAGTTAAAGGAATTACTTTGAAGGTTAGACAAAGTATTTGATAACATTGTGTGCAATATTTGAGATTGATTGATCATGTTTTGTGAGTTGCTTTGAGTATGTATTAAGACATATTGAGCAAGTTATTGAAAGGACTTGAAAGCAGATTCAAGGCAAGTCTTGGTGAAGACTTAAGAGTATATTTGAGGTAAGTCTTAGGGAAGAATTGAGGTTATATTTGAGGTAAGTCTTAGTGAAGATTTGAGAACAGCTTTTAGGTAAGTCTTGAGAATATATTTGAGGCAAGTCTTGGTGAAGACTTGAGAGCAGATTTGAGGTAAGTCTTGGTGAAGACTTGAGAGTAGATTTGAGACAAGTCTTGGTAAAGACTTGAGAACAGATTTGAGGTAAGTCTTGGTGAAGACTTGAGAGCAGATTTGAGGTAAGTCTTGGTGAAGACTTGAGAGCAGATTTGAGGTAAGTCTTGGTGAATACTTGAGAGCAGAGTTGATTGATTGATTTGTTCAAGCTTTGTGTTAAGGCTTGGGGTAAATCTAAGCAGAGTTGATTTGTGATTAGATAAAGATTTTCGTTAAGGCTTGTTGTGTCTGCTCCACAAATAGCCCCAAGAATTGGAAAACCACTTTAAATTTTATGTTTTGAGCCTTTTGGGTACCCTTGAAGAGATAATTTTGATAGATCCCACCTTCGATATTTGCAATTTAATCCCAAGGTTCCTTGTTGTATAATGTTTGTAGTTTTTTGTTCTCATATTTTGGAGGGTTGATAGGTTTGTGAAATTTGGTGATCCCCTTTTATTTTGTTCTCCAATAATTGGTTTTTGAATTTTGGTTAGGTTTTGTAAATCTTAGGCTTTGATTCAAGTTGTTAATTTTATTTGAATATTTAAAACAATTTTTTTTTTTAAGTGAAAAACCCCTTGCGGGGCCGCCTTGGTCTAAGAGACCACGAACAGAGGGTTCTACACCGTCAAAGTCACCCGGGGGTTGCACCCAACCCTGCTCGCATCGACATTATCAATTGGATTTTTGGTACCCAATTCAACTTTTTGGTAGGGTGGAGATTCGAACCTAGGACCTCCCTTGGAGGATCGCCCTCTCCTCTCCAACTCACCTACAACACCTTGGTTTTAAAACAATTTGAATCAAAATAAAAAGTAAATAATAATAATAATAATAATAAAATATATTTATATATGTGTTATATATAAATATATGCAATAAAAAAACGTAAAATAAAAATTTAATAATATATATATATATATATATATATATATATATATATATATATATATATATATATATATATATATATATATATATATATAAGTATTGTAATAAAAATAATAATAATAAAACAAACAAAATTATTATATATATATATATATTATATATAATAATAACATTGATGATAAAAATGAAATAAAATAAATAAATAATAAATAAACAAAAATAAAATAAAACATGAATTGTTGTTCCATGTCAATAAAGACTATTTGATCTGCTTGTTGTGGTGCAGTAGTAAATGCCCTGGGTGCTGGTAGAGGCCGACCCAAGTTCCATTCCCCTTGTCTCCATCCTGCAGATATATGGTATAGTTAGAAATGTCCTATGTGCTGGTAGAGGCCGACAAGGCTCCATTCCTCCTATGCCCAACCTATTGAAAGTGGCACCTCAAAAGGGGTGTTTTCCACTATAAATTAGTTTTACCCAGGTGTTGTAGGTGAGTTGGAGAGGAGAGGGCAATCCTCCAAGAGAGGTCCCAGGTTCAAATATCCACCCTACAAAAAAGCTGAATTGGGTATCCAAAAATCCAATTGATAATGTTGGTGCGGGCTGGGTCGGGTGCGACTCCCGGGTAACTTTGACGATGTAGAACCCCCTGTTCGTGGTCTTTCAAACCAAAGTGGCTCCGCAAGGGGTTTTTTGCTTAAAAAATAAAAATAAAAATAAAGACTATTTGACCTTTTATTTAAGGTGATTATTATACATATTATAAATTTGATTCAATAGTTTGATCTAACTATTAAGTGGTCCCTTTGCAGGTTTGTGGTGTATTCATGTCCAACATAGACAGTAGCGGGAAGAGTGGAACCTGGACGGTAATGAGTACACGAAACCTGGTTGGTGGAACCCTACGTAAGACAGAAGTGATGAATCAAGGATATGTGTGGAGGTGTATGAAGTGTACCTGCCATGAATCAGAAGCGGACATGGTGGTGGCAGTAGTATTGTTGTGGCAGCAACGTAGCAACATTTGAGAGGAAGGACAATAGCGCGTGGTGAGCAGACGTGTCGATATGGAGTGACATAGCTAGGAAAATGTAGGCTCTGGTATGCGATGAAGACATCGCATCAGTTGACGAAGACATCAAACACGCGGTATACAAAGTTTAAGCTGACAAAAGATCATGGTAACCATTGGGTAAATAGGAAGGCAAACAACAATACAACGTCCAACTTGCAACGCAGGATGTTTGGACAACAGACCAAAATACAGGCGTCAGGTTGACGAGGCGACAGGCTATAGCGTCTTCATAGTTGAACATCACATGCATCCACATTGCAAGATAATGGAGGACATGACCAATGATATTGAATGAAATTTGACCAAGGGTGGGGACATCTACCGGGTCAAGGTGGACGACTACCATGTGCTGACTTGGATACGTATGTCGATTGAGATGCACACGCATACATGGTAGAACCTATCGGAGTGAATGGCCAATAATAGTAGGGATTCCACGACCCTAATCTCTTGAAAGCAAAAATAATGTCGATGTGGAGTTTGTGCAGTGTTTTGCAGTGCTGAACAATGGATAACCTGGGTCCGGGACGAAGCATACGATATGGGTGTTAATGCAGAAATCAATCAGCAATGAATACCAAAAAATGCATGTGTTAGACACCATGTGCTAGGCTAGCAGGAAAATACGGTTGCGCGGGCGAGCTTGTCAACAGAGCAGCTAGGTCAAGAGCCAAAAAATGCATCAAGAAGGACGCACTTGGGCATTGAGGTGGATAATCATACAACATATGTGGCCAAATGTATAAGACATCGACAAAAGCATATTTTAAACCTGCAGGGGACATGGTCAGTTTTGCCAAGCGATAATCGATGGTAACCGGTGGTTCAAAGCGCAATTTTCTACATTGAACGCTTTCTAAGAGCGATAGGTCATGGTGTTTACGCAGAAGGTGGTTTCTTGTTACCATCGAAGACTCGAGGGCATCGTGGTCAGGTAATGGGGTTACATTAGGTGTAGAAAAATGTGGAGCCTACAGAGACTTATAGAAATGTGGGTCGTCATAAAGCCACGTAGGGGTGGATGCTAACACCGATAGGATGGGATTCCACCCATTCAACGAGGATGAAAAGATGAAAGAGGTGGCGGGCCCATAATGGATCGGCAACATTAACCCCAAAAAAAAAATTACGAACGTGTATGTGGGGGATTAGACACAGGTTTAATACATAGTTTAAACAAAGGTTAGCACATGCACCATGGACGTGCAGAATGAAACACCCCAAGGCATATTTAGACAAATGAGTTGGATGTTGAGGTAGCAACATCTAGGAAGAAAGCGTCCGGTACCAGAACGACATCCGATAGTGGGGCACTGGTAAATGTTGGTTAGAACGGCAGTATTGACAACATAACATGAGTTTGTCAGTAGTTTCAAAATGAGTAAGCAGTGCACAGAGGAAAATGTCAACGTCATTCATGCTGACGAAGAAATATTCACGACAAGTTAAGCAGGAAGAAATGGACATTTCGGGCAGTCTGACAGAGCTCGTGAAACACATGGTGGCCATAGGGGACCCCAAACCTTACACACGGTACAAATTTATGGACAGCCCAGATGTTACACTACACAAACAAGAATCTGCCATTATAGTGGGTGAGTAGACGAATTCAGAGGAAACCTTAAATGCCCTTCGTGAACCCTAAATGAGCCTATATAATCCCCAGAAATGATGCAAATTTTTCCTTTTGTCATTCGGTTGCGGGAGTAGTAGCAGTAGCAGACAGTCGACGCTGAGAGGCAGTGGAGCATTTATGGCAAAGTTGCACAACAGAAGACGAATGCACGTGGGAACAATAAGGGTAAAATGTTTATTTATTCGAAAGTTTTGATTTAATGTTTTGTAGGGTGGATTATGGAGTATCCATGCTTAAAATACTTGTTACTTTATATCATATGCTACACGGAGTTATGGGAGGCATAAGGTATAGATTTAAAGTTTATTTATATATATATATATATATATATATATTATTTATTATAAAGAATATGATATATGAGGGATCTTGAAGGAAATATGAAGCTTCTTGGTTGTTATATGAATTTTATAAAACTAAAATAAGATTTTTATTTTATAATCTTTATAGTAAGGGACTTATGGGAGTTATAAGGGTTGTAATAAAAGTTCTTATTTTTATTTATTTATTTTTGTCCCATGGTGTATATGATAAGGGATAAGGGAGATATAAGGGTTCAAGAGAATTTTTTTTTATGATGTTAAAATAAGAGTAATAGGCAAACATAAAACAAGGCTATTTTTTTTTTGTTTTATTTGTATTTATTTTAACATCATTAAAGAGGGGAAGTTGAAACAGAGGGACTTTTGCATCCTTTAAAAGCCCAATGAGGCCATTGTACAGAGGGCTGGAAATTTGTGTAACCAAGAGCACATTTGAAGAAATAAATGCATTTTTTTTTGGGAAAGGACAAACCTTGTGAGCAAAACCAAAAGGAGATTTTGTCTAAAAGCTATTGTTTTATTGTCTATTTTATTGCATTTCATTTTTGATTTATATCTATGTATTAATGCCATTCAGGGTTATACTAGGTGAATGTCGAAATAAAATGCCAATGTTTTCTTTTCCTTTGAGTCTTGCACTTGGTCTAACTTGATTGTGTTTTCTGTAGGTCTTTTAGATCAAGTTGCTTCTAGATTTATCTCATAACTTGGGGTTTTGCAGGGAGGGGATTGTGAACCAAAATTTGATGTCATTTTGTTATTTTTCTAGCTAACCTTGTAGATATTTTCTATTGTTTATTTTTTGCAACTTAGATTAATTTGTTTTTCATTTCAGAGTGTTATTTTCTGATTCTGGTCATCTCCAGAATTTTTGCTTTTCATTTTTACATTCTGGTCATTTCCAGAATTTTTGCACATAAGTTTTGCTTTCCATTCTGGTCATTTCCAGAATTTCTATTTTTAGTTCTTTCTATTCTGGTCCCTCCAGAATTTTTGCATTTAATTTTAGCTTTTATTCTGGTCCATTTTCCAGAATTTCATTTTCGCATTTCTTGTTCATTTACTTCTATTCTGGTCCTTATCCAGAATTTTTGCACCTCCAAATTGCATTAATCTAATCTTCAGATAAAATCCATTTTAGGAGGGGTTACTAACGCCAAATTCACATTAAGGCAGATAAAGCAAATGAACACTGACATTCTAACTTGCTAACATTTACTAACACCAAATTCTAACGTAGTGATAGTGGAATACCTATAATGAAGATAAAATGAATCCACTAACTGTAAAATGAACCTCACATTAAAGGCATGGAACTTAAAATGAAGTGGACTATTCCACACACTTTTGCATTTTGAACCTTTTAATTTGAAGATAAAAGGAGCTTACTGACTGGGATTCAGGGTAAGTCAGATTAATATCAAGAGCACTAAAAGGAACCAATCATTTGCACTTTTGAAGGTTTAAGGATCATGATTACTAAGCATTGTTTGAACTATCAAGGCCCCTTGTTAACTGTCACTTGCATGGTTTGAGTTTATTCTGGTATACATATATTTCTATTTCAATCTTCATTGATTATACATATACATGAATGTTTGCTTACCAGAACCTTGGAGAAATGGGTGATTTCATCTAATTTCTTTGCAAGAGAGAGTTTTCAACTTAATACTCTATTTGTGGTGATCATTTTGCAATAGGGAAAAATATTCACTCAACATTTTGGTGCTAGAAGGAGGGCCTTCTTTCATAGCTTTGTGATTTAGATCTTTTTTCTAACAATTAATGTGGGTAGTTTTATTTCCACCTTATTGTGCTTGCAGGTACAATATTTATTCAGGTGTTATTGTGAGTGATTTGTGAGAAGTCCTTTTAGAGAGTTAGGGTTCCCAAGCTGGATCAACCTGAGTACATAGCTACTAGGTCTAAAACCACTAGGGAAACTATTTTCCAAAGTCTTTCTCCCAATTCTAGGAGACCAAGAAACAAAACTCAAGAGATCAAAATCCCACCCAGTATACTTGAGCTAGGGTCTTCATTAGACTCAAGTACATCTAGTGGGCCTACACCCATTGTTTCCATTATGGTAGCTACATCAAGTGTATCTATCCCTATCACTTCGATAGTTTCTACTATTCCCATAGGGTCATTACCATTGAATAACATGGCCCAACCACCAGTTCCCTGGTATGGTGCGCAAAGCTCTCCCTTGAATATACCCGGGGATGTCCATGACATACCTAGGCATATTGAGAGGTCGATACCCAAATTTGTGCATGATGGTCCCATTACAGCTGAGGAGCATGTCCAAATTTACAAAGACCATATGATTAGACAAGGAGTTAATCATGAAGATGTCGCTTGTCGACTTTTTCCTAATAGTTTTGACCAAATGGCTCATGAGTGGTATAGGAATCTTCTCGCAAGGTCCATCACTTCTTGGGCCCAGCTAGAGGTAGCCTTTGTCAATCAGTTTAGGTCATTGTTAGATCCTACTATCATATACAATCAATTTGTGTCCTGCAAAAGGTTTTCGAATGAGCCAATTAGGACATTCAATGCGAGGTTCCAAAAGCTTTATGCAAATGTGACTCGTCACTTTGTGGTAGATGCCATTGTGGCTTTGCAATTATACTTTACAGCTCTAGATCCCATGATAGCCATGTTTGCTAGGAGAAACCCTTAGGTCACAACTCTTGCCCTAGCTTATGCGGAAGCCATGACCATTGAGCAAAAAATGACATCGCAAGGTGGAGGGATGCCTCAATTTCCCATGATGGGACAATATGGCCCTTATAGTCAGTTCGCCATGATGAATCAAATTATGACATCACAAATTCCAATGATGAACACATTACCATATCACCAACCATACCCATTCATGCATGCATATCCATATTTTCCAACCTATCCTAACACAACCATTCCACCTACCCCACCAATGATGGCAAATAATCAGATAACCTTGCTAGGATTCGAGGTGATTAACACTCAAACCTCAATAGCCTATCCTATGGTTACACCTCTTCAGAGCAGAGGTCCTTGGTGGAACCAAAATACTCAGAATCAAACCATCACACCTAGTCAAGAGGTGGCCAATGTAGGAAATGCATTTGGATCCGGGACTATAGTGCCCCAACCACAAGGGTCTGAGTCTAGGATAGATGTATTGGAAAAGCAAGTTACCAAACTGACCAACCACATGGGACATCTACAAAAAAATCATATACAATCCTCTAGATATAACTAAAATCATAACCATAGGAGGACAAGATCATATAATACTCAACCCAACAATGGGTGCGTACCCAACCCTATAGCCAATCAAGCAGATACTTTGGAATATTATGGTGAATTAGAACCTTGTGATGAGGAATTACCCCATTGTTGCCAAGGAAAATAAGATGCTTTGGTGACTGAAGTTGTTCACTATTCAAGAGAATGAGGAAGAGGAGGATGACATTGAGGTCTTAGGAGAAGAAGATGATGAAACTTTGGAAGTCCAAGCCATTAGACATTTTGGGAAAGGAAATCATGGGTATTACACAAGAAGTTCTAAGGATCCCAAAACTTCCTCTACTCCTCCAAACAACCCCTTACTTCCTCCTGATGCAAAAGGTGACATTAATCCACCTCCACCTCCTGTTGTTGAAGTATCTAAACCAATACAAAAAATGTCAAATTCTGAAAAGTCCACTTACGAATTAGAAGAGGATATGAAAAATACTAAGGCTAACATCTCGATGTTTGAGGTCGCTCAACTATTGGGACAAGAGAAATTCTTGGGGAAGAGGCTGAATCCACCTAGTCAAATCCATGAGGTTAAAGGTGTTGAGCCCCAATTAGTTTTGAGAAAAGAAAAATGAGAAGTGCCTTCTTTTCTCATAACCATTAGAATTACAGCAAAAAACCTACATAATTATCTGATAGATTCGGGTGCCTCGACTAACATCATGCCCCTTGAGATTTACCAAAAGTTAGGATTCACACCAATCCCCTCTAAGAGTAAAGTGGTACAATTGGATAGATCGGTGATGGATATGGTTGGAATTTTGAATGATGTCCTGATTCAGATTAATGTTGAGCCTAGAGTTCAACATCATGTGGACATATTGGTACTTAATATCCCCACCAAATACGACATGGTATTGGGAAGATATTGGAGTAAAAACCTGAATGGGTATATCGTTATAGATTCTTCCCATATGTGGTTACCTTGGAGAGGAGTAGCAAATCAAATTAGGGTGGATAGTGAGCCAAGACTCAAAGAGATGATAACAGAATATAATAGGTCCAATGAAATCCAATTTGCTGAAACTGAGTTAGGGGTCTACAACTTGGACATAGAAGAAGCTATCGAAGAACCTCAAAAAGAGAATATTTCTTATAACACTTCAGAAGAGGATAATTTGGTTTGGACTCTAAGATTCGATGGATCTAAGTCAAAACAAGATGTTGGAGTTGGTATCGAACTTACATGTCCTGGTAGTAAGCCTATGCTTGTTGCCTATAGATTACAGTTTCTAGCCACCAATAATGTGGTAGAATATGAAGCGCTTATTTTTGGACTTCAATTGGCCCTAAGGAAGAAAGTTAAGTGTCTCAAAGTGTTGGGAGATTCGGAGTTGGTGGTTAAACAAGTTAAAGGGCAATATACTTGTCGGGATAAAATATTAAGCCTTTACAAAACCAGAGTTAGGGATTTGATAGACGAGTTTGATGCATTCAATATATCCCTTATCTCTAGGAAAAATAATCGAATGGCAGATTCTTTAGCCATAGCCACAAGTATGCTTAAACCTATGGACCATAAAAAATGCAAGAAATTTTCAATCAAATTAGTGCCTTACCCCTCGATACCAGACAATGTTACCAATTTCCAAGTATTCGATAGTGACAGACATGTTTTCAACTTCATCACTAATTCTGGTATTTTTGAAAATCAGGTGATAGATGAAGATAAGAGAGGGCAAGAAGAAATGGAGTTGCAATGTGAAGCAACCCAAATGAGGAATAATATGCCAAATGATATGGCTTCTCTAGAAAATATATTTGATATCGGATATCAAGCAAAAAGAGGTAGAAAGGTACCACCCCCTAAAGAAGCATGTGATCTAATCAACTTAGGGAGTGCAAAAAATCCATGAGAGGTATTCATTGCTAAGGCGTGTACAAGACAAGAAAGGGAGTCTATCGCTCATGCATTAAAGGAATATGTTGATTGCATAGCATGGAGTTATAAGGATTTGAAAACTTATGATCAAAATGTGATAATGCATACGATTCCATTAAAACCTGACTCCAAGCCTTTCAGACAGAGACAAAGAATGGTCAACCCGATTTTAGAACCCTTAATAGAGAAAGAGGTGAAGAGATTGCTAGAAGCAAAAATCATCTTTCCTGTTAGACATTCCACATGGGTTGCCAATCTTGTCCCGGTGAGAAAGAAGAATGGAGAGATAAGGTTGTGTATAGATTTCAGGAATTTGAACAAGGCTTGCCAAAAGGATAATTACCCATTGCCCACTATTGATGAGATTCTTCAAAAGGTTAATGGGTCAGAGATGATGTCATTCTTGGATGGTTATTCAGGATATAATCAGATTCTTATTCATCCAAATGATAGAATGAAGATGACCTTCACAACGAAATGGGGTACATTCGCATATAGGAGAATGCCATTTGGATTATTGAATGTGGGTGCCACTTTCCAACGAGCCATGGATTTCGTATTCAAAGGGCTCATTGGTAAGTGTATCATTGTTTACGTTGATGACATTCCTATTTTCTCTAAGAAAAGGGAAGATCATGTCAGGGATTTGAGGAAAGTACTCCAGAGATGTAGGGAACATGGGATCTCCCTCAATCCAAAAAAATGCATTTTTGGAGTAACGAAAGGTAAGTTATTGGGCCATGTCATTTTAAAGGATGGGATTGCTATTGATCCAGAAAGAATAGCAGCTATACTAGCCATTCCTCCACCCAATAGCAAGAAAGAGTTAAGATCCTTTTTTGGTAAAATCAACTTTGTAAGGAAATTTATTTTAGGATTTTCCGAGATTGCCAAGCCCTTGAATGACATGTTAAAGAAGGATGTTCAGATCAAATGGACAAATGAAAATAGGGAAGCTTTCAAAAGCATCAAAGATGCTATCTCTAGGGCCCCTATTTTAATTAGTCCAGATTATTCAAAGCCTTTTTATGTCTATACATTTGCTTTAGATCATTCTTTTGCGAGTGTCCTAACTCAAAAGAGCGAAGGTAACATTGAAAATCCCATAGCTTTCTTGAGTTCTCCTTTGAAGGATGCAAAACTGAGATATTCTATTCTGGATAAACAAATGTATGCATTGTTCAAGACCATCAAGAAATTCAGACATTACATAGTTCATAGTAAGGTCTTTGCTGTAGTCCCTGACCCTACTGTTAAGTCTATGTTTTTGCAAAATGAACTAGGTGAAATAAGGGGAAAATGGATTTCGACCCTCCAAGAATTTGATCTGGAAATCCAACCTATGAAAATAGTTCGTGGACAAGGTTTGGTCAAGTCAATCGCAGAAATCGATCCATTGATATCATGTCAACATTATGAGGTAGATGACATAACCAAATATGAGTGGTATGTTGATATTGTATATTTCTTGCTGCATGGTAAGTGCCCATCGCATCTCAATTCCACTCAATGTAGAGCTTTGCGTTTGAAATCTACAAATTTTCTAATTAAGTCTGGTGTTTTGTACAGGAGGAACCACGAAGGGATTTACCTTCATTGTGTTGATCAAGAAGAGGTGACCCAAGTACTTAAGGATTTCCATGGTAAGTATGGAACTGGACACGGGTCAGCCAATGCTATGGCTCATCAAATCCTTAGGGCTGGGTACTATTGGCCCCATTTTTTCAAATATGCACATGCTCATGTGAGATCATGCCACACATGTCAAGTGGCGGCCAATAGAGAAAGAAATGTTGCAATGCCATTATAGTCTGTGGTAGAGGCAAGACCTTTTGCACAATGGGGATTGGATTTTGTTGGGATCATCAATCCTAACTCATATGATTCTCATAAATATATCCTTACTACCACATATTACTGCACAAGGTGGATTGAAGCCATTCCCACTAAGCATGCCACTTCAGAGGTTGTTATTAAGTTTTTAGAGGATAATATTGTGACTCATTTCAGAATGCCCAACTCAATTGTAAGTGATAATGGCTCTATGCCTTTTCTTCTTTGGAATTTACAAATTGGGCATATGATAACATGGTAAGCTTGAAATTCTCCTCAAATTATTACCCACAAGGTAATGGTTTAGCGGAATCCTCTAATAAAAATTTGCTATGTGTAATAAAAAAATTACTTGAAAAAAATCCTAGGGATTGGCATAGTAAACTAAAATTTGCCCTTTGGGCTGATAGGATCAGAACCAAAGAATCAATAGGAACATCTCCGTATCATTTAGTTTATGGACAAGATCCCATTTTTTCCACAAATTTAAGATTACAAACATTGCATTTCATGAAGGAATATATTGGAACTAATGATAAACTTGAAACTAGATTGACACATTTAATGCATCTTGATGAGAAAAGAGATGAGGCTATGCTTCATTTCAAAAAACATCAAGATGTAGTGAAAATATGGTTTGATAAGAGGTCTAAAATCAAAACATTTAAAGTTTTAGACCTAGTATTATTGTGGGATAAAAGGCATGAAAAGAAAGGAGATCATGAAAAATTTGATTATTTGTGGTTGGGTCCATATCAAATTTCTGAAGTCCTAGGTGAGAATAGTTTTAGACTAAAAACCTTGGATGGGAAAGATTTGGCTTTTCCCGTTAATGGGCTGCATTTGAAGCACTACTTCTAGGCTTGAAAGGGGTAAAGTCCTGTATTATATGTAAATATGTTTGTGTTTTGATGATGTTGAGTTTGATTGTGTGTTTGTATTCATTCGCTTCCAATATTTTGTTGATTTCTAGTGTTTTGTATATAACTTGGGTGTGTTGGTTTCAATTTGTTTTGGTTTTGGATGTGTTTTTTTGTTTCATTCATTCTCAGTTTTGGGTTTATGGAGATGTCAGATTATGTCCTCATGAATGTTCACTAAGATAAGGAGAATATGAAACATTGGAATTGTATTGCAAAAGGCTCCATGAATACTGCAAACACATTAAAGAATATCATTTGAAACTTGGGATACGTGAAGTCATCAGTTTTGCAAATTAGGGCAAAATATTTTGCATACTCCATCTCATTCATCCATATTTCATGGTACATTTCATAAACATTGCATCTCACTTGCATCTACATTTCAAAGACAATCACCGAAAAACATGTCAAATTCTCTTAGGATCATTGCACAATATACACTAAGAAGATCTTGATATTGGGAACTGATGTCGAAACTATCTTGAACCAAACACAATTTGCACATATTAAAAACATCTTGGGTAAAATGGCCAAAACCATCCTTGGGAGAAAATGTGAGGTGAAAAAGGGTCATTCTTGTCGGTCCTATCATGCAACATAGTCCATAAAACAATGGTTTTCACCACTTCCACAATACTTGAAAACCCAAAATCAGAGTAGTAAGGATAGGGTCAAATTCTCATCATACTTAGGTTGAGAATTCGATTCCCCAAAGCTTCGAGTCTCCTTCCATCACACAACCACTCCACTTCCATCACACCATTGACTATTGGATTGTAAGGATCATACTACATGTCCCCTCGGAAGGATGGGTAGTCATCTCCAAGATTCAAGAAATCAAAAGCAAAATCATGGACTATGGGGCTAACCTCCATCGGGGCTATAGACGCTTGACTGGTAGTGGAGTATGCTCATGCATGGTGACATGTCTCATTTAAAAGCGAGACCTATGACCACTCACACGGATAGGCTAGCCTTGTGGTTTCATCCATAATAGGTTTAACCATTTTGGTCAAGATGAGGTAATAAAATAAAAAAATCAGAGTAGTAAGGATAGGGTCAAATTCTCATCATACTTAGGTTGAGAATCTGATTCCCCAAAGCTCTGAGTCCACTTGCACACACATTGATTCTGGATTGTAGCGGTTCATAACTGAGCTCTTGATCTGGTAAATGAATTCACTACACACACATTTGGTCCTAAGAGGGTTAGATAGTTTTAGTGTGTTTGTTTATGGTACTAGAATATTTGAGTCTCTATAAAGTAGGTCATTCATATTATAGAATCCGTTCAATACATCCAATATTGCATAAATCATCCATAACATATCATATGCATCCATGTGAAATTGATGATGGAATGTTGAATGGTTTTAGACGATAAGGAATGAATCACTTTGCACACACTGAGTTGATGTGAATGATTCTGATGGTTCATGTCTTTTTGGTCTATTTTCATTCTTTGGATACTTGTTGATGCTTGTAATTCTAATTTTTGGGTTTTGTGTGTTTTCAGGTTGGGTTCTTATCGAAATGCTTAGGAGCATTTCCCAGTAGAGTCACCATTTGTTGTGGCTGCTCCACAACTAGCCCCAAAATTGGGGACCCACTTTAAATTTTTATGTTTTGAGACTTTTGGGTACCCTTGAAGAGATAATTTTGATTGATCCCACCTTCGATATTTGCAATTTAATCCCAAGGTTCCTTGTTGTATAATGTTTGTGGTCTGTTTTTGTCGTATTTTGGAGGGTTGATAGGTTTGTGAAAGCTGGTGATCCCCTATTCTTTTGTTCTCCAATCATTGGTTTTTTGAATTTTGGTTAGATTTTGTAAATCTTAGGCTTTGATTCAAGTTGTTAATTTTATTTGAATATTTAAAACAATTTGAATCAAAATAAAAAGTTAAAATAATAATAATAATAATAATAATAAAAAATAAAATATATTTATATATGTGTTATATATAAATATATGCAATAAAAATAAAGGAAAATAAAAATTTATAATATATATATATATAGTAAAAAAATAATAATAATAATAATAAAACAAACAAAATTATTATAATAACATTGATGATAAAAATGAAATAAAATAAATAATAAATAAACAAGAATAAAATAAAACATGAATTGTTGTTCCATGTCAATAAAGACTATTTGACCTTTTCTTTAAGGTGATTATTATACATATTATAAATTGGATTCAATAGTTTGATCTAACTATTAAGTGGTCCTTTTGCAAGTTTGTTGTGTATTCATGTCCAACATAGATAGTAGTAGGAAGAGTGGAACCTGTACGGTAATGAGTACACAGAACCTGGTTGGTGGAACCCTACGTAAGGCAGAAGTGACGAATCAAGGAGATGCATGGAGGTGTATGAATTGGAAGTGGATATGGTGGTGGCAGTAGTGTTGTTGTGGCAGCAACATAGCAGCGTTTGAGAGGAAGGACGACAGTGCATGACGAGCAGACGTGTCGGTGTGGAGCGACATAGTCGAGAAAACGTAGGCTCTGGTATGCGATGAATACAGCGCATCAGTTGGCAAAGACATCCGACACATGGTATACGAAGTTTAAGTCGATGAAAAATCATGGCAACCACTAGGTAAATGGGAACGCAAACAACAATACAACGTCCAACTTGCAGCGCAATATTTTTGGACAGCAGAGCAAAATACAGACATCGGGTTGACGAGGCGATAGGTTGTAGCGTCTTCATAGTTGAACATCACATGCATCCACATTGTAAGATAATGGAGGACCTAACCAATGACATTGAATGAAATTTTACCAAGGGTGGGGACATCTATCGGGTCGATGTGGATGACTACCATGTACTGACTTGGATACTTACGTCGATTGAGATGCACACGCAGACATGGCAGAACTTACTGGAGTGAATTGCCAATAAGAGTAGGGATTCCATGAACCTAATCTCTTAAAAGCAAAAATAACGTCGATGTGGAGTTTATGCATTGTTTTGCAGTGCTGAACAACAGATAACCTGAGTCCGAGATGAAGAATATGATGCGGGCATTAATGCAGAAATCAATCAGCGATGAATACCAACAATTGCATGTGTTAGACACCGTGTGCCAGGCTAGCGAGGGAAGACGGTTGCACGGGTGAGCCTATCAATAGAGCAGCTAGGTCAAGAGTCAAAAAATGCATTGAGAAGGGTCCACTTGGGAATTGAGGTGGATAATCATACAGCAGATGTGGCCAAATGTATAAGACATCGACAAAAGCATATTTTAAACCTGTAGGGGACATGGTCAGTTTTGCCAAGCGATAATCGATGGTAACCGGTGGTTCGAAGCGTAGTTTTCTATGTTGAACGCTTTTGAAGAGTGGTAGGTCATGATGTTTACTCAGAAGGTGGTTTCTTGTTACCACCGAAGACTTCGAGGGCATCATGGTCGGGTAATGGGGCTACGTTAGGTGCAGATGAATGCAGAGCCCATAGAGACTTATAGAAACGTGGGCCATCATAAAGCCACGTAGGGGCGGACGCTAACATTGGCAGGATGGGATTCCACCCATTCAACGAGGACAGAAAGGTGAAAGACGTGATGGGCCCCATCATGGATCAACAACATTAACCCGAAAAAAAAATATGAATGTGTATGTGGGGGATAAGACGCAGGTTTAAAGTGCAGTTTAAACAGAGGTTAGAACATGCACCATGGATGTGCAGAATGAAATGCCCTGAGGCATATTTAGACAAATAAGCTAGATTTCGAGGTAGAAATGTCTAGGAAGCAAACATTTAGCACTAGAATGGCATTTGACAGCTTGGCACTGGTAAATGTTGGTCAGAACGGTAGTATTGACAACATAACATGAGTTTTTTAGCAGTTTCAAAATGAGTAAGCAGTGCACAGAGGAAAATGTCAATGTCATTCATGTTGACAGGGAAATATTCATGACAGATTGAATAGGAAGAAATTGATGTTTTGGAAAGTCTGACGGAGCTCGCGAAGCACGTGGTGGCCAGAGGGGACCCCAAACCTTACACGTGGTACAAATTGATGGACAGCCCAGATGTTACACTGCACAAATAAAAATCTGCCATTGTAGTGGGTGAGTAGACGAATTCAGAGGAAACCTTAAATGCGCTTTGTGAACCCTAAATGAGACTATATAATCCCCAAAAACGATGCAAATGTTTCCTTTTGTCATTTAGTTACGGGAGTAGTACCAGTAGCAAACAGTCGACGCTGGGAGATGGTGGAGCTTCATGGCGAAGTTGTGCACTAGATGACGAATGTACGCGGGAGCCATAAGGGTAAAATATCTATTTGTTCGAAAGTTTTGATTTAATGTTTTGTAGGGTGGATTATGGAGTATCCATGCTTAAAATACTTGTTACTTTATATCATATACTACATGGAGTTATGGGAGGCATAAGGTATGGATTTAAAGTTTGTTTTTTTTATATATATTATTTATTATAAAGCATATGATATATGAGGGAGCTCGAAGGAAATATGAAGCTTCTTGGTTGTTATATGAAGTTTATAAAACTAAAATATGATTTTTATTTTATAATCTTTATATTAAGGGACTTATGGGAGTTATATGAGTTGCAATAAAAGTTTTTATTTTTATTTATTTATTTTTGTCCCGTGATGTATATGATAAAGGATAAGGGAGATATAAGGGTCCAAGAGAAAAAAAAAATTATGATGTTAAAATAAAAATAAAAGACAAGGAAATTTATCTTTTGTTTTATGTGTATTTATTTTAACATCATTAAAGAGGGGAAGTTGAAACGGAGGGACTTTTACATCATTTAAAAGCTCAATGAGGCCATTGTAATGAGGCTGGAATTTTGTGTAACCAAGAGCACATTTAAAGAAATAAATACATTTTTTAGGAAAGACAAACCTTGTGAGCAAAAAAAAAAGGAGATTTCGGCTAAAAGCTATTGTTTTATTGTCTATTTTGTTGCATTTCATTTCTAATTTATATCTATGTATTAATGTCGTTCAAGGTTATACTAGGTGAATGTCAGAATAAAATGCCAATGTTTTCTTTTCCTTTGAGTCTTGCACTTGGTCTAACTGGATTGTGTTTTCTACAGGTCTTTTAGATCAAGTTGCTTCTAGATTTATCTCATAACTTGGGGTTTTGCAGGGAAGGGATTGTTAACCAATTTTTCTAGCTAACATTGTAGATAATTTTTTGTTGTTTATTTCTACAGTTTAGATTAATCTGTTTTTCATTTCAGAGTTTTATTTTCTGATTCTGGTCATTTCCAAAACTTTTGTCTTTTCATTTTTACATTCTGGTCATTTCCAGAATTTTTGCACATAAGTATTGGCTTTCCATTCTGGTCATTTCTAGAATTTTTGTTTTTAGTTCTTTTTATTCTGGTCCCTCCATAATTTCTGCATTTAATTTTAGTTTTTATTCTGGTCCATTTTCCATAATTTCATTTTCACTTTTCTTGTTCATTTTAATTTATTTTGGTCCTTATCCAGAATTTTTGCACCTCCAAACTACATTAATTTAATCTACAGATAAAATCCATTTTAGGAGGGGTTACTAACGCTAAATTCACATTAAAGCAGATAAAGCAAATGAACACTGACATTCTAACTTGCTAACATTTACTAATTCCAAATTCTAACATAGCAATAATGGAATATCTATAATGAAGATAAAATGAATCCACTAACTGTAAAATGAACCTCATATTAAAGGCATGGAACTTAAAATGAATTGGACTATTCCATGCACTTTTGCATTTGGAACCTTTTAATTTGAAGATAAAAGGAGCTTACTGACTAGGATTTAGGGTAGATCATACTAATATCAAGAGCACTAAAAGGAATCAATCTTTTGCATTTTGAAGGTTTAAGGATCATAATTGCTAAGCATTGTTAGAACTATCAAGGCCCCTTGTTAACTGTCACTTGCATGTTTGAGTTTATTCTGGTATACTTATATTTCTATTTCAATATTCATTGATTATACATATACATGAATGTTTTCTTACCAGAACCTTGGAGAAATTGGTGATTTCATATAATTTCTTTGCAAGAGAGAGTTTTCAACTTAATACTCTATTTGTGGTAATAATTTTTCAATAGGGCAAAAGATTCAATCAACAAGGCTTTGAGGATAGATTTGAGGATAAAGTTTGGTATAGATTTAAAAGCATATTTGTGCTAGACCTGAGATAGAGTTAGAGAAAATTTGTACTACACTTGGGATAGAGTTTGGTGCATATCTAAGATAGATTTGAGAATAATATTTGGAGGTGATAGAGTAGAGAACAATAGTCTCCAGTGGATAGAGATCCATTATCCAAGGAAGTGAGGACAAAGGTCTTCTATGGAGAGAGATCCACAAGCTAGTGCAGTGGGGGTAAAATTCTTCTAGAGGATCAACCAGTTAGAGCAGACGAGAAGGGGTTCTCTTGTGGATAGAGATCCATAAACCAAAGCAAAGGGGAAAGAGTTATCCTATGGAGTGTGATATGCGAACCAATTGGGAAGATATATTTTTCTATGGAGAGATATCCATGAACCAGTTTAGGATAAAGAGTTCTCCTGGATCAAGTTCCATAAACCAGAGAAAAAAGGAAAGATTTCTCCTATGGATAGAGATCCATAAATAAGAGCATTAGAGGATTGGTGTCTCCTTTGGACAAAGGTTCATAAAAATTGTAATAGGGAAGTGATTCCCAAGATATTTTTTGAGAAAATTTTAGTTAAATATTTTTTTCGTGGAGTAGCCCACATTGGGTGAACCACATTAAATTGGTGTCTTTATTGTGTGTGATGATTTGTGCATTGATTTGATTATTGATGTTGATATTACCATTGATTATATTGGATAATATTATTTGGAAAAGAAAAGTAAAATTTGGTCCTATACTGTTCACCCCCTTAGTATAAGCTTATGTTCTTAAATTAGTATCAGAGTTGGTTCCTTCGAAAGAGTTTAACAACTTGAAGGAAAAGTATACAGGAACATAGATGGCATCTCAAAGTGGATCTTTAGCAAATAAGGCACCATTGTTCTATGGGAACAATTATGCTTTCTAGAACATAAGAATGAAGACTTACTTGATGGCACAAGGATATGAGATATGGCAGGCAGTTAAGGATGGATACACACCTCTAGCTAGTCCTCCTATAGAAAAATATGGTAATCTCCTACATTTGTATAATGTAAAGGAAATGAATTTAATCTTAAGTGGTTTATGTGAAGTAGAATTTGTAAAAGTTATGCATTGCACATCAGCAAAATATGTCTGGGAAAAGTTGAAGAAAACATATGAGGGAGACAAAAAGGTCAAGATGGAAAAATTGCAAAATCACAAGAAAACATTTGAAGACTTGAAGATGAAGGATGAGGAAGACATTGATACATATTTACTTCATGTGGATGAGGTTGTTAACTCCATGTGAGGACTTGGGTGTAAATTTGAAGAATAAGATGTTTATCAAAAGGTTTTAAGGTCACTCCCTATGAGGTATAGTAAAAAGGTTTTAGCCATAGAAGAAACAAGAGATATTGAGAATATGACCATGGATGAGTTGCATTGAACTCTCACAGCTTTTGAGATGAGAATAGGAAATGATCCTATCCCCAAGAAAGAGGTAACCTTAAAAGTAGCAAATAAGACAAAATATAAGAAGTCGAATTCAAGTGATGAGTCATCTAATGATGAGGAAGAAAATTATGGCAGAAGAAACAAAAAGGACTCAAGAAAGCATAAAGATACAAAAATAGTTAAGTGTTTCAATTATGGTAAATATGGTCACTATGCATCTAACTTTCCAGAATATGGAAGTAGTAGTGGTGAAGAGAGAAAATATCATTAGA
Source organism: Wollemia nobilis (assembly GCA_028583015.1). Lineage (NCBI taxonomy): Eukaryota > Viridiplantae > Streptophyta > Pinopsida > Araucariales > Araucariaceae > Wollemia > Wollemia nobilis. Next base: position 1,729,271 of record JAQPPZ010000184.1, read on the forward strand.
ATAGGGAAGTAGGAAAATCCAAAGAAAAAGGAGGATAGACAAGGCAAGCACGGGAAGAAGTTTTTCCAAAGGCATAAGAAGAATTTCTATGCATACAAGACAAGTAATATTTCAAGTGATAGTGATGGAAGATCCTCAAACAATGAAGAAGAAATGCTCTTCTTGGCAATAGCGGAATAAGAAAGTGCTTCTATTGAAGATAAATCTGAAAGGTATGAAGATGCTCTTGAAGACAAAGAAGTAGAGGAGGAATCAGAAAATGAAAAAGGAGTAGTTGATCTAAAAGGTGAGCTTATTTTTTCTCTTAACGAATTAAGGAAGGTAAGAAAGCAGAAATTAAAACTCAAGTTTCAATTTCAAGAATGTCATGAATAGAAGGGAAAGCTTATAAAAGATCTAACAAACTCAATATCTAAGACAAGGAGATTTAAATAACAACTAGCAGTAAAAGTCTTAGAATGTGAAATATTAGAGCATGAGGTAGCTTCACTAAGGAAGGAAGTGAAAGAGTCTAAAGATAAGCTACACAAGTTTAGGAAAAGTTCAAAGACCTTGGATAAGATTATCAATGTACAAAGATCTTCATCAAACAAGACAGGACTTGGTTTTGAAGAGGGACAAAGAGAACAAGGAGAGGAGTCAATCTCAAGTTTCAAAGAAGAAGCTTTAAAAAATGAGAGTGAAGGAGAAAGTGAGACTTATGAGGATAATTTTAAAAACAAAAGGTTCACCAAAGAAGGAAACAATGCACAAACAAGGAACATAGAACATCACAGTGAAGAAAGGACTAAGATACCAATGGGTCAAAGAAAATATTTATTCAAAGGATGTTGCTTATCATGTCACAGGTTTGGGGCACAAGGCTATGCAGTGCAAGACACATGAAAAGAAGAAATATGGTTTCATCAAGAGAAATTTTAGAAATGGACATCTCTTTCAAGGGTATTGTTACTCTTGTAATCAGTTTGGTCATAAAGCAGTTCATTGCAGGGTTCATGACAGGAATGGATATGGCTTCACCAGGAGGAACTTCAAGATATTTGCACCTTCTAGGAACCACAAAGTGCAATAATATCGGGCATATGGCTAAGTGGTGTAGAACACAATTTTTAGAGATAAGCAGGAACATGAATACTCAAAAGAATCAGAAGGATCAGTTGAGGAAGGAGGAAAAAGAAAAAGAACATTGTATGTTGGGATTAGATATACTCCCACCCCAAAATTAATCACCTCAAGGAGAGGAGGTGGGGAGGGGGCTGAGATAAGAGTCTTATATTTAGCCCCAAAGGAGTCCCTTTATCATTGATGTCAAAGGGGGAGAGATTTGAGTTAGGGGGAGAGCATTCAGTTAGGGAGAGCAGTTTCTCATGGGGAGTAGAATTGAAAAAGATAAAAAGAATGCTTAAATAAAAAAGGGTTGCCATCAATGACAAAGGGAAAAATTATTGGAAATTTGAGCAAGTTTTGTTGTCATTGATGTCAAGAGGTTTGATGTCCAATTTTTTTGTCATTAAGGTCAAAAGGTTGATTTATTCAAAAGGCAAGGAAGTTGTTAAAAGGAAAAGGGTATAATATTTATTTTAAATATTATATGCCTAAAGAGTCTAAAAAGGTGGAAGACCCAAGAAAAGAGAAGCAAGTTTGAAAAAAAATAATAATATTATAATATTTGGGCAAAAGGTTTTAATTTATTTAAATTAAAATATTTTAACCTAAGGTTAAAATTTTAATTTAAATAATTAATGGCACCATAGTTCAAAGTTTCAATTTTTAATTTGAATTCGAAATTCGAAAGCAAAGAGGGCCAATGTGATTTAATGCAAAGGAAAAAGTATTAATAGGAAATGATTTTCATTTCCAAATGTGAATTCCATTTGAATGTCTAAGTGATAATTGAATTCATGTGCTACATTTTCGAAAGGGAGAAGATATTCGTGAGCACTTTTAAAATACGGAGGTAAACTTGTATTGAAATTTTTGTTGAGCAACAAAAATATTGCAAGGCACTCGGTAGCACAAATGGTAGTTGAAGGTGTGTCTAAGGCATTTGTGAAGGGAAGGTTGTGGTTTCAAATCCCACACCGTTAATTTTGCTGAAGGAGGAAGGAGTTTGCATTTTGGTGAACTTTGGAAGAAATAGATAGTGTATAGGCATGAGGGCACTTTGGTTCACGTGTGGGAATGTAGCCCAAGCAGTAGCCTAGCCTTGGGCTAAGGCTTTGTGGTGGCTAGGTCATGGGTTTGAGTTTGGATGCTGGTCGTTGAGATGTGCGCAATATTTTTGGTGCCTTGGGCCAACAATAAGGTATGCAATTTTTAAAATTAATATTGCCAAAGTTTTTGGAATGTGGAAAGTATTTTAAGGCCACGTGATAATTAAAAAGGGCATGTGTAAAATTTTTAGGGAGTCATAAGGGTTGTTGAATAAATATTTTATTTTTTGGTGCTTAGAAAATAAATAAAGGATTGGAGATTATAAGGTGTAAACAAGGAATTTTATTTTGATGTGTATTGAACATTGTTTTTAAAGGAGTAATAAGGTGTATTTGTGACTTGACATTTTATTGTATTTCTTGAATGATGAAATAATTATTGAGGTGAATATTTGTGTGGAGATTTTGAGATAGACTGTTGCTATCTAACCTAGAATTGGCAAAAGGATTTGGTTGTGAGTAAAACAGGTTTTGAAGACATATCTCCATCAAAGCAAAGAGGTATGGGCACATCATCTTTTTTTTGAAATGTTGGAATGAATGTTGTGAAATATAAGGTGGAGTAAAATGATTGATGAGTATTATTGGAAATTTATGAGCAAGTTTAAGTGCACATTGTTGATGGATGATTTGATTTGAGATAGAGATTGAGGATTATTTGAGTTAGGGTTTGAGAGCCACATTGTGCTCTTTGTTTGAAGAAGTTTGAAAAAACTTGTTTAGGGTTAGTAAGCAAGTTGTGTTTCATTGATTGAATGATTGAGAGAAATCCTTGAGCATTTGATTTGAGTGATATTGAAAGTGAATGTGCAAACATTATAAACCAGATTTGTGAAAGTGACAGACTTAATGATTGAGTAGAACATATTGAGTTTTTTTATAGAGTACATCATTTTCAATATGTTCTAGAGGTTAAATAAATTCTGAGTAGAATATGTCTAAATTTCTTCAAGTTAAAGGAATTACTTTTAAGGTTACACAAAGCATTTGATAGCATTGTGTGAAATATTTGAGATTGATTGAGCATGTTTTGTGAGTTTTTTTGAGTATGTATTAAGACATATTGAGCAAGTTCCTGAGAGAACTTGAAAGTATATTTAAGGCAAGTCTTGGTGAAGACTTGAGAGCTAATGAGGGCATAAAACGAGAAACTAGGGTTAGGTTCCTTAGTTAGGCTAGGTTTTAAGGCTTAGTCCACTTTTTAAATAAATTATTTTATATTAGGTTCAGTTTGCCAACATTTAGATAGGTTTACCGACATATGTATGCCATTTTCCTACCTATATTTTTTAGTACCTCCTCCTATTTCTCCTGTTTCTCCTCCTCCTCTTGTTCTTGCCATGCACCATGTTCCTGATGTAAAGTAGACATTGTAACCGTTGCCATAGGAGATGAGCCCTCCACCTCCTCCACAGGCTTTCACTTGAGTTGGACCTCTATTCGTGACCAGGTGAGGCCCTTCAGCATTGGCATCACTTGGCGACATCATCAGTTCCCCTGCTCATCCGACACTTGATTTTCTGCTTTTGCTCCTTCTAGCTCGAGTTCATCACCCTTCACCCACTACTATTGTACAAGCATTGGATTCCAATGCTTCCTTTGTGGGGAGGTATGATGAGGGCATCAAATGAGAAACTAGGGTTAGGTTCCTTAGTTAGGCTAGGTCTTAGGGCTTAGTCCACTTTTTAAATAAATTATTTTATATTAGGTTAGGTTTACCAACATTTAGATAGGTTTACCGACATTTAGATAGGTTTGCCGATATTTTGTAATTATTGGGCCTATATTATGCCCTCCATTTTAATTTAATAAGCAGTTTGGTTTTATACCACAACAAGAGCAGATTTGAGGTAAGTCTTAGTGAAGACTTGAGAGCATATTTGAGGTAAGTCTTAGTGAATATTTAAAAATAGGTTTGAGGCAAGTCTTGAGAACATATTTGAGTTAAGTCTTGATGATGACTTGAGAGCACATTTGAGGTAAGTCTTGGTGAAGACTTGAGAGAAGATTTGAGACAAGTCTTGGTGAAGACTTGAGAACAAATTTGAGGTAAGTCTTGGTGAAGACTTGATAGCAGACTTAAGGCAAGTCTTGGTGAAGATTTGAGAGCAGATTTGAGGTAAGTCTTGGTGAAGACTCGAGAGCAAAGTTGATTGATAGACTTGTTCAAGCTTTGTGTTAAGGCTTGGGGTAAATATAAGCAGAGTTGATTTGTTATTGAATCAAGCTTTGTGTTAAGGCTTGAGGATATATTTGAGGATAAAGTTTCGTATAGATTTGTGAGCAGATTCATGCTAGACCTAAGATAGAGTTATAGTAGATTTGTACTACACTTGGGATAGAGTTTGATGTAGATATAAGATAGAGTTGAGAATAAGCTTTGGAGGTGAGAGAGCAGAGGACAACAGTCTCTAATGAATAGATATCCATTATCCAGGGTAATTAGGATAGATGTCTTCTGTGGAGAGAGATCCACAGGCCAGTGGAGTGGGGGTAGAAGTCTTCTAGAGGATCACCAGCCATAGCAGAGGAGAAGGAGTTCTATTGTAGATAGATATCCATGAACCAGTGCAAGGGGAAAGAGTTCTCCTATTGAGTGTGATCCTTGAACCAGCTAAGAATATAGATTTCTTCTATGGGGAGAGATCCACAAACTAGTTGAGGAGAAAGAGTTCTCCTAGATCAAGTTCCACAAACTAGAGAAAACGAGAAAGAGTTCTCATGTGGAGAGAGATCCACAAATCATAGCATTAGGAGATTGGTATCTTCTTTGGACAGAGGTCTATAAACATTGTAATAGGGAAGTGATTCCCAAGAGATTTGTTGAGAAAATTTTAGTGAAATATTTTCTTCGTGGAGTAGCCCACATTGGGTGAACCACGTTAAATTGGTGTCTCTATTTTTTGTGATGATTTGTGCATTGCTTTGATTATTGTTGTTGATATTTCCATTTATTATATTGGATAATATTGTTTGGGAAAGAAAATTAAAAGTTGATCTTATATTGTTCACCCCCCTCTCAATATAAGCTTGTGTTATTTAGTTGTTATAGCATTCTAAAATTTTATATTTTGATCAATGGATCCTCTATTGGATACTTTAATTCATCACATTAATTTTTCCAAGGTGATCCATTCTCTTCTTATCTATTTATTAGTCTTGAAAAGGTATTAGGGAGAACTTTCTTAAAGGAAGAAATGAAAGAAAAAATCAAAGATATTCAGGTTGTAAAAATGGTTCCTTCAAATCTCATCTTCATTTTTTCAATGAAACTTTATGTTTGAATTATATCTTAGTCAATGAGATCATGGAATTTAAGTCATTATTATTATTTTATGATAAGGCTATTGTACAATTAGCTAATATTTAGAATCTAGGATTTTTATTAACATTGCCCTAGATTTACAAAATATTATTATGGATATTTTAGAGGTTACAATTGAAAACTTTTCATGCACCTACTTGAGTATTCCTTTGTCTCATAAAGGAAAGAAAGGAGATATTTGAAACTTATGTCTGGATAGAAATAAATATTTTTTGGTAGATTGGAAAGGTAAGTTCTTAATTTTTTATGGAAGACTACAACTCATAAAGGGTACATTCTATCCCTATTTATATGATGTCACTTTCAATATTTCCAATAAGTATAACATCTAAATTTGATAAATTTCAAATAGATTTTCTTTGGGAAGGATGTGAGAAATTTTCTCATTCCTCTTTGTAAGTGGGATATGGTTTGCAATGGAAATAATATTGGAGGGGAAGGCTTGTAGAATTGTAGAATTATGAATTTGGTCTTAGGGGTAAAACTCGGTTGGAGATTATTCTAAGATCAAGGAAAGAGCTAGGAAAAAATGATACTTCAAAAATATATAGGTTTCTCTTGATCCAATAAAATTATTTGGAAAAAATTCCTACCTAAAGGATCACCAAAATGGAACTTCATATTAGATAGTTTGTAATTAATTAAGAAGCATATAAAATTGTTAGTCAATGAAGAGGATTGTGCAAATTTTTGGTATGATGCTTGGTGGAATCCTTATCCTATTATATTTTATTCAAAATAGCAACCATTGGCTAAGGCATGTCTATCTTGTAGAGGTTAAATGGTCAAATATTATATTAATATGATCAAGAATTGTAGATCATGGATTTTTATTAGAAACCTAGTTAAAAGAGAGGAACTCAAAGAAATACAAATGAGCTTTAAAAAATTCTTTATGAGTTTTATTTACCTATTATTAGGCAAAAGAATGAGTTAGTTTGGAATTTATTGAAATATGGTTGATAATCGGTCAATGTGGGATGTGAGTATTTAGAGAAATCATTTTTTCCTACCCCCAATGATTTCCCTTGGAAGAATGTTTGGTCACTATAGGCCCTCCATAAGGTCTCACCCTTTCTTCTTTTAGCAATCTAAAGAAATATAGGAGAAAGTCTACAAAGAAGAGGATTTCATGGAAATTTCAAATGTGCCTTGTGTGAGAAGGATTTAGAAACATTATACCATTTACTTCTTCATTTTCCCTTTGCTCACACCACTTGGGGATGTTTTTTTTTAAATATGAGAATATATTGGGTAGCTCCATCAGTATTGAAAGATTTGATAACATATTGGATTAATTATGTTAAACCTAGAACATTATGTATTCTAAGGAGGATTGATCATGCCCCTATTTTTAGAATTTATGGCTAGAAAGGAATAATAGATTTTTTTTAATAAAACTCAAAATAATGGTCAAGTTTAGAACCTCTCTTATAGAATGTTTATAGATATGGTATTCATCATGGGAAATCTAAAGTGCAAAAAAAAAAATGTGCTAGCCACTTGGTTACAGGATAGGGATTTGAATATATATGGAAGGATCATATGTGGTAATGACATCAACACAATATTTGATTTTTTCTATGGTAAAATAATTTGAATATATATGGAAGGATCATATGTGGTAATAGCATTAACACAAGATTTGCTTTTTTCTATGGAAAAATAATAGTAATTGTACGACACTAGAAAATATGCACCTAAGCTACTTGCATTATAATATCAAAGATAGATCAAGAGAACATGTGCTATTAATGAATTAACAAAAACACAAAGGATCCTTTTATTAATTCATGATAAAATACGATTACATATTCATCCCTCTTAGGGATACCAAACTTTGATACAATGAATACAAGTAATATGCAGCCCTTGAAAGGGGTTGGTGCACTTCAAATGTATCCTGGATCGACACGAATTTATTTAGGGCTTATTCTTGGTTCCTCCTCTTTTGTCTGAAGGAAAGGTCCTTGGATATGGTTTTGCCCTTCATAGATCCTATCACCTGTGCACAAAGAAACCACAAAACACATCAATAGCATATGCAACCTCTCGTGATGAGGTTTGTTTCAAATATTTTGCATGAAATGACATGAAAGCATGATAAAAGTATAAAGGTGCAAAGATAAGCAAAAATGAATAAATAACTAGGAAATATCATACAAATGCAATGGAAAAGATAGATCTACTCTAATCTAAGCATATAAAGCACAAGTAATAGGAAATATATGCTAAGAACTCAAGAAATGATGACTCAAACCCTAGTCGCTATCACTCAGGGTGACTGTACCTGTAGGCCATTGTTGAAGATAGTGACCGCGAACTGTGACTTCTACCTCACAAACTAGGGGTTGCGACACTCAATTCTTTGTCCGAATTGATATTCAAGGGTCACCTTTGTGTCCAAATATGGATTGGTGGTGAAAATTATGGGAATTCACATTATATTAGTATGACTTTGTAATGTATGCTTCTCAGTCCTTCGAAAGCTTCATGGTTGGTTGCAAGCTCAGTAATCTGCAATTGGATAGCACTTCAACTCTCCTCAAGGGTTATATACTCATTGCTCACTTAGACAAACCTTCGCTATATAAAATTATGGATTCGTACTTGTTCCTATGAGGGTGCATATGTAGGCATCCCAGATTCCAAATCTTGGCTTCTTGGAGAAGCCAAGATCTAGATTTGCATGAAACTAGTTGTTGGAGTAAAAGGTCCAGTTCCAGACTTGCATGGGAGTGGCAGTTAGGAGGAACTATGGGAGATTCACACCCAAAACCACTCAAATCCAATGTAAGTTCAGTTATCATGCATGATTTGTGTCTGCATTTACGGCCAAATTTGTTTTAGTGCTAGTCATTGTCCATAGTAACGACTAGTTATAGTCACTCTCAGCTTCAACGGTCAGTGATGGTAGCTACTCTGGTCGATAGTGGTTGCACCTAAACATTTTAGAACTACCCCTAGTGAGTGGTTAGAACCACTACTAGCTCTTGGAAAGGTCCAAGATTAGTCATATGGTCTGTAGAGGTGTCTATATGAGTAGTCTCCTAAACATGACATATTTTAGGTGTCTATAAATGCCCCTTTTTGGGATGCATTATGGGAAAACACAATGCTGAGAAAAAATAGATAACCTAACATAATATTGTAGGGTGTATGATGATCATTGGTCTGATCAACATTATATACCCCAATCATGAGAAGGGCGCGCATCTTGGAATCATTGCTTCCAACGGGATGGAAGGCTTAAATTTATAAAGCTTTCGCGTGTCCAGCAATGCGGGTAGCATCAATGCTACAATTGTTCTGATAGGTGGAGAGCTTCAAGATTTGAACTCCTATATTTGCTTTTTCCCCCAATAAAGGGTAATCTTATGATAGTTTTTGGCAATGATTCGTAAGACAGACATAGTTTACATGATTGAGTGATCCTTTGTTAATTTTGATTATGATTTTGATATTATGACTACCCCCTCAAACGATGAGTTGATGAGATAAGGAAAATTAATAAAACGATGAGTCACTTGACCAAGATGATTGATTTGTACAATTTAAGATGCTTTCTTTGTTGTTATATGGCAGGTCCTATTACAGGTGTGATTTCAACTAATAATAGTAATTGTACATCTTTATCCCATGGAGTAGTCTAACCGCAATGGCCTTTTTAGGAAATCAAGATGATAGCAATTGTATTAAATCTTATGTTGAATCACTCGATGATTTCTTTAAATTTCATAGAATAAAGGAAATGAATGCCTCGTACCCATGGAGCAATCTGGCTGCCATGGCCTTCTTCGATATTGAAGTGAAGCATTGCAATTCAATGATGACTAGTTTGACTCAAATGTCCTCATGGTAATTTACTCATCTTGCTGGATTGCATGGAGTGCAAGTCACTACAACCGCCTAGTGTATAGGGTAAATAACTAGGTACAGGGTGCATTTGATTTTATTTGATTTTTTTGTTGATTTTGATGATTTTTCATTGTTTTTGAGCTTTTGAATTAATGATTTTTCTTATTTTTATGTAGTTTTTGATGATTATGGACCGTTAGATATGCTTTTTTGTCCAATTTAATATTTTTATGGTGATAAATCTAATGTATTTATTATTTTTTTCTAGCCGCTGTCAGCAGCAACAACCCAATTTTACATTTTCATGGCCACTGTCTGTGTCAGTGACACACACTTCATAGCTATTGACGTCAGTAGTGGCTACGATGAAATTGAAAAATATAAAAAAGAAAATTAGGATTTTGAATTTAATTATTTCTAGCTAGAAATTTACAATTTGAGCTTTGAGGTGAGAGAGAGAGAGAGAGATAGTGACCTCGAACACTAATCATTTACCCGACACCATGACAGAACAAGGTGAGGCATCTACGAGCAGAGGAGTTGAAGCTTCATAAGTATTTCTTCAAACCCTAACTTGTTTATTTAGCTGAAAAAATGAATCAAATTAAGTAATTAGTAAATGAACATCATTAAACCTATTGGCAATGAACCACACTGGTAGATAGGTTTAGAATTAGGTTAATTTAGGTGGGTCCCTTTTAGTTTTCTTGTTTTATCAATTTTTTTGGATTTTTGGACGAGGGAAGATGCTATTGGCATGCCACCTCATGGTCGTTGTTGCTCAGGGTGGCCCCTAATTGGCAAATATGGGCCATTATCACTAAGGGTGACTAGTTTGAATTCCAACGGTCAAATTTTTAACCGTTGGAGGCTAGTCATTATCGATATCAGTGGTTTCTATGGTGGTCGCTGTTAGCATGAGCGACTGCTAAACTTTAGAAAAAAAAAATATTTTTGCTAATTTAATTGATTTATTTAAATTTTTCAAGTGCAAATTTTAATTTTTTTGCATGTGTTAGTGCATTTTCTTTTTGTTCATACCCTCGATTGTTTTAGGTTTTTGTTGCACCATTTTTGAATCTTTGTTGTGCTTTTTGTGCAAGCACATCTGATTAGGTATTTATTTTACATTTTAGCTTTTATCTTCATGAGCTCGGGATCCTAGTTTTCTCATGGAGCTTCTACCACTGATGGACGATGCATATTGAGCTTGGTTTGATGCCCTAGGGCTTATGTATGTGATGAGTCTACCGATGATTATATCAAACTAGGCCTACCTTACTACTTTGTCCCATAGATGGGACTATTAGATGAACACTTTCAATCTCCCTACAGGTGAGATGACTATCACTCCTGAGGATGTTTATAGGATCTTCAGGATCCCTTTTGATGGAGAGGATATCATATATTCCCCCATCGATGCTAGAGAATTATTATTTCAGAGATTCTTTGGAACTTGGGTAGGTGCAGCTTTGTGTTATATCTGGCATGGCAAATTCCTTGTGCCTCGGTGGTATTGAGAGCAAGTTTTCACATGATGGTAGGTTGTCTTGATGCATATTATCTATAGCATGCTTTTATCGGATACTTCAAGAGTGAATTTCCCATGGAACCTCTTGGCTATGGTTCAGGACATTTTATATAGTCGTGAGGAGATCATTATGGCTTGGGGGAGTGCATTGTTAGCCTAGTGTTATGATAAGCTCTATCAAATTTAGCGGCATGGATGGGCTAGTGTTGCTTGTAGCTTGCTTCTTTAAATATGGGGTTGGGAGCACATCATGGTGAACCACCCAAGAGGATTGCCTTAGGGGATCACTATCATAGCAGCATGGTCCCAGTGCTACAAATGTAGGTGGACATGGGAGCGAGAGGAGCACCGAAGTCATTGTCATGCATGGGATCTGGTGCACTATGCAGCTTCTCTAAATGGTCTACAGGTGAGGGATATTATATGGAGACCCTATTTTGAGTTCCCTATATGGCCAAAGGTGGATATGTATTTAGCCCATACTAGGCACGACCAATAGGTGATCGATCGCAAGGGAGGTATTAGAGAGTTCTTTCAGTACTCTCGGGTGCTTCAACAATTTAGGATCCAGTAGGATGTCTCCTTTGAGCCAGTTTTGTATAGGTGTATCTCTATAGAAAGGTATCTTTCATCACCTTGGGTTGCAATAGTATTAGAGGAGTCGAATCCTCCTATAGTTAATGTTGGAATAGCAGATGATTGCGTTATAGAGGTATATACCCAATGGTGGATTATGTGGTTATGGCATGGTGTTGACCGCCTAGGGTAGACTATTGATGAGGCTACTTTCAAGGATACAAAGGGGTGCCAAGTGTAGGCTCGAATAGAGGAGTGGGTAGTGGAGGAGTAGGCCATTCCTGAGAAGGAGGGTGTTGCTCCTAAGGAGCAAGAGTCTCCCCTTCGAGCTCAGCCACATAGCATAGAGTTTGAGCTATAGATAGCTCATCGATAGATCTTGGAGCGGGATACCTCCATTGCGATGCTCCAGGATCAAGTTAGCACATTGCAGGCACAAATTTTGATAGGCCAAACAAGATGGAGGGGCTTTGAGGAGGATAGGACTGGCCTTTAGGCACAGGTGGATTTAGCATAGATCTGTATAGAGAAGCTCACTATAGAGAGAGATGTGCAATCTTAGGTTGGGGTTGTTCCTGTGGGACATATTGTACCAATTACATCGGCTATTCAGGTACCAGTAGATTTAGATCCAAGGGAAAATATTAAGCATATACATGAGCTCTTGGAGGATTGTGATGCCCAGATTGTTAGTCTCGCAATGGCACTGAGAGGGGGGGGAGGTGAATCAGTGTAGCTATTTAAAAACTTAAATCTACAACTCTTAAAGCTTAAGCAAGGAGAACTTAAAACAGATAAAGCAAATATAGCAAGAGAGCATTCCACAACACAAGATGTAACGAGGTTCACCAGTTTTGGCTACTCCTCAAAAATAGACTGCTTGGACTCCTATCCAAATCCAGTCTTTGCAAAGCACCAAATTTATAATCAATTTACCCGCACCCACTGGAAGGAGCACCAACCCCTAATTTATCTACACCAATAGAAAGGAGCACCAACCCCTAATTTATTTGCACCAACCCCTAATTTACCAGCACCAACTAGAAGAAGCACCAACCCCTGATGCCAAGCACCAACTTGGACTTCTATTTTGAATCTAGATGATTGACATAAATATGCCTTCACTTTTACAAGACCCTGACTGGTCTATTGCTTTCTCAACATTGCCCACTCTTTACCTAGCACACACCCTGCTCACTCGCCTCCTGCGCACTCTCTTTCAGTAGCACTTTCACACATTCAGAGGCAACCTTATTCTTCATGCAGACCTCCTTTTATAACAAACCTTTTGCTTTGTAACTCCAGTTACAATGCCTTCTTTCATTCCTCATATGCCACTTGTCAATTGTAACTGTTTCTTTAATATTCTCTTCTGCCACTTGTTAACTGTAACTCCTTCTTTATGTGACTCTTTTTGTATTTATAGAATGGGCATTTCGTTAAACACGTTACATGCAACATATACCTCTACCATGACTGTTCGTCTTCTTGGTCATGACTGTTCGTATTCTTTTTTGTGCATGCATGCATTTTTTGATTCTATTTATGCGACTGTTCGATTTCTCCTTCTTCGACAGTTCTTAAAATAGCTTGCATGATTTCTATCTGTAACTGCACCTGTAACTATCACACTAACTCCAGTTAACTCTTCTTATTTTGGCTGCATGCTTTTCTTCTACAACTGCCCCTTTAACTGTTGTTCTGCTTCAGTTAACTGTCCGTAATCGTGCTATTGCGACCTATCGCAAAATCGTGACACTTCTGTCTCTTTGTGCTCTTCTCGCCTTTTAATCGTAAAAACATGACATGTCACGATATCGTGACTTTTTTTGCCTCCTTGTCCACTTCTTGGCTTGCACCCACAAAAACAGAACATGTCACAAAATCGTGACTCTTTCGCTTCCTTGTACTCTTCTTTGCTTGCACTAGCAAAAACATGACATGTCATAAAATCGTGACATCTTTCGCTTTCGTACACTCTTCTCTGCAAGCACCAGAGAAAACATGACATGTCACGAAATCGTGACACTTTTCTTGACTTATGCATTTCTCTGTCTTTCGCCCGTGAAAATGGAACATGTCACGAAATCGTGACACTTTCGCTGCCTTATGCCTTTTTTGTCTTTGGCCCACGAAAACGAAACATGTCGTGAAATCGTGACACTATCACTATCTTTTCTCTTTTCTTGCCTTGACCCCGCACGAGAATATAACATGTCACAAAATCATGACACATTTGCCTTCGTACACTCTCTCTCCTCTTCGGGTCGTGAAAACCCGACATGTCACGAAATCGTGACACTTTTTCTCCTTGGCGCTTTCTCTTCGAACCTGTCATGAAATCGTGACACTTTTTCATCCATACAGTCCTTCTTGCAAATTTTTGCGAAATTGTGACACTTTCCTTTGCAAGCTCCTTATCTTCAAACATGTCGCAAAATCGTGACACTTTTCTTTGCTTGTGCCTCTTGCCCGAACATGTTGCAAAATCGTGACAGTTTTCTTTTCCTGCGCCTTCTCTCCAAACATGTCACGAAATCGTGATAGTTTTCCTTGCGCTTTCTCTTTCGTCCAACATGTCATGAAATTGTGATAGTTTTCCTTGCGCTTTCCCTTTCATCCATCATGTCGTGAAATCATGACAGTTTTTCCACTTGCTTTCTTCTCTGCCATCATGTCGCGAAATCGTGACAGTTTTGCCCGCATTTTCTCTCTCCTTTGATATGTCGCGAAATCACGACAATTTTGATAGCATTTTATCTCTCCTTCGAGATGTCACAAAATCATGACAATTTTGCCAGCCTTTTCTCTCTCCTCCGATATGTCGTGAAATCGCGACAATTTTGACAACATTTTCTCTCTCCTTTGAGATGTCGTGAAATCACGACAGAAAACATGTCGCGATATCACGATAGTTTTCTTACTTGTATTTTTATTTGATCCTTTGAATCTGGGCCACTTCTGTCTTCTTAGAAATTCACTGTACATGCTCTGACTGACCTCTGAACTCCTATCCACTACATCAACTGATCTATCTGTCTGTGTTGACAACAACGACAATACTATTTCTGCACCTTGCTCAACAATCTCCCCCTTTGGAATTTTTGGCAACACATGTGCAATTTCCTGTAATTCTTCTCCCCCTTTGATAATAATACCAAAGGGTTGCTGCAGACTCCCCCTGAGTCTATGCACAACATTCTCAGACACTCATTGTTATAGTTAGCAAAAATTACAAATATGAGCACAAAGATAATTAAATATATAAATTCTCCCTCTGCGTACAACCATGATAGAATGCACCTCCACTGGTACTCTTTCTGTCATCTACACATCCTGCCCAAATCTGCATCTGGAAATCTGTCTCAGCATTGTCCTCAAATCAGCTCACAAGTTCATCAAGAGAAACTTGCTTAGCATGAACCCACAAAGAGAATTGTTAGAGACCCAATGTGATTCATCAACCTCATAGAAGCATAAAGAGAATTGTTAGAGACTCAATATGTTCTATACTTAACTCCCAATCTCAATCTCAACTCAATATCAATAGAATAAGATAGATGTAGTATGATTTTCTCAAGAACATGAAACACAACCCAATAATTGCCAACCATGCAATAACTCATATAACAATAATACTCATGTTCTTTCCACAACCTATATCTTTTCTCAACCAATTAGGGCTTTAACAACAATGCTTATAGACAAGGTTTAACCAACATCATTCAAATCAATATTAACCTTGAAGCATTCAACCGATCACTACATGAAAAGGAAACTTGTAGACATCCTTTTCCTTCCAAAGGTATTTGAACAAAACAACCACCAACATAAATCACCAAAGCAAAGAATAACTTGCTCAAATCACTTCTCAATGGAGTAAGCCCAAATCATGAATTAAGTAAAGCATTAACTTGATCAAAACAACCTCTATGAAAGCAACTCAACCATTCATCACCAGGCTAGAAATCATCTGGCTGCTCATTATAAGCCTCTTCTTCAATCTTCCCATTCAACACGCTGATTTCACATATGTCAACAAAATTAACAAGTGACTCACACTTGTACCAACTTTTGTCCAACACTCGTACCAACACTACGCTTTTACCGCAAACTCGTGCAAGCATAAAACACAAGTACCACAAAACCAACCAAATCATCTGAACTGTTATAATCCTTAACTTATGACAATGGCAGTAAGAACCATCACCAGTTCAACAATGACATACAACAATTCTACCAATAATGACAACTCTCAATTTAATCACCACACTTCACGACACTTCCACAAACTATATGTACTAAAAACAAACTTCGACAGCTATACGACAACTCCCCGACTACTTTCCTTTCATCCTCAGATAACCACATAAATACATAGGAGCATTAATATAAAATTTTAACATTGCTCCCCCTAAGGATGTGCTACTTGGAGTTGCTTAGTGCAACAATAGAGTAATCTCCTTCTGTCCAAGGAGACACGATTTCCTCTCTTCTTTCTTTCTCTAGTATTTCTTGAACTTAGGCTGAAGGTTTTCAACTACATCCCTGTTTTGCAACTTTCGTGAATTTGAACATTTCTCTTGTGTGGTTGTCTCTTGTGCATCCTTGATGGATAATTATTTTCCTGTCTGTATTGCACATGATATGTTCCCTGTCTATGTTGCACTCTTTGAGTCTGATGGAATCTGCGGTCTTGCCTTATATTAGATGCAGAGGTGCTTGGACAAAACCTTGCTATGTGCCCATGACCATAAAATTTAAAACATTGCACATGGTGTTCATTCAGAAGAGCAGATGTATTTCTACCAGCATAACTCCTTGATTTATTATTCAATCCACAATAAATTGCCTGGTGACCATAATGACTGCATCTAAAACAATAGTCGTTAAAAGCATTATTATGAAAATAGTGAGAGTGAGAGAACCTCTTTTGTGGTGGTTGCTTTGTTGTAGATCTTCTTTGATATTTTCTTCTTTTTGAAGATTCAGCTTCCGACTTTTCATTCTTCTTTCCTTCATCAGTGAACTTCTTCTTCTTTGCATTTTTGGAAGATGATGGTTGTTCAGCTTCATATCTAAGACCAAGCTTAGTTGTGGAGCTTCTTTGTTGCTTTATCATTTTATCTAGCAACTTTGTGCTCTTCTCATATTTGAGATTTACATTGGCCTCTTCTAGTTGTTTCTTCAATGAAACAATCTCTTCTTCTTGTTGGCAAGAAACAGTCTCTTTCTCATTGATTTGAGACCTGAGAATATCTTCAATCCTTTTGTACTGTTCCGCTTGCGACTTTAGATCAACAATAACTTTGTTAGATTCCTCTTCACTTGTGCTCGCATACATCATTCTCATCATCCAGGTGTGTCTTCAAGGCTTCTTTGATTTCTTGGCCTTTTGAACTTGTAAGAAGAGATCTTCAATCTCATCCCCATATTCTTCCAATTTCTTGGACAGTCTTTTGTTCTTTTTCTTTTCTATCCTCAATTCTTCAAGTGCAGCTATCAACTCACCTCTTAGATTTACTTCAGCCTCAGCCTCAAGGTTTTCATCACTTTCCTATTCTTCTGTATTATCTTCTTCGAATACCATGAATAGAGTTTCACCTGTTTCTTCTTTAGAATCCTCACCGGATCTGTCTTCAGAGGAGCTAACATTCTTGGATATGAAACTTTTCTTCTTGAAGTTGCCCTTTTTGAAATTCATGTATTTCGTCCAATCACTTCTTTCTCAGTGTGTTTCTTCATCACTTTCATTCTCCTTGTTAAGCGGACATTTAGCTGCAAACGCCTCCACAGTTGAAACATTTAAATGGTAGCTTTCCTCTGTATTTTCCTTGTCCCCTTTTTAGTTTTCAGACAAAGTTTGCTTCCATCTCATCTGATGTCTCTTCATCTTCGAATTCTTTTTTTGCTTTCGTATTTTTGTGAGCTTTAAAAGCAGCTACTTTGTCTGTGGGATCAAACTTTCCTATTCTCATCTCATACACAGTCAACGAACCATGCATCTCATCCATACTAAACATATTTAGATCTTTGGCTTCTTCTATAGCTGATACTTTAGAATCAAATCTTTTGGGAAGATATCTTAATACCTTTTTTATGATTGCAAAGTCTTCGATTTTCTTGCTAAGTCCTCTAATGGCATTAATGACTTCATTTACTCTCAGCATATATGACGCTATGTTCTCATTGTCATTCATCTTTAACGCTTCGTACTGAGTTTGATGAGTTTGCAACTTGGCCTCCTTGATCTTATCTTCTCCTTCATGAATGCTCTTTAATTTGTCCTAAATTTATTTTGTCATTTTATAGTTCATGATCTTTACCAGTTCACTGTTTGCTACACCGCACATGATAGCATTCTTTGCCTTTGAGTCATTCTCAAACAGTTTCTTACCGACAGCATCGATTGGAGGAGTGGTGGGTATTGTGTATCCACTTTCTACTGAGTCCCATATGTCGTATCCCAATGCACATAGATATGTCTACATCTTGATTTTTCAGAATGCGTAATTAGTCTTGTCAAACAATGGAGCTTTGTTTGATGAGAATCCTTCACCAACCACCATTGTGTCACTTTCCAGATCACCTTAGCCGATTGAGCTTGTTCAGGAACTTGGCTTTGATACCAATTGTTAGTCTTACAATGGCACTAAGAGGGGGGGTGAATCAGTGTAGCTATTTAAAAACTTAAATCTACAACTCTTAAAGCTTAAGCAAGGAGAACTTAAAACAGATAAAGCAGATATAGCAAGAGAGCATTCCACAACACAAGATGTAATGAGGTTCACCAGTTTTGGCTACTTCTCAAAAATACACTGCTTGGACTCCTATCCAAATCCAGTCTTTGCAAAGCACCAACTTTACAATCAATTTACTAGCACCCACTGGAAGGAGCACCAACCCCTAATTTATCTACACCAACAGAAAGGAGCACCAACCCCTAATTTATCTACACCAACAGAAAGGAGCACCAACCCCTAATTTACCAACACCAACTAGAAGGAGCACCAACCCCTGATGCCAAGCACCAACTTGGACTTCTATTCTGAATCTAGATGATTGACATAAATATGCCTTCACTTTTACAAGACCCTGACTGGTCTATTGCTTTCTCAACATTGCCCACTCTTTACCCAACACACACCCTGCTCACTCGCCTCCTACGCACTCTCTTTCAGTAGCACTTTCACACATTCAACGACAACATTATTCTTCATGCATACCTCCTTTTATAACAAACCTTTTACTTTGTAACTCCAGTTACAATGCCTTCTTTCATTCATCATACGCCACTTGTCAATTGTAATTGTTTCTTTAATATTCTCTTCTACCACTTGTTAACTGTAACTCCTTCTTTATGTGACTCCTTTTGTATATATAGAATGGGCATTTCGTTAAACACGTTACATGCAACATATACCTCTACCATGACTATTCGTCTTCTTGGTCATGACTGTTCGTATTCTTTTTTGTGCATGCATGCATTTTTTGATTCTATTTATGTGACTGTTCGATTTCTCCTTCTTCGACAGTTCTTAAAATAGCTTGCATGATTTCTATCTATAACTGCACCTGTAACTGTCGCACTGACTCTAGTTAACTCTTCTTATTTTGGTTGCATGCTTTTCTTCTACAACCACCCCTTTAACTATTGTTCTGCTTTAGTTAACTGTCTGTAATCGTGCTATTGTGACCTATCGCGAAATCGTGACACTTCTGTCTCTTTGTGCTCTTCTCGCCTTTTACCCGCGAAAACATGACATGTCGCGATATCACGAAATTTTTTGCCTCCTTGTCCACTTCTTGGCTTGCACCCGCAAAAATGAAACATGTCACGAAATCACGACTCTTTCGCTTCCTTGTACTCTTCTCTACTTGCACTAGCAAAAACATGACATGTCGCAAAATCGTGACATCTTTCGCTTTCGTACACTCTTCTCTGCAAGCACCAGCGAAAACATGACATGTCGCAAAATCGCGACACTTTTCTTGCCTTATGCATTTCTCTGCCTTTCGCCTGCGAAAATGAAACATGTCACGAAATCACGACACTTTCGCTACCTTGTGCCTTTTTTGTCTTTGGCCCACGAAAATGGAACATGTCACGAAATCGCGACACTCTCGCTGCCTTGTCTCTTTTCTTGCCTTGACCCCGCAAGAATATAACATGTCATGAAATCATGACACATTTGCCTCCGTACACTCTCTCTCCTCTTCGGGTCGTGAAAACCTAACATGTCATGAAATCGTGACACTTTTTCTCCTTGGCGCTTTCTCTTCGAACCTGTCACAAAATCGCAACACTTTTTCATCCGTACAGTCCTTCTTGCAAATTGTCGTAAAATCATGACACTTTCCTTTGCAAGCTCCTTCTCTCTGAACATTTCATGAAATCGTGACACTTTTCTTTTCTTGTGCCTTCTCCTCAAACATGTCGAAAAATCGTGATAGTTTTCTTTGCCTGCGCCTTCTCTCCAAACATGTGGTGAAATCATGATAGTTTTCCTTGTGCTTTCTCTTTCGTCCAACATGTCACGAAATCGTGACAGTTTTCATTGTGCTTTCCCTTTCGTCCAACATGTTACGAAATCATGATAGTTTTTCCACTTACTTTCTTCTCTGCCATCATGTCGCGAAATCGCGACAGTTTTTCCCGCATTTTCTCTCTCCTTCGATATGTTGCGATATCGCGACAGTTTTCTTACTTGTCTTTTTCTTTGATCCTTTGAATCTGGGCCACTTCGTCTTCTTGGAAATTCACTGTACATGCCTCGACTGACCTCTGAACTCCTGTCCACTGCATCAACTGATCTATCTGTCTATGTTGACAACAATGACAATACTATTTTTGCACCTTGCTCAACACAGATGTCATTATATATTGGGTACATTGCATCTCTACATCTTCAAATTTGGATGCTTGGTGGAACTCCTCGAGAGAGGTCTATAGTAGAGGGCTCGCATTGAAGTAGGCAAAGTGGGTCAGGGCAATCGTCAATGCGGCCCAACCATAGTATAGGGTCCTGAACAAAGAGGACAATAGGTACTAGCTCCAGGCCACCTCGTAAAGAGGGTGGCGAGGGTGGAGGTTCTACTAGTGGTGTAGGCCATTCATGATCATGCTTGAGCACATTTTATTTTTTTAGTGTAAGGTCAGATGACCTACACTATTGTAGCCTATAGACATTTTTGATATACCTCTATGTACTTATGATAGACACACATATATAATATTATCATTTGAGACTCATTTATGTGTTTTATGTTTTTGTTTATGAGATGCAATATGAATGTAATTACTTATGATCTTATGCTATATGATGTGATGTATTAATGACATGCATTAGATAGATGATTTATGTATGATTAGATACAATGATCTATATTTTGTAGATGGACTACTTTGTATGCATATATAGATGCAATGGTAATTATTAAATGCATGTTTAATTTATTTCAATTCTTTATGCATTTATCTCATGTTGCTATTATATGGTTTGTGTAATGCATTATTTACATGATGATGATCTAATGTAAATGAACTTGTATGCTTTAATCACTTAAAACATAAGGAATGAATGTGATATGAGTTTAACAATCTAATGGATGACACCATAGAATGTATAAAAATCATGAATAAAAATGGTAACTCTTAGCATAATAATTAATCATTTAAACATCCTAATGTGAGATGAGATGATGTGATATGTATGTGCTTTCCTTATGAGCTTCTGTAAATTAAAAGATATGTACAAAATAGTCAGTGGTCACCTAAATATCATTGTTGATTATCATCCAGTATCTATCCTATTTCATGCACACCCTTTGATGAACAAAAGCTCATAAATAAAGTTGATGATGTCATCGATGAAATGATTTATCACTATGTGGGAATTTTTGAGGTTTTCCATGAGACTCAAACACCCTAGTTGATTAATCAAAAGTTGTATAATGACCATACTAGGTCCTTGAAAGATAAAGTTGTAGTGATAGACCAAGATATTCATTACCCCTGTATGTGCAAATGAATATGTTAGATGAAACATAAGACCACCCCAATGATAGGAGGGATTCATTCAGCCCATTTCTATATTGGGAATAACCAAATGCTCATCATGATCCTAAGTTGGACTCATTTGGATTAGACCAATAGGTGACACAGGACACCTATAGCTAGCTCTTTTTATGAATTGCTTAGAACTATCCTAATGCCAGGCAAGATTCATTCGGACCATTGTTGTATTAGGGATCACACAATGGTTTGGGATGATTGACCATTCCATGGATTCAAGCTCTTAACCCCCTTCTTTTCTTTTGATTTATTGGGATACTTGCTCATGCTTAGTGATGAAAATCATTGTTTATTTTGTATTTTTGTTTTCTTTTTTGGTTTTGAGCAAGGGATTTGATTTGATTTTGGAATTTTACTCATTTTGATAAAGCAAGGGGCTTCTTTGGGTAGGTGGGAGCTTGTCCTTTTGTCAATGATCAAAATCCTAGACCATGCGTATCACAAGATGAGCAAGTAAAAACCTTTTGCTTAGGATACCTAGTATCACTTTATATTGTTCATCTTTCCCTTGTTCCAACTAGGATTTTATTGTTTTTATTAGTGATAGGAATTTGATATATGCTAGGTGCTATAAAAACTATACCTTATCTACAAAAGCAAATATAGCTTTCTATGAAATCTGAGAAAATCCCTAGGTATGGCTGAATGATCAAAAATCCTTAGTATATTCCTCATAACAATAGGAAGGGGTTGTGTTGAAAAACACAGTTACTCACATGGGTTATGGATGAATGAATATTTGAAGATACATTATTGGCATACAAACATGGTGCCATTTGTAACATTTAAAACCCATTCTATCCTAATGTGAATGCAATGGATGCAACATGCCTAATGCAATGCAATTACATGAATGCAAATGTAAAATGTGAGATGCAAATATTTTTGTATTTTAATGTTTTCAATTATTTTTGTGTTTTTGTGTTTGACCAAAGGGCTTAAATACCTTTGGAACCTTTTTTGAGTTGACTAAAGGGCTTATGACGCCTTTGGAGCATTTTTTGAGTTGACCAAAGGTCTTATGATGCCTTTGGGACATTTTATGAGTTGACCAAAGGACTTACGATGCCTTTGGGGATTTTTGTGAGTTGACCAAAGGGCTTATGATGCCTTTGGAGCATTTTGTGAGTTGACCAAAGGTCTTAATGAGCCTTTGGAGCATTTTGTGAGTTGACCAAAGGGCTTATGATGCCTTTGGGGTTTTTTGTGAATTGACCAAAGGGCTTATGATACCTTTGGAGTATTTTTATTTTGACCAAAGGGCTTATGATACCTTTGGGTCTTTTTGATTTTGACCAAAGGGCTTATGATGCTTTTGGGGCTTTTTGATTTTGACCAAAGGGCTTATGATACCTTTGGGGTTTTTTTATTTTGACCAAAGGGCTTATGATGCCTTTGGGACTTTTTTATTTTGAACAAAGGGCTTATGATACCTTTGGGGCTTTTTTATTTTGACCAAAGGACATATGATGCCTTTGGGCCTTTTTGATTTTGATGTTTTCTACTTTTTTTGGAATTTTATGTTTTAAATTGTTTTTGAATTTTGATTTTTCAATTATTTTTTAAATTTTAAATGTTTTAAATAATTTTTTATTATGTTGCTTTTATGTGTAAACCACCTTTAGATGAATAATATTGAGAGGCTTAGGCTCTTCAACACCTTATAATGATGTTAGGAAATATATCCCAGGTCCAATATTCTTTGATATGATATAAAGACCTATCCAGTTTGCCATAAATTTATCTCACAAGTGCAACGGTAGATTTGAATTTTGTTGGTTTTATTTGAGCATGAGATCCCCAACCTTAAAGTCTCTCAGTTGGATTTTATTGTTATAATCTCGTGTTAGATGATCTTGGGAAACACGAAGATGCTTAAGATCATTAATGCGACATTCATCAAGAAGGGTCGATTGATCAAGGTGAGCTTGTTGTGCAGTGTCGTCATCGATGAATTCTTTCAATGCGATGCACAATGTTGGAATTTCTAACTCCAAGGGCATAATGCCCTCAGTGCCATATACAAGCAAAAATGGTGTTGCCCTAGTGGGTATCCACATGCTAGTTCTGTAAGACCATAATGTAAAAGGCAACTACAGATGTCAATCCTTATAATTTTCTTTTATCGTCTTCTTTAATATGGCTATGATTGTTTTGTTTTAGGCTTTTGCTTGCCCATTTACTTACGAATAATATGGTATCACAAAATTGTGTTGAATTTTATATTTGTATGTTAAAGCCTACACATTTTTGTTCTTAAATGACAGACCATTATCTAAAATTATCTTGAATGGGATCCCAAAGCGACAGATGATATTGTGAAGTATGAAATCCGTAATTCGTGGTCCTATCATTGATGTTAATGGGATCGCTTCCACCCATTTGGTGAAGTATTCAATGGTCGTTAAGATAAATGCGTGTCAGTCCAAATATGGGGGAGATATATTTCCAATTAGATCGAAACACCACTAATAAAATAGCCAAGCCGCATGAATGGGTTGTAAGGCCTATTATAGTAGGTACATCAGATTCGTATGATGCTGATACTTAACACACTTTTTGACATACTCACAACAATCCTTTTCCATGGTGGGCCAATAATAACTCATTTGAAGGATGCGCTTGATGATGGCCATGCCATTGAAATGGCCACCACATGTACCATCATGATCTTGTGAAATCATCCAAGCTAATTCTTGGAGCTCAAGACAACAAAGGAGGATTCCATCATAGTTTCAATGATATAATATATCTCCTAGCAAGACATATCTTGTCATTTTTTGTTTGAATGCTCATTTTGTGACATGCAATAATCCCTACGAAATGATTCCAAGATTAAGAAAATATTGTAATTGGGATATCCAATCCTGATAAGCTACAACCTCAATAGACAAGATGATTTTTTCTCTCTACGATTTGATGTGCACAAATGCAGATTGAGAAATAATCTTGTGGTGAATGATGGTACCATTCCCCGTAGGACCCTACAAGATCAAAGACCCCCAGGATGCCTTATTTATAAAGTATCTGGATTTATAGAACCACTCATGGTTTGGTTCTATATAAATCATGTTGACTAATTCTTTGTTGTTAAAAGCCTCATGTTGCATCACTGATTGCGAGAGCATCTTCACATGAATGGTAGTGAAATCAACAGATAAATTCTAAGGGATTATGGATCCCAAAGATTCCATAGTGTTTGTAAATATTTTATACATGCGAGGGATTACCTTGATGTTGTACCATTCTAGTTGGGCTAGATAAGTGTCAACAAGCTCTTTGTAAGCTTTTAGGATTGGACATCTGCATTGAAATATTCTCTTAACTTGGTTAACGATGAGAAGGGAGTCACCAAAGATATTTAACTTTTTAATCTTCATAGTGATTTTTTTTTGGAGATCCAATATTAGGGCCTCATATTCAGCGTTGTTATTTTTGCAAGGGAAGTTTAGCTTAAATGACAAGGGCATTGGAGCATCTTGTAGCATGACAAACACAATACCTATACCACCCCCTTGCTCACACTTTGAATCATCGAAGAACAAGGTCGTGTCAGCTTTATTATCAGGTTCTTCGGGTTCGGGTGCTTTTGATAATGCAAATACTGCCTCATCAAGAAGTTCTATGATGAGAGGTCTATTTTCTTGAAGAGGCACCTCTACCAGTTGATCAGCTATGACTTATCCCTTGATGGAATTTTAGCTTATGAATTCCAAATTGAATTTTTTAGTACCATGATCTATTTTGTAGTACGTGTATTATGATATGTCTTGCTCATCATATACTGTAAAGGATTTTATTTTGATATAACATATATTTTATGTCTCAACATGTAGTGGCACAACTTATTAGTCATAAATACCACTTCTAAGTATAGTTTTTCCACGTATGCATACCCTAGCTCATAACTCACAAAGGTACGACTGATATAGTATATCACTTATTCTTTATCTTGAGCCAACATGGTGCCCAAAACAAAATTGATAGTAGATATATAAAGTAGAAATAGCACGTCTGGACTTGGTGGAGCTAGTACTGGAAGCATCATCAGGTATTCCTTGATCTCAGCAAAGGCTTGCTGATATTCTTTGTCCCAATGGAATGGGACCCCCTTGTGCAGTAGTCAATTCATGGGTCAACATTTTTCCTATAGTTGTGATATGAAACACTTTATGGATGCTACTTCGCCATGTAGGCTTCTCAGCTCTTTGATGTTAGTAGGCGAGGCCATTTCTAGGATAACCTTTACCTTTGTTGGATCATATTCGATCCCTTGTTTAGAAATAATGAATCCTAAGAGCTTTCTTGATGTTATGCCAAAGACGCATTTCTTGGGATTAAACCTGACATTGTGCTCTATCAGGTGATCGAAGACCTTTCTCAAGATCTCGGTGTGCTCTTCACGCAACAATGACTTGGCCAGTAAGTCATAAATATAATCTTTTAGGATATTATGCATGTAGTCATGGAAAATATATGTCATGGCCCACTGATATGTGGCACCAGTATTTTTAAGACCAGATGGTATTACTTTGTAATAAAATGTCACCCATGGAGTGGTGAACGTGATTTTGTGCTAGTATTCGAGTTAAATCTGAATCTAATTGTAACCAAAAAAGTTATCCATGAGGGAGAGTATATCATGACCTACAGTTGCGTCTAGAAGAGTATCTATGTTGGGCAATAGGAATTAATCCTTCGATGTTGCCTTATTGAGATCTCTAAAATTCGTGCAAATATGAATTCTTCCATCAGGTTTTCCTATAGATATCATGTTTGATACCCATTTCAGATAGTTTATGGAGGTTATAATGACTATATCCAATAGCTTATGCAACTCATTCTTTACCATCAAGGCGATGGTTGGATGCATCTTCCTAAGTTTTTTCTTGACCAATTTCTTTGTGGGATCTAGTGAAAGGTTGTGGACAACCAATTTTGGATCTAAACTTGGCATGTCCTTATAGGTCCAAGCAAAGAGATTAAGTCTCTGTTTTAATAGAGGTATGATGGTGGTCTATTCTTCTGGAGATAAGCTTTCTTAGAACTTAAATTTCTTGAGATCAGAAGGATCATCGTTTATTTCCACTTCAAAAGTTTCCTCTATTGACATGTGCGACCCCTCCTCCAGCTGGTGAGGAGTGGGGATCAAGTGGATGTCATCCATTGGGTTTAAAGGTTCAACTGAATTAGGGTTCAAACCATCATGATAAACATCATATGCACAGCCTGGTGCAAATTGAAATGGTTGTCATGTTTCTTTGTTGGGAAAGAAATATTTAGGCTCTAAGGGTAAATCAGCATGATCTCAATCAATAACATCTAAGTTAAGACACAATGGTTTAGAAGGATTGACTAGGTTGTGGAGTGGAGTATTCAAATCAATGGAGATCATGTTGATGAATGAAATGGAATCTCTAGGACCACACGGGTGTAACTTTGCATTGTTGATTTACCTTTCGTATCCAATATGAGGCTCTAGGGTATGGGGATCTTAGGATCTGGTCTATGAATAGATGGGAATATGGGATCATTTGGCTAAAGTAGCTCTCTAAATATAGGAGGATCAAGGAAAACTATATGATGGATTACATATAAATTGATCGGTCTTCCCTTGAGACAAGGGCCAAGATATACTTTGTGATACATCTCATCTATGTCAAATGGTTCATTGTGATGACGTAAGTGCCAAGGCCCAAGGTAGGCCATCTCGATCTCATCCTTATAATTATTGTCATCTATGATGTATCCACTCTCCATATTAATTGGCTATGTGAGGTGACATAAATGTCGAGGCCCAAGGTAGGCCAATTTGGTTTCATCCTCATCCTCACTATGATCTATGATGTATTCATTCTCTTCTTGCTCATAACCATAGCCTGGTTCATCCTCCCATAAGATAAGTCCTGATGGGCTTGCCTCAAGAGAGAAATTTGTATGATACACAACAGGTGGTTCTATAGTGACCCTAGTCACTGGTAGTCAAAAAGTGACTAACTACAGAAAAACAGCTGATGCACCTTTTTGCATATTTTCCAAGAAGACCAAAGTGGCCCATATGCTAAAGATCAAAGAAAAAGCAAAACACCGCAAGGAGGGAAAAGTGTCGCGATATCGTGACATGTTGCATTTTCGCGGTCCAAAGCAAAGAGAAAGAGCAAGGAGGAAAAAGTGTCGCGATATCGCGACATGTTGCATTTTCGCGGTTCAAAGCGAAGAGAAAGAGCAAGGAGGAAAAAGTGTCGGATAGACATGTTGCATTTTCGCGATTCAAAGCAAAGAGAAAGAGCAAGGGGAAAAAGTGTCGCGATATCG
Organism: Wollemia nobilis; assembly: GCA_028583015.1. Classification (NCBI taxonomy): domain Eukaryota; kingdom Viridiplantae; phylum Streptophyta; class Pinopsida; order Araucariales; family Araucariaceae; genus Wollemia; species Wollemia nobilis. The sequence continues at coordinate 1,757,164 of JAQPPZ010000184.1, forward strand.
CGACATGTTGCATTTTCATGGCTAAGAGCAAAAAAAAGGAGCAAGGAGGAAAGAGTGTCGCGATATCGTGACATGTTGCATTTTCACGGCTAAGAGCAACAAAAAGGAGCAAGGAGGAAAAAGTGTCATGATATCGCGACATGTATTTTCACGGCTAAAGAGAAGAGAAAGAAAAAGAAAGAAAAAGTGTCGCGATATCGCGACATGTTGCATTTTCACGACCAAAAGAGAAGAGAAAGCACAAGGAGGCAAAAGTGTCGCGATATCGTGACATGTTGCATTTTCATGGCTAAGAGCGACAAAAGGGAGCAAGGAGGCAAAAGTGTCGCGATATCGCGACATGTTGCATTTTCGTGGCTAAGAGCAACAAAAGGGAGCAAGGAGGCAAAAGTGTCGCGATATCGCGACATGTTGCATTTTCGCGGCTAAGAGCAACAAAAAGGAGCAAGGAGGAAAAAGTGTCGCGATATCGCGACATGTTGTATTTTCACGGCTAAAGAGAAGAGAAAGAGCAAGAAAGAAAAAGTGTCACGATATCGCGACATGTTGCATTTTCGCGGCCAAAAGAGAAGAGAAAGCACAAGGAGGCAAAAGTGTCGCGATATCGCGACATGTTGCATTTTCGCGGCTAAGAGCAACAAAAGGGAGCAAGGAGGCAAAAGTGTCGCGATATCGCGACATGTTGCATTTTCGCGGCTAAGAGCAACAAAGGAGAACAAAGAGGTAGAAGTGTCGCGATATCGCGACATGTTGCCTTTTCGTGGGTAGAAGAGCAAAGCAAGAGACGGACGTCACGATTTCGTGACATGTCTCATTTTCGCGGTGGGAGGTAGCAAAAGAGCAAAGTAAGAGATGAATGTCGCGATTTCGTGACATGTCTCATTTTCGCGGCTGGAAGCGGTAGAAGAGCAAAGCAAGAGATGGACGTCACGATTTCGTGACATGTCTCATTTTTGCGGTGGGAGGCAGCAAAAGAGCAAAGTAAGAGATGAATGTTGCGATTTCGCGACATGTCTCATTTTCACGGCTGGAAGCGGTAGAAGAGCAAAGTAAGAGATGAATGTCACGATTTCATGACATGTCTCATTTTTGCTGCTAGAGGCGAGAAAAGAGCAAAGCAAGGAAAGAATGTCGTGATTTCGTGACATGCCAGTTGTAAAGGAATAGAGTATATTTTTGGCAACTGGGGACATGCACTGACATCAGGTGCTGATTTCTGAAGAATGGTCTATTGATTATAACCTGGCAGGTCCGCTGGATGATTGCAGAATAACAGGCTCATCTAAAATTAGCCAGAAGGAAATCTATCCAATCTACGGGAAATTCGTTGTATATTATTAGAAACTATAGACAATTACTTGTAATTGATTGAAGAAATTAAATGTACGTAGTAGAAGATACTCTTTTTAGGGTATAAATAGGAGTGAGTCGACCATGAAAAAAGGTCGACTCTTGGACGTTTACAAGCTTGATGTACATGTACTTGATTACAAGCAATAAAATATTTCTTCTTCTGGATTTCGAAACTTCTCTGTGCAAGTGTATGTATATGGTGTTTTAACTTTTATTCATTCTAAGTTTCATAATGTATCTATTCTGAAATCTGGACTGTGCATCTATAAATCTTGTTTTTAGAGTTGAACATTAAAAGATATTTACATGTATTTAGACGAACATCTAAAAGTCACACTCAGGAATTCATGTTTTCTATAAGAAGATATAAAGAAAACTTTGGAAAGTAGTACTCGCATCATCAATGTTTGTTGTTGTCTAATATGCACCATATAAAAGTTACAGCTTAGGCTATATTTCCCTTATCTCTTGTTCCCCTTTTCTCTAAAAAACTCAAAGGAACCAGCCTTCTCTCGGAGACTAGACAGATGATCTCAAGCAAGATCTGTCTATTCAATGTTGGCAAAGTCTAAGGCGCAACACTATTAACCGAAGGCAGATTTTGTTCCAACAGTTTTTGGCATGCCCGGTGGGACCAGCAATCCCACAGTATTGTATAAGTTTTGGTGTTTTACCTTAAGAGCCTTTTTGTTTAAAAATCTCAAGAAAAACCACCTGGCGACTCCGTTGCAATTTAGACCATAAAAGAAAGACCTTGTCTAAAAACCTTATGGTTATATAGCCATATGATAACCAGATCCCGAGCTAGAAACTTTGAAGAACCTATCGAGTTCTTTGAACTACATCTCGAAAGCCTAAAAGCACACCCTGTGCTAGCCGCACGATCAAATCCGCCTGCCACCATTAGCACCTCTTTAACACCCATTGTAGGAGCATCTGCAAGCAATCCCATAGCGGTTGTAACTCCTTTAGCAATCATGGCAGCCGCCCCTACCCCAGCACATCTTGTGTGGAATCAAACTGGCCCTTTGAACTTGGGAACACACCACCAAATTCCACAAGCTGCACTAAAAGCATTACCGACCTTTGACGAAACAGGCAAAATAGCAGATGAGCACTATTTAGATGTATCATCGCTAGCATCTATTTACAACATCACTCAGGAAGATGTAATGGTCAGATTGTTGATTATATCTTTGAAAGGAAAGATGCTCTATTGGTACAGAGCGCTTCCCACTTGGATCCATTACTTCTTGGGCATTACTGGTCGATCGTCTGGTCGATGAATTTAATATACATGCGGATCCTTTCACATTGTTGAATCAATTCACTGTCATTGAGAGGCATCCACAAGAAGAAATCCAAGATTTCAACATCAGATTTACCATAACTCGTGATAGAGTACCGCAAGGCCTAAAGCCCACGGAAGAACAAGCTATATGCTATTATTTAAGGGCTTTTGATTCAGATCTCAATATGATAATAAGGCAATCCCGTGTAACCACTTTTCCTGGGATCTATCTAGAGGCAACAAAGGGCGAAGCTGATCTCATCGCTACAAAAAGATATCCATCAAAGAGTCTATTGCCAATTTTACCAGAGCTTTCCCAAGTGTCAATCTCTAAACTGCCTATACTCCCATCAATGCAAGCCCTCCCAGCTATAGCTGCACCTCCTACATTCCTTGCATTACCAGCCACACCCCTTGCATCAGCTCCCCCCAATGATCAATACACGACCATAATTGATACAATGAAGACATTGTCAAATGAAATGGCATCCATGAAAAAGAGAGAGGCAAAACGGAATATCCAAGCAAGAAGATTTCCACAGATACAAAAGGAAGGTGCTTCAACAAGTGGAAGAGGACAAGATAGAAAAAATGTGGTGTATGCGAATGAGACGGGAGATAATGGAGAACCCACTAATTTTGATTACTGGTGTACCACTTGCAATGATCCTCATGGAGAGGATTCATGCATGATTCATCAACATCATGTGCAAGCGGTTATCAATGAGAGAGTCAAAGAAACCGGCAAGGGACAGGTGAACATAATCAGAGAAGTCCACCATAATTTGGCAATGCCATCCGTGGAACAAGTCTCAGTCCTGACAAGGTCGAGAAAAAAGTCGTTACAAGCCGACCCTAAGGAACTCCAACCACTAGGTTTTCCTCCTGCCCCCAGGGCAACTCCACAGAAAAACCAATCTAATGAGAAAGGACGTTTTGACCCTCCTCAGACTTCTGCGACTACACCGAGAAAAGAATTTCCTCCTAGAAAAGGGAGCGAGGCTCAAGAGCAAGCGAAGGAAAGACTCAAATTTCCTTCATTGAAAAAAAGGCAAAGAACAGAAGCCACGCAGGTCTATAGAGATAGATACGATGCATCTACTAGTGGAAGGGAAAAGAGTGTTGAGGTATCCCAGCTGCAACCCTTTCGTTCAACATTGCAGAAGAAATGAAGAGGACCCCTTCCAAAATAAGCATGTATGATGCACTGCAAATTCCTGGTCAGATTGACCTCCTCCAAGAGTCCTTAAATTTAAAGAATAATACCTCCTCCTCAAATGTCATACAAGCAAATGTTGTGCCAACCTCTGGAAAAAATAGACCACCCCCATTCTATTTATCTTTGCAAATGGAGGGGTGGATAGTTCACAATTGCATGATTGATTCAGGGGCCGCAACTACGGTGATGCCGAAAGTCGTATGTGACATAATGGGGATGGAATATACTCGAAGTCATCCTAGTGTGTTGCAATTAGATGGTACTCTAGTAAAAACTGTCAGGGTGATCAAAGATATCCCTATTCAACTCCATAGAATGCCAGAAGCAGTCGTCATACAAGAAGTAGTTGTTGTAGACTTAGAACCATATTTCGGTATGTGTTTATCCAGAGAGTTCATAGCCAAACTGGGAGGTTATCTGTCACTAGATTATTCGCATTTGGAGGTACCTTTCAAAGGTAAAAGAGTCAAGATCTACAATGAAAAACCATCTACTTTTCATGTGGAAAGACTAGAGGAAACAGCTACCATCAACATGATGTCCGAGGAATTGGAGAATATTGATTTAATGGAAGAAACCCTGGAGGAACTCCAATATGAAGATCAGTTTTCAATGAAATACTTCAATGCTATGATAGAGACATAAATGGGAAGCTATTCCATTGAGAAACCAAAAAAGCTCCCTATTGTTGTCCCTAAAACAGATGATTCGGCCAACCAGTTATGGAAATTGTACTTTGATGGGTCAAGGTGCAAAAATGGAGCAGGAGCTGGAATCGTTCTGATTTCACCCACTGGAAAAGAAAAAGTCTTTTCATATAGGTTGACATGGAGTTGCACCAATAACGCAGCTGAATACGAAGCCTTGTGTTTGGGACTCAAGAAAGCTGAAAATTGGGTGCAAAACAAGCTGCTGATCTATGGAGATTCAGAGCTGATCGTTAAACAGGTTACTGGCAAATGCATTTGTAAGCAACATTACCTAAGGGCTTACAAAAACAAAGTGTTAGATCTATTGGAAAATTTTGAAGCACTAAACATGAAATCCATTTCCGGAGAGAAGAACACACATGCAGACTTGTTAGCATCAATAGGATCAAATTTTTGCCCAGTCAACAATGTTATTTAGAAGTCTAAAACAGTTAGACTTATATACAGGCCTTCTGTGCCCGACAAGGACATTTTCTGGCAGGTATTTGAAAACGATGAGCAGATCCTAGATTTTATGATTCATGAGATGAATTGCTCTATAGAAAGAGCGTTACAAGAAGAGGACGAAGAGAGCCTTATTCAACTGAGAAATAATCATATCCCTAGGGGACTGATCACCCTGGAGAGCCTTTTCGACAATAGCGACAGAGTTGTAGGTCGAAGGATCAAGGTAGATGAACGTCGGTATAAGGAAATAGAACTAGAACCGAGCAAAATGATCAAAGTAGGGACCGATTGTACAGTGGTAGAACTAGAAAAAATAAAACAGTTATGTAGAGAATATCCAGATATAATAGCCTGGACTTATAGTGATCTGAAAGTGTACAGGAAAGAGGTCATTCAACATACCATCGAACTAGAGGAAGGAGCTAAACCTTTTAGGTAGAGAGGCCTGTGAATCCCAAGATTGAAGCCTTAATGAAACAAGATTTGTTAAAACTCCTGCAGGCTAAGATAATATACCCAATCAAGCACTCTACCTGGGTGGCAAATTTAGTTCCAGTCCACAAGAAAAATGGAGAAATACGACTATGCATCGATTTCAAAAATTTGAATAGAGCCTCTTTAAAGGATCACTATCCTTTACCCCAGATTGACCCAATCCTTCATACCGTGGCGGGAGCAGAAAGGTTTTCTCTGTTAGACGGCTTTTTCTGGTTACAATCAAGTTTGGGTGAGAAATGAAGATCAATACAAGACTGCGTTCACCACTAAGTGGGGAACATTTGCATACCAAAGGATGCCCTTTGGATTATCTAACGCAGGAGCAACTTTCCAGAGAGCCATGGACGTAGCTTTTGGGGAGCTTGCGAACAAAATTATTGTCGTCTATTTAGATGACATGACTATTTTTTCTCACGACAAAAAGGACCATGCCACTCATCTATAGCAAGTATTTGAGAAATGTAGAGAATTTGGGATATCACTAAATCCTAAAAAATCTATTTTTGTTGTGGAAGAAGGAATACTCCTTGGGCATGTTATTTCTAAATTTGGGCTGTCAATTGATCCTGATAGAGTAAAGGCGCTTCTTGAGTTGTCGCTCCCAGTTAACAAGAAAGGTTTGCAGTCTTTCTTTGGGCAAATAAATTTCATCAAAAAATTCATTGCGGATTTTGCCCAAACAGTTAAACCAATGACTCAATTATTGAAAAAGGACGCTCCTTTCAAATGGATAGAGCCAAGGAAAGAAGCTTTCCAAAAAATTCTAGAAGCCATCGCTCAAGCTCCTGTGCTAGTCAACCCTGACTATTCCCGAGGTTTCATACTATATGTTGTCGGAGAGCAAAATAGTTATGTTGCAGTTCTCACTCAGAAAGGAGCAGATGACAAAGAAAGACCCATAGCCTTTCTAAGTTCCACCATGCACAAACATGAGGAAAGGTACAGCTTCATAGAAAAACAAGTATACGCAATTATGAAATCCTTGAATAAGCTAAAACACTTCTTATCCCAGAGTCGGACGATGGTGTATGTTATTCATCCCGATGTAAGGAACTTCATAATTCAAGGAGAATTGGGTGAAAAAAGAGCTGGATGGGTGACTCGCATCCAAGAGTATGATGTAGAAATACATCCTACTAAAATAGTCAGAGGGAGAGCTTTGTGCCAGGAATTGGCCAAGCAAGCTGCAAGTGGATATGGGGAGAACCACCCCGTCATGGCAAACACAGAGCAACACCAAGACAGAGTAAGTTCGGGTTGGATCGACGACTTTGTGAGGTATTTTCAGACCGGGTCATGTCCTGAAGATATGAACGCTTCCCAGAGAAGGAGATTCAGAACCCAAGCATTGAAATATACCCTTCGAACAGAGGGGTTGTACAGGATTAACATCGATGGTGTATTGTTAAAATGCATTCCCGATAATGAAAACTAGAAAGTGTTAGATGAATTTCATGAGGGTTTTTCAGGGGGACATTATGCAGGCCGAACTACAGCTTTGAAGATCCTTAGAGCTGGATGTTATTGGCCTTCCATCTTCCTAGATGCGTACAAGGTGACCCAGAGGTGTGAACAATGTCAGAGGTATGTGGGAAGAAACAAGAATGCACCCATGCCCTTAAAAGCTATTCAAGTCGAGGAACCATTCCAGCAGAGGGGGGTTGGATTTCGTAGGGATAATAGAGCCAAACTCATCATCGGGCCACAAATACATTCTCACTACCACGGACTACTTCACCAAGTGGGTAGAAGCGGTGCCTACGAAGAAAGCTGATTCAAAAGTGGTGATAGAATTCATCGAAAGTCTAATCACAAGGTTTGGCATACCATATTCTTTGATTACAGACAATGGATCCCCTTTCACTAGTGCAAAGATGATCGAATTCGTCAGTAGATATGGAATTTACCTCGAAGACTTCCTCTAATTATTACCCACAAGGTAATGGATTAGCTGAGTCTACTAATAAGAATCTTCTGAGAATTTTGAAAAGAACATTAGAGGACAATAAGAAGAACCGGCACTCACTCCCGAATCAAGCCCTGTGGGCCAACGAATCTCAATAAAAAAATCAATCAATACTTCGCCATATGCTTTGGTTTATGGCAAAGAAGTTGTTCTGCCGATTCATATGGAAATACCCGCGTTGAGAATGCTAAACCAAGTCAACGAAGATGAAGGTCATCCAATGGATGCCCGACTGATGCAACTTTTGTAGCTTGAAGAATCTAGGGAACAGGCCTACGATCATCATCAAAAGCATATGGTAAAAACAGTCGGGTGGTTCGATAAGAAAACCACTTTCAAGAAATTCAAAACAAGCGACCTGGTATTAAAATGGAATGTCAAGAAAGCAAAGCCAGGACACCATGACAAGTTCGATGCGTTCTGGGAGGGGCCATTCGAAATTGTTTTAGAAAAGCAATTCAATGCCTTCCAGTTAAAATATCAAGATGGATGGGTTCTACCCATCACGGTGAATGCTTTTCACCTAAAATTGTATTTCCAATAAAAGCTACAGATCACCATTATATGTACAGTATATTATAAGTTTGGAGTTTTGTAAATATTTCCCTTTTTATGGCCTAATAAGAATCATTTTTTGCGGACTATCAGGGTCTGATATTTTGAAAGAAATCTAGAGGGAAAAATTCAAATTTTCAAAAATATGGGGCTGTCGTGTGATCGCCTAAAAATGATGGCGGATAGGAGAAAAAGACAAGAGTATTATTCAAACCTCATCTAGTGATCAAGAGCCTCAAGATACAGAGGACAACTTAGGGAAAGAGACTCAGGAAGGCAAACCAGAACATACAACTGAAGGAAAAACCGATGCAGATGCTCAGAGAGTTGAGCATGAAACTTCACAGAAGGAAGCCCCGCACAGCCCACCTAGTTCGGCTCAAGAAAGCCAAAAGAGTGAAAAAAAAAAATAAACTTTGGTTAAAAAGGAGATCTTGATGGTAGAAGAGCAGCAGGAGAAACAAGTTATAAACTTGGACGAAAGTGATGAAGAAAATGAAAATCCTAATGCAAAAAAAAGCAAAGTGAAGAAATTGCCATTAGTAAACATGAAGGAAAAGAAGGACACCAATAGCCAGCCCAACCGAAAATAGGTATGCTTTCTTCACTTTCTTCTTCTCATTCTCCTACTCATTCCAATTTTATTTCTCCTTCCTTTTCTAAAAATCGACAAAAATATAATGTCCTTGCCAAAAAAATTACCTTGTTCTCCCAAAAATGGCAGAATCTTCTCAAAGTCCCTAAATATAGGAACCATAGATGCTCCCATTCCATTTCTCCAAGAATTGACATCCCGACTTCGCCAAAGCAAAGAGAAAGAGCAAGAGGAAAAAGTGTCGCGATATCGCGACATGTTGCATTTTCACGGCAAAGAGAAGAGAAAGAGCAAGGAGGAAAAGTGTCACGATATCGCGACATGTTGCATTTTCATGGCTAAGAGCAACAAAAGGAGCAAGGAGGAAAAGTGTCGTGATATCACGACATGTTGCATTTTCGCGGCTAAGAGCAACAAAAAGGAGCAAGGAGGAAAAGTGTCGCGATATCATGACATGTTGTATTTTCGTGGCTAAAGAGAAGAGAAAGAGCAAGAAGGAAAAAGTGTCACGATATCGTGACATGTTGTATTTTCACGACAAAAGAGAAGAGAAAGAGCAAGAAAGAAAAAGTGTCGCGATATCGTGACATGTTGCATTTTCATGGCCAAAAGAGAAGAGAAAGCACAAGGAGGCAAAAGTGTCGCGATATCGTGACATGTTGCATTTTCACGGCTAAGAGCAACAAAAGGGAGCAAGGAGGCAAAAGTGTCACGATATCGTGACATGTTGCATTTTCACGGCTAAGAGCAACAAAGGAGAACAAAGAGGCAGAAGTGTCGCGATATCACGACATGTTTCATTTTCGCGGGAAGAGCAAAGCAAGAGACGAACGTCACGATTTCGTGACATGTCTCATTTTCACGTGGGAGGCAGTAAAAGAGCAAAGTAAGAGACGAATGTCATGATTTTGTGACATGTCTCATTTTCAGATGGAAGCGACAGAAGAGCAAAGCAAGAGACGAACGTCGCGATTTCGTGACATGTCTCATTTTTACGATGGGAGGTAGCAAAAGAGCAAAGTAAGAGACGAATGTCACGATTTCACGACATGTCTCATTTTACGTGGAAGCGAAAGAGCAAAACAAGAGACGAATGTCATGATTTCGTGACATGTCTCATTTTCGCGACTAGAGGTGACAAAAGAGCAAAGCAAGGAAAGAATGTCATGATTTCATGACATGCCAGTTGTAAAGGAATAGAGTATATTTTTGGCAACTGGGGACATGCACTGACATCAGGTGCTGATTTTTGAAGAATGGTCTATTGATTATAACTTGGCAGGTCCACTAGATGATTGCAGAATAACAGGCTCATCTAAAATTAGCTAGAAGGAAATCTATCCAATCTACGAGAAATCCGTTGTATATTATTAGAAACTGCAGACAATTACTTGTAATTGATTGAAGAAATTAAATGTACGTAGTAGAAGATACTCTTTTTAGGGTATAAATAGGAGTGAGTCGACCATGAAAAGAGGTCGGCTCTTGGACGTTTACAAGCTTGATGTACATGTACTGGATTACAAGCAATAAAAGATTTCTTCTTCTGGCTTTCGAAACTTCTATGTGCAAGTGTATGTATCTGGTGTTTTAACTTTTATTCATTCTAAGTTTTATAATGTATCTATTCTGAAATCTGGATTGTGCATGTATAAATCTTGTTTCTAGAGTTGAACATTAAAAGATATTTACATGCTTTTAGATGAACATCTAAAAGTCACACTCAAGAATTCATGTTTTCTATAAAGAAGATATAAAGAAAACTCTGAAAGTAGTAATCTGCATCATCAATGTTTGTTGTTGTCTAATATGTACCATGAGAAAAGTTCTAGCTTAGGCTATATTTCCCTTATCTCTTGTTCCCCTTTTCTCTAAAAAACTCAAAGGAACCAGCCTTCTTCGGAGACTAGACAGATGATCTCAAGCAAGATCTGTCTATTCAATGTTGGCAAAGTCTAAGGCGCAACACTATTAACCGAAGGCAGATTTTGTTCCAATAGTTTTTGGCATGCCCGGTGGGACCAGCAATCCCACAGTATTGTATAAGTTTTGGTGTTTTACCTTAAGAGCCTTTTTGTTTAAAAATCTCAAGAAAAACCACCTGGCGACTCCGTTGCAATTTAGACCATAAAAGAAAGACCTTGTCTAAAAACCTTCTGGTTATATAGCCATATGATAACCAGATCCCGAGCTAGAAACTCTGAAGAACCTATCGAGTTCTTTGAACTACATCTCGAAAGCCTAAAAGCACACCCTGTGCTAGCCGCACGATCAAATCCGCCAGGCACCATTAGCACCTCTTTAACACCCATTGTAGGAGCATCTCGCAAGCAATCCCATAGCGGTTGTAACTCCTTTAGCAATCATGGTAGCCGCCCCTACCCCAGCGCATCTTGTGTGGAATCAAACTGGCCCTTTGAACTTGGGAACACACCACCAAATTCCACAAGCTGCACTAAAAGCATTACCGACCTTTGACGAAATAGGCAAAATAGCAGATGAGCACTGTTTAGATGTATCATCGCTAGCATCTATTTACAACATCACTCAAGAAGATGTAATGGTCAGATTGTTGATTATATCTTTGAAAGGAAAGATGCTCTATTGGTACAGAGTGCTTCCCACTGGATCCATTACTTCTTGGGTAGTACTTGTCGACCGTCTGGTCGATGAATTTAATATACATGCGGATCCTTTCACATTGCTGAATCAATTCACTATCATTGAGAGGCATCCACAAGAAGAAATCCAAGATTTCAACATCAGATTTACCAGAACTCGTGATAGAGTACCGCAAGGCCTAAAGCCCATGGAAGAACAAGCTATATGCTATTATTTAAGGGCTTTTGATTCAGATCTCAGTATGATAATAAGGCAATCCCGTGTAACCACTTTTCCTGGGATCTATCTAGAGGCAGCAAAGGGTGAAGCTGATCTCATCGCTACAAAAAGATATCCATCAAAGAGTCTATTGCCAATTGTACCAGAGCTTTCCCAAGCGTCAATCTCTAAACTGCCTGTACTCCCATCAACGCAGGCCCTCCTAGCTATAGTTGCACCTCCTACATTCCTTGCATTACCAGCCACACCCCTTGCATCAGCTCCCCCCAATGATCAATACACGACCATAATTGATACAATGAAGACATTGTCAAATGAAATGGCATCCATGAAAAAGAGAGAGGCGGAACGGAATATCCAAGCAAGAAGATTTCCATAGATACAAAAGGAAGGTGCTTCAACAAGTGGAAGAGGACAAGATAAAAAAAATGTGGTGTATGCGAATGAGATAGGAGATAATGGAGAACCCACTAATTTTGACTACTGGTGTACCACTTGCAATGATCCTCATGGAGAGGATTCATGCATGATTCATCAACATCATGTGCAAGCGGTTATCAATGAGAGAGTCAAAGAAACCGGCAAGGGACAGGTGAACATAATCAGAGAAGTCCACCACAATTTGGCAATGCCATCCATGGAACAAGTCTCAGTCCTGACAAGGTCGAGAAAAAAGTCGTTACAAGCCGACCCTAAGGAACTCCAACCACTAGGTTTTCCTCCTGCCCCCAGGGCAACTCCATAGAAAAACCAGTCTAATGAGAAAGGGCATTTTGACCCTCCTCAGACTTCTGTGACTACACCGAGAAAAGAATTTCCTCCTAGAAAAGGGAGCGAGGCTCAAGAGCAAGCGAAGGAAAGACTCGGATTTCCTTCATTGAAAAAAAGGCAAAGAACAGAAGCCACGCAGGTCTATAGAGATAGATACGATGCATCTACTAGTGGAAGGGAAAAGAGTACTGAGGTATCCCCAGTTGCAACCCTTTCGTTCAACATTGCAGAAGAAATGAAGAGGACTCCTTCCAAGATAAGCATGTATGATGCACTGCAAATTCCTGGTCAGATTGACCTCCTCCAAGAATCCCTAAATTTAAAGAATAATACCTCTTCCTCAAATGTTATACAAGCAAATGTGGTGCCAACCTCTGGAAAAAATAGACCGCCCCCATTCTATCTATCTTTGCAAATGGAGGGGTGGATAGTTCACAATTGCATGATTGATTCAAGGGCCGCAACTACGGTGATGCCGAAAGCCGTATGTGACATAATGGGGATGGAATATACTCGAAGTCATCCTGGTGTGTTGCAATTAGATGGTACTCCAGTAAAAACTATCGGGGTGATCAAAGATATCCCTATTCAACTCCATAGAATGCCAGAAGCAATCGTCATACAAGAAGTAGTCGTTGTAGACTTAGAACCATATTTCGGTATGTGTTTATCCAGAGAGTTCACAGCCAAACTGGGAGGTTATCTATCACTAGATTATTCGCATTTGGAGGTACCTTTCAAAGGTAAAAGAGTCAAGATCTACAATGAAAAACCATCTACTTTTCATGTGGAAAGACTAGAAGAAACAACTACCATCAACATGATGTCCGAGGAATTGGAGAATATTGATTTAATGGAAGAAACCATGGAGGAACTCCAATCTGAAGATCAATTTTCAATGAAAGACTTCAATGCTATGATAGAGACAGAAATGGGAAGCTATTCCATTGAGAAACCAAAAAAGCTCCCTATTCTTGTCCCTAAAACAGATGATTCAGCCAACCAATTATGGAAATTGTACTTTGATGGGTCAAGGTGCAAAAATGGAGCAGGAGCTGGAATCGTTCTGATTTCACCTACTGGAAAAGAAAAAGTCTTTTCATATAGGTTGACATGGAGTTGCACCAATAACGCAGCTGAATATGAAGCCTTGTGTTTGGGACTCAAGAAAGCTAAAAAATTGGGTGCAAAACAGCTGCTGATCTATGGAGATTCAGAGCTGATCGTTAAACAGGTTACTGGAAAATGCATTTGTAAGCAACATTACCTAAGGGCTTACAAAAACAAAGTGTTAGATCTATTGGAAAATTTTGAAGCACTAAACATGAAATCCATTTCCAGAGAGAAGAACACACATGCAGACCATTAGCATCAGTAGGATCAAATTTTTGCCCAGTCAACAATGTTATTCAGAAGTCTAAAATAGTTAGACTTATATACAAGCCTTCTGTGCCCGACAAGGACATTTTTTGGCAGGTATTTGAAAATGATGAGCAGATCCTAGATTTTTTGATTCATGAGATGAATTGCTCTACAGAAAGAGCGTTACAAGAAGAGGACGAAGAGAGCCTTATTCAACTGAGAAATAATCATATCCCCAGGGGACTGATCACCCTGGAGAGCCTTTTCGACAATAGCGACAGAGCTGTAGGTCGAAGGATCAAGGTAGATGAACGCCGGTATAAGGAAATAGAACTAGAACCGGGAAAAATGATCAAAGTGGGGACCGATTGTACAAGTGGTAGAACTAGAACAAATAAAATAGTTATGTAGAGAATATCCAGATATAATAGCCTGGACTTATAGTGATCCGAAAGTGTACAGGAAAGAGGTCATTCAACATACCATCGAACTAGAGGAAGGAGCTAAACCTTTTAGGGAGGAGAGGCTCGTGAATCCCAAGATTGAAGCCTTAATGAAACAAGAGTTGTTAAAACTCCTGCAGGCTAAGATAATATACCCAATCAAGCACTCTACCTGGGTGGCAAATTTAGTTCCAATCCGCAAGAAAAATGGAGAAATACGACTATGCATCGATTTCAAAAATTTGAACAGAGCCTCTTTAAAGGATCACTATCCTTTACCCCGGATTGACCCAATCCTTCATACTGTGGCGGGAGCAGAAAGGTTTTCTCTGTTAGACGGCTTTTCTGGTTACAATCAAGTTTGGGTGAGAAATGAAGATCAATACAAGACTGCGTTCACCACTAAGTGGGGAACATTTGCATACCAAAGGATGCCCTTTGGATTATCTAACGCAGGAGCAACTTTCCAGAGAGCCATGGACGTAGCTTTTGGGGAGCTTGCGAACAAAATTATTGTCGTCTATTTAGATGACATGACTATTTTTTCTCACGACAAAAAGGACCATGCCACTCATCTGCAACAAGTATTTGAGAAATGTAGAGAATTTGGGATATCACTAAATCCTAAAAAATCTATTTTTGTTGTGGAAGAAGGAATACTCCTTGGGCATGTTATTTCTAAAGTCGGGTTATCAATTGATCCTGATAGAGTAAAGGCGCTTCTTGAGTTGTCGCTCCCAGTTAACAAGAAAGGTTTGCAGTCTTTCTTTGGGCAAATAAATTTCGTCAAAAAATTCATTGCGGATTTTGCCCAAACAGTTAAGCCAATGACTGAATTATTGAAAAAGGACGCTCCTTTCAAATGGATAGAGCCAAGGAAAGAAGCTTTCCAAAAAATTCTAGAAGCCATCGCTCAAGCTCCTGTGCTAGTCAACCCTGACTATTCCCGAGGTTTCATACTATATGTTGTCGGAGAGCAAAATAGTTATGCTGTAGTTCTCACTCAGAAAGGAGCAGATGACGAAGAAAGACCCATAGCCTTTCTGAGTTCCACCATGCACAAACATGAGGAAAGGTACAACTTCATAGAAAAACAAGTATACGCAATTATGAAATCCTTGAATAAGCTAAAACACTTCTTATCCCAGAGTCGGACGATGGTGTATGTTATTCATCCCGATGTAAGGAACTTCATAATTCAAGGAGAATTGGGTGAAAAAAGAGTTGGATGGGTGACTCGCATCCAAGAGTATGATGTAGAAATACATCCTACTAAAATAGTCGGAGGGAGAGCTTTGTGCCAGGAATTGGCCAAGCAAGCTGCAAGTGGATATGGGGAGAGCCACCCCGTCATGGCAAACACAGAGCAACACCAAGACAGAGTAAGTTCGGGTTGGATCGACGACTTTGTGAGGTATTTTCAGACCGGGTCATGTCCTGAAGATATGAACGCTTCCCAGAGAAGGAGATTCAGAACCCAAGCATTGAAATATACCCTTCGAACAGAGGGGTTGTACAGGATTAACATCGATGGTGTATTGTTAAAATGCGTTCCCGATAATGAAAAGCAGAAAGTGTTAGATGAATTTCATGAGGGTTTTTTAGGGGGACATTATGCAGGCCGAACTACAACTTTGAAGATCCTTAGAGCTGGATGTTATTGGCCTTCCATCTTCCTAGATGCGTACAAAGTGACCCAGAGGTGTGAACAGTGTCAGAGGTATGTGGGAAGAAACAGGAATGCACCCATGCCCTTAAAAGCTATTCAAGTCGAGGAACCATTCCAATAGTGGGGGTTGGATTTCATAGGGATAATAGAGCCAAACTCATCATCAGGCCACAAATACATTCTCATTGCCATGGACTACTTCACCAAGTGGGCAGAAGCAGTGCCTACGAAGAAAGCTGATTCAGAAGTGGTGATAGAATTCATCGAAAGTCTAATCACAAGGTTTGGCATACCAGATTCTTTGATTACAGACAATGGATCCCCTTTCACTAGTGCAAAGATGATCGAATTCGTCAATAGATATGGAATTTACCTGAAGACTTCCTCTAATTATTACCCACAAGGTAATGGATTAGCTGAGTCTACTAATAAGAATCTTCTGAGAATTCTGAAAAGAACATTAGAGGACAATAAGAAGAACTGGCACTCACTCCTGAATCAAGCCCTGTGGGCCGACATAATCTCAATCAAAAAATCAATCAATACTTCGCCATATGCTTTGGTTTATGGCAAAGAAGTTGTTCTGCCGATTCATATGGAAATACCCACGTTGAGAATGCTAAACCAAGTCAATGAAGATGAAGGTCATCCAATGGATGCCCGAATGATGCAACTTCTGTAGCTTGAAGAATCTAGGGAACAGGCCTACGATCATCATCAAAAGCATATGGTAAAAATAATCGGGTGGTTCGATAAGAAAACCACTTTCAAGAAATTCAAAACAAGGTGACCTGGTATTAAAATGGAATGTCAAAAAAGCAAAGCCAGGACACCATGACAAGTTCGATGCGTTCTGGGAGGGGCCATTCGAAATTGTTTCAGAAAAGCAATTCAATGCCTTCCAGTTAAAATATCAAGATGGATGGGTTCTACCCATCACGGTGAATGCTTTTCACCTAAAATTGTATTTCCAGTAAAAGCTACAGATCACCATTATATGTACAATATATTATAAGTTTGGAGTTTTGTAAATATTTCCCTTTTTACGGCCTAATAAGAATCATTTTTTGTGGACTATCGGGGTCTGATATTTTGAAAGAAATCTGGAGGGAAAAATTTGAATTTTCAAAAATCTAGGGCTACCACATGATCGCCTGAAAATGATGGCGGATAGGAGGAAAAGACAAGAGTATTATTCAAACCTCGTCTAGTGATCAAGAGCCTCAAGATACAGAGGACGACTCAGGGAAAGAGACTCAGGAAGGCGAACCAGCCCATACAACTGAAGGAAAAATCGATGCAGATGCTCAGAGCGTTGAGCATGAAACTTCACAGAAGGAAGCCCCACACGGCCCACCCAGTTCGGCTCAAGAAAGCCAAAAGAGTGAAAACAAAAAACAAACTTTGGTTAAAAAGGAGATCTTGACGGTAGAAGAGCAGCAGGAGAAACAAGTTATAAACTTGGATGAAAGTGATGAAGAAAATGAAAATCCTGATGCAGAAAAAATGTAGAGTGAAGAAATTGTCGTCAGTGAACATGAAGGAGAAGAAGGACACCAACAGCCAGCCCAACCGGAAATAGGTATGCTTTCTTCACTTTCTTCTTCTCATTCTCCTACTCATTCCCATTGTAATTCTCCTTCCTTTTCTAAAATCGACAAAAATATAATGTCCTTGCCAAAAAATTACCTTGTTCTCCCAGAAATGGCAGCATCTTCTCATAGTCCGCTAAATATTGGGTCCGTAGTTGCTCCCATTTCCATTTCTCCCTAGAATTGACATCCCAGCGGCTGGAGTTACAACTTCTCAAGGGACTGAGTCACAGTCCACCATGGCCAAGATTGAAAATCTAAAAAGGGTGAGCAGGAATGCATCCTTTTTCTTTTATCTTTGTTTTTCCACTCAAAATTTTACTTTTCGCAACTATGCTGGTGACTCCGTTTCCCAATGGATGAAGGCCTGGTCTCTATTTTTGCGAGCAAAAATTCCCCCGGAAGGCGCCAAGAATGTTAGTCAAAAAGTGACTAACTACAGAAAAATAGTTGATGCACCTTTTTGCATATTTTCCAAGAAGACCAAAGTGGCCCATATGCTAAAGATCAAAGAAAAAGCAAAACACCGCAAGGAGGAAAAAGTGTCGCGATATCGCGACATGTTGCATTTTCGCGGTCCAAAGCAAAGAGAAAGAGCAAGGAGGAAAAAGTGTCACGATATCGCGACATGTTGCATTTTCACGGTTCAAAGCGAAGAGAAAGAGCAAGGGGGAAAAAGTGTCACGATATCGTGACATGTTGCATTTTCACGGTCCAAAGCAAAGAGAAAGAGCAAGGGGGAAAAAGTGTCGCGATATCGCGACATGTTGCATTTTCATGGCTAAGAGCAACAAAAAGGAGCAAGGAGGGAAAAGTGTCGCGATATCGCGACATGTTGCATTTTCGCGGCTAAGAGCAACAAAAAGGAGCAAGGAGGAAAAAGTGTCGCGATATCGCGACATTTATTTTCACGGCTAAAGAGAAGAGAAAGAACAAGAAAGAAAAAGTGTCACGATATCACGACATGTTACATTTTCCAAAAAAAAGAAAAAAAAAATTTTAAACAAAAAGCGCAAGGAGGAAAAGTGTCACGATATCGCGACATGTTGCATTTTCTCCTAAGAGCAACAAAAGGAGCAACAAGAAGAAAAAGTGTCACGATATCCACATGTCATTTCCGCAAAGAGAAGAGAAAAAGCAAGAAGAAAATGTCGCGATATCGCGACATGTTGCATTTTCACGGCAAAAGAGAAGAGAAAGAGCAAGGAGGAAAAGTGTCGCGATATCGCGACATGTTGCATTTTCACGGCTAAGAGGAAAAAGGGAGCAAGGAGGCAAAAGTGTCGCGATATCGCGACATGTTGCATTTTCACGGCTAAGAGAAAAAAGGGAGCAAGGAGGCAAAAGTGTCACGATATCACGACATGTTGCATTTTCATGGCTAAGAGCAACAAAGGAGAACAAAGAGGCAGAAGTGTCGCGATATCGTGACATGTTGCCTTTTCGCGGGCAGAAGAGCAAAGCAAGAGACGGACGTCACGATTTCGTGACATGTCTCATTTTCACGGCGGGAGGCAGCAAAAGAGCAAAGTAAGAGATGAATGTCACGATTTCATGACATGTCTCATTTTCACGGCTGGAAGCGGCAGAAGAGCAAAGCAAGAGACGGACGTCGCGATTTCGTGACATGTCTCATTTTCGCGGCGGGAGGCAGCAAAAGAGCAAAGTAAGAGACGAATGTCGCGATTTCGTGACATGTCTCATTTTCGTGGCTGGAAGGCAGAAGAGCAAAACAAGAGACGAATGTCATGATTTCGTGACATGTCTCATTTTGGCTGGAGGCGGGAAAAGAGCAAAGCAAGGAAAGAATGTCACGATTTCGCGACACGCCAGCTGTAAAGGAATAGAGTATATTTTTGGCAACTGGGGACATGCACTGACATCAAGTGCTGATTTTTGAAGAATGGTCTGTTGATTATAACCTGGCAGGTCCACTGGATGATTGCAGAATAACAGGCTCATCTAAAATTAGCCAGAAGGAAATCTATCCAATCTGCGGGAAATCCGTTGTATATTATTAGAAACTGCAGACAATTACTTGTAATTGATTGAAGAAATTAAATGTACGTAGTAGAAGATACTCTTTTTAGGGTATAAATAGGAGTGAGTCGACCATGAAAAGAGGTCGGCTCTTGGACGTTTACAAGCTTGATGTACATGTACTTGGATTACAAGCAATAAAAGATTTCTTCTTCTGGCTTCCGAAACTTTTGTGTGCAAGTGTATGTATCTCGGTGTTTTAACTTTTATTCACTCTAAGTTTTATAATGTATCTGTTCTGAAATCTGGACCGTGCACGTATAAATCTTGTTTCTAGAGTTGAACATTAAAATATATTTACATGCTTTTAGACGAACATCTAAAAGTCACACTCAAGAATTCATGTTTTCTATAAAGAAGATATAAAGAAAACTCGAAAGTAGTAATCTGCATCATCAATGTTTGTTGTTGTCTAATTGTACCATGAGAAAAGTTCTAGCTTAGGCTATATTTCCCTTATCTCTTGTTCCCCTTTTCTCTAAAAAACTCAAAGGAACCAGCCTTCTCTGGAGACTAGACAGATGATCTCAAGCAAGATCTGTCTATTCAATGTTGGCAAAGTCTAAGGCGCAACACTATTAACCGAAGGCAGATTTTGTTCCAATAGTCACCAACCTATCATCCATGTATCTTATGTTAGAGCAATAGGGTTTCTATTATATGTCTTCTACAAACCCTAACGATGGTGGGTCAAAATATTCACCCGAATTGCATTCAGGATCGCCATTTTTGGACCTAGCATCCGACTCAGATTTCTCATCTAGGGGAGACCTAGTCGGTATCATTTTCTCATTCGTCATTTGTAGTAATCCAATCTATGTCGAGAATGGATTTTGAACCTTACTCTATAGATATGTTCTCATAATAAACCAGTGGGGGTGCTATGGATACCATCATCACTAGATTATAACCCCTCCATATTTGTGAAGGTCCGAGGTGTGCATACGGATTATAATCAATATCCTCCCTATGGGTTGGAATATTTCCAATAATTCATCTTATCTAGGACCCTGATAACCTAGTCCAAACCACTGGTGTTGCAACTGGAATGGAAGTTGACACCCCTGCTCATACAAACCTAAACCATAACCATTTCAATGGTAGCATTCAAAGTATCTCAAAGCAAACTCAAGATTGGACAAGTAATAAATATTCGTGGTGAATGGCTCATCCTCATCCTCTTCAATGTCTGAAGCATCATGGGCATAATCCAATCCAGCATAAATAAAATTAGTCTAGTTAGGGGGAATTCCCAATGGTACCACTATCCCTATGGGTAGGTTTGGGACTCTTGGTTGTCCCATGTCTTATGCAGACTCGATAATTAGAGTGAAAGTAAAATTCTACACAAGATATTCACCTAGTCTTGTATTAACTAGGTGAACTATCATCTACGACACATATGATGTTGATGATGATGCAGGTGAGGTAGGTTGAGGTACCTCTTCGACTATGCCTTGGTAATATTTCTCCTCCATGGGATTTGGAATTTATGCTATTGCTATGGTGGTAACTTTCTTAGGTCTTTCCTCCGCCAAGGGTGCTTTTAGTTTTTGAGAGTCTTTTACCTTAAACGTTGTTGGTTTCTCAG
The DNA here is from genome assembly GCA_028583015.1 of Wollemia nobilis. Lineage (NCBI taxonomy): Eukaryota > Viridiplantae > Streptophyta > Pinopsida > Araucariales > Araucariaceae > Wollemia > Wollemia nobilis. The sequence continues at coordinate 1,778,107 of JAQPPZ010000184.1, forward strand.
AAGTGCTACTAGCTTTAGAAGCTGGAGGTGGCATCGATATGGATGGGTCACCTTGCACTGATTTGGTTTTTCTTCTTGGTTGCCTGTTAGGGGATGATGACGTAATGTACAGGTGTGTGGATGGAAGGATAAAATCCCTTGGTAAGTCAACTTGATGAGCATATTTGAATGGCTCTTCATCTGATGGTACCACATGTACTTGTCCCTCATGCACATATTTAATACATTGATAAAAAATCAAGGGAACACACTGCATGTCCCTTATCCAAGGATATCCTAGGAGGATATTATACTACATGACTCCCTCTAATACATGACACATCACAGGGATGGTCTTATGCCCCACCTGCACAGGTAGGATGATTGTACCCACTGTGGAGCACAGTGCATCATTGAAGGCTCTCAATGTATAGGAGGTAGGGATGATGTTTGACCTAGGAATATTTAAGTGCCCTATAGCCTTGGTTGTTTTTATGTTAATCTATGAGCATGTATCGATTAAAATTTTATTGAAAGGTATGCCATTGATACACGTGATGATGTGTAGAGGCAGGTCTGCTACGGTAGTAGAGACTATCTTTATTTAATGATCGTAAAAATGAATCATCGACTCTTGACACTATTGTACTTGTCTCACAAATTTTGTAAATACATCCAAGTTTTGGGGTTGTAGCTTAATTGATTTCAAGATTTCCATTAGGGTCTCCCTATGTCTGAGAGACTATTGAATGAGCTCGTATATTGACAACTTGGTTGGCATTGTTTGGAGACTCTACATAAGTCTATTCCAGATAGTTATCACAGGTCACACTGGTAAACCTAGAAGATTATTTTACACTGACCTCTATTGAGGTGCAACCAGGATACGAATAGGAGCCGTTGGAGGCTCTGGTTAGTTGTATCATCGGTTTCTTCTAGCCACATTGACTATTTTTACCATTCCAACAAATTCCTAGGTGGGAGGTTCAAATTGGATTTGATTCACTTAAGCACCCTGATTTGTAGGTGTTTCATGGTTTGGTAACGAGTTTCTAAATATACCCATATATTTGTTATCGGGTGCTAGTGGATTATCAACCTTCAGCTCATCCTTATCAATCATATTTTGTACAATATTTTTGAAACCGATGCACACTTCGATATTATACCCCTGTTGTCTATGGTATGTGTAATAATGATCATCCCTATATTCCTTGGGCTTGGGATGGTTAGGGTCTATAATTTGTACCTCAGGTAGCTTGATTCTCTATGCCTAGCTCAGTTGATTGATAATCGATGCCATCGATTTTGACAAAGGTGTGAATTAGCGAGGCAACCAACGTTGCTTGTTTTGGCCTTGGTTGTTATTTTTGTTGTAGTTGGCCAGGGGGGTTGAGCCTGGTAATTCTGTGGTTGCTAGATATTTTCTCTCTTTGGTATATTTAGTACAACTTGATTGATTGGAGTAGGCTTGGCCAGCTATTGTTAATTTCGGTTGTTAGGATTGTTATTCCAATATTTCTTGTTGCAGAGCTTAAGATCTCCTTCAACTTTAATATCCTCTATTAGCTTGGCTTATGCCAAGGCTTCCTCGAATGTTTCGTATTGTTGTAGCTGCAAGAGTAGTAAGATGTGTTTAGCTCAACTCTTAGTGAACATTCAGGTGAGCTCAGCAGTGGGAACAAAAAAGGTACTTTTACCATTAATTTTCTCTATCTATTCCCATAGTCCATGATCAGCTCAGCATCATATTGCTTTAGATTAGCCAATTCGAACAAGTTTATTTTCTTCTTGATGCCAAAATAAAAGTGTTCAAGAAATACATCCACTAGCTGCTCATAACTGATGATGCTATGTTTGGGTAGTTGATTAAACCACTTAGTTGTTGCACCTAAAAATATCATAATAATCATTCTTAGCATTAGGGCATCATTATGTTGGAGCTGGAAGCATGCGTTCATGAAATTTGTCACATGGTCTTGCCCATCTTCCTCTCTCTTGTATTTATCTAACCTAGGCATCCCGAAGTGTCTAGGATAAGCAGGACTTGATACCAAAGGACACAAAGATTGATTGTGTATCTTGCTTAGGGTTGGCTTCTACCCAATCGTATCTTGTTTTGCGAGAGACTTGATTTTCTCAATGAGTATCTTGTATACCTTCGAAGAGAGGATCTCTTGTTCTCAAAGGTTTACTTGAGGTGGTTAGGAAGGTAACTCTACATTTACCCATTTTCGACGTCTATATTCATCTCCCACGACTACAGATGAGGGTTCAGGATGTCTGTTCCTGCTCCTCCATTTTTTCTATTCTTGTTCATGCTCTACTTGTTCTAGCTCTAAGTTTTGTTGGTGTTTTGAAGCATGTTGTGATGTACAGTGAGTGCATTCAGCTACTTGTCTAGTGCATCTCTCGAGTTGAGAAATGATATGTCTGTTGGATTGGTAATACTCACTACCCATGTGTAGATTGGCTCGAGCTAGCCTATCAACTTGTTCCTCATGCTCTATTTATTATAAGGTAAGTTGCTCCCTCAAGCACTACTTATTTAGGTGTAAATACCTTTTCCTTTGTGCTCATGCTTCCTCTTGTTTGAGGATGTCTAGGCACTCTTGTTCTGCATGTGATGCCTCCCTCTTGTCTTGGAGTAATTTTTCTTGATATTGCACATCTTCATACAAACTACGTACACGATCAGATTGATCCACCACTGAAGATCTATGACTTTGTAACTTCATACGAGGGATACTTATGGAGAGGCATTTTGTAGGAGCTCCTACTATTATTTTACCTCTATCTATCAGGGCATCATGGTCATTGTACAATGACCTATATTAAAAATCCCCATGATCAAAAATAGTGTGCATGTTTGCAGGGGTGCTTTAAAGTTTCCCCCTGCTCATTAGTGTGCCTCATTATTTGCTAGCTATGTGAACTCCCATAAATGGAGTGCACAGTAGCATTGCTTCTCTAATTCGATCTCAAGAAAATCCAATCCAACTCATCAAGTTGTTTGGATTTCCACGACTGATCTCATGGAGTTCCATTGGCACCAATGATATCGATATTTATTGTTATCCTACCAATTTTAGAGTGGCTAGGAGTTGTGGCGGGTCTACTATTGGATGCAACCCTTGTGTTTTACCCCTCAACGAGATGATCTTACCTATGTTTATCATGTGAGGATTGGGGCCCTGAAGCTCCCTCATGTCTATCACGAGAATAATCTATATATGATTCTCTAGCTAGGGTTTCTCGAGGAGTACTGCCATGGGTTGAGTTATCCTCCCTGAGGCTCACCAAACTTTGTTCAACAGTATTCTGTGCAGGTGGCTCAACATCATTGTTGTTGTGATTATGGTTGGGTGGAGTGGTAGTTTCCACCTCGGTGTGGGACCGAGGACAGTTTTTTCGTGTGAAGACCATGACAATGTGAAATTATCTTTTGTGTAAATTTTAAGACACGTAAACAAAGTAGACAAAATGTTTATCTCCTTTAAATATTATTGGTGTTCCTAAAATTGGTCTTGTGTGTTTTAGATTTGTTGAAAACTACAATATAAATCTCATCGTATTTTGCATTTCATTTAGGATATACTCAAATTGTTTAAGTGGATTTCACATGTATGCTCGTAGCTCAACAACTAGCAATGAAAGTCACGATCACGTAAACCCACCAAAGTGTGGATATGAAACCCACACCCAGTCAGGGAGCACAGGTCCTGTCAGATCCTCACCTAGTCTCACCTGGTCAGTGTCATACCCTCTAAAGAGAAGTACATGTAAATTTTCCATGCTACATTAGTTCTTGGATCCGGTATTGGCCAATAAAATGGGTTGATGGGATTTGAGTCAATAGGTAGAGATGAATGCCACCGTAATTGTACTCTACTAGTGGTTGGTGATGAAGTCCAACTCACTAGCGTTTAAATGAAATGTGGTGTGTGTTTGTTATTTTTAAACTTGTATAAAGAATAAATGCATCATGAAACACTCGAATGATTCTCCAATATGCTTACAAAGGACATTTCATTTTTTAAAAATGTACATCTAATGCTACATGATGTTCAAATAATGCAAGTTTAGTTATGAATAAATGGCCTCTAATTGGGCCTCAAGCATGTAAACTCCTACACACAATCTAGACCGTTGGAGACTAGGGTAAATTGCAATCAAAGTCCATTGTTCCTAGCAACGGCTAGTAGAAAACCTAAGAGAATTTAATCATTTTGCCTTAAAATTTCTCTATGTTTTCTAATTAAGTAAACTTTCACCTACTACATTTGGAAATAAACACAGACAAAGAAGTGAAAAATTGTAGAGAATCCCACCAACCTAGAATCCAAGTTTGTTGATGCTCATGTTGTCTGTTGTTGCATGTTTTCTGTTGGCCATTGTCGCTCAGGGTGGTTGTGACAGGTCGTTGTCTTCAAAAGTAGCTAAGCTCTACTAGTCGTTGTCAACCAAAGTGACCACACCTGCATACAAAAAACACTCTATAAAACAACATAAAATACGGGTGTCTCCATCGTGATTGTCATTTGTACAATGCCATAAAACATCAACCTAAGCTACTTGCATCATAATATCAAATATATATCAAGAGAACATGTGCTAGTAATGAACTAACAAAAATATAAAGGATCCTTTTATTAATTCATGATGAAATCTGGTTACATATTCATCCCTCTTAGGGATACCAAACTTAGATACAATGAATACAAGTAATATGCAGCCCCTGAACGGGGTTGGTGCACTTCAAATATCTCCTGGATCAACAAAAATTGATTGAGGGATTATTCTTGGTGCCTCCTCTCTTATCCGAAGGAAAGGTCCTTGGATATGGTTTTACCCTTCGTAGATCCTGTCACCTGCGCATAAAGAAACCACAAAACACATCAATAGCATATGCAACCTCTCATGATGAGGTTTGTTTCAAAAATTTTGCATGAAATGACATGAAAGCATGATAAAAGCATAAAGGTACAAAGATAAGCAAAAATGCATAAATAACTAGGAAATCATCGTACAAATACAATGGAAAAGATAGATCTACTCTAATATAAGCTGATAAAGTAGAAGTAATAGGAAATCTATGCTAAGAACTCAAGAAATGGTGACTCAAACCCTAGTCGTTGTCGTTCAAGGTGATTGTACCTATAGGTCGCTATCTTCGATAGCGACCACGAACTATGACTTTTGCCTCACAAACCCAGGGTTGCAACACTCAATTCTTCATCCAAATTGATATTCAAGGATCGCCTTTGTGTTCGAATACAGATTGGCAATGAAAATCATGGGGATTCATGTCAGATTGGTATGAATTTATGATGTATGATTCTCAGTCCTTCGAAATCTCCATGGTTGGTTGTAGGCTCGATAATCCACAATTGGGTAGCACTTCGACTCTCCTCAAGGGTTGCCAACTCGTTGCTCACTCGAAAAGGGCTTCGTTGCATAAAATTATGGATCCATACTTGTTCTTAGGAGAGTGCATATGGGAAAGGCCCAGTTGTGGACTTGCATGGGAGTGGCAATTAGGAGGAACTCTTGGAGATTCACGTCCAAAATGCTCAAATCCAATGCAAGTTCAATTATCATGTGTGATTTGTACCCGCATTTATGACCAACTTTGTTTCAGTGCTAGATATTGTCTACAACAACAGCTAGCTATAGCCGCTCTAAGCTTCAACAACTGGTGATGGCAACCGCTCTGGTCGATAGCGGTTGCACCTAAATAGGTCAGAACTACCCCAAGTGAGTGGTTAGAACCACTGCTAGCTTTTGGAAAGGTCCAAAGTCAGTCATATGGTCTGTAGAGGTGCCCATATGAGTAGTCTCCTAAACATGACATGTTTTAGGTGTCTATAATAATAATATATAGAGCTTGGGTTTATTAAAATTCATTTTGATGGTGCTCCTAAAGACAATGTGGAAGAAAATGACAAATTTCCCCTTAATTTTTAAGACTTGAACTTCAACTAACAACCATGTTGACGATAGGGTACTTCTTAGAGGTATTAAAAGTAACTAAATAAGGATGGAAAATATATTAATTGAGAGGGACTAAAAAATTATCATAAATGTTATTAAGAAAAAAGGATATGAGGATTGCTTATGTTTATCAACTTGATTTACCGCCAGCAGTAATAACAGGGTGAGGCAGAGTGAGGCTATTGAAGTACGAAGCTACGATAGAAGAACCTGAACCAGATATTTGCATATTGGTATTGGTAACGACCTGCTTCTCCTTCTGCTGAGCGTCGTGAAACCTCTTCAAATCCTCTGACCACAACACCACTATGGCGCTCATTTCAGTTTGTCTCGGATTACACAAAACTCTTCAAGACTTGTAAATTCGAAGCGTTAATTTGTGGGGGACAAGGTCCTCGTTACCTATTTATATTTATTTGTGGTGATCTGAATAGTTACTTGGTTGTTTACATTTAGGCACTGGTATTTCCTATTGACTGTGTGCGGCAAACGGCAATATCGCAAGCAGAATATCGCTGCTGGTTTTGGCAGACTGCCCGATTCAAGTGCCAAGCGGATTCCTGACGTTCAAAATAGTACCTCTGTTTCCTCGCTTGCCCTGTTTTGCTAAGGTGTTTCCTGTTTTTCGCTTTATCAATAAATGTCGCGACAAAGTTATTGAATTTTTATTTTTATTTTTTTCAAATTTAAATTTGATGTATAAGGAAAAGGTAACTACTTATTCTATATGAAAATGGTAGTGGTTATTATAAGATGGACCATCACATGTGTTGCTTATTATAGGATGGTTTATTGACATCGGGTAAAGTATAGAGTAGTTTTTAATCTCCACACGATTATAGGCTATAATATAGGAAAAAAAAATTATTTATTTTAATTTAAATAATTAAAGAAACAAACATATCATCAAAAAAATTTATTACTAACGGATGAAGAAAATGAGTCTCCTTTGATAACTGAAGTTGCAGATAATAATATCTAAATAAACTGGGGAAAGCTACTACGAATTTTAGGAATCACAGACGAGGAGTGTGTTTTCTATTGTTATAAATTTGTTTTAAATACAATAATAATATTACGGTTTTAAGTGTGGGACATCACCCACAATTTTACACGCTAGCAGTTATAGTGCAGGCATCTGCCCTAGACGAACTTCGGTGGATTCGATTGAACGCCACACTTTCACCATTGGACTTCAAAGATTTTTATTCTTAGAGTTTGTCACGCACCTCTCTAACATCTCACATCTCAAACATGTTTTTCAAAACAATGTTTATTTTTTATATTTAAAAAATGTTACATAAAAGTTATCTACTCAAATTACTTAATATGATTATCTTATATCTTTATATAAAGTATTTAAACAAATAAATTATTTCACGACATTAAACTTTAGAGTTCATAAAATAAATCTTGGGTTCCCCTAGACCAAGTGTCTCGTACAGCAAAACAATAAGAGAACTTAAGTATATATATATATATATATATATATATATATATATATATATATATATATTTTTTTTTTTTTTCTAATACAACACGCAACATGCAATGCTTGGGAGAGTTTAGTGATGCAATATGCAACATGAAATTGAGTTTAGTGATGTAATGTTTTTTTTTTTTTCTGAACATAGGAGAGTTGGTCACAACCACATTATTTTTAGTAACTAATACATGTAAGGTTCAAATTACATGGGCTGCTCCTACCAACCTTGTTATTGTTGACCCGACATGAAAGGGACTATCGGTTGCTCGGGATTCATACCATCATCGTCGATTTGACACACACTCAAAGGATGCAGGTCAGATTACTACCTTTGTAAACAGGATGCCCTCGAGGTTTGAACCTAGGTGTCTTCTTGGTAAGTGTTTGTTATTGACTCGGCATGAATGGGACTATCGATTGCTCGGGATTCGTACCATCATCATCAATCTAGCGCGCACTCAAAGGATTCAGATCAAACTACTACCTTTGCAAACGAGAGGCAAGCACTTACCAATCCACCTAGCCCTCGGGGCTAAAACTTTTAGGTTAGAAAGAAACCTCGAGAGCCGCTCTTAGGTGGCCAACAATGTTGTCCCATCCGAGTATACCACTATCTAGAGGGAAGCCACAAGATATTTTTTTGTGTTCCCTTCGCATCGTAGAGGTTCGAACTGTGGACCTCATATTCAACAGGGCCAAACTCGCCTTCTCCACTTGCGCTATAAAGGCAGATACAATGATTCATTTAATTTCAAAGAATTTATCTTACACATTTGTTCTTTCTTCCTCATTATTCCTTGTATTATTATTCTCCTTGTGTGCTATATCTTTTAAAGGGGATCTAGCAATTTGCTCTTCAGTCCAAATTTTTATTTTAGACATTTGAAGTTTAAGACCCTTATTAGCCAAAAATTCTATAGCTTTGTTCTATTAATTACGTGTGTGAAAAATCCTTGTAAAACTTTTGTTTTGCTCAATGTATTCCACCCTATTCTTAAGTTTCCAAGACTAAAATATTTTTCTTAATTCATAGCTTCAATTACTAGCATAGATTCCCCTTCGATTAAGATTTCTTTAAGACCATTTTCCTTTGCTAAATTGAGGTATTAAAGGAGCATAAAAAGTTTTACTTCATTATTCGAAGCATTCCCTAGTCGTATTTTAAAGGTGTTGTCCTTTCTGATTGTCATGCTCAGCACATGTGACGATCAAATGATCGAACTATCGCACCTCGTATGGAGTAAACACAACAAGGTAGCTCCAAGAGCACAAAAGTCATTTCAATCAGATTGCCTCCAAGGTTTTTTACAAGGTCAAGTCCTTTTAGATGTGATCTTCAACGCTCTTCCTGCTTTATCCTAATCTAACCAACTTCAAGGGAAAAGAGAAAGAGAAATTATGTAAAACAAAAATAGCAAAAGGAAAAAGATCTTAAGCTAACCTAAGCTAATAAAGAAAATGCACCAAGATCATAATAAGATTCCTTTGTATAATAATAATGTACACAAATGCATGTGTAACGTGTTGATAACTCAAAGGTGGACACTCCCTCCTCTTAATATGTTAAACAGAACTTGCATATAAAAGAAACGAGATAGAAATCAGATAGTCATGGCCTCCAATATACAGACATAAAAATACATACAAGAAACATAACAAAATTAACCAAATAGTTACAACCTCAAGTATATATATGAATATGAAAATTGTATGCTATGCTAGAAGTGAGAGCTCAAAAGTATGCCCATAAGACCACTTAGGGTTCAAGTATTGCTATACAAAATATAATAAAGGGAAATTTATGTATAAGACTTGAGTAAGCAAGTTGTCAATCCTTAACAATGCTAAAACAACTACTATTTATAGATACAAATGAGAATATTTACCCTCCAAAACTTGTGCAGGAACTTCAAAATGATTGCTCTTTTATGTACCAGGTCACATATTTCGAGTCGTTGGTTCCTTTGAGGTCTTTGTATTTAGAATCATCAATTTTGAAGGATTCTAGGCATTGGATGTGCATTTACCATTGTTATTACCATCTACCCTTTCTAAGGATTCTTGAAGTATGGGCACAAGAAATATCTACATTCAATGCACCAGGTTTGAGGTTACTTCTATTGCGGCTTCCATGTTATTATCTTTAATGCATCAATTACTTTCTTGGATTATCAAGTTTAAGTGGTGCATGTAGTTAAACTTTGAGGATTTTTTGTCATTTTTGCCTTTATGAGGTCAACAACCATCTCTGGGAGATTGATTGTATTCTTTGTAGGAAAAGGATTGTACATCTTAGGAGACTATACACCTCAACACAATAGGCGAGGTTTGGATCATGACCTCGATCAAGGGGTATGGGCATAAGAATATGTGGGGTTTGGATCATGACCTCAACCATCTCTAGTAGATTGATTGTATTCTTCGTAGGAAAAGAATTGTACATCTTAGGATACTATACACTTCAACACAATATGCGAGTTTGGATCATGACCTCAATCAGGGGGTTTGGATCATGACCTCGATCCATGATTCCCTAAGGTGAATTTTGGTCTCTAAAATTATTAGAGCATAAGAAGTTTTAGGCCATTACATTCTTATCCATGTGATGTTGTAGGCTTTATCTTTTATTGAACGACTAATGTGACTCTTTCGGATCACCTTTGGTTTTTGGACTTCTTTTTGGGTTGTGAATTGCTTAAGCTGGAGATTTTTGGGACATAGCATGAATTGATACTTTTATCAAAAAATCTAGAGCATTTTTCCTTTCTTCTCTTTATCAACATCTCCCAAAAGACTCGACTTTCAAAACTTTTTGCCTTTCGACCTTCAAAACTTTATATGTTTCACAGGCTATTGGAATGTTTTCCTTCCATCTTTGGTTGGAACTTTTATAAAGTAGCACCAATATTTGATCAAAAAAATTTCATCATCTGAGAAGACTCATCCCTCAAATTTTTTTTTCCCCTTTATACCTTCAAAAATTTTAATCACCCTCCAATGTTTGAAATTGTTTGATGATACTTTATTAGCGTCTCTCTTAGAAGATTGACTGGCATAACGTTTTACCTTTAAACCTTCAAAACTTTATACGCTTCATTATTGTCAAAAAAATTTCTTTCCACCTTTGATTAAAACTTTTATAAATGAAACCAATATTTTTGGGAAAAAAATTTTGCTCGCATTTGTCGAACACTTCATTCTCCACTTTCACCTATTTTACCTCCACTTAGGTCATCTTTAAAATTTTTCCTAAGGATTTTTTTATTGTAGTGAGACTTCACTATAAAATACTAGAAGCATATTTCCTTTATTGTCTCTAAAGAGATGACCCTTAATGCTTTCTCTAGATTCCTTTTGCTTGCAGAATAAAAATCCATCTTAATTTATCCTGAGTTAAGGCGAATCCATTTAGGTTTGGATCTATCAATTTGAATTCGAAGTTTTTTTTTACTTTTTAAAGCCTTTCAATTTTCCTTTAGGTGTCTTTTTATCATAATTACTAGGGTTATCTAAACCTAAACTAGGTTTGTTTGAACCTATATCAAGTTTGATCTAACTCAAAAAAATTTACCTGGATCAAAATGGTTTGGTTGGGTTTGGTCCTTTTCCTTTTAATTTACAAAAATTTCTATATATTAAAAAGTTAAAAAAACCAAAAATGGATGCCAATGCTTCAATGATCTGCTCCATTTATATGGAAGTATTTAAATACAATAGCTATGTCTAATATGACATCATAACCTCCAAAAAAAGACAACTAACATTAACACATAAACCTTGTGATGAGTGGTTGCAACCACTCTTATTATCATGCTAATTCAACTATGATGGTAATAATTCCTAATATTTCCTCCTTTATTACATCATAATTTAGAGTTTCTTAGAGAGAAAATATCAAATTACTTCAAACTTAATTTATGCAAGTGGCTTGGTGAATATGTCTACAAGTTATTTTCGAGTAGCAAAAAACTTGGGTTGAATGTTATGTTGTTCATCATGTTTGCACATGAAGTGGCACTGAACTTCAATTAGCTTGATGCACTCATGGAATACTGGATTACAAATAAATTTCAATACACCTTGATTATCAAAGTACATGGTTGTTGGTTTAGTTTGTGGTACACTCACATATGCTAGAATATGTTTCAACCATATTACCTCACATATAACTTCGTTTGTATGTTCGGATCCTATCCTAATGCCATTTTGTAATGACTCACTCCCAACATGGGGGATCCCATTATAATGTTATTTTGTAATACTTTGTAATGTATGTGGCAAGTAAGGTGCCTAGACAAGTGGCACCATCTCATGTAACCATTTTTATCAAGATTGTAATCGATGTTAGGTAGGAGATTCTAGATTGAATGGTATTTTGCATGTAAGCCAACTCTCGAGCCTTTAGATAGGGTTGCATGAAGATTTTCTTTAAAATATATGAAGTCATGTACAAATTCATCATTTTGCAAGCTAATGAAATATTGAAGGAGGTTGATCCCTCAAAGAGGCCTACAATTATGTGTTATTGTGAGTGTATCGCTCCAAATTTTTCGCATCCCTACCTTCAGGCTATTGGATCTGCGCCCGGAAGGAGGATGGGAAAAGGATGGTGCGGTACCTCGGACGAGAAGACTTTACGAAGGTCCCGCATCTCAAGGGAGGTGTGTTTTGGTGAATTTTCGACGGATGGTGGGTTCACCAGGAAACATTTGGCAGCAGTTTCCACGCCTAGGTTTTGGAATGTGATTTAGATGAGTTCGTTTTATCCTTTAAGCATTCATCCTAGGTTTGGCCGAATGAATCTAACTTAATCTATATGAAAATGCAACTTTCAATGAATACAGAAAACAGATTTTGAAAGCAAAAAACAGAGAATTTACAAGAGAAAAATGGAGAATACCTGATCCGGATGTCTGAAGAAGATTCTGGCGGTTGATGCAGTCTGGATCGTCTAGGATTCTATAAAATCGCCTGCAATTAGACGAGATCGTCTGAGATCTGACGAATTCGTCAGAAACCTGCAAAACATAGAATAGATGCAAAATGCAAGAACTCCTACTGTGCAAACAGAGGCAAAATATGCCAAATAATAAATTGAATACTGAACAAAGTTTAAAAACAGAAATAAAAGTAAATTGTTGTACTTTAATGGCAGATTATGAGCTTAACATGCAATCTAGACTAGATGGGTGAACTCCAGATGCAAAATAGGATAAAAACTAAATAGATTATCTAATTTGTAAAACAAAATAACTGAGGCAAAGTTAAGAAAAGCAAACTCCGTGCACTGATTGCCTCGATGTGGATTGCAGTCGAGATCATCTCGCATCAGTACGAAATCATCTCGAATTTGACAGGATCGCCTCCGATCTTGACAAGTTCATCGACGACGATGGGTGCTGGCTTCGGTTGAAAATCAGTGGTGTACCTGCATAAAAATTGCTATAGGACTAGTGCAAAAATAAGATTAAGGTGTTTTAGTTCAGAGGGATTCAACTTGCAGATAAAATTCAGCCAGGGGTTGGGGAGGGAATGTCCTAGAGTTTAAATAGGCATAGGGGAGTTGTTGGGAGGTTGGAGATCTTCCCAATTTGGGATATCTCCAACGGGGGAGGGTCCCAACGACGCAGACACGCTTTTGCCCGGATTGGAGACCCGTTGGAACGGATTCCAACTATGCAAATTCAGTTTTGCGACAAAATCGTCTGGACGTTCTAGTCCAGATGAAATCGTCAAATCTGGGGCGATATCGTCTGATCGGCGACGATATCGTCCAACGGTCAAAACAACCTCTAAAAATGGCGTGGAAAAAGGGGAAACGGGTTTCTCGACGGTTAACGGGCGGTTTGGGAGGTTAAATTTGAATTTAAATTTATTTACTAAGGTGAATGTAATTATTCCAATTTGACTGCGCCAATTTTAGGGTGCTACATTTTGCCCCCTCTTTAGCAAATTTTCCGAAGAAAATGCGTTAAAGAAGAGTTTTTCTCGATCTATGAGAAAGCAAAAATTATTCCCATTTTTAGGCGACGATTCTTGGTCGAATCGTACGACAGCTTACTATGGTGCCCCCTCCGTGTTTTTACCCAAATCGAACGTTTGAGGAAAAAACGCGTAAAAGCAAAAAAAATTATTGTTGAATAAAATTAAGAAAAATAGGGTAAAACCCTAATTCATTGTTACTATTCATTTTACTGTTTTAGAGCTCTGGAGCAAAAAAATGGTTGAGACAGTGCATAGATCTGCAGAGGTCCGACGCGGGCTAGGGTAAGGGTCTAAACTCAATTTAGATTGATTTAAGTTGCTTTTACATGCTTTCTAGACGAATTTTTAAGTGAATTTGGAGCATCGCGGCCGTTTTTGGCTGTCGACGTCGTCGGGATGAAATCGTCCCGATTTTGACGAAATCGTCTCAATTTCGGCAATTTCGCCCGAGGGCGAAATCGTCGAAAGGGGGACGATTTCGTCAAATTAGAGATGATTTCAAACTACGAAATCGGAGACGATCGTGCTCAAATTTGGGACGATATCGTCCAATAGTGGGTGATATCATCAATTGCAAAAAATTGATCTTTAAGTTGCATTATTAATTACTGGAATTTATTGATTAATTATTGTTTGTTGTTTTGTTGTTTATGTTTGCAGAGAGGATTACTAAAAAGCAGAGAGTGGAAGTACGGTGGATTGAGAGACGACTTGGCCGCTCTCACACAAGCAGAGCGGGATCTGCTGGCACAGGCCAGATTGCAGCATGTAGCAGAGATGCCGCAGGTTTCCACAGACATGGGGCTACTGACATCCCTAGCAGAGAGATGGTATCCGGGGTCTTCCTATTTTTGGTTACCGACAGGGGAGATGACTCCCACACTGGAGGATGTATGGAGGATTTTGAGAATCCCCATACAAGGACGGATGATCACACCGGTGGCCAATTAGGGCCACACGATGGGACGGCTGTGTGGTGACCCGAGCTTTGCCCTAGAGAAGGGCATAGTTAATATCGATGCACTACACCAGATGCCTGGGGCATCGAGACTCACACGGGTTCTGGCTGGGGTAGTTGGTGGACTTCTGCTGTGCCACCAGAGCGGGTGCAGGGTGCCGTGGATGCTCGGCGAGATGTGATCTACGACATACGGGACCACGGGTACAGGTTCTCATGGGGCAGCTTTGTACTATGCCGACTGTACAGGATCCTTTACGGGGTCATGTACAAGGGCGGGCAATGTCTGGTTATGACATCGCTACTACAGGTTTGGTGCTGGGAGCACATTGCGATGCGGAGGTCGGTAGGGCTTCCACTGATAGGGATAGACGGGGAGAGGCCCCGAGTCTTCTACTGGTGGCTCCGGAGAGGATCACAGCGACGGATAGACCTTCCGATGTCTCGGAGACTACTGGATGACCTTGTCCCGGACCAGATCACTTGGAGGCCGTGGAGGTAGCATCCAGGGTGGGCAGAGGACGAACAGGAGCTGGCTCGCATAAGGCGAGTCTGCTGGCTGAGGATGGAGAGGGAAGAGGTGGAGCTCCACCGCTACGACCGAGTTTTGTGATAGTTCGGTCTACAGTAGGGGATCCCATCTCTCAGGGATTATGAGTTTTCTCGGACCATCCGGGATAACACCACTGTTAGCGGGGCTCCAGACATGCAGTGATTCTGGAGCCAGGACTCAGATGATGCCCCCATTCAGCCAGTGGATGGGGACGATGCAGGAGTAGCCGATGGCTACAATGCCTGGTATGCAGGCATCCGCCCTCCTCGGATGACAAGGGCACAGGGCCCGATCCATGCAGTCATGCGTCGAATAGGGAGGTGGCGCCAGGCGACGATAGAGGTAGCCCAGGGTCACGATGGGAGAGATCAGAGGAGGCCACAGGCACAGAAGCGACCACGGCAGAGAGAGAGGGAGAGGAGGGAGGCGAGACCCCCGCCCGATAAGGGCAAGGGCATGGATATAGGAGAGAGTAGCGAGATGGCTACTCTCCGGGCAGAGAGAGATCGTCTGCAGACTCAGGTGCAGACACTACAGGATGCGGCCGCACAACACCAGGCTGAGGTGTCGCGGCTGCGAGACGAGAATGCACATCTCAAGGCACGGGGTGGAGGGGTGAGCACTCAAGAGCTGCTGCGATCGGTTTCTTAGACCGCATTCTATCAGGCTCTATACTACCAGGTGGTGTCGAAGGGCCAGAGGGTATAGTTGTCGACTGCCATAGTAGATCCGATCAGGACAGGGTCATCGAGGAGCTCATCCCGATCGACGACGAGGACTCACAGTACCACACATACTGCGATGGGACCACCTCGTTCTCCGCAGGGTGGGGGAGGAGATGAGGCCGAGAGCTCTAGGGGCTCTCGAGACACTGCTCGGAGGACACTTGATTGAGTATGCCAAGATATCGATTGTGGCATACCAATCTATCCCGATATGATGTACATATATATTTTTGAGATATATATATATATAGATGAGATATTTTTGGTCATATGACTTATGTTATGAGTATATTGATGATGCTTTGATTAATTGATTTTGATAATGCTTGTAATTATGTCGTTGGAAAATAATTTATACCTTTTGATGTCATGCTGTAATATTGATGAAATAATCTGATGTAACAAATTGTTTGTTTGTGATGCAATGATTTGATAAAACAAAAGGGGACTTTTAACAATAATTTCAAAGGACATTGTCGCTATTATAGACCATTTCATGGAGTCGTTGCTCACTTGGTCATCAAGCTAATCCCATTTATAGAAATATTGTGAAAAGTGAAAGAGTGCTTAAGAGACTGTCTTAAGACTTTGTTGTGATGATGCAAATGATGATGATGATGATGGTTTGTTTTCAGATTTCCATAAAAATATTATGCATGAAATATTTGTAAAAAATGATTTTTGCTAGGCATAAATTCCTAAGTGTGATGAAATTGTTGAATAATTCCTTAGGAATTATACCGTCATTGCAAAAGGTTGACATAAGGACATGAAATAATAAAAATGTGCATTCTTTTGAAAAGTAAAATTTGTTGTAAGTAAATGAAGTCATATGGTTTTTATGAGTTTTGATAAATGGGGGAATAAAAATTGTTACAATGGTTTGCGCTAGGCATAGAATATGTAGGTATAGACTTATACCATCATCGCGAAAATCAAAGAAAATAGATAGTTTTATTGCATGATTGATTTTTGATGAACATAAAATATGAAAATGAGGACTTGCGCTAGGCATAAAATTCCAATTTTGGTTTTGAAACTATACCATCGTCGCGAAAGTCGATATGATATATATGATATGTTTTGAAAGAAATTTGTGATTTTTCTATTATATAGTTGTCTTTTAAAAAATAATTGTACTTGATTATTCCAAACAAGTTGCAAAAAATAATATTTCAAAGTATTTTGAAGACAAAAATTAGATTTATCGGGAATCCCATGTGCATATGTGAATTCATTTCCAATCTTGATTTATCATAATGATAGACAAAATCTCTCAAATACAAATGTGTGTGCAATTGTATTGTTCATTTACCAGGTTTGAGCAAGATACTATGATACAAGTGATTTGAAGAAACCAAATAAGTGTTCATTAACCATGATGTAGATGCATATAACCATATTAGACTACTATGTAGGATGGATTATCAAGAGCTAGCTAATCCATAAGCAGACATAGGTCTGTACAAAATAAGGTCGCTATTGTGACAGACATATTGCCATGCTAGGAGTTACCCAAGGCCAAGCAGGTTGGGCACAAACCACCTGTTATGGGGCTTACCTCACAGTTTTCGAATAATTGAGAATTCCAGGGATTCAAGCTCATCAACCCTTCTTTTCTTTTCAAAGGGTAGGGAAAGGGATTTTATTGCTTTCTTGCTTTATTTTGAACTTTGTTTCTTTTTCTTTTGTATTTCTTTTGCTTGATAATGCTTGGAATATTGCTGAAATAACATTTTTCTTTTCTCTTTTTTCTTTCTTGAACTTTTTTTTTTTTTTTTTTCTTTTTGTGCTAGGGATACTTGCTCAGATTAGCTGTAGAGCAAGGGATTTTTATTCTGGGTAGGGGTGAGCTTGTCCTTTTGCCAATTCTCAAATATTCTAGACCATGTGCATGATAGGATAGCAGGGGAAACTTTTCACCCAAGAAATCAGTTCTACTATGTAGCAAAACATGGAAATTACAAATATAATCATTTTATTGTGAAAAGATGTGCTTGGTTTAAGTAAATAACAAGATCAATTATCTATGCTCAAAATTTATTTAATTTGAATTTTGTGAACTTTGATATAAGAGAGATTAGTAATCATGCCAGATAAAAGCAAGATATTTATTTTTTTGTGAGTGTGCAAGTGAGGGATGCCAAATAAATGCTAATTGTATCCAAAATAAGTTGAAACATATAACTGCAATAATTGTAAGAAAATATATATAAATGATTTTTGAGAAGTTGGAGAATGTTGACTCTCTCTTTCTTCTGTATATTGTTTTGGTTTTGAAAGATTCAAGCATATAGCTATTTTTAGATTTTTATTTAGATTTTTGTTTTTGAGCAAAAGGAACTTAACTGGTGCTTTAAATAAATACAATAGATAGTTTTTTTGAAGAGTTTTGGATGATTATAAATGTTTTTGAATTTTTTTTTTTTATAAATTGAAAGAAATATAAGAGAGTAACTTTGAACAAATATATACATGGATGAAATGACCAAATTTATGCATAGTAACGTTTGAGATGTAAAATATTCATGGGTTCTTTAAGTTCTTTACCATCTAAGGTAGATAATTTATATGCTCCCGATTCAAATTTTGCAAGTAATGATGTATGGTCCGAGCCAGTTGGGCTCAAATTTACCTTTAAGTTCTTTGGTTGCATTTGTATTTTTTTGATTTTCTTTCAGAACAAGGTCGCCAATCTCAAAGGATCGATGACGAACTTTCTTAGCATATGCTCTTTTAAGCTTGTTTTGGTATGCACGGAGATGCTCCAAAGCATTGATGCATTTTTCATCTATGAGTTCCAACTGACTGAGTCTGCCAGCATGATATTCATCTCCTACTTCGGTATCTTGAAGTAGCAGAGCCAAAGAAGGAACTTCCAATTCAAATGGAAAAACTGCTTCTGCACCATATACCAAAACAAATGGTGAAGTGCCCGTGGGGGTTCGAACACTAGTTCGATAAGCCCACAAGGCTGGATATAACTGAATATGCCAGTCACGACCAGTTTTATTGACCAATATTTTGAGAATTTTGATTAAAGTTTTGTTAGAAGCTTCTGCTTGACCATTACCCTGAGGATAATAGGGAGTAGACCAGTGGTGTTGAATCTTGTATTTTTGGCATAATTTCTTAACATCTTTATTTTTAAAAGGAGTTCCATTGTCAGAGATGAGATTCGCAGGAATTCCGAACCTGCAAATGATTTGATTAAAAATGAATTTAGAGACCAGTGAACCGATGCAAGAAGCTAAAGGCATAGCTTCAACCCACTTCGTGAAATACTCAGTGGCGGTTATGATGAACTTGTGCCCATCAGAAGACACAGGATTGATTTTACCAATAATATCCAAGCCCCATTTAGAAAAGGGCCAAGGGGACGAAATAGCCTGCAGCTCTTGTGCAGGCGCATGGACAAGGTCAGCATGTTTTTGACACTTGTCGCAATGGTGCACATACTCATGTGCATCCGTTTCCATGGTAGGCCAAAAGTATCCTATCCGAAGGAGCTTTTTAGCAATGACACTACCACTAAAGTGTCCTCCACAAGATCCATCGTGGGCTTCACTCAAGGCTGATTTAGACTCATCTAAATTTAAACATCTTAATAGGATACCTTCAAAAGATCTCCTATACAAAGTATTGCCAATTATTACAAATCGACTTGCTCGTCGACGTAATAACCGACGCTGGTTTCTATTAGAATTAGTTGGGAAAGTCCCATTTTGGAGGAAATCAAATATGTCTATATACCAAGGTTCAGGAGTAGTTTCATTGATTAGAAACACATCCAAAGGCTCTAAGCATGACTTATTTGAGGCGGGTTCCTAGAGTCGATGAATAATGATAGTCGCATATTCGTCGTCTAACTCCAAGGGCAAGAGGGATGCAGCGGCGGCCATGGCATCGGCTGCACGGTTGCTAGTTCGAGGAATGGCTTCCAAAGTAACTTGATCAAACAAGGACATTATTTGTAAACAATAGGCCTTATATGGGCGAAGTTTATCATCTCTGGTCTGATAAACTTCATTAATTTGGTTTATAACCAATTGGGAATCCCCAAAAACTAAGAGGTTTTTAATTTTTAGCGCTAAAGAAGCTCGTAATCCAAGGATTAGATCTTCATACTCAGCAGTATTGTTGGTGCAAGCAAAGGTCATTTTGAAGGACAGAGGAATAAGATGTTTTTGCGGAGATATTAAAATAATACCCGCACCAGCCCCACTGATACATCGGGCTTCATCAAAGTATAAGGACCATTGTTCAGGATGGTCTGCCTCTAATTGAAGGCATTCATCAGAAACTCGATGATGAGAGGATGAGTAGACTCTAAGGGTGCAGCAGCTAATTGATCTGCTATGATTTGACCCTTAATAGACTTTTATCCTATGAATGTGAGATCAAACTCGCTTAGAGCAAGAACCCACTTGGCTGTGCGACCCGATAAATAAGGGTGACTCATAAGATATCTTAAAGGATCATATTTGGCAATGACATACATTTTTTGGCTAAGCATGTAATGTCGTAATTTTTGCGTAGCAAACACGACTGCTAGACATAACTTCTCTAACGCTGTATAGCGGGTTTCATAATTGACGAAAGTTCGGCTAATGTAATAATTAGCACGTTCTCGCTTTTCATCATCAAGTTGAGCTAACATAGCTCCTAAGGCAGAATCTAAAGCAGAAATATATAGAAGAAATGGGCGATCAGATTTAGGTGGTGAAAGCACCGGAGGGTTAAGGAGGTATTGTTTGAGAAGTTCAAAATCTTCTCTACATTCTGTGTCCCAATTAAAGGGGACGTCCTTCTTAAGGAGCTTAAGAAAGGGACCAATTTTGTCCGCCAGCTTATCAATGAAGCGACGGATAGCTTGAAGTTTACCTTGTAAACTTTGTAGTTCAGATATATTAGTGGGGGCGGGCATATCTGTGATAGCCGCAATTTTGAGAGGGTCAATTTCGATACCACATAAAGAAACTAAAACCCCTAATAGTTTGCCGGATTTAACTCCGAATATGCATTTTTCTGGATTTAATCGAATGAGATATTCTCGTAATCGATTAAAAACTTTTCTTAAATCATCTAAATGATTATTTTCAATAAGAGAGCGAGCTATAATATCATCTACATAACATGTAAGATATCATGCATCATATCATGAAAAATGTAGGTCATAGACCGTTGATAAGTTGCACCGACGTTCTTTAAGCCAAATGGCATCACTTTCCAGCAAAAGGTACCCCAGGGGGTAATAAATGCTGTTTTAGCCTGGTCTTCAAGAGCTATCCTAATCTGATTATAACCGTAGAATCCGTCCATTAAGGACATCATCCCACTTCCGACAGTAAAGTCAATGATTTGATCCATATTTGGAAGAGGAAAGTCATCTTTAGGGCATGCAACGTTAATATCTCTAAAATCGGTGCAAACCCTAACTTTGGTAGCTTCTTTCTTAGTGACTTGGAACTACATTTGAGATCCATTCAAAGCATAATCAATAGCTTGTATGAAGATAACATTCAGGAGTTTTTCTAATTCCCCTTTGACTAGCAGAGCCACTTTGGGATGCATTTTTCTGAGTTTTTGTTTAACCGGTTTAGCATCCGGATGGACCACTAGATGATGCATGACTACGGAAGGGTCTAGACCTGGCATATCTTCATATGTCCAAGCGAAGACATCTTCGTACTCTTTAAGGAATGCAATGTATTGTTCTTGTTTGTCTTGACTTAGTTCTGCTCCAATATTGATTATGTGAGGATTGTCCTCAGCTCCAATATTAATTTTAATGACATTTTCTACCTCCATGTGTAGATCTCTTTCAAAATTAGGTGGGGCGGGTGAAACACCCAACTCTTGTAATTCTTGTAAAGTTAATTTAGATAAGTCATCTTGAGGATTAGTGGTCTCAAGCTGAGCTATGGTTGGTATAGAACCATCAAAATAGAATCCATTGTGCAACATCTCTTCAACAGAGACATCATGGAAGATATCTCCTTCCAATTCTTCATCGGGGTCGACAATCATTTCGGGGTAGGCTATGGATAGCATGTTGCATGAAAATGACTAATTTTTAAGAGGCAAATCAACATGCCTATCCAAATAATCTTGATAGCATATGAGGTGATCATCATCCTCAAAAGGAAAGGGTTGTCCCTTACTAGGAAATAGGCCCACACCACAGCGGGCAGGCCACGGTTCTACCTCGAAAGGCTCTTTCATGCCATTTTGGAAAGGTCCTAAGCCTTTCCCTTTATATCCCATTTTAAGCATCATGGGTTTAGCTTTAATATAATCATTGGTAAAATAACACCGAGCATATCCCTCATGATGAGTTTTGATATTCCGAGGGATTCTTCCCCAGTCATATCCTTTATAAATGAAGGCACAACTCTCGACTTGGTAAGTACTTCCCATAGGTTGTGGGAGGCCCAAAGTACGAGGAGAGGGCGGTAATTTATTTAAAAGGTTTGAATCTTGCATGAAAGCATTCATTTTTTCTGATATTAAGGTTGTAGATAAATCTGGTAAGAGGTCATCAGAAAGGGCATAAGATGTAGAAGGTTTATTACTTATGTCTTGAGGTGTGGAAGGTATGATGGATGTGTCTAAAGGTTTTGAATTTATAGGAATAATAGTTGAAGGATTAGTTGTAGATTTGAGATCCTTTTGAGATTCTAAAATTTGTTTAGAAGGTTGTTGGTCTATATAGGAAGATGAAGTTAATGGAGGAGGAATAGATGAAGTTATGGGTTTATGTTTCACGAGCTTTAGATGAAAAAGAAGAACTAGAATGTGTGGATGACAGAGCAGGGCAAAATTGCACTCCAACGGGTTCTGCCAAAGCACACATATCAAAAGGTCTAGGGTCACCATGAATAGTGACCAAATGATTTTTAAACTCAAATTTTACACATTGGTGTAAAGTTGACGGGACCGCTCGCATGGCGTTAATCCAAGGGCGACCCAAAAGTATATTGTATGATGTTGGGCAATGTACAATAAACACGGTTGTTTCTAGGGTTCTAGGACCAACTTGTAATGGGAGGGTAATGACTCCACACGTTTCTTGTGTTTCGTCATTAAAATCTTTGATAATCATATCATTTTTCTTCATTTCATCACTTCTAAAACCAAATCGTTGGTAGAAGTCAAAGGTGCAAATGTTTAGAGATGAGCCATTATCAATCAAGACTCGTTTGATAGCTACATCTCCAATTAGAGCAAGTAATGTACAAGGGATTATCCTTGTGTAAATTGTGTTGTGGGATATCTTTATCCCGAAAGTCAATACAATCAATCTCTCGAGTGATGATAGTATTGGCCATAGCTTCAAAGTTGAATGTTTTGAGGTACCATCATTTGGCTCAATGTAAGCATCAACTCATCCCTATGTGTGGGAGAGGATCTTAATAAATCCAAGAGGGAAATTCGGCCATGGTATTAGACAATTGTTCATTAATGTTGTAAGGGGGTTTAGGTTGAACAATAGGAGCATGATTCCCTTTATTTGGGTTTTTCAAAATGAATGGAGCTGATCCATCGTTCTGGTTTGGTTCTTGTTGGGATTTTTGAGCTTGTTGTCGAGTAACGACTCCGATGGTACCTACAATGTTATAGTGACGACGTTGAAACGGTCTCGATTGAGAATTTATGGCTTGTTCATAAGGAAGGACTACATTAGAAGAAGGTCGAGTAGTGACTCTTCTAGGAAATGGTTCTTCTAGAACATTAGCATCTGTGACAGGTTGAATAGGATCTGATTCGTTTTCAGAACTATTCGATTGAATAGTGTCTACTTCACTTTCACTATTTGATTCTATATCACTAGAATCAGAAGTTTGAAAATTATGTAAGGGCCTGGTTGTAACCAAGGATAAGGTTGTGTCAAATTTTTGAGAATCCTGAACAGGTAATTGTTCGCTAATGGTTCCTACATATCGAGTAGGAGGGGGAACATTATGATGTTCGATTTGATTGACTACCTCTTTACCATGTCTTGGTAAAGGGTGTTGAAATATGTCTAAAGTTTGATTGGCATTCTGATTTTGATTTTGGGGAACAGTCTTTTGGGCATTATTAGGAGGGTTTTGTTTGGGTTGGAAGGCTTGCACTTCCATTTCATTATTGTCAATCAAATCTTGTATTTTATGTTTCAATCTCTTACAAGCGTTGGTAGAATGTCCAGGTCCTCTATGAAAGTCATAGTGCAAATCAGCTCTATATCCGGGTATACTTGGGTCAGGTTCTCGGATAGCTGGTAATTGGATTAAACCTCTTTCAAGCAATTGAGGTAAAATGGTTGACAAGGGTTGGTTTAATCTAGTGAATTCTCGAGGAGGCTTGTCAGGGGGTTTCAATATGAATTTTTCTGTTGTCTTTGTTGCATTGACATTAGCAACATTTCTGCTGTCAGTGACTCCATCACCAACAACCTGTTTGTTTTTATATTGATTTCTAGATGTTTTCTCATCATCCTTCTTCCTAAGTTGGCCTCTCCTAATGAGGGCATCTTCTACTCTTCGAGCTAAGTCTATAGCTTGATCGAAGGTAGTTAAAGTAGTTGTTGATAGCTCATAAGAAAGTTGTTCTTGTAAATTATTGATGAAAATGTCTAGCATTTCCCTATAGGGTAGCACAAAGTGTAGTTTTCCTGTCAATTGTCTCCATCTAGCCAAGAAATCAGCAAAACATTCATCTTTATCTTGTTTTAAATTGTATAGGTCTTTAATAGTTACATGTCTCTCGATGTAGGCACTAAATTGATGAACAAATGATTTAGTTGTTTCTTCAAAGTTTCTTAAGGAGTGAGTGGGCAATTGATAGTACCACTCTAATGCCATTCCACCTAAACTTTTGGGGAACATTTTTAGTAATAGCAAGTCATCATGCGAAATGTCGTGACATGCTATCCTAAACATGCGAAGATGTTCTATGGGATCTTCGGTTCCTTTATATATAGGCAGGATGGGCATGGGAAAATGTTTAGGGTATGGTTGAGCTACCACTATGGGATCCAATGGTTGGCTACAAATCTCTCGATAATTGTACGAGGGATGGTAGGGATCTATCTGGTCCATACGTGAAGCCAATTGTTTCACCATAGCTTCCAGATTACTAGTTTGCCCCCCATATTGATTCGGTAGGGCATTGACATGAGTTTTATGAGCATAGGATGGAGGAACATGTAGATTAGATGCCATGTTACTATTGTGTAAAACATTAGTAGGAAAAATGTTATGGAGGAATTTTGAAGTTGGATTATGTTGTGTTCCAGATTGTTGAAAATTTGTATTTGGCTTTGTTTTAGATTTATGTTTATTTAAAGCATTTAGCTCAATAGTTTGGGGAACAAAGTAGTGAAGGGAATTTTCTTTTGTGCAGGAGTGGTTTTAGGTTGAGTAACAGGTTCCTTAGGAGGTTGGGTAACCTGTTGTTTTGACATGGCTTGGGCTATAGTGACCATATCCGTATTGGATGGTCCACCCTTATCACTCTCTTGATCAACAAAAGATAAAGGATTAGTGTGTATATCAAGCGCCCGTTCTATAGCTGCTTGAGCATCACTAACTTCCCCTCTATCAATACGGATCGCTACATTAAGGATGTCAATATTCTGATTGAGAAATTTTTGAAAATGTTCTACGTTGTCAAAAGCGATGGCTCCATTGGGAGCTATTCTAGGGGATGAGGATTCATTCTCTTTAACATTTCCTTCTTGTTCCTTATCTTCACCTAAGTCTTCATCTGATTGACCTAGAGTTTCTCCTTCCGGATTTGTATCTCCAAGAAGGACATTTGGGTTTTCAATTGTATCTTGCAACCAATCTTCTCCTTCCCCTAAAGTTTCTTTACCATTCCTAAGTCTAGTCATGGTGCTAAGTTTTGATTTCAGCAAATATATATATATATATATATATATATATATATATATATATATATATATATATATATATATATATATATGCAACAAATTAAAAGGTATATATTTATATATACCTAATGCAATATTTGAAATAAAATGTTTAAGTTTTTACTATGTTGTTTTTGATTTTTTTTCTTTTTTAGTTTTTCTTTGAAACAATATAATAAAGACAACAAATGAAACAATAAATGCACGCAATAATAATAAAACTGAAAGTAAATGAACTAATCTTCTATGAATAACTTATGAATATCATTAATAGGTTCAAGTGGTTCGAGAGTCATGAAATGTTCTTCTTCAAATTGAAAGTTTTCTTTTAAGAATTTGATGAAAAGGGCTATGAAAATACCATGTATTTCAGATTCTGGTTTATAATAATAATTCTCATGACAATATTCACGATACCACATAGCTCTAGGAATTTTGTTCCATCTTCTTCTAATCATAAGATCAGTTTCTAAGGAACCTATATGATCTAAAAATGGGAGTACCACAATTCTGTCATTGAGATATTCCTCGAAAGCTAAGACTTTTGAAGATACAAGGGCTTTCCTATAAGCTAACCATCTACGACAAGCTCTCTGAAGTTCATGATAGAAAACTAATTGGTGAGGATCCAGGATTCTATCCAAGACTAGCCTCTTAATCTGTTTAAGTTGTGTGGACCTAGATGAAATAAGCCTAAGTCTCCTATCAATTTCGTTCCACAAGGATTGATTTCTACTTGTTTCAGGGATATTAAGGACAGAATTAACTTCTATAGCTGCCAATTGGTTTTCTACGTTTATAGTAACTGCTAACCTCTTTTTAGGAGCTACCATCTAAACATGATTTTGAACCTTAAATGTTTTAAAATGCATCTAAGTTTTAGTTGTTCTAATTTTTTGTTTGTTTTTGTTTTTGGTTTTCAAAAGGTTATGATGCATTCACGTCGGGTTCACCAAAATGTATCGCTCCAAATTTTTCGCATCCCTACCTTCAGGCTATTGGATCCACGCCCGAAAGGAGGATGGGAAAAGGATGGTGCGGTACCTCGGACGAGAGGACTTTATGAAGGTCCCGCCTCTCAAGGGAGGTGTGTTTGGTGAATTTTCGACGGATGGTGGGTTCACCAGGAAACATTTGGCAGTAGTTTCCATGCCTAGGTTTTGGAATGTGATTTAGATGAGTTTGTTTTATCCTTTAATCATTCATCCTAGGTTTGGCCGAATGAATCTAACTTAATCTATATGAAAATGCAACTTTCAATGAATACAGAAAATAGATTTTGAAAGCAGAAAACAGAGAATTTACAGGAGGAAAATGGGGAATACCTGATCCGGATGTCTGAAGAAGATTCTGGCGGTTGATGCAGTCTGGATCATCTGGAATTCTACAGAATTGCCTGCAATTAGACGAGATCGTCTGAGATCTGACGAATTTGTCAGATGAATTCGTTAAAAACCTGCAAAACAAAGAATAGATGCAAAATGCAAGAACTCCTACTATGCAAACAAAGGCAAAATATGCCAAATAATAAACTGAATACTGAACAAAGTTTAAAAACAAAAATAAAAGTAAATTTTTGTACTTTAATGGCAGATTGTGAGCTTAACATGCAATCTAGACTAGATGGGTGAACTCCAGATGCAAAATAGGATAAAAACTAAATAGATTATCTAATTTGTAAAACAAAATAACTGAGGCAAAGTTAAGAAAAGCAAACTCTAGGCACTGATTGCCTCGATGTGGACTGCAGTCGAGATTGTCTCGCATCAGTACGAAATCGTCTCGAATTTGACGAGATCGCCTCCGATCTTGACAGGTTCATCGACGACGATGGGTGCTGGCTCCGATTGAAAATCAGTGGTGTACCTGCATAAAAATTGTTATAGGACTAGTACAAAAATAATATTAAGGTGTTTTAGTGCAGAGGGATTCAACTTGTAGATAAAATTCAGCCAGGGGTTGGGGAGGTAATGTCCTAGAGTTTAAATAGGCATAGGGGAGTTGTTGGGAGGTTGGAGATCTTCCCAATTTGGGATATCTCTAATGGGGGAGGGTCCCGACGGCGCAGACACGCTTCTGCACGGATTGGAGACCCGTTGGAACGGATTCCAACTATGCAAATTCAATTTTGCGATAAAATCATCTGGACATTCTAGTCCAGACGAAATCATCAAATCTTGGGCGATATCGTCTGATCGGCGACGATATCATCCAACGGTCAAAACAACCTCTAAAAATGGTGCGAAAAAAGGGGAAACGGGTTTCTCGATGGTTAACGGGAGGTTTGGGAGGTTAAATTTGAATTTAAATTTATTTACTAAGGTGAATGTAATTATTCCAATTTGACTGCGCCAATTTTAGGGTGCTACAGTGAGATTGTTCTATTTTGCATTTAATTTATGCATAGTGTTCTTGATGTTATTTGATTATTTGAGCTATTTTTCAGTATTTTGTGTGAGTGTGCTATATTTTAATAGTGAGATCCTAACAAGTGGTATCAGGGCTGAGTTCTACTGCAACTGAGATGAATTTTGCCATCCATTTTTCCTGTTAGGTATAAATTTTTGTGTATTTTTCGTTTCTATTTTTCCTTTATTAAAAAAATCCAAAAAAATACAGTCTCTTTTTTTGACAAAAAATCTAGAAAACACAAAAAATACAGTCTCTGTTTCAGTAGTTGTGTGGGTTAGAAACCATGTGTCGAGGATTTTAAAATATCGTGAAAGAGTTGTCATTATTGGCTAAGCTAGATAGCCCATAAAGCATCTAGTGAAGTGAGGGGCAATCAGGCTCCAATACCCAAGCCTTAGACAACACTCGTACACGAAATTGAGCTCCCACACATCTTCGGGTGTATCGGGAGGTAATCTAGGTTTAAAAAAAAATGTCCATTAGGAAGCTTTCAGTCTTGTATTATCCATAGTCCATGGGACACGGCATCCCAAACTATCACCCTCTCGTATGGTCAGAGAGGCAGATAGTGTGCTCAAGGGTATGTGTGGGATCCTCCTTGGGTAATGGCCTGAAATATTGGTTCGAGCACTATTGTTTGTCATTGCAGTATAACAGAGGGCCTATGGGTATTACATACTCCCTTACTTAGCGTACCTTGGTTCTACAAAACATAACTTCCACCTGCAAATCAACACCATCCCTATTCTGCTAACCTACATTCACAACCCCAAAAGTGAGCATATAGAGAAGGCATTCCTTATCACAAAAAATAAACTTGCATGCACCAATAGTCAGGACAGATTTTGCAAGTTTCTACAATAGCTAGTGGTCAAAAATAGAATAGTCAAGACAGTGATAGAAATAGTCTGATTAGTAACAAAGATAGTTAGGTTGACAGTAACAACCCTCTTTAACAGTTCAAAATTATAGACTTCTAGTGTCAGAAATAATATTTTCAATGTCAAAGAATCCCCAAGATCAGTGACAGGAACCCTATCAGTAACTATAATATAGGTGACAGAGGAAGATACAGGATAGTGATAGGGTGGTCAGGGTGCATACTACAGGTCAGATACAGTTGATCCCAAACCCCAAATTTTGAACTGTAAATCAGTAGACTCGTCATCATAGAAAAAAAAAACTGGGATATCTCTTCACACAGAGCTCAGATTGACTCAAAAATTTAGCAAATAATTCTACACTCTATTCTAGACAAAATTGTCCTTGGCAGCCCCTGGTCAAATTTTACACCGATTTTCCAAAAAATGGTAATTTTTTATTTTTCTTGCTAAGGCCACAACTTTTCAACGATCAATCAAATTGATCCAAATTTTTGGGAATAGAAGCTACTTGTTATTTTGCACCAAAGATCCTCAAGGACTCACTGGTGAAATTTTAAGTCCAAGTGGAAGAAATTACCTTGACATCGACTTGGAAACAACCAAGAGATCACAAAAAGTCAAGAAATTCAGTATATCTCCTCATTGTGCGCTCATATCAAGCAACCACCAAAGTGGACCCTATCCTAAAATTAGTGTTTCAACCCATTTCCAAAATTAAATTTTGGACCCTTACTAAAAATAGTAACTCCTGAAACCCCACATCTATTTTTAGTAACTGAGTAAAAGAGGGCCCACAAGGGTGAGAGGTACTCGTCGACAAAAGGAGTTAGAACTTGCCATAATATTGGCCGATATGCAAAAATCCCTTGACTACTTGACCACTACAAACCACACCATAAGAGAAGAGATTCGAGAGCTCCGAACGGATTAGGATACCACTAGAATTTGCTTAGAAAAACAACTTACAAAGGTGGAGACACAATTGTAGGGTACTCTCACATCTGAACACCAAGCTGAAAAATTTGAACGAGGTCGAAGAAGGGAAACAAAAGACCGAAGAAGGGGAACCGAAGACACTTACTATGACCGTGATCCGACCTTCAAAATACCTAAAATGGATTTCCCTAAGTTCATTGGAAAGGATCTCTATGGGTGGTTATATCAGGTTGATCAATTATTTAGACTCCACAATGTCCCTATATATCATAGGGTTCAAATGGCTTTATTCAACTTAGAATCTAAAACCTTACATTAGTTCCAATGGCTACGAGCCACTACCCCTAATCTATCTTGGGAGGACTTTGAGTCCTAACTACTCACTTGATTTGGCCCTAGTGACCATGAAGACTTTATAGGAACATTGACAAAGCTAAAACAAACTACCACAGTTCTTGATTACCAGACACAATTTGAGAAATTGGCCAATAAAACAAGGGGCTTGAATGAGGGATTTTTTACGAGTTGTCTTGTTAGTGGGTTGGAAGATGATCTCCAGGCTGAATTCAAGATGTTTAAACCCCAAACCATGATGCAGGCTATCACTTTAGCCCAATTGGCCGAATCTAAACTCTCAGCTCAAAATCGGATGTCGCGCTTTCCTCAAGCTTGACCTCCCTTTCCTCCTTGGTTCCAATATAATACCGATAATAGACCTCCTGCTCCCAAGTGACTGACTATAGATGAAATGGATGTGCATCGTGACCAAGGGCTATGTTATAATTGTGATGAAAATTTTATGAAGGAGAATAGATGTGCAAATAAAATGTTGTTTGTAATATATGCAAAGGAACTCAATAGCAGCGACCATAGTGATGAGGAGAGTGACACAGTTGACACACCAACTCAACAGGAAGAGGAACCATAAGAACCTCAGGCAAAAATCTCAGTCCATGCTCTTGTTGGTATTACCACTCTACAAACCATGAAATTTGTGGGCTTTTTCAATGGCCAACGCCTTAATATTCTTATTGATTCAATAAGTACATAAAATTTTATTGATCCTCGAGTTGCTAAGCAGGCTAATTTCTATATACACACATGTAATTCATTTGAAGTCATGGTGGCAAATGGAGGTACTTTACCTTGTAAAGGTAAATATTGCAATGTCAAAATAAATATGGGGGATTATGAACTCAAGCAAGATATGTTTGCCCTCTAATTGGGAGGATGTGACATTTTGTTAGGAGCTCAATGGTTGGGCACCTTGGGCACTATCTCCTGGAACTTTGTAGAACTATGGATGTAGTTTTCACAACATGGACAAACACACACCCTCCATGGTACCAAAATAGTCCCTACACAAATTATCAGTTCCAATTGCATGGAGAAGTTGTTAAAAAATTCATCCCATGGGGTCATTACACAAATATTTTCAATTCAACCAACCATTGCCATAGAAAATCAAATTCCAACAAATTTACAACTTGTTCTAACCAAGCACAATGGCATTTTTTTAGAACCAACTACCCTGCCACCTCGTCGCTCACATGACCATGCTATTCCACTGCTACCAGGTAATGCACCACCCAACATCAGACCATATCAGTATCCTCATGCTCTCAAGTCTAAAATCAAGAATATGGTACAAGAATTGCTCCAAGATGGTGTCATTCGAGCCAGTACCAACCCTTACTCTTCACCAATTCTACTAGTTCACAAGAAATATGGTTCATGGTGATTGTATATAGACTACCGGGAGCTCAATAAACTTACCATCAAGGATATGAATTGTTGGATGAACTACATGGAGCTATGTACTTCTCCAAGTTAGACCTTCATTCTGGATACTATAAAATTAGGCTCAAGAATGAGGATATTCCCCAAACTACTTTTTGTACTCACGAAGGTCACTATGAGTTCTTGGTAATGCCATTTGGTCTAAAAAATGCTCCTTCCACATTTCAAAGCCTTATGAACAACATATTTCATCCTATCCTACAAAAGTTCATCCTGGTTTTCTTTGATGATATCTTGGTCTATAGCTACTCGTGGTAAGAACACCTTGTCCATGTGGATCAGACATTACAGTTGTTGGAACAACATCAGCTTTTTTCTGAGCAGTCCAATTGTTCCTTTGGTCTGACTTAAGTGGGGTATTTAAGACACATTGTGTCCAAGGATGGCATCAAGATCGACCCCAAGAAGAATAAGGCAGTTCAAGACTGGCCAAAACCTCGCACTCTCAAGGGACTTCGGGGATTCTTAGGGCTTACCAGTTATTACTGTAAATTTGTTTGTAATTATGGTAAAATAGTAGCTCCCTCACCTCCATGTTAAGGAAGGACTCTTTTACTTGGATGGGACCCGCTGATCAAGCCTTTTTCAAATTAAAGCATGTTATGACCACCAAGCTAGTTTTAGCTATTCCAGACTTCTCCAAGCCATTCATCATTGGAAGCGATGCTTTCAGTCATGGCATTGGAGCAGTATTGATGCAAGAAGGGAGACCCTTGGCTTTCACTAGTAAGGCAATCTTTGATCATAACTTAGGCAAATCTACATATGCCAAGGATATGTTGGTAATCTTACATGTCGTCACCCATTGGAGACCATATCTTATTGGGCACCATTTCTCCATTAAAATAGATCATCAGAGTCTCAAATACTTATTAGAACAACATGTTGCCATCCCGAAACAACAAAATAGGTTTCTAAACTCATGGGATATGATTATAATATCACCTATAATAAGGGCAAAGAGAATCTTGTGGCTGATGCTCTCTCTTATCAATTTGAGACCCTCGGTATGTTATGTGCCATTTCCTCACCTGTTCCCCAATAGATAGATTCCTTATGATAGGAGGTACTTTAGGATGCATACTTGAAAGCTTTGGTGGCCTTGATCCATGATGATCCTACTTCATACCCAGGATACAATTAGGATTTCTAGGACTTGTGTTATCACCAATGCCTTGTTATTCCTCGCACGTCCCCACTCCACAAAATTTTAATGAAGGAACTAAAAAATGCTCCCTTTGCAGACAATTCAAGATTTATCAAAACCTATGAATGCCTGAAGCACACATTCTTCTAGAAAGGTATGAAACATGACATCCATAATTTTTTGGCAGCTTGTGATACTTGTCAACGGATGAAAGGTAAAATAATACGTTCTTTGGGTACTCTTCAACCCCTGCCCATTCCAAATCAGGTCTGGACTAATATTTCCATGGATTTTATAGAAGGGTTACCTAAATCTAGTGGTAAGTCAGTTATTCTTGTGGTAGTGGATCACCTTTTGAAGTATGCTCATTTTTGTTCCCTTGCCCATCCTTACACAACCTCTACCATTGCCCAAATATTCCTTGATTCCATTTTTTGCCTTCATGGTATGTCCACCTCCATTGTGTTCGATCGAGACCCCACCTTCACTAGTCATTTCTGGAAAGAATTGTTTAAGTTGCAGGGAACTCAGCTCAAAATGCATTTAGCCTATCATCCGCAAACATATGGTCAAACTAAGATTGTCAACAAATGCTTAGAGACCTATCTTCATCTCTTTACATTAGATCATACTACTCAATGGGCGAAGTGGCTTCCTTTGTCCAAATGGTGGTACAACACATCCTATCATACAATAACCAAACTCATCCCTTTTGAGGCAGTTTATGGGTGTCCTCCACTCACGTCCTCTTCATACATTCTAGGCAGCTCCAAGGTCTAGGTAGTCGACAGTACCCTCAACTAACATACTGACGTTCTTCACCAACTGGAGTAGAATTTGGACATGGTCCAGAATTGGATGCAACAACAGGATGACTAGCATCATTTTGAACGTAGCTTTATTGTGGGTGATATGGTATTCCTTCACTTGCAACCCTATAAACAAACATCTCTACAACTCCGCAGGTGCTAGAAACTTGTTGTAAAATACTATGAACTCTACCAAGTTCTATAGTGGATTGGTGCCATAGATTATAAACTGGATCTTCCACCCACCTCCAAGCTCCATCCTATTTTCTATGTTTCCTATCTCAAAAAATTTGTGGGTACACAGGTACAGGTTTAATCAACATTACCCAAATTAGATGAAGAAGGGTTCATATTACTGGAACCTGAGCAACCGTTGGATCATCGAACCCGCACTCTATGTAATCGTACCATCATGGAAGTCCTTGTTCAGTGGCATGGGCTCCATCCAGAAGATGCTACATGGGAGTCTCTCCATTAGCTCCAGCACTAGTTTCCTCATTTCCAGCTTTGAGGACAAAGCTTTTTGAAGGGGAAGGACATGTTAGGATTCTATCCTAATGCCATTTTGTAATGACCCACTCCCAACACGGGGTATCCCATTATAATGTTATTTTGTAATACTTGTAATGTATATGGCAAGTAAGGTGCCTATCCAAGTGGCGCCATCTCATGTAACCATTTTTATCAAGATTGTAATCGATGTTAGGTAGGAGATTCTAGCTTGAGTGGCATTTTGCATGTAATCCAACTCTTAAGCCTTTATTTAGGGTTGCATGAAGATTTTCTTTAAAAGATATGAAGCCATGTAAAAATTCATCTTTTTGCAAGCTAATAAAATATTGAAGGAGGTTGCCCCCTCAAAGAGGCATGCGATTTTGTGTTATTGTGAGATTGTTCCATTTAATTTCTGCATAGTGTTATTGATGTTATTTGATGCATTTGAGCTATTTTTAAGTATTTTGTGTGAGTGTGCTTTATTTTAATAGTGATATCCTAACATTGTAGCATGACATCCTACTTTAGTGGAATATTGAGCAATTGTTTGTTGTTTCTTACTTCCCCATGATATAGGTATAGATTCTAGAAAGAATACATATCCAAACGTAGATTTTTGATCAATAATACATCATGCATAATCTGTAATTATATAGCCAATTAAGAACTTTTCATTATTCTTAAATTCTAGAACATGTCCAATGGTACCTTGGACATATCTTAATACCCTTTTTGCTTTCTTATAATGAGATATTTTTGTTCTTGCATGTTTCATGAGAGGTAACTTACAACAAAGCTAATATCTAGTTTGGTGTATTTTAGATAAATGAGACTTCCAAAAAATTGGTGATAGAGATTTGCATTCATTGGAGGAGAGGAATTAGACCATAAGAGTTGTAGCCTTGGTTCCATAGGAGTCATCATAGGCTTGTAGTCATTCATGTGATACTTCTCTAGAAGTGTCTTGGCATATTTGATTTGTGAGATAAATATGAAGTGATGTGTTTGCCATACCTCTAGTCCTAGACAATAGTGCACTATTCCAATATTAGTCATGTCAAATGGGTTTTTCAACTTATCCTTTGCTAAAAGGATTTACAAACATTTGTTTCTATTCTAGGATTAATATATTATCTAGTTGAGTCATGTAGATGACTTCTTTTAAATCTCCATTGAGGAAGGTAATTTTTGCGATTATCTAATGAATCCTAATCCAAATTGTGTAGCTAGAGCAAATATTATTCTGATCAAATTTATTTTTGTTGTAGGTGCAAATGTTTCTTAATACTTGATATCTTCTTTTATGCATAGCCCTTGGCTACAAGTCGTACCTTATATTTATCAATACTACATTCTATTTTATATTTGATCTTGAAAATCCATTTGTATTTGATAGCCTTCTTCCCTAGTGGAAGATCAACAAGTTGATAAGTCTTGTTCTTTATTTATGCTTGTATTCAGTATCCAAAGCAATATTTCAAGAATTAGATTGAAGATCCTATTTCAATATGGATGGTTCAATAATGCTCATTAGTGCCACATTTACCTCATCATGAACAATACTATATGTTCTTGGTCCTATGGTAGATTTTTTGGAGCTCCATATATCCTTGAGGCTCTTAATATGCCAATGAACCATTTGGATATTTTTTATGTGTGATGTGGTGGAGCACATTTGTCCACATCTCCATCATTGTATTCATAATTTTTATCCCAACAAATTTCTTCACTAGCATCTTCTTCATCTTTAATACTTTAAAGTATTACTGGAACAAAGTTGAATAAATATTCCTATGGAGAGGATAAGGATGAATTATCTTTCTCATCAACAATGACATCATAGCTAATATACAATTTTTTTGTTAGCCAGATCAAATAATCTATAGGCTTTTGATTCATTAGTGTAGCCTAATAGAATGTATTGACAATACTTCTCATCCAAGTTTTATCTCTTCTCCTTTGGGATATGTATATATGTTATACATCCAAATACACAAAGATGAGAGATTGATGGCTTATGTCTAGTCCATGCTTCTTCTAGAGTGATGTAATCAAGAGATGCAATGGGGGAACAATTGAGCAAGTAGACTACAATATATGTTGCTTCTACCCAAAATGGTGTAGTTTGAGAATCCTTTAGCATGTAATTAATCATTTCCATGATGGTTCTATTTCTACATTTAGCAACACCCATTTCCTACAATTTGTAAGAAACTATCAATTTTTAATGAATATCATGTTTCTTCAAGAAAGTTAAAAATTCATTACCGATAAACTTCCCCCTCGATTTGAGTAGAGGACATGAACTTCTTGACCTATGAATATCTCAATTTTAGCCTTAAACTATTTAAATTAGAAAAAGGCTTCATATTTATTCTATAAAAATGATACCCATATTTTGTGAGTATGAACATCAACAAAAAGCTGAAAACATATCTACATCCATTATAGCTTGGAGCTATGGATCCACAAATATCGGTATTGACCAAATTGAGAGGCCCTTTAGCTCGATATTTTGAGGAACCAAATTGATATCGATGTTTCTTTCTAGCTAAGCAACGAGGAAAAATTTGTGTAGATATCTTCAAATAAGGAATACCTCTAACCATGTGCTTATTTTGAAGTGCAATAGGATGACCAAAACTTAGATGACCATATCATCAATTCTAGAGTGATATAGAAATATTAGAGTTGACTATTAACCCCTTATTGTCATGAGGAACTGTATGAAACTCAAACATTTTTCTATTCGTTTACGATATGCAATAATCATAGACTTTCTAGCTTTGTTGTAAATGAGACATACCTTGGATCCCTATCATTTTCAAACTCAACCTTCAAACTATGGTCGAGTTATTGATTGATGGAGAGTAGATTTTTA
This sequence comes from Wollemia nobilis, assembly GCA_028583015.1. NCBI lineage: Eukaryota > Viridiplantae > Streptophyta > Pinopsida > Araucariales > Araucariaceae > Wollemia > Wollemia nobilis. Next base: position 1,815,067 of record JAQPPZ010000184.1, read on the forward strand.
GTGAGTCTTGTAATATACAAGACTTATATTATGTTTCATGTGTGTGATTCAAGTCACAATTTGACATCACCTATGCCTTTGATGTTATAGGATATGTCATCACCCAAAGAGACATTTCTTGTATGACTGGAATAGTCTAGGGTCTAAAACCAGTATTTTGGATCGATCATATGTTTGGTGGCTCTAAAATTGACATACCAAACATCATTGGGCTGACCTAGTTTAACATGAGCAACAAATAAATGTTTTTTTTATCCTAAGGGGTCATTTTCTTCTTCTCCTAAGTGGTTATCTTTAGAAACATTGCTATGTTGTTGACATATCTTCTTGCAATTTATATTTTTCTTATCTATTGATGACTTATTCTATTATGAATGCATTACTTGAGAAGAGGACCCATTTGCAAAAGGATTATGCTAACATTTCTTCAAAGTGTAGGCATTTTTTCCATAAAGTTCACATATATTTTGCATGTGAAATCGTTTCTTTGATGTTAGAAGTGATGTTGAGGTCTTGTACCTCTTTTGATTATCTATTCCATTTTGATTTGAAATAACTTGATCTTCATCTTATGATGTATGAAAGGCTTCTACTTTTTAAAGTAGATTAACAAAATTTTCAAATGTTAGTATTTGTTCAATGGCATTTGAAGATGTCATAAACACATTATACTATGAAGGGAGAGATCTCAAAATAATGAAAAAAGTGTTTCATCAATTTTTTTTTCCAAATCTTGATGCACGTAGCTCTATAAGTCACCTCAAGAATGATTTGATTTTTTCTCCATTCTTTATTTTTAAGCAATGAAGTTGATCTATAAAGAGCTAAATATTGAATCTTTTCTTAAACAGATCAGGGATCTTGCTTAATACTTTATCTTAGCTTAATAAAATGTATCCTTGCTTAGATTTTTATGCTTTAGATTAAGATGAAATATGTTGTATATTTCCATATATCTGATCTACTTATCAAACTGGAATTAAACTAAAATATTGTAGGAATGAAATAACACACAAAATCACAAATTACAAGAGGACATAATATTTTTACGTGCAAACCCCAAAATTGGTAAAACCACAACCCAAATAAATTGGATATATTGTTATTAGGATTCAAAAATGATACAATTCCTTCCTGATATTTAGTTGGCTATATTCTTCAGCTTGTTCTCCCCAATATCTACTCTTGCCTTCTCCTCCTCTACCTCTAGGGTTCTCTCAATGTAAATGTAGCAATTAAACCCTAATCATGTGTTGTCCAAAAATCCCCCTTTTCCTATTTGAGTGTTGGTATTTATAACCCACTCATTCTTTTTTTTGTTACTTTTCACTCACTTGCAAACTCGTATGTAACATGCCTATAGGTGTATTTTGAGCATCACTTTCACTACACTACTCTGATTGACCTACACCTATACTCGTTGAAAGCATATTTGAAATACCTATCCAAACGGTACCACTTGGAGCACAAGAGCACTTGAATTCTAGAAGTTACAGCCAAATTTTTTTATCATTCTAAATAGACCTTTTTTGTTTGTCATAACTTTCTATGCTAACCTCCATTTTCTAAGAAAACCAATATAGAAACATTCTCCTTGAAACCAACTTTCTAACGATACCAGTTTCATCCAATTTTTCCTAGTAACGAAGAAGTTACGACCTTTTAAAAATGCCCTTGAAAGCGGTATTGAGCAACTCTGAAGTCTGAACTCTGTTGTTTAGTAATTTGACCATAACTTTGGCCTCGGTTATCCATTTTGAGTGATTCAAAATGTGTCCATAATTTCTTTATAATATGCATTTCATGGAGCCATCCATATTGACATAGATTCTATGGATTTCATCCAAAATTTAAAAACACAACCCTTACTCCATTTGTCCTCTATACTTTGTTCCAGCAAGTGTTGATTGCTTCGAAGCAAGGATTTTTTTACCTGGAGCTCCTTCCACACTTATTGTAGATTACCTTTCAGTTGGTATCCTAGTCAAAATTTGAATTTGAAGGAACAAGATTTTTTTTCTAATTCCTTGTATCAAATATTATCCCACGCATCTTTGGTTGTGGTTGATTCACAAATGTATGGTTGTAATTCATTAGTGAAATCAAACATAATGATAAAATGAGTCTTTTTATCTGCTTTGTTAAATCTTATTTGTTCTTCATCATCTATGTCAAGATGAAAAATGGACCCATCTACAACTTCTCACGCTTCCTCAAACTAAAGTTGAGTTTTAGATTTAGTCTTCCAAACAAAATAATTATTCCCTTGCAATAGTTGCGAATCGGGAAATAGAAACTTTGGTACACCACTATCCATATTAAACCAATCACCAAACTATAAAATTTTAGTTCCACTAGATTGGCCTCAAAAAATGCCTTTCAAAAAATATATATAAGACTATACTCGTATATTAATTAATGCCTTGAATTGGAAGAAATCAATAGTGTCTTGTCAGGAAAAAATAGGTAAAGGAGATTCCTCCAACAAGAATCTCCAAGGAATATTCCTAAAATGTTCTCATGCTTTAAAATGTTATATGAATATTCTTCTCATTCATCTACATATAATAAAAATAAAGGAACAAAAAATATGGGCTTTGATGAACCCTTCCATGGTTCTTGTGGGATACTTAAAAAGAATTGTTTGAAACTTTGTGATATTTGGCCACTGAGAATTAATCACCCTAGAAACTCACAAGCAAGAAAAATATGATGTTGATCTCAAGGATATGGTAATCCTAAAGTTGGATTCGACTTTTTCTGAGTTCTTTGACTAATATTTCTAATTGTCCATATAGTAAAAAAATGCTTGTGCCATGGGTGACATACGGTAACTGCACTATCCATAAGAGTCCCTTTCGAGAAATCAAATACCTGAGAAGCGAATTCAGGGACCAACTACATGTCGATAATGATGTGATCTTATCTATTCATATCATAATAAATCATTCTAAATAATTCCCCCATCCATGTAAGGAAGACAAAATGATTTTGTCAAGGATTTGGTTTGCCAAGAGTGAAAGCCTGCAGGCTTCCTCATTGGGCATGAACTTATAGTTACGACTTCTTATAATGCAAGTATTAGGCAATAACTAGAACTATATTCATGAGCAATTTCACTCCTCAATGATTTTCATCTCTTATTAAAAAATAGAGTGAAATTTTAAAATGGTCATTTTTCTTGATGTGAGTCCATCGAAAAGTTGTGGCACTATGTGAAGCATGTTTCTTCACCCTGAATTCTTCACATCCATATTTAGCACTCCTTTAAACCAGAGCAACGTTAAGAAAGTGTATTTATTTGAGATGTAAATGATGAGTCAATACCCATACATTAGATATTTTTTTAATTTTATAATTCTCCTTTTGTTTATATCTACTTATTTTTTATGACATGTAGACCAGGTTGTACACAAGAATGATAGAATGCATTTGATTACTTTTAGGTATTACACTTAATGATCACCTATGGTAATATTCTATGGTTTAGAGTTGTAGTGAGTACCCACTCGAAACTTGACTATGATAATAGCCAAGAGTAGTCTCAGTTCAATGAACTCATGTTGATGACTATGTAGGTAGTCATCCTCTCATTCAAAGGCTAGAATGGAAATTAAAAAATCTATTTGTTTTATGGGTAACCTCTTTGGCCTATCAATTTTTCTCTTTCATAGTCTCTAGATTGCTTTGGATCCCATTTGTGTTGAAGCAAGACAAAGATTTTATTGCTCTTCCTCGTAAGGTATTTGGTTTAGAAGGAGAGTTGACTCTTCCTTCTATAATCTGCTTTGATACCACTAATGCCAATGCTTCAATGATTTGCTTCATTGATATGAATGTAATAAAATATAATAGCTATGCCCAATATGTTATAACAACCTCCAAATAAATACAACAACTAACCTTAACACATAAATATTATGATGAGTGATTGCAACCATTCTTATGATCATGCTAATTCAACTATGGTGGTAATTATTTCTTACAAACATATGGCTCATAAAATATAACTTATATAATTATAAAGTATAAAATATACTTAAATATAGAAAATATGGAAAATTCTTATATATATATATATATATATATATATATATATATATATATATATGTATATCATGAATATTTTGTATGGGTGTGCGTATAACCTAAACTTTTGAAAATTGACTTGAACCTCCTTGAAAAATAGAACATTTGAACCAAATTGTACCTAGTATCTATTTTTTTTAATATTTATCCAAAGAATATTTTGGTAAAATATTTATTTCTAAAATTTTTTTTCCTTCTCTCTTTCCCCAACAACCATGGAACCATACTTACTCCAATATTCTATTTCATGTCTCATTTCTCACTTTCCCATTTTGTATGTAGGCCCATCATGAAAGTGTTTGTCTCCTTAATGAGATACCTACAAGTTAAACATAGAAAAGAAAGAGCATCATATTTTCCAATAGTAAGAGCCTTTTAATAAGAGATGGTTCTTATATTTAGCATCTTTTTTACACAATATGCAAACAAAGAGTCCCATTAGTCCTTTTTTAAAGAAGTTGTTTTATAGTTAAAATATCATTCTTAGAGGCCAATCACAAGAAGATTTGGGAATTAACACAACCTTTTTTTATCTATATAATTTTTTATAATGGATTCTTAAAAAGAGATATCTTCACTTGTAAAGGAATTGTAGACATCTTTAACCATATAGTTAACCTTTGTTCCCATGTTTCTTGTTAATCTTACCATAGAGTGTGAATGAAGTTATCCTCACCATCAACGATCCTATCCTTTAACAATTTGCTCCACCAAAAATCTATAATATGTACTCTAACCTTTAATGTTCACTCTATGGTACTCTAACCTTGCCACCATCCCACATCTATCAGCCTAGGCGACTATTAATTATCTCCTCCTGCATTCTTCGTCTTACATCCTAATAATCAGATGCTTGATATAGAATGGATATTTCCCACATGTTTTTCTTAGCCTACCAAATCTAAAATTTAATTTGGTATATTTTCAATCCAACATAAGTGCTTTTCCTGAGACATCACATATTAGTCATCAAGTCTACCATTATGTTTCCTTCCCTAAAGACATGTTGGATCCAATAATTGTTCAGAGTTCTAATTTGTATTCGACAACTTTCAATCATGTCTTCAATTGACCAACTAGCCTCTTGTTCCCCTTTTAGAGTCTTTATTATATTTAGGTAATCCCCTTCGATGATGAGATTCCTTCCACCCAACATCTCTAATTGTTAAATTATCAAAAACACTGCTTTTGCTTCTACAAAATTATTTGATTGGATGTCCAAGGGTTCAGAATAAGCTAAGAGTACTCGCCCTAAAGAATATCTGAAGTCATCACCTGCTCCAACTTTACTTGGATTACCTTTTGAGGCCCCATAAAAATTTAGCTTCAACCATCCTTCCAGAGGGGGATCCCACCTCACCTGTTACCTTAATTGATTTTTTAGGTTTAGGATTAGCAAGGATTTACAATCTCCATCTCAAGATTTGATAATTTCCTAAGCCTTCTCCTCGACCTTATTTAGGTTAGCTACTCTTAGGTTTTCCACTATTGTTTCCTCAATTATATTTACTATTTCCATAGGCTCTCTCTTTTTTGTCCTTAAATATGCATTGGTTTCTTTCCTTTCAAATACTCCATAGGTAGTGAGGAAGGTAAAATCTCCACAACATGCTCAATATTTTGCTAGAAAAGGAAGACTCCCATTGTAGCACAAGGTCCGCCATACAATTGGAAAACACCCATGTTACTTGAAACTTCTCCAAAAGCTCCTGCAAAACACATCTCAAAAATGTACATTCTAGGAACAGATGGTACATATATTCATTGTCACCCTCACATAAAGCACACTTGTTAAAAAACTGGGAGCCTCTTTTACAAATATTGTCAATGGTAAAAATTTTACTTTGAGTGGCTAGCCAGAAAAAGAATGCAATTTTTGTAATCAACTTCTTAAACCAAATTTTTTCCACTGGTAACCAACCTAAACCTGCTTCCTCCAGTAGTTGGTACTAGGATACTTTTTTCTTCCTACTCCAAAGGTGCCTATGGTTCTAGAATTAGTTAAATGGGTGACAACTAATAAATTATTCAATTTTATTATTGCTTGTTCCTTGACCAAATCCATGCTATTTGTATGCATCTCTTTCTATATTCTTCCATATTCAAAGGAACTTATGTAACCCTACACCTGTGTACCAAAATATTGAGTCAAGTCCTGTTCCAAAACTAGAACTTCTTGGTCCTCCTTTAAGGGTATATATTTTATCCAAATATCCTTTAAAATTTTTATTTTTCTACCATATCCTATATACCATAAGATCCCCTTTGCTAGGATATTTATACACTTAGTAAGACTATTCCAAAAGGAGGACCCAATAGGTAAATTTTCAAAGAGTAAAAATGAATTCTCCCCCTACAAATATTTGGATTTTAGGATCTTTACCCAACTTAAGTGGTCATTTTTGAGAATTTTCCATCTCATTTTTCCTATGCTTTTCTAAAACCAAGGTCTCCACATTCTCATTTTGAATATACTATATCCCATGCAACAAGTGCTAGTATTCTCTTGTCTTCTACTCTGGACCATAGATTTTTTTGAATAGATTCAATCTTACACCTGAAACTCTCTGACACACTAAAAACAAACATAAAATAGATATGAATACTCTATAAGGTATACTTCACTAGTTGAGATTTCCTAGCTTGACTACGAAGACTACCCCTCCACCTTGAGAGTTTTTTGGTAAACCTTTCAATAATCGAGTACAAAGACTCCTTTTATTCATCCATTAAAAAGTGGCATCCCTAGGTATGTTTCTGGGAGATTCCTAATTTCACAACAAAAATTTGGGCAATTTTTTTTTGTTGAACAAAGGAGGTGTTGAGAAAGAAAATCATACTCTTAGAGAAGTTTACCTTCTAACCAACTGCATTCTCATATCTATCTAAGATAAGTTTGAATTGTTTTGCTAGTGGTATAGAGGACCTTGAAACAATTATCATGTCATAAATAAATTATTGATGGGAAACACCATATGCTATTAAGGCCGGCTTAAAACCTTCTAAAGTTCCATTGGCTATTGCTATCGACATTCTTCTGCCTAGGTATTTAGCAAGAATAATGAAGAGGTAAGGCAATATAAGATCTCCTTACCTCAATCTATGCATGTCTTGTGTAAAATATGCTAGAGAATAAGGGGAAGGTCCAAAAGAGGAGAAACCAAATTGTCAATCTTAGAATTAAAAAAGGATTGCAGATCCGCATGGCTCCAATTACTAGGATGATTAAAGATCCCCTTAGATAATAAAATGTGGAATTTGTATCTCTTAGTCGCATGAATTAAGGATGTGTTAACCATTTAAATAATCTCAATCTACCACCTCATACCATGTAAACTAACTTGAACTAGATTAGAAAAGGGGTGTTGTCACCAATCTTAGAAAGCCACTTCAGAATGATTTGATCTTTCTCCTGAATAAAGCCTTCCCAAATGTAGTTCACCGTCTTGGCTAACATGAGGATGACCATGTTGTTAGAATAACTAGTATATCTTATATTACATTAATTAATATAGACAACATTATAGGAGTGGTACATATTTTTTGGTTATTTAGTTTAAGAACCACCCAACTAGATTCAAACTGCCTCAACGAAGTTTATGTAATTCCTATATATTTTCCATGAATACAAAGAGCATACTAATGATTCAGTTTCTAGATGGTACCAGAGCATTGAATAATTTTTTTTGGGCAATGTGAATTTAACCAGACGGACGGTGTTGGAAGGGATGCGGCCGTTTGTTTAAACCCTTTGTGCTCTAAATAGTGTGGAGATGGCAAGCACGCTGTGGACATCTTGACAGCCGACACAGTGCAGCTACAGTCGACGCAGTGTAGCCGCAGCCACTGGGGCCCCCTCTGGAAAGCACGGGTTCGAACCAGTTCTCGCAGCCGCAAGAGAAGCTACGACGCAGCAAACAGACCTCGTCAATATCTGAGAAAAGTAAGGGCGAGTAGGAAGCATTGGAGAAAACAAAATCGGTGGTTGCAACTGCCAGAGAGCGGGAAGCATTGGAGAAAATGAGCGCCGGGAGAGCAGGAAGCATTGGAGAAAATGAAATCGGTGGTTGTGACTGCCAGAGAGCAGGAAGCACTGGATAAAATGAGCACCGACGGTATTGGTGAAACTGGCGATAAAAGTTCATCATTTCCCCTGTACAACAGCAGAGCCGAGTGTGGTGGAGAAGCACTCCGTGCAGCACACGTTGTTTACAGCCACCCCACGTATTCGAAATAAACAAGGGTGACCGCCAAGTCCTGCAGCGATAGATGTTTACAGCCACGTGCATGTTTTTTACAGCCACCCCGCACGTTCGAAATAAACAAGGGTGACCGCCAAGTCGTGCAGCGATAGATGTTTACAGCCACCCCGTGCATTTGAAATAAACAAGGGTGACCGCCGTCAAAAATTGTTGAAATAAACACGAGCCGTGATTATCCTATTTTTGCACTGCTGGCAAACTTTAGCAAGAGAAAAAAAGATGCATTTTTTTTTTACAACTCAAAATTGCTGACGCCCGAAGGTATTTTGATGCCCCACGGATCCGATTGACGTCTCGAGGGCTCGATGACGCCCAAAAACAAAAACAAAGTGTTTTTTTTGACGCCCTGAGTCGTGTTGACGCCTCGTCGGGCATTTGTTGACGCCCCAAGAAGTTTGACTCAATTTTTTTGTTGTCATTGCTTTTAAGACATGTAAATTTGTTTTTTTTTCACAAGCAATTGTTCAAAGGCATTATATTCTATTTTTGCCTTCACTTCTTCCAAGATAGAGGGGGGAATTCAATTTTTTTCAAACCCTCAGGAGAAGATTTCGATAGCAATTCAAAGGTGCATTTTCGATTTTACTCGACACCTTCTTTTGTCCAAGTTAGGTGCATTTTCGGTTGAACCCGACACCTATGTGAGAAGCATTTTGTGAGCATGCTTGTTTGATTTTTTGCATTCCTTTTCTGCACTTAAAAAAAATCATCTACATCAAAGCATCCACTACTTCTCTCAGCACATGTTGCATAGGTTCTCCACAAGCAGTTATCTCTTTGCACAGGGATCTTCATATGTTCTCTCCCCAACACTAATTTTCTCCTAGTTTTGTTTTTTGACTTAATTACCTCCAACTGATTATTCTTCTTCCGAAGATTCTCAGGCAGGTGTCATTAACATCTCTTTGAGTCAATTTTTTACCCCCCATTGCTATTGTGTTTAGGCGTAAATCCTGACGAAAGTCTTGGATTCCAAAGTGTTTAGGGGAAGTTACGCCCCACGCATGCGGATTCCTGTCTTTCTAAGGTAGGTGCCATCAACAAAGCAATCCTTTTCAGTACTGCCTATGTTCCACGTACCGTTCTGATCTTCATAATACCTATAGTCTCCCTCACGTAAGGGCGGGTATTGTTTTGATTCAGTTTCGGTATAATTGGCCTGGCAACGGTATATCGAAAAGGGGACCATTTGGCATTATAAGGAACCCTAAACAAAATGGCTACAGTGCACAAGTATCTTTCAGATGCCCAATTGCTCAAAGGCACCAATTTTGTGCCATGGAAGCATAAAATGAAAGCCATTCTTCAAGTCAAAAAATTATGGGATGTCGTCGGTGGCACTACCTCTCGTCCCACCACGACGGGGACGAGATCAAGATACATTTGATGATCGGGACGAGGAAAGGCCTTATGTTTTTGTTACTTGCCATAATAGATGAGGTTCAACCTCATATTTGTGATGCCACGACCAGTAAAGATGCTTGGGCGAAGACTGATTCATCGTGTATGAAGGAAAGAATAATTCCACTATCCTTCACCTACAAACTCGACTTCACAATCTCAATATGAATTCAGGGGAAAGCTGTTGAATTGTTTCTCTGCAAAGTGGCGGAATTGAAAGCTAAACTCAATACTATGGGAAAACCCATCGATGATGATCTTTTGACATCTATTATTTTGAGGGCACTCCCACCATCTTACAAAAGTTTTATCACTTCCCTCAATGTTTCTGGTAGAACATTAACTTTTGTTGAATTGGTTAATTTGCTTCAAACTGAAGAAGCCAATCAAGTACAAAAAGATGAGGAACCTGCCACTACTCTTTCCACCCATCAAAAGGGTCACAAGCAAGGATAGTTGCAGAAGGGAGGCTCTTCTTCCAAAGGCAAAGGCAAGCCCAATCTCCAGCGAGATAAATATTGCAAGATCTATGATATGAACAATCATGATACCAACAGGTGTTGGTTCAAAAACAAACAACAAAATGATCCCTCACAAAATAAGAAAGGCAAGGGGAAGCAAAAATATCCCCAACATCGCAAACAACAAAAGGGTCATGTTGCTTATGCAGATTCCCATTCAGATGATTCTCCTTCATCTTCAGATAATGACTCCGAAAGAGCACACAAAGTGCTCATGACCCATACTGCCTCTTCCAAATCCGATGTTGTATGGTATATTGATTCTGGAGCAAGCAAACATATGACTGGGAACAAGTCCTGGTTTCAAACCTTTCACGCAAGAGAAGGCAAACCTGTCACTATTGCAGACAATCAGGTCTATCAAGTACAAGGTGAAGGGGATGTTACAGTCACACTCCCTGATGGTGATTGTGCCATAGAGAAAGTTCTCTATGTTCCTGGCCTTGCCAACAATCTCTTATCTATTCCACAGATGCTAGATAGAAATATGGATGTTGTTTTTCAAGTTGAACACGGCAAAAAGAGATGTTTCATCAGTCATCAAGGTCACCACATTGCCACTGGCTCCTACAAACATGGATTATTCATCTTGGATACAGTCTCTACATCCCATACTGCCCTCATTGCCACTACAAAAGAAGCTACTTCCTTATGGCATAAAAGATACGGGCACCTCAGTTCTGGGTATTTACTCGAATTAAGCAAATATGACATGGTCAAAGGGCTTCCTCAGATTTCATCTGTTCTCCCCATGTGCTCAGATTGTCTCACAGGGAAACAACATCGAGTTCCATTTGAGACAAGTTCTTCTCGCTCGAACAAACCCTTGGAGTTAATCCACGTAGATCTGTGCGGTCCTTTCCCAACCAGTCATGGTGGAAAGAGGTATTTTCAGCTATTTGTTGATGACTACTCCCGCAAAATATGGGTCTTCTTCCTTGCACTCAAGTCAGAAGCTCTTCTCTACTTTCGTCAGTTCAAGAGACAAGTTGAGAAGGAAACAAGTTGTTCCATCAAAACCCTCCGCTCAGATCGAGGGGGGGAATACACTTCCAAGGAATTTTTAGCATTTTTGGAAAAACATGGGATCAAGAGACAACTCACTACAACATATACACCGCAACAAAATGGAATTGCAGAAAGAAAAAATTGCTCCATAGTAGAAATGAGTCGGTGTATGTTAAAAGGAGCAAACTTAGAAAAACAATATTGGGCAGAAGCGATAAACACAACATCTTACCTACTAAATAGAGCACCTACAAGGGCTCTACAAGGAAAAACTCCACAAGAAGCCTGGAGTGGTAAGAAACCCTCAATCTCTCATCTAAAAGTTTTTGGATGTCAAGCTTTTATGCACATTCCTAAACAGAAAAGAAGGAAACTAGATGAGAAAACTCAAAAATGTATATTTCTTGGTTATGATGAGTATTCAAAAGGATATCGGTTGATTGATCCTATAACCAAGAAAACACACATCAGCAGAGATGTAGTATTTGATGAAACTTTCACATCAAATAACACACTTGTATACCTTAAGGAAGATGAACCTAAGAAAGAAGCAGCACCTCCTCAGAAGAAGGTTCCTAAATGGTATACTAGTACATTGCAAGATTCAAAATTGACATCACTTCCAGATCTAACTCTAGATCGACCCACTACTCGCAGTATGACTCAACACAAAAGAGCAGATGTTGCAACATCAGTAACAGATGTTGATGACCTTTGTCAACATTTTGATGATTTATCTATGAATGTAGAAGAAGATGAGGATATAGATATGGAAGATGAAAAAGTCTATTTGACAATACTAGATGAAAAAGAACCCACATCAGTCTCAGATGCACTCAGTAAAGATCAATGGAAAAGCTGCTATGGATGCAGAACATACATCTCTAATGAAAAATCAAACTTGGAAGTTAGTGAATTTACCTTCAGGAAAGAAACCCATTGGTTGCAAATGGGTATTCAAGATCAAATATAAGGCAAATGGTGCAATAGATAAATATAAAGCCCGACTTGTTGCAAAGGGCTATGCACAAAGAGAAGGCATAGACTATGAAGAGACATTTGCTCCTACTTCTAAAATGACCACTATTCGAGTTCTGTGTGCAATGGCAGCTCAATTTGGTTGGCGACTACATCGGATGGATGTAAAGAGTGCTTTCTTAAATGGTGACCTACAAGAAGAAGTCTATATGACTCAACCTGAAGGTTTTGTAGTTCAAGGGGAAGAACAGAAAGTCTGTAAGCTGATCAAATCTCTATATGGACTTAAACAAGCTCCTCGAGCTTGGTATATCAAAATTGATAGTCACCTAGTGCAACATGGATTTAGAAGAAGTCCTGCAGATCCCAACCTATATATCAAGAACAATGGTTCTAACATAGTAATTCTAGTACTATATGTGGATGATCTGATCATAACGAGCGGTTCGGAGATTATGATCAAAACGAGTAAAGAAAGATCTCAATACCTCTTTTGAAATGACAGATCTTGGACTTCTCCACTATTGTCTTGGTCTAGAAGTAACTCAATACAAGCATTGCATACAAGTTACTCAAAAGAAATATGCCAAGACTCTCATTGATAAGTATCGGATGACTGACTGCAAACCCAAAGCCACACCAATGGAAGCAGGACTTAAGTTATCCCGATTCGATGAATCTCCTAAAATAGATAGTACTCTCTATCGTCAACTGATTGGGAGTCTCATCTATCTCACAAACACCAGGCCAGATCTTAGTTTTGTTGTGGGTTATCTTTCACGATTCATGCAAGATCCTAAAGTTAGCCACTGGAAAGCAGCAAAAAGAGTTCTTCACTATGTCCGTGGGACGACATATATCGGTCTGGAATACAAAAAGAACAACAAGTTCTATCTTCAAGGGTACACGGACTCTGATTATGTTGGATCCATAGATGACCGAAAATCAACTGCAAGTTATGTTTTTCACCTTGGATCTGGTCCTGTCTCTTGGCATAGCAAGAAGCAACATGTTGTTGCTATTTCTTCTACTGAGGCAGAATATCGAGCAGCTAGTGGAGCAGTCGCGAGATCATATGGTTACGTCGCATCCTCACAAATATGGGCCTTCCAGAGCATCTTCCTTTACATTTATTTTGCGACAATCAAGGTGTTATGAATCTTGTCAAAAATCCTATCTTTCATGATCGCACCAAACACATTGACACTAGGTGTCATTTCATTCGAGATGAGATTCCAAAGCATCATATCCAACTCCACTACATTCCCACAGATGAGCAAATAGCGGACATCTTCACCAAAGCACTTGCTCGAGTCAAATTTGAATTGTTCCGCAATGCTATGTGTAGTCAACATCAATGTAATAAGGGGGGATGTTAGAATAACTAGTATATCTTATATTACATTAATTAAAGATAGACAACATTATAGGAGTGGTACGTATTTTGTTGGTTATTCAGTTTAAGAACCACCCAACTAGATTCAAACTGCCTCAACGGAGTTTATGTAATTCCTATATATTTTCCATGAATACGAAGAGCATACTAATGATTCAGTTTCTACACATGTAAACTCCATAGAAGACCTTCATACACTTTGGGTCCTTTGAAATGCACCATTTGACTCCAACTCACCAATAGAAATTTTACTCCCAATATTGCCCATAAGGAAGCCATGTGAACAAAGGAAAAACAAGATTGTAGCTCTTATGGTTAAAATTGTCGATCATCCGACTGATCTGACTGAATACCACCTATTTATTTACAAGGATATAAAGGAAATGCCACCTAGGATTAATATCCCAAGCCCCAAAAAAATTGGTGCTCGTAGGAGAAAATTCAAATTTAGAATGTGTCTTCTAGCTCCAAAGAGTTCTCAAGATACTAAAAAGGTGATATCCTAGGTTAAAAACAATAGCCATATTCACATCTTTGCAAGTTGATAAATTCTCAAAAGTATTCATCACATAAAGAAAATCTAGAAAAAGAGGGAACAACTCCAAACCCATTACTCAATCTAAGTAAGACCTTGGGGGAAGTCTTCCCTCTAGGTTATCAGGCCTACTTGTTACAGACCCAAATTGACTAAGATATCTACAAATCAGTTACCTTCCTTTATGAGTGTGTTTAATTTAGAAATCTTTCAGGGCCTAAATTACTCTTTTGGATTCCTCTATCATGTTTACTATACTCCAACTAGGGGGGTTGAGACCCACTTATAGAGTTTATGATGTTTAAAGAATCCCCTTCAATGATAACTTTTTTACAATCTAAAGAAGCAAGCAACTTTATTCCTTAGAAAATGGCTCTAGCTCTCACAAAATGGTTGGTCTAAAATCCTAGGTTTACAATAAAAGCAAGGATGATCTCTCCTTTTTTATTTTTAATCACACCCCCTACCATAGCTTTCCCTAGATTTCTCTTAGAAGCTCCATCAAAATTAGGTTTGATCCACCTAGGTGGAGGGAGCTCCATTTGGTTTAATATATAACATTCAATCCAAGCTATGCTAATACTTTATTTCTAGACTAGAGCTCTAACTTCTCCTCCAAGATAGTGTCATCCTTGATACCTCCACTAAGATCCAGGTGTAACTTAGAGATATTCTTCACAATAGCTAAGAGGATTCTAGAACACATTGAGGCAACATCTCTTTTGGAATCCTTAAAGGCCCTATTGTTTCTTTCCTTCCAAATTCCCCAAAATAAGTGAGGAAGGCCAAAGGACCAGAGAATCCATAGTCTCAAGAATGAGAAGGGAAATATCCAGTGACCAAAGACATTCTAGAGAAGAATAGAAACAACCTAGCAAACCCCAAGGGCATTCAAAAAATAATAAATGACTTCAAGAGAAAAGGAACATTTAAGGAATAAATGGTTCAAATATTCAACACACTTTTCACAAAGGTAGCACCTCTTAGGAATAAACATCCCTCTTTTTTGCAAAATTTCAATAGTGAGGATCTTATCCTAAATAACCAACCAAAATAAGTTGACTTGACGGATGAGATTTTTAAACCAAATTTTTCTATTAGGGAGCCAGGACATAGGGTTATCTTCAGCAAGGAAGTAAGCAGATTTTACAGAGAAAGATCCATACTTTTCACTTTTTAAAAAATTAAACCTTCCTCATTTGAATTTTCGATAACCTACTGTAGACACCAAAATCTAGGCATTTGGATCCCACCATACAATTATGCATAATAAAATATGCCTAAGTCTAAAATTAGGTGTATAAACCCTGCACATTATCCTATTTTCTAGATTTTATTAAATCTAGAAAATTCCCCTAGGATACCTTGTCTCCCCATTGGACATGTGTCCTAGCCACCACTACCCCTCCACTTGCCACATCTCACACCTCACTCCACACATCACTCCACTTGCACCTACCCACATGCCACCACTCCACCTAAGTAAGACATCCTAAGTGACTCACTATAGCTGCCCAAGATAGGTGGTTGCCTAGTCCCTGCCACTTGCTAGCCTTGGTTTACCATTTATTTTTTCCCTCCAGAACCCCCAAATTCCTATTAAAACAAAATCACTTCATCACCAAATGAGGCTGAAAAATACATCGTTATGTTGTTGGAATCACTACAAGAGATCCTCAATAGCTATGGAGATCAATCATTTGAGGTCCTAGATCGAACCCTAGTAATCCTGTCACTTCACCCCAAACATGAGTGAGCATTTAAATAGAGACAAACATGCATCCATGTTTACCAAATGCCAAACCACGTTTACCAAATGCCAACTTTCAATCGATGACAAACACGAATCAGATTGAGTATGTCAGCAAGGTATCAAATTTTATTGTTTTTTGTCTTCTACATATCATTTTACATATTCTACAAATAATTTATTCAGGATTTTGTAGTTTCTTCATTGCTTACATAAATAGGTGCTAGTAATCCTTTTTTTGTTTACAAGCATATGTGTGCAGGTGATAGGTTTCTGAAGAGCTTTTGAAGTAAGGATGGCCCGCAAGGATATTCAAGCCCATTGGACAATCTGATTGGAGCAAAGAAGAAACATCTACACCCACCTTCCATTGGATCTACCAAAGTGTCCCCCCCCTCTTTGTGCCCATTGTATTTTGATGAAGCAAGCAAACAAGATTCTTTTGTAATAAGATCCCAACAATTTGGGGTAAATCACTATTGTAAAAAGAGGAGATCAAGGCTCCCAAAAGTTCAATACAAAAGCATTTTTATTCATTGCAAATCACTTGTGTCAATTCTTTATTGCTTAGGTGTATTCTATTTTATTTATAAAAATGGCGATCACGTTGGGACCCCCAAAAGGGTTCTATGTTTTATTTGCCTTGTCTTTTTTGTTGATTTATGTCTATCTTTTGGTTGTAGGTTTCTAAAGCTTAGAACCTATTCGGCCTATTCTTGCACATGCGCAAATGCAGAAGTGTGTTTGGGAACCTGTGCAAACATGGGAGCACGTTAAAATACCTATGTAAATACCAATGGGTGTTTAGAGACTTGTGCAAATGCGAAAACGTATTTAGAATCTATGCAAACACGAAGAGGCATTTGAGGAGATTGAGAAGAAAAAGGAGCAACAAAAGGATCTCACGTGAGTAACATAAAACCCCAACTTGAAATTTATTTTGAAAAGGAAAAAAAGGTTTTTCTATTATCTATTTATGTTTTCATGGTAGATATTAGATCGAATGCATGCATATATTTTAATATTTTTTGTAGGCATTTAATGAAAAAAAAAGAGAAATCAATCTCATTTAATTTGCATTTTAGGGCATTTTAATGCTAAATAGGCCATTTTAGTGTATTTTAGTGCATTTTAGATAGGCTCTATTTCTATTTCTGACACACAATCATAAACATAGACCTACATTTGGATAGCTCCAAACCAGACTTACGTTTGGCTAAACATAGTTTCACGTTTGACCAATCCCAAATGCATTTCCATATTTGGCTTTATTTTTTAGAAGCACCTTCAGGTCCTATGTAAACTCTAATTTTTTTATATTAATTTTAGTTTTTCTCTATTTTTTTGTTCTTCTTGTTGTTTTCTATGTTTTACTGCACTTGTAGGCATCAAAATTAGAATAACATCTTAGATTGCATTGTAGGATTAAATTTACATTTGTTTTCAAAAACCATAGAAAACACAAACACCTCACACACTTGCACATATCGCATAAACATTGGTAAGGTTGAACTTCATCACCAACCCCCAATCGAGACTGGTGATGTTGGAATTCACCTCCTTCTACCAACTCACACCCTAGACACCATAGTAGCCCCAAGTGAGTGATTTTTTGGATTTCATCACCTAAAAGTTCCCTACTTTTGGGTGCGCCCATAGTAGGAAGGATTAGTGAGTCCCTTTACCATAGGGCTCTTAAAATAATTAGTGGATGTATTTTTCATTCTTGTTCATGCCCTAAATGTGTTGTTTAAGTGAAAGCACGACTGCACTGGTAGTAGAACATTAGACAGTGCAACCCCTTTAGGGATTCTTTACTTCCATAAGGTTACCTTGAGCCGTATCCATAGGAAACCATTTTTTTCCCGCTTGGGCTACATTCCTTGATAGGTAAGTGTGTTTAATCTACCTTCGGTAGATTTTATTCTTTTTTTTACCCTTAGTCATCTAGGAATAGGAGTTTTCAACATCAAAACACATAAAAAAAAAATCAGAATTCTCAAAACCTAAAAAAAAATAAAAAAATTCCAAACTCCAAAAAAATCAAAAAGTTCAAACAAAAAAAATAAAAAACAAAACTTGCAAAAACATAGGAAACATTTGTTTGTTTTATTGAGTGTGTGTTTGTTTACTTTGCATTTTCATCACGCTTTCACACACATACCTCCACATTCATCACCTCATATCATCTAGGTTATGATAACGATCCAAAGTCAAGCCAAAGCACTAACCCAAGTCCAGAGTTAACCACCTGAATCCATGGAGTACTTTGCTCAACCTTCCTAAGCCCCTACCACTTTTGTGGTGGGGCAAGTCAGCATGGCCTGCACTATGTACCTAAACTTATACGTTGGGTCATCCAATTGTGCCCCACTTAGGACATGGATTTGATGTAGAAGGCTACACATGCTACCATTTTAGAGACTTCTAGGAGTGATCCACCCATGCTATGTGACCATCATGTCATGTATCTGGATACTAATACCATTAGGACTTACTTGAATGCAACAGGCTTGGTTTTTCCATTACTGTCTCCTCTTACCATTCCACCCTGCACCATTCCCACATTGCATCAAGAAGCCATCTACCCTCATCCGTAGCAAGCTCATCGGTTCATCACCAATCCACTCTTCAAATAAAGTACTACAACCATGACCCACATCCATCCATCATCATATCATTAGTACATCTCCATCCCATCACATCAAAACATCATCTACTCTAACCCCCTCTACGAAGAACAAGTCATTGTTGCTTATCATATACCTGCATCCACCCCATCCATATCATACATTTATTCCAACCAACATGCCATCCCTCTTTCAATCGTAGTGCCTTTCACCACTTAACCTCCACTAACCTCCACTCACATGGTTTCCATGCATCCTGCTCAATATTTTACCCTCCATACAACCACACCATCTACATCTGTGATTGCTATACAATAAGTTTTTTTGCACTTACAACAATTGCTTGTGGATGAGGTCAACCAAAGCACTCATCCTAACACACAACAACAATCAGAGGTTCCAGATCCTAACCATCCATCCACCTAACATCAAAACATATTTTTCAATCCATATCCATCATGGATGTCACAACCACCCACCATAACCATACCCAACCCTCTACTTCATCACATGTATGCTAATTCGTCAACATAGCATATCATCATATCCCCATACCCTTATCATCAACAACATTCATTCCATAATCCATTCAACCATAACATCCATTATCATCAAATTCCAACTAAAAACCCACACCACTTCCTTCAACAACAAACAGATCAGGGTTTTCAATTACCATTGAAAGACCCTAAATTTTAATTCTTGCAAAATCATATTGATAGCTTGGCCATGCACACACCTGGAATGTTGTACCAAAAACCAACTCTAAGGCAACTGATCAATCACCCAATTCATTCTTTGATACCATCACTGCCTTATATGATAGATTTCATGTTATCATAGTTTGAAAAATTCAAGGGGGATGAGGACCCTCGGGAGCATGTGAGCAGATTTATCGATGCATGTTTTAGAATCCAAGAGAACGATGCTTTAATGCTTCAAACCTTTCCTCAAAAATTTGGAGGAGATTCCCTAGATTGGTATAATCACCTGCTACACCACAGTGTTTACACTTTCAAAAAATTGGTAAACCAATTCTTAGAGTGTTTCTCTCTTAATTTTAGAAAGAAAACAACAATAACCAACTTCTTTTATCTACGCCAATTTGAATATGAGTCGGTTTATGAATTTGGAAACCGTTGGAGGGCAGTCATCACAAAATTACCATTCTCCCTCTCCATAGTAAAATTGAAAATAATGTTCACAAAGAGTTGTTCCAAACCAATCTCCTTGCTACTACAATTGCACCAATATATAACATTCAAGGAAGCTCTCGCCTAGGCCTGGGTAATTTAAGAAATTAAAATCTAAGAAGGTGAGATAAATCTAAAGAAGAAATAATGGCAAATAAAGGGTCAAAGGGGGAACAACCAGGGCCAATCCAAGATTGGTCAAGTTAATCAAGTAGTCTTGAGCCAAATTCCACAACAAATATAATAAGCTCAAGTCCAAGTACAACAACCCCCACAAGAACAACAAACACCACCACCATAGAATTATCAGGCAGTTCCACCCCCAAACAAATTACCAAATCAAGCTCAACCTGTAGATAATCACCAACATCGGTCCACTCGACAAACAACAATTACACCCCATTGCCTAAACCATATTCATCCCTCTTCCAAATATTGTATGATGCACAAGCAATTACCTTTTTAGTTATGAAGCCAAAATATCCAAACAAACCATGTGGTAAGAGCTATAAGGAGCATCTGTACTACACCTTTCATCAATAAAAATATCATGACATTAACAATTGCTATGCATTCAAAGATATAGTGCAAGATCTGCTTGAAAGGGGACATCAAAATTGATAACCCTTTGGCTCAACAAAATTAGAACCATCAAAGTTAGTAAAAGAATACTTAAAGCATTAAATCAAACATTCATTTCCTTAATTCTGAAAGGGGAGGAAGGGATGCATATTTTGAATTATAGACATATTGCCTTATGCAATGCCATATACAAAATAATCATGAAGGTAATGGTTGAGCGATTAAAACCTCTCATAGACAACCATTATATCCTCAGAGCAAGGGGGTTTTATAAAAAGCAAGAAGATTTTGGATGATGTGGTTCTAGCTCAAGATGTAATTCACTCAATGCAAAAATCTGATAGTAGAGGAATGTTCATAAAATTGGATATGTCAAATGCTTATTATAGGGTGGAGTGGAGCTTCTTGTCAAGGATGATGGAAGCCTTTGGCTTCTCTCAGTATTGGATAGAATGGATCATGAATTTTATTTCTACTCTAGCATACTCAGTGTTAATCAAAGGTCTTCTCTCACAACCATTTGAAGCCACTCAAGGCCTTCACCAAGGAGATCCTTGATCCCCTTATATTTTTTTTCATATTGGCTAAAGGCTTGGGTAGACTTGTTAGATTTTTATGCAGTATGTAATTAGAGATAGCAATCACAAGATGCAAAATAATATGAAAGAAAGTAAATCTGTGAGATGACTAAAATATGCTATAAAGAGAAATGATGAAAATGAATACAATGTAGCTATGGAGGAAATGGACACTCCATGAATAAAGGTATTGGACTACATTGCACCCATCACAAACATATGGTGATCTACACAACACTATGGTACTACCTACGAATATGCTACGATCTTGTTATTAGCTTGTCATAATGAGACCCTTTTTATATAGGAAGATAGGTTCCTTAGCCAACACTCTACCTAGCTATACAAGGGACACCTTGCACATATATAGCTTGCACATTGATACTTGTGCATTTATTACATTGCATGAAGTAACTAGATAACTTCCCTCTAAAGTAATATAATATCCTAAGTATGTACTTAGGAAGGTACATTTACATGATCCAAATAATGTAACATACTCTATCTCTAACAAGACTCCTTTTCAGGAGAAGACAACAGGGTTTTCTAACAAATATCAAGGTGGGTGAGGAGGTTTTGACTCACCTATAATTTATAGATGACACATGATTTATGGGAGTGTCCAACCTCGGGGAAGCAAGAATGATCAACGACGCTCTTAATATTTATCTTAGGGCCACAAACCAAGTCATCAATGATAAGAAATCTAAATTGGTCTTATTCAATATTTGATCGAAGGCTTCGTGACAAATTTTTAGAGATCTTGGGATTCACGAGGACTTCTCTTGCAATGGTCTTTTGGATCGTATCAAAGAAAGAATTAACCATTAGTCTCACAAATGGTTAACCTTTGGAGGTAGATTAAATTTTTTACAATCAATCATTCAAGCCATGTCAATTTATAAATTTTCTATCCTTGCTACCCCACATACCATATGGAAATAGTTGTTCAAGATGGCTAGAATATTTATTTTTATTGGGAGGAATAAAAGGAGAGAGAAAATGGGTTTTAGTAAGTTGGAAGAAGCTAAGCCAGCCCGAGGCAAAGGGAGGTTTGGGGCTCAAGATATCATATGTAAATAGTAAAGCTTTGGCTGGAAAGCTTTACTAGAGGTGGATCTCCTAACTTCTTTATTCAATAGAGTTTTAACTAGTAAATATTTGGGATAGGTGAATCCAAATGAGGTGATTCATTTCAATTTGGATGGTAATGGGTCCCTAGTATGGTAGGCTATAAAGTTAGGATCTTAGGTAGTGAAAGATGGATTATTTTGGAAAGTGGGAATAGAGGAGAAACATGATTTTGGACAGATTCATGGGATCAATACCCATCTATCATTGTTGAATTTCCAAAACTGCAAATAGTAAAAATAGCCATGGAAAGCAAGGGTTGGATCAGGATTAAAAGTTATTTCAACATTAGTCAACTAGGGGATTTTAGGTTTAAGCAATTTAATAAGTTGGATAAGTGGCCAATTTTAAATCCCTCCAAAATTGACACCCATCACGACTAAAATATTGATAGAAATACTTCTCATAGGTAAATATGAGGAGGATGAATTAGCTTGGGGTTATGGGAGCCTTGGAGTCTATACAATATCAGGTTGAGGATTGGAGAAAGATTTGGTAATCCAATGGTTGGCCAAAAGTAAACTTATTTTCCTAGAATTTCATGCGTAATGGAATTCTTACTTTTGATAATTTGATACGTAACGGAATCATTGGCCCATCCTAATGTGTTTTATGCTACAAAAGTGAGGAACATCTAACCACTTGATGTTTGAGTGCCCATTCACATGCCAGATTTGGAAGTGATGGTTTTTAGTTTATAAAATCCAAGCCAATGGTGATTTGAATCAAATTAATATTTAGAAAATATGGAAGAGGGGTAGATTTAAATCTAAAGCTCTTCATATCGAGTGGAAGCTTAGATTAAACTTTATTTGGTGGAAAGTGTGGTTGGAGAGAAATGGTAAATTTTTTAGAGAAACCTTTTCATCCTTGAATGGCGTCTAGCAAGTCATTTGGAGCAAAGTCATGAAAATTGTGGGAGTGTATGCTAAAGAGAAAACTCAAGATGATATATGGATGATGGAGAAGGAAGATGAAGTGTAATAGGGGTAGGACAGAGCTAGTTGTGAAACACCCCCGGAAGGCTAGATTAAAATTAATACTGATGGAGCTACAAAAGGCAATTCGGGTAGAGTTGGAATTGAAGTTGTTGGAAATTAGAGCATGTTTTATTGTCATTGATGTCAAGAGGTTGGATGTCCCAAATTTGATGAAATTAATGTCAAAAGGGTTGCTTAATGTCAAAAGGTTATAGGTCCTAAAATTGATGGAAATATTTGTGAGAATGTTTTTCTTGATGGCATATGAGGTATAAGGCAGCAAGAAGAAAGGAAGACCTCTCCATAATATTTGAAAAATGATTTATAAGTTACCTTAGTGGTAATTTGGCAAAGGTTAAAATATTAATGGTGGCAATAAATTACCTTGGTGGTAATTTGGCAAAGGTTAAAATATTTACTAATGGTGGCAAGGTTCTCCCTAAAAGGAAAAAGCCCAAAAGGTTTTAAATATTTAAATTATAATATTTAAATCCTTTAGGATTTAAATAATTATAATTAAATATAATAATTCGAAATATCCAAATTTGAATTAAAACAAAAAGGCATCCGATGTCAAATATTGAATTGGGCATGTGTATAAATAAGGCTAAGGTTAGCCTAAGCCTTGGAAGTAATTGCGCATTCGATTTTCCCCAAAATAATAGCTTGCACATTTTATTTCTTGCACGCAGCAGAGGAAGGAAGGTACAAGTGTTCACAATTTTTGGAGCAAGCAGAAGGTCAAACCGTGGAAGGCACCTGTCCCCATCGAAGTGAGGTGGCATCCGAGTTGGCTTGCGTGGTGCATTGAGAGCAGCAAGGTGTGGAGTTCGAACCGCACAGAGGTTGTGTTTTGGGCGCAAACATTTCGACTTTTGCGTCGGCAAAGGATATTAAGGAGCACATGCTCCTTGGTTCACATGGGGCAGCATAGCCCACGCGGTAGTGGCCCTTGTGTTAGGGCGCGTGGGGCTAGGAGGTCACAGGTTCGAGTGACAACAATGATATTTGATTTTTGCATTAAGGTATGTGCATTTGCCATAGTTGGGAGTTATAAGGTTTAAATAAATTTTTATTAGTTGCCATAGTTGGGAGTTATAAGGTTTTGATAAAGTTTTTGTTGCCATGATTTGAAATTTATGAGGGTTAAATAAATATTATTGTGTATGCTCATAGTTGGGAGTCATAAGGGTTAGTGAGTAATACTTTGAATTTATTTAAAGTGCTTTATTGTTAAAAAGGAGTTATAAGGTGGATGTGAGAATTTTTGTTTATGTGATTAGTAACTCTTGTTGATGAAATTTATTTTTAAGATAGGAGTAATAAGGTGTATAAGTGATTTGGCATTGTATGGAGAAATATTTGTTGAGGTGAATATTCTTGTGAAGATTTTGAGATAGACTGTTGCTATCTAACCTTGAATTGGCAAAAGGATTTGGTTGTGAGTAAGACATGTTTTGTGGACAATTATTCATCAATCAAATAAGAGGTATGGGTAAATCATCTTTTGTTTAAAGTGATTGGAATGAGTGTGTGAAATATAAGGTGGAGTGAAAAGGATTGTTTGATAAGCATTGTTGAAAATGTTGAGAAAGTTTTGTGTACCTCATTGTTGAATGGTTTTGGAAATCTTTAAGATAGATTTTTGATAAAAATCTAGGTTGTATTAATGAATGAGTTTTGATAAGTTTTGAGATAAAGAGTGAGAATCATTTGTGCTAGGATTGCAAAACAAATTAAGTATCTTTGTGAGAACTTTTGAGTGATATTGAAAGTGAATGTGCAAACATTAGAAATCAGATTTGTGAAAGTGATAGACTTAATGATTGAGTAGAACATATTGAGTTTTTGATAGAGTGCATCATTCTCTATATGTTCCAGAAGTTAAACAAATTTTGAATAGAATATGTCTAAACTGCTTCAGTTAAAGGAATTACTTTGAATATTAGACAAAATATTTGATAGCATTGTGTGCAAGATTTGAGATTGATTGAGCATATATTTTGAGTTGTTTTGAGCATATGTTTGAGCATATTTGAGCAAGTCTTTGTGAAGGCTTGAGGGCAGAATTGAGCAAGTCTTTGAGAAGGCTTGAGGGCAGAATTAAGAAAGTTTTTGAGAAGGCTTGAAGGCAGATTTGAGCAAGTCTTTGAGAAGGCTTGAGGGCATAATTGAGCAAGTCTTTGAGAAGGCTTGAAGGTAGATTTGAGCAAGTCCTTGAGAGGACTTGAAGGCAGATTTGAGCAAGTCTTTGAGAAGGCTTGGAGGTATATTTGAGCAGAGTTGATTTGTTTATTTGTTCAAGATTTGTGTTAAGGCTTGGGGTAAATCTAAGCAGAGTTGATTTGTGATTGGATCAAGCTTTTTGTTAAGGCTTGAGGACATTTTTGAGACAAATATTTATGAGCAGATTTGTACTACACTTGGTACAAAGTTTGGTGCAGATCTGAGACAGAGTTGAGAGCAAGCTTTGGAGGTGACAGAGTAGAGGACAACAATCTTTAGTGGATAGAGATCCATTAGCCAAGGCAACAAGGACAAAGGTCTTCTATGGAGAGAGATCCACAATCCATAGTAGTGGGGGCAGAAGTCTTCTAGAAGATCATTAGCCATAGTAGAGGGGATAGAGTTATCATGTGGATAGAGTTCCACGAACTAGAGCAAGGGGAAAGAGTTCTCATATGGAGTGTGATCCGTGAACCAGTTGGAAAGATAGAGTTATTTTGTGGATAGAGATCCACAAACTAGTTGAGGAGAAATAGTTCTCCTGGGTCAAGTTCCACGAACCAAGGAAAAGAGAACAATTCTCCTGTGGATAGAGATCCACAAATCAGAGCATTAGGGGATTGGTATCTCCTTTGGACAAAGGTCCATAAACATTGTAATAGGGAAGTGATTCACAAGAGATTTGTTGAGAAAATTTTAGTGGAAATATTTTCTCCTGGAGTAGCCCACATTGGGTGAACCACATAAAATTGGTATCTCTATTGTGTGTGATGATTTGTGCATTGTTTTGATTACTTTTGTTGATATTGCCATTGATAATATTGTTTGAGAAAGAAAAGCAAAAGTTGGTCTTATACTGTTCACCCTCCCTCTCAGTATAAGTCTATGTTCTTCAGGAGTGGTTTGCGGGAATCATGTTGGGACAACACTTTATTGGGAAATATAGGGCTTGGGCATGACCACGAACAATGGAGCAGAAGTCTTAGAAATTAAATTTGCTTCTATATGGGTGGTAAGACAAGGTTATAGGAGGATAATCATTGAATCAAATTCTCAAATCTTGGTAGGAGCTTTGGATTTGCATAAAGAATTTTATTTTGGAGACGTGGAGGTTGAGGGTTCTTGTCACCCAAATTAAGCATTTGTGGAAGGAATTGGATGATGTGATTTCAATTTATGTGGGTAGAGCTTTGAATAAAGTGGTAGACTTTTTGTTTAATATGGGTACCGAGGAGGTAGGGGTTCAATGGTACATTGGTGTGGCTATTAAGGATGAGAGGACTAGGTAGGTTGGTGAGCAAATCAAGTGTTTGGCTAATTTGGGCAACTATTACAAACATATAGTTTAGGATATTTAGCTCTAATACAAATCTTATTTTAATATTATAAGTAAAAGTAGTTAATTTTTAGAATGGTAGGTTTTACTATTATAAAAATTTATTGGAAAGTGAAAAAAAAAAAACGATGCCCTAAGAAATCTCATCCTAACTTTTTTTTTAATATAATATTTTCAAATTCTTCTTAGCAAATATAATTTGTGTAGAAATGCGAACGAAGATGTGTCTTCAGAGAAAAGTGTGGAAAAACCATTTAAAAAATTAACTATTTATTTGGGGCAAAAAAAGTCAAATTACAACATTAACTATACAAGCTTGTTTCTTCTGACACAAATATCTACACTGTTTTAAATGTAAACAGCTTCTCCATGCTAAGCAGAAATGCAATCCATGAGCATATTCAGAGCTGAAGATGAAACGTGCATCCATCCTGAGGATTGACCGCCAGCAGGAATGACATTGCCCTCCTCGCCCTTCAAGTTTGAGGTGAGGGCAACATCATAAGCTGCCGACTGTGAGGCGAAAGCAACACGATTGAAGAAAGAAGGTCTCATGGAAGAACCAGAACCAGAACCACCTATATTGATTTTGTTAATGGTAACGATCTGCTTCTGCTTTTGCTGAACATTGTGGAGCCTCTCCAGATTTTCAGACCACAAATCCACTATGGCACTCATTTTCTTTCCTCCTCAGATAACACTAAATTCTTTAACACTTGTAAAGTAGAGCGCAGAATAGATTAATTTGGTGGGATAAGGTCCTTATCTCCTATTTATTTGTGCATGATATATCTGAGAAGATGGCTTTCCCATTTAGGCACTGGTATTCGCTTTTGACTGTGTGCGGCAATATGGCGATCAGAATATCGCCGCTAGTTTTGCAAGAGTAGCGACAGGAGGTGTCAAGCGGGTTCCTGGGTTCAACAAAACCTCTGTTTCCGTGCGTACCCTGTTTTGCTACTCCTTTTGACTTTGGCTTGATTAATAAAAGCATCGTTGTGGCACAGTTACTGTGACGACAAGATTAATAAAATTATTAAAGCTGAAGCATAGAAGCTCTTTTATTTGTAATGTACTCTATTCATTTGACACGTGACATTGAAAAAACCTTCGTGCAAAATTTGAGTCTCTTAAAATTGCAGGAAAAAATCTTGTGTAGTTTTTATTGTTATTGATTTTTTTTGGTTGGTGTGAGAAATACCACGACCCATACATAGGTTGAGTAGTCTCCTCTCAATCATGATTTTTGTAAAATTGAGAGTTATACTTATCAATAGGGAATTTAACACACAACCACCTCCTCACACATTCGCTTACACCACTGTTTGAACCTTGGACCTCCCGAATCGTTGCATTATTCCCACTTGGGACACTATTGCAATTAAATTGTTGGCGCATTTTTTTTTTTTTAATAAAAATGTTTTGATGTACTTGTAAACTTTGATATGTAAACCTTGAATCTTTTATTTAAAGTTTTAAAGTTTAATAATATTTAAGAAAAAAATTGCTTAATAAAGTTAAAAATTTTAATATCCTCTTCTCATCTTTTGAAGTATGTTTTTGGTTGTTGATTTTGATAAAAAGTTTCTTTTACTTTTTATCTTTAATTCTTCAAAAAGTTTCATTAACGAATTTACTTTTAAAGTATCCTTATATAAGCTTTATGTCATTATAGGCTTCATATTATATGATAAAATGTTTTTTTGTCTCCATTACTCTTGTCATACAAAAGACATTCGTATTGACCATGCTCCTTGAGGAATTGTCCATCTTCCATTTTCATATTTGAGATGATGTGAACTGGATCTTAGTTGGGCTATAATCATCTTTCCTTCTATTTTATCTTTGCATCTATGTATTTGGTTTGGTTGTGTTCACAGTTTGGGTTGAACTTGTTGATCTATAACTATTTTTTCCTTCTTAAATTTTCAATCCACATGATAAGTCTAAATTTTCCTTCATACGATTTAATTTCTTTGTTAGAGTTTAGGAACTCATGGAATTTAATACTTCATTTTTCCATCCATTTGTTGTTTTCTTTAATTTATGTGTCTTTTCTTCTATTCAGTGTTTTTTGATTACTTGTTTTGACAACCCTCTGCCTTCCATTCTTTGTATTTTCATTAGGGTTGGTTTGTGTTTGTTAAAGCTTTGGAGTGTGACTAAAGGAACAATAGCCCTGGTTATTGTCCTTGTGTTTCATCTTCCAGGGGGTCATTATTTTCAACTTTTCTCTGTTCCCACTATCCATTGCAATTGTGATTATTCCCTCTTGTACATGAATGACTTCATAGTGTAACATACAACCCTGAGTTTGGATGAAGATGTTTTGATCATTATGAAAAATGGTGGGTTGTTGGATTCTCTTGGAAATTTCAGTGGCTATGACAGAGTGTTGGCTCGACAACTAGCATATTCATGGAAAAGGGGTATGATGAAGGCTAGGGAGATTGAGTTTGAGATCTCCATCCCTTTCATTGAGGAAGTCACAGGGTTGCCAACTAACGGTGTATGTTTGAACAGGAAGAAACAATCCCTAGCTAAAGAAATAGGGAATTTTGTGGGCGAGAACAAGGTGGTGAAGTTCCAAATTGCTACTCACAAAAATCCCTTAAGGCACCATGGAATGGGGTGGTTCTTATTATCATGGACTACTTCACATTGGATAGCAATAGGGATATCCTCTTAAACTTCCACTTTGAACCAAATTCTCTATGAAATATTGTTAAAGATACCTACTATTATTTTTAAATCTCTGGATAAATCGATGCAAAGCGTAAAGAATAAAGATGGCTCAGATTCTTTGCACCAAATATAAAAAAAAATTGTTGACCATGTCATGAAGAAATATGGTAGGTTGGGAACTTTGAAGGTGCCTTTGGTGGATTATCTTGGTGATTCCTATTTTGATGAGGACCTTTCACCTCATGGAAACTCTACCAATTCAGAGGTCCCTACTCATACGGAGGTCACCTCGGGTGACAGGGTGGAGAGAATGGGTCAAAAAAAAGACATTGTACCCCCAAGTGGTTCTGGTGGGATGGATCGTAAGACTAGTCATTCAAAATGCCTTTCCTCCGAAGTGGTTAAAGTGGAGAAGACCTCCTTGTTCATTGGAGACTCAAATTTGGATGACTCTAGTTCTAATAAAAAGAAGCCAAAATTCCAAAGCGAGGCTATGTCAAGAAAAATGCCTAAACCTCAAGAGACTCCAAGCTCTCCCAAGGCTAGTAAAAACATTTAAAAAATCTATTGAGAATCGAGATCAACACCCTTCTTTGTGGTCTATTTGGGACTGTCTTTCTATAAGTCTTTGGGGGATGCTTGGTTTTTTTGGTTGCCCTCTTATTTTAGCTTTTTTGTCTTAGTGGATCTTGTATTGTTCCTTTTGCTATAGGTGGTTTCCAAGCGGTAGAGTTGATTGGTTTGGTTCTCCCTATGTAGTCTTTATCTAGTAGTAGGGTCCTCAGGTTCTCAGGACCTCTTAGTTATGTGTTCTCTCCTCTTGCTCTATAGTTAGATGGCTGGTAGTGGCCCCCTCAATGGGTGCCTTTGGCCTTGGTTTACTCTCTAGAACTAGTGTTTCCCCTTTGTAAAAGGTTCGAGGATCCTTTCAAAACCCCTTCTTGTATCTAATAAAAACATATATGTTGAAATTCTTGTAATACCCAAGCAAAACAAATTACCATGACAGTCTAAACACAAACATAGCTAAAAAATACACATGAACATTAAAATAGATTTCTTTGATATTCTTACAATTCCATCAAATATGTTTTAACTATTTTGAGACTTTTAGAAAAAATATAATCTAGGGTTGACAAACTAAGGTAGGAAAGTTTACTTTTGAAAGGAATTGTTGGGGATTTTTTCTACATCCTTGGGATAAGTTGTCACACTACAGGAAAACCTACTGCCAACGAGCAATTACAGGCTCTGGTCGAACTACCTCTTTAACTTGGGAATAGAGTTCTTCAATATTTTCTAAATAGACTAGGTATAAGGATACCCTTGAGGTGAACTTAAAGTTTTTAACGTTTTATGTTCATGCTCTTCTAGATTTATAGTGGTGAATTAAATATTTTATAAATTTGATTGAGCTAAAACAATAACAATTCAATTTATACCTTATGTATGATTGGTGCCTTAATCCTTTGGGCTATTGTAGCAAGATTTAATAACAATTCAATGAAAAATAAAGAGAACGGGGAAAGATATAATCGATGCAATTACATTCATTCAAATATCATAATGAACGTAACAGTTTACCAATGAAATAAATGTTCACTATGCATTCAAATAATGTAACCCATAATGAAGATACACACAAAAGTGAAGACAAGGAAGTAATAGAAAAGAAGCCTAGAATTGTATTGATATTTGAAATATGATTACATGTGATGTGTGTCGTCAGTAGTATCACTTAATCTTATGATTTGTCAAATCTGGGATGGTGTCCAAGGTTGTCTATGATAGAAGGTTAGGGCAGATTATAGTTCAGATATTCATACTACAAGCATTAATTTGGTGAAACAAATGTTGGTTTAGCCTTTTGGTGTCACACTAAACCTAGTCTACAAAATGGAAACTAAATTAACTTGCAGGAATTGAAAACTAATTACAATTGCAATAATTGAGATGATAGAAAATTAAACCTAATTACTTTTGTAGAATGGAAGTTGCTTGAAGTAAACACAATTCAAACACCTGTCAGTGTTTTGTTACAGAAGGTTGTCAATATTCTATCACAGTAGCTGACAGCAAAAAGGGAAATGCAAGAACTTGTAAAGTTGCTGGAAATAAAGAAACAATTACAGTGTTGCAGATTACTTTAATTGTTGAAACATGTATCAAGGAATCACAAATTAACTACTCTATCACCTGTCACACATCTATGCAATCTGAAAACTCATTCTTAAACATCGAAAATAAATCTTAAGGCTACAACAATGGTTAGTGTGAAACAAATAAAGAAATTGACAAATATTCACCTAAATTTTATTGCAGCAAATTTCAGGGGAAAACATGTCAGTTAGTCCTTCTTATAGGCCTGGAAATGACTTGCTTCCTTTCTAGAAGAAGGTATAAAATCTCTTCTACTTTCTAAATACTAACACACTCATACATAACAACAAATGATGGAAAACTACACTTTATTTATCTAGAAAATAACATTACATACTCTGCAGGACAATCCTACTGCACACTGTTCACTATAATTATCCACTGCATCTATTTCCTATATGCTACTTAGCTCAACCAATATGGGAGATACACTATTTATATTGTCTTATTCCTACTCTACATGCCCAAAATATCTTATTTGCTATTTTACATTGATTTACCCAATATTCTGCAACTGACTTGGATTATTCCAGGACAGTGCAAGTTGAATCAGCGGGTGTTGGTTCGTGAGCTGTCTCCTGATAGCAAGGGTGAGTTGGAAATGGTGGAAATAATTTTTATTGCCTGTATTTATGTTTCTTAATCATTATCTGACCACTTTAAATGCTAAAGTTGCTCGTTTGTCTAAAACTGACATCTTCCCCTATTATTTCGAAGAATCTTCAGAATAATCAGTTGTGTATTTGTTGTTATGCCCAGATGCACTAAAAATGGTCAATTTGGTAGGTATGATTGGATAGGATGTCTATCCCATATTTCAAAATATGATCCCAATAATTTTCACACGCCTTAGTTGACTAATTTCCTGCCCTGCCATTCATTGGCTGTTGGCTGGAATTTATATGATAAATTATTGCATTTTCCAGCATTGTTGCACAATTGTAAACAAATTGATGCTCCTTGTAAATTTAAACTAATTAGCACATGGAAAAATATTCACATATCAATATGAAGGAGTACATCAAGTTGCTACTAAAATTATACACTTCATTCACCAAGTAACCATGCTGAAATAGTGCAACTGCTGCACAATTGTCCCTGCTCTGTTATACTCAGTTGCTATCCATTTACACCATGTAGAAATGCTTCTAAAAATAGGTCAGATATCTTCTTTAGTCCTTCTGAACTCATTCCATCCATTTCCTCATGCTTTTCTTGACAACTTCAAGGTGCTCCTATAAAGTGACAACTTGCTGGTTTTTGTATGGTTGTTTTCTGCAAATTTCCAAATTTATGATAGTCCTGAGAATTAGTCTCCAATGTGGATTTCAAACAAGTTTAAGGGTGAGAAAACATTCAAAAACCATTGTGAAGTTAATGGACATCAGCATACAACATTTGGCTAATTGAAATGCATGTTTTATTTGCTACTTAATCAACTGAAATAGTGCATAAAATGCTTAAAATAGTCAAAACATGGGTATAATGTTCCTAACATAAAATCATGCAAACAATTAAAAAATAATATATTCTAATCAACTATTTGGCAATTAACTTTGTCATGTTTGGTAATATGGTAGTTTTTTATATGTCAAACATAATGCAACAATGAGGTATTTCTAGGCCTCATCAACATGAAAAGTTGGCTTGAAACAACCATTGAACTCTTAAAATATCAATACAATAAAAGATCCTCGTTCGAATATCATAACAAGTTCCTTTCACTCTTTCGTTCGAGTATCACAACAATCGAGTCTCTAGACCTCTGGCTCAATAATATGAAAATATTCTTAGATTCTTTGGTGCTTTCCTATCAAAACCTGCACAGAAATAGGAAGAATAATGGATGAAAAATAAGAAGAAAGACAAAGGGGATACAACATCAAAGAACGAGCACTCAAGTATAACTCTTAGAAAAAATATGTTATGTTAAAGCTCAATCCTTATTCTAGCTATGGACGTCCTTCTTATAGCTTTGACGGCTCTGTAACTATCTAAACTGCTTTCATATGAACTATCCACCTTGTGCCATCTCTTGCCTTGTCATTGGTTGGGTGTTCTACAGTCTGTTATCTAACTGATTCAAAAATAAAATACATTATCAAAATTGGCTAAAGTCCTACCTAGTTGTCATCCATCTTATCTTGCATGCTTATGGCTTTATTCATTTATTCTGAAGTGAGCTCTCGAGAATCTTCTCATATATTTGTCACTGTGGCCTGATGTTTCACCACTACACACCTTGATCTCTTAACCAAGAAGGTTACTGGAATTTAGATGTATTATCTTAGAGTGGGGATTTTCATCAACTGCATGAGGGCCTATCTTACGTTCAGGGAATTAAAGGTTCCATACAAAAACTTAATGCATTAGGCCCTCCGCAACAATGGTGAAGAACAAGGAATTCGAAGTACAAAAGTTAAGGAAACTACCAACAACACGATACTTCTATAACTATACTCCATCGGAGTGACAATACTTTAACTATATTCCATCGGGGCGTGAGAGCTTTTTGAAGATGTCCTTCCATTTTGTGCCTCTTGTTTCTTCTACAGCTGGTGACTTGAGTCTTTTCAAAGTGCAAAACTCTCTCTCTATAGCTCGCTAATAACACACTTCGATCCATATCTAAAATATCACTTGGAATTTTAGAATGGATGTCTTTCTATATAAAGGATGAGTTGATGCAGATTATTCCATCAAATGACAAGTGGACAGGTCCTGTTGATCTAAAAATGATTTGGTTTGCTTCAACCTGATGATTTTGACTTAATTCGATCTTTTGTTTACATCATTTGGTTTACGGGTTGTCCTCCCTTTTTTTAGTACATGAGGATTCACATCCTCTTACTGTCTTTGTTCATGTTGTACGAAGAGTTCAATGGTTCTAAATTGGCCAGACCTATCCATTAATCGATTCACTTATTTTATCTCGCCACCCCACTCTTTGTTAGCACATCGGCCTGTCATGGTTTGTTTCCCTCTTTGACGAGTTTGCATAATCTTGATGCAAAAATTTGGAGTAGAGTTTGCGCTTGTGCGACCTCTCAATTGGCCTTCAGTTGCATTAGTCATGGTTGTTTTGACGTAATGTTGATCTTATTCAAGCTAGCGATCCCTCATCTATGCGTGCTATCGACTGGTTGGCATGTATCGTATGGTACCATATTGCATAGGTACTTGTGATCACTGATCCTTATATGAACAATAGATGATTTTTTATTTGCTCTAATTCTGACAGTTTTTGATTGATCCTTCTAGCAATCAGAGTGGCACTGTATTTGGTCAAGACTCAGTCGACAGATTTCGAGTGTTCTCTCTTTGATCGGTTAGTTCTTACTAACTATGTGTTTTCAATCGTCCACCTCTACTCTTCAGTCGAGTGGTTTAAAATATGCTCGTGCTATGTGAAAAGTTGGTTCAAACTTTATCGAGGGGATTAGTTTAATAATATTTAACTAACCATAATGCATTCGAATTAAATGGTAGCGTACCTAATTTTCGTATAATTTACCTTTATCTGGCTTGGTGGATCTACACCATTGATTTCATTCGACTAGTGATATTTTGATGGCTATGATTTATTTGGTCGTCGATATTTAGTATTCATCCCTTTTTTGGTCGGGAATATTTCAACGGTTCAAATTTTACCACATTGTCAGCCAATCCATGTAATCCTTCGACCGACCAATGTTACTCTTCGATAGAAACAACTTTTAGGCCACGTGTTTGGTTGGGTGATTCTTCCTTTCGACCAAGCACCTTTTTCAATATGACTTTGACCTTTTGACTTTCAATCGACTCTTTACTTGCTTCAATCGAATGGTGTAATTTTGATCGGGCAAATCGATTTGTGTTCGATCGATACAAATTTTTGGTTGATTTGTTAACGTGGTCGGTTGAGAAACTTAAAAATCATTATTAACCATTCGATTGATCGATCGGTTAGTCGACTATTGTTTATTTCTTGTCGATCAAATATTTTTTGATCGGTCCTTTACATTCTTCTGTACTTCGCTAAAGATAGGTTTTAACAAGTCAAATTCATCGGTTGATATTTTTGATAGACTGGCATTTAATTTTTGTCGGTCAAAAAATTTCAGCAATAATTTTCTCTTCATATATCGATTAATGACTTTGTGTTATTATTTTGTTTTGGCTGCTTGGATCGAGTGGTTGGTCGATGCTTCTTAACTGACGGTCGAAATTTTATTGCGCTAAATTTTTGTTGTCTCATCTATTATAGTTGTCGGTCGAAAAACTTTTTTTACCTTATGGAACGATTATTGGTCGGCCGATGTTACTCTTATATCGATCGAAGATCTTTTTTTGCTCAATCCTTTGCAATTTTTGATTTTGGTAGTGATTTTATGCTAGTTGGTGGAAGGATGAATTGCATTGTTTTACTGTTCGATCGATTGAATCAAAAAGTCATGATCCTTTGAAAAAGTAGATGGGGAACCCCTTAAGTTTTAATAGATGAAGAATTTTAAGCTACTTAAGGATGTGAGATGGCCATGATGATGAAATCATTTTATTAGGTATTTTGAAGGTATTGGTTAAAGATGTTAATTTATGAAAATATTTTGAGATAATTAATTACTCAAAATTTACTTCCTTATCAGCATATCACAAAACATGCACCTCATTTAAGACCTTCAAAATTTTAAAATTATGGGTATATTCATGTTGTATCAATTTTGGCTACAACATAGGCTTTGATTGGGACATATGGCAAAAAAATGAGGCATTTGAGAACTCTAGAATCTTCGATTATTAACAAGGCTTCAAATGAAATAACTATAACCTTTATTTACTAGGCGAATACTATAAAAAAAGAATAACAAACAAAGCATTTAAATAGTTAAAAGATAATAACCTTTTAATCAGATAAAATTAGAGACTTTGTTTTTAAAGCCAGGAGAATTTTTTCTCCTGAAGATTAGCTGTCTAGTAATATATTCAAGGTGGTTTTGAACAAAATAAATCGTAAAATACCATCACATTAAGCCTAGGTTCAGAGTGTGTGCTTGTGCATTCTTTTATTATTTTCTCAGATCGGATAGAATTCTTATCAGCTTGAAAGGAGTTATGCTTATTAATGATTTCACTCTTTTAGAGATTTTTGCCTTGTCATTGCTCCATTGCCAGTCAAGCATTTATAACCTCGGTGGAGGTGACCTTGATCTCTTTGGACCTGCTCTACTGCAAGACAGGCGCCTATAGCCCCGGTAGAGGTTATCCATATATCCCTAAGCACTTGCTTAATTTGCATTATTGAGATTTTTCTTCTTTTAGGAATAATTTTGATAAATTGTAAAATATTTCAAAGTGTGCTTTCTGGGTTGAGGATCTATAAGGCTATAGTATTGAGTGTATTTATTTTTAGCCTAACTACCTTACCAAGGTTGACTAGATTCTCTGACTCTAGAATTACTTTTGAGGTCATGACAATATATGGCTTTGGCTTGACGTGTTAGCATTTCCAACTTTCCTCTGTTATATTCCAAACCTCATAAGATGCTTACTAAATTCTTAGCTTCCTGAGCTTGTCAGATCATTTGTATTCAATTCCAAATTCTCTTCTTTTAACTAACCAAAGATAAATCTCTCATAGATAAGCAAAAACATAATAGGAAGACTTAACAAACTTCTAATAGTCTAGAATCACTGAACATATAAGCAAACAAACCTAACTTAAAAAGGAAATATGAACTAACAGAAAACACATAGAGATCTTTTTTTTTTATTCTTTTCTAGTTTCCCAGTAGGGGTGGTATAACTTCAGGTGTTGGTCGTTTATTGGGATTTCCATGATATCACCCTATAAGGTTTGCAACTTGTAAGTATTTGGGCCAAAGATATGAATTATTTGATAAGGGCATACCCATATGGGTTCAAGCTTTCCTTTCCCCCCATGTTTTTCATTTTTGGGGTCCCAATATAGAACTATGTCTCCTTCAAAGAATGGAGTTCCTTTGGCTTTCTTGGTAAAGAGTTGCATGGTTTTTTGAGTTTTTTTAAACATATTGTCCAGTGTATTTCTTATTTCTTCCTATAAATGTGCAATTCAGTCTAATATCCTATGTAAGGCATCAGGTTTTTCATGATATTTTATTAATAACGACAGTGCTATTATTTCTGTACGAGGAGGAATCAGGGCTTTTTCTCCAAATACCATTTCATAAGGAGTTTTACCAGTGTTCCTTTTAACAGATAATATGTCTGCCCATAAGGCAAATTTTAACTCACTATCCCATCCCTTTATATTCTTACCAAGTGATATTTTAATTTTAGTAATCAAATTTTTATTTGATGACTCGGCAAAACCATTTCCTTGAGGATAATAGTTAGCTAAATGAGAAAGTTCAATCCCATATTTTACATATAATTCTATCATTTCAAAAGAGACAATTTTTTTTCCATTGTATGTCACCAAATTCTTTGGGACTCCAAATCTAGTTAAGATGTTTTCCTCCAAGGAATAAATAACTACCTTAGTGGTTGAATTTCTCAGAGGAACTGCTTCTACCCACTTAGTGAAATAATCTATTGTTGTGATTATCCATTTGTGTCAACCCGAGGAGTTTGATTTTATTTTCCCAATGAGGTCAATTATCCATTGTGTGAAAGGTGCTTCTATGATCACTGGCTAGAGAGGCATTACTGCTAACCTTTTCTTCCTTGCAAATACTTGACAGTTATGGAAACCTCTTATATATTGATGAACATATTGTAATAAGGAAGGCCAATAATAACCTGTTGTCATGATCTTATTTGCAGTCGCTGTTGGGGTAAAGTGACCTCCACAGAATTCATCATGAAATTATTCTATCACTTCTAATATCTCTTTTTCAAACAAGCACAACAATAATACCCCATCTGGATGTTTCCAATAGAGTTTAACTTCTTGGGTGTAATACTTTTGAGCTTGTTGTTTGAATGATCTCATTTTATTTGCATGTATAACTCTAAGGAGATACAGGGTTTGTAAATACAATAGGATATCATCATACCATTTAAATTCAACATTATATGTTCCTCTGATATCATGCATGTCATTGACTATGGCAGTGTACTACATGTCTTCCCCTTCTTTGTTAGCTAGATATTTAGCTATACCTTGTCCTCTGATTATTTTCACAGCCTTGAATTCTACATCATACTACTGTAATTTGACCATCCACCTGATAGGGTTACCTATTGGTTCAGGTTGGGTAAAAACATCTTTTATAGTAGTGAATAGAATACAACATATAATATTGTTTGAACCAAAAATACTTTTAAAATGTTCCAGTGCTTGAATCACAACATACACTTGTTCTTCAATCATTTTGAATCTCAATTGAGCTCCCTTGATTCCTATACTCATGAAGGCTATGGGTCTTTCATTCCCTTTTTCATCCTTTTGAGAAATGACTATAGCAATGGTATGTTCATAAGCGAATGAATATATGTTAAAATTCTTTGAGTAGTCAAGGCAATTCAAGACTGGGGCAGTGGTGATAACATTTTTTATTTTTTGAAAAGCTTCAAGATTCTCCTTTGTCCATTTGATGTCAGCATTATTTTTAATCATGTTATTGATAGGTTGAGCTATTTCAGCAAAATTTGGTACAAATATTCTTACAAAATTAATTTTACCAAAGAATGATCTGACTTATTTCAAATTTTTCGGGGGAGGTATCTTGGCAATAACTTCTACTCTTGATGGATCTATGCTAATCTCTTTTCTAGAAACTATGTGACCAAGGATTTTTTCCTATGTTGCTTCAAATATACACTTCTTTGGATTCAAGGTGTAGACACCAAAACCTGGGCATCCACAACGTCACATTTGGCACCCCACATCAAATCCTGCATAATAAAGTTATATGCCTAAGTTTAGACTTAGGTATATAAATCCTGCACATTATCCTATTTTCTAGATTTATTAAATCTGGAAAATCAGCCTAGGATACCCTGCCTACCCACTAGACATGTGTCCTAGCCACCTCACCAACATCCCTTGCCACATCTCATACACCCTTGTCCCCTTTGTCCCTTCACATGGGGTAACCCTCCACATAGCACTCCACTTGCAGCCACATCACCCTAGTTAAGTGAGACACCCTGGGTGACTCACTCTAACTACCCCTCCATTTGGCAGCCCAGGATTGCCACTTGGCAATCCTGGCTTGCCACCTCTCATTTCCCTCCAAAACCCTAAGGAGCCTATAAAGGCACCTTCACCCCACCAAATCAAGGAGGCTGAACATTTGTACCATCAAGCTACCAAAATAGGACCAGAGCTCTGCATGCATCCCGAGGAGAGGAGAGATCTGAAGCCTGGAGGCCCCATTTTGTAGCAATCTACCATTCAATCTACACCACTCGTTCACGGTTTTACAATTGAAACTGCATCTACATAGTTTACCTATAGCCCGTGTGTGTTTTAGCAATATTCACCGTGCATCCGTGGTTTCTCAAATCCAAGAACACACGATAGACCAGATCAGTAAGTTTCATTCAATAAGGCATTTTAGTTTATTTTCTCTATTTTTTGCATCACATGTTTTCTCTAGTTAGGGTTTTATAGCAGCATTTTATATCTTGATTTGCAGGTGCTACTAACCCTTATTTGGTTTTTATGTGTGTAGGAAATAGGTATCTTGGAGAGTTGCTGAAGCTGGAGTGGTCCCTGCATTGGATACCAGAAGCCCACTCACCCCTTTGGAGCTGTAGCAGAAGAAGGAAGAACACCAGTTGATTTATTTGAGAGAAGCCCTATTTTGTGACTTGAGCACTTGTATCACATATTGTAATATTACACCCAATACACTTGGGGTAATTCAAAAGAAAATATTGTAATATTGGGAGATTTAAGCTCCCCTATTTAATACAAAATACATCATTCTTTTATTTGCAAGTGTTCATTTATGTATATTTATTTGGTGTTATTTATTTTGTTACAAAAAATGGTGATCATGATGGGACCCCCTAAGGGTCTTATTTATTTTTGCCTTGCTTAAATTACTTTACTAATCTATATTTTCTATGGTTGTAGGTTTCGAGAGTTTGAAGCACATGAAGATTCAATCTCGAGATCAATGGATCCAAGACCTATTGTTGATTCGACCCTGTTATCTAAAAATCATGCACCTATGATTTTGAACCTAAGGAACCATGCACCTATGATGGAGCACCTAACAAAACATACATGGGAAATTTTAGCACTATGACACCATGAATCGATGGTTGAAGTGCACTGGAAGGAGCGATGAAAGGAACATAGGTATGTACCCCTATAACCCTTTTTCCTCTATTTTCTAGTTTTTAGCATTGCATCTAGGCTAGATTAAAGGTCTCTGTCATGTGTGCCTCTTGTTTGCATTTAGGTCTTAGGATAGATATATTTACTTTTCATAAAAGCATTCATAAAAACATAAAAAGAAACAAATAAAAGGATCTACATTTTCATAATAGGTAACAGAGCATATGCATAGCCAAGTTAGAAATAACTTAGGCACATTTGGGTTTGGGCCTGATCTACCCTTGTTCTATGCACTTGCGGTTGGGATATCCCAAATGCTCGCATGTAGTTGGTAAACCATGCAAACACGGTTTATCAGAACCAACCACCCACCCATGGTTTGGCCCTAACAATAAAACTTTACCAGATCTTGCTTGAAATCAACAATCTCAACCCTTGATCTAAATTATTTACTATTCTCTATTTCCTATTTTCTGCATTAGGCATAAAAATATAATTGCATCATAGTTTGCATCACACAATAAGTTAAACAAGCCTCACACACTCACTTGAATATTGGAAAAGGTTGGACTTCATCACCAACCACCAACATATTATTACCCTATTCATGGCCAAGGCCGACTCCAAGAACCATCGTAGCTTGGAAAATAGCATGCATTCCTCTTCGAAGGGTGTATCACTACCCAAGTGAGACTGGGTGAGGACTGGTAGGACCTGTGTCCCCTCATCGATTATGGGTTTCATCTCCATAGTCTGATGGGATTCACAATCTGGACTTCATCACCAGATATGTGTGTGTGAGCATACAAGTGAAATCCTAGATTCATTTTAGGGCAAACATTTTGCACATCGATTTTTCTTTCCCAAAAACTTCAAAAAAATTCAAAAATCAAAAATAAAAAAAATCAAACTTTGCACAAACTTAGGAACAAAAACCTTGTTTGTTTGTTTGCTTTGAGTGTTGTTTTGCATTGTGCTTCCATCATGCATTCACACACATACACTTGCATTTCACACATCATCACACCTTAGCATATGGTAACGACCCATGGTCAAGCCAAAAAGTTAGCATTAATTCAGAGTCAATTGTCTTCCCCTATGGATCCATCTCAGGCTAGTCAGGTCCCTAACACTTCGGTGGTAGGGCAAGGTAGTGTACCTCCTCCTATGTCCCAGAACTTAAATGTAGGGCCCTCTAGTAGTGCCCCTATTTTAGACATAGATATTATGCATAGAGCTACCCATACCACTATTCCTGAGACTCCTAGGAGTGAGCCACCCACACCAATGGATGGTCATGTCACACTTGTAGACATGGACACCATTAGGATGTACCTGAATGTAGCTAGTATGGTTTTTCCATCATTACCACCACTTACCATCCCATCTCGCACCATGCCATCATTACATCAGGAGTCTACCTCCACACACCCATAATAGTTCAACCCAACCTTTATGAATCCACTTTTTGAGCCGACTATTGCCACCCTAGCTAGTCACCCATCATCATCTAGCCAACCACCCATCACCTTGCCACATCAGAACATCATTTGCACCAACCCCCTTTATGAAGCACCAACTCAAGTTACTTCATAGGTCCTCACATCCATTCCATATACCACCCCTATAGGCCCCACACATCCTATCATCCCTCATTCAATGGCAATACCTTTTACCACCTACCCCCACCTACATCTACTAACATGGTTGCCTCACAACTAGCCCAACCATCCACCTCATATGTGATTGTACCCACATCATCTATGATTGCCATGCAATAGGCCTTCTTGTAGCTACAACAAATGATTTTAGATAATGCTAACCATAGCATTAATCTTGACCTACAACAATATTCATAGAGGATTGATCAAAACCCACCATCAACATCTCATCAAACCCACACCTTTATCCAAGATCCATCTTGGGTATTGCACCCCCAACCACTACCATAACAACTAACCCACTTCATCACATGTATGCTAACTCATCAGGTCAACATGCTATCATACCCCCATCACCTCATCAATATCAAAACCCTCATCAACCATCATATCATCATGCATTTCAGCCTAACATCCCCCATCATCCACATTCCACCTACAATGCATAATATTACCAACAATAGCAAGCAAACCAGGGTTTTAACCCTATGGAAGATCCTAAGTTCTAGTTCTTATAGAACCATATTGATAGCCTTGCCATGTAGACACCAGGTTTGTAGTATCAAAAGCCCACCTTAAGGTAGCTACTCAATCACCCAATCCATGCTTCGGTACCCACACCACCTTATCCAAATGATTTTTAGATATCAA
The DNA here is from genome assembly GCA_028583015.1 of Wollemia nobilis. Lineage (NCBI taxonomy): Eukaryota > Viridiplantae > Streptophyta > Pinopsida > Araucariales > Araucariaceae > Wollemia > Wollemia nobilis. The sequence goes on from JAQPPZ010000184.1 coordinate 1,858,073, forward strand.
AGTTTGATACATTTAAGGGGGATGAGGACCCCTGAGAGCATGTGACTAGATTTGTTAACATGTGTTTCAAGATCAAAAATAATGATGCACTCATGCTACACACCTTTCCTCAGACACTTGGGGGAGAAGCCTAAGATTGGTACAACCACTTACCGCATCAGAGTGTTTACACTTTTGAGCAACTTGTGGACCAATTCCTAGAGTGATTCACCCTGAATGTCAGGAAGAAAACCACATTGATCGATCTACTTAGTTTGAAGCAATACGATGATGAATCGGTCCATGATTTTGGTAACCATTGGAGGGTAATTATGATCAAATTGCCATTCTCCCTCCCCATGATAGAGCTAACAAGAATGTTCATGAAGAGTTGTGCCAAGCCCATATCTTTGTTGCTATAGTTGCAATAATATAGAACATTCGAAGAGGCACTCACCCAAGCCAGAGTGATAGAGGAAATAAATATTCAAGAGGGTGAGATCAAGCCTAAGAAAAAAGAGTGGCAAAATAAGAACCAAAATGGGAATAACCATGACCAGTCCAAGGCCGCACAGGTTAATCAGATAGTCTTGGGCCAACCTTCACAACCAAATCAACAAGCCCAAGTTCAGATCCAACAACCCCAACAACAACAACAACAACCACAACAATTGAATTATCAAGTGGTTCCACCCCCACAATAGGTACAGAACCAAATACAACCTATGAAAAGACAACAACATCATTTTAGGCCCAAACACAATTACACACCATTGCAAGAGCCCTACTCATCTATCTTTTAGAAGTTGTATGCAACACAACTTTTCACGCTATCGAAGATTAAAATTGAAGACCCTAGCAAGCCAAAATCGAAAGCCTACATAGATCATTTATACTACATCTATCATCAACAAAAAGGGCATGACATCAAAACTTACCATGGGTTTAAAGGTATTGTGCAAGATTTATTAGAAGTGGGAAAGATCAAAGTCGACAATCCATTAGCCCAACCTAATCAGAACCTTGGGATATATCAGACACCTTTGCCTCATCATGAGGCAAATCAACAAGCAATGGGAGCATCAACTTCTATAGTTCCTCCCAACCAAGTGAACTATGTGTCTCAACTATACCAAGGTTTTGTAGGGGCTATCAGTGTGGTCACCCATGGGCAAAGACAAGTGAATCGCACAACCCAAGCTCCTACAACACAACCTAGTGTCCCCATACAACTAGGGCCATCCATTCCACCTCCACCCATCCATAATCCAAGTAATCCATCTCACCCAATCATCACCCTAGGAAGTCGGTTAACATAGAGTTTGAAAATAGCATCAACAAAACTATCAATTTATGAGCTAATACAATAGTCTCCCCCACATCATGATGCATTGATGGAGATTCTAAAGTCCATTCAAGTACAATCAGAAGACCCTAATGCCTTCAATACCTTTGTGGGGAGTGTACAAAAATGCATGGAGCCCTCAATAGTATTTTATGACTTTGAGGAGAAGAGTGTATCATCAGATTTACCAGATCCTCCATTGCACATAGTCACTCATATTGATAGAAAGCCATTCAAGAGGGTACTTATTGATACTGGCTCCTCCATCAACCTCATTACCACTCCCACCATCAAGCACCTTAACCTACCATCATCCCATATCACATCATCCACCTTCACCTTAAGGGCCTTTAATGATGCTTTATGCTCAACTATGGGGAACGTAGTTCTACCTATCACCATGGGGGTGAAGACTATTCATGTACTCTTCCACATCTTGGAAGGGGTGATGCAATACAACATACTTCTTGGATACCCTTAGATCAGGGAGATGAAGTGTGTGCCCTCGACATTACACCAATGTCTAAAATATGTACATGAGGGTAAAGTACATTGCATCCAAGCAGACACTGAGCCATTTAAATATTGCAACTTGATCTCAAATCCTTATGAGCCATTACTTCCATCCACCCACCTCTCCATTCAACCACTCATCATCCGAACCACTCCCACTAACATCACCTCATCAAAAGCCCCCATCCTAGAGGAATTATTGATAGTTGATCCTACTTTTGCATCCAAAAGCATCAACTCTAGTCAACCCTCATCCACCACATTTCATTTTTCCACCACACCCGATCATCCCGCTAACCAATCACCAACTTCATTAGCCACACCACCCACTTCACAAACACCATTCACATTTTTAGCTCAACCAACTCCATCAACTAACAACCCCATCAAGCCTAATCCACCTCAAACATCACCACCCATCATCTCGTAGATAGGATCACCTATCCGAGAGGAGCCATCACCTCCACCTAAACCGCAAGCCACCACCAAAGCACCCTCCTCATCCACTGAGCCATCCACATCCCAACCATCCCAAGTTGTAATCCATCTTACCAATCCAAGCATTGGTGAGTACATTATTGAAAGTGTCACAGTTACACCACCTATTGAGTCAGTCAGAGATTATGGTCACCCATGCGACCCACCTTTAGCTATAGGTGCAGTGTACAGAATGGGTTCTTGACTAGATAGGATCAATTTTATATATGGGGGAGTGGATTCTTCATCCGATCCACCTCCTCCTAATGAGGAACCCTTACAAGAGTTTAATGCCAATTTAGAATATCTATCCAACCCGGATTTCCCTTTGTGATATTTTTATAGGGTCAATTGGTAAGGATACAGACTTGGATGACATGAGCAGGGTCCACATCACATTGTTGAGCCTGAATACCGAGAAGCACATGATCGCTCTAGTCTAGGATACAGGCCTTCTACCTCAAACTCTTCCTTCAACCATACATTTCAATGACTCACTCTTGAGTGTGAAGAAGAGGATGAGGAGAGCAATGATTGTGATGATTGTGATGATACTGATGATGAATACCTAGACCCTGAATTTGCACCTCATTTAAATGAGGCCTTTCTAGAGATTGTATTGCATACATTCATGATTGATCATATTCCAGATGATTACATCTTCGATGAAGATTTTGGGGATTATATCTTCGATGAGGATTTTGGGGAATTCCAATAGATGGAAGTAAACCTAGATTGGATCATTCAAATATTTGATGGTCCCCAAGAAGATGTGGCCCCTATAGAGCCCATCAAGAGAGATGAGTGTTATACCAAGATATTTCCCATAGATCACACCATATTTCACTTCAACAAGGAGCATGAGCACCCTGAGCCAGATCCACCACCACCACCTTGGCCGCTCCCACAACATCACCATTCATCCACCTTAGGTCAATTGCAACCTAGAGAGAGTGAGCCATCACTCCTCAAATCATAACCACCTCATTTCCACCAAGTCAATATGATCTCTATTGACTTGTTCACCCCACTCCATAACCCATACGATTTGGTAAAGCTGATTTCGATCGATGCTAGCCTTATCACCATGGATAGGATTTCATCCCCACCATCCATCACCAAATTTATCCTATCCAAAGAGTTACTACGAGCTTCAAATACTTACATCCCACAACAACCTTCATCCTCATCTACTTCAATTTTTCAAACCAAAGTAGAGGAGGAGTCACCTGAGTCATTTGAGCATGTGGAGGATGATATCCATCTCATCCCAACTCCACATCAGCTAGAGGAAGGTTCTCATATGCTTATCAAAGAATCTATCGATGTGAACCTTAGCCAAGATGTGAACAATCCACAAATCATAAAAATTGTAAAATATTTATCCATAGAAGAGAAAGAGCATATGATCAACATCTTAACAAGGAAGAAAGACATATTCGCATGGTCATACAAGGACATGCCTAGCCTTGACCCCAATTTGGTGGTCCACAACCTTACCTTAGCACCAGATGCTAAGCCTTTCAAGAAGAAACTAAGGAAACTTCATCCAACCATAGCATTAATTATCAAGGAAGAGCTACAAAAACTATTGGACATGAATTTCATAGTCCCAATTGATTATCTAGAGTGGCTCTCTAACATGGTACCCATTCATAAGCTGAATGGGGGTACATGTATGCACCAAATTTCGAGATCTAAACAAAGCATACCCCAAGGATGATTTTACACTACCTAACATTGATCAATTGGTAGACTCTTACGCAGGCCATGAAATGCTTTCATTAATGGATGGTTTCTCAGGATACAATCAGATTCAAATTAATCCTGAGGACCAACACAAAATAATATTTACAACACCTTGGGGGAATTTTTGCTACAGGGTGATGCCTTTTGGTATTAAGAATGTAGGAGCTACTTATCAACATGCCATGACGTACATCTTCCATGACTATATGCATAAAATCATTGAAGATTATGTGGATGATCTGATTGCCAAATCTAAAACACATCTTGAGCATATTGAGGTTCTAGAGAAAGTTTTTGATCGATTGCTTGAACATAAGGTAAGGTTGAATCCTAAGAAGTGCGTATTTGGTATCACATCAAGAAAACTTCTAGGATTCATTATCTCCAAGTGAGGCATTGAAGTGGACCCTGATAAGGTCAAGGCCATCATCGAGATGCCACCTCCAACAAATCTGAGAGAGTTGCATAGTTTACAAGGAAATATTCAATCTATCCGATGATTCATTGCACAACTCTCAGAAAAATGTAGGCCTTTCAATCGCTTGCTACAGAAGGGGGTGACATTTTCTTAGACAACTAAATGTCAAGAGGCTTTTGATGACATAAAGAAGTATCTAGCTTCACCACCAGTTCTTATACCACCTCATCCAGGAGTCCCTTTTCACCTTTATATCTCTACAATAGATTTTGCACTAGGGACAATGCTTGCACAGAAAAATGAGAATCACAAGGAGCAAGCAATTTATTACATTAGTCAAACATTGGTAAGTTATGAGACAAGATATGCTTATATCAAAAAGTTGTGCTTAGCAGTGGTTTTCACCACTAAGAAACTCAGACATTACATGCTAAGTAACACTACCTATGTCATAGCTAGAGAGAATCCTCTATGTTACATGATGACTCGCACATACAACAACACCCGTACCACAAAATGGATAATGCTTTTAACGGAATTTGATCTCGAATTCATTAGTCAAAAATCCATCAAAGGTCAGGTGATAGTCGATCAACTTGTAGAAGCTCCATTACCAAATGATCAACCAATACTTATAGAGCTTCCAGATGATTCGGTATTTTTCATCATTGAACAAGAAGAACTAGTCCCTCCCGAGGATGATGTTGACATGACACTCTTCTTTGATGGATCAAAGTGCAAAAAAGGACAAGGTGTTGGAGTCATGTTTTACACACCCAAAGGAATTCCAATTCCTTTATCATTCAAACTCGACTTCCCATGCACAAATAACAATGTAGAGTACGAAGCCCTAATCTTGGGGCTTCAATCAACTATAGCTATGGGCATTAAATGAATAAGCATCTTTGGTGATTCTCAACTTGTCATTTGTCAAGTGAAGGGAGAGTACCAATGCAAAGAACCAATCTTGAAACAGTATCATGAAGTAGCAATGAAGTTGCTAGAAAAATTTGACTAGTATGAGATTAGCAACTTGCCTCATTCGACTAACAGATTTGTGGATGCAATGGCTTCTTTGGGATCCTTGATTCCTAAGAATGAACATGGAGAAGTCCAACCACTTATCATAACAATAGTGTCCAAGTCAACAATCAAACGAGCAGAATCTGAAGGTGAGAAGAGTGTTTGTTTGGTCCACGTGGAGCCATACAATTCTTACCTTGATGAGATAAGAGACTTTCTCAAATTTGGGACCCTCCCATTAGAATTGACATGAACTACAAAAATAATATTCAAACAAAAAGTAGCTCATTTTACTCTCTTGGGGGACGTGTTGTATAGACGTGGCTATGATGGAGTCCTACTTCGATGTCTAGATCCCGTAGAGGCACAATGAGCTATAACGAAGCCCATGATGGTACTTGTGGTGGCCACTTTAGTGGAATGGCCATTGCAAAGTGCATTTTATGCATGGGTTATTATTGGCCCACCATGGAAAGTGATTGTTGTCAATACATCAAGAAATGTCAAAAATATCAACATCACGCCAATTTGACTCATGTACCATCACAAGCTTTACAACCCATTCAAAGCCTTTGGCCCTTTTCACAATGGGGCCTAGATTTGATTGGAAAAATTTCACCTACCTCTTTGGGACAACATAAATTCATCATAACTACCACGGAATACTTCACCAAATGGGTCGAAGCAATTCCAATGACCACTACGACTGGACCTCGAATAGCGGAGTTTATACTTCAGCATATTATCTATCATTTTGGGATTCCTTCCAAGATCATTTTTGATAATGGTAAGTCTTTTAAGAACAAGGATGTTCGAGCCTTATGCAACAAGTACAATATCCAACATAGTTTCTTGACTCCTTATTACCCACAAGCAAATGGACAAGCCGAAGTGACCAACAAGACTGTGATAGCCATTCTCAAGAAACTTGTCAAAGAAAATCATAGAGATTGGTACACTCAACTCCCCTTGGCACTATGGGCTTATCGAACAAGCATCAGAATGCCAACCAGGGCAACACCTTTTTCATTGGTCTATGGCACCGAAGCAATCATACCTCTTGAGCTTGAGATCCCTTCTTTACGAGTTGCATTGCAAGAATTCATGGATGATGACACAACTAGACAAGCACATCTTGACCAATTAACACTCCTCGATGAAAGGTGGATCAATACCTTAGAACATCTACGAGTATATCAAGATCGCATCAAGCGTACCTACAATGCAAAAGTCCATCCTCATGAATTCCAAGTGGGAGATCTCATTCTTAAAGAGAATCAATAGAACACCAATGCATTACCACACTTGAGAGATAAATTCATGGCTAATTGGTTAGGTCCATACATTGTCAAGCAGAAGGTGGGTCCAGGAACGTATAGACTTGCCAACTTAGAAGGAACATTGGAACCTGAGCCATTGAACATAATACATCTAAAGGTATTTTATGCATAGTGTAGCTTATATATATGTACATATACATGGCTAAAAAAACACAAAAGAGCAAAAATACCAAAAATATTTCATTTGCATCTCATACATCCATCCATGCATTCCATACATGCATTTTAGGCATTTTGTTCATACCATTCATTACATTGGATCATTTGGTTAATTTGGATGATCACTAGTCCACTATGTCTAGTTGCCTTAATCAAGGGCATCCTACATCACTCAGCAATCCATCAATCACAATAATATGCAACTTTCCTTATAATATTTTGCTAATTAAGGGACTCACATAAAGTAGGATAGATACCATATAATTATTAGCAATAATGATTATGCGACCACTGACTATTTTGTGTGCATCTTTTAATTTTCAAAATATTGCATCAAAAGTATCACAAACATCACAAACCACATCAATCCATAAGCAAATTCCAAATGTTTTCAATCACTCAACCACTCCTAGTGTTTTGAGCAAACTTAATTCAAAATCAAACAATCTTTAGAAGCAATAAATTATTCCTAGTCAATCAAGTTTCCTCTTGGACCACACATCAAAACACATTAAAACATTATGAACCTTGGGAATAACAAAGTCAAAAGTTGCTATTGCCATAAGTGAAAGGTTTCCCCTATTCATCCAATTATGTGCATGGTCTAGAATGCTACAGAGTTGAAAAAAGGACAAGCTCCACCTTCACCCCCAAAAAAAAAAAATCCCTTGCTCTTCATCAAAGCGAGCAAGTATCCCAAAAAATTACAAAAAAAAAATCCCTTGCTCTTCCTCAAAATGAGCAAGTATCCAAAAAGCATCTCAAAGCAATAAAATCCCCTTGCTCTTCCTCAAAATGAGCAAGTATAACAAAAAATAAAATTGCTCCATCACAAAATGAGCAATCCCCAAAATCCAATGCAATAAAAGAAGGGAAGGAGCTTGAATCCCTAGAACTCTTAGTGTCTCAAAAACCATGGGGTGATCCTCATTACAACAATGGGTTGAATGAATCCTCCTGGCAATGGGGTATCCTTACATGTGGTACCATATCTATCACATTAGCGACCTTATTTTGTACAGACCTATGGCCGCTCTCGGATGAGCTAGCTTATTGGCATAAGTTACAATTGATTAGTTTGACCTAACTCATAATGGGAAATGAACAATCATTGCACACACAGTTGGTCCTTGAGAAATTTGAAACCACTAGGACAACCCTTGCATAATGAAGATCTGTGAGATACATAAAATAATGTTTTTAAGTCTTTGTAAGAACACCCTAGATCACCACCTCAATCATACCATATCATTTCCATAATCACACATCATAGTCAAAACCATTCATATATGCCCCTGATTAAACAACAAGATAATGTTGATCAAGCAAGAGTCTATAAATACCAAATGAGCATTAGAACATAACATTAATCATCCATTACATCATACATCACATCATTTCATATGCATCCATACATAAAATAAAACAAAAGTGCACACACAAATGATCATAATAAAAGCCATATATATATATATAAATTACATAAGTACAAAATACCCATAGGTTGTATACATCAGAGCACTGAGGCTCATAAAAAAAAAACAAAAAGAGGTAATAAAGTGCTACTAGCTAGCACCCCCATGACCCCTGCTAGGCCCCTGAGCTGATGCCTAAGAACCAGATGAAGCATGTGAGCTAGATGGCCTATGAGACCATGAACTACCAGGCCTAGACTCACTCCACCTACTAGAACCTAAAACTAATGATGAAGGAGGAACAGGTAGAGGAATCTGACATTGATCTAAAATATTCTCCAACATAGCAATGTAAGCAGTATGCCTATGGATAGTCCTCAAATCTACCATCTGACATGTTTCTCATTGAGCTAACTCTACCCTAAGAGCTACAATAGTAGCAACATCATCACCCCTACTCGACCTAGCCTACAGCCCATCCACCTCACCCTACAATGAGTCACCTCACCCTATAACCTCATGATATCTACATATTGAGCTATGATAGTAGCAATAGCATCACCTCCACTTAACCTACCATACAACCCATCCACCTCACCCTAAAGCTGAGTCACCTCACCCTTCAACCTCATCACCTCCTCATCCAAGCTATCCCATTACACCTATAGTATCCCCCACTCCTCTATGTGGTGAGGAGGAGCATCCTATCCCTAATCACCTCCATCTCCACCATCATCCATCATCACCTATATCCACATCATGGCCTCTATCACCTCCGTCACCTCCATCTCTACCAACCCTAATGCCAACATCTATCTTGTGCACCCATCATCACTGCCTCCTAGCTTCACTACCTTGATGATGCTTCGACCACCAAGCTACCTACTCACCAACATCAAGCTCATCCCCACTGACTACATCATCCACTACCTAGCTAGGCCTCCATGGAGGCTATGCTACAAACCAAGAGTCATAGTCATAGTTGTCCTCACATCATCTACATCAGGGACATCCACTACTACATCATCTACTATCCAAAATTCTAGAGTCAAGGGAAGACTGAGCTCATCTCCCCATCACCTATACATCATGGGAGCATCTAGAACTCCCTACACCATGCCAAACTATCTCATCACTCATGAGAACTGGATATACTCCATATCTCGCCCATGGCTCCCTACCATCCACCTACCTCATCTCACCCGATGAAGCTATGCAACATCATCCTCCCAAGTCAGACCTCTCCAAGGTCACCAACATATATCATCATGTCAAACCACTCAAGCTATCCCGATAGGTCTCCATAATGCAAGGAGGGTGAGTAGGAGAAGACTCCTCACTAACCCACCAATGGAAAGCACAAGGAAGTGAACCATCACAAGCACAGGGTAGCCCCTCTAGATGACCAACTCTGATGTGCTCCCATGCCCAAATCTGGAGCACCAAGCTACAACCAAGGCCCTTCCACTCCTATCTCTTCACCTCATAGAGCTCGTATACAATTGACATAAGAGAGTGAGAGCCCATGCATAAATCTAAGGCTCTACTATCAACTATAGTACAATAGATACCTGGTTCTAAGGGAACCCTACTATCATCTTAGGCAACAACATGTTGCCTAGTATATACATCAAGAAGGTCAGAAGTGCACCCAACTTCTTACCCTTGTAGAGATCAAGGTAAGGAATACCACCCTTCCCATAATCAACATCCCAATCATCTCCATAAATGGGTCTAAGGGCATCCTACTTGTCGTGGCCCACCCTCATAGGTAGACCCTCGATAGGAACATGGAAGATGTAATAAACATCCTCCAAGGTGATAGTTAGCTCCCCTATCGAAAGCTAAAAAGAACCCCTATCAGGGTCCCATATCTCCACCAAGTGGATAAAAGCTCCTCATCAGCTCGAATAGTCTCTACTCATCCACAACCATCCAAACCCACAACCTCCAAAAACTTCCAATCATCAACTATGAGAGCTTTTCACACTTTGGATATGGTGTAGGGCCATCGGTGTCTAGCAATAATAAATTTCACCTGAAAGCACAAACAAAGTTCACATCAATGCATATCAAAAAACAAGAAAAACACAAAAATATTGCACATCATTTTGCATACATTTCAAAAACAAGAAAACACAAAAAAATTGCACATCATTTTGCATACATTGCATTTCAAAAAAAAACTTTCAACCTTCCCCATTCATGCATTCAAAAAAAAAAAAAAAAACAAAAAAATTTTCAACCCCTCTTAGTGGTTGCAAAAAAAAAAAAACAAAATTCTAACCCCTCTTAGTGGTTGCAAAAAAAACAAAAAAAAAACAACAAAAATACACAAAAACAAACACAAAAATAAATAAAACCTAAACTAAGAGTTTAGGACACCTACCTTGGCATAGCGGACTCGACTTCCGCTCCAACCGAGCCTCCAACCCCCACACTCATGCTAACTCCACTCGCCTCACCAACATCCATCCTCACTCACTCTTCTCAAACTCCAGAAACAATCACACCGCAATAATGAAATCAAAATGACCTCTCCCCTTTATATAGCCAAATTTTATGATGAAAAATATACACCATGGTTTACAAAGAACATAAAAACATGCACCTATAATTTACAATGCAAAACATAATTGCACGATTAAAACGAAACAAAACCACACATGCACAATTAAAAACCAAACAAAAAAAAAAATCAAACCCCAACCAAATCACATCATCCATTTTCACAAAGCATCATCATCATCATCATCATCAACACATCAATTAGTGAACCTCGTATCTAGTGAATTATCCTATACACCTAGTGGTTGCAATGACTAGCAATCCATGCAATCTAGTAGGATGGATAGCTCACCATAAGGACACTCATCATCAAATCAAAATGGCATTAATCAGCTAGGTCCCTCAATATTTTGAGCTTGGTTGTGTTCAAACCAGATTTGCACAAGGTTATCCTTCAACCCTTTCCATTGGGTCAAAAGCAGAAAATAATCAAATCAAATTTGGTAATAATAAAAAATCACACGAGCATCAAATTCCTAAAACAACTAGTTCCTTAAACCCATCATTTGGAAGGAATTGCTAAAGTCACAAGGGAACTAGAACTCCAAACATGGTTGATGATTTTACCACAATATTTGCCACAAATGAACCAAAGGCAAATTTGCAAAACACAAACAATCCCAAACTTGGGGCATCAAGTTGAGTCAATGTCATACATTTACATATAAAATCCACATCATTCAATCATCCACCTCCTTTCATCATCCACATTTGGTCAATTGGCTCATGGGTTTCATCCTTTACCCATTCACCAATTGAGGGGGTAAGCAAACAAATCAAAATATCATCAAAAATTTTCAAAAATTGGTCATTCTTGTGCATCGAGAAGATTTGAGTCCATCCATCCAATAAAGATAAGTGTCATTGGTTTTTGCACCGCATCATGTTTCACACAATGTGGTACAAAAAGGGGCATCTATAGACACCAAAAACTAGGCATCCACAAAATCACATTTGCCACCCCACATCAAATCCTGCATAATAAAGTTATATGCCTAAGTTTAGACTTAGGTATATAAATCCTGCACATTATCCTATTTTCCAGATTTATTAAATCTAGAAAATCAGCCTAGGATACCCTGCCTACCCACTAGACATGTGTCCTAGCCACCTCACCAACATCCCTTACCACATCTCATACACCCTTGTCCCCTTTGTCCCTTCACATGGGGTAACCCTCCACATATCACTCCACTTGCATCCACATCACCCCAGTTAAGTGAGACACCCTAGGTGACTCACTCTAACTACCCCTCCATTTGGCAGCCTAGGATTACCACTTGGTAATCCTGGCTTACCACCTCTCATTTCCCTCCAAAACCCTAAGGAGCCTATAAAGGCACCTTCACCCCACCAAATAAAGGAGGTTGAACATTCGTACCATCAGGCTACCAAAATAGGACTAGAGCACTGCATGCATCCCGAGGAGAGGAGAGATCTAAAGCCCAGAGGCCCCATTTTGTAGCAATATGCCATTCAATCTACACCACTCGTCCATGGTTTTACAGTCAAAACCACATCTGCATGGTTTCCCCACCACCCATGCATGGTTTAGCAGTCTTCATCACACATTCGTAGTTTCTCAGATCTGAGAGCACATGATAGATCAAAGTAGTAAGTTCCATTTAGCAAGGCATTTTAGTTTATTTCTTTATTTTCTACATTACATGTTTTCTCTAGTTAGGGTTTTATAGCAGTATTCTATATCTTGATTTGCAGGTGCTACTAACCCTTATCTGGTTTTCATGTGTGTAGGAAATAGGTATCTTGGAGAGTTGCTGAAGCTGGAGTGGTCCCTACATTGGATACCAAAGCCCACTCACCCCTTTGGAGTTGTAGCAGAGGAAGGAAGAACACCAGTTGATTTGTTTGGAGAAGCCCTAATTTGTGACTTTGAACACTTGTATCATATATTGTAATATTGCACCCAATACACTTGGGGTAATTCAAAAGAAATCATTGTAATATTGGGAGATTCAGGCTCCCTTGTTTAATACAAGATACATCATTCTTTAATTTGCAAGTGTTCATTTCTATGTATTTGTTTGGTGTTATTTCTTTTGCTACACAAGGATATTTTAAATTATTTACATCTGGAAAATATTGTGGCTAAATGTTCAAAGTGGTCTTCAGGGTTTTTTAAAAACATTGTTATGTCATCCAACTAGATAACTACTATTTTAAAAATTAATCCCTTGAAGGGAAATTCCATGGCCCTCTGGAACGTTGCTTCTGCATTCATTAATCCAAATGACATTCTTAGATATTCAAAGGCATCCCAAGATGTAGTGAAATAAATTTTGTATCTATCTTCAGGATTTACCTAAATCTGATTATTTCCTGAGAATCCATCCGGTAATGACATTCTGGATGAGCCTACTATAGCTTGCAGTAATTGTTCAATGTTAGGTAAGGGATAATTATCCTTAAGTGAACTCTTATTCAGATTTTGAAAATCAACACAAAGTCTCATTTCTCCATTTTTCTTCCTTACTGGTATGGTTATGCATAAGGGGTTAGACTCAAAATGTACTTTTAAAAAAATGGTGAATCCTAATAAAAATTAAGGTGAATCATGGGGAATCCTAAGAAAATCATTTGGGGTATTTGAAGCCCTAAAATTTAATGTCATATTTGGGTCCAATTTTGACCTATTAAATCATATATTAACTTCATAAAAACACCACCATTATATTAGGCTTGAAAAGAGCTTTCCAACGAGTACAAATATGCCTATGTTTGGATATATATTGTGGTGAATTAACCCTAAGAAACAATTGGTCCTAAAAATTTTAGGCAAATGGGCCAACATCGAGGGTCCTCATATTCATCAATTTCCAATTTTGGAAATCCTAATATTCGCCCAATTTGTGAATATTCGCCACTATGCATAACCTTGGACATGACTTGTCTTGTTGCAATAAGTACATTGTGAAGATATCCCTACTCGTTTGTTACTTGTCTTTGGAAATTCAAGTTCATCCATTTCCTTGATATAATGGTGAAACCATTTATGTATAACTAAAGCTACACTACCTTTACTTCTTTCATATATTTGTAGGATGTCTTTCTAATCACTATTCTTTTCCACCTTTTGAATATGGTTTTTTATTTTATTCCCAATATCTCCATTAATATAGTTGTCATCAAATCCTTTCATCATGTCATTGGAAGGTATTTTTGTAGAATCTACTTTTACCAAACTATTAGCTTGTGAGTTCTCAAAAATATTTCTATGCCACATAGATTCTTCTCTTCTAATTGCATCTTTTCTATTATCATTTCTAGAATCAATTATGTCTCAACCATTTTGATTCCTTGAATCCTGTATACTTAACAAGTTTTTCCTTAGTTCTTTTTAAAGTAATATTTCTTGTAACTCTTTGATTTAAAAAGAACAATTTTTGGTAGAATTTAAAACTTTGAGGTTGTCTACCTTATGACTCCCTAGTTTTAAGTATGAGATCAAATACTATATTTTAATTCTTCAACTTTTGTAGTATGCTTTGTAATTTCTTATTTGTAATATTTCAAATCTCTAGGTAGTATTCCTTTTGGCTCCCTAGTATTTGATAATATCTTTTTAATTCTTGAGTTTTGTAGAATACCTTGTCTCTCCCAAATGTTTTGAATATGGCTTTGATAGTAGACTTAGCTTTCTAAGTTTTCCTTTGAGTTGAATCCCTTTTGTCTCCCTAATGTTTTGATGACAATTTTAATATAATTTTCAACTCCTATTCTTTAAGACAAGTACTTTATTTCTTCTTATAGAAAGCTAAAGATATTTTTGATGCACTTTCAATTGATGTAATTATCTATCTTCAAGGCTCTATAGTTGGATTCCTTATGTCTCATTAATTTTAGTAAGAGACTAATTTCAATGTAGTTTCCAACTTTTCAAGAAACTCTATGTTTGTGTTTCTTTCAATTTTCAATAATATATTTTCTAAATTTTAAAGCTTTAAATTTGGTGTTGAACTCCTTATAACTCCCTAATTGAAAATTTAGAAAACTAATGTATTTGCAATTTCAATTTCAATTTCAATGTGGAAATCCTTATATATCCAAGTTTAATAATTTGCAAATATTTTAATGCAATATGAATTGAATATATTAATTTTAATGCTTCTCTCTTCAAATATCTTCTAAGGCATTCAATACTTTATCCAAGGTTATAATTTATCACCTTATTCCTCCTATTTCTCAAATAACCTTAAGTATAAGAACTTAATTAATTTTATCCTTAAAAAAAAGGCTTATATCTCTATTAAAACTTGCAAAGGTTATGAGCTAAATAATTCTTACGTTCTTGTATATGCGATGTACCAGCTTGACTTGCATTAACTCTGCAACCTGCACTAAAAAATAACTTCTATCTTCTTGCAATCAATGCGTCTCCTTGCTCAATGTAGTCTCTTGAGGTTTGACTCTCCTCTACGCTTTTTAACTTCTCCAAGGTGCTCAAATCTGATTTCCACATGCTCCCTTCATTGTTTGTAGGTTGTTTTTAGCTCATGCACTAAATAGATTTCCTTTAGATGTTGCACCTTCCTTTAATCATAACTAATGTTTAGAGTATCAAGTGCAAAGTGGCACTAGAGGTATTTTCACTTTCTTTTAACATCTCCTATGGCACTCTACCCAAATTTTCTTGCTTAACACTTGCCAAGAGCATTATACTTTGTGGGTATGAATGTATTATGACTTCTTTAATGTTACAAATGGAACGTAGCTCTCCTCAATGGAATATGTAACATCCTTCAATGGAATATGTAACATCCTCCAATGGAATATGTAACTTCCTCCAATGGAATATGTAACTTCCTCCACATAGACTATGACTTATTAACACTTGGTCTTCCTTGTCATGCACCTTATATGCCCTAATTTTGGTTCTTGTTTCTTGGACTTCAATCACTTCAAAACTTATTTGTGCTTACCAACATTCATTGAGTTTCTTTCAACTGTTACTTCTCCAATGCTCTCCTATTATGGTAATTTCTACATGGATGATTCCTTTGTAACAAAGCTTGCTTTAGGTTTGGTGGTGCTTTCTTCAATGTGGCAACTCTTCGACTTCTTGGTGGCATTATGATGGTGTTAGTGGCACTTGTTTTCCAATGCTTACTTTTAGATGCTGACTATTTGTATCCCATGATCTATGATGTTAATGCTTGAATTGAGACTATGCTTCGTCTCCTCACACTAGTGGTGCAACATTACTGGATCAACCTTATAATCTATGATGGTTTCCAATGCTTTATGTAGGTCGAATAATAACGACTACTCAACGCTTTATGTTGCCTTCCTTGGTTCAAGTGGCTATCTTCAAAATGATGGCATTGCTTATGGTAGTTCTTTCTATGCCTTTGTTAATATTACCTTCACCAAAGGATTTTTAATACTTGGCACACCTCTTGGTGTCTTTAGATACTAGAAATATGTGTTGCCTTTTTTTTACTATTGAGTCTCCTTTTTCTTAATAGACCTTAGAAAAATCTACACTTTGATGAGTCTAAAGCATGCTTTTGAAACTGATGCTTTCTTCCTTTATAACTCCTTTAAGAAATATCTAATTTGCTTTATGTAGTTTTAAATGTGCAGGTTTGATGATACCCAAGATGCTTACTTTTTCACCTTGGAGACACTAATATTTAGAGCTCTATTTTGCTAACTTTAATGGTGTTAGCTTTTAATAAATAAGCCTGGGGAGATAACAATCACAAGATGCAGAATAATATGAAAGAAAGTAAATCTACTAGATGACTAAATTATGCAGTAAATATAAATCATATAAAATATTACAATGTAGCTATGGAGGAAATGAGCACTCCATTAACAAAGCTATTGATCTACATTGTATCCATCACCAATGAATGGTGAGCCATACAGAACTACCCTATCCACTAAGCTACACTATCTGACTATGTCCCCTAACTATCTTATCTATATATCTAAGAGGCCATCCTTATATAGGTAAAATAGGATATTTGGCAAACACTCTATCTGTTGTGCAAGGGAGAACTTGCACATTGACACTTGTGCATTTATTACATTGCATGAAGTAACTAGATAAATTGCACATGAAGTAATCTAAGTATGTATATTGGAAGATACATTTACATAATCCAAATTATGGAATAGACTCTATTTCCAGCATCCCCTGTATTACATTATTTGGGTATTAAAGACATTAGTCTTCAATATGCGTCTTCATAATCTTCTTTTGCTTGATCTTCTTTTGCATTCTTTGTATTTTGGTTCAGCAGGTTATCTGTGTCTTCATTGTTGGAAAATACAATACTTGATATTATTCAATGAAAGGAGCCTTGCTTAAATAGCAAAGGCATACAATCTAATCCATTGGATCATAACTAACTAAGCTAATCTCAGCCACACAAATTATCCTAGTAACAACTTAGGATATAATATTATTCTAACACCCCCCCTTAAGTGGTACTAGGATATACTAACACCCCCCTTAAGTGATACTAGGAGGTAGTGAAAAACAAAAAAACTAAATAAGTGGCATATCCACAAGTATGAGTCCCGAAAACAAGGCCTGATAAGGTACTCATGTACAATATATGCATAAGAAAACTCTGCTGGAGAGATGAAGAAAAACCACAAGGGAGAAAACCACCTGCCAGAATAGAAGAAGAATAAGAAGGAAGATGTGCATGGAGGATGGAGAGGAAGGAAGATGTCCTCTTCAACCCCCCTAGGAAAAATTCCATCAAGAATCCTGCAAAGGATCCATCAAATGTCTCAAAAAAAGTAGAGACTCATCACCAAAAGAATGAAACCATACTCCCATAATGGTGCTTGTGACACATATCAAGGCTTTGAGCCATGAAAAAAATATCACTAAAGAAAAAACCTCCTAAAACCAAAGTGTCTCACAAAAAGAAGATTGTGAAGATAGTGTGGAAATAACCACAAGAATCACAAGGGATGTCCAAATCGACTCCACAAGCATAAGTAGTGGTTTCCACCTATATGAACACAATGGGCTAATAACAAGGTCCAAAAAAGTGGACAAACAACTTACTTCAAGGTAATCTAAAAAAGAAAGGGCTACATCCAATGTAGCTCTCAAACGTGTCCTTATGGTGACCCCCTCATCCTATTGGAATGCATGGGTAACTAGCCGCTACAACCGCTAGGTGATATAGAGGAGATGACTAGATACGAGGATCACTTACAAAGCTATGGGAGTGTCGGGTTCAACCGAGAGTGCACTCCATGATACAATATATTTGAGGTAAAAAAACACAAGTTAAACTATCTCACAATGGAAAATGGACACCACCAATGTGTCCGCCTCGAAAAAACATTTTCGACGACTATAAAAACCCCTATTATTGGATGTCAAAGGATACCTTTATATGCAAGAAAAACACAAAAACTTATTTTTCTCTCAAAGGAATATTCCATAATGTTTTTAGAAAAAACAAATTTTCTCTTGCAAGAAAATATTTCAGGGTTTTCCTTGGAATAATTACAATGTTTTCAAAAACAATATTATATGGTCACTTTTTATTAAAAGGAATATTCTTTCTTCTTTTTTATTATGGCAATACATAGCAAGGCTATATATATTTATTACAGACAAAATTCATCCCTCAAAAAAAAGAAATTTTCTGAGGCCCCTAAAGATCCCAGATGAAAAAGGCAATCGATGTTGCAAAAGCACATCCTGCTACGAGGCCCATCGTAGCTGAACATACCCCTTCCAAATTATATTATAAAACATAAAAAATACCAATATTTTTAAAAACATATTTTCAATTCATGCCATGCTATGTGATGATGGGACACCTTGTCCCATGACTTCTTCCTGTATCTTTAAATGACCGCTTCACCAACGAGGATTGAGGCACTTGGATTATAACCACCGAAGAGGGAAGCACACAGGATCACATCAAGAGGAAGGTATATTGGTGATTGCTCCACCTTGCCTAATGTGCCTTCACTTTGAATTTTTGACCTCCAATCGTAAAAGTCATGCACATTCAATCTATTTCTCATCATGCTCTACACACATTCACTTAGTTTCACTGGTCTTCGTAGATCTGACGATCCATAATGAATCGTGATGGTGTTGTAATGATGAAATGCTTGATCTTCTCCACCAATCATCATTAGTGTCGAAAACGGTCTCGCTAATCTTCCAGTATTGAGATCTAAAATGCATCGAGCAATTTCACCAACAAAATTTTGGCCTTCAAGTTTCACTGCCAGAATCTTGGCCTCCAAGCCACTCACTGCACAATCAGTTGTCATTGTCCGCATTCATTATCCCCCAGTGTAAAGAAACAAATATTCCAACTTCTTTCTAGTGCATAGTTCTACAAATAGTAGCACCAGCCAATTTCTCGAAGCACATCTCCTGCCAAATCTCCAATGGACTGCTCCATTCCAGTGAACGTGTAAATAATTTGTAAAAGGATCACAAAAGCAATACGTAGACTGCATCGAAAATGAAGCAAATGATAGCACCATCAAAATTTTTTGGTAAATATGGAACAACAACAAATTAAAAAATAGCAATCTCTCATCGACACTCATAACACTTTCCACTAGGTGCTTCACGATGAGGAAAAATTGTCCACACCCCAACAAAGTGGCCAAGCTAGATACGTTTAAACTGGTAGTGGACCACAGTAAATCACAACAAAATCCATAGTGCATATTAATCATCTCCTTTGTCATTTGTGAGTCATCGAAAACTTCAGGTCCATGTCTTCCAGTCAATGGTGCTTAAGAAAAAAAATTAAAATTTCATCTTAAATGCAGCAAGCACAATAATTATGCAATGTGCTTCCCATTATAATTTCATAGTGCCAGGTTATGACCCCTTCATAGTGCAACCTCTAGATCTCGTTGTGTGTAGATCTCATTGCAAATTAGATTCTCTAGGAGTCCACTGGTGAAAAATTGGCGTCCATCAAATCATAGAATATTGACAAACAAAATTTTCTAGATCTTTGTGAATCCTCTTAATATCTCACGACTGTTGTAATATTTGAATGCTACAACAGCCACCATGTACCATAGTTAAATTGATCTCCGCAAATTAGGGTAATTTTGGTGATCTCATGTATGCACATCATTTTATGTGCATGGAAACATTATTCATGAGCGTTCACCATCTGTCGACATCACTTTACAAGGTTGCATCAGTCGTGAAACCTGGTTTTCCTCCCGACGGACGCCTATCACTGTTATTGTTGAAACACAACGAACCATGATTCAGTGCTACAAACTATGATCAATGGAGAGTAGAAATATTCATATTTTTATAGGAGGACACTATCCAAATCATCAACCATGATGTGCAACAAATTCTTCCAGGGAGCTCGCTATATACGACAAAAATTACAACATGCATTTTAAAAAAATTGATGCTATTGGAAAAAATATACATCGCAGTGCAAAAAATCCCACTGTCCCTTCATGAAAATTGAAGCATAGTAGATCTCTTGACCATGACCATGTCCTCTTTTTGCAAATCAAGCTTCTTCGAACCCTCCAAAAAAAAATACTGCATCTCCAATGCGCAAATCAATATCCGATCTCAAGATTCAAGTACCTCCACACATACCACAACCAAAATAGGTGCATCCTTGAGCAATAACAAAATTATCCACAAGATAGTTGAACATCAGGTTGGACGAAGGAGTCACCATTGATCTGGTCAGGTAAAAACCAAACTTCTCCCGTGCAAAGAAAATCGTAGAAAGCCCAAAGTTGGGAGAGATTGGAGAATATAAAACCACATTGGTCACTATTTTTGGGGCGATAAGAGCCAGATCTAGAGGGTTGTCTATGTGATCTCCTCCATGAATGCACCATAACACTATGAGTAGCTTAGATAACATTTGCATGTTGTGTATCCAAAATAGTTGGGCCTCTTGAATGATTGTTGATCGTTGCTAGAGCTCATCGCTTGCTTCTGCTACCAAGTATGTGAGTGGAGAAAGCATACGGTAATAAGGTGAGAGTGGAGGAAAATAATGGACATATTTAGAATTACCTTTATCACCCCATATCCACACACGGTAATTTTGCATAGTAGGACCAGACAGTGTCAAATATGGTGGTTTAAAAAAATTTTGCCCCATGAGTGTTACTCGTCCTACAACCTCCACTACAGCACATGATGTAGTTCCTTAAATTAAATGGCATGGGAAAATTAGAATCATGATGGTGAAATGTTACTATTTACATTTATTGACGATGTCCAAACCCTCAGATCCAAAATACTTCAATAAACCCACATAACTCTAAATCTATTTTCAACAGATTTTCACCTCACACCAGATTATACACTAAAAAAATAGCCATTAATTTTTCCATCAATCATCTGGTTTCTGATCCATCAAATATGGAGAGCATACTCCCTCATATTTCTAAAAAAAATGGCCAAAGGAAAAAAAAATGAGGGGGGATTTCCATGAGGGAAATCCCCTCTTAGATTCACAGGGCAGGGAAAGCCCACTCTGATACCATGTTGGAAAATACAATACTTTATATTATTCAACTAAAAGGAGCCTTGGTCAAATAACAAAGGAAATCCCACTCTGATACCATGTTGGAAAATACAATACTTTATATTATTCAACTGAAAGGAGCCTTGGTCAAATAACAAAGGCATATCATAACCAATTGAGCTAATCTCAGCCACACAGATTATCCTAGTAACAACTTGGCAGGGTTATGCACAGTGGCGAATATTCACAAACTGGATGAATATTAGGATTTCCAAAATTAGAAATTGACGAATATCAGGACCCTCGACATTGGCCCATTCGTCTAAAAGTTTTAAGACCAATTTTTTCTTAGGGTCAATTTGCCACAATATATATCGAAACATAGGCATATTTGTATGCGTTGGAAAGCTCTTTTCAAGCCTGATCTAATGGTGGTGTTTTTAAGAAGTTATAAGATGATTTAATAGGTCAAAAGTGGACCCAAATATGACCTTACATTTTAGGGCTTAAAATACCTCAAATTTTGGTATGAAGATGCTCTATTTGATTTGCTTAGGATTCTCCATGATTCACCTTGATTTTTATTAGGATTCACCATTTTTTACAAGTACATTTTGAGTCCAACCCCTTATGCATAACCCTAGTGGGAAACCAAACCTCTAATTCATAATAATACAAGGATTGAATTCAACCTTGAATTATAAGTTTAACTATTTAATTTGAGACCATTTTAATGGTACACAAAACCTAGCTCCAAGGCTTTTGACATGCAGTACAAATTTACCACCACCCACACACACATGTACACTTACATGCGCACACATACAAATACATCTCTCTCTCTCTCTCTCTCTCTCTCTCTCTCTCTCTCTCTCTGTAAAAAAATATATATATATATATATATATATATATATATATATATATATATATATATATATATATATATATATATATGTGTGTGTGTGTGTGTGTGTGTGTGTGTGTGTGTGTGTGTGTGTAGAGAGAGAGATGTTTGAAAATGGTGCAATTGTTTTCCTAATTTAAAAATTAAAATTTTGAAAATTTCAAAGTCCCTTTAAAAATAGAAAAATGAGGTATTTCTCCTTTTGTCATAGGAAAAAATAGTTCTTTTGGCTTAATTGAGTGACATGTCTCTTAGTTAGCTTTGTTACCATGTTGGATTTCATAACACTTTCCAACCAAACTCCTTGAAGCACTCCATTATCACAATCTTAAGCAAAAAAGTATAATAGTAAAATAAAAATATCAAGAAGATGAGAGAGAGAGGAGGGTTCCTATAGGCACCCTCATGATAAGAAAACATAAACTAATACAATGGATGAGCCATTAGGAGGTATTTATAGTAATATCTAATTCCAATTAATTGCTAACCCCAAGACAACAAAACCTGACTTGAAGGTTGAATTACAACATATTAAATGCATTAAACCCTTGAACAAAGGGTAACCACATTGGTGACTTAACCAATATATCTAAGGGTGAATGGATTATCTTCTTGATGATAAGGATTTTGTCCTCCAAAAGGACTTAATTTGGATAAAAAATTTAATTCCAAAAATTGCAGTCTTTTCAAGGTTGGTTATCCAAGGAAGAATTCTAACCATTGATAATATGATGCGTAAAGGTATTTGTATTACTAATCGCTATTATCTGTGTAGGGCTAATTGGGATACAATTTATCACATTTTCCTTGAGTGCCATTTTTCCTTGACTGTCCTAAGTGGGGTTTTTTAGGCCTTCAATATTTCCTAGGTTAAACCATGCACCGTACTTGATTTGTTCTTCTAGTGGCCTTGCCCCTTTTCAAGCCAAAGACTTAGATACATGTGAAAAATTTGTATCAATCACTATATTTGGCAGGTGTGGTTAGAAAGGAACCATACAATATTTAATGAGTCTATCCATGATCATCAAACTATCATTTCTAGGATCCTATCCTTTTCCAATGAGAATTTGAACCTTATCCCTTTTGATAGCCGTAAACCTCATCTGTAGGAGATCACGATTGCTCAATATTTAAGATTAACCTTGTTATATGAGTCTGTTCCTAGGGTAGTCAACCTCCAGAGCCAATGTTAAGTGGTCCCCACCTCCTACGGGTTGGTTTAAGCTTAATTTTGATAAAGCAACTAAGGACAATCCTGGAAGAGCAGGCGCTGGCGGTATTGTGCAAGATCATAATGGGAATATGATGCTTACATTTTTTGAATATTTGGTAACAAGGAATAACAACGAAGCTGAAGCTAGAGCTATGTGGAGAGGCCTTCAAATGACTCAATACTTAGAAGGCAATTTGATTGTATAAGGAGACTCTATGCATGTTATAAATCTCCTCAATAATTGTAAAACACCTCCTTGGAGGATTAAAATAATTTTTGAAGAGGCTAGGATCCTTTTCTAGGGAAGACAGGACAGAAAAGCCCAACATGTCTTTCGAGAAGCTAACAAAGTTGCTGATAAGCTGGCCAATTTGGGTGTCGATGGTGATGAAATTTTAAAATGGGAACATGGTGTCCCGAGCAAAGTAGAGGAGCTTATTCAACAAGAATGCCAAGAATGATAGTCAAATTTACCAGCAGGGAAGGCACTGTAAGTTCGAAGGCTATAAGTATTCCCATCTCTTTTTGGACTCACAATAAAAATTATCTGAGTTGTCAGTCTTGGTGGATGCTGCTTGGAAATGCCACAAAGACTAATGGGGATAGTCACATTTCAGATAACATAGCTCCTATTTGTCTTAGTAATTTGAGGTTGTTTGATAATCATAGGGCAGGAAAGAAACGATAATATAAGACTTCGAACCAGAGCCACGTGGACCACCAGATAGCCACCGCCATTAATCTAGCCAGCAGGTTCACTTCTCCAAGGCTGATTGGCCAAGACGGGATGTGGTCCCAAAGCATGTCATATATGGAAGAAAGCAATTACCAAAGAATTATTAAGAGTAACTATCAATACAGAGCTTGTGGGATTTTTTTTCAATACTCTGCTGTGTGTCTGCAAATTTTTGTTTCTCCACTGTTTCAAGGAAGGGATCTATGTCTGTTTCTTTTTTTGTAATTATGATGTAGGTGTTTTTTCTCAAGGTATACCCATAATATTGTATGGGAAGTTTCTTTTTGATAAAAGACTATGTGCCTTACCAGATGTAATGTCTTTGGCAACATGTAGATTTTACATATATAGGATCCTTAGTAAGGACATGTTCATCAACAACCCTGGGCTGATTTTTGTAAAAGGTTTTGGGTCAACCTGTAAAACTCGGTATTAATGCTATAGTATCTTATCTACCAAAAAAAAATTCCCATAGGCTTACATAAAAATGCCAATATACTTACATAAATGATCCATGTAGGATTACATAAAATATGCTTGTGTACTTACATCGAGAGCACTCGTAGGTATACATAGAAAGCAATTATTGTATTACATATTGGACATATATAGGCTTACATTATACTTGTTGTTAGGCTAACATTTGGTTTGCCCATAGGCACTTCATCAATGTCCTTGGTCAATAAGGTCACATTAAAAATATTACAATAAAATTTATCTATAAAGGAGAGACATCTACATTTTATGTTAGAGTAAAACAATTCATCTCCATGCCTAACTAAATACAAGAACCATTAAGGTATAACCTATATATTCTAATCCAAATAAAGTTTTCAAAGTAGTTATAAAAAAGACTTAGAAATAACATTGAAATTCTTGTAGTATCCAAGCAAAAAAAATTACCATGGTATTCTAAAAACAAATATAGCCAAAAAAATGCACATTAACATGAAACTAGATTTCTTTAACATTCTTTCAATTCTATAAAATATGTTTAACTATTTTGGTACATCTATATAAAATGTAATCTAATGTTGATAAACTATGGGAGGCAAGTTTGTTGTTTAAAGGAAGCTTCATGTACAACACTTTCCAATCCAAAAATTCTAAAGAAGCTTTATCATTTGACTTTAAAAGCCTAAGGTTGAGTTTGTTCCATCTACATATTAACATTTTAGTTCCATTTAAAATTCAATCAGGTTGTATTTAAAATCATCAGTAGAATTCCAATGTAGACAACCTTGATAGAAAATAAGAGTGAGTTGTGTTCATTAGGTTAGATCCAATCTTTGAAAAAATTACAAGCAAATGTGATGGATAAATTGATCAACAATCCCTCTTCAACCAAAGTACAAATCCTAAGTGCAACTAAATAGTAGGAATTATACTAAATTGAGCACTCAAAGAACAACAAAGCTCCTACTTTTATAGACACACATCCCAAATATCAATCATACAACATAGTCCCTTTTTAATAAAATCTTGGAATTAAATTTTAAATTAACGGTAAGTGTCTAATCATTAGCAAGCATCAACTTATTCTACCATATAGATGAATAATATAAGCTAAAGTCATGTAGTAAAAATAAACCATTCTAAAAGATAAGAGGAGAATCAATTTGTTAGGCCTCCCATGTTTCCAATATAGGAGGAAAGCCTCTAACTTAATAGTAATAGGTATTGAAGAGTTTGACTTGCATCCAATTATCCACTCATGCACTATTATAGTAATCCATTTACACTCTATCTAAATAGGAGCTTCAATGGTTCATTGACTTATCTTATAACCCATTTTTCTATTAAACGTTTACCTTTCCAGGCTAGGCCTATAAGACCTAAACTACCCCCTATCACATGGAATTATGCAATTGGCCCTAGAGTAGGAATTCAAAATGCTTGATTTGTTCCACATTGTTAAGAGATATTGCTTTAAAATTAATAGAGCAACATAATTACCTTATGAGGGAATCCAACATAGTTGTAATAAATATGAGTGGATAAAAAATCTTTATTGATCACTTGAAGCTTATTAATAATGGGAATGAATTTATTAGAACAATTAACTTTTTCTAAAATCTATCCCAAAAATAGTACCACATTTATCTCAAAGAGGTTAAAAAATCAAAGGGTATTCCCAAATGATGACCAACCTTACTGTGATTAATTTAGCACTAGAGGTCATGAATCCATAGGGCTAAGGCCCATTAGAAGTAAGGATGAACTCAATTTTACCCCTTAAATTTTTGACATTAGAGGCCACTTGAAAAGAGTATTTGAAATAGATAGCATTCTCCTTTTCTTATGATAATCTATGAAGAAATAATTATAAGTCATCATTGAAATGTGAGTTGATAGAATTTCCATCTAGAATATATATACCTTGGAGGAAACTATTATGGAAGGCTCTCTCAAACATATTCTCTAGAATATCAATTACAAGGACATAAAGGAATAAGGCTATGGGCATACTTTTTATATGGAATGTTGGATGTGGAAATCCTTGGAGAATTTTCAATTTACTACCATAGTTACTAAAGTGTTTGCAAAGAGAATGGAGATTCAATTTTTACGTAGCATTGGTTGAAGCCAAGACATACCAATATTGCAATAATAAAATGCTATCTAATTTTATCCTAAGCCTTGTTAAAATATAGCTTAATGAATATAGAACCTTCACCTATTAGCATTGCCAATTTTAAAGTATCTTAGGCAACGACTAGTTTGTCTAGTATAAAGCATTCCTAAAGAAAAAACCATTTGCTCAATTTGGATAGTATCTTGATCTACAAGGTTGATTCTATTGGCAAGATATTTTACAATTCTTTTGTAGTTTACATTTAGCAAGGTGATTGGCCTCCATTTGCTTATAGAATAATACATTTTGCTTTTAGGCACCAACTTGATTAGTCCCCTACTAACGAAAGTACCTAATTACCATTTAATGTCTACTTCCTTGTAAATATTGAAGAGATCACTCTTGATGATTGGCCACATCCTTTGAAAATTTTAACTAATAAGTCGTCAATCTTGGGCACTTTTTCATGTGTTATCGTAAAGAGGAATTTCTCCATCTCTTTAAGAGTCGGTACTCTTTCTAGAGAATATTATAAACCTTATTCTATGTGGTAAGGGATAATATGAACTATACCAGAGAGAACCACATTTTGGAGGTCATTATAGCCCTATGAAAAATGGATTGCAAGTGGTTTAAAAACTCCTTTGAAATTATCACTTCATTATTATGAAGACTACCTTAACTTTGATGGAGCTGCAAGATTTGCTTTTTCCTATGTTTATGTCTCAGACAGTAAACATATTCTTCATTTCTTTTCCCCAAACTTCATCTAGTACAATATATAGTGTAATTGATCTCCCTTTACCCAATAATCCCAAGGTTCCTAATATTGCTCTCAATTGTGATCATTTTCAATTAAATCAATTTCAAATATTAGCTCTTCTTCTACTAATGATACATTTTTTGTCATACACTCTTAAAAAGAGGATACATATTTGAATTAAACCTTCCATCAATTTATTTAAATAACACTTTTCATGGTCAAGGAGAGGAATTAGACATTGATAAAAGTGCATTGGCATAATCATGATGCTCTAATTGAGAGAATATTTAATTTATAGGGAGGATTTAGAAAGCATTGTGTATCTTAAAGGTGACTTATCTATAGAAGAATGGAGAAGTGATTGGATTGGGTTTTTCATTAGAACCTCCCCATCCAAATTGTTGTTAGAGTATATTACATTATTGGGTACATGTCAATGTACCACCTTGGGTACATAACTAGAGTAGGATTTTACTTTAGAGTAAGGTTTGAGTAGTTACTTCATGCAAGTAATAAATGCACAAGTGTTAGAATGTGCAATGATGTAAATGTGCATGTAGTCCACATGTACATGAGTCATAGGATAAGGTAGATGAAGAGTCATGGGTAGAGTAAAGGCCAAGGCACATATCTTCCTATATATAGGCCTTTAAGATAGTGAGAAAAAAAGAGAGAAAATGTTATTATAGTGAGTAGTGAGTAGGTACAATGTAGTTCTTCATTGAAAATTTTAGAGTGTTCAAGTCCTCCATTATATTGCATTGTACTATTTTTGTGAGCTTTCATTAATGGCATATTACTGAGTTATTGCATAAGTTTATCTCATTATTTTCTTGCATATTATAGTGTCATTATCATATACTTATCATAGCTTACTTATTTCACATCTTGTGGTTGCATTTCCTTTAATATACATCCTCAAAAGCTAACAGTGGTATCATAGCACATGATAGATCGATAGGAAATAGGGAGAGCCACAAGAGATATTGAGAGGAGATCAAAAATCTCATTTTCAAAATTTCTGAAAATTGCATTTGGCTAGAGTCTTTCCATAAAGTTGTAGAAAAACTCGTGAAGACTAGGACTCAACATTGATTCCACTAGTTTGAAAAATCAACTAGTAAAGATTCAGAATCTCTAGATTTATAGATTTACCATTTTTCAGTTTCTAACACTTTGTTGCAGGAAAATGAGATTCAAAGAAAGTTGGAAAGCTTCCTACAATAAAGCTAGGAATAATATCTTCTTTAGAATCAATTCAGTACTTGCAGCAACAAGTAGAAGACTAAATATTTTAGGGACCTGAGAAAAATGTCCCATTGCAAGAGTTGCAAAACTGCAAATTGTAGAAGAAAAGACCAGTGAAGCCATACTACAAATTGAGGAAGAAGAGACTCCAGAGAAGATTCTAGGAGAATATTGGAGGTTGGTGATCTCCATTGAAGATTAAAGACTGCAGATTGCAGATTAAAGGAGGAAGAGAAAATAACCTAAGAAGCTGAAGAGACCCACAAGAGGTCCCATTGAAGAACTTCCAATTTTGGAAGATTGAAGATAGAGAGGACTAGAAAAGGTCCTATTCCATATTCTAGAAGCAGCAAATTTCAAAGATCCATGAAGGAGATATCATTGCAAAATATTCCATAGGTGAATATTGAAGAAAATGTCTCATTGAGAAGAATAGAAAGCTAAGAAATTGAAGACCCTAAAAAAGAGGTCTCAAGGAGAAAGAAGAAGGCTAGGAAAGCCTTATTGTATATTTGAGAGAAGGTCATTGAAGGAGATTTCAGAGAAGGCCATTAGAGAAGAGTTTAGGAGAACTCATTGGAGAAATTTACTAGCAAGGAGGAGTTCATGATAGAACAAAATTTGGGATAATTGTTGCCATCCGAAAACAAGCCCAAAAGGAGAAGAATTTGGCAAGGAGTTTGCCAAATTTTGGAGGAGAATAGTGAAGACCTCAAGATAGTCATAATTTTGAGAAGAAGGCCATTAGATAGGCCAATATTGAAGTCAGAATTCGACAAGGAGGTTGAAGGAGAAAGGAGATAGAGAAGCCACCAAATCTGAGAGATTTGAGGATTGCCATTGAAGTCTTCAAAATCATTTCAGAGATAGGAGGTTGTTGGTTTTATAGTATAAAAGTGAAGGTTTCTTGAAGAAAAATCTTAGCTACAATTTGGAGGAGTTTCCTACCAAATTTGTGAGATTCAAGGACAACACTTTTGAAGGAGAAATTGACTACGAAAGGGTAGCAATTTGGGTAGCATTACTAGCTACTAATTTATAGAATTCAAGGGAGCATCAAGAAGGAGAATTAAAGCCACCAAACTACACTTTTGGGCAGCAAGTTAGAGGAGTTTTAAAATTTGTAAATAGGTGAGCTAAAGAGTTGTTTCGGATAGTAAGGAAGAGCTACGATTTCATCCATTACAAGGCAGAATTTAGGTGAATCTAATCACCAAGATCTCCATCATCTACAAAGGTCATTGAGGTAAGAAACTTTGGTGCAAAAAGTTCATTACTTGAACATTACTTATTTGGTTCATTATTAAGTTTCGTTAAGCACCATATTAGAGTTTAAAAGTTGCAAGGAGAAGGTTGCATATTTAAGTCTTCAAGGGAGTGCAGAAGATAGTTTCTTATAAGGATAATACCTGCACATCAAAAATAGGAGTTAGATATATTTCAAAAGAAAGAAAAATATCAACATCCTATATTTTACTGAAAATAAAGAAGACATTACTCTTAAGTGAAGGTTGCATAGATTAAGAGTTCATTTACAGGAGCAATAAGGAGATATTACTATTGCATCATAATAGTTATTAAAGGTGCATTAAGTATTCAAGTTAAGGTGAAAATTAGTGCAAATTTAAGCCATCCAAAAGGGCATTTTAGTTGCATGATTAAAATCTTGGATTCATTATTGCTAAGTTAACCAAGCAAAGGAGATAGAGGAGTGAGTTGTCTAGTAAGGAGGGCAACTTCAAATCATTGTTTACCACCAAGGAGTAGAGCAAGTAGTTGCCTCATCAAGGAAGAAAGAAATCTTGCAAAAAGGAGATTTAAAGACTTCAAAACTTTGGTGCAAGTTAGGGTATTTTATTCTAACTATTTGCATTACATTATTGCACCATATCTCTCTTATCCTACGCAGAAAATGAGGATAGAAGATAGAGTGTCTCAAAGATACTAAAATAGCAAGCATCCTACGTCTACAAAGTGACCAAATCATCAAGTTTATAGAGAAAACTTCAAGTAAGGGAAGAGAGCCATTGAAGGGCTCAAATAACTGAGTTTCAAGGTGTCTAAAGACACCAAATCTATCTCCAAATTGAGCGTCTACAAGTAGCATTAACTTGCAACATCAAAGCCTACATAAGGCAAGCTTTACATCCATTACAAGTCCAATGTAAAGCAAGGAGAATAGCATGAAGGATATAGAAGTGCAAGGTACAAGACTAAAGCTTACGTAAGTTACAAAAAATCAAGGTGAAAACCAAGGTATATTACCCAAGCAATATATGAACCACTAGCTAAGAAGAATCATCACCTAAGAGGGTAGCATTGAAGTGCCATAGAACCACCATTGCTGGAGTAAAATCATCACCATAGAGGGCAATATTGGAGCACCATAGAACCACCATAGTTGGAGCCAACTTCATGGGAGAATAGCATCACCATTCACTTGAGAGAAAGCATTGAAGACAAGACTCATAGTGCATTCATTGGTAAGAAGTATTCAGGGAATAAAATATATTGAATGTATTGTTACATGCAAGGGAAAGGAGAACCACTTGCAATATAGATCCAAGGCATCTTGTACCACTTGACACAACAACAAAAGAATCTCATATTCGTTCTAATGCATATATAGGAAATAAGTGCTCATGAAAAAGTAACACCCATCGTGAGTATTGAAATAATCATTTGAAAGCTAGAAGGAATCATAATTATTGTAAGGAAGATAAGAGCACTCATCAAGAATATAACCAACATTCACCCAAGCAACGTATGCACCATGTGACCAAAATATCAAGAAGGTACAACATCTATTAAAGCATCCAAGTCTAAGAGAAAAGGTAGAATATAAGGCACATAGTCAAGCATTAAAGAAGGGAGTCAAAGCACAATTAAGAAGGAGAAGAAGGCACCCATGAACATTGATTGATCTCTTCCATACACAGGAGACCAAAAATATATTCTTGGATTAACGAGTCACTCCATAGACCAATCAACATGCACAATACACTTTACAAGGAAGGTAAAAAATTTACATTATTTAATATTTGCTTTCCTAAGTTTAGGGAGTTATAAGGTGCCTAATACAAGGTTGAAAGTTATTTATTAATGCATTGAAATATCAACCTTAGAGAGTAAGAAGGTAATTTTAACAAATGGAGTATATCCTAGAAGATATTATAAATTGCTTGAGATTTAAACATTAAAATATTTACAAATAATTAATTTAGGAGATATAAGGTTTTCAACATTGAAAATTTTGAAATATTAATTTGAAAATATTATTATTTCCTAAAATTCCAAATTTGGGAGTTATAAGGTATACTACAAATTTTATTTAGAAAATTGAACCATTCAAAATTGAAGGAGCAAAATAATTAATTACTTAGAAGTTGGAAATAGCATTTTACATTAGTCTCTTACATTAATTTATGAGACATTAATCCAACTAAAAGGTCTTGAAGGAAAAGAACCTTATTAAAACTTGAAGGTGCATCACTATTTATCTTTAGCTTTCTACTTACTAATCAATAGGGAGACATAAGGAAATAAAGTGAAGTTGAACATTAGGGAGTCAAAAGAAATTCAACTTAAACTAAGAAATCTAAGCATACTATCAAGTTTCATAGTGCATTCAAACACTTGCTAGATAGAAGGTATTTTACAAAACTTATAAAATTGAAAAGTTCTTAGCAAGGTTGAGCATATACTTAAAACTAGGGAGACATAAGGTAGACTACTACAAAGGATCTATCAAAAGTATTCTCAAAATACTAAAGAGCTAAATAATTCTATTAATTGATCATATACTACAAGAGTTGAAGGTCAGAATCCAAAAGTTAAAAAGGATTGAAAGACATAAGAAATACTACAATGGATAAAATAGCAAGAGGGACATATTATCACAAGGCACACTACAAAAGGATGCAAGATCAAGATACATACAATATACCACATCAAAGATGCAAAATTAGTTCTAACACAAACAATTCTACAAGTCAAATTGAAAAGAACATTTGGTATATTGATTCTGGTGCTAGTCATCATATGACAGGCAACTTGCAATGGTTTGATTGTCTTGAAATCACTAATAATTATAGGTTGAAAATTACAGATGGCAAGAACTATCTTATACATGGATATGGGTGTGTAACACCTAGTAAATCATTTCTAAACTTTCTACTACATAATGTGATGTATGTTCTTGGATTAACATCTAATCTCATTTCAGTAGCCAAGCTAGTAGAAAGCAAAAGGATGGTTGATTTCAGACACATAAATGGAGTCAATATGTGTCTCATCATAAATCAAAATGAGATAGAAGCTACAAGATCAATCCATAGAGATATATATGCTCTAGATTCGATTGAGACTTCACAAGAGATTGTTGTATTTTAAAACAATACTAATACATTTTCTGAGGAATAAATTGCGAGAAAAAAAAAGAACCCATACATCATAAAAGCATATGGGGAAATAGAAGATTCAAGATTAAAAGGATGAGAGGACAACAAAACTATGCACTACTTGGCCATCTACAAACTAGAGAAGAAGAAGAACCAGAACAAGATGAAGATACTCATCTAGATTCAGACAAAGAGGACAATGAAGGAAGTAGGAGAAAATAACTTGAATTCCAGAACCAATATGAAGATCCATATTGAAGACTAAAGTCTTCAATACCCAAATAATGTAATACAGATGGGTGTTAGAGTATATTACATTATTGGGTACATGCCAATGTACCACCTTGGGTACATAACTAGAGTAGGAGTTTACTTTAGAGTAAGGTTTAAGTAGTTACTTCATGCAAGTAATAAATGCACAAGTGTTAGAATGTGCAATGATGTAAATGTGCATGTAGTCCATATGTACATGAGTCATAGGATAAGGTAGATGAAGAGTCATGGGTAGAGTAAAAGCCAAGGCACATATCTTCCTATAAATAGGCCTTTAATATAGTGAGATATAGAGAGAGTGAGAGAGAGACAATGTTACTATAGCGAGTAGTGAGTAGGTACAATGTATTTCTTCATTGAAAATTTTGGAGTGTTCAAGTCCTCCATTATATTGCATTGTACTATTTTCATGAGCTTTCATTAATGGCATATTATTGAGTTATTGCAAAAGTTTATCTCATTATTTTCCTGCATATTATAGTGCCATTATCATATAGTTATCATAGCTTACTTATTTTACATATTGTGGTTGCATTTCCTTCAATATACATCCTCAAAAGCTAACAATGGCTATATATGTGTTCATCACTGCAATGGTTACATGTAAACAATCTTGGATTAACAAATGAAATCAAATTAAAAATGTTAATACTATTATGATACAAGACCCACAAATTGAATTCAGAAGATGATAATGGTAAGGAATCCCCCTAGGTTGTCTTTGCATGTCTCAACCATGTTGAAGTTTTTTCCCATAACCCATTATGGTGACTAAAGACTAGTGGTAATAGATCCACACCAAGATATAGTGTTGGGTATCGTTAGGGGTATAGACATAATAGAACCCAAATATGCATTAAAGGAAGGTGATATGCAACCAAAGGTAATGATTTTCTTGGGCTTCCTCTTAATTAATAATTATAGGTTGTATTTGTAAAGAAAAACCAAGATACTCTACTACCTTCACTATGATGAGATAAAATAACAAGCCCATATTCACATGTTTAATGTATGTAAAACTTACCAAAATAATTATTTCAACTATAAAAATATCTTATACAACTAAATAAATTCATGATGGTATGTAACACATGCATTCTAGTATTAGTAAATATGTTCAACAAATAATTATTAAAAAATAGTTATTGGTCAAAATAGTTATTGGTCGATTTTTTGGCTAACCTGGGCACCTCTCAAAATGACATCACAGTTTGGAACAAGGAGTTTTCGGAAGGCTTAATCCAACTAGCTAATGATGTTAGAAGAAGGTAATTTTCTTGCTACTTATTTGGTGGCCAGAGTTCGGCTCTATTCAAGAGGGATTTTGTGATACTTTTTAAATTTCAAGAACCATATTTTTTAATTCAGACCAGAGGAGATCTTGACCTTGATGGGATGGGAAGAGTGGGAACCGAAGGATGAAAAGTTGGGGAAGGAAGATGGACCCAGCAGAACCAAGAACTAGGTTTCGATTCTGGATGGTTTGTTGGAAATGTTTTTTGTCCTGTCCTTTTTGTTTTGTTAGTCTAGTTAGATCGATTAGGGCGTTTGCTCTCCCCTGTGTAGGATTGAGCTACCTTAGGCTATCTTGAAATTTTAGGAGTATGTATGGAACTGTTTTGGTAGCTTTGTTTGGGTTCGATATTGTTGGATCTCTGGATCCTAGTTTCTCTTTTGGTGGCCTATGGGCCTCCCTTAATCTCTTGAAGCTATGTGGATCCATTTTGTAAAATTTTTGGGGTTCCTTTCAAAACCCCTTCTTCCACCAAATAAAAAAAAAATAGTTGTTGGGTGTGGAAGGAGGGCATCCTTTAAATTTTAAGTTTTTAATTTTAAAGTAATCTTAATATATATTTAAAATATGAAAATAAATATATTGAGTAGTGTTATAAAAAAGAAATAGATAAAATCTTGTCGTAGCAGAAGTGGATTCTTTTTCAAAAGAAGAAACCTGTAAAATAATCTAATAAAATATGATTAGTTTTTTTAAAACTAGATGCAATAATTTACTTCAATGTCAACTCACAACATGTACTTGATTGATAGAATTATATGTTTTTTATTGATGAGACAAGTAATTTAAAGGGGTTCATTTTTTATAAATGATGTTAGAATGATTTTTAGTGTGCTTGTAATAAAATGGTGAATCAAAATTTTTATTATGATTCCTTAATCACTTTACAATATCATTAATATTTTTATGATTACATGTTCTATATACATATATAACATTTTAAAATAAAGAGCTAAAGAAGGTAGTCTTTGGAATGAGTATGGGAAAAATGCTAGGTCTAGATGATTTCTCAATCAATTTTTTTTAGACCTTCTACAACAGCTTGGAGGAGGATGTAATGGTTGTTATAGAAAAGTCTAGAGGTAGTAAAAGAATGCTTAGAGAATTAAATCAAACATTCATTGCCTTAATTCTGAAAGGGGAGGAAGGGGTGCATATTTCATATTACAGACCTATTGCCTTATGCAATGTCATATACAAAATAATTATGAAGGTAATGGTTGAGTGACTAAAACCTCTCTTAGACAACATTATCTCCTTAGAGCAAGGGGGTTTTGTAGAGAGCAAGCAGATCTTGGATGTTGTGGTTGTAGCTCAAGAGGTAATTCACTTAATGCAAAATCTGGCAGTAGAGGAATGTTCATAAAATTGGATATGTCAAATGCTTATGATAGGATGGAATGAAGCTTCTTATCAAGGATGATGGCAACCTTTGGCTTCTCTCAAGATTGGATAGAATGGGTCATGAGTTGTGTCTCTACTCTAACATACTCAATGTTAATCAATGATCTTCGTTCACAATTGTTTGAAGCCACTCAAGGACTTCAGGGTAGACTCATATTGGTATACTTAAGGTCTTTTCTCATATTGGTTGAAGTTTTGGGTAGACTCATTTTAAGGAGAAGACAACAGGGTTTTATAACAAGTATCAAGGTGGATGAGGAGGTTTCGACTCACCTATAGTTTGTGGATGACATATGATTGATGGGAGTGACCAACCTCAACGAAGCAAAGAATGATTAGCGATACTCTTAATGTTTATCTTAGGGCCACAAACCAAGTCATCAATGATAAGAAATACAAAGCGGTATTAGTCAATCTTGATCGAAGGCTTCATGAAAAAATTTTAGAGATCTTGGGATTCACAAGGACTTCTCTCATAGTGGTCTATTTGGGGGTCCCTTTGCATTTTTAAAAACTAAAGATAGCTATATGGAGGAAGCTTTTGGACCGTATTAAAAAAAGAATTAACCATTAGTCTCGCAAATGGTTAACCTTTGGAGGTAGATTAAATTTTTTACAATCAATCATTCAAGCCATTTGCCAATCTATAAATTTTCTATCCTTGCTACCCCACATACCATATAGAAAAAGTTGTTCAATATGTCTAGAATATTTTTATGGGGAGGAGTAAAAGGAGAGAGGAAATGGGTGTTAGTAAGTTGGGAGAAAGTAAGCCAGACCAAGGCAAAGGGAGGCTTGGGGCCGAGGAGATCAAATGTAAATAGTAAAATTTTGGCTGGAAAGATTTACTAAAGGTGGATCTCCTAATTAACTTATTTATTCAATAGAGTTTTAACTAGTAAATATTTGGGACAGGTGAGTCCAAATGAGGCGATTCATTTCCATTTGGATGGTAATGGGTCCCTAGTATGGCAGGCTCTAAAGTTAGGATCTCAGGTAGCAAAATATTGATTATTTTGGAAAGTGGGAAGAGGGAAGAAGCATGATTTTGGACAGATTCATGGGATCAATACCCACCTATCATTGTTGAATTCCTAAAATTACAACTAGTAAAAATAGCCATGGAAAGCAAGGGTTGGATCAAGATTAAAATTTATTTCAACACCAATCAACTGGGGTATTATAGGTTTAATCAATTTAAGAAGTTGGATGAATGGCCAATTTCAATCCCTTCAAAATTGACACCCATCACGACTAAAATCTTGGCAGAAATATTTATCATAGGTAAAGATGAGGAGGATGAATTAGCTTGGGGCTATGGGAACCTTGGATTCTATACAGTGAAGGATGGATATGAAAATATCCTTCTAAAACCTCCTCTTTATACATACTAGGTTGAGGATTGGAGAAAGATTTGGTAATCCAATGGTTGGCCAATAGTAAACTTCTTTTCCTGGTAGTTCATGCGTAATGAAATTCTTACTTTTGATAATTTGAGACGTAAGGGAATCATTGGCCCATCCTAATGTGTTTTATGCTACAAAAGTGAGGAAACATCTGACCACTTGATGTTTGAGTGCCCATTCATGCACCATATCTGGAAGAGATGGTTTTTTGCTTATAAAACTCAAGCCAATGGTGATTTGAACCAAATTAATATTTGGAAAATATGGAAGAGGGGTAGATTTAAATCTAAAGCTCTTCGTATCGGATGGAAGCTTAGATTAAACTTTATTTGGTGGTAAGTGTGGTTGGAGAGAAATGGTAAATTTTTTAGAGAAACTTTTTCATCCTTGAATGGTGTCTAGCAGGTCATTTGGAGCAAAATCATGAAAATTGTGGGAGTGTATGCTAAAGAGAAAACTCAAGCTAATATAGGGATGATGGAGAAGGAAGATGAAGTGCAGGAGGGGTAAGATAGCGCTAGTTGGAAAACACCCCTGAAAGGCTAGATTAAAATTAATATTGATGGGGCTACAAGAGGCAATTTGAATAGAGCTAGAATTGGAGTGGTCTGCAGGAATCATGTTGGGACAATACTTTATTGAGAACTATAAGGCCTGGGCATGGCCACGAACAAGGAAGCAAAAGTCTTAGCAATTAAATCTTCTTCTATATGGGTGGTAAGACAAGGTTATAGGAGGATAATAATAGAATCAAATTCTCAAATATTGGTAGGAGCTTTGGATTGCATGAGGAACTTTGCTTTGGAGACGTGGAGGTTGAGGATTCTTGTCACCCAAATTAAGGAGTTGTGGAGGGAATTGGATGATGTGATTTCAATTTATGTGGGTAGAGCTCTGAATAAAGTGGCAGACTTCTTGGCTAAGATGGGTACTGAGGAGGTAGGGTTTCAATGACCCATTGGCATGGTTATTGAGGATGAGAGGATCAAACAGGTTGGTGAGCAAATTATGTGTTTGGCTAACTTGGACAGCTATTGCAAACTATGGTTTAGGAGATTTGGCTCCAATGCAGATCTCCTTTTAATATTGTAACAAAAAATAATTAGTTCTTTAAGAGCGTAAATTTTAAAATTATAAAAGTTTATTAAAAAATTAAAAAAGAAAAACGAATACCCTTACTTAACTTTTTTAATATAATATTTTCAAATTCTTATTAAAAAACATATCGTAATCTTATCACATTTAGTACCGATAAGCAAAGAGATTGAATAGCTGCCTCTTACGCCTTTATTTAAATACATTGGGAGTTTCCGCGGTAGTCCAAGGTTAACCGATACATTTGAATCTCTGGACGTGCCTTGTGGAATAGTTTATGACAAAGAACAGTTTCAAACTCTCAGAGAACATCTCTGGAAGTTCAATGGAGGTTTTCTTCAGACCTGCCTTTAGTAATAATGCAACCTTTGGCCCTTACTTTGTAGCCAAAGATGAATTCCACAGACAAGAAATTAAAGTGATGACATATGACGGATGCGGAAACGAAATTTAAGCACTTCCTGTCTCCTCGTCCTCGAGATAAAAGAAAAAAAATTAACATCACTTAAAAGAAAGTTCAATCTATTTTCACATAACCCTCTACTATTCCAAAAAAATATTCTTCTTCTTAGCAAATATAATTTGTGTAGAAATGCGAACGAAGATGTGTCTTCAGAGAACAAGTGTGGAAAAACCATTTAAAACATTTACTATTTATTTGGGGGCAAAAAAAGTCAAATTACAACATTAACTATACAAGCTTGTTTCTTCCATTCAAATATCTACAGTGTTTTAAATGTAAACAGCTTCTCCATGCTAAGCAGAAATGCAATCCATCACCATATTCAGAGCTGAAGATGAAACGTGCATCCATCCTGAAGATTGACCGCCAGCAGGAATGACATTGCCCTCCTGGCCCTTCAAGTTTGAGTTGAGGGCAACATCATGAGCTGCCGACTGTGAGGCGAAGGCAACGCGATTGAAGAAAGAAGGTCTCATGGAAGAACCAGAACCAGAACCACCTATATTGATTTTGTTAATGGTAACGATCTGCTTCTGCTTTTGCTGAACATTGTGGAGCCTCTCCAGATTTTCTGACCACAAATCCACTATGGCACTCATTTTCTTTCCTCCTCAGATAACACGAATGATTCTTTAACACTTGTAAACTGAAACGTAGAATAGATTAATTTGGGGAGATAAGGTCCTTATCTCCTATTTATTTGTGCATGATCTATCGGAGAAGATGGCTTTCACATTTAGGCACTGGTATTCGCTTTTGACTGTGTGCGTCAATATGGCGATCGCAATATCGCCGTTAGTTTTGCGAGAGTAGCGAAATGAGGTGCCAAGCGGGTTCCTGGGTTCAACAAAACCTCTGTTTCCGCGCGTACCCTGTTTTGCTACTCGTTTTGATTTGGCATTATTAATAAAAGCATCGCTGTGGCACAATTAGTGTGACGACAAGATTAATAAAATTATTAAAACTAAAGCATAAAAGCTTATTTGTAATGTATTCTATTCATTTGACACGTAACGTTGAAAATAACCTTGCACAAAATTTGTGAGAGTTTGTCCGTATTTGTAGTGGAGAAGTGGAGAAGGAGCGTCGTTGAATTCTTTATTCTTTATTGATAAGCATAGCCGGGGTCATAGTTAGGAGGAGTTTGCTTAGTCCTGTGGGATGGTCGTAGGGATTTCTTACACTAACCTAAAAATCTAAAATTCGTACCAGGTACCTTATTGGCAAGTTCCCTCAATTTTCGGAAGAAGCTTCGAGTTTCAAGCATGGTAGCCTGTGCCAGATATAAAATAACCCCGACTAGCCTGAGGGGTATATTCGGAGGGGACAGGCCCCGTGGAATGGAAAGTTCTAGCCCCAGGGGATACGGGGAACAGTTTTCCTTAACATAAGGTTTTATCTGCACCAGGTACTTTACTGGCAAGTTCCCTCAATCCTCGGAAGGAGGTCCGAGGTTCAAGCTTGACAACCTGCGTCGGATACAAAAAACCTCCCTGACTAGCCTGAGGGGTATACCCGGATGGGACAAGCCCTGTGGAACGGAGAGCCCTGGCCCCCAGGGGATACGGGGAACGATTTTCCTTAACATAAGGTTTGTCCACCTTTGTAGCATAAGTGGAGAAGGCGAGCCTGGCCCCGTTGAACGTGAGGTCCACGGTTTGAACCTCTGCAATGCAAAGGGGTACACAAAAAATATCTTGTGGCTTCCCTCTAGATAGTGGTATACCCGGATGGGACGACATTGTCGACCACCTAAGAGCGGCTCTCGAGGTTTCTTTCTAACCTAAAAGTTTTGTCCACCTTTGTAACGTAAGTGGAGAAGGCGAGCCTGACCCGTTGAATAGGAGGGGGACACAAAAAATCTCTTGTAGCTTCCCTCTAGATAGTGGTATACCCGGATGAGACGGCATTGTCGGCCACCTAAGAGCGGCTCTCGAGGTTTCTTTCTAACCTAAAATTTTTACCCCCAAGGGCTAGGTGGATTGGTAAGTGCAGATGTGGCTGAGCACTTACCAAAAAGAGACCTAGGTTCAAACCTTGGGGGAAAGCCAACCCTTTGCAAAGGTAGTAGTTTGTTTTGAATCCTCTGAGTGCATGTCAGACCAATGACGACGATACGAATCCCGAGTGACTGATGGTCTCCATCTCACACTAGGTCAACAAGAACGAGACGGATAAGTTTGTTGGGAGCAGGTCGTGTGGTTTGAACTCTGTGCTGGCCAATTACTAAAAATAGTGGTTGTAACCAACTCTCTTATGTAATAAAAATAAAATAAAATTGTGAGTTTTAGAAACGCATACAAGGAGGGAAAAAATTCTTGTCCAGTTTTTATAGTTTTAGATTTTGTAAGCACCACACAGATAGATTGTTAGAGTTTTTTTTGTATTTAATATTTTGATGTACTTGTAAACTTTGATATGTAAAGCTTGAATTTTTTATTTAGAGTTTTAAAGTTTAACAATATCTAAAAAAAAAATTAACAAAGTTAAAAAGTTTAATATCCTCTTCTCATATATTTTGGAGTGAGTTTTTTTATTGTTGATTTTGATGATTTTTTTTTCATCTTCAATTCTTTAAGGAGTTTTCTTAAGGAGTTTTCTTAAGGAGTTTACTTTTAAAGTATTCTCATATACAGTCTTGATGTCTTTATAGGCTTCACATTTCATAATAAACTGTTTTTTGGTCTCCATTACTCTTATCGTGTAAACGATATTCGTATTGACCATGCCTCTTGAGGAATTGTCCATATCTCAGTTTTATATCTGAGATGGTGTGAACTAGATCTTAGTTGAGCTATAACTATTTTTTCCTTCCATTTCATCTTTGCATCTATATACTTCTTTTGGTTGTATTCATAGTTTGGGTTGAACTTATTATTGACTAACCATTTTCTCCTTCGATTTTCAATCCACACGATAATTTTAAATTTTTCTTTCATACTATTAAATTTATTTGTTGGAGTTTGAGACCTCATTAAATTTAATACTTTATTTTTCCATCAATTGTTGTTTTCTTTAATTTATGTGTCTTTTCTTCTATTAAGTGCTTCTTTGGTTACTTTTTTTTACAACCTCCTATCTTCCATTCTTTGTATTTTTAATAGGTATCCCAATAGCCTTATTATAGCTTCTGCTTCCAATGCAAAAGTCTATGTTTCAACAAATAAAATCTCATATAAGACTAATCATTTAATTTTGAAATTATTTGTAATCAATCACTTTTGAATTCATTCCATTTATCTCTATTTAAAATTTGATCTATTGATAGCCCACACCACACGCCCATTTAGCACCACGAGAGTAACTAATAACCTAAAAATGATCCTAATGGTTTTCTAATACCATAGCTTTCCTTTCCTGCCCTTATTTAGCAATGAGAATAGTGTCCTCCATCCTGCTTGTATTCTTTTCATCTTGTATATTCCCCAATTGAGTTTGCTTTGAAAATATAACCCAAGGTATTTGTATTTTGTAGCTACCTCTAAAGGATTTCCTTCAAATAATAGACATGGCTATTTTTGCTCTCTCCATGTAGAGAAGAGCATATTTTTAGTCTTACTAGTGTTTATTTGCATCTCAACTTCTTTACAAAAAAAACTCTAAAGTTTTTAGATTTTTCTTTCAAGTCTCTTGCCAATCAAAATGAGGTCATCAACATAGAGAAGAAGTTTCACTACATAATTAGCCAATTGTATTCTCTTTCCTCCCATATTTTCTACTCATTCTTCCAAGATGTTAATGTAAAGACCAAATAAAGTAGGTGACAATGGACAACCTTGTTTTACCCCAATATCACTCCCAAAACACTATAATAGTCCTTCTAGAGTTTTGATTTTTGCCACCACCTACTCGTAAAGTCTATGTATAGTTGCTCTGTAGTTGGTTGTTATGCTAAATTTTTCTATTCTTTTCCATAGTTTACCTCTAGGTACTATGTCAAAAGCTTTTTTAAAGTCCACATCCTCTCTATTAGGCGCCTTTAAGTAATATAATGATCTATTGTTGAGTACTTTGGTCTAAACCCTATGTGCCCTATTGTTTTCTTTCCTTGATTTTCTTCCCACTAACTAATTTTTCTTTGTTACAATGTTGCCAAACAATTTTACTAAAAGATGAATAATGATGATGCATTAATTTGAAGGATTGTTGGTGTCTCCATTTTATTTAATGGTTTGACTAGGTCGATTATCCAATCTAGTGGAAACCCTTCTTTAGTGATGCCATTAAAAATATTTTGGATGTGTGGTACTAAGATGTCAACCCTACACTTGAGATATTTGGCTTGTAAACCATCTATATCTTGAGCTTTACATGTTATTTTCTTAGTTTCCTCCACATCTTCTAGAGAAAAAAGTTTTTAGATGTGTCAATTGAAGGAGGGATATATTTTTCTTGGTTTCTCTCATATAAATTGTTTAGCATACTGCAACCATTGTTCAGTTATGATAGTGTTCTTTATGTACCTTTTGCTTTGTTGTAGATCTTTTCATAATTGTTTGGGGCTATACTTTGCAGGATATATCAACAATTTTTGTCTTTCTCTTATGTATTCTTTTTTTTTTCACTAGTTATTAATATATCTTGCTATTTATTTTCTCTTTGTCTACTTCTTTCAAGGTTCTCCTTATTGCTTTGCATTCTTCATCATACCATGGATTTAAAAGAAGATTTCATATTTTCTTTTCCTAGGTTTTAATTTTTTGCTTGAGGCCAAGGATTCGTTAATTATATCCATCAATTTATTGCTATCAATAGTATAAGTTTGAACATTTTTTGTCTATTTCTTTCCTCTCTTTGCATAATATACTTGAGTGAATTTGTCATAGAGATGTTTCTTGGTATGTTTCCTTCAGTTACTCAAAGATATTATTTTTTCACTTTCTTGCATTTGGATCTTTATGTACATTGGATTGTCATTAGATTTTAGTTCCATGGGAACTGCTTCATTTTCCAAATCTTTCATCCTTGAAATGAAGTTTGGTGAGAAAATAACATAATCAACTACACCATGTCCATTATGTGTTTGACAAGTATATTATCCAAAATTTTATCACATTTTTATGCCATTGTATATGATCAATCCCTCTATGCTACCTAGTTTAAGAAGTTTTTCTCTATAATGTGTGATGGGCCCTTGACTACCATTTGAGGATCTTAACCAACGGTGATCAACTTCTTCTTCTAGCTATAGTGGATTATCATATATGCATGATCTTTAAAGAGTTTGCTTGTCTATTTATTGTCCTATCATTAAAGTCACCCACTAAAACCACCTCTCCAAACTTGTTATATTTTGTGAGGTATTTTTCCAATGCCATATATGGATCCTCATGATCTAAGTCATGTTTCTTATAAAACTTTGATTGTTGTGGAGCAAAATAACAAACTACAATGCTAATTAATTTGTAATTGTTTGTAATTCTAATCCATATATACTATTTATTTGGGTCTTCTTTATCAACTTGAATGGGTCTACTCTAAAACTCTTTTATTAGTTTTGGTACTCCTCCATGTCCTTTTCAAAATTTTGTTGCTTTTTTCCATATTGATATCTTTTT
Source organism: Wollemia nobilis (assembly GCA_028583015.1). NCBI lineage: Eukaryota > Viridiplantae > Streptophyta > Pinopsida > Araucariales > Araucariaceae > Wollemia > Wollemia nobilis. The sequence goes on from JAQPPZ010000184.1 coordinate 1,902,890, forward strand.
GTATCCTTTGCAATATGAAATTTTGCATCCATCATATTCATGTCTTTCTATTAGTACAATTACATCATTTTCTTTAGCTATGGGCCTTAGAATGGGACCTTTCTCTATCCATGACAATTCCAACTCACCAATATTAAATGTTTTTCCCTTTAACTTGTTATCTTTACCTTTTCCCATTCTACCCTCATCTCTCTTTTTTGCATAGGAGTAAGATCCTTATCCAGGTAAAAATGTGACCTCTATAACAATCCCCTATTTTGAAGAACCTACCTTTTATCTCCCGTAATGAACATTGTGACTTGGATTGGTCTAGCTCTTAAGTATTCTTTTATTTATCATAGTCTACATGCTTGATGAATTTATCCACTCCAATGAAGATTATCAAAAAGAAAGTCACTTGTTATGTTGGCTATGTTTTCTTGTTCTTCATGCTCTTTTATTCCCTTAATAATGATGTTTATTAACCTATTTTGTTTTTCCTTTTCTTCTAACAGTTACTTTTTTATTTGTTTCTCCATTAAATATCTTTCTTCCTTTGACTTGATTGTTGGATATCTTATCACTTGTGTCCATAATCTAGTCTCCCTTAATTTATTTTCTACTTCTTGTTCTTTTTTCATCATGTTTGCAATTGCTACTAAATTTCCTTTATTTGTAATAGATTGTCTTTAGTTTCTTTCTTTGTTGATATGCAACTTATATTGAAGATGGGATCTATTTAAATAACCATTACTACTGTACAAGCCCATGGTACTGGAGTATTTTAGTTCCACCAACGCTCCAAAAGATTGATTTCAATTTCTTGTTCTCAAATCATTTTTATTGTTCCATGAAAAGGATTTGTTTTTTCCTCATCATTGTCATCAATTTTAACATCTCATGTTGTGAGGACCCCATATATTCTTTTAAAACTATTAGTCTATCATGAGATGGGCTAGCCATATCATCACGCGATAGATTCAAGTTAATCTCATTTATTTTCCCTTTGTCTCCTTTATGTTGTGGGTTTGACATTACCTTATTAAACCTTTCCTAATAAACATGCACTATAATGTTGAATAAGTTTTTCAAACCCTAGCCTTGGCTCTACCAAATTTATTTATTTAGTTTTCATTCTTTTGGACCACAATATAAAATTATAAGAGAAGAAAAAATAAGGTATATGGGTTTGAAGGCTTTACTATTTTTGTCTTTGTCTTTTTTGTACACTTACCTTCATTTACACTATGATCTTGCTAGAAAGAATCTTTGTACGTGCACCCATATCTATCATCTACACTGGAATTTACCTACACCATTTAAATCTACCTCTACCTTTGGAATGTTTCTTCATCACTCAAATATATCTCTGCCTCGCTACTTTTTCCTCTACCTCTACCTTTGGAATCTACCTCCACCACTTGGATCTACCTTTACCTCCTTGATTTTGCCTCTACCAAACATATCTTTCAAAACTTGCTTAGGTTTGAAATAATATATTTATCATCTATTATTGATGCAAATGAACTTTGAGGATAGAATTGTAAATATAAAAGTGAGAAATGAGCAACATTATAAATTATTTAAATTGTCATAATTAATTAACATTATAATATTTTCTCTCTCATCTGTTTATTTGTTTTTATTTATTTATTATTGGTATATACAATGAAATAACAATATAAAGTATTTCTGTATTTTTTTAAAATAATTTTTTTGCAAGGTTCAAATGTATATTGTTTCTAAATTTTATAAAAAATAATATATATATTTTTTTTATTCTCCGAAAGAATAGCGCAATTCTCAAAGTCAACATATGACTTAAGAATTATGTTGTTATTATAGATATTTTGATTCAAAAATAAGTAGTAAGAAATGAAAATTATAAAATAAATTTATTTAGTAAAATATTTAGCTTTATGGAACATTGTTGAAAATTTTCAAACTAACCATATACCAAGTTGTCATATTGATAACCTTAAAAAGCTTACGACTATGGGTTTGTGGTATGGATAAATTTCACATAGAATTCACATCATTCCAGGCTAACTCTATGTCTCACTCTTGTAATTAATATTTTCTCTACCAACTATTTGAATAAGATTTTATTTTTGTAGTAGACACCCAATTTTGAGCATATCGCCAAGTTTTAAAACATACAAATTAGTAGCTCACCAATCATGCATGCAAATCAAGTTAGCTATCTTCAAGTCCAAGCTAGCAATATTTATTGCTCCAAAAGAAAAAGTGTTGGGGTCAAATTAGTAGCCTTGATAACACTTTTGCTTTACTAGTAGTGCTTTTGCTAGCCATTCAAATTTTGTCATTTCTCAACCAATTTAGTTTGACAACGGTTATTTCACAGTAGCACTAGATATTTAGTGTCACCTGTGCTTATGAAGCCAACACTATCAATTAACTAGCAAAAAAATAAAAAGTGCTACAAGAAAGCTATCCATTGCCCATGAAATTTACATTATGTTCCACCAATCACATCTACCAACACCCTAAGCATATCATTGCCTTGTTTACTCACCATGTCATGCAAAAGATGCTAGATATCCATATTTCAATCTTGGTAAATTCTCTAGAAGCCTCCCTTAGGGATCTTGGCTTCCTATAAATTTGATCCTCGAGCGAGCAAAAATATAAAAAAATTCTTATAACAAAGATCTGTCAAAATCCTTTCTAAAGACATCTCTTTTCTAATAGCAAAGCTCTAACAAAATCCTTTCTTAATAGAGCAATTTTTGACAAGAAGAATACCATCAGTATTCCCTCTCACCTATGCTTTGGATATCAGAGGCCCAACCAAAGTCAACATCTACATGTCATCTAGTGATGTTGAGGCTCTATTGGATCTAATTTTTGGCTTTCTATGGAGTTCATTGGTGGACTTCTGTCTTGTAGCAACAAGTACTCACCTCCTTGCTATGAGGTGGGGCAATTACCATGGTTTGAGGTTACCATCCTATTGGAAATCACTTGGATGTGCTTAGCCAACCTTCAATATTTTATCTTTTCTATTATGCTACTACACCTTTATCCCTATCTATTAATATTTTTTATTCTTTTGATTACTGTTTCTTAATCTCATCATTCTTCTTTTTACTACTCTATTAATCTTGTGCTTCTTTTACCATTGTCTATTAATTTTTTTATCGTTCCTTTATCTTTGTTTGTTAATCTCATTATTGTCCTTTTGTCATCATCATTGAATTTCATTTGTTACTCCTTTATCACTATTTGTTAATATCATAGTTGTCCTTTTCATCATTATTTGTTAACCTCATTTTTGTCTAACAAGTTGTTGTTTTAATCATCTTGTTATCAACTTTAGTATAGTTGCTCTATGTTATTGATTAAATCATCTTGTTATTACATCAACATTCCTGCATTTACTAGTAATGAACTCTCATTAAGTCCATTGTAGGTCAAAGGGATATTCCCTCATACACCCATCTTATGGTACCTATAGGCATGGGTGCCATAGGGTTAAAATTTTTAAGTCTTTCATCAAGGAGCAAAAGTACCACTAGCTTGCATAAGCATCAATGGTGCCATAATTTCTTAGTGAGGTTTTTGTCTCTGATCTAAATGACCATAATTTTAGTTTTAACATTTATTCTATTTCTTTTTTTTGAAAATGGGTCTGACGATGATCAAGGGATTCATTTATTCTCCATTGATCTAGGTAGACCCTTCTACTATTGACTAGATTTTATTGGTTTGTCTTGCAATTTTTGGAGGATAGGAAATTTTTAGCGAAAGCGTCAAAAAATAATAATAGTGCCAACAATGCTTCCATATTCTTAAAAACACTTTTTCCATCGAGGTAAAATATTCTGGATTGATCATTATCATTTTAACAAGTTATATTCTATTTATTTTGTGTTTTGTTTATGGTTTTTTATTTTCAAATTTATTTATTAAATAACAAGATGGAAAGGAATGAACCAGTGTTTAAAAATATTATAGGCTCATATGTATGCTTGCATCCACTAAAAATTGAATTACATATAGGATTGTTTGGTTGCATTTTTCTGAACCTTTACTCTGAAGGATAAATTATCTTTTACATTATTCATCAAAAATAGAAAAAGCATATAGCTCATTAGGTCTTCTCTATTGCACTTTTTTGATGGATTTTTAGTTAGAATAGGACAAGATTAAAGTTCAAAATCAACTCAACAAACATAGTCCTAATGATATGAGCAAACATTGGCATGAAAATCCATACACCCAATACTATTCATATCTAGTCTTTATAAAGGAGTACGATGATGCTTTTTATTTTAGAAGATACTAAACATAATAATTAACTAAATAAATTATTGTTATATAAGACAGCCTTATCACCTAAGCTCAAACTACCCCTATCTCCAAAGTGAGATGTGAGATACCATGGATATAATAAGTTGGAGGTCCTATGTGCCTTTCTCCTCCCACATATTGGTGAACCCAACATAAAAACCACTAGGGTCCCAAAAGGTTCTTCCATGTTATTCCTATGTAGTTAACAAACATTAAATACAGATAATAAGAAGCTAATTAAATGCTAGTCATATTGGGGATCATTTACAGTCCTTGAAATAATTTATATACAAATAACTATGATATATTAGGTAAATAGTGAGCCCAAGTCACTAGCCATCCACATAGGGTCTCATGGGTACTTAAACCTAGTGTGGAGTATATCATAGTGGGCTAGTGGAATTCATAAGGAGGTACATTATTACCCCTCACAAACCATCTTGGACCATCTATATAGTAGGTCACTTCCACATACCATTGTTATCCCATGTATAAGTTGTCTCTCACATATTGACGAGTATATATAAAGTGGTCAAGTATATGGGGACCTTCAAGTATATAGGAAGGCCCCTAAGGTATATAGGTCTAATCAAGTATATTAAAGGAAGGATATATAAGGTTCAAAATATTTTATTTTTCTTCTTTAATCAACTCTCTAAACAAATAAAATAATAAGCCATTTCCTTCCTTGTCTATCCTAAACCCATGGTCGAGAAAATGCTACCTAACTTGTAGCATTGCTCATCAGTTAGCTACCATTCTTGATCCCCTATAAGTATCATAACAGACATCTTAACTTGGAGAACCCTACATTCAACTAATAAGAATATAAATCAACCTTTCAAGGTTCCTTAAGCTATAACCATGAAGAAGATGGGATATTGATCTTTAAATCTGCTAATCATATGGTCCATTTTTTGCAAAACTATAGAGAATTAGTAGAAGCCTCCCTTATATAATGACATGAAGCTCAAAGTGTTTCTATAGGGGAAGATTCATTATTGGAGCATCCCAAAGAACCTACCTCAAATCCCTTGTTAATCAATCAAATGGACACAACCTTTATGTCCATAAATACAAACCTTAATGCATCATCACACCTCATAGATTCAAATCCACCTATCATCACCACATAAATGGATGTTAGAATGCAATATCTCCTACATTTATTTATACATCATTCATCTATGCCTACCCTTGAGTATCTATTATATGGAAATATCAATTGTCCTACACCTCAATAGGAAGACACTAGTTACACTCTCAATCAGAGTGTACCACAAAAATATCTAATATCTAATCTCTATAACAATTTGTCCTATAGTATTTATTCTAATCCCACAAGCATAGGGATAGGGTTGGGGAAAAATCTAAACCCACATTTTTTATCACCAATCCTCCAATTATTTTTTCTCTAATCTCTTTGGAATAGATAATTTAATGCTAGCTTTAAATTCATACACCTAACCTCCTCCTTTCATCAATCATCAATAGATATCCTTTGTCTCTCAACATGGTTCTTCTGTACCATTAAATTCAATTTCTCCTAAACTTCATGCCTTGATCACTCAGGGCAATGAAAACAACAAATGATTATTATTCAAGGGTTATATACTCGATGCAAGTATTCATATAATGACTTGTACAACTAGCATTTAGATCCCTTTGTAGCTACTTGTCCCTTTCCACCTAACTTCAAAATGCCCAAGTTTTAGATGTACAAAGAGAAAGAAGATCTTGTCATTCACCTTAGATTATTTCAAAATACTTGTAGTGACATCACATATATTTCTACTTAAAATATTTTGTAGGAGTGTTAGAGGTATTACCTTGGAATGCTACCACCAAATACCAAGGCTTTCCATAAAAATATTTAGGGACCTCATCAAGATGTTCATTAAGGAGTTCTCCATCTACATTGAAAAATGATCACCATTAGTAGCCTATACCAACTCAAATAGGCTAAATATGAGAATTTCACCAACTAATATGGTGAGCCTTAGTGGGAATACTCTAATATGTTACCCACCAAGGGACCTGCTAGACATATTCGTAGGAAATCTTAATGAGCAACTAGCCTTCTACCTAGAAATGACCAATGTGTCTTCCTTCAAAGAGGTGATTGACATGGCCAAGAGAGTAGAGACTTCCCTTATCAACTGGGGATAATTAAAGATAAGCCCAATAAAGAAGAATATAAGCCTTCCTCTAACCAAAAGGGAGAGTACAAGAATAAATATGTTGTCAGTGATGGAGTCACAAACTCACATCATGCCAACAACTTCATTGTTATCTCTAACTTTCAGAATCTTGTCTTAGGGCAACATCAACAATAGAAACCTAAAAGGAGATACTCCCAACTAGACAAATATCTTTCATCATTCTAGAGAATATCCTCAAGGCTTGAATGATAGAGGTCCCACCCATCAAATCTATTAAACCTGGAAGAGAAAAGACTCCTTGGTTTCATCTCTTCCATTGTATTAGTGATCATGCAACTAACCAATGCATGGGACTCAAGAATGTGGTGCAGTACACACTAAAAATGGATAAATAGTTTTCAATGGATATAAATCCCAACCTCTTAATCAAGATCATGTAATCCTCTATAATCCACAACCTAATCATAACCATAATCAAAACGTAGTAAATAGAATTCACTATAGGAACATCCCAACTCCAAAACAATGGATGGATGGAATGATCCATTTCTCTTATCACATCTCTCATCTATGTATTATTACTAGATAACAACATAAAGTTTAATCATCTAATCAATCAATAAGACCTCCTTTGGTCCTTCATGTAAAAATAACTACTCCACTCAAAGGACCTCCTCTAATCATCCAATAAGGGACCAAGATTAAGGGTGCGTTTAATATACTCTAAAAACATGTAGATGTGTTGGTCAAGATATTTCTCCTTGATATTCTTAGATGCTTTCCAACCCATAAAGATATCCTACATAAAATTCTTAGTGAAAATTTCATTCCTCAAGACCTCAACCCTAATTACTTAACTGTTGTAGTAGGATCCATTATGGACAATCATGTCATTATATCATTCCATAAGGATGATATTACATAACCCTGTTTGGATAGAGATCTACTATTATATATTACTAGACATATAAACAAAAAATTCATCAAATTAATCTTAGTCAATAATGAATTTAGTCTCAATGTATGCAACCTGAGGCTTATTAGCCATTTTGGGCTAACCAAGAAGGATCTAGAGAAATTTGACCTTGTCATTAGAACTTTCAATAAAGAGGAATGTGAGGCAATTGGCACTATAAAATTACTCCTCAAAGTTGAACCTCACACTCTTAATACTCTTTTCTGTATCATGCCTTATGACTTAACCTATAACATTCTTCTTGGAGGACATGGATCCATGAGATGTGGGTTACCCCTTCAACTCTTCATTAGTGCCTTAATACAAATACAATAGAAAGACTTATCATATTCCTACCAACCCCAAAATTTTCATCTACTACTAGGTAATCGAAGTCAAAAATCCTAAATCTTGTCTTTACCCATATTTAAACTCATCTTTTGAGTTCCTTTCATGGATGCAATAAGGTATCTCATTCTAAACAATTCATCTAACAATGAACTTAAGATTCAAAATGCTAATCTAAGTATCATTAATAATATCAAATTAAATAACATTCAATCTATGTTAGGACTAGCAAAGTTTTCTTTGTCTCCATGAACCTTTGGCCTGTCCTCTAGTAATAAGGGGAAAATAATGTAGATTGGATGGTGCTCCTTCATTTGCACTAGCATTTCCAATAATGAGAAAATTTATGATAGCAATCCTTACCCGATTGAGTGATAGTATACTTTATGCTTTCTGTTGAACTTATATCCCATTCTGAAATAGATGCTTTCCAACATTAGGTATTAATGAAATAGGCTAGGCTCATATAAGTATGGCATAAAATATTACCTATAGGTAAAATTCAAGCTAGGTCATTGTGGGATAGGTCATATCTAGTATTTTCCTTCTTCTTCCAATGATAAAGGGGAAGATCATTTGGATAAGTATCTAAGGGCATCCCATGATGACATTGTTTCTTTAAATGGACTATATTGGGACAAGGATAATGACACAGACTATCATTCCTCATGGATCCTAAATTTTCCAAATTTATCCAATTTGTTGGCATAAAATTTCTAACCCTAGTCTATCACAAGCTCATTGTTAAAAACAATAATTGTGAGCCAAAGGACAAAAATTGTCCTCTCCAATATGGTCCCTTAGATTATCTAGAACAAAGTAATTTTTTTTGGATGATCATTCCCCTAAATATCCAAGGTAATTGTCTCATAATAAATATATAATAATTAGCTAGACTTAGCCCCTACAAATCTAGAGAGCCTAGGAGTGCTATAAGCTCCCTCTCAATTGAAAGATAAGTCTTGTATTTTTATTAAGGAAACCATAGATGCTAATATCAAGACTTTGAATGATCCTAAAATACTTAAAATATATAATTTATTAACACCAATCGAGTATGAGGAATACACTAAGCTCTTGAAAGATTTCAAAGACGTATTTGTTTGGTCCTATGTTGATATGCTTGACCTTGATTCTTTCTTTGTTATCCATCATCTAGTTGTCACTCTCGGTGCAAAGCCCATAAAACATAAATTAAGGAAGATGCACCTCAAATTCGTGCTTCTAGTCAAAGAAGATCTTGAAAAGCTCCTTTATGTTGGATTTATAAAATCAATAGATTATTTTTATTGGAATTCGAACATTGTACCTATCACCAAGAAAATAGGCAACATTACAATATGCACTAACTTTTGGGACATCAATAAGGCATGTCCCAAGGACAAATTTTCTCTTCTCGACATCAACATGATCATCAATTTAATTAAAGGATATGGAATGCTATCTTTGATGGATGGATTATCATGTTATAACTAGATCAAAATTGGTCCTTAGGACCGATGCATAATAATTTCACCACCCCATGGGGAATCATCTACTACCAAGACATGCCCTTTGGGATGAAAAATGTAGGAGCCTCCTATCAATGAACCATGATGTACATATTTCATGACATGATTAAATACATCATGGAAGACTATGTTAGTAATATTATTGGTTGGTATTCAAACCAAGAAGATCATGTTCAGGACTTAAGATGCATCTTTGAGTGGCTAAGGGAGTATAAAGTATGTTTAAAACCTCAAAAGTGCATGTTTTTGGTTATGTCAATATTTGTTTTAGGATTCATTGTACCTGATAAGGCATCAAATTTTATCATGGTAAGATATTAGTCATCATAGATATGTCATCCCCTCCAAACCTAACCTAGCTTAGGAGCCTGCAAGGTAAAATCCAAGCCATATAAAGGTTCATTTCCCAACTAACCAATGAGTGTCAACCTTTCACTAATATTTTAAGGAATGATGTCATATTTGAATGGGATGACAAATTTCAAGACCTCTAATGCTCTTAAATCCTACCTTTTATCCCCTCCTATCCTTGTCCCACCTAATTCCCATAAGTCTATATTGTTAAATATAATCCATTTGCTATGCTTAGGTAATATGTTAGCATAGTATGATGACCAACATAGAGAAATGGCTATCTACTACATTAGTTGAACTTTAGTTAAATATAAATTATGATATATACCCCTAGATAATATTTACCTAGTTTTAGTGTTTGCTTTGAAAACACTTTGACACTATATGCTCAACAATAATACCTTTGTCATCATAAGGGTTGACCTCTTACAAAACATTATGTCAAAACCTTAGGTCTTGTGAAGTAATACTAAGTGGGTCATTGCACTTAGTAAATTTGATCTTAAGTTCCAATAAATGGTCAACACATTATTGACCAATTAGTGACTACACCCTTAGTAGCTAACTAGCCCTTGGTGGTAGACTTTTTGGATGAGTTTGTGTTCAATATCAAAGTAGACCAACCTAACTCTTGGACTCTATACTTTGATGGCACTAGATATTTCAAAGAAGTGGGGGCATGGGTCATTTTGGTAACTCATCAACAATAATTAATCCCTTTATCCTTTGGAATGAGTACAAGAAAAATGTCATGTCCAGATGGCTTCTCAATTGAGTTTTTAGATCTTCTGGGACAACTTGGAGGAGGATGTAATGGCTATTATAGAGGAGTCTACAGTTAGTAAAAGAATGTTTAAAGCATTAAATCAAACATTCATTGCCTTAATTCTGAAAGGGGAGGAAAGGGTGCATATTTCAAGTTGCAAACCTATTACCTTATGTAATGCCATATACAAAATAATCATGAAGGTAATGGTTGAGAGACTAAAACCTCTCCTAGACAACATTATCTCCTCAAAGCAAGGGGGTTTTGTAGAGGGCAAGAAGATATTGGATGATGTGGTTCTAGCTCAAGAGGTAATTCACTCAATGCAAAAATATGATAGTAGATGAATGTTCATAAAATTGGATATGTCAAATGCTTATGATAGGGTGGAGTGGAGCTTATTATCAAGGATGATGGAAGCCTTTGGCTTCTCTCAAGGTTGGATATAATGGGTCATGAGTTGCATCTCTACTCTAACATACTCAGTGTTAGTTAAAGGTCTTCCCTCACAACAATTTGAAGCCACTAAAGGCCTTCACCAGGGAGATACCTTTCTCCCCTTATATTTTTTTTTATATTGGCTAAAGGCTTGGATATACTCATTTTGAGGAGAAGACAACAGGGTCTGCTAACAAGTATCAAGGTGGGTGAGGAAGTTTTGATTCACCTATAGTTTGTAGATGACACATGATTGATGGGAGTGGCCAAGCTTTGGGAAGCAATAATGATCAACGATACTCTTAATGTGTCTTAGGACCACAAACCACATCATCAATGATAAGAAATCCAAAGTGGTCTTATTCAATCTTGATTGAAGGCTTCATGACAAAATTTTATAGATCTTGGAAATCACAATGACTTGTCTCATAGTGGTATATTTGGGGGTCCCTTTGCATTTTAAAGAACTGAAGATAGTTATCTAGAGGAATATTTTGGATCGTATCAAAGAAAGAATTAACCATTGGTCTCACAAATAGTTAACCTTTGGAGGTAGATTAATTTTTTTGCAATTAGTCATTCAAGTCATGCTAATTTATAAATTTTATATCCTTACTGTCCCACATACCATATGGAAAGAGTTGTTCAAGATGGCTAGAATATTTTTATGGGGAGAATTAGGAGAGAGGAAATGGGTGTTAGTAAGTTGGGAGAAAGTAAACCAGCCCAAGGCAAAGGGAGGTTTGGGGTTGAGGAGATCGAATGTAAATAATAAAGTTTTGGCTAGAAAGCTTTACTAGAGGTGGATCTCCTAACTAACTTATTTATTTAGTAGAGTTTTAACTAGTAAAAATTTGGGACAGGTGAATCCAAATGAGGCAAGTCATTTCCATTTGGATGGTAATGGGTCCCTAGTGTGGCAGGTTCTAAAGTTAGGATCTTAGGTAGTGAAAGATGGATTATTTTGGAAAGTGGGGAGAGGGGAGAAGCATGATTTTGGACAAATTCATGGGATCAATACCTACCTATCATTGTTGAATTTCTAAAACTAAAATAGTAAAAATAGCCATGGAAATTAAGGGTTGGATCAAGATTAAAATTTATTTCAACACCAGTCAACCAAGGGATTATAAGCTTAAGCAGTTTAAAAAGTTGGATGAGTGGCCAATTCCAATCCCTCCAAAATTAACACCCATCATGACTAAAATATTGGTAGAAATATTTCTCATAGGTAAATATGAGGAGGATGAATTAGCTTGGGGCTATGGGAGCCTTGGAGTATACATAGTGAAGGATGGATATGAAAATATCCTTCAAAAACCTCATCCTCATGCATATCAAGTTGAGGATTGGAGAAATATTTGGCAATCCAATGGTTGATTGAAAGTAAACTTCTTTACTTGGTAGTTCATGCATAATGGAATTCTTACTTTTGATAATATGAGACGTAAGGGAATTGTTGGCCCATCCTAATGTGTTTTATGCTACAAAAGTGAGGAAACATCTGACCACTTGATGTTTGAGTGCTCATTCATGCACCATATCTCGAAGAGATGATTTTTAGCTTATAAAATCCAAGTCAATGGTGATTTGAACTAGATTAATATTTGGAAAATATGGAAGAGGGGTAGATTTAAATCTAAAGCTCTTTGTAGTGGGTGAAATCATAGATTAAACTTTATTTGGTGGCACATGTGGTTGGAGAGAAATGGCAAAATTTGTAGAGAAACCTTTTCATACTTGAATGGCATCTAGTAGGTCATTTGAAGCAAAGTCATGAAAACTATGGCAATATATGCTAAAGAGAAAACTCAGGCTAATATAGGGATGATGGAGAAGGAAGATGAAGTGCAGGAGGGGTAAGATAGCACTAGTTGGAAAACACCCCTGAAAGGCTAGATTAAAATTAATATTTATGGGGCTAGAAGAGGCAATTTGAGTAGAGCTAGAATTGGAGTGGTCTACAGGAATCATGTTGGGACAATACTTTATTGGGAACTATAAGGCCTGGGCATGGCCATGAACAATGAAGCAGAAGTCTTAGTAATCAAATCTGCTTCTATATGGTTGGTAAGACAAATTTATAGAAGGGTAATCATAGAATCGGATCCTCAAATCTTGGTAAGAGCTCTGGATTGCATGAGGAACTTTGATTTGAAGACGTGGAGGTTGAGGGTTCTTGTCATCCAAATTAGGAAGTTGTGGAGGAAATTGGATGATAAGATTTCGATTTATATGGGTAGAGCTTTGAATAAAGTGGAAAACTTCTTGCTTAAGATGGGTACTAAGAAGGTAGGGGTTCAATGGCATATTGGTATGGCTATTGAGGATGAGAGGATTAAGCAGGTTGGTGAGCAAATTAAGTGTTTGGCTAACTTGGACAGTTATTGCAAACTATGGTTTAGAATATTTGGCTCCAATGCAGATCTCCTTTTAATGTTGTAACCAAAAGTGATTAGTTTTTAAGATCGCAGGTTTTAAAAATTATAAAAGTTTGTTGAAAAGTTAAAAAGAGAAAACGAATACCTTTACTAACTATCTCGTCCTAACTTGTTTAATATAGTATTTTCAAATTCTTATTGAAATAATTAAAAAAATATGTATGAATAGACGAAGGCCAGGTTTAGGAAGGATGGAGAGCGGGAATGCAGGCGAGCGAGTGGCGGATGGAGAGTGACTGGGAGGATGCGACAGAAATGAGGCAGGATGGTCAGGCGAGGGTCCTGGAGGGACAAGCCATGTCAGTGATGATGAGGCAGGGCCCGATGCAGTAGGGGCCTAGGCAGATGGGTCGGACAGGAGTGAAAAAGACCCTCCTGACAAGGAGGGACCAAGAATCGGGGTAAACCTAAACCAAAAAGGATCCTATGCCCAGGTACTAAGTTTAGGATCCCCAAAAAAGCAACCCACCCAGGAAATGCTTCCTTGTGGAGCATATTTGGTCATCCCTGAATACCTAATGGACAGTTACCTGAAGCTTGAGCATTTCACTCTGATTGACAAGTTCATAGGAGGGCGACCAAACATGGAGACCATTCGAAAATGGGCCTTTTCCAAGTGGAATACCAGCGACAACATGGAAATTGTTGCCCTCTCTCTGGGGTTTTTGCCATCAGGCTCAACACTCAGGAGGACTGCTGCAACATCTTGGTCGGAGGACCATGGTTCCTAGGGCACAGGAGCCTTTTTCTCCAGAAGTGGGGAGAGGATTTCAACCCTGAAACCCAAAACATAAATGTATCTCCTCTATGGGTTAGGTTGCCCAACCTCCCTTTCCAATGCTAGCACGAGAATGTCATCAGAGGGATAGCCCGGTCCATAGGTGAGCTCGTTGCCATTGATTCTTCCACAAAGGTCCGATCTAGGATGGTCCATGCCCGCTTTTGTGTCTCCACTAACTTGGAAACAAAGTTACCCACTTTCATAAACTTGTATAGAGGATCATGCATCATAAAGAGGTAGCCCATCGAGTATGAAAACAAGCCAGCTTTTTGTACTCACTGTCGCACTCAAGGTCACCTCCTGAATCAGTGCCCTGTCTTGAGGGCCCAGAATCAAAAGGCGACAGGTCCGAACAAGGGCATGCAGAGGAACCAGGGTATTCCCCCTCTCAACAAGGAGTCGGTGCTAGGCCCGAAACACATCATGCGTAATATTGCCCACCAAGCACCTTAGGAGGAAGGTCAGATTGATGTTCTAGATCAAGGCAAGCAAAACCATGAGCGAGGAGAAGCCTCCCCGTCAGCCCAAAAGGAGTAGAAGGTGCTCTCAAAATCCCCTCTTCACACCAGTCCTAGCATAGAGGATCCAATTACCCAAGTACAGACCCTTCCAAAAATTGTTGTTCCAAATTTTTTTATGGATGAGTACTTGGTGGGCAATAGGAAATACCCAAACCGCTCGAATAGAGGTGAGGTACCCCTTTCTCCTTTCTCTGAAAAAGAAGGCCCATTCGTCTATAGGAGAATCAACCCTAGAAACACCAGGAGCAGGAAACAGGCCATTGACTATGGCAGCGAATGGAAAATAGGGAGACCCTCTGTCAATGAATGAGAAGAGAAACAAGGAAACGATGGAGGACATCACAAATGAAACCCAATTGATGCTTTTATTTGACGATTTTGACAACCAGAATGACAAGCAAGGAACCAAACTCCCCTTCCAGCTGGTGAAGGGAGGCAGGAAAAACCCTAAACCATTGAAATGAAGGTCCTCTCATGGAATGTGAGGGGCCTCAACGGGGCATCCAAGCAGCGACTGGTGGTTGACCTAAGGAAAAGGATCAATCCTTCCATATTCATTATGCAAGAAACCAAAATTGATGAGCTCTCTTCTCGGAAGTCTGCCAAGGCCATTTGGGCCAAAGGAGAGTGCCTTATCAGTCCAGACTCAAGGCATGTCAGGTGGGTTCATGTGCCTTTGGGACCCTACCCTGGTTGAAGGAAGGCTTTTGTCGTCCTCGAGCAGGATCCTAAACATTTTGTTTCACTCCAAGACCAGCAATCAGTCTTGGATCTTGTCCAACATTTATGCTCCAAAATCCCCCATTGAGCGTGCCGAAATGTGGGAAACTATAACTCAAATGAGGACCACCTTCAACACATTTCCATGGATCATAGGAGGAGACTTCAATAGCCCGTTGCATCTATCTAAGAAGAAAGGAGGTAACGACTCTTTTAGCAGAAGCATGGAGGATTTCAGAGGTTTTATCAATACCAATGAGCTCATGGATGTTAAGCTCAATGGGTCCTCTTTCACTTGGAGCAACAGGAGGATTGATAGCGGGCTCATCCAGGTGAAGCTGGACAGGTTCCTCATCTCTTAAGAATCTCTCCCTCTGTTTGGCAATGCCACCCTGTTGGCCTTACCTTGGATCGGATCAGACCACAGTCCCATCCTCCTTGAAACTGGTAGACCTCCCTCCTTCAAAACTCCTTTTCGTTTCGAAGCCATGTGGACTCTCCACAAGGATTTCAAAGATCAAGTGTCCTCATGGTGGCATCAAAATTTTGGAGGATCCACCACTTCTCGGATGGCTCTAAAAATGAATATGGTCAAAGAAAACTTGAAAATATAGAACAGGGAGGTTTTTGCCAACCTTTTTGCCAGTAAAAAGGCCATTACTGAGAAACTTCAGGAGATGGAAAGGAGAATCGAAGCTGGGGACCACAACAACCCACTAGGGAGGAGGAAAGGAACCTCCTAGCAGAGTTCCATAACATCCTAGCTAGAGAGGAAACCTTTTGGAGGCAAAAGTCAAGATACATGTGGGTCAAGGAAGGCGATGCTAACACCAAGTTCTTTCACACCTCCACTATGAGGCACAGGGCATCCTACAAGATCAGGGAGATTGTGTGCATCAATGGATCATCCACCAAGGACATAGTTGAGATCATGACTGAAGCGATGTCTTTTTTCCAGAACCTCTTGGGAAGTGCCCCAAAGGGTGACAACCAAGATCAGGATACTCTCCTATCTAATATTCCTTACATCATTCCTCAGGATGCGAACCTCAAACTGGTGGAACCTTTCTCCCACGATGAGATTAAGGAGGTCTTGTTTTCAATGCAACTTGATCAAGCCCTTGGACAGGATGGTTTCTCTTCGAGGTTTTTCCAAACCCTATGGGATGTGGTGGGGAACGATGTCCGTGAGGCCATTAGAGAGATCCAGTCAACCAAAGTTGTCCCTCACAGTTTCAACTTCACCTTCTTGGCCCTCATCCCGAAAGCCTTTGACTAGAAATCCATCTCTGATTATAGGCCTATCAACTTGTGCAACGTCATCTACAAAGTGTTGACCAAGGTTATGGCCAATAGGCTGAAGCCCATTCTCCCCCTTATCATTGATCAGTCTCAAGGCAGTTCGATGAAAGGGAGGAACATCCTAGATGGGGTCATCTCGATCCATGAAACCTTGCATTCTGCCTCAATGACCAAGAAGGCTGCCCTTTTCCTCAAGCTTGATATGAACAAGGCCTTCGATAGGGTTGATAGAGGTTTCCTTCGGTAGATCCTCCTCAAGTTCAGCTTCCATCCCCTATGGGTTGACCTCATCCAGGGCTGCATTTCCTCCCCTTGCTTCTCTGTCTTAGTCAATGGCTCTCCTGTTGGTTTCTTTCAGAGCTCAATAGTTCTGCGTCAAGGGGATCCTCTGTCCCACATCCTTTTCATCATCCTCGTAGAAGCTTTGGGAAGAGCCCTCAAGGATGCCCAACAGCGGAAGAAGGTGACCGACATCATCCTTGCCTCGGGGATTGAGGCGATCACCCATCAACATTTTGTGGATGACACGCTCCTGTCCACCATAGCGTCAGTAGCTCAAGCTAGATCCATCAAACGAATCCTAGGACTCTATGAGAGTGCTGCCAGTCAAAAAGTTAACTACATCAAAAGAAAGATCTTTTTTCTCAACACCCCTGTCAGGCATTAAGTTCATATTGCAAGGATCCTGGGGTGCTCTATTGACTCCCTCCCCACTACCTATCTTGGCCTCCCTCTCTTCTGCGGGCGTGCTAAGGAAGGGATGTGGAACATGGTGCTCGAGAGAATCCAAAAAAAGCTGGTGTCGTGGAAAGACAAGTTCTTATCCCAAGCTGCTAAGGCAACCCTCACTATGGCGTTCCTCCAAGGGATTCTGACCTTTTTCATGTCTGTTTTTAGATTGTTTGCCTCGATTCTTCACAAGATTGAGCAGACCCAACGAAACTTTCTTTGGTCAGGCAATGAAGACAAGTCCAGGTTTCCTTTGGTGGTCTGGGACAAAGTTTGCAGAAGAAAGAAGCAAGGAGGATTAGGGTTCAGGAGAATGACCAATATGAACCTAGCGCTCATTGCCAAACACACTTGGAGGATCCTGGCAGATGAACTGATAGAACGGCTTAGAATTGTCAGGAGGAAATACCTCACTAACACTTCCTTTCTTGAGGATGGGATTCCCACTGGGGGGTCGACTTTCTAGAAAGCCATTGTCCAATCCAGGTAGTTGATCCAAGACGACATCAGGTGGATCCTTGGGGATGGTCGGAGCATAGATTTTTGGAAGGATAGGTGGGACCTAGAGGACCCTCTCTCTGAGCAGATCGGGCTGGTTCACCTTAAAAATTTTCTTAATAACAACTTTAGGCAGAGGGTGGCCAATTTCATTGAATGGAGAAATGGCTCCCTACAGTGGAAAGTCATTGATGCAGAGGGGCTAGAGACTAAGGCTGACTTCCTATCCTCCGTCCTTAAGGACATCATCATACCCACCAGTAGAGATCCGAATCAAATGATTTGGAGGGGGACCGATGATGGTGGATTCTCTGTCAAATCTGCCTCTGAATTCCAATGCAAAGGGCTGAAATTGGACTTTCCTTGCAACGTGGTCTGGAGGAAATGTTTGATCCCAAAGGTAAATTTCTTCTCGTGGATTACCTTTTCAGAATAAAGCTCTCACAATTGACAATCTTCATAAGAGGGGGTTTGCTATTCCCAATAAGTGTTATCTATGTGAGTCTGCCTGTGAGTCCTCTGACCACCTGTTCCTGCACTGCGTTTTCACTGGGTCGGTCCTTGGCTCCATCTTCTCTACCTTTCATATCCAATGGATTCCCCCCCAAGACCATTAAGGAGGCTTTCTTCCAATGGCCCAATCCTTTTAAAAATCCCAAGCTTCGTTTCTTGTGGAATGCTTGCTTCCACCATTTTTTGTGGCAAATATGGTTGGAACGCAATGGTCGGGTCTTCGGTAATCCTCCCAGGCATCCTCCCTCAGTCGCTCATAGGGCCATCGCCTTTGCCATTGAGAACTCCAAGCTTATCCCCAGCCCATGGGCCAAGCATGTGTTTGAAGAGGGTTTGTTCAAATCCTTGAAGTTATCAAGGGAGATCAAGGAGCGGGAGGATCCGCGATTATCCAGGAAGGACGTCAGGTGGGTCAGGCCTCCTCAAGGATGGTTGAAGTTAAATTTTGATGGGGCCTCTCGAGGCAATCCAGGGCCGGTTGCTGCGGGTGGATTAGTTAGAGACCATAATGGACAACTTGTCCTGGCTTTATGTGAAAACTTGGGGTTTCAAACCAATCATGTTGCGGAGGCCAAAGGACTTTTGAGAGGACTTGAGCTCATTTCGAAGGATCCCCGACCCTCGGTAGTTGAAGGGGACTCACTGAACATCATTAACTACTTGATGAATTCCCAGGATCCGGCGTGGAAGGTTTTCAATGTCCATTCGTAGGCCAAGAACCTCCTCCTCCGGGGGAACCTGGTCCAAGTCAAGCACACCTACAGGGAGGACAATGGTTTAGCCAACCACTTGGCAAATAAGGGATTACTGTCCACTAGTCTCGTGGTGTGGTGATAGTTGTTTCCGGCAGACGTGGAGAAGGTCGCCAGCCAGGATATCGCTAATGATTCCACATAAGCAAGAAGAGAGGATCGAGCTTGGGCGAACGGGCACGGGAAGCGGGGAGAGGATATTCGGGTTTTCATAATGGATGCATCTATTTCTTTTTGTTGTTTTTTCAGTATATTTTACCTCCAGTTTGAGGTTTCTGATGTAGCCCTCCTCAGCATTACTATGTTTTTTTTGGTAAGGTTTACTATGGTTTCTACTGTACTAGCCCAAGAGACTCCTTTTGTTACTAAGGGCTGCGGCCTCTCATGTTATAAGGTTTTGGAATCCTCTTTAAAAAAACCATTTTATGTATAAAATATCTACTTAATCTTATCACATCATAAACAATGAAAGTTAGTACCGATGAGCAAAGAGATTGAATAGCTGCCTCTTACGCCTTTATTTAAATACACTGCGAGTTTCCGCGGTAGTCCAAGGTTAACCGATACATTTGAATCTCTGAACGTGCGGGCCTTGTGGAATAGTTTTATGACAAAGAACAGTTTCAAAATCTCAGAGAGAACATCTCTGGAAGTTCAATGGAGGTTTTCTTCAGACCTGCCTTTAGTAATAATGCAACCTTTGGCCCTTACTTTGTAGCCAAAGATGAATTCCACAGACAAGAAATTAAAGTGATGACATATGACGGATGCGGAAACGAAATTTAAGCACTTCCTGTCTCCTCGTCCTCGAGATAAAAGAAAAAAATTTAACACCAAGAAAGTTCAATCTATTTTCACATAACCCTCTACTATTCCGAAAAAATATTCTTCTTCTTAGCAAATATAATTTGTGTAGAAATGCGAACGAAGATGTGTCTTCAGAGAACAAGTGTGAAAAAACCATTTAAAACATTTACTATTTATTTGGGGGCAAAAAAAGTTAAATTATAACATTAGCTATACCAGCTTGTTTCTTCCATTCTTCTGACACAAATATCTACAGTGTTTTAAATGTAAACAGCTTCTCCATGCTAAGCAGAAATGCAATCCATCACCATATTCAGAGCTGAGGATGAAACGTGCATCCATCCTGAAGATTGACCGCCAGCAGGAATGACATTGCCCTCCTGGCCCTTCAAGTTTGAGTTGAGGGCAACATCATGAGCTGCCGACTGTGAGGCGAAAGCAACGCGATTGAAGAAAGAAGGTCTCATGGAAGAACCAGAACCAGAACCACCTATATTGATTTTGTTAATGGTAACGATCTGCTTCTGCTTTTGCTGAACATTGTGGAGCCTCTCCAGATTTTCTGACCACAAATCCACTATGGCACTCATTTTCTTTCCTCCTCAGATAACACGAATGATTCTTTAACACTTGTAAACTGAAACGTAGAATAGATTAATTTGGGGAGATAAGGTCCTTATCTCCTATTTATTTGTGAATGATCTATCGGAGAAGATGGCTTTCACATTTAGGCACTGGTATTCGCTTTTGACTGTGTGCGGCAATATGGCGATCGCAATATCGCCGTTAGTTTTGCGAGAGTAGCGAAATGAGGTGCCAAGCGGGTTCCTGGGTTCAACAAAACCTCTGTTTCCGCGCGTACCCTGTTTTGCTACTCGTTTTGATTTGGCATTATTAATAAAAGCATCGCTGTGGCACAATTAGCGTGACGACAAGATTAATCAAATTATTAAAGCTAAAGCATAAAAGCTTATTTGTAATGTATTCTATTCATTTGACACGTAACGTTGAAAATAACCTTGCGCAAAATTTGTGAGAGTTTGTCCGTATTTGTAGTGGAGAAGGCCGTATTTGTAGTGGAGAAGGAGCATTGTTGAATTCTTTATTCTTTATTGATAAGCATAGCTTTCGGTAGGAGGGGTCATAGTTAGGAGGAGTTTGCTTAGTCCTGTGCCGTTGGTCGTAGGGATTTCTTACACTAACCTAAAAATCTAAAATCCGTACCAGGTACCTTATTGGCAAGTTCCCTCAATTTTCGGAAGAAGCTTCGAGTTTCAAGCATGGTAGCCTGTGCCGGATATAAAATAACCCCAACTAGCCTGAGGGGTATACTCGGAGGGGACAGGCCCCGAGGAATGGAAAGTTCTAGCCCCAGGGGATAGTTCTAGCCCCAGGGGATAGTTCTAGCCCCAGGGGATACGGGGAACGATTTTCCTTAACATAAGGTTTTATCCGCATCAGGTACTTTATTGACAAGTTCCCTCAATCCTCGGAAGGAGGTCCGAGGTTTAAGCTTGACAACCTGCGCCGGATACAAAAAACCTCCCTGACTAGCCTGAGGGGTATACTCGGATGGGACAAGCCCTATGGAACGAAGAGCCCTGGCCCCCAGGGGATACGGGGAACGATTTTCCTTAACATAAGGTTTGTCCACCTTTGTAGCATAAGTGGAGAAGGCGAGCCTGGCCCCGTTGAACGTGAGGTCCACGGTTCGAACCTCTGCAATGCAAAGGGGTACACAAAAAATATCTTGTGGCTTCCCTCTAGATAGTGGTATACCCGGATGGGACAACATTGTCGACCACCTAAGAGCGGCTCTCGAGGTTTCTTTCTAACCTAAAAGTTTTGTCCACCTTTGTAACGTAAGTGGAGAAGGCGAGCCTGACCCGTTGAATAGGAGGGGGACACAAAAAATCTCTTGTAGCTTCCCTCTAGATAGTGGTATACCCGGATGAGACGGCATTGTCGGCCACCTAAGAGCGGCTCTCGAGGTTTCTTTCTAACCTAAAATTTTTACCCCCAAGGGCTAGGTGGATTGGTAAGTGCAGGTGTGGCTGAGCACTTACCAAGAAGAGACCTAGGTTCAAACCTTGGGGGAAAGCCAACCCTTTGCAAAGGTAGTAGTCTGCTTCGAATCCTCTGAGTGCATGTTAGACCAATGACGACAGTACGAATCCCAAGTGACTGATGGTCTCCATCTCACGCTAGGTCAACAAGAACGAGACGGATAAGTTTGTTGGGAGCAGGTCGTGTGGTTTGAACTCTGCGCTGGCCAATTACTAAAAATAGTGGTTGTAACCAACTCTCCTATGTAATAAAAATAAAATAAAATTGTGAGTTTTAGAAACGCATACAAGGAGGGAAAAAATTCTTGTCTAGTTTTTATAGTTTTAGATTTTGTAAGCACCACACAGATAAATTGTTAGAGTTTTTTTTTTTAAATTTAATATTTTGATGTACTTGTAAACTTTGATATGTAAAGCTTGAATTTTTTATTTAGAGTTTTAAAGTTTAACAATATCTAAAAAAAAATTAACAAAGTTAAAAAGTTTAATATCCTCTTCTCATATATTTTGGAGTGAGTTTTTTTATTGTTGATTTTGATGATTTTTTTTTCATCTTCAATTCTTTAAGGAGTTTTCTTAACGAGTTTACTTTTAAAGTATTCTCATATACAATCTTGATGTCCTTATAGGCTTCACATTTCATAATAAATTGTTTTTTTGGTTTCCATTACTCTTATCGTGTAAACGATATTCGTATTGACCATGCCTCTTGAAGAATTGTCCATATCTTAGTTTTATATCTGAGATGGTGTGAACTAGATCTTAGTTGAGCTATAAGTATTTTTTCCTTCCATTTCATCTTTGCATCTATATACTTCTTTTGGTTGTATTCATAGTTTGGGTTGAACTTATTATTGACTAACCATTTTCTCCACACGATAATTTTAAAATTTTCTTTCATACTATTAAATTTATTTGTTGGAGTTTGAGACCTCATTAAATTTAATACTTTATTTTTCCATCAATTGTTGTTTTCTTTAATTTATGTGTCTTTTCTTCTATTAAGTGCTTCTTTGGTTACTTTTTTTGACAACCTCCTATCTTCCATTCTTTGTGTTTTTATTAGGTATCCCAATAGCCTTATTATAGCTTCTGCTTCCAATGCAAAAGTCTATGTTTCAACAAATAAAATCTCATATAAGACTAATCATTTAATTTTGAAATTATTTGTAATCAATCACTTTTGAATTCATTCCATTTATCTCTATTTAAAATTTGATCTATTGATAGCCCACACCACACGCCCATTTAGCACCACGGGAGTAACTAATAACCTAAAAATGATCCTAATGGTTTTCTAATACCATAGCTTTCCTTTCCTGCCCTTATTTAGCAATGAGAATAGTGTCCTCCATCTTGCTTGTATTCGTTTCATCTTGTATATTCCCCAATTGAGTTTGCTTTGAAAATATAAACCAAGGTATTTGTATTTTGTAGCTACCTCTAAAGGATTTCCTTCAAATAATAGACATGGCTATTTTTGCTCTCTCCATGTAGAGAAGAGCATATTTTTAGTCTTACTAGTGTTTATTTGCATCTCAACTTCTTTACAAAAAAAACTCTAAAGTTTTTAGATTTTTCTTTCAAGTCTCTTGCCAATCAAAATGAGGTCATCAACATAGAGAAGAAGTTTCACTACATAATTAGCCAATTGTATTCTCTTTCCTCCCATATTTTCTACTCATTCTTCCAAGATGTTAATGTAAAGACCAAATAAAGCAGGTGACAATGGACAACCTTGTTTTACCCCAATATCACTCCCAAAACACTATGATAGTCCTTCTAGAGTTTTGATTATTACCACCACCTACTCGTAAAGTCTATGTATAGTTGCTTTGTAGTTGGTTGTTATGCTAAATTTTTCTATTCTTTTCCATAGTTTACCTCTAGGTACTATGTCAAAAGCTTTTTTAAAGTCCACATCCTCTCTATTAGGCGCCTTTAAGTAATATAATGATCTATTGTTGAGTACTTTGGTCTAAACCCTATGTGCCCTATTGTTTTCTTTCCTTGATTTTCTTCCCACTAACTAATTTTTCTTTGTTACTATGTTGCCAAACAATTTTACTAAAAGATGAATAATGATGATGCATTAATTTGAAGGATTGTTGGTGTCTCCATTTTATTTAATGATTTGACTAGGTCAATTATCCAATCTAGTGGAAACCCTTCTTTAGTGATGCCATTAAAAATATTTTGGATGTGTGGTGCTAAGATGTCAACCCTACACTTGAGATATTTGGCTTGTAAACCATCTATATCTTGAGATTTACATGTTATTTTCTTAGTTTCCTCCACATCTTCCAGAGAAAAAAGTTTTTAGATGTGTCAATTGAAGGAGGGATATATTTTTCTTGGTTTCTCTCATATAAATTGTTTAGCATACTGCAACCATTGTTCAGTTATGATAGTGTTCTTTATGTACCTTTTGTTTTGTTGTAGCTCTTTTCATAATTGTTTGGGGCTATACTTTGCAGGATATATCAACAATTTTTGTCTTTCTCTTATGTATTCTTTTTTTTTTCACTAGTTATTAATATATCTTGCTATTTATTTTCTCTTTGTCTACTTCTTTCAAGGTTCTCCTTATTGCTTTGCATTCTTCATCATACCATGGATTTAAAAGAAGATTTCATATTTTCTTTTCCTAGGTTTTAATTTTTTGCTTATTCGCTAATTATATCCATCAATTTATTGCTATCAATAGTATAAGTTTGAACATTTTTTGTCTATTTCTTTCCTCTCTTTGCATAATATACTTGAGTGACTTTTTCATAGAGATGTTTCTTGGTATCTTTCCTTCAGTTACTCGAAGATATTATTTTTTCACTTTCTTGCATTTGGATCTTTATGTACATTGGATTGTCATTAGATTTTAGCTCCATGGGAACTGCTTCATTTTCCAAATCTTTCATCTTTGAAATGAAGTTTGGTGAGAAAATAACATAATCAACTACACCATGTCCATTATGTGTTTGACAAGTATATTATCCAAAATTTTATCACATTTTTATGCCATTGTAAATGATCAATTCCTCTATGCTACCTAGTTTAAGAAGTTTTTCTCTATAATGTGTGATGGGCCCTTGACTACCATTTGAGGACCTTAACCAACGGTGATCAACCTCTTCTTCTAGCTATAGTGGATTATCATATATGCATGATCTTTAAAGATTTTGCTTGTCTATTTATTGTCCTATCATTAAAGTCACCCACTAAAACCACCTCTCCAAACTTGTTATATTTTGTGAGGTATTTTTCCAATGCCATATATGGATCCTCATGATCTAAGTCATGTTTCTTATAAAACTTTGATTGTTGTGGAGCAAAATAACAAACTACAATGCTAATTAATTTGTAATTGTTTGTAATTCTAATCCATATATACTATTTATTTGGGTCTTCTTTATCAACTTGAATGGGTCTACTCTAAAACTCTTTTATTAGTTTTGGTACTCCTCCATGTCCTTTTCAAAATTTTGTTGCTTTTTTCCATATTGATATCTTTTTGTATCCTTTGCAATATGAAATTTTGCATCCATCATATTCATGTCTTTCTATTAGTACAATTACATCATTTTCTTTAGCTATGGGCCTTAGAATGGGACCTTTCTCTATCCATGACAATTCCAACTCACCAATATTAAATGTTTTTCCCTTTAACTTGTTATCTTTACCTTTTCCCATTCTACCCTCATCTCTCTTTTTTGCATAGGAGTAAGATCCTTATCCAGGTAAAAATGTGACCTCTATAACAATCCCCTATTTTGAAGAACCTACCTTTTATCTCCTGTAATGAACATTGTGACTTGGATTGGTCTAGCTCTTAAGTATTCTTTTACTTATCATAGTCTACATGCTTGATGAATTTATCCACTCCAATGAAGATTATCAAAAAGAAAGTCACTTGTTATGTTGGCTATGTTTTCTTGTTCTTCATGCTCTTTTATTCCCTTAATAATGATGTTTATTAACCTATTTTGTTTTTCCTTTTCTTCTAACAATTACTTTTTTATTTGTTTCTCCATTAAATCTCTTTCTTCCTTTGACTTGATTGTTGAATATCTTATCACTTGTGTCCATAATCTAGTCTCCCCTAATTTATTTTCTACTTCTTGTTCTTTTTTCATCATGTTTGCAATTGCTACTAAATTTCCTTTATTTGTAATAGATTGTCTTTAGTTTCTTTCTTTGTTGATATGCAACTTATATTGAAGATGGGATCTATTTAAATAACCATTACTACTGTACAAGCCCATGGTACTGGAGTATTTTAGTTCCACCAACGCTCCAAAAGATTGATTTCAATTTCTTGTTCTCAAATCATTTTTATTGTTCCATGAAAAGGATTTGTTTTTTCCTCATCATTGTCATCAATTTTAACATCTCATGTTGTGAGGACCCCATATATTCTTTTAAAACTATTAGTCTATCATGAGATGGGCTAGCCATATCATCACGCGATAGATTCAAGTTAATCTCATTTATTTTCCCTTTGTCTCCTTTATGTTGTGGGTTTGACATTACCTTATTAAACCTTTCCTAATAAACATGCACTATAATGTTGAATAAGTTTTTCAAACCCTAGCCTTGGCTCTACAAAATTTATTTATTTAGTTTTCATTCTTTTGGACCACAATATAAAATTATAAGAGAAGAAAAAATAAGGTATATGGGTTTGAAGGCTTTACTATTTTTGTCTTTGTCTTTTTTGTACACTTACCTTCATTTACACTATGATCTTGATAGAAAGAATCTTTGTACGTGCACCCATATCTATCATCTACACTGGAATTTACCTACACCATTTAAATCTACCTCTACCTTTGGAATGTGTCTTCATCACTCAAATATATCTCTGCCTCGCTACTTTTTCCTCTACCTCTACCTTTGGAATCTACCTCCACCACTTGGATCTACCTTTACCTCCTTGATTTTGCCTCTACCAAACATATCTTTCAAAACTTGCTTAGGTTTGAAATAATATATTTATCATCTATTATTGATGCAAATGAACTTTGAGGATAGAATTGTAAATATAAAAGTGAGAAATGAGCAACATTATAAATTATTTAAATTTTCATAATTAATTAACATTATAATATTTTCTCTCTCATCTATTTATTTGTTTTTATTTATTTATTATTGGTATATACAATGAAATAACAATATAAAGTATTTATGTATTTTTTTTAAATAATTTTTTTGCAAGATTCAAATCTATATTGTTTCTAAATTTTGTAAAAAATAATATTTTTTTATTTTTATTCTTCGAAAGAATAGCGCAATTCTCAAAGTCGACATATGACTTAAGAATTATGTTATTATAGATATTTTGATTCAAAAATAAGTAGTAAGAAATGAAAATTTTAAAATAAATTTATTTAGTAAAATATTTAGCTTTATGGAACATTGTTGAAAATTTTCAAACTAACCATATACCAAGTTGTCATATTGATAACATTAAAAAGCTTACGACTATGGGTTTGTGGTATGGATAAATTTCACATAGAATTCACATCATTCCAGGCTAACTCTATGTCTCACTCTTGTAATTAATATTTTCTCTACCAACTATTTGAATAAGATTTTATTTTTGTAGTAGACACCCAATTTTGAGCATATCGCCAAGTTTTAAAACATACAAATTAGTAGCTCACCAATCATGCATGCAAATCAAGTTAGCTATCTTCAAGTCCAAGCTAGCAATATTTATTGCTCCAAAGGAAAAAGTGTTGGGGTCAAATTAGTAGCCTTGATAACACTTTTGCTTTACTAGTAGTGCTTTTGCTAGCCATTCAAATTTTGTCATTTCTCATCCAATTTAGTTTGACAACGGTTATTTCACAGTAGCACTAAGATGTGTGGTACTAAGATGTCAACCCTACACTTGAGATATTTGGCTTGTAAACCATCTATATCTTGAGCTTTACATGTTATTTTCTTAGTTTCCTCCACATCTTCTAGAGAAAAAAGTTTTTAGATGTGTCAATTGAAGGAGGGATATATTTTTCTTGGTTTCTCTCATATAAATTGTTTAGCATACTGCAACCATTGTTCAGTTATGATAGTGTTCTTTATGTACCTTTTGCTTTGTTGTAGATCTTTTCATAATTGTTTGGGGCTATACTTTGCAGGATATATCAACAATTTTTGTCTTTCTCTTATGTATTCTTTTTTTTTTCACTAGTTATTAATATATCTTGCTATTTATTTTCTCTTTGTCTACTTCTTTCAAGGTTCTCCTTATTGCTTTGCATTCTTCATCATACCATGGATTTAAAAGAAGATTTCATATTTTCTTTTCCTAGGTTTTAATTTTTTGCTTGAGGCCAAGGATTCGTTAATTATATCCATCAATTTATTGCTATCAATAGTATAAGTTTGAACATTTTTTGTCTATTTCTTTCCTCTCTTTGCATAATATACTTGAGTGAATTTGTCATAGAGATGTTTCTTGGTATGTTTCCTTCAGTTACTCAAAGATATTATTTTTTCACTTTCTTGCATTTGGATCTTTATGTACATTGGATTGTCATTAGATTTTAGTTCCATGGGAACTGCTTCATTTTCCAAATCTTTCATCCTTGAAATGAAGTTTGGTGAGAAAATAACATAATCAACTACACCATGTCCATTATGTGTTTGACAAGTATATTATCCAAAATTTTATCACATTTTTATGCCATTGTATATGATCAATCCCTCTATGCTACCTAGTTTAAGAAGTTTTTCTCTATAATGTGTGATGGGCCCTTGACTACCATTTGAGGATCTTAACCAACGGTGATCAACTTCTTCTTCTAGCTATAGTGGATTATCATATATGCATGATCTTTAAAGAGTTTGCTTGTCTATTTATTGTCCTATCATTAAAGTCACCCACTAAAACCACCTCTCCAAACTTGTTATATTTTGTGAGGTATTTTTCCAATGCCATATATGGATCCTCATGATCTAAGTCATGTTTCTTATAAAACTTTGATTGTTGTGGAGCAAAATAACAAACTACAATGCTAATTAATTTGTAATTGTTTGTAATTCTAATCCATATATACTATTTATTTGGGTCTTCTTTATCAACTTGAATGGGTCTACTCTAAAACTCTTTTATTAGTTTTGGTACTCCTCCATGTCCTTTTCAAAATTTTGTTGCTTTTTTCCATATTGATATCTTTTTGTATCCTTTGCAATATGAAATTTTGCATCCATCATATTCATGTCTTTCTATTAGTACAATTACATCATTTTCTTTAGCTATGGGCCTTAGAATGGGACCTTTCTCTATCCATGACAATTCCAACTCACCAATATTAAATGTTTTTCCCTTTAACTTGTTATCTTTACCTTTTCCCATTCTACCCTCATCTCTCTTTTTTGCATAGGAGTAAGATCCTTATCCAGGTAAAAATGTGACCTCTATAACAATCCCCTATTTTGAAGAACCTACCTTTTATCTCCCGTAATGAACATTGTGACTTGGATTGGTCTAGCTCTTAAGTATTCTTTTATTTATCATAGTCTACATGCTTGATGAATTTATCCACTCCAATGAAGATTATCAAAAAGAAAGTCACTTGTTATGTTGGCTATGTTTTCTTGTTCTTCATGCTCTTTTATTCCCTTAATAATGATGTTTATTAACCTATTTTGTTTTTCCTTTTCTTCTAACAGTTACTTTTTTATTTGTTTCTCCATTAAATATCTTTCTTCCTTTGACTTGATTGTTGGATATCTTATCACTTGTGTCCATAATCTAGTCTCCCTTAATTTATTTTCTACTTCTTGTTCTTTTTTCATCATGTTTGCAATTGCTACTAAATTTCCTTTATTTGTAATAGATTGTCTTTAGTTTCTTTCTTTGTTGATATGCAACTTATATTGAAGATGGGATCTATTTAAATAACCATTACTACTGTACAATCCCATGGTACTGGAGTATTTTAGTTCCACCAACGCTCCAAAATATTGATTTCAATTTCTTGTTCTCAAATCATTTTTATTGTTCCATGAAAAGGATTTGTTTTTTCCTCATCATTGTCATCAATTTTAACATCTCATGTTGTGAGGACCCCATATATTCTTTTAAAACTATTAGTCTATCATGAGATGGGCTAGCCATATCATCACGCGATAGATTCAAGTTAATCTCATTTATTTTCCCTTTGTCTCCTTTATGTTGTGGGTTTGACATTACCTTATTAAACCTTTCCTAATAAACATGCACTATAATGTTGAATAAGTTTTTCAAACCCTAGCCTTGGCTCTACCAAATTTATTTATTTAGTTTTCATTCTTTTGGACCACAATATAAAATTATAAGAGAAGAAAAAATAAGGTATATGGGTTTGAAGGCTTTACTATTTTTGTCTTTGTCTTTTTTGTACACTTACCTTCATTTACACTATGATCTTGCTAGAAAGAATCTTTGTACGTGCACCCATATCTATCATCTACACTGGAATTTACCTACACCATTTAAATCTACCTCTACCTTTGGAATGTTTCTTCATCACTCAAATATATCTCTGCCTCGCTACTTTTTCCTCTACCTCTACCTTTGGAATCTACCTCCACCACTTGGATCTACCTTTACCTCCTTGATTTTGCCTCTACCAAACATATCTTTCAAAACTTGCTTAGGTTTGAAATAATATATTTATCATCTATTATTGATGCAAATGAACTTTGAGGATAGAATTGTAAATATAAAAGTGAGAAATGAGCAACATTATAAATTATTTAAATTGTCATAATTAATTAACATTATAATATTTTCTCTCTCATCTGTTTATTTGTTTTTATTTATTTATTATTGGTATATACAATGAAATAACAATATAAAGTATTTCTGTATTTTTTTAAAATAATTTTTTTGCAAGGTTCAAATGTATATTGTTTCTAAATTTTATAAAAAATAATATATATATTTTTTTTATTCTCCGAAAGAATAGCGCAATTCTCAAAGTCAACATATGACTTAAGAATTATGTTGTTATTATAGATATTTTGATTCAAAAATAAGTAGTAAGAAATGAAAATTATAAAATAAATTTATTTAGTAAAATATTTAGCTTTATGGAACATTGTTGAAAATTTTCAAACTAACCATATACCAAGTTGTCATATTGATAACCTTAAAAAGCTTACGACTATGGGTTTGTGGTATGGATAAATTTCACATAGAATTCACATCATTCCAGGCTAACTCTATGTCTCACTCTTGTAATTAATATTTTCTCTACCAACTATTTGAATAAGATTTTATTTTTGTAGTAGACACCCAATTTTGAGCATATCGCCAAGTTTTAAAACATACAAATTAGTAGCTCACCAATCATGCATGCAAATCAAGTTAGCTATCTTCAAGTCCAAGCTAGCAATATTTATTGCTCCAAAAGAAAAAGTGTTGGGGTCAAATTAGTAGCCTTGATAACACTTTTGCTTTACTAGTAGTGCTTTTGCTAGCCATTCAAATTTTGTCATTTCTCAACCAATTTAGTTTGACAACGGTTATTTCACAGTAGCACTAGATATTTAGTGTCACCTGTGCTTATGAAGCCAACACTATCAATTAACTAGCAAAAAAATAAAAAGTGCTACAAGAAAGCTATCCATTGCCCATGAAATTTACATTATGTTCCACCAATCACATCTACCAACACCCTAAGCATATCATTGCCTTGTTTACTCACCATGTCATGCAAAAGATGCTAGATATCCATATTTCAATCTTGGTAAATTCTCTAGAAGCCTCCCTTAGGGATCTTGGCTTCCTATAAATTTGATCCTCGAGCGAGCAAAAATATAAAAAAATTCTTATAACAAAGATCTGTCAAAATCCTTTCTAAAGACATCTCTTTTCTAATAGCAAAGCTCTAACAAAATCCTTTCTTAATAGAGCAATTTTTGACAAGAAGAATACCATCAGTATTCCCTCTCACCTATGCTTTGGATATCAGAGGCCCAACCAAAGTCAACATCTACATGTCATCTAGTGATGTTGAGGCTCTATTGGATCTAATTTTTGGCTTTCTATGGAGTTCATTGGTGGACTTCTGTCTTGTAGCAACAAGTACTCACCTCCTTGCTATGAGGTGGGGCAATTACCATGGTTTGAGGTTACCATCCTATTGGAAATCACTTGGATGTGCTTAGCCAACCTTCAATATTTTATCTTTTCTATTATGCTACTACACCTTTATCCCTATCTATTAATATTTTTTATTCTTTTGATTACTGTTTCTTAATCTCATCATTCTTCTTTTTACTACTCTATTAATCTTGTGCTTCTTTTACCATTGTCTATTAATTTTTTTATCGTTCCTTTATCTTTGTTTGTTAATCTCATTATTGTCCTTTTGTCATCATCATTGAATTTCATTTGTTACTCCTTTATCACTATTTGTTAATATCATAGTTGTCCTTTTCATCATTATTTGTTAACCTCATTTTTGTCTAACAAGTTGTTGTTTTAATCATCTTGTTATCAACTTTAGTATAGTTGCTCTATGTTATTGATTAAATCATCTTGTTATTACATCAACATTCCTGCATTTACTAGTAATGAACTCTCATTAAGTCCATTGTAGGTCAAAGGGATATTCCCTCATACACCCATCTTATGGTACCTATAGGCATGGGTGCCATAGGGTTAAAATTTTTAAGTCTTTCATCAAGGAGCAAAAGTACCACTAGCTTGCATAAGCATCAATGGTGCCATAATTTCTTAGTGAGGTTTTTGTCTCTGATCTAAATGACCATAATTTTAGTTTTAACATTTATTCTATTTCTTTTTTTTGAAAATGGGTCTGACGATGATCAAGGGATTCATTTATTCTCCATTGATCTAGGTAGACCCTTCTACTATTGACTAGATTTTATTGGTTTGTCTTGCAATTTTTGGAGGATAGGAAATTTTTAGCGAAAGCGTCAAAAAATAATAATAGTGCCAACAATGCTTCCATATTCTTAAAAACACTTTTTCCATCGAGGTAAAATATTCTGGATTGATCATTATCATTTTAACAAGTTATATTCTATTTATTTTGTGTTTTGTTTATGGTTTTTTATTTTCAAATTTATTTATTAAATAACAAGATGGAAAGGAATGAACCAGTGTTTAAAAATATTATAGGCTCATATGTATGCTTGCATCCACTAAAAATTGAATTACATATAGGATTGTTTGGTTGCATTTTTCTGAACCTTTACTCTGAAGGATAAATTATCTTTTACATTATTCATCAAAAATAGAAAAAGCATATAGCTCATTAGGTCTTCTCTATTGCACTTTTTTGATGGATTTTTAGTTAGAATAGGACAAGATTAAAGTTCAAAATCAACTCAACAAACATAGTCCTAATGATATGAGCAAACATTGGCATGAAAATCCATACACCCAATACTATTCATATCTAGTCTTTATAAAGGAGTACGATGATGCTTTTTATTTTAGAAGATACTAAACATAATAATTAACTAAATAAATTATTGTTATATAAGACAGCCTTATCACCTAAGCTCAAACTACCCCTATCTCCAAAGTGAGATGTGAGATA
This sequence comes from Wollemia nobilis, assembly GCA_028583015.1. NCBI lineage: Eukaryota > Viridiplantae > Streptophyta > Pinopsida > Araucariales > Araucariaceae > Wollemia > Wollemia nobilis. The sequence goes on from JAQPPZ010000184.1 coordinate 1,936,408, forward strand.
CCATGGATATAATAAGTTGGAGGTCCTATGTGCCTTTCTCCTCCCACATATTGGTGAACCCAACATAAAAACCACTAGGGTCCCAAAAGGTTCTTCCATGTTATTCCTATGTAGTTAACAAACATTAAATACAGATAATAAGAAGCTAATTAAATGCTAGTCATATTGGGGATCATTTACAGTCCTTGAAATAATTTATATACAAATAACTATGATATATTAGGTAAATAGTGAGCCCAAGTCACTAGCCATCCACATAGGGTCTCATGGGTACTTAAACCTAGTGTGGAGTATATCATAGTGGGCTAGTGGAATTCATAAGGAGGTACATTATTACCCCTCACAAACCATCTTGGACCATCTATATAGTAGGTCACTTCCACATACCATTGTTATCCCATGTATAAGTTGTCTCTCACATATTGACGAGTATATATAAAGTGGTCAAGTATATGGGGACCTTCAAGTATATAGGAAGGCCCCTAAGGTATATAGGTCTAATCAAGTATATTAAAGGAAGGATATATAAGGTTCAAAATATTTTATTTTTCTTCTTTAATCAACTCTCTAAACAAATAAAATAATAAGCCATTTCCTTCCTTGTCTATCCTAAACCCATGGTCGAGAAAATGCTACCTAACTTGTAGCATTGCTCATCAGTTAGCTACCATTCTTGATCCCCTATAAGTATCATAACAGACATCTTAACTTGGAGAACCCTACATTCAACTAATAAGAATATAAATCAACCTTTCAAGGTTCCTTAAGCTATAACCATGAAGAAGATGGGATATTGATCTTTAAATCTGCTAATCATATGGTCCATTTTTTGCAAAACTATAGAGAATTAGTAGAAGCCTCCCTTATATAATGACATGAAGCTCAAAGTGTTTCTATAGGGGAAGATTCATTATTGGAGCATCCCAAAGAACCTACCTCAAATCCCTTGTTAATCAATCAAATGGACACAACCTTTATGTCCATAAATACAAACCTTAATGCATCATCACACCTCATAGATTCAAATCCACCTATCATCACCACATAAATGGATGTTAGAATGCAATATCTCCTACATTTATTTATACATCATTCATCTATGCCTACCCTTGAGTATCTATTATATGGCAATATCAATTGTCCTACACCTCAATAGGAAGACACTAGTTACACTCTCAATCAGAGTGTACCACAAAAATATCTAATATCTAATCTCTATAACAATTTGTCCTATAGTATTTATTCTAATCCCACAAGCATAGGGATAGGGTTGGGAAAAAATCTAAACCCACATTTTTTATCACCAATCCTCCAATTATTTTTTCTCTAATCTCTTTGGAATAGATAATTTAATGCTAGCTTTAAAGTCATACACCTAACCTCCTCCTTTCATCAATCATCAATAGATATCCTTTGTCTCTCAACATGGTTCTTCTGTACCATTAAATTCAATTTCTCCTAAACTTCGTGCCTTGATCACTTAGGGCAATGAAAACAACAAATGATTATTATTCAAGGGTTATATACTCGATGCAAGTATTCATATAATGACTTGTACAACTAGCATTTAGATCCCTCTGTAGCTACTTGTCCCTTTCCACCTAACTTCAAAATGCCCAAGTTTTAGATGTACAAAGAGAAAGAAGATCTTGTCATTCACCTTAGATTATTTCAAAATACTTGTAGTGACATCACATATATTTCTACTTAAAATATTTTGTAGGAGTGTTAGAGGTATTACCTTGGAATGCTACCACCAAATACCAAGGCTTTCCATAAAAATATTTAGGGACCTCATCAAGATGTTCATTAAGGAGTTCTCCATCTACATTGAAAAATGATCACCATTAGTAGCCTATACCAACTCAAATAGGCTAAATATGAGAATTTCACCAACTAATATGGTGAGCCTTAGTGGGAATACTCTAATATGTTACCCACAAAGGGACCTGCTAGACATATTCGTAGGAAATCTTAATGAGCAACTAGCCTTCTACCTAGAAATGACTAATGTGTCTTCCTTCAAAGAGGTGATTGACATGGCCAAGAGAGTAGAGACTTCCCTTATCAATTGGGGATAATTAAAGATAAGCCCAATAAAGAAGAATATAAGCCTTCCTCTAACCAAAAGGGAGAGTACAAGAATAAATATGTTGTCAGTGATGGAGTCACAAACTCACATCATGCCAACAACTTCATTGTTATCTCTAACTTTTAAAATATTGTCTTAGGGCAACATCAACAATAGAAACCTAAAATGAGATACTCCCAACTAGACAAATATCTTTCATCATTCTAGAGCATATCCTCAAGGCTTGAATGATAGAGGTCCCACCCATCAAATCTATTAAACCTGGAAGAGAAAAGACTCCTTGGTTTCATGCCAATGAGAATTGTGTCTTCCATTGTATTAGTGATCATGCAACTAACCAATGCATAGGACTCATGAATGTAGTGCAATACGTATTGAAAAGGGATAAATAGTTTTCAATGGATATAAATCCTAACCTCTTAATCAAGATCATGGAATCCTCTATAATCTGCTACCTAATCATAACCATAATCAAAACATAGTAAATAGCGTTCACTATAGGAACATCCCAACTCCAAAACAAGGGATGGATGGAATGATTCATTTATCTTATCACATCTCTAATCTATGTATTATTACTAGATAACAACATAAATTTTAATCATCTAATCAATCAATAAGACTTCTTTTTGTCCTTCATGTAAAACTAACTACTCCACTCAAAGGACCTCCTCTAATCATCCAATTAGGGACCAAGATTAAGGGTGTGTTTAATATACCCTAACAACATGAAGATGTGTTGGTCAAGATATTTCTCCTTGATCTTCTTAGATGCTCTCCAACCCATAAATATATCCTACATAAAATTCTTAGTGAAAAGATCATTCCTCAAGACCTCAACCCTAATTACCTAACTATTGTAGTAGGATCCATTATGGACAATCATGTAATTATATCATTCTATAAGGATGATATTACATAATCCTGTTTGGATAGAGACCTATTATTATATATTACTAGACATATCAACAAAAAATTCATCAAATTAATATTATTCAATAATGAATTTAGTCTCAATGTATGCAACCTGAGGCTTATTAGCCATTTTGGGCTAAACAAGAAGGATTTAGAGAAATTTGACCTTGTCATTAGAACTTTCAATAAAGAGGAAGTGAGACAATTGGCACTATAAAATTACTCCTCAAAGATGAACCTCACACTCTTAATACTCTTTTCTATTTCATGCCTTATGACTTAACCTATAACATTCTTCTTGGAGGACATGGATCCATGATATGTGGGTTACCCCTTCAACTATTCATTAGTGCCTTAATACAAATACAATAGAAAGACTTATCATATTCCTAACAACCCCAAAATTTTCATCTACTACTAGGTTATCAAGGTCAAAAATCCTAAATCTTGTCTTTACCCATATTTAAACTCATCTTTTGAATTATTTGTTTCTTCTTCGAAGTCTCCTGTCATGGATGCAATAAGGTATCTCATTCTAAAAAATTCATCTAACAATGAACTTAAGATTCAAAATGATAATCTAAGTATCATTAATAATAACAAATTAAATAACATTCAATCTATGTTAGGACTAGCAAAGTTTTCTTTATCTCCATGAACCTTTGGCCTACCCTCTAGTAATAAGGGAAAAATAATGTAGATTGGATGGTGCTCCTTCATTTGCACTAGCATTGCCAATAATGAGAAAATTTATCATAGCAATCCTTACTCGATTGAGTGATAGTATACTTTATGCTTTCTATTGAACTTATATCCCATTCTGAAATAGATGCTTTCCAACATTAGGTATTAATGAAATAGGCTAGGCTCATATAAGTATGGCATAAAATATTACCTATAGGTAAAATTCAAGCTAGGTCATTGTGGGATATGTCATATCTAGTCTTTTCCTTCTTCTTCCAATGATAAAGGGGAAGATCATTTGGATAAGTATCTAAGGGCATCCCATGATGACACTGTTTCTTTAAATGGACTAGATTGGGACAAGGATAATGACACAGACTATCATTCCTCATGGATCCTAACTTTTCCAAATTTATCCAATTTGTTGGCATAAAATTTCTAACCCTAGTCTATCACAATATCATTGTTATAAACAATAATTGTGAGCCAAAGGACAAAAATTATCCTCTCCAAGATGGTCCCTTAGATTATCTAGAACAAAGTAAATTTATTTTGGATGATCATTCCCCTAAATATCCGAGGTAATTGTCTCATAATAAATATATAATAATTAGCTAGACTTAGCCCCTAAAAATCTAGAGAGCCTAGGAGTGCTATAAGCTCCCTCTCAATTGAAAGACAAGTCTTGTATTTTGATTAAGGAAACCATAGATGCTAATATCAAGACTTTGGATGATCCAAAAATACTTAAAATAGATAATTTATTAACACCAATCGAGTATGAGGAATACACTAAGCTCTTGACATATTTCAAAGACGTATTTGTCTGGTCCTATGTTGATATGCTTGACCTTGATTATTTCTTTGTTATCCATCATCTAGTTGTCACTCTTGGTGCAAAGCCTATAAAACATAAATTAAGGAAGATGCACCTCAAATTCGTGCTTCTAGTCAAAGAAGATCTTCAAAAGCTCCTTGATGTTGGATTCATAAAATCAATAGATTATTTTTATTGGAATTCGAACATTGTACCTATCACCAAGAAAATAGACAATATTACAATATGCACTAACTTTTGGGACATCAATAAGGCATATCCCAAGGACAAATTTTCTCTTCCCGACATCAACATGATCATCAATTTCATTAAAATATATGGAATGCTATCTTTTATGGATGGATTATCATGTTATAACTAGATCAAAATTGGTCCTTAGGACCGATGCATAATAATTTCACCACCCCATGGGGAATCGTCTACTACCAAGACATGCCCTTTGGGATGAAAAATGTAGGAGCCTCCTATCAATGAACCATGATGTACATATTTCATAACATGATTTAATACATCATGGAAGACTATGTTAGTAATATTATTGGTTGGTATTCAAACCAAGAAGATCATGTTCAGGACTTAAGATGCATCTTTGAGTGGCTAAGGGAGTATAAAGTATGTTTAAAATCTCAAAAGTGCATGTTTTGGGTTATGTCAAGATTTGTTTTAGGATTCATTGTACCTGATAAGGCATCAAAGTTTATCATGGTAAGATATTAGTCATCATAGATATGTCATCCCCTCCAAACCTAACCTAGCTTAGGAGCCTGCAAGGTAAAATCCAAGCCATCTAAAGGTTCATCTCCCAACTAACCAATGAGTGTCAACCTTTCACTAATATTTTAAGGAATGGTGTCATATTTGAATGGGATGACAAATTTCAAGACCTCTAATGCTCTTAAATCCTACCTTTCATCCCCTCTTATCATTGTCCCACCTAATTCCCATAAGTCTATATTGTTAAATATAATCCATTTGCTATGCTTAGGTAATATGTTAGCATATTATGATGACCAACATAGATAAATGGCCATTTACTACATTGGTTGAACTTTAGTTAAATATAAATTATGATATATACCCCTAGATAATATTTACCTAGTTTTAGTATTTGCTTTGCATACACTTTGACAATATATGCGCAACCATAATACCTTTGTCATCATAAGGGTTGACCTATTACAAAACCTTATTTCGAAACCTTAGGTCTTGTGAAGTACTACTAAGTGGGTCATTGCACTTAGTAAATTTAATCTTAAGTTCATCAATAAAAAATAAATAAATGGTCAACACATTGTTGACCAATTAGTGACTACACCCTTAGTAGCTAACTAGCCCTTGGTGGTAGACTTTTTGGATGAGTCTGTGTTTAATATCAAAGTAGACCAACCTAACTCTTGGACTCTATACTTTTATGGCACTAGATATTTCAAAGAAGTGGGGGCATGGGTCATTTTGGTAACTCATCAACAATAATTAATCCCTTTATCCTTTGGAATGAGTACAAGAAAAATGTCATGTCCAGATGGCTTCCCAATTGAGTTTTTTATATCTTATGGGATAACTTGGAGGAGGATGTAATGGTTATTATATAGGAGTATACAGTTAGTAAAATAATTTTTAAAGCATTAAATCAAACATTCATTGCCTTAATTATGAAAGGGGAGGAAAGGGTGCATATTTCAAGTTGCAAACCTATTACCTTATGCAATGCCATATACAAAATAATCATGAAGGTAATGATTGAGAGACTAAAACCTCTCCTAGATAACATTATCTCCTCAGAGCAAGGGGTTTTTTTAGAGAGCAAGAATATCTTGGATGATGTGGTTCTAGCTCAAGAGGTAATTCACTCAATGCAAAAATCTGATAGTAGAGGAATGTTCATAAAATTGGATATGTCAAATGCTTATGATAGGGTGGAGTGGAGCTTATTGTTAAGGATGATGGAAGCCTTTGGCTTCTCTCAGGGTTGGATATAATGGGTCATGAGTTGCATCTCTACTCTAACATACTCAGTGTTAGTCAAAGGTCTTCTCTCACAACCATTTGAAGCCCCTCAAGGCCTTCACCAGGGAGATACCTTTCTCCCCTTATCTTTTTTTTTTATATTGGCTAAAGGTTTGGATAGACTCAATTTGAGGAGAAGATAACAGGGTCTGCTAACAAGTATCAAGGTGGGTGAGGAGGTTTTGATTCACCTATAGTTTGTAGATGACACATGATTTATGGGAGTGGCCAAGCTTAGGGAAGCAAGAATGATCAACGATACTCTTAATGTGTCTTAGGGCCACAAACCAAATCATCAATAATAAGAAATCCAAAGTGGTCTTATTCAATCTTGATTTAAGGCTTCTTGACAAAATTTTATAGATCTTGGGAATCACAATGACTTCTCTCATAGTGGTCTATTTGGGGGTCCCTTTGCATTTTAAAGAACTAAAGATAGTTATCTAGAAGAATATTTTGGATCGTATCAAAGAAAGAATTAGCCATTAGTCTCACAAATAGTTAACCTTTGGAGGTAGATTAAGTTTTTTGCAATCAGTCATTCAGGCCATGCTAATTTATAAATTTTATATCCTTGTTGCCCCACATACCATATGGAAAGAGTTGTTCAAGATGGCTAGAATATTTTTATGGGAATAAGTAGGAGAGGAAATGGGTGTTAGTAAGTTGGGAGAAAGTAAAATAGCCCAAGGCAAAGGGAGGTTTGGGGTTGAGGAGATCGGATGTAAATAATAAAGGTTTGGGGTTGAGGAGATCGGATGTGGTTTTTAGTTGTTGATTTCGATGAAATTTTTATTTTTATTTTTTATCTTTAATTCTTCAAAAAGTTTCATTAGTGAGTTTATTTTTAAAGTATTTTCATGTGTACTCTTGATGTTTTTATAGGCTTCACATTCGATGACAAAATGTTTTTTTTGGTTTCCATTACTCTTGTTGTACAAAAGACATTCGTATTGACCATGCAATTTGAGGAATTGTCCATCTCCTATTTTCATATTCGAGATGATGTGAACTAGATCTTAGCTGAACTATAAGCATTTTCCTTCCATTTCATATTTGCATCTATGTACTTTGTTTGGTTGTGTTCACAGTTTGGTTGAACTTGTTGATCTATAACTATTTTTTCCTTCTTAAATTTTCAGTCCACATGATAAGTCTAAATTTTCCCCCATACGATTTAATTTCTTTGTTGGAGTTTAGAACCTCATGAAATTTAATACTTCATTTTTTCATCCATTTGTTGTTTTCTTTAATTTATGTGTCTTTTCTTCTATTCAATGTTTCTTTGATTACTTGTTTTGACAACCTTCTATCTTCCATTCTTTGTATTTTCATTAGGGTTGGTTCGTGCTTGTTAAAGCTTTGGAGTGTGACAGAAGGAACAATAGCCCTGGTTATTGTCCTTCTGTTTCATCTTCTAAGGGGTCATTTTTTTCATGTTTCTTTGTTCCCAATATCCATTGCAATTGTGCTTATTCCCTGTTGTACATGAATGACTTCATAGTGGAACATACAGCCCTGAGTTTGGATGAAGAGTTTTTGATCATTATGAAAAATGGTGGGTTGTTGGATTGTCTTAGAAAGTTCAATGGCTATGACAAAAATTTGGCTCGACAACTGGTATATTCATGGAAAAGGGGTATGATGAAGGCTAGGGAGATTGAGTTTGAGATCTTCATCCCTCTCATTAAGGAAGTCACAGGGTTGCCAATTAACGATGTATGTTTGAATAGGAAGAAACAATCCCTAGCTAAATAAATAGGGAATTTTGTGGGTGAGAACGAGGTGGTGGAGAAGTTCCAGAATGACTACTCAAAAAATTCATTAAGACACCGTCGAATATGGTGGTTCTTGTTGTCATGGTTTACTTCACGTCAGATAGCAATAAAAATATCCTATAAAACTTCCACTTTGCTTTCCTAAACCAGCTTATCCATGGAAGATTGTTAAACATACCTACTATTATTTTTAAGTCTTTGGATAAATTGATGCAAAGTGTATAGAATGAAGATGCCTCATATTCTTTGCACCAGATTAAATGATTGTTGACCATATCATGAAGAAAGGTGGTAGGTTGGGAACTCTGAAGGTGCCTTGGTGGATTATCTTGGTGACTCCAATTCTAATGAGGACCTTTCACCTCATGGAAACTCTACCATTTCATAGGTCCCTACTCATCTTGAGGTCACCTTGGGTGATAGGACAGCGAGAATGGGTCATACTAAAGGCAATGTGCCCCCAAGTGTTTCTGGTGGGATGGATCATAAGACTAGGCATTCAAAATGTCTTTCCTCCAAAGTGGTTAAAGTGGAGAAGATCTCCTTGTTCATTGGAGACTCTAATTTGGATGACTCTAGTTCTAATAAAAAGAAGCCAAAATTCTAGAGTGGGATTATGTCAAGAAAAATTCCTAAACCTCAAGATACTCCAATCTCTCCCAAGGCTAGTAAAAACATTAAAAAATCTATTGAGAATCAATATCAACACCCTTCTTTGTGGTTTGTCTAGGACTGTCCTTCTGTAGGTCTTGGGGGGATGCTTGGCTTTTTTGGTTGCCCTCTTATTTTAGCTTTTTTGTCTTAGTGGCTATTGGATTGCTCCTTTTCCTATAGGTGGTTTCTAGGCGATAAATTTTATTGGGTTCTCTCTATGTAGTCTTATTTCTGGTAGTAGGATCCTCAGGTTCTTGAGACCTCTTACTTCTACATTCTTTCCTTTTGCTTTGTAGTTAGCCAGTTGGCGTTGGCCCCTAGATGGGTGCCTTTGACCTTGGATCACTCTCTATAACTAGTGTTTCCCCTTTGTAAAAGGTTCGGTGATCCTTTTAAAACCCCTTCTTGTATCTAATAAATATATATTGAAATTCTTGCAATACCCAAGAAAAATAAATTACCATGATAGTCTAAACACAAACATAGCTAAAAAATACACATGAACATGAAAGTAGATTTCTTTGATATTCTTACAATTCCATCAAATATGTTTTAACTATTTTGAGACATTTAGAAAAAACATAATCTAGGGTTGACAAACTAAGGGAGGCAATTTTACTTTTGAAAGGAATCTTCATGTGTTACACTTTCCAAGCCAACAACTATGAAGAAGCTCTATCATTCAATTTTAAATTTCTAAGGCTGAGTTGGCATTAAGGGGGATTTTTTAGTAATGTATTTTTTATGGCCTTACTTTAAATTAAGGGAGGCTATTGAAATGTGTGATCATTCACTTTATCCATGATTGACATTGTCATATTTTATTACATTGTGTAAAAGATCTACAAGTACATATTCACCTTCTAAGATGGCCCTTGTATTAATAAGCATACTAGTAATATGTCAACATATAATATTATTGGCATCCATGAAATGTATTGTAAAATTATGTCTCCACTTGCAAAACATTAACATCAAGTTTTATGATCATTTTACTTTTAGTAGTTTTTGTATCGATGGACTCCATCACAAATATTTCATGTTCTTTTGTGCTACTTATTTCTTCTTGTAAAACATCTAAGGAACACGTTGATTTTATTTGAATAGTATTCCAATTGTAAATTTCTACATCATTTATGAGATTGGAACTTTCAATGTGGTCTATAAATCCTTGATCCACATCGCTTTTCCAATACCACTAGAATGAATATTTATAATTAATGTTGATCAAAGTATCAATTTTTACACATTAATTAACATAATCAAAGTAAATGTTGCAATCTCAAGAATTTTAAAACATATAATTATCTTTACATGATTTTTAATTGACATAAAACCTATGCTTTGTGGTAAATAAAACAAATTTTCTTGAAATAATATTATTAAAAAACTATAAATAGTACTTTTAAATCTTTTAAAATGAATTTGTATTACAATAGAATAAAAATATATATGCAAGCATAGTGGTAAACTACTCTTGTAGTTGATAATAATACAAGGATTGAATTCAACCTTGCATTACAAGTTCAAATATTTAATTTTGGATTGTTTTAATTGTACACAAAAATAGTTCCAAGAATTTTGATGTGCAAAGAATATTTGACACCTAAATAAATATATATTTTTGAAAATGGTGCAAAATTTTGGTGCCTGATTTAAAATTTTTAAAATCCCTCCAAATAGAAAAATGAATAAATTGCTTCTTTTGTCATTGGGAAAAATGTTGGAATATATTACATTATTTGGTACATGCTAATGTACCATCATGGGTACATGTTTATATTAGGAGTTTGTCTTAGATTAGGATTTAAATATTTACTTTATGCAATGGAATAAATGCACAAGTATTATTAGAATGTGCAATTATGTAAATGTGCATGTTGTCCACATGTACATGAGTCCTTAAGAATAGGAAGATGAAAAGTCATAGGAATATGGAAGACCAAGAGTCATGTATCATTATATACAGGCATTTTTAGATGATAGCAAAAAGAGGATTTTGGAGTGCATGAGGTAGAATAGTAGTAGATACAATGTAGAACATATAAGCAATATGGAGTGCTTGAGATCTCCACTTCATAGCAATGTACTATTTTTGTGAGCTTTCATTAATGGTTGATTTATAAGTATTTTCAAAAGTTTCTCATCATATTCTCATGCTTAGTATATTGCCATTTCTATATATTTAATATTGCATGCTCTTTTTATGCCTCGTGGTAGTTATTTTATTAAATATATAGCAACAAAATCTAACAATGTATCAAAACCACAAGGGATATTGATAGGAGATAAGGAGAGCCTCAAGAATATTGAGAGGAGATAGGAGATTTCATTTTTAGAATTTCTAAAATTGCTATTTGGCTAAAGAGCATAAAAGCTTGTGAAGACTAGGACTTGACATTGATTCCACTAGTTTGATAAATCAACTAGTAAAGTTCATTATCTTTGGATTTAAAGAATATCCATTATCATTTTCTAATACTTTGTTGCAGATAAGAGTTGATTCAAATAAAGTTGAGAAGATTCCTACAAATAAGATAGGAAGAATATCTTCTTTGCAATCGATCCAGTACTTGAAGCAACGAGTTGAAGATTGAAGAATTTGGAGGTCTAAAGAAAAAGGTCCCATTGTAGGATTTGTAGATTGAAGATTTCAAGTAGAAGATTGAGAAGAGAGGAAGAGGCCAAAGGAGCCACATTGAAGACTATAGATCAATTAGGAGGTCCAAGAAAGAAGGATCCATTACAGATTAAAGATAGAAGAGTGAGGAGACTCACGGAAGAGGTCTCCCTAGAAGATTGAAGAAATTGAAGAGAACCAAATGGGGTCCCATTGAATAACTTCCATATTTACAATATTGAAGATAGAGAAGGACTAGAAAAGGTCCTATTGCAGATTAGAGAAGTTGCAAAATTTGAAGACCCAAGAGAAGAGGTCTCAAGAAAAGTTGAAAGAAAAAAGAAGGCTAGATAAGCCCATTGGAGAAAATTGCAAGAGGGAGAAGCACCTGAAAAGAAGAATTTAGGACAATTATCGCCATCCGACAACAAGCCCAAAAGGAAAAATGATTTGGCAAGAAGTTTGCCAAATTTTGGAAAGGATTCTAGAAGACCTCAAGACATTCAGATTCTTGAGAAGGAGGCTAGCAAATAGGCCAAGTTTAAAGTTAGATTTTGACAAGGAGGTCAAAGGAGAAAGGATCTATAAGAGATCACTAGATTTGAGAGATTTGAATATTTCCATTGAAGGCTTGAAGGTTGATTTACAAAAGAGAAGATTGCTATTTCAAACTTGAGCGCTCACCAACCTTAGCCAATGCCCAAGAAGAGAATCTTGAGCGCTCACCAACCTTAGCCAATGCCCAAGAAGATATTCAAACTTGCACCACGTGGCATAACGCTCTTCAAGATCTATGCCATCCAAGGAGAAGACCAAAAATTTTGTGCAACGTCTAATGCCACTTAGCATTTAGTTAAAGGGAAAGGAAGCATATTTATAGTCGCTCAAATTAGAGCGCTCAAGTTGTGGAAACATATCTTTAGCAAGCATTAAGTGAGAAGGGAATTGAAGAGGTGAGATCGAGAGTGTATTCAAGGAAAGAAATCAAGGGGCAGAGCACAGTGCTACGCAGAAAATCTATGAAATGAGAATTCAAAGTATAGGAATACCATCATAAAGCACCACCCAACATAGAGCATTGAATGCTCAAATTCCATACGTTGGAATAGAAGAGTGTAGTGTAGAATAATACAGTGTAGAAGAGCACAGTGTGGAGTGAAACGAAGAGCAAGGTCAAAGGCCATATTAATCAACTCATCACAACACTCAAAGGTAAATTATAAGGTATATTTGCTTTCAATTAATTGGAGATATAAGGTGCATACTTCTAAGGTTAAATTATTGTAATCTTAGCAAATAGAAAGCAAATTGAAGATAGAGGAATATATCATTGCATGAGATTCAAACCTTACTATATTTTACAAATAATTAAGTAGGAGATATAAGGGTTTCTACCTTAGAAAATTAATATTAATTTGCAAAATATTATTTTCTAAAATTCTAAAATTAGGGAGATATAAGGAATACTACATAAAAATTAGAATTTATAAAATTGAACTATTGAGAACTAAATGTTGTAAAGAAGCAAAATTATTGTTTGCTTGAAAGAGTTGGAACTTTTGCTTATTCTTGTCTCATTGTCACATTAAAGGGACAAAAGGAATCCAACCATAGAGAACTCCATCAAATTGATAAGTGCATAGTTCAATAGGATAAATAAGGTAAAATAGGAGTTGATTATTATCATTTCTAAAACATTACAAAATCAACTCAAAATATGAACTAATAGTAGCTAAGCACTTTACCAAGATTAGAGTATATTCTAATAACTAGGGAGACAAGGATTCTACAAAACCTAAGTCTTGAAAGGTTTTATCAAACTAGTTCACATACTCTAAACTAGGGAGCTATAAGGATGTCCACTCCAAAGAACACATTAAATAATGTAATTAGAAAAGGAGTAAGGAAATGGCTTAGAAATACACTTGATTCAATGGAAAGCATGATTGATAATTTAGAGAATTCATTGGATAATAAGGAAGATGAAAATAGAAGAGAAGAATCAATGGAATTTAAAAATATTTTTGAAAACTCACAAACTAATAGTTTGGTGAAAGTAGATTCTTCAAGAACATCTTCTAGTGAAATAGTAAAGGGAGTTGATGATAACTACACTAATGAAGATATTGAAAAGGTAGAAAAGAATATTGATAAAAAAGACCTCATACAAATTTATGAAAGAAGTAAATATGGCATAGCTTCAATTGTACACACATGGTTTAACTATTTCATCAAGGAAATAGACAAACATGATATTCCTAAAATAGATAACAAAGAAGTTGGGGTACCTTTGCTATGCACCTATTGCAGCAAATTTGGGCATGAGAAGGTAAACTGCTAGAGTTTCCACCCATGTAAATATTGTGGAGAGAAATCTCATTCATCTTACTTCTATTACTACAAAGACAAGTACTATAAAATATTTGAGGAGAGCCTAATATTCAAATTAGATTGTTTCTTCCAAGTTATTATTTTAGAATCATCCACTAACAATGAGTTCAAGCTTGATATTTTTGAAGATCAAGGAAACAAGCCATACAGGAAACCAACAAACAAAAAAGGAAGCAATTCTGATCCACGTATGACTTACAAGATTATAAGATCACTAGTACATCAAGGATATCTAGAAGACTACAAGATCAAAGACTCTTCCAAATACTTTGAAACAAAAAAAACAAAAGACAAGAAGAGACAACATGAAGACAGAAGAAGAAGAAGAACTTGAACAAGATAAAGATACTCATCCAAATTCAGACAAAGAAGACAATGAAGGAAGCAGGAGAGAAGAGCTCAAATTCTAAAACCAAGACGAAGATCCATATTTACCTAAATAATGTAATATAGGGGGGTGTTTGAATATATTACATTATTGGGTACATGCTAATGTACCACCTTGGGTACATTACTAAAGTAGGAGTTTACTTTAGAGTAAAGTTATGTAGTTACTTCAACATGTAATAAATGCACTAGTGTTAGAATGTGCAATGATGTAAATGTGCATGTAGTCCACATGTACATGAGTCATAGGATAGAGTCAAAGGTAGAGTGAGAGCCAAGGAACTTATCTTCCTATATATAGGCCTTATAGTAAGTGAAAAAGATAGTAGAGAATATAGAGAGTGCATAGTATAGATTGGTAGAGGAGTACAATGTAGTTCTTTTAAAACAGTCTGTGGAGTGTTCATGTCCTTAATTATATTGCATTGTACTATTTTCGTGAGCTTTCCTTAATGGCATATTTCTGAGTTATTGCAAAGGCTTATCTCTTTATTTTCCTGTATATTATAGTGTCATTATCATATAGATATCTTGATTGCTTATCTTACATCTTGTGGTTGCATTTTCTATATCATATACTCATCAAAAGCTAACATGTAAGACAAGGTTATAAGAGGATAATCATAGAATCAGATTCTCAAATCTTGGTAGAAGCTCTTGACTGCATGAAAAACTTTGCTTTGGAGACGTGGAGGCTGAAGGTTCTTGTTACCCAAATTAAGAAGTTGTGGAGGGAATTGGATGATGTGAATTCTATTTATGCGGGTAGACCTCTGAATAAAGCGGTAGACTTTTTGCTTAAGATGGGTAGTGAGGAGGTAGGGGTTCAATGGCATATTGGCATGACTATTGAGAATGAGAAAATTAGACAGTTTGATGAACAAATCAAGTGTTTGGCTAATGTGGACAACTATTGCAAAAATATGGTTTAGGAGATTCGGCTCCAATACAAATCTTCTTTTAGTGTTGTAACCAAAAGTGATTATTTCTTAGGATTGTAGGTTTTAAAGTTATAAAAGTTTATTGAAAAATTAAAAGGAGAAAAAAGATACCTTTACTAACTAAAACTGAGATAAGTGTTATTCTAACTTTTTTAATATAATATTTTCAAATTCTTATTAAAAAAATAAAAAATTATTATAATCTTTATCGCATCATAAACAATGAAAAAGTTAGTAAATTATCATATTCTTATCACATGATAAACAATGAAAGTTAGTACCGATAAGCAAAGAGATTGAATAACTGCCTCTTACGCCTTTACTTAAATACATTGTGAGTTTCTGCGGTAGTCCAAGATTAACCGATACATTTGAATCTCTGAACGTGCTTTGTGGAATAGTTTTATGACAAAGAACAGTTTCAAACTCTCAGATAGAACATCTCTGGAAGTTCAATGGAGGTTTTCTTCAGACCTGCCTTTAGTAATAATGCAACCTTTGGTCGTTAATCTATAGCCAAAGATGAATTCCACAGACAAGAAATTAAAGTGATGACATAAGACGGATGCGGAAACGAAATTTAAGCACTTCCTGTCTCCTCGTCCTCGAGATAAAAGAGAAAAAATTAACACCACAATCTATTTTCACATCATTTTTGTTTTTTAACACTAGTAGTAACTGTAAATTGCAACGTAACCCTCTACTATTCCAAAACAATTCTTTTTCCTGGCAAATATAATTTGTGTAGAAATGCGAACGAAGATGAGTCTTCAGAGAACAAGTGTGGAAAAACCATTTAAAAAATTAACTATTTATTTGGGGCAAAAAAAGTCAAATTACAACCTTAACTATACAAGCTTGTTTCTTCCATTCTTCTCACAAAAATATATACAGTCTTTGAAATGTAAATAGCTTCTCCATGCTAAGCAGAGAAGCAATCCATGAGCATATTCAGAGCTGAAGATGAAACGTGCATCCATCCTGAAGATTGACCGCCAGCAGGAATGACATTGCCCTCCTCGCCCTTCAAGTTTGAGGTGAGGGCAACATCATAAGCTGCCGACTGTGAGGCGAAAGCGACGCGATTGAAGAAAGGTCTCATGGAAGAACCAGAACCACCTATATTGCTATTGTTATCGGTAACGCCCTGTTTCTGCTGAACATCGTGGAGCCTCTCCAAATTTTCTGACCACAAATCCACTATGGCGCTCATTTTCTTTCCTCCTCAGATAACACGAAATGAAATTCTTAAACACTTGTAAACTGAAGCGTAGAATAGATTAATTTGAGGGGATAAGGTTCTTATCTCCTATTTATTTGTGCATGATCTATCTGAGAAGATGGCTTTCACATTTAGGCACTGGTATTCGCTTTTGACTGTGTGCGGCAAACGGCAATATTGCGATCGGAACTTCGCCGTTAGTTTTGCGAGGGTAGCGAATTGAGGCGCCAAGCGGGATCCCGGGTTCAACAAAACCTCTGTTTCTGCGCGTACCCTGTTTTGCTACTCGTTTTGTCTTTGGCTTGATTAATAAAAGCATCCTTTGGCACATTAAGATTAATAAAATTATTAAAGCTAAAGCATAAAAAGCTTATTTGTAATGTACTCTATTCATTTGAGACGTGAAGTTGAAATTAACCTTTGTGCAAAAATAAGTGAGAGTTTCAGAAGTGCAAACAAGGAGGGAATAAATTATTGTCTAGTTTTTATTGTTATAGATTTTGTAAAGCACCACACTTTTACAATTAGTTAGCTAGCTTTTTTAAATAAAAATGTTTTAATGTACTTGTAAACTTTGATATGTAAACTTTAAATTTTTTATTTAGAGTTTTAAAGTTTAATAACATTGAGGTTAAAGGTTAGGTGGATTAGTAGTTGTCTTTTTGGCTAAACACTTACCAAGAAGAGACCTAGGTTCAAACTTTAGGGGCATGCTTGTGGCAAATGTAGTAGTCTGTTTTGAATCCTCTTAGTGCACCAAACCAATAACGATGATAAGAATTTCAAGCGACCGGTGGTCCTCCTCATGTCAGGTCAACAATAATGATGTAGTATAGGCTTGTTGGAAGCAGCCCATGTGGTTTGAATCTTGCACTTGACATTTACTAAAAATAGTGTGGATGTAACCAACTTCCCTATGTATCCAAAAAAATAAAAATCCAAAAAACAATTTGTTTAACAAAGTCAAAAAGTTCAATATCCTCTTCTTATCTTTTGAAGTGTGTTTTTTTGTTGTTGACTTTGATGATTTTTTTTTTTGAATCCTTAATTCTGTAAAAAGTTTTATTAGCGAGTTTACTTTTAAAGTATCCTCATATGTAATCTTGATGTCTTTATAGGTTTTACGTTCCATGATAAAATATTTTTTTGATCTTCATTACTCTTGTCATGTAAAAAACATTTGTATTGACCATGCCCCTTGAGGAATTGTCCATCTCACAGTTTCATATATCTAAGATGGTGTGAACCAGATCTTAGTTGGGCTATAAGCATTTTTCTTTTTATTTCATATTTGCATCTATGCACTTCGTTTGGTTGAATCACAATTTGGGTTGAACTTGTTGATCTATAACTATTTTATTCTTCTTAAATTTTTAGTCCACATGATAAGTCTAAATTTTCCCTCATACTATTTAATTTCTTTGTTGGAGTTTGGGACCTCATGGAATTTAATACTTCATTTTTCCATCCATTTGTTGTTTCCTTTAATTTATGTGTCTTTTCTTCTATTTAGTGTTTCTTTGATTACTTCTTTTGACAACCTCTTATCTTCAATTCTTTGTATTTTCATTAGGTATCCCAATAGCCTTATCATAGCTTTTGCTTCCAATGGAAAAGTTCATGTTTCAACAAATAAAATCTCATATGGGATCAATCCTTTAATTATGACATTATTTGTAATTAGTCACTTTTGAATTCTTTCTATTTATCTCTATTTAAAATTTGATCTATTGATAGCCCACACCACATGCCCATTTAGCACCACTAGAGTAACTAATAACCCAAAAAGGACCCTAATGGTTTTCTAATCCCACAACTTTGTTTTTCTGCCCTTATTTAGCAATGAGCATAGTGCCTTCCATCCTACTTGTATTCATTTCATCCCGTATATTTCCCAATTGAGTTTGCTTTGAAAATCTAACCCAAGGTATTTGTATTATGTTGTTACCTCTAAAGAGTTTCCTTCAAATAAAATACATGGCTATAATTGCTCTCTCCAAGTACAAAAGAGCATAATTTTAGTCTTACTAGTGTTTATTTGCATCTCAACTTATTTACAAAAACACTCTAAAGTTTTTAGATTTTTTTAAATCTCAAGTGTCTTGCCAATCAAAATGAGGTCATCAAAATAGAGAAGAAGTTTCACTACATATCTAACCAATTGTTTTCCTCTACTCCCATCCTTTCTACCCATTCCTCCAATTTGATAATGTAAAGACCAAATAAAGTAGGTGACAATGGATAACCTTGTTTTACCCCAATGTCACTCCCAAAACACTATGATATTCCTATATTTCTGATTTTTGCCACCACCTACTTGTAAAGCCTATGTTTAGTTCCTTTGTAGTTGATTTGTATGTCAATTTCTTCTATTATTTTCCATAGTTTACCTCTAGGTACTATGTCAAAAGCCTATTTAAAGTCCACATCCTCTATATTAGGTTCCCTTAAGTAATATCATGATCTATTGTTGAGTCCTTTGGTATAAATCCTACATGTCCTATAGTTTTATTTCCTTGATTTTCTTCCCAGTAACTAATTTTGCTTTCTACTATGTTGCCAAACAATTTTACAAACAGATGATTAATAATGATGGTACATTAATTTGAAGGATTTTTGGTGTCTCTCTTTTATTCAATGATTTGACTAGGTTGATTATCCATTCTTGTGGAAAGCCTTCTTCAATGATGCCATTAAAAATATTTTGGATGTGTCGTGCTAATATGTCAACCTTACACTTGACATGTTTGGCTTGTAAATCATCTATATCCCAAGCTTTACATGTTATTTTCTTAGTTTTCTCCACATCTTCTAGAGAAAAAAGTTCTCAGATGTGTCAATTATAGGAGTGTCTTTTTCTTGGTTTCCCTCATATAATTACTTAGCATACTACAACCATTGTTCAGTTATGATATTGTTCCTTATATACCTTTTTCTTTGTTGTAGCTCTTTCTAAAATTGTCTTGGGCTATACTTTACAAGATGATCTTTTTTTGTCTTGCTCTTATGTATTCTTCATTTTTTGTTTTCACTAGTTGTTTGTATATCTTGCTATTTATTTTCTCTTTGCTTGGTTCTTTCAAGGTTCTCCTTATTGTTTTGCATTCTTCATCATACCATGGATTTACAAGGAAGCTTTCATGTTTTCTTTTCCTAGGTTTTAACTTTTTGCATGATTCCAAGGATTCTCTAATTATATCCATTAGTTTATTACTATCAAAAGTATAAGTTTAAACATTTTTCGTTCTCTTTATTTATTCTCTTTGCATAATCTACTTGAGTGATGCTTTAAAATTTTTCTATTTTTTCTTTATCATAGAGATGTTTCTTGCTATCTTTCCTTCAGTTACTTGAATATGTTCTATTTTTCACTTTCTTGCATTTGGATCTTTATGTACAATGGATTGTGATCAAATTTTAGCTCCTTGAGAATTGCTTCATTTTCCAGATCTTTTATCTTTGAAATGAAGTTTGTTGAGCAAATAACACAATCAAATACATTGTGTCCATTATGTATTTGATAAGTATATTATCCAAAATTTTTCCACATGCGTATGCCATTGTAGATGATCAATCCCTCTATGCTACATAGTTTAATAAGTTATTCTCTATAATGTGGGATGAGATTTTAACTACCATTTGAGGACCTTAACCAATGATGATCAACCTCTTCTTCTAGCTATAGTGGATTATCATCTATGACTTCATTGATATTTAAAGAGCTTGATTTTCTATTTATTATCCTGGTATTAAAGTCACCCACTAAAACTACCTCTTGAAGTTTTTTATATTTTGTGATGTCTTTTTCTAATGCCATTTATGGATCCTCATGATCTAAGCAATATTTTCTATAAAACTTTGACTATTGTGAAGCAAAATAACAAGCTGCAATGCTAATCAATTTGTCATTGTTTGTGATTCTAATCCATATATACTATTTATTTGGGTATTCTTTATCAAATTTAATGAGTCTACCCTAGAGGTTTTTAATTAGTTTTGGTACTCCTCTATGTCCCTTTCCAATTTTTGTTGCTTTGTTCCATACTGATATCTTTTTGTATCCTTTACAATATGGAATTTTACATCTATTAGTACAAGTGCATCATTTTCTTTAGCTATGAGCCTTAGCCCAAGACCTCTTCTCTATGGCTATCCATGATAATTACAACTCACCAATGTTAAGTGTTCCCAGTAGGTCCGAAATTATTATTTATTTTTGGTTTGTTCTATTTATAAAGCATGCTTTTCCATTTTCCAACCATATATTTTTACACTCATTCCTTGCTATCTTTACCTTTTTCCATTCTACCCTCATCTCTTTTTGTTGCATAGGAGTAAGATCCTCATCCAAGTAAAAACATGACCTCTATAGAAATACTCTATTTTGAATAACCTACCTTTTATCTCCTATAATAAACATTGTGACTTGTATTGGTCTAAGCTCTCAAGTTATTTTTTACTTATCCTAGTCTACATGCTTGACGATTTTATCTACTCCAATGAAGCTTATCGAAAATAAAATCCCTTGTTAAGTTTGCTATGTTTTCTTGTTCTCCATGCTCTTTTATTCCATTAACAATGATGTTTATTGACCTCTTTTGTTTTTCCTTTTCTTCTAACAATTACATTTTGATTTGTTTTTCCATTAAATCTCTTTGTTCCTTTGACTTGATTGTTGGATCTCTTACCACTTGTGCCCATGATCTAGTCTTCTCTAATTTATTTTCTACTTGTTCTTTTGTCATCATGTTTGCAATTGCTATTGAATTTATTTTATTTGTAATAGATCATCTTTATTTTATTTTTCTTTGTTGGTTTGTAACTCAATTTGAATATGAGATCCATTTAAAGAATCATTACTACTGCACAAGCCTATGGTAGTGGAGGATTTTAGTTACACCAGTGATGTTTCCAATAGATTAACTTCAATTGCTTGTTCTAAAAAAATTTTGTATTGTTCCATGATGAGGCTTTGTTGTTTCCTCATCGTTATTGTCAATTTCAACATCTCATGTTGTAAGGACCCTATGAGTTCTTTTAAAACTATTAGTATATCATGAGATGGGCTAGCCATATCATCAGTTGATAGATTCAAGTTAATCTCATTTATTCTCTTTGTCTCATTTATGTTGTGGGTTTGTGATTACCTTATTCAACCTTTCCTGACAAACATGCACTAGAATGTTTGGGATCTTAGTTTTTCAAACCCTAGCCTTGGCTCTACCAAATGTATTTATTTAGCTTCCATTATTTTGGACCACAAAATAAAAATAATAAGAGAAGAAAAAATAAGGTATTTGGGTTGAAGGCTTTCTTGGTTTTATCTTTATCATTTTTGTGCACTTACCTTCATTTACACTATGATATTGCTAAAAGGAATCTTTGCATGTGCACCCATATCTATCATCTACACTTGTGTCTATCAACTACATTGGAATTTACCTCCACCATTTAAATCTACCTCTACCTTTGGAATGTGTCTTCATCACTCAAATCTATCTCTGACTTCCTACTTTTTCCTCTGCCTCTACCTTTGTGATCTACCTCCAACACTTGGATCTGCTTTTACCTCCCTTCTTTTGCCTCTACTAAACATATCTTTCAAAACTTGCTTAGGTTTGAAAGAATATAGTTATTATCTATTGTTGATGAAAATGAACTATGAGGATAGGATTTTAAACATTAAAGTGAGAAATTAGCAACATTATAAGTTATTTAAATTGTAATAATAAATTAATATTATAATATTTTTCTCTCATTTTTTTATTTGTTGTTTTTTTTGGTATATACAATGAAATAACTATATAAATTATTTTTATATTTTTTCAAATACTTTTTTACAAATTTCAAATGTATATTGTTTCTAAATTTTGTAAAAACCAACATTTTGTTTTTTTTATTTGATTTGACATATGACTTAAGAATAATGTTGTTATTATAGATGTTTTGCTTCAAAATTAAGTAGTAAGAAATGAAAATTGTAAAATATAATTTATTTAGTAAAATATTTAGCTTTATGGAATATTGTTAAAAATTATCAAACTAACCATATACCAAGTTGTCTTATTGATAATCTTAAAAATCTTAAAACTATGGGTTTGTGATATGGATAAATTTCATGTATTGTTCACATCATTCCATGCTAGCTCTAAGTCTCACTCTTGTATTTAATTATTTTTCCAAAAACTATTTTAATAAGAATTTATTTTTGTAGTAGACACCCAATTTTGAGCATATCGTCAAGTTTCAAAAACATACCAATCAATAGCTCACCAATCATACATCCAAATCAACTCAATTACCTTCAAGTCCCAGCTAGTAGAATTTATTGCTCCAAAAGCAAAAGTGTCGGGGTCAAGCAATAGCGCTGACAATACTTCTACTTTCCTGATATTGTTTTTGCTAGCCTTTAAAATTTTGTCATTTCTTGTCCAATTTATCTTGACAGTGGTCATTTGGTAGTAAAACTAGATCTTTAGTGTCACTGGTGCTTATGAAGTCAACACTATCGATTAACTAACAAAAAAATAAAGAGTGCTACAAGAAAGCAATCCATTGCCCATGAAATTTGCATTATTTTACACCAACCATATATACCAAAACTTTAAGCGTATCATGACCTTGATACTCACCATGTCATGCAAAAGATGCTAGCTAGCCATCTTTTGAACTTGGAAGATTCTCTAGAAGCCTTTCTTGGGGATCTTGGCTTCTTATAAAACTAGTCCTCAAGTGAGCAAATATTGACTTCAATTGCTTGTTCTAAAAAAATTTTGTATTGTTCCATGATGAGGCTTTGTTGTTTCCTCATCGTTATTGTCAATTTCAACATCTCATGTTGTAAGGACCCTATGAGTTCTTTTAAAACTATTAGTATATCATGAGATGGGCTAGCCATATCATCAGTTGATAGATTCAAGTTAATCTCATTTATTCTCTTTGTCTCATTTATGTTGTGGGTTTGTGATTACCTTATTCAATCTTTCTTGACAAACATGCACTAGAATGTTTGGGATCTTACTTTTTCAAACCCTAGTCTTGGTTATACCAAATGTATTTATTTAGCTTCTATTCTTTTGGACCACAAAATAAAAATAATAAGAGAAGAAAAAATAAGGTATTTGGGTTGAAGGTTTTATTGGTTTTTTCTTTGTATTTTTGTACACTTACCTTCGTTTACACTATGATATTACTAAAAAGAATCTTTGCACGTGCACCCATATCTATCATCTACACTGGAATTTACCTCCACCATATAAATCTACCTCTACCTTTGGAATGTGTCTTCATCACTCGAATCTATCTCTGCATTCCTAATTTTTCCTCTGCCTCTACCTTTATAATCTACCTCCAACAGTTGGATCTGCCTTTACCTCCCTGCTTTTGCCTCTACTAAACATATCTTTCAAAACTTGCTTAGATTTGAAAGAATATATTTATTATCTATTGTTGACGAAAATGAACTATGAGGATAGGATTGTAAACATAAAAGTGAGAAATGAGCAACATTATAAGTTATTTAAATTGTCATAATTAATAAATATTATAATATTTTTCTCTCATTTTTTATTTGTTGTTTTTTTGCTATATACAATGAAATAAATATATAAAGTATTTTTTGTATTTTTAATATATTTTTTTACAAGATTCAAATGTACATTGTTTCTAAATTTTGTAAAAACCAATATTTTGTGATTTTATTTTATTTGACATAAGACTTAAGAATAATTTTGTTATTATAGATGGTTTGATTCAAAACTAAGTAGTATGAAATGAAAATTGTAAAATAAATTTATTTAGTAAAATATTTAGCTTAATGGAACATTGTTAAAAATTGTCAAGCTAACCATATACCAAGTTGTCATATTGATAATCTTAAAAAGCTTAAAACTATAGGTTTTTGATATGGATAAATTTCACGTATGGTTCACATCATTCCATGCTAGCTCTAAGTCTCACTCTTGTATTTAGTATTTTTCCAAAAACTATTCTAATAAAAAATTATTTTTGTAGTAGACACCCAGTTTTGAGCATATCATCAAGTTTCAAAAACATAACAATCAGCAACTCACCAATTATGCATCCAAATCAAATCAATTATCTTCAAGTCCAAGCTAGTAGCATTTATTGCTCCGAAAAAAAGTGTTGAGGTCAAAGCAATAGTGCTGACAACACTTCTACTTTCTTGATAGTGCTTTTGATAGCCTTTAAAATTTTATCATTTCTTGTTCAATTTAGCTTGACAATGATCATTTGGTAGTAGCACTAGATATTTAGTGTCACCAGTGCTTATGAAGTCAACATTATCGATTAACTAACAAAACAAATAAAAAGTGCTACAGGAAAGCAATCCATTGCCCATGAAATTTGCATTATTTTACACCAATCACATCTACCAATACCTTAAGCGTATCATGGCCTTGATACTCACCATGTCATGCAAAATATACTAGCTAGCCATATTTAAATCTTGAAATATCCTCTAAAAGCCTCCCTTAGGGATCTTGGCTTCTTATAAAGCTAGTCCTCAAGTGAGAAAAAATATAAAAAAATTTCTTACAACAAAGCTTTGTCAAAATCCTTTCTAAAGACATCTCTTTTCTAATAGCAAAGCTCTACCAAAATACTTTATTAATAAAGCAACTTTTGACAACAAGAATACCATTAGTATCACCCCTTGCCTATGCTTTGGGTAGTGGAGGTTCAACAAAATTCAACATCTACATGTCATCTAGTGATGGTAATGAAAACACGAGATTTCGAAAACAAAAAGGAAAAACTAAACGAAATCATATTAAAAGGAAGGAACACAAATGAATGAACACAAGATATAAGAACAATATGAAATGTAGCCCTTTTTTTTATTGATATTCTTTTCAATTCGTGTTACAATACGTCTCCTTCCTTTTTAGGGGATAGGAGCGTTAGATATTGTTCTCTACAACTTGTCTCTGAATTCCTTCTTCCACGTGCCCACATATAAAATGGGCGAACCAAAACGTTGTCGCCGCTTGCATTGACAAAGGTCGATTCCTCGCTGCTCCTTCAATAGACCCGAAATCCGTGTTCAAAGAAACAAACAAAGAATCAGTAGCACCTGTGTATGAAAAATAAAAGATAAATCTAACTATAGCTGAAATGAATCTAAATGCACTAAAAAATTGATAAATGCATAAACATGAAACTAGCTAAAATACTATAAATGAAGTAAAGCGGGGAGGTGCCCGAAGGCAAACCACCCGCGGATAAAACTCTGCTTCGACACCAATCCGCTTGAGATGGGTCCGAAACCTGATGTGATGTGTTGTCGTCAAATTGATAGAATATTGTGGTCAAAATATTGGGGTTTGGGCGCAAATCGCAAGTAAGTGAATTAACAGCACTTCGTTGCTCAGAATGCTCCTGCTCAGTATCTCCTTTGGGTGAGGAAACTCACCATTTTATAGACCCAAGGGGTCTCTTTGAATTAACATGCAAAAGTGTTTCTTTGCATGAATGTTTTTGTTTGTGAAGAGAAGACTTCTTCTTGATCAAGGGCTTCTTAACTGCCTTTGTGCATGTCTTTGTGTGTTTTAGAAAAGCTCACTTGCACTCCCATGCAATGAAGGGATAACTAAGTGGCAAATCTGAGTTGTCTTAAAAAGCTTACTCTCATTCCCATGCAGTGAAGGGAAAGTCAATTGGAAGATATGAGTTGTCAAAAGAACTCACTCGCACTCCTATGTCATGCAGGAAGAGTTAAGTGGCAGTTCTGAGTTGTTTATATGCCAAGATTTGACCTTTTGCCGGTCAAACCTGACAATCGTCCCACCCCGAAGCGAGCGCTTATAATCGTCCCTAGGTGAGACGAGTATCAGTCAGCACTCGTTCCTGGGTAGGACGAGTAAAATTTGCACTCGTCCCTAGGTGGGACGAATAAGCAATAAAGTGTCTAAAAGGTGCCAAATTGGTTTCTGACTTGCAAAATTGTTGTGTGAGTGGTTAGAACCACTGTTTAGCCTCTGAGGGCTGCCCTAGGGGCTGTGTGTTGGTGCGATCAGTGCTTGTAATCACATAATCGGATTGGTGCTATTTTGGTGTCTACAGGTAATGCTCTATTAGATATAATTGTTGGATTTTCATGGAATTCATTGGTGGACTTCTCTCTCGTAGAAACAAGTCCTCACCTCCTTGCTATGAGGTGGGGCATCTACCATCGTTTGAGGTTACCATCCTATTGGCAATCACTTGGTTGTGCTTCTCCAACATTAAATATTTTATATTTTCTATTATGCTACTGCTCTTTAATCCCTATCTATTAATCTTGTCCTTCTTTCTTCCACTATTTGTTAATCTCATCATTATCCTTTTTACTACTCTATTAATCTTGTTCTTCTTTTACCATTGTCTATCAATTTTGTTATTGTTCCTTTATCATTGTTTGTTAATCTCATTATTATCCTTTTGTCATAATCATTTAATATCATCTGCTATTCACTTATCAATATTTTCTAATAGCATAATTGTTATTTTCATCATTATTTGTTAACCTCATTTTTGTCCAACAAGCAGTTGTTTTTTATCACTTTTTTATCAACTTTAGCATAGTTGCACTTTGTTGTTGGTTATATTATCATGTTATTCCATAAACATCCCTACATTATATTATCATGTTATTCCATAAACATCCCTACATTTACTAGTAATGAACTCTCATTAAATTCATTGTAGGTCAAAGGGGCATTCCCTCATACACCCGTTTATGGTACCTATAAGCATGGGTGTCATAGGGTTAAAATTTTAAGTCTTTCATTAAGGAGCAAAAGTACCACCAACTTGTCAAAGTTTCAATGGTGCTATCATTTATTATTGAGGCTTTTATCACTGATATGAATGACCATCATTGACACAAGAATATTTTAGACACTATTATCTCTGCAAATTAAGGCTTCTATAGATATTTCTAGGGATATTTTAGCATAGAGATAGGCTTGTGTGCTAGGATGTATAAGAATTTGTCATGATTTGAGATATTATTATCTCTGCAAATTAAGGCTTCTATGGATATTTCTTGGGATATTGACACAAGAAGATTTGAGATACAAAAATCTTCAAGCATTCAAGTTCAGCCCACATGACAAATTCTTATAGATCCTAGCACACAAAAGCTTCCACCATATCCACTACCCCTTTTCAACATAACCCACTTGCAACACAAGAATAATATCCATAACCACCATGGTGTCACCCACATTCTTATGGTAAGGCCCCAACATTACCAACTCTATAGACTCACACATTGGTCTCATTATAGCACAACATGGGAATTATCCCTACCATCCAAGATCCTCTATGAATCATAGTCTTCCTACCTTCGGTCCTTACATAGTACAAATACTTAGCACCATCATGCTCATTACCCTAATGCCACAATATTTCACTACATAAAGCAAGAAAATAATCGGGATAGCCCACTTATATAATGCCAAACACTTCATGGCCCTTTACCATGCCAAATAAACTCATGAATCCCTCTCGAGTTGATGACATCTAGCGACCATACTATCAAGATGCCCTTCAAAAATCAATAGCCTTGCCCAAGCCTTAATATATTGAAGTTCACACATGTGCTTTACAAAGCCAAGGTCATGGCACAACTGTTACACATGGCATTAGCCACGCCCAACCTTGCACCTCACAAGGACTTTGCATTCCTATTGTAGAGTCCATCTAGCTTGGTACATGGGCAAGCACCTCTTTCTTGGCACAACACAACAACCAAGGGCATTTGGCCTTCCCATGCATATTTTACATCATATTGTAGCTCAAAAGGTTCCAAGAAGGTGTGCACCAATTGGGACTTCTCAGGAGGTCATCCATCCCATTCTGCTCTACCAAGTCATGCTTAAATCTTGGAAAAACCCAAGAATCAGGGTCTAGAGGGTGCTATAGTAACCCCCACTATAATTCCCACCTTAAAACTCGCACTTTACAAGATAGGAAAGCCATTTTTCTCATATTGCCTTTCCATTCTCTCCATGCCCTTGATCATGACAATGGACACCTAAGGCACACAAGGTGTGGGTAGAAGGAGATATCAACCTACCTACCATATACTCCCTCACTTAAACTGGTGATGTCCTCAGTGTTGTGGAAGACTCCATCACGTCATAAATGGGGAACATCCCTGCTGATCCAACATAAAAAAATGGACCCTAAACACTCCCTACACCAACTATATAGATAGTATTCCAACCTAGCCTACCTACCCTATCCATGCACACCCTTGTGCACTAAGACAAACACAACTTTGAATGCCTTCTACATGCACAAATTACACCAAAGAACAATCCCATGCCAACCATCGTATCTAGGCATCAATACACCCAAGAGTAGGAGACATCCAAGTTCAACCTACCACTCTCTTTTCATGCTTACTCTATCCAACCACATTAGTCACACTGAATAAAGCACACACCAAGCACAATAGTGACCATATCATAGAAAATATTTTCCCACTTCATGCTATAATCCCATTGCAAAACAATATTGCGGAGCAAGGATCATGCTTTTCCCAAGAGTTAAGTCCAATGGAAACACATTCGATAAACAATCATGGTACACATGAAGAATAATAATTAACTAAATAAATTATTGTTATACAAGACTAAGCCTTATCACCTAAGCTCACAACTGCCCCTATCCCCAAAGTGAGAGGTGAGACACCATGGATATAATAATTTGGATGTTCTCTATGTCTTTCCCCTCCCACATTTTGGTGAATCCAATATAAAAATCACTAGGATCCCAAAAGGTTCTTCCTTGACCAACCCTAACTTAATCAAAGACTGAAACCTATTAAACTTAAGCAAGATAATTAAATTAGTTTGTGTAGTTAGCAAACATTAAATATAGACTATAAGAAGCTAATTAAAAGCTAGTCATACTGGGGATCATTTACAGTCCTCTAAGTAATTTTTATACAAAGCACTATGATATATTAGGTATATTGTGAGCCTAAGACGCTAGCCATCAACATAGGGTCTCACGTGTATTTAAGCCTAGTTTCGAGTATATCATAGTGATCTAGTGGAAGTCATAAGGAGGTACATTATTACCCCTCACATATCATCTTAGACCATGTATCCGATAGGTCATTTCCACATACCATTGTTATCCCATGTATCAGTTTTCTCTCACATATCGATGAGTATATATAGAGTGGTCAAGTATATAGGGACTTCTAGGTATATAGAAATCCCCCTAAGGTATATAGGTCAGATCAAGTATATTCAAGGAAGGATATATAAGTTTCAAAATACTTTCTCTTTATTCTCTAATCAACTCTCTAAATAAATAAAATAATAAGCCATTCCCTTCCTTGCCTATCCTAAACCCATGGTCGATAAAATGCTACCTAACTTGTAGCATTGCTCATCAATCAACTACCATTATTAATCTCTTGTAAGGGTTATAGTGAACACCTTGACTTTGATGACCCTACCTTAAACTAAGAAGAAGAGGAATCAATCCCTCAAGATTTCTTAAGCTATAACCATAAAGAAAATGGGATATTGGTCTTTAAATATACCAATCATATGGTCTATTTTTTGCAAAAATAGGAAATTAGTAGAAGCCTCCCTTATATAATGACATGAATTCCAAAGTGTTTATATAGTGAAATATTCATTAGTGGATCATCCCCGACAACCTACCTCAAATCCCTTGTTAATAAATCAAATGGACACAACTTTTATATCCATAAATAAAAACCTCAATGCATCAACATCATACCTCATAGATTCAAATACACCTATCATCACCACATAAATGGATGCTAGAACACAATATCTCCTACCTTTATTGGTACATCATTCATATATGCCTACCATTAAGAATCTATTATATGGCAATGTCAAGTGTCCTACACCTCAACAAGGAGACACTAGTTACACTCTCAATCAAAGTGTACTACAAAAACTCCAATATCTAATCTCTATAACAGTTTATCCTATAGTATTTATTCTAATCCCATAAGCATAGGGTTAGGGTTGGAAAAAAATATAAACCTACATTTTTTATCATCAATTCTCCAATCCTTTTATCTCTAATCTCTCGGGAATAGACAATACAATGTCAAATTCAAAGTCATAAACCTAACCTCCTACTTTCATCAATCATCAATAGATATCTTGTCTTTCAACATGTTCCTTTTGTGCTATTAAATTCAATTTCTCCCAAACTTCAAGCCTTGATCACTTTGGGCAATGGAAACAATAAATAATCATTATTTAGGGGTTATCTTATCGATGCAAGTGTTCCTATAATGACTTGTACAACTAGCCTTTAGATCCCTCTATAGCTACATGTCCCTTTCCACCTAACTTCAAAATGCCCAAGTTTTAGATGTACAAAGAGAAATAAAATCTTGTTAATCACCTTAAATTATTTCAAAATACTTGTAGTGACATCACACATGGCAAAATATTGCTACTTAAAATATTCTCTAGGATTTTTAGAGGTATTATCTTGGAATTCTACTACTATATACCAAGGAATTCCATAAAAATATTTAGGGACCTCATCGAGATGTTCATTAAGGATTTCTCTACCTCCGTTGAAAAAAGATCACTATTAGTGGCCTATACTAACTCAAATAGGCTAAAGATGAGATTTATACCAAATAATATGGTAAGCCTTAGTGGGAAGACTACAATATGTTCCCCACCAAGGGACCTGATAGACATATTTATAGAAAATCTTAATGAACAACTAGCCTTCTACCTAGAAATGGCCAATGTGTCTTCCTTCAAAGAGGTGATTGACATGACCAAGAGATTAGAGACTTCCCTCATCAAGTAGAGAAATTAAAGTTAAGTCTAATAAATAATAAGATAATTTTTCCTCTAACCCAAAGGGGGAGAACAAGAATAAACATATTATTAGTGGTGGAGTCACAAAATCACATCATGACAACAACTTCATTGCTATCTCTAACTTTCAAAATCTTGTCTTAGGAAAGCATCAACAATAGTGATGCAGGAGCATCAAGCGGTGTAAGGGTAATCTTGCAGCACCAAAAATAAGAATTTACATTTTCTCTTTCAGTTGTAGTTTTCTTTAGTTGTTTTATAGTCCATGATGACACTTAAGAGGTATAAGTCAACCAAAAGTCAAAAAAGGCAAAAACTGAGAAGTGATCATTTTTAGGAAATTGGTCTAAATGGACACCTATGGATTTGAAAATTTACCCAAATGAGGGGAATTAAAAAATTAGACTTTTGATGAAAGAATCACCCCAATACCCTGAATGGTTTGAGAGATATTAAAGTTTTCGTCCTAAGAATTTTTTCCAGCATAGCTTATAAATGAAATATGAAGACCTTAGAGGCCATTTTTGAGGGATGAAATTGACCTCAATGTATGGTCCATCAATTGAGGTGTTGTAGATATCTTCACAAGCTTTCCAATGATATCTTACAATAGTCAATTGGGTCAACGAGTCAAAAGTTATGGCTCCAGGAAGCTTTGCGACCAAAATTTAATTTTTGCATAAAAATTCCTAGGCAGGAATTGGGGTTTTGGTGGGAAACAGTGTTTCTTTGTAATAAAATCAGAGAATTAGGGTTTCATTGTAACTTTGGGGTAGAGAGTCTCTATTTTTCCCATTTTTCATGAAATTAAGATGAAAGTAAGGGTTTCTATTGCAATTTCTCTATTTTTTTAAAAAGATTGATTGTGATTTGTTGATTATGTTCTTCGTCAAGTGGTATTAGAGTGGGAGTTCCTGAGTGTGTAAGCAGATCACCGAACATGAGGTAGTTCACACCAAGATTTGTGATAAGGGTTTGTGAGAGACGATAGAAAAATGCCTCCATGAAGAAACTATGGTGGTGGGAGAAATGCTATGGTTAGGGCTTTGCAGAGGTAAGTTTAAGCTTTGCAAGAGGAGCTGCATTGAGGGTTTGAGCAAAGGAGAGAAGATGGAAGTGAAGATGAAGCTGAATAAGAAGAGGCCTAGTTCGAGGAAGAAGAAGAGGTGGTAGATCCTGCACAAGCCATATTGTATAAGGCCATATCCTAGATTGGAAAGAGACCAAAGTTTGATGTCTCTACATATTCTAAAAATCTCAACCCATAAGAGTTGATTGACTGGATCAATGATATGGAAGAATATTTTGAGTATGAGGAGGTGGAAGACCTTGAGAGGGTTAGATTTTCTAAGATAAAGCTGAAGGGTCATGCCAGTATTTGGTGTAAGGGAGTACAATTATACATAAACAAAAGAAGGAAAGAAAGGATAACAAGGTGGGAGCGGATGAGAAGTTAAAGAGGTAGTTAATTCCATATGATTACAAGTTGGATCTTCTAAATAAAATGTAGGGTTTGAGGCAATCAAGCAAGTCTGTCAAATAATACACAGAGGAATTCTACAAGATCCTAGTCATAATAGACCATTCTGAGGCCAATAAGGAGAAGGTAGCCAGTTATAGTAATGGGTTAAGAGCAAGTATTCAATAGGAGTTAAGTCTAGTCAAGATGACCACCATAGAGGATGCTTACCAGTTTGCCTTGAGGGTTGAAGAGAAGTTGAACAGAAGGTTTGAGAGCAAGCAAAGAGGAAGAGGTCATGGTGGAAGAACTGGTAGGAGAAAAAATGGAGGGAAAAATGAAGATCAAAAGAAGAATGGAGAAGCCAACGATAGTCAAGACAAAAAGGGGGATAATGCTTACCGCCCTTGTGATAAAAATAATGGTTACCAGAGAGGAAGAGGAAGGTTTGGACGAGGACTTGGAAGAGGAGGATTTCGTAGAACCTATTTCCAATGTGAGGAAGAAGGACATCGAGCTTACAAGTGCCCACAACACCAAGGAGGAATGAATAAGAGGCCTAAAGGTAATGCCTGAGCTGTTGTTGTAGATGAAGGTGTTGAATCTGAGCACTCTAAAGAAGCAAAAAGAGAAGTTCTGATCACAAGGAGATCCTTGCCGAATGAGGAGAGAGATCCAGATCAGAGGAAGAGCTTATTTCTCACAAGGTGTAAATGTGCAGGTAAGGTCTGTAATGTTATCATAGATAATGGTAGCACAGATAACCTAGTTTCAGAAGGAATGGTTACCAAGCTGCAGTAATAGAGGAAGACACACCCGCATCCATATCAGATTGCATGGTTACAGAAGGACCATAGGGATTTGGTCAGTGAGCAATTCTTGGTAAAATTTAATATTGAGAATTACCATGATGAGGTCTTGTATGAAATCCTACCTATGGATTCTTACCATTTACTATTGGGAAGGCCATGGCAATTTGATCGGCATGTAATCTGTCACAACCCAAAATTTCACTACATTTTTTTTTTTATCTTTGTTCTGTTTTGAGCATCAGATCTGCTACTTAACTTTGCTATTAAACCCAACTCAATGTTTTTTTAGGCATATCCATTCCACACTCCAAGACTAATTACTACTGCAGCTAGTATCATGAGTGCCCAGGACCAACCAACTTCCCGTCAAGTTCGCCATTTACGATCTCAACTCCTTCCTCAAGTATACCTAGATCTTGGCGTGGGGTTGTCCCTTTTAGGTCCCATATCACATAAAAGAGAAAATGTTGTAGTCCACTGTTAAAAATAATAGGATTCTAAATACCTATCCACATATGCCCTTTAGCCTTATTTTTTTTGGAACCAACGTTTTTATGTCAGTGCTAGTCATTGACCATTTGCTAAGGTTTAACTAGAGTTCACCATTGCATGCCATGTGGACTAGGTGCTCAAGATCCATCTTCGGCTAATGGTAATGTTGCCCATACCTTCTACCGTTGGATCTTACAACAACATGCTTATCTCTCAAGCCACACCTTATGTTGGCTACTCCCCAACCAGAGCGAATCAATGAACACCCTCACATACGAACTGACTATCTTCCTGGAGCAATGTACCATACCATTGCTCTTTACTCTCAATAGCTTGGACCACTATCCTTAACAACTAGAGAATGGAAGCTTTATAGTCTCACTCAAGTTGCCTCCATGACTTAGTGTAGTTGGGTGGGTAGTCCTCACTCGACATGACCCATTTTTGAGTGCAAAGATACTCTATAGTCTTCCCGGGTAGAGGTATTTGAATCTCATATATTCTTTCTGGTTAAAGGTATTTAAGAATTTCATCTTTCTATTATATATAATTTTTATGGTTCACCCAAAACCATGTTTTATAATATATACTTTTATGCATAAATCTTGAGAGACACATATGAAAGCATAACAAAAAATATAAATTTCCAATTACTCATCCATAAACTATTTCAATACATCAAATATTAAAATGTTCCAAATAAACTATACAACTTAGCTAAGATAATCAAGTATTATTATTCGATAAATAATTGGCACCCAAGTTCGTGTACAACATTCTTTTAATACGACCAAATTTTATATGATTTCCATTTCTAATTATGTATGGTTTGATTTCAGTCATTGTTAATTTATTGGGATTGTGATGATATAAATAAGAGAATTCTTTATTTTTTTTAGAAAAGATAATTAAAAGAAAATTCCTCTTCTTTTTTGGGAAGCCATCATTTGAAATTTAAAATAACCAGAGAATGTATTGGAAGTGAAAACGCAGAAATCCAACATTTTTTTAAAAAGAAAAATATAT
Source organism: Wollemia nobilis (assembly GCA_028583015.1). Taxonomy (NCBI): domain Eukaryota; kingdom Viridiplantae; phylum Streptophyta; class Pinopsida; order Araucariales; family Araucariaceae; genus Wollemia; species Wollemia nobilis. The sequence continues at coordinate 1,971,578 of JAQPPZ010000184.1, forward strand.
ATAAAACATAGACTTGGAAAATATAACTTCACATATCTAAATTGTCAAACCTATTTGAACACAAAAATTTGTTTTCTTTTACTTTGCTTTTATGTCCAACGTAATGTTAGATGAGGCATAATAGATTTTCACACTTCAAGACTGTTCACCACTGCAGTTGGTGTCTTAAGTGTTCGGGACTGGCCACATCCCGCAAGTGTCATCGTATAGGATTCTGACTCCTCTCATGAGACACTCTAGAATCCGGTGAGGGGTTGTCCTTTCAGGGCCCATATCACCTGAAAGGGGTATGCTATCTCCCTTGTCCAAAACTACAAGATGCACATTCTTACGAGTCCCTAACTCGATTCGTTTGGAACTAGCGTCATTATGCCAGTGCTAGCCCTTAACCCTCTGCTAAGGTTCGGCTAGAGTCCACCATCTCATGGCTTAAGGACTAGATATTCAAGACCTATCCCGAGCTGATGGTAATTTTGCCCATACCATCTACTGCTGGAGTCAACCAACTACATGCCTAGACTCTCTAGCCATGCCTCTTGTTGATGTCTCCACAACCCGAGTGAAATGTTGAATACCTTCACTCTCTAACTATATGCCCACCTAGAGTGATGTCCCATACACTCCATAGCTTGGACCCCTATCCATGAGTAGCTGGAGTACAGTTGTGTGGACACACGTAAGCCACCTCATGACTTAGTGAGGTTGGATGGAATATGTCCTTGCTCGACATACTCAATATAAAAGCATAGTGTCTTTGAATGTTTTTTCTATGCAAGCTATGGTTTTTATTTTTTAAATAATGGAAAGGATATAGAATTTATTTTAATATTGACATACTACAACTATATACTTTAGATTGAAAATGAACTTAATGATCTATCAAAAATTGACGTATATCAACTAAATTGATTTAGTAAAACATAACTTGTCTTATATTCTAAATTAAGAAAAATTACATATACTAATCTGAGAAGAGAAAAATTTTAACAAAGCAATATAAATAAAAACCTCTAATATGTTCCATTTATAAACACATATACTAAATTGAAAATATTGAGATCCTATTTATCACAACATTATAAATAAAATCCCTTTTATACATATTCTACTATGACAAGATAATTTTCCATATTTACCAAAACAATATAATTTTAAAACTTTAAACTTAACTTCTAAAACTAAAGACGCTCTTTATTTTATAATGAAAGTCACATAGTATTTTAAATATACTTTCATTCCCCTATTTTAATAAAGATAATTGCCATCATATAATTAAACCTTTGCTAGAGAAAATAATAGCTATTCACATTCCACCATATGAAAATTTGACGCTATGTTTCACATACGTAAAGATCATACAACGATTGCTATAAAAATAATATTTTAATCATAGTTTAATACAGTCAGGTTGAGCGCTCTCGATATTATGGTCCAGGTTCAAATTTACAATAATTTCTATAGCCAAATGCATAGCAAACTAAATACTTTACAATCTAAAGACATCAAAAGGTTAACAATATACCATAACATTGCAGCACAAGGCTCACAACCATATAAAGCCGAGATGATCTAATGTTTCAGGAGCCACTTGCACCTACCCGGGCTTGCCAACAGTTTTCAGATAATCAATGTTCATAGGAATTACCAAATGTCAAAGAGCACTTACCTCCCCACTGACTGCGATAGAAAAATGAGCTAGAACAAGGTCGGCATGGTCCTTAACTCTACATGACATTCTCACAAGCAACAGGAGTGCAAAAATGCAACTAAAAAACCAAATTTACTTACGTATAAAGAGTTTTTCTTTGCAAATGAGAAAACAATGAGGATTTATAATGTTGTTCACAAATTAAAAAAAACTTAGCAACAATCACTGTTTATTCAAACCATTACGATTTAATCTTCTTAGAATTTCCAAATTTGGATAATTAATATTGTTTTTGTTAAAATCAATAGTAGAGAAAAATTCCTCTAATTCTTCGAATCATAGTATCGTTATATTATTTAATAGTTTAAATATTCAATAGCAGAGAAGAAAAACTCCTATCAGGATTCCTCTATTCATTATATCAAAGCAACATTCTCTATCGACAATGTATAATGACGTCTCTTGTATTCTAGAATACACAAGGCACTATGACAAACTCCAAATATAACTCATATCATTATATGGTTTTTATTTATGACATTAAAGCATTACTTCAGAGCCCTATTTTCTTTAGCCATAAAGTAACTCATGGTTTAAATTAAAAATTAGATAAAAGAACAACCAAATTTAGCCAACTTACACACCAAGCAAGATTGGTTTACCTACATTTTTAGCTAGACCAATTTATAAGAGAAAAATGACCTTCTTATGATGCAAGCAATAAAATTTTGTCCACCTCTCAGTCTATTTTCACCCAATCTAGAGTACAATACCCCCTCAAGTGACGAACCAAATTTCGTTAAAAAGGAAGGGGCGGATAATGGGCAATCGACACCTCGAAAAAATGTTTTCCAGATGGTGGTCTCTTGGTTATCCATTTGTACTTATTAAAATGATTATGACTAACATGTAACCCTTCCAAATCCCCCTTTTAGGTATAATAAATATCCTTAAGACTTAGGCCCTTTACTTGTAATTTGTCATTTTTAATATAGCCTTTAGCAACTTAGAGGTAGCAACATTAGCCGCAAATATTTTTTTTTTTTATAAATATATGAATATTGTATATTCCCATTTATATATTTTATTATTTTACTTTGTTTATCTTTATATTATTATTTTTATGAGTTTTCTATAACTTTATATAAATACATTTTGAATATATATATATATATATATAATTATTTTTAATAAATTCATATATATTATATTTATTATTATTATTATTTAAAAGTAATATTTAAAATAACAACAAGCGAAAAACGACAACCTAAAGTAAATCAACAACATGCAAATATTCAAGCAGTCATGTTAGGCAGCATGCAATGCAAATGCACAACCTACGGTGGGCTTCCATGTACCCATGGACCACGGTGCACGAGGCACAACATCATATCCCGCTTACCTAGATTTTCCAATATGCTGCCTTGGTCAAGGGGTGGGTGTTCTCCTTTGTTGTTGACTCGAAGACCTGCACTTGCACCACAAAACTAAACACAGGATCACATTCTTCCAAATAAATTAATCACAAGTAGTGGGGATGTGACATACTTCCCCTCTAGATTTAACACAGTCCCTGTGTTAACTTGAAAATACATAAGTCAGTAAACACATTGGATTGATAGTTGATTAAAAAAAGTATTTGCATAATATAAAACATTATAGTTATGTTCAAACATGTATAATAAAGCATGTTATAGTATTTTATAAAATAGAGTTCATAAACCAAAGCATCTGATATATACAATGAGTTCCATCATATCATTACAAAGAAAAATAGAAATATGCATCTTAGTAGTAATTGTCTTAGGTATCAATTTTCAAACAAGTAAGGGAACTAATTTCTCATGCTAGATATGTCTTCCCAAGTGGCATTTCGTTTAGAGTACTGATCCACATCTCTAAATTGTCAAACCTATTTGAACACAAAAATTTGTTTTCTTCAAAGTCAAGTTTTCAATAACTTTTTGTTGTTGGGTGATAAGTTCATGTTGTTGGGCCATCTATGCCCGTTGTTGGTCCATATGCTCACTCATCTGAGCCCTTTGGATTTCCATCTACTCACACTATTGGTTCAATTGTTATTGCATGAGTTGGATCATACGGGCCATGTTCTCATCATTGTGGGTAGCCCTTGCCACTACTGGATCTTTTTATTTTCTTACCACACGTCATGGTGTTTCAGTAGTTTGCACCATTTTTGAATCCTTTATGAGTCATATTAGTACCTTCTTTGGAACCTCTGCAATTACCTCTTGTAGATTTATACTAGCCCTCGATGAGGTACCTGCCATAACTAGCATCAAAATATTTTTGTTAGAATAGCTTATGCTAGTGAGGTTTCACAAACCTAGGCTCTGATACCAACTGTCCATGAGTAGCTTTCTTGTATGTAGTCCACCATGTCTTGACAGGACCTTCTAAATGAGCAACTACCCATGTGGTTCCTAACTCAGAAAAATATAAACTATAATGTGAGTCAATTTCCTAAAGGATCCTCAAGGAGGAAAGTGGGTGAAGAATTACAAAAAGAGATACAAAAATTGGATATATCTAAATTCGATGGAAGTGGAGATGGATATGGAGTATGCCACAAGTTGAAGCCCCTGAAGGATGTGGATGAAAAGATATGTAGCAATGCTAGAATATGTTTAGTTTATGGTAGAAGGTTTTTGGATGGTTTGAAGCATGAGCATATGTGCTATGCATTAATTCCTAGATTTAAAGAAGAGTAATGTAAGGATGTTCCAGTAGAAGTATCAGGTATGTTAGAAGAATTTCCAGATATTATATTAGATAATGTGCCTGAGGGTTTGCCACCAGTGCAAAAGACCAGTCACCAAATAGATTTTTTACCAGGAGCTAGTTTGCCTAATAAGGCAGTCCATAGAATGACTCCTATAGAAAGTGAGGAGCTAAATAGGCAAGTCCAAGAACTACTAAAGAAGGGACTGATTTAGGAGAGCTTGAGGCCATGTGCGGTACCTATAGTACTAGCACAAAATAAATATAGAGAGTGGAGAATATGTACAGACTCTTGATATACTAACAATATCACCATAAAATATTGATTTCCACTACCAAGGATGGATGAAGCATTTAAAATGGGTTGAGTTTCTACAGAGTTATACCTTTGTGTTGAAGCATAGGAGTGGAAAGTCAAACATAGTTGTAGATGCCTTAAGTAGAAGGCAGTGTTTGTTGACAAAAATGAAGGTGGAAGTTGTAGGGTTTGACAAACTTAAGGGTTTGTACCCTAAAGACCCAGATTTTGCAGAGGCTTGGAGAGCTTGTTTAGCACCAGTTACTTTGCATAGAACTAAGTGGTTGGATTTCTTAATCCAAGATGAAATGTTGTTTAGAAGGAACAAGTTGTGCATTCCAAGGAGTTCGATGAGAGAGAATATGATCAAGGAGAAGCATAGTGGAGGGTTGCCTGGAAACTTTGATCGAGATAAGACCATTGCCCTCATTAGTGAAAACTACCATTGGCCACAGTTGCAGTAAGATGTGAAGAGATTTGTACAAAGTTGCAAAGTATGCCAGATGGCCAAGGGTGTGATACAGAACACTGGATTATATCAGCCATTACTTGTACTAGAGAGACCATGGGAGGACATCAACATGGATTTTGTTCTTGGCCTACCAAAGACACATAGGGAGAATGCCTCCATATTTGTGGTGGTTGATATGTTTTAAAATATGGCACATTTCATTCCCTGCTAGAAAAATAATGATGTAGTTCATGTTGCAAGGTTGTTTTTCAAAGAGGTGATACGACTTCATGGTCTACCAAAGAGTATAGTTTTCGACAAAGATACCAAGTTTATGGGGTATTTTTGGAGAACCTTGTGGAAGAATTTGAAGACAGATTTGAAATTCAGTTTACCACGTGTATACTGATGGGTAAACATAGGTGGTGAATAGGAGTTTGGGTAATCTACTGAGATGCTTGGTAGGAGATAAGCCCAAGGGATGTGATCTAGTTTTACCACAGGTATAATTTGCTTACAACAATTCTGTCAACAAGAGTACTAATAAGTCTCCATTCTAGATTGTATATGGGAGCAACCCAAGAAATGCTTCTAAGTTGAGGAATATGGACAGAGGGGAAAAGAATAGTTCTAAGGTTGAGGACTTTGTAGAGCACCTAAAGAACTTGCATGAAGAGGTAAAGCAACATATTAATAAAATGAATACTCAGTACAAGGCAAAGGCAGATCAGAAGCAAATATTTAAGGAATTCCAAGTGGGTGATGAAGTTATGGTTCACTTGAGAAAAGAAAGGTTTCCTGCTAAAACTTACAACAAGCTAAAAATGAAGAAGTTTAGACCATGCAGGATCATAGAGAAACGAGATTTAGAAAATGTGTATGAAGTAGAATTGCCAAGTAGGTTTAACATATCACTTGTGTTCAACATTTCTAATTTTGTGGAGTATCATGAAGGTGACAATGATGATGGCCCAATAGCAGAATTTTGAAATATTCCAACATCTACTACAGATAAAGGAGAGATAGAGAAAATTTTGGATACCCAAATGGGAAGAAGTACAAGGAATATGTAGTATGAATAATATCTAGTTAAGTGGAAAGGAATGGATGTTGAAGATTCATCATGGTTGTCTAAGGCAGAGGTTGACCGTCTTGGTTTTCCTCCAACATTGTAGAAGTGTAGATCACTTCTAAATTTACCTTGGGTGTTTGATGTAGAGCATCCAACGATGTAAGGGTAATATTGTAGCACCAAAAATAAGAATTTGCATTTTATCTTTTACTTGTAGGTTTCTTTAGTTGTTTTATAGTCCATGATGACACTTAAGAGGTATTAATCAGCCAGAAGTCAAAAAAGGCAAAAATCAAGAAGTGGCCATTTTTAGGAAATTGGCCTAAATGGACACCTATAGATTTGAAAATTTACCCAAAGGAGGAGAATTGAAAAATTAGACTTTTTATGAAAGAATCACCCCAATAATCTGAACGGTTTGAGAGCTATTAAAGTTTTTGTCCTAAGAAATTTTTCCAGCACAACTTAAAAATAAAATATGAAGACCTTAGAGGCCATTTTTGAGGGATGAAATTGACCTTATTGAATGGTACATTTATTGAGGCACTGTATATCTCTTCATAAGCTTTCCAATGATATCTGAAAATAGTCAATCGGTTCAAGAAGTCAAAAGTTATGGCTCCAGGAAGCTTTGCGACCAAAATTTAGTTTTTGCATGAAAATTCCTAGGTGAGAATTGGGGTTTCGATGGGAAATAAGGTTTCTTTGTAATAAAATTAGAGAATTAGGGTTTCATTGTAACTTTGGGGTAGAGAGTCTTTGTTTTTCCCATTTTTCATGAAAGTAAGATGAAAGTAAGGGTTTCTATTGCAGTTTCTCTATTTTTTTAGAAGATTGTTTGTGATTTGTTGATTCCATTCTTCGTCAAATAGAAACCTAAAAGGAGATACTCCCAAATTGTAAAATCTATTTCATCATTCTATATCATCTCCTCAAAGATTTAATGATAAAGGTCCCACCCATCAAACCTATTGAACCTAGAAGAGACAAGGCTCCTTGGTTTCATGCCAATGAGGAATGTGCCTTCTATTGTATCAATGATCATGTAATTGACCAATGTATGGGCCTCAAGAATGTGGTGTAAGACTCATTCATAATGGATAAATAATTTTCAATGGATCTAACTCCCTACTGCCTAATCAAGATCATAGAATCTTATATGATTTGCTACCTAATTAAAACATAGTAAATAATGTTCACTATAGGAACATCCCACTTCCAAATAAAGGGATGGTTGGAATGATCCATTCCTCTTATCACATCTCTCATTTATGTATTATTATGAAAATAAACATAAAAATCAATCATCTAATCAAACTTCAATACATCCTTTGGCTCTTCATGTAAAAAGAACTACTCTACCCAAAGGACCTCCTCTAATCATCCAATTAGGGACCAAGACTAAGGGTGCTTTTGGTATACTCTAAAAACATGAGTATGTGTTGGCCAAGATATTCCTCCTTGATATTCTTAGATCCTATCCAACCCATCAAGACATCCTACATAGAGTTCTAAGTGATCAGATCATTCCTTAAGATCTCAACCTTAATTACCTTACTTTTGTAGTAGAGTCCATTATGGTCAATCATGCTACTATATAATTTTATGAGGATGATATTACCTAATTGTATTTGGATAGAGATATAATATTATATAGCACAATCCATATCAACAAAAAATTTTATCAAAAAAATCTTAGTCAATAATGGATTTAGTCTCAATGTATTCAACCTGAGGTTTATTAGCCATTTTGGGATAACCAATAATGATCTAGAGATATGTGACATTGTCATTAGAACTTTCAATAATGAGGAATGTGAGGCAATTGGCACTATAGTATTACCTCTCAAAGTTGAACCTCACACTCTTAATACTCTTTTCTATGTTATGCCTAATGACTTAACCTATAACATTCTTCTTGGGAGGACATGGATCCATGAGATGTGGGTTACCCCTTCAACTCTTCATTAGTGCCTTAATACAAATACAATGGAAATACTTATCATATCCCTACCAACCCCAAACCTTTCATATACTACTAGGTGGTCAAAGTCAAAAATCCTAAAGCTTGTCTTTCCCATATTTAAACTCATATTTTGAATCATTTGTTTCTTCTTCTTAGTCTCCTACCATGGATGCAATAAGGTACCTCACTCTAAATAATTCATCTAACAATGAACTTAATATTCAAAATGCTAACCTAAGTATCATTAATAATAACAAATCAAATAACAATCAATCTATCTTGGACCTAGTCAAGCTTCCTTTATCTCCATGAACCTTTGGACTATCCTCTAGCAATAAGAGAAAAATGGTGTAGATTGGATGGTGTTCCTTCATTTGCACTAGCATTGCCAATAACAAGAAAATTAATGGTAACAATCCTTACCCAATTGAGAGACAATATATTTTATGCTTTATATTAAACTTATATCCCATTCTAAAATAGATGCATTCTAGAATTAGGTATCAAGGTAATAGGTTAGGCTCATATAAGTAGGGCATCAAATATCCCCTATAGATCATATCCTATCTAGGAATTATGGGATACATCATATCCCTATCCAAATCAGATCCTTTCCTCTTCTTCTTCCAATGACAAAGGGGAAGTTGATCATTTAGATAAATATCTAAGGGCATCCCATGATGAAACTATTTATTTAAATGGACTAGATTGTTACAAGGACAATGATGCAAAGCATCATTCCTCATGGATCATAAATTTTTCAAACTTATCCAATTTATTGCCATAAACTTTCTAACCCTAGTCTATAACAATGTTATTATTAACATAAATAATTGTAAGCTATAGGACAAAAAATGTCCTCCCCAATATGGTACCTCAAATTATCTAGCACAAAGTAACTTTTCTTTTGGAAGATCCTTCCCCTAAATATCCAAGGTAGTCGTCTCATAAAAAACCTATAATAGTTATCTAGCCTTAGCCCCTATAGATCTAGAGATCCTAGGAGTGTTATAAGCTCCCTCTCAGTTGAAAGACAAGTCTTGTATTTTGAATAAGAAAACCATAGATATAAATATAAAGACCCTCGATGATACTAAAATACTTAAAATAGGTAAGTTCTTGATCCCAATTGAGCATAAGGAATACACTAAGCTCTTGAAAAATTTCAAATACATATTTGCTTGATCCTATGTTGATATGCCTAACCGTAATCCTTTCTTTGTTATCCATCATCTAGTTGTCACTTTTGGTGCAAAGCCCATAAAACATAAATTATGGAAGATGCACCTAAAATTCATGCTTCTAGTCAAAGAATATCTTGAAAAGCTCCTTGATGTTGGATTCACAAAATCAATTGACTATTTTTACTAGAATTCTAACATTGTACCTATCACCAAGAAAATAGGCAACATTAGAATATGCACTAAATTTTGGGACATCAATAAGGAATATCCCAAGGACATATTTTCTCTTCCTGGACATCAACATGATCATCAATTTCATCACAAGATATGGAATGCTATCTTTGATGGATAGATTCTCATGTTATAACTAGATCCCAATTGACCCTTAGGACCAATGCAAAATAAATTCACCACCCCATGGGGAATTATCTACTACCAAAACATGCCTTTGGGGATGAAAAATGTAGGATCCTCCTATCAATGAGCCATGATGTACATATTTTATGACATGATGAAATACATCATGGAAGACTATGTTAGTAATATTCTTGGTTGGTCTTTAAACCAAGAAGATCACATCTAGGACTTAAGATGCATATTTGATTGGCTAAGGAAGTACAATGTTTAAAACCTCAAAAATATATCTTTAGGGCTATGTCAATAAATTTTTAGGATTCATTATTCCTAAAAAGGCATCATGAGTTGATCATGGTAATATATTGGTCATCATAGATATGTCATCCTCTCTAACCCTAACCTAGCTTAGGAGCTTGCAAGACAAAATCCAAGTCACTTGAAGGTTCATATCCCAACTAGCCAATGAGTCCTTTCACTAAGATTTGAAGAAAGGATGTCATATTTGAATGGGATGGCAAATGTCAAGATGTCTCTAATGCTCTTAAATGCTACCTTTTATCCCCTCCTATCCTTTTCCCACCTAATTTCCATAAGTCTATATTATTAAATATAATCCATTAGCTATGTCTTAGGTAATATGTTGGAATAGTATGATGACTAGCATAGGGAAAGTACTTTCTACTACATTAGTCAGACTTTGATTAAATATAAAATATGATATATGCGCCTAGATAGTCTTGACCTAGTCATAGTGTTTACCTTGCATAAACTTTGAAACTATATGCTCATCCATAAGACCTTTATCATCATAATGTTTGACCTATTACAATACCTTATGTATAAACCTTAGGTCTTGTGAAGTACTACTAAGTGGGTCATTGCACTTAACAAATTTGATCTTAAGTCCATCAATAAAAAGTCAATAAATGGTCAAGACATTGTTGACCAATTAGTGATTACACCCTTATAAGATAACTAGACCTTGGTGGTAGAATTTTTGGATGAATCCGTATTCAATATCAAAGTAGACCAATCTAACTCTTGGACTCTATAATTTTATGGTACTAGATGTGTCAAAGGAATGGGGACATGGGTCATTTTTGTCACTTGTCAACAACAACTAATTTCTTTATCCTTTAAACTCAAGATTTTTGTACCAATAATATTTCTAAGTATAAAGCTCTTATCTTAGGGATACATGTGGTGTTAGCTCTTAAATTTAAAAATCTATATATCTTTGGGGATTCCTAGCTAGTAGTCAACTAGGTCAATGGGTTTTATCAATCCAAACATGAGAAACTATATCCACACAAGGATATTGTTGTTAAACTATTATTGATAAATTGATGGTTACTTTTAATAAACTTATTGTTGACACTATCCTTAGGTCCAAAAACAACTATGTTGATGTTATGGCCTCAACTGCATCCATGATCCCCTTAGATCTAGATGAAAAACAAGGTATAATCATCATTCAAAAAGTTAGATAAATTTTAACCTTAGAATCTAGTTAGCTTCCTCTAGAAGTCTTTTTCTATACAAGCAACTTCATCCCTTGATCCTTGATACAAGAATATATTTTCTTACCTCTTACCTAATGTTAATATTATAATAATCATAAGAATATCAAGTAATGAGTCTATAGGTATGTCGTTATTGGTGATATATTATAACATCATGCCCTTGATAGTATTTTTCTTAGATGCCTAGACTCGATGAAATCCCAAATAGTAAACAAAGAGGGCAATGATGGATCATGTGATGATCACTTTAGTGGTGTTGTCATCACCAAGAAAATCCTATGAATGGGATATTATAGGATCTTCATGAATAAATACTCTTGTGACTATATCAAGAGCTATTATAAGTGTTAGAGGCATCATAGCCATAACCATACCATGTCCTAATCTCTTTAGTACTTAACCTTGCCATAACATTTCTCCATTTGGGGTTGGAAATTACTGGGAAGATAGATTTTGTGTCTTATAATGGACACAAGTTTATCATAATGGCTATCAGATACTTTGCAAAGTGGGTTGAAACCATAACTTTAGCCTCAACTACTAGAGTGTAAGTCTCCAAGTTTATCCTTAACCAAATCATTTGTTATTATGGTATCCATTCTATTATAATCTTGGATAATAGAACACACTTTAATAACAAGGATGTCCAAATAAATTTATTTGAAGTACAAAATTGAGCACAAATGCCCCACTCCTTACTATACCCAAGGCAATGACCAAGCCAAAGACTAATAAAACCCTTATCAAAATCATCAAGAAACTCATCAACAAGAATGGTGGAGATTGGTATCTCCAATTGTACCCAACCTTATGGACCTAACACATTAGTGTTAGAATTCCCACTTGCATGATGCCCTATTATTTGGTCTATATAACCAAATTTATCTTCCCCTTTAAGATTGATATTCCTTCATTGCATATTATATTATAAGATATCTCTACTAGAGATGAATATTGTCTTGCTCATCTCAACTAGATATAACTACTTGAAAAAAAATGGGTCCATGCCTTAAAGCAACTGAGGGTCTACCAACAAAATATTAAAGTGCATATGATAAGAAGGTATAATTTTGATCCTTCAAATTTCATTATCTTGCTGCCATGGATAATTAGAAAAATATCAATAACAACTCTAAGATCAAAATAAAAGTTGAGCCCAACTAGCTAGGTATATACATTATAACTACCAATTACGATTTGGGTGGTTATCACCTCATCATACTTGACAAAAAATAATTCAAAAAACCAATTAACATAATGTATCTTAAATGATATTATATCCAAATCTACATTAACTGCCTATTTTATTTCAACTACTTCTTGTTGTCTGCTTGCATTTGCTTGATTTTGCATCTACCTATATGCATATGTCTATCTCTACATGGAGTGCTTGTAGTATATTAGAGGATCAATGATCTACAATGATATACTAATGATGATCCTAGTTAGGGCAAATTGTTTTTATTCTACTAGTTTACCATTACAAGAAAATCCTTCTTGGCCCCATATTATAAACTAGAACCTAAGTATCTTTCCTCTATCATAAAGTCACTTATCTTCATCCCCCTATATTTCATAATTATATCACAAAACACTATATATTCATCTTCTATCTCATTAGCATCTTACATATGATGAATACTATGAGGTTCATATATGCTATTGGCAAGATCAATGTAGACATCCCTTATATTCCATACATGGGAGTAAAATTTCTCATATCAAATTCCTCCTTCAACTTATGATAAAATCCATTGTCACATCAACTGCATCAAAATTTCTCTACGATATTTTTCTAGAGGTAAGTCTTCATTATTTGGGACATGTTACAGGTCTCCTTTAATAGTTGTTCCAATGGAAAATCCATCATAAAAAGTCCTATATAACATTTATCTATAGGCAAAGCAGAATCCCTAGAGATATTTTTTAAAGGAAAATCTATTAGCAAAAAACTTATATGAAATTTATCTATAGATAAATTAGAATCCCTTCAAACATTTATTTAAAAGAAAATCCATCAACATAAGTCCTATATGGAATTTATCTGTAGGTAAATAAGAAGTCATTTAATCATTTGTTTAAAGCTAAATCTATCAACAAAAGTTCTCTATGAAATTTATATAGGGGTGAATATCTTTCCATTTGGGACATCTATAGATCCCTCCTAAACACTTATTTTAAAGCCAAAAATATTTATAGCTTTCAAATAAGTCATAAAATACTCCTTTGGCATTTTCTTAGGAGCACCAAAAATTGTATACCTATCTATATCATATGCCTCACAACATTATCTAAAGACCCCCTGCGAAAATTTTTATTTGTACATATCTTGTATCATATAAATGCCTCACAATATTATCTAAAGTCCTCCAAGAAAAATTATATATATATATATATATATATATTGCATCATAAAAATACCTCATGGTATTATCTAAAGTTCCTTTGGTAATATCTTTATTTGCGTATATCTTGTATCATATCAATGCCTCATAACATTATCTAAAATCAACTTGAAAAATATTTATTTGTATATATCTTGTATTATAAAAATGTGTCATGACATTATCTATAGTCCCTTGGAAAATATGTATTTGTATGTATCTTATATCATAGCAATACCTCACAATGTTATATAAAGTCTCCTTGGACAAATGTTTATTTGTATCATAGCAAAAGTATCCCTAGGAAAATTTTTATTTGTATCATTACAATCTTATGACATATCTAAAGTCACTCTAGAAAAATATGTATTTGTACCATAGAATGTATTATAACAGTGCCTTATAATATTATTTAAAGTCCCCTTAGGCAAAGCTATATTTATATCATATTTTATACTTGTAGTGATAAATCTCTACACCTTTTGAAAGTAAAAGTTTGAGTCACAAATGAAAAGTCCAAAGGTTAGAGGTTCCTATGTTGTGGACAAAGGGTAATAACAAAAAATATTGACAAGGAACTTAAGGAATAAAGTCACTAAAATATAAAGAAAAACAATCTCAAAGGATAAATAAAAAATCTTGAAGAAAAATACCAAAACATCAAAGGTCAAATCAATAAAGTGCACGTTCTTTGAGAAATATTGTCCTTTTTATTAAATATATCTTGTATATTTGAGAAAGGACAAAAACAACATGGAGCCATGAAAAAATTGGCTTGAAGATCCAAAATATTAAATTAAAGCAATCTTTTGCACCTAGGTGATGGGATCCTCTAGAAAATGGGTAGATGAAAATTAAAGTGGTAGTTGCTCATCCAAGGGCCAGGATTGACTGATATTCATATCTTTAGATCTAGAGAATCCTAAAGGGACAAAAAATCAGAAAGGACATGACTTAGTATCTAAAATGGTAGCCACCTAGAGATCTCTACATGAGTTTTGGAGGGAAAACCCTCCCTTGTAAATTTATAAATAGCAGTAGTTTTAGCTTTGTAAAGGATCGAAAAGTTTACAATTCTATGTATTTGTAGGCTTTCCTTTCATTTATCTCTATAAAAATAGTGGTGGTTCTTGAGAGGCTTGTGGAAAATTTCAAACCTTCACTTTTGGCACAATCTATGTAACATTTTTCTTGCATTTATATATACACGAAAGTCTGTGTTTGTTTTTCATCCTTTACCTGTAGATCCATGGATGTGTATGTGTGTGTGTTTGTAATATTTTAATTGAATATTAGGTGTGCTAATTGCATGTGTGTGTGAGGGTTCAATGTCTATTTTTAGACTGAGTCACTCATTAGTTTGGACATCCTCTGAGACCCATTGCTCATATACACATATAACTGGTAGATCTTGATTTTTCTTCACTGTGTTAAGGAGAGAAAGTATTCACTGCTAGCACATAGTATTTAGGCCTATTTTTGTGGGATGATCTTAGCAGATCTCTTAGTGCATCATCCCATTTTCCTTTTATTTGTTGAGTTTGCTTACTTTATCACATTCCTTTTCCCTTTGGTAGATTAGAAAGCACCTTGAAGATCACATATTAATAAGGAGTTAGCCTTGTAAAAAATCTAGGAGGCCCTTTATTGAGTCAAAATTTATGCTCTCGGATATGACCCACTATTTCACTCCAATGTGAGGTACAATTGTCCAAGGAGGGGACAATCTAAGATGAAAACAATTTAATGGCATATCCAATGGGACCCAGTGACACATCATTAGTTCTAAAATCACAAGAAGTAGGATTGAGACTTGGTGAGGGTATTAGTATATTTTTTTCTTGATGAAGTGTTTCTTTCTCACCTAGAAACTACAATTTAGAATAAACACCCAAATAAGATGTTATTAAAGTTACCATACTAAGATCTGGGTGAAGACCTTTGTCTATCTACTTTCCATAAGCAAGAAGTTATACTCACTTGACAACTCTGCTACAATTAAAAGGACCCAAAAGGATCATGAAAGATCCACTATGTAGGTAGCATGCCAAATCATGAACATTTTCATGCTAGTGAATTTATTAGCATGTAACAAAAGAAACCCCTTGAAACCTTAAGTGCCACTAGATGTTTGGGATGACTATTCGACATCTATACTACAAAATCTATCGTATTATAATGGTAAAGGATTGTCAATCCTACAAGAATATCTACAAGATATGGTTTGCTTTTACCAATTGTACAACATCATAAAGTAGAATGTGGCCTTGAGATTACTAGCGACTTCCTTGCAAGGAAATACTTGTAAGGGATTTTATTCCCTCACTCCAAACTCAATTATAGAATGGGATCAACTCACTAACATTTTAATAAATGGGTTCAAGGAGAGGGAACAATCAATCCTAGTTTTATAGATTGTTGTTCCTCAATTCTCAACTACCTAGCTAAACATTATTCCTCACTAGATTACACTATTTTATAAAGAGGAGAAATATCTCATGGAGGTAGAGGAAGTATTTCTCATCAAGTCCTAGTACCAAGATGAAAATTCAAGGGATAAGAGGACAATAGAGGTCATGGAATCCATTGCCTCAAATATGTTCAAATGAGTAAACTTTAACCTCTCCACAAGCCAGAAGGATACTATCTTCATCTCCAAGGGCCCAAAGGAGAAAAATAATCTAAGTTGGAGGAGGATGAAACACACTATTAGGGTCAAATCAAAGAAGGGAGTTTGCACTGGTGCCAACCTTGTCTTAGCAAGAAAATATTTAGGTTGTATTACCAAGAAATTTGAGCCATGGAAGTTGCTTAGAAAACTATGTCTCAAAAGGGTGAAAGTAATATTCCCAAGGAACTAGAAGAAGAGAAAGAAAATACTATTGAGGCTCAAGTAAAAAAGTGAGGAATCCTTGATTCCATGCCTAACGGATAAAGTCCACTCACTCAAAACTCTATGCATATGTACCATAGGTGATCTCAATTTTATGAGATAGTAGAAGTCTTGATCACCTGTAAAGTTTCAAAGTTGTGGCTCATTTGCTAGAAACTTTTGCTTTCAAGGAAAAAATTTCTTACTTTATGTTCAATGGACTAAGGCATCAATTTTTGGGTTCCTTATCTTTAGCAAGCTAAATATCCCTTGAAAGCCACCAAGATTCTAGTGATAAATCACTACACCTTTTAGAAGCAAAAGTATGAGTCACTAAAAAACACATGAAGAAAGTCATGACCATAAATTTTCGATCAAGCAGGGGGAAAAATATCATGAGAAAGAAAATTTCAAAGTTCATAATTTCTTGTGCCATGTACAAAAGGCAATAACAAAATATCTTGATAAGGAATTAAAGGTGAAAAATCCCAAAGAAGAAAAAGACAACACATCAAAGGTTAAATCAATAAAGTGCACATTCTTCAAGGAATATTGTCCTTTCTAAAAAATATATCTCGTATATATGAGAAATGACAAGAGTATGAAGCTATGACAAAAGCAACTTGAAGATTTAGAAAATTAAATTAAGTCAATATTTTGCACCTAGGTGATGGGAATCCCCAAAAAATGGGTAAATGACAATTAAAGTGGTAGCTATTCAACCAAGGAATAGGATTGAATAACATTTATATATTTAGATCTAGAGAATGCTAAAGGGATAAAAAATTAGAAAGGACATGACTCAATATCTAAAATGACAACCACCTATAGATCTTTGCATGAGTTTTGGAGGGAAACCCCTACCTTGTAAATCTATAAATAGCAATAGTTTTATCTTTGTAAAGGATTGGCAAGTTTGTAATTCCATGTATTTGTAGACTTTCCTTTCATTTATCTTTGTAAAAAAATTTGTGGTTCCTGGACAACTTGTGGGAATTTTTGATCCCTCGCTTTTGGCACAATATATGTAAAAATATACGTGCATTTATATATATACATAAGCCTTTGTCTATTTTGAGGCCTTTACCTACAAACCCGTGGATGTGTATGTGTGTGCATTTGTAATATTTTACATAAATATCAGGTGTGTTAAGCATATATGTGTGTGAGGGACCTGCATCTATTTTTAGACTAAATCACTTATTATCTTGGCTCTCCTGTAGGACCTGCTTGCTCATATACATATATCACTAGTAGATCTTGATTTCTCTTCAATGTATCAAGGAGAGGAAGTGTTCATCATTGTAACAGCGTTCAAGACTATTTTTGTAGGAAGATATTAGCATATCTCTTGGAACATGACCCCTTTTCCTTTTATTTGTTGAGTTTGCTTTCTTTATCACATTTATTTTCCCTTTGGTAGAGTAGCAAACACCTTGAATATCACATATTAATAATGATTTGGCCTTGTAAAAGCTCTCAAAGACCTTCGATTGAGCCAAACCCCATGCTCTTGGTTGTGGCTCGTTGTGTCGCTCTGATGCAAAGGCATGATTGTCCTAGGTGGGGATAATCAGAGACAACAACAATACTATAGTAGCATCTCATATCACTATCAATAGTCCCCTTGGGCACATCATATTCTAATCTCAATCAAACATCCATCTACATCATATCATCTTTACATACAAAATATAAAGTTATTATATGATCTCATCCTCACAATATTTATATTATTTAGATAAAAACTATGATATCAATATTATCATCATCATAAATTAAATAACTATAATAAATAGTGATCATACATCCATCACGTATACAACTAGCATAGGATCATAATTACCCTAGAACATTGGGTGTCATTCCATACCAAGGACAATAAAAGGTGAATTTAGACAAGAGTAAAGTTTTCTTTATCAACACCCCCCTTGAAAGATAAAAAAAAAACCAAGATCATTAGATAATGAGATTAATAATATACCTTCAATCTATTTGGGCATACCCTTATTTTATATGGAGAAACAAGACTCTATATGGGATCCTATTATTGACTGATTCCAAAGGAAGTTGGTTGGGGGGAAAGGCCGTTTATTATTCCAAGTTGGTTAACTTCAACTTGTTAAAAGTGTTTTGAAAATCATTCCAATCTAAGTTCTCCTAATATTTAAAATTCCAATCAAGGTAGCCAATGTTTTGGAGAAGATCCAAAGAAAATTTCTTTGGGTAGGAGTCGAAGAGAAATAAAAAATAGCTTTGGTGTTTTGGAAAAAAGTTCTATAAACCTAAAAATGAAAGGAGGACCACATATTATAAATACTAGAGAGTTAAATGAAGCTCTAGTAGGTAAAATTTTCTAGAGAATGACAAGAGAACTTGACAAACTTTGGGCTAAAATTCTTTCAGGCAAGTATTTGGATAATAAAGACAAGCACAAGGTGTTTTCTATTTGAGATCCTTGTAAAGGTTCAATGATATGAAATTTACAAAACTCAAATAAAAAAAGTATTGAGAATTGTGATATGGAGGATAGGGAATGGGGACTGTATATCCTTTTGGGAAGATGCATGGTTGGAAGAAAGGCCTCTAAATAACATAGACAAATGGAAGAATATAAAGGATGACATCAGAACCAAATATGGCATCTACATTCACAATTACATAGAGGTAGTTGAAGGGGAAAGGAGATGGATCCCACTTAGTTTGGATTCTCAAGACAAAAACATGTAGGTCTAGGAACTAAATGAAAAACTAGGACAATATTATTTAGGTCAACAAATAAAATAATATAAAATAATATGGATATCAGATCCCTTAGGTGAATACACTATAAAATCAGGTTATGAGAACATATATTCACAAGAAAAATGAGATTATAATTGGGGAAGTACATGGGAATTTTTTTCACTCCCAATATCGAATTCTTCTGCTAGTTAGTGGTTCAAGATAAGATTCAAACTTTGGATAATCTACAGAAGAGAAGTTTTCAATTTCCTAATATGTGCTATCTTTGTGGAACAAGGAAGAATTAGTCAATCATTTGTTCCTAGAGTGTGCTTTTTCTAAAAGGATCCAATAACTATTACAAAAAGAACTTGGTGTAGCATGGGTCTTCCCAAATAATATTCTTGATTGGATCACCCAATGGGTTAATCCTTACAGTAGCAATAGACTTAAATATTTATGGAATTTGATACCTTTTCATTTTATGTGGAGGATATGGTTGGAGGAATCATAAAATTTTCAAAAATATTAAAACATCCAATTTTAGATCATTATTAAATGTTAAAACTAGTATAATAGATAACTTGTATATCATTAATTTCAAGGAAGGGTATGAAACACCATATAAATATAAAATTACAATCAACTAGAATCTTAATGAGATGAAAGGGGTACATGAAGATGGTATTAAGAAGAAAATATCAAAGGTAAAATGGGAGAAACCAGATAATGGTTGGTTTAAGCTCAATTTTGATGGAGCAACTAAAGGGAATATAAGAAAGGTATAAGGTGGAGGGAACATTAGGGACTCACAGGGGAAGATTATTGGTTCATATGCAAATTATTAGAGTAGATACCAATCATGCGGAGGCTAAAGCATTGTTGACTAGGATCAAATTAGCCAATATTATGTAGATAAGAAATTTAATCATTGAAGGAGACTCTCTAAACATATTAAAAGGTTTAATATAGGAGCATTCAATTAGTTGGAAAATACATGATATCATTAATTATTCTATTTATATTAAGAATATTTTTCTATCCAACAATATCAAGCATATTTATAAGGAATAAATCATTATAACATATTGGATGATAAACTGGGGAATAAAAAGAGGTAGTAATTTTGTGGCAAAAGAGTAAAAAAATATTTCTAAAATTATCTTGGAGATGACATAGTAGGAAGCTATGAATAGATGACAAATAGAGTGAGATCTAGAAAAACACAGACAAAGTGAGATATGGAAATACTAAAATTTGAGAAACACAAACAGAGTGAGATCTAGAAATACAAATTTTTTTAAAATATATATACATAGACAAAATGAGATCTACAAATGTAAAAAATTTAAAAACATAAACAAAGTGAGATCTAGTAAGATGCACAGAGTGAGATCCAGAAACACAAAAAATTTAAAAACATAGATAAAGAGGATTTGGAAAAAAATAGACAAAATGAGATTTGAATTCATAGAGGGCTAGGGTTTGGCATAGTAATGGTAGGAGAAACACAGATAGAGTGAGATCTAGAAAAATACAAATAGAGTGAGATTTGAAAACACATATTACCTCTAACTAACCTTGGTTGTCTAGGTTGCTTTCACATTTAATTTTGTTGGAGTGCAAGTGGCTCAATTAAATTCTATTTTTTCTTTAAATTTTTTAGAAGGCTCTTGTTTTTCTTTTGTGGTTAGCGAGCTTTTATTATTTTGGTTGGTTTGTATTTCAATCCTAGTTTGTAGACTACATTTTTTTTGTTGATATTCTTGGAATATGTGGTGGTCTTATCCCCTTTTTAGTCTTTTGTATCTCAAGCCTCTTTGTAAAAGGGTAAGGGACCCTTTCAAAACCATTTTTTTACCCTTATAAAAAACATAGGAACTTAATGAAAGTTTATATATGTACATATATAAATATATAATCTTAACATGCATGTACATCATCATATATACAATTCTATATCTATAATACAAATAACAACTATTACAATTTCCCCTCGTAGGGGAAACTAGCTTTGGGACCCAGTGTCAAGTGCTCCTACTTGTTCCCTAGATGGTGATGGCAAAATCTTAGACTGCTATAACTATCGAGTCATGGACTATGAATGTGTTTGTATTATCCTTGTTTATGTCATATTTGGAAAAGGTAGTCAATTATTTGTTGAAATTATTGTGGTAGGTAGTCCTATAGTAAGTGGACCCCTCGAACTCTATCATTAGTTCTACCTAAACCCATGCCAAGTCCATTGAATTCTACTACTATATGAAAACCATTTTGTCTAGAAGGTTCTAAACAGATTTATTTTCATCAACTTCACCTCTCATTGTAGCCTTCACCATAGTTGCATCCCTATCCATAGTCAAAATTAGGATAATTTTTGTATCATGGAGGTTTAGTTGATGACTTTGTTTGAGCAACTACCTTTTCTTATGTTGCATACTTTTTTGACTATATTGTTTCTAGTGTAACCTAAAAAACACCCACCTATTGAACCAGTGTCTCTCTCTCTACCTTTGCAGTATATTAAAGTGACTTGATAGGACCTCCCTTGCTTACCATGATCACCACTACTATTTTCCTCAAATTCCTTTCATAGTACTTATAATACCACCTCAATAATGGTGGGACCACCTTCTATGCTCCCCTCTATCATCTCCATAGTGGCATGTGCTTACCTGTCATTAGGACAACTATAGTAAACCTAAGGGGGTAGAGGGTCTGGTACTAC
This sequence comes from Wollemia nobilis, assembly GCA_028583015.1. Lineage (NCBI taxonomy): Eukaryota > Viridiplantae > Streptophyta > Pinopsida > Araucariales > Araucariaceae > Wollemia > Wollemia nobilis. The sequence continues at coordinate 1,993,530 of JAQPPZ010000184.1, forward strand.
CCCAATAATTGAAACTAACTCTAGGGTCATTACCTCTCTAGGCTTGGGATATTTGATCATATACACCAATCTATGAATAGGTATCAAGGTTTTGTTATGGATTAAACCCTTGCACTTATGTGGATTATCGATACCATATTGGACCTATGAGAATTCCTTTCTAAATTCCAAACTGTCAAACTACTATATAAAAATGAAAGAGATTGAACTCCCCTATTGTCTAACTAACCATCCAATCTTCCTAACTCTAGCTAGATGTTAGGGATCCTCCACCCATACTAGGTTCTATCTATAGGGGTGACATGCTATTTTCTCCCTCTATAGGTCATTTATTAGCCTCTAGGACCCCCTCAAAATGCCTCAATGAGCTATAGTTTGCCCTACCTCTAGATGGTAAGCCCAATGATATATTTCTAGTGACTCTAGGACCCCAACTTGCCTTGGAATTCCTAGTGGTTACACCAACACTATGTGCTCCCATTCCCAAAATTAGAGCAACATGTAGCATATAAATCCTTTGTGTCCTTGGTATACCATGTAATTCAACAAATGGTATAGCCTAGCCAAAATTATAGGTCCCCAAGTGAACATCATCTACTACTATAGCATGTTGATGACTACCTTTTCCAATCCCTAGTCATTACTTGTCAACTAGTGTCCCTAATCAACACCTTGAACACCACTACATATAGTAGCATTATTTGTCTATCTAGATGACCTCCAATATAGGTGACATTGGAAAATCAACATCTATAATAAGACACTCTAGGCTCTATCGTTGGTCCTGGCTCATGTAGACTAGTGATACTCTAGCCAACATCCACAAAATCTACCACACACCCTTTAGTGTGATGGCAATATATTCATAGAGCAACTAGAAGGTATTCATCTCTAAATACAATAACTTTGCTAAGGTTATAAGTAGTTCCATGTCCAACTCCACCTTTAACACCATTGCCACAAGACATAACTCTACCACCAACAACATGCATGTTCTACAATAACTAGATGGCCAATAATAGCCTCTAAAGCATAGGATTTCATATCTTAATAGTCTAGGGTCTATATTCTATCTCATAACCAATCAAATCCATCACTAGATAGTCTCATCAAAATTTTAAAAATAGTAAAACTATTAATCTTAGTGAAAGTGCCACCCTTTAACAAAAGCACCACTAGGATAATGATAGCACTACCAAATGGAAAAAAATATTATAAATGTGCAAAAGTGCCATGAGGTGGAACTAGCATTGTTGTAAAAGTGTTATGAACACAATAAAGTGTTTCCCTTTACATTGGGTACATTTTTTGAGATAAAATATTTCATAAAGTTAAGTTTTTTATATCTTACTTGGACCTATCCTGCTCTTCTGGATGATAGAGGTATCACTCTATAAGCATGGTGTATTGGTCTTGCTTGTTATGCCCTCAAATTTTATAGTAAAACTAAGGGTCTAAATCTCTTGATCATTCTCATGTATGGTAAAAATAATTTTTCTTTTACCCCCATCCTACCTAATCAATTTCTATTGTGTGTCCTTAATATTTTATCATTGCACCAATGTGAATTATGATCAAATTGAGTTTCCTCAATCAAACTTGATTTTATTTCTAAAAATAAAGGGGGCACATTAGGGCATGATAACATTTAGTGTTTTAAAAATCCAAAATCTAACATCATTAGTAATCAAAAAATCAAAATCATCATGCATCTTACATCATAAATTCTAAGAAACATAAAATCTAGTCATCTCAAAATTGAGACATGAAGGTTAATTTTTTTATATATTCATCATTTGATAAATTATCAAAAACGGAGAAAATATAGACACCCAATTTTGAGATCATTTTCAAGTCTTTAGAACTTACCAACATCTTCAACATCTAATAAATCAAATACCCAAATCAAGCTAATTATCTTCAAGCCCAAACTAGTAGTATTTATTGCTCAAAAAGCAAAAGCACAAAGGTTGAAATAGTCATTCCAAAGACACTTCTACTTGCCTAATAGTTCTTTTGTAAACATTTAAAACTATATTATTTACCACCCAATTCAACTTGATGATGGTCATTTGGTAGTAGCATTGGATCTTTAACACTATCAGTGCTAACAAATTCAATGCTATTGAATGTCATAATGCAAAAATCAAAAGCATGACACGCAAGTCATCCACCATCCACAAAATTCATGTTGTTTCATGCCAACCACATTAATTGAAACCCTAAGTGCATCATGGACTTGGAATTCACTAAGCCATACAAATTATGCCACCTAGCCATATGTCAATCTTGGTAGATTCTCTAGAAGTATCCCTTGGGGATCTTGGCTTCCTATAAAGTTTACCCTTGGGTGTCTAAAATTTTGAATATTTTTAACAATGAAGATCTAACATAATCCTTTCTAAAGACATTTATTTTTTTATAATGAAACTCTATCATAATCCTTTCTAAATAGAGCACTTTATGACAACAAGAACATTGTTAGTATCATCCCTCATCTATCTTTTTAATAGTGAAGGTTTTTTAGAGTCAACATATGCACATCATTTTTTGATAGTGAGGCTCTACTAGATCTAAATGCTATCTCTCTATGGAATTCATTGATGACCATCTCTATAGCAGCTTACCTATTTGCTATGACATGGGATATCTGCCATGGTTTTAAGGTTACCAGCCTACAGACAGTCACTTGGTTGTGCCTTTTCACCATTCAATCTTTTATCAATTCTATTTTTCTACTACTCCTTTACAACTATCTACTAATATTTTTGTTATTGTTTTTACCACTATCTATTAATCTCATTGTTATTTTTACCATTGTTTGTTAATATTATTATTCTTCATTTACCACTATTTGTTAATTTTGTTACTTCTCCTTTATCAATAATTTATAATCTCATAATCGTCCTTTTGTTAATGTCAGTAAATCTCATTTATTTTCCTTTTATATTTGCCTACTAATTTCATAGATATTATTTTCATCATTATCTATTAACCTTATTTTGTCTAACAAGCAATTGTTTTTTGTCATTTTGTTAGCAACTTTAGCATAGTTGCACTCTATTTTTTTATTAAATTAACTTATCTTGCCATTCTATCAATGTACTTCCATTTACTAGTCAATAACTCCCATTAATCCTATTGTAGGTCAAAGGATAATTCCTTCATAGAGGCATATTATGGTAATTGTATGTAAGGATGCCATAAAATTAAAATTTTAAGTCTTTCATGAAGGATCAAAAGTGCCATTGACTTATAGAAGCACCGATAGTGCTATCACTCCTTAGTCAAGGATTTTACACTGATTTAAATGACCATCATTTTAGTTTTAGTATGTATTCTATTTCTCTTTTTTTAATAGCTTTGATGGTGATCAAAGGAGTTACCTATTTTCCAGCAATCTAGGGAGACCTCTCTACTATTGACTTAGTTTATTTGTTTGTCTTATAGGTTTTGGAGGATAAGAAATGTCTAGTGAAAGCACAACCATATAGTAATAACATTAACACTACTTTCATATTATTGATAGTGGTTCTATCATTGAGGTAGAAAGAAGTCAAACATTCTGATCTAATATTTCTCATTTTAATAGGCTATTTTTAGTTTATTTTGTGTTTATATTTGTGGTTCTTTATTTTTTGATTTATTTATTAAATAATAAGATAAAAAGGGAAAAAATGAATGTGTTTAGTAGTATTAGGGTATCATCCATGGACTCACATCCATTGAAAACTAAACTACATATAGGACTATTTGGCTACATCTTTTTGAACCCTTAATCTAAATGGTAAATTATCTTTTACATTTTGCATCAAAAATTGAAAAAGCATATATCTCATTAGGTCTTTTCTATTACACTTTTTTGATGGGTATGTAGTTAGAATAGGACAAGATTAATGTTCAAGGTAATTAAGGAAATAATATTAGGGATAAACATATGTGTTCTCAAATCAAATCAAAAAACATAGCCTTACGCTCACAACTACATCTATCCCTAAAGTGAGAGGTTAGATACCAAGGATTTGATAAGTTAGAGGTCTGCCATAAATTTCACCTCCCACATTTTTGTGAGCTTGATGTGAACATCATTATGGGTCCCACAAGGTTATTACTTGATAAATCCCAACTTAATCAAAGACTAAAATCAAATCCCAACTTAATAAGAAGCTAACTAAAGGATAGTCCTACTAAGGATCATTTATGGTCCTCTAAGTAACCAAAGGTTAGTACTCTAAATAGATAGAAAAATGAGGGAATTTCTCCTTTTGTCATAGGAAAAAATAGTTCTTTCAGATTTATTGAATGACACATCTTTGAGGTGGCATGGTTACCATGTTGGAGTTTATAATAATTTTCAACAAAACTCCTTAAAACATTCCATCATCATAATATTATGCAAAAGAGTATAATAAAAAAATAAACAAGAAAGAAGATGAAGGAGAGAGAGAAGAGATAAAAGGAATAAGAGAAAGGTGTCTGTAGGCACCATCATGATAAGAAAACACATAAAACTGGTACAATGGATCAACCATTAGGGGGTATTTATAGTAATATATAATCCCCAATTAATTTCTAACCTCAAGCCAACATAACCTGACTTGAAGGTTGAATTATAACATACTAACTTTTTAAAACCCTTTAATAAAGGTTTACGACACTGATTATTTAATCAATATCTCTAAGGGTGAATGCATTAAAACTACCTATAGGATTATATAAAAGTTTCAATAGGCTTACATAAATAATCATGCAAGATTACATAAAATATTCGTGTAGGCTTACATCAAGAGCACCCATAGGTATACATAAAAAACACATGTTAGCTTACATATTGGATATCCATAGGCTTACATTCCACTTGCTCATAGCCTAACATATGGTGTTCCCATAGGCACATCTTCAATGTCATCCTTAGTCAATAAGGTCAAATTATAGATATTCCAACAAGATTTACCTATAAAGGATATATATATTAGATTAAATCAAAGCATATCCATGCCTAATAAAATACAAGAACCATTAAGGTATAACCTATATATTCTAATCCAAATTAAATTTTAAAATTAATATAAAATATACCTAGAAATAACATTGAATTTCTTGTAATATCCAAGAAAATCAAATTACCATGATATTGTAAACACAAATATATCTAAAAAATACACATGAACATGAAACTATATTTCTTTGAAATTCTTGCAATTCCATAAAATATGTTTAACTATTTTGGGACATCTACGAAAAACAGTCTAATATTGACAAACTATGGGAAGCAAGTTTGTTGTTGAAAGGAAGCTTCATGTGCAACACTTTACAATCCAATAACCATAAAGAAGATTTATAGTTCAACTTTAAAATCCTAAGGTTGATTTTGTTCCATCTACACTCACTAAACTTGTAGTTCCATTTAACATTCAATCAGGTTGCATTTTAAATTATGAGTAGAAGTGCAATGTAGACAACCTTTATAGAAAACTAAATTGTTCCTATTAGGTTAGACCCAATTTTTGAAGAAATTACAAGAAAGTTTGATGAACAAATTGATAAATAATCCCTATTCAACCAAAGCACAAATCCTAAGTGCAACTAAACAATAGGGATGGCTCAAAACAAATTGAGCATTCAAAGAATGACAAGGCTTCCAATTTTACAAACACACATCCCAAAGGTCCATTATACAACATAGTCCCTTTCTAAATAAATTCTTATCTTTAAATTTTAAATTAAGGGTAAGTGTATGATCATTATAAAGAACCAAATTATTCTACCATATAGATGAAGAATATAAGCTTAAGCCATGTAGTAAAAAGAAACCATTCTAAAATAGAAGAGGAGAAACATATTGGAATGCTTGTTGTTTTTGACGGACCTTGGTGGCATGATGTCTTCCAACAATAAATACACTATCTTATGTCTTCCTTAACAAATCTTGATTTTCTTAATTCAGTGGATACTATTTGGAAGAAATAAACCTAACACCTATCCTCGATTTTCTCACAACAAGTATATTATTCTATATGTAAGAATGTTAGGATTTTTGGTGATGGAAAAAAATTTATGATCTATCTGTTGTGCTTCGCTGAATATGGATCTATCTATCTACTCTACTTATCTTTGTTCGTCTGTTGTGCTTCATTGTTTAAACAAAACCTCCTTCTTTCTCCTTAATTATTTAAAAAATATTTCTAGGGAACAACGAGATTTCTTCTACCACTTATCTCAATATTGATATGATGGAAATTATTTGTGCCCACTCCCAAAAAGTGCTCTGATACCACTTGTTTATTTAAAAAATAATTAATAAATACAAATCGAATAGAAATATCAAATATATTTACCACTTGATGAGGGCTAAGTCCTTTGCCACTAAGGAGGGTTGAGTCCTTGCGAATACGCAAATCCAAATAAGATGATTCAAACTAAATCATTCTACTCCTACTTATATCAATAAATCAATGATTAGGTTAAACTTAGAAATATAGCCAACTTGGTTATATTGGTGTTGTAACAATCCAAAATAACTATAATAAACATGAGTGGCCAAAAAGAACTTATTGATCACTTGAAGTTGATTGATAATGGGCATGAACTTTTCAAAACAATTCACTTTTTCTAAAACCTATCCTAGAATTAATGCCACATTTACTTGGGTGAGGTTTGAAAACCAATGGGTATTACCAAATAGAAAACAACTCACCATGCTTAATTTATCACTAGGAATCATGATTAATTTATCACCAAGGATCATCAATCCATAGGTCTAAGTCCCACTTGAAGTAATCATGAACTTAATTTTACCTTATAAAATTTTAACATTAGAAGCCACATAAAAATACTCTATGAAATGGATAGCATTCTCCTTTTTCTATGACAATATTTGAACAAATAATACCTTGGAGGACATTATTATGGAAGGCCCTCTCAAACATATGCACCAGAGTATCAATTACAAGGATTTAAAGAAATGATGCTATGGGGAATCCTTTATAGATGGAATGTTGGATGGGAAATTACTTAGAGAATTTTCAATTTACCACCACAATTACTAAAGCATTTGTGAAGAGAATGTAGATTTAGTTTTTAAAAAGCATTAGTTGAAGCAAAATCCCAATGTTGCAAGAATAAAATGCTATATAATTTGATCATAGGCCTTATTAAAATCTAGCTTAATAAATATTGAGTCTTGACCTATTGTCATTTCTAATTTTAAAGGATCCTAGGTAAAGACTAGCTTATCTAGCATAAATCATCCCTAAAGAAAAGCCTATTTTCTTAACTTAGACATTATACTAATCTATAAGGTTGATCTTATTGGCAAGAGCTTTTGCAATGCTTTTATAGGTGACATTTAGTAAGGTGACTGACCTCTATTCACTTATAGAATCATACTTTTTGCTTTTAGGGACCAACTTGATTATTTCCCTCCTAATGAAAGTACCTAAGGACCCTTTAATCTCTACTTCCTTGTAAAAATTTAAGAGATCACTCTTGATGATTGGCTACATTTTTTGAAAAATTCAACTAATAAGCCATCAAGCCTCAACACTTTTTCATGTGTCGTTGCAAAGAGGAATTTCTCCATCTCTTTAAGAGTTAGTTATCTTTCTAGAGAACCTTGCAAACCTTGTTATTTTTAGTAAGGGATACTATGAACTATACTAGAGAGAACCACATTTTGGAGGTCACTATAGCCCTCATGAAAAATGGGTTGAAAGTGGTTTAAAAACTCCTTTCTAATTATCACTTCATTAGTAAGAAGACTGTGTTAACTCTCTTGGAGATACAAAATCCACTCTTTCCTATGTATGTCTTAGAAATTTTAAAATTATTTTTCATTCCTTTTCCCAAACCACATATAATACATTCTATAGTGTATTCTATCTCCCTAATCCAATAAGCCTAAGATACCTAATAATGCTCTCAATTATGATAATTTTCAATTTAATCAATCTCAAAGCATTGTCTCTTATTCTCCTATTAATAATACCTTTTTTTCATACCCTCTTAAAAAGAGGATATATATTTCAATTGAACCTTTTTATTAATTAATTTAACCAATATTTTCATGGTCAAGGAGAGGAATTCTACATTGAGAAAAGTGCATTAACATAATTAAGATGCTCTAATTCAGTGAACATTTATTTTATAGAGAAGCTTTAGAAATACTTGTGTCTCTTGGGAGGGACTTATCTATATAAGAATGAGGAAGTGATTGGATAGAGTTTCACATTGCAACCTCCCCACCCATATGACTATATCTATGCTCATCATTGTGATGGTTACTTATAAATAAATTTGGATTAACAATTGAAATTAGGTAAAAATAATTAATGCTATTATGATACAAGACCTATCAATTAAATTTAGAAGATGATAATAACATGGAATCCACCAATCTCTTGTCTTTGCATATCTTATACATATTAAAGTCTTTTTCCACAACCCATTATGCTGACTAAAAACTAGTGGTTCTAGTTCAACAATATATAGTGTTTGGTATTAGTATGGGCATAAACATAGTAGAACCCAAAGGTGCATTAGTGGGAGGTGATATGCAACCAAAGGTAATGAAAATTTTGGATTTATCCTTAATTAATAATCATGGGTTGCATCCATAAAAAAATCCAAGATACTACCACTACCTTCATTATGATGGGAGGAAATAACAAGCCCATACTCACATATTTATTGTATATAAAACTTATGAAAATATTTATTTAAATTATAAATATATTTTATACAACTAAAAAAATCATTGCATTATGTATCACTTACAATGTCAACACAAACATTCTAATTTTAGTAAATATGTTCAACAAATAACTATTTAAAAAAGAAAAAAATGGTTGGGGTGAAAGGAGGAACATCCTTCTTTGAATTTTAGGTTTATAATTTTGAAGTAATCTTAACATTTATTTAAAATATAAAAACACATTGAATGGTTTTATATGAAATAAATAAGTACTACAATGGTAAGTCCTCGGGTTCTGATCTAGAAGACCCAAGTTCAAATCCTAGTACAAGGGGACCTTGACCCCTCATAAAAGCCTATGACTTATGCTAATATTTTTTAAGTTCCATGAAGGATAATGTAGTGATAATTTCTTTGGTTTTCATCTAGAAGACCCAAGTTCAAACCTCGATACAAGGAAATTGAGACCCCTCATTAAAACCTGTGCTTTACTCTAACATTTTTTTGTAAGTCGTAGGAGATATATCATAGTGGTAAGTCCTTGGGTTTTCATCTAGGAGAACCAAGTTCAAACCCTAGTATGAGGGGACCAGGACTCCTCATAAAAACCCATAATTTACCCTAATATTTTTTTTCTTGAGAAGGATACCATAGTGGTAAGTTATTAGGTTTTCATCAAGGAGACCCAAGTTCAAACCCTAGTATGAGGGGATTAGAACCCCTCATAAAAGCCTATACTTTACCCTAACATTTTCCTAAGAGGGATATCATAGTGATAAGTACTTGGGCTTTCATCCAGGAGACCCAAGTTCAAACCCTAGTATGATAGGACTAGGATCCTCATAAAATCCCATGCTTCACCCTAACATTTTAGTCTTAAAAGGGATACCATAGTGGTAAGTCCTTGGTTTTTCATCCAAGAGATCCAAGTTCAAACCCTAGTATAAGGGGACTAGGACCCCTCAAAAAAACCTATGATTTACCCTAAAATTTTTGTCTTGGGGGGAATACCATAGTGGTAAGTCCTTGGGATTTCATCCGGGACATCCAAGTTCAAACCTTGGTATGAGGAGACTACGACCTCTCATAAAAACCTGCACTTTACCCTAACAATTTTTAGTCTTGGGAGAGATATTGTAGTGTCAAGTCCTTGGGTTATCATCTAGGAGATCCAGGTTCAAACCTTGGTATGAGAGGATCGAGACCCCTAATAAAACCCATGCTTTACCCTAACATTTTTGTGTCTCAGGAGGGATACTGTAGTTTTAAATCCTTGGGTTTTCATCCAGGATATCCAAGTTCAAACCTTGGTATAAGGGGGCTAGGACCCCTCATAAAAATTCATTCTTTATCGTAACATATATATTGGGAGGGATATCATAGTAGTAAGTGTTGTCATATTTGATTGTCCCTAGCAGGGCAATCATTCCTCATGGGGAGCAACACAACTGGGTTGTGGCTAAGAACGCAGGTTTTGACTCAATAAAGTGCCTCCAAGAGTTTTTACAAGGTCAATTACATATTAGGATGTAATATTATAGGTACACTTGAAATCAACAAAGGGAAAAGGAATTCAAGATATAAAATAAAAACAACTCAATGAAAGAAAATGGGTGGTGATGTACCAAGATATTTGCTAAGATCTTTTAAAAATAGGCCTGAACATTATGTACCAGTAGAGAAGACTTCCTCTCTTTAACACATGAAGCATAGATGAGAGTTACCAATTATATGCATGCATAAAGAGAAGGGTCCCATAGGATATCCAATGATATATGATTTATACAAAAATAGACACAATCATGTCACACATACATGCACTTAATAAAACCTAAAATAGGTAATTTTCACCAACAAATACATACATAGAGAAATGGGTCAATAAGAGGCCATAGATGGCTATACCAAAAAATTGAAATAGGATCCCATGTATATATATATATATATGCAAGAAATATTTTACAAATATTATGCTAGAATTAGGGGTTCAAGATTACCCATAAGTTGCTCAGAAGTTGATTGCTTTTACAAAAATAAATGAAGGGAAAACCTACAAAAGAATACAATTGCAAACTTGTCGATCATTTACAAATATTTCTATGTGGCTATTACTTCTAATGTCGAGTCATGTATTTTTTTATTTTTTGACCTTTGGAGGTCATGAATTTCAAATGGTCTCGAGCCCTTGGAGGAGCAACTACCATATTTATTTCCATCTACCCATTTATAGGAATTCCCATCATTTGGATGTAGATATTTTTATTTAATGTTCTAGATCTTTAAGTTGCTTTTGTTGTGGCTCCCACGTTGTTGATTTCCTTTCATGAAGCTATGAGACATTCCTTCATAGGAAAGAATGATATTACTTGAAGAATGTGCATATTATTAGTTTGACTTTTGGGGTGTTGATGTTTTCTTCTTTAAGAGTTTTCTTCACCACTTGAGCTCAGGGCCACTTGATTTTAAATCTTTGATACTCTTTGTCTTAGGTACCTTTGTCAGAATATTTACTTCCTATATTCTGATTAGGACTTACAAAATTCTAACTTCTGGACATCCTTTGATTTTTGAGACCTAATCTTTGATCATTGGACCTTTTTGTTTAGGGTTTCTTCTATGCTTTTTCATGACTTAAAATTTTGCTTCCTTTTGCTAGGTAAAGTGGTGTAGTGACTTATCACTATAGTTCTGGTGGCTCTCAAGGGATATTTAGTATACTAATGATAAATAACCTACAAAATGGGTGCCTTAGTCCATTGGATGTAGATTTAGGAAAAGGTCTCCCTTGCAAGCAAAAGTTTTTAGTAGGCAAGCCTCTTTTTAGAAAATTCTATAGATGGTTGGCACTTTCACTTCCTCATAAAAATGAGATCACCTATAGTATATATGTATAAATTTTTAAGTGAGTGGCCTCTATCCATTAGGTATGGAGTCAAAAGGCCTACCCACTAGCTTCTTAAGTCTTTTGTTCTTCATTTTCCTTCAATTTTATAGGTGAAATATTGTCATCCCGATGAAACCAGGACTTTCATGCAACTTTATCATCCCAAGCAAGCAGGTGCCAAAAATAATGCTATGGTTGGCACCATAGAGGTGAGGCCCCCCTTATTGGTCAAAGCTTCTGATGTCCTCTCATCCTTGTGGATAAATATGTTCTTTGCATACATTGGCTCAACCTCTTCAAAAAGATGATTATCCTATATGGAAGTTGTTTGTTATCCTACTTGGTCACTAGAAGCGTAGAGGAGATTTGACTCAAAAATTTCCCCCTCATCATGATTATTTTTGGCTATTGGTTGATTCGTAGACTCGTTACCTTTGTGATGTATGTGGAGGGCCCCTTTTGATATTTGTTGTTATTGTTCATGGGTGGTGTAAATCTTCTTTTTATCCTTTGTAAGAGTGTGTTGCATCTCCCCTTCTAACAAATCCTTGGAGGGAGTTCTTGTATCAGATTCCACTCTATTTACCTCTTCTATAAAATTGCTCATGATCGAGGCAACAAACTAATCCCAGCCAAATATTGAATATGGAGATAGAGTATTATATTTCTAGTGAGCCTTGAATTTTAGTGAAGACACAAACATCTTGAGTGCCACATATTACTTTGTGATGTTGTGCACTTAGTAAATGAAAATTATTTCTTTTTGGTGCTCTAATGGGGATGTTGGGCCTTCACAATATATTTAGGAAATATTTCTAGTAGTGATACTAGAAAATTTTCCCAAATAGCTAGTGGTTCTAGAGGTTGCAATGGGTTATTTTATCTCTAGGAAGGGGATAGATCTTGAGATAGGGGATAATATTGGATCTATGGGTTCTTTGGATTTTAGTGGAGTCACCAAGTGAATACAACTTCTTGCTTTTAAAAGCAAGTAGAATAAGGTCTTTACACAAACCTCAATATGGTATCTTCAGCAACAACTTATTCTAGTGTTTGTTTTGGAGTGGAGTTTCCAGGTGAGTAAAGAGGTGCTTCTAAGCCCTACTTCTTGTTGCAATGTTAGGACCAATGATGTATCATTGGGGTCTAGGTGTACCATTAAATTATTGTCATATATGATTGTCCCTGGTGGGGTAATCATGCCCTGCAGGAAGTGACATAGTGGGGCCATGATTGAGAGCTTAGGATTCAGCTCAATCAAGGGCCTTTAGGAGTTTTTACAAGGTCAACTCCTTATTAGTATGTGATCTTCAAGGTGCACTTGGACTTAAAAAATGGAAAAGGGATGCAAGAGAAAATAAAAAAAACTCAACAAAATAAAGGAGTGATGATAAACCAAGAGATTCACTAAGATATTCTTGCAAAAATAGACGTAAACACTATGTGCTAATTGTGAACACTTCCTCTCCTCAATATAATGAAGCACAAATGAGAGTTACTAGTTATATGCATGCATAAAGAGATGGGTCCCGTAGGAGATCCAATGATAGATGACTGGTCTAAAAATAGATGCAGGTCCCTCACACATGCATACACTTAATTAAATCTAAAAAAGGTCACAAAAAAATACATACACAAAAAAATGGGTCAACAAGAGGCCACAAATGGCTATACCAAAACATTGACACAATATCCCATGTATATATATATGCAAGCAAGATTTTATTAAGATTGTGCCAAAATAAGGGGTTTGATATGGCCCACAAGCCACTCAAGATACAAAAGAAAATGAAGTAAATTACTATAAAATAATACAATTACAAATTTGTAGATCCTTTACAAAGATAAATCTATTCCTTTTTATAGATTACAAGGGGAGGGTTTTCTCTCTAAAACTCATGCAGAGATTTCTAGGTGGTTGCTACTTCTGACATTGAGTCATGTATCATATGATTGTTTATTTATCTAAGGTTATATGAATTTGAAGTCATTAATTTTAAATAGTCCTAAGCCCTTGGATGAGTAGCTACCATATTTATTACCATCTACCCATTTTAGATAATTCCCATCATTTGGGAACATAGGATCTCTTTATTTAATGTTCTAGATATTTGAGTTACTTCTACCATAGCTCCCATGTTTTTGTTGTCCTTTAATAGAGATATGAGACATTCCTTCATTATAAAGGATGATATTCCTTGAAGAATTCTCACCTTATTAGTTTAACTTTTGAGGCATCGATATTTTTTTCTTCAGGATTTTTCTTCATCATGTGAGCATGGGGTTACTTGACTTCAGATATTTGAGATTTCTTGTCTTAGGTAACTTTTTTGAAACTTCCACTACCTATTTTATGATTGGGACTTACAAACTTTTGACTTTCAAACATCCTTTGCTTTTTGAGACCTAACCTTTAATTATCAAACCTTTTTTATCAGGATTTATTTTATTCTTATTTGCAACTTAAAATTTTTCTTCCTCTTGCAAGGGAGAGTGGTGTAGTATTTATCACTACATTAAGTCCTTAGGTTTGTATTTATGAGATCCAAGTTAAAACCTTGGTATGAGGGGACTAAGATCCCTCATAAAAACCTATGCTTTATCCTAACATTTTTTTATCTTGGGAGGGATACTGTAGTGGTAAGTTCTTGGGTTTTCATCTAGGAGATCCAAGTTCAAACCCTAGTATGAGGGGGAAAGGATCCCTCATAAAAACCCATGCTTTACCCTAATATTTTACAAGCCCTTGTATGAGGGTATTAGGACCCCTCAAAGGAACCCACACTTTACCTTAAAATTATTATCCCAGGAAGGATATCATAGTGGTAAGTTCTTGGGTTTTCATCTAGGAGATCCAAGCTCAAACCTCGATATGAGAGGATTGAGACCCCTCATAAAAACCTATTATTTACCTTAACATTAGTTTCTCATGAGGTATACCATAGTGGTATATCTCTTGTTTTCATCTAGGATTTCCAAGTTCAAACCCAAGTACAAGGGGATCAGGACCACTTTCAAAAACCTATGCTTTACCCTAACATTTTGAATTAATTCCAAGAGGGAGACCATAGTGGTAATTCCTTATGTTTTCATCCAAGAGATCCAAGTTCAAACCCTAGTACAAGGGGACCAAGACTTCTCATAAAAACTACACTTTACCATAACATTTGTAGTCCTTGAATGGATACCATAGTGCTTAGTCCTTGGGTTTTCATCCAAGAGACCCAAGCATAAACCCTAGTATGAGGGGATCTAGACCTCTCATAAAAACCCACATATAAAAACCCATGCTTTACCTTAACATTTTTATTCCTATGAGAGATACCATAGTGGTAAGTTCCTAGGTTTTCATCCAAGAGAACCAATTTCAAGTTTTGGTATGAAAGGAATGGGACCCCTCATAAAATCCTATGCTTTACCCTAATATATAAAGTCCCAATAGGGATATCATAGTGGTGTGTCCTTGGGTTTTCATCTAGGAGATCCATGTTCAAACCCTAGTGCAAGGGGATCGAGGTCCCTTTCAAAAACTCATGCTTTACCCTAAAATTGTTTTGAAGAGGGATACCATAGTGTTAAGTCTTTGGGTTTTCATCTAGGAGACCTAAGTTTAAACCCCAGTATGAGGGGACTGGGAACATGCTTTACCCTAATATTTTGAGGTATTTGCAAATATATTAAAAAAAATGAACTTATTATAAGAGAACTGAGCAAGTTAGAATAATATATCAATAGGATTTGAATAGATCAAGCTTAATTATTAAAGTAAAATGAGCTAAATTTAGAGTTGCACACCATTCTAGCAAGAGAGGAGGCCTATTGGTGATAAAAATCAAGAAACCAATGGTTGGAAGAAGGTGATCAAAACACAAAGTTCTACCATATTTCAACTATAAATCAAAATAAAACATCTAGAATAATGGATATACAGAAAGAAGATGGACAAACCATAAGAGAAGAAATATAAATTAGACAAGAAGAGAGAGAAGTAATATTCTCCCTTGGTAAGGAAAAACCACCAGGGCTTGATGATTTCAAGTAGATTTCTTCCAAATATTTTGGGATATTATTAAGAAGGATGTTATTGAGGCAATTAGAAAGTCACATCATACAAGGTAGGTATAAAAGGAGTACAATAATAAATTCTTGACCTTAATCCTGAAGAAGCTAGGGTTGAAAGGTTTTAAGTATTATAGTCCTAGAAGCCTTTGTAATGCAATATACAAAATAATATCAAAAGTGATAGCCTTGAGGCTTATTTTATACTCCCAACTATATTAGAACAATAAGGGGGCTTTGTAAAAGGGGGGTAGATTTTGGATGGAGTAATAACTCTTCATAAATATTTACATTCTATAAAGGCTAGTGACATGAAAGGAATGATAGTTAAACTTGATGTGAAGACCTATGATAGAGTGTATTGGAGTTTCCTAGATAGGGTCTTACTCAAGTTTAGGTTTAGCAGGAAATGGATAAGATGGGTAGGAAACTGTTATAAAGGAGCTAAATTCTCAATACTTGTAAACAATTCACCAATTGGATTTTTTGGTAGTAACAAGGGATTAGTGCAAGTGGATCTCATATCACCATATCTATTTATAATAATGGTCGTGGCTTTGGGAATATGTATAGGAGCAATGAAGTTTTTAGGAACACTTCATGGATTAAAGCCAACACAAAACCTATAAGTTATAACTCACTAACAATTTGTGGATGACACAATTCTACTACATAACAAATAATGACAAAAGATAAAGAGTTTAGAAGGATATTGGATTTGTATGAATGGGCATCCCATAAAAATTTAATATACGAAAGAGCAATGTTTCTTCATAAACACTACAATAGACAAATAGAGAAGAGTAGATAGAAAGATTGGTTGCTTAATTTTAACCCTATCCTATACATATTTGGATATGCTAATGTTTACAGGAGACTATAAAAATCCATTATGGAATGGATTGCTAGATAAATTTTAGAAGATGGCAGGATGGAAAGGGAGTTTACTTACCCAATTTGGAAAAATACAATTTGTGAAGAGTATATTACAAGCCATCCTCGTATATTAACTATTAATTTTTAAAATACCTTTCAAGGCGGTTAATACTATGGAAGAAATCTAAAAATGATTTCTATGGACTGGTTTAGAAGAAAGGAGTAGATTACCTCTAATCTCATTGGAGAAGGTATGCCATCCCAAGACACAAGGAGGATTGGTCCTTTAGAGAATTATAAACATCAAACTAGAGTTGGCTACAAATGTAGGGTGGAGAGTTATGAAGGAGGGACAATCAATATGGGCTAAAATATTGAAGGAGAAATATTTAGATAGTACGAAATATGTTAGACTGCTTACTACATGAGATCCATGTCGGGGTTATTCATTATGGAATCACATTATGAAGGTGGGGGATTTATTATTAAAGGTATGAAAAGGTAGGGGATGGTAGATCTAGTAGCTTTTGGGAGGATGCATGGTTAGACATTGAACCATTAACCATGGATAAAGAGATGTGCAGACTATGGGAGGATCCAAAAGCAAGATATGGCAAGTTAGTAAGTGACTATGGGTGATAATAGAAGATCGATTAAGGTGGAAAGAGCTAAAAATAAACCAAGATAATAGTGAAGCATTGAGTAAGTTGAAGGTAAAACTTAGATCATATTATATAATTTTAGAGATGCAACAAGATTCATTGATGTGGAAAGCCACCCAAGATGTTGAATTTAATGTCAAATTAGCTCATGACTTGATTGATCTAACTATAAAATATGGTTTTATATGGAAGAGAATATGGGGGAAGAAATAAATTCCTAAAGAATAGGTCTTATTGGTAGATGTACATAATAAGATACTTACTATAAACAATTTGTAGAAGAGAGGGATTCACTACCCAAATAGATACGTCCTCATGAGTAGAGAGAGGAGTCGGTTCAACATATATTCCTAGAATCTAAAAAGTCATTGAAGATATTTAGGTACTAATAAATAAGGTGGGGGTAGTGTGGGCTTTACCAAATACCATGTTATCTTGGTTAGAACAATGATATAAGCCTTTTACCAGTCCTAGGCTCAATAGAATTTGGTATCTAATTTCTTTCCACTATGCTTGGTGAATATGGATGGAAAGTAATAGGAGAATATTTAAGATAACATAACAATAGGGAGAAACATGTAGATTATTTTACAAACAATTGAGGAAATTTTTAAGATAACAAAGTTTTTGACCAAATCTAAAACAAGAGATGAAGCTAGGCTAAGAAAAATCTAGAACTTAGACTCAACTAGTAGCTTGGATGGTACTTAGAATCAATCAAGGAATGAGACTAAATGGATACCACCTCAAGAAGGATAGATGAAGATGAACTTTGATGAAGCCTCAGAGGGGAACCCAAGGAAGGTAGATGTAGGTTCTATTTTTCAAGATGAACAAGAGAGGATAAAGGGTGTAGCCTATGAATATTTGGGAATCACTACAATCCACCAAGCAGAAGCTCGAGATCTATTGATGGGGATAAAAATAGCAAGAGACTTGGGAGTTAGAAAGTTAGTAGTGTAAGGAGATTCTATAAAAATCATCAATTTTATTAAGAAATAAGCAAAGACAAATTGACAAATAAGTAACATTTTTCAAGATATTAGGAATGCTCTCCAAGTCTTTGTTGATCTATTCCATATATATAGGCAAGGCAATACAGTAGCAGACATGTTATCTAATAGGGGGGAAATACAAAAGGAGGACAAAAGGTGGATACCACTAGGGGAGATCTACCCAAATATTTTTAAATTAGTTTAGAAAGAGCAACTTTTGGACAATATACAGTCCTTGTGTAAGGATGGGGAGAGAAGGGATATTGCACTAGGATCTATGGTAAATGGATACCAAGTTGAGATTCCAAGAAATATACAAATTATGGGATGTTTATTTCTCTAGAGGGATTAGATCAAAGGGATGACAATTTATCTAAGGTGATCTTGTGGATTTGCTAGTGGTTAGCCACAAACGATGATTTCATTACATTTGTAGAGTCAGGTACTTCTTTCACAATTTTTAGAGTATTTTACCTTCATAGATAATTTTGTTTGTTTTAGGGTTTTTTTGGATTTGCTTCTCCATAGGGATAAAATCCAAGGTTTTTTGGACAAGAATCAGAACCAAGTCTTTTGTCAGTTTGCTTCACAAGAATCAAACCCAAGGTTTTTATAGGTTTGCTTCTCCACATGAATTGGATCTAAGTTTTTTGAGTTTGTTTCTCTATAGGAATAAGAGCCAAGGTCTTTCTGGGTTTGCTTCTCCATAGGAATAAAAGCTAGGGTTTTCTACGTTTGTTTCTCCATAGGTATTAGAGCAAAGGGATGACAATTTATAGAAGGTGATCCTATGGATTTGTTGGTGGTCATCCACAAGGGATTATTTCATTACATCTACAAAGTCGAGTACTTCATAGTTTTAAAGTATTTTACTTTCATAGATAATTCTCTTTGTTGTAGGGTTTTTTCTAGGTTTGCTTCTCCACAAAGATCAAAGCCAATTTTTTTTGGGTTTTTTTTCTCAACAAGAATCAAAGCCAAGGATTTTTTGGGTTTTCTTCTATATAGAAATCAAACCCAAGGTTTTTCTTGGTTTTATTCTCCATAATAATTAGAGCCAAAGTTTTTTGGATTTGTTTCCCCATAGGAATCAGAGCCAAGGTTTTTTTGGGTTTGCTTCTCTATAGGAATCGAACACAAGATTTTGTAGGTTTGTTTCTCCATAGGGATTAGAGCAAAGGGATGACAATTTATAGAAGGTGGTCATATGGAACATTGGTGGAAGTCAATGTTGGATATGCTTGATGAGTGTATAAAAATTTATGAAGAAGAGAAGGTGCTAGCCCAATGGAAGTATGATCTGGACAAAAGAATGTATGTATAGGCTGATCAAAGCAATGATTATGAACATCAAATTTAGGAAGTTCATGGTTTCTATTCTACTATGAAGCTAAGGTTTGGTTTAGATGATTCATAGGGAAGGGAGATCCAAAATACTACAAAATGTTGATTTAAATTATATTTCAATGTTTGTAAGGTTGGGGTGAACCAAAAACCCTGTTTTTGTGCTTGATTTGGACATTTGTGGTTTATTTAGAATTAGTTGTAAGATTTTTTTGTAAGGTTTTGGGTGAGCTAGAACTCCCTGGGCATGTGAGCTAGGAGGTATTATTGAAGATGAATTACCTTTAACAAGGAGGAGTTTTGTACCTATAGTGTACTTTTGTAAAAGGGTCAAAGTCCTTTCAAAATATTATTTTTACCCTAATAATAAAAAAATAAACCTATAGTACTAATAGGTTCTTTTTTCAAAGAAGAAACCTATGAATTAATCTAATACATTTTCAAAACTAAATATGATTAGGTTTTAAAAAAAGTAGATTCAATAATTTACTTCAATGTAAACTTGCTTTATGTAGTGGATTGAGAAAATTATTTATATATAACATTTAAAAAAGTCTAAGAGGAAATTTTTTTAAATTTTTTATGACAAGACTACCACCATGGTGAGAGAAGCAGAGAACAACAAAGACAATGAAACATTCTCTAATGAGGCTAGTTTTTCTAATGCAAATGCTAATGGAGAGTTCCCTAACCTTGAGGATATAAGAATAATGCAAGACTTTGAAAGGAAATAAAGGTTTACGATTTTATTTAGAACAAGGTAATGAAGAAACAATGGACTATTTGATATATTCTTATAAGGAGATCTTCATCTTTGATTGTGGAAGAAAATACAAAAGAAGAAAGTCTCATTTAAAAGAGTTTAGAAATGGAAATGAGCTAGTGATGATTTTATAGGAGGACACATAGCTCTTGGACAAGAATTATGATTGTGATATATCCTCTTTAGAGCAAGTTCAAAATAGGCCACAACACTTTGATCAGGGTTATGAGGAGGAACACACAAATTTGGAAGGATAAGACCCAAAGAATAATCCCTTGGAAGCATGTAAAAAGACAACCAAGTGCATTTGAAGGAATATTAATAGAGCAAAATTAGTCCTAGGATAATATGTGAAAATAGGAGAAATCATTGAAATCTCAGAGAAAATTCTTATTAGGATGTTCTATGGGCATGCAATTTCTAAAAAATTCTTGGTTGACTAGATGGCTAGGGAATGGATGGAATTCCTAGGGTATGTGCCTAGTTTTTTACTTCTAGTAAGAGGGTGGTTTTCATTTTAGTTCAAGACTAAGAAATATGTGGCAAATAATTTTTTAGATAAATGGTTTTGGGGTTAGCTTTATTAATTCTCAAACTGAGGGACCCATGTTTTGATCCTAAGACCACTCGAATACCTACTCACCCTATATGGGTAAAGTTACTAGGTTTTCCATTAGAATTTTGGTCTAGATATGTTTTACAAGCCATAGACAACTACATTGGTTCTTTATTGGAGGTGGATGAGAGGTATCAATCCTCATACTTGAGGATAATAGCTAGGATTCTTGTTGATGTGGACTAGAGAGACAATTTGATGGGGGAAATCATGTTGAAGTACAACAAAGGGACACATGTACAAACCCTAGACTATATTGGTGTACCTTTTAGGTATGTATATTATCATAATAATGGGCAAATTTCAAGGATCATTCTCTTAATTTTTTAAGGTTTGGCATCATAAGGAAGACAAAGGGGTCTTTAAGGGCGAAAATGAGATGCAATTTTTCCTTCAAGAACATAACTTACAAACTAATTATATTATTGAATCAATGCATAAGGAACACAAGCTAGAGAAATTAGGGAGAAAATAGAAGATGCAAAGGTGGAGACAAAACATTTTATCCCATATCAAGTGATGGATTTAGAATTGTCTCGAATTGTAGTAAGGCTAGAATTATCAAAGAAAACATTGGATGTCATGCTCCTAAACCCATATATAAGATTTCAAAGCAAAAATATTACCATATATAATTTCTCATATGGGATTTTAAGTAATTCTATTTTTAGTCCCTTAAATAACCAATGGCTAGATTTACTAGTCTGTAAAATAAAGTCTCCCCTAGAAAAAGGTAAGGGTGGAGTTGAGGGACAATGAGGACCATCAAATTTGTTAGCTTTTGATGCTAGATACTGAATGAGAAATCAACAAAAAGATATAAAATGAGCATGCAATATTGAATTTATGATAATGACAATATATTAAGCATGTAAAACTCTAAAGAAACTTCTGAAATAACTCATAAAACTACTATTAATGAAAGCTCAGGAAAGTAGGATATTCATACCAAATATGGAGATCTTAAGGACTCCATGCTTCATAAAAGTTATACATTATATCAAACTTGTATACTACTCTACTCTAATTGATATGAGAATATCATTCTACTTGCTCACACCAAGGCCAATAAATAGTGGGATGTGACTCTTGGACTTCCATCTTCCTATGACTCTTCACCTTCCTATTCTAGGGACTCATGTGCACATGGACTATGATGCACCTTTACATTATTGAATACTTTACACATTTTAATATTACTTGTGCATTTATTACATTACATAAAATAAATACTCAAACCCTAATCTAAGACAAACTTCTAATCTAAAGATGTACTCATGGTGGTACATTGGCATCTACCAAAAAATATAATATATTCCAACACCCCCTATATTACATTACTTGGTTATTGAAGAATTTAGTCTTAAATATGGATCTTCATCTTGTCTTCAATTTACTTTGCACTATATACCTTATTTATTAGGTTCCTCCTCTTCTTCTTCTTTATCTTCGTCATTAGAGTCAGTCTTTGTGCCTTCACAAGTTGTCATGCTATCATTAGATTCTTGCAAAAATATTTTCTCTTTACCTTTGTCCTTCTTATCACAAGTCTTCTTTAGTATACAATATTTTGAGCAATCACTTAAAGCATCATGATAATATCTTGAGTTAGAATAACTTGAAGTATCAATACTACATGAAGAATGAAATATCTTCTCTAAGAATGATTCATCTATTTTTGTTTTCTCTCTAAGTGATTCAGTTAATTCCTTTTTCTCCATATTTTCTTCTTTGTAATATTTGAATGTAAGTAATGCCATATAATGTTAGGAACCTACTATTAAAATAAATCTCACTCACACAAAATATTGTAAAATAACTAAAATACATCAAATAATAGAATAACACTATGTAGAAAGTAATTGCAGAATTGAAACAATCTCACAAATAACTTAGAATCGTAGGCCTCTTCGAGGGGGAAACCTCCTTCAATATTTCATTAACTTGCAAAAAGATACATTCGTACATGGCTCCATGTCTTTTAAAGAGAAACTTCATGCAACCCTACCCTAAGGCTCAAGAGTTGGCTTACATGAAAAATGCCACTCGAGCTAGAATATTCTACCAAACATCGGTTACAATCTTGATAATGGTTACATGAAATGGCCCCACTTGGCTAGGTGCCTTAATTACCACATACATTACAAAATATTATAAAATAACATTATAGATGGAATCCCCCATGTTGGAAGTGGGTCATTACATAAGAAAATGAGAATTACAAAATAACGTTAGGATGGGATCCTAACATGTCCTTCCCCTTCAAAAATATTTGTCCTCAAAGCTAAAGATGAGGAAACTGGTGTTGGAGTTTGTGGAGAGACTCCCATGTAGCATCTTCTAGCTAGAGTCCACACCACTAAACAAGGACCTCAGTAATGGTGCGGTTGCAGAGAGTGTGAGTTCGATGATCCAACAACTATTTGGGCTCGAGCAAGATAGAACCTTCTTCATCCAATTTTGGGAGTGTAGATTGAACCTGTACTTGAGTGCCCATAACCTTCTTGAGAGAGGAGATATGAAAAATAGGATGGATCTTGGATGTAGGTGGGAGAGCCAATTTGTAAGTTGTGGCACCAATCCACTGTAAAACCTGGTAGGGCCCATAGTATTTCATAGAAAGTTTCTTGTACCTGCAAATTTGTAGGGACAACTATTTGTACAACTACAAGCAAAGGAAAACCATATCACCCACATCAAAGCTATGCTTAAAATGGTGTTGGTCAGCTTGTTGGCGCATCTAGTTCTAGGTCGCATCCAAATTCATCTTCAGTTGGTAGAGGACATCAACATGTTTATTGAGAGTAGTGTCAATTGCATGGACCCTAGAGCTACCTAAAATGTAAGAGGAAGGCGTGAGTGGAGGGTACCCATAAACTACCTTGAAAGGGGTAACCTTGGTTGTTGTGTGATAGGAAGTGTTGTACCACCACTCGACCAAAGGAAGCCACTTCACCCATTGAGTAGGATGATTAGAGGTAAAGCAATGAAGGTAGGTCTCTAAACATTTGTTGACAATCTCTGTCTAGCCATCCATTTGTAGATGATAAGTTGAACTCATTTTGAGTTGAGTTCCCTACAACTTAAATAATTCTTGCTAGAAATGACTAGTAAATATTGGGTCACGGTCGAACACGATGGAGGTGGGCATACCATGAATGTGGAATATAGAATCAAGGAAAATTTGGGCAATGGTGGAGGTTGTGTAAGGATGGGAGAGAGAAAAAAGTGAGCATACTTCAAAATATGATCCACTACCACAAAAATAATAGATTTACCTCCGAACTTAGGTAACCCTTCAATAAAATCCATGGAAATATCAGTCCAAACCTGGTCAAGAATGGGCAAGGGTTGGAGAGTACCTGGAGAATGCACCATTTCACCTTTCATCCATTGATAGGTATCACAAGCCACCATAAAATTATGAATATCCTTTTTCATACCCTTCCAAAAAAAAGTGTGCTTAAGCCATTCATATGTTTTGAGAAATCCTAAATGGCCTACATATGGGGTGGCATGTAGTTCCTTCATGAGAAGTTACCAAAGGGGAGATGTGTGGGGAACAACAAGACATTGGTGGTAACACAAATCATGGCCATCCCAAGTGTAGCTAGGGCATGAAGTAGAGTCGATGTGTAGGGAGGCAACCAAAGTTTGCAAGCCCAAATCTTGAAGTACCTCCTGTCATAAGGAATCGATCCACTATGGAATGGGTGACAAAATGGCGCATAGCATACTATGAGCCTCAAATTGGTGAGAGAGAGCATCAACCACAATGTTCTCCTTTCCCTTATTATAAGTGATATTATAATCATAGCCCATGAGCTTAGAAACCCATTTTTGTTGTTTGAGGGTGGCAACCCATTGCTCCAAAAAGTATTTGAGACTTTGATGGTCAATTTTAATGGAGAAATGATGCCCAATGAGATACGGTCACCAATGGGTTACCGCATGCAGAATTTCTAGCATTTCCTTAGCATAAGTGGATTTTCCCATATTACGACTAGAGAGTGCTTTACTAGTAAAAGCCAAGGGTCACCCTTCTTGCATCAACACTGCACCAATACCACAACCAGAAGCATCACTTTCAATGATAAAAGGCTTGGAAAAATCTGGCATGGCTAAGACTGGCGTGGTGGTCATAGCATGCTTCAACTCTAGGAAAGCCTATTTAGTGGGTCTCATCCAAGTAAAAGAGTCCTTTAACATGGAAGTGAGGGGAGCTGCAATTTTATCATAATTATGAATAAATTTGTTGTAAAATAATATATAAGCCCTAAAAATCCTTGAAGACCTTTGAGAGTGTGAGGTTTTGGCCATTCCTAAACCGCTTGGATCTTCTTGGGGTCAAATTTGATGCCATATTTGGTGACAATGTATCCCAAATACTCCACTTCTATCAACCCAAAGGAACACTTGGACCGCTTAGCATAAATTTGATGTTGTGCCAATAGTTGTAAAGTCCGATCCACATGGACAAGGTGCTCTTCCCATGAGCGTCTATAAACCAAAATGTCATCAAAGAAAACTAGGATGAATTTTTGAAGGAATGGGTGAAAGATGTTGTTCATGAGGCTTTGAAATGTGGAAGGAGCATTAGTCAATCCAAATGGCATCACCAAAAACTCATAGTGACCTTCATGAGTACAAAAAGTAGTCTTGGGAATATCTTCATCCTTGAGCTTGATTTGATGGTACCCAAAGTGAAGGTCTAATTTGGAGAAGTACATAGTCCCATGCAGCTCATCCAATAATTCATCCACCACCAGAATAGGAAACTTATCCTTTATGGTGAGTTTATTGAGCTCACAGTAATTGATACACAACCACCAGGACCCATATTTCTTGCATACCAATAAGACTGGAGAAGAGTAAGGACTATTACTTGGCCTAATGATATCAACTTTTAATAATTCCTATACTAACTTCTTAATTTCTAACTTAAGAGAATGAGGATACCGGTACGGTTTGATGTTGGGTAGTGCATTACCAGGTAACAATGGAATAGCATGGTCATGGGAGCGACAAGGCAACAATTTTGATGGTTTAGACAAAAATAGAATTGTGCTTGGACAAAATAAGTTGCAAATCTACAGAAATGAAATCCACCTCAGAAGTGTGAGGTTGGATTGCAAATATTTGAGCTATGACTCCCCAAGAATATTTTTTCAACAACTTCTCCATATGACTTGAACTAATAATTTGTGAAGGCCTTGCTTTTGACCCATGGAGAGTATAGGATTATCCATTATATGAAAATTGCATCTAGAGCTCATCAAAGTTCCATGAGATGGTTCCCAATGTGCCCAACCATTGAGCTCCCAATACAATATCACATCCCCCTAATTGAAGAGTAAACATATCTTTTTTGAGCTCATATTCTCTAATTTTTACTTTAACATTATGATATTTACCTTTTCAAGGTAAGGTCCCTCCATTGGCTACCATAAAATCAAAGGAATTACATTTGTGTATGTAACAATTAGCTTGTTTGGTAATGCAAGGATGAATAAATTTGTGTGTACTTCCAGAATAAATCAGGATGGTAAGACGTAGGCCTTTGAAAAACCCACAAATTTCATGGTTTGGGGAGTAGTAATTCTAGCAAGAGCTTGAATTTTTTTTTGGCTAATGGTTCTTTCTAGATTTCTTCCTCAACTTGGAGTGGTTCCTCTATTGGTTCTGTGTCATCATCACTTTGGTTGCTAGTGTCAGGCTCATCAATATCTATGAGGAATAACTTATTTTGGGTGCACCTATGCCCGTGAACATACTTTTCATCATAATTGTAGCACAACCCTTGGGTGCATCATGCATCCATTTCTTTGATAGTCAAACATTTGGGTGCAATATTTTTATGTTCATTATGATTTTGGAATCTAGGAGGGAAGGAGGGTCTAGCTTGTGGAAATTTAGATGTCCGCCTTTGAGCTAAAAATTTGGATTCGACCAAACAGGTCAAACTAATAGCTTGCATCATGGTTTGTGGTTTAAAAATATTGACCCCAATTTGGAGATCATCCTTCAAACCACTAATGAAACAACTCATAAAGAACCCTTCATTCAATCCCCTAGTTTTGTTGGCCAATTTCTCAAATTGTGTTTGGTATTCTCAAATTGTAGAAGTTTGTTTCAACTTTGTTAATGCTCCTATAAAGTCATCATACTCACTAGGGCTAAATCAAGTGAGTAATTGAGACTCAAAGTCTTCCCAAGAAGGATCAGGAATAGTGTCTTGCAACCATTGGTACCACAGTAAGGCTTCAGATTCCAAGTTGAAGGAAACCATCTGTGTTAGAGTATATCTTAAGTCCTACTAGGATATTTTGTTTGGAGTTACCACTCTTGCATGAGGTTGGTAAACTCCCAGTTATAATTAGCTTAGATCTATTGGGTTGTTGTAATCCAATGACTCACAATGATCAACTTTGCTATTTATACAAAGTTGATCCTATGGAATAATCAATCGGTTTCTTTGAGCTTCTCTACAATATCTTGTAATGTTTGCATCTCTATTTACCTAGGGATTAAATATTGCTTCTCATTGTTTTATACATGGTATCAGAGTGATGGTAGATTCTTGCAAACGTTCGAGAGTTTATTTTTTGAAGTTTTAGATTTGATTCAATTATATCCTTTCCTTTCTGATATTTGTATTTTGGACGGATAGTCAGTTTTTTTCCAAAATAAAATATGATATATTTTTGCTCCTTTGTTGTGAGCTACTTAGTGTCAATAATACTTGGAGGAGCTTATTTTTTACACTGGAAAGTTGTGACACATTCATATAGTTTACATTGAGGATCTGCAACCATTTGTGGACCACTCTGTGTTTTAAAGTCCAATGCTGCAACCATATATGAAGTATTATGTTGAAGATGTGGGAACTGGTACATGGTGGTTGGTGGATGTTTTATTAACTGCTTTCTTCGTGGACTACCTTGGGGTCCCCACGACTGTTGGATTCCATCATCACATTTAGAAAATAATGGGATCTAAATTGGTGAACTTTGTGGAGGATAGGATCGAAGTGAACAACATCACATGCATTCTATCCATATTATATTAATATGAATGTGGGGTGACATCATGTTTATTTGTGAATTTATCACATCACTCCTTGGACATATGATGCAAAGTAGTTTCAAAAACTCATCCTGCTTGATATCCATGTAGTGCATGTGTTAAATGGCTCTCTTCACATTGAAGATGTGGGCACTGAGTGATGTCTCCTTATCATCGCTCCTTATTCAACAATGCTCCTTGAATGTGCGATGCAAAACAGTTTCAAAAACTCATCCTGCTTGATATTCGTGTAGTGTGTATATTAAATAACTCTCTTCATAATAGAGTAACATATTTAAATCTAATATTTCTTGATATTCGTGTATTATGCATGTTCAATTACTCTCTCTAAGATATAGTGATGTCTCTTCTTGGCGCTCCATATTCACATTAATGCTCCTTGGACGTGCAACGAGGAGCAGTCTCAATACTACGCTGATATCCATGGATTGCATCAATGGAAATAGTGTGAATATCCATTTCTTTCTAGCAGGAAATCCCATAGGTAGGGTTATGCATAAGGGATTGGACTCAAAATTTACTTGTAAAAAAATGGTGAATCCTAATCAAAATCAAGGTGAATCATGGCGAATCCAAAGCAAATAAAATCAATCATCTTCACACCAAAATTTGGGGTATTTGAAGCCCTAAAAAGTAAGGTCATATTTGGGACAACTTTTGACCTATTAAATCACCTTATAACTTCATACAAACACCACCATTAGATCAGGCTCAAAAAGAGCTTTCCAAATAGTACACATATGCCTATGTTTGGATATATATTTGGGATAATTGACCCTAAGAAACAAATTGGTCCTAAAAAATTTAGGCGAATGGGCCGACTTTGAGGGTCCTCATATTCACCAATTTTCAATTTTGGAAATCCTAATATTCGCCAAATTGGAAAATATTCACCACTATGCATAACATTACCCATAGGCGACTTATTTAAGCCATCTTACTTGCACTATTATCATTCAATATGGGTATGCAAAACATGTGCATGGTGTAATGTGAACGATGCACTACTTTCGTAAATCTCAACAACCACACTAAGGTAGATGCCTTTGTGATGTATTCAGATTGATATCTATGAGACTTGTCTCTCTTTGCACAATGGAGTTCCACCCAGATCTACACTTGTTGTGTGGATTGAGAGCCGAAAGTGCAAATTTGGAGCGGATCTACCCTTCAAACGAATATTGTTCTTGTTTGTCTCTTGTAGGAATTGTACGCTGGGTTTTGTAGAACTGTAGCACACATCAAAGTTGTAGTGGATCCCTAGTTCACATATAAAAAAAAAATGGTATAGAAGTCACCTTTCAAAGCTCAAAATCGTGAGACTGCTTGAAGCTCATGATTTTTTTGGCTAACCTTTTTGCAAAGACATTAAACCAGGAGTTCCATGCTACAACTCATTCGCTACAGTAACATCAACGACATCTATAATAGATAAAGTAACAGTGGCTATGCATGCTACTGAATGTAGCTATGGAGTCAATTGCAGCAGCTATGGTATGGAGGTAGGAGATTCTTTAGAGATGGTCACCATAGATTGAAACGGTCGATCAAAGATTAAAAAAAAGAAAGGAAATTTTTGTTCTTTTGCCCCTCACAATGCATTTTTCGGGTGAATCAGAGCTTACACCAGCTCACAGGATTTTTTTTAACTCCTTATCCATCTAAACTGTAGGGCATTCATTTGATGATGTGCTCCATTTTGCTATCATATCCTGTATTTTGTCAGTTTTTTTGACAAAGAACAGCACTCATTTTTTTGTAAATGATACTCTTGTTCTCTTTCTCAATTACTTGTTGTAAGCCTATTCTATAAAGATATTTTTTAGAGAGAGAATTTCATTGTAATACAATGATATTTGGGTGGGGGTCTTGGTGGTGTTTATTGCACCACATTGTTGCTTTGGTTTAGGGTGGAATCTTGCTTGCTTCTCAAATATTTGTTGAAGAGGGTCTTATTGCTGCATATTTTTCTTTTTTGGCACACTTAATTCTCTAAATACAATTGAACCACTCACTCCTCACAACTATCATACCTGAAACCAAGAATATTAAATCTCATTGCTCAGAAAGGTCTCACACACCTTCTAGAAGAGAAACAACCTAAATTTGAAAAAGAATATGAAATCTTTGTTCATAAAGGAAAAATGTATGAAACAATGGGCATTATAAACATGAATGTAAGTGAAAGCTTATGGTTTCACATTTTTGAATGTAAAAATCCATTTGAGAGTTGATATAAATTAAAAATATTATTTGGTAAAGTGGACCACATACGATCTATGCAGCTTGAAGAAGAGTTAACAACATTATCACCTGAAGACTTTAGCACAATTGTAGAATTTCAAATTTAAGGAAATCCTAACTCAATTAAAAGGTATTGGCAAAAATAAAATATAATATGAGTGCATCTACCTTATTCTAGCAAAATTAAATGGAGCATTTCAAATGTTTGCAATAATATTTTTGTCTACAATGGATGCACTTGGTACAAGTTTTAAAATGTCCACACTAGAAGAGTTTTATGATAGGATCACTAGAGAAGAAATGAAGCTTTCAAAATTTGATTCCTCCCCCTCCTCATCAAAGGCCTTGGTGACTTCCAAATCAAACAAATAAAAGTTTAAAAAAAGAGAAAAAACCCCTATAACTTGTACTCATTGCAAAAATGATGGTCATTCAATAAACAAATGTCAAAAAAGATTACAAAAATTAGAGGCAACAATGCAAGACCATAAAAATGACATTAAAAAGAAAATTATAAAGGCCTTAAATATTCAAGGAAAAACTATCAAGTCTTCCTCAAATTTTTGGGTTCTAGATTCAGGGGCTACTCATCATATGACTTCTTCACATGAGTCATTTGCTTCTCTTTCCTCAAGATCAACTTGCAGCATTGAAGTTGGTGATCCATCCTTTATTTTCATCAAAGGGAAAGGTGGCATTCTTATTTATGGTGGTCATGTCAATGATGTTATCTATGTTACAAATATTTCTACAATTATTCTTTCTATCTACCAAATATGTACATCTCGAAAGGGAAAAATAGTCATGTTCTCACCCACAGGAGTTGAAATTAGAAACTTGCAAGAACCACATTTCCTTATAGCTAAAGGTGACATTGATCACAAAGCCTGACTATTTCACTTTAAAGGATTCAATGATTCTGCTACAACTTCATGCTTTGTTGCTCATGGTGATCTTGAGAGTAAACTTTGGCATGAAATATTTGGTCATCTCAGTTATAGCTACTTGAAAGAGTTGAGTACTCATGAAATGGTACTTGGGTTGCCAAAGGTCTCTTATGTTGATGGTGTGTGTCCTGGTTGTGCTCTTGGAAAACAACACCAAGATCCTTTTCCCCCAAGTAAATCCCAAAAAGCATCCTCACTTTTGGAACTAATCCATAGTGATTTAATGGTCTTCCCAAATCCCTCTTTCAAAGGAGCCAAATATGCTTTAACCTTCATTGATGATTTTTCAAGACGTACTTGGGTATATTTTCTCAAGTACAAAAGTGATGTCTTATCTCACTTCAAAATATATAAAACCTTAGTTGAAAATCAAGCTTCTTGCAAAATCAAAAAGCTTCGTATAGATAATGGGGGGAGTACTTCAGTAATGAGTTTTCTAAGTTCCTTTCTACTCATGGAATTATTCATCAACATACAGTCCCACATAATCCTAAAAAAAATGGTGTAGCAAAAATAAAGAAAATATCTTTAAAGAAAATGGCTAACTGAATGCTCCACTCAAGGGATATTTTAGCAATTTTTGGGCTGAGGCAATAAACTATGCCAATTACATTCAGAACCACGCACCCCACAAAGCTCTTGGGCATTTTAATCCAGAAGAATCCTGGTTTGGATTCAAACCTGATGTCTCATATATTTAAGTTTTTAGAAGTACTGCTTGGGCCCACATTTAAAGAAGAAAAGAAAGGCTTTAGATAAGAAAAGCAAGCAACTTATTTTTTTTGGCTATTGTGAGGATATGAAAGCCTATAGGCTACTTTATCCTACTACTCATGAGGTATTTTTCATAGAAATGTTCAATTTGATGAAAGCCTTCCAACTATTGATACTCATCCATATTTTACAAATTAGGTAGACTCCATTGAATCTTCCTCTTTTCTTGAAGCACGATCTAATGAAGAACATATTATTGAAGATCCTCCACCAAATGATATACTTCCAGCCTCACCTATCATTGCTCCTCCAATAATTCCAAAATGGGCTCACACCACTATTGATGAAGCAACACCCTATATCCAAGATCTTCCACCTTCTAGACATGCTCATTCCTTGGGTACTAGCCTTGTTTGTCAGTCAAATTCTAGTGATCCATAGTCCTTTTTGCAGGCTAATGGGATAAAAGAGTGGGATGATGCCATGACAAATGAGTATTATTCATTGATGACTAATCACACTTGGGAACTTGTTCCTCTTTCTAAGGGAAGAAATTTGGTTCGATGTAAATGGATTTATAGAACCAAGTATGTAACAGATGGATCCATTGACAAATATAAATATCGCTTAGTGGCTAAAGGTTTTTCATAGATTGAATATGTTGATTACACATAGAATTTTGTCCCTATAGCCATGATGGATTTTTTTAGGCTTGTACTTGCACTTGCTACATCAAAAATATGGCCTATTTATCATATGGATGTGAAAATTTCCTTCTTGCATGGGGACTTGCAGGAATAAATATATATAGAGTAGCCTGCTGGTTTTATTCGGCACTCCTCCTTGTTTGTAAATTGAATAAGTCCCTCTATGGTCTCAAAAAATCTCCTTAGGGTTGTTATGAGAATATGGATTCATTCCTTCTCTCCACTAGATTTATTCGTTGTGAGTATGATGCTATAATTTATATTTGGCGAGATAAAGAGGGCATCAACATTCGTGTTCTCTATGTTGATGATTTACTTCTTACTGGTAGCTCCACCTCTCACATTCAGATAGTTCAATACTCCATTTCTAACATATTCAAGATGGTTTATTTGGTATTGGATCATTACTTCCTTGGATTTCAGATCACTCAGACAAATTTGGGAGTTTCATTATGTCAGTAGAAGTACAGTCAAGATATTATTTAGTGGTTTCAGATGGTTGACTGTAAACCTTCACCTACACCATTCCAGTCTAGCGTCACTTTGACTTCCTCTTACCCCTCTCCTCTTTGTGATGCTACGCTGTATAGGCAATTAGTAGGGAGTCTTTTGTATCTCACTCACATGCATCCTGATATTTTCTATGTTGTTAGTTTAATCTCTAGATTTTATCAGTCCCCTCATGTCAGTCATTGGCAGGTAGCCAAACATATTCTTTGTTATCTGCAAGGAACTACATATTTTGGTTTATTCTATGGCAGAGGAATGACAAAGCTCATGGGATACATTGATTCATATTGGGTAGGTTCAATTGATGATAGATGTTCCACCTATGGCTATGTTTTTTTTCTTGGTACTTCTCATATTTCTTGGTCATGCAAAAAGCAATAGGCTATTGCATTATCATCTATAGAGGCAGAGTATAGGGCAGTATTTTTAGCTAGTTAAGAGGCTCTTTGGCTTCGTCAGATATTGCTGGAGTTTGGTTTCTTCCATGATCGGCCTATAGTACTTTGGTGTGACAACCAGAGTACAATTCATATTTCTCAAAATTTTGTTGAGAATCAACGTACCAAACACATTGAGATCCACATGCACTTCATTCGACAACACATACAGGATGGATATATTATACTGGAGTACATTCCAACCCATGATCAAATTGTAGACATCTTCACCAAACCCTTTGCTTCACCATTCTTCAACCATTTGTGTGAGAAACTTGGGGTGAGGAAGTTGTCCTAAGGGAGTGTTGACGAGGACATCTTCTTCTTCTTCTTCTTCTTCTATCTCTTCTTTGAAAGATGGTTTTTTTCCATGTGGTTTTTTCATAATCTCTCCAAAGAAGATCTGTTGATAAAATTTGTACATGGGTACCTCATCAGGCCTTGTTGCTAGGAATCATTTGTATGAATTACCACTTATTTATTTTTGTTGTTCCACTCAGTGTACATGAGTACCTTATTAGACCTTGTTGTCGGGACTAATTTTTGTGGATATTCCACTTGTTTATTATTATTCCACTTACCCCTATTATCACTTAAGGGGGGTATTAGAGTATATCTTAAGTCCTACTAGGATATTCTGTTTGGAGTTACCACTCTTGCATGAGGTTGGTAAACTCCTAGTTATTATTAGCTCAGATCTATTGGGTTGTTATAATCCAACGACTCACAGTGATCAACTTTGCTATTTATACAAATTTGATCCTTTGGAATAATCAATCAGTTTCTTTGAGGTTCTCTACAATATCTTGTAATGTTTGCATCTCTATTTTCCTATGGCTTAAATATTGCTTCTCATGATTTTCTACAATATGAACCCGATTATATCTAGGGATATTGTGGAGTTTAAAAAATTGATCAGCACAACACAACCACCCATATGTTTCCTTTCCATTGAACTTAGAAAAGGACAATTTAGGTATATTAAAGATAGGATAATGTTCATAGTGAGGACAAGAGTCACCCATTGCCCTACCTTTACCTCGATCAGATTGTTTAGAGGGTGGTCTCCTGGTTTCGTGCAAGTCGATGTTGAAAAAATTTCTTCAACTTGAACTTATATTTTTCACAGGTGGGTACTTGAGGGTCTTTGATGCAAAATAATGAGATGCTTCTAGTCTAAAAAATTTAGGGCAAATTGATTGATCATTGTGGAGTTATGGCCTTAATAAGAAAAACTAAAATTTATTAATTTTGAAAAATTGGTGCAAAATTTGACCAAGAGCTTCCAAGGATAATTTTATCTGAAATAGAATATAGAGGTGTCTACTAAATTTTAGACTCAATTTGAGCTCTGAGTGAAGAGATATACCATTTATAGTAAAAATTCAATATTTTTTTCTAATTATTGTTGTTCTAACAAGTCTACTGATGGGGTATTATGTCAACTATATTTATCCTATAAGTTCTGACTACTAACAAATCCTATCACTATCATGTCTCTATCCATGTCACATGTACTATGATTACTAACAATATTCAGACACTGATCCTAGGATTCCCTATACTTTGTAGTTACTGACATTGTCTGTTTTGTTTCTACAACTGATAACCTTGTAATTTATAATTGTTACTGATGACTGTTATTGCCACTAACCTAAAGGTTACTGAAATAATTCCTGACTATCATAGACACTTGTATACTCTATCCTTACTGTGTGGTGCATGCAATTTTTCTTTGATAGGGAAGTCTTCCTCGGTATGCTCACTTTTATAGGAAAATTTTGCAGCTTTAGCAGAAAATAGAGGCTTCGTGTTTTTTGCAGGTTGATTTTTTTTTATAGAACTAGGGTACACAAAGCAAAGGAGTATGTAATACCTATAGGACCTTTGTTATATCGTAGTGACATTCAATAGTGCTTAGACCAATATTTTAGGCCACTACCCAACAAGGATTCCACATATACCCTTGAGCACACTATCTGCCTCTTATTAGTATGGGAGGGTAATCATCTGGGATGTTGTGTTCCATGGACTATGAATAATATAAGGCCAAAAATATTCCTATTGGATAAAATCTTGTTTAATCCTAAATGGTCTCTTGATACATTTAAAGATGCGTGGGAGCTCAATTTCGTGTGTGAGTGTTGTCTAAGGCCTGGATATTGGATTTTGATCACCCCTCACTTCACTAGATGCTTTATGGACTATCTATATTAGCCAATAAAGATACCTCCTTCATGATATTTTAAAACCCCCAACATAGGGTTTCTAGCCTACTCAAATACTATAAAAAATGACTCTATTTTTTTTGTTTTTTCTAGGTTTTGCTATTTTTTTATTTTTTAAATAAAGAAAAATGAAAATAAAAAATACAAGAAAATTATACCTAACAGGTGGAATAGATGGGCAAGAATTATTGCACTCATAATAAAAATCGGCCCTAAAAAGTGCTCTAATACCACTTGTTAGGAACCTACTATTAAAATAAAGCTCACTCACACAAAATATTGTAAAATAACTAAAAT
Organism: Wollemia nobilis; assembly: GCA_028583015.1. NCBI lineage: Eukaryota > Viridiplantae > Streptophyta > Pinopsida > Araucariales > Araucariaceae > Wollemia > Wollemia nobilis. The sequence continues at coordinate 2,029,591 of JAQPPZ010000184.1, forward strand.
ACATCAAATAATATAATAACACTATGCAATTAATATTTGTAGAATTGAAACAATCTCACAAATAACTCAGAATTGCAGGTCTCTTCGAGGGGGCAACCTCCTTCAATATTTCATTAACTTGCAAAAAAAAATACATCCGTACATGGCTCCATGTATTTTAAAGAGAAACTCCATGCAACCCTACCCTAAGGCTCAAGAGTTGGCTTACATGCAAAATGTCACTTGAGCTAGAATCTTCTACCAAACATTGGTTATAATATTGATAATGGTTACATGAAATGGCCCCACTTGGCTAGGTGCCTTACTTGCCACATACATTACAAAATATTATAAAATAACATTATAGATGGAATCCCCTACGTTGGAAGTGGGTCATTACATAAGCAAATAAGAATTACAAAATAACGTTAGGATGGGATCCTAACATATAATATGCTATCAATGTCTAAAGGAATTAGAATATCATCTTTTCCATTATCAATTGCTTCATTCTAGCATGTAGATAATATTCTAGAGTTTTAATTTTTTCTTCTAAGGCTTCACTATAGATCAATTTTGAAGATCTAAGTTTCCTTCAGTCTTTGTAAGTAAATTCTTTATTCCAATTTTTATGACATTTACCCTTTCCTTTCTAATGATGTTTTCCATATCATTACTCATTGTATTCTTTGAAGTAGACATTCTTCTTCCTCCTTAGTTTTGATAGACTAATGTCACTTGTAAACTTTATATCTCCCTATATTTTAACTTCTAAATTCTAAGTTGAATTTGAGTATATGATCAAATTCTAACTTTCAATTATTCAAATATTGTAGTATATCTTGTTTTCCTAATGTTTAGATAATTATCAAGCAATAGTCAACTCTCTAGGTAGATTTCCTTTTAACTCCCTAGTATTGTGAGTATAAGATAATATTTGATAAGATCTTTTCAATTCTTAAGTTTTGTAGAATACTTTGTATCTCCCATGAGTTTTGAATATACTATGGTCTTGATAAAGTACTTAGCTTTCTTAGTTTTATTTGAGTTGAATCCCTTTTGTCCACCTAATGTTCAACTTCTATTCTTCACCTTATTGCTCTCTATTAATAAACAAAAAGCTAAAGATATTTTTGATGCACTTTCAATTGATATAATTTTCTATCTTCAAGACTTTAGGGTTGGATTCCTTGTCTCATTAATTCAAACAAGAGACTAATTCCAATGTATTTTTTCAACTTTTTAATAGCTCTATGTTTTTTCTTGTATCTTTCAATTATCAATAATATAGTTTCTAAATTTCAAGATCTATGTTGGTGTTGAACTCCTTATAACTCCCTAATTAGAAATTTAGAAAATATGGATATTTACAAATTTAATGTTTCAATTTTCTATGTAGAATTACTTATTCTTCTAAATTAAGTTATTTGCAAATATTTCTTATGCTTGAATAACGTAATTCCAAATTATTTCTAATTAAATCTTTATTACTTCAAAAAGTCTTTCAAATATTTCAATAAAGCATCTAAGGTTATAGTATATCAATGCAATTTCTTATACCTCCATTTATTTAATTAATATCAAGCATAAAAGATTAATCAAGTTTAACCTTAGCATTAATATTCCTTATTTCTCCTTTACCTTTATAAAAAATGTAAGTTAATTTAAATGTTTTTAGTACCTTCTTGATTTTGGTGCGATGTGTATGCGGTTTGCTTATCCTTGACTTATCTATTCTGAAAAATTGCACTTTGATTAAGGTATTGTCCTCTTCATTATCTTCAATGCAATATGACACCTTTATTTTATCATTTAATGCTCCTCATTTTAGTACCTCTAAGACATTGACTATTCTTCTCATGTTGGTTGGTTTCATTGACTTACGTATATGTTGTGTTTCCTTCACTTATATTACACTTTTATCTTAAAAGTGAACTTGTATGACTTGTATTACATGCAACGAAGACATTTCACTTCCCTTGAAGTTACCTTCTACACTGTGACACTTGACGATGAAACTCTCCACTCCTTTTATGACTATATTAGTCCTTCCAACTGGTGGCACTCCTCTTCCAAGTGACGTCTAATTTCTTTCTTCATAACGCTTCCTATAATCTTCTTTACTCAATAACGCTCTAGTCCACCTTTACGTAGCATGATTCCTTTCCTTTATAATTCTCCTTTAGCTTGATAATGTATTGCTTCTCTTCTACACCTGGTAGTAACTTGATTCTTCTCCTCAAACATCTTTGCTTGATTCTTCTACATCTTTGTAATAACAAATAGCATTAGGTTTTCTTTCAACGCCTTATGAATTTAGGTATTCTCCACTTCTTGGAAATGGTGCTCGTTCTTGGCTTTGGTGGCTCCTTCTTCAAGGTGGTGGTACTTCGACTTCTTGGTGATGTTATGGTGGTGTTAATGGTGTTTGAGTTTCTCTATTTATGGTGCTATCTTGAGACACCTATGATAATGCTATCATGTGGATATCTTGTTGGCGCTTCAATGGTTCCTATCTCATGATACCTAGGTGGTGCTTTGGTGGTTGGATTGTTTGAATCAGCTCTTCACTTGGCTTGATACTCCATAAATAAGTATTCAATACCTTCTTCAACTGTAGATACTCTAATACCCAGTCTTGACTTCTTCTTTCGTATAGAACAACTTTATGTTACTTTCCTTATACATTATACCTTGTATTCAAGTATTATTTTTCTTAATATTGCAATACTTTGATGTTTAGAAAATCAAGATAATATACTTTGTTCTTTGGGTGATATTTCTCTTTGTAAAATCACCTCTTACTAGTCTTTAAAAAATAGAACTTTGTTGACTCTATAGCATCCTTTGAAACTAATGCTTTCTTCCCTTATAACTCCTTTCATGCAATATATAATGTGCTTTATTCTATTAAAATGTGCAGGTTTGAAGATAACCAAGATGCCTCCTTACTCACATTGAAGACACTAAACTTTAGAGCTTTATTTTGCTAACTTTAATGGCTCTAATATGGTGCTCTTATAACCTTAAAGTAATTTGGATTAAATGCTTAAATAATAACATTTATAACACCAATGTGGAATAACTTTTGTAGCTATTTCTTCTCCAATATTTGAAGATATAAACTTGAGACCTTTCATTTTGCTACTCAAATATGGTTTTTTCAAAAAACTTAAATAATACTTAGATAAAAAAATTTAATAACACCAATTTTGAAACCTTATTTTGGCCTCCTTTGTAGCAAGATTTCCTAGTGATTTGGTTCACCTATTTTCTACCCCAGATTTGTAAATTTTGTAGCCCTTATTTTTACTTGATTGTTGCCTCAAACTTGTCAATTTTATAGCTCTAATTGTTGCCTAAATTTTTTGTTTTTTAGACTTTAATTTGCTGTTCAAAAATCTAATTTTTGTGGCTCCAATTCTCCTCCAACTTTTTTCTCTCAAACTCTAAATTTTTTAGCTATTAGTGCTGCCCTAAATGCTTCCCTCTTGCTATCCTAAACTTTATAAGTTTTAGCTTCTAATGCAGCCAATTCCTCCTTAATTTTGTTGTACAAAACTTCTTTAATTTGCAGCCTTCTTTTCTCCTTCTAATGCTACCCAATTTTCTTGATTTATTGCCTTATTTTACTACCAACTCCTCCTTCAATTTTTTGTTCTATGACTGTTCCAATTCTGCTATAAAAATCAGCAATCTTCTCCTTCAATCTTTCTTCAAATCTTCTCCAATGGCCACTTCTTTAATTTATTCATTAGGGCTTTTATAGCCTTCTTCTTCTTTCTCCTTCCAACGTTTCTTGAGACCTCTTCTTTTGGGTCTTCAAATTCTGTAGCTTCTCAAATCTTCAATAGGACTTTTCTTAGTCCTCATCTATCTTTAATATTTTATCTTCCAAATCTGGAAGTTCGTCAATGGGATATATCTCTTGGGCCTCCTCTTTCTCAATTTGCAGTCTTCAATCTTCTATGGAGACCTCCTTCTTGGCTCTTCTCAATATTCTATCTCAAATATCCAACAGAGACCTTTTCCTTGAGTCTCTTCTTTTTTCAATCTTCAATAGGACTCTTTTATCCTCTTTCTTTCTTCTCAATATTCAATTTGGATTTTTCAATCTTCATTGAGGAATTCTCTTGAGTCTCTTATTTCTTCAATATCTACTTTTTCTACAACAAATAACCAATCCCTGCACGAGGAAAGCACATAGACTTTATGGTAATTGGAGATGAAATTCTTCTCTATCTATTGTAGGAAGCTTCTCAAATTTTGAGAATCAATTATTTGCAACAAAAAAATTTAGATAGTAGCAAGAAAATTTATGCAAATATCTAGATCCCTATAAGTCAATAAATATCACTAGTTATCCTTCAATCTAGTGGAAAATAAATATAAGCTAAGTCCTAGTCTTCACAAGTTTTCTTGCAACCCTGGGAAAGACTCTAGCCAAAAATCAATTCTTAAAATTTTATAAATAAGATCTCCCAATCTCCTCTCAATCTCTTTTGTGGCTCTCCCTATCTCCTCTCAATATACCTTGTGCTTTGATACCATTGTTAGATTTTTATTCTAGATACTTAATGAGAAATCAACGACAATATATAAAAGTACAATATTGAATACATAATAATGGCATTTTATTAAGCATGTAAAACTCATAAGAAACTTTTGAAATAACTCATAAACCTATCATTAATGAAAGCTCACGAAAATAGGATCTTAATACAAAATGTGGAGATCTCAAGGACTCCATGCTTCATACAAGTTCTACATTATCTCAAACTTGTATTCTATTCTACTCTACTTGATATGAAAATATCATTTACTTGATCACACCAAGGGCAATATATAATGGGATGTGACTATTGGCCTTCCATATTCCTATGTCTCTTCACCTTCCTATTCTATGGACTCATGTGCACATGGACTATGATGCCCATGTACATTATTTAATACTTTACACATTCCAATAGTACTTGTGCATTTATTACATTGCATAAAGTAAATACTCAAACCCTAATTTAAGACAAAATCCTAATCTAAATATGTACCCATGGTGATACAATGGCATGTACCAAATAATGTAATATATTCCAATAGAATTCATCTTCCTTGAAGGAAGTAGATCCAAACCTTGGCTTAGACTCTGGTAAGTTTTTTAGTAATGCTTCACAATAAATCATTTTGAATTTTCTTCCCCACTTTATATTGTCTATGATAAAGAAGGTTATATATCCCCAAAAATCCATAGGTATCCACTAGGATCTCTAAAAGGAAGAATAGGACTAAGGGAAGCAAGAGTTAGGGGAGGCCTCAGTAAAGATGTGGGAGATAGAAGTCTTTTTGGTAGGAAGGGCAAAATATTTTTTACTTCATTGGCCAATAATAAAAGCCTCTATGAAACTCAACAAGGCAAGAAACCATATTTAAAGGGTATCCTTAAATAAAGGATGATCCCAGACATAGTTAATCAATGACAGTACTCTCTTTTAATATCCAAAGGATGGGAAATTCTGCAAAAAAAGCTGCTTTGTGTAGGCTAGTAGAAATTCATAATCCAAATATAGAGACAAAAGGGTTAGCTATAAAAGTGATGGAAGATCTCAGTAAATTGCTTAAAATATGGGATTTTCTAGCCCTTGATTTTGTATGGGCCTCGAGAATAGTGGCAATAGGGTGGAAGGCAAATTAGTTTAGGCTAACCAAATTTTCATTGCTTAATTTAGGAGTAGGGATTGAATTATTTTTAGTGGACCTTAGGGAAATAGTGATCATGGTGAATATTTATGGCTCCTATAAAGACAAGATGTAGTATTGGGATAAGATTATGGATCAAAATTTTTTAGAAGCTAACAATTTATTTTTAGAAGGTGATTTAAACTTAACTCTTTCTAGGAGTGAAGTGTGGGGTATTTCTACTATAACTGATCCATTGAATAATTAATTCATCCAAAAGTTTGAATTGAAGGGGATAGTAGACCTGGCGCCTATAAAATCTATTCTAAGAGATTGGATAGATTCTTAGTAGTAGAAATATGAGGATAGGAGTTGATAGAATTTCTAAGAGATTGGATAGATTCTTAGTAGTAGAGATTTTGGTAAATGACAGTTATAGATTAAAGTCTTGGGTTGAAGTTAGAGGAGACTCTAGTCACTCCCACATCATGCTTCTTATAATAAAAGAGGAGAAAAATTACATTGTCCTTTTAAATTCAATTCTAAGTAGCTAAAAGATGATATCTTTGTAACTCTAGTCAATTTAGAATGTGTTAAGTTTGATACTAGTTTGAGAGAATCTGCTAGTATTCAATTTGTAGAAAATCTAAAAAGGGTTAAGGCAGCAGTGGTTTAGTGGGTCTATAAAAATAAATTGATGGATGAGCAAAACCTGAGGGAGATTGAGGATGATCTTGCAATGTTTCTAGTAGATGACTTTGAAAAATAATTGGATGAGGAAATAAGGCTTAAGTATAAAAGTTTGGAATAAGAGAAGAGAAGATTATTGGCAAAGAGAGAAGCACGATGGAGGCTCAAAAGTAGAGCACTATGGATTGCAAGTGGGGATGAGAACAATATATTTTTCATAGCTTCGCAAATTATATAAAAGAACAAAATACAATTTGAGAGCTACAAGGACAAGATGGAAGTAAAGTATCATTATTTAAAGAAATAGCAGACATGGGAGTAAGGCATTTTGGTCAAATATACAAGGATCCTGGTCAAGTTAATATAGTTGAAATAGTAAGAATAACTTCTCTTTCTCAAATTTATAGATGAGGAAGCCAATGGTGAGTTGATTAAGAAAGTATCAAAGGAGGAGCTCAAAGTTGTTTTAACCTCCTTCCAAAAAGATAAGAGTCCAAGACCTAATAGGTGGATTATGGAATTATTTCTTGGGCTCTATGACCTTTTGGGGTCTGACCCACTCAAGGTTGTGGAGGAGTCTAGGAAAATAGGAAGGATAAATGCAGTCTTTGACTCTACCTTTATTGTTCTTATTCCAAAAAATAACAATACTTCTTCCTTTTATGATTTTAGGCCCATTTCTTTGTGTAACTGTGTGCAAAATCATAGCAAAACTAATTACATAAAAAATTAAAAGGTTCCTCTCTACTTCTATATCTATTGAGCAATTTGGTTTCTTGCATGGTAGACAGATTAATGAAGTAATTGGTGTATCTAAGGAAAGTCTTCATACCATAAAATCAAAGAAACTACCAGTAATGGATGAAGTTGGACCTCTCGAAGGCTTTTGAAAAAGTAAACTGACTATATTTAAGAATGATACTCATATTGGGTTCTATTTGTAAATGATGAATTGGATTATGGGATGTCGTTGTTCTATTTCTTTTGTAGTTTTGGTTAATGGGTCAACCTCTTAGTTCTTCAAATATTCTCAAGGGATAATACAAGGTTGCCCTTTGTCACCACTATTATTTCTTTTGGTAGCTAAGGGATTAAGTAGGTGCATTTTAGAAGCCAAGAGGGAAGAATCAACAAAGGGAATTAGAATAGGTAGAACAATGGAAGTCACCCATATGCTTTTTGTAGATGATGTTCTTTTTTTTACAAATGGAACAGTAAGAGTTACAGAGACATTAAAATAATATTTAGAGATATTCTATTTGGAAATAAGTATGCATATTAGTGCATAGAAATCAAACATCTCTTTTAACTGTGTGGATCAAGATCAAACCATATTAATAGATCAACTTTTCCCTTTTAATAGATTTGATCTTCAAGAGGGGTTTAAATATATAGGGTTCTTTTTGAAACCCTACGACTACACTAAACAAGACATAAATTGGTTGATAAAGAAGGTGGAAGGAAGAATTAATATATGGTGCAAAAAATGGCTCTCTTTAGGGGGTAGATTGACTTTGGTCAAGTCTGTGTTGGAGGTAATACTAGTATATTGGTAATCTTTGGCTTATATACCAAAAGAAGTTTTGGATAAAATTAGATAGTTAAGCTATAGGTTTTTATGGACATGTTAAAGAGAAAGGGAAGGTATTCCCTTGGTCAAATGGAAATCCTTAGCCAAGCCCAAGGAAAATGGAGGATGGGGACTTAAGAAAATCTTCCGATTTAGAAAGGCTTTAGCAGCAAAGTGTGTTTGAAAGATAATATCAAAGGAAAGATTATGGAATAAGATCATACATGAAAATATTTTAGAGTCATTCACAGTTGAGGAGTGGATAAGGGTCCTAATGAAACAAACCCATAATATTTCATTTTTTGTTGGAAGGCAATGATTTAGGTATTTTATATTGTAGGTGATTGGCTTACCTGTAAAATAGGATGGTTCAAGGATAAGGCTAGGATTAGACCCATGGATTGGTTGTGGTGATATGCATATACTGCCAAATAATGCAATTCATACCCTAAGAGCTCATGGAATTGGAAATTTTGCCCAAGCAGCTGATCCAAAATCTTCTACAAACTAGAGTCAAGGATGGAAGAAATCAACAATGTTAGGGCTTTAGGGCCAGGAGGCACACCAATGGGATGAATATGTGAGGAGACTTAAATCTGGATATATCAAGTTGCGAGGATCAAGTGGTTTGGATAAACAATGGAGATACGAGGGAGTACACTCCAAAGTTGGGCTATAAGACTTTGTTGGAAGATAATAATGACGATCCAATATGGTGGTGGAAGACATGGCAACAAAAAGCCTTATTGAATATAAGATTATTCCTATGGCTTGCCATGAAAAATAAGGTTTTAACATGGGAAGTATTATAGAAGAAGAATTGGAATGGTCTAGGAAGGTGTCATTTATGTAAGTTAGACAATGAAACAATTGATCATTTATTGGTAGCTTGCTCCTTTACTAGACAAGTTTAGAGGGAGGTTATAGCACAATTAAAGCTTCCTATAGGATGGCAAGAAGATTCCTTAGGATATTGCTTAAAATCTTGGTTTGAAAATAGGTCATACAAAGGTTTTATAGCTCTACAAAGGTCATATCTAGGAACTCAAGAATATTTTAGGATCGGGAGAAGTCTACTTGACAGGTCTCCTCCCAAATCATCAAAAGTTTCAAAAATTGTAAGGTTTTGACAAAAAAAAAGGTAAACAGACAAATCATCCCTCCAAATATCGATAAATCAGGGGCTTGAGGCTTTTTCGATGGGGCTAGACAAGGGTCCCTAGAGTTTGTGGAGCAAGAGGATTACTATATATTTTTTACTCTCATTATTTTAAATTCAAGACTGGACTAGGAGAATGTTCTAATAGTTGTGCTAATATTATGGCCCTCAAATTGTTGGTTCAGTTGGAAAAATAAAAAGGAATACAAAAAATTCAAATTTACGGAGACTTACAAGTGGTAATAAGCTAGATGTTTAGAGTTTTTAGAATGGAAAACATGATTCCACAACTCATCCTCTCTCAAATAAAAGAAGTTGTGGTTCCAAATAAAGCTTTTACTTTTTGACATATTTATAGAGAACTGAATAGAAAAATAGATAAACTCTTAAAGAAGGCACTTATTGAACCATGTATGCTTAGTACAAGAATTCAGTGAGAGCAATATACTACACTTGGTCCATATCTCTATCTGAGGATAATAAAGATAGCTGGCTATGATGTATAAGCCACCTAATTTTCATATCATTATTAAAAATTGAAAAAATGCTAAAAATAAATAAAGAAATAAATAAAATTAAAAATATAATTCCATATTTACTTAATATTTAATAATATTAAAAAAAAACAATAGAAAAACAATTTATTACAATCTCTTCCCATCATAAATAATGAAAGTACGATAAGCAGAGATTGAATAGCTGTCTCTTGTGCCTTTAAAAACCTTGTGAGTTTCCGCCGTCCGAGATTAACCGCTACATTTTAAATCTCTGAATGTGCCTTTTGAAATAGTTTTATGGCAAATAACAGTTTCAAACTCTCAGAAAGCATCTGGATGTTCAATGGAGTTTTTCTTCATACCTGCCCTGAGTAATGACGCAACCATTGGCCCTTATTCTGTAGCCAAACATGAATTCCACAGACAAGAAATGAAAGAGATGGCATATGACGAATGTGGAAAAGAAATTTAATTACTTCCTATCTCCTCGTCCTCCAGCTAAAAGAAAAAAGAAATTAACACAACTAAAAGTAAGTTCAATCTATTTTCACATCATATTTGTTTTTATCTCTAGTAATAAGCGAACCAAGATTAGTCTTCAGAGAACAAGTGTGGAAAAACCATTTAAAAAATCAACTATTTATTTGGGGCGAAAATTTTCAAAATTACATCATTAGAATTAAATCATAATTCAACATAGAACTCCATTCTGCCTGTATATAACTATACAGCATGTTCCTTGGAACATGCACTAACTTCCATTCTTCTCACAAAAATATATACAGTCTTTGAAATGTAAATAGCTTCTCCATGCTAAGCAGAGAAGCAATCCATCACCATATTCAGAGCTGAAGATGAAACGTGCATCCATCTTGATTGACCGCCAGCAGGAATGGCATTGCCCTCCTCGCCCTTCAAGTTTGAGGTGAGGGCAACATCATAAGCTGCCGACTGTGAGGCGAAAGCGACGCGATTGAAGAAAGAAACAAAACCACCTATATTGATTTTGTTGTTGGTAACGATCTGTTTCTGCTTCTGCTGAAGATCGTGGAGCCTCTCCAAATTTTCTGACCACAAATCCACTATGGCGCTCATTTTCCTTCTTCCTCAGATAACACGAAATTCTTTAACACTTGTAAACTAGAGCGTAGAATAGATTATTTTGAGGGGATAAGGACCTTGACTCCTATTTATTTGTGAAAGATCTGAGAAGTTGGCTTTCACATTTAGGCACTGGTATTCGTTTTTGATTGTGTACCACACTTTCACGATTAGATTCTTTGAGATTTTTTTTTTTTTTTTTTTGTTTTTGAATGAAACATTTTGACGTATTTGTAAGCTTTGATATGTTGAAATGAAATAATTTTAATTGCGTGCATTAGGTAAAAATGGTTTATAAGATCAATAACTTTAATATAAGGTGGGTTTTGATGTTTAATTTTGTTTTTTATTTAAAGTTTTAACAATATTAAAAAAAAATTGTTTAATAATGTTAAAAAGTTCAACATTCTCTATTATTTTTTGAAGTATGTTTTTTTTGTTATTGATTTTGATGAGAAGTTTTTTTTTTTTTTCTATTTTAAATTGTTGAAAAATGTTCATTAACAAATTTACTATGAGTGCCTTTGTAGGTTTCATATTTCATGACCAAATGTTGTTGGGTCTCCACTACTCCTATTGTGCAAAAGACATTCGTATTGACCATGCATCTTGAGGAATTGTCCATCTCCTAGTTTCACATCTGAGATGGTGTGGACTGGATCTTAGTTGGGTTATAAGCATTTTTCATTCCATTTGATCTTTGCATCTCTGTAATTTGGGTTGAACTTGTAAATATATAACTATTTTTTTCCTTCCTAAATTTTCAATCCACATGACAAGTCTAAATTTTCCCTCGCATTGGTTAATTTCTTTGTTGGATTTTGGGACCTCATGAACTTTAATACTTTGTTTTCCATTCATTTGTTATTTTGTCTCATCCATATGTATTTTCTTCTATTCAATGTTTGTTTCATCACTTGTTTTGACAACTTCCTATCTTCCATTCTTTGTATTTTCTTTAGGTACCCCAATAGCCTTATCATAGCTTCTGCTATTAATGGAAAAATCTATTTTTCAACCAATAAAATCTCATATGGAACTGATCCTTTAATTTTGACATTATTTGTAATCAATTGCTTTTGAATTTTTTTTGTCTTTGTTGAAAATTTGATCTATTGATAGCCCAAATTGCACACCCATTTAGCACCACTACAATAACTAATAACCCAAAAAGGACCCTAATAGTTTTTTATTCCCACAACTCTACTTGTCTACCCTTATTTAGCAATGAGCAGAGTGCCCTCCATATTACTTGTATTTGTTTCCTCCTATATATTCCCCAATTAAGTTTGCTTTGAAAATCTAACTCAAGGTATTTGTATTCTATTGCTACCTCTAAAGGATTTTCTTCAAATAAAATATATGGTTATTTTTGCTCTCTCCAAGTAGAGAAGACCATAATTTTAGTCTTACTAGTGTTTACTTGCATCCCAACTTCTTTACAAAAATGCTTTAAAGTTTTTAGATGTCCTTTTAAACGTTCAAATGTCTTGCTAATCAAAGGTCATCGACATAGAGAAAAAGTTTAACTGCATAATTATCCAGTTGTATTCCCTCTCCTTCCATCCTTTCTACCTGCTCATTCAGTTTGTCAATGTAAAGGCAAAATAAAGTAGGTGACAATGGACAACCTTGTTTTACCCCAATATCACTCGTAAAACACCATGATAGTCCTATAGTTTTGATTTTTTCTACCATCTACTCATAAAGTCTATGTATAGTTGCTTTGTAGTTGGTTGTTATGCCAATTTATTTCATTCTTTTTCATAGTTTACCTTTAAGTACTGTGTCAAAAGCTTTTTTTAAGTCCACAAAACAACATTAAATTTACTTTTTATTCCATATCCTCTCTATTAGGTGACTTAAAGTAATATAGTGATCTTTTTTTGAGTAGTTTGGTCTAAATTATACATGCCCTATTGTTCTCTTTCATTATTTTATGTCCAATAACTTAATTTGCTTTCTACTATGCTACCAAACAATTTTGCAAAAAGAGGACTTAATCAAATGGTGTAGTAATTTGAAGGATTGTTGGTGTCTCTTTTATTCAATGATTTGACTAGGCGTGTTATCCATTCTGGTGGAAGGCCTTCTTCAATGATGCCATTAAAAATATTTTAAAAGTGTGGTGCTAAGATATCAACCCCACACTTGGGATGTTTGACTTGTAAACCATCTATATCTTGAGCTTTACATGTTGCTATGTTCTTAATTTCCTCCACATCTTTCAAAGAAAAATGTTATCAATTGTGCCAATTATAGGAGGGGTATCTTTTTCTTGGTTTCTTATATAATTTCTTAGCATATTGAAACTATTGTTCAATTGTGATATTGTTCTTTATGTGCCTTTTGCTTTGTTGTAGCTCTTTCTAAAATTGTATTGGGCTAAATTGTGCAAGATATATCAACTCATTTTATGTTGCTCTTACTATTCATCTTTTTTTAACTGATTGCTTATATATTTTGCTCTTTCTTTTCTCTTTGTTTGGTTCCTTCAAGGTTCTCTTTAATGCTTTGTATTCTTCATCATACCATGGATTTGCAAGAAGGTTTTCATGTTTTCTTTTCTTGGGTTTTAACTGTTTTTCATAATTCCAAGGCTTATCTAGTTATATCCATCAGTTTATTGCTATCAAAAGTATAATTTTGAAAAAAATGTTCTCTTTTTTCCCTCTCTTTGCATAATTTTCTTGAGTTCTGCTTTAAAAAATTTCTAATTTTTTTATCATAGAGATGTTTCCTAGGGAAAAAATATAAAGTGATGGTTTGAAGAAAACTTAGGGACCATGGGGAAAATTGGAGGGATAATGATATTTGGGGATCTTTGGAGATGACCTTAGTGACTGTAACAACCCCGGTCTACTCACCTAGTTGTATCGCAAATAAAACAAGTAAATTTACAGGCATTTTTTATTCAAAAAGAGTTTATTGTTTCAATCAAAAAAATGTATTCATGTTCTTAGAATTTGCTCTCGAGTTCATAGCAATAAAATTTACCTAAGGAAATTATTCACATATTATTTAATAAGTATAGGCATGATATTACACTTCTGGGTTCAAGACTACTGCAAACAGTCACCCAAGTGGACGAGATTGACCAAATCTTGTTAGAGGTGCCACTTTGTGGATTTGGTTGCCCACATTTATCATACATGTTTTTTGGTATGAGGATTGATCCACGATAGTGATTATCCTCTAGGGCTCATAACACCTAGAGGGTGGATGCTTACTTTCCCATTCCTTATCATACCTAAACCTTCGACTACCTGGTCGACTCATTCTATTACTAGTATGAAGGATTTTAGCATATATATGCCTCTGTGACTAACTAGTAGTCCCCTTCTCTAGAGCCAGTTAGTGCCATGCCAATACCCTGACCTTGGACTTCATCACACATACTCATTATAACTCATTGGGATTTATCCCATACCAAACCCTGTGGCTATTATTAGCTAAGTTAAATAAGCATGGGACTTATCACAGTACTTTTCGAGCAACAACCTAAGGTTGGCATCCCATACTGCCCTCTCGTTATTAGATCTGACCTAGTCACTTTTTTTGACCAATTCTATCAGACTACAGTTGCTTCAAAAAAAAATTTGTGCATTCCCGCACCTCAACACCATTGGGTATTCATGGTTCATCCTCCTCAATGTTTTCCATTGTTCATCCTACTCGATGACTTCCATGGTTCATCCTACTCTATGTATTTATTATTATTATTTTAAATTAAAAGGATAGGTTATTGTTTACCATATTCTTAGATATAAACAAGTAATTCCATGCTAAAATGTTCTGGTACAAGGTCCTAATTTTTATGTCTCTTTATAGACTATATTATCTAAAATATTGCAATATCATCATGCAAAACACCCATAAAGCATTTTGTTTTATTTATAAATTTTAAAGTTCCATCAATTCCATAACTTACTACATGTAGAATTTTCCACCTAACTTTCTTTTTGAACGTATAAAATAAAATTACATGATTCTAGTTGGCTATTTAATGCAACCAGTCATAAACATAGAAAAATGGGATTACATACTAAAACTGTATGTACTACTCAAGATAAATAAAGGCATTCCAACTAATTTGTTGATTATCCTGAAAGCATCTTAGCTGATTTTCCTATCATGGATATTTTTTAGCTACTAAATTATCCCCTTCAAATATCCAGTTCACATTATCCTCAGATTTACTTTAATCCAACACAACAATGCTAAATATTTTCTGTCATTTTCATTTGGTTTTAAAAAATAGCATTGCTTTTCTAGACTCTCAAGCATACCATGGGGACATGTTTACTATAAACCAACCCTCAAATATTTAGGGTCCAATAGTCCATTTATTGAACATTGCAGTTCACAAAAATATGGTTCTACATTTATACACAATTGCACAAACTTTTAGACTTCACCCATGAACATATTTTGCAGACTGGAATTATGACTGACTGCCATCAAACTCCAAGAGTGTAGAGTTTACAAAGAGTACCAAATTAAATAATACTAATTTAACATATGGCTTTCCATCTCTCAAATACAAGTATTTAAGAGAACAACAACAATGTACTTTTGTAATTAAGTCTAGAACTAGCTTTGCCAAAGTAGTTTCCACAAAACTTACTTTTAAAAAGAAGATAATGTTTCCTATAAATTATGCTTTACCATGCATGGTAAACCAAATATTTGTTGCAACTTATATACAAGGAAATACTTCTTAAAGAGAAATGGTCTTCTACAGGTTCCATTCATGTTTACAGTAATACAAGCAATGTTGCTTCCAAACATCTCAAGTACATAAGCAAGTTTTGATGCAATCTAAGATTCCACTGGTCATTTTGGCACGACACAGGTTTAGAAAGCTCACTTAACAATATAACCATGCTTGACAACTGCCTCCATTCTTGGAATGTCCAGCTTTTTTGTTCTACCTAAAGTTATCATCTACCTATTTAGTCCAAAAGGAGGGCTAAGCTAACTGCAACATCTTCATTGCTAGACGAAGAAGATGTCTAAGTATTCACCTGCCTCAAGCTCTTCTCTCCCACTATTTAATTCAGCGACCAAAGTCTTGAGTGGTGACTTTAAGGGGATCAGAAAGGCTCTATTTTGAATGAATGCAGCTAAATATACAATATATAAAATTTATCCATGCATTCATACCTCATAGAAAACACATAACAAACCATAATTTTTACATGCTTTCCCTTTACCCAATTCTACCCAACGTATGATGCTTTACATGCGCATTTGCTCTTCCCAAAAATACACCAGAATAATTAATTTTTTAACAATTCTAAGAAATATTTTATAATGACACAGATATCTTCATTCAATGAAATATTGTAGGTCACAACAACATTATTAGGTAATGACTATCTCAACTATTATGATATATCAAAAATTACCCAAATTCATATGTTATTTCCCATACTATATCAATGCTCTCTTCAATATTCTCGTCCAGATTTATAACTATCAAAGCAAGCATACTATCTACTTTTGCATGATAGTAGAATTACCAATGTTTCACTCAACGATATTATTACTTTCAAAACAATGAACTCAATAAGAATAAGTATTCACAGACACGTATACGAAGCCTTTTTAAAGACAGACGATCATAGAGCGAGGTCGGGTTTATATTTCTTTTTAAAAAATGTAAAGAGATCAAATTTTATAAAAAATAAACAAGTAGCAAGAATTCTAACTTGCAAGTCACACTTCTAGGAATCCAATACCCTTGTGCAATCAGATGTCGTATCCCTTCATTCTGATTCCTCTCTATTTTTGTACTCATTTTTTCTTGCAAGATAGAAATTCTCACCTCCAATTACTACTTTTTCCCATTACGTCTAGTCCGGAGAGAGGTTACAGTAATCATGATTGCATATGTTTAGTTATCGATAATTAAGGCATCCGTTAACTCTCCATGTTGAATAACCATTATTTGATGAAAAATAGATTCATATATCCCTTTAATATTTAAACTACATCTATTTTGCCTTTGCCATTCGTTTCACTTAATTTTAATTTAATTTTTATATGGACCTTTTAATAATTCATAAAATTAACAAATATCTTTGTACCCAAAAATAACACTAAGTTAACTACTTAGATTCATGGTATTAATATTGTCATCAATCAAGCTTATATCAATCTATTCAAAGACAAGACACATTATACCACTTAAGCTACTCCATGCTTCTCATAAGGAAATCATTTTATTTTAAAAAGAGTGATTTCAACAAATCAAAATAGTATATGGCTCCCATGCGCTAGGCATATTCATTACCACCAAACATAACAAACATTCAAACACAACTCACACAACAATGCAAATATTTTGCAATGCACCTATATGATATGCAAGTGTGAGCTTCTGTGTACTCGCGAGGAAATCATCCTTTCCTCACTTACCTTTTTCCATTGGCCCTTTTCTATACATCAAAGGGTTTCCTCTGGTCCTGCATACATTTCCAAAAAAAAGGTAAATATACTCCATTACTTTTATCTATAAGCATATGTTATGCAAAGTGGGTCGTTATAGTGACTAAAAATTTATCATTTGGGGATACTAAGATTCATGAATTTTGAAAAAGAGTATAACTTTGAGGACCCTTTGAGAGGACAAACGTGCTTGGATTATGATAAAAATTCAAAGGTCTATCTGACACAACACTTTGAATTTTACCACTTTTCTTGACTCACAATTTTTTGAAAACCATTTTCTTTGATTTTGGACAAAAACACCTAAATTTAGGACTTTACAAGACCCTTCAAAATTGAAATTAAAGGTACTTTCAAGTTGGATTTTGAGGATCCAACATGGTCCTTACCCAAGTTTAATTTTTTTCTTTCTTTCCCAAACCTCTTATAAATAGAGGGTTTAGACTCCCTTTTTCTTCAACCAAGTTTTTAAGTGATCTTAGTACGACAATTTGTGAAGTTATTATTTTGCAAAAGTTCTCTTAATGAATCTCTACTTTTGGATTGTTGTGTTTCTTTGCTTTTGTGCTTATTGTGATTGGCTTCCCTTGGTGGATAAGTGTTGGGGACTTGAGGAGGAGTCTACCCTTTCATTGAAGTCTTCATCCTTTCTGCATATTATTTCACTATCACCAAGTGTCTTCTTACATTTTATTCTTCTTAGATCATTCATTGTGCATTATTTTTCTTTATTTCACACTGTTAAGTACTTTTTGTCTTTGTTGTAAAATCATACCCCGTTTGTATAGGGTATTATTTAGATAGATCCAAAGTCATGGTCACCCCTTAAAGGGCACAATTTTCATATAGGAAAGTTTGGGGACAAAGATTTA
Organism: Wollemia nobilis; assembly: GCA_028583015.1. Classification (NCBI taxonomy): domain Eukaryota; kingdom Viridiplantae; phylum Streptophyta; class Pinopsida; order Araucariales; family Araucariaceae; genus Wollemia; species Wollemia nobilis. The sequence goes on from JAQPPZ010000184.1 coordinate 2,047,585, forward strand.
TTTCCAAACCCTTAAATTACATTTGTGTTTCATGTAGGTTATAATAATGTTATTTGCACTATTTTTTGCACTATTTCATTTCATTGAATCTTTGTTTGTTCATTTCCAAAAAGGTCAACAATCACTTTTGTTTTCAAACGATTAGCTAAAAGGACCAAGGGGGCTTGACTTTTGTGCCTATAAGCTTAGTATTACAATGGCCTAACCAGGCCCCCAAATGTTGATCAAATTTTCTAGGATTTATGAAGTTGTTTTGCAGGTTTGAAGTTGTTTGAATATTCTGGATGAAATTTAAATCTTGGATCAACAACCATATCAGATAAGTACCCTAGATAATACTTTAGACTATTTGTTGTTTGCTTTCCATTTATCTGTATTCTAGATTTAAATATAAACAAAAGAAAAAACTTGATTTCATTTCTAGGCATTTGAAAGCGATAAGACATATAGTTTACATTTTAGGGTTATTTTTATGTTTATGTATTCTCTTTAACCCTTTCTAAAAAGAAATATATATTTTGCAAGTTAGGGTTTAGTCATCATTGAAAATCAAGAATCATTCTAGGGTTAGTTCTTACTTTCTTGCAATGTTCTTTCATTTCTTAGGTTAGATTTTAGAAAGGTCAAACATAGGTATTTGTTCAATATACACATCAAACATTCCATCCTTGGACTTGTAATGAGTCCTTAATCCATTCTTGGTGAACCCTTAAATCCCTAAGCCCTCGAGTGTAGAGAATATAACACACCCCATGGTCACCTTAGCTCCCAGTAGATCCATCCAAGAATCATATGTGGTAGGGTAGTTTTCCCTCTCTACAAAATCCAAAAATGATTTCTATGGACTGGTTTAGAAGAAATGAGTAGATTACCTCTAATATCATGGGAGAAGGTATGCCACCCTAAGACACAAGGAGGATTGGGCCTTTAGAGAATTATAAATATCAACCTAGAGCTGGTTTCAAAGGTAGGGTGGAGAGTTATGAAGGAGGGACAATCAATATGGGATAATATTGAATGAAAAATATTTAGATAGTATGGAAGATGTTAGATTGCTTACTACATAGGATACATGACAGGGGTCTTCATTATGGAATCACATTGTAAAGGTAAGAGAGCTATTATTGAAGAGATTACAATGGAAAGTAGGGGATGGTAGATCCATTAGCTTTTGGTAGGATGTGTGGTTAGACATTGAACCACTATCCATGGATCCATTAGCTTTTGGGAGGATGTGTGGTTAGAAATTGAACCACTAGCCATGGATGAAGAGATACTTAGACTATGGGAGGATCCAAAAGCAAGATATGGCAAGTTAGTAAATGACTATTGGTGACAATAAGATATTAGTTAATATGAAAAGAGCTAAACACAAACTAGGAGAATAGTGAAGCTTCAATAAGTTAAAGAAAAAACTTAGATCATATTATATAAGTTTAGAGATGCAACAAGATTCATTTATGTGGGAATCCATCCAAGATGGTGAATTTAATGTCTAATCAACTCATGACTTGATTGGCCCAACTATAGAATATATTTTTTTGTGGAAGAGAATATGGGGGAAGAAAGCAATTCCTAAATAAGAGGTCTTCTTATGGCTATCTACACATAATAATATGTTGACTATAGGTAATCTGTAGAATATAGGGATTCGCTACCCAAATAGATGCTTCCTCTATGAGTAGAGAGAGGATTCAATTCAACATATATTCCTAGAATGTGACTATTCACTGAAGATATTCAGGTACTAATAAATAAGATAGGGTGGAGAGTTATGAAGGAGGGACAATAAATATGGGATAAAATATTGAAGGAAAAATATTTAGTATGGAAGATGTTAGATTGCTTACTATATAGGATCCATGTCAGGGGTCTTCATTATGGAATCACATTGTGAAGGCGAGAGAGTTATTATTGAAGAGAGTACAATGGAAAGTAGGGGATGGTATATCCATTAGCTTTTGGAAGAATGTGTGGTTAGATGTTGAACCACTAACCACGGATGAATATATGCACAGACTATGGGAGGATCCAAAAGCAAGATATGGCAAGTTAGTAAGTGACTATTGTTAATAGTAGGAGATCAGTTAAGATGAAAAGAGCTAAACACAAACTAGGAGAATAGTGAAGTATTGAGTAAGTTGAAGAAAAAAATTAGATCATATTATACAATTTTAGAGATACAACAAGATTCATTGATATGGGGAGCCACACAATATGGTGAATTTAATGTCTAATCAACTCATGACTTGATTGACCTAACTATAGAATATAGCTTTTTATGAAAGATAATATGGGCAAGAAAGCAATTTCCAAACAATAGGTCTTATTATGTCTAGCTTCACATGATAAGATGCTGACTATAGGTAATTTGTAGAAGAGAGGGATTCACTACCCAAACAGATGCTTCCTCTATGATTAGAGAGAGGAATCAATTTAACATATATTCCTAGAATGTGACTACTCACTAAAGATACTAAGGTACTAATAAATAAGGTAGGGTGGAGAGTTATGAAGGAGGAAAAATCAATATGGGATAAAATATTGAAGGAAAAATATTTAGATAGTATGGAAGATGTTAGATTGCTTACTGCATAGGATCCATGTCAGGGGGTCTTCATTATGGAATCATATTGTGAAGGCGAGGGAGTTCTTATTGAAGAGAGTACAATGTAAAGTAGGGTATGACAGATCTATTAGATTTTGGGAGGATGTGTGGTTATACATTGAACCACTAACCATGGATGAAGAGATGCATAGACTATGGGAGGATCCAAAAGCAAGATATGGCAAGTTAGTAACTATTGGTGACAGTAAGAGATCGATTAAGATGGAAAGGGCTAAATACAAACCAGGAGAATAGTGAAGCATTGAGTAAGTTGAAGGATAAACTTAGATCATATTATATAAGTTTAGAGATGCAACAAGATTCATTGATGTGGACATCCACCCAAGATGATGAATGTAACGTCTAATCAGCTCATGACTTGATTGACCCAACTATAAAATATAGTTTGTTATGGAAGAGAATATGGGAGAAGAAAATAATTCCCAAACAAGAGGTTTTCTTATGGCTAGCTACACATAATAAGATGTTGACTACAAGTAATTTGTAGAAGATAGGGATTCACTACCCAAACATATGCTTCGTCTATGAGTAGAGAGAGGATTCACTTCAATATATATTCCTAGAATGTGAATGTAGACACCAAAATCTAGCCACTTGTCATCCATCCAGGTCTTCCCACCATTTTTACCCATTATTTACATATATTTATGTATATTTGTTTAATATATATTTAAATATTAATATTTTATATTATATTTTATATATATTTAATAAATGTATATATGTGTAAATTAATCTCAGCCATCCATCTTGGTCTAATCCTAGCCATTCATCCACCTTAATCCATGCCACCTGCCCAGATTTAATCTCCACCCTTCATCACGTTTTAATCTTGACCGCACAAATTGTGTCGTTGAAACCCTAATGTGCCCTAGGGAAGATTATAAATAGGAGTCATTTTGATGGCTCAACCCCTAATTCTAAGCCAAAGCAATTTGGACCCTAAATTTTTCCCTAAGTTTTTGAAGTCCTCATTCATCCAAGCATTTTTTCCATCTCCCCTCATTCATCGTAGCCTCCACATCCATCACCACTTGCTTTGTTGAACCAAATCTACTTCTACAAATTTTATCTCAATTCCCAAACACCTCTATGTATCCTATTCACCTTGAGCACCTTCCCTCCATCATCGAGCACCTATAGGTGCTTTCCACCATCCCTGAGCACCCCTAGGCACTTCCTACTACTATCAAGCACCCACGTGCATCTCAAACCCTAGTTCTGTTGACTAGAAAACCCTCGGTGTCGCTAGGGCATCTATACACCTATTTTCCTACAATGATGACAATGATAAATCAAAAAGCGACAAGTTTACAAGGTAAATATTCCATTATTATATTAATTTTATTATTTCTATATTTGCATGCAGTTTTATCATTTGATAGCTAGGGTTTTTATTGATTTCTGAGGGTCTCACATAGTGGAGCCCTCACAGTTACTACTAATCCTCTTTTATCATTTTTTGTGTGTAGATCTAGAGATATACAAGCATTTAGTAATTCTTAAGCTGGAGTGGTCTGATCAATGGATATCTGAAGCCCACTCACCTCTATTGGGAGCAAGAATGAGCTTTGAAGACACCACAAGCATTGTTGGCTAGGGTTTCAAAGAACCCTAGCATATTGTATTCATTGTATAAAAATAAATAGTGTAAAACCCTATTTGGGGTACATTTGATTGTATTAAGATCCACTGACAATAATAATATAAAATCTATTATTTGTGCAATCTCTTGTATCATTGTTTGTTCATTTTTTATTTATATTTGGTGTTTCAATTTTATCTTCACAAATGGTGATCATGGTGGGACCCCCTAAGGGTTTCTTACTTTGATTTATCTTGTGATCTAACTTTTTTTTTATTTTATCTTGCAAGTTTTAGAAGCATAGATCACACGATTTTCATAGAATCTAGATTTTTGGAACAACGCAGAAGTTGCAGAAGGTGCATAAAGCCCTACGATGTTCATGGGATATTCAAGAAATACCCAAGTGCATTTAAAGTGTAGAGTGTATTTCATAGAGAAGAGGAAAAATACGTAGGCTTCTCTATAAGCTTACCTTGAAACCCTAATCTCTGTTTTATGCATTTTTACATTTTACATTTTTTTATTTTCTTTTAGATATTGGATTAAAAAGAACATAATAATATATCTGTTAGAAACAATCATTCTAGTGTGCATTTAGGCATCAAAGTAGTTGTTGCATATAGTTGCATTTACACATAACACATTTCCATTTAAAAAGAATTCATGCTTTCTGGTGTGTTGCATCTTTTGTCTGCATATGAAATATTAAAAGCATAAAGTAGTGTGCATCCTAGGGTTAGAAATTTATATTTTTATTAATCTAAGTAGGAACAACATTTAAAATAACAAAAGTACCCCCACATTTGGTGATTCAAGGTGGAGGAGTAGATGAACCCTCCTCTATTTAGAGAGTGGTCTTAAGCGGTGTACTCTACTTCCTTTGGGAAAATTGATATTTTGATGTTGGATTCTGATTTAGATTGATGAAAGTAGTCATTTTATGACATTGTATGAGCACAATAGAAAACTAAACTTTTTAAAAGGAATCACACACTACACATTGCACTTTTAACAGTAATGGTTGGATTTCATCACCAATCATTGCTTGAGATCTGGTGATGGTGGGTTTCATCTCCATCCACCAATCTCTACCCCTAGACACCATAGGTTACCCTCGAGCAAACTTGTTAGATTTCATCACCAGTAAGAATCTCATTGCCCATTCCTAGCCATAGTATTCACCCATTTTAATTTCATATTAGTGCATTCAAACACACAAAATAAAAATAAAAAAATGAAAAAACATTAAAAGGAGATAATTAATGAATGAGGTAAGACACAATTGTTAAACATAGCATTGATTGTCTTCACTTGATTTCTATGAATTTCCATTTATGCATTTCCTTTACAACACATTTTACATTTGGTTTAGTAGCTTATGGTCTTAACAAGAAATCAAAAAAAATCTTTAAACCAAAACAATACATCTATGGACTGTTCATCTTCATTTCCTACCACTTCTATGGTAAATCCCATCAATGTGGTTCAGATAGATTGCACAGATTTATCTATAGGTCCATCACACACTATGCAGGCTACTGATGTCTTGCACAGATACACCTCCACATCTCTTCCACAAATCGAATCATCTTCACCCACAATTGACCACACCATTACCCACATAGACATGGCCAAAGTAGAGGCTTTCTACAAATCAGCTAATTATGTCTTGCAACCCATCCATAATATCCTGGATCAAGATCCTTCTTTACAGTAGGAACTTATTCCTTCCTAGCCATCCAACTTCACCCAGGTGTACACTAACCCTCTTTTTGAGGCATCAGTTGCACCTTCATCCCATTTCTCCATTCCCCAACCATCATGTGCTCCTAGCACTTCATATGTATCCACCTATACCAACCCCTTGTATGAAGCACAAGTCAATGTTGCTTCACAAGTACCCATTTCATCCAATCAAGTTGCAATTCCCATTGCCACTTGTCCCCCATCCACATCATCTATTCCATCTTCATCCATACCTTCCAATGATGATATGGAAATTCATGAAGCATGGGAACATTTGAACAAATTGCTTAAGAAGCGGTAGAATGCTCAACAACAAGTTCAAGTGAACCCTAGGCCTCAACCAATTTCCACTCAACCCACCTTCATCACACAAAGTCCATCATGGGTACCACAATATTCTATGGTTTCCATCCCTACACCTCCATCCACCCATACCCATTCCATTCCCATAGGCCAACCCAGCCATAGTCCTCATGCATTATCCCCTTTTCAATAGTCACCATCATTTCTCAATCAATCTCATCATCATCAATTCCAATCCACTTCACCTATCCATCATCATATTGTCACTCCACAACATATTTCCACCCCTTCACAGAATCATCAAGTGATTCAGGGCTTTCACATTCCTGGGGAAGACCCTAGAATCAAGGCTATGCAACAATAGATTGATAATTTGATACAACATACTCCTAGTTACAATAACTAGAAGCCAACCTTACATCAATTAATCAATCAACCAATTCACCCTTTGGTACCATCACCACCATATCCGATAGACTTCATGGTACCAAGGTTTGACAAGTTCAAAGGGACTGAGGACCCTAAAGAGCATGTGAGCACATTCGTGCACTCATGCTTTAGAATTCAAAATGATAATGCTCTCATGCTCCACATATTTCCTCAGACATTGGGGGGAGATGCCATAGAGTGGTATAACCAATTGCCCAATCATAGTATTTATACTTTTGAACAATTGGTTGACCAATTATTTGAATGATTTACCCTTAATGTAAGAAATAAAGTCTCATTGTCTGATATCTATGGTTTAAGACAACATGATGATGAGTCTATCTATGATTTTGGCAACCATTGGAGGGCCATCATAACCAAAATGCCATTCACCCTACCAATGGAAGAGCTTATTAAGCTATTCACTAAGAGCTACCTAAAACCCATTTCTTGGATGCTTCAATTGCAAACATATCACTCATTTGAGGAAGCTCTTGCCCAAGCTAGTGTCATCGAAGAGATAAAAATCCAAGAAGGTATACTTAAGCCAAGAAAGAAGGAATGGCAAAACAAGGGCCAATACAAAAGCAATTATTCTAGCCAAACCAAATCAACACAAGCCAATCCGACCAATCAAGCCAATCACATCAATCAAGTGGTCATGAGCCAACTAGTAATGGCTCAACAACAACCAATGCAACAACCACCACAACAAATTGCCTATCATGCGGTGCCCTCAGTAACCCAATCTATGCAAAACATAGTGCCAACTATGGAGAATCACCAACATCGATAATCTATTCGACAAAATCATCAATACACCCCTCTATCTGAATCTTATACCTCCATATTCCAAAGGTTGTATGACACCAATAGACTTGCTTTGCCTGAGGTCAAACCAGATGATCCCACCAGACATGGTAAAAACTACAAGGAACATTTATTTTACCCTTATCATAGACAAAATGGGCATGACATAAATAACTACCATGTATTTAAGGATATAGTACAAGACCTCATTGACTTAGGGGCCATCAAGCTTGACAACTCCCTAGCTCAACAAAACCAAAATCTTGGTATCTTCCAAACACCACTTCCTCATCATGAGGAGGTGCAATCCACAATGGGAGGGTCTAACATCAAGACCCCTCCCAATCAAGTTAACCATGTTCAATAGTACCAAGGTTTTGTAGGTGCCATTCATGTGGTAACCCGAGGTCAACAATGACAAAACAATCAACAAGATGCATGGTAGAAACCCATTCAACAACCCATGAACTCACAAGCAAGGGAGTCTCAACCTATTCCATCACCACCCATCCAAATTTCCCCAAATCCTTCTCCACCAATCCACATTCCCAACCATTCTAATCCATCAAGTCATCCCATCAACCACCCCCAAAGGCCAATCATTTCTCTAAGTAGCCGGTTAACCATGAGTTTAAAAATGGCTTCATCAAAACTATCTATTTATGACCTAATTCAACAATCTCCCCAACATCATGAGGCATTAATGGATATTCTAAAATCCATCAAACTCCAATATCAAGATTCCAATGCCTTTAATAACTTTGTAGGGAGTATTCAAACATGCATGGAGCCTTCCATCATGTTTTATGACTTTGAGATTAAACCAATCTCATCAGAATCGATGGACCCTCCATTGCATATAATGGCTAAAATTGATAGGAAGCCATTCAAAAGAGTCTTAATTGATATCGGCTCCTCCATTAACATCATCACCACATCTGCCCTCCATCATCTCAATCTTCCTCCATCTCACATAACCAAATCCACCTTCACATTGAAAGCATTTAATGATGCTCTCTGCTCTACAGTTGGCACTATTGTTTTGCCCATCGAAGTAGGGGTAAAAATGTTGCATACCTTGTTCCACATCTTAGAAGGATCCATGGCATACAATGTACTCCTTGGAAGACCTTGGATGAGGGAAATGAGATGTGTCCCTTCCATATTACATCAATGTCTAAAATACGTACACGAAGGGCAAGTACATTGCATACCAGTGGATGTTGAGCCATTTAAGTATTGCAACTTCATATCGAATCCTTATGAATCCATGCTTCCTTCTACCCACCTTTTCCTCACATCATCCACCACATCATCAATCACTCCATCCAATCCTTCATCAAAATCTCCCATTCCTGAGGAGCTTTCCATCACCAATTCCAACCAAGCATCCACTTCTACACCTTCATTATCATCATCATTGACTACATGTACATGTGGTCGAACCCAATCCATGCCATCCACATCATCATCCCCTTCATTGGTCACAATAATTCCTTCACAACCAAATCCATCTCCATCAACCAATATTTCACAAGTCGAATTATCAAACTATGAGATGCCCACATCTTCCCCATCATCCGAGCCATTAGCCAACCATGAGCCTCCCATGTCCACTTCATCCTCATCATCCCAAGTTGAGGTCCACCTCACCAACCTTGGTATTGGTGAATATGTGGTCCAAGACATCACAATCACACCGCTCAATATCTCAACTACCAAGGATTTTGGTCACCCACGTGACCCACCTTTATCTATAGGAGTGGTATACAATATGGGTTCAATGCCTAATAGCATAAATTTTGTGTATGGGGGGACAAAATATTTGTCTAATCCTACTCCCCAGAAGAACCCAAACAACCACCACCTACCAATATCCAACAAATGATGGGTTTTCCATCCCACTATTTTCATAGACATAATTGGCAAAGACATGGCTTAGGCCGATATGAACAAGGAGTGCCTCAACTTATTGATGTCCCATATCAAGAAGTGCATGACCATTCAAGTCTAGGTTATCACCCACTTCCCACCATCTCTTCTTTTGAACAAGCCTTCCAAAGGCTTAATCTGAATTCAGAAGAAGAAGCCCTCCACCTCGATGACTCTGATGAGGAAATGTACGAAGAATTTGACCTCATATCGATAGCTTCTGATGAATCTGATGAGGAATCGGAGCCCATCATTCCCCACATCGAACAAGATGAGTTTTATCTCAGAATGTTCCCCATCCATGAGCCCATATTTCACTTGCTTCTTCCACAAGAGTGAGCCGAACCTACCGGTGAACCACCACCTCCATCTCATTAATCCATCTCATCAGCCAAAATTGTAACATATGTATATAATGCAAAAAAAGAAAAACATAAAACAAACAAAAACATTTTCTTTTTCTGCATTTCATGTATATAGCATTTAGTTAAGTGCATTTATTTGTGTTGCTTGTTGTTGTCCAGGTTTACCAAGGTCCTAGCATCGGTTCTTAGGCTCTATCCATCCCATCCATTTCACCTCCTCCATTTTCCCTTAAGTCAACATGAATCCTACTGACTTATTCACCCCACTCCATAATCCATACAATTTGGCAAAGCCAATTCCTATTGACATAAGTCTTATTGATATGGATCAGATTTCCTCACCACCATATTTTTCGAATTTGTCCTATCCGAGGAATTGTTAAGGGCTTCAACCAACTACATTCCTCCATCCCCTCCACCTTCACCTTCACCTTCACCTTTGAATCCCAAGGTTTTCTAGGAAGACGTAGATGAGGATAAGTTAGAAGAGTTTGATGACATCATAGATGACATTCATCTGATCCCAACTCCCCATAAACTTGAGGAAGGTTCTCACATGTCTATTGAAGATACTATCGATGTGAACCTTAGTTCAGATAAAGACAATCCCCAAATTGTCAAGCTTGGCAAAATCTTATCCAAATATGAACAAGAGCAATTTATTGCTCTCCTCAAGAGGAAGAAGGGAATTTTTGCATGGTCCTACAAAGATATGCCTGGTCTTGACCCTAAGTTGGTTGTCCATAATCTCACCTTACATCCTGATGCTAAGTCGATCAAACAAAAACTTAGAAGGATGCATCCTACCATTGCCCTCTTGGTCAAAGAAGAGCTTCAAAAGCTATTAGATGTGGGTTTCATTGTACCCATTGATTATCCTGAGTGGCTCTCAAACATGGTACCCATTCGTAAGCCTAACAGGGTGATACACGTTTGCACTGATTTTTGAGATCTTAACAAAGCGTGTCCTAAGGATGACTTTCCTCTTCCAAACATTGATACTCTTGTCGACACTTGCGCTAGCCATGAAATGCTTTCTCTCATGGATGGTTTTTTAGGATACAACCAAATTCGAATAAATCCTGATGACCAACACAAAACAACATTCACTACACCTTGGGGAACTTTTTGTTACAAGGTGATGCCCTTTGGCCTTAAAAATGTAGGTGCCACTTATCAACATGCCATGACATACATTTTCCATGACTATATGCATAATATTATCGAATATTATGTGGATGATCTCTTGGAAAAATCCAAAACTCGACAAGAGCACATTGGTGTATTGGAGAAAGTTTTTGATCGACTTCTAGAGCATAATGTAAGGTTGAACCCCAAAAAATGTGTCTTTGGTGTTACCTCTGGAAAACTACTAGGGTTCATAGTCTCCAAAAGAGGCATTGAGGTGGACCCAAACAAGGTCAAGGCTATCATGGAGATGCCTCCCCCAACAAATTTAAAGGAATTGCATAGTTTACAAGGAAATATCCAATCGATCCATCATTTCATTGCGCAACTTTCTGACAAATGCAAGCCATTCAATCACCTGCTACAAAAGGGGGTGCCATTTTCTTGGACAGATGAGTGCCAAAAAGCCTTTGATGACATTAAGCAATACCTAGCTTCTCCACCAGTCTTAGCTCCTCCTCGTTCAGGGGTCCCCTTCTATCTTTATGTTTCAGCAATGGACTTTGCATTAGGGACAATGCTTGCACAAAAGAATGAAGAAAATCAAGAGCAAGTTGTCTATTACATTAGTCGAACATTGGTAAGCTATGAAACCAGATACGCTTATGTAGAAAAATTATGCTTAGCAGTGGTTTTTGCCACTAAGAAACTCAGACATTACATGCTTAGTCACACAACATATGTCATAGCTAGAGAAAATCCTCTACATTATATGATATCTCACACTTACAATAACACCCACACCGCTAAATGGATAATGCTTCTTACTGAATTTGACCTTGAGTTCATTAGCCAAAAATCCATTAAAGGTCAGGTCATAGCCGATCAACTTGTGGAAGCTCCACTACCTAGTGATCATCCCTTGATTATTGAGCTCCCAGATGATTTGGTATTCACTATCACCAAACAAGAAGAAGATGTCATTCTAGAGGAAGATGTCGATATCACACTATTCTTTGATGGTTCTAAGTGCGAGAAAGGTCAAGGTGTTGGAGTCATGTTTCATACACCCTAGGGGGTACCTATCCCCTTATCATTCAAACTTGACTTCCAATGCACAAACAACATTGTAGAGTATGAAGCCTTAATCTTAGGCCTTCAATCAGCTATAGCTATGGGCATAAAGCGTATCAAGATATTTGGTGATTCTCAACTTGTTGTCAAGCAAATCAATGGAGAATACCAATGTAAAGAACCTACCATTAAACTTTATCATGAAGTAGCAATGAAATTGCTCTCTACATTTGAATGGTATGAAATTGATAATTTTCCATGTTCGACTAATAGATTTGCAGATGTGATGGCCTCTCTTGGATCATTGATTCCAAAAGACTCCTTAGGAGAGGTACAACCTCTAATTATCACAACAATCTCTAAATCTGCAATTGTTCATGATGAATCTAAGGATGAAAAGGATGTTTGCTTTATCCAGTTGGATCCATATGAGCCTTGGTCAAGCCAAATAGTAGCCTTTCTCAAGTTTGGAACACTCCCATATGACATGTCTCGAACTGCTAAATGCACTTTCAAGAAAAAAGTAGCTCATTTTGTTCTCTTGGGGGATGTGTTGTATAAACGTGGTTATGATGGAATCCTCCTTCGATGTCTCGAGGTTGTTGAGGCACAAAGAGCCATAGCTGAAGCTCATGATGGTACTTGTGGTGGTCATTTTAGTGGGATGGCCATCACAAAGTGTATTCTATGCATGGGTTATTATTGGCCCACCATGGAACGAGACTATTGCACTTATGTCAAACATTGTAAGCAATGTCAAGAGCATGCTAATTTAACTCATGTACCATCACAAGCATTACAACCTATTCAAAGCCTTTGGCCCTTTTCAAAATGGGGTCTTGATTTAATTGGAAAAATCTCACCTCCTTCCTCAAGACAACATACATTCATCATCACAACCACTGAATACTTCACAAAGTGGGTTGAGGCAATTCCTTTAACCAGTATGACAAGACCTAGAATTGTGGAGTTTTTACTTCATCATATCATTTGTCATTTTGGTATTCCCTCAAAAATCATCTCAGAAAATGGCAAGTCTTTCAAGAACAAGGATGTTCAAGCACTTTGCAAGAAATATAACATCCAACATAGTTTCTCGACTCCTTATTACCCACAAGCAAATGGACAAGCTGAGGCTACCAACAAGACCTTAATTGCTATTCTCAAGAAATTGGTTAACAAAAATCATAGAGATTGGCATACTAAAATTCCCTTGGCATTATGGGCTTATCGAACAAGCATCTGCATACCTACTAGGGAAACACCATTTTCATTGGTCTATGGAGCCGAAGCAATCATACCTCTTGAGCTTGAGATCCCCTCCTTGCGAATTTCTTTGCAGGAATTCATAGATGATGACACTGCTAGACAAGCACATCTTGACCAACTCACACTTCTTGATGAGAGGTGAGTCAATGCTTTAGAGCATTTACGAGTTTATCAAGACCACCTAAAGCATGCTTACAATACCAAAGTTCATCTACGCGAATTCCAAGTAGGAGATCTTGTCCTTAAAGAGAATCAACAAAACACCAATGCATTACCGCATCTTCATGATAAATTCATGGCTAATTGGTTGGGTCCATACATTATCACTCAAAAAGTGGGTAAAGGTACTTATAGGCTTGTCAGTCTAGAGGGAGAGGAAGAACCCGAACCACTTAATGTTATACACTTGAGAGCATTCTATGCTTAATGAGATTTATATATATGTATATATACATGGCTAATACACAAAAACATTGCACTTCATTTGCACACATTTCATTTAACAACAATTGCATTCATACACTCCATTTCACAAAATTGCATTTCATACATTCCATCCACATTTCACATTTCATATTAGGGATCATTTATTCAGTTCAAGGTATTAATTGGTCCAATAAAATCATGTTGTATAGTGAAAATGAATACCCCGAGTTTCAGAAGACCATAGGTATTTTGCAACAAGAAATTGATGATTTGGAATTAGTACCTAATGACGACTCTTCTCATAAAGCTAGTTCAAGAAAAGGTAAGGGAAATTATTTAATTGTTGAAACTTTTGGTCCCGAAGAAGAGGAATAAGTTGAGGATGATGATCCTATAGAAGAATAAGTTTAGGTCTTTAAGTAGTTTAAAAAATGGAATCACAACTACTAGTTGAGAAGTAAGAGTAAGACCCCAAATACTTCTACTTCTCCAAACAATTCCATTATTCCACCAGATTCTAAGGCAAATAACAAACCTACACCTCCATCTCATATTGATTCATCCAAACCACCACAAAAGGTGAAAAGTTTTTATAAAATTGCTTATAACATAGTGGATGATTTAAAAAAATAAAAGTTAACATCACTTTGTTTGAAGTTGCACAACTGAAAAACCAACAAGATTCCTTGATTAAGGCACTTGGTCAACCAAGCAAAACTAATGCTAGGAAAACTACAAAGTCACATTTGGTCTTGTGAAAGGAGAAAGGAGAGGTTCCTCCCTTCCTTCTAACAATCAAAATTGCAGGAAAAAATTTACACAACTATCTAGTAGATTCAGGTGCGTCAGGTAATGTAATGTCTTATGTTGTCAAAAATTGGGTTTGAAACCTAATACTTAAAATATAACGGTGGTCCAATTAGACAGATATGAGGTGAATGTGGTATACATGCTTCATAACATCCATATTCAAATTTCATCAGAACCTAGAATTTAGCAATACATTGATATTCATGTTGTTGATATTCCTGACAAGTATGGTATGTTATTGGCCAAGGATTGGAGCAGAAACTTGAATGGCTATATGGCCATGGACTGTTCACACATGTGGTTACCTTGGAAATGTGTAGCCAATCAAATCCAAATTGAAAGAGAGCCTAGACTCAAAGATTTGATCACAGAGTATAATAGAATAAATGAAACCCTTTATAATGAGTCTGGGTTGGGCATTTAGAAATTGAACACCAAGCTGGTTACAAATAAATATAATGCTAAAATTATATCTTTTGAACCACTTAATGATGATCATATTTTTTGGACACTTAAATTTGATGGATCTAAATCCAAACAGGGTAGTGGAGCTAGGGTTGAACTCATTAGCCCTAAAGGTAGGTCTTCTCTTGTTGCATTTAGATTACAATTTCCATGTACTTGCAATGCAATGGAGTATGAAGCATTAATTTTTGGACTACAATTAGCTCTAAATAAGAATATTAAATGTTTGAAAGTCTTAGGGGATTCAACGCTAGTTGTTAGGCAAGTAAAGGGGCAATACACATGTCATGATGAAAGGCTAATTCACTACAAAACTAGAGTTAGAGATTTAATAGATGAATTTGAAGCCTTTAATATTTCTCTGATTTCTAGAAAGAGTAATCGTGTTGTATATTTTGTGGTAGTTACAACAGGTACATTGAATCCCATCGATAAAAATAAACTATTTTTTTTTTCAATATAATTGGTTCCTTGTCCTTCTATACCTGACAATGTTAAAAATTTACAGGTATTTGAAAGTGACAGACACATATTTGATTTTGTAACTAACTTAGGTGTTTTTGAAAATCAAGTGATTGACGAAGACCAACGGTTATAAGAGGATAAAGATGAAGAAGATAAGGTAATGAAGATAACTAATGCTATCCCAGAAGGTATTGTCTCACTTGAAAAACATTTTTAAATCGACTACCAAAGCAAAAGGTGCGATAAAATCTCACCTTCAAAAGATGCATATGATGTAGTTAATATTGGAAATAATGAAGATTCACATAATGTACTTATTGGGAAAGCATGCACACATCAAGAAAAATAAGGAATAATACATGCACTTAAAGACTATAGGGATTGTATTGCATGGACTTATGATGATCTTAAAACTTACAATCAAAACATTATCATGCATACTATTCCTTTGAAGCTTGATTCTAAACCATTTAGACAGAAACAACGCCTAGTTAATCCATTGTTGGAACCTCTCATAGAGAAGGAAGTTAAAAAGCTATTAGATGCAAAGATTATATTTCCTATCCGACATTCCACATGGGTTGCAAACATAGTTCTTGTTAGAAATAAAACTGGAGAGATTAGGTTATGCATTGATTTTAGGAACCTTAATAAAGCTTCGCAAAAAGATAACTACCCTCTTCCTTCTATCAATAAAATTTTACAAATGGTTAATGAATCTAAAATGATGTCCTTTCTTGATGGATATTCCGGATATAATCATATTCTTATTGACCCACATGATAGAATGAATACTATATTTACTACTAAATGGGGAATGTTTGCTTACAAGAGAATGCCTTTTGGTTTGCTTAATGCAGATGCTACATTTCAGCGTGCCATGGACTATGCTTTTAGAGACCTCATTGGTAAATGCATAGTCATTTATGTAGATGATATCCCTATTTTCTCAAAGAAACAAGAAGATCATATTAATGATTTGAGGAAATTTCTTCAAATGTGTGGAGAGCATGGAATCTCTCTTAATCCAAAAATATGCATCTTTGGAGTAACAAAGGAAAAAATTTTAGGACATGTAATATAAAAATATGGTATTTATGTAGATCCTATGATAATAGAGGTAATTCAAAAGATTCATTTTCTGGGTAGTAAGAAAGAGCTTAGATCATTCTTTGGGAAATTTAATTTTGTTAAGAAATTCATTTCTAGATTTTTTGAAATTGTTAAACCATTGAATGATATGTTAAAAAAGGATGATAATATTAAGTGAACATGTGAGGCTAGGAATAATTTTTAGAGTGTTAAAATACCATTTCTAATGCACCTATTTTGGTAAGTACTGATTACAAGAAACCATTCTTCAATTATACTTTTGCATCTGATCATTCATTTGCTAGTGTGCTAATTCAAAAAAGTGAAGGTAATTCTGAAAACCCTATTGCTTTTATGAGTTCACCTTTGAAAGATGCACAATTAAGATATACCATTTTGGATAAACAAGTGTATGCCTTATTTAAAACTATCAAAAATATTAGGCATTATATTTTGCATAGTAGATTTTTTACCATTGTACCTAACCCTACTGTGAATACTTTGTTGATGTAGAATGAACTAGGTGAAAAATAAGAAAAGTGGATGTTTACGTTACAGGATTTTGATCTTGAGATCCATCCAATGAAGCTAGTTTTAGGACAAGGCTTGAATAAAGCCCTTGCAGATATTGACCCTTAGATTTCTTGTCAATATTATAATGTAGAGGATATCACACAAGATGAATGGTATATTGATATTGTTTATTTCCTTTTGAATGGTAAGTGTCCTTCACATTTTAATTCCACGCAGAGAAGAGCTCTTAGATTAAAATATGTGAACTATATGATTAAAGCTGGTGCTTTGTATAGAAAAAACCACGAAGGAATTTTCCTTCGTTGCTTGAATAAGGAAGAATCCACTCACATCTTATACGAGTTTCATGGTAAGTATGGGATGGGGTATGATTTTACAAATTACACTACACACCATATATTGAGATCAAGTTACTATTGGCCACACATATTTAAAGATGCCCATTCCCATGTACGTTCTTGACATATATGTCAGGTTGTAGCTAACAGAGAGAGACATGCATCTATACCTTTACAACCTGTAGTTGAGATGAGATATTTTGCACAGTGGGAATTATATTTTGTAGATGTTATCAATCTTAATTTCTCAGCTTCCCATATGTTCATTGACTATTGTACTAGATGGATGGAAGCTATCCCCACCAAAAATTGTACTATTGAGGTTGTTATTCAATTTTTGGAAGAATACATCATGACCAGGTTTGGAATGCCACATTCAATTGTTTGCAATAATGGTTCTACTTTTATTTCACTCTATTTTGCAGAATGGGCATATGATAACAAGGTGAGCATAAAAAATTATTCTAATTATTATCCACAAGGTAATGGATTAGCTTAATCATCTAATAAAAACTTGTTGTCAATTATTAATAAATTGCTTGAACATAATCCTCGAGATTGGCATAATAAATTGAAGTTTACATTGTGGGTGGATAGAATAATAATTAAGGAATCCATAGGAACATCACCTTATCATTTAGTGTATGGTCAAGATCCAATTTTTCTCGCTAATATTAAATTGTAAACTTTACAATTCATGAAAGAATATCTCGAAATGAATGATAAAATTGAAGCTCGTCTCACTCACCTCATGCATTTAGATGAAAAATGAGAGGATGCCTTGCTTCATTTTAGTAAACATCAGGACATTGTTAAAATATGGTTTGATAAATAGGCTAAAATTAAATATTTTAGGATTTCTGATTTGGTTTTGCTTTGGGATAAGGCACATGAGAAAAAGGGTGACCATGATAAATTTGACTATCTTTGGCTTGGTCCTTATCATATTTCAAAAATTCTTGGAGAAAACACTTTTTGATTGAAAACTTTGAGTGGGGATGACATTCATTTACCTGTTAATGGGCAGTTTCTCAAGCACTACTTTCACCCATGAAGCAGTCGAGTTCTTGTATCATTTGTACCATGCTTGTATATTATTGTATATAGCTTTTGGGTTTTCATGCTTTCGCTTTTATATTTTTCTTTGTGTGGCACTTTTGTACATAATCCCATGTTTTGCAAGTTTTTGCTATTTGTTTTATTGTCATTTTTTTTTTATAAATTACATGGTGGAATCGGTAGCCACCACAAATCCGGGTAAGCACTGGTACTTTATGGGCCACCATAGTATTCCCTTGTCCCCCCCACCACCACACATCTTCACCCCCCCCCTATAACCACCATGCCATCTAAACCATTTTAAACCTTTTATGCCACCGCAAAAGAGGACAAGCGTTCGCGTTCGAGTTTGGGCCCGAGATTTGAACCTTGTACCTACTCCCCCTTATGGGGTTTGGATGAACCAATTGGTCTACACCTTGGACCTTTCTTGTCAGTTTTGATTAGGTTAGGATTTGGTTTATTTTCAAGTGCACTTTTGGGTTGGTCCCTCTAATTGAGGTTGTGTTTTGTGATAGCTACTAACTCTTGGTTCCTTTGTTGATAATTGGTCCTTTGTCATGTAGGATGGATGGCCTAGTTTGGAATCAGGTGGAATTGAGGAAAAGAGAATAAAATTGTTTAGAAATCATTCTTATATTTTGGACTAAGATGGTCGATGGTGGAAAAATGAAACATTTCATAGAAGCTCCACTTGTAACTCATATTATTAAAGGGTATTATTTGAAATCGTGAAGGATGAATTCATTTTGGTTTGCAAATTAAGGTAAAATATAATACACTCCATATTTAGCCTTAAGTGGTCTCTAACCCAAGTGGCATGTAAATTTTGCAAAGCAACACACTGCTTAGTAATAAAAAATAAGGAAAGAAAATCCAAATCAATCAAAAATTTTAGATAATCTTCACTGGGGCTATAGACATCTAACTGGCAGTGGGGTAATGTCTAAGAAAAATAAAAGAAATGCAAAGTTGACCTAATGCCTGGGTGATTCATATAATATCTACCAAGGCTATAGATGCCTAGCTAGTAGTAAAGCAAGGTCTAGAAGAGATCATGGTCATCTCCACCAGGGCTAGAGATGTCTGGCTGGTAGTGGAGCAAAGCAAAGGCACATTTTTAATGAGTGACATCCTATAGCCTAAATGCAAATCAAATGATGGAGTCTAAATTATTTCAAGAATGTAAAATGAATTACAATTCACACACTAAGCATAGGTAAATAGTTCATCTATTTTCATTTGAAGTTGTTTAACCCCATATTCTTTGGATGTTGCTAGGTAGTTTTATTTCTCTGATCTTTGGTTTGTTTGATTGCAGATCAGGTTCTTCATACGAAATGCTCAAGAGCATTTCCCAACAGAGTCACCATTTTTTGTGGTCATTGCACAACTTACCCCAAATTTGGGAACCCACCTTTAATTTTAGATTTTTGGGAAATTTTGGTTTGTATTGAGGGTTTTGTAAGGTAATTTGCACAAAAGAGTGTTGTAGAATTGGTTACAAATATAGCTTGCATATCAAGGTTTTACCCTCTTTAGCTATAATTTTAGTGTAAAGGGTCATGAAGAAGTCAAAGTCAATAAAAGGTCCAGCGGTTTTGTTTTGTCATGATTTGATCATTGGATACTTTTGCGATTTCAGATGTTTGCTCCCATGGGATTTACTAGGAAAAGTCCTCCATGTTGTTTTTTATACCTTGTTCCCATGTTCATTTTAATAAATAATATATATATATATAATAAGAAGATAAAACAAAAGGCTCAAAATAAAAAAATAAAAAATATATATTAAAATGAAAATAAAACAAAAAAGAAGAAAAGAAAAAAATATATATAAATAAATAAAATAAAATGAAATATCACTATGTTTGATTGTTGACTCATATCACTTATATAAAGGGTTCATTTTAATTGATAATCATCTTAGGATAATTAGTTTTCTTTTATATATTTTTATTTATTCAGTTTAGCTTTGATTCAGTGTTGTTCATATTCCTTAGTTTGTTGATATGATGGTTTATTATAATAATGATTTTATGTGTCTTTATTTAAATGAAGGAATTTTCTATGATAAATTCACATTTACCTTTATGCTTATGTTATAGGTTAGTCCACGTGGAGCTAACGATGAAAGGTGATGACGTAAATTTTAAGGTGAACAATGCTGAGTGAACCGTGGTGGCCATTGCCCAGCATCAATGGTGATGCAGGTTGTGACTATTTACCTGGACTGACATGATGGACCTCAAGAACCTAGAACTAGACATAGACCAAAACCTAGACGTGGATCATAGAAGATCGATGATAGGATGCACATGGGAGATAATATCTAAAGGTGCATTGGTGTGGTTCCATGCAATATAGTTCATGTTACAGTTGCAAGTTTTTGTATATGAGAGAGTGCCAAGAGCCTAGTTTATATGACATTATTGTTTTATACCACGTCTCCAAGAAGAAGAGTATTATGGTTGGCTTTCAAATAAACATTACCAAAATTGAGGATAGTTCATTTGATTGGTGTTTTCATCATGAGGGAATATCCAATGGGATGATCCTACTGAAGATCGATAAATGGGTGGAATGCATGAGCTATGTTAGTGGAAGCTCTTGGTGATAGCTTCGAAGACAATCGTTGTGCAAGAAAGATGATGCATTTGAAATCCTTGCACAACCAAGGATTGAAGAAAACTCCTCCAATCTGACTCCTCGTGATGTCATTATGGGTGTGCAATTTTAGTGTTACCCGTTGATAAGGAGTTCATAGACTACTTAGACCACATCGATATGAGCATTAATCGATGATTTTAGCATCATCGTGAGCTATTAGTGTTCATGGGAACTGCTTGTTAAAAAATCAATTTAACTCAGATTGTGTAAGAGATTTTGGTCAATTGTGGGAAAAATTGTGCTTTCACATGAATTGTTACCCATAAATATTCACCAGGGGTTTGAGGAAGTACCACCCAATATTAATTATCCTTGGATTATTCACATCAACTACCATTGATTTCCAATTAGAATCGTTGGTGACTAGAAGAAGATCTTGCATCTTATTTTGATAATCATGAGCAAGGAGGATGAGTTATTAAATGAAGACTATCAACATAATTTAATTGATTTGAATGTAACTATGTTGTGATGATTATGAGGTGGTTAAAGACCTGGTTAGCCTCCTCATTACGGAGTGACAATATCAGTTGTTGAGATATGGTGTTATTGTATTCAAACATAGGCTATTGGATGTGGTTCACATCATCATAGACACCCATCAATATCTTTCTCAGATCATCGTAGTTATTTATCTTAACAAAGCCATGTGATAGCCTACTATTGCTGACAGTCGATAAACGTCTATTTTGGATGGCCTTGGTTTGAAAAATAGCACTGAAGGATACATATTTCAAAGGGTAGATTGACGAAGGCTCTGTTTATCCATGTCGACATCCATTTGCACTCATTCTAGCTAGCAAAAACTTACCCTTGACGAAGAACTTCAAATATGACGATGGTCGATTGATAACATAGTTTTGTATTACACTGTTCTAAGGAGATCGTAGGCTCAAATCCATTACCTAATGCCAAGGTGGACTATATGCTGAGACAAAATAGAAAAGACATCATGCATGGTGGGTATGGTCCCAAGTACATTCAATTCATTCATTGTAAGGGCTCATATCTGTCTTCGATGGCTCGACATCTCTAGTCCATAAGTTGTAGCATGGGATTTCATTCTATATAGAGTAGTGCACCCAGTTCGAGCCTATTGGTGGGAGCAATGGTGGATGGTCCAAATAGCAGCAACCATTTCTCTGATGAGAAAAATGATTATGAGCCATTGGAATAAGTGGCTTAAATTGATAAGTCACTTGGAAGCTCCCCTCTTTTACACCCTCTATGCCACTTGGGCCAATGTTGGTCAATGAATGCACCTTATTAAAAGGAAATAAAGTACCCAAAAAGAAAAATCAGAAGCGTTATAGAAATGGGGTACACGACGGTTTAGCATGGCATCCACATTGTGGGGTAGGCTATAATAGATGTGAGAAAACTTTGAAAGTTGGTATACTGGCAATATAAATGGTTATGTCAGGCTTTGTTGTTGTAAAAATAGTAGTCATATATCTTTATTCTCCAACTACAAGGTGCCCGATCATGAAATGTTATTACGCATTAGAATATATCGTTGATGCTCTAAAGGCATTATCATAATTTTATAGTGGATTTATCATTAAGTGGGTGTGGTCGAAGCATGGGTGGTCAAACCACACTTGTGGGAGTTCACAAATCTCATGCGTGTCAATCCATAGAAGGGTGGTGAGCATATTATTTTAATTAATAACCTTCTGCACGATTGCAACGGTGATTATAATCGTTACTATATGTGATTTCATGGGCGAATGATCTACTATTGAGGGAGACATCATGAAGCTGAACATGTTAATGAAGCGACAAAAAACGAAGAGGGTTAATTTGCCATGGAAGGATTCATTTGAAAACAAAGAAAAAAAGGTAGGAAATGAACAAGCTTCAAAATTTTAAAAGCCCATGAAAATGTAGAAAATGGGGATGGAAAATTTGGGAGAGTAGACGTGAAGAGGAATTGCAGGTCCTTGAAGCTACTAGAATTAGATTTTACATTATGAGCAGGGTAGAGATAAGGTTGTAGAACAAATTTTTCATTGAATATATCTTTTTCTCCATACATTTATTTTATTAGATGGTGTTTATGCATGCAAATGGTTACATCATTTAATGCTTTAATGTATGGTTTATTTCCTTAGAATCTCGCACTTAACCCGATTCAGATTGTGTGAATGCAGGTCTAATCCGGTTATGTTTAATGTTCATAATCTTTTCTTGTCTGCAGATTTGGGTGGAATTTAATGTTATAGTAGCTTACTCCTTACCATTTTACACATTTTATTTCCATTTCATTTGATTTTTTATATTTTTCGAAACCTGGCCCTTTCACGTTTTTTTATCTTCATAAAGCAAAATACAAAAAATAAATAAACAAATTTTTAAACTAAAAAAAAAAGGAAACGCGGCAATTCGAAAATTACATTTTCCAATTCAAATTTCACATAAGTTCACATTTTAAAGGAAATCTTGCACTCCACAGGTTCCATCATTTTAAAATTTGTTAACAAAGCAAGATAAAATTCGTTAACAAAGCAAGATAAAATGAATTAAATCACCATTATGGATTCACATTTCAAAGTTAGATTTTAGTCTTTTCTTTTATGCTCAAAGCAAATCTTAACAAAGGAAGATAAAATTTGTTAAAATCTATTTAACAAAAGAAGATAAAATCTACCTAAAATGTTGAAGATAAAATGAATTAAATCACCGTTCCAGGATGGTCATATGAGGACCAATCACATCACATTTTCTTTTCTTTTCAAATTTCATGAACAATAAAGAGCATAGCAAAACAAAGTAATACCAAACCACAAGCCCCTTGTTAACAGTCATTTGCACATCTAAGGTATTGTAGTATATTTTGCACATTTTCACAAGAATTCAAACACACATAAAGCAAATAAGAACCTTGGAGAAATTTTAAATTTCTTTGCAAGAGAGGGTTTTCTAAAAAATACCCTGACTGTGATGGTGGTTTTGCGATTGGAAAAAATTATCACTCAACACCATCCTTCATCAAAATGTTTTTCCTGATAATCTCTTGGCAACTTTACACCTTGAGCTTCTTGATGAGTTGTGGATCTTCGAGGACCTTTCATTTCATCCTTCTTCTAAATTAGTATCCTTTGGTGACTGAATACGAAATTACCCTTTTTGACATAATTTGGCATATGTAGTGAATTTTAAATACACCATGTATATGAAAATTTGAGATTACAAATACTTTTTTCTTTAATAAGCAAGATTACGATTACTTTATAAAAATATTATATATGATTTTTAATTATTATATATTTTTCTTTTAGGAGTTGTTTTATGAGACTTTGCATATGGACAATCAATTATAATATTATACATTGTTAATTTTTGTCTATATTTTTTTCTATTAAGGTAATAGGGATTTTTTGGTCCCCAAACCCTTACACCTAGCTGACAAAAAGTATTACAATATGGCATAGTATCTTGTCCAAAACCAAACTACTAACATCAGCTAAACCTTAGGATGCATCGAGTTGTTTAGCTTAAACAAAAATAGTACCCTTAGAAAAAAACACTCTATTGGAGGTATTACTAACAATATACAATCCAAACATAACAATGAAACCATAGTAGATGCATACAACATTAAATAATAAAAAAATCCAACACCAAAACAAGATAGTAAGACCATAATACTAGCATAATACAAAATAAACTTAGCCAGCCTATTCGAAATAATAGAGGATGTCTAACACCTCCTTTGATCTGACCTATGCAACTTTGTTCCATCATCATGGCAGGTATTCTTTGATCTTCTAGATGGAAATAAAGTGATTGGCTCATTGGGTATATTTAGATCCTACTACTACAATAGGTGTACATCCCTTGGATGATCCTTTAGATCCAATTCCGTCAGTATTGAAGGTAAATTTTCATACCAATCCTATTTTTCCTTGATTTCAACTCCCAAATTCACCATCCAATCTATTTTTTGATTTCCTTAGTGGTAGATATGTTGTATTTGCACCTGCATAAGCTTCTCCAGGTTTAGTAAACTCTCAAAATTTAGTTCAAAAATGGACCAACTAGCCTCATGTTTCTCCTTTAGAGCCTTGATTATGTTTAACGATTCTCCTTCAATTATCATATTTCTAGCCCTTATTAGTAAATATACTTAGTTCCCAACAATAAGTCTCTAGCCTCTCCAAATTGGTTCATCTAATTCCCTAACAACTTAGCATAGGTTAGCAAGATGGTGCCTTTCTCATCTCTTATTACTCCCCCTATACTAGTAGCACTTGGATTACCCTTAATTTTCCCATCAAAATTCAACTTAATCCAATCTTTAGAGGGACTTCCCATTTGACCTCTTCCATGGAATTTTTGGAGCAGATAGGTAGATAACTAACATATAAATACCAAGCTTTGAAAACATCTTTGCTTTTGGATAGAAATATCCTCCTAGTAATGCTTTATAATTTTAATATTTTCAACTAATGCATTTCCAATATGAGTCCCAACTGACCAGACATCCCTTCTCTTATCCTTAAATATCCAATTATTGTGTTCTCTCCAAATCCCCCAAAGGAAGTGTGGAATAAAAAGTTGCCACAGGTCCCCTAGATGCTTACTCTTGAAGGGCAATATCCATTGAAGGCACACATCAACCATATTATCCGAGAAAGCCTAGGAGATCTTAAATCTGGTTAGAAGAAGACTAATTACTTCATAATAAAACTCACACCCAATAAAGATATGATGAGTGGTTTCAACCTCTTTCTCATAGAGAGCACATTTGTTGATAATGTTGAATCCCCTTTTACACAAATTGTCAATAGTCAGTATTTTGTTTTGAACAAGTAGCCAAAAAAAACATGGTTATTTTAGGAATTAAGTTCTTAACCCAAATATTTTTTATCGAAATCCAATCTAACCCATCCTTGTCAATCATAGAGTATCCAATTTTCATTGTATATAGACCTTTACTATCCCTACTCCAAATCATCAAGTCACTCCCACCTATAGGGTTAGTGGGGAACACCCTCAATAGGTCCATCAAGGATTTTTGAGCTTTGGATTGGGTTTCATTTAGACTTACCATATTTATACCTTTCCAATGCCATCTCCCCTCTTTGAAATCTAATAAGTCCTTAACCTTTCTTCCAAAGGCTTATATAGTTTTTAGCTTTAGGGTGTTCAATTCTAGATCACACTCAAGAGGGGTCTCCTTTAGCTAGAAATCCTTCCAAAATTCCACTATTTCTCTATTCTCTATGCGGTATCTTATCCCTTCCCTCAAAAGGGCATTGCAATTCATTATACTATTCCAAAAAGTGGACCCTCTTGGAAGATCTTAATTGAGAAAGTCTTTTCTATCTCTCATGCATTTAGCTCTAAGGATTTTGACCTAGATTAACTGATCATTCTTCAGTAGTTTTCAAATCATCTTATCAATAAGATCCTCCTTCATCCCCTTTGGTTAGTTGAAACCTAGACCTTCATACTCTTTCTTGGAGCACACCTGCTCCCAAGCCACTAGAGGTAGTCTTTTCTTATCTTCAAATCCTAACTAGAGGAAGGATCATTGGATTTGTTCTAGTTTGTTCCTGATCTTGGCCAAAATTTTAAATACAAACATAAAGTATATGGGAATACTTTGTAAGGTTGACTGAACCAACTACACCTTCCCAGCCTGGCTTAAGAGGCTACCTCTCCACTCTATCAATTTATTTGTAAATCTATCAATCATTGGGTTCCAGAGTTCTGATTTCATTCGACCTTTGAAAAGTGGTATGCCTAAATAGGTAGTAGGAAGATCACCTACTTCACACCCAAAGATCCAAGATATTCTTCTTTGCCTTATCTTAGGGGTATTAATGAAGTAAATTTTACTTTATATCATGCCTCTTATTCATACTTTGTCAAGATAAGTTTAAGTTCATGTGCTTGAGAAACTGAAGATTTGGAAACTATTATAGTGTTATCAACAAATTATTAATGTGACACTAGATCGATTGTTGAATCTAGATTGAATCCCCCTAGCATTCCATAATTTATTGTTGTAGTAGTGCTATAATTGAGGGCCTTTGCTAAGATGATGAATAGAAAAGGAGACAAGGGATCACCTTGTTGTAACCCTCTCTTACAACCAAAATAACCTATTGTTACACCATTCACTAAAATAAAAAACCTAGCAATAGAGATGCAACTAAAGACCAAGTCCATCCAATCATTATGAAACCCAAAATTTCTCATAATCTTACCCAAAAACTCCTAGGAAACCTAGTTATAGGCTTTATCCATATCTAATTTTAAAAGCATTCCAACCTCTTCACTTATGTCCATAGAATGGATGACCTCATGGATAGTTACAATTCCATCCAAAATTTGGTAGCCTCTCACAAACCCACCTTGATTATTGTCAATGATGAAGGGAAGTATGGTCTTGAGATGATTTGCCAAGGTCTTTGTAAGAATTTTATAAAGTGTATTGCACAAACTTATAGGTCAAAATTGCTTAAAGTATCTTGCACCAACGATCTTGGGGATCAAGGCCAAAAAATTAGAATTAACATCTATAGGAATATAGTGATAAACTTGTACTTCTTTAATGGATTCCACAATATCAGATTCCACAATTTTCCAAAAGTGTTGAAAGAATGTAGTCGGGGATCCATACAAATCCAAATCTTTGTCCCCTCCCAAGTCAAAAATTGCCTTCATGATATCTTCTTCAGATAAATGGCTAAGAAGGTGAGTATTGAGGTTCTCATTTATCATATTTGGGATATGCCTAAGTAGAGAGTCTTCATCCTTTGGTTCCCTAATAACAAAAAAACCTAGTAGCTCTTCAAAGAAACCCACTGCCTTTTCTCTTATTTCATCAAGGTTCCCAGTGAGGACTCCATATATTTCAAATATTTATTTAATCTTATTGCAGCTTTGATGGGGGACATGAAAAAAAATTGTATTCTTGTCCCCCTCTTTTGGCCAACGAATTCTTAAATTTTGTCTCCAATGAATTTCCTCACAAGTAAGGACATTGTGATACTCTGAAAGTATCTCTCGTTCCCTAAATCTAATGTCTTCAATCAGGACCCCTCTAGTGATTTTCTTTTCAATCTCCAATAACTCAGCTCTTAATTACATTTTCTTCTTAAACAAATTTCCAAAGGTGTTTCTATTCCATGCTTTCAAATTTTGTTTGATATGTCTCAATTTCCCTCCTACTTGACTCAGTTTGGAACCAATAAATATTTTCATCCACCAGTCTTCAATTTTTAGAGCTAAGTCTTCATGTCTAAGCCACATTAGCTCAAAACTAAATGGGTTGTACTTTCTTCCATCCTTTACTACCTCCCAAACTATTGGGCTATGATTTGACCTGATTTTTGGAAGGGCAATGAGGGTTGAATCTCCAAGGGTTGTTAACCCCTCTTAAGAGATAAAAAAATCTATCTAAGCATATTTGAATCAACTAATCTCCTAAATGCCTATTGCTCCATGTGAATTGAAATCTTCTTAATTCTATATCCATCAATTCATTAGCATTTATGAAGTTCCTAAAATCTTGCATACCTTTTGAAGGGATTGAAGAGCCCATTTTTTTATCTAAAGGATTTAGAGGGGAGTTGAAATCCCCCGCTAAGATCCATAGGATCCCTTTGAATATAGTCCTCATTTTTGTGAGATCATTCCATAATTTTCTTCTACTAGAAATTGTGTTTGGGGTGTACACATTGGTTAGAATCCAATTTTCCTTAGACTCTAGGTTATGACAAAAAATTATGATGAACCATATTGAATTGACCACTATCCTCCCTTCAATTTTTCCTATTATTCCATAGACATAACAAGCCCCCGAAAGATCCCTCAACCTTATTGAATACCATTTCTACATCTTTCCAAAGAAGGTTTTTTATTCTTTCCACTTTTCTTTCATCTAGCTTAGTCTCCTACAAAAGTAGCAAATCCGGATTGTGTTCTCTTCTAAGAGCATACACCAGATGATGCTTGGAAGGGGCATTAAGGCCCCTTATGTTCCAAGACAAAATCTTCATCTTTTATTCTTGGTGGGATGTTTTTTTTCCGAAAATTTTAGAACTATGTGGTATCCGTTGGCTACTTCCTAGGTTGTTTCTTGTTGGATAATTATTTGCTATGGAAGGTCTACCAGAGCCCCTTTTTGGACCTACATTAATTTTTTAGAATGACGGTGAGTGACTACTTTCTAAGCTAAACTCTCAAGGTTTATCCCTTTTGAACCATCTTCTATCACGAGGTTGACCTTCACTGTATTTTGAGTTTTTTTAGGCTAAATAGATTACTAGGCTATGTGCTTGTTCAATATTTTCATCAATAGCATTTAAACTAGAAAAGGAATTGGAAAGGGGAATAGTTTCTTTGTCCAATAAAGATTGTACTTGGAGAATTACCTCTAAATTCATAGGGTCAATTTTACCTTCTTCCAACAGTTCTTTATCTTTCCAATTTTGTTCTTGTCCACCATTGGTTCCTTTTGTAACTTCAACATTACCTTCCTTACTCGGTGCATCAGTTTTTGTATTCTCTTCAGTTTATCACCACACCCATATTCTATTGTTTTGGGATTTATTTCTTTGGGTAATGCAATGAAAACTTTGATGCCCTACTTTATGGCATAAACCACACTTTATTGTTGTTTTCGTATTCAATCAACTGATTACATGAGCCAAAATTAGAGATCAACTTTATCAGTTAAGGGAGTTCTTGACTTAGGTATGCATTCACGTAGAGTCTTACATGCAACATATGTATACGAGCAAGAGTAGTAGGATCCACAACTACTAGTTGCCCTATGTTTCTAGCTATTCCAACGAGGATCTCTTCATGGCAGAAATAAATCGACAAGGTTGGAAGGTAGACCCAAATAGGTGCTAAATTGATCCCTTGAGATAAAGGATCAAAGTCAAGGCTCAATCTCCTCAAGAAGAGACCCTTATGGTCAAAAAACCATGGCCCTCATAAAATCCTATCACTATCCATAGGACAACTCAGTTTCACCTAGAAAAATCTCTTAGGGAGGGCGACAATCTCATGTCCGATGATATTCCATTTTTTCTAGGAAAACTTACTAATAGTGACAAGTTTAGGCCTGACACCAATGAATTCCTCCACCAAAGACATTTCCTTGAACAATAACCAAGTCTTTTAGATCATTCGAAACTACTAGCTTCCCATTCACTAGCTAGAGATTAAAGAAACCCTCATGATTTTTTTGCTTTCCTTTGAGGATATTAACCCATAAATGAGACCACAAGTCAAAATGTTTGGGATAACCCTTGTCCATTTCCTCCAGAGCATCAATATCCTAGGCTCCCTCGACCTTTGCACCATTGTTGCCACCCTGTCCTCCAACAAAACATTACGAACCTGCCTAGATCCTCTATTTTATGTACTCCATCCTCCCCTCCAACATCATCTCCCTATAAAATATTTGTGGGTGAAAGGAAACCCACTATTTCAGCCTTGGGGTCTATCGTCGATCCCATCTGGATATTACCCCTAAGACCTACATAGTGGATTCTTTATATGTCTACAAAGACAACACAAGGAGTGGTTTGAACACTAGACCTCTCGTTCATCTCAAGACCATGTTTTGGAAACCAACTACACTTGCAAAGATGCATAGAAGGTGGTTTGAACATTGGACCTCCCGTTCATATTAGGACCATGTCTCAAAAACCAACTAGGTGGATTTTATTTAAGCGATTGAATTTGTTTAAATTTCTAGAAATAATATTTTTTATTAATAATAAAAATAAATTATAAATATAAAATTGTAATATATATTATAAACTATTTAAATTGTCATAAATAATATTGTAAAAAATTTCTTCCTTTTGTCAATTTTTATTAAGTATTAATATATACAACACAATAATAACATAGTATTTTTTAATTTTCAAGTAATAAATTTATAACATTCAAATGTATATTGCTTTATGCCCAAAAAGG
Organism: Wollemia nobilis; assembly: GCA_028583015.1. Classification (NCBI taxonomy): domain Eukaryota; kingdom Viridiplantae; phylum Streptophyta; class Pinopsida; order Araucariales; family Araucariaceae; genus Wollemia; species Wollemia nobilis. Next base: position 2,078,668 of record JAQPPZ010000184.1, read on the forward strand.
ATAGGTCGTTATTAGTCGTTAAATGTTTGTTGGTGGGTTGCCTAGGTTCGATTTCCCATGAGGTTGGGTTCCGTTGATTTCATATTTATTGAACAAACTAGGGATTATAGAGGTTCCCTGTGCAAAAAAACAAATATATCATTTTATAAAATGATATTAGTTTAACCAATTATATTCTTTCATTATATAATACAGGTAGGATCTCTTTCAATCCTATACAACTCACAATTCATTGAAAAAAATAATCTTTTAAAAAAATTATAGGGATAATAGAGGTTACCTATGCAATAATAATAACAAAAGCAATTTATTTTATAAAATGATTTTTAGTTTAACCAATTATATTCTTTCATTATATAATACAGGTAGGGTCTCTTTCAATCCTGCACAACTCACAACTCATTGAAAAAAAATACTCTTTTTAAGAAATTATAGGGATAATAGAGGTTACCTATACAATGATAATAAAAAAAGTATTTTGTTTTATAAAATGAATTTAGTTTAACCAATTATATTCTTTCATTATATAATACAGTTTGGGTCTCTTTCAATCCTACACAACTCACGACTCATTGAAAAAAATACTCTTTTAAAAAAATTATAGGGATAATAGAGGTTACCTATGCAATAATAATAATAAAAGTATTTTGTTTTATAAAATGAATTTAGTTTAACCAATCATATTCTTTCGTTAAATTATACAAGTAACACAATGCACATAATCATGTGAGAATGGATGATTCTCCATTATGTACACTAGAATCAAAGCTATAACCACATGGAATTGCACACACATGCCACAGTTTGAACTTTAAACCTGCCAAAGAAAGGTCAAAGCCCTAACGATTGTGTTGTTCCCATATAGACGTTTTAATAAGTGGCTACTTATAATAAATATTGTTATTACACATGTTTTGCTTTGAAATTAAATTATAAGAAATTAAAATTTTAAAATGCATTTATTTGTGAATGATACAGGTCTCTGTGGGGAAGCCAGCATTCAAGAGACTAGAATGTTGAAAGCCATTTTAAAAACCTACATGGATGCTACTGGTCAACATGTGAATAAGGCCAAATTCAAGGTTTTTTTCTTCAATACAGATAGAAGAATGCAGGATCAGATTCTATCCTTTTTGAGCTTTTCCCAGGGTACCCTTCTGCTTGATTACCTAGGGATTCTCCTTCATTTGAATATCCTAAGGGTTGCTAATTGGAAAGCTTTAATGGATAGAATTGCTGCTAAAGTTAATCATTGGACTCACTGTTGGCTTACCTTTGGAGGAAGAATGGCTCTCATCCAGTCGGTGATCCAAGCCATGTATGTTTATAAATCCTAGTTGCCCCTATGAGAGTCCTCAAAGAGTTGGATTCACTTATGAGGAAATTTTTGTGGGATGGTCCAAGGATGAGTAAGAATTGGGCTCTAGCTAGTTGGGATAAAATATGTTAGCCTAAAGGTCGAGGAGGCCTTGGTTTTCGTAAAGTAGCTTTAAACAATCAAGCTCTTGTTGGGAAGTTTTATTGGATATGGATATCCACCAAGGAGGATTTCTTTAGTAGAGTCATCACTAGTAAGTATTTGGGTTCTATCCCTCATCAAGAAGCTAGCCGCATTCCTTTAAGGGGCCCTGGATCTATTATTTGGAAGGTCCTGAAAGCTGGTGAACAATTGGTAAAATCTAGACTTTTTTGGAAAGTAGGTAAAGGAGACAAAGCTAAATTTTGGAGTGATTCTTAGGACCATCATCCCCCTTAATCTATGAGTTTCTAGAGTTGCAACCCTTGCAACAAAGCCTTGAGGGTAGAGGATGGATAAATATGGCTTCATACATTACTTCCCAACAAATTGGATATTTCTCTTTCTTTTAGTGGAAGAGGTTAGAAGAATGGCCTATTCATGTCCCTCTTCATCAAAGGCTTCTTATTGATAAGATCCTCAAGCAAAGGTGTCTTACAAGAAAAGAGGAAGAGGATAGGATTTCTTGGGGCCTTGGTAATCTAGGTGTTTTCACTATTCGTGATGGTTATAATGCTTTGCTCCCTCCTCCATTGATCCTATAGGATGCCCCATGGGATAGAGTTTGGGTGGTTAAGGGTTGGCCTAAAATTAATTTCTTTGCTTGGGAAGTGATGCATAGGAGGTGTCTCACCTATGAAAATCTTATGAAGATATGTTTTTATGGCCCTTCCAACTGCATCATGTGTAACTCCTAGGAAGAGACACTTGATCATCTACTTTTCTAGTGTGCATTTGCAAGAGAGTTGTGGAAAAGGTGGTTAGACCTCTTTAAGGTTCACCTAAAATTTTAGGTGACTCTTTCTAATATTTGGGAGATTTGGAAATGCAAAAAATTCAAGAATACCTCCATTCAGCTAGGCTAGTCCCTAGGCTCGAGCTTCATCTGGTGGCACATTTGGTTGGAAAGAAATTCCAAAATTTTTAGAGAGGAGTTCAGTCCAATGGAGTTGGTTTGGCATAAAATTGTTACCAAGATTTTTGAAACTATCAAATATCACTTTAGGGATAAGAAGACTCGGGTGAATGAGGGGAATCCCAAGCCATAGAAGTTGGTACCATGGTAGCCCTCTCTCCCAGCTTAGGAAAATATTAATTTTGATGGTGCAGCTAAGGATAACCCGGGGGCTGCAGGCATTGATTTTATCAGAAGATATTTCAAGGCGAAAATCCTCCATTAGGAGCTAGAAGGTCTTGGAAGGGCTACTAAAATTGAAGCTGAAGGCCTGGCTATCATACAAGGTTCTCTCAATTCTTGGGAGAATGGGGTTAGAAATATTATAGTTGAATTTGTTTCACAAATTATGGTGGGGCTTCTAGATGTTATTAGAAATTTTAGACCAAAGGCTTTGAGGATAAGAAATATTGTGAGTCAAATTAAGTCCATTTGGCAGTAGTTTGAGGATGTCATTTCGGTCTATGTTTGTAGATAAAATAATGTAGTGACTAACTGTTTGGCTAAACATGGTAGTGAAAGTTCGATTGGATACATGCTAAATTCTAACCAGGATAGAGACACTTTTAAATGGTAGGAGGTGAACCAAATGGTTCTTAAATTGACCAACAAAGACTTAGCTAAGGATGAGGATAGGTCCAGAGTCTACTAAGTCTTGTGGATCAATGGAGGATGAGTAGTTATTTGTTGGATTTTTTTGCTACCTCTTGCAACACTCTTTGGCCCTTTTGGGATAGCACGGGTTGTGTTCGCAGGACTGTCAAGCCTACTAGGTTTCTTAGGTTTAGTGTAAAATGAAAACAGGTTCAAAGTTTTTGCTTTGTACATGGTACTCAATTTTTTATTATTTTTGGAGATGTTAATCCAAGTTTTATTCAGATTTTAGGGCTAGCTAAAAGTGGCAGACCTATGACTGTAATTTGAATCTTGTTCTATCAATATAATTTTTTACCTTTTCAAAAAATAAAAATACATTTATTTAGTAAAACATTATGTTTTATGTAATATTACTGAAAATTAATTGTCAAACTAAATATATATCAAGTAGTCATATTGATAACCGTATCAAACATAAGACTATGGTCTTTGAAAATTGTCAAACTTCACATATTGTTTTCACCATGTTCATGTTACCTTGAGTCTCCCTCCTACTATATATAGTATAATTTATTACTTAGTTATTTTTTAATATGTGAGAAACTCCTATGACCAATGCACAAGGTTAAGCAATATCCTCCCAACCATGACCCTTCGTAAAGCCAAGAGTTATGCTTATCAATAGGAAATTTAACACACAGCCACCACACAACCACCCTCTCACACACTCATCCACATCATGGTTTGAACCTTGGACCTCCCGAAGAAGATCCAAAGTTTGAACCGTTGCATTGTCCCCCTTGGGACAAAACCTTATGTTAAGGAAAAAATTTCCCCGTATCCCTTGGGGGCTAGTACTTTGCATTCCATGAGGTCTATTCCATCTAGGTATACCCCTCAGGTTAGCCAAGGTTTTTTTTTGTATCCGACACAAACCGCCAGGCTTGAACCCTAGACCTCCTTCCGAGGATTGAGGGAATTTTCCAATAAATTACTTGGTGCGGATAAGTGGTGGTTTTTTTTAAGCATTTGATAAGTTGTGTTTTTTAAAAATACTTTACTTATAAATAGATGCAATGATCAAGCATTTAAGTACAATTTGCTTCAAAACACTATAATGTATTTCTTTTATTATAAGAAAATAAGTAGCGCCTAGGTGATTGTTTTTTAATATCATTGACATCATTTTATTTTTATAAAAATCAAATAGTTTTCCATTACTTTGAAGGGACACCAATCTAGGAAGGAATTTTTCATTATTTCAAAGAACCAATGTCACTATTGTTTGGAAATTGAATAAGGTTTTTCTTTTCTTACATGATACGTGCATATATAAATAAAAAAGTGTAGATGTCTCCTTTATGTTAAATGGATTCATTGTTTAAAGTCAATAATTTTCTATAGATGTAATATAAATGATAAAATATACATATTTTATATTATAATTATTGAATTTATTTTATATTTATAAATAATATATATTTTATTGTAAATAAGGTTTAGATTGGGTCTTCAAATCGGTTATAATTTTTTGTTATTAGGTATCTTTGTAATCCCTACAAGATGTAGAAATATAAACCCTAGTTATATTAGTCGTATTATGGACAAAAATCATTTCAAGAAGATAACTTTTTCTTCAAATTATTGATCCCCAACTTTATCATTTTCTTGCTCTGTTCATATTACCTGATCTAACTCCCAAAATACCCTTATCAAAGTGGGAATCTCTTCAACCTCCCTCCAAATCTAGCTCTCTTATTCTAAATTCGCTAATATATCTATCAAAGAATTCTCTTCATGGAAGATATGTTGAATCTTGGTATCCTCGAACACACTTAGTAGAGGTAAAATCTCTTTTATCATATCCATCACTTTCTAGTTGGATTTATTCTTGTCATTGAGCCAATTTACTAACGCCTATGAATCACATTCCATTTCTAACTTGCTTATGTCCATTTTTCTTTCCAACATAACTTCTCTACAATATGGCTAGTCTTGTTGAAGTTATCTACAAACATCACTCTTATTTTGTCTATATCATCTCTTATCGCTCTAACTCCTCTTGTTGAATTGAGATTCCCTTTAGAAGCCTCATCAGTATTCAGTTTATGCCACTCCTTGGTTGTTTCCATGTTATCTTTGTTCTATCTACTTTTTGTTGTCCACTCCTTATGGTAGAAGGTAGATGAATGCACCATATTTCTAGGATCTTATTCATCCAAGTACGTGTTTCGTTCACCTACACTTTGGTAATTTATTTTATCATTGAGGATTTGATTTGATTATAGACTCTAATCACATTCATTTTCATGTTTTGAAAGGTATGTTATTGCATTCTAGACAAATTTTCAAAAAAATATGAAGTGCACCATGTTCCAGAGAGTCGAAAGCTTCTTGTTTTTTAAGGGATCTCTCCATTGGCCTAACTAGTCCTTGAGCACCTCCAGTTGAGCCCACCCAACAAAGAAGTCCCTTTCAATATTTCCCCAAATATATCCACTAAAATTACACTTTATGAACATATGTTGACTTGTTTCCTCCTCTTCCTCACATAAAGTTTATTGGGAAGCCTCATGAAAATCCCTCTTTCAAATATTATCCATTATTAGACCTATAATATGGGCAAATAGCTAGCTAAAAATCTTAATCTTTGGGATTGAAACATTTCTCCATATTTTTGTCTAGACTTCCACACTAGTACCTTCCTCGATTAATTTTTTATAACCACTTTAAACTAATTATTCCCCATTTGGGATTGTTGACCAGTAACAAGCGTTTAATCCCTTTAGAGATATATAGGTAGAACAAAATCTCTACAGAATGATTTAAACTTACCGATTTCCTTAATTCTCCTCTTTTGTCCAATCCTCTAGGACACATCTAATGTTGCCTTTCCAATCCATGTGAAAGTAATTGTTCACTTTGTTTTCATACATATTCTATGAATCCTAGGATAATGCATTCTAGCTCTCATCCTATCATGGAGGATTCTCCCTAACCAAATATTATTGCAAAACATCAATATGCTCCCCAATTCCAACCTTTCGTTTCATTACATTTCTTTAAACATCCTTGCCTCCCCATAGATGCTTCCAAATGATTGAGCCTTTGCAATGATCTTCTTCACTAAGGATTCTCTTAGGATCCCCACCTTCTAGGAATTTATGTCAGATTATCATAGACTAAAGGTTGTTTGGTTCTTTCAATAATTTCCAAGCCAATTTCCCACCTAGAGCTGCATACATCAAACTCATTCTCTTTAAACTTGCACCTGCTTTTTTTTTTTTGTTAGATTGGAAAATTATTTTCCATTTCAAGAGAGGGTCTTCTCTTTTTCTCTATTCTTGTTTAACCCTTGGAATTTTGAATAAAGACATGACATAGGTGGGGATGGCTTAAAGGGTTGCTTGTAATAGTTGCATATTTCCATCCTAAATCAATGGCTTTTTCTTCCATCTTATTAGTTTCCTTTAGAATCAATAAAAAATAATATTTTAATGTTTTTTCTTTGCTATACCCATAATAAGAGGCTTAAAACCTAATAAAAAAATGGAGAAAGTTAGGAGGCTCTGTGTGACAACAAAAAGGAATGAACGGTTCAAAAGTTAATCGAAAATTCAAAAAAGATGTGTGTAATACTGAAGTTCACCTAAAATACAAAAAAGATTCATGTAATCCTAAGGTGTATTTATTTATATACATTATCAAACAGATTCTGAGGAAAGCAATGTTTAGAGGTGAGGAATCTGTAAATATTCATTGGGTTTCAAAACGCATAAACGTAATTAAGAGCAGATTTTGAGTATTTTTTTTTTTAAATAAATACATTTTATACACATTCACTATGAAAATTGAACCCGGGTCACAAATAGCGTCTTTACCTGTAGACCACACTCACGGAATTTTTGACTAATTGAGACCTAAAACAATTGAAAAACAATTGAAGAAATGTGGGATATGCTAAAAGTCTATTGGGTGTTCAAAAAAGACCTTGGCCATAGAAACGAATCTGTGGGAATTGATATACATTAAACAATTGAAAAGTGTCAAAGGAAACACTAGTATATCCATTTGGTGTCCAAAAGAACACACTAGGAGAAAATTAAAAAGCAAGAAAGGAAATTCTAGCATATCCATTTGGTATCGTTCAAATAGAGACCGGTCGAAAATTCAAAAACAAATAATAATGTGGTGTCAAAATTAATAAACAAAAACTTAAAAGAGGTCTGGAAACAAATTATAAAAAAAAAACATGTAAGAACAGCTAGCTATCCTTTGGATGTTAAAAACAATTATGAGGCAAATTTCTGGAATAAGAGTGGCTAAGAATTTCAAGAAGTTACTATGAATTATTGATATCTAGCAAAGGACACTCTAAGCTTGGAATGTAATTAAAATATATATTAATGATAAATGGTTTACATATCTATTTGCTTTACCTCATCATAAAATAATTATATGGAAGAAATCAGAGTTTCAAGTCACATATATTGGAAACAAAATGGTTTTGGATGACTATTATTAGATAAATTACAAGTCAAAAGATTGGGTTTGTAAACTATTTAATGAGTTTGTATACACTATTTGTAACCCTGCATTGGATAACAAACTGATCCAGTTGCAATAAAATATCTAATGAGTTTGTATACACTATTTGTAACCCTGTATTAGATAACAAGAATCTATCCAATCATTTTGCTATATTAATTTTTCCAATGTGTCTATTCTCCCATGTATATTGAAAACTTGAAGGGCTAGCATCCCAAAGACCATTTGAATTAACAAATGAAGCAAATTCTTACATTAATTTAAACCATTGGAGTAACATCCTTCTTTTCTAAAGGAGATAGAAATATGTTGAAATCACCTCCAAGAATCCATAAATTATAATTATGAAACATCATTATGTTTGACAAAAATATGCTAAGGTTCTTTCAACAACTTTCATGAGGAGTAACTATAATTGGATTATATACATTTATAACCCCAACGTTGATGTTTTCCTCTTTCTTACAAATTAGTACAACAACCCAACTACTTTTTCTTTCTAACAATTGCTCATCCCATTTGTGTTTGTCCCATGTTGTTGCAACACCTCGTAAAGCTCCTATAGAAGAAAATCCTAGACAATCACCCATCTCAAAAATCTTTTTAAAAGCATCCTTACATTCCTCATTACTTAATTTTGTTTCTTGTATAAACTTAGAATTGTAATAGCTTATTAATTTCTTAATAACTCTTTTTAGAGGTCTTATTCATACCCCTAATATTCCATGATATCATTTTTATCCTCATCACTTTTTATTTTTATTAGTGGGTTTAGCCTCACTTCTTTTTAACACGTGATATTTTTTTTGGCATTCCAAATTGATATCCCTTTGAGTTTTTTCTCTTTGTTCATGTTTTGATGGCCTCCCTCTCCTTTTTCCATTCCCACCAACACTTTCATCTTCATCAATCTCTTATATTTGTCCATATTGTTCAAAATTAGGCTTGTCTTCTAAAGATTTATGTTGCTCTAAAGAATCTAAAATGCAAGGAATAGTCTCATAAACATTTTTTTCTTTATGTTGCCCTGAAAACCCTAAAGTGTGCAGATGATCATCCATAGTCATTACTTTCTTATGTTGCCTTAGAAATACTAAATTTCCTTGGGTATCCTCCATATATTTTTCTTTATTGTGTTGCTCTTGAAACTCTAAAATGCAACAAATATACTCTGTACTACTTTTATTTTTATTGCAAAGAGAATTTTATGCTACATGAGGAAAATGAAGATGATTTACGCATATTAATATTGACCTCCTTCACCTCATTTGCGTTAAAATTTGCATCCCTATATTCCTTTGCATTAAAATTTGCCTATCCATTTTCCTTTGCACATTTAACTTTTGTATTTGATGTTACACATTCTACTTCCTCATCCCTTGTGTCATTTTTCTTCTAATGGTTGATTTGAGTGAACTATAATGGTCTTTGTCATTTGATGATGCAAAGAGGTTTTTCTTACCACTTTATTAGAAGTGGAAAATCCTTGATTTGACCTAACTTCTTCTATGATATGATCTCCTTGTTTCATATTGAAATTTGCCTCATGACCAAAATTTTCCATCTCTTTCTCCATCATTTTTACTTTGTAATCTCTTGCCATGTGTCTGGCTTCATGACATTTACAACATTGGAATGCAATATTTTTCATAATCCACTTTTTGATCTCATTCTCTCGATTCAAAATTTAATCCTAATTGACTTGGGTAAAGGTTTTGAAATATCCATGGCAACACTATTTTGAGTGTATACAACATGCCTTCTCTCCTTAGTAGTTGGTCCCTCTTGGATGAACTTCCCTAGAATATTGCCAATATTCTTCAATAGATCCTTATTAATGAGATGATAAGGAAGTCCAAAAAGCCAAATATGCACTAGAAGCCTTTTAATAGTCTCTGTCTCCATAGAAAATTTCTCACTCCATGGTCTTAAATATAATGCATCTTTACCCTAAACCAAGGGCCTCCATCCATTACTTTATACCTTAGGAGTTGAAGAAGATAATGAGGAAAAATTATTTCAAAAGAAGAGTCTTGGAGTAATTTAAATGCAATCCCCACTTACACTTGATCCAATTTTAAATCCTAGAAAAACTTGGCCAGTGTCCATAAGGCTTACATTTTAACCCTCTGGTTTTAAGAACCATTATATCATGCTTGATCATCTCATCCTTGATAATCACTTTCGGTGCAGTATCTGCTACTTGCATAGGGTTTATCATAGATTTGCTCTTTCTCTTATTGCTAACTAGGGCATCCTTACTTTTAGTAAGGACTTTAAAAACTAACTTTCTTACCATGTTACCTAATTTTTTTCATAAAAATCCTTTATTTTTTAAGTTTCTTAAAATACTCACTCCTTATTTATACTTTGCTTTTTCTTTCTACTCATACTTCATTTAAATTATCTAATATTTAATTATTTACAATAAAAAAATTACTTAATTAAAAATTATAAAATTTTAAATTTAAATATATTTATATTCTCTCATATCCCAAGAATTTAATGACAACCTTCTAAAAGCCTTCACCAATGATGAAATCAGAGATGCAATTTTTCTATGCAACCTAATAAAGCTCCTGGACCTAATGGCTTTCCTCCTAGGTTCTTCCAACACTACTTGGATATAGTGGGCCAAAATATTTTTGCAGTTGTTCTATATTTCCAACGGAACAAATTGTTACCCAAGGATGTTAACTCAAATTTCTTGGTGCTCGTTCCCAAATCCCATTACTTTATACCTTAGGAGTTGAAGAAGATAATGAGGAAAAATTATTTCAAAAGAAGAGTCATGGAGTAATTTAAATGCAATCCTCACTTACACTTGATCCAATTTTAAATCCTAGAAAAACTTGGCCAGTGTCCATAAGGCTTACATTTTAACCCTCTGGTTTTAAGAACCATTATATCATGCTTGATCATCTCATCCTTGATAATCACTTTCGGTGCAGTATCTGCTACTTGCATAGGGTTTATCATAGATTTTCTCTTTCTCTTATTGCTAACTAGGGCATCCTTACTTTTAGTAAGGACTTTAAAAACTAACTTTCTTACCATGTTACCTAATTTTTTTCATAAAAATCCTTTAGTTTTTAAGTTTATTAAAATACTCACTCCTTATTTATACTTTGCTTTTGCTTTCTACTCATACTTCATTTAAATTATCTAATATTTAATTATTTACAATAAAAAAATTACTTAATTAAAAATTATAAAAATGATAAAATTATAAAATTTTAAATTTAAATATATTTATATTCTCTCATATCCCAAGAATTTAATGACAACCTTCTAAAAGCCTTCACCAATGATGAAATCAAAGATGCAATTTTTCTATGCAACCTAATAAAGCTCCTGGACCTAATGGCTTTCCTCCTAGGTTCTTCCAGCACTACTTGGATATAGTGGGCCAAGATATTTTTGCAGTTGTTCTATATTTCCAACGGAACAAATTGTTACCCAAGGATGTTAACTCAAATTTCTTGGTGCTCGTTCCCAAATCCCATAGCAACAAATCGATGTCTGATTTCAGACCAACAAGTCTTTGTAATGTCTTCTATAAGCTCATATCAAAGGTCATTGCTAATAGGCTCAAAGAAGCACTCCCAACCATTGTAGATCATTGCCAAGGGAGCTCTATCCAAGGGAGATATATCACTTATAGAATAATAACAATCCATGAACTCATCCACTCAGTTGACATGAGCAAATATCTTGGTCTTTTATTGAAACTTGATATGAACAAAGCTTTTGATCGAGTATCCTGGGAATTTCTCTTTGTTGTCCTTGCCAAATTTGGATTCCATGATGAGTGGATTTCCCTAATTAAAGAATGTTTAACTTCTGCCTGGTTTTATGTCCTTCTTAATGGTTTTGCTACAGGTTTTTTCAAGAGCTCCAAAGGTTTAAGGCAAGGGGACCCGCTCTCTCCCTTCCTCTTCATCATTATGGTCGAAGCCCTTGGGAGATCCCTCAAATAAGCGAGTTCTTTTGGTCTCCTCTCTGGCATCAAGCCATATTCAAGATCCAGAGTTGTTACTCACCAACAATTTGTAGACGATACAATTTTGGTCATCATTTCTTCTATTCATGAAGCAAAATAATCAAAACTATCTTAAATTTTTATGAAGAAGTTGTTGGCTAGAAGGTCAATTTTGACAAGAGCATAATGTTTTTCCTAAACACCCCTATTTGCAAGAAACAAAATATAGCAATAATATTGGGATGCAGCATGTCCGGGAATGAAAACTACAACAGACTACCACTAGTAGCATGGGATAAAGTTTGCTCTAAGAAAGATAAAGGTCAACTAGGCTTCAGGAAAGTTCACCAAATGAACCTAGCCCTCTTGGCCAAACAAGGATGGAGAATTGCCAAAGAAGCTCAAGCCTCATGGATGGATATAATCAAAGGTAAATATCTCCAACATAATTCCTTCTTGGAAGAATTTTCCATTCTCAGTAGATCTCACTTCTAGAACTCGAACAACTATACTAAAGAAATTGTTAAAAAATGCCAAAGGTGGTGACTTGGATTTGGTAGGAATATTAAATTATGGGAAGACTCCTGACTAAAGGACCATCCGCTAATCAACGAGCCAAGTCTTATCATTCTGAAACCTGTCACAGACCAGCTGTTTGGAAATAGAGTGGCTAATTTTATTTCTCAAACGTCCAACTGCAAGCAATGGAAAATTATTCCTACCAATAACCTTAGAAATGAACTTAAAAATGCTACAATAGAAATATCAAAACTGCTAAGGGTTTGTGTCATTCCAAGCATCCATTCCAAAGACACTCATGTTTGGAAACTTTGCGAGGATGGTCAATTCACAGTAAAAATTGCATATCACATTCAAGATCCTCCAACAGAGTCATGGGCCTATGCAAAGCTTTTCTGGATCAAACACTTAATTACAAAGGTGAGTTTCTTTTCCTAGCTTGCCTCTTAGAATAAAATTTTAACTATTGATAATCTCATTAAAAGAGGCATGTACATCACCAATTGTTGTGTTCTCTATAAGTCTAATTGGGATTCAACCTTTTATTTGTTCTTGGAATGTCCATTCTCCATTGGCATATTGAACTCACTCTTTGATCTTTTTAGCATTGTGTGGGTTCAACCATCATCCCTTTATCAATTGTTAGAACAATGGCCAAGTCCCTTTTCCAATCCCCAACTAAAGTTCCTTTGGTCCACTTGTCTGCATCATTACCTATGGCAAGTATGTTGGAGCGTAGTAATAGAGTGTGTAATAGTTTGAGCAAAAATCTTGGTCTGTCTTCCACTGTGTCATCACTCTTGCCTTGGAGAATGCCCAACTTATTTCTACATCTAAAGTCCTTAAACCTTGCCTTGAAACTCGCTTGTTTAAAATGTTTAAGTTTAAGTGCAATTCTTTCATGGCCTCCCAAACCCGCATTGATAGATCTATTATTAAGTGGACTCCTCTGATTGGTTGGTTAAAACTAAATTTTGATGGCGCGGTAAAAAGGAATCCTAGGATGGTCGACGTTGGGGGCATTATCAGAAATGATAGGGGTCAAATAATCTTTGCTTATGTGGATAATATTGGGATTCAGTCCAACAACCTTGCAAAAGTGAGAGCCATGTACTAAGGTCTGATAATTATGCAGGAGTTTGATTGTGACCATATCATTATTGAAGGTGATTCCATGCTTGCTATCAATTGGCTCAAAGGAAATCAAGTCCCGCCATGGAGTGTTCACAATATGATTAATGAATGCAAAAGCTTACTGGGCAGATACACAAACATCATTATTTAGCACGTATATAGAGAAGGAAATAAAGCAGAAGATTTACTTGCAAACAAAGGAGTTCTAGAAGAATCCCTTCGCATTTGGCGGTTTAACTTCCCAGTGGAACTCGTGGAGGCAAACCATGGTGATGGAATTTGTTTACTTTAGCAAGTATGGTGGTCCAAGTAAGCCTATTGGACCCCAAATGAGACTCCCTTGCCTCTAGCCTGGGAGTAATCACTTCCCGCATGGTATTTGATTCCTCATGAGAATTCTGAGATGCAGGTCAATGTCAACTCAAGTGACAGTTATGGTTTCCTGTTCTGGTTTGCATGGTTCCTGTTCATGGTTTGCTTGTTTTGACAGTTTCTCTTGTTCATTTTCTGAGTTTGTTGAGAACTACTAAGTTTCTCTTATTATCTTTTTGGATAGTTTGACTAGGTTTTTCCAATTTTTTTTTTTTGTTTTGTTCAAATTTCGATGATAATTTCAATTAAATTCAAACCTATTTCTATGAAAAAGGTTTAGTTCTTTTAAAACCCTTTATCAATAAAAAAAAAAATTAAAAAATTAATGTTTTAGTATTTCTCAAAATAACGTTGGACGAATACCCTTTGCTGTAGAGAAGAGGATTAAAAAAACACGCATCAACCATTTGCCTCTAGACATATCATTACGTGTTAGTGGACAAAAATCATTTATGGTGATGTATCATAATTAACTTTAAAATAAATTCCAATTCTACTCAACTCTTATCAAAACATTTGGAAAAGGCTAGCCACGACAACAATAAAAATGGTGTCGCCCATAGACTTCATCTCACGGCTTAAAACTATGTGCACGGCGCTGAGTTCGTGTGGGACCCAATCTCCACCATTACATACTTGAACCGCAAAACCATGGATCAACGTGTATACGACAAATATGCATCGAAATTGAAACAAATCTGACTTGATTTGGACATCACGTGGGACAAGAAGTAAAGTAATAATTATAAAAAGTAAAATATATATTTTATTTAAAAATTTATTTATCTTATTCAACTGATTAGTTGCAATCTCTAGTATTTTTCGACACGTGTCCACTGTTTTGAGGGTTTTCTAGAACCATCGGTGGTTTCAATCGGAAAAGTTGAAACCATGGGAACGATGTTGTGAGAGCTAAAAGCCTAAAACCATTTGCGGCCCAACACAGGGGGCGACAAATACATTTCCGTCTCGGCTTTCTGGATTTCTCATCCTCAGTTACAAAATCTGGCACACCCATCCGGTCGATCTTGCCTTTTTTTCGTTGGAGCGAAATCGCAAACACAAAGCTCGATAGTTGGTTTGGCCGAGATTATGGCGTTTTCCACTGATCACACTGTGCACGTGAAGCAGAATATAAGTCCAGGACTAAACGAAAAAGAGCAGGGAGGAGGAGTAAGCGTTGAGGGACGAGCTGTGAGCCAGTGCCTGTACTTGAAGACTCGAGCGGATGCGCCTTGCGACATTGCTGCCCTGCTTGGACATATCCGTCATCAGCACAAGATGGAACAACTGCGCAGGAAAACGGAGAGATTTCTGAGCGTTGCTTCTCAGGGCTTAGATCTTTTCACGGATAACTTTTCGTCTCCCTAGCACCCTTCTCACTGCTGGATTGTGTTATTATTTTGCGTTGTTGTAAAGGGGATCTGGGATTGTATCTATTCTGGTGGGGAGAACTATTGTAATTAAACTGTTGGGGTTCAGGGATTGCGTCCTACCTCAGGCATCTCCGCTAACGTTGTGTATGTATAGCGTGGGAGTTTGTCTCTGGCATGACGTGAGGACCTAATTTTATATGAGCTAATATTACCCATCAAAGGGTTTGGCTATTTGGAGGAATTCGTTGGTATTAGCATTGGTGTGGTCTCTCTTCTGTTATATTTCACTATCGATTGCGCAGGTCGCCTAAAATTTATGTATAGATTTATGGATATTGAGGCAAGAGGCAAGCGCCTAAGGACTTATTTCTGTATGTAAAGATTATGGATATTGAGTTGGTAAAATAATTTTATACATGGTTTATATTATCATGGATATGTCGTTTGTATTAACAAAATGTTGTTGTAATTGGATCATATGATGTGATTTATGTTATTAAAATTGAGTCTTGTCGAAAGATAGTTACACAAGGTTGTTGAAAATGTTTTTGTTAATCTATGTACATGTTGAAAGAAGTTTTATTAATCTATGTACCATTGACGTATTAAGAATTTGTAATTTTTGGGTTTGAATGGTTTTTGGGAATGAAAAATACAAAGTCAAGAGATTATTTCTGATAATTAATATAACATCATTTACAGATTTATTATTCATAAATAATTACGAGTAGTAACTATTTCACTCACGTATTATTGATGACATCTTTGGTAATTATGTTAATAATTGTATAAATCAACAAATGTATTTTTAATAATAATTTGGTTATCCTTATATTGACTATAAGACTATGAGGAATCTTTTTTTTAACTACATCGCATGAATGGCTATAATGGAATAGTTTAGGGGCTTTTTTTAAAGGTTTTATAATGTAAAAACTTTTAATTTTTATTTTATGAATGAGTATAAAGATTAAGTGTTATTATAAATAATTTTTAATGATTGATTAATGTATCAATTTGTGATATATGAGATTTTTATACTAATCAAATCTTAAAAAAGTGAAGTAGTTTTTTTTGAAAAAATTGAAAAAAAATTGTATTAAAACAAAGATCAGTTACAATTGGGAATAGACACTTTTCCGCCGAAAACAAAGAAAGCACATGATTACAAGAGAAGAGGAAGATTTGCAAAGGAGCCAAATCTCTTGAATCAATAACAAGAGAAGAGGAAGATTTGCAAAGGAGCCAAATCTCTTGAACCAATAACAAGCTAGCTATTGGTCTGTTACAACAACTTGTCACGAAATCGCGCCTCTTTCACCGACTTCACCTTGGCCGCGAAAAAGCTACAAGTTGCGAAATTGCGACACAAAACTCCTCTGACCGCAAAAAGTCAACCTGTCGCGAAATCGCGACATGTCACGAAATCGCGACACCTTTTCACCCTTGGCCGCGATGGAGCAACATGTCGCGATATCGCGACAATTTTCCTCCAGCGGCCGCGACGGCGCAACATGTCGCGATATCGCGACAACTTTCCTCCAGCGGCCGCGACGGTGCAACATGTCGCGATATCGCGACAACTTTCCTCCAGCGGCCGCGACGGCGCAACATGTCGCGAAATCGCGACAACTTTCCTCCAAAACATGTCGGAATATCGCGACAACTTTCCTCCAGGGGCCGCGACGGCGCAACATGTCGCGATATCGTGACAACTTTCCTCCAGCGGCCACAATGGCGCAACATGTCGCGAAATCGTGACAACTTTTCTCCAACGGCCGCGACGGCGCAACATGTCGCGAAATCGTGACAACTTTCCCACGGCGGCCGCGACGGCGCAACATGTCGCGAAATCACGACAACTTTCCCCCAGCGGCCGCGACGACGTAACATGTCGCGATATCGCGACAACTTTCCTCCAGTGGCTGCGACGACACAACATGTCGCAAAATCGCGACAATTTTCCCCCAGCATGTTGCGATATCGCGACAACTTTCCTCCAGCATGTCGCGACGGCACATGTCGTGATATCGTGACAGCTTACCTCCAAAGGCCGCAATGGCGCAACAAGTTGCGATATCGCGACAAAAACCACCCTTAGCTTTTTCTTTGATCATTGGCTCAAGGATATTTCAAGGCCTTGCCTAATCACCTCATCCTCAATAGGCATGTCACTGTGCAACTGCACCCCTACCTCTTTCTCAGCACCCATCTTAGCCAGGAAATCGGTCGCTTTGTTTAAATCTCTACTCACATAAACTGGAATCACATCATCTAATTCCCTCCATAATTTCTTGATTTGAGAGACTAGAATCCTCAACCTCCATGCTTTCAACGCAAAGTTCCTCATGCAGTCTAGAGCTCCAACCAGTATTTGAGAATCAGATTCAAGAATTATCCTCTTGTGGCCCTGAGTAACTGTCCAAATAGAAGTAGATTTGATAGCAATGGCTTCTGCTTCATTATTTGTGGCTCTTCCCAAGCCTTGCAGTTCCCAATAGAGCACTGATCCCTCATGATTCCGGCAGACCACGCCAATTCTAGCACTACTTGGATTGCCCTTTGCAGCGCCATCAGTATTGATTTTAATCCAACCTTCTGGGGGTGATTTCCAGCTAGCTCTGTCCTGTCCCTCTTGCCTTTCAACTCCCTCTTCCATTGGCCCAGGACCAACCTGAGTTTCCTCTATGGCATAGACGACAACAGTTTCTGTGACTTTGCTCCAGATGACCTGCCAAACTCCATCTAGCGAGGAAAAGGTTTCTCTAAAAATTCTAGCATTTCTCTCCAACCACACTTGCCACCATATGAAGAATAAGCCAAGCTTCCAACCAGTTTGAAGAGCTTTAGATTTAAATCTACCTCTCTTCCATCTTTCCCAAATATTAGTCTGATTCATGTCACCATTAGCCTGGATTTTATAGTGAGAGAACCATCGCATCCAAATCTGACGCGTGAAAGGGCACTCAAACATCAGGTGATCAGTTGTTTCCTCGTTCTTGTTGCATAAAACACATTGAGATGGACCGATGATTCCTCTACATCTGAGATTGTCAAAAGTGAGAATTCCATTGTGCATAAACTGCCAAGCAAAAAAGTTTACTTTTGGCCAGCCCTTGGAGTGCCAAATCTTTCTCCAATCCTCAACCGAATAAGAATGGGGGGGAGGCTCTAGGAGGATCTTGTCATATCCGTCCTTCACTATATAAACACTAAGGCTCCCATAGCCCCAAGCTAATTCATCCTCCTCGTCTCTCCCTGTGAGAAACCTTTATGTCAAGATTTTGGTCAAGATGGGTGCCAACTCTGGGGGGATTGAAATTGGCCACTCCTCCAACCTCTTAAACTTCTTAAAATTATACTCCCCCAGCTGAGTAGTGTTGAAATAGCTTTCAATTTGGACCCAACCCTTGGTTTCTATGGGAGATTTTATTGGTAGTAACTCGGGGAATTCAACAATGATGGGTGGGTGCCGATCCTAAGAATCGATCCAGAAACGAGCCTTCTCCCCCCTACCCACTTTCCAAAACAAATGGTCTTTAATAACCTGAGATCCTAGCTTGAGAGCCTGCCACACTAAGGATCCAGTACCATCCAAAGGGAAACGACCCACGTCATTGGGCATAACATGACCCAAATATTTACTAGTTAGGATTCTACTGAATAAGGAAGTTGGTTGGGAAATCCACCTCCGATACAACTTTCCGACCAAAGCTTTATTATTTAACTTGGATCCTCTCAGTCCCAGCCCACCTTTTACCTTGGGCTGGGTGACTTTATCCCAGCCCACTAAGGCCCACTTTCTCTCTCCCTTTGCTCCTTCCCACAAAAACTTTCTAGCCATCCTGTCCAACTCTTTCCAAATTGTAAGCGGGGCAGCCAGGATAGAAAATTTGTAGATTGGCATGGCTTGAATGACTGACTGTAAGAATGTTAATCTGCCACCATAACTTAACCACTTGTGAGACCAGTGATTAATTTTGTCCTTGATACACTCCAGCAAATTCCTCCAAGTGTCTAATTTCAGCTTCTTAAAGTGCAAGGGGATCCCTAAGTAAACCACAGGGAGAGAAGTCCTAGTGAATCCCAGGATTTCTAAAATTCTGTTCTGAAGCCTTTGCTCCAGATTAAAAAAGACCACTTTGGATTTCTTGTCATTAATGACCTGTTGAGGAGCCCTGAGATAGACATTAAGAGTATCCCTAATTGTTCTTGCTTCCCTGAAGCTGGCCACTCCCATCAAACCAGTTTCATCCACAAACTGCAGGTGCGTTAAAACTTCGTCCCCCACCCTAATACCCAATAATGTGCCTTGCTGTCTTCTCCTCAAGAAAAGTCTGCCAAGACCTTCAGCCAAAATGAGAAAAAGATAAGGAGAACAAGGATCCCCCTGGCGAAGACCCCGAGAAGCTCCAAAAGGTTGCGAAGGAAGGCCCTTGATAAGAACAGAGTAAGTCGGGGAGGAGACACAACTCATAACCCACTCTATCCAATCCTGAGAGAAACCAAAGGCAGCCATCATTTTGGCCAGGAAACTCCATTCAACCCTGTCATAAGCCTTTGACATGTCCAATTTTATGAAAATCCCTTTATTCCTAGAAGTGTGCATTGAATGGATTACTTCCTGGGCCAGAACCACCCCATCCAGAATCTGTCGACCCTCAACAAAACCCCCTTGCTCCGAGGAGATAATGTTGTGAAGAAGAGGTTTTAGGCGCTCAGCCATTACCTTTGTGATTATTTAGTACAGCACATTACATAAGGCAATAGGCCTATAATTTGAAATATGAACCCCCTCCTCCCCTTTTGGAATTAAGGTAATGAAAGTGTGGTTTATAGCTTTAAGCATTCTCTTATTTTCTCTGGATTCTTCAACAGCAGCCCTAACATCTTCCTCTAAGTAGTCCCAAAAATCCTAAAAAAACTCAATTGGGAAACCGTCTGGACTTGGAGATTTACCAGTGCTCATTCCAAAGACCACAGTTTTCAATTCATCTCTATCAATGGGTTTGAGGAGGGCCTGATTTTCATCCTCAGAAATAATAGCAGGTATGACAGAAATAACTTCATTTTGGGCCTCTACATCTTGAACCACACTTTCCTTAAAAAACTTTGAGAAATAATCCATAGCATGAGAATGTATACCTAGAAGTGTATCAAAGGAATGACCGTTCTCATCTTGAAGGGCCTCCATCTTATTCATCTGTCTTCGAGCACAAGCAATCCGATGAAAGAATTTTGTATTTCTGTCCCCTTCTAATAACCAGGTGGTTCTAGCTCTCTGCCACCAATAGGTCTCCTCCTGGTTGTCAATGTCCTCCACTGCTGTACGCAAGACATCATCCTCAGCTTTGAGCTGGTCTGTAATTACTCCTTCTCTGAACTGTTTTTGGACCTCATCCCATCTGGCCACCAAAGGAGCTCTTTGGGCCTGAAAGTCGAATTTATTAGCATGCCTCCAACACTTCAACTGAGCTTTGAAATATTGTAATTGTTTGTGGATTCTGAACATTGCTCTCCCATAAGCTGGGCGGCCTTCTTCCCACCACTATGGAATTTTCTCCCACAGTTCTTTCTGAAGCAAAAAATTCTCAAATCTGAAAGGTTTGTGATGCTGCCCCATCCTAGTCCCGCCTTCCAACGGAATGAGACAGTGATCGGACATCTGGGCCTTTTAAAATCTAAAAATTTATATTCCATTTTACAAACGCCTCCTCCGAAACCGAGAAAATGATCAAGCTTAACCTTCCTGCTATGTGGCTCCTGCCTTTTATTAGTCCAAGTGAAGTTAATGCCAGGACATTTAATGTCCACTAAGCGCAAAGCATGGACTTGGGCAATCATGAACCAGTCCCCTGGGTCTAAAAATGGAGCTCCCCCTTCTTGGTCTCTAGAAGATAATTTAGCGTTAAATTCAACCGCTATAATCCAATCTAAATATTCCCTTGAGGTTCGCATGTTCTGCACAGCCTTCCACTGTCGCCTCTGACCATCTAGGTTTTGAGACCCATAAAAGTTTGTGATTAGAACGTGTTTTGCAGTGACATTATTCCTAAAAAGAGAAGTGAGAACCCCCCTCCAGGCAATATGTTCTATTGTAGACCATTCAAGAGAGTTCCACAGAGTAACAATCCCCCCTGAGGCACCTTAGGCAACCACATCCATATGACCAACACCCCTCCAAATTCTATTGACTGTTTTGGACATAAGATCTAAAGACATCTTAGTCTCCTGTAAAAGCAAAAAATCAATGTTACGGTTCTCTAAAAGTCTTCGAACAACAGATTGATGGGTTCTGTTGTTTAAACCCCTCACATTCCATGATTGTATAATCATTGGTTACCCTGGGAGCAATAAGAGTCTATTGTCCTCACTGATCCTCCCGTGACCAATCTGTCTCCTTCGGCTGCTAGCAACTCCTTATTGGATCTTCTACCTACTCCCTGAGAGTTGCTGTTTTTTGATCTTTTTTCTACCTGGGTTATCCCCAGAGTTGGCCTTTCCCTGTTTTTCTCTGGTATTCCCATACTGACATCCTGAGATACTGTCTGCTCCTGGTTATGCACTACCAAAGCACCTGAGCACACTGGCTGTGATACCTCATAGGGATCAACTACCTGTTGTATGACAGGAGAAGAAGAGAGAGGGAGTTGCCCGGGAATATTAGAAGTTTCCTTAAAACCCTCCATGCCCTCCATGAATTGTTTCTCGTTGTCAACCAGTGACTTAAGTATCTTATGGTTCTTTTATTTGATTATCTTTATTTATCTTCTTTACCTTTCTTTATTTTTTTATATGTTCATTTATTTTGTTGTTCCCTTTTCTACTAATCATTTCTACATATGATTAGGGTCTTAGTTGTTAAATTCGCCGAAGATAAAATTTTAAATTCGTCGAATTTATAACCCTGGCAAATTTATTCCGTGAATTCGTCGCCTTAAGGTCATCAATAAAAAATAGGCTCGCCAAATTTATAACCCTGGCGAATTTATTCCGTGAATTCGTCGCCTTAAATTCATCAATAAAAAATAGGCGGTAAATCACGTGAGAAGTTAAAACCTTATCAAATACGTTCGGGGAATAAACCCTAACCCTAAAATTTGCACTTTATATAGTTTATTTTTGGAAACATTTACATGATTATATCTAAAAAGTTTTGAGTTTGGTAATAATAGCCGTAACTACGAGCCTGTAAGAATCTCTAGCTTCTACAATTGCATTATATTTTTTCTATACTGTAATTTAGTTGTTTTCTGAGTTAAATAAATTTTTTGTGATTTAGTATAGTCTGTAATAGATTTATTATTTTATATGAATTTTCTCATTTTCATGCATTTGAAATTTATTGATATTTCTTGTAAAAAAAAACTCCATAAGAGTTGTACAAACTGCAAATAGGCTTACTTTGCACTTAAAGAAAGAAATTTATTGATATTTTATAGTTGGTATAAGAAAAATTTATTTTAAAGTAAAAAAATTTATTCGGTATAAAAAAATTTATACAATGCTTGCTTATCTACGATTTTTATTTGTTATTTTAGAAAGAGAGAAATTTCCACAGAGCATCATAGATATTTTAATTTATGGCATTATTTATTTTTTAATTGTTTTAAATTTTATAATGTTAAAACTTGAATTTCATTAAAAATAGTTTGGCACATTTCTGTTATAAATTTTTTATACAATGCTTGCTTATTTACGATTTTTTATTTTTTATTTTAGAAAGAGAGAAATTTCTATTATTTATTTTTTTAATTGTTTTAAATTTTATGACATTAAAACTTGAATTTCATTAAAAATATATATTTTATATTATTTATTTTAAAGTTTCTGAAAACTATTAATAATTATTTATTTGCATATAATTATTATTTTTCATATTTATGTCCAGATAATAATTATATTAGAAATGGTTTCACAGAGATTATCATAGAAAAAAAATTATTGATTTTTTATATAATAATTGAGATTAAATAATGTAAAATATATTTTTTCAATGAAATTCAAGTTTTAAAGTCGTAAAATTTAAAACAATTAAAAAATAATAATAATAATGCCACAATTATAAATATCTATGATGCTATGTGAAAATTTCTCTCTTTCTAAAATAAAAAATCATAGATAAACAATCATTGTATAAAAATTTTATACCCAATTTTTTTTTTTAAATATATATTTTATATTATTTATTTTAAAGTTTATGAAAACTATTAATAATTATTTATTTGCATATAATTATTATTTTTCATATTTATGTCCAGATAATAATTATATTAGAAATGGTTTCACATAGATTATCATATAAAGAAAATTATTGATTTTTTATATAATAATTTAGATTAAATAATGTAAAATATATTTTTTCAATGAAATTCAAGTTTTAAAGTCGTAAAATTTGAAACAATTAAAAAAAAATAATGCCATAATTATAAATATTTATGATGCTTTTTGCAAATATCTCTCTTTCGAAAAATAAAAAATCGTAGATAAACAATTATTATATAAAAAATTTATACCCAATTTTTTTTTTTAAATATATATTTTATATTATTTATTTTAAAGTTTATGAAAACTATTAATAATTATTTATTTGCATATAATTATTATTTTTCATATTTATGTCCAGATAATAATTATATTAGAAATGGTTTCGCAGAGACTATTATAGAAAGAAATTTATTGATATTTTATAGTTGGTATAAGAAATTTCCATGTAAAAAAAAAAATTGGGTATAAATTTTTTATATAATAATTGTTTATCTACGATTTTTTATTTTAGAAAGAGAGATATTTGCAAAGAGCATCATAGATATTTATAATTATGGCATTATTTTTTTTTTTTTTTTTTAATTTTACGACTTTAAAACTTGAATTTCATTGAAAAAATATATTTTACATTATTTATTCTAAAGTTTATGAAAACTATTAATAATTATTTATTTGCATATAATTATTATTTTAAATATTTATGTCAAGATAATAATTATATTAGAAATGTTTTAAAACAATTACATTTCATCATTTGATTAATTTCAAATTTATTTATTGTAATTTTAAATATTTATGTTAATAAAGTAATTATATTTTACATATAAATTAATAAATACATGGAAGGTTAAGACTCAAGAGGTAATTGTATTTTATTATTTAAATTAATTTTAGTTTATAATTATATTTATATATTATTTTTTTATTAATAAATTTTATATATCATATTATTTTTTTAATATTATATTAAAATTTATTTTATAAAAAACAAATTTCTAAAAAATTATAATTTTATATTTTTTTCAAGCCATTGAAAAGTTATATTATACAAATAAACAAGTGCAAAACTTCTCATATTTTTGCTTTATATGTATTTTAAATAAAAAGTAAAATTAAATAAGATATTTTTGCATTTAATTTTAATGTTTTTAAATTAATTTCTCATTTGGTTATGTTTATATATTTTTTATTATATTTAAATAAAGTTTTATATTAAAATGTCAAAAGTAGGTTTACATTCTTGATTCTTTTAATACATTTAAATAATTTTTTTTTTTTGATGATGAACCTTTTATATACAACATATCCGCAACATGTGAGGGGAGAGATTTGAACCTGGGCCTCTCGATAACTGAAGAGTTTTAACTACCCACTTGCTCTCCAACTCCTCTACATGAGCGGATTAAATAAATTTTTATATTTAGAGGTTGAAAGAAAATTAAATGATTTTTTTTTTGCAGAAAAACTATTTAAAATGGCACCATTAAAATCTATTGCAGAAGCTTGGAAATATATAACAAGGGGATATTTAAATAGATTGACATGTATATTATGTGGACATCGTTTCACAGGAACGTTGACACGAGCAGTAGACCATCTCCTTTCAAGGAGCAATGGTCGAGGAGGTGGTGTGGAGGGATGCAAAAATATTACTCCAGAAATAAAAGAGATAATTGAGAAAGAAAACAAATCTTCAAAAGCAAGCAAAGATAAAATCTTAGGAAAAAGACAGAGGGTTGAAAGAGAGATTTCTAGGTCTTTTTCTTCTTTTAATTCATGTTCAAATAATAGGGCAACAATATCAAGTGGGGTTGATACTTTGAATAGTCTTTGGAAACCAATTGAAAAACAAAATGTTGATGATGTTGTGGCTGACATGTTTTATGCATGTGCTATTCCTTTTAATGTAGCAAAAAGTCCATATTTTGTCAATGCTTTGAAAAAAGTTGTGGAGTTTGGTAAAGGATATACACCTCCTCATTATGAAGCATTGAGGAGTACTCTTCTTCAAAGATCAAAGGAAAGGGTAACTGATAAATTATCTTCAATCAAAGAATCTTGGAAGCATACAGGTTGTACTATTTTGAGTGATGGTTGGTCAGACACATGTCATAGGCCTTTAATTAATGTGTTGGTCTCATGTCCTCAAGGTGTAATGTTTTTAAGAGTGATTGATGCAATGAATGTCACCAAAACTTCAGATTATATTTTCAAGATTTTGGAGGAGGCAATACTTGAAGTTGGAGCTGAAAATGTTGTTCAAATTGTAACAGATAATGCTACAAATTGTGTGGGTGCTGGAAATATGATCATGGAGAGGTTCCCAACAATTTATTGGATCCCATGTGCTGCACATTGTATTAATTTACTTCTTCATGATTTAGCAAAGCTTCCATGGGTTAATGAGGCAATTAGAAGGGCAAAAATAATTGCCAATTTCATAATTAACCATCGTATTACATTGAGCATCTATAGAGAACATGCATCCAAAGAACTCTTGAGGCCTTGTGATACAAGGTTTGCAACATTTTATATCACTTTGCAAAGGGTGTTAGAACAAAAAACAGC
The DNA here is from genome assembly GCA_028583015.1 of Wollemia nobilis. Classification (NCBI taxonomy): domain Eukaryota; kingdom Viridiplantae; phylum Streptophyta; class Pinopsida; order Araucariales; family Araucariaceae; genus Wollemia; species Wollemia nobilis. The sequence continues at coordinate 2,104,503 of JAQPPZ010000184.1, forward strand.
TTTAAGAAGTGTTGTTTGTCATGCAGAGTGGGAAAGAAGTTCCCTTTCAAAATATTCAAAAGGAAAACAGGTGGAATCAATAATTTTAGGCAACACTTTTTGGGAGAATTCTATAAAAGTTCTAAATTTATGTGATCCAATAGTAAATATGCTCAGAGAAGTTGATAGTGATAAACCTACTATGGGTTTTATTTATGAGAATATGGACCATTGCAAAGAAGCCATTGCAAGTGCTTTTAATAATGTTGAAGCTGATTATAATTAGGTATGGGAAAAAGTAGACTACAGATGGAAGATGTTGCATAATCCTTTGCATGATGTTGTGTTGTGGCTGATCCACAACACACCCCAAAATTGGGGACCCGCCTTTTTTGCATGCTTTCAAAGAAAATCTCAGTGACCCAGATGCTAAAAATCAAGAAAAAGGGGCAAAATTGCACAAGGATAAAAAATGTCGCGATATCGCGACATGTCGCGCCATCGCTACCAAAAAATGAAAAGTGTCACGATTTCGCGACGTGTTGCACGGTCGCTGGCAGAAAAATGAAAAATGTCACGATATCACGACATGTCGTGCCATCGTTGCCGAAAAATGAAAAGTGTCGCGATTTCGCGACGTGTTGCGCGGTCGCTAGCAGAAAATGAAAAGTGTCGCGATTTCGTGACGTGTTGCGTGGTCGCTGGCAGAAAATGAAAAGTGTCGCGATATCGCGACATGTCGCAAAATCGTGGGTCAAACCAGTCAAACAGGGCAAGGCACGAAAAGCATAGCAATTTTGTGACAAAAGGCAGCAAAGGAGCATGAAGCGGAAAAACGTCGCGATATCGCGACATGTCGCGTTTTTGCGGCTCCAAGCAGCAAAGTGGTACGAAGACAAAATATGTTGCAATTTCGTGACATGTCGCGTTTTCGCGGCCAAAACAGCAAGAGCAGCTCGAAATAGAAAAGCGTCATGATTTCGCGACGAAAAGCTGGCAAATGGTACGAAACAGAAAAGTGTCGCGATTTCGCGACAGAAAGCTGCCAGAGTGAAAGAAATGAAAAAGTGTCACGATTTTACGACAGGTTGCGACCGAGGCGTACGGAGATGAAAAACGTCATGATTTCACGACAGGTTGCCGCAAGACAGCTCCAAGTGAAAAGGCATAGCGATTTCGCGACAGGAAGCAGCCGAGGTGTACGAAAGAGAAAAGTTGTCGCGATATCGCGACATGTCACGATTTCGCGACATGTCGTGTTTTCGAGGCGCATGAAGGCGGACAAGGCTGTTAGTAGAAAAATATCGCGATTTCGCGACATGTCGCGTTTTCGCGGTGAAAGCAGAGGAACAGAGTTACATGCTATTTTTGTCGTGATTTTCATGGGGCCGTTACAGAAGATGCAGAAAAGTGCGGAACACATGGCATACATGTATAAGGGTTACATAAACGTTACATTCATAGAATATTATCAAATGTTTCAGCATTAAACATAAATTCAAAAGCAATTCGAAAGGTGGGAATATGAAACGAAGCAATCGGGAAGGTGAAGCGAAGCGATCTGGAAGATGAAACGAAGCGTCATAGGGCGAAACAGAGAGCATTGCCAAGCTTTAAAAGCAGAACCACAGGACAGGCACGAGGGTCGAAAACCGCTGCAGGCAGAGTTGTAGTGCCTAAGGCAAGAAGCCATTCTGGGCCTGCTTGGGGCTGTTTTTCTTCCACCTTTTTCTGGTTTTGAGAAAACCAGATGTTCTGCTATTGTAACAGGATTTATCTTTAATGCAGGAGTGTTCAGAAATTTGCATCTTGTTGGCAAGAAAGGAGTTATTTTTTGCATGCATGTTTTAATGTTTATCTTTCCCTTTTTCAGATTTCTAGGCTTATAGGTGAAGTTGAATGCAAGTTCTCTTGGTTGCTTCATGTGAATGTCTAAATCGAAAGATCACGATAAAACCCCGGGAGACCAGCACTTAACTTATTTGGATTGTGCGTGTTTTGCAGGTTCAATAGGTTAGGTTGCATTCATGGAAACCTCACATCTTCGGTTTTTCCAGGACGGGATGGCATCAAACTGAATGCAATTTTTAATTTCTTTTCTTTTACATTTTATTTTCTTTTTGCTGTATTTTATTTTTCAGAAGCTCCAATTTTATTTTCAAGCATTAAAATAAAATAAAAATTAAAAAACTTCAAAATCCATAAATAATTCCATCATTTATGGCATTTCATTAAATTTTATTTTGAAGTTACAGCATGGTCATATAAGGATCAGATCACATTTGTTTTATAAGGGTTCAATGAACAATTATTAAATTTTCACAGTAAAATAAACCACAGTGCCCCTTGTTTTCAGTTACTTGCAACCACTAAGGTGTTCCAAGCATTTTTATTCAATATCTTTATTTTGAGATTATTAATACACAGATGCAGAATGCTAACATAACAGGAACCTTGGAGAAGTTACTCATTTAATTTCTTTGCAAGCAGAGGATTTAGAACCCAAATCCTATCGAAAAGTGTTTTTTCACAATCGGGTGAAAATACCGCTCAACATGTTGCATGTTATTTGAACCCTAGACTATTTGGTTTAAAAAGAAATAATGACAAGGAAGTGATGAGTGGTCTTTATGAGGCTATTGAAAGGTTGAATCCAAATCCAAATGTTGCAAGAAAACTAAGAGGGCAACTCAGGGCATACAGATTAGAAGAAGGATTGTTTGGCTCTTCTACAGCAAAAGAAGATAGAGCAACTATAGAACCAGGAGTATGGTGGGATTTCTATGGTGCAGAGGCACCTGAGCTACAATGTTTTGCACTACGAATTTTGAGCCAATGTTCAAGTGCATCAGCTTGTGAAAGAAATTGGAGCAGTTTTGAACAAATTCACTCTAAGAAGAGGAATAGGTTGTTATCTGGACAATTGGGTGATCTTGTTTATGTTCGTAGCAACTTGCGATTATTGACATGCAATGTGGCTAAAGAATAAAAAAAAAAATTCTCCATTATTTGAGCCTATTTCATATGGCTTGGACAATGTACATGAGGATATTGAACCTGGTTATGAGAGCAATGAGCGTGAATCAATTAGCCCTCCTTGTGCTCTTGATGATATAGAGCTTGATGATGTAACAAGTAGATATCAGGGAGAAGAACAACAAGAATGAATTCTTGTGTTCTCACCACCTTTATTTTTGTGTTTTGAAATGGAATTATTAATTTTTGTTTTGAGTCTCTATTTGAGTTTCTTATTTACTAATATATTTACATAAAATTGAAAAGATATATATATATTTTTGGTAGATAAGATACTATAGCATTAATACCGGGTTTTACAGGTTGACCCAAAACCTTTTACAAAAATCATCCCAGCGCTATTGATGAACATATCCTTACTAATGATCCAAAGCCATTACATCCGATAAGGCACATAGCCTATTATCAAAAAGAAACTTCCCATACAAAATTTTGGGTATACCCCGAGAAAACACACATGCATCATAATTACAAAAAAGAAACATACACGGATCCCTTCCTTAAGACAATGGAGAAACAAAAAGCTGCAGACACACATAGCAGAGTACTGAAAAAAACTCCCACAAGCTCTGTATTGACAGTTACTCTTAATAATTCTTTGGTAATTGCCTTCTTCTGTATATGACATGCTTTGGTACCACATACTATCTTGGCCAATCAACCTTGGAGAAGTGAACCTACTGGATAGATTTATGGCGGTGGCTATCTGGTGGTCCACGTGGCTTTGGTTCAAAGTCTTATATTGACGTTTCTTTTCTTCCCTGTGATTATCAACCAACCTCAAATTACTAAGACGACTAGGAGCCATGTTATCTGACATGTGATTGTCCTCATTAGTCTTTGTGGTATTTCCAAGCAACATCCACGAAGACTGACAACTCAGATAATTTTTATTGTGAGTCCAATTCAAAAAAGAGACGGGAATACTCCTAGCCTTCGAACTTACAGTGCCTTCCTTTTTGGTAAATTCGACTATCATTCTTGGCATTCTTGTTGAATAAGCTCCTCTACTTCACTAGGGACACCGTGTTTCCATTTGAAAAGTCCGTCACCATCGACACCCAAATTGGCCAACTTATCCATAATTTTGTTAGCTTCTCGAAAGACATGTTGGGATTTTCTGTCCTGTCTTCCCTAGAAAAGGATCCTAGCCTCTTCAACAATTGTTTTAATCCTCCAAGAAGGTGTTTTCCAATTATTGAGGAGATTTATAACATGCATAGAGTCTCCTTCTATGATCAAATTGCCTTCTAAGTCTTGAGTCATTTGAAGGCCTCTCCACATAGCTCTAGCTTTAGCTTTGTTGTTCCTCCTTGTTCCAAAATATTTAGAAAATACAAGCATCATATTCCCATTATGATCTCACACAATGCCACCAGCGCCTACTCTGCCAGGATTTTCCTTAGTTGCTCCATAAAAACTAAGCTTAAACCAACCCGTAGGAGGTGGAGACCACTTAACATTGGCTATGGGGTTGACTACCCTAGGCATAGACTCATCTAACAAGGTTAAGCTTAAATATTGAGCAATTGTGGTCTCCTGCAGATGAGGTTTACAACTATCAAAAGGGATAAGGTTCACATTCTCGTTGGCAAAGGATAGGATCCTGGCAATGATATTTTGATGATCATGGATAGACTCATTAAAGACTCTATGGTTCCTTTCTAACCACACCTGCCAAAGATAGTGATTGAGACAAATTTTCTACATGTATCTAAGTCTTTGGATTGAAAAGGGGTAAGGCCATTGGATGAATAAATCAAGTATGGTGGCTGGTTTAACCCATGAAATATTGAAGGCCTGAAAAACCCCACTTAGGATAGTCAAGGAAAAAGGGCACTCAAGGAAAATGTGATAAATGGTCTCCCAATTAGCCCTGCAAAGATAACAACGATTAGTGATACAAATACCTTTATGCATCATATTATAAATGGTTAGAATTCTTCCTTAGATAACCAGACATGAAAATACTGCAATTTTTGGAATTAATTTTTTTATCTAAACTAAGTCCTTTTGGAGGACAAAATTCTCATCATTAAGCAGAAGCTTGTAAGCTGATTTAACAGTGAACTGCTCATTTTTCGTAGGAGCCCAGGTCACTTGATCTTCCTTGGGTCTCATGGGGATAAACTGTTGTCTAAGAATGTTACAAAGATCATTTGATTTCGCTTGAAATCCTTGAATTCTTATTTGTTTCCACTTCATTCTACCTCTGTTCTCAACCATATAATTAGAGACTTTTCTGCCAATGAGTTCTTCTGTGATATCTCTAATTCGGGCTAAGTTATGATATTGCATTAGTGGTTCGTCCTTAGCCCACCTGTCATTCCAACAATTTATCCTCTCACCATTTCCTAAACCCCATCTTAAACCTTTTTTGATGATTTCCTTACTATTAAGAATTGCTTTCCAAAAAGCAAAACCTCTGATTGGAACTGAGTCACTTAGAATTTCCATATTTTGAAGATACTTTCATTTGATGATAGTTGTCCATTCATTTTCTTCACCAGAAATGAGACGCCACGCCTGCTTAGCTAGTAAAGCTAAATTTATAAGAGAAATTATCCTCAGACCTAAGCTCCCATTTTCCCTGGGTCTACACACTTTGGTCCATCCTACAAGGTGTATCCTTTTTTTCTCCTCTGATCCAGTCCATAAAAATTCTTTTTGGAGTTTCTCAATTTTTTGGAAAACCTTCACAGGGGCTTTGAAAATGGACAAGAAATAGACTAGAATGCTTTGAAGAGAGGCCTTAGTGAGGTTCAGCTTTCCTGCTTGAGATAGAAGATGACCTTTCCATCCAACAATTTTTTTTTGAATTCTTTCAATAACCCTATCCCACATTGACTCTCTCGGAGAACCAATGAAAAGAGGGAGACCAAGATACGAAGTGGGGAGGTTTGCTATATCACACCCTAAAATTTTTGCAATCCTTCCTTACCTTTGAATGGGGGTGTTCAAGAAATATAACTTGCTTTTATTGAAATTAACTTTCTGACCAGCAACGTCCTCATAGAGTTGCAAGATGTATTTAATTATTTTGGCCTCAACCATCGATGCCTTAGTCAATATAAGGGTATCATCGATGAATTGTTGGTGAGAAACAACCCTAGTGAGAGATGTTGCCTTGATTCCCGATATTAGCCTTGAACTGCAAGCATTTTTTATGGTTCATTTATAACATATCGAATTTTATGTCAAATTTTATTCCAAATTTTTAAACATATTGAATTTCTTTTGAACTTCAAGAATGTCAAATTCGAACACGAACTCGAATTTGATAACTAAGATTAGGGTGAATGTATATGTCAAAATATTTTTGGAAAGTATTGTGAATTCTAACATGATATCCGAGTCAAATGAACTTTACTCAATCACATGGAGCAAATTATGGTAAATATAGATGAACATTAGTTTTATTATATTTCTTGCAAATTTTAGGAGGGGTTTCATTTCAACATTTTTAATGATTTTATTGTTTTAACACCATAATGAATATTTTATTTTATAATTTAAATTTGAGAATGTGTAAAATTTTTCATGGAATATTCTATTTGATGAAAAAGGTAGCCATGGGTGAATTTTATTTTAGTGCAAATCTAAAACATGTGATATTTATTGATGCCTTTGGCATAATACAATGAAGATTATGTAGGTTGTCATATCCAACACCAAGCATTGTCCTGTTTGTATGGCATGACACTCGCAAGTAAGAAACCTTGCATTTGAAACCCAATGAGCAGCAACATAATTGTTGGTTATTTGTTTGTTTTTTTTGTCAATAAAGGAAGACAAATTGTGATCTTGGTTTATGCTTTAAACTCCCTAGAGTCCATATTCTATACTATGATGATAGGTCTGTCAACTAGAACGCAAAGGTGCAATGTTTAAATCAATGAAGGTGTGGTTTTTATGCACAATGGCAGTGTCATTTGCTTAAATATGTGAAAGTAAACATGATTTGTATTTACTAGGCATAACACAACAATTCACAACTTACGTTGTTGGCAAGATGTTTGGGGTTGAATTCCATAATGATTAGTTTATTCAATTATTTTATGATTTGTGTGGACTTGTGTATTTACCATCCAATAAAGCACTACAACACACTACCTCAATCTTCAATCTCTTTTGTTACAAAGCTTTCACAAGGGTGTTTTAGCTAGACCAGTGAGCCTAAGGCACTCACCATATTGAAGAACTGAGTGTGAATCCCTCTAGTGGTTGACATGGTATTGAACGTATATATATAAAGCTACGAATCATTTTATGCTAATTTTTAGATTCCTATTCATCAATCCAACAAAGTTGGTAGCTCGAAGTGATGATGTCAACAATAAAGGTGGCATTGTAAGAGGTGACAAATGGCAATTTTGGATTGGTTCATCAATTTTCCTAAGGTTTAAATTTATTTCTTATAATTTCTTACTATTGATATGACCAACCTTCTAGAGGCTATAACTTTGGCATACGAAAGAGTTTTGGACCTATTTTTAAAATTACATAATTTTCTAGCTCTATAGACTAGTGACATCAATTCAAGGACATGTTACTATTTTGTAGGATATTTCCAAAATAGGCCCAATTGGAAATTTTCTCTTTATATCTGGTGCAATATTATCTCCAACAGATCCATTGGGATGACAATTGGTAAATTTTCTTGCATCCAACACATGTATGGTTTAAATCTGCACAGGAAACAAGGTTGAATTTACTCAGTACTTTATTCTTCTAGTTGTGTTATTCAAATGTCTTTGTGATAAATCATGCATCATAAGAACCAACATCACCACTTGCCACCTCAACCAGCGCAAGGCTTCTAAACTCAAGGTTTGATGTCTTCAAGGAGAAATAAACATCTAACTCCAACTGAGCTCACTAGTGTAGCAGTTGGTTAGTTGTATTAGAGAGTTCAATTATTTATGTTTATCATTTTACAACACTTCTCCTTCTATCACAGTGTGTCTCTTTCCCATGTCTAAGAGAAGTTGTATTCTCTAACTCCAATAACCTACTGGCATGGTGATTGGTAATATTTTGGCTACAAAAGGAGTAGATTTTGGATGGTCAGTGCAAGGTGTACATTGTTCTTATAGGTCCCTTTCTAGCCACTAGGGTTTATTATTTAGAGACCTTCCTATAGCTTCATGAGTCAACTACTTTCTCTTGATATTGAAGGACAAATTATGGTCACCACATTGCATGTTAAAAATATTTTCACAAAAATCTCAACATCTTGATACAAGATGTGGAGTCACAACTTCATGCTCATGGAGAGGTTGATTTAATTCATGTACATTTTGCAAGAGAAGATAGTAGGATTAGTTATCCCATTTGAGAATTCATTATGGAGGGAGATATGTACCATCTCTAATGTCTTCTCTCCTTAGAACTTAGTTCATATTATGGAATGTTGAAATATATAAAATTTTATCTTATTAGGCTAAATCCAATAGTGATGTAGTGCTTATGAGTGCTCTAGATGTAGCCTACATGCAAGTGTTATGTAAGTCTGCATGCATTCTATATGTAATACTCTAGGCATCTTTCTATGTAAGCCTATAGACATTCTTCTATGTAAGCCTATATATATTTTTAATATATTCATTGTTAGTGATATTGGTTAAACCTCTATGTTAAACCTTGATTAAAGGATTTAATATATTTATTATATTGTAATTTAAGCTTCAATTTAGGTTATGTGGGCTTGAGGTTAGCATTTAATTAGGGATTATGTGTTACTATAAATACATGTGATGATTGATCCATTGTATCAATTTTTGTTACGTGAGATTGTGGGGGTGCTTATGGGCACTCATCTCTTGTTTATTTTATTAATTATATTTATTTAGCTTGTTTATCTCTGTTTCTCTATTTTTATCTATATGCACATTTATTTTGATTTTCTTTCTCTTTTTGTATATAATTGTGGTGAATGTATTTTTCAAAATATTTTTGAAAAGTATTGTGAATTCTAAAACATTAAACATTTATCTGTTTGTAAGAATTCTAATAGGCAAGGGAAAAATTGAAACTAAATAACTATGACTTATAATTCTAATTCATGTTGATGAGGTTAGAAAACATATGCATATATGAAAGTTAATTGTACAAGCACAATTATGAATTAAACTGGACTAAAGTAATGTGCCAACAAAAATGTAGAGTGTTTTATCTTAGGATTGCGAAAGAGTATACTTATTTATGAGTCCAAAATGCTTAAACTTAGCTACAATAGAAATTTTTAGTCTATCTATAATAAGTTTCTAAAAAGAAATCTATGATTGGATGCAAAACTCCACTTAGACTATGGGTCTTCACTTCCTAGTTCAAGTTGGCATATCCTCTAGTTGCATGACTTTCTATTCTCCTTGAAATTGGTGATTTTATTTTGTTCAAATCAAGATTCAGAGTTGTCACTTTAAAATTCATGTTTTGCATGCTCAAACAGGTCCCTTGAACCTCCTATAACTATTCTTGATCATTTATATGACGGATATATCACCTCACATATAATTTCATGAATTTATTGCTATTGCTAAGCTTGAATTATAAAAAATCTATTCTTTGGCTCTACTTCATCAATGATTTGTTGACATCATCTATGTCACATTAAGGCCTTGTATTCAAGATCAATTGACATCTATTTTTTAGATATTCATTGCTCATCGTTCAATTGGATGGGGTACACTTTCCTTTTCAATTAAGCTTCACCATAATATTCACCACCATAAGTTGATGATATTTGATGACCTTAAATTTTTCTTCCCATTTTTTTTGATCAACTAATGGTTGCTTACATTATTTGTGATGTCATTTCTAGTTCAATAGCTAGGTGTAATTTATACTTTTATTTTTCTTAGATTTATGAAACCTTTATTTTGATTGGTTTCATTGATTTCATGTTGCATAAAATTCTCAAATAATAGTTTAGATCAAAACTTGATGCATCAATGATCATGAATTGATTGATCTATTAGCTAAGTTTAAATATTTTTTTCTAAAATTCTATTTCTTATTGATTAAGATGCTTCTAAAGTTGATTTTATTCTTAGGAATTTATCCTTTTAACTCACCTTCAAAATTGAAACTCCTTATTCACAAAATTTGCTTTGACTTTACTGATGGTATTATTGATGTTGGATTAATTTTTCAATGGGAGTGGTGTAAACCATTACAACTGTTGGAATTTATGGCAATTAAGCTTATCTTGAGACCACGGTTGACTTTTATACTTGCATTGTTCATATATACTCTTTGCACCCATTTAAACCTTGAAAAATGTGCTTTTTTAAATATTTTGTATTATTTTATTCCTGAAGGTTAGTCTCACAACCTTGACCTAAAAGTAATTTATAAAGGTTAGTCTCGCAACCTTGACCTAAAAGTAAATTGTATTTAGGCATAAATACTGCTTCATACTAACCATTTGGTTTATGAGTTGAAGTGTTATTCAATTTATTTTGGTAGAAAGATTATTTGGTGTTCCCTCATATACTTTATGTTATTCTTTGTTTTGTGCATATTTCTTTTCAATCAATATTGAATACTGTTTGATTTCATTAGTTTCTAAAACCACTATAAAATCAAAGATGATATAAAAGTGGGTGTAAATCTATATTACTCTATTTTTTATATTTGTAGTGTGGCTTCTATAGGTTCTCCCAAGGAAAACTATGATTGGAGTGGCTAAGAAGAGGTTTTTATTGAAAGTTGATGGTAGGATTAGAAGAAGGGGTTTTTGATAAAAAAACCCTAGATGGACTTGTATCATGAGGATCTCACTAGGACTAATATATTTGCTTTAGAAGAAACATTCACCCACAGGTTTCTTAGTTCCTCTCATTATCATTCAATTCTTTTTTTATTTTTAAAATTCTAACTAGATGGATACCTTAGTTTTAGGATTTAGTTTTTTAAGGTTTTTTGAAAACCTCATTATTTTTTTTTGGTTTTTTTTTTTTTTCAAAAAATATATATCTTTTTATTTTTTTAATTTTAACTAGATGGATACCTTAGTTTTAGGATTGAGATTTTTTAAGTTTTTTGAAAACCTCATTCTTTTCTGTGATTTTTATCATTTTCTTTTTCATATGCTTGTATTCAATAACAATATAAATGGAAGAGTAAAATTATTGACCATAGTAAATAAAAGACTAAATATCTTCAAATAGACTTCTGGTGTTAAAAAAACCACAGTAAACATTTGGGATTAGCAAAGACCTTTAAACCACTTTAGAACGTTGCAATTAGAGTTTGAAAACTTTTCTATTACATAGATGTGAGAGGATATCTTGATTGGTTACATTAGACAAAAATAATGTGGAAGGAAAAATTAATGCAAATCTCCACCATGTGCAGGGCGCTGAGTTCGTGTGGGACCCAATCTCCACCGTTCGATACTGGAAAGCAAAACCATGGATCCACGTGTATACGACAAATATGCATCGAAATTGAAACCTATCTGACCTGATTTGGACATCACGTGAGACCAGAAGTAAGTAATAATTATAAAATGTAAAATATATATTTTATTTAAAAATTTATTTATCTTATTCAAATGATTAGTCGCAATCTCTAGTTTTTTCGACACCTGTCCACTGTTTTGAGGGTTTTCTAGAACCATAAGTGGCTTCAATGGGAAAGGTTGAAACCATGGGAACGATGATCTGAGAGGTAAAACCATTTGCGGCCCAACACAGGGGGCGACAACTACATTTTCGTCTCGGCTTTCTGGATTTCTCGTCCTCAGTTACAAAATCTGGCACACCTATCCGCTCAATCTTGCCTTTTTTCGTTGGAGCGAAATCGCAAACACAAAGCTCGATTTGTTGGTTTGGCCGAGATTATGGCGTTTTCCACTGATCACACTGTGCACGTGAAGCAGAATATAACTCCAGGACTAAACGAAAAAGAGCAGGGAGGAGGAGTAAGCGTTGAAGGAGGTGAAAAGGAGAAGGAGAAGGTGGGTGTGAGCCAGTGCCTGTACTTGAAGACTCGAGCGGATGCGCCTTGCGACATTGCTGCCCTGCTTGGACATATCCGTCATCAGCACAAGATGGAACAACTGCGCAGGAAAACGGAGAGATTTCTGAGCGTTGCTTCTCAGGGCTTAGATCTTTTCACGGATAACTTTTCGTCTCCCTAGCACCCTTCTCACTGCTGGATTGTGTTATTATTTTGCGTTGTTGTAAAGGGGATCTGGGATTGTATCTATTCTGGTGGGGAGAACTATTGTAATTACACCATTGGGGTTCAGGGATTGCGCCCTACCTCAAACATCTCCGCTAACGTTGTGTGTGTATGACGTGAGAGTTTGTCTCTGGCATGACGTGAAGACCTAATTTATATGGGCTAATATTACCAAGCAAAGGGTTTGGCAATTTGGAGGAATTCGATGGTATTTGCATTGGGAGTGGCTTCTCTTCTGTTATAATTCACCATCGATTGCGCAGGTCGCCTAAAATTTTTGAGTTCGTGGTTTTTAATGCTGTATTGATTTTAATGCTATATTATTGCAACTATGCTAAATATTAATTCGAAATATTAATTCGCATGTTGTACATATTATTATTTTATTTTTAGGTTGATTTTGTTTTGATCAAGTTGAGTTGAGTTTATTAGTAAAGCAAAACAAATATTTATACACATCCATCCTTAAACAATTACTTTTATTACACTTTGAATCTTGAATTTATTAGTAGAGCAAAAACAAATATTTATACACATCCATCCTTTAAACAATTACTTTTATTACATGAAAACAGGAAAACCCAAAAATCTAAAATCTAATTGAGTTGTTGCGTGAGATATACATATTGTTTTTATTGATGATTAAGTTGTACATACTGAGGATGTCACTTTTTAGTTTAATGAATCATTTGAAAGTAAACCAAATGTTGGAAGAAGCAAAATGAATATGGTAAGATTGTATAAACCATTACCGTGAAACTTACAGAACTTATATTAACAACCCTAAAGACTGGAGATGTGCATCTGCTATTATATGATGGACCCACATCCACGTTAAGAGGCCTTTGAAAGATTCCCATTATGGCAGGCCTAGTTGATGGGAGTTTTGTGTTGCTGTTTTGTTTTCCAAGCGACCTAGTGGAGGACTTATTTTTGCATGTATAGATTATGGATATTGAGGCAAGCAATCTAAGGACTTGTTTTTACATGTAAAGATTATGGATATTGAGTTGGTAAAATAATTTTATACTTTGGTTTATATTATCATATGATGTGTCATTTCTATTAACACAATGTTGTAATTGGATCGTACGCTGCAACATAAATCATAATGTGATGTTTCATTTGTATTAACATAATGTCGTAATTGGATCATATGATGCAACATAGATCATATGTTATTAATTGAGTCTTGTCGAAAGTATTAACATAATGTTGTAATTGGATTATATGATGCAACATAGATCATATGTTATTAATTGAGTCTTGTCGAAAGATATTTGATCAATAATACAAGGTTATTGAAAGATGTTGTACAAAACAATTTAATGTTTTTGTTATTGAAAGATGTTTTTTTAATCCATGTACAGGTTGAAAGAAGTTTTCTTAATCTATGTAACATTTAAAGTATTAAGAATTTTTAATATTAAATTTTTTTTTATGTTAATCTATGTACCATTTGAAATACCCAGAATTTTTAATCTATGGGTTTGAATGGCTCTTGGGAATGAAAAACTAGGTATTATAAAAATTACAAAGTCAAGAGGTTATTTCGGATGATTAATATAACATCATTTTAGAAGTATTAACTATTTTACTTGATGACATCTTGGTAATGATGTTAATTATTGTATAAATCAATAAATGTATATTCACTCTTCTCCCACGATAGATATATATATATATATATATATATATATATATATATATATATATATATATATATATATATATATATATATATATATATATATTTTGGTGTGACAAGGTATTCGTGATAGTTTCTTTTGAGTGCAAGATAACCTCAGTAAGGCAATGAAGGGAAGCAAGGCAGTGAAAAATATGAGGGAAAGTGATGATTAGGTTTGTAAGTATATGGAAACGATATGTAAATATTTACCTTTTCTTGTGTGACAAGGTATTGCTGATAGCTTCTTTGAGTGCAAGACAACCATAGGAAGGCAATGAAGGGAAGCAAGGCAGTGGTAAATATGAGGGAAAGTGATGATTCGGCTCGCGAGCACATGGAAACTCGCGTTTGCATATCATTTAGGTGCATTATTGCATGAGTTAAATTGGTTTGAATATTGCATGTTGGCAATGAATGAGAAATGTTTTGTGGTGGCGATGATGATGGGAGCCACTAGTTTGAATAGTCATGTGGTTGTTTGCTATTGATGCATGAGTGTGTATGTCTAATTTATGAAATGCTCTATTGTTGGCTTGTGTGATTAAAGGTGGTAAAGAAGATGTTTTAGTCTTGGAAAAATTACCTTTAATTGGTTTGGGTAAAGTTTACCTTTATATTGTCATTACTCTAGGGAAAGGTGATTTTGACAAAGAAGAATAATTATTCTATTCCTTACCTTTCTAAAAAAAAGAAAAAGAAACATTATGCAAGGTGTGGTGGATGTGTTGTTTTGTTCACATCTTTGTATTTAAATATTTATAAGGTTGTGGAAACAATAGATAAAGGGAAGTGAGGCTCCACGCAAGGTTTTGATGGTGGAGGGCATGGGTGGTTTGAACACCGAAATTCCCTCCACGAAGAAGGGTAGTGTTGTTCCAACTTTGTTGCCTGGTGGAGGGTGAAAAACATAGGTTGTTTTGTTCATTGCTTATTGTTCATAGGAGGATGAACTCCGTGCTAGTGGAGAGTACGTTATTGTTATTTTTGTTAATGAAAAGGTGGTGTGCGAGGAACATGGGAGGTAACCATAATGATTCATTAATTACATTTGGTTAAAGATAAGACAGGGGAGGAGACAAAGGGATAGGAGAGCATTCTGGGCATTTGACGAACATGCACGAACGAAAAGTGGAAGGAGATCTTCAGGGCAGGGAAGCAAATTTTACAGGTTGGTAATATTGCTTGGTTCTGTGTGGAAAATGTTTTAGATTTCTTTTATGAAAGAAGAGTCACCGGCGCGTGAAACGAAACCTTGGTTTGAAAAAGAGAACTTGCTGGTTGAATGAACTGTTATATGAATGATGATATGTGTTCAATTGAATGTATGAACGTAGAATGGTTGCTATATTCATTGTTATGAATGCTGAAAAATGAGAGCAATGTAAAACAAACGATGTTTGTTGCTGTTTCGAAAGCTTGACTGTTTGGAAAACGTAATGCCTGCCTGTATGTATTTTGATAGTGCAATAGATAGCCGGCGTGGGCTGGATTGTAGCAGCAAAATGAAGTATTTTTCTTAAAGATGGACGTTGTAGACGCTGTTATGACACTGTAGTGTAGAATGCAGCAAAAGAAATATGAATAGTCTAACTTGTTTAGAGTGAATTGGAAATGTAGTTTGGTTTTGCTTTAAAAAGAAATAGTAGAGGAGGCTTCTGTGATATCTTGTGTGAGAGGATTTGGGAAGCCTAATACGTTCTTGTGTGTGAACCTTGGTTAAACCATAGAATGCATGTTAGTTGCATGTTCATTTTTGAGCCGTATCTGATCCCCAATGAACAGCTCGAATTCTGGTGAGAACTACATAGAACAGTGGGCATCGTGATGAAGTATTGTACGTAGGTTTGGAATGGGAAATTGCACCGTGGAGATAATGAAACTTAGATACATGCACTGAATTCTTCCTGTTGGACAGGGAAGCTATTATGTTGTATATTGATCCACTGGTTAGAAATCTACATAGTTGGCTTACACTGCAGCAATAGAGTTCGTTTTGTGAAACAAAGCTTGCTGTAAAAACAATATGTAAATTGAGAATCTCTCTTTCGTGCTTACGGAGAGAAACTGAGTGCTGAGATCTTTGTATTGTTAAATTCTAATGGATATTAAGATATCATGAATTGTGGCAGTTGGTTGTGACTATTAAGGATGCTTGTAAATGAGTTTTTGTTTATGCACCAGAATGATTTGCTTTGTGTAATAAGTAATTCGGTACATTGCTTTTGAAGACGTGTTATCTTGTCTTTTCCATTACCTTGTTTTCGTCAATTGTTTTATGGAGAAAACCTTGGTAACAACTAGTTATAATTTTATTTACTAATAAAAGCTGAGAAGGCAAGGAGCGCCCAAGAAGGTGTTGTAGATGTTTGTCCTGCTGAGTAGTTAGTTGATGATGATAAAGTAGGGTGTTTACCTAATTTTATTCTAGCTCAAAATTAAACCAAAGTCTAAGCACATGAGTGTTCTCAAAGATTATTTGCATCAGTTTAACATATCAACCTCTTAGCAGGAATGATTATTGCAAGTGCTGGAAGCAATACGTTTATAATTATATTTTAAACAAAAACTAAGACTAAATGGAAATGGAAACAACCGTGGATAACTGAAATGGTTAATTTTTCTAACAAAACGATTTTTGTATTGAATGGCAAACTTAATACCTTATAGGAATAGTAGATCCTTGAGTTAAAGATACCTTTATTTGGTACTATATATAGACCTCTTTAGAAAAAGATATTCACCATGTAGTAATAAAATTAAGTTGTTTCTAGAGAAGGTAGTACCGCAACAAGTTGATTTAGATACTATTTAGAACATAAGAATGTTAGAAGAAGTATTGAGTTCAAAGAAATATTAGACCTAAACCTTAAACAAATATTCATCCGAGTAAAACTAGGGTGTAGGTAGGCACAGAGATAATTGGGGACAACTGTCGACTGACGGGAATGGCCTTTAAGGGACTTGGTCAGATCAGAATGAGAAAGTGGTATGGGACACTTTTTCTAGGCTGGTTTCAAAGAACACTGTGATAAGTTCCATACTAATCAAAATTTTCCATGAATGGACATAGGGCTTGGTATGGGATAAGACTCTGTGAGTTGCAATGGTATTAGGTGATGAAGACCAAGGTCCAGGAATGGACATGGCACTAGCTACTTCTAAAAAGGGAATACCAGTTAGTCACAAGGGCACGATTACGCTGAGTGCTTCCACATTGGGTATAAACAAATCGACGGGTTCGACAAAGATACAGTGTGTGGAGGTTAGGGAAAGAAAGCGTCCCCCTCTAGGTGTTATGGGCCCTAGAGGATAACCCTCACCGTGGTTCGGTCCTCATGCTGGAATATGTGGACGATAAATGAGTTAACCGTTACCACTAAATGGCATGTTTACGGGATTTAGCTAATCTCGTCCACTTGGGAGACTGGCTGCAGCAGTCTAGAACCCAAAAGTGGTATGTTGTGCTTGTGTTGAACTATTTGTAAGTAAACTAAAAACAGAGACGAAAATAATACAAGGGATGATTTCTGATGTAAACAATTTTATTATCAACCTGTTTGATAGGGAAAACAATTATAGTCAGAATAGTTGAACTAAAAAAAAAAAGTTATTGGTTTCTGATTGCCTTTATTTCGGACAACCAGGTGAGTGGGTTGTTACATAATAATATTTTGTTTATCTTTATATTGACTATAAGACTCTCAAAAATATTTTTGTAACTACATTGAATGAGTGGCTATGATGGAATAGTTTAAGTTTTTTTTTTAAGGTTTTATAATGTAAAAACTTTTAATTTTCATTTTATGAATGAGTATAATAGATTAAATTATCATTATAAATAATTATTAATGATTGATCAATGTATCAATTTGTGATATGTGAGATTTTTATACTAACCAAATCTTAAAAAAAATTGTGATATGTGAGATTGTGGAGTAGTTAAGAGCATCCATCTCATAGTTATTTTATTTGATTATCTCTATTTATCTCCTTTATCTTACTTTCTCTAATTTTTTTTATACGTTCATTTCATTTTTTGTTCGCTACATATGATTAGGGTGAATGTATATGTCAAAATGTTTTTGGAAATCAACTTTACTCACTCACATGGAGCAAATTATGGTAAATATAAATGAGCATTAGTTTTATTAAAATTTTGCAAATTTTAGGAGGGGTTTCATTTCAACATTTTTGATGATTTTATTGTTACAACACCATAATGAATATGCTATTTTATAATTTAAATTTGAGAATGTGTACAAGTTTTCATGGAATATTCTATTTGATGAAAAAGTTAGCCATGGATGAATTTTATTTTAGTGCAAATCTAAAACATGTGATATTTATTTATGCCTTTGGCATAGTATAATGAAAAAGAAACCTTGCATTTGAAACCCAATGAGCAGAAGCATAATGTTGGTTATTTGTTTGTTTTTTTGTCAATAAAGGAAGACGGATTGTGATCTTGGTTTATGCTTTAAACTCCCTATAGTCCATCTTCTATACTATGATGATAGGTCTGTCAACTAGAATGCAAAGGTGTAATGTTTAAATCATCAAAGGTGTGGTTTTTATGCACAATGGCAGTGTCATTTGCTTAAATATGTGAAAGTAAACATGATTTGTATTTACTAGGCATAACACAACAATTCACAACTTACGTTGCTGGCAAGATGTCTGGGGTTGAATTCCATAATGATTAGTCTATTCAATTATTTTATGATTTGTGTGGGCTTGTGTATTTTCCATCCAATGAAGCACTACAACACACTACCTCAATATTCAATCTCTTTTGTTACAAAGTCTTCACAAGGGTGTTTTAGCTAGACCAGTGAGCCTAGGGCACTCACCATATTGAAGAACTGAGTGTGAATCCCTCTAGTGGTTGACATGGTATTAAACAACAAAATAATTTTATTATATATATATATATATATATATATATATATGAAGCTATGAATCATTTTATGCCAATTTTTAGATTCCTATTTATCAATCCAATAAAGTTGGTAGCTTGAAGTGATGATGTCAACAATAGAGGTGGCATTGTAAGAGGTGACAAGTGGAAATTTTGGATTGGTCCATCATTTTTCCTAAGGTTTAAATTTAATTTTCATAATTTATTACTACTCATATGACCAACCTTCTAGAGGCCATAACTTTGGAATACGAAAGAGTTTAGGACCCATTTTAAAAATTATATATATTTTTTAGCTCTATAAACTAGTGACATCAATTCAAGGACATGTTACTATTTTGTAGGATATTTGCAAAATGGACCTAATTGGGATTCTCCTCTTTAACTCTGGTGCAATATTATCTCCAATAGATCCATTGGGATAACAATTGGTAAATTTGCTTGCATCCAACACATTTATGGTTTAAATATGCACACGCAACAAGGTTGAATTTAGTCAGTACTTTCTTCTTCTAGTTGTGTTATTCACATGTCTTTGTGACAAATCATGCATCATAAGGCCCAACATCACAACTTGCCACCTCAACTAGTGCAAGCCTTCTAAAAGCCTTCTTTAGCAAGAAAATTACAAGTTCAAAACTCATTTTCTCTTATTTATTTTATCATAACACTCAAGGTTTGATGTCTTCAAGGAGAAATAAACATCTAACTCCAAATGAGATCACTAGTGTAGCAGTTGGTTATTTGTATTTGAGATTTCAATTATTTATGTTTATCATTTTACACACTTCTCCTTCTATCATAGTGTCTCTTTCCCATGTCTAAGAGAAGTTGTATTATCTAACTCCAATAACCTATTGGCATGGTGATTGGTAATATTTTAGCTACAAGAGGAGTAGGTTTTGAATGATCAGTGTAAGGTGTACCTGGTTCTTATAGGTCCCTTTCTATCCACTAGGGTTAATTATTTAAAGACCTTCCTATAAATTCATGAGTCAACTACTTTATCTTGATATTGGAGGACAAATTATGGTCATCACATTGTATGTTAAAAATCTTCTCACAAAAATCTCAACATCTTGATCCAAGAGGTGGAGTCATATTTTCATGCTCATGGAGAGGTTGATCTAATTCATGTACATTTTGCAAGAGAATATAGTAGGATTAATTAATCCCATTTGAGCATTCATTATGGAGGGAGATATGTACCATCTCTAATCTCTCTTCTCCTTAGACCTTAGTTCATATTGTGGGATGTTGAAATATATGGAATTTTATCTTATTAGGCTAAGGCCAATAGTGATGTAGTGCTTATGAGTGCTCTAGATGTAGCCTACATGCAAGTGCTATGTAAGCCTACATGCATTCTATATGTAATCCTCTAGGCATCTTTATGTAAGCCTATAGGCATTTTTCTATGTAAGCCTATAGACAATTTTGATATATTCATTGTTAGTGATATTGGTTAAACATCTATGGTAAACCTTGATTAAAGGGTTTAACATATTTATTATATTGTAATTTAACCTTCACTTTAGGTTATGCGGGCTTGAGGTTAGCATTTAATTAGGTATTAGGTGTTACTATAAATACACATAATGACTGATCCATTATATCAATTTTTGTTACGTGAGATTGTGGGGGTGCCTATGGGCACTCATCTCTTGCTTATTTTATCAATTATATTTATTCAGCTTGTTTATCTCTCGTTCTCTATTTTCGTCTATATGCACATTAATTTTGATCTTCTTTCTCTTTTTGTATATAATTATGGTGAACGTATGTTTTAAAATATTCTTGAAAAGTATTGTGAATTCTATCACATTAAATATTTATCTGTTTGTAAGAATTCTAATAGGCAAGAAACAATTTGAAACTAAATAACTATGACTTCCAATTCTAATTCACGTTGATGAGATAAGAAAACATATGCATAGATGGAATTTAATTGTACAAGAACAATTATGAATAAAAATTGACTAATCTAATGTGCCAAAAAAAAGTAGAGTGTTTTATATTAGGATTGCGAAAGAGAATACTTATTTAAGAGTCCAAAATGTCTAAACTTAGCTACAATAGAAATTTCTAGTCTATCTATATAAGTTTCTAAAAAGAAATCTATGACTGGATGTAAAACTCCACTTAGACTATGGGTCTTCACTTACTAGTTCAAGTTGGCATATCCTCTAGTTGCATGACTTTCTATTCTCCTTGAAATTGGTGATTTTATTTTGTTCAACTCAAGATTCCAAGTTGCCGCTTTAAAATTCATGTTATGCATGCTTAAAATAAGTCACTTGAACATCCTATTACTATTCTTGATCCTTTATTTGATGGATATATCACCTCGCATATAATATCATGAATTTATTGCTATTGCTAAGCTTGAATTATCAAAAATCTATTCTTTGGCTCTACTTCATCAATGATTTGTTGATATCATCTATGTCACATTAAGGACTTGTATTCAAGATCAATTGGCCTTTATTTTTTAGATCTTCATTGCTCATCGTTCAATTGGATGAGATCCACTATCCTTTTCAATTACTTTGTTGATGGGGATGAGATCACATAATATTCACCACCATAAATTGATAATATTTGATACCCTTAAATTTTTCTTCCCTTTTTTTGATCAACTAGTGGTTGCTTACATCATTTGTGATATCATTTATAGTTTAATAGCTAGGTGTAATTTATACTTTTCTTTTTCTTAAATTCATGAAACCTTTATTTTGATTGGTTTCATTGATTTCATGTTTGCATAACATTCTCCATGAATAGTTTAGATCAACACTTGATGCATCAATGATCATGAATTGATTGATCTATTAGCTAAGATTAAATATTTTTTTTCTAAAATTCTACTTCTTGTTGATTAAGGTGCTTCTAAAATTGATTTTATTCTTAGGAATTTATCCTTTTAACTCACCTTCAAAATTTAAACTCCTTATTCATAAAATTTGCTTTGACTTTACTGATGGTATTGATGTTGGATTGATTTTTCAATAGGAGTGGTGTAAACCACTACAATTGTTGGATTTTATGGCAATTAAGGTTATCTTGAGACAACAATTGAATTTTATACTTGTATTGTTCATATTTACCCTTTGCACCCATTTAAACCTTGAAAAATGTGCTTTTGTAATATTTTGTATTATTTTATTTGTGAAGGTTAGACTCACAACCTTGACCTAAAAGTAACTTGTATTTAGATATAAATACTACTTTATTCTAACCATTTGGTTTATTAGTTGGAGTGTTATTCAATTCATTTTGGTAGAATGATTATTCGGTGTTCACGAACACCGTCATATACTTTATGTTATTTGTTCTTTGTTTTGTGCATATTTCTTTTCAATCAATATTGAATAATGTTTGATTTCATTACTTTCTAAAAACCACTCTAAAATCAAACATGACATAAAAGTGGGTGTAAATCTATATTACTCGATTTTTTATATTGTAGTTTGGCTTCTATAGGTTCTCCCAAGGGAAACTATGATTGGAGTGGTTAAGAAGAGGTTTTTATTGAAAGTTGATGGTAGGATTGGAAGAAACATTTGCTTTAGGATCTCACTAGGACTAATATATTTGCTTTAGAAGAAACATTCACTGATAGGTTTCTTAGTTCCTTTCATTGTCACTCAATCCCCTTTTATTTTTTAATTCTAACTAGATGAATACTTTAGTTTTAGGATTTGAGTTTTTTAAGGTTTTTTGAAAACCTTATTCCTTTCTACAGATTTTTCCTTTTCAAAAAATCTATATCGTTTTCTCTTTCATATGCTTGTATTCAATAACAATATAAATGAAAAGGTAAAATCATTGGCCATCATAAAAATAGAAAATAAGAAGTTAAATATCTTCAAATAAACTGTACTAAAGAAGCCACAGTAGGCTTTTGGATTAACAAAGACCTCTAAAACACTTAGATATAGTTTGAAAACTTTTCTATTGCATAGATGTGAGAGGACGTGTTAATTGGTTACATTAAATAATAAAAATAAAAATAATAATAATAATAATAATAATAATAATATTATTATTATTATTATTATTATTATTATTATTATTATTATTATTATGGTGGAAGGAAAACTATGAAAGCAAATCTCCACCATGTGCACGGCGATGAGTTCGTGTGGGACCCAATCTCCACCGTTAGATACTGGAAAGCAAAACCACGGATCAACGTGTATACGACAAACATGCATCGAAATTGAAACAAATCTGACCTGATTTGGACATCACGTGAGACCAGAAGTAAGTAATAATTACAAAAACTAAAATATATATTTTATTTAAAAATTTATTTATCTTATTCAAATGATTAGTTGCAAACTCTAGTTTTTCGACACGTGTCCACTGTTTTGAGGGTTTTCTAGAACCATCGGTGGTTTTAATGTGAAAGGTTGAAACCATGGGAACGATGTTGTGAGAGGTAAAACCATTTGCGGCCCAACACAGGGGGCGACAAATACATCTCCGTCTCGACTTTCTGGATTTCTCATCCTCTGTTCCAAAATCTGGCACACCCATCCGCTCGATCTTGCCTTTTTTCGTTGGAGCGAAATCGCAAACACAAAGCTCGATTTGTTGGTTTGGCCGAGATTATGGCGTTTTCCACTGATCGCACTGTGCACGTGAAGCAGAATATAAGTCCAGGACTAAACGAAAAAGAGCAGGGAGAAGGAGTAAGCGTTGAAGGAGGTGAAAAGGAGAAGGAGAAGGTGGGTGTGAGCCAGTGCCTGTACTTGAAGACTCCAGCGGATGCGCCTTGCGACATTGCTGCCCTGCTTGGACATCTCCGTCATCAGCACATAATGGAACAACTGCGCAGGAAAACAGAGAGATTTCTGAGCGTTGCTTCGCAGGGTTTAGATCTTTTCATGGATAACTTTTCGTCTCCCTAGCACCCTTTTCACTGCTGGATTGTGTTATTATTTTGTGTTGTTGTAAAGGGGATCTGGGATTGTGTCTATTCTGGTGGGGAGAACTATTGTAATTAAACCATTGGGGTTCAGGGATTGCGCCCTACCTCACACATCTCCGCTAACATTGTGTATGTATAACGTGAGAGTTTGTGTGAAGACCTAATTTATATGAGCTAATATTACCAAGCAAAGGGTTTGGCTATTTGGAGGAAATCGCTGGTATTTGCATTGGGTGTGGCTTCTCTTCTGTTAAATTTCACTATCGATTGCGCAGGTCGCCTAAAATTTTTGAGTTCGTGATTTTTAATGCTGTATTGAATTTAATGCTATATTACAGCAACTATGCCAAATATTAATTCGCGTGACGATATATAAAGATCTGAAGTTGTACATATTAGTTGTACATGCTGAGGATGTCACTTAAAACTAAACCAAATGTTCGAAGAAGCAAAATGAATATGATAGGATAGTCTGAACCAATACCGTGAACCTTATTACAAAACATATATTAATAATCCTCGAGACTCTGGAGATGTGCATCTGCTAATATCTGATGGACACACATCCACGTTAAGAGGCCTTTGGAAGATTCCCAGTATATGGTAGAGCCTAGTTGATGGGAGTTTTGTGTTCTAAGTGACCCACTTAGAGATGGTGGAGGCATTTACCTAAGGACTTTTTTTTTGCATGTATAGATTATGGATATTGAGGCACGCACCTAAGGACTTATTTTTGCATGTAAAGATTATGGATATTGATATTGAGTTGGTAAAATAATTTTATACTTGGTTTATATTATCCTCTGATGTGTCATTTGTATTAACATAATGTGTTGTAATTGGATCATATTATGCCGCATAAATCATATGTTATTAATTGAGGATTTTCGAAAGATAGTTTTATCTGTGGAAAAAGATAGTTGATCGATAAAACAAGGTTGTTGAAAGATGTTTTTTTAATCTATGTATATGCTGAAAGATGTTTTTCTTTAGTCTATGTATATGTTCAAAGAAGTTTTGTTAATCTATGTACCATTTGAAGTACCCAGAATTTTTAATTTATGGGTTTGAAGGGGTCTTGGAATGAAAAACTAGGTATTATAAAAATTGCAAAAATTACAAAGACAAAGAGGTCACGGCGGTTCCCATTTCACGTCAGGTTATCATTAACAAGACAGTGGATGTGTTAGAAAGCTTTTGCTGATAGTTCCCATCTCATGTCAGGTTACTATTAACGAGGTAGTGGATGTGTTGGAAGCCTTCCCATCTCACGTCGGGCTACTACTATTAGACGTGAGTTACTATTAACGAGATAGTGGATGTGTTGGAAGCCTTTCCATCTCACGCCGGGTTACTATTAATGAGATGGTGGATGTGTTGAAAGCCTTCGCTGATAATTTGCACCTTGATAGCGCTGCAGCTATGGTGATAGTTACTAAAAATTATGATTGTAACCAATTCATCTATATAACCAAAAAAAATATAACTTCATTTACAAATTTATCATTCATAAATAACTACGTTACTCGAAGTATTATTGATGTCATCTTTGGTAGCGATGGTAATTTTGTATACATCAACAAATGTATTTTTAATAATAATTTGTTTATCCTTATATTGACTATAAGACTCTTGAATCTTTTTTAACTACATTGCATGAATGGCTACAATGGGTAATTATTGTATAAATTAACAAATGTATTTCTAATAATAATTTGTTTATCCTCATATTGACTACAAAACTCTAGGAATCGTTTTTTAACTACATTGCATGAATGGCTATAATGGAATAGTTTAAGATTTTTTTAAAGTTTTTTTTAATGTAAAAACTTCTAATTTTCATTTCATGAATGAGTATGATAGATGAAGTATCATTATAAATAATTTTTAATGATTAATTATTAATTTATTATATATGAGATTTTCATATTAATTAAATAAAAAAAAATTTGTGATATATGAGATTGTGGAGTAGTTAAGGGTATCCATCCTATAGTTCTTTTATTTGATTATATTTTTTTATTAGGTAAGAGAAGGGGTTTTAAAGGATCCTCAAACCTAATATATATGGGACTAAGAAAGAGCAAGAGACAATGCATCATTTTCAGAGAAAATAATCTTTAAGCAAATAAATAAATAAATAAATAAAAATAATATATATATATATATATATATATATATATATATATATATATATATATATATATATATATATATATATATATAAAACTAGTACCAAACCCATCGAGAAGAAAAACAAAGTGGAGAAAAACTGACTCCGATATCCAAAGGGAGATCACAAGATACAATAGAGAAGCTCACTACCCTCTAGGAAGACCCCACATGTTGAAGGAACACATCCACATATGCCACCAAAAAAGAGCGTGATGCCTTGAGAAGACAAGGCTCCCAGTCAACTAGCACCTACTGTACATGAGGTACCTATAGATGGCACCAAATCCCTACCAGCAAGAAAACATTGAAAAACAAGAGGCTCTAAAAAGCATAGGAAATCTCCCCCTTGGCCTCCTAAACTCCCATAACCAGCACCCATACCTAACCATGATCATCCACAATTAAATTTTGAAGACTCTAAGGAAAATTTATCATCCAAACCGTAAGGCCTTGTTGCGATAGCCCAATATTCATCATCAGGTCCATCGCTTTGTTTCCTTCACAAAAAATGTGTTGAATTTGAGCCTCCGATCTCAAACAAAAAATTATGACTGCTTCTGTCATGATATTTGCTATCTTCTAGTGCGGGGTGCAAGACTTCTTGACTAGATTAACAATATTTAACGAATCCTCCTCCACTATAACTTTATTAAAACCCAAGGATTCCACCAATAAGAGGCCTTGAAGGAGTGCTTTGGCTTCCACAAAATGGGAGGTCTAGATTGAAATATTTTCAGCAAAGGCACCTAACAACTTCTCTTTATCATTTCGAAGAACACCACCTACCGTAGCAAGGCCCGGGTTCCCCTTAGAAGCACCGTCGAAGTTGAGTTTAACCCAACCCGCAGGGGGAGGGGACCAAAAAACTGAGGATCTCAAAGAGGGAGGAGGTGGGTCATTAGACATAGTTTGTTGAGGAAAACCAAGCTTGAGCTCTACCAAGGCTTCATCAAGGAGCCCACCATGCAAATTCAAGAAACAAGAGGTCACATTCTCCATAGACACCCCAATCACTCTACTAAAGCAAATTTAGGATCATGCTTTGAGTTCTTGAAGGCTCTTTGATTACACTCTCACCAAATGCTCCAAAATAAATGGGAGAGCAAGAAGGTCCAAAATTTAATCAAGCGGGGAGATTTAAAAGGTGAAGTCCACTGCAAATAGACCTCCAAAATAGAATTTGGCAAGACCCAATGAACTCCCAAGTATGAAAAAACATGGGCTACCACTGTAGCGGAGAAGGGACAATGGAAAAATAGGTGGAGACACGATTCTTCAGCAACCTCATAGAGATAACACCAGCTGGGTAAACACATACCCCTCCTACAAAGATTCTCAAGAGTGAGACATCTATTTTGTATGGCCAACCAATAAAATACATTTACTTTGGGGGTCATATTCTTCATCCAAACTTTACCAGCAGATACCATTAATGAGAGTTAGAGTCGATGAATGGGTAGGTTGACTTGACTAAAAATGAATCCTCACTTCCTTCTTTCCAAATGAGAGAGTCCTCAATTTTATGAGTTTTCAAAACCTGAAGCTTGAGTAAATTTGAGATGGCAACCCAAGCTTTAACTTACTCCCTAATTTAGTTAGAGGTGGGGATTGATTTCCAGATTCTCCTTCCCCCCACACTTGTAATAAAATACTCTCCTTTAGACCATCCAAGTCTGCGGATAAGAGGTTTTGTCGGTGATAGGTTGGTATCCTAGATTAGCGGGTGCTCAAGGAGCCATGAATCCTGCCAAAAGTCAATGGATTTACCATTCCCCATGATACATTGAGCGCCAAGAACTAAATCTGATATGAATTTACTCACGCTCTTCCAGAAGGTGGATCTCTCTTTTTATTTGATTATCTTTATTTATCTTCATTATCTTTCTTTTTCAATTTTTTTTCTATATGTTCATTTATTTTGTTCTTCCCTTTTCTACATATGATTAGGGTGAATGTTTATGTCAAAATGTTTTTGGAAAGTATTGTGAATTTATGGTATCAGGGTCAAAACAAATCGACTTTACTGAATCACATAAAAAGTTGTGAATTTTAACATTATATCAAAGCCAAAATAAATCAACTTTACTCAATCACATGAAAAGATTGTATGGAGAAAATTATGGTAAATATAATGAACATTAGTTTTTATTAGATTATGGTAAATATAGATGAACATTAGTTTTATTAGATTTCTTGCAAAATTTTAGGAGGGGTTTCATTTCAACATTTTTTTATGATTTTATTGTTTCAACACCTAATTTTGCATAATGAATATTTTCTTCTATAATTTAAAAATTTTCATGGAATATTCTATTTGACGAGAAATGCAACCATGGGTAATATTCTATTTGATGAGAAAGGCAACCATGGGTGAATTTTATTTTAGTGCAATCTAAAACATGTGTGATATTTATTGATGCCTTTGGCATAGTATAATGAAGTTTGTGTAGGTTGTCATATCCAACACCAAACATTGTCCTTGTTCGTAGGGCATGGCACTCACAAGTAAGAAACCTTGCATTTGAAACTCAATAAGCAGGAGCATAATGTTGGTTATTTGTTTATTTTTTATAAATAAAGGAAGATGGATTGTGATCTTGGTTTATGCTTTAAACTCCCTAGAGTCCATCTTCTATACTATGATGATAGGTCTATCAACTAGAACACAAAGGTGCAATGTTTAAATCATCAAAAGTGTGGTTTTTATGCAAAATGGAAGTGTCATTTTCTTAAATTTATGGAAGTAAACATGATTTTTATTTACTAGGTATAACACAACAATTCACATCTTACATTATTGCCAAGATGTCTTGGGTTGATTTCCATGATGATGAGTCTATTCAGTTATTTTATGATTTGTGTAGGCTTGTGTATTTTCCATCCAATGAAGCACTACAACACACTACCTCAATATTCAATCTCTTTTGTTTCAAAGCCTTCACAAGGGTGTTTTAGCTAGACTACTGAGCCTACGACACTTGCCATATTGAAGAACTAAGTGTGAATCCCTCTAGTGGTTGACATGATATTGAACAACCAAACATTTTTTTTTACTTATATATATGAAGCTACGAATCATTTTATGCCAATTTTTAGATTCCTATTTATCAATCCAACAAAGTTGGCAACTTGAAGTGATGATGTCAACAATAGAGGTGGCATTGTAAGAGGTGACAAGTGGAACTTTTGGATTGGTCCATCATTTTTCTTAAGGTCTAAATTTATTTTTCAAGATTTCTTACTACTGATATGACCAACCTTCTAGAGGCCATAACTTTGGCATATGAAAGAGTGTTGGACCCATTTTTTTAATTACGTTATTTTTCTCTCTATAGACTAAGGACATCAATTCAAGGACATGTTACTATTTTGTAGAATATTTTTATAATGGACCCAATTCAGATTCTCCTCTTTAACTTTGGTGCAATATTATCTCCAATAGGTCCATTGGCATGACAATTAGTAAACTTGCTTGCATCCAACACATGTATGGTTTAAATATGCATAGGCAACAAGGTTGAATTTAGTTGGTTCTTTCTTCTTCTAGTTGTGTTATTCACATGAATTTGTGATAAATCATGCATCATAATACCCAACATCACCACTTGCCACCTAAACCAATGCAAGCCTTCTAAAAGCCTTCTTTAGCAAGAAAAACACAAGTTCAAAACTTATTTTCTCTTATTTATTTTATCATAACACTTAAGGTTTGATGTCTTCAAGAAAAAATAAACATTTAACTCTAACTGAGCTCACTAGTGTAGCAATTGGTTAGTTGTATTTGAGAGTTCAATTCTTTATGTTTATTATTTTACATACTTCCCCTTCTATCATATTGTATCTCTTTACCATGTCTAAGATAAGTTGTATTTTCTAACTCCAATAACCTATTGGTACGGTGATTGGTAATATTTTGGCTACAAGAGGAGTAGGTTTTAGATGGTCAGTGCAAGATGTACCTTGTTCTTATAGATCCCTTTCTACCCACTAGGGTTAATTATTTAGAGAAATTCCTATAGATTCATGAGTCATCTACTTTCTCTTGATATTTGTGGACAAATTATGGTCACCACATTGCATGTTGAAAATATTCTCAGAAAAATATCAACATCTTGATCTAGGATGTGGAGTCACAACTTCATGCTCATGGAGAGGTTGATCTAATTCATGTACATTTTTCAAGAGAAGATAGTAGGATTAGTTAATCCCATTTGAGCATTCATTATGGAGGGATATATGTATCATGTATAGTATCTTCTCTCCTTAGACCTTAGTTCATATTATGGGATGTGAAATATATGGAATTTTATCTTATTAGGCTAAGGCCAATAGTAATGCAGTGCTCATGAGTGCTCTAGATGTAGCCTACATGCAAGTACTATGTAAGCCTACATGTATTACATATGTTATCCTCTAGGCATATTTCTATGTAAGCCTATACACATTCTTTTATGTAAGCCTATAGACAATTTTGATATATTCATTGTTAGTGATATTGGTTAAATCTCTATGGTAAACCTTGATTAAAGGGTTTAATATATTTATTATATTGTAGCCTAGGATGCCTGTTGCCAGCATTTACAGAATGGGGTCTTGGTTTGAGGAATTTGAGAGATATAAATAAAGCCCTTCTAGTAAACATGGTTGGAGGATTTGCACTGGAGTATTAGGAAAATGGGTCAGCATTATCCAAAACAAATACTTAGAGGGAAGAAACCACTTTATCAGTTGTTCTAATCCTCCACGTGGATCTATTTTTTGACAAAATATAATCAACAACAGGAAAGTTTTATGTCAAGGTCTAAAATGAAGAGTAGACAGGGGAGACAAAATTAACTTTTGGAAAAACCCTTGGATTCAAGAGAAGCCTTTAGTGAACTACATAAAGTTCAAATATATTAAAGAACATTTAACCAGAACCTATGGTAAGAAAATTAATGGTTACATTCATAGGGTGGGTGATTTTCAGGATTGGAAAATCATGCAAGAAGATATGCAAGGCTTGAGGGGTAAAGATATGCAAAACCTCAAGGAGTAATTATTTAGGTAGAGGTTTAAAGGAGGATCATATAATTTGGGGAAGAAACCAACAAGGTCAGTACTTAGTAAAGGATGGATAAAGAGTCTTGGGTAAAGTAACCTAGGAGAAAATCGAGATTAAAATAATTTGGAAGCTAAACATCATACCTAAAGTTGCTATGTTTTTTTGGACTTCCATTCTCAATAATATCCTTACAAAAGACAATATGTTTAAAAGAGGGATTATGGTTCCAACTGCTTGTGTCTTATGTAACAAAAAAGATGAGTGTGTGGACCACCTGTTTGGATCTTGTGATTTTTTTTATGATATCCTAAATATGTTATTAAGAGAATTTAATGTTGCTTGGGTCATTCCATATTATCTAATCAAGATTTGGGAATAGTGGCACTTAGGAAGCAATATTTTTTGGTAAAAATGCATTCCACATATTTGTTGGGGGATTTGGTTGGAAAGAAACAAACAAGTGTTCAAAAATAAAACCAGAGGAATAATTGGAGTTTATGCCAGGATAAAAAAAACCCTATTGGAGGATTGTATTAAAAATATTGTTGGCCAAAAAAATCTTGCAATGATCCTCTCTAGAGAAAAAGATATCTTAAATATGAAAAAAACAATAAGGTGAGACTAGATACCAGATGGGAACGTCCCCATAAATACTAGATAAAAATTAACTTCGATGGAGCTGCAAAAGGTAATCCAGGTCATTCTGGTGGTGGGGACATCATTAGGAATGACAGAGGTCAGGTAGTGGCTACATATGTTGAGGATATAGGAATTACCACAAATCACCAAGCTAAAGCAAGGGTAATGCTTACAGGCCTCCGAATTGTAGTGAATTTGGGTTTTAGGAGAATTGTTCTTGAGGGGGATTCCAAGAATATTATAAATTCCCTTCAAAAAGGGGAGTTAAATAATTCTAGCATTTTGCAAATAATTATATATGCAAGGACTATTTTGGGAAACCTAGAAGAAAGTCAAGTTAAATATATTTATAAAGAGGGAAACAAAGTTGTCGATAAAATGGTGAATATGGCAGTTAAATCTAAGAATTTCAAGGTCTTGTTATATGTTCCCATGGAGTTGGAAGAGATTATAATAATTGATAATGAAGCTAGCAGATAAAGAGGGCAAATCAAAGTAGAATACTAATTGGGATTATGCAATGAAGGATTTGAGCACACTAAATTACATTATTGTCAGTAGTTTCTTTATCATTTATGTAAAGCATTGAGCACTGCATCAACTATGTTAAATAGAAGGATAGCGGGAGGAATATTATTTCAGCTTCTCCATCAACAGGTTTAGCCCAAGTTTGTTTGTTTTACTAAGATAGGGCTATCTTGCATTTGTATGATCTTCTCTTATTTTTTCTTGTATATATTTCAAGATTTGTGTAAAGGGTCGGGGTCCTTCAACCCCCTTTTTTATCAATACAATTTTTTTTATTTATTATATTGTAATTTAACCTTCAATTTAGGTTATATGGGCTTGAGGTTAGCATTTAATTAGGGATTAGATGTCACTATAAAAACACGTAACGACTGATCCATGTATCAATTTTTTTTTTAAGTGAGATTGTGGGGGTGCCTATGGGCACTCATATCTTGTTTATTTTATCAATTATATTTATTCAACTTGTTTACCTCTTTTTCTCTATTTTTTTCTATATGCACTTTTTTGATCTTCTTTATCTTTTTGTATATAATTGTGGTGAATGTATGTTTCAAAATATTTTTGAAAAGTATTGTGAATTCTAACACATTAAACATTTATCTATTCCATTTATTTATCTATTTTTATTCTTTCTTCATACTTTCCAATAGTGTTGGATTTTGGAACCCAAGTTATTTTCTTCATAATATCATAACCATAAGGTAATATGAAAAAATCAAAATATTTATTTGGTGCCCATGCAAAGGATACCTATTCTAGAAATTGCATGCATTAATTTTTAGATTTAACCTTCTAGGGCTTTGGGGCTTGTAGAGTTTATTTTGGTGGTATCATCATTTATTCTAGAAAGTTTACACTAGATAGAAAAGTTTGAGTTTGTTAGATAATGTGAAGTTCTATGTGCATTAGAATCCAACTAGATTAGTTAGATATGTTGGTCGTCATAGTCATCAAGGTATTCAAATATCAAGTGATCTAGTTACTACTTTATTCTACAATTTTATTGAGCATATTAGAGGTCTGACAAGATAATAGAGATATTGAATAGCATATTAGTGATTTTTGTTTTAATTTGCACTCTCTTTTTGTTGAATCTTTCTTATTTTAAATCTTATAGCATGTAGGTGCAACAATATTTGACAATAATGTAATAGAGATTATGTAAAACACTATTGTGCCTATAAGAAATTATGTGCTGCTACTAGATCTATAGTTTGAATATAGAATGAACATTAGTGGTGTTTTTAAGATTTTTTAAAATGTGTATAAATGTTTTTCATATAAAAAAATTAATTTTTAGGATCCACATCTTTACTTGAAGGCATCATATTAAAAAATTCTTATGCCATATTTCTTAGAATAGCTTCATAACAAGTTATCATATGCAAGAATTGTAACAATATTGAGGGATACATGACCCTATGAAATGAGTCATCCAAAACAATGATAGTGACAAGTTTTTCAAAAATAAATTTGAGATATATTTCAGTCCAAATGAAATCTCACCATAGACAATGTGAGAAACACATAAATAGACCTAGAAAGGAGCTTGCTTTATTGTTGTTCAATCTGACATATTTTTGAGGTATGCATGGATGAGTAGTGCACTACAAAGTGTGGTAAAAGAAAATAAAAGTGCTTCATTCATATGGGGGAGATAATTTTAAATTCTAACATGTGGCCTAATTGATGGGGAGTTGACTGGTTAGGGAGTCAACTATCAACAAAGAGCTGACTAGTTAGGGAGTCAACTATTAACAAATAAGTGACTTGGAATTTTAGTGCCTAAGCAAACTTTTAATTTGTTTTAACACCCAATTTAGGATTAAAAAATGTCACAAAGGAGTTTTCATTTTTGGCTAATCTAGATTGCCCATAAAGTATCTAGTGAAATGAGGGGTGCTTAGAATCTAATACATAGGTCTTATATAGAACTTGTACATAGATTCAAGCTCCCACATACCCTTGGGTATATAGGGAGACCCCATAGGAATAGGAGAAGCCTTCATCCATACGAAGATATTTATTGCATGATTATTGTGGTGCATCAATAAGTAGTTAGCCCTAAGAAATTACTCTCACAATACACTTAGAAATAAGTAATGCAACTAAGAGTATCATGGATCCCTCTAGTTTTAGAGCTCTAATATATTGTACCAACCACTAATCACAATCAAATATTGTACATCAGAGATCCCATAAAACTAGGAACACACTGACTTAGAATATCCCTATTGAACTCGTTTTCGATCCCCTTTCCAATAAAAACTAAAACTTTATTTAAGGATACTATAAAGCAGACTACTTCTATCATAGTTTGACAATGCCCAAAATATATATTATGGTAGTCTAGGGAATATATAGTTACCAACACAAAGGATATATAGTTTGACAGTATAGAGAATATAGAGTTGGTAGTTAAAATAGTCAATGCCAAAATATCATGGAGGAATTGTCATCTTTGGCTAAGCTAGATTACCCATAAAGAATCTAGTGAAGTGAGTAGTGCTCTGACTCTAATACCTAGGCCTTAGATAACACCCGTACATGGTTTTGAGCTCTCACATACCCTCAGGTATATAGGGAGGACCCCTAGTAATAGGAGAAGCCTTCATCCATAGGAAGATATAAGTTGATTGAGTATTGTGTTGTACTGGTAAGTGGTTAGCCCTAGGAAATTACTCTCACAATATACTTGGAAATAGATAGTGTGGCTATGAGTATGGTGGAAACCTCTATTTTTAGAGCTTTAAGATATTGAGCTAGCCACTAATCATGATCTAATATTGTATATAAAAGAGCCCATAAAATTGGACACACCTTCACTTAGAATATCCTTGTTGAATTTGTTTTTAGTCCATTTTCCAGTCAAAAATAAAATCAAATTTGAACATATGCAGATAAGACTACTCTTGTCATAGTTGGGTGATGTCCAAAATAATTATTATGATGGTCCAAGGAACATATAATTTCTAGGATAAAGGATATATAGTCTAATAGTACAAAGAACATAGAGTTAATAGTCAAAATAGTTAGTGTCAATTACTAGTATGATAGTGTGAAGAATAACTTGTTTGACAGTCAAAGAAGTCAATTATGAAAAAAATAGAGCAATTAGTTATTAGTAGTAAAAAAATGAGTACAAAATACCAAAATTCATTATTTTTTGGTATGGTCCATTTCTCTCCTCTCTTTAAGTTAATAATTTTGACATATAACTCCCATAGACATTTTTAGAGACCCTAAGGTACCTAAAAATGGCTAGAGGTACTATAGTTGTCCAAGATCTAGAAGGTGAATAGGTGAGATAAGTGGAAATCTAATAACAAAATTTTTGTCATTATTCAAACTAAATAAATAGGATAAATTAGATGACCTTCAGAGTCATTTGATAGCCCTAAATTCTAAATGTGACTTGCTAGTAGTAAATGCATTAAGGAGTCATGTAGGTACTTCTAAAGGTTGAACATAAAATACCTTACCTTTTAATACTAATAAGAGAATTCCAAAGCTAGAATTCCCAAAATTTGATGGTGAGGACCTAACTAGTTGGTTGTATCAAGTTGAATATTATTTTAATATTCATGCCAATCCCCACAATCAAAGGCACATAAATGCATATTTCAACCTCCAACATGAATAAATTCAACAGTGCCAAGGTAAAAATATTCAAACCAAATAACATGATGGTAGTGGTAGGATTGGCTAGGTTGGCTAAATATAAATTTAGAGCAAAAAGGTATACTTTTAAACCTCCACAAGCTTAAACCCCAATTCTATCTAAGACATCATCAAACCTAGGTAACAAACCACCCAATACAATTTAATGAATATGGAAAAAAATACACTCTTTGTGGTATCCTTATAGGTCCTTCCAAACTCATCAACTCCTATCCAATGGAAATTTGTTTGAAGAAATTGCCTTAAGAGGCAATGACACAATTATTTTCACTTTAGGCCTCGACTATGATTGATATAATTTGGCTAGTAGAATTATAGGAAATTATGGAAAATATGTATCAATATTTGTAGAACTAAATGGGTTACAACCATGACATACCCACAATCATGCCATTGATATTATCCTTAGAAGCTTACCACTCAAAATTTATCCCTACCGATATCCGTAATTGCAAAAGACTAAGATTGAAAAGAAGGTGTAGTGATTATTAGAAATAGGGGTCATTCATCCAAGTGTCATCCTATATTACTCTCCACTACTTTTGATTAAAAAAAAAATGGGTCTTAATAGTTGTGTGGATTTTAGAGAATTCAACAAAATCGCCATCAAAGACAAATTTTCCATTCCCATCATTGATGAGTTACTAGATGAAATCCATGGTGCTCACTTCTTCTTGAAGTTGGATCTAAATTCAAGATATCATCAGATCATATTATGGAAAGAAGATATTCTAAAGGTAACATTCCATACTCATGAAGTCTATTACAAATTCCTTGTCATACCTTTTAGTCTTACCAACATGTCTTCCACCTTTTAGAGTCTCATGAATGTAATATTTTGGCTATTTTTACATAAATTTATTTTGGTCTTCTTCAATGATATTTTGATTTATAGTCACACATGGTTGGAACATTTGTAAAATTTGGACCAGAACCTACAACTCTTGGATGATAATCAATTGATTTACAAAATGGTTCAAATGTTGTTTTACAATGTAATAAGTGGAATACCTCGACCACATACTCCCAAACCACAATCTCAAAAGACTTTGGAGTTTCCTAGGCCTCATCAACTATTATTAGAAATTTTTTCATAATTGTGGAAAAATTACATCTCCCTTGATGACTATGTTGTGGAAGAACTCATTTCTATGGTCAAGACCCATTAAACATGACTTTTTATGACTTAAATAAGATATGTTCAATTTCTCCAAGCCTTTTGTGGTTGAAAGTGATGCCTCTAGAAGTGGAATTAGTGTAGTACTTATAATTCTATCATTGGCTTTCACTAGTAAATTACTATGAGGTGAAAACCTAGGAAAATTGACCTATGAGAAGGAGATGATGGTGATCTTACACACTATCAACCACTAGAGGATTTATATTATTGGGTGATATTTTCTATAAATATTAATCACCATAGTCTTAAATAATTTCTTGAGTAGTGTGTTTCCATGTCTAAAAAATAAAAAAGGGTGACCAAACTACTAGGGTATGACTATGAAACCATCTACAAGAAGGAAAAGGAAAATATCATTGTTGATGCACTATCCCATCAATATGAGGACCAATGTATGTTGTGTGCCATCTCCACTCCACTTCCTCAATGGACTGACTAGCTTCAAGATGAAGTAACCCATGATTCCACCTTACAATCCTTAATTTAATAGCTCCAAATTGATCCTAACTCTTACCCAAGATATACACTGGATGGACAACATATGAGATACTGAGGCTTTCTTGTTATTCCTAAAAATTTCCCACTCCATGAATCTATACTATAGGAAATGTATGCTTCCCCAACTATAGGATATTTTGGCGTTTTAAAGACATATGAATAGGCTAAATGCACATTTTTTTGGGAAGGAAAGAAAAAGGATATCAAGACCTTTGTTGTAGAATGTGATACTTTTTAGTATATGAAGGGGAAAACATTTTGCACAAAAAGCATACTCCAGCATCTTCCTACTTTGAACACTATTTGCAAGGGCATTTATATGGATGTTTTTGAAGGGCTCCCAAAGTTTAGAGGTAAAATAATCATTCTTGTGGTGGTGGATCATCTCTCTAAGTATGATCACATCTATCCTCTAGCCCACCCTTAAAAGGCCTCAATAGTTACCCAAATATTTATTGATTCTACTTTTTACCTTCATGGCATACCTCAATCCATCATATATGACCATGAACTTATATTCACTAGTTATTTTTTGTAGGAACTATTAAAGTTGCACAATACAAATTTATATGAGCTCAATGTACAATCTTTAAACCAATGAGCAAATTATAATTCTTAACAAATACTTAGAAACTTATCTTCGTTGCTTTACCTCTAATCAATTGACTCAATGGATCAAGTGGTTTCCATTAATTGAATTGTGGTATAATACTTCTTATCACTCCACCAATATGACACCATATGAAGTAGTTTATGGACATGTTCCACCATTACTTTTGTCATACATTTTAGGTAGTTTCAAGGTTCAAGCAATGAATTCCACTCTTAGAGATCATGCAAAAATACTCCAACATCTCAAAAATAATTTGGCTATGCCACATAATTTTATGTGACAATAAGCTAATCAACAACATTTCTATGGTTGTAGCCCTACAAACAATAATCATTGAAACTCCATGGAAGTCAAAAGCTAACATTAAAATTTTATCGACCATATAAAGTGCTCCAAAAAATTGGCCTCGTGGCCTATAAGCTAGGATTACCACTATCCTCCATAATACATCCAATTTTCCATGTCTCCTATTTAAATAAGGTCCTTAGTAGCAATGTATAGGTTCAACATACCCCACACTTTTTGGGTGCCGAATTCTTAGTCATATTGGAAACCATGATTATTTTGGACCAATGTATATGCACACTTCACAACCACAAGCTCATAGATGTTTTAGTATAATGGCAAGGATTGCAACTAGAAGATGCCATCTAGGAGCCACTCCACCAAATTCAACAATACTTTCCTCACCTCAAGATTTGACAACAAAGCTTTTTGAAGGGGAAGGTCATGTTAGGACTATATCCTAACACAATAATCATTATGTAACTGTTTAATGTTGGTGTACATTGCACCTTTGGGTGCCTAGTGTATATGGGCCCATTATGACATAATCATTAATTTTATTTTAAGTAGGAGTTATTTATGATGTGATCGATACTTTATTGTAAGTAGGATTTAGTTATGATGTAATAATTACTTTATTGTAAGTAGGAGTTAGTTATGATGTAATCATTACTTTATTGTAAGTATGAGTTAGTAGCTTGGGTCCTCTCTTACAAGTGGACCAAAATTTGAGAATTAGGATTAGGGTAAATAAAAGTCTATATAAGGACATGAATGAGAGTAGAATGTATCTCATACCTTTCTTGTATTGTATCGGAGCTCTACTTCCAAGGAGTTTACTCCCTCAAATAGGCTTGTGATTTCTATTGCTCTTGATTAATGAAAGTTTGTCATATTTCTAATTTACTATTTTCTTAAGCATTTTTATTATTTTATTTTCACATTTAAATTCATTCTTGTATTACTATTATGGTTATGCTTATTCTTATCTAAATATTCCTAATAGACACTTAACATCACATGTACGAATTGGTGTGAAGATGCGATCTATTGAAGATATTATACACTTAATAAAATTACAAAAGCTTCTTCAAGATTAGGTAGATAAAGATAATGTTCCTCTTGGAAAGAACAAGGACCTAGTATCCAAGGAAGAATGCCAATATTATGTTCAACACAATGGCAAAGACAGGGAATTTATTGAGAAAATGCAAAGAAGAAAAAGAAGAAAGGAAAGGTACCTACATATTAGTCGAAGTGTATCTAATGTGGTAAAGCCAACCATATGGAGAATTCATGATTCAATAAAGTAAGTGATATGGAAGCTGAGTTGAAGGTCCCTAAAAAAGGGATGGATGAAGCTTTAAGGGGAGAATATTCTAATATAAGGAGCTTTTTTGCTAAATTTCACATGGAAAGGTAATATCTTGTGTTAATCATGGCCATGGCCAACATTGTATGATGTAATAATGTATAGGCCTAGGGGCAGTCATTATACAATGTATATAGTTTATTATAACATTTTATTATGTAAGCCCTATGGGCTACGATTAACCTTGTATATTTAAACCCACCTTATAAATTTTAATTAACCTAAATTCCTCTTGTTATGTCAGCTTAAGTTAAACTTATTGATGTAATATTGGGGTTTTGTTATTGGTAAAAATACCCCCACCACTCCATCCATTGTATTAGATATTTTTATTCTTATAATACAATGATTATTTATGGTACCTATAAGTGCCCACTAATATTTGTATCTATTTTATTTTATTTTGTTCTTTTATGCTTTTTGTATAGGATTTGAGTGGATAAATTGCTTATTTTTATCTTTAGAAAATATTTTGAATTCCAACATGGTACCATAGTGAGTATTGAGTGATATTGCTTGGTCATACAAAAATATATCTTAGAGCTTCACTCCTTTAGAATTCTAAGGCAAATCAAATAGGATATGTTCTATCTATCTAAAATTTTGAAATGTTTTTGCTAGGTTTTCATCTTTGGTTTGTTGTTATCGAATCCTTATTTATTTTTCATCCAAAAGTTCAAAGTAACTTTTGATTTATCATTTTTCTCTTCTCTCTCTAGGTTATGACAAGTTTGAAAAATAAAAAAGACAAAACTAAATTTAAATTTAAATTATTTTGGTGCTTTTTGAAATCAGTGCATGCTCCGGGCTCATGTGCCTCACAACTAACAAAAATTACTTTTGTAGGGTTTGGCAAGATAGGGAATTGCTATGACTTTAAACAATGCTAAAGAGGTAAGAAGATGGTTATACATATTATTGTAAAATCACAAGGGAGTCTAAGGTTCAAATTCCAACAATTTTTTTTAAAACACTTTTAATACCAAAATGGGGTCAAAATTTCTCAAAGTTTTATGATCACCAATCAAATTTATTGCGTAATGATATACATGGCAAGCATTGGAGCAAAGGGGATGGAGGTTTTGTGTTTGAATCCCTGTAGCAAATCCTTTCACTCAAAGAAAATGACTTAGCATATATTTTCTATGGAACTATAGTCGGAGTCGTCATAGCTAGTGTGAGAAGACA
Organism: Wollemia nobilis; assembly: GCA_028583015.1. Lineage (NCBI taxonomy): Eukaryota > Viridiplantae > Streptophyta > Pinopsida > Araucariales > Araucariaceae > Wollemia > Wollemia nobilis. The sequence continues at coordinate 2,145,460 of JAQPPZ010000184.1, forward strand.
ATTCATTATGCAAAGATATGAAAAGTGTTTGGAGGTAGTAGTTCACAAGGTTAAGCCACATCACCTTTGTTGTTTTTATTTTACACTCTAGGTATGAAGTCATCAATGTTATTTTAGCTTCAACACCAAGGGAATGACTTGGTACCTTGGCTAGACCAAGGGACATAGGCAAACAATTGGCAAACAATTGTTTAGGTTTAAATCACTTGGAGGTCTAGGTGATTGACATGGTTGTAATCGATTCCATGTGGAACCTACTTTTGTGTATTTAAATACCTTTAACCAGTTAGAGTGAAACACTTATTATAGTTGCCACTACTTAAGTATGTTGAAGTGAAAAATATCAATGAAAGACACTAGCAAATCATAGGGCAACAAGTGATAGCAAGCAATTGGCTTCCAGTTTTCTAAGGCTTTGGCATTTAATTTTTGTTTTTTAGATGTGCATTAGGATAAAAATTTTATAGGCCATAGTTTTGCATGATAAATATCTATACATTGGTGGAATTTGTTCAAGGAATTGCTATAGTGTTAAGGATCAAATTGTGTAAGATGGATCATCAAGCCCTAGTTACTAGTCTCAATGGATAAAATTACAATATTTGATCAACCCAAACGAATGGCCTATTATGTAGTAAGAACTAGTGGCGCATCTTTCAAGAAGATAAAACAACATCTCTTGATAAAAAAACTCACTAGTATAAGGAAGAAGAAACTTTTGGCTTATTCTTCTTATTGATTAAATTAGAATTGTTTTTCTATATCAAAGAAGAAAGTGAACCTATCAAGATATGGTCACAATTGCATAAGTTATTTGGAAAAGTAAATGTATTGTAAGTAAGTCACTTGGAATTAGAGATTTCATATCTTAAATTGGTTAAGTTTGATAAAGTTGAGGACTATATTGTGACATTTAAGACATTGTGAATATATATTGCACTTTTTGTAGGCAAAAAGGAAGATAATGCAAAATGTATGAAGATTGTTTTTTTTTTTTCTTTTCATATGTTAAACCTCATTGCTCATATAATTCCATGCTCATGGAATCTCAAATAACTCTTACTCTTGATCAATTTTTCTTCTCTCCTAATTTATTTCAAGTGGAAATGAGGAATTGTGGTGGTGCTTCACAAATACGGGCTCATAAATGCTTTATCAAATTTTCTCTCTCCTAATTTATTTCAAATGAAAATGAAGAATTTTGGTGGTGCTTCACAAATACAGGCTCATAAGTGCTTCTTTGTGATAAGCAAATGAAAGCTAATATAGCAAAGTTGTGTGACGATATGAAGTCAACCTGAGTAGAGTTCCAGGTGTTGATATGACTTTGATGGAGGCTAAGAAATGATTGTTCTGTTCGGGCTCGTTTTGGATCTGTTTCCTAGAACATGTGATCCCTGGCTATTACGACTTGTTTTTAATTTGGAGTTGTTTTCCTTTTAAGAGGTCCTTTGATACTGAACGTGGTATTTAAATTTTACATTTAAATGTGTTTCCAATATGCACCATCCAACTTTGAATTCAAATAATCATTTTGTAAAACTCAATGAAATTTACATTAAACCAACATTCTTGGATGAAGAAAAATGAAACAGAAACACAATCCATGACCATCTTCACAGCCAAAGATGAAACAGACATCCATCTATCGTCAGCAGCCGTCTTTATGTTTAGGGTATTTATGTAGAGGGTCGGACAACCTTCCTGGACGTTAACGTGGGATGGCACTGATGGTGCTATTGGTCATGCGGTTTTCCTTTCTCGGGTCATGCGGTTTCCCTTTCCCGAAACTCTGAGCTATTCTATGAGTATGAGGATGAAACTGATGGCGTCGATGGTGCTGTTGGCGATGAAGAAGACTAGCTATTTTAAACAAAGGGGGCGGATGGTTTCCCTTTCTCTGGTTTCATGAAACTGAGTTTCAGGTCTTCTTCAATATCGCATGTTTTTGAAGGACAGTGGTATCCTTAGCCCAATGGTTCTAAACTTCTACGGGAAAGCAAAACATGATTCCCTCAACGTAAGCGAGGGAGACATCTTTAAAATTGTTTAAGTTGTTTAAGGAGGACTTGGTTTAGCAGGTTTTGACTTTGAATTCTTGGACATAATGTGCTCTTTTTTGGTCTTAGGTTTACGTGTGAAGTATTTTCTCACGTGTATGGTACCTGCGTGCTTCTTTATTATTATATAGAAAAACATTATCTTTGTCCTTGGTTTAACAATGGAAACTGAAACTTTAAATAGGGTAAACACAAAATCATTCTTTAATAATTGAAACATAGTTTTGAGTAGTTTTCTAGATTCAAAATTGTCCATTATTTTCTTCCAACAATTACAATGGCCAATCACCCATGTTTAAGTAATTCTCTTTTAAAAGTAAGACATCATCTTTTAACTTTTTAAATTTAAAATATCATTCGATTCCTAAAAATATTCTGGTATATTAATAAATTTTTATTAATAAAATTAGTTTTAAATTATAGGGAAGAAAATCTCATTATATCATCTACTTATACTTCACCTCTTCTTCAACTAAAAAAATTATCGTTCCACTTCATTCAAAATAAGTTATAGTTCGTTTATTGTAGTGTCAAATCCTATTTAACTTATTTTATTTATCTTTGAGTTTGATTATTTTTTACAAAGCTATGAGTATGAAGTACCCTCAAGAATTTTAGTTACATTTTATCTAGAAGTTGGTCTAAAGTGAAATGAGAGGAGTATTGGCATCCTTGTTGTAATATGTTTCAATAAAAATACGATCTAGAAACAAAATCCTAATAATAGGACCGATAGGTTGAAAGCAAGAATAATTTTCTAATCAATCATAGTTCTTGAATGACTCTTGCCTAAGTACCAAAACTAAGGAGAACTTGAGTTTCAATTCTAAAGACTAACTCTATTCTAAAGCCTATCGTTCTATAAAATAAAGGTAAGGGTCCCTTTAAACCTCCCTCAAACTCTTGTTTTGCTATTAATAGATCTTTGATATGATTCTTAATAAGAGAAGGACTATGAGGGAACCTCAAGTACTCTAACCACTTCTCTTTGTCAACTGCCTATTGGAAGGTTCAAACCATATTTTGATAGACCATGTACTTCTACGTTTAGCTCCCTATAGATGTGCTTGTATGGAATTTTTTTTATATAATATTATAGTGATTTCACTTGCTCATATAAATGATCGAGGAGCAAGATTTTCATCTTAGTATGACTTGCAACCCAAATTATCATTAATTATGAATCTCCAATTCTCCATAAAATTGTAAAGTTGTAATTCCTTGCTCCACTGCTATTCTCATCAAGAGGATCAATGATTCCACTTTATCAAGTTATTTTTTCCTTCCCCTAAACCTACCTTGAAAGTGATCTTATAATTTTATTTAAGGTAAGTCCTTCCCCTACCACACACCTACCTAGGCTTCATTAGAAAGCTCCATCAAAGAAGGCCTATGGCTTCATAGGATCCATTGTTAGTGTTTCTATATGCTTGCTCAATTTTGGTTTTGGAGAGATTTCTAGACTTTTAAAAATGGCTAACCTGCATTGGTACCTAAATCATTTCCTTACCTTCAAATAGTTAGGTATTTCTAGCCAGTCATAAGCCTCGGCCCACTATCAAAGAGATACATATATACTCCTTTAATCCTCTTTCTTTGAACCACTACTACATGTTATTTAAAATATTCGTAGTAGGCCATTATCCTTTCCCTTGAGTCAAAAGCAGAATTGAATTCCATACTTATCTTGTGAAAGGAAAATGAACCAAAATATGATCCATTGTTTCTTCTTGCTTTTTACAATGATACACTGACTTGATCCTTGCCAAGACCTCCATTGAAAAACATACCATGTTAGTGCTTTTTTGGCTAAAGATAACTAGGCAAAGATTATAGTTTATAGGGAAGCTTTTACCTTCCATATTCTACTCCACCACCAAAGCTTTTCCTCATTGTCATTGTCAAAGCTTGCCTTATACCCTTCTCTAAATATGTACTTCCCACTTGTTGGATTCTTGGACCATATTAGAAAGTCTCTTTTTTGATTTAGTATTAGATTTTCTCTTTCTAATTCCTTTATGTAATCATGCCAAATATGTGCATTATTTCTTTCCAATGTTAGTTCTTTTTATATGAGCAATCCTTGTTTCCATAAATTAGTAATCTCCATTGATACCACCTATGCCAATACCATATTTCCACGTCTTTAGAGATGATTTATTATGTTTTGTGGAAGTTGACAATCTCCTTTGCTTCCTAGCCAAGGATCTTTACCTATCCTTACTTCATTTCCATTTCCTATTCAAGATATATATTTAGGACAAGATGCCTAAATATATATCTTGAATTACTTCTTGCTATAATTATTTACCAATTATTAGTATCCATAAACATTTTGCTGCTAAAGCTTTTCAAAATTATGTATATTCTCGAGGTCCCATCCTCCATATGATTTTTCTTTAGCTATTATATTCCATTTAACTAGTGTCATTGCATCATTTTATTTATTCCATGACCAAAGAAATTGGAAATACTTCTTTATTTTCTCTACTATTGTGAAGGAATGTAAGCCAGGGAGTGCTAGTACATTGGGTTACTTCCATAACTGATTTCACCAATGTAATGCAACCCCCAAAGATAGCTACCTAGTGCACCAAGTGGTGATACTCTTCTCTATCTTTGTGTATAGCCAAATCCAATCCTATTACCCATAGTCATTAGGCTTTAGATTAAAGCCTAAATATTTGATCCCTTTATTAAAGTCTACTTGCTTGAAACTAAAAAATAACATTACTGCTCCTTTTTGTCATAGTTTAAATCTATTGAAGGCTATTTTTGTTTTCTTGTAGATTTATTTGCATTCCTATAGCCATAAAATATAGGTCCAACGCTCATTTATACTTTAAGGCTTCCTTCAATGCCCCATTTCCAAAAATTAAAACATCACTACAAAGAGCAAATGGCTTACCTTCAAAGAGTTACAAATTTTTGATACCGTGGATCATTCCTTATATTTTTTGTTCCTTAATCAGTCTACTCAAGGCTTTTGCTATAAAAATAAAAATAAGAGGAGAAAGAGGAAACCCTTTAACCAAACCTATGAAAGCCTTAAAAAATTGGAAGCTAAGCCATTGATAAGTACAAAAAAAGAGGTTAAATTGATACATCCCATCACCTAATTCACAAAGGGAATGCTACATCCAATTTGAATTAGGCTCAACCTAATATATAACCAATTTACTTTATTAAAATATTTTGATAGATTAAATTTTATTACCATTTCTAGTTGCTTCCTTGTCTTTATTGAATGCAATCCTTCTTGGGCCACCCCTATTGCTTCATGAACCTGCCTTTTACTTAAAATCCTAAATTGCTCTTCTAAAAAATTATCTAAGAAGATCCCTTTTATTCTATTAGCTATAATATTTAAGATGATTTTATAGAGGGTATTACATAAATATTTAGATCTATAATCACTAAATTATTCTAGATTATGTTCTTTGGAATCCAATCAAAGAAAGTGGACTTTATGGATCCTAGTAATTATCCCTTAATACTTGATTCTTCTTCCACTTTTAATAGATCCTCATCCAAAATTTTTTAAAAATCCAAACAAAAATTATTTGTCCATCCATTGGGACCTATATGTTTTCCTTTTTGGTCTAATTTGACTGTTGAATGTAACTTCTCGGTGATTTTTATGAACACAATTTTTTTTGTTTCTTATTGACCATCTTGGGCAAATTTTGAACTATTTTGATTGTCTTTGCTATATTTGGGGTACTTAGAGGAGGACAACCCCTTGAAGATAATGATGCCAAATATTGGAATCTTCATAAAGTGTTTCCATTCTCCTCTTTCATTTCATAAATTGTGTTTGTATATTTCCTTTAATTTACACAATTTTGTAAAAAAAAAGTATTTTCATACCCATGTTCTAGTCACAAAGTCATGCTTTTCATTCTTCATTTTTTCTCCTCCCGTTCTAACAATTCTCTCTTATTTTTTTCCATTTGTTTGACTTGCATGATTTTATTTTGTAAAAAAAATTTGTTACCTATGGTACTGTAAAGTTTATTTAAACCATATTCAATTTTAGGAAGTCTTGCCTCCACTTCCTAGTATTTTGCTTTGGTCCAATCTAATGTGATTGATTTTATTCTCCTAATATTACTAGTGAATTGAAACATGGTTGTATTTTCTAAGGTTGGGTCATAATGCCTCCATTCTATTCTTACTAAGTTTTAAAATTCTTCATCCCTCAGCCAAATGGAATTGAATTTGAAAGGTCATGGTGGTTTATTCTCATTCTTTTCTATTTGTAAAATGATTGGATAATAATATGATCCTCCCCCACGATCTATCCAAGTTCTCATATTATCAGAGAAGGCTAAGAGATTATTTGAAACTAGAAACATATTAAATCTTGTAGATATCTCATTACTTATAGATCGATTGCTCCTCCATGTAGGAGCAAGATTTGTTGGTTCTATATCACATAGTCCAACACTCTAAATTTTATGAAGGAAAAAATCAGCTAGTGGGTCCATTTTGGCCTATCCTTCCCATATTTCACTTATTTTTGTAACAAAGTTTAAATCCCATCCCACCATTCAATTATCCCTTTTAAAAATATTTTAGCCAAAAAAATTCTCCCAAAACACCTACTTATCTCTATATGGACCATACATATTTACTATAGTTATAGTTTTCCCTAACTCCTTGGAGTGGAATTTTGATACTACTCTTGCTTCTATGAAGAAGTTATTAATCAATTGGCAAGAATATTTTCATTCCAAGATAATCCCCTTTGATTTTCCATTTGAGTCTATCCTAATAAAATTCCAACTTGGTAGTAGTAGTTAAGAATAGATGTTGCTTTTCCTACCTCTAACATGGTTTCTTGAATCAAGATAATATTAGGCTTCTGAAGTTTAATAAATATTTTTAGGGCTATCTTTTGTGAGGAGCTCCCAATCCTCTAATATTCAAAGATATTATTGTAATGGATTACCTAAATCAAGGGGTTGTACTTCTCTAAGTACCCCATAAATATATATTTGTTTACCAAAAATAATTTCTTTCTTAGCTTTTTTTTGGGCTATTTTTACATAGGAAATCCTAGCTATCGACGAACACTAATTTTGTCTAGCTTAAAATTTTAGCCCCTTTTGACTTTACCCAAAGCTCTTATCTACTTTACATTTTTTTTAGATCTTAATATATATTTTCCCACAAGAGAAAAGCGTTTACATTGAGATGAGGGACTGGAGGAACAAAAAATCCTTTTGATGGGGGATTTCCTTAGTTTACTTATTTTTTCTCTATTTTATCCATAATATTAGAGAGTACCTCTTCCATCCCAAACCAAGTCTTTACTTGACCCTCTACCTATCTATCATCCATTATCTTCTTACTTCCCCTTGTTGAGGGAGAAACACTCTCTTCTATCCTTCTCTCAAGACTATTCTCTATATGGTCCTCCTAAACCAATTTCAAGCCATATTTATATAGGGAAACAAATTTATTATCTATATAATTCAAATCATCATACGAAAATAATATTGGATTACTTGAATATAGTCCTCTAGACTCTATCAAAAAACTGTAAAGCCTCCCTCTTCTCTTCTATAACACCCATGAATATTTGTCTAGTTACCTTATCATTTTCCTTTAATCGATTGAGTGATGCCTATGATTGTTCTTCTAAACAACTTGATATTGTTTCTTGTTCCTTATCTGCTTGAACTTTTATTACTATTTTCTTCTCTCTATTATTTGTACCAATGGGAGTTTCAATGTCTATATGCTCCTTTTTGTATGACTACTTGTTCTTGCTCTATATTCTACTTTGAGATGACCTTATTCGTAGTAGAAATTGCATCAAAATGGGAATCCATTATAATGTAAATTTTGTGTGTAAGACCAAATTTGTATTAATAATTCCATAATCTTAAGTAATCATAGACTTAGGTCCATCTCCAATAAAATTCAATCTACTAATTTTTGAATGCCATTTAAATATTTGAGCCCACTTCAAGAAAAAATCCCAAAGAGTTTCCTATCTCCCTCAACATCTTATCATTCCAATATTCTAGTGGTAGCATTATTAACTTGACCCAAATAGGCTAGTTGGATATCCTCTTCAAGTGAGGATCAAACCTAGGTGTTCAATTTTTTAGAGTAATGATACTATGACCCCATTTCCATATATTTTTTTGTAGTTTTGGCATATTCTACGTTTTGGAATACAAAATCTATATAACCTTTTGTCATTACATGGAATGTTAGGAGATATCCAAAAAACTCAAACCATGTTAACTTTATCCAATAAGAAAGAGTTTTTTTTTCATTGAGCATCCCATGAACCTTCCCACTAGAGCTTTATCTTTCAATGGTAAAACTTGTTTGAGCATCAAATATTCCCCCACCACTATTTTAACTATCTCATTTTGTTTTTTGATACAACATTTCTCTTACCTCTTCCCTTATTTAGACAAGAGGTGTTTCGATTTAGAAGCTTTTGGTCTTAGGTCGGTATAAGTTTGGGATATTTGATTTTATCTTTGCTTCTATTCTACTTCCATCCACTTCTTTGAGGGTGTAGTTTGTGGAATTCTTAGTCATTTTATTCTATAGTTCCATAAGCTCCTCTAGGGAATAAAATATTGGTTTCTTTGAATGTTCATATAGTCCCTTTGTATAATCCACCACTTCTACTTCTTCATTCCATATTGTTCCATAAAACATTCCTTGATTCAATATTCCATCTACTCTATCCTTGTTTAGGATTTCTACTATAGATTTAAAAAAAAAATCTGACAGCTTCATAAGTTTTTTACGATTGGACCTCATCTCGTCTCTTTCATTTTTCTTCTAGCTTCCATATTTATTGCATACCCTTTCTTCATCTTGTGTATCATTGTAACCATTGTTTTCTATATTTTTATCTTTCCAACTATCGTTCTATCCTCTAACTCCCTTATTCATCTAGTCTCTCTGTTGATATTCCCTTCTGAAACCCTCTTTACCTCTAGTTTTTTCCCGTCTCTCTTCCACCTATCACTCCCTTCTAATACCCTTCCTCCCTCTATCTAGAATCCTTCATTCCAATTCAACACTCTTCAAATTTCAATATTATATCACAAATAATACATTGTAAATCAAGGATAATAATATAATTCTTACATATACAAAAAAAGTTTCTTAAACCAATAAAACTAAAAATATTATATAAACACCACATAAAAAATTGTCCTAAGTTATCTATTTTTATATAAAAGTGAATTTATTTTCAAAGGGTTTGATAGGAGAAATCTCCTTTATAAATTGCAAAGTGACATAGTTATTGTGTCCATTAAGTCTTGTAAGTGCTGGGAATGTCTCTACCCACAATATTCTATTGGGTTTCAACTTCTACTACAAATATTTTATTGCATAATTTGGTCAAACCATATCCAAAGGTGCATGAAAAATGTCATTATTAAGTACAATATATATATTTAGCACATTCACTCATACACACACATACACCCATCCTACCATGGTTTGAATTTGGTTCTTTAAAAAGAGAGTTCAAAGCCAAACCCTATAGTGTCCCATAGAGACAATAATTGTTAATTTTGAGAATCCCATTTATTATGGGTTATTTATTTTAAAATGATTTATTAAAGTATAAGAGCTTAATATAAAATCAATATATTGTATTAATTATTATTCTATAATATATTAAATAAAACGCTAATATGAATATAGTGTTTGTAAAGAGTATAGGAATGGACTTAGATATGTAAAATAAATATTCTTGTGATTTTATGGGCTATGTGTGATTTTTATTGGGGTCACTTCTGCTAAATTAACAAAACATTACATTTGTTGTTAGTCAATTAAACCATATTTTATCATAGATATTCTTCACCCATATTTTGACCAAACCTACTTTTCATTGTACTACTATATTTTTGTAATCATGTCCTTTACATCATTTGCACTAAAGGATAAAATATCAATTGGTCAATTGCCTTCTAAAATTTAAATTTTGCTAAGACAAAGACTAACACCACAATTGGTAAATTATGTGCTATCTAGTTTCCTTCTCTACAAATATGCTAACATTTTCAAGCTAATTACTCTAATAATAGTTGATGAACATAAACAATGATGTTATTTTTAATCCAATCCTCACATTCAATTTTATTGATAACATTAATAATAGTTTGTGAATCCTCCTCAATTAAAATATATTTTTATTATTTTTCAATGATAATTTTGATCCATGTAAGAAGTGTCCTAGCCTCTACATAGTCTTTAGTCAAAGTTCCACATGATTCTAAGTAAGTTAAGATAATTACATTTTAAAATCACCATCTCCACCTACTTTTCCATGATTTCCTTTGGAAGCACCATCAAAATTAGTCTTGATAAATCCAACTTTTGGATATTATTCCTTTACATAAGTTGAAGCAAATATTTTGTGCTACATCCATTGTTATAGATAATTGTTATGTGTATATTTAAATATTGTAACTAAGAGGCTAGCACAACTTTTTTGGCACTTAAAAGTTCCCATGATGCACCATGTCTATAAATATTATGTAAGCGAGGTAATAATATAGTTCCAAACTTCATCATATTTTCATATATATTTTTAATTTTTTTTAAAATTATTTTACCATAAATTCCAATAATTAATGATAGGACCAATCCTCCATGCAATGCATAATATTTTAGCTTTGAAACAATTAATTGATATTTCATCAACTCTTTCAATGTTGATGGATCTACCCAATATATTCTCATATTCTTAGAAAAGTGGCTTCATATGGTGCAATTAAAGGGAAAATGAAGAAATAAATGATCTAATATTTATAAATAATTTACACACAAGACACACCTGAAAGGTTCATGATATTATCTTCTTTGTGAATTCTATTCTATAAGAATCTCACTTTGAATTGTAAACCAAAATAATGTTGAGGTATTAGGGAGGGTCTCAAGTGACCAAATATTATTCTAAGGGGAATCACTAGAAGTAGGAAATTATAATTTATACAAATCATTAATCCTAACTTACTAAGCACCCACCATCTTTTGATATTATAAACCAACTTATCCTTCCACATAAAAATCAATAAATAGAACACTTGAAGCATATTTTGAAGCTCATCTACTATTTTCTTAAGGTTCTCTCATTCAACTAGGATGATAATGTAATTACATGATCTAAAGTTGTTAATCACATTAATATAATTTTAATAAGGGACCTTTATAATCTAAAAATGCCCAAGCCAATGATTTCTATGTATTTGATCCTCTAGATAGGGTTAATTTCCTAAATAATTTTCTTGCATTAAGAGAACCTATATATTTTTGAAGTAAATTATTTTTCCAACCATTCCATTGATTTTTGAATAATATCTAGCCAAGTTTTGTCCCTAATATCAAATTGGTACGTATGCCATTTTGTAAGACTACCCCTCCATTATTGTTTCCTTTGCAAAAAGTATCCCATTTAAGGAAACATTTTTTTTGCATATCCTTTCCAAAGAAAATCTCTTTGAACTTTATCAAATTTGGATGTTATACTTGTTGGTAATTATGAAAGTGACATCATATATAGGGATATACTACAATGTAGTTTTTATGTGTTATAGCCTTCTAGCCATGTTTAAAAACTTATATTTCCAACATACCAAATGAGATTTCATTCTATCTAAAATTAAGTCCCAAAGCTTCATTTTTCTTTATCAGACCAAAAACAATTAAATTTTTTGATAGTAAATTTTTAAATTTATACCCCAAAACGACTTTAATAATTTATCATAAATCTAGTGTAGTGTTAATAAAAAAGATCCTATATTTTGTAATATTAACCCATTATTTCATGATATTTTCATAGCATGATAATATTGACTTAAACTCCATGACCTAATAGAATGAGGGATGATTCGAAAAAAAAATATCATCAATAAATTAGAGATGATATTTGAAAGGACCATTTGATTAGATATGAATACTTTTTATTTTTTCTTGCATTTTTACCTTTGAGAGATCTCTTCTCAATATCTCAAAAACTATAATAAATAGATGAGGAGATATTATGTCATCCTAGTGGAGTCCATGAGATGATTCAAAGTATCCAATTAGGGATACATTGATCAAAATTGGATATTTTGTAGTGCTATAAAAATGTCTAATCCATCCAAACCAACCTTGATCAAAATCATTTATTTGAAAAACATGTAGAGAAATCTAATAAATCCTATCATATACTTTGTTCATATCTAATTTTACAAGCATTCCTTATATTTTATGAAATAAATAAAATGTATGACCTCTTGTTCAATGATTATGCCATCAAGACTTTTTTATTACCATGATAAAAATGACCTTGTTCTTATGAGATAACATAATTTAAAATTCTCCTCAATATATTTACCATATTTTATGCAATTATCTTAAATAAATCATATTACAAAGGCTTATTGGTTGGCAATTACCAAAATATTTTGTATCACATTTTTTGGAAACCAATACAATAAGGGTGATACTAATATCACGTATGTAGGATTCATTTTACTTACCTCTTTAACTAAAACCAACATGATTTTTCTTTAACAAAACCCAAGAAGTTTAAAATAAAATTGTAGGAAATCCATTAAAGTCAAGTGCATTGTTAGGATGGTATGAAAAAATTGACTCATATAGCTCATCGAAAGAGATATTCCTCATCAAGATTTCATTCTATCCTTGTGTCATGATTGATGGAATATTTTGCAAAAGCTTACCTTGACTCTCCTTGTCTTCCCAACTTCCAACATAATATCTCTAAATAATTAATTGTTTTCTTCTTGTAGCACCCTAAAATTGGCATAGTTAAACCTTAGTAAAAGATAAAAATTCAAATTTTAACCTCAATCTGCCCGTTAACCGCCTGTTACCCGCTTTCCTCATTTTTCGTGCCATTTTTAGGATTTGTTTTGACCGTTGGACGATATCGTCGCAGATTAGACGAAATCGTCCCAGATCTGATGAATTCGCCTGGAACAGAACGTCCAGACGATTTTGTCCCAAAACCAAATTTTCATAATTAGCTTCTGTTTCAACGACTTCTCTAACCTGGGCAGAAAGCGTGTCTGCGTAGTTAGAGTCTCCCCATTGGAGATCTCCCAAATTGGGATGATCTCCAACCTCCTAACCTCTCCCTAATCCTATATAAACTGGGATTTTCTCGGTTTATCCCCACGAACCCCCTTTGAATCTCCTGGTTGACTGATTTCCCTACAAATTTAGCTCCTTGTGCATTAGAACATCCTCGTACTATCATTTGTATTCGGTATTTCATGTTTTCTTGCAGGAACTTTACTATTTTTCAGTCGAAGCAAGATCGGATCGTCGTAAGCGATTCCAGACTATTTCGGATGATCTTGTCGAGGAGCGTAGACGATCTTGTACGATTGGAGGCGATCCTGACTGTAGTCCAGATTGGGGGCAATCAGAGCCCAGAGTTTGCATTTCCTTAGTTTTTTTTGCATTTTCCTATTATATTTCTGCACTATCTTAAATTATTATATTTATGCATCTTGGAGTTCACCTCATCTAATATAAATGCATGATAAAATCAAAATAAATTGTGAAGTTGATGCATTTCCTCTTTAATTGCTATTTGGATCTGTCATTTAGGCAAATTTACTATTATTTCTGTCGTTTCCCTTTGTTTTTGTAGTTGCATTTTTGGTATTTTGTATCTATTTTTGTGATTGCAGGTTTTTGATGAATTCGTCAGATTGACGATGATCTCATCTGATCTCAGATGATTACGTATGAGTTGAGGTGATCTGGACTGTTACAAAACTTAGAATCTTCATCAGACATCCGAAATCAGGTATGTTATGTTCTAGCTAGCATATTCTCTGTGTTTAGCATTCATTCCTATTTTCTGTATTCATCTAAATCAGCATTGGCATATAGAGTAATTTAGATTCATCTTGGCCAAACCTAGGAATTGAATGATCGAGTATAAAAATGAACACATCAAACCCACTATCAACCTAGGTGTGGAAACTGCCACTCAAAAGTTTCCTGGTGAACCCACCATCCATCAAAAATTCACCCTTATACCCCTCCCCCGAGAGGCGGGACCTTCAAAGGGCCTCTCAGTCCGAGGTATTGTCCCATCCTTCTCGCATCCCCCTTTCGGGCACGGATCCTATAGCCTGAAGGTAAGGATGCAAAAAATTTGGAGCGATACATTTTGGTGAACCCGACGTGAAAACTAAAAACCTTTTGAAAACAATCAAAAAAAAAATCAAAACATAAATGCATTTAGGATCAAAGATTGCATATCATATTTAGATGGTAGATTATAATAAAAGATGAGTTGTCACCATTAATGTTGAGAATCAATTAGCAGCCATAGAGATTAATTCTTTGCTTAGAGTATCTCCAACATATAGAGTCCCACCTTTATGGGACGAACTTGATAGGAGATTGGGTATCATTGGATCTAGGGCAACAGAACTTAGGCAAATTAAGAGGTTTGTCCTAGATAGAATCCTGGATCCCGATCAAGTGACCTTGTATCATGAGCTTCAGAGAGCTTGCCATAGGTGGTTAGCAGATAAAAGAGCCCTTGTGTCTTCTGAATTGTATACCTTTGAGGAATACCTTGATAATGCAATTGTAGTACATAAATTTCTGTCTCATATAGAGGACCAAGAGGTCGTTCTTACGGATAGACAAATATGGAATAGAGTTCCTAGAGCTGTGTTATATCGAGAGTATTGCCATGAGATCTATTTTTACAAGACAGAGTCTGAAACAGATAATATCACTATAGCACACTTTATCAAGTTCTTGAAAAACCATTTCCAATTTGAAGAGGAGCATTTCATGACTCCTGATGAACTTGATCCTATCAATGACATCTATAAACTATTTATAGAAAACTAAGCTATTCTTTTATTATTGTTATTTCTTGCATTTAGTGTGTTGTTTATTGTCTTTATAAAGCATAAAAACAAAAATAAAATAAAATAAAATAAAAACAAAACAAAATCATAACAAAAAATCAAAACATTTTCTTTTAAGCATTATAGTAGGTATATAATTAAAATATATACCTCCCAAATCTGTTGCAAATATATTAATATATATTTGCTAAAATCTAAATTTAGACATAATGACTAGACTCAGGAATGGAAAACAAACTGAAGTAGAAGAAGATTGGTTAAGAAAACCAAAAAATAACCCAGATGTCCTTCCTGAAGACCCAATTCAGGAAGAAGGAACCTTCAACCAACAAGAAGAAGAATTTGTTGTAGGAAATGAACAAAAAGAAAATGATAGAGAGGAAGGATCCTCATCCCCTAAAATATCTCCAGAAGGAGCCATTACTTTTGAGAACATGGAACATTTTTGGAAGTTCCTCAATACTAATATTGGCACTCTTAATAGAGCAGTCCATATGGACAAGGATCAAATTAGTGACACTCAAGCAACCCTAGAAGAAATATATCACACACGCACTAATCCCTTGTCCTTCGTTGATCAAGAAAGTGATCAAGCTGGACCATCCAATTTGGATATGGCTGCTATAATCCAAAACATGCAACAACAACAAGTTACCCAACCACCTAGAGTGCCTGTTACTAAGCCTAGGGTTATTCCCACACAAAAGAAACCTTCATTCACTGCTCTATTTCGCCAAGCTATTGATCAATATACCTCAAATCAACAAAAGCCTAAAACAAAACCAAATACCAATTTCCAACAATCTGGGATACAACATAATGCTACAACAAATCTTCTTCATAATACTCTTCCTACCAACCATTTGCATAACAACAATATAGCATCTAATCCTTACGTCACGCCATCCTACGCTCACAAATCCAATACTCATGTACCACCGAACCAATATGGTGGACAAAGCGGTAATCTGGAAGCCATGGTGAAACAGTTAGTCTCTCGCATGGACCTAGATAGATCCCTACCATCCCTCGTACAATTATCGAGAGATGTGTAGTCAGCCTCTAGATCCTATAGTTGTAGCACAACCATATCCCAAACACTTTCCTATGCCTGTCCTACCTATATACAAAGGAACTGAAGATCCCATAGAGCATCTTCGTATGTTTAGGATAGCATGTCATGATATATCACATGATGACTTGTTATTACTAAAGATGTTCCCGAAGAGTTTAGGAGGGATGGCATTGGAGTGGTATTATCAACTACCCACTCATTCTTTGAGGAATTTCGAAGAAACCGTCGAATCTTTTGTGCATCAATTTAGTGCCTATATCGAAAGGCATGTAACCATTAAATATTTGTACAACCTAAAACAAGACAAAGATGAGTGTTTTGCTGACTTCTTAGCTCGATGGAGGCAGTTGATAGGAAAATTACACTTTGTGTTACCTTATCGGGAAATGTTGGATATCTTTATCAATAATTTACAAGAACAACTATCCTATGAATTATCAATTGCTACCTTGACCACCTTCGATCAAGCTATAGATTTAGCTCGAAGAGTGGAAGATGCTCTCATTAGGAGAGGTCAGCTCAAAAAGAAAGATGATGAGAAAACATCCAGAAATCAATATAAAAATAAACAAGTTGTGGGTGATGGAGTCACTGATAGCAGAAACATTGCCAATGTTAATACTGCGAAAACAACAGAGAAGTTCATATTGAAACCTCTTGATAAACCACCCCAAGAATTTACTAGGTTAAATCAACCTTTATCAACCATTCTCCCGCAACTATTAGCACGAGGTTTGATTCAATTACCAAATATCTGGGAACCTGATCCAACTATACCCGGATACAGAGCTGATTTACATTGTGACTTCCATAGAGGACCTGGACACGCTACCAACTCTTGTAAAATATTAAAACATAAAATACAAGACCTGATTGATAACAATGAGATGGAGGTGCAAGCCTTTCAACCTAAACAAAATCCTTCTAATAATGCTCAAAAGAACATCCCCCAAAATCAGAATCAGAATGCCAATCAATCATTGGACATATTTCAACATCCTTTACCAAAGCATGGTAAAGAGGTGGCTAATCAAATTGAACATCATAATGTTCCCCCTCCTACCCGATATGTAGGAACTATTAGTGGACAATTACCTATTCACGATCCGCAAGTCTTTGACACAACTTTATCCATGGTTACGGCCAGACCTCTACATAATATTCGGACACTTGATCTTAGTGATACCGAATATGAGACTGAAAGTGACATGGAAATCACCTCAAATCAATCGAATAGTTCTGAAGATGAATCAGATGTTGTTCAACCCATCACAAGTTCTATGGTTCCGGAAGAACCATTTCCTAGAAGAGTCACTACTAGACCATCTTCTCACCAAATACTTTCTAATGAACAAGTCATAAACGCTAGACCAAGACCTATTCATCATCCGCAAAATAATATTGTAGGTACCATCGGAGCCGTTACTAGACAACAGGCTCAAAACTCTCAACAAGATCAAACTCAGAATGATGGATCAGCTCCATTTGTTTTGAAAAATCCCAATAAAGGGAATTATGCGCCTAATGTTCAACCTAAGCCTCCTTATAATATTAATGAACAATTATCAAATACTACAGCTAGAATTTCCCTTTTGGACCTTTTAAGATCTTCTCCTACCCATAGGGATGAATTAATGCTCACATTAAGCCAAATGATGGTACCACAAAATATTCAACTTGAAGCCATGTCCAATACTATCATAACTCGAGAAGTCGATTGTCTTAACTTTCGGGATAGAGATATACCACAACATAGTTTACATAAGGATAACCCCTTATATATTACTGCCCTAATTGGGGATGTAGCGAGTTAAATGAGTCTTGATTGATAATGGTTCATCTTTAAACATATGCACTTTTGACTTCTACCAAATATTTGGGTTTAGAAGTGATGAAATGAAAAGAACCGATATGATCATAAAAGCCTTCAATGACGAAACACAAGAAACGTGTGGAGTTATTACTATCCCCTTGCAAGTTGGTCCTAGAACCTTAGACACGACCGTGTTTATTGTACATTGCCCTGCATCGTACAATATACTTTTGGGTCACCCTTGGATCAACGCGATGCGAGCTGTTCCCTCCACTTTACATCAGTGTGTTAAATTCGAATTTAAAAATCAGTTGGTTACCATTCATGGTGATCCTAGACCCTTTGATATGTGTGCTTTGGCAGAACCTGTTGGAGTTCAATTTTGCCCTGCTCTGTCATCCACACATCCTAATTCTCATCACCCACCTAAACGTGTGAAACACACACCCATAACATCATCTACTCTTTCCCCATCAACTACACCTCTACATATAGCTCAACCATCTTCCGAACAAACCACATTAGGACCTCGAAAAGATCCTAAAACTACAACCAATGCTTCTTGTTTTACTCCTATAACTTCCATACCTATAGACTCATCCATTGATATCTCTATAACATCTACATCCACTACGGGCATCCTTTCCACATCCGACGATGTAGGAAATGTTCCTTCTACCTCTTATGCTCTTACTGATGAGCTCTTACCCGATTTATCTAAAATTCTTATATCAGAAGAAACAAACAATGCCATGCAAGATTCCCTTATTTTAAATAAACTCCCACCCTCTCCTCGTACCTTGGGCCTCCCACAACCTATGGGAAGTATCTACCAAGTCGGGAGTTGTGCTTTTATTTATAAGGGATATGACTAGGGAAGAATACCTAGAAACATCAAGACACATTGTGATGGATATGCTAGATGCTATTTTGCTAATGAGTATATTAAAGCTAAGCCTATAATGCTTAAATTGGGATATAAAGGGAAAGGTTTGGGACCTTTCTAGAATGGTATGAAAGAACCTTTTGAGGTAGAACCATGGCTTGCCCGATGTGGTGTGGGCCTATTTCCTAGTAAAGGTCAGCCCTTCCCATTTGAGGATGATGACCATCTTATATGTTACCAAGATTATTTGGATAAACGAGATGTCTTGCATTTAATGAATAAGCCTCTTACATGTAATATGTTATCCATAGCTTACCCTGAGATGATTTTCGAATCCGATGATGAGTTGGAGGGGGATATCTTTCATGATGTCTCCATTGAGGAATTGTTACATAATGGATTTTATTTCGATGGCTCTATACCTAGTATAGCCCAGCTTGAGGCCACGACTCCTCAAGATGAATTATCCAAGCTAACCTTGGAAGAATTACAAGAATTAGGTGTTTCACCCGCCCCACCTAATTTTGAGAGAGATCTACATATGGAAGTAGAAAACATCATAAAAATTAACATTGGAACCAAAGATAACCCTCACATAATCAACATTGGATCAGAATTGAGTCAAGAAAAACAAGATAAATACATTGCATTCCTTAAAGAATATGAAGACGTCTTTGCTTGGACATATGAAGATATGCCAGGATTAGACCCTTACGTAGTTATGCATCACCTAGTAGTCCATCCGGATGCTAAACACTGTTAAACAGAAACTTAGAAAAATGCATCCCAAAGTGGCCTTACTAGTCAAAGGAGAATTAGAAAAACTCTTAAATGTTATTTTTATACAAGCCATTGATTATGCTTGAATGGATCTCAAATGTAGTTCCAGTAACTAAGAAAGAAGCCACTAAAGTTAGGGTTTGCATAGACTTCAGAGATATTAATGTTGCATGCCCTAAAGACGATTTTCCTCTTCCCAACATGGATCAGATCATTGAATTTACTGCTGGGAGTGGAATGATATCCCTAATGGATGGATTTTCTGGTTATAATCAGATCAGGATAGCTCCTGAAGATCAGGCTAAAACAACCTTTATTACCCCTTGGGGAACCTTTTGTTGGAAAGTGATGCCATTCGGTTTAAAGAATGCAGGTGCAACCTATCAACGAGCCATGACTTATATCTTTCATGATATGATGCATGATATTCTACATGATTATGTAGATGATATTATAGCTCGTTCCATCAAAGAAGATGATCATTTAAATGACTTGAGAAAAGTATTTGATCGGTTAAGGGAGTATCTTATCCGACTGAATCCAGCCAAATGTATATTCGGAGTTAAGTCCGATAAATTATTGGGGGTTATAGTTTCTTTACGTGGCATTGAAATTGACCCTCTCAAGATCATGGCTATCACTGATATGCCCGCACCCACAAATATATCCGAATTACGAAGTTTACAAGGTAAGCTTCAAGCTATTCGCCGCTTCATCGATAAGTTGGCAGACAAAACCGGACCCTTTCTTAAGCTTCTTAAGAAAGATGTCTCTTTTCATTGGGACGATGAATGTCAGGAAGCATTTGAACTCCTCAAACAATATCTCCTTAAACCATCGGTGCTTTCCCCACCTAGATCTGATCGTCCATTTATTTTGTACATTTTTGCTTTCGATTTTGCCTTAGGAGCTATGTTAGCTCAACTTGACGATGAGAAGAAAGAACGTGCTAATTATTACATTAGCAAGACCTTAATCAATTATGAAACTCGCTATACCATATTAGAGAAATTATGTCTAGCAATCGTATTTTCTACACAGAAACTACGACATTATATGCTCAGTCAGAAAACGTATGTTATTGCCAAATTCGACCCTTTGCGATATCTCATGAGTCGACCGTACTTATCTGGTCGCACAACAAAGTGGGTTCTTGCGCTAAGCGAGTTTGAACTCACATTTATAGGACAAAAGTCTGTTAAAGGTCAAATCATAGCAGATCAATTAGCTACTGCACCCTTGGAGTCTACCCATCCCCTCATCATTGAGTTTCCTGATGAATGCCTTAAACTAGAGGCAGACCATCCAGAGCAATGGTCCCTATACTTTGATGGAGCCCGATGTATGAGTGGGGCTGGTGCAGGTATTATTTTAATATCTCCATAGAAACATCTTATACCTCTGTCCTTCAAACTAACATTTGCTTGCACCAATAACACTGCTGAATATGAAGCTCTTATCCTTGGATTACGAGCTGCCTTGGCACTAAAAATTAAAAATTTATCGGTTTTCGATGATTCTCAACTTGTCATAAATCAAATCAATGATGTTTATCAGACCGAAGATGATAAATTATGCCCATATAAAGCATATGTTTTACAATTATTATCTTTGTTTGATCAAGTTACCTTGGAAGCTATTCCTCGAACTAGCAATCGTGCGGTTGATGCTATGGCTGCAGTTGCATCTCTTTTGCCCTTGGAGTTAGATGACGAATATGCTACCATCATTATTCATCGACTCCAGGAACCCGCTTCAAGCAAATCATGCTTAGAACCTTTGGATGTGTTTCTAATCAACGAAACTACTCCTGAACATTGGTACACTGATATATTTAATTTTCTTCAAAATGGGACTTTCCCTGAAGGTTGTACTAGCAACCAGCGTAGGTTATTACGTAGACGAGCAAGTCGCTTCGTGATCATTGGTAATACCTTGTATAGGAGATCTTTTGAAGGCATCTTACTGAGATGTTTGAATCTAGAAGAATCTAGATCAGCTTTGAGTGAAGCCCACAATGGATCTTGTGGGGGACATTTTAGTGGTAGCGCCATTGCTAAGAAGCTCCTTAGGATAGGATATTTTTGGCCTACCATGGAGAATGATGCACATGATTATGTGCGACATTGCGACAAGTGCTAGAAACACGCTGACCTTGTCCATGCGCTTGCACAAGAACTGCAGGCTATTTCATCTCCTTGGCCCTTTTCAAAATGGGGCTTAGACATCATTGGAAAAATCAACCCTGTGTCATCCGATGGACACAAATTCATCATAACCGCCATTGAGTATTTCACGAAGTGGGTTGAAGCTATGCCATTAGCTTCTTGCACTGGAACCCAAGTTTCCAAGTTTATTTTTAATCAAATTATTTGTAGGTTCGAAATTCTTGCAAATCTCATTTCAGATAATGGAACTTGTTTCAAAAATAAAGATGTTAAGAAATTATGTCAAAAGTATAAAATTCAACATCGTTGGTCCACTCCCTATTATCCTCAGGGTAATGGCCAAGCAGAAGCATCTAATAAAACATTAATCAAAATCCTTAAAAGATTGGTCAATAAATATGGTCGAGATTGGCACATCCAATTATATCCTGCTTTGTGGGCTTATCGAACTAGCGTTCGTACCCCCACAGGCACTTCACCTTTTGTTTTGGTCTATGGTGCTGAAGCCATTTTTCCCTTTGAATTAGAAGTTCCTTCTTTGGCTCTACTACTTCAAGATATTGAAGTAGGAGATGAATATCGTGTTGGCAGACTTAGTCAGCTAGAACTCCTAGATGAGAAGCGCATCAATGCTTTGGAGCATCTTCGTGCCTACCAAAACAAGCTTAAACGAGCATACCTCAAGAAAGTTCATCCGCGATCCTTTGAGATCGGTGACCTTGTCTTAAAAGAAAATCAAAAAAATACTAATGCAACTAAAGACCTTAAAGGTAAATTTGAGCCCAACTGGCTTGGACCATATGTCATCACTGCTAAATTTGGATCGGGAGCATATCGATTAGCTACCTTAGATGGTAAAGATCTTAAAGAACCTATGAACATTATGCATCTTAAGCGTTATTATGCATAACATTTGGTCCTTTTTCATCATTTGTATATATTGTATTTTTTGCATATTGTTTCATTTTAGCCATTTCTATCAAAATCTTTTTCAAAAACAGTAATAGTATTTCTTCTTGCAATTCATCAATCAAAATCAAAATATAAAAATATAAAAACATCAAAATCGTCAAAATCTTCAAAAACATATTTTATTTTCGTACTTGTCAATTCTTGAAGTATTGCAGTTATATTTTCAATTATTTTGGATAAATTAGCATTTATTTGGAATCCCGCACTTTCACATTCACATGAATAAATATCTTGATTTTATTTTGTATGATTATTAATCTCTCTTATATCAAAGTCCACGGTTGAATTAAATAAAGTTTTGAGCATAGAGAACTGATCTTGTTATTTACTTGAACCAAATATATCTTTTCACATTAAAATGATTTCATTGCAAATTCGATATGATGCTACATAGTAAAAGTGGTTTCTTGAGCGAAAAGTTTCCCCTGCTATCCTATCATGCACATGGTCTAGAATCTTTGAGAATTGACAAAAGGACAAGCTCACCCCTACCCAGAATAAAAATCCCTTGCTCTACAGCTAATCCGAGCAAGTATCCCTAGCATAGGAAGAAAAGAAAAGTTCAAGAAAAAGAGAAAAAGAAAAATATTATTTTGTATCATCACAACAATATTTCAGCATTATCTCAAATATCAAGCAAAAATACAAAAAAAAGAAAAAAGAGAAAAGCAAAAGCAAAATGCAATAAATCCCTTTCCCTACCCCTTGAAAAGAAAAGAAGGGTGAATGAGCTTGAATCCCTGGAATTCTCAATTATTCGAAAACTGTGAGGTAAGCCCCATAACAAGTGGTTTGTGCCCAACCCGCTTGGCCTTGGGTAATCCCTAGCATGGTGATATGTCTGTCACATTAGCGACCTTATTTTGTATAGACCTATGTCAGCTTATGGATTAGCTAGCTCTTGATAACCTAACTTACATAGTAGTCTGGTACGGTTACATGCATATAAATCATGGTCAATGAACATTCATTTGGTTAATTCAAATTACTTGTATCAAATTATCTTGCTCAAAATTGGTGAATGAACAATACAATTGCACACACATTTGTATTTGAGAGATTCTCTATCATTATGATAAATCAAGATCGGCAATGAACTCACATATGCACATGAGGGTTCCTTACAAATCTACATTTGTCTTTGAGATAATTTAAAATATTTCTGCAACTCTTTTGGAATAAATTTTATTCTTATTTCAGAACATCTGTTTAGTATAAACACAATTACATACATTGTTTTCAAAAATCCAAAATTATTTTAAACAACCTATTACAAAATCTAGCAAATAAAGTCATGTTCATATTATTATTTTTTGTTTATCAAAAATCAAAAATCAATCATGCAATAAAACTAAAATATCAATTTCTTCTTTGGATTTCGCGATGATGGTATAAGTCTATACCTATAATTCTATGCCTAGCGCAAACCATTGTTCTAATTTTATTTTCCATTTATTTTAAAACAAATTCATAAAAACATATGACTTACATCATTATGTTACACAATTGTGCTTTAAAATGAATGAACACTTATTCTATTTCATGTCATTATGTCAACATTCAATCTTGCAACCATGGTATAATTTCTAAGGAATTATTCAAAAAATTTATCACACTTAGGAATTTATGCCTAGCAAAAATCACTTTTTAAATATATCTCACGCATACTATTTTTATGAAAATCTGAAAACAAATCATCATCATCATTTCCATCATCACAACACAAAGTCTTAAGACAGTCTCTTAAGCATTCTTTTACTTTTAGCAATATTTCTATACTGGGATTAGCTTGACGACCGAGCGAGCGGCGACTCCATGAAATGGTCTATAACAGCGACAATGTCCTTTGAAATTATTGTTAGAAGTCCCTTTTATTTTTCATCAAATCACACCAAAACCAACCAATTGTTTACATCAGATTATTTCATTTAAATTTTACACCATGACATAAAAAATTATAATTATTTCTAAAAATGACATAATTACATGAATCATCAATAATCAATTGCAAAATTCAACATTAAAGCATATACACAAGTCATATCATCAAAAGACCATATATATATATCAACAAACTATGTACATCATATCAAAACTGGACTGGTATGCCACAATCAATAGCCTGGCATACTCAATCCTCTCAAAAAAATATATAATAATACAAATCTGCCCTCTACAGCAGCTAGCCTCGAGAAGCCCTCGAGCTCTCAGCCTCATCTACTCCCCCACCCTGACATGGAGGAGGTGGTCCCATAGAGGTCCGGGCTGTGTCTCGGGTCCTCATCGTCGATCGTGAGGATGTCCTCGATGATCCCATCATGATCGGCTCTGCAATAGGGGCTAGCAGTGGTACCCTCTGGTTCTCTGGAACCATGTGATAGTATAGCCCCTGGTAGAATGCGGTCTGAGCAATAGACCATGCCAGATCTTGAGTGCTCGCTCCTCCGCCCCGAGCTCTGAGCCATGTAGCCTCATCCTGCAGTGTCTGCACCTGAGCCCGGAGGTGGGCAACCTCAGCCCGGAGAGCCATCATCTCGCTGCTCTCCCCTACCTCGACACCCTTGCCCTTATCGGGTGATGGTGGTCTCTCCCCCTACTGAGAAGGGAGTCCCTCCTCCCTCCTCCCTAGATATTGTGGTCTCTGTGGAGCCCATGCCATCCTCTGGCATCTCTCCTATGGAGACCATCATTGCTCTCTCCCGTCGTGACCCCGTGCTACCTCAATAGTAGCTTGGCATCGCCTCCCCATCCGGTGCACCATGGCATGCACTGGACCCTGTACCCTCATCATCCGAGGAGGGTGGATGCCTACATACCAGGCATCGTATCCATCGGTCACCCCAGCATCGTCACCATCCACTGGCTGGATGGGGGCATCATCCATGTCCTGGCTCTAGAACCACTGCATGTCTAGAGCCTCGCTCAATGTAGTACTATCCCGAATAGTCTGGGAGTACTCATAATCCCTGAGAGAAGGGATCCCCTATTGAAGACCGAACTATCATAGTACTCGATCATAGCGATGGAGCTCTACCTCTCCTCGCTCCATCCTCAGCCAACAGACTCGCCTGATGCGAGCCAGCTCCTGCCCATCCTCTGCCCACCCGGGGTGCTCTCGCCATGGCCTCCAGGTGATCTAGTCTGGGATGAGGTCATCCAACAACCTCCGTGACATCGATAGATCTATCCGCCATTGTGACCCCCTCTGTAGCCACCAATAGAAAACTCGAGGGCCTCTCTCGATCAACCCCTATCAATGGGAGCCCTACCGGCCTCCGCACCATGATGTGCTCCCAACACCAAACCTATAGCAACGATGTCAAGACCAGACATCGACCTCCCTTGTATACGACCCCATGCAGGATCCTATACAAGCGGCATAGTACAAAGCTGCCCCATGCAAACCTGTACCCATGGTCTCTCATGTCATAAACTATATCTGAGAGGAGCCATGGTAGCCTGCACCCACTCTGGTGGCATAGTAGTAAGCCACCTACCACCCCTACCAAAACTTGAGTCAGCCTAGATGCCCCAGGCATCTGCCTCAGAGACTCGATGTTCACCCCGCCCTTCTCCAGGGTGAAGCTCGGGTCTCCTGTCAATCTCATCATAGCCTGGCCCTGATTGGCCATAGGCGTCATCAACCGTCCTTGTATGGGGATCCTCATGATCCTCCATACGTCCTCTAGAGTGGGAGCCATCTCCCCTATCGGTAGCCAAAAATAGGATGACCCCGGATACCACCTCTCTGCTAGGGCTGTCAGTAGCCCCATGTCCGTCGGTACTTGTGGCATCTTTGCCACATGCTATAGCTCGACCTGTGCTAGTCGGTCACGCTCTGCCTGGTCGAGCGTGGCTATGTCATCTCTTAGTCCATCGTATTTCCATTCCCGACTCTTTAGTAATCCTTTCTACAAAACAAACAATAAAACAACAAAATTCATTAATAAACCAATCATTGCAATCAAATTAAACACATTTTAATCAAGCAAAATTCAAAAAGATGATATCGTCCACCATTGGATGATATCATCCCAAATTGGGCAACATCATCCTTTTTAGGATGAAATCATCTCCTATTTCGCAACTTGGGGATCGCCCCTTGTTGGACGAGATCGCCCCTAGTTCGTCGATTTTGCCCTCGGACGAAATCGATGATTTAGGGATGATTTCGATGAAATAGGGACGATTTCGTCCCGACGTCGTCGACGGCCTAAAAACGGCCGTGATGCCCCAAACAATCAAAATTTAAATAAAAAAATTGTACAAAGTAAATTCAAACCTAATCTACTAGGATTAGATCCTTACCCGTAGCCCGCGTCGGACCTCTGTCGCTCTGTGTGCTGTCTCCACCATTTTTCTCTCTACAGAGCTCTGGAACAGTAAAAATGAATAGTAAAAAATGAATTAGGGTTTTCCCTATTTTTCTTAATTTTATTCAAAACCAACAACATTTTAATTTTGCTTTTTCGTGTTTTTTCCTCAAACGTTCGATTTGGGTAAAAACACGGAGGGGGCACCATAGTCAGTAGTCGTACGATTCGACCTAGAATCGTCGTCTAGAAAATTGAGTACATTTTTGCTTTCTCGTAAAACGGGAAGAACTCGTCTTTAACGCATTTTCTTCAAAAAATTCGCTAAAGAGGGGGCAAAATGTAGCACCCTAAAATTGGCGCAATTAAACCTTAGTAAAAGATAAAAATTCAAATTTTAACCTCAATCTGCCCGTTAACCGCTTGTTACCCACTTTCCTCGTTTTTCGTGCCATTTTTAGGATTTGTTTTGACCGTTGGACGATATCGTCGCAGATTAGATGAAATCATCCCAGATCTGATGAATTCGTCTGGAACAGAACGTCCAGACGATTTCGTCCCAAAACCAAATTTTCATAATTAGCTTCTGTTTCAACAACTTCTCTAACCTGGGCAGAAAGCGTGTCTACGTAGTTAGAGTCTCCCCCGTTGGAGATCTCCCAAATTGGGATGATCTCCAACCTCCTAACCTCTCCCTAATCCTATATAAACTAGGATTTTCTTAGTTTATCCCCCTGAACCCCCTTTGAATCTCCTGGTTGACTGATTTCCCTGCAAATTTAGCTCCTTGTGCATTAGAACATCCTCGTACTATCATTTGTATTCGGTATTTCATGTTTTCTTGCAGGAACTTTACTATTTTTCAGTCGAAGCAAGATCGGATCGTCGCAAGCGATTCTAGACTATTTCGGATGATCCTGTCGAGGAGCGCAGACGATCTTGTACGATTGGAGGTGATCCTGATTGTAGTCCAGATTGGGGGCAATCAGAGCCCAGAGTTTGCATTTCCTTAGTTTTTTTTTGCATTTTCCTATTATATTTCTGCACTATCTTAAATTATTATATTTATGCATCTTGGAGTTCACCTCATCTAATATAAATGCATGATAAAATCAAAATAAATTGTGAAGTTGATGCATTTCCTCTTTAATTGCTATTTGGATCTGTCATTTAGGCAAATTTACTATTATTTCTATCGTTTCCCTTTGTTTTTGCAGTTGCATTTTTGGTATTTTGTATCTGTTTCTGTGATTGCAGGTTTTTGACGAATTCGTCAGATTGATGATGATCTCGTCTGATCTCAGATGATTACGTATGAGTTGAGGCGATCTGGACTATTACAAAACTCAGAATCTTCATCAGACATCCAGAATCAGGTATGTTATGTTCTAGCTAGCATATTCTCTGTGTTTAGCATTCATTCCTATTTTTTGTATTCATCTAAATCAGCATTGGCATATAGAGTAATTTAGATTCATCTTGGCCAAACCTAGGAATTGAATGATCGAGTATAAAAATGAACACATCAAACCCACTATCAACCTAGGTGTGGAAACTGCCACTCAAAAGTTTCCTGGTGAACCCACCATCCATCAAAAATTCACCCTTATACCCCTCCCCCGAGAGGCGGGACCTTCAAAGGGCCTCTCAGTCCGAGGTATTGTCCCATCCTTCTCGCATCCCCCTTTCGGGCATGGATCCTATAGCTTGAAGGTAAGGATGCAAAAAATTTGGAGCGATACACTTCTTGATAATTCTTCTACCTTTATACTTCTTCCATCTAGAGTAAAAATATTTTTGACTCAACAAAGATCCAAATTATTTTTAAGTATGGCATAAAAATTTGGTATTTTTCACCTTAATCCATCTCTCCCTAGATTTTTGGGACCAATATGAATCTTTCTTTTTCAATATATTATGATAATAAGAAATTAACTAATTTCTTGCACATAATATATTTGGTCCATTCCATTGATTTTTTTATATTTGTTGTAAATTATCGAACTTCAATTTAATTTACTCATTTGCTTAAAATATTTTACCAAAATATTTGGAATTGCAACTCCTTATTTACCCCTTTATATATTTGATCTTTAATGCAAACTTTTACATACTTGATCCTTCAAGTCGTGCTTCATATCACCACAACATAATATTCTGAAAGAAAGTAAGATCTTGGAA
Source organism: Wollemia nobilis (assembly GCA_028583015.1). Lineage (NCBI taxonomy): Eukaryota > Viridiplantae > Streptophyta > Pinopsida > Araucariales > Araucariaceae > Wollemia > Wollemia nobilis. The sequence continues at coordinate 2,174,619 of JAQPPZ010000184.1, forward strand.
CCACATAAATTTAAATCAAAATGGACTTTGATAACCGTTATTGCATAGATCACATCTCAAGAGAATGGGTTTATGATCTGATCCTACTCACAACAAAATTTCTAAAGAGGTTGTAAAATCTATTTTCAACCATGTATTTGATAACAAAGAATATTTAATCTTTATGCTATATGAGTTTTTATAATGAGCATAATATCCCATGTATATTGAAATATTGAAGGAATATCACCATAATGACCATTTGAATTGACAAATGAAGTAAATTTATTCATTGAATTAGACCATCTAGAAGTAATTCCCTTATTTTTTTAATAAGATAGAATTATGTTGGAGTCCCCTAAGAAATTATAGATCACAATTATAATTACCATTGAATTTGACAAAAATAAAACTAAGGTCCTTCCTATAGGAAGGTTTCCCTACACTTCACCTTGCTCAAGAGAATCACCTCAACAAAAGAGACCAACAAGAGAGGGATGGAAGGTGCCAATCACTTTTGGGCAGAAGGAGCAAGTGCTAGATTCAACGCATAGAAACGATCAGAAAACCAACGAGACCACTAAAACCATCCATGGTCAATGCTCATTTATGCCAAGTGGTTGAGGGGTATTAAAACAATGTGGGTCCTCAATATTTCATATGATGACCTGTGCTTATCCACATAATAAGAAGTTAGTAAAAGGGAAAAACCTTATTGGCAAGCAAGATCTAAATATGTGGTAAACATGACAACCACCCATAGATGAAAGTGGTAGTACAAAGAAGCAATCAAAAGAGATTTACCATTTGCTAAAGGAATTATCGAAGTTGACTAAGGTAGACTAGTCTATTATAGTTAAGCACATGATGACTAAAAAATATGTCCCCTATATGGATGAGCCTATCCTAACAACATACACAAATCAAGAGCAAATTCAAGAAGTCCTACTAGTTTATTAATTAGAGGGTGCCATCTTGGTGATGATAAAATTTTGAATGGATCCATGACCAACCTCTAACTTCTACCATAAGAAATTCATTAGATCAAGTGAACGATATTACTATAGGCATATTGTTCTAGAAAAACAAGTGGTTCTGGAGGAGTTCTAGTTCCTAAGTCCTAAAACTAAACAAAGAAATAATTGTAGAAGACTAATGGAATCCCTAATAGAGGTGGTTGACGATGGTGGCAACAACTACCCATCCAAATACTCAAAATACTTCAACATGAATGGTCCTAAATCTAGGGATCTTGATATGGCTAACTATTAAAGACAAAAGGATCCCATGCGAATTAGATATGACATTCCATATCTCCTATGCAAAGTTTTAGAAGGATATACCCTCAATTTTTGGCTATAAATAAGCATATAAAGTTCATTGTAGGGCATTTGGAGCTACCTACTCATGCCTAATAACTGGTCTTGTATGCTCTAACTTTTACCCTCTTCTTTTGTATAAGTTGAATTTTAGCATTGAGTCACATGGCTAAAGAGAATCAAACCTTTTTTAGCTTCATGGATTTATAATATTTTGATATATATGCAAGTTGTGACCAAGTTTACTCAATCCTAATTTTATTATATTTTTGGATGCTTGGGTATGAATTGAAATTGCTTTATAATGTGTTCATTCATGTTCATCATACATAGAAAGGTTTTTAGATATTAGTAGGTCACCTCTATAGCTTAGATTTTAATTTTATATAACCTTTAGTTTTGATTTATGTTTCCCTTTTTCCTTCGTGCAACACAAGAAAATAATAAGAAACTAAAGAAGGTGTAGAAAGATAACATTTGATGAGAATCCAACATTAGCTAAAAAATCTTAGAGGTTGCATTTTGAGCACTATCACTTTCCATGGAGCTTCCCATTCTATCACTCAAGTGAGACCCAAATTTCCAAGCATATTGGGTCATTATCATAGCTAACTAGGATATTTTGAGGTAACAATAGTTTAAATTGGAACACCTGATGGGATGAGATTTACACATTTTTCTCATAAAAATATAAGGAATATTTTTTGACTAAGAATTTGGTGGTCTTGGTTGATTTGATTTTTGAATCCTAGAAGTATTTACCTAACAACTCTTAAAGATGAAGACCTTGAATAAGCCATCTGATAAAGAGATAAGACAAATTCTAGTGGGGATCTCTATCTCTTGGTCTATTAAAGCTACCAATTGGTGATCCCATCCCCAAGAGAGGACCTAAAATATAAGTGAGATCCTTGTCACTAGTTCATTTTACAGAACCAATCTGTAAGAATTGGTATCACCTTTGAACCAGAGATAAAGGAGAAGGAACTAGTGATATAACATGGAAACATAACAAACAAATCTTATCAAATAATTTCAACATGGAATGATAAAAATCTGCTGGTTCCACCCACTCCACATATCACATGATACCCAATCCTTTCCTTGGAACTCAAGTCCTTACCATACTTCTCAAGAAGAGATGTCACTACTCTGATGGAACATTGCACCATATGGTGAGCTTGTGTGTAGTGCATAACATCAAGGAGCAAAATATGGTCCTAAAGTTACTAGATTACTCCTTTAGAGGAATGGCCTGGGAGTGGTAGATCATCCTTGAACTACTCTAAATCAAAAACTAGGAGCAAATGATAAGTCTCTTGATAGGCATATTTAGAGAAACGGTTGACAGGGCATCCCTCCTTGAGCAGTTGATAACCATAAAGATGATGCCTATAGAGACAATGAATGATTTTAATGTTCAATTCCATAAAACCCAATAAAGTATTCCTAAAAATATTAAGCCTCCCTTGGGTATGAAATTTATATATTATTTGAAAGCATTTCATATTGAAATAACAATGATGGTCAAATCTAAAGGAGATAACTTTTTCAAAGGTCTACATAATAGCCATCGAGGTCAATAATGACCTAATCTAGATATGTAGGCTAGCCCTTAGGCCACCTTTGAATTTATTTCCCTTCATGCAACCTCTTTATCAACCCACTCCAACCATTAATTCCACCAATTATCAACCTACCTTTGTTGTAAGTTTAATGAAAACTCAAGCTCCTCTCCTAGACTGATCACATTTCTATCCTAATTATACTTCAAAGCTAGAGAAAATGAGGAATATGTTGAGGATAGTATCCATTTAGGTTACAAAACTTAATAGGAAAAACAATACCTAGAGGTTTCCATACCATAACTAATCAAAGCCTCTCTTCTAGTAGGGTAACCAAAACTATTGACTTTTCCTAAATGGGTAGCAAAGAGCTTTGTCTAAAATAGATTCTAGTAAATCCTAAACCATGGCTCGATAAGTAGTACCTATATTTATCCATTTACAATAGATTTACCCTAATTCAATAAGGGATATAGTCACCACACAAAATAATTATGTGGAATATTATAATATGTTGTGTTTTATTCTTGAGATTTATCCCTCTAAATTTTATGGAAAAAAAATGAGACTTAACTAGCTAGTGAAACCCCACATGCCCAACTTCTCACCTCACACCTAAATCCAAATAATAAAAAACTAAACTAAGATTCCCCTATCTAGCTATTGAATCCATAAGAAAATAGTTACTGAACCCTAGAACAAACCTTTGTAATATGGGATGAGGTAGAGGTATATGTAGTAGCATATGATGAAGGTCTTGTAGTTTCTAGAAGACCACAAGTCTGATTAGACTACATAACTAAATCTAAGATGAAGGCAATCAAGGATGAAGGAAGAACTAATCATGTAGACCCTAGGCCTCAAATAAAATCAACTTATGCTAACGAAAATTCTCCTACTCTAGCTTTGTCAACTAATAATATTTGGACTATCCTAGTGATTGTAAAATATGATCTTGAAGCTTCAAAGTAGCACATGATAGGACTTTAAAAATTTTATCAATCATCTAAAAAGGCCAGACATCAACTACCATCTATTGGAAATTTTGAGTCCATCAAGTTTTCATTGATGTCAAGGCGTGAATTTGTCATTCATGTCAAAAGGAATGCAATTTACTGGTTCCAAAAAGTTTCATAATGTCTTATGAAGCATGACCAAAAAGGTTTTTCATTAAAACCATTGAAGGAGAAAATAAAAGGTTTTCCATTAAAACCATTGAAGGAGAAAATAAAAGGTTTTCCATTAAAACCACTAAAGGAGAAAATAAAAGGTTTTTCATAAAAACCATTGGAAAATAAAGTATAATAATTTTATTATACTAAGGAAGCTTAAGTTAATTATAAATTAATTAAATTAAGGTTAAAACCCAGAATTTCTGCGACCAAGGGAAACGAAAATGTGTTTTCACGTGTGTAAAAGGTGAAGTTTTGAAGGCATATGAGGAAGGCATCTACCTTCCTTCACATGGGCCTTCGTAGCCCACACAATGAGTGCCCAAGCACCTAAGTGCTTAGGAAAGAGGAGACGATGGATCAATTCATGTCGAAACCCATTTTGTTGAGCAAGGTGCTGCAAGAAGTTTGTCATTGTTGTCAACACAGGCAGTTAGATCTAATGATGCAGTGGACAGACAGTTTAGGAGTCATTCAGATGTAGAGGACAGAAGTTCAAAGGATAGTCGGATTATGTAAAGTGCAATTCTTGGAAAAAGAAGTGACCCGGTTTCAAAAATTCGAAGAAAAAGACAAGTTAGAAAAGCGTCGCGATATCGCGACATGTTTTCATCGCGATTTCGTGACAGGTCGGAGGAGAGAGAAGGCGTAGCCGAAAATGTCATGATTTCATGACAAAAATGAGGAGAGAGAAGGCGCAATCAAAAATGTCATGATTTCATGACAAAAATGAGGAGAGAGAAGGCACAGCTGAAAATGTCATGATTTCACGACAAAAATGAGGAGAGAGAAGGCGCAAGGCAAACTATCACGATTTCGTGACATGTTGGAGGCCAAGAAGCTAAGTCAAGAAACTGTAGCGATTTCGCTACATGTTGGATTTTCGTTGGCCAAAGCAAGGAGAAAGCGTTAAGTGGAAAAGTTGTAGCGATTTCGCTACATGTTGAAATTTTGCTAGCCGAAGCAAGGAGAAAGCGTTAAGTGGAAAAGTTGTAGCGATTTCGCTACATGTTGAATTTTTTTGCCGAAGCAGGGAGAAAGTGTTAAGTGAAAAGTTGTAGCGATTTCCTACAAGTAAAAGAACTCAAAAGTGTAGCGATTTCGCTACAAGTCAAAAGTGCAGAACACAAAAGTGTAGCGATTTTGCTACGAGTCAAAAGTGCACAAAACAAAGGTGTAGTGATTTCGCTACGAGTCAAAAGTGCACAAAACAAAGGTGTAGCGATTTCGCTACGGGTCAAAAATGCACAACACAAAGGTGTAGCGATTTCGCTACAAGTCAAAAGTGCAGAACACAAAAGTGTAGCGATTTCGCTACAAGTCAAAATTTTGTGGGTCGAAGCAAAGTTGGTAGCACAAGGCACAAAGTTGTAACGATTTCGCTAGTGCATGAAGCGAGAAATGTATGGAAGCCGAAAGCGTCACGATTTCATGACAAAGATGAGGATGACGTCAGCGAAAGCTGAAAGTGTCACGATTTCATGACAGGTTGCAAGAAAAGCCTCTAGAAGCCGGAAGCGTCGTGATTTCGTGACAAGAATGAGAATGACGTCAGCAAAAGTTTGAAGTGTCACGATTTCGTGACAAGAACGGAGGCAAAGCTATCAAAGGCCAAAAGGGTCACGATTTCGTGACAGCAAGGACAAGAAGGCGTACGGCTACAAAAAGTGTCGCGATATCGCGACATGTTTCTATTTCATAGCAATAGTTACAGGAAGGTGACAGAGGTGGCAGTAGAAGTTGAGGCCGACAAAGTTGAATCTGGGTCGACAGATTTTAGGGTTTTGTAGCCGATAATTTCTAGGGTTTTGTAGCCGACATTCTTAGGGTTACAACAAATTTTAGGGTTTGCAGTCGACAATTTCTAGGGTTTCTCAGCCGACGTTCTTTAGGGTTTGTTCCTAAAATTTCTTCTATAAAAGGAGGGCTACTTCGAGTTTGAAAGAATGTTGTGTGAAGATAATGTGCGAATGCGAGCAGAGTGATTGCGCAAGTGAAGTTCGTATCGAGCAGAGTGCGAAGTCATAGTTCGAGTTGAAGCGAAGTGTGCATATCGTGATTGCGTGAATGAAGAGCGCGATGTGCAGAGGTGGAGTTATAAGTGCGAAGTGATAGCGCGCAGATAGTAGAAGTGATCGATCATCCGATTGCAGTAGAGAGTGCGAAGAAGTTCACAGAAGTGGTCGGACAGTGTGAAGCGTTTTGCGTAGAAGTAGCAGAATGCAGAGAAACAGCAGACTGTAAGAAATAACATGAAAATTTTATTCTGTAATTTTCTTTATCATTATTGACTTCCAAGTTGCAGCTTGGCATAAGGGGTTGGTGCCTCTTTCCAGTAGGTGTTGGTAAATTGGGAGTTGGTGCTCCATTATGTTTGTAACAGATAAAGCTAAGGGGTTGGTGCTCCTTCCAGTTGGTCTTTGGTAAAAGATATTGTAAAGTTGTAGCTTTGCATTGGCTGGATTTGGATGGTAGTCCAAGTAGTCATTTTGAGGAGTAGCCACATTGGTGAACCTCATTAAATTATTGTGTTGTGTGTCATGCTTTCTTGTTGCATTTGATATTTCTTTTATCAATTTTAAATAGTTACTTGGATTTAAAACTATATATATTAGAAATTTTAAAGATCACACTGATTCACCCCCCTCTCAGTGTCACTATGATTACAACAATTGGTATCAGAGCCAAGTTCCTGAATAGGCTCAAACAGCTAGGGTGATCTTGGAAGTGATGCAATGGCAAGTGGTGAAGGTTTCTCCTCGAACAAAGCACCATTGTTTGATGGGACTAATTATGCGTTCTAGAAAATTAGAATGCAGACATATCTCAGTGCTTTGGGTTTTGACATCTGGGGTGCGGTAGTTAATGGTTACAAAGCTCCTGCCATCGCTCCAACAGACACTGTTGGTAAAAAGGCATTTGAATATGATTCAAAAGCAAAAAATGCCATCATGTGTGGACTAGTAGACAATGAGCTAGTCAAAGTCATAAATTGTGAATCAGCAAAAGATGTATGGGATAAACTAGAGAACATTCATGAAGGAGATGATAGGATCAAGGAGGCCAAGCTTCAAACACATCGAGCTCAATTCGAGTCTTTAAAGATGGACAATGATGAGAACATAGAGACTTTCATGCAAAGAGTCAATGGGATCACCAATTCAATCAGAGGTCTCGACGAAGATATAAACGATGCTACTATCGTGAAAAAGGTATTAAGATCGCTCCCTCCTAGATTTGATTCTAAAGTCTCTGCCATAGAAGAAGCCAAAGATCTAAATCATTTTAGTATGGATGAGATGCATGGTTCTTTGACTACTTTTGAAATGAGAATAGGAAGGTCTAACCCCACAGATAGAGAAGCTACTTTCAAAGCCCTAAAAGGTAAAGTCACAAAACCAGAGTCTGAAGAAGAAGATGTATCAGATGAAATGGAAGCAAATTTTGTCAAAAAACTGAGAAAGGGAAAAGGAAAGTACAGAGGAAAGCTACCATTCAAATGCTTTAACTGTGGAGGCATTGGGCACTTTGCGACAAAATGTCCTCTCAATGACAAAAACAAAGGTGAAGAAACTCCGCATCAAGAAAGAAGTGAATGGAGGAAGAAAACAAACTTCAGAAAAGGCAATTTCAAAAAGAAAAGTTTTATCTCTCGAAATCCAGATTCTTTAGAGGACAGCTCTAGTGAAGACTCTGAAGAAGGAACAGGTGAAGCTCTCTTTATGGCGTTTGAAGTAGAAAAATTAGAAGAGGTAGAAAACCTAGAAAAGAGAGAAGATATGAACCCTAAAGTATCTATTGAAAAAGATGAGGCTGAAGTTGATTTAGAAGGTGAGCTGGTTTCTGCTCTTGAAGAATGGAAATCTGAGAAGAGAAAGAATAAAAAACTTTTAAGAAAGCTTGAGGATGCAAATGACATTATAACCAGTTTAAAAATACAGACAGAAGAATACAAGAAAATGTTCGAAGATCTAGAAATTCAGGTAACCATGAAGATAGATTATTGCTGCAAATTAGAAGAAGAAAATTTTGGTCTTCGAATGCAGATACAAGAGCTGGATCAAAAAATTAGTTGCCACTACAAACGTGAAGAAAGTTCAATGAAGTTGGATAAAATATTAAGCGATCAAAGACCAGCAGGTATCAAATTCGGTGCTGGGCTTTATTGAAGGAGAATCATCAAACGGACCAAAGGCAAGCAATGTTGAATGTGAAAAGAGTAAAGACAAGAAACAGGTTGTTGAAAGAAAAACAAATCGGGCAAAAGAAAGCAGTAATGCCGGTCCTGAAATAGGAACTGACAATGATGGCTTTACCAAGGTCACACATCAAAAGAAAAGAAGATCTAAGGCTCCTGCAACAACTTGGCAAAGACCATCTTTCAGGTTCAATCATTACTTTTATGGTTTCTGTTTCAAATGTAATGGTTATGGGCATAAAATTGCTAACTGCAAGTATAATGTAGGTCCAAGAAGTTTCACTAGTAGAAATACCTTTTCTCCTCTAATGAGTTATGCGGTAGAATGCTTTAATTGTCACAACTTTGGGCACATTGCTAGAAACTGTCATAGTACTTCTGTTTCAAATCAATCTCAGAAAAGAAGAATTCAACCATATAGGGCAAAACAGAATAGAAATATTTTTGAAAGATATGTGCAAGATCCTGAAAAGGGGAAATCCAAGTTAGAACCCAATACCATAGTCAAAACAGAATGGAAACAGAAAGAACAGCTCAGGGAAGAAAAGGAATCTTTAATAGTGCAGACAACTTTCAGGGCTCAAAATAAATGTGTACCAGTGGATTCTTGACAGTGGTTGCTCAAGTCATATGACAGGTGATAAACAGAAATTTGAAAAACTACAGAAATATGAGGGTGGCTCTGTGAAGTTTGGAAATAATGATGGAGCCAAAATAATAGGAAAAGGATCTGTCAAAATTAGTGAAGGGAAAATCAAGTCAGAAGAAGTTTTATTTGTGGATGGTTTGAAACACAACCTATTAAGTGTCAGTCAAATCTGTGATAAAGGACATGAAGTAGTCTTCAAAAAGCAGGGTTGTGAAGTCGAGAAAAATAAACGAGTGGGAAATTGATAGCAAGCTGGTTCAAGGACGTCTGGAAATTTGTACACACTCTCAGAAACTTCAGAAGTTTTGTGTTTCATTGGACAAGAAGAAGAGAAGCTGGTTGTGGCACAAGAGGCTTGGACACATAAGTTTTGATAATTTGGTGAAAATCAGCTCGAAACAAGCGGTGAGAGATATTCCAACCATTAAAAAACCTTCAAACAATGTTTGTGCTTCATGTCAGAAGGGAAAGCAAACCAGAGTCTCATTTAAAACAAAAGAATACCACACTAGCAGGCCTTTGGAACTTATTCATACAGACTTATGTGGACCCATGAGAACTCAAAGCATAAACGGTGACAAATACTTTATGTTGTGTATCGATGATTATTCCAGAATGACATGGATATTTTTCCTAAAAGATAAAACAGAAGCTTTTGAAATGTTTAGATCCTTCAAACAGCTAGTTGAGAATGAAACAGGAAAAAGGGTCAAATGCTTACGATCAGACAGAGGAGGAGAATTCATTTCGAATGAATTTACAGAATACTATGAAAAACATGGTATCAGGAGACAATATTCAGCAGCTAGAACTCCACAGTAGAATGGCGTAGTAGAAAGAAAGAACAGAACTATACAGGAAATGGCACGCACCATGCTTGGAGAAAATAAAATAGCAGATAGATTCTGGAAAGAAGCAGTTCACATTGCAGTATACATCCAAAATAGATATATGTTAAGAACTCATGAATGCAAAACACCTTATGAGTTGTGGTTTGGTAGAAAAGCAACAACAAAACATCTCAAAGTATTTGGTTGTAGGTGCTACATCAGAAAAACTGATGACAACCTTGGGAAGTTTGAAGATAGAGGCGAGATGAAGGTGTTTTTGTTGGGTATTCATCAAAAAGCAAAGCTTACAAATGCTACAACAAGAGACTCAAGAAAATTGTGGACGGTGCAGATGTTAAATTCGATGAAGGTGGGAAACGATTAGCTGACTTTGAGGAAAACTACCCAATCTATGAAGAAGTCGTTGAAGGAGATGAGGTGAATGAAACAGAAAATAAATCTACGTTTGATTCGGATGAATTAGTCGATGACTCGGAGGTGCAAGAAAACAAGAAATTCAAAACAGTGGTTGGCGAGAAAAATCATCCAAGAGACCAAATAATTGGAGATCCCACAGTTGGTATTCGGACAAGAAGGAAAGTAATAAGTAATTACTCTCTTTTATCTAGCATTGAGCCCAAAAACATAGATGAAGCAAGCAAAGATGATAGCTGGATGAAGGCAATAAATGAAGAGTTAGATCAGATTGAAAAGAACAGAACTTGGGAATTAGTACCTAGACCTACAAATAAGAATGTAATCGGCACCAAATGGATATTTTGAAACAAATTAAATGAAGACGGACAGGTCATTAGGAACAAAGCAAGATTGGTTTGTAAAGGATATGCACGGTCGAAGGCATTGATTTTGAAGAGACTTTTGCACCGGTGGCCAGATTAGAAGCAATTAGAATGTTTCTGGCCTTAGCGAGTTCACAAAAACTTCAGAGTTTATCAGATGGATGTAAAATCTGCCTTTTTAAATGGGAAACTCGAAGAAGAGGTCTATATTGAACAACCGGATGGCTTTCAAATTAGTGAGGATCCTAACCTTGTCTGCAAATTAAAGAAAGCATTGTATGGATTAAAACAAGCACCACGGGCATGGTATGCAAGGCTAGATAACTATCTCTCTCAACAAGGATTCAAGAAAGGTTTAGTGGACAGTAATCTGTATGTAAAAATAGAAGGTGGGCATCTCATTGTTCTAGTTGTCTATGTAGATGATATCATATTTGGCAGCAACAAAGATGAATCTTGTAAAGACTTAGCAAATAAGATGCGGAATGAATTTGAAATGTCTATGATTGGTGAACTGTCTTACTTTCTTGGGCTACAAGTTAATCAAAATGAGAAAGGCATTTTCATTTCCCAAATCAAATATGTGAAAGAAATGCTAAAGAGGTTCACTATGGAGGACTATAAGCCAGTTAGCACTCCCATGACAACAGGCTGCAAATTGAGTAAAGAAGACAAATCTCCACCTGTAGACCAAACCATGTACAGATCTATGATTGGAAGTTTACTATATTTAACGACTACCGGACTCGATATTCTGCGGGCGGTTTGCATGGTAGCTAGATTTCAGGCCGGTCCCAAAGAGACTCATGTGACAACGAGTTAAAAGGATTTTTCGGTATCTCAAGGGCACCATGGAGTATGGGTTATGGTATCCAAAAGGCAAAGACTTCACTCTTATATCATATTCAGATGCAGATTGGGCTGGATGTGTTGATGACAGAAAGAGTACCGGTGGAGGTGCATTCTACTTGGGGGACAGATTGGTTGCATGGCACGGTAAGAAGCAAGAGTCGGTTTCTTTATCTACGGTGAGGCAGAATATATTGCAGCAACAACATGTTGTACACAAGTCTTGTGGATGAAACAAACTTTGAAAGATCTTGGTATTAATTTCAGTGAACCAATATCAGTTAAGTGTGATAACACCAGTGCAATTAACATCTCTAAGAATCCAGTAATGCACTCACGGACAAAACACATTGCTATAAGGTATCATTTCTTGAAGGAGAAAGTTGCAGAAGGAGAAGTTAAATTGGATTTTGTCCCAACTACAGAACAAGTAGCGAGATATTTTTACAAAACCATTGCCCAAGGAAGTGTTTGAGTACCTTCGAAGCAAATTAGGAGTAGTTACACTTCCTAAGAAGTGACTAGCTACAGGGATCATTTTCTCAGGGGGAGCATTTGAGTATTTGACTATTCTTTTGCTCATGATCATAATTTGTGCTAGATGCAACAAATTGTGCCTGAGAATTGTGAGGATGGACTCAGGGGGAGTTTGCAGCAGCCCTTTGGTATTATTGACAAAGGGGGAGAAGAGTTACAGGAATGTACACAAGTGTTGCCAACAATTCCAAAGGGGGAGATTGTTGAGCAAGGTGTTGCAAGAAGTTTGTCATTGTTGTCAACACGGGCAATTAGATCTAATGATGCGGTGGACAGACAGTTTAGGAGTCATTCAGATGTAGAGGACAGAAGTTCAAAGGATAGTCAGATTATGTAAAGTGCAATTCCTGGAAAACAGAAGTGACCCAGTTTCAAAAATTCGAAGAAAAAGACAAGTTAGAAAATTGTCGCGATATCGCGACATGTTTTCTGTCACGATTTCGCGACAGGTCGGAGGAGAGAGAAGGCATAGCCGAAAATGTCGTGATTTCGTGACAAAAATGAGGAGAGAGAAGGCGTAGTCGAAAATGTCATGATTTCGCGACAAAAATGAGGAGAGAGAAGGCACAGTCAAAAATGTCATGATTTCATGACAAAAATGAGGAGAGAGAAGGCGCAAGGCAAACTATCACGATTTCGCGACATGTTGGAGGCCAAGAAGCTAAGTCGAGAAACTGTAGCGATTTCGCTACATGTTGGATTTTCGTTGGCCGAAGCAAGGAGAAAGCGTTAAGTGGAAAAGTTGTAGCGATTTCGCTACATGTTGAAATTTTGGCCGAAGCAAGGAGAAAGCGTTAAGTGGAAAAGTTGTAGCGATTTCGCTACATGTTGAATTTTCGCTAGCCGAAGCGAGGAGAAAGTGTTAAGTGAAAAGTTGTAGCGATTTCGCTACAAGTCAACTCAAAGGTGTAGCGATTTCGCTACGAGTCAAATGTGCACAAAACAAAGGTGTAGCGATTTCGCTACGAGTCAAAAGTGCACAAAACAAAGGTGTAGCGATTTCGCTATGAGTCAAAAGTGCACAAAACAAAGGTGTAGCGATTTCGCTACGGGTCAAAAATGCACAACACAAAGGTGTAGCGATTTCGCTACAAGTCAAAAGTGCAGAACACAAAAGTGTAGCGATTTCGCTACAAGTCAAAATTTTGTGGGTCGAAGCAAAGTTGGTAGCACAAGGCACAAAGTTGTAACGATTTCGCTAGTGCATGAAGCGAGAAATGTATGGAAGCCGAAAGCGTCGCGATTTCGTGACAAAGATGAGGATGACATCAGCAAAAGCTGAAAGTGTCACGATTTCACGACAGGTTGCAAGAAAAGCCTCTGGAAGCCGAAAGCGTCATGATTTCATGACAAGAATGAGAATGACATCAGCAAAAGTTTGAAGTGTCACGATTTCGTGACAAGAACGGAGGCAAAGCTATCAAAGGCCAAAAGGGTCACGATTTCATGACAGCAAGGACAAGAAGGCGTACGGCTACAAAAAGTGTCGCGATATCGCGACATGTTTCTATTTCACGGCAATAGTTACAGGAAGGTGACAGAGGTGGCAGTAGCAGTTGAGGCCGACAAAGTTGAATTTGGGCCGACAGATTTTAGGGTTTTGTAGCAATTAGTAATTTCTAGGGTTTGAGCGACATTCTTAGGGTTTGCAATCGACAATTTTAGGGTTTTGCAGCCGACAATTTCTAGGGTTTCTCAATCGACGTTCTTTAGGATTTGTTCCTAAAATTTCTTCTATAAAAGGAGGGCTACTTCGAGTTTGAAAGAATGTTGTGTGAAGATAATGTGCGAATGCGAGCAGAGTGATTGCGCAAGTGAAGTTCGTATCGAGCAGAGTGCGAAGTCATAGTTCGAGTTGAAGCGAAGTGTGCATATCGTGATTGCGTGAATGAAGAGCGCGATGTGCAGAGGTGGAGTTATAAGTGCGAAGTGATAGCGCGTAGACAGCAGAAGTGATCGATCATCCGATTGCAGTAGAGAGTGCGAAGAAGTTCACAGAAGCGGTCGGACAGTGCGAAGCGTTTTGCGTAGAAGTAGCAGAATGCAGAGAAACAACAGACTGTAAGAAATAACGTGAAAATTTTATTCTGTAATTTTCTTTATCATTATTGACTTCCAAGTTGCGGCTTGGCATAAGGGGTTGGTGCCTCTTTCCAGTAGGTGTTGGTAAATTGGGAGTTGGTGCTCCATTCTGTTTGTAACAGATAAAGCTAAGGGTTGGTGCTCCTTCCAGTTGGTGCTGGTAAAAGATATTGTAAAGTTGTAGCTTTGCATTGGCTGGATTTGGATGGTAGTCCAAGCGGTCGTTTTGAGGAGTAGCCACATTGGTGAACCTCGTTAAATTACTTTGTTGTGTGTCATGCTTTCTTGCTTGCATTTGATATTTCTTTTATCAGTTTTAAATAGCTGCTGGATTTAAAACTATATATATTAGAAATTTTAAAGATCACACTGATTCACCCCCCTCTCAGTGTCACTGTGATTACAACACATTTTGGTAGGGAATACAAGGTATGGAAGGTGTTTAATCTCTGAATTTTTTAGAGGTTGGTTGGCAAGTTAAAAATTAATTTTGCATGTTTATTATTGGTTCTAAGGTTGCAAGGGAGTTATAAGGTTTGGCAAAATTGAATTTTTAATATTGTTTTCTCAAAGGTTTTATGCATGGAGTGAAAAGTGTTTCGTTAATATTCTATAGTGGTAAATATTATTAAGTTTGGTCAATATTCTATAGTGGTGAATAATATTAAGAGTGGTTGATATTCTATGGTGGTGAATATTATTAAAGTGGTTAATATCCTATGGTGGTGGATATTATTTTAAGAGTGGTTGAATTATTAGGGTGTTGGTCACTATTCTAATATTGGAGTTGATAACGTGTTTCCAAGTATTTTGTTATGTATGATTTGTTGAAAAAGGAAGAAATAAGGCATTGATTATATCTTGGTGCAAAGAATATTTTTGAGGAAATATTGGAATAATATTTTATATTCTAACCTTCTTGATTTTGGCAAAGAAGTGTTTTATGGTTGTGGCAGATTTGTGAGGTCTACTCCTTATCATCAAGAAAAATATATGAGCACATTCTTCCATAGTTAAGTTGATTGGTTGGTTTTATGAAAAATAAGTTTAGAGTGAAAATGAATTGATTAGGGTTTCCTTATTGAGTGTGTTGACTGAATGCTTCAATGTTTTTTAAAATAAAGAATTGTTGTTAAACCTTATTTGATAAGCATTGTTGTTGAAACCATTTGTTGTATGAAGAACTTGAATTAGGGTTTGATTATCATTGCTATAAACATTTTTTTTGAAGTGATTTTTTGAGCAAAGAACTTGAACTAGGGTTTGAAAATATCATGAGTATCATTGTTATGTGAGATTTATTATTGAGAATTGTTGAAAATATTTTGAGTTGGTGTTTACATGCCTAGACTAGGGTTTGTGAGAAAGGAGTGTTTCATTGAGTGATTGGTTGGGTAGATTTGGTTGAGCCTAGTCAAGTGGATGTGTGAAGTGATTGTTCAAGTTTTATAAAACAAACTATTCTATATTCTGAATTGAGTTGAGAAAGTGATTGAGCATTGAGTTGTATTTGAAGCATATTGAGTCTCTAACAATTTTTCTTATGTTTCTAAGAGAGTGATTGAAAGTAATTGAGCATTGTGATTAGTATAGAAAATATTGAGTCTCTAACAATTCTCTTTATGTTTCTATGAGATTGGACAAGTTTTGTGTGGAATTTTTGAGAATATTTGAGGTAAGTCTTTGAGGAGACTTGTGGAATTATTTTGTGTGAGGTTTTGTGAAATCTTAGAATACAAATTTGGACAAGTTATAGAGAGGACTTGTAGAGTAGATTTGGACAAGTTGTAGAAAGGACTTGTAGAGCAGATTTGGATAAGTTCTAGAGAGGACTTGTAGAGTAGAATTTGAGCAAGTTCTAGAGAGGACGTGTAGAGAAAATTTGAGCAAGTTCTATGTGGACTTGTTGAGCAGTTGAATAAGTTTTGTGTGGACTTGTTGAGCATATTTGAGCAAGTTCTATGTGGAATTTTAGAACAAATTTGAGCAAGTTCTATGTGGACTTGTTGAGCAAATTGGATAGGTTCTTGAGAGGACTTATAGAGTATATTTGAGCAAATTATAGAGATAACTTATAGAGAAGATTTGAGAAATTTCTGAAGAGGACTTGTGGATAGATTAGTGTGAGCAATTGTGGAAGCTTGCAAGGTAGATTTGAGATAAGCCTTTGAGAAGACTTGAGAGTAGAGTTGATTTATTTGTTCAAAACCTTGAGTTAAGGTTTGGGGTAGATCCAACAAAGTTGAGTCAAGCCTTGAGTTAAGGCTTGAAGATAGAGATCGAGGATAGATTTGTGCTAGATCGAAGGACTATGTTTAGTGTAGATTTGAGAGCATAGTTTGGTGCATATTTAAGGATATGTTTGTACCACACCAAAGATAGATATTGAGCAAATTTGTGCTAGACTGAAGTACTGTGTTTAGTGTAGATTTAAGATAGAGCTTTGGAGGTGATAGAGTAGAGAGGATGATAGTCTCCAGTGGATAGAGATCCATTATCCAGGGTAGTGAATATAGGTTTTCTGAGTGGGGACAAGAGTCTTTAGTGGAGAGAGATCTACAAGCTAGTGTAGTGGAGGCAATTATCTTCTAGAGGATCACCATCCAGAGTAGAGGAGGAGTTATCCTATGGATAGATATCCATGGAATTGATTTAGGGGATTGGTGTCTCCTTTGGATAGAGGTCCATAAACATTATAATAGGGAAAAGATCCCTAAGAGATTGATCGATAAAATTTTAGTGAAATATTTTCTCCATGGAGTAGCCCACATTGGGTGAACCATGTAAATTATGGTGTCTCTATTGTGTGTGGTGTTTTATTAATTGCTTTGATTACTATTGTTGATATTTCTATATATACATTGCATATATTGATTTAGAAATAAAAGTAAAAAGTGATCTTATACTGTTCACCCTCCCTCTCAATATAAGTTTGTGTTCTTCAATTGGTATCAGAGCGGGTTCCTTCAAAAGAGTTTAACATCTTGAAAGAAAAGCTAACAAGAAAATAATGGGTTCTAAGAATGTGTCCTCAGATAAATAAGCACCAACATTTGATGGAAGTGACTATATGTATTGGAGTATGAGAATGAAGATCTACCTGATGGCACTTGGCAATGAAATTTGAGAAGCAGTTGAATTTGGATATGATCCCTTAATTAATCCTCCTACAAATAAGGAAGGTAAGCTCCTACAACATTACAATTTAAAAGCAATGAATACACTTTTAAGAGGTTTGTATAGAATAAAGTCTATGAAAGTTATGCACTATCAAACTGCAAAAGACATGTGGGATAAATTACAAAATATATATGAAGGAGATAAATGTTTCAAGAAAGCAAAGATGCAAAATATCAAAGGACAATTTGAGGAGTTAAGAATGAAGGATGAGGAAAAAATTAGTACTTATCTACTTCGAATTGATGAGGTTGTTAATGCAATGCAAGGACTTGGAATGAAGATTGATGAATCGGATGTTTGTGATAAATTTTTGATAACTCTTCCAAATAGATTTAGTGAAAAGGTTTATGCTATAGAAGTTTCAATGGATGGTGATACTTTGACAAGAGATATGTTTCTTGGTATTCTTACAACACATGAGATAAGAATAAAATATCCTATTGCCCATAATGAAGCAACATTCAAAGAAATCAATAAGACTAAGGGTAAGAAGTTAGAATCAAGCAATGAGTCATCCAGTGATGAAGAAGTAAATTATTTTAGAAGGAATAAGGATTCAAGAAGATCTAAAGATACAAGATCCATTAAATGTTTTAATTGTGGAAAGGATGGATATTTTGCAACATATTGTCAAGAAGCTAAGAATAACAATGGTGAAGAAAAATTGGATCACAAGAATAAAGAATCAGAAAGATATAGGAACCAAAAGCAAAGCAAGGATAAACAAAGTAGACAAGGAAAGAAGTTCTTCCAAAGTCAAAAGAGGAGCTACTATGTGGATAATATAATTAAATCCTCAAGTGATAGTGATGCTAGTTTTTTAGACAATGATAGAGATGAAGTTATTTTTATGATTAAAGAAAAAGAACAAGTTAAGAAAATGACTCCAATAATTCTCAAGTGTTCTAGATGTGGTAACTTTGGACATCTTGAAGATGATTGTACAAGGGATGGCTATAGTTTTAGTGATTATGGATATGAAGATACACATGAATGACCAGATGAAACTCTTCTAATGACATTGGAAGATAAAGAAGGTGATCCCATAGAAGACAAGTCAAAATAAAATAAAGATGCAGACAAAGGTAAACAAATAGAGGAATATTCAGAAAAGGATGAATATTATCTCAAGGGAGAACTTATCTATGCCATTGAAATAGTAAAGAATGTAAGAAAGCAACACTCTAAACTTGAGTTTCAGTTTCAAGAATGTGATGAAGAGAGAAGACTTCTTATAGAGGATCTAGAAAAATCAAAGGCTAAGACAAAGAAATTCAAGGATAAGTTAGAAGCAAAGGTCTTAGAATGTGAAAGGTTGGCCCAAGAAGTAGCTCTACTAAGAGAATATATAGAGTACTCCAAAGTCAAGCTAAAAGGGTTCAAAAATAGCTCAAAGAACTTGGATAAGTTCATCAAGATACAAAAGCCTACATCAAGAAAAAAAGGTCTTGGATTTGGACAAGATAAAAATAAATGAGAGGGAGAGTCAACCTCAAGTGTTGGAGAAGAAGATACTTTAGAAGAAGATAGTGTAAGAGAGGATGAGACATCTAAGAATGATTTGGACAATAAAGAGTTCAACAAGAACAAGAACAATGCACAAAGAGGATATAGATGGAATAGAAATCAGAATAGGTCAAGAGAGACCAAGAGACCAATGAGGTCAAGACAAGGAAAATTCAATGGAATATATTTTTCATGTCATAGGTTTGGGCACATGGATTCACAGTGCAAGGTACAATAAAGATAGGAATATGAGAACATATAACTTTTCCATGGGTATTGCTACTCATGTAATCAGTTTGGTCACAAGAAAATAAATTGTAGGGTTCAAGATAGAAGAAGGCATGGCTTCACTAGGAGAAATCCTAATATATTTTTACCTCCAAGGAATAATAACATTAAGTGTTATAAGTGCAATAATGATGTTCACACAACAAAGTTGTGTAGAGTAGATATTCTAGAAACAAGTATGAAATGGAATAGGAACAGGAACAAGAACAGGAACAAGAACAGGAACAGGAACAGGAATAGGAACAGGAACAGGAACAAGAACGAGAGCAGGGAGCGAGGAGCAGAGGCAGAAGCGAGGAGCAGGGAGCAGAGAGCGAGAGCAGGGAACAGGAACATGAACATGAATAGGAAAAAGAACAAAAATAGAAACAGGAACATGAACATGAACATGGATATGAAAAGGAACATGAATAGGAACATGGATAGGAACAGGAACAAGAATAGGGACATGGATAGAAATATTGAAAGAAATAGTCAGAGGAATCAGAAGGATCTGATAAGAATAAGAGAGGATAAAGGTAAAGAAAATGTTTTTTGGAGTAGAAATACTCCCACCTCGAAATTAACCACCTCAAGAGGATGTGGGGGAGGGTCTAAGCTAAGAGGCTCATTCTTAGCCTTGAGCCCCAAAGGTGACCCTTTGCCATTGATGTCAAAGGGAGAGAGATTTGAGTAAGGGGAGAGATATAGATTTGAGTAATAGGGAGATAATTGGTATTTAACATAGCATTGATCCAGGGGGAGCAATGTCCCAGGGGGAGTAGAACAAAGTAAATGTCAAGTTTTTAGTTAAAATAATTTGGCTTGCCATAAATGACAAAGGGGGAGATTGTTGGACATTTTGAGTCCATCGAGTTGTCATTGATGTCAAGGCATGAAGTTGTCATTTATGTCAAAAGGAATGCAATTGATTGGTTCCAAAAAGTTTCATAATGTCTTATGAAGCATGACCAAAAAGGTTTTTCATTAAAACCATTGAAGGAGAAAATAAAAGGTTTTCTATTAAAACCATTAAAGGAGAAAATAAAAGGTTTTCCATTAAAACAACTAAAGGAGAAAATAAAAGGTTTTTTGATAAAAACCATTGGAAAATAAAGTATAATATTTTTAATAAACTATGGAAGCTTAAAGCTAATTATAAATTACATAAATTAAGGTTAAAACCCTAAAGTGATTTTTAGATTTAAAATTTGAAATTCAATTTAGAAAAGCATCGACATGAGGAGTAATGTTATATCATGCATATAAAAGGGAGCACCTACTACTTTAATGAAATTACCATACCTAAGATATGAACGTGCAAAGCAAAGAATTTAGCGCTATGACCAAGGGAAATGAAAACGTGTTTATCGCGTGTGTAAAAGGAGAAGTGTTGAAGGCATAAGATGAAGGTATCTATCCTTCCTTCACATGGAAATTTGTAGCCCACATGGTGAGTGCCCAAGCACCTAAGTGCTTAGGAAATAGGAGACCGTGGATCGAGTCATGTCAAATCCCATTTTCGTGGGGAATACAAGGTATGCAAGGTGTTTAATCTCTGGAATTTTTAGAGGTTGGTTGGGCAAGTTAAAAATTAATTTTACATGTTTATTATTGGTTATAAGGTTGCAAGGGAGTTATAAGGTTTGGCAAAATTGAATTTTTAACATTATTTGCTCAAAGGTTTTATGCATGGAGTGAAAAGTGTTTGGTTAATATTCTATAGTGGTAAATATTATTAAGTCTGGTCAATATTATATAGTTGTGAATATTATTAAGAGTGGTTGATATTCTATAGTGGTGAATATTATTAAAATGGTTAATATCCTATGGTTGTGGATATTATTTTAAGTGATTGATTAATTATGGTGTTGGTCACTATTCTAAGATTGGAGTTGATAAGGTGTTTCCAAGTATTTTTTTATGTATGATTTGTTGAAAGAGGAAGAAATAAGGTATTGATTATATCTTGGTGAAAAGAATATTTTTGACTAAATATTGGAATAATATTTTGTATTCTAATCTTCTTGAGTTTGTCAAATAAGTGTTTTATGGTTGTGGTAGATTTGTGAGGTCTACTCATTATCATCAAGAAAAAGGTATGAGCACATTATTACATAGTTAAGTTGATTGGTTGGTTTTATGAAAAATAAGTTTGGAGTGAAAAGGACTTGATTAGGGTTTCATTATTGAGTGTGTTGAGTGAATGCTTCAAGGTTTTCTAAAATAAAGAATTGTTGCTAAACCTTGTTTGATAAGCATTGTTGTTGAAACCATTGGTTGTATGAAGAACTTGAATTAGGGTTTGATTATCATTGCTATAAAAATTGTTGTTGAAGTGAGTTGTTGAGAAAAGAACTTGAAATAGGGTTTGAAAATATCATGAGTATCATTGTTATGTGATATTTATTGATAAAAATTGTTGGAAATATTTTGAGTTGGTGTTTACATGCTTGGACTAGGGTTTGTGAGAAAGGAGTGTTTCATTGAGTGATTGGTTGTATAGAGTTGGTTGAGCCTAGTCAAGTGGATGTGTGAAGTGATTTTTCAAATTCCATAAAACAAACTATTCTATATTATGAATTGAGTTGAGAAAGTGATTGAGCATTGAGTTGTATTTGAAGCATATTGAGTCTCTAACAATTCTCCTTATGTTTCTAAGAGAGTGATTGAAATTAATAGAGTATTGTGATTAGTATAGAAAATATTGAGTCTCTAACAATTCTATTTATGTTTCTATGACATTGGACAAGTTCTGTGTGGACTTGTTGAGTAGATTTGAGGTAAGTCTTTGAGGAGACTTGTGGACTGATTTTGTGTGAGCTTTTGTGAAAGCTTACAATACAAATTTGGAAAAGCTCTAGAGAGGACTTGTAGATCAGATTTGGACAAGTTCTAGAGAGGACTTGTAGAGCATATTTGGACAAGTTCTAGAGAGGACTTGTAGAGTAGATTTGAGCAAGTTCTAGAGAGGAATTTTAGAGAAGATTTGAGCAAGTTCTATGTGGACTTGTTGAGCAGTTTAAAAAGTTATGTGTGGACTTGTTGAGCAGATTTGAGCAATTTTTGTGTGGACATGTAGAGAATATTTGAGCAAGTTTCATGTGGACTTGTTGAGTAGATTAGATAGGTTCTTATGAGGACTTATTGAGCAAATTTGATCAAGTTCTAGAGAGAACTTGTAGAGAAAATTTGAGCAATTTCTAGAGAGGACTTGTGGAAAAATTAGTGTGAGATTTTGTGGAAGCTTGCAAGGCATATTTGAGACAAGTATTTGAGAAGAATTGAGAGTAGAGTTGATTTATTTGTTCAAAAATTTGAATTAATGTTTGGGACAAATCCAACAAAATTGAGTCAAGCCTTGAGTTAAAGCTTGAAGACAGATATCGAGGATATATTTGTGCTAGACTGAAGGATTGTGTTTAGTGTAGATTTGAGAGTAAAGTTTGATGCAGATTTGAGGATAGGTTTGTACCATACTAGAGATAGATATTGAGTAGATTTGTGCTAGATCGAAGGACTATGTTTAGTGCATATATGAGACAAATATTTGGAGGTGATAGAGAAAATATGACGGTAGTCTCCAGTGGATAGAGATCCATTAGCCAGGGTAGTTAAGACATGTCTTCTGATTGGGGATAAGAGTCTTCAGTGGAGAGAGATCCACAATATAGTGCAATGGAGGCAATTATATTCTAAAGGATCCCCAACCAGAGCAGAGGAGAAGTTATCCTATGGATAGAGATCCACAAAATTGATTTAGGGGATTGATGTATCCTTTGGACAGAGGTCCATAAACATTGTAATAGGGAAAGGATTCCCAAGAGATTGATCGAGAAAATTTTAGTGAAATATTTTCTCCGTGGAGTAGACCACATTTGATGAACCATGTAAATTGTGGTGTCTTTGTTGTGTGTGGTGTTTTGTGCATTGATTTTATTACTGCTATTGATATTTCTATCTATACATTGCATATATTGATTTGAAAATAAAAGTAAAAAGTGGTTTTATACTGTTCACTCCCCTCTCAGTATAAGCTTGTGTTCTTCACCATCAAGCACAACCCATAGAACCTATTCTACTAGATCATTCAATTTTATAGACCATATAAAAGGATATACCATAGCAATGAATGAATGAATAAAATGCCTCGAGGAGGCTCTACAAAAAAAGAAGGCACTAGGTAAGCAAAAGGTGTCCAAAATATTACAGATATGTAGCTTTGAAGTAAACAAACCTAAGTATATGTCCTTTTATCTAACCATGGTTTGTGAAGACAAACTGATACATAATTTTTTAGTAGATTTTAGGTCTAACACTTTAGTCATGCCCAAGAAGGTAGCTGATGCACTCAGGCTAGTATACAAACCTATTAACAATAGGGTAGTTAAACTAGATGACATAACAATACAAATATTTGGACTAGTGGAAAATATTCCTCTTCCACTCCAAGCTTGACCTAGCTTCATTGTACATCAAGATGTCATAGTAACTAAAATTTTGACCATGTTTAACATATGCTTGTCATATGATTTCATAGCCAATGTTAGAGGGCATTTATATTTATACTATAATCATATGTTTCTCAAAATAAAATATGAAACTAAGCTTAAAATCCTTTCAAAATCACTCCACATTAATGACATGGAGAAAATGTCTTCCATTAGACTAAGAAAGGAACAAGATCATGTAACCGAGGAGAAGCTATTTAGGTTAGACTTATCTACTAATAAAATTTGTTCATACATCCTAGATGATCACTTGGAGTAGTGGGAAATTGATACATGGGATTTGGTTCCTGAAGAAGTAATACATCAAGCTAGAATTGGATAAGATATCACAACAAATATAGTGTATATACTTTATTTTAAAAATAATAAATTTTATATATAGGGAAAAACACAAGATCAAAAGACTGCAATAATACTTGCAGATAATCTTTGCCTTACACAAATCTTCAACATCCTATTTTGACATAAAAGGGGCATTGGATAAATAGAGAGGTGGATCAGGTAAATTTGATAGGCTAAGATGGCATTTCTTATGGTTCGATGCTTGTCCAATCATTGAAAGGAAAATAAAGAACATTTTTCATATGGGGATACATGATCTAATCATGTCAAATCAAACCCTACCCAAGGAAATTTTAGCACCAAAAACATGTAATCTATTTGATCAAGGATCAATGGAGGGGTGATCATTGTCAAATGCTAGAACATCGTAATATCACAAAATGATACTAATTGTTAGACCACAAAAAGACAAGACACATGGCAAGTGTGCACTGACCCAAAAATAGAGAGGAAAGGTATAATATTAAAGCAATGTTCATTATCTAATCAACAATTATCTATGAACAATATCATAAGTGGTGGAACCACCTTAGATAAGGGATATCCATGAATGAACAATATTAATGAGAACACATAACCTAATATTGAACCAATAGAGAATGAAAAGATGATATATCTACCCCTTTGGATAAGAGCCATAATTTCCACTTCCATTTAGCTATTCTCCAAGGTCATAGAGAATGATGTCTAGAAAGCACATGCTAAATTTAAAACCATTGAGGAAGGTCATGGTGATAGGTATGCATTTCAAAAAAATGGGTGATTGCGTACAAGTGCATAGGGAAAACACAAAGCATTGGATTGAACAAAAGAAATGGTTGCAAGAATACCCAAACAATTAAAAATATTCTCCCTTTCCAGGCTAATTGTATGCATGATTAATTCATGTGGGATGAGCTAAAGGCTAAGAATGGTAATCTTATATAAAAATTTTCTATATGGAAAAAGCATATAGATCCAACACATTGGTAGGAGTTACACACCTCTTGTAGGTAAGAAACCACAATGCACAATCATAGTTGATGAGATTGTGAATAATTCTAGATAGAATATTTTGGCATAGAAAGGTAATAATAACTCAACAATTTTTCTTGAGTAGGTATTAATTTTAGAAACAAACATCTTGTTGAGAAGCAACACACCCCCACTGAAAAATGCATTTCCATCCTCTTGAAGATTTTGAGATACCATTTTGCAGCAGGGACCCTCTTGATGATCTTCAGTTTTAAATCTTGCTTGCCTCCTTTTTAAAGTTGTGTTTTTCTTGCATTCTAGCTTTGGTTATCTCAGGCTGTACTTTTCACATGCTAGAATGATTCATGCTTAAACAAAATCCTGCACCAGCACAAAGAAAATCCAGAAAACAGATGCATAATTGCATGAAAATTCAAACTTTCCTTTTAAGGTAAAGTCGCGAAATCGCGACACTTCCATTTATGGAAATGTCGTGAAATCGCGACAGGAAAATAGAAAATCGGCTAAGTCAGAAAATGTCGCGATATCGCGACATTTCCATTTTTGGAAAGTGTCGCAAAATCGCTGCCGACCGGAGGAGAGAGAAAGAAAGCGTACGGAACAGCGCGATTTCGCGACATGTCACGAAATCGCGACATGTCGCATTTTCGCGGCTGAGGAGAGAAAAGTGGTGAAGGAAGCAGAACGTCGCGATATCGCGACAAGTTTCGGAAGAAAGAAGCAAATAAGGAACATGTCACGAAATCGCGACACGAATCGCAAGATTGTACGGAGGCAAGAAAATGTCGCGAAATCGTGACATGTCGCGAAATCGCGACGGAGGAAGAAGAAAATCATCTAAGTGTGAAAGATGTCGCGATTTCGCGACGTCGCGAAATCGCGACGTTTCTGCAAAGGGGAGTCCAGAGCGTACGGACTGTCGCGATTTCGTGACATGTCGCGAAATCGCGACAGGTCCGGATGGAGGCATAAGGGAGAAGAGAGAAATCATGTTGCAAATTGACTAAGGCATGGAAAAGGTCACGAAATCGCGACAGCCAAAGAGATCCCAATGAAACAAAAATTTCAGCCGAAGACTTAAGTCTAAAAAGGGTGCAGCGATGCGCTGCGTGCTTCAAAATCGTGGGCTGGAGCTTGCAGCGATGCGCTGCAGGTTTGCCTCAACGGGGAGTCTAAGCTCGATGTTGCAGCGACGCGCTGCAAGTTTTAGAAGTCGCAAAGGCGCAAGGCATTGATTAAAAAGAAGGAAAAGTGTCTAAGTGTTTAAAGTGGCAGCGATGCGCTACCATGTTACAAGGTCCATGGACGAGGTTGCAGCGATGCGCTGCAAGTTGACCAAAAGGAAAGTCTGGACTCGAAAAGTGCAGCGACGCGCTGCACGTTTCGAAGGCGAAGGGTGAAAATGGTAGCGATGCGCTGCACCTTTTGAGGAAGTCTTGCAAGACAAGCATGTCGCGAAATCGCGACATGCTGGAGCAAATTGTACGGAGGCCAGGGAAGGTCACGATTTCGCGACATGTCGCGAAGTCGCGACAGGTCGCGTTTTCACGGCCGACAGGGAAAGAAGCAGCGCAGCGCTGGGGACGTCGCGATTTCGTGACATGTCACGAAATCGTGACATGTCGCAGAATCGCGACAGGAGAGAGAAAGTCCTCAAAGGACCTGAAAGTGCATTCCAGCTGTAACGGAAGGCATCCTGGAGTAGCGACACGTGTAAAGACGCGTGTGTGATGTTCAGGGCCGGCATGCAGGCTTATTTTGTGGTTTTTAGTCTGATTTTAATGTTTTAAGCTTGGATTTAATGTTTATTAAAGTGCTAATTAATCTTTTGTCTTTCATCCAGGATTCCACCTGTCACCTGAAAAGGGCCATAAAGACAAAGTTAAAGTGCATATTTCATCAAGGACCGCCATGCTAGAGGAGAAGATGCCAGTAAATGCATTCAATGGCAAATTTATGGCAGAATTAATAGCATGAAGACAATTTCAACTTAGGGATGGCCTTACGGGGATGAATTGATGGAGAAGTGGTGACTCACCCTGCTCACCAACAGAATTAATGAAGGCATTTACTTTCAGCTGCGAATGAATACAAGTTGCATTTGATTCTATCTTCTCCATTTATAATAGCGGACTGCACTAATTTGCAGAAGGGTTAAGTTCTATCCAGAACTTGATTTTAAAGGACTTTATATTGTAAAACCCGGGTCCTAGGGTTTAGAAAGATAAGATTTGCAGTTAAGGAAGAAGATATTTCTGAAAAGATCAGGGCCTGTCCTGAGTCTATAAATACTTCTTCTCAATGTAATTGCGGGGAGGCGGAGACTTAGAAATAAAAGGCTTATAAGCAATTTCTTGCAAATTTTGTGAAATCCTTTGTTTTCGGACTTGGAGTTGATGTGCTTTTGCATTTTTACGTGATAGCATGGCCAGGAGCCTAATATTTTGCAGAGTGTGATAAGTGTATCTTCTTTTGTTATCCGTTCCATTAAAGTTTGTTAGATATATGTTGTGAATCTGTATTATCAAGATTAAATATGCTGTTAGGCTTCAGTTGTTCTATCTTGTGTTAGGGAAAATTACAGATTTCAGGTGTAAGTTTGTTCTAATTGCTCTGTCTTCACTGTGTGAGCTAGGCTGCCGGTGAAAGATACCAATTTTTACTGACTTCCCTTCAGTTTATAATTTTTTGCTAGATCTCTTCTACTCTGCCTTGTGCTCTTAGTTGAAAGTGATCTTAGACTGACTGGACACTTTCTTCTTTGATTTGTTCTATTGTGAAGCTGATAGCATAGATAAGATTGATAGTTTAGGGTTTTACAGTTGATGTTGGGATAAACTTCTCTTTCTGCCCTACCCTACCCTCTCTTTGTTTTCGGTGAAATGATCCATTTTTATTTTCTTTATTTGTCTTTTATTTAAATCTGCTGACCCATGAGAGCTAGATCAAGAATTCAAGTTAAATCTGATAAACAAGTGACAACTACTGAACAAGTTCAGTGAGCCCCTTGTAAGGTAACAGAGCAGTCCATATTGAAATCTATTCCAGAAGCGGAAAAGAGTGAATAGCCATTCGACCCAACTCTGTAACTCGCACCTTGGATAACCAGCTAGATCCTAAAGTGAGTGGGGTTTACCCCGGTATAAGTGTCAACGGAGTTTCCTGCTCATCCTTCGCAGGGTGCGTATGAAAGCCGGACCAACATTTCTTAATTGGCGCTAGAAGGAGGGCCATGAACTCAGTTCAAGTATTGTAAGGGCATAACAACAACATTTGTAAGGACCCACACTGAACTTCAGTGCAGTGTTGTCAATCATGATATTTTAACTTGCCAAATACAGAACCTGTTCAGAACTGCAGAGTTTGTCAGTACCTGTGAAAGCTGGATTCTACATACAGGGTAACAAGGTCCCACCCCAGAGCTGGAGAGCTCCTTGTCCCTGAATTAGAAACTCCGAGAAGAAGTAGCCTCAGAAGGGCCAAATCTCTGTCACAGATAGTTTTATCACCACTGATTGTTACTCCAACCAGAGCTCAGAATATCCCTGTTAATCCATTAGCTATGGCAAATTGGTTGGGCTCCACAGCTTTGAACATTTCGGGTATAGCCCATGACTTGCCCAGAAATCCAGAAAGATACCTCCCTAGGTATAAACATGATGGGACAAGAACTGCAGAGGAACACTTAGTTGCATTCAAGAATGCACTGAAGTTATTAAATGTACAACATGAGGATGTTGCCTGTAGACTCTTCCCGTTTACTCTCCAGGAGGGAGCTTATGATTGGTTTTTGAACCTCACCAATGATTCCATCACCAGTTGGAATGACTTAGAAAAAGTCTTTGTGTCACAGTTCGGTGAAGTGATAGACCCCAGTATTTTATATCAACAGTTTTCTGGCATCAAGAGGGAATTGAATGAATCCATCAGGTCCTATAATGTTAGATTCCAGAAAGCTTATGGTAGACTCACTGGCTATTATGTACCGAATGCTGACCTGGCATTAGAGATTTTCAGGAACTCTCTAGACCCAATGACCTCTGTCTTCTTGAAGAGGGATGCCACTGTTACCAACTTGACAGAAGCTTATAAAGAAGCTTTAATCCTGGAAAGACAGTTGGGACCCCAGCCTTTAAATATTCAACAAACTCCTCTGATCACTCAAGCTGCTCCTGTGTTCAATCCCATTCCACATCAGATGATGCTGCCAGTTTGTCAGACTTTACCATCAGCAGCACCAGTGGCTGCTGCACCTGTTGAGAATGTACAGAACCCGATAAAAGAGGCTGACAATGCTAGGATTGAAGAAGTTTCAAAGATTGTTCAGAAGCTGGCCAATGATTTTTTGAGCTTTAAAAGGCAAACTTCTACTGGAGACAATCCCAACAGATATTCATACCAACCAAACAGATTTAACAGGCCCCCATATGAACCAAATAAAGATTACAAGGGGAAAACTCATGATGTGAACATCTGTGATTTGGCTCTGCCCAACTGGTGCAGAATTCATGCCACTTCTCAGCATGGGGAGTTAGATTGTGTGGAATTTTGCAATGCATTTGAAGCCTTGTCAGGAGATTTGATCTCCCCTGAAAATCAAAGAACCTGCTGAGGGCCCAAGTTCATCTGGACACAGTGCAGCTATGGTCTTGGATTCTTTTTCTTTCTCGGATGAATCTGAGAATGTAGTTGAAATGCCCATGGATGAAGTACAGGCTTTCCAGCAGTACAGAAGAGATAATTACAACCTGAGAAACAGGAATCCTGAGCCTAATACCACATCAACTCCTCCGGATAATTCTCACAATATTCCTCCTGACCCCTCTCCAAGCAATAATCCACCTCCACCAAAGGGAGGAGCTCAAAGAGTACCAGATGTTGCTATTCCTCCACTTAACAAAGGATATAACATAGTGGAGGATATGAAAAATATTAAGGCTAACATTACTTTGCATGAGTTGGCACAGATTTCAGAGCAGAGAGATAATCTGATAAAGACATACTCTGGCCCTACTGCTAAACCTGTGGATAAAGGGAAGAAAATAGCCAATGCCAATCTGGCCATGTACAAGGAAAAGACTGAAGTTCCCCCATTTTTACTGACTGTCAGAATTTTTGGGAAGAATTTACATAATTGTTTGGTAGATTCGGGTGCATCTGCTAATGTCATGCCACTGGCAATTTGTCGACGATTGGGGCTGACCCCAATGAAGTCTGAGAGGAGAGTTGTCCAATTGGACAAGTCAGAAGTTAAGGTTGTGGGAGAGCTGCAAAACATTCACATTCAATTGGCATCTGAGCCAAGGGCTCAACATAAGATCGAAATCCAAGTTGTGGATATCCCAGTGGGGTATGGAATGTTGTTGAGTAGGGATTGGTCTAAGTCTCTAAATGGATATCTGGCAATAGACTTTTCACACATGTGGTTGCCATGGAAGGGTGTGGCCAATCAATTGCGGGTTGACAGAGAACCCAGGTACAAGCACACGATTACAGAGTACAATGCTGCAAATGAAACTGTCAATGTTGCAGAAGTAGACATTGGAGTCTACAATTTAACAACTGGGCACAATAATAAATTTAACAAAGCTCATCCTGTACATACTAATGAAGTTTGGACACTTCATGTGGATGGAGCCAGATGTAAGCAGGGTTCTGGAATAGGGGCAGTCCTCAAAGGGCCTCAAAGTCAGACATTTTTTATGTCTTACCGCCTGTAGTTCCCATGTACTAATAATTTAGCAGAGTATGAAGCTCTGATTTTAGGTTTAAAGTTTGCATTAGATAAAAGTGTGAAGAACATTCAAGTTTTCACTGATTCAGAATTGGTGGCAAGTCAAGTCAGGGGTAAGTTTCAATGTAAAGCTTCTTATCTGAAAGGGTACAAACACAGAGCCTGGGACCTGGTAGAAGGCTTTGATGCCTTTAACTTAACACATATACCCAGGGAACAAAATTCACATGCAGATGTCTTGGCATCTTCAGCTGCAAGTTTAAAGCCATTGGAAGAATTTAAGTGGGATAAGTTTTCAGTTGAGTTAGTCCCCTGTCCTTCCATTCCAAACAATATAGATAGCTTTCAAGTTTTCTCAGATGATCAACAGATTGTGAACTTTCTGCAGAGTACCAATACCTTTGAGAATGCTATAATTGATGAGGGCCAAAGGGATACCCTGCTAGAACAGTTGGATGATGACAGGGGAATCATGAGATTGAAGGACAACAGGATCCCAAAAGGAATGGTAGAGCTGGAGAGGCTATTTGATGTTGACAAGATCAAAAAGAAGGTGAATTCTGAGGACTATGTGGCTGCCATTGACAGTGAGACAGAAAATTTGAATGTAGGAACTGAAGAGGATCCAAAGAACATCAAGTTGGCAAAGGACTGTGATCCAGAGATAAAGAGAAATATGATTGATTTCCTGCACAAGTCCAAGGATGTAATGGCCTGGTCATACAAAGATTTAAAGGTCTTTGACCCAAAGGTTTACACTCACATCATACCTTTGAAAGAATCTTGCAAGCCTTTCAGACAAAAACAGAGGCATGTTAATGCTCTGTTAGAACCCCTTATCCAGAAAGAAGTGGAGAAGCTCTTGAGTGCAGCAATTATTTTTCCTATCAGGCATTCAACCTGGGTGGCCAATCTGGTGCCAGTCAGGAAGAAGAATGGAGAGATCCGCCTTTGTGTGGATTTTAGGAATCTGAACAAAGCATCTGAAAAGGACAATTATCCCCTGCCTTCTATGGATGAAGTACTGCAGATTGTTAATGGCTCAGAGATGATGTCTTTTCTGGATGGCTTCTCAGGCTATAATCAGATTCTAGTTGAGAAGGAGGATAGAATGAAGACTGCTTTTACAACTAAGTGGGGCACTTTTGCTTACAAGAGGATGCCATTTGGATTGATAAATGCAGGAGCAACATTTCAGAGAGCAATGGACCATGCCTTCAAGGGGCTTATGGGCAAATGTATTGTAGTTTACATGGATGATCTAACAGTCTTTTCCAAATCTAAGTTTGACCATGTAAAGCATTTAGAGTCTGTGTTTAACAAGTGCGAGAGAGTTTGGCATCTCTTTGAATCCAAAGAAATGCATATTTGGTGTAACAGAAGGCAAACTGCTTGGGCATTTGGTCACAAAGGATGGCATTTCTATGGATCCAGGCAGAGTTGAGGCCATATCTGGCATACCATTTCCCAACTCCAAGAAAGAGTTGAGATCATTCTTTGGAAAGATTAACTTTGTCAGAAAGTTTATCTCAGGCTTTGCAGAGATAGTTAAACCAATGAATGATATGTTAAAGCAAACTGCCCAGATTGCCTGGACCACTGAAGCTAAGACTGCTTTTCAAGAAATCAAGACGACCATTAAACAAGCACCAGTCTTAGTAAGCCCAGATTTCAGTGCAGATTTCTATCTGTACACATTCTCTTCTGAACATACACTTGCTGCAGGTCTGACTCAACGGAGAGATACAGGAGAACATCCAATTGCTTTTAAGAGCACTAATTTGAAGGGAGCTGAACTGAAATATTCCCATTTAGATAAACAGGCTTATGCTTTGGTAAGGGCAGTGAAACAGTTCAGACATTATATACTGAGGAGCAAAGTTCATGCCATAGTGCCGGACCCAGCTGTCAAGTACCTTCTAAGTCAGAATGAGTTGGGGGAACTGAGGGGAAATTGGGTCACCAGGCTGCAAGAATATGACCTGGAGATTCGGCCTGCTAAACTGATCAGGGGACTTGGTTTGTCCAGGCACATTGCTGAAATACCTCTACAGCAGGAAGTTAATCAATTAAACTCTGAATCTGATGATTGGTATGGGGATATCATTCATCTGCTATAGTTTGGAGTTTGCCCATCCCATTTGAACAGAACTCAAAGGAGAGCATTAAAGTTAAAAGCTGCTCACTATCTCCTTAAGGCAGGTATTTTGTACAGGGAGAATTATGCTGGCATCTTCCTAAGGTGCATCTCTCCCAGTGAAGTCAGTGAAGTCATGGCTAGCTTTCATGAAAAACTAGGGGCAGGACATTCATCAGGATCTGCCACTGCACATAAGATACTGAGAGCAGGCTATTACTGGCCTACACTTTTTAAGGATGCACATCAACATGTCAGAACCTGCCATCAGTGCCAGACATTTGCAGCCAAAGAGGCAAACCGAGCTCTGCCATTGCAACCAATTGTGATAAACAAACCTTTCATGCAGTGGGGACTTGATTTTGTGGGAGTCATTAACCCAAATTCCTCAGCAGGGCATAAATATGTTCTGACAGCCACTGACTATTGCACAAGGTGGGTTGAAGCAGCAGCCACTACAAGGAGTACGGCTCAGGAAGTGATTGATTTTCTTGAATCAAATGTCATAACTAGATTTGGGGTTCCCCTGAATTTGGTCTGTGATAATGGACCAGCCTTCCAATCGTTGGAATTTGCAGATTGGGCATACCAGATGGGGATAGTTATCAGATTCTCATCCAACTACTACCCCCAAGGCAATGGACTGGCTGAGTCAACAAACAAGAATTTAATGAATGCCATCAAGAAGTCTGCAGCAGATAAACCCAGGCAGTGGCATACATTGTTGAAATATGCACTTTGGGCTGATCGAATAACACACAAAGTGGCTCTTAAGACCTCTCCTTTTGTTTTGTTGTATGGTACTCGGCCAATTGTCCCCATCTCCTTGAAGTTGCCTACCTATCAGTTTGCCTTAGATTATTTTGAAGATCATGATGATGCTGAAGCCCGTGTTTTAGACCTCACTAACTTGCAGGATGAAAGACTCCAAGCCCTGGAGCACTTCAGCAGACACCAAGAAACTGTCAAACGGTGGTTTGACAAGAGGGCCAAAGTGAAGGCTTTCAGACTGGCTGACTTGGTGCTTCTGTGGGACAAGGCCCATGAGAAGAAGGGTAAACACACAAAGCTGCAGCCACTGTGGATAGGCCCCTACCAAATTGCTGAAATATTGGGTAACAATGCTTTCCGTTTACAGGACCTGGATGGTAATTCTCTGGACCTTCCCGTAAATGGCCAGTACTTGAAACATTATTTCTCCGCTGTTCCTTCCAATGTATCTTTTGAGTGAGCTATAAAGAAGTTGTAACATGTGTACATATTGTAAATAGCTCCGTAAGTTTTATTTTGTTCTAGTTTAGTTCTTTTAATAGCTCTGTACAGTTGCTTTAGTTGCTTCTTTTTAGTTTTAATTGTGTGCTGTCTGTACAGGTTTGTTTGTTAGATTAATCCTTGCTCTTTGTGCAGTGTTCTTTGATTCTTTTGTTGTCTGTGCAGTTTTAATTTATTTGCTTCAGTTCTTAGTTTATTTGTTTTAGCTTAATTTTGCTGCCTGTACAGCTGTGCTTTGCATCCTTTGTAAATAGCCTTGCAGTTTGTTTTATTCCTTTGTCTGTACAGCTGTGCAGTTTTCAGTGTTTAGTTTAGTTTATTTCAAGTCTGTGCATTTTTATTTTGTGTTGCTTTAGAAGCCTGTGCCTGTCCTTGGAAACCTGTACAAAGTCCTTCAGCTCTTAAAATTCTGTCCTTTAAACCTTTGCCTAAAGGTCAATGAATAGTCAGCCTTCAAAATTGTTTTATTCTGAGCTGATCAATCCACAATCCAATGCCCATGTTGTTCACCATTCTAATAGAGATAGTCTGCTTGCACTGAACAGTAGAACTATTTTGTTATTCAGGACAAAGGTAGAGAGATGATGGGATCTTGTGTCTTACTTGCCACAGTTGTTTTAATAATAGAAAAACTGCTATGCTGTTTTGTTGGAGGAACTCCCGGGGAATCCAAGAAAAGCTGGTTATGAGAGGGGACTATGTCATGTAATTATTTGGGTATATCTAGAGGCTATCAGTGCCTAGACTGAAATAGTTCCGGATTGATCAAAGTTCCAGATTGATCAAATGTTAAAAGAAAATTGTGATTTCCCTAAAAGCATTTCAGATATTGATATATTTCAGAGGGAGAGATATAAAAAAAAAGAGAAAAGGAAAAAGAAAAGAGTTGAACAATTAAAAGAGGCAGCCAATACTTCCAAAAATATTTTCTTCTAAGTTATAGATTCTGCCCTACAGTTGTAAATTTGGGTCGTGTAAATCTAAAGGGTAACTCTGTCTAGGCTGTAAAAGGCTAAACTAGTAAACAGAGCTCTACTCGGTTTCCCCTTTTACAATCTAGAAAAGTTGATTAATCCAAGTTTATCATTCAATCCAGTCATCCTTGAAGAAAGTTTTATACCCTTTGTAATTGCACCATCAGAAATCTTCCTTGAAGTAGTTCAGCCTAGTATGTCCTTGGGAAATTTTAACAGCTAGCAGTTAGTGGTCAATTTATTGTGAAGGATGTCTGTGGCAGGGCATGATGCAAGGTCTTTTGTTTTGAAACCAGAGTCTTGGGTTCTAAAATAGTGCTATTATTTTACCCGCAGATATCGCCATTTGTTGAGAAGCAACACACCCCCACTGAAAAATGCATTTCCATCCTCTTGAAGATTTTGAGATACCATTTTGCAGCAGGGACCCTCTTGATGATCTTCAGTTTTAAATCTTGCTTGCCTCCTTTTTAAAGTTGTGTTTTTCTTGCATTCTAGCTTTGGTTATCTCAGGCTGTACTTTTCACATGCTAGAATGATTCATGCTTAAACAAAATCCTGCACCAGCACAAAGAAAATCCAGAAAACAGATGCATAATTGCATGAAAATTCAAACTTTCCTTTTAAGGTAAAGTCACGAAATCGCGACACTTCCATTTATGGAAATGTCGTGAAATCGCGACAGGAAAATAGAAAATCGGCTAAGTCAGAAAATGTCGCGATATCGCGACATTTCCATTTTTGGAAAGTGTCGCAAAATCGCTACCGATCGGAGGAGAGAGAAAGAAAGCGTACGGAACAGCGCAATTTCGTGACATGTCGCGAAATCGCGACATGTCGCATTTTCACGGCTGAGGAGAGAAAAGTGGTGAAGGAAGCAGAACGTCGCGATATCACGACAAGTTTCGGAAGAAAGAAGCAAATAAGGAACATGTCGCGAAATCGTGACACGAATCGCAAGATTGTACGGAGGCAAGAAAATGTCGCGAAATCGTGACATGTCAAATCATGACGGAGGAAGAAGAAAATCATCTAAGTGTGAAAGATGTCACGATTTCGCGACGTCGTGAAATCATGACGTTTCTGCAAAGGGGAGTCCAGAGCGTACGGATCGTCGCGATTTCGTGACATGTCGCGAAATCGCGACAGGTCCGGATGGAGGCATAAGGGAGAAGAGAGAAATCATGTTGCAAATTGACTAAGGCATGGAAAAGGTCACGAAATCGTGACAGCCAAAGAGATCCCAATGAAACAAAAATTTCAGCCGAAGACTTAAGTCTAAAAAGGGTGCAGCGATGCGCTGCGTGCTTCAAAATCGTGGGTTGGAGCTTGCAGCGATGCGCTGCAAGTTTGCCTCAACGGGGAGTCTAAGCTTGATGTTGCAGTGATGCGCTACAAGTTTTAGAAGTCGCAAAGGCGCAAGGCATTGATTAAAAAGAAGGAAAAGTGTCTAAGTGTTTAAAGTGGCAGCGATGCGCTACCATGTTACAAGGTCCATGGACGAGGTTGCAGCGATGCGCTGCAAGTTGACCAAAAGGAAAGTCTGGACTCGAAAAGTGCAGCGACGCGCTGCACGTTTTGAAGGTGAAGGGTGAAAATGGTAGCGATGCGCTGCACCTTTTGAGGAAGTCTTGCAAGACAAGCATGTCGCGAAATCGCGACATGCTGGAGCAAATTGTACGGAGGCCAGGGAAGGTCGTGATTTCATGACATGTCACGAAGTCGCGACAGGTCACATTTTCGCGGTCGACAGGGAAAGAAGCAGCGCAGCGCTGGGGACGTCGCGATTTCGTGACATGTCACGAAATCGTGACATGTCGCAAAATCGTGACATGTCGCAGAATCACGACGGAGAGAGAAAGTCCTCAAAGGACCTGAAAGTGCATTCCAGCTGTAACGGAAGGCATCCTGGAGTAGCGACACGTGTAAAGACGCGTGTGTGATGTTCAGGGCCGGCATGCAGGCTTATTTTGTGGTTTTTAGTCTGATTTTAATGTTTTAAGCTTGGATTTAATGTTTATTAAAGTGCTAATTAATCTTTTGTCTTTCATCCAGGATTCCACCTGTCACATGAAAAGGGCCATAAAGACAAAGTTAAAGTGCATATTTCATCAAGGACCGCCATGCTAGAGGAGAAGATGCCAGTAAATGCATTCAATGGCAAATTTATGGCAGAATTAATAGCATGAAGACAATTTCAACTTAGGGATGGCCTTACGGGGATGAATTGATGGAGAAGTGGTGACTCACCCTGCTCACCAACAGAATTAATGAAGGCATTTACTTTCAGCTGCGAATGAATACAAGTTGCATTTGATTCTGTCTTCTCCATTTATAACAGTGGACTGCACTAATTTGCAGAAGGGTTAAGTTCTATCCAGAACTTGATTTTAAAGGACTTTATATTGTAAAACCCGGGTCCTAGGGTTTAGAAAGATAAGATTTGCAGTTAAGGAAGAAGATATTTCTAAAAAGATCAGGGCCTGTCCTGAGTCTATAAATACTTCTTCTCAATGTAATTGCGGGAGGCGGAGACTTAGAAATAAAAGGCTTATAAGCAATTTCTTGCAAATTTTGTGAAATCCTTTGTTTCTGGACTTGGAGTTGATGTGCTTTTGCTATTTTCTGTGGTAGCATGGCCAGGAGCCTAATATTTTACAGAGTGTGATAAGTGTATCTTCTTTTGTTATCCGTTCCATTAAAGTTTGTTAGATATATGCTGTGAATCTGCCATTATCAAGTTTAAATATGTTGTTAGGCTTCAGTTGTTCTATCTTGTGTTAGGGAAAATTACAGATTTCAGGTGTAAGTTTGTTCTAATTGCCCTGTCTTCACTGTGTGAGCTAGGCTGTCGGTGAAAGATACCAATTTTTACTGACTTCCCTTCAGTTTATAATTTTTTGCTAGATCTCTTCTACTCTGCCTTGTGCTCTTAGTTGAAAGTGATCTTAGACTGACTGGACACTTTCTTCTTTGATTTGTTCTGTTGTGAAGCTGATAGCATAGATAAGATTGATAGTTTAGGGTTTTACAGTTGATGTTGGGATAAACTTCTCTTTCTGCCTTACCCTACCCTCTCTTTGTTTTCGGTGAAATGATCCATTTTTATTTTCTTTGTTTGTCTTTTATTTAAATCTGCTGACCCATGAGAGCTAGATCAAGAATTCAAGTTAAATCTGATAAACAAGTGACAACTACTGAACGAGTTCAGTGAGCCCCCTGTAAGGTAACAGAACAGTCCATATTGAAATCTATTCCAGAAGCGAAAAAGAGTGAATAGCCATTCGACCCAACTCTGTAACTCGCACCTTGGATAACCAGCTAGATCCTAAAGTGAGTGGGGTTTACCCCGGTATAAGTGTTAGCGGAGTTTCCTGCTCATCCTTCATGGGGTGCGTATGAAAGCCGGACCAACACATACAAATACCAAAGCCATAATGGATATCTCATACCACTTTTTTAAGGAGGAAGTATATCATATGTAGGGATAATTTAAGGTTAATAAACACACAAATTTCAAAGGGAAAGCCTATAAGAGGAAGCCTCTTCATTTTTAAAGCCTTCCCTATTTTTTGAGCAAACAAGGAGTCCATAGAGTACAAGACAACACGATAATAAAAGTGAATCAAATACAAGCTAGAGCTTACTCATGTGAATATATCTAAATAAATATGAAGAAGAGAAGGAGCAACACTCATAACCCTATAATTAAATCTAGGCCCTTCCCTATTGTAGTAGTTGGCTCTTCTTCCACTTAGAGCCAAGAAACATCGATCCATGCTTCCTAGAATGGAAACCCTAAACTGCTAAGGGACATGATGAAGGATATAGAAAATCCTAAGTTGTCCAAGAAAACAAAAAATATAAGAGAAGGAGCATGACAAAGATTCAACCAGAGTAGCATTAAGTCCTTTGGAGCTTGAATTTGGACCAAACACCTTGGCTGAGTACCTAGTACATAAGGTGCATAAATTTTATGAAGTGGTAGCCATATGCATAGAAAGTTACAATACCTAGACCTAAGATATTTGATCAATTGATAGGGTATTTAGGTTCATTATCCATGCTAACCTAATTCAAAAGAAATTGATAGTGGAGATAGTCAAGCTCACCAATAGTTATGAAAGTGCTACTAAGATTTATAATACCATTTTGGACAAGCTAAGCTATCTTTTGGAGGATCATGATATTAAGGGTGATAAACCTCCAAAAAATTTCTTAAGTCTTAACAACTTGAGAGAAAATGCCAATGATATCACAAGAATGTTGATATTCATTTTTGGGCTAAAATATAGCAAATACTTGTTCCCATCCCAGCTTGACAACTTATACAGAATGAGGAATACATCCAACAAGGAGAGATAGGTCTTTAACTTTGATGACTAGATCATCAAGAAGACACAAAGGCCAAAGCTTTAGGTTCTCAATATTTTTGGACCATATGATTTATTCCAAAATCTAGGCACATACCCCAAAATAGTTCTAAGGCCAATATATGAGTACAATCATGCATGGATCTTTACCTTTTGTATGGAAGGATTGAAAGGGTCTTCCTCATATTATGTATTGGTGGATACTTTTTTGGCCACCACATTGGTGGCCCTAAGTAGACAAAAACCAGAATGCTTCCCAACTATTTGCAAGTAGTTTTTACAAGAAAAACACCAAGGGGATTAGTTATTTACTAAAGATATGAATCTCATCAGAATGTACACTTTTAGTAAGCCTACTTAGTGATTATTCAAGTATGTATCAAAATAGGTTTTTACATTGGCATTTCTTAGGTAGATGGACTCTATTGACACGTCCTTAAAAAGTATAAGAGAAAAAACAAGCTTTTATAAGATCTCATATAGTTTTGGTAGGATCACCTTGGTGAAGAGGGAGGCTTCCACTATCTTGGAGAAGAAGCTAAAAAGACTTAATATTGAAACAAATCCAAGGGAGTCGAAGTACAACCTACAAGGGGGATTTATCACTTAGCTCAACAATGTCAAAAACTTGGATAAATTTATGCATGGACCCTGATTGGACACAAAGGCCCTCAAGAATCCCATAGATGAAGTTGACACACCTCAACTAAATCAACTCCTAGAGCAAGTTCCAACACCAAGGTAAAGACTTGGGAGATCTTCTATCAAAATAAGGATAAGATGATCCAAATTGTTGCATCCATAGGACTAAGTTAATTTTTTTGAAATATCGATAATGGAAAGATAAGAAGATTATGGCTAGGTGGGAATTTTAATAGAATTTTGGAAATAATATAGCTATATTGGGTCAAATAGATGAAGATGAAGAATGTAGTTAGGAATACAATCGAGAACACTTGAACGAAGGGGGAAGCTACATGGGTAGAGTAGTAAAGAGATAATATATGGGATGAAGCTTTGGGTGACTAAAGAAGAAGAAATAACTTCAAAAGAGGTAATCCATATAGAAGAATACCAAAAAAGGCCCAAAAAATCTCCATCCCTTGATTTTCCTTAGGTAATTGTCATGGATGTGGAGCCACTACTATAATCAATCTATCCGATACCATAACAATGAAAGAAAAAGAGGTCAGCTCGTGGCATCATCCCTACATAGACAAAGAGAAGGGAAGATACTTTGAGGATGCAGTATTAAACTACTATGCCTATATCAATTGGTGAGTTTCCTACTACCCCTCCCATTTCTATTCCAAATGTTAGCCAATAGCCTCCCATAGCACCCATGTTGTCAACCCTATTGGCCCAAGTATATACTATCACAACCACATTGATCACTACTTCCCTTGTAGCCCTAGTATAAACCTCCACTCTTATGGGGTATTATATCATAACCCCTAAGGATCTCATTCCCCTATCCTCCACTTTGACCATACGACACATCACCCCTCAACCCTTTATGCTTAGGTAATATTTACCCTTTTTTCCCTCTCAATCCATTCTAACTTACCCATTCTTTTAGCCATTATTCACCCTCCTTGCATTACAAGTACAACTTGCAAGTGCATTGACTCTTGCCATTGCAATAGGCATACTTTCATATTTTAAATAGATCTAGGAAAATATCATATAGTATGATCAGAGAAAAAAGGCCAAGAGGGTGACAAGACTATTGGAAGTAACACTCAAAATCCAATTTAACTTCTAGGATAACCTCCTATGGTTTGCCCATCTAATTACAATGGTTTCCAAGCTATAAGAGCAAATGCAAAGAAAATATTACCAAGTGATCATGCTAGCCATCAAAATCTAAGACATCAAGGTTGGGGATAAGGTGGACCTTATGGAGAAGTCTAACATGGTCATTAGTAATTATTACCTAGCCCTTAAAAGGAGACTAGAAAATATAGAGAAGGAACTCGAGGAGGTGAATAATACCATTAGAAGTTCACAACTTAAGAAAAAAATCTTAAAAATAAGATGGATAAGCTCATAAGAACCTACGCAAAAAATTCCTTCCTAAAGGAGGAGAGATAAAACCAGGACTTGATCGATCGACTTACCACCATAGAATTTGAACTCATTCTAGATAGAACTAATTTTCAAAAGGGGATAAAGGTAGAGAAGAAGAAA
This sequence comes from Wollemia nobilis, assembly GCA_028583015.1. Taxonomy (NCBI): domain Eukaryota; kingdom Viridiplantae; phylum Streptophyta; class Pinopsida; order Araucariales; family Araucariaceae; genus Wollemia; species Wollemia nobilis. The sequence goes on from JAQPPZ010000184.1 coordinate 2,216,060, forward strand.
ATTTTTGAGGACTTGTAGCAAAAGTTGGTCAAATTGATAAAGGGAGTTTGTGCCACATATTAGGATAACATAGCCAATACCATACCTTTAATCTTTGAACTATTTGAAGTCAATAACATGATGTCTCAACAAAGTGCATAAATAGGCCAAGAAATTGAGCAAACCCTAATGATGATTTAAAAAAAATGGTCAAGATAGGGAGATAATAGGAATGGATTATTGTCTCAACTAATTAGGAGCTAATAACCATGGGGTTCCTTGATTGAGATATAGTATAATAGAAGATATTAAATTGATAAATAAGGACTCGAATACATAGGAATATAAGGCTCAAACCACACCCTAGGCATGGCAATTGCCATTTCAAGGAGTCCCATAGACTCCTTGATTTAGAAAGGTTTGCCCTCCCCGTGGGCAACTGACAATAGGTTCCTTTTGGAGAAGGAACATGCATAGTTGATGGAGTTACAAAAGGAGAAGATATTATATTTTATAAACTAGTTAAAGGTCCTCACAATAGAATATGCAATAGAGGCCATTGGACCCTTGGCAAAGATCAAATTGCAAGTATAAAATATTATACACTGAATGATATGCTTCTCATGTCATGACTAGATAAAGCTCTTGAGGGACTGTAATTGGTTCTAGATAGAAAGAACACCCTCCAAAGGAGAATGGGGGGAGGTTAGATACCTGATGAACAAGCTTACCCATTGATGATCCCATTATCCCTCTTAGCATCCATTCCCATCCCTTTCTTTATTATTATTATTATTTTCTCATTTTTGTCCTTCTAACCATCTATTTTTATCCATTTTATTTTTCCTATTTTTGACTTTGTGTCCATGGATAAGGTATGCATATTTTGGAATCCCCCATATTTATCAAGCTAAAGATCCCTTGGTATCTACCAAAATTATAGGAATATTTTTCTAAACTTCCCCTCACTCAAGAGAATCACCATGGTGAAAGAGACCAATAAAAGAGGGCCAAAAGGTACAACTCACTTTCAGGTAGAAGTGACAAGCACTAGCTATAGCACACAAAAAATACTGAGCAACCATCAGGACCATGTTGACCATCCAACTTTCCATCCATGGTCAACGATACTTGTGTGTGAAATACAAACGATTAAGAGTTGTTAAATCTATGTGGTACCTTGATATTTCATCTGATAACTTGTGCTTCTCCACATAATAAGAAGTCAGTGTAAGGAAAAATCCCAACTAATGAGTAAGATACAAACATGTGGAAAACATGGAAATCGCAATAAAAAGTGCTTTTTCATTGGGTGAATGAACTATCAAAGTTGAATAAGGTAGACCAACCTATTACAGTTAAGCAAATGATGACTAAACAAGTTACCCATATTATAGATGAGCCTACCCTAACAACTTGCACCGATAAATAATAGATTCAAGAAGCCCTATTAGATACCTGATTGGAGGAGGCCATCTTGATGATGATGATATTTGAATGGGTCTATGACCAACCTTTACCTTCTACTACAAGAAACTCCTTAGATCAAGTGAGCAATATTATTGTGGATGCATTGTTTAAAACAATAGGTGGTTGATTGAGGATAATTAATTACAAAAGACCATTCATGGTTTTCTTGGGGTGAATACCTAGTAGAGGTGGTTGACAATGGTGACAACAACTACCCATCTAAAGGCTTGGAAGCCTTCAAATTTAATGGTATGGATCCATAGATCTTTAGGCAGTTAACTATTTAAAGCAAAAGGATCCTACACAAATCGTAGATGGCATTATAGATCTCCTATGTAAATTTTTAGGAGAGACCCTCCTAATTTTTCTATAAATAGGTATGTTGAATTAATTGTAGGGCATTGGGAGTTTCTTGCTCATGCCTACTTGTTGTATTTGTATATTTTTTATTTCACCCCTTTCTTTGAACTTGAGTCTTGAGTCACATGACTAAAGAGCATCCAAAATTTTTTGGCGTCTGCCTTTGTAATCTATATATATATATGGGAGTTGTGACTAATTTTTCTCTATCATACTTTTGTTATGTTTTGGATGCTTGGGTATGAATTGAAATTGTGTTTAATTTCTAGTTGTTAGCATGCAATGAATGTGTTCATTCAAGTTCATTATACATAGGAAGGTTTTTAGATCTTGGCACATTACCTTCATAGCTTAGGTTTTAATTTATTGTAAGTTTTAGTTCTATTTTTTATTTTTCCTTTTTCCTTTGCACATCACAGGCAAGACAACAAGAAACTTAAGAAGGTGCACAAAATTCACATTTGATAAGGAGTCAGACTCAACAAAAACATCCTAAATGTTTCCTTGTGGATGCTCTCACTTCCTTTAGATCTCCCCACATCTCTCAAGCAGGGTGTGGGTGCCCAAGCATGTTGGATCGCTACTACAGATAGTTGGGAAAATTTAAGGTAATAACACTTCCAACAACATGCATGAGTAACTATACTTGGAACATATACATTTATTACCCTATATTTGATATTTTCTTCTTGTCTATAAAAAAACTAACAACCCAATTACAGTTTATTTTAAATAGTAATCCATTCCATTTGTGTTTGTCCAATATTGTTCCAATGCCTTCTAATGCTCCTATAGAAGAAATTGCTAGAAATCCCTTGTCTTTCATATGTTTTTGAATGCATCCTTTCATTCCTCATTGCCTACTTTTATTTCTTATATTAAAAATAAAATCAAGGCTATAACAACCTATAAAGTTTTTAATGTATTTTCTCTAGCGATATTATTCATACAATATATATTCCATGATACCATTTTCATCATCATTTTGTTTTGTGCATGGTATTATTCCCACTCTTTTAGTACTTGTATTTTTTTTGTTTTCCCATATTGATATCCCTTCGAGTTTTCTTTTTCTCTTTTTCTTTGCTTTAAGGATCTTCCTCTCCTTTTTTCATTCCCACGAACTCTTTCATCTTCACCAATCTATTTTATTTTTCTGAGACTTATCATCCATAGGTTTATGCTACTTATAGAATCTCAAATGCAAATATTTACCTCGCAAAAAAATTCTTATTTAGGTTTCTCTCAAAACCCTAAAATGCAAGGATTATCCTCCATAAATTAATTTCATATGCTGGCTTAAAAGGCGTAAATTTTTATGGTTATCCTCCATACAAATTTCTTCACTATTCTACTCTTTAAACCCTAAAGTGTAAGGGATATACTATAGAGGATTTTATAGTACTAAATAAAACAAAGATGATTTACTTATTAAAATCCATCCTTTATTTTAAATTTTTGTTTCACATAATCCTTGACACCCTTAATTCCTTTTGAATTTGAACTTACACAGTGTCCTTCTTCATTTCATGTATCCTTTGTTTCTTCCAATGGTTGATCCAAGTAAATCCAAATGGCCTTCATGATATGATGATGCATATGGGTTTTGGGGCAAAAATTTGAATGTGATGTAGTTAGTATCTTTATTATTATCAAAGTAATATGGCCAATCATCCCCACTGATAAGCCTTAAAAATGCTCATTTTTTATACTCATTTCCTTATAAAATGTGGCACTTATTTTATAGATGTATATATTTTATGAAAATTATATATATTTAACAATTTATTCTACATGTTATTTAATATTTGTCTTTAAGTGTATTTTATGTAGATTTTGTGGAAATTGCTGCATTTTGGCATATTTTCATCAAGGTTCCACTCATACCTGGCACTTGCAATTTAATGAAGGTAAAACATCTACGGTACATCAGTGTGAAGTATGAATTCAGGCACGCAATTCCCTTTGAAGTGCTCAAATTCCATTCAAGACTTACCTGTTAGATGCTTGCTTCCCATTAGGTGCTTGCTTCTCGTTAGACGCCTGCTTCTCGTTAAGCGTCTGTTCCTATTAAGTGCTTGCTTCTCGTTAGGTGCCTGATTCCTAATTTATGTAGACAAGGCACCAGCTTTCTGAATTATTCATATGAGGCACTTGATTTCCACTAAATCCATATTCCATCATGACTCTCTGGTTGGCATAACAGAGCAAAGTTTTAGCAACAAGCATAAATGGAGTTCCAACATTAAAACTAGACAAGGGACGACGTCAAAGATGAATGGCCACCTATTTTCCAGATTCTACATGAAAGATTTATGTAAATTGGGTAAAACAAATATTAGATGTATTCTAGAAACATAATATGCTAAAATAGCTCACCAAGCTTGATATTTTGTCTGATTCCTTCATTCATGCAAGCAGTTGTAAAAGCGAATCATTTTTTCGATTTGTTTTGCAAATTGTAATAGGGTGTGGTCGCATATCTTATAAATATGCAAGACACCCATGAAGAAGACCCTCTAGACTATTCTATAAATTCTTTGCTGCAAATATTAATAAAATATTTTTTGAGTTATTTCATGTTAAATCGTCTAAAGCGTCTGGTGAAGATTTAACACAAGCAGAACCTTCTGGAAGCATGGGCCCACTTACAATATAGTTCTTCCCTTACTTCCCATGTTTTGTGTTATTTTATTTTTTGTAGATTAAATTATTTTCCTATTATTTCCCCTATTTTCAATAATTTTCAACAAAGTACTATTTAATTTCTATGTGCATTCTAGTCCTATTTTCATGAACGTAGGGTAGATTATTGGTTTGGAATTTAGAATCAAAACTTCAAAGAACATCAAACACCCCCCAAACCATAAATCTAAGGGACTCATCTCTAAAGGATAAATTATAAGCATATATTATGCACGGTTGCTCACAAGACTATGAGCTACCCCGGGTTGACAATTAAATGGAGGTAATTAATTGAACCATAGAAAAACTAACCAATATTTTGCCCAATATTTTTTCATCGTTACTGGTGAGTAGCCATTGTAATTTCCATTTTTGAAGGAAGCATAGTATTATTAGTTTAGATTGCTTTCTCCAGAACCTTCATTTGAAACTTTGTATGAGTCCATCTAAGAATAGAGGATCGGATGGTCATTTTGTCAAAAATAAAGAAGTTGTTTCTCAAAACCCTTCTGCTTCAGTAGAATTTGAACTTGAGACTAAAATTTCTCATCATAATCTCCACCTGTGCATTGGAAAGAACACCCACTATTTGCACAAGATCCTTCTAAAAAAATTTAGCAGAATCTTAGAGCAGGATCGAAGATAAGTAGAGTTCAATATAAGGAAGATTTAATGAATGCCAAATGCTAGAAAGCATTATTAAATGAAATCATCTCAAATACTGACTTAGTCATCCTTATGAAGGATAAAATAAATGAATTAGAAGTATTTTAAGCTGCTCTAAATGTAGTTAGTGAAGAAACTCCAATAGAATGGAAGAGAATCTAGAGGAAGCTTACACTAGTTTTAGTTTTCCAATAGGAGAGACAGGAGATCACAAGATGAAGCACATCTCTCCTGCCCACCTTCCAAATTTTAGAGGACTACCAACTGAATATCCAGATATATTTCTATTTAAATTTGATATTTTATGCATATTTGTGGATTACACCATAGATTCTCAGAAACTAAAATTATTTCTGTCCACCCTTGATTATTTAGCTTTGCACTTGTTCATCAGCTTGGGGGATAAATGGATAACTATCTCCTAGATTAGTATCAGGATTTTGGTAGAGCACGAGATGTAAGAGAGGAATTCCTAGACATGACATAAAAGGAAGGGAAATTTTTGGAAGAATACTGGGATAGATTTAGCTTCAATTTGCAAAGATCACCCCATTCAAAACTAGGAGATAGGTCCCTAAGAAGAATTTTTATGAAAGAACTAACAAATGAATCCTTGTAAGCCTTAAACATGATCTCTAGGGGGATATTTACCAAAATCAAATGGATAATATTCAACGTTTGTGTCAAAAATTTTCAATAAGGAAAGGTAAGTTGATCCCTAGAAATATCAAACAATCAATCACTATCACTAAAATAGAAATAGGCAACATGCTTGAACACATTAAGAGCGATATGTTATCATATATGGCTCTTCAAATGGATACCCTTATGCTTCAGAAGAAGAAGCAGAAGAATGAGATAACATTGGCATACTTCTATCCTAAATGCAGAGGAAAACACCCTAGAAATGAGTGTCCAAAAAACAAAGTTTTTGTAGGTGTTGTCTATAAAAAGGATCATAAAACCAAGCTGTACCCATAGTTAATGAAATATAATGAGGAACCTGAAGTAACAAAAGCATACTTCATGGGTAATAGGAGAAACTAACATCATTTTTCTATGGGTAACAACATGCAATCAAGAATGCCATCTTATAGGAGAAATAATTACCAAAACCAAGGTCAAGCCCAACCACCCAATATGGGTTGGTATGGGCAACAACCTTGGAATCTATTTCCCCAAGGAGCAAATCCTTACAACCCTTACCCTTGGATGCAATACCAGCAGAATGGGTAGAAGTGGAAAAACTAGAATGGTTGGAATCAGTATTCACAACATCCGACTCCAGCTCCACTACAACCATGTTGGCCTACACCTTCTACTTCAAGAACTCCTCAATTACCAGAATAACCTACAACAAACCTAAACAAAAAACAACAACCAACCTATCATATGGAAAATGATATGTACCCCATGTATAATATTAAGGTAGATTGTTATCTAATCCAGTTATAGTTAGGAAACAATTAGGTGTAGAAGTCACTCCTCTTGTAGAATAAGAGGAACACATAGATATATGAAAAGGGGAATCACCCCTTATAGAGGAAGTAGAAGAATAATAAATTCTTGTGAATAAAAAATAAGGAGTTCCACCTTTTCCACAAATGTTGTAGGAACCCAAGAAACCAATAAAAATAGAGTTTGATATTATCTTTAGTTTAAAAAACTTAATGGTCATAATCTCTCTCTTTCAGGCCATCAGAGACATACCTATCTATGGTAAGACCATAAGAGAGTTGTGCCTCAAGAAACCAGGGAGAAAACTAATTAAATCAATCAGTTTGGTAGGTCAGTTAGCTGACCTTATGTTAGGGAATGCCTATAGCTAGAAGTACTTAGATCCAAGAAGCCCTATGTTAACTATAAAAATAGAGGGCTATGTTTTACATAATACACTAGTATATTTGAGTGTTACCATCAATTTCATGCCCCAAGAGACCATGCAAAAAATGTAATTGACTAATTTGAATCCCACTAAAATTGTGTTATAGTTGGAAGACAGGTCTACAGTGATCCCTGAGGGAATTCTAGAAGATATCACTATTACACTGAATGCATGGGAGTATCTAGCAGATTATTTAGTGCTACAATCCAAATCTAGGTTAGGTGGATACCCATTAATCTTAGGTATACCTTGGATAGCAATAGTTGATGCTTACATAAGCTGTAGAGATGGGAAAATGACCATATTAGATGGTCAGAATATAAAGAAATTAATTATACATCCACCTGCATAGTCTGCAGATTTGTTGGGAGGACTTGAGAATGATAGTCAAAACATTGGTGGTCTATCAATGATCCAACCTGTCATGATACTTGATGATTTTGGAGATAAAAATGATGAGGAGAGGATGATATCTCATTTTTTTAGGGGAAACCATCATGTCCTCCTCCTGAGTTGCTGTTAATGGGAGGAAAAGACCACCACATTCAACAAATAGAAGTTACACCTAGTAGAATGCTAAACATAGATAATAAGTTGATATCTGAATAGAAAACCAAATTGAAACAAACATTGGAAAACATCAAGATGCCTTTGCTTGGGAGTATTCTGACATGAAAGAAATAGCTCCTAAGACCTGTACTCATAGAATATATTTGGAAGATCAGGTTAAACCAGTAAGACAACCACAAAGGAGAATGAACCTAACTATGAAAGAAATTGTCAAAATATAATTACAAAAATCCCTCACAATTGGATTTATCTACCCCATTTTATATAGTGAGTGGGTATCACCATTAGTGGTGGTACCCAAGAAGAATGGAAAGTGGTAAAGTTGTGTTGATTATAGGTTGCTGAAAAAAGCAACTAAGATAGACCACTTCCCTTTATACTTCATAGATCAGGTCCTTGACACCTTAGTAGACAAGAAGTATTTTTCTTTCTTGGATGGGTTCAGTGTATACAATTAGATCCAAATAGGGGAAGAAGATCAAGATAAAACCATCTTCACTTGTCCATGGGGGACATTTTCTTATCAAGTTTTACCATTTTGTTTATGCAAGGCACCTTCCACATTCCAAAGGGAAGTTCTGAGCATTTTTTCTGACATGATTGGAGAGACTGTAGAGGTATACATGGATGATTTCATTGTATATGAAGAAGCTTTTGAAACCGCCACAAAAAATCTAGAAAAGATACTTAAATATTGTGAGGAAACTAACCTGTCCCTAAATAATGAGAATGTTATATGCTAATGCAGGAAGGGATAGTTTTAGGAAATCACCTTTTTGTAGATGGGATCAAAGTAGACAAAAAGAAAATAGAAGTTATCCAAATCCTGCCTACTCCCAAAACATAGAAGGATATCCATAGTTTCCTAGGATCAGCCGGTTACTATAGGAGGTTTATATCATACTTTAGCAAAACTACTAAACCTCTTACCACATTGTTAACAAAGGATACAAAGTTTATCTGGACTGAAGAATGTGAACACGAATTCAACATATTAAAGGAAAAACTAAATCCTGCTCCAGTGTTGAGAGTTCTAAATTAGACCATACCTTTTCATATATATGCTGATGTATATAAGAATACAATAGGATAAGTACTGGGACAAAAATATGGTGATGATTTTTATGCCATCTATTATGTTAGTAAAAATCTTACAGGTGTTGAACTCAATTATACTATCACAAAGAAAGAGTTTCTTGCAGTAATACATGCTCTTAACAAATTTCATCATTACATTACATGTTATCAGGTTTTTATACACACTGACCACTCAGTGATCAGATACTTGAAAAAAAAACAAGGGATTAGTGAAGGAATTATCATATGGCTATTGATTTTACAAGAATTTGATGTGATAATAGTGGACAAGCCAGGAAAGGACAATGTGGTAGTTGATATCTTGTCTAGATGAACACCTCCAGACTATGCAACTATGAGGACCGATTTCCAGATGAGCATTTGTTTTATCTGAACCATTAGATATCTTGGTATGTAGATATGGATAATTATTTAGCCATTAGTAAAGTATCCCTTACACTTTTACCTCATGAAAAACAAACTTTAATTGAGAAAAGTACATATATCTCATGGATTTATGGGTGCCTGTTTAAAATAGGGTCTAATAACCTCCTCAGTAGATGTGTTGTTGGAAATAAAATAACTAAAATACTGAAGGCTTACCATGATGAACCTTGTGGTGGACATTTTAGAAGAAAATGAAATGCATATAAAGTGTTGCAGGCTGGTTATTACTGACCTTCACTAGTCAAAGATGCAACCAAATATGTGAGCTAGTGTGATCAATGTCAGAGGATGGGCAGATGTATCCAAATATGTGAGCTAGTGTGATCAATGTCAGAGGATGGGCATTCCTACTATCAGAGATGAGATGCCTCTCCAACCACATGTTCACATTGAGCCATTTGATAAATTGGGTATGGACTTCGTAGGACCTATTAATCCATAGTCAGGAGGTAAGAGGTATATCCTAGTTTGTACTGACTATGTGGATAAGTGGGTTGAAGTGTAGGCTTCACGTGATTCAAAGGAGAAATTTGTAGCAGATTTCTTGTATTCATTAATTTTTACAAGATTTGGGGTTCCAAGGGAGATCACAATGTAGAAGGAGAAAACCAACATGGGCAAGTAAAGTGTAAAGACAAAGGAAATAAACCAATACATAAATTTGATTATGAAATGTGAAAAATTTACAATGTAAAATATTAAGCACTTTGTCATTTTACAATATAATGAAGCCTTGAAGGCTTTTTACAAGATAAAATGTTGTATGTTTCCTCTTCACAATAGATTTATAGTGTTGGGTATGTGGTCTTCATATCTCCCAAATACTGTTCTAATGATGTCCTATGCTTGCATACAACATAAAATCCTACACACATGCAAACAACAAAATGTTAGTAGCACATGTTACATAGTAAATCATAAATAAAAACAAGTAAATAGCATATTGAGGCATAAAATAAGAACATGTAAGAAAACACCTGGGAGTGTTAGAAGTTGTGTATGATAGCAATGTAGGATAGTGTTGATGGTGAATAGAAATTTTGGCAGCATGTACTTAGCATAAAATAGGCTCCCCTAGAATGGCTGTAGAAAGTTGTATTTATAGGTACAATTAGGGTGGATGAGTGGGATGCCATGTGGACTCCACATGGATTCCACATAGGCAAGGGTAGTTGAGTGAAAAATCTAGAGAGGGTGAGGTGGAGGGTTGCATTTAAGTGCTTTGGAGAAAAGAGGAGTCTAGAAGGATGGAAAGTAATTTTAAATTGTGCTTCTAGATGCATGGGGGAATGTAAAATAATTTAAAATTGTAAAAGTGGTGAGGTGGCTTGTCCTTGGACCAAGTAAAATAAATGTGGATTTTTTAGGCACACATTTTAAATTTTAAAATACTTTTTATGTCATGAGGGGGGAGTACCAATGAGGTGGCTTATTAAATGGGGGAATTTTAAATTTCAAAATTGGACATATTCTCCAATCTTCTAGAGATTTTACAATAAATAGGGTGTCTAGAGAATTTCATTATTTAGATTAGGGGCTCTTAATATTATATTTAATTAGTGTTAATTGTATTTTTTGATTATTTTATTCCTTTAACATTTCTATGCAAAAAAGGAGGTAATAAATATAGTTGTGATGGTGATATCAATTACTATTACTTAACAACATTGAGATTAATAACATATTTAATTATAATAATAGTAGCATGTGGGGATGTAGGATATTTGTATAATATTTGTATAATTTTGTTACTTTTGTAGGTGTTAGAAATATATCAAAAATTGGATTAATTATTATTTACATTAATATTTATAGTTTTTCTAAGGTTTTATTTAGACATATTTATTTTATTTATTATGTTATCAAAATTTGTTAATTTTTGATGTCTACAAATGCCCCTTTTTGCAATATGTTGTTTATAAAAACAACATAGTGCAAAAACTTGTGTCAAAATTTTGGTGTTTGATTGCCCCTATGAAATGGTTATCCTCATGGGAGTATATTGAGCAACCCCCTCAAGTGGTGAGTGTGCAGGTGAAGGCACGAGGCCAAGGATGAGCCACTTGAAAAAATTGGGTAATGGAAAGAATAGGTAAGGGTAAGGAAGGGAAGGGATTGCATGGGAGATCGTTTCACTAGGAGGATGGGGGAAGGTGGGGAAAATGTAAGAAAGATAAGGGGTTACAATAGGGAAAAGGGAGTAGGAGGATATAATGTAACGATGGGAAAAATGATAGACCTCGAGAGGAGAGCCCAATTGCAAGAGTAAGAGTAAGCATGTGCAAATATAGAATATATAGCAATAATTCTAAAGAGGAAAGGAGGATGCTTACCTCATTAATCAATAATTTTTTCCTTCAATACACAAGGGTATATAATTCTGATAGTAAAGGAGGCAAGAGGGTAGTAGAAGAATAAGGAAGGAAGAAAATATCTAAGGAAATTTCACAAGACTCAAACACCCTAGTATGCCTCTTAAGTGACAAATTTACCACTCAAAGACCAGTAAGATTTAGAGGTTCCTTGAGACATATCGAAATGTCCTAGAACCACTCTGTGTGCAGTGAGTTCATTAACCAAATTTTCAAAAGGTTCGTACTTAACCAATCATAGTCCTAATGAAAAAATAGAGCTTAATCATGAGGGCATACTCCAATGCCAGTCAGGCGTCTATATCCCCAATGGAGTTAGCACATGGTCCATCGATGTTGCTCCACTGCCAGCTAGATGTCTATAGCCTTGGTGGAGTCATCTAATACGCCCAAGGATTCAGGATTTTTTTTTTTTAGTGTGAATCCTTGGATTTTGGACCACTAAAGGATGCATGATGAGCTAATATAGGAATTAGGACTAATCATGATGTCATCCTCACCTAATCAAAATAATATTAATATGTGTGTTAGTGCGGGTCCTAGGATGTCTCAATAGGTCACAAAGAGAGGCTCCAAATTGTCATGGATTTGAATGAGAGATATGTGCACTTGAGGAGGATACTAGGTATGGCCGAGTGACGAAAAATTCCTTAGAATAGGAAGAAAAGGGATGCAAGAAGAAGAAAATAAGTAAAAGACACTTCCATACCCTTGTATATAAAGGGAAATATTAGTGATGAATGAAATAAACATCATCCACTAGGAACAAAAGGTGGAAATATGAGTATGAGAGAAAAAGAGTGCAAAAAGATATAAAAAATGAGTTAAAAAAAAAGATACAAAGGTGCAAATGAGAGGTGAAATGTATAGAGAGGTTTTTTGTTATTATGTAAAAATAAAATGTATGTACAAGAAAATATATTTACATATATGCATAAAAAGGTCGTAAGTGTAAGATATTTATGGGGTTAGGCTCTTCCTCTCCTTCAAGGGTAGCAAGTCGATATGCTCCTGTATCAATTTTTTGTTTAATGATATAAGGTCCTAACCAGTTGGCAACGAAATTATCCTGTAAATGAGGGGGAAGATGAGATGTTGATTTTCTTTTAAGACAAGGTCACCTACTTGAAATTCACGAGGATGAACTTTACAATCATAAGCTCGTTTGATATGATCATGATAAATGCAGAGACGTTATGGGGATTAATCCGACGTTCATCTAGGAGGATTAATTGATCAATTCTAGCTTGACGAATGGTATCATCATCCATGAATTTTTTTAAAGAGATGCGAAGGGATGGTATTTCAAGTTCTAAAGGCATAACTGCCTCAGCACCATAAACCAATGAAAAAATATTTGCCCCAGTATGGGTGTGAATACTAGTACGATAGGCTCATAGTGCAAGGGGTAATTGGAGGTGTCAGTCCCTATGGTTTTACTTAATAGTATTTTTAAGGATTGAACAAATAGTTTTGTTAGAGGCTTCAGCCTGTCCATTGGCTTGGGGGTAATAAGGAGTGGAGAAGCTATGATGGATGTGATATTGCTGGCAAAGTTGGCAAAAATTTTTGTTTTTAAATGGGGAACCATTATCTGAAATTATCTTGGATGGTATTCCAAAATGACATATGATGTGATGAAGGATAAATTCAGCTATTTTAGCTCTAGTAGTAGAGGTGAAGGGAATAGCCTTGACCCACTTAGTAAAATACTCGGTAGCTGTTATAATAAATGTATGTTGTCTAGAAGAGGGGGGATAAATTTTACCAATAAATTCTAGCCCCCATTGTGAGAATGGCCAATGGGCCTGTAGGGGTTGTAAATCTTGTGTAGACACATGAGTTAGATGAGCATGAGTTTGAAATTTGACACATATTTTAACATATTCAGAGCAATCATGCTCCATGGTAGTCTAATAATATCCCATTTGTAAGTCGTTTAGCAATGGCTAAATCGCTAAAGTGTCCTCTGCACGTACTATCATGTGCTTGAGAAAGTGCCCATTGAGTTTCTGGGGGCTCCAGACAACGGAGTAGAATACCATCATAACCTCGTTTATATAGGATATCCCCCAGTAGAACATATCATGCTACCTTTTATCTAAAAGCTTGATTTGTGATAGAGGAAAAATTTGGTGGCAAGGATCCAGTTCGAAGGTATTCTCATAATTGATAAAACAAGGTGGAAGAAGAGTTGGTGGAAGTGGTAGTGGTGTAACAATATCTATCAATGGTGAAGTTAGAGGTTGTGGATTGAGTTATTGTTTGATTGAAGGTTTTAAAATGTGGGGTGGTGATGGAGGGATACATATTAACCATAGGCTTAGAAAAGGAGGAAGGATCCATATGGATGAGGGAACGAAGAAGAGTTCAGATTTGAAATATTTGAAGAGAGGGGGATTCAGTAGTAATAAAAATTACATCACGTTCGGTGTTAGGTGTAGAGGAGTGAAGAATGGATTGAGCCAAAGTTTTAACGTGAAGAGTGGTAACATCATAAAAGGGGTTCTTAGGTATAAGGGATCCGAGGGAAGCCATAGTATTGACAAATCAATTGGATGATAGATGAATGACATCAATTTCATACTAGTCTAATTGGGTCAACAACATGTCAGCAATGTCTTTATAGGACTTCAGAATTGGATCTTTACATTTATAAACCCTCTTAATTTGATTAACAATTAAAAGAGAATAACCAAAGATACTTAATTGCCTAAAACACATTTCTAAAATAGTTTGAAGTCTAAGAATAAGAGCCTCATATTCGGCATTATTATTGGTGCAAGGAAAGTCTAATTTAAAAGAGAAAGGGATAGGAATCCCTTGTGGAGTAACTAAGATGACTCCTACACTACCCCATTTTCACACTTAGAACCGTCAAAGAATAGAGTCAAGTCATAATTATCATCTTCAGGAGGGGTTAATTCATTTATTGTATCGACAGTAAAGATGCAATCATCGGGAAGCTCAATTTTAAGAGGTTCAATATTAGACAAAGGAGCTTTCGCAAGTTGGTCAACAATGACCTGACCCTTGATAGATTTTTGGCTAATAAATTCGATGTCGAACTCACTAAGTAGCAATATCCATTTTATGATTCTATTGTTGGTATATGTACAAGTCATCATATAGTGTAGGGGGTTTTATTTGGCCACCACATAAGTAGTATTATTCAACATATAATGTTGCAATTTCTTAGTAGAAAATACTACAAGGCATAACTTCTCCACATAGTGATAACGACTCTCATAGCTAACAAGTGTACAACTTAAATAATAAATAGCTTGATCATGATTGAAATTGTTCTTTTGTGCGAGCATGGTCCCTAGAGCAAAATCAGTTGCAGATATATACAAAAGAAATGGGATATCATGCTTTGGAGGAATGAGAATTGGAGGGGACGTCGGGTATCGCTTAATATTATCGAGAGCATCTTGACATTCAGGTGTCCATTCAAAAGTAACTCCCTATTGTAAAATGTGGTTAAAGGGCTGAAAAGGTGGTTAAAGGGCTGACATTTATATGATAATTATGCTATAAACCGAAAAATGACCTGAATCTTGCCTTGTAAGCTCCTTAACTCTTTAAGGTTTCGAGGGGGAGGCATGTCTGTTATAGACTTGGCTTTGTTTGGGTCCACATGAATGCCATATTTAGAAACATTAAATCCAAGTAACTTGCCTGAAGTAACTCTAAAGGCACATTTATTTGGGTTGAGCCTAACGTTATGTTCCAAAAGGTTATCAAAGACTTTTCGTAGAACATCTATATGGTCATGTCGATGTTTGGATTTTGTGAGGAGGTCATCAACATAATCATCCATGATTTTATGCATATAGTCATGAAAAATATAAGTCATGGCTCTTTGGTAAGTGGCTCCGATATTTTTAAGTCCAAAGGGCATTACTTTATAACAAAATGTCCCCCAGGGAGTAGTAAAAGAAGTCTTATGTTGATCAACGGGGTTAACTCATATTTGATTGTAACCCGAGAAACCATCCATAAGGGATAACATTTCATGCCCAGCCATTGCATCTACTAATGTGTCGATGTTAGGTAATAAAAAATAATCTTTAGGACATGCTTTATTGAGATAACGAAAGTCGGTGCATACGTGTATGCCCCATCATGTTTGCCAATGGGTACCATATTAGAAACCCATTCAGGATAGTCAATGGGTTGTATAAATCCTACATCAAGTAATTTTTGTAATTTATATTTTACTATGAGGGCAATGGTGGGATGTAATTTTCGTAATTTTTGTTTAATAGGCCGAGCATCAGGATTTAAAACAAGATTATGGACAACTAGATTAGGATCAAGACCAGTCATATATTTGTAGGACCAAGCAAATACCTGTTTATATTATTTTAAGAGTGCAATAAATTGTTCTCATTCTTCCTCAGAGAGGCCTTTTCCTATATTAACTATTTACGGTTTGTAAGGATCAGAACTACGGTCAATGGCTAAGGTTTATTCAATTAGCATGTGGGAACCTTCCTCCAACTGATGGGGCGTGGGTATAAGTAATGGATCATTTGCAGAAACCAATTTGGGAGGGGTATGTGTGGTATCAATAGTGCATACAATGGTGGAAGAGGATGAAATGTGATCAATAGTATATGGAATGAGTGGTTGGAGAGGGAGAAAGACATGAGGATTTAGGGGCATGGAAATAAGGGTCATATCCACAGCCTCAGGTTGTATGGAGAATAAACAACCGAGGTCAGTAGGATGGCGAAGGGGAGCAAAAATATCCACAGAGATCATGAAGACCTAAAGATACGGTGGAGGTGTGGTGTCAGGGTGATTGGTTTCCTCCTTGTCATCATGAATATTAAGGGAATTGAGTTGAGATGTAAGGGTAGATGGATCAGTATAACCAAGACATGCTCAGATATGGGATGATTGACTTGGAAGGTCAATAGGAGTACAAGTTCCCTGCTCATAGTGTCCAAGACCAAAAACCTGCCAATTACACCTTTGAAAATATCTCATGATAAAAGGTTGGTTTGAAAGATAATCAATGTTAATGGGAAAAGGAGTTGGAGAGAGGATGGAAGTAGGTAGTGATGTAGACGTGGGGGGTACTAGAGAAATAGGAGGTGATGTAGAATTAGGGGATGATAATGGTTTAGTGATGTCATTAGAAACAAAATTGGTATTGTTGGAAACTACAACACTTATAGCTATAGGTGTATTTGAAGGTCTATCAAAGTCTTTGATGGACTCGACACGAGGTAAGTTTTTAATATGTATATTATGTACAAGATATTCGCCTATATCTGGGCTTGAAATATGTATAGTGATGTGCAAGATTTTATGAGAAAGTGACATAGGTACTGTGGATGTGATATGGGCGACTTTGGAGGGAGTTATGGGGAGGGAATCAAATGAGGTTGATGAGGGGGTAATGTTGGAAGAAGTATCTAGGTTAATAGGTGTAGAATGTAGGGAATGAGAATCTGCCTCATGGGTAATTGTATGATCTAGAGTAAGGTTAGTAGGAGGATTAGGATGAGGGTTGACTACTTTAGGTAAAGGAATATATGTTTGAGTAGGTGTAAGGTCTAGAATATAGGAGAAAGTGCATGACCACCCCTTCGTTGGTGCCAAGACATGATAAATAGTTGGGGGTATGGGTGAGGATGTAGTTGTAGTGGTATTTAGGGTGAGGGAGAAGTGTGTGGTGGGTAATGAGGGTTGAGAAGGATCAATTATTAGGTTGCAGTACTTAAATGGTTAATCATCTACCGGTATGCAATGAATAAGACCATCATGTATAAATTTTAAGCAATGATGTAAAGTAGATGGAACACATCGCATCTCTCAGATCCAAGGATGTACTAAGAGAATGTTGTAATGAATATCTCCTTCAAGGATATACAATAGGGTATGGATGGTTTTAGGGCCAAATTTAATAGGCAAAACAACAAAGGGCATCATTGAAAGCTCGAAGAGTAAAGTTAGAATGAACTATATAGGAAGAAGGAATGTTAAGGTGTTTAAGGGCGACTGACGTGATAATGGTAATAGAAGATCTTGTATCAAAAAATACTCTCTTAAAGGCTAGGCCATTAATTGAAGCAATGATATGCATGGGGGGATCATGGGCCCCCATAGGCATTGTTTTAATTTCATAGTCATAAAAAGCAATGGCAGGTTCGGTACATGTATGAATATAGCCTATAAAATTAGTGAAAGCCCATGGGTCTTTAGGAGATACATCAATGGATTTGAGGATTTCCATGAAGTCTTCTCGATGAGTAAGGGATTGTTGAATAAGGTCATAAACAAAAAGTTTAGTAGGGGCGAGCTTAAGACAATTGGTTAGTTTTTGGGTAAGGGTGATAATGGGTTTAGGTGTGGATGGTTTAGGAGCTACAATGATGATAGGGGGTGGTGGATGTTGGGTATCAGATGGAGCATTTGAATATTGAGTTTGATATTCGGTTTGAGAGGAGTATTGGCGGTTATTTTAGAGTTGACTTGGAGTGGTCACATGCACCATCCCAATGAAGCATGAGTTATGGTCAATGTCATTAACTTGATTAGGAGGGATAGAAGAGCTAGAAGCAGTAGTGTGTTGGGGTAAGAGGTTTTAATAAATCCCAAGGTTTTGATTAGGGGGAGCCACAGGATTATCAATACGAATATCTCCCTGTTCTATCATGTCTTGGACCACGTTTTAAAATTGGATACAATGTTCAATGTCATGGTATGGTTGATGATGATAGACACAATAAATATGTTCTTTATAAAAGTGTGGTAAGGGTTTTTTAGGAGCATAGAGAGGCATAATTTTAGGTAGGGTAAGGGCTTGGGATTCGATAAGGTGATGAAAAATGTTGGCCAAAGGCTCAGAAAGGGGAGTATATTCTCATCATGAAACTCGAGAAGGCCTATATGAAGGTTGAGATATGGAAGTGGAGGGTAAATATTGGGTTAATGATGGTTGGGGTGGTGTCTGTGGTTAGGGTTATGGGAGAAGTGGAGTAGTGGTGGTAGGAGGAGGTGAAGGAAGAACAATTTGATTAACCTAGGGTGATTTGGTGGAGGTGGCACTGTTATTTTGGTTTTTATTGTTCCACTCTTTATTTTTAAGTTTTATGATGCCCTCTTGGATTTTGATATCCTCAATGACTTTGGCCTGAGCCAATGCCTCCTCAAAGGTTCTATATTGTTGTAACTATAGTATTAAGGAAATGTGTTTATTGCAACTATGAGTGAAAATATGGGTTAGTTCAAGAACATGTAAAGAAAATGGTAGTTCATTAATAATGGCTTACCAACGAGCTCCATAATCAAGAACAGATTTATCATCAAATTGTTTAAGTTTGTAGATGTCAGTGAGGTTAGTCTTCTTTTTGAACAAGAGGGAAAAGCATTCAAGAAAGATATTAGATAATTGTTCGAAGGTATAAATTCTATGTTGTGGTAAATGATTATACCATTCGAGAGTAGTGCCACTTAGGTATATGCCAAAAGTATGGAGGAGAAGGTGGTCACTACCACTAGTAAGGAAGCAAGTATTAAGATATTTTCTTAGGAAGTCTTTTGGATCCCCATGTTCGGTGAAGGGTTATAGTTTAGGTAACTCAAATTTATATGGATAAACTAGGGCTGGAACAGATGGGTGGATAGGTTGGGTATATATTTGGCTAAGGGTAGGCTTTTGGTAACCTATACTAGTAGTTTGCAGTTCTAATACGTTGATACGAGTAATAAGTCGTATTTCATATTGCGAAGATGACTGCGAGATAGGTGGTGTATGTGTGGGATTATAAGTGGGGTTGGAAAGCGTAGAAGGATATTTATGAGGTTAAGAAGTATAATTTTGGGTGTTAGGTTGAGGCGGTAAGAGTTGTGAAGGGTGAGGGGTGGTAGGTGGGTATTGGGAGTAATATTGTAATAGGTCTGGGGGTGGTTGAAAAGAGGGAGTAGGATGAGAGGGGTTTGGTTGTGTTTGGGGAGGGGGTTCAGGGACTTGTGAATGAGAGGAGTGAAGTACTTGAGATGATATGGGTTGATATTGGATAGGAAGTTGAGGGACCTATGAAGGAGGGTATTGATGGGGTTGGTATTGTTGTTGAAGGGAAGTTTGATGTTGAGGATAAGGGGACTGGATATGGGGATTTAAGGGAAGTTTTTGGGGTAAATATTGATGTTTTTGTGATGAATTGAGTGTAGGTTGGAATGATGGAGGTTGAGAAAAAGGATATGATTGAGGAAGTTGAGATAATGGGTGTTGATATTGGGAATGTATGGCTAAAGTGTGGGGATTAGATTGAGAATTTTGGTGAGGCCATTGGGGTGCCTAGGGTGGTTATTGGGAAGGAATGGATATTGGGAATGAGGAGGTTAGATGGGAATATTAGAGGGAGATGGATGTGATGGTGCAAAGGATTGGTTTTGTGAGGCGTGCCATTTTGTAGAAGGAGAAAACCAACATGGGCAAGTAAAGTGTAAAGACAAAGGAAATAAACCAATACATAAATTTGATTATGAAATGTGAAACTTTTACAATGTAAAATATTAAGCACTTTGTCTTTTTACAATATAATGAAGCCTTGAAGGCTTTTACAAGATAAAATGTTGTATGTTTCCTCTTCACAACAGATTTATAGTGTTGGGTATGTGGTCTTCCTCTCTCCCAAAGACTGCTCCAATGATGTCCTATGCTTGCATACAACCTAAAATCCTACACACATGCAAACAAAAAATGTTAGTAGCACCTATTACATAGTAAAGCATAAATAAAAACAAGTAAATAGCATATTGAGGCATAAAATAAGAACATGTAATAAAACACCTAGGAGTGTTGGAAGCTGTGTATGATAGTATTGTAGGATAGTGTTGATGGTGAATAGAAATTTTGGCAGCATGTACTTAGCATAAAATAGGCTCCCCTAGAATGGCTGTAGAAAGTTGTATTTATAGGTAAAATTAGGGTGGATGAGTGGGATGCCATGTGGACTCCACATGGACTCCACATAGGCAAGGGTAGTTGAGGGAAAAATCTAGAGAGGGTGAGGTGGAGGGTTGCATTTAAGTTATTTGGAGAAAAGAGGAGTCTAGAAGGATGGAAAGTAATTTTAAGTTGTGCTTCTAGATGCATGGGGGAATGTAAAATAATTTAAAACTGTAAAAGTGGTGAGGTGGCTTGTTCTTGGACCAACTAAAATAAATGTGGATTTTTTAGGCACACATTTTAAATTTTAAAATACTTTTTATGTCATGAGGGGGGGAGTACCAATGAGGTGGCTTATTAAATGGGGGAATTTTAAATTTCAAAATGGGACATATTCTCCAATCTTCTAGAGATTTTACAATAAATAGGGTGTCTAGAACATTTCATAATTTAGATTAGGGGCTCTTAATATTATATTTAATTAGTGTTAATTGTATTTTTTGATTATTTTATTCCTTTAACATTTCTATGCAAAAAAGGAGGTAATAAATATAGTTATGATGGTGATATCAATTACTATTACTTAACAACATTGAGATTAATAACATATTTAATTATAATAATAGTAGCATGTGGGGATGTAGGATATTTGTATAATATTTTAACATTTTTGTTACTTTTGTAGGTGTTAGAAATATATCAAAAATTGGATTAGTTATTATTTACATTAACATTTATAGTGTTTCTAAGGTTTTATTATAATTTTCTAAGGTTTTATTTAGACATATTTATTTTAGATTATTATGTTATCAAAATTTGTTAATTTTCGGTGTCTACACACAACTGATCAAGGACCTTAGTTTATGTCAAGGATGATTCAGGAACTCATGCAATAATACAAAATTCCAACATAATAAAACCACTCCCTACCACCCACAGGTGAATGGGCAAGTTGAGGTGACCAACCAAGAGTTGGAAACTATCCTGACAAAGACAATGCAATAACATAAGAAGTACTAGGCTACTATATTACTAGAAGCAATGTGGGCCTACAAGACTACTTGGAAGACTACTACTGGTTTCACACCATTTCAGTTAGTCTATAGGAAGAGTGCTATGATGCCTATAGAGTTTAAATTCAAAACACTTAGGAATATTTTAGAATTAAATATAAACCTATATGATGCATAGAAATAAAAAATTCAACAACTTAATCAGTTGGATGAATACTGCCTTGATGCTCTGCAAAAAATAGAGATCATTTAGAAACAAAGGGCCAAGTGACATGATCACCACACTAGGCCAAAGCAGCTTAAATTAGGAGAATGGACATTATGATATGATTATTGGTTCCAGAAAAGTAAAGGTAAGCTCATGTAGTCTTGTATGGGACCATATGAAGTGACTAAAGTCATCAACAAAGGGGTTGTGAGAATAAAAATAATAGATGACAACAACATTACCTTAACAGTCAATGGCCACCGCCTGCATCCATACCATGTGTATGAAGCATACATGATTGTGTCTAGATTAGGCATGGGGGAGATCCCAATTGATTCTAATTTTATCTTGAGTCATTAAGATGCAGACATAGTCCACATAGTCCTAAAGACAATTATTCTTTCAATTTTACATTTTTAGTTGTATTTTTGTTTTGCAGGGACAATACCCTAAGTGCAACTACTAGGCAACATGGGAAACCTAGGCCTAACAATCATAGGATCCATGAAATTGCACCTTCTCAAATTTCTAAGAGAAATTAATTGCAGTAGGAGTAGCTTATCCCCATTTAGAGAGGGAAATACTAAACTTAAACCTGCACAAGAGTGTTTGGATTGGTATTTCAGGGATGGATGCTGATTTTAATTTTATTCTTCAATCAAAAGCACTGAAGGGCCTGATCAACCTTACAATGCATATAAGAGGAAAAGTCATCACTCGTTGAGAAATGTATATTTTCTATTTCTTATGGGAAAGGCGTCTAATTCCTATTTTAAGGTATGTGCCTAATTCCCATATTACGACAAGAGGTGCCTGATTCCCATATCATGAAAAGGAGGCACCTAATTCCTGTTATAAAGTATAGGGTGTTTGGCTCCCAGTATGTTAATGAGATGGCATCTATGTCATATATTATGGTAGATTTACACTTGTTTTCTAGTTTTTCTAGGAAAAAGGGTACTCGACTTACATTTGTTGGATATCGACACCAAATTTCCTATTTAAAAAAAAGTTTGAGTTTGTATAAAGTTTGTTTCATAAGTACGAAACCCAATAGTTAGCTAAGGTGCCTACTTCCCATGTTAAGTAGAGCATCCAATTACTACGGTGTCTGCTTCCCATGTTAAGTAGAGCACCCAATTACTAAGGTGCATGTTTTCCATGTTAAGTAGAGCACCTAATTGTTAAGGTGCCTGCTTCCCATGTTAGGCACAAGTGCCTGATTACTAAGGTTCCTATTTTTGATGTTAAGAAAAGTTCTCGATTTCTAAGGTGTCTGCTTCAAATTTCCAAGGTACCTGCATGCCATAATTTGGAAAGAAAGTGCCTAATTTCCAAATAAAAAATGTGCTTTATTTCCATTTTTTTGGCCACTTTCTGCCTTGGAAGAATAACACTTCAGCATTGGGATGTGGCCCGAGCCATGTTAGTACCCCACGCACGTGTAAAGTCAAATATATCACAGATGAAATTAAAATTTTACATCAACCAACTCTCGAGGAAGAGATGTTTGTCGTCCCAAGAAGATACATTTTTTCTAACTTTTATCTTGAATTTTGTAGGATGTCTCGAATAAATCATATTGCAGCTACCAAGAACCAATCACATGGAAGAGAATTCATTGTATAGGAAATATGACCATCATTATCTATTGTGGTTTGCCTAGTCATAAAAAACCAACCAATAACAACACACTATGGACATCTACGCATATACATCCACGGAATGAATTTAGGTGCATAAATAAATTTTCTATTTTATGTCTATATTTTTTTCATATGCATGTGTGTCTATGGAAAAGTGTCGACACAACCCCCATTACTGTCCTAGACACTCGAATAAATCCACTTGGCAATGTGCTACGTGTCATGGATCTGATTGGTCAATTGCTTATGGTTATCATCTCCACACAATTGGGAACATGCTTGAAGGAAAATTATCGTGGATAACCATAATCATTGTTGATTATGATAATTAACTTCTTGTGTGTAAGAAAGAAGTTGTTTTAAAAACTGCTTAACAATTATTGTAAAGATGCCTATAGAAAGAAAAAAATAGAGTGTGTAGTGCTATAGAAATTTAGGGAGAAAAACCAAAAGTGTTTCCAAGTGAACTGTAAACCAAGGGAAAAACATAGGGGGAAATCTAAGAACCATGACCTAAAGAAAAATGAACCTATCGACTACTTAGGGATTTCTATAGATGTGCAATCCCAATTTGATATTATAGGATGGATGGAGTATTTTCAACTGGTCAGTCAAAGATAGAATGTAATGGTAGCGAATAAATTCACAACATCCATGAGGGATGGGATCATGCACATGTGGGGATTGGAGATTCCAGTCACCAAAAATTATATTGCCATAATGACGGGTCTCCCTCTGTTAGGGGAGCACATGTAAAAGGAAGATAACCTTACTCTTTGTATGTAGATATTCTTTGGGGGACCAATCGAGCACTGACGCATGCTGGTTTACCCAAACACCACATGCCTGAGCTATGGAGGGTTGTATTTGAATACATTGCATGATTCTTCACTTGCTCCAGTAGATACTCCATATTGAAGACAAATCATTTTTGCTTTCTCAATCACACACTACATAGGGATAAAATCAACGTCTCACATTACCTTACATGCATCCTCAAGGATGAGGCCAAAGGTACCAGGTAGGCACAATATCTACCTTGGCTCACTATGGCCTGATTTTGGCCCTAGTATGATATGTAGAGTCACATAGAGATGTGATGGTTGAGGAGACCAAGGGAACTGATGCAGTTCTAGGGGCACAAGAATATGGGAAGGTACCAATCCATGATGAGCAGTCGACCCAAGAGGTGATAGAACATGAAAATACAATACCTGTGTCCCAACCTACAAAAAATATAGGGGAAGTAGGACAAGCCTCATACCATATTTTTCTCCAATTTAGTGAGAAAGTAGGATAGCTCTATCTCCCACTGTCCCTCAATTTTATGATGAGGCAAGGCAAGATCCGCCAAGCTCAACGTCCATGCCAATTTCCACCAGGACTCGAAGTAGAAGGACAAATGCATAAAGGGTGGTTTCAAGCTCATCCGACGATGAAATAGTGATCGATGAGTTGAACAAGGAAGAATACCTAGCCCTGATTTTACAAGATATATCCAAGGAATAAACTCCTCAACAAGAGGTTACAATAGGATATTTTCCAGGAGGAATATTTGCAGCAACAACTACGAGTATTGAGAAAGTAGGCTTCCACTTGGGAAGCCAAATACAGAGAAGAATGGACTCTATTTCAAAAGTCTAGGAAGGAGACTGTGTTGAAGATGCACAAATTGTATTAGGTAATTCAATAATTATAGGGGTAAATATGATGATTATAACTATAGGGTAGAGTAGTGGTAGCTGAGCAGCCAACCAAAGTAGATGTAGTGGTACAGAATGATGCGGTAATAGGGGTGCCCCCTACTAATATAGTAATAAAGTAGAGAGAGCATGTTGTAATGGAAGTAGAGCAGCCCTGTTCCACATCTCATTCTATAGAACCAGTACTTAAGGAAGATGAAGTTGAGGTTGAGGAATCTCAAAATTTAGAGCAATGTATAGAAAAAGGAGATGAAGAGGAAAATGAGATGGAGGCTAAAAAACCTCAAGTTTTAGGTAAGGAGAAAGATCCAAAGCATTCTCCAGTTGATGCAAGGGCTAAACAACCTCAAGAGGAAGAAGTAGTCCTAGACGAGCAACAATTTGCTGCATAGGAAGAAGAGGCTCAACAGCCTGCATCTAGTAAAAGCTAGGGAAAAGAAGTAGCACCAACATACCTTGGGATGTAACAAATAAAGCTAAGGTTAAAGAAAAAAGTTGTAAGAGCATCTCAACGATGACCTAGAACTAGAGCAAGAGTTTTTGAATTGAAGACATTGGGCATAAAATCCAATGAGGAATCATAACTGGATTCTGATAAAGAATGAGAGGCAACAAAGAAATTGTTTTTTGCCCAAAAATAAAAATTTGAAAAGCTCAAGGAAGATATGGAAACAAACAAAAATAATTGGAAAAATTCTTCTAAGAGGGCCCATAAGGAATCAAAAAAGGATGCTAGAAAGTAATCCAAGAGGCCTCCCAAGATAATTCTAGTTGCCTGACCTAAGTAGTTCTAGAGCTTATATGGGTCAGCAGGTGATAAACCTTCAAATATGAAGGTATATTTCATGAGGATGGGATTTCTAAGACCTGTGCCACTTGTAGATTAGGCATCAAGCAATAAAACTCCTCTAATGAAAAAAATGAAGGTCAAGGATGAACTTGAGCTTGAATCAATAGGGGTCAATTTTTCCACATCCAGGGTTGCTAAAAAGTCTAGCATCCTATTTGGCAATGAAGAAGTAGTGCTTGTGGGTGAAGAGTTACCCTTCACCATGAAAATTGGAAAATATTTGAGCCCACATTCTAGAAATATACCACCAATTTTTTTGGTTACTATTTGAATGTTGAAAAAGGTAAGGTGTCCTGGACAAGGGAACCGCCCAAGAAAAGAGCAAGGCCAAGTCAGCCAGTTCGACGTAGTAAGCACCAAAAATAGCAGGGACAGGAGGCAACCACTCCCAAAGCATCAAAGGGGTGAAAGCTCTGAGACAAGGAAAAAGTAAAGGCTACTAAAAAGAAAAGGACAAAGACCAACATGGCTTATTGGGATGTTATAAAAAGAACTGGTAATTAACAGTAGAAAGTAGTACAGGGACATACCACCACTTAAGCATGGGAGGATGATGAGCCTTAGAAATGCTCATTTTTTGTACTCCTTTCCCTATAAAATGTCACACTTATTTTTAAAGATGTATATATATTTAATAGTTTATTCTACATATTATTTAATATTTGTCTTTAAGTATATTTTGTGTAGATTTTGTGGAAATTACTGCATTTTGGCACGTTTTCATCGAGGTCCCACTCGAACCTAGAACTTGCAATTTTATGAAGGTAAAACATCTACGGTACATCAGTGTGAAGTATGAAGTCAAGCACCCAATTGCCTTTGAAGTGCATGAATTTCATTCGGTACTTAACTGTTATGTGCTTGCTTCTCGTTAGGCGTCTGCTTCATGTTAGGTGCCTAATTCCCATTAAGCACATGATCCCATTAAGCATCTACTTCCTGTTAGGCACCTGCTTCTCAACTTCTACATAAAAGACACCTACTTCTCGAATTCTTCAGACGAGGTGCTTGTTTTCCACTAAAGCCAAATTTTAGCATGATTCTATGGTCGATAGAATAGAGCAAAGTTTTAGCAACAAGCATAAATGGAATTCCAACATTGAAACCAGACAAGGGATGGTGTCAAAGATGCCTAGCCACATATTTTATAGTTTCTACATGAAATATTTATGTAAATTGAGAAAAACAAATATTAGATATATTCTAGAAACAAAATACATTGAAATAGCTCACCAAACTCGATATTTTACCCAATTTCTTCATTAATGCAGATGGTTGTAAAAGCGAATCCATTTTTCGATTTGTTTTGCAAATTGTAACAAGGTGTGGCCGCATATCTTATAAATATGTAGGCCACCCCTGAAGAAGACCCCTCGAACTTTTATGTAAATTCTTTGCTGCAAATATTACTAAAACATTTTCTAAGTTATTTTCTGTTAAATCATCTAAAGTATCCGATGAAGATTTAACGCGGGTAGAACTTGTTGGAAGCATGGGCCCACTTACAATAGAGTTCTTCCCTTACTTTCCCCTATTTTTTGTTATTTAATTTTTTGTAGATTAAATTATTTTCCTATTATTTTCCCTTGTTTTTAGTAATTTTCAGTAAAGTATTGTTTCATTTCTGTGTGCATTCTAGTTCTATTTTCATGAGCGTAGGTTAGATTATTGGTTTGGAATTTAGGATAAAAAAATCAACGAACATGAAACACCCCCAAAACATAAATCTGAGGGACTCATCTCTGAAGGAGAAATTATAAGCATATATTGTCCATGACTGCTCACAAGACTATGAGCTACCCCGTGTTGACAATTAAATTAAGGTAATTAATTGAACCATAGAAAAACTAACCAATATTTTGTCACACCCACACAAAATTTTGAAAGAACTTTATACTTTTATAGAATTAGAAATTTAATTAATTTTAACTTAAAATAAAGTTAACAAAATAGTAAATATTTTAGACAATGCAACATATTGAATATAAGTATAATAATAAAAATGTTACTACATGTGATTGGAAAAGGAAAAAAGTTTTAAAAATATAATATAAACTAAACCTAAAAATTGGAGGACTAGGCTTGCAAAATTGTAGATATGAATTTGCCATTAGGGGTAAAGCTTAGCTATAGATTATTCAAATATCAATGAAAAAATTGAAAAAAAATATTACTTCAAAAATATATAGGTTCTCTTGATGCAATGAAATTATTTAAGAGAAAAACCCTCTCCAAACGATCATCAATAATGAACTTCATATTAGATAGTTTGAAATTGATAAAGAAACATATTATACGATCATTCAATGAGGGGAATTATACAAATTTTTGATCTTATGTTTGGTTGGAGCCTTATCCTTTTATCTTTGAATTAAAATAGAAATAATTGGCTCAAGCATGCCTAGCTTGTAAAGATCCAAAGGTCAAAAAATATATTAATCTGACCAATAACTCTATATCATGGATGTCTCCTAGTAACTTTATTGAAGGAAAGGAACTCAGAAAAATTATAGATGAACTTCAAAAGATGCTTCAAAAGTTTTATTTGTAGATTCTTACATGAAAGGATGAGTTGGTCTGGAATCTAACAAAGGATGGTGGATACTTAGTCAAGTTGGGATATGAGTATCTAATGCAATCAAATTTTATTACTATAAAATATTTTTCTTGGAAGAATGTTTAGTCATTAGAGGCTCTCCATAAGGTCTCAATATTTCTTTGATTAGCCAAACAAATTTCCTCACAAGAAAGAGTCTACAAATAATAGGATATCATGGACCTTTTAAATGTGCCTTGTGTGATATAGATTTAGATATATCTAACCATTTAATTCTTCATTATCCCTTTGATCACATCATTTGGGGTTACTTTTTTTAAATATGAAAATATATTGGGTAGCTCCATCAATATTGAAAGAATTGATGAAATATTGGATTTATTATTTCAAATCTAAAGCATTATGTATTCTATAGAGGATTGGTTGTGTCATTATTTGTGAGAATTTATGGCTTGACATGAATAATAAATGTTTTAAAAAATAAATTTTAAAATCATACCCAAGTTTAGAGTTGTATTATTACCTCCCTTGGAGAATATATACAAATATGGTGCTCATCATGGGAAGTTTTTAGTGCAAAATAAGAGGTGGTAACAACTTTGTTACATGATTTGTACATACATGAAAGAGTCATATGTGATAATGAAATTAAAACAAATGATCTACTTTATTCTAGGGTAAAATAAAAATGTTCAAAAATTGGATTTATCAAAATTAATTTTGATGGTGTTTTTAAGAAAATCTGGTAAAAGTTGGTGGAGGTGGTATTTTTAGAAATAATGAAGGCAAAAATCTCCTCACTTGCTTACAATCATATGGAATTTAAAATAACTATGAAGAGGCTATGATACTTCTTACAAGAATTAAAATTACAATAGAAAAAGGATGGAAATATATTTCAATTGAGGGATATTAAAATATTATTATAAATGCTATCAACAAGAATGGATGTGGGGATTGGATAAAAAATAATACTATTGCTAATGTTCATCACATATTATTGGAGGTAATCTATTGAAAATGTGAGCAAATTTATAGAAAAGGAAATTGAGTAGCAAATAATTTAGCGAGTTGTAGTGTTAATATTCATATTGGTGAAATTCAAATTTTAGAAGACAACTAACCAAGTGAGACTCCATATCTTAATCAAAATGATGTTAAGGAGCTAATTGTGGAAACATAGCACTTCTAAGAAGTTGAAGAATATGTTTGATATAAAAAGAAATGAAAAATATTTGTTATAAAAAGGGATGATGGATATGGTTTGATTGACCTAACAACAAAGGTAATATTTTGGTATTTTAATAGGAGTAGCCCCAAATAGAAGATACATATAAATTCAAAAAAACCTAAAAATTATTTGCACAAGGAATGATTTGAGAGAAAATTTTGAAAGTGATGTAGTATCAGATTAAGAGGGCTAAGAATTTTTTAAAATGTCTAATAAAATCTAAATCTAAAAATTACATACACAAGGAATAATTTGAGATGAAAATTTGAAAGTGATGTAGTCATTTTATTTATGATTATCAAAGTAAGAGAGCCTAGTATAAAGTAAGACGACCAATCCACGTGTTGTAGGTGTGTTGGAGAGGGTAGATTAATCCTCCAAGGGAGGTTTTTAGTTCGAATCTTCACCCTACCAAACACACATTGGGTACCCAAAATCTGGTTGATAATGCTGGCGCGATCAAGGTTGGACTGGACGGGAATCCTTGGTGATTTTGATGGTGTAAAACCCCCTGGTTGTGGTTTATTATACCAAGGCAGTCTTGCAAGATATTTTTCACTAAATTAAAAAAAAAAGGGCCTAGAGGAAAAAAATTAAATGGTGTTATATAAACTAAACCAAAAAACTACATGCATAAGGAATGATTTGAGAAGGTGGATAAAATGTTAGAAGCATGCTTTCCTTTTTTGTTTTTTTTTTTAATATTTCTTTATTTAGATTATCTTATCAAGGCTTTTTGTTGCTTCAAGTTAGGTCTAGGTCTTATTGAAACCTTTTATAGCCTTGAGCTAGACCTAAAAAACTCTTAATATATTTTTTTACGACAAAAAATTTGCTATAACTTTATAATTTTAAATAATTATAAAATTTGTTGATTTTAACTTAAAACAACAAAATAATAAATATTTTAGACATTAAAATACATTAAATAAATTTAGAATATAAGTATAATAATACAAATTTTATAAAACATGTTTGGAGGACCAAAAAAAAAATTAAAAAGGTGTAATATAAATTAAACCTAAAAATTACATGCACAAGGAATGATTTGAGACCAAAATATAAAAGTGACTTAGTTATTGTTTTTATAACTACCCCACATAAAAGTTTGCTATAGGTTTATAATTTCAAAGAATTCTAAAATTTATTGATTTTAAGTTAAAATAAAGCAAACAAAATAATAAAGATTTAGGATACCAAAAATATTGAATGATTTGAAGAAGAAAAAAGTTATAAGTTATAATATAAACTAAACCTAAAAATTACATTCATGGGAATGATTTAATGATTTGAGAAAAAAATTGAAAGTGATGTAGTCACTGTCTTTATGACCATCAAAGCAAGAGTGTCAAGTGCCCCACACAAAAATTTGCTATAACTTTATAATTTTAAAAATTACATGCATAAAAAATGATTTGATACAAAAATTTGAAAGAGAAGTAGTCATTGTCTTTATGACTATCAAAGTAAGAGGGCCAAGAGGAAAAAAATTAAAATATGTAATATAATCTCAACCTAAAAATTACATGCATAAGAAATTATTTGAGATAAAATTTAAAAGTATAACTATCAAAGGAAAATGACGAAGAAGAAAAAAATTAAAATATGTAATATAAAATAAGCCTAAAAATTATATATACAAGGGAATGATTTGAGATAAAAGTTTGAAAGTGTAATTATTGTTTTTATGATTATCAAAATAAGAAGACAATTAAAAAGTATAATATTATCTAGACCTAAAAATTATATATATACAAAATAATTTAATAGAAAATTTAAAAGTGATGTAATTAAAAATAGCTAAGAGAGAAAAAGTTAAAAAAGTATAACATGAACTAAATAAAAAAAATTATAAACAAAGATTGATTTGAGACAAGATTTAAATATGATGCAGTTATTGTCTTTTTTACAACCAAGGTAAAAGACTCAATAGAAAAAAAACTAATAAATATGATCTAAACTTCAAAAAGAAAAAAATTAAATGTGATGCAGTTTTTTTATGCTATGAAAGTAAAGTGAAAAGGTAAAGAGAAAAAAAGTTAATAGGTATAATATAGTCTCAATTTTTAAAATTACATACGTTAAGGTAAGGAATGATGCAAGAGGACATTAAAAAAAATTGTAGTCATTATGTTTATAATTGTCAAAGGAAAAGTGACAAAAGAAAAATATTAAAATTAGGTGCACAAGGACTGATTTAAGACGAAATTAAAAAATGATGGCTATTTTAAAGAGGGCTATCAGAATAAGGAATCCCACATTGAAAACCAATACTATTTCTCGCATGTAAATTTATTAGAATTTACATAAGGGCATGATTCAGCAGTTCTTGCTTCTCATACAACTATCTACAGTCATAAAAAAATGTACATAACTTCTCCAAGCGAGTGATGGTATATACGATCGTTAAGCAGAGAAACAATCCATAAGCATATTGAGAGCCGAAGATGAAACGTGCATCCATCTTGCTTGACCGCCAGTAGCAGGAATCATGTTGTCCTCCTCGCCCTTCAAGTGTAGGGTGGGGGTGACATCATACAAACAAGACGTGGGGGTGGAACCAGAAGCAGTTATTGCCGTATTGCTATTGGCAACGCTCTGCTTCTGCTTCTCCTTCTCCTGAGCATCTCGGATTCTCTCTAAGTTTTCTGACCACAAATCCACTATGGCGCTCATTTTCCTCCTCCTCAGACCACACGAGATTCTTTTCACTTGTAATGAGAAAGCCTAGAACAGATTAATTTGGAAGGTTAAGGTTCAATACACCTATTTATTGGCACGTAATTTTACCAGATAGCTCTTACACGTAAGCACCTTTATTTCCTTGTGGCTGTGACCTGCAAACGGCAATGCCGCAATCGGAATATCGCTGCTCCTTGTTTTGGGATACAGCGATATTGAAACGGCACGTGAGTTTGCGGTTTGCTTTATTTCCACTGAGTCCCCTGTTTTGCTAAAGGAGAATTCGCGTTTTTTTTACTCTTCTATGCAAGATGGATGACTTGAATAAAAGATGTGTTTGCTGGGTCAGATTGACGTTGGATCAACATTGTAGTCAAGAAAGACACATGGAGGCAAAATCGATATATGTATAACATATTCTAGGTGAGAAATCCGTTTGAGAAATCCGTTTTTTTTTTTAATTTTTTAAAATAGTAGACAATTAAAAAATAATAATTAAAGTTGTGGTGGAAGGTTGTGCGAATGAGACATTCCAATACTTTAGTTTTTGTCTATTAAACAACCCTGAATATTCAAGATGTATTCTTTTTTCCCCCTTGTATAACAAGGAATCGCAACATTTTCATCATATTTTACTCTTTTATACTTCTACTTACTTATTTTGGTAATCGAAAAATTAATCGAAAAACCTCCCAAGAACTTGAGATTGGGAAGATATATATTTTTTAAATTAAATAATATTAATTTTTTAAAGGAGCAAAACCAAATTCAATTGAGGGTTAAGAAACAATTTTAATCTATTTTTTTTAAGCAAAAAACCTCTTGTGGAGCAGCCTTGGTTTGAGAGACTACGGACAGGGGTTCTATAAGGTCAAAGTCACCCGGGGTCGCACCCGACCTTACCCGCACCAACATTATCAATTAGATTTTGGATACTCAATTCAACTTTTTGGTAGGGTGGAGATTTGAACCTGTGACCTCCCTTGGAGGATTGTCCTCTCCTCTCCAACTCGCTGGGTAAACAATTTCAATCTTTAAATTATGTTGATAAGTTAAAATTTGTTCTTCATTTCAAACTTATTTATAGTATGTTATATTTTATATTTTGGATTTGATTTGATTTTTAAGTTTTGTAATGAGATATGTAAGGTATTATAAATACATATGAGTTGAGTATATTATATATTATAAAATATTTTTAAAAGAAAAAAAAATATTTTATTGTAATTATCAAAAATTATGTTATTATAATTTTATAAGACAATATTTTTAATTTTATAAAAATATTGATTTTTTTTTATGAAAGGGCATTTTAATTATAAAAATAAAAATCCTTTACATAAAAAAAAGTGTGGGTGGAGAAAAAATCATACCCCAAATGCCACTAACTTATCCTAATAGCGGATAAAGAAAACAAATTGCACCACGAGGGCACCACGACCATCAATAGCAAACTAGAAACATTCTACAACCATAAAGGTTTTTAAACAAGGGGGCCCGTGGCAGACAGGGCCTTATTCATTTGAAGTGGGTGGTTCCTCCCACCCATCAAAGCGCTTCTCACCCAAGCCTGAAGCATGAGTAATTGGAGAAGAAGGACGAGACTAGCCAAAAATATGCCCATGGCTGCCTGAAGCCCCCAACCATCATTAGGTACAAGTGTAGATTATAGAGTGATCATAGGCCCAGAATGCTAGGAGGTGTACATATCCGATTGTTGCAACGAGCCTCCATAGTCACGAGATCTGCTTCGAGGAGGCTAACACCATGCATGATCAGGGCGTCGGTGCGAACGAGATTTGGATGGGTGAGGAGGCGAACGATTAGGGGCCTCCATACTGACAGCACAAGGGGTATCACCCTAGTATTTCAGTAAAGCCTGCAAATGGTCCAGCTCCATAGCCACCTTTTTAGCTTGGTCACATATCTGAAACCACACATCATGAAAAACTTTGAGCTTGTCAGCAAATAAAAAATCCTAAGATGGATCAATCTGCTTGAAAATAATATTGTTTCTAGATTTCTAAATGTGAAATAGAAGGCTGACTCTAAATATTTGCCACAATTTCCTTAGTGGGAGAGAAAACTGAATGGGATCACCTAGAAGGACATGATGCCAGGAAAGCTGCAGGGACATAAATGGGGTAAAGAAAGAACCCACCCAAATCTGAGCGAGAATGGCCCGTCTACATTCCCAAAAAAGTTGCATACAAGAATTTGGTTCTTGACAAAACGAGCATCGGGGCTCAGGCACCCCCATATAAGAAATCCTGCGACCAAGGGGTAAACCTTGACACAGTAAGCTCCAAGCAAAAAAATATTTTTTTGACTCCAGATAAGACGTCCAAGGTGAATGAAATTTGGTTTTCCACCTAGAGGGTGATGAGAGGTCTCATTTGATATTGAGCTTGGGTACCATGGGGGCAGTTGGCATAAGCTAGTCATAGCCATGCTTGGCTCTGTAGCTGAGCAAGGAAGTGCTCTTATACTAGGCCCAATCTTTCCACCAAGGTTTTTGGGATTTGACACCTAATTTTTGCCATAAGGAGAAAGGTGTATGGTCTAAAACAACATCATACGTAGCCTTATCAGCGTTGGAAAAGTGGAAAATCATTTAAAAATCATTTCAAGGAATCCCGTCTTTGTTTTCCTTGGAGTAAAAATATGCAATGGCGAAAATGCCCCACTTAAATTTTTTTTGGGCATGGACCCAGAGAACTTGGCCCAACGGCTTACCCTGAAGTTTGAATACAGGGGACCACCAAACATTAAGAATATTAATGGAAAGGCCTTTATGTGAATGAACCCCCTTCCAAATAATCCAAGGGTTTAATTGTTACCAAGCCTTCCATATGCTTTTGATGACAAAGGAGCTAGGGATTTTAATGAAAACTGGGGCCAACACTAGAGAGGGCAAATCCATTCCTACCCAGGCTCAACGATTGAGGGGAAGTCTAGTCGAGATGCAATATCTGATAAGAAATTTTCATGCTTCAGATCCTTTGAGAGCCTGTACAATCCATTTAGCACAGAGGGCTAACCCTTGACGCTTATAGTCCAGTAAACCCATACCCCCTACCTGTAGTGGGAGACAAAAAATATCCCAAGCCACTCTATGAAAGCCCTCCTGCTCAGATCCACTAGACCACAAAAAATCTCGCAGTAATTTTTCAAGCCGTTTATAACAAGCCTGGGAAGGGACCCAACAAGATGAGTAATAAACATGCATGGAAGCCAACACTTTTGAGAAAATTTGAAATTTACCATCAAGAGACAACTTCTTAGCATTCCAATATTCTAGCTTACTTTCCACTTTGCCGATGATATAAGACCATAATTAGGACGAAGAGCCTTGAAAGGCAAAAAGAATGCCTAAGAATTTGAAGACTTCTCCAGTCTGAATCTAACTCGACTACACATGTTGAAGCCAATGGGGAAGAGGCTACAGGGATTGCCTGTAATAGGAGGTTTTCCTCCATTGGATATTAGACTTGAAGGCTTTACAAAAAATATCAAGAAAAGACAGAGCTTCAGAAAGGGATCGGCCATCCTCATTTAGAGTAAGAAAGGAATCAAAGTGGTCGTTAATGAGTTGACCAACATTTCCAAGAAGGGAAATACCCCGAAGCATCCCAAGAGAAGCACGATGAGCCAAAAGATAACCAAAATCTTCTGCTGCTAAAATGAATAGTGAGGGGGCCAAAGGACAACCCTGCCTTACTGACCTATGCAAGCCAATAGCATTAGTTTGAAACTTGTTGAGAGAAAGCACAACTGACACATCCTGAAAACATATTTTAATAGAGGAAATAAACTGAGGACCAAAGCCAAGAGCTTCCAGAATGGAAAGAATTAAAACCCACTCAATTCGATCATAAGACTTTTCAAAGTCAATCTTGAGGAAGAGAGCCTGTTGACTGGACCTGCGAGCCCATTCCATCCCTTCCAAAACAACGAGAATGTTGTCCAAAATATATCGATTCTAGATAAATCTAGTTTTCTTAGGCCTTACAGTAGAGGGAAGCAAGGGCCTAATCCACAAAGCAAGCGTTTTGGCAATGATCTTGTAGATGACATTAAGAAAATTTATTGGCCTCCAATTTGTAATGATTTTTAGATCCCCATAATTTGGGATAAACTTGGTATTGTCCTTATTGATAATAACACCTAAGGAGCCATACTACAGGGCTTCTAAATATACTTTATGCAAGTTAGGTCCAAAAAAATCCCAATAAGTTTTATAAAATTTGCAGGGGAAGCCATCAAGCCCTGGGGCCTTCGCATCTACCATTTGAAATAGGGCATTTGTAAGATCCTACTCTGATAGGGGTCATTCACATTCATTCTACTACATTGGGGAGAGGTAAGTTGGGATAACCTCTTTGCAATATTGAAGGGTGAATTATCGTTCAGGGGTGTACGACTAAGCAACAAAAATATGAGAATAATGTCATGTAAATTTAGCTACTATCTCAGGAAAAGAGGTGGTGCGAACCCCATTAACCAATAAAGCTTTGAATTGAGTGAAGTGACACAAAGGACGAAGCCTCTAGAAAACTCTTTAGAAACGCGATCACCAACTTTGAGCCAATGCAACATGACTATAATCTGAGTTCCTCTAGCCTCGTACACTTCAGCCACTTTGAGCTCATGTTGGAGCTGAGCAACATGGGCTTGAATGGCGGAGTCAAAAGGAGAGGCCTCAAGACGAAAGGAGGCCTACACAAGCTCATTGTGTAGAGAAGTATTAGAGCAATGACGCAGTTGCACCACCTTCTTCCCTAGGATTCTAAGCAAAGTAGTGGTATGAAAAATGGCATCATTCCACCACTCAATCCATCTTGAATCTCCATTGGATTTGGGTACAATGTTCCAAATCCTTTGGATGTGACAAATAGTGGTTTCATGTTGTAAGAAATAAGTGTTAAGAAAAAACTGAGCATGAGTAGGCCATTGATGGGTGGAGGAAACATGAACAAAGAACATTATGGGGGAATGATTAGATGAGACCATACTAGGAATGGTTTCAACAAAAGAGACTGAAGGGATTCGACGAGAAAAATAAAACTAGTTTTGGTCCAACAACATAGCCCTATCCAACATTTTTAAAACTCTTACGGGGCTTGACTGAAAATTAGCCAACGTGAACCACAAATGCTCGAGAAACTGACCTACAAAGAAACAACCATTGGGATTGAAGACCTCTAGTTTATTTTTCATAAAATACCAAGCATGTCGCTCTCTCGAGGCCCACCTATTGGGGAGTTGGCCTATTTTATCATAGGGCTTCTCAACCATATTGATATCACCACACATCAGCCAGACTGTGGTAGGTAAGGACAAAACACACCATCTCCACAATGCACATCTACCTTAAAACTCATTAGAGGCATAAATATTAATAATCTCGAAGGAAAGATCGCAAAATTTGAGCAAAATCCAAACCGGGTGGTGAGAGGGGTTAGAAACCCATGTGACAAAATTGCTTGCCCACCTATTATTAAGAAAAATGATAATGCCTCTACTGCCATGATTGTGGTTGGTAGCATACATATGACTACCAGGCCATAACATAGAACAAGCAGATTGCAAATTGAAACCTGCCACTTTGACTAATTGTAAACACACAAAATATGGATGATCATAGAGACTGGAATAGGTAGTGAGTTTATCTCGAACCATGTAACGATGAACAAGATCCGTCAACCCACACACATTCCAGGAGATAAACAACATTAAAAAGAGTCAAGTTGCATACCCCCACTAGCCTTAGTCGTATTATTCGAAAACTAGGTGATAGGGGTTATTATTGAAGTTATCCATGGTGGTTTAGGAGAGAGAAGTTTGTCGTCGCTTGTCTAAATGAGGGAGTCACTCACCTTGTAGGGGGCTACGAGACCGCTATCCTAAGTTATTAGAGAAAATTCCTTCAATCCTTACCTCGTCTGGAGAACCCAAGGGTACAGTGGATTGAATCCCTTCATCATGGTATATAGACTCAATGGCCACAGGAGGAGAGTGGATAGGGGTTAATGGTGGTTGCATGGGAGGCTTAGGCACTAATGCATGAGAATATGTGGCCACTGTATGCCCCACCAGAGTGGGCTTGCCACCTTTCCATTTCTTGCATGAAACCTCAATCCATTTGCCATATTTTTATGGAGGGTGCAAGGTAGTGGGAGATAATACAACACCAGCTACCGAGGTAGCCGCCTTGGCCTTGCATTTTTCAGCCATCAAGGGGAAATCCTTAATGTAGTGGAAGACTGACTAGCAGTGGTAACATGTATTAGGGAGGTTGATATACACCATCCACTGATGAATATGGGTAGAACCAATCTGAATGTCAATATACTCCTTCAAGGTTTTAGCTAGGTCAACCTTGATACACATTCTCCTACTAGGGCAGACCAACATGAATCGAGAGGGTTCATCACAAATAAATTCACCAAGGGTGGACACCAAGTTTTTCAGAAAGAGCCAACATGCAGTGGGAAGGTCCGAGAGTTCTACCCAAAAAGACACGACTAGGGAAACATAATTAGAAATCATGAAATCCTAGCTTCACAGCTGAAAATGAGTAGTGAACTATTAATGTAACTAGGACCCTTATTGAGGACCTTTTGGGCTTGGTTAGGACTACCAAATTG
Organism: Wollemia nobilis; assembly: GCA_028583015.1. Lineage (NCBI taxonomy): Eukaryota > Viridiplantae > Streptophyta > Pinopsida > Araucariales > Araucariaceae > Wollemia > Wollemia nobilis. The sequence continues at coordinate 2,255,022 of JAQPPZ010000184.1, forward strand.
GAAATTAAAAATACCCTTAGAGAGATTTTGGATATGGTCAACTTGAATCCCATACAGACGCCAATACTTCTCAATCCAGTTCCTAAGGACATGCTTAGGGGGAATCCGACCCAAAAAAACCCTATAAGAGTATTGTTTTTTTTTAACATGGTGGAATAGGTAGCTGCAACGAATCCAGGTAGGTTGTTTAGTTTTTTGTCTGCCACAGTATTCTACGTTGTCCGCCTTGGAAGCCGCCACACAGATCTTCACACTATCCACCCCTATAACCACCATGCCACAATCATTTTAAAATTTTTATGGCACTGAAAGCACTAGGAAAGGGACAAGCGTTCAGTCCGACGAGGCCCGAGATTTGAAACTTGGACCTCTTCCCCCATTACAGGGTTTTGTCGAACCTATTAGTATACACCTTGGACCTAAGAGTATTATTTTCAAACCAAGAACATGCCCAATTGAATTCATGTAGAGGATTCACAAAATCAAGTTCAAAACTACCTTGTGGTACACCTTGGGAACAAATTTTCTGGGTCATTTGCTCACCTTCGAAGCCATTCCTCTCAACGCCAGCTTCAGATGAAGTCGGGGGAGGATAAGCCGACATAATAACATCCATGGAGCAAGTGCAGTAAAGAGGCCGACACAAGCTCCTAGAGAATGAAAAAAAAATTTCAAAACCTTAGGACAACACACAAACCGACATATACGTAGCTATTATTATTATTTTTTTAAAATCTAGTAAATAATGTTATAAAGGTGGGTTTTTTGAATAGGATCTTCAAAACTTGTTTATATAAAAAAATTTATAACCATCTTTACAAAATCTCAGCAATACCGAATCAAACTAAGATACTAAAATTGTAACAACATATTACAATTCATTAACTACTTTGTGAAAATATTTGATTAATTTTCCATTAATATTCAACCCTATTGAACAATTAAAGAAAGGAAAATTTGATTAGTATTATTTTATCTATTATTTTTCACAAATTTTTTGATCAATATTAAGGTAAAGTTCTTGACATTTAGAAAGGTATGCTTGGATTAAAAAATAGTTACATGTAACTTGAAATTATGGCCATTTTACACTAAATCCATTCATTACCATAAACTCAACCCTAATATTTAGTGTAATTTTATTCTAGAATGTTTTTGATTTTTTTCATGTAATTTGTTTTGGATTCTAATATAATATTCTTAGAGAGGTCTAAGGTTCAAATCACCTCCTCTATTTATAATTTTAGCTCTAGGTCGAAGGATCATGGCTGGGATGAGAATGTTCAACCCTAAGAGTCAATCATAGGTATCAACACATGGTCGTAGCTAGTATGAGAACCCCTTATGGTTGGGATGAGAATGCTCAACTTTAAGAGTCAATCATAGGGGGTCATGGTTGGGATGAGAATGCTCAGCACTAAGAGTCAATTATAGGGGTCATCACCTGACTCTTCTTTGAGAGGTCCAAGGTTCAAACGATGGCATGGGCAAGTGTGTGAGGGGTGGGCGTGTGTTAAATTCCTTATTGATAAGCATAGCTCTCATCTTTACAAGGAATCATGGCTGGTCAGAGACCGCTCAACCTTGTGCGTTTGGTAGTAGGGGTTTCTCACACCAAATAATAATAATAATAATAAAATTGTATATGTTATTCGGATTTAACATTATAAATTTTATGTTTTATTCTAATATTTTGCCATGGATTATCTATACATATGATTTTGAGAATATCTAAACTTATAAACTATTTTAAAAAAATTGCAGAATTGAAACAATATTTTATTTTACGGCTTGGGCGAGTGTGTGAGGGGGTGGGCATGTGGTGGCTGTGTTAAACTCCCTATTGATAAGCATAACTCTCAGATCTATGAGGGGTCATGTCTGAAAGGAGACTACTTAGCCCTGTGCGTTGGTCGTAGGGATTTCTCACACTAACCAAATAAAATAAAATAAAATTGTATATGTTATTTGAATTTAACATTATAAATTTTATATTTTATTCTAAGATTATATATATATATATATATATATATATATATATATATATATATATATATATGTATATATATATATATATATATATATATGATTTTGAGAATATTTAAACTTATAAACTATTTTAAAAAAATTGTAAAATTGAAAGAATTGTTTATTGTATTTTAATTTTAATTTTTTTTGATGAGGAACTTTTTATATACAACATATCCACAACATGTGAGGGAAGAGATTTGAACCTGGGCCTCTCGATAACTTGAAAAGTTTTAATTATCCACTTGCTCTCCAACTCCTCTACATGAGCGGATTGTATTTTAATTTTTAAAATCATGTTATCACAACATTATAACAAATAGAATTTATATATTTGATAAAAAAAATTAAGAATATAATTTTATTTTATTAATTATTTTTTTGAACATTTTGGATCAATATTAAGGTAGTGCATAATTTTATTTTATTACTTATTTCTTCCAATATTTTGGATAAATATTAAGGTAGAGCTTATAGAAAATAGAAGGGTATGCTTGGATGTGTAAAAATAGTGACACTCAACATGTGTTTATGGTCATTAAATAATGAATCAATGCATTACCATAATCCCAACCCTTAACATTTAGTGTCATTATGTTTTAGGAGAGGTCACTTAAGGTGAAAAATCTTGTCTTATACTCTAAGAATTTTTATTTTTCATTTTTCATGTTAAATTTTTTGGGTTATAATTATATGTTTAATTAAATTATATGTTTTTAAAATTTATTATTTAATTATGTTATTATATAAACACATGTTGATTGTTTTATTTCTATATAATATAGATGAATAATTGCAAAATGAATAATATGCAAACTAATACTTACTAATAATTTAAGTTAAACTTATAATAATTATGAATTGGTGGATCTAGGCTTTGGCAATGGTGGATGTTGTCTTTGACGATGGTGGATATGGCTTCAACAATTGTGGGCTTCAGCAACAATGAATCTAGGCTTCAAAGGCAGTGGATTTGAGCTTCAACGATGGCAAATTTAGGGTGAGTGGGCTTTAGAAGGGGTGGATCTAGGCTTCTATGGTGGTGGACTTTGAATTTGATGGATTTGGGGCAAGTGGGATTCGAGGATGATGGATCTAGGCCTCGATGGTGGCATTGATAGTGGATTTGCTAAGGGAGCCAAGGATGTCAAGATAGTGAATGACATTAAAAATCCTTAGAAGATATGTCTTGGAGAGACAAACTCTTGGGTGGTGATCTTCAATAGGAGGATTAATTTGACATTTCTTCGAAGGATATAGATAAGAAACTTTGCTTAAAAATCCCAAAGAAGCTAGCAAATAGACCAGTGAAACAAAAACAAAATAGCGTTATTGGAAAATTTATTAGGGCTTGACCAAATTTAGATACAATTAGGAAATGGGCTAGTGATAAAATAGAAGCTAAGGGGGTATATTGATATTGTAAACCTTTTTTTCTTTATGAGCTGTGAATATTTAAGCCATGCCCTAACAAAAAGTTCTTTGGTTTTATGGGAGAGGGACTTTTTATGAGAAAGTGGAGATCGGGTTTTAACCTAGACTCTAAAAATATAAATTTAGCTCTAATTTGGGTTTGCCTACTAGGGATTCCATTGGAGTTCTAGGATGAAGATATTCTAGAAGGTATAGCTAAAGCTATGGGACAATTAATATCTTTCAATTCAACAACAAAGACAAGAACTAGATTTATATTTGCTTGGTTCTATGTTAATGTAGATTTGGGGAAGAAGCTCCCAACCTATATTAGGGTAGTGTCTAAGTATAAGGTTTGGCATTAATCAATTAAATATGAAAATACTCTAATGCTTTACAAAGTTTGTAAAAGAACAAGATATTTTTTGAAAATATACCCATTAAAAAAATGGTTAATAAGGTATGGAGGGGGAAAGAACAACCAAAATAAAATGATACAATAGAAGAGGAGCCTTCTAAGTTCCTCTCATCAGATGCAAATAAGTTTAGTATTCATACTAAAACCCCCAAGGAGGGAGAATCTGTAGAGGAGGATCAAGAGAGACAAGGAGAAAATTCCCAAAAGGATGTCCTAAGGGGAGAAGATCAAAAATTGAATGAACAAGAAGATAATTTGGAGTAGCCAAAAATAATGGAGAAGGAGGTGACTAAAATTTTGGAAATCCCAATTTCTATGGGAAAAAATCCATAAGAGTCTAAAGCAAAATATTAGCTAGAGGATGCTCCTAGCAAAGGTATGGAAAATGTTGATTATGTTCCTTGCTCTTTGTATAAGTCAAACAATTTTTCTCAAAATTCTTGACCTCTAAATAAGATGACATTTCAATGAAAATCATTAGGAATACTAGAAAACCAACATATGTAGGGTTGAATCCAACCCAGGTAGAAAAACTAATAAGGAGCTTAGAAACAAAGGAGTGAGATAAATTGCAATTGGAACACAAACAATTTTAAATTTGAGTGGAAGGAAGACTTCCATGAGGGATAAAAAATGTAGCAATTGGAACATCATGTTATGGAGTATAAGGAGCAAGAAACCGAACAATTACTACTTTGTATTCCAAGGGTCATTTTAGAAGAAATTAATGAAAGTCTTTTAAGACCCTTCTTAGGGGAAGAAGTGAAGAATGTAGTGTTTGGGATGCCAAAGGATAAGGCTCTAGGGCTAGGATTTCTAGGTGGTTTTTTCAAGCATTCTACCATATAATTGGAGAAAATGTTAGTGTGGTTGTAAGGGAATTTTGGGTTATAGGAAGTTTTCCAAGAGACATTAACTCTATTTTTTGGTCTTAATTCCTAAAAATTATGGGGCAAACAATTTCAAATATTTTTGATCTATCGGTCTCTGTAATTCTATTTATAAAATTGTAACCAAACTGATGGCCAATAGATTAAACAAACCCCTATCTCTAGTGATATCTCAATAGTAAGGAGGTTTGTAAAGAGAAGGCCATATTTTACATGGAGTAATTTATATTCATAAATTTATTCACTCCATGGAGAAAATAAAAAATGCTAGGATGATTCTTAAATTAGATATGACAGGGTTTCATGGTCCTTCCTCAAAAAAATCTTAGAAAATATTGGCTTTCATGACCATTGGATATAATGGATTGGGACCTATATTTCTTCTGCTATGTTCTCAATAATTGTTAATGGGGCACCTATAAGGTATTTTAGTATTGAGAGAGGCTTAAGACAAGGAGACCCTATCTCTCCATATATTTTTATTATCATGGTAGAAGCATTATGGAGAGCATTCTCTACAACTAGAGTTTCTACAAGGCTTAAATATTTTATACCATCTTCAAATCTTCAGGCAATTACTCATCAATTTTTTTTTTATGATACCATTTTAGTGGGCCAAGTTTCGATAATTGAGGCAAGGGAGATAAAATATGTTCTTGAATCTTATCAATATACTTCTAATAAAAATATTAACTTTATATAGATCAAGGTTTACTTCACTAATATTTTGATAATAATAAAACAAAGAATTACTAGACTTCTCAATCATGGAGTAGAGGAGTTGCCCTCATTGTACTTAGGAATTCCCAAGTATAAAGAAAGAATGAAGGAATAATTATAGAAATATATTATGGATAGATTTCAAAAAATGCTAGTAGGGTGGAAAGGGGTGATTTTAAGCCAAGCTAGGAAGCTTCAATTGGTGAATATAACTCTATAAAGCTTGCCTATTTACTACATGTGTTTATTTAAAATAATGGTTAAAGTAGCAAACAAGTTGGAACAAATTAAAAAAAGATTATTATGGATTGGTATAGAGGAGAAACAAATAATATCCATGGTATCTTAGGACAAGGTTTGTAATCATAAAAAACGGATTGAAACTAAGAAAAATAAAAGGGTTTAATAAAGCCTTGGTTAGCAAAATTGGACGGAGGTTGATTAAAGATAATGAGGCCTTATGGATAAAGATAATCAAAGATAAATATTTGGAGAATAGTAACTTTTATAAGATGTGCAAATCCTCCTCTAGGTTCCTCTCTTTGGAATAATTTGATTAAGATAAGTCCACTTCTTTGGAAATGTTATTAGGTGGAAGGTTCAATATTGCTCCCAGATTGATTTTTGGGAAGACTTATGACTCATGGATACTCCTATAGGGATGATTTATGAATTGAATCCTATTAGAAATGTTTTGGTTGATTCCTTTAGAACTAAATTCAAAGATTTTATAAATAGAGAAATTGATGGCAAGCAATGGAAAAAGATCGATAAACATTCTAGTTCAAGGGACATTTAGCAAGCAATTTTCAAGATAAACCAATTGCAACAAGGATATCATTTAATCCAAAAGGAGAAAAAATATAATATTATTTACGTCTCCAATCCCTATGGTAGCTATTCAATTAAATCAGGATATGAATCCTATATCTCTCCCTCCCTAGGTAGATTTGATGCAAATGACATTTGAAGCAAGTTTTTAATTATAAATATTACATCCGTTCTATGGCCAGATGTACAAAATAAGATTTTAACATTGGATAAATTAATGAGAAGAGATTTTTCTCTCCCTAATAGATGTGTTTATGTCTTAAAATGAAGAATAAGTCAAACATATGTTTATGGAGTACCCCTTCTCTTCAGGGCTTTTGAATTGATGATGAAGGAATTTTAAATTCAATGGGTGAAGCCAAAGGATGTTACATATTTATTAGAACAATTTAAATATCTCCTTTTCAATTTAGGGCTATATCAATCTTGGAAGATAGCATTGCCTCACTTTTTTTGGGGTATTTGGAAAGAAAGAAATAACTGAATCTTAAGGAAATGTACACGAATAAAATCTTAACCTTCAATAGAATTTTAGATACAATTAAGGATAATATATCTATTATACCTTATCATAATGATGGAGGAAGGGTAGGGGAAATCATAATTGCTTTAAAATTGGGCTTTCCTACAAGCCAAAATTATGATATTGACCCCCAAAAAATGGGTAGATGGAATATAGTCTAGAACCCACCTCAAATTGACTAGATTAGATTTAAATTTGATAGGGAAACTAAGGGAAACCTTAGTAGGGTAGGAGGAGGGGGAATTTTTAGAAATCCAAGTGGGAAGATCATAGTGGCATTTGTAGAATATTATGGTATTCAATCCAACATATGACATAAACAAAGGCCCTATTTACACACATGATCTTGATGAAGTAATTGAATATAAAGAGGATTATTATTGAAGGTGACTCTTTGAATATTATTAATTGCTTAAGGTGTAAGAATGAATCTAGTTGGGACATATCAGACATTATATCAGATGCAAGAGATATCATTGCAACCTTGGAGGAGGTTAATACAATGCATATTTATTGAGAGGGTGACCAAGCGACAAATTGGTTGGCCAATAAAGGTGTATATAGTCCTAAACCAAATTTGTGGACAAATAATTTCTCTTGTAAGTTGAGAAGTATAATTGAGAGGTAATTGCAAGCTTATGATAGAAAATATAATGTTTAAATCATTAGTCAATAGTCATAGGAAGTGATTCTCTAGTTCTTGTTGAGCGGTGTGATAGTGGGATACTATTTTAAAGTATAGTTACTATTTCATGGTAGGTTCCTATTGAGTAGTGTGAAAATTATAGTCTTGATGGTGGTTGTGGAAATATCTGATGTTAGCATGTCCTATGCAATATTTTATAGACTATTCTATGGTAGGATTCATGTTTTATAGTAGGGTTCCTATTAAGCGATGCGATGACTACAGTATCGATGATGGGATACTATTCTATGATCGGATTTCTATTTTGTGGTAGGTTCCTATTGAGTGGTGTGATAGTGGGATACTATTCTATGGAAGGGTTCCTATTGAGTGGTGTGGTGACTATGATCATTACAACCTTGGAGGAGGTTAATATAGTGCATATCTATTGAGAGGGAAACCAAGCGATGGATTGGTTGGCCAATAAATGTGTAGATAATAATAAACCAGTTCTATGGAGGGATTATTTTCCTAGTGAGTTGAGTGTAATTGAGAGGGAGTTACAAGCTTATGATAGACAAAAGTCTGGTGAAATTATTAATCCATGGTTGCAATATTTATTCATCTCTTGTAGTCATAGGAGGTGAAGATTTTTAGTTTATTTCCTTCAAGGGGTTTATGCGACTTCTTGTTTGTTCTACGACTACACTTCTCTAATTCTTCATTGTTTGATTTAATTTAGAGAAGTGGTATTGTAAAAGAGGTTGGGGCCCCTTCAAAAACCCCTTATTTTCACCCTAATAAAAAATAAAATAATTGTGAATTGTTTGACAAGTTTCAAAACTCCCTTATTTTCACCCTAATAAAAAATAAATTATTATTTTTGAAATAGTTTCAACATAATGTAATTTATTATTTGTAAACTAAGAATTAATGTAACAAATAACATACTAGGGTTGGGAAAAATAACATGACTTAAAACAAAGAAACCTTCATTACTGTTCATAAATACAATTTTATTTAAATGTTTATACAACTTGTGTTGGAAACAATATTCTATAGGAGCTAAAAATTAAATTTTAAATATTTTATTTACTTGTTTAAAAAAAATTAATATATGGTAAGTTTTATAATAAATTTATATTTCAGCCTTAGAAAAATCTTCTAGGTAATTTAAACAATAATATTTAAATATTTCCTCAAATTGCTTTAAAATATTCTATTTATGTTGGGCCTAGTACACATACATGCTTATATGATTCCTTTTTGTTAAGAAAAAACCGTTCACCTCTATCCAATCAATCCACCTACTTATTATATGTGAACTATACATATATATTAAAAAATATCGCATAATAGTTTCCTACTCAAACATGAGTTTGTCATAGATGCACTAAAATAGAAACCAATATTGTAAGGGAAGGATTTATCCTTTTACCCCTAATTTCCAAGTTCTTTCTATAGTTTCCAAGGATTGCAAAATTACCATTGATCCTAATTTCATGGATCAAACATCCTTCTATTCGTAAAGATTAAAATCAACTCATAATTTAATTGAAATATGATTCGACTTCATTCAACATTCTTAATTCCAAATATCAACAATCCATAATTATCTAAGTGTATTTATTTCAATATTCCACATCCTTTTCTTCATGCATACAAGTCTACATAGATTCCTTTAGCACATAGATATATCTTTAGAAGGATTTTAATATAAAGGATATTCATAATTGAATCATCCAACCTATACTATTCTTTTCTTAAACATTGATTTCAATAAATAAATTCCTACCACATAACCCTTATTTTCTTTCCTTATTTCAGGAATTAAATTATTAAGATTATATATAGAAATAGGCTTGCTTATAATTTTGAATCATCATGAGTTTTTAGCTCTCAAATATGCACTTCTTAGTTATAAAATAAACTTAAAGAGTTATTCCATAATGTTTTATCAACACATATACTGATTACATCATGGCCAACTATTAATTACATTATTCTACCTTTCACAAGTATACACAATAATCAATTTCAATTAATTCTATTTTTAGAGTTACAACATAACATAATCATTGGTGAGTTTTTGTTATGATATTATAATATTCAAATGTGCAATAATAACATGAATTGTTTTATAAATCCATAGGATACAACTAGTTCAACATATCAACAAATAATGAGAATCCATACATGTATACTATGTATAGAAAGTAAAAAAATACTTTTTCTAAAATAACTCAAATATAAATATTTGAACTTATCCATCCATTTAATTTTTAAAACATTTGTAAAGTGTGCACATCATTTAAGTAAAACTGCACTATATAATTATAATTAGCATCCAAATGTATTCAAATTACTTGTTATAAATTTTATATGATGTTTTCCCATATGACCACCATATATAAATCGATCACCCTTGGTGCATATATTCATCTATAGTAATTAAAGGAGGTAATTTTTTTGATTCTACTACATCTATAAGGGAGGGATAGTATCACTAGAGTGTTTGTTAACTTTTGATGCTATATATTAAATGAAATGCAACCACAAGAAGTAAAATATGCATGCAATGTTATATCTATGATAATGGTAATATAATAAGAAAGTAAATAACATGATAAACTTCTCAAAAAAATCATGAAATAGCCATTTAATGAAAGCTCACAAAAATAGACACTTGATACAAAATGGAGATCTCAAATGCTCCATTCTTCATACAAGTTCTACATTGTATCTAATCTATCTTGTGCTTCTCTCTCTATTACTCCACACCTCTATCTCATCTATCATATTCCTATTCTAAGGAATCATGTACATGTGGACAACATGCACATTTACATAATTGCACATTCTAATAATACTTTATGTATTTATTACATTACATAAAGTAAATACTCAAGCTCTAATCTAAGAAACTCTCCTAATATAATGATGTACCCAAGATGGTACATTAGCATGTACCAAATAATGTAATATATTCCAACACCCCCCTATATTACATTATTTGGTTATTGAAGAATTTATTCTTCAATATGGTCTTCATCTTGGTTCTGGAATCTAAGCTCGTCTTTTCTACTTTCTTCAGTTTTCTCCCTGTCTATATTATAATCAAGTAAATAGTTAGTACCTTCATAAAATGTTATTATTTGAGAGAGCTTTAACTCCATGTTAATCTATAGATTCTTCAATTTCATGATTTTTTTGAATCTCTTGAACTAAGTATCCTTTGTGTTTTCGTTATCTATTTTGTAGTTGAGAATAATTGTATTGATTCTGAGAAGTATATGGACACTGAAATTATTTTTGATGTGGATTATATTGATTCTAATATTATCTTGGTTGGAATGGCCTATTTGATTGGCTTACAAAATTTGTTTAATTTCCTTGATACTGGTTTCTAGGATTGAATCTACAATAATTTGTACTATGTCCATTCTTTCTACATATTTGACAATATCTACTATCCCATCTTGATCTACCTTTTGGAGATGAAGCAAAATTTCCCTATGGATTATCTTTTGAAACTAAGGCATTTTTAGGCAGTTCATATTTTATTGAATTTTCCACCTCATAATCCTATATAATATTGACTAACTCATCAAATGATGTATCTAAAACTTATAATTTGTAAAGATGTAGCTAAATGCTTGTAGATTTTTGAAAGTGATATTAGGATTACTTGAACAAGAAACTTATATTCTACTCATTCTCCTAAGATTAACAATTTTCCTTTTATATTTGCTACTTTTCTTAGGAATAGTTCTATACTTTCACCACTATTCGCCTTTAGTGAATGCAATTGAGTTTGAAGGTTTAATATAGTGGTTTTATTTTTTCCTTCAAATATCTTGACTAAGGTTTCCTGAGCCTCTGTAGAAGTTTCTCTTGAACTAATGTAGGGTTGTATTTCATTTGTAATTGCAAAAGTTATTATCATGAGTGCTTTTGCTTCATCTTCTTCAAACTGTTGAATCTCTCTAGTATCTGTAGTAGGTTTAGTTTTTGCTCCTTTAACAATGTCCCAAATCTTTTCAACCATCAATATTGACCTCACTTTGTTTTTCTATGATGAGTAATTAGGTCCTTTAAGAAGTTAGGATTGTATAATAATATACTTATTTGTTGTCATGATGATGCTTGTAAGATACCTTATAACTCTCTAGTTTAGAGAATGTGATCAAGTACTATCTTTCAATTTTTCAACTTTTGTAGTATGCTTTGTATCTCCCAAATATTTTGAATAAACTGCAATTATGATAATTTTAATTAGTTTTCTAAGTTTTCCTTTGATTTTAATCCCTTTTGTCTCCCTAATGTTTAACTTCAATTCTTCACCTTATTTTTCCATATTAATGAGTAGAAAGCTAAAGATAGTCCTGCTGCAATTTCAATTGGTAAAATTTACTATCTTCAATAAATTTAAAGTTGGATTCAAATATAATTTGCCAACTTTTTGAATAGCTCTATGTTTTTCTTCTTTCAATGTTTAATTATATAATTTCTAAATTTCAATAATCTAAATTGGTGTTGAGCTCCTTATATCTCCCTAATTGGAAATTTAGAAAGTATGGATATTTGCAAATTCAATATTTCAATTTCTATGTAGAAATCATTTTTCCTCCAAATGGGTTATTTGCAAATATTTCTTGTGCTTGAATAAAGTAATTTTAAATTTTATTCAATTAAATATTTCTTGCTTCAAAAGGTTTTCAAATCTTTCAATAATACATCTAAGGCAATAATATATCAATGCAATTCTTTATACTTCTAATTATCTAATTAATATCAAGCATAAAGATTAACTATTTTTGATCTTAGCATTAATGTTCCTTATTCCTCCTTTAAATTTATAAACATACAATTTGTTTTAAATAAATCTTAATACCTTCTTTACTTAGAGGTGCATTGAGTATGAGGTTTTTTTCTCCTTTGAATCCTCTACAACTTGCACTTGTAATAAAGCATTATTAACTCTTCATTTTTATGATACAACATTAATTGCATTCCCTTTTGGTACCTTCAACATTGTTGACTAACTTCAATGTGATACTAGTTATGTTCTCCTTCCACTGTATTGCACTACGTTCTCTTGAATAACCTTCTTATCGCATGAATAAGTGTGATACTTGTCACTCATGCAAGGTAAATGTTTCCTCTTCCATTGGAGTTTTATTTTGCACTATGACACTTGGTGGTAAAACTCTTCACCTCCTTGTCCTTCCAAGTGATGGCACTTCTTCTTTGTAATGTTCTTTCTACTCCCAATGTGTTGTCTCTTCTTCCACATGGCATTAACTTCCTTCTCTCTTTTTTGCTTGGTAGGTCTCTAAATCTTCTCCATGTGGTGTTGTTCTTCACTTTGTAATATTACTTTTATGTAGTACTATCCATTATAATGCTCATTACACATGGTTATAAGATTTGTAACTCTCTTTCATGTGCTATATTCTACGTAGCACTCTATTTTTCTTTGTAATGCTTCTATAAGCCTTGTATATTTTCAATGTGGCTCCTTTGATGATAAGCTTGCTCCTTCTTCACTTTGTAATGCTTTATGCTGTGACTAACCTCATTTACTATGAATTATAACTCTCCTCTATGTTGGTTAATGTTGTTCATTGGAATTTTCAATATAATGTAGTGTTTTCAAACCTTCAATGCAAAAATCCTTGGCTCTTGCACTACTTTGCTCATTAATGACACTTTGGTGACTATACCTTACTATTTTGTGGCTCTTTGATGCTTTATGGATGCTATACATAGCTTAAGAAAACCCAAGATTGTGCATTTAAAATTATTTCTCCCTTGTACTTTCAATTATCACCCTTGCTTTCATGAAATTGTGATTTCTCCTCTCAAATTTGGTGGTGGTACCTCTCCTTTTTGCTATTCCTCTAGTGTCTCCTTTTTACCAAGATGTGATAATGATGGTTTCTATTTTGCATTGTATTTTATTATTTGGATATTCTTCTACCATGTCTCCTTCTTGGATCAATGCTTGGCGATGTCTTCTATGGTGGCTCCAAGCTTCTAAATTATGCCAAACTTTTTGTCAATCCTTGCTATACAATATTGGCTTATTTTCTTTCCAATAAATAGTAAGAAGTTGAAATTTATTTTCCTTGTATTATATCTAACTTATCCTTTATTTTGTGTAGGTTTTAATCCCTTGCAATCTACTCCAACATTGAAAAAATGAACTTGAGACCTTTCCTCTTGCAAATTTAAAACCTCAACTATAGTTCTTTTGAAGACTTAATACTAATCTAATATGAGTGTCCAAATAATAAATTTTTTACATCAATATTGCATACCTTTTGGTCTCCTTCAGTATATTTATTTCTTTGTGATTTGAATCACCTATTTTCTGCCCCGAGTTTGTTAAATTTACAACTCCAATTCATTATGCTTTACTACCCTAATATTTATATGTCTTGCAGCTCTACTTGTTGTCTAAATCAGCTCATAAAATCTTCTAATTCGTAGATTTATAACTCCTTTAACTTGCTGCCCAAGAATGTATAATTTTGTATCTATAATACTGATCAATTATTTGTATATTTTAGCCTTTAGTTTTCTGCCCAAAAAGACTTTAATTTACAGCTTTCAAAACTGTTTAGAAATTTAGTTTCTATGCTATCCAAAAAATTGATTTTGTGGCTTCAATTCTCCTCCAATTTGCTCTCTTGAATTCTAAAAATTTGCAGCTATTAATGCTACCCAAATGCTGCCCTCTTATTGTCCTTAAATCTATAATTTTTCAGCTTCTAACGTAGCCAATTCCTCCTTCGATTTGCAGCTAAATTTTATTTTCTAGAACCCATCAATTTTTTTGTTGTAAAAAATCAGCAATTTCCTTATTCCAAATCAGCCTTAAAATACTTTGTGGCCATCCTTAAAACTCTTAAATATAGTGGCATATTATAGCTTCTCTCTCCTTCAATATCTTTGTCAAATTTTAACTTTAAATTTTACCCCCTTTCTCAATAATCTAAATGTCTTGATATCTTTGTAAAACCTTTCCAATATTTGGCAGACTTCTTGCCAAATCCTTCTTCCTTTTGGGCTTGTTATCAAATGGTGATAATTATCCCAAATATTTATTATAAGGAACTTATCCTTTATTAAAATATTCTCCCTTGAGGTATCTTCAAATTTTCTCTAATGACCACTTCTTTAGTAGGGATTTTCTAACCTTTTTCTTATTTCTTCTTTCAATTTTTCTTAAGACCTCTTCTTTTGAGTCTTCAAATTCTACAACTTATCTAATCTACAATAGGACCTTTATTTTCAATATTTCAGACCTGGAATTTTTTCAATAGGATCTCCTTTGGTTCTCTTCAACTTCTTCAATATTCTAAGGAAACCTTCTTCTTAAGTCTCCTCAATATTCAATCTTCAATCTTCAATAAGGCTACTTTTACCTCTATCTTCTCTTATCAATATTAAATCTAAAATCTTCTATGGAGAATTTCTTATTGGTTCTCCTCAATATTTAATGTCTATTTTCTACAATAAAGAACTAATCCTTGCACAAGGAAAGCACATAGAATTTCAAGCAATCAAAGATAAAATTCTTCTCTATACATTGTAGGAAACTTCTCAACTTTTGAGAACTAATTTTTTGTAGCAAAAAATTAGATAGTAATAATAAATTCCATGAAAATATTTAGATCCATATAAATCAATAAACATCACTAGTTATCCTTCAATCTAGTAGAAAATAAATCTATGTTGAGTTCTAGTATTCACGAGTTTTCCTACAACCCTATCGAAAGGCTCTAGCCAAAAAGTAATATCATAAATTTTGAAAATAGGATCTTATCAATATGTCTTATGGCTCTCTTTATCTCCTATCAATCTAACTTGTGCTATGATACCACTATTAGTTTTTGATGATATATATTAAAAAAATTGTAACCATAAGAAGTAAAATAAGCATACGATATTATATCTATGATAATGACAATAGAATAAGCAAGTAAATAGCATGAGAAATTTCTGAAATAGCTCATGAAATAGTCATTAATGAAATATCATGAAAATAGAAGCTCGATAGAAAATAGAGATCTCAAATTCTCCATGCTTCATACAAGTTCTACACTGTATCTAATATATCTTAAGCTTCTCTCTCTATCATTCGACACCTCTATCTCATATATCAAAGGCCTATATATAATGAGACATGACTCTTGGACTTCCATCTTACTATGATTTTTCATATTCCTATTCTAAGGACTCATGTACATGTGGACAACAAGCACATTTACATCATTGCACATTCTAATAATATTTTGTGCATTTATTACATTAAATAAAGTAAATATTCAAGATCTAATCTAAGATACTCTCCTAATATAATGATGTACCCAAGATAATACATTAGCATGTACTAAATAATGTAATATATTCCAAAAGTGATTTACCATCCAATTAAAATGAATCATATGGCTCCTCATCTCAATTACATCCATGGGAATTCTGACCCTTTTGTAAAGGTGCAGATACCAAGCATTGGTAGGGTTAGAAAAATAGAAAATCATGATGCATTAATATATCTACATAATTTATACATGCATACCAAAGATTCACTCAAATGAACATAATTATTTTCAAAATTATAGATTTATCCAAAGCATTTAAAGTACCATCCATTATTCTATTCTTTAAGGTATAATTACTATGCAATCATCACAAGCACATGTCAATGCTTAATATTTATAGTATTTCCATCCCTATGTTCATCAACATAAGAACCATAAAAAAAATTCTTATGCATTACATCTATGTCCGTTCTCTTTTCTCATAATTGTTAGTGTCCCATGCATATGAATAGTTTTGGTTTATAGATAAGAATAATATTATAAACAATAACTTACTTTGAAAATAAGAATATGAATGGTGTAATCATTCATCCATTTACAACACACTTAAACCATCCACAATAAGATTTATAAATATGATCAATCAAAACATTAACAAGTATTCAAAATAGTAGGATGTCTTACAAGATCCCCTAATCAATGTAAATCCTAACCTTTATATAGAATAACAAAACATATCTATTGGCACTAGTGGACGAAACTGAATATATTGTTCCAAAGTGGGACTTTTATGTCCCATTGGGTATGCCAAAAAATGTTGGTCACGAATTTGCCTAGATACAAAGTCTATGCTTTGTGTTCCCTAGAACCGACCAACATTGAAAGTCCAAAGGAGAAAAATGTCCTCTGGACCAATCTTGAGAGAGGGTTGGCTCCCTTTATAATCTACTTGAGTTGAAATCTTAGGGTAAGAGGAAATAACTAAAAAAATATGGATATAAGCCGATAATGTAGGATGGGTATAGACTAATAACCAAAATCCAAACCAAGCAGTGATTAGCATATAATATAAGTGCAAGCACAGGAACTTCTTACAGTTATACAATGACAATCTCCAAAGAGCATTTCAGTGTTCACTCCCTCACCAACAAATATTAAATTTAGAAGTAGAATTTAAACACAACAGATAATGGAAATGAATGCATTCAGAAATGACGTACATAAAATCATCAAAGTAACACCATTCAAAGAGCCACAAGTTGAAGCCTTTCTATTAATGCAAAAAACTTGAAGTGTTTTTTTGTAGAGTGTTCATCTTCCTTACATGAAAATGATTAATATTTATAGAGGGTTGCACCTCTTTCATTTAATGCACTTACAAAAAAAATGCTGGTAGATCAAAAACCAATGAGAATAATTTCCTTCTCAGCATGAGTGATGTTATGGTCAAAGTATTCTTCATGGAAACTTTGATCTAGCTTTGGTGGGAGAATCATATGGAGAAATCGGTATGATTAAATGATGGTAAATATCCTTGTGCATCGGTGCATTAGAATGCAATGAAATTGCCTGAAACTCAGGAGCTTGTTATTTGAAACTTGCCTCACTCTTGTGCCTTGGAACTCTACTTTCACCCAAAAGGTCCACTAAGAATTAAATTCATCTTGAAAAATAGCAAAATTTGGTGAGCGATGGATTGGAAATGAACAAGAATGGCCTCTGATCTGCAACTCGAAGCAGAAATCCTAGAAATGCTACATGCATTACTTCAAAAATTAAATTCCATCCTTCCTTACCCCTTTTTGAGAGAATCTATACAAATAGCACTTTGAGAAGCAATGCTCTTGAGAATGAATGTCAAGGAATTGATTTGCTCAAAAATGGGGTGAAATAGCCTTTTTGGGGCCATAATGGACGATAGCGCAACTTTCTAGGCCTTTGATTGATGTCTTGGTAATTTTACCCCAAGTGCTTCTTCTTCGAATCATCATGTCTGTAAGAAAACACCTTCATTATTCTTTGAAATTCACCTGCGTTTAAATTTCATCATTAAAAATGATAGAAATACATTGCAAATCTGATTTCGCCCCAGAGGAGGGTGATATGGATGTTTACCCCTTATGGGAGGTGAAATCACCTTTGACTGCTTTACTTTGAAGTAGCACGCGTTGCAACTATTTTCACCCAAAATTTTATTTTAAAAACTTCATTCGCTCCTTAGAGAGGCAAAACCACATGGCACCTCTCAATAGGGGCACCTTCAACTTTGCTCTACTTTAAAATTTGCACCAAGCTCTACTTTTATATTTACATTCCCCATGGGCAAAAACACCGAACATATTTGAAAAGGGCCCCATAACGTCATTCGCCTCCTTTGACTTTAAAATATTAAATATTGTTGTTTCACCCCAAAGAGAGGCAATAATGAGTTTCATCTCTCACTTGGGGAACACCTTCTTTAAAACTTTCTTTGATTCGTCCAAGTCAGGCCCACGATGCACCATATTCAAAATTATTCTCCATATTATATTTTTCCCCAAGAAGGGGTGAAAGGGAGTTTCATCCCTCACTTGGGGTGAAAGCCCTTTTTTTTTATAACTTGTGATCTCTTTTTTTTCTGATGTAGACACTTACGCTTTAAAATGATGTTCACCTAAAAGAGGGATGACAAGGCTTTTCACCCCTCACTTGGGGTGAAAGCATTATGCTCCTTTGCTTTAAATTCATGACTTTTGACCCTCTACTTATTGGGTGAATTTACTACCTTTTAATTATGTTTTACCTCCAAGAGATGCGAAAGTGATTTTCACCCCTTTATTGGGGTAAAATTCATATTATTCCTCCTTCTAGCTTTCCTTTTGGATTAAGTTATAATTTTTATCTCTTTCTGGGGTGAAATTCCTTTACAAGCAAAGCTTGGGGCGGAAACACTTAAATTCATTGCCCTTCCTTATAACTCTGCCACCAATTCAAAACCATATATTCTTTCCTCGCCTTTGCTTTGTTTCGGGTGAAACCATCCTTGTGTTATGCTTCACCTCTAAAAGAGGCGAAAAGGACTTTTACCCCTGGCTAGGGGTGAAACAAGTTGTTTCTTCTTTCTGGGGTGCTTCTCTTTTAAAATTGATCTCCTACCGGTGAAAGGGAGTTTCAAGTTATTTTTCCCCAAGAAGGGGTGAAAGGGAGTTTCATCCCTCACTTGGGGTGAAAGCCCTTTTTTTTTATAACTTGTGATCTCTTTTTTTTTTCTGATGTAGACACTTACACTTTAAAATGATGTTCACCTAAAAGAGGGATGACAAGGGTTTTCACCCCTCACTTGGGGTGAAAGCATTATGCTCCTTTGCTTTAAATTCATGACTTTTGACCCTCTACTTATTGGGTGAATTTACTACCTTTTAATTATGTTTTACCTCCAAGAGATGCGAAAGTGATTTTCACCCCTCTATTGGGGTAAAATTCATATTATTCCTCCTTCTAGCTTTCCTTTTGGATTAAGTTATAATTTTTATCTCTTTCTGGGGTGAAATTCCTTTGCAAGCAAAGCTTGGGGCATAAACACTTAAATTCGTTGCCCTTCCTTATAACTCTGCCACCAATTCAAAACCATATATTCTTTCCTCGCCTTTGCTTTGTTTTGGGTGAAACCATCCTTGTGTTATGCTTCACCTCTAAAAGAGGCGAAAAGGACTTTTACCCCTGGCTAGGGGTGAAACAAGTTGTTTCTTCTTTCTGGGGTGCTTCTCTTTTAAAATTGATCTCCTACCGGTGCTTTTGCCCCTTAAACATTTTTCAAAAAAGTTCTTCATTGCATTCATGACTTCCATTTTATTTACAACAACATTATTTAAAAAAGGGCAAAACAAAATTACAGTGAAATAGACTACAAAACTATAGCACCTTCCTTCAGTAAAATTTTCAAAATTTTACAATCGAAATTCAACAAAATTTCAATGTGGCAAAGTGATAAAACTACCAACTATAACGTATCTAAATTGGTTTCCACACAACCATTCATGCAAATTATCACATATCTAGTCTTTAAAATTATGAATAGAAAAAGACACAATCTCATTTCCTATTTTAGAATAGGATATGATTGGTATATTCAAAAATAATTTTCTCCAACATGATGCAGTTCCAATACATCAAGCTCACACTATCTTCATAATTTCTCCATAATTGAAGGGTGGGTAAAATATATGTACATTCACACACACACAGAAACACACACATGCATATACACATGTACATACCAAATTATAAAGGCTACCTACAATAACTTATTAAGCTTTCACATCATTTTGTCAAGCATGCAACATAAAAATAACCAATGATGCTTTATCAAAAACTTAATTTACTCTTGGCACACTTCTTCTTCTAAAATGCTCTGAAATCATTCCTTGCTAGAAAAAGTGTATACTGAGTGCGCTTCCTTCATTTAAACATTAATTGGGTGAAAACAATATGCAACTTACCTCTCTGCTCAAACTGCATTCAAACCTTGTCCTTCTTGTTTGCTTGGTGAATTCACAATATTAGTTGCCCTTTTAAGATAATTTTCTTTCCTAGTTTTGCCATAAAAAAAGTGTCTTTCTAAAAAAACAAGCTTTTAAATGCCACTTCTTTTACCAGAAAAGCAAAATAAATCAGTTTTGCCTTGCTTTACCAGAAATAAACCTTTTAACCGGGAGTTTTAAACTGCATGAGAATTTTTTTTCTTTTGCTTTTTCACTCCCTCTGGGAGTTTTGCCCTAAAATAGACTTTTGTCTCCCTCCAAATAAAACTCCATGGTAGGATAAACTTGGGCAAATTTTAAAAATTTTGTTATTTTTTTTTCTATTCTTTTTCACCTTAAAAAGGGGGCGAACATGACATTCTTATTTTCTCCTTTATATCTATATATCTATATATATACATATATGTCACCATTCCCCCATTCTTTTCTTTGTTAATAAAACAATTTCACCCTCATATATATATATATATATATATTTCTTCTTTTTTCTCTCGAAGTCACTTTATTAGAGGGCAAATTTTAATGATTTTCGCCCGAAATAAATATGGAGCCTTGAAAATGCTTTTCGGAATGAAACCACTTGTTCACGGTAAAAAATTATCATCATTTTTTTTTATAAATAACATACTTGAAAAATAAAAGATAAATATGTACATATATACATACTTATGCCCAAATAGCTAAGTGATAATAGACCTTTAGATGAAGATCATTTACCATAACCAACAAATCTCAGTCATCAATGTCCTGAAGATAATAAGCGTTAACCAAATTCACCCCCGAAACTTGGAATAGACCTTCCCATATAGCTTCAAACTTATGGTGTTTGCAAAGCTTTTCTTTATCCAAGTTCTACTTCAACACCAGATCATAGACTTTAAATACCATTTAGGATATCTTCTTACCAGGGTTATGCATAGTGGCAAATATTTGCCAATTTGGTGAATATTAAGATTTTCAAAATTGGAAATTGGCGAATATGAGGACCCTCGACGTCGGCCCATTCACCTAAAATTTTCAAGACCAATTGTTTATTAGGGTCAATTTGCCACAATATATATCCAAACATAGGCATATTTGTACTCGTTGGAAAGTTCTGTTTAAGCCTGATCTAATGGTGGTGTTTTTATGAAGTTGTAAGATGATTTAATAGGTCAAAATTAGCTCCAAATATGAACTTACATTTTAGGGCTTCAAATACCCCAAATTTTGGTATGAAGATGCTCGATTTAATTTTCTTAGTATTCTCCATGATTCACCTTGATTTTGATTAGGATTCACCATTTTTTTACAAGTATATTTTGAGTCCAACCCCTTATGCATAACCACTGCTTCTTACTGAACCTTTTTTGTGTTGTTCTAACGTGCTCCATGAAAGTTTTGTATGCCTTCTATCTTTCTTCTTCAAGATGCAAGAGCTACACCAGTATTGCTCTCATAGGGTCAACTTAGGCATCCTCATTAGTAAGCATCTAAAAGGTTTGGAGGATAGGCAACTCGATGTGAATAGGTAAAAATACCTCCTTACTGTACACCAGGGAATAAGGAGAGGCCTTCATTGCTTTCTTGACCAATATGCAATCTGCCCATAAGGCTTGGTGTAGCAACAAGTTCCAGCTTCTCTTGTTATCTCCAAGGATCCTTTTTAAGATTCTCAATAGATTATTATTGGTAGACTTGGCCAAACCATTCCCCTACGGGTAGTAATTAGAAAATTATTTTAGATAAATACCATATTTACTTGTGAATTCGCTAATTTTAGAAATAATTAAGGGAGTCTCATTATCTATCACAATTGCATCAGGGATGCCAAAGTGGGTGATTAACCCCTATGGAAAGGAGATAATTGTGGCCTGATCAAATTTCTTAGTTGGAATGGCCTTAGCCCATTGGGTGAAATAGTCTATTGCAGTCAAAATATACTTTTTCTAGGTAGAATGATTAGGATCAATAACATCAATAAAGTTTAAGACCCATTGTTGAAATGGTGCTTCGAATTGTATGGGATGAAGGGACAAAGATTCTCTCTTACTTCTACCAATATATCTCTAGAAGTTATCATAGTTATGACTAACTTTGAATGTGGCTGAAAATAAAGTAGGCAAAAAATAGTCGAATCTGATGATCTTAAGTGCCATGGGCCTTCCTGCATAATATTTTCCTGACAAACTGATGTGAAACTCCTTTAAAATCTTCTATTTTTTCTATC
The DNA here is from genome assembly GCA_028583015.1 of Wollemia nobilis. Lineage (NCBI taxonomy): Eukaryota > Viridiplantae > Streptophyta > Pinopsida > Araucariales > Araucariaceae > Wollemia > Wollemia nobilis. The sequence continues at coordinate 2,277,532 of JAQPPZ010000184.1, forward strand.
TCCTTAATACATCTAAGAAGGACTCCATCGATATTTTTATGGAACAAGCCACTTGGCAATAACACATATTTGAGGGTTTGCAATATGAATCTCCTTCTTTGTGAGGAGTTGAGGTGTGATGGAAATCTCCTTAAATTAAAATATTCAATGAGGTCCTCTATCCAATCATGATCAATTGAGGCTTGATTAGTGAGATTTCTCTCACTTAGCACATTATCAGCCCTAAGATCAACTTATACTTTTAGCAAGATCTTGGCAGAGTGCTCGACCATGAACCAACTTAATTGGTTGAATATCTACATCAAACTACTAGATTTTGGAAATCCAACCCACTCTTTTATCACCAATTTTACCCCTAATAATGAAACTTATGACATCTGGATGAACAATTATCTTGCTCTACAAAACAAAGTGCCAAAATTTATTTAGATATTTCATAATCACGTAGAATTTCTTCTGAATAAATTTGCTTCTTCAGATATTTCTCCTCGTGCAGCTAAATAACTTGGCTCGAGAATGAAAATGGTTGTTCTTCTCCATCATCTCTATTTTTTTTAGCACCGATGCATAGCTTTCTTGTTTACCCACAACATAAAGGATAAAATCCTTTGAATAATCTGGATTGATCAGGATAGGGGCTTGGACAATTCTTTCTTTGATCTCCTAGAAAAATCACTTTCCCTACTCTATACATTTAAAATATATATTCTTATTAAGGAGATTGGTCATTTGCTTCACGACTTGAATGAAGTTTGTAATGAATTTTTGGATGAAATTAATCTTCCCAAAAAATGATTGTAAGTATTTATTATTGGCCGGTAATGGCAAATTCAAGAGAGCTTCAACTCTAGCAGGATCAATGGCTAACCCTTCACATGACCTAGAATTTTCCCCTCTTTAATAGTAAAAATTGACTTCTTAGGGTTGATAAAAATTCTAAACTTGTGGTATTTCTTGAAAACTTGTCTCAAATGAGAACCATGCTCTTTCCTATCATGTGAAAAAATAGTCATATCATCCAGATTTATCACAATAATGTGATTCAACATCTCACTAAAGGCTACGTCCATTGCTCACTAGAAAGTGGTGCTAGTTTTTGATAGACTAAAAGGCATTCGTTGGTAGGTGAAAGTGCCCCACTTGGTAGTGAACGTTATTTTGTGTTGGTCTTTGTCCTTCATCTAGATTTTGTTGTAGTTGAAGAAACAATCTAGTAGTGAGAACCTTTGTGCTCTAGCCACTACATGAAGGATCTAGTTGATCTATAGCAAGGGATAGTGGTGCTTCAATGACGTTTAATTCAAGTTACAAAAATCCATGCACTGGTGAATGTCTCCATTATTCTTTTACATTGGGACTAGATTCACCATCCAAGTCAAGTGCTTTATAGAATAAATTATTTTCACCTCTAGTATTTCTAGCAACTCTACCTTAATTAGCACTTCAATATTTGGATTAACAGGTCATTGCTTCTATCTAAAGGGTTCTACCCCTTCCTGCAACTCAATGGTATGCTGGATCAACTCTTTGTTATAGCCTTTAAGATTGTGATAACTCTAGGAAACAATATCTAGGAACTCAAAACATAATTCCTTAATTTGTTTGAGCTCTTCTAGAGAGCAATCTATCTCGACTTTGATTATCTTGTCAGGTTCCAACTTTAGCTCAGTGTACTCTTTCTCCTCCACTTTGATCCAATTTTTTTTGCTATGGAATTCTAATAAAAGAGGCTCCCTAGAGTAATCAGGTATTTTGGGATTTGATTATTTCAGAGTTGGATTAAATCCTCAGCTTCATATTCATCCAACATCCTTCCTTCTACACTACTGGATTCTTTAATTAAAAATTCACAATCTGCTCATCATTGTCAAAAACTTGCAAGTAGATGTTTTTTTTTGGAATGAAGGTCTATAGATTAACCTTATAGTACTGGGATTTGATACCACATTCTCAATAGGAGAGAATTTCACACCAATGGATTCCAAGAGATCTACATGTTTATTTTATTCTCGTGAAATCACTTAAACATTCAGTGCATCAATTAACTCAAACAAATGCCATACCTTGTTGTAGTGTACATTCAAGTAGTGATGCTTCGAAATGCACTTGCTGGTCACCTGGTTGACAATTAACTTGGAATATATAAAAATATACAACTATTTGATTATGATATTTTCCTCTTTATTTAGGCCTAAGCATAGTGATTCATACTTGATGGCATTGTTTGTATAGCTCCAAAGTCAACCAGTATGAATATGTCTTTTGAATTCCTAAAGGAGAGATAAAGACTACTCTAGCTCTGACACCATTCTTGCATCTAGCACCATCAAAGTACATTTTCCATAATTGATCAGGAGCAAAACCTAGATCATCAAACACCTTCACTTCAACCTTCTTAGGATTAGTAGTGGTGTAACAACCAATTTTGATCTCCATCATTGCGTTGAAATCAAGCATTGAAAATTCATCCTCTAATTGCAACTCATCTAGAGCTTCCTCCATCAAGTCCATATCATCTAGCTCTTCAGTAACCATGTTGACTGATTCTAAAGTCTTTTCTTCCTCTTCAATATTTTTGATATGATATTATAAATCCAAATTCTCCTTCCTTTGAATGGAATATCCAAGTGAGAATAGTCTAGAGATAGATAGCCTTCTAACTTAGTTGTGAACTCCCTTGATAAGCACATGTTTAAGTATAGCTCCAAGTCTACCACAATGACTTATTGAATGATAGTTATCTTTGGTACATCGTGTAATACAATTAGGATATGTTTAATCACCCCACCTTTTTTATAGGAGTGCCACCCAACTACAATATGCCTAGGTTGCTTCTCATATATTCCATACCCATGATTTTGCAAATTGCCTTTGGCATAATAGTTTTAACTGTGTCAGAGTTAATCATACAATTGTGCATGATCCAACCCTCCATCCTGAGAGACAGATAGAATGGGGGAGGTCTATTATTTACCATGGTGGAAGTGGGCAACATTTTAGGTAGCACTATATGCGTAGGGTTTTTCTTTTTGCCCTTCACAAATTTTAATGATTCCTGCAATAGATCCACTTGTCCAAGTAGTTGCAGCACATCATAGAGGCTTACCTTGGTGGGAATCCTCTTTAGTTATTTGAGAATATTGTATGACTATTCATGGGACTCCTTTCCCTCACTAATAAATTTATACTTGCTTTAGTACTTTTATGTAGCTTCTATCCTTCGATGCTTGGTCAAGGACAACTATCTGAGCCTCTCCTTTGCCTGCTCTTTCATTTTTATCTACGCTTATGCAGTCGAATGTTGTGGAGTTGACAATTTTAATTGCAATCTATCCTTCGTTGGTGTAGGTAAAAGATATTTCAATAATATAGGTTCATCTACCTTAGGTGTTGGCATATGCACTTTCTCTTGAGATTGATTCATTTCATTATGCATATTTTGCTCAACAAGTACCTTCAATGTCTCCATTTTAGCTTGATCTATAAAAATAGGCTTTTTTAAAAATCTCATGAGAACTAAAACTTGTTCAACTGATGGGACCATCAAGTTGTGATCAATTTCTGTGATTGTGTTGACTTTACCACTAGAAGAGCTATCCACTAGTGTTTGCATATAGTTCAAATGAACCTTGCAGGTATCTTCACCATGTGGGTCATTACAGGTAGAACACCATAATGTTCTCTATGAGGGTCCAACTTACTCATTTGTGAGTACGGTAGTACCTATTTCAAGAGCTTTGTTGGGAGTAGCTACTTGTTCTCTGGTGATCGATGGTGGTTGAAATCTCCTTGTCTGAAATAATTTTCAGCCTACTTTTTCTTTGTCATTGTAATTTTGTTACCCATTGCTCTTATAGCAGAATTCATGAACTGCAACTCTTTCAGCATCTTGTATTATAGATCAAGGTTTGAGGGTGCTGGGGAAGATGGTAATGGCAATGGAACAGGTGGAGATGGTAGTGCCAAGAATAGAACTAGGGATGTTAACTATAGAATAGCTGGAGCAGGGAGTTGAGGGATAGGAACTGTCACCATGTTTTAGGATTTAAATGGGTTACATGAAGGAATTGGATACATGGGTGATACGGTTAAATGTTTAGAGGATGCATTAGCATACAAATACTATGGAAGGTTAGGAAAAATAGGCAAGGCCATTTTTAGTGGAAGCTTACCGATAGTAATCATATCAGCTTTAGCCTTTTGTGCTACTAAATATAGATAGGAGAATGTATTGGCATTGGAATATCAAATGGCCATACTGATGTTAGAATTGAAAGCTTGAAGGTAGTAAAATAATGCTTGTTTAGGAGTCGATTAGAGACCATCAGGAACCCTATGCCAAGTTCAGGTGAACGTAAAATTAAAGTCTATGATTTCCTCTTGTAGATGCCTCTAAATAGTAGTGAAATGATTTAATAGGGATAATGGATTTTATTTTTCATTGAATCATTTTATTATAATTTTAGCTAACTGCTCCTAGGTGCCAGTAAAGTAATTTCTCTAAGAGAGAAAGAACAAGAAATATTATCATTATATCCTCTTCTGTGATGCCATGAATTATCACTAAAGTAGCTACGTCTTGAAAATTTTCATAAGCCATCTTCCCTGTACTATCATAAGTTGGCAAAGCCTTCATCGTTGCTTACAATATTAGGTTTTGAGCTTGCAGATTTAGAGGTCCAAAATGGTTCCATGCTGGAAATTGTCTTGGTGGTGGATTTTGAGCCATGTGGACTGGTGTATGTGGTTGGGGAGGTGGAATACTAGTAGCTATACTAGCAAGAATCAAAGGGATAGAAAAAACACTAGCCAACCAAGAAGATGTACTTAATGAGACAACTAGAGTAACTAATCTAGGATGTTATCCTAGCACTTGGGTGTTAAGCTCATAAAACTCAATGGGATCTTCTGGATTTTAGCCTTTGATCTTCTGATCATGAAGAAAGCTCCGCTCACTTCACATTCAAATGCTTATGGGTAGATCTTAGTCACCAGATGTTCTAACTATATAGTACAAAGGTAAACATAAAACTTCAATACTGTTGAAAGTGGAACCTTTTGAACATCCCACTGTGTGTGCCAAAAATTATTGGCACTAGTGGGTAAAATTGAATATATTATTCCAAAGTGGAACTTTTATATCCTACCGGGTGTGCCAAAAATTGTTGGTCATGAATCCACCAAGTTATAAAGTCTTTGCTTTGTGCGCCCTAGACCTAGCCAACATTGAAAGGCTAGAGGAGAGAAATATCCTCTGGACCAAACTCCCTAATCTACTTGAGTTAAAATCTTAGGGTAATAGGAAATAAATAGAGAAATATAGATATAAGCTGGTAATTTAGGACGAGGATAGACTAACAACAAAAATCTAAACCAAGTAGTGATTGGCATATAATAGAAGTGCAAGCACATGAACTTTACAGTTATACAATGACAACCTCCAAAGAGCATTTTAGTGTTCACTCCCTCACAAGCAAAGATTAAATTCAAAAGCAAAATTTAAACATAGTAGGTAATGGAAATGAATGCATTCAAAAATGACATACAAGAAATCATCAAAACAACACCATTCAAAGAGCTAGAAGTCGAAGCCTTTCTATTAATGCAGAAAAATTGAATTATTTTTCTGTAGAGTGTTCATCATCCTTTCTTACATAAAAATTATTAGTATTTATAGAGGGTTGCACGTCTTTCATTTAATGCACTTATAAACAAAATTTTTGTAGATAAAAAACCAGTGAGAATAATTTCCTCCTCGACATCAGTGATGTTCTGGTCAAAATATTCAACATGGAAACTTTGATCTAGATTTGGTGGGATAATCACATGGATAAATCAACATGATTAAATTATGGAAAAAAGCCTTGTGTATTAGTGCATTGGGACACAACAAAATCACCTAAAAATCGAGAGCTTGTTCATTGAAACTTACCTCACTCTTGCACCTTGGAACTCTACTTTCACCCAAAAGGTCCACTGAGAATTAAATTCATCTTGAAAAATAGTAAAATTCGGTGAGTGGTGCATTGGAAATGAACAAGAATGGCCTCTGATCTTGCAACTTGAAGTAGAAATCCTAGAAATGCTTCTTGCATTGCTTCAAAAATTAAATTCCATCCTTCCATACCCTTTTCCAAGGGAATATGCATAAATAGTGCTTTGAGAAGAAACTCCCTTGATAATGAATGCCAAGGAATTGATTTCACCCAAAAATGAGGCAAAACAGCCTTTTCGAGGTCACAATGGGTGACAAAATAGCTTGTTGGGCCTTTGACTGATGTATTGGTCAATTTTTACCAAGTGCTTCTTCTTCGAATCATCATACCCAAAAGAAAACAACTTTATTATTATTTGAAATTCACCTGCTTTTTAAATTTCGTCTTTGAAAATGATAGAAATATATTGCAATTTGTAGTATGATTTAACCCCAGAGGAGGACGATATGGATTTTCACCCCTTATGGGAGGTGACATCACCTTTGACTGCTTTACTTCAATGTAGCATGTGTTGTAACTCTTTCACCCAAACTTTGTTTTAAAAACTTCATTCGGTCCCTGGAGAGGCGAAACCACATGGCACCTGTCAACAGGGGCACCTTCAACTTTTCTACACTTAAAAATTGGAACCACGCACTAATTTTATCTTTACCTTCCCCATGGGTGAAAACACCAAATGTATTTGAAAAGGGCCCCAAGACGTCAATCATCTCCTTTGACTTTATAATATTCAATATTTCCATTTTGCCCCAAAGAGAGGTGACAATGAGTTTCGCCCCTCACTTGGGGTGAATGCCTTCTTTAAAACCTTCTTTGATTCACCCACATCGGGCCCAAGATGTGCCATATTTAAAAATTTTCTCCGTACTATGTTTTACCCCAAGAAGGGGCGAAAGGGAGTTTCACCCCTTGGGGTGAAAGCCCTTTTTGTTTATAACTTGTTAGATTTTTTTGTTGACTTAGCCACTTGGACTTTAAAATGATGTTCACCCCAAAGAGGGGCAACAAGGTTTTTTACCCCTCACTTGGGGCAAAAGAATTCTGCTCCTTTGCTTAAAATTCATGACTTTCGTCCCTCTGCTTCTATTGGGTGAATTTACTGCCTTTTAATTACGTTTCAACTCCAAGAGAGGTGAAAGTGATTTTCACTCCTCTATTGGGGCAAAAATCATCTTATTCCTCCTTCTAACTTTACTTTTGGATTAAATTATGATTTTCATCTCTTTCTAGGGTGAAATTCCTTTTCAAGTGAATCTTGGGGTGGAAACACTTAAATTCATTACCCTTCCTTATAACTCTACCACCAATTCAAAACCAGGTATTCTCTCCTCGCCTTTGCTTTTTTTTGGGTGAAACCATCCTTGTGCTGTGCTTCACCTCTAAAATAGGTAAAAAGGACTCTCACCCTTGGCTAGGGGTGAAACGAGTTCTTTCTTCTTTTTGGGTCGCTTCTCTTTTTGAAATTGATCTCTTGCAGGTGCTTTTGCCCCTTAAACATATTTCAACAAAGTTCTTCATTGCATTCATGACTTCCATTTTATTTACAACAATACTATTTAAAAAAGGGCAAAACAAAATTACAGTAAAATAGACTACAAAACTATAGCACTTTCCTTAAATAAATTTATCAAAATTTTACAATCGAAATTCAACAAAATTTCAATGTGGCAAAGTGATAAAACTGCCAACAATATCGTATCCAAATTGGTTTCCACACAACCATTCATGCAAATTATCACATATCTAGTCTTTAAAATAATGAATAGAAAAAAAGCACAATCTCATTTCCCATTTAAGAATAGGATATGATTGGTATATTCAAAAATAAAATTCTCCAACATGATGCAATTCCAATACATCAAGCTCACACTATCTTCATAATTTTTCCATAATTGAAGGGTGGGTAAAATATATGTACATTCACATACACACACACATGCATATACACATGTACATACAAAATGAGAAATGCTACCTACAATAACTTATTAAGATTTAATATCATTTTTTCAAGCATGCAACATAAAAATCACCAAAGATGCTTTATCAAAAACTTAACATTAAAACTACCAAGAATATTTTGTTATATACTTGGCATGAAAACCACCAAATTTTTTTGTTAATTAATTGGAATAAATTTTTTTAAATAATATTTTATCAAATATTTCGAATGCAAACTACCAAAGAATATTTTGTTAAATATTTGGCATGTAAACTATCAAAGAATAATTTTTTCAAACATATGACATATAAACTATCAAAGAATATTTTGTCAAATATCTGGAAAGTAATAGACCAAAGAATATTCTATCAAACATTTGGCATGCAACTAAAAAAAACATTTTAGAAAACATGTGACATGCAACTACCAAAGAATATTTTATAAAACATTTGACATACAACTGAAAAAATATCTCATCAAAAAATTATTCTTTCAACTAAAGACGAATAATACCAAAAACATTGTTCAAGAAAACTCTAACTAATAAGACCATAGCCAATATACCACAACATACATAAAAATAACAAATATGCCATCCATTACATATAATATTTGGATATCCAACCAAGGTTTCTATCACTTAAATTATAGTAGAAAGAAATTTCTCTTTAAATACGATAGGATAAATTTATTTTCAAACCTACTAACGCAAAATGATCAATCAAGAAGAAGTTTTTTTTTTTTTATATCCAAATGTATGCATGAGTAAAATTTATTTTAAAAAAGTCAAAAATTAAAAATCCGCCCATGTAGAGGAGTTGGAGAGCAAGTGGGTAGTTAAACCTCTCTAGTTGCTGAGAGGCCCAGGTTCAAATCTCTCGCCTCACATGTTGCGGATATGTTATGTAATGGTTCCCTCGTGGTCACAGTCTGTTTACCCCTTGTGGCCACCACCAATAAAAAAAAAAAAAAAATTATTTTAAAATTGAGGTTTTCCAAAATAGACAAGAATAAAATAGACATAGTTGTCTAGCACTATTCATAAATGAGGCATCCATTTTTTGGACCACTTTTCACTTGGTTTCAATCATTCTTATAAAATTTTCTCTTATTTCAATTGAAGTATTTACCCTTTAAAAATTTCTTTTGAAACTAGGGAGTTGGTTGTTGAGAATCCTTCTTCTCTTATTTATTCTTCTTTTGATAAGCAACTATTGTTTGTAATTCTTGATCTTGCTTGGTTGTTATTTTATATTTGAAGGTTATGAATATCCGCTTTAACCCCAATCTTAGGATTGAACACTATGATGGACATCCTAATTTAGAATTATTTATCCTTCTAATATTGTGGTACATACTTGAATAAATTAGTTAAAGTATTATGTATTATATAATAATAATTTCTCCTTGGATGAGGTTCTAAAATTTTATTAATTTCTTGTGAAAATATAGTAATGGTAACCGTTACTAACAAAAAATGATAACAAATTATTCATAGGAGATATTTTATGTCACTAATCCCATGTCGTTTATTAGGTTATCCCAACAAGAAGTCTATTCATATGTGAGATGATATTTATCCCATATAACCTTAGTTTCCTTATAAATATTATTAAGTTTGAATTAATTCATCATCTCAATGAGCCTTGACTTAGTTCCATCTCAAAAAAACTTGCTATATTTTTAAGATACTTGGATAGATTTACCTTTAGGTAAGCTTTCTTGTTTATTTTTCTCTTCTCAAAATAATGTTCTACTTTAGTGGAATCTTAATCATTAGTCATTTTGAATGTGTTGATGTCTTTAATTTCTAGAAGGGTATATCTCATCATATTCCTTTGCACTTGGTTGATCTTGAGTTCTTTGTTGATTTTAACCACTACCTTATGTCTCTATAGTAGCCCAACTAGTATTTTTGGATTCCTAATAGTTAAGAGTTGTGAAAATAGGGAGTTGTAATTTTGAAGCCTCGTGAACACCTTTTTAGGCCTTTGAAATTTTTATGCAAACAAAATTAGCCAAGTGTGGAAGTGGTAGTTTATCCAAAACAATATGATTTGCTAAAAAGTGCAATCCATTTAAAATATGTAATTCATTCCATATAAAAAATTTGTTATTTTGTAGAGCATCAAATTAATTCTTTCAAATGAGGAAATCATCAAATATTAGGGCAATTAAGATAAAAAGAATAAAATTTGAGGAAAACATTAAGAAAGTGAAATTTTTATCATTTTATGGCATTAAACGATAGTTAGAAGGCTACTAAATGATTGGGGTATGTTTGGAGGAATGTAATGTTTAATGGTGAATTATTTTGCTAAAGATGCCCCTAAATTAGAAATTTTACTAGGAGTGTAACTCTACAATTTCTTAGAAAACTACTATAGTACTCATAGGTGAATCAAACACTAGGATCATAAATTACATCAATAGTCATGCATACATCAAATGAAAAATAATCTCACTAAAAAATTATAGAAATATTTATTAAAACTACTAAAGCAATGCATAAATGTAATGGTTCCTCGAGTTACATATTACATGGCTTTGTCTTCAATATGTAGATACATGAGACTCTTCACATTGCATGAATCTTGACCTTTTTTCTCCTTAAACTCATGGGTGAACTTAACTCTTCATATTTATCTCTAACATAATAAATCTAATATATTACATGATAAATTCTCTCATGAATTTACTCAACACATCACTCCTATAACTATCACTTGCTAACTAGACACTTCACACACTTAATTACATGACACATACTCACACCTAATAACTTGACACATACTATAGACACAAATATCAAACACACACCCTAATCTAAATATTTACAAAGGTACCAAATAATGTAATACCTCCAACACAATTATGGCATTTCCAGTTTGATTTATGGAACATAGTGATTATGACACTTTCATTTTGCTTTTAGTTTGTATGTTTCTTCTTTTATTTCTAATTATACATGTATTTAAGTGCATTGATGCTATTTAATTTATTCACACGTGTTGACTGATCATACATTTTCCTTGCTATGATAATGATAGTATTTTATTTCAAACTTGTGTACCCTTTCTTGTATTATTGCCTACATTAGTTTAGATTAGATCAAAAAGGTTAGTGGTGATCCAACTAAAATATAAACATTAAAGGATCAATGATCCTCCTTCTAATTATTGAAATAGAATTGTGTGTGCATCACAAGCTAGAAATTTCTAAAATTTAATAGTTTTTTAGCATGTCTGATGTGACCAAGGACTTGATTTTCATATTGAAATCTATCCTAGTTCCCTTTGCTAGTAAATTCAAATCTAAATGAATCCATTTTTAATCCTTGTTTTATGAAACCTTAGATACTTCATGGAATAACAATTCCATTACGAATCCTAGAAAAATTTTAGGAGCTCAATGTTCTAACCTCAAAATAATAGGTTAAAATATGTAGTTTGCAAGAATTTTGTCTAAGGTAAAAACTAGCAACTTGATTTCCTCTTAGTCAAATTTTTTGATTAACCATTGATGAAGGCAATTTGTTATCTTTGATATTTTTTATAAATCTATTCACCTAAATAATTATCCACTCCTTTAATGGAGTGATTTACACAAATTTTTAAAGGAATAATTTTCTTACTAAGGATGTAGTGAATTAACATATACCATGGGAGTGAATTGTTTGTTTTGTACTATTTGTGATTCAATCCCTTCCTTTTTGAAAATTTTCTAAGTTAATTGTGAGAAAATCACTAGTTTTCAAAAAGTGGTGATTCACTATTTTTTTAGAAAAACTCTAACCCAAAATCCTCATGGATGTAGGAATGAACAAGGCATAATCCATGCTTATGAATATGAGGTCAAAGGTATAATAGTTTGGTAAATTTATTTGTATAATTAAAATCATTCCTTATTAAAAAAAATATAAGTAAAAATGTTGATTATTACCTTATGTATATGTGAAGTTAATAGACCAACTCCAACTCCATAAAAAGAAATACAACCAATGTCAACTCTAGATAATCAAGTGTGGCACCATTCCTCTATATATTTCATAACCTTTCTGGTTAATTAAAGTAGGTTATATTAATAATCATATTGTATATAATCTTACCCTATTACCCTATTTGGTTTTGCTCAGGTTTAGGCATTCTCCAATATTATCATCCCAACTATGATTACAAACCCTTTGTAATGTCTCATGTTTTAAGTGTTATCCATTACTTCACACTTTACTAGCCAATCAAGAAATTTAACTAAACAAAATGCTAGTTTGACTACTTTCCAAAATAATTGTACATTGCAAATAGGATCTAATTCCTAAATTAAAATAAGTCATTCACAAAAGTTTTTGAAAGAGTTCACAAGTACATACTAGTCATTCACAACCTAAATCTAGCTAAGTAGATTATAAAATATACAAACTCCTATACATCATTGGATTTTATAATACTTTCAAAAAAGTGGATGAAATCAACACTTACCTAGATAAATAGAAATAAATCACAATAAGAAAATACAATATAAAAGGTGTTCATAAGCACAAAAATATATCACTAAAGGAATATAATTATAACCAATAATCAAATCATTAGTAGGAAGGGTGTTTATACAAAATCACAAGATAGATTTAGGTCAATGTAAAAGAAGTAACCTTTAGGTCAAATAATAAAATATTGGAATAAATCCACCTATGTGAGCTATACAAATATCCCAAGGGGCTATAAAAATAATATAATACAAAATTCAACCATAGCCTTATATAAAGCTTAACACCACATATTCCAACATTCCCCTTAAGCTAAACAAGGATATAAAGAGAGCCCCTTATTAGTCATCCACTCTTAACAGACACTCTCGTACTCTAAAATGTTCCAATGGTTGCATAAAAGGTACTTTGTCCATGACCTTGGTCAAGATATCTATTGTATACTCTAAAGATAACACAAAGATGACTCAAGCATTCCATAGGCATGAAGCCACCAACATAATGGATCTAAATCTTAATAGGCTTGATCTACTACGAAATATTATATTAGTAACAAGCTTGATGGTGCTCTAATTATTACAATTAATAGTCATTGAATACTACTAATAAATATTCACATGCTCCAAAATCATGAGAATCCATTGAATTTTCTTGATGGCATTACTAGAAGCATAATATTTAACTTCTATAAGATACTAATAGATAACATATTGTTAGCTACAACACCAAGAGACCAATCTAGAATGAAGGTAGAATACAAACCTTGTAGTGGAGCATCAATAATCCAAATGTTTGTCCTAATGTGACTTTGAAAAACCTATCAAAATTGGAGTAAGTCCAACTTAGTAGTAAATATCCATCTATTATGTACATCTAATGTAATAAAGAATCTGCTTATATTTAGTGACTCTCATAGGATTCCTATATATACCTAAAACAATAACCTACAAAAAATGCAATATTAGGCCTAGTATGAATATGGTAGAGAAAATATCCACAAGGGAATGATAGAGTAACATCTATTAAAGGAGTAGTGCAATATTTGAAGCTTTTAATATAATAATAAAGAGAATCCAAGCATATTTGCAATTTTACATCTTGAGCTACTATAAAATATCCAAGGCATACTTAGACTAAGAGATAATAATAATAGAAGAGGAATGATCAATATAAATTCCCAAAATGTAATAAAAACTCCTAGGCTTATCATATCAAAAATATCATAAATTTATAAATTTATCTCCTAAATCAAAGAGGGTAAACTACATGTAAGTAGAATATCATTGGCATATAATGTAATCACTAAAGTTTATTCAGATTGATATTTGATGTAGACATAAGGCTTTACCTTGTATTACTAGAACCCATAATTAAAAAAGAATAAATAAATCTTATTATACCAATCCTGAGGTGGTTGCTTAAACTTGCATAAAGAGTTAATCAAGTGAGACATTAAGGGAGTTTATCCATGAAGCTCAATACTAGGTGAATAAGGGATGTAGATCTCCTCCTTAATATCACCATGAAGGTAGACATTCTAGACACCCATTTGATATTCCTTCAAATGATAGGAGAAAGTTATGGATAAAATAATCTAAATATAATCCATACAAGGAACTAGGTCAAATGTCATTGAGTAGTCATTTTACTCCTAAGAGAAATATTTAGTAATAAGGCATACCTTATTTCTATCCACCTCATCATCACAAGTATATATGGTATTTTACATCCATTTACATTTAATATAATTCTCCTGTTTTGGAAGAGAAACAAGTTCCCACATCTAATTTTTCACTAAATATTCATACTTAGAAAGCATGGTATCTTTCCACTTTGGTCAATATTTGTCCTAGGAATAGGTGAGAGGATCTCTAGAATCATCAACTTAGATATCAAGGCTTGAGAAGAAGTTGTTTGATGATGATCCATAAAGATAATGGGATAATCATCCTAAAGTAGAGTCTAAACCTAATTGGCTATTAAATAAACTATGGAAGACTATGACACATACTAAAAATGAGAAAATATAGAAAGCCAAAATTGAAGCATCCAAACCAAAATCACCATTTATGTCAACATTCATCATTATCACACAAATATTGGGAGGATCAATCTCAAAATTCCTTGAATAAAATATTAAAGGTGCTAGGAATGGTGCTTCCTAAAGGAGAGTTGTAATAATAGGGTCAACTATAGGGTATCCATTAGAGGGGGAAGGTGCAAAAAAAACTAGAATGGTGCTAATGATAATATTTGAGGAAGCCTTTAGAATAATTGGAGAGACTATAGGATCTTCACCCAAAAGAAAAAGAAGAAATCTTGAAGTAGTTTTTGAAAGAACCTAATCATAAATCAAATCTTGTCGAATAAGAATATCCCATCTATTAGGATCATATAGATTATAGGCCTTGGAGGTATTTGAATACCTATAAATACACATCTATAATTTTTGTGTGTTTCCTTATTTGAAATATCATTGGGTATATAGGCCCATGTTGTGGATCCAAAGATACAAAATTAAGACACTCCTATCAACCTCTTAAGGTTATTCATAACTTGAATGAATCGGGTGAGGATTTGGTTGATGATATGCATCATAGAAATTATGCTTCATCCCAAAAATTAGGATCCATTCACTTAGCATGAAACATGCATAAAAACATCCCATAATTTCCTATTCTTCCTCTCATCGACCCCATTCTACTTGAGTATAGTGGATTGTCCTCTAAAGGGTAATAAGCTAAAGAGTCAAGAATGCTAAAAATATATTATTCACATGATAATATCCTTTATCTCTCCTAAGGAACTTAATATTGTACTCAAATTTATTCTCCATTAGTGCTTTGAAGTTCTTTTAGGCTTTTCATATAGATGATCACAAGTCCCAATGTTCAAGATCACAATGTATTATTCAATATTTGAGCATTTAGAATATGTGGCCAATTTTAATAAACAAGGATTCAACTAAAATAACAATATATAAAGTAAAATGAAAAATGTCATTAATGCAATAACATGATGAATATTGGATTTTTAAGCCTTACTACCACAAAATATCACAAGTTATCTCACAATATCACACAGTCCCAATATAAAATAGCCACAATAATAAAGGTCAATTTAATAATATGATGAGTAGAATAATATGAACAAATTAATATGTATATCAAGGCTTATATAATAAAGCAAATAAAATTCATTTATATACTAAAATATAAATGTAAATAGCCTGAATCATTCATGAACTATGCATGAAGAAAACTTATAATATTAATTGCTCAAAATGTATACAAGATTTATTGCTCTTCTTCCTTTTACAAATTTGGATTATGAATCCTAGAGTGTTTATTTGATCTTATTAGATACATTCTATGGATAATTGTATCCATAATATAGCCATAGTGATATGACTCTTCAAGTACTTGACTATTTCTCTCCATATACCAAGTGTCATGACTCTTGTATTATCAACTTGCCACTTGCATGCTTGATGGACACTTGCCTCTATAATACTTGCACACATATACATGAATATTGGACTCCTACATGCACTCCTAATCTAGAACACTTGTGCACATCCTCACATTACATATTTTTACTCTTACATACAATATGCTTGTGCACATTCTCTCAACCTACACTTACACTCTAAATTACATGACAATGGTGCATTTCCTAGATATTGACACTTACATAAAAGGGGAAATATAATCATACTCTAAAATATAGGCTAAATCCTAATCTATTGCATATTTAAAAATGCACCATGAAGGTACCATGGGGGTACATTAATATGTACTAAATGATGTAATATTCCTCAACACTCCCTTGTATTACATTATTTGGTTATTGAAGACTTTAGTCTTCAATATTGGTCTGTCTTTGTCTTCAATATTCAAGTGACCTTGTATTGTCCATGAATCTCTACATGATATTTGTCTTCTGTCCACCACTTTCACATCAACATCTAAATCTGTATTATATGATTCTTCTTTGGATTTAGATTCATGTCTTCTATTCTTCTTCCTTTTGTGCTTGCCTCTATTCTTCTTTCTTCCTCTTCTCTTTTGCATATTTATTTGTGATATACCTAATGATGTACCTTCTAAACATTGAGTTAGAAAATCATCACAATAATACAATCTTGATTTCAATGACTCCTCATTGAAGCTAACATAAATCTCATTCAAGTTGTATGCACTGTCTTTATTTTCTTGTTATTTTTCTTGAAATATCTCGAAGGTAAGTAATAAAAATAATCATTAAACATTCATCTAAGGAAAATATAATAGACAACTATGAATTCCATCATGTTCTAATTTTTTCATGAAGATAACTTATAAGTTTTGTGAACTTTTTCTCTTTTGCATCTTCGAGAAATAACGATAGTTTTTTAAAAACAATTGTTATTTGTTTCTTTCCATCAAAATAATCTATTAAGTTTTGAGAATAAAACTTTAACTTATTACCATTTCTTAGTTATCCTCATTGATTGCATTTTTAATTATTTCTTCCATGATATAAATCAATTCAATGATTTATTTCCTTTAAGCAGTAAGCCTTATAAATCCCTCATTAAGAAATAATTCAAATATAAAAATTGCAATTTTTTCTTTTCTAATCCTTTGATGTTGAAAACATTTTAACTCCAAAATTATAAATTTACAAAATTTCAAAAATATTTTCTAATATATTTAATTTAATAAAAATATAAGAAAATAAATCTTTTAACTTAAAAATACTCCAAATATCTTAAAAACTTGAAAACCTTTTAAATAACCAAATTAACAAAAGTTAAAATCCTTATCACTCCCTACTTAAAAAAGTAAAAAATAAATACTTTGCATTTAAACCTTATAACTCAAAATAAAAATTCTTTACCCTAATTTAGAACTTTAATTGAAGAAATTATATAGCTTTAATTTTTCCAATTCACATTTCCTTTCTCCTAAACTCGTGTTTGGATACAATTCTACCTTTCTCTTGCTACCTGCATTGCAATTTGAATTTAGTGGTTTGTGCCAGGCTAAACCCTAATCTTCACATGGAGGTTTGCATGCAATTGCACCATTTCATTGTCTTCTCATTGTTGTAAAGTTATGTGTTACACCTAATAGATGGAGTTAGATGCTAGCTCCTAATGCTTGTCTCTTTACCTAATATGGATGGAATGTTATGCTCCTCTTCTTGTTGCACGATAAATTTTGAATGGTTTAAGATTATGCATTGCTAAAAAAACTATGATCTTCTTCAAAATATCTCTTTTCTACTAACGCTTTAGATAAAAATTATCTACTAGATATTGATTAACTCCTATTAGGCTTTGGATAGATATTCTATGCTAGAAACAGGTTAATCCTTTCTATTGAATAACACTAATATACTAAGTAGTTCCTTCTCTTTGGCCAAACATCTTTTGATGCCTATTCTCTATTATGAAGCACCTTTGTTACATCACTTATTTTTCTCATAGGTTTATGTGGCTCAACGCTCTTTCTCAAATGTCAATCATGCACCACTAGTTGCATTCTTATCTACTATGGTTACATAGCTTTTACTTGAATTCTTTGTAATGTTAAGCATTTGAAATCTGTGCAAGCTAAATAGGAGGTTGGTTGACCACTTGATCTTCCTCTTAATATGGTTCATTATCCTCCAATGCTATTCAGATGGCATGTGATGTTGTATTATCTTCATGTGTAGACCTAATGGCCTATCTTTATATACAATGGCCAAATGGATTTTATTTTATTCACTAGTCAAATGACTTTCTTTCTATACCTTGGTCAAATGGCATTTCCTTCATTCTTTTTTTTACATAAAAGTCTTCATTAATTATCGGGTTTTGCAGGTTAACCCAAAACCTATTACAATATCCAACCTTCTGCTAAGATTGTAGATCCTAGTCATCCTTGAAACTTTCTTACCAAAACTTGTGTTGAATCCCCTACAACACCTTACTAACAAGGCACACCCATACCTAAAAATAACTGTAAACATTACTTACATTGATAGGAAATTGAAGTTTGGAACTTTGCACTTGTGAAACCTGTTGCTTGCCCATTTCCTATTCTCTATTGGAATCTTCCAAGGCTTACACCTTGTTACCTTCATTTCCAATTTGGTATGATTTAGAGGGAAACCCCATAGTTATTACTAGCTCCATGAGGAAAGAACACCCATTCATATTTCTCCTTAACGGGTAGGTTTCTTTTCATGACTAATAATGTTTTCCACTTCACATGCACACCTTGTGTCCATGTCACCAAACTACCAACATCAACACCTATGTTGGCTAATTTGTCAGCTGACCTGTTGGCCTCATGGTACATGTGACGAGCCCTCCTATTCTGTCTTGTCATAAAAAGGATCCTCACTTCATGGATGAATCCATCGATTCTCCATGGAGATTTTTTTCCATTGGTTAACAGGTTTATGATGTTCATCGAATTACATTTAATCATAAAGTTACCTTGAGTTGCTTGGGCTACTTGTAACCCTCTCCAAAGAGCTCTAGCTTCTACTTCGTTATTAGTTCTGATTCCCAATGGTTCAGCGAAGGCCTTGACCAGATTTCCTTGATGATCCTTGATTATTCCTCCAGCTCCAGCTCTTCCTGGGTTCTCCTTGGCTGCACCATCAAAATTTAGTTTAAACCAACCCTAGGGGGTGGCTCCCAAGAAATCCCATTTTTGGGATTGGGCAAAGGAATGGAAGGTTTGTCCTCAATACCTAAGGCTTGAGCTAATTGTTTTTCTTGGGGAGGAATTGAGTGGTTCTCATCCACTAAGATGCTAAGGTTTTCTTTTGCAAAGACAATAATCATGTTGAGGATGGTTTTTGGGTTGTGAATGGTATCCTTAAAGGCTCTATGGTTCCTTTCTAGCCAAATATGCCAGAGAAAATGATGCCAATAGATTTTCCATAGGTACTTAAGTTTTAGTCTAACAAAGGGTTGAGGCCATTGATGGAACACTTCGGATATAAGAGCAGGCTTAACCCATGAGATCCTAAAGGCTTGGAAAAGTTCATCCAGGATGGACTCCGCTACCAAACACTCCAAAAACAAGTTTTGGGTTGTCTCCCATCCTGCCCTACACATGTAGCAATGGTTAGAAATAACCATACCTTTGGATAACATATTGTCCATAGTGAGGATTTTTCCTTGAATCACCAGCCATGAAAAAAAGGATATTTTAGGAATTAAGCCTTTGATCCAAACCAAACTCGGTTGAAATTGTTGAACTTCCACATTGAGAAGCAAATTATAGGTAGTCTTAACTATAAAGTCACCACTTTCAGTCTCAGCACAAACAATGTGATCTTCATCCTCACCAGAGAGAATAATTTGTTGAGTTAAAATGTTATAAAGCTCTTTAGACTCCACTTCAAAACCTTGTACTTTGATGTGTTTCCACCTATTGACATTTATATCCTGCCACATATAATTTGCAACATTCTTCCCAATATGCTGCTCCATATGCTCTTGAATCCTAGCTAAACGAGGATTCTGGGATAACTCCTCAGCTCTCACCCACTGATCCTTCCAAAAGTCTATTGTTTGCCCATTTACTAGAATCCATCTAAGACCTTCCTTGACAAGATCCCTACTCGTGAGGATTGCCTTCCAAAAATTAGACCCCCTTCTTGCTAAGTTGTCATTAAGGAAGTTCACACCTTGGAGGTATTTTCTCCTAACTATGGCAGTCTATTCACTATCAACCTTAGTCAATAACCGCCATGCTTGTTTGGCTAACAGAGCTGTATTGAGATGAGAAACTCTCCTCAATCCTAACCCCCCATCAGCTTTAGGTTTGTAAACCTTGTTCCAACCTACTAAATGGATCCTTTTCTTATCCTTAGTTCTTGACCAGAGAAATTTTTTTTGAAGCTGCTCAATTTTGTGATACACCTTTTTGGGAGCTCTGAACACTAATAGGAAGTAAACAGTTATACTTTGAAGTGAAGCCATAGTTAAAACTGCTTTGCCTGCTTGAGATAACAGATGTCATTTCCAACCTACTAGATTTTTTAGATCCTCTCCAGAACTATGTTCCACATTGATCCTTCAGGTTTCCTCGTAAACAAGGGAAGACCTAAATAGAAGGTGGGAAAGGATGCAATCTGAAATTTCATGATCCTTGCTATGCTGTTTTTCTTAGGAATGGAGGTATTGATGAAATAATTTTTTCTCTTATCAAAATTCACTTTCTATCCAACCGCTTCTTCATACATTATGAGAATATTTTTAATCCTTCTTGCCTCAACCACAAAAGCCAAAGTCAGTAGCAATGTATAATCAACAAATTACTGATGTGTCACCAAGGTAGTTAGCAACGTGGCATTGATACCTGATATGAGTCCAGCTACCGCTGCTACTTTAATGGTTCTTCCCAAGGCCTCAACTACAATGATGAACAACATATGACTTATGGAATATCCTTGTATTAGACCACATTTGCTTTGAAAAAAACCTGCAGCAGACCCATTAACCAAAATTGAAAAACAAGGCTTAGAAATACACTTTCTTATTAACTTGATCCATTTCATGTTGAAGCCAAATTTTAATAAAACTACCTCTAGCAATTCCCAATTTATCTTGTCATAAGATTTGTTCATGTCTAAATTTAAATCCATGACTACTTTTTTGGTCTGAGTGGCTTTTTGAAGAGCCTCATGAATAGTAATAACTCCATCTAAGATTGATCTTCTTTGTATAGAACTTCCTTGACTTAGATCAATGATAATCGGTAGAACTTTCTTCAAACGGTTGGCTAAAAATGTGGACAAAATTTTATAGGATATATTACACAGTCTAACCGGCCTAAAGTCATCCATACTCCTGGGGTTGGGGCCTTTAGGAATAAAAGTAATGAAAGTTGAATTGAAACCCCTTGGAATAAGATTTGAACTTTGGAACTCCTTGATTGCAACAATAACTTTTGCTCCAATAATATCCCAACAAACTTGGAAAAACCACGATGAAAACCCATCTGGCCTAGGAGCTTTGTCAAGATCCATGTTAAACAAATCCTCCTTGATCTCTTCATCTGAAAAAGCTATTGTAAGGGACTCGTTAATCATTTCATCAATGAGTTGTGGAATGAATTGAAGGAGAGAGTCCTTTGCTTGGGCATTTCCTTCATTATGTTGACCTGATGGATTTCTTTCTTTATTTTTGTTTATTGCCTTTCTTTATACTGGCTGAATGGAATTTTTATATACTAATATACTTAATACTTCTTTATCTTGTATTATATTCATAGGCCTCTTTCTACTATCTTGGCTTCTTGAGCCTTTTACCTTTATCTTAGCCTTTTAGGCTTTTCTCTTCAATATTGATCTCTTGGGAATTTTTATTCTTTATGGACCTCTTAAGTCTCTTTTTTCTATATGGCCCTCTTAGGCCTTTCTCTTCTAATTTTTTAGTAAGTGTATACTTTGAAGAACCTGATTTAAAAATTTATCTACAACCAAGATTGAAATATTATATAGATATATTCAGTTAGCCTAGTTCTTTAATGTATCCTAGGAGACTACTTCCTTTTTTGATCTATAAAATTTTGATTCTTCTTCAAATATGTCAAGGTCAATTTGAACTTATTCTCCTTCTCTTTCTTTGTTCCTTTTTGCTTCTACTATTCATTGATCTTAGGAATCTTTGAATGCTTCTTAATCCATTGCAACTTTACTTTTCTATTGCTATTCTAAAATATTTAATGCCTTAGGTTGCACATAAGAACTCAATATTTTTTTCCTCCTTACTAGATAACCCAATATCAATGTCAAGATATCATTGCAAATTCATGAATGATCAACTATATTTAAATTTGATTCTGCCTTAGTCTTCAATCTACAAATCTTCAAATCAATGTCAAGGTGGCTCTATCCTTGAATAACCAACTTATCTCTTGAGTTGGTTTAGCCTATCAATATAGTTGAGTCCTAGTCTTCACTAGTTTTCCTTCAAGAAAGTGGAAATACCCTAGCCTACTCTACTTAATAAGAAATTTTAAAAATAGATTTTAAGTCTTCAATGTCTTTAAATTGGATAGACTCTAAATCAACTTTATCAAAATGGATAAAGTCAATTAATAATGGTGGTTAATGAATAGCTCTATCAAACTAGATAGAGTCTTTTCATAGCTTTGATACCATTGTTGGACTTTTAAACCTTACTACTATAAAATATCATAGGTTATCTCACAATATCACATAGGTATCATGTTGAACTAAAATCTACCATTGTTGTCGAAAGATGTTGCATCAATCGATTTTAGCCACATTATAGTAATTGGATAAAAAAAGGTTTTCCTATGTTTTAACCTCTGGAGAAGGCTGACTCTTGTAGATATATTTTAAAATAAAAGGGTAAGGAAAGGAGTAAATATAAGGAAAGAAAAATGGTTTAGGGAAAAATGAAAACATGGTTAAGATATAGTGTAACAACATTGAATCTACAAAAATAATCAACTATTGAACTATTTCATGGCACTTAATAGATAAGCCATTAATGATTACACATACAGGTTCATTCAACCCCTTACAACTATATTAATCATTCCAAGGATTCACACAATTATAAATCCAATAGGAAATAAGAACATCGCTTAAAAAAAATACACTAAAGGTGGAATGTAACATAAGTGGATTAAAATGAATTTATAAAGATTTTAATCATTTCAAGGACCATAAATGCCAATATTCCAATAGGTAATTCAAACATAGAACTACTTTAACAGAATAAACCAACACTATAGTATAATAGAAATGACTTAGAAAGATCATTCTTATAAAACCTATAGATGCAAAGACCATGGAGACCAAAAAACTACCACTTCATTGATCAATAATTATTACATTTTAATACTAGGCAAGGACTATAGCGCAAACCCTTTGAAATGAGGTTTAACTAATATTTATAGGCTACTTATTTGAATCTTGCAGTCTAAGATTTGCATTCAATTATGAAAAACAATTGCAGGTTATTGTACAAAAGTTTCCAAAAGCTTGTATGAATGGTTCAAATATTGATTTGTTTGAATTTGGCTCATTGATCTATAAAAAATTCTTGCAAGTGGCTACATTATTGAGGTTCTAGTTGGGAATAAATTGCAAGCACTATGGAAAATATTTAGATTAATGCTGGTTGATGCTCTTGATTTCTAACTCCATCATTATCTTCTATATTGCCTTTACAAAGAAGTTATGATTTTGAGCTTAAATCTTGGATTCGGGTTCTTTTAGGCTCCTCATATATCTTTGGTACTTGGGCACAAGCTTGGTAAATTTTGACATCATCACTTAGGATGACATGGCTTTGATCCATATTAGGTCTCAAACATATTTTAATCACTTTGCACGGTGCTAGGCATCCCTTGTTTTTTATGATGTTATCGATCAAGGAAGTGTGGCCTTGAGACTTTTTTTGGATGTGCCTTGACTATCACGACTTATGATGGGTGATGAGGTTTAAATATGATTTGACTCGTTAGGCCTAAGTTTAGGAATTTCATGGCTTTGGGATCCTTTTTAGAAAATAATTCTCCCTTAGACCTAGATTCAAGATATCTCTATGATATGCTAATTTGCTTGTTGCTCATTCCCGTAAAGAGCATGATAGTTGTTGATGTTTACTATCATCATCCATGAATTTAGGCTAATCTCGATCTCAAATTAATCCATAAAATTTGCAACACAGTCATTTTTTTGTAATTTTTTGTAGCTATTTCTTTGTCCTTTGAATGTGGTCAAAAATTTGACCCACATGTTTGGTGCCTCCTAGGGTATTTTTGCTTCTGATAATGGAGAATTCATATGGTCATTATTTTAAAATTGTTAGTTTCCAATGAAGGAAAGGGGAACAAAAAAATTAAGGAAGAATATGGAAGGTAGGTGGTATATAAGGGGGAAATATAGTCGATAATTACCACAAGATAAAGGAGTATGGTGATTGACAAGAAAATAAGATATGGGGTAACAAATATATACATGCATAAAAATGATGAAAATAGTGGTAAAGAGGAGAAGAGGGGAGAGGCATGGGGAGGACAACGCATTTGAAAAAATATGATTTACAAGGGATGAACAATGATGATGTGAATACATAAACAAATGAAGGCATTCACGATGTAGTATAGAGGCGAACACCTGAAGAAGTGGTATTATACTAGGAAGAAGGGAAAAATGAGAAAAAAAAAGGGAGGAAAGTGATCCTTAGTCATAGGATATACCCATAAAAAATAGAGAAAGGGTTATTTTTGTAGATACCTAAAACACATCATTTTGAGGAGACTGCCTAAATGAGAAGAACACAAGCTTATACTAAGAGGGGGGTCAACAGCATAAGACCACTTTTTATTTTTATTTCCCAAAAAATATTATTTAATATATCAATGGAAATATCAACAATAGTAATCAAAGTAATGCAAAAATCACCACACACAATAGAAACACCAATTTAACATGGTTCATCCAATATGGGCTACTCTATGGAGAAAATATTTCACAAAAATTTCCTCAACAAATCTCTTGGGAATCCTTCCCTATTACAGTTTTTATGGACCTTTGTCCACAGGAGACACTAATCCCCTAATAAATTTCATGGATACCTATCCACAGGAGACACCAATCCCCTTAGTTGGTTCATGGATATCTATCCATAGGAGAACTCCTTCTCCTCTTCTCTGGATAGTGATCCTCTAGAAGACTACTGCCTCCATTGCATTGGCTCGTGGATCTCTCTCCACTAAAGACATCTTGTCCTAACTTAGAATACCTCTGTCCTCACTACATTGGCTAATATATCTCTATCCACTAGAGACTACCATCCTCTACTCTGTCACCTCCAAAGCTTGCTCTTAGCTTTGCTCAATGTTTATCTTAAATTTGTACTAAAATTGTCCTTTGGTCTAGCACAAATTTTCTCTATCTCTATCTCAAATATGTACTAAACACTATCCTTCGGTCTAGCACAAATCTACTCAATATCTATCTCAAATTTGCACTAAAAACTATCCTTCGATCTAGCACAAATCTACTCAATCTCTGTCTCAAATTTGCACTAAAAATTGTCCTTCGATCTAGCACAAATCTTCTCAATATCTATCCACAAGTCCTCTCAAGAACTTGCTCAATCTACTTTCAAGTATTCACCAAGACTTACCTCAAATATGTCCTCAAGTCTTCACCAAGACTTACCTCAAATATTTCCAACAAGTACTCCCTAGAACTTGTCCAATAATCTCAACAAATCTTCACTAAGACTTACCTCAAATTTATCCTCAAGTCTTCACCAAGACTTACCCAAAATCTGTCCAACAAGTCCTCCCTAGAACTTGTCCAATCTTCTCAACAAGTCTTCACTAAGACTTACCTCAAATATATCCTCAAGTCTTCACCAAGACTTACCTCAAATTTATCCAAAAAGTCCTCCCTAGAACTTGTCCAATATGCTCAACAATTCTTCACTAAGACTTATCTAAAATATGTCCAACAAGTACTCTCTAGAACTTTTCTAATCTACTCAATAATTCTTCACTAAGACTTGCCTCAAATATGCTTGTAAAATTCCATAAAAGCTCACACAAATCTGTCTTTAAGCTTTCAAAAAAATTACTCAATTCTATCCTTAGCCCCTCTAGGACTTACTCAAATCTACCCACAAGCTTTCACAAAATATTGCTTAACTTTGTCCTTAAGTCCTCTCTAGGACTTACTCAAAGTTGTCCACTAGCTTTCACAAAAGCTTATTCAAATCAATTGCAAAACTTGCATACACAACTCAACTTAATCCTTTTAGAAAACCTCTTCAATCACACAAATAAATTTCACTCATAATATTGTTTAATCATAGAAACATATAGAGAATGGTAAGAGACTCAATATATTTCACACTCACAAATCACTCAATTACTTTAAAATTATTTTTCAAATCAACTTAGAAATAGAGAACAATTTTTTACACAAAAATTGAACTATCACTCCAATACTTTCAATCAATAATTCTCATGCAACTTCAACCAACCAATCACTAAATGAAACACAACTTGTGTACAAAACCTAACCAAGTGTTTCGCTATACTTCAACCATTTACACTGTGAATCTCAAACCTTGACTCAAGATTATTCCAAATTCACATAACAATGGTACTCATGATATTTTACAAACCCTAGCTCAAGATCTCAAATTCACATAACAATGATACTCATGATATTTCAACCTCCACAAATCATGCACATTTAAAACTCACTCAAACATTTCCAACAATGCTTATAAAATAATCCTTTTCACTCCAACTTTGAATTTCACAACTTCAATCAACAATATTTTACTTACAAGGAAGATGTGCCCATACATTTTGTTTTTATGGAGATCTAACCTCAAAACCAGTCTCAATCACAAAAAAATTCTCTTTGCCACTTTCAAGGTTAAATAGCAACAATTTATCTCAAAGTCTCCACTCAAATATTTTCTTCAATGATTATCTCACTATACAAAATTATTATCTCTCAAGTACACCTTATAATCTCCAAAATTCACAAAAATAATATTCAAATCATAGCCAATCAAAATTTTTTTGAAACACTTTATATACCCAAATTTCACACTTATCAAAATAAAAATTAATTCCTTTGTTTAACACTTTTAACTCCAATATTCAGACAATAATATTCAACACAATTAATTTTCTTTCAAACATCTTATATCTCCAATATCTATTTTTAATGCTTAGTAAAAATTAAAATATTTAAACTCCCTTATGACTCCCTATATTTTACCTTAGAAAAAATTAATCAAAGAACCATCAAAAATCACATGTACCCCTAACACTTTTTACACCTTGGCACAAATAAAATAACCACTTACCTTAGATGATGTCCCACGATAAAATAAAATTCCCTCATGACTGTACTCAACTCAAAACTGCGGCCAACTGTCATCGTGACACCTAAGTCCTAAAGCTTGGCTACTGTTGGGCCACACACACAAGATAAAACCAAAGATGCACGATGTGCCTTTTACCCTGATCTCCAATGCATTTAGAAAATAGATGAAAAATCTTTGCCACACTAAAAAAGAAGAGGATGTGAATCGAACCACAGACCTGCCTTGCACAAATGCCTTAACCAGTTGTTGGTCTTGCGCTACCAAGCACTTGGTGAGATTTTTAATGCTCCACTTTGTCTTATTACAAGGTCTACCCTTTTTATTTTAAACACATGCAAATCCTCTTCTCTTCTCTTCAACACACAAAATATTTTTCTCTCTTGGGCATTCAAATTGCATGGATGGGTTGAAATAAAAAATATTTCCCCCTTTTATATTCTTTGTTATGTACTCTAAAACATAGAAACTTTCTAATTCAAATTTTAAACTTAAAATTATGGTGCCTTTAATATTTATTTAAATTAAAATTTTAACCTATGGTTAAAATGTTTTAATTGATATTATATTTTATCATGAATATTATATTATGTTCATGTACGAGATATTATTCTGATCGCAAATGGATGTCAAGACAAATATTATCATTTTTCGAAGGGTGATAGTAGTACATTGCATATTCCATGATCAAAATACTCAAAGGTAATCTTAAACTATTGTCTAAGTTGTAAATTTGATATTGTAGTAGGGTTGTCAATTGTAGGAACTTAAAACAATAACGATTAGTATACTTAATAACGTAAGTGTAATAAAATCATAACCATTAAATATAGTACTTATAATAATCTAGATTTGATATGAAACAGAAGTTAGGTTCGAGATGTTTTCGTTTGATTACACTTACGTTATTAAGTATACTAACCGTTATGGTTTTAGTAATTATATTATATTTTAACCTATGGTTTTTTATTTTATTTAAACCTTAGGACTAGGTTTAAATGGGTCTTTTGAGGATTTATATTTTAAAGACTCCTTGGACCTCGTTTTTCTTCACTTCAACCTTTATCCTGGAATATTTTAATATTAAAAATTATAATATTATTATGTCCTTTTAAAATTGCTTCTCCTTCCTTTTAATATTTTAGGCTACTTTAGGCATATAATATTAAAATAAATATTACATCCTATTTATTTTAACCTCTTCCTTACCTTTTGAAAACACCACCTGATGATATTAATGTCGACTAACCTTGAACATCAATTTCTTGATATCAATGACAAAAACACTTGCTCATATTTCCAACAATCCCCCCCTTTTCCATTGATGTTAACCATTTTTCATTTTTACATATCTTTTTCCTTTTTTAGTTCTACTCCCCTTGAGAAATCGCTCCCCCTGACTGAATGCTCTCCCCCTAACTCAAATCTCTCACCCTTTGACATCAATGGAAAAGGGCCACCTTTAGGGCTTAAGGATAAGATTAAGACTCTTATATTAGCCCCTACCCCACCTCATCTATTGAGGTGGTTAATTTTGGGGTGGGAGTATCTCTACTCCCATCATACACTACTCTTTACCTTTATCCACCTTCTTTCTCAATCGATCCTTCTGATTTTTCTGAATGTTCTTGTTCCAACTTATTTTTGGAATTTTTTCTCTACACCACTTAGCCATATGCCCAAAATTATTGCACTTATGACACTTAATATTGTGGTTCCTTAAATGTGCAAATATCTTGTAGTTCCTCCTAGTGAAGCCATATCCATTCCTATCATGAACCCTGCAATTTACTACCTTATGACCAAACTTATTAAAAGAGTAGCAATACCCTTGAAAAAGATGTCCATTTCTAAAATTTCTATTGGTGAAACCATATCCCTATATTTTATGTGTCCTATATTGTGTAGCCTTGTAACCAAACCTATGACATGAGAAGCATCTTCCATTGAAGAAACCTTGTCTTAACCCCATTGGTCTCTTAGTCTCTTCTACCCTATGATGTTTCCTGTTCCATCTGTTCCTCATTTGTGCATTGTTCCTTTTCTTGTTGAACTTTATATTTTCCAATTCATCCTTAGAAGTCTCACTTTTTCTTTCACTCTCTTCTTCTAAAGCTTATTCTTCTTTAGATCTTGATATTGACTCCTCTCCTCATTCTCTATATTCTTTCTCAAAACCAAGTCATGTCTTTTTTGATGAAGATATTTGTACCTTGATAATATTATCCAAGTTATTTGAGCTTCTCCCAAACCTATGTAGTTTATCTTTAGACTCTTTTACTTCCTTCTTTAGTGAATCTAATTCATTCTCTAGCCTTTCACACTCTAGAACCTTTAACTCTAACTTCTCTTTAAATCTCTTTGTCTTAGCTATAGAGTTGGTTAGATCTTCTATAAGCTTTCCTTTCTCTTCATCACATTCTTGAAATTGAAGCTTGAGTTTTGAGTTATGATTTCTTACCTTTCTTAAATCCTTAAGAGCAAAAATAACCTCACCATTAAGATCAAATTCTCCTTCCTTTTATTCTGCCTCTATTCCTTTGCCTTTAGGATCATCTTCATTCTTTTTTTACTCATCTTCAATAGGAGCATTTCCTTCTTCTTCTATTGCCAAAATTAGAATTTCTTATTTTGGACCTTCAAGATCATATTCATATTCATATTCACTAAAACTAAACCCATTCCTTGTACAATGATCTTCAATATGACCAAAGTTGCCACACCTAAAACACTTGAGAATTATTGGTGCCCTTTTTCTAACATCTTATTTTTCTACTGTCACAAATAGAATTTCTTCTTCTTCATTATCTGAGTACCTTCCATCACTATCACTTGAACTCATACCTATATTATCTACATAAAATATCTTCTTATGCCTTTGAAAAAACTTCTTTCTTTGCTTGCCTTGTCCATACTTGCTTTTATTTTGAAACCTGTATTTTCCTGTTTCCTTGTTCTTATGATCTTGTTTCTCATCACCACTACTATTTCCATGTTCTAGAAAATCAAATGCATAGTTAACACACTTGAAACACCTAATTAATTTTGTACCTTTTATACTTTATTGTGTCCTTGTTCCTTATGCCATTGTTTGCTTCTTCATTACTCAATAACTCATTACTTTTATATGACTTCTTACGCTTTGTCTTATTTGTAACTTTGAAGGCTTCTTCTTTCTGGGGGATAGATTCCACTTTTATTATCATCTCAAGATCTATGATAATTCCATGTAACTCATCCCTTGTCAAAATTTCAATATATTTTGACTCTTCTATGGCTGAAAGTTTTTCACTATACCTCTTAGGGAGTGACCTTAAAACCTTTTGAAAAAAAATTATTTCAACTTTGAACCCAATTCCTTGCATGGAGTTAACAACCTCATCCAAATGAAGTAGGTATGTAGCAATTTTTTCCTCATCCTTCATTTTTAGGTCTTCAAATATTTTCTTGTTATTTTGTAATTTTACCATCTTGAACTTTTTGTCTCCCTCATATATTTTTCATCTTATCCAAAATCTCTTTTGCTGATGTGTAATGCATAACTTTTACAAAATATAATTCATGTAAACCATTTAATATTCCATTTAATGCCTTTGAATTATTTAGTTGTAGGAGCTTACCATATTTATATTCATATGGAGTAGCTGGTGGTATGTACCCATCCTCAACTACTTGCCATATATCATTTTATAGTGCTATTAGGTAAACCTTCATTCTTACACTCCAAAATGGATAATCATTCCCATCAAACAATGGTACCTTATTTCCTAAAAATATTATCTGAGAATCCATCTTTGTTCTTGTAAGTTTTTTCTTCAAGGTGTTAAACTCTTCCAAAGGAACCCACTCTGATACCAATTGAAGAACATAATATTATACTAAGAGGGGGGTGAACAGTATAAGACCACTTTTTACTTTTATGTATATATTTCTCCCTTCTTCTTCCCCTTCACAAGTCACTACTGCTCCTTATTCTATTCCCCTTTCTTCAGCCTCCTTTTCTTTCAGTTCATTCGCATTAGGATCGAACCCATTTTTATGCCCTTCCTCTTCCATTGCTACAACCACTTTCATTGAGGTTGTAAGTATGCAATTTCCTCCCAAAGTGAGAATAACTATGAATGAACCTGGTTCCTCCACCCACTCCACCATTTCAGTCCCTTTCCTTCTAACCATATCTTATGCTTCCTTTGAACTCGACCGCTCACAAATTTTGATACCTTTCACACCATTTTTGGAGTTGCAAGTGCTACAAGAAGTTGAGGTGGCACTGAAGCAGCCTGATATAGAGAAAATAAATTAGGCACACCTTATTTTATCATAGTGGTTGAAAATATGTAGGTAGAAGGAAGCGTTGGCTATAGCCCAACCACTCAATAAGGTTGCTTTTGATCCGGTTGCCATGGAGGCTCACACAACCAAGATCACTCCTCTCGTCTAGAAGCCACAAGGATAAATAATGTCGAGTGATTACATATATGAGACTATAATAGAGGACCTAACCAGAATTGATCTCATAGAGAAAATGAGCAATATACAGTTTGATATGAGTTCAGGCTACTTGCATGGCAAATATTATAAGCAAAGGTATTTTGACAATGAAAATAAAATTATCAAACTCGAAAATGCCTTGGCCACCAGTAGAGCACAAGAGGAGAAGATAGCCACAGAGAATGAATAATTGTGCCAATAGGTCAGAGTGAATTTTAAGGAAAGGGATGCAACAAGAATAGAGATGCAAGCACTCAGAACACAATTGGAGGCCATACAAAATCAACTGGCAAAGAAAGCCATGTAGGCTATAGGATTTTCTTCAAAAATAATTAAATAGGTTCACCTTTGCTCAACTTAGAATTGTGAGAATTTGGTAGTGTAGGTGGTTTAGGTGTTGCATTATTTATGGGTAGCCTAAATTCAGATTCAATTGGGTCAGCAGTTGATTTATAACGCCGAGGAAATACTAGAACCCTACATGGAAATAATGGTAAAAATTTAGGTCCTGGCACATTATAGCATACATATTCACCTCCTGAGTAAAATGGATCATGCTTGGTCTACTAAAAAAGTCATGCTACGTAGCTACATTCATAGGATGGACCAAGTGAGAGAAGGTCAAAATATTCTTAATGCAATCGAGCGAGAGCATACTATTTTAATGACTCATTTTGATGCTCTTATCGATATGGGATTTTTGGATTTTACAGATGAGTGGGTTGAACCTCTACCAAAGTAATAATTAGAAGTGGCCTAGAAGAAATTTGTGGAAGATGCCTCAGAGATTGATACATGGAAGGAGCCCATTACAGAGGAAAAATTATTACCACTTATGCAGAAGTTTACACACATGAAGCTATCATAGGTTGAGCTAGCCCAACAAGTGAAGTTCCTCAGCTTGAAAGATGTCCAAAATATATGTTTTGTTTGCAAGTCACTGAGTGTTCCTTGATTATTTTCTATACATGCTTGGGGCATTTGCAGTCTATGAAGTGACCTCCCAAAGCCTCAAGGAGTAGGAGGAACAATCTATAGTAGAGAAGGCCATAGCTAAAAAGGTAGTGGAAGAAGTAGAATGGGCGAAAGTACTTTGAGTAGTAGCAGAAGCTGAAGCCACTGAGAAGGAAAAAAAGTAGGAACAAAAAAAAGTGGCCACATCAGTAGTGCCAACCAAAGCTGTTGGCAAACGGACTCAATGAAAGTCCAATGGATAAAGGCCTAGGATCGCTTACATCCATATGAGATGGATATCCTATGAGACACAAAAAATATTGGTAATTTTGACACTCTGCCACATTAAATTTTTTATTATAAAAATGGTGTATATACATATTAATATTTTGACTGCAGTATTTCAGCCAATATGATATATTGCAATTTAATTTCTTTATGTGTTAATTCTCTCCTTCTTAATTTCTATGCATTTCTTTCTTAAAATAATAAGTTTTTGGTGGGGATAATTCGATTGATGAAATAGTTTCCAAAAAATATGGGAGCTTCACTGAAGTTTGAAATCGCGTTTTCCCCAAACGATGGATGAAAGGTTCATTTGAATCATTTCGAGGTGTACACAGAAGAACAAAGAAAAGAAAAAACTTCGATACACACTTTCGCCCCAACCGAGGGGTGAAAGTCCTTTGCACCCCTCATTGGGGAAAAAAAGAAAATTTAAAAATAAATTTCTTAAGTTGGCTAAGTTTTGAAGTCGCCCGAAGTAAAAATACAAAGAGAAACACGTTTTCCCCAAAGTCGGGGTAAAAGTTTCATTTGCCCCACTTTGGGGCGAACGTCTTCAAAAATTCAAAGAGACACTCCTGACTAATGCCTTGGTTAGAGGAAAACATATTTGGCAGAGGCACCAAAGTTGACATATTTTTAAGAAGAGGGTATGTTCTCCCCAAAAATAGGGTGAAAGCTTCATTTTCCCTAAGTTGGGGTAAACATATTTGAAAGTGTAGTGTTGAAAAAGGTCATTAGTGTGTTCACCCTGGTTGATGGGCGAAAGCTCCATTCGCCTCTCCCAATGGTGAATGTGTTATGGATGGTAAAATGGGTGAAAGTCACACATTTTGAAGTAGCTTTGAATAGTCAACTTCCCATTTGCCTCAAAAGGAGGGTGATGGCTCCTTTCACCTCTTTT
The DNA here is from genome assembly GCA_028583015.1 of Wollemia nobilis. Lineage (NCBI taxonomy): Eukaryota > Viridiplantae > Streptophyta > Pinopsida > Araucariales > Araucariaceae > Wollemia > Wollemia nobilis. The sequence continues at coordinate 2,311,474 of JAQPPZ010000184.1, forward strand.
GGGGGCAAATGTAGTTTTTAAAAGAGAATAAGGCAGTTGGTAAGGGCACTTTTTCCTAGAAGAAAAAAGATGATTACTATCATGATAAAGAAGGGAATACAATCCATTAATTTGATAAAATCACCCTCTCCACCAATGAACATGATTGAAAGAGTAAATATGCATTCACTTATTGCTAAGTTCAGGCGAATTTTGCTATCAATGACGTCAAATATTTTTGAAGAAATGTGAATGAAGAGTATTAAATGATTATGGTTAAGAGTAACCCAAGTGGTGGATCTCGAGAAAATGGAGCAACAATATTAAAAGCACCAAGTTATTTTTATAATTTCCAAGCAAAAGCATATTTTCAAGGAAGGCAGATGTATCAAGTCAATGACCAAGCGTTGCAGTTTTCCATGCACCGACACCTGAAGATACTGATTTCCTAGAGTAATTTCCTTAGAATTTGGATCATTGTCTCAAAATAATGAATGCTTAGTATTTCCAAGAAGGAATTTCATCACTGTGGTTCCTGATCTGTAAACATTTTGTCTCTATGTGCATTTAATGAAAGAGGCGAAATCCTCTATAAATACTAAGCATTCCGATGTAAGGGGGTTAGACATTCTAAAAAAAAAACTATTCAAGTTCTCTGTATAAATAGAAGATAATTGGATTCTAAATTCGCAAGTGATCTTGTGTGTAATTTCATTTTATTTCATGTTCATATTCATTGTCTGTTGTTAAGTTTAAATTCTGCATCTGAGGTTGAACATTGTTGGTGAGGGAGTGAGTTCTAGAATGTGATCCTAGAGGTTATCTCTACAAGGTTGTAAGTAAATCTCATTTCCTTATTTTTTTACATGTTTATTTAATGCTTGTGTGGAATTCATGTTGCTAGTTTGTCCCTAATCCTACACCTTCGGCCTATGCCCATATTTCCTATCTCTTTCTATCATTTCTAATTTCTTTCCTACAACTCTAGTCTTAAACCAATGTAGGATTTAGTAAGGGAGTTAGCCCTCTATGGAGATTGGCATGGAGGACATTCCCTTCCTTTGACATTTCAATGTTGGCCATGTCTAGGGCGCACAAACACATGTTTGTATATTTAGGCAAATACCTGACCAACAATTTGTTATGACACCTTACATGGTGTAAGTGTGGTCATAGGTACTATCAGTGAGTGATAGTATGATTATTATGACAACTTACATGGAGTAAATGTGGTCATAGTTACTATTGATGAGTGATAGTAAAATTGTTATGACACATTACATGGTGTAAGTGTACTCATAAGTACTATAGATAAGTGATAGTATGATTGATATACATGGAAAGAAAGATTAATTTTTTTTTGCATGGTTCTTTACAAGGGGTAAGTGTGACCATGATTATCAATATAGCATCATAAGCATAGTAAAGATAATCATTGCTATTGAAATTTATTAATTAGAGACTACACGTGTTCAAGTTCTTCTCCTCTCACTATTGAACCACTAGTGAATCAAAGTGGAAGAACTAAGTGAACCCTCCATGTTATATGGGTCTTAAGTGGTGTACCTTAGACTCTTTTGAGGATTGCAATTGATATTTGTATCTCTTGAGATATAAATATTGTAATAGACTGATAAAAAATGAGTACGAGGGGATATCAAGATTGATGCACTGGTGGTGGTAAATGGGTTTGTCAAGATAGTGGCAAATGGGTTTTCCAAGATGATTTCAAGATGTATGGGCATATTGAAGGAAGAAGTATGAAAATTAAGTCTTTGTCTTGGATGACACCTATGTATATCAGGTTAACTCATAAAAAGGAGCTATCAAGGCATGGTGTGATACTCCTTTGTGAGAGTTTTGATGCATTTAATTAGACATATGGAGTCTAATTTATTATTAAAACATAAATTCATGACTTTTTTATGGAAATATTTTGTAGTTCTTTGGGTTGCAGTACTCTATTATCATTGAATTTGTTGTGCTAGAAGTTTTTTGAAGATGTTTTCAATACTTAATATTTGTGCAATATGGATGTTTTATTACTTTAAGGACATGATACTATTGATAGTTTGCACTTTTGTAGGTCCAAGTACTCTCGAGGATGGAAGATGATGCTTACCATCAGAGTCAAGACACTGGAAATAAGAAAAAGGATGATGATTTTTTTTTTTTTAAAGACTAATGTTGTTTTTAATAATTTTTGCATTAACTAAGCTAGGAACTAATAAGAAACAAAAGGGACTGTGTTTAACCCAATGTGGGCAGTATGTCATAGCCCACCCATTGAACTTCCTAAAAGACATTAATTGATCCAAAGGATCAATTAATACTTGAATTTTAAAACATTGACAAAACTTTATTAATGCTTCAAAGCATAAATAAAATGGGCTAATTAATAATATGAGGGGATGCTAAAATTATTCCTTAGAAATACCTAATAAAAAACTATCTACACTCTACTAAGTTAATTGGAAGGGTTTTGGATTTAAAGGGAATTTTGGTAAGGTTTTGAGAAAATAAAATAAGGATTTTGCAAAAAGGGTTAATTCAAGAAAATTACCCTCCACAAAAGTGGCTTATTAAAATATAACCTAATTTATTATAATTAGGTGCACCATAAAAATCTACTCAATTTTGAAAATATCCAAAAAGTATAGTCATATTTTAATAAAAATAATATGTACATATTTGACAAGAGGATGAACCATTCACCAAGGTCATATTTAAATATTAAAAGTATGCATATTTGTCTAGTGGATGAAAAATTCTCCATTCCACATGAATAGTAATGTTGTAGGCATTGCAGGTGCTTGGGAGAAAAGGGAAGACTAAAAGGAGCAAAGTACTCCACCTTACCTTCTCTTGTCTTGTCCCTAATTTTTAAATAATAAAAATGGAATCCTATTATTTGGGTGAACTCCAAGAAGGTTCCTTCTAGTATTTTAATATTTTAATACTAAATTCACCCACTTTATCATGAAGGAAGAAGAGTTGGAAAATCTATAAAAGGGGAGACAAGCAATGGAATAAGGGAGGAAAACCTTGGGCTTAGGGAGTATGCTCTCTGCCTTTCTTGATAAATCAGAAACCAAAAGGTCCTAGGAGAATACTAAACATCTAATTAAAGGCACTTGGCCACAATAAGTGTAATTAGGAGGTAGATTTTGAGAAAAACATGGAAGGGAGCACAAAAAGGAAAATGGGCAAAAGTCGATTATTCTTAGGTTGGATCATTCCTGCATTATTTTTTTGACTGATTTTTATAATTTGAAAGGATATGTTTTGTTGTTTAATACCATGCTAAGGCGTTTAATTAATAGGAATTTCTATCAATAATGACTAGTTTTATGATTTAACCATTATCAAGTGCCTTTAGCGGTATGATGAAATTATACCTAGCAAGGTCCTATATTAATTTTTTTTGTGTTAATCGACCTACCCACAATAATTCATGTTAATTGACCTACCCACAATGATTCAAGTTGCTTATATCACCCTCAGGAATAGTATCTATAGAAAATTGATCCTATGCTATCTTTCCCTAGTGAAAAAGGGGAGGGGCTTGAAGGGGTTAGAATGAAAAGCTTGCCCCTTGATTGGATCAATTGATCCTCAATTAAGGCTCCACTAAATCACCAATGGAATGGTTAAATTCTCCCTAGTGGAGCTCATGGCCATCACGTGGTGGTTATTACCACTATAGCATGGGTATGCTTTTGTTTTACATCCAAAATTTAGCATGATGCATGTGGGATGCTTATCCATAGGTGCTTGGAAACTTATTTAACCATCAACTTTTAAACACATCGTATACCTGTAACAATAGCCTAGATTTTGCCGATATCCTATTCTAGTTTAAGATGAATTTCCCAACGTCAAACCCCTATGTAGTTGTACCTAACTGTTTGATGATTTAAATATCCAAGCTTTCATATTGGAATCTTGAAAAATATTTGGATGCTAGTTTTTGGGGTCAATGGACTATGCCTGCAAATAGACTATTGTTTCAAGCCCTGGTAAATGAACTGGTCTCGTACCTTGGTGAAGCTGAATCACCCCGATTATATGCTCTAGTGTATGATTTAGTTTTATCTCAAAATGGAAGGATCACTCTATCCAACCTTAAGCTCCCAAAATAAAGGATTATAGGGTAAGCATGGGTGTTTAGGGCTCCTTTATGATGTCAACTTAACAAATGTTTTCTTACAAAGACCTATGAATAACTAAAGTTAAGGTAGCTTTGAAAAACACAGACAACATGGGTCATTGGATATAATCCTAGCCATAGGTTCCACATGGTGGAAAGGAAAGCCCTCTAGATGAAATTTGATGTCATAGAATTCATGGCCTAGCCCTCGTCTAGCTCCATTGTTCACCTAAATATAAAATATGATTTTTCTCAGGTTCGAATCCACACCATTGAGTTATTATATCCCCAAATTTGTAGATTTTCGATTAGCTTGGTCTCACTTTACATGAATAAAACTAGTTTCTACCATGCATCATTCCTCGATACTGTATAAAGAGGGTACATCTCGAGAAATGTCCCTTAGGCAATAAGGGAAATTGGCCACCACTTTGTTCCAACTGGGAGACCCGAGCATAAAGTTTACTATCATGTGAGAATTTCACCAATAATAACACCTTAATTCTCAATACCAACTACCATGTACCGACCAACACCTATCTCTTCCTTGCTATATTATCGAGCAACTTGATTAAAACACCTTTGGTTAGGGTATCTTGAGATAGCTTGTGATATCTTGTCCCATATGCTTCTTGTGGAAACATATGGAGAACTAAAATGAGAAAAATTCCATAAGTTACATATAACCACATTATAGTGAATCATGCTAATCAAAGTAATCTAGTTGAAGGTAGGTAGCCGACAGTGGTTGATGGTGAAAGTATCAACAGTTGAGGGTCCTTGACTATCAAGGGTTTGACCCTTGAGGAATAAATATTACTTTTTAGAGGTAAAAGTGAAACCTAATCATGCATGATCTTGAACCACAATTATCAATTTGATTATAATCCCCATCAGTTGGCTTTGGATAGATAAATAATTAAAGTAAACCATTTGTGATTACCGTATACTTAGATAATTGACCGTTGGGTCACGAAAAACAATGATTGCAAGGTCATTCAAAGACCAACTTTATTGGAATAAAATAATAGCTACCCATTCCCATGAATTAAGGGAATGCGTCTAATGCTACCTTGTTAAGTATTAGGATAGCATGAAGAATTTAACAAGCCCTTTATTAATTAATTTCGGTGACATCAAATGCTATTTTGAGGTTAGAGCACTATAGACCCAATTTTTATCTAAAATAAAATGGTGTAAGAGCTATGCGCCTTTTAGAATAAATTAATGGGTTAATTATAGTTCCTTTGGAGGAATTTGACAAGAATATTGAAACACTCGAATGCTACCTAAATATTTATTTTGGTTGTCAAAATTGATTATGTATGAGACCAACTTTAAGAATGCTATGGTCTAACCTTGTATGATAGAACTATAGCATGATCTTGATGGTAGACCAATTGACTATAGGGTGATTTATTTTGATAAATTACAAGTTAGTGTAATATTGATAAAATAGAGTGATCTTTTGTAACCTTGTAGGATAGGTAAAATCAAGAAAAATGTAATCTTGTTGATAGATTACAAGGCTAATTAGTGTCTAATGTGTAATATTGGTTAATAGATTACAATGCAAATGTGTTGATTATATATTGTGTAATATTGTGGCATATATTACAAGGTTAAATTGTGATTAAGGTGTAATATTGATTGAAGTATTACAAGGTTAATTTGTGTAATCTTATTTGATAATATTACAAGGTTAATTTGTGATTAGGGTGTAACCTTGTTTGATAGATTACAAGGTTAATTTGTGTAATCTTGGGTGAAATATTACAAGAGATATTTGAGTTTAAAGATGTAATATTGTGGGATAGATACAATGAGTTTAAAGAAGTAATCGTGTGTAATAGATTCAAAGTTGATTTGAAGAAGTAATAGACTACAAGAATGATTTGTGATATTGCTTGTTTAATTAGAAAAGGTAAATTTTGTAGGAGCTCTAGCATAACCATATGAATGATCTGATTAATGAATTATGAGAACTATAACAAGATATGGTGGAAGTTGTCTAAGTGTGAAATGTGAATATGGAAGATTAGATATGGGATCTAATCTTGGAGAGAGTATGGGATCTCTCCATGAAATATTAGACAAATTTCATACCATACTAGATTATGATGACATCTAGGTCAGAGAATGAAGGTGGGATTCATTCTCGAGGGAATTATGGGGTTCCCTCTTGGTAATTGATGAAATTTCTCCTTAATATGTAACCAATGATCTTTCATAAACATGTAGATATAAGAATTTGTGAGATTCTTATTTATTGCATTGATGGCTTAGAGAAAGGAAATGTGGCATTTCCTTAATTGCATCATAATTAAAACAAGGAACAAGTTGGTTCCTTTAATTGCATAATTATTTATAAAAGGATCTGTGGGATGCCTTTTCTATAATTGTAATTATGACAACTTATGAAATGAGAGGAGAAACATATTTTTGAGGCTAGTTTTATTCCTCGTGAGGGTTCCCAAGGTATATGTTGTGTAATTCTATTTATGGTTTGTAAATATTTTTAGGCATGAATGTTGTACTTACTTTCCATTATAATTAGCTAGATAATGGATATTGCATATGATGAAAGAAGTAAATCCTATTTTTTTTGGTAAATAAAAGTCTTCATTAATTATCGGGTTTTGCAGGTTAACCCAAAACCTATTACAATATCCATCATTCTGCTGAGATTGTAGATCCTAGTCATCCTTGAAACTTTCTTACCAGAACTTGTGTTGAAACCCCTACAACACCTTACTAAAAAGGCACACCCATACCTAAACATAACTATAAACATTACTTACATTGACAGGAAATTGAAGTTTGGAACTTTGCACTTGTGAAACCTATTGCTTGCCCATCTTCTATTATCTGTTGGAATCCTCCAAGGATTACACCTTGTTACCTTCATTTCCAATTTGGTATGATTTAGAGGGAAACCCCATAGTTATTACCAGCTCCATGGGGAAAGAACACCCATTCATATTTCTCCTTAACGGGTAGGTTTCTTTTCATGACTAATAATGTTTTCCACTTCACATGGCACACCTTGTGTCCATGTCACCAAACTACCAACATCAACACCTATGTTGGCTAATTTTTCAGCTGACCTATTGGCCTCACGGTACATGTTATGAGCCCTCTTGTACTATCTAGCCACAAAAAGGATCCTCACTTCATGGATGACTCCCTTGATTCTCCATGGAATTTTTTTTCCATTGGTTAACAAGTTGATGATGTTCATTGAATCACCTTCAATCATCAAGTTACCTTGAGTTTCTTGGGCTACTTGCAACCCTCTCCAAAGGGCTCTAGCTTTTGCTTCGTTATTAGTTTTGATTCCCAATGGTTCAGCGAAGGCCTTGACCATATTTCCTTGATGATCCTTGATTATTCCTCCATCTCTAGCTCTTCCTGGGTTCTCCTTGGCCACTATCAAAATTTAGTTTAAACCAACCCTAGGGGGTGGCTCCCAAGAAATCCCATTTTTGGGATTGGGCAAAGGAATGGAAGGTTTGTCCTCAATACCTAAGGCTCGAGCTAATTTTTTTTCTTGGGGAGGAATTGAGTGGTTCTCATCCACTAAGGTGCTAAGGTTTTCTTTCACAAAGACAATAATCCTATTGAGGATGGTTTTTGGGTTGTGAATGGTATCCTTAAAGGCTATATGGTTCCTTTATAGCCAAATATACCAGAGAAAATGATGCCAATAGATTTTCCATAGGTACTTAAGTCTTAGGCTAACAAAGGGTTGAGGCCATTGATGGAACACTTCGGATATAAGAGCAGGATTAACCCACAAGATCCTAAAGGCTTGGAAAATTTCATCCAGGATGGACTCTGCTACTAGACACTCCAGGAACAAGTGTTGGGTTGTCTCCCATCCTGCCCTGCACATGTAGCAATGGTTAGCAATAACCATACATTTGGATAACATATTGTCCATAGTGAGGATTTTTCCTTGAATCACTAGCCATGAAAAAAAGGATATTTTAGGAATTAAGCCTTTGATCCAAACCAAACTCGGTTGAAATTGTTGACCTTCCACATTGAGAAGAAAATTATATGTAGACTTAATTGTGAAGTCACCACTTTCAATCTCAGACTAAACAATGTGATCTTCATCCTCTCTAGAGGGAATAATTTTTTGAGTTAAAATGTTATAAAGCACTTCAAAATCTGCTTCAAAACCCTATACTCTGATGTGTTTCCACCTGTTGATATTTATATCTTACCACATATAATTTGAAACCTTCTTCCCAATATGTTGCTCCATATGCTCTTGAATCCTAGCCAAATGAGGATTATGGGATAACTCCTCAGCTCTCACCCACCGATCCTTCCAAAAGTCTATTGTTTGCCCATTTCCTAGAATCCATCTAAGGTCTTTCTTGATAATATCCCTACTCTTGAGGATTGCCTTCCAAAAATCAGACCCCTTTCTTGCTAAGTTGTCATTAAGGAAGTTCACACCTTGGAGGTATTTCCTCCTAACTATGGTAGTCCATTCATTATCGACCTTAGTCAATAACCACCATGCTTGTTTGGCTAATAGAGTAGTATTGAGATGAGCAACTCTGCTCAATCCTAACCCCCCATCAAATTTAGGTTTGCAAACCTTGTTCCAACCTACTAAATGGATCATTTTATTATCCTCAGTCCCTGACCAGAGAAATTTTTTTTGAAGCTACTCAATTTTGTGATACACCTTACTGGGAGCTCTGAACACTAATAGGAAGTAAACGAGTATACTTTGAAGTGAAGCCATAGTTAAAACTGCTTTGCCTACTTGAGATAACAGATGTCCTTTCCAACCTGCTAGCTTTTTTTGGATCCTCTCTAGAACTATGTTCCACATTGATCCTTTAGGTTTCTCCGTAAATATGGGAAGACCTAAATAGGAGGTGGGAAGGGATGCAATCTGACATTCCATGATCCTTGCTATGTTGTTTTTCCTAGGAATGGGGGTATTGATGAAATAAAGTTTTATCTTATCAAAATTGACTTTCTATCCAACCGCTTCTTAATACATTATGAGAATATTTTTAATCCTTCCTGCATCAACCACAAAATCCAAAGTCAATAGCAATGTATCATCAACAAATTTTTGATGTGTCATCGGGGTAGTTAGCGACGTGGCCTTGATACATGATATGAGTCCAGCTACCATTGTTGCCTTAATGGTTCTTCCCAAGGCCTCAGCTACGATGATGAACAACATAGGACTTATGGGATATCCTTGTCTTAGACCACATTTGCTTTGAAAAAAACCTGTAGTAGACCCATTAACCAAAACTGAAAAACAAGGCTTAGAAATACACTCTCTTATTAACTTGACCCATTTCATGTTGAAACCAAATTTTAATAAAACTACCTCTAGTAATTCCCAATTTATCCTATAATAAGATTTTTTCATATCTAACTTTAAAGCCATGACTATTTTTTTGGTCTGAGCCGCTGTATTAAGAGCCTCATGAATAGTAATAACTCCATATAAGATTGATATTCCTTGTATAGAACTTCCTTGACTTGGATCAATGATAACCGGTAGAACTTTCTTCAAATGGTTGGCTAAAACTTTGGATAGAATTTTATAGGATATATTACACAGGCTAATCGGCCTAAATTCAACCATAGTATTGGGGTTGGTGCCTTTAGGGATCAAAGCAATGAAAGTTGAATTGAAACCCCTTGGAATATGATTTGAACTTTGGAACTCCTTGATTGCAGCAATAACTTCTACTCCAAAAATATCCCAACAAACTTGGAAAAACCATGGTGAAACCCATCCAGCCTAGGAGCTTTGTCAGGATCCATGTTAAACAAAGCCTCCTTGATCTCTTCGTCTAAAAAAGTTGCTATAAGAGACTCGTTAATCATTTCATAAATGAGTTGTGGAATGAATTGAAGGAGAGAGTCCTTTGCTTTGGCATTACAGGCCCGTTCTTTAGCCAATAATGAACTAAAAAAATTAACAGCCTCGTCCCTGATATCTTGAATATTTTGAGTTGAGGATCCATCAACCTTAGTTAAATTTCTAATATTATTGTTGCTTCTATTGCTCAATGTGGTAACATGGAAAAACTACTTGTTTGATTACAGTTTTGGGCTCTTATTTTGACTTTTCTTTTTCAGTAGCTTGTGCATGTTTTTCGAGAAATTTTCTATTTTGTCTCATTCCATTTGGTTGAAATTTTCTTCCTTGAAATTGATTTGATGCAAATGTACTTTGAAAATTTCTTGCAATGTGCCCAAAATTATGACAGTTATAACATTCTACTGCATAATCCATCAAAGGTGAAAAAACATTTCTATTGGTAAAATTCCTTGGTCCTACATTATACTTGCAATATGAAATCTTATGTCCATAACCATTGCATTTAAAATAGTAACTAGAAAAGAGATGATTGAACCTAGGTGATGGTCTTTGCCATGTTGTCATAAGAGCCATAAATCTTCTTCTTCTTTGATGTGTGGCATTGGTGAATCCATCATTGTCAATTCTCCTTTCGTGCCTTGCATTATTGCTTTCTTTTGCATGAGTCAATTTTTTCTGATCAACCTGTTTCTTATATTCATTCTTTATGGATTCTTCATTTATGGCCTTTGATCCATTTTATGATTCTCCTTCGTCAAAGCCCAAACCAAATTTGATTCCTGTAGTATTTTGGTTATTTATGATCTTATCCAGCTTCATAGAACTTTCTTCATGTTTGTGATAACAACTAATTTTATGATTCATCTCTTCTATTTGCATCCTTAAACCAATAGTCTCTTCTTCTAGCTTGCTGCAATAATCTATTTTCATGGTTATTTGCACTTCGAGATCTTCAGATATTTTCTTGGATTCTTCTATCTGTACTTTCAAACTGGTTATGATTTTATTTGCATCCTCAATATTTATTGAAATTTTCTTATTCTTTTTTATTTCTATCTTCAATTCATCCAGAGATGCAATTAGTTCCTCTTCCAAATTTACTTTTACATCAATTTCTTCTTCATCACATTCCTGTTATTTTTTTGTTTTTTCTTCTTTGAGTGCCATGAAAATATTTTCACCTATTTCCTTTTCAGAATCCTCACCGCAGTTGTCTTCTGATGAACTGACATTCTTGGAGATGAAACTTTTCTTCTTGAAGTTACCCTTTTTGAAATTTGTTTTTTTCTTCCAGTCACTTCTTTCTTGGTGTGATCCTTCATCACTTTTGTTCTTCTCATTAAGTGGACATTTAGCTGCAAAATTCCCAATGCCTCCACAATTGAAACATTTAAATGGTAACTTTCCTCTGTATTTTCCTTTTCCCCTTTTTAGTTTTCAAACAAAGTTTGCTTCCATTTCATTTGATGTCTCTTCTTCCTCGGATTCTTGTTTTGATTTCATATTTTTATGGGCTTTAAAAGTAGCTTCTCTGTCTGTGGGTTTAGATTTTCCTATTCTCATCTCATATGCAGTAAAAGAACCATGCATCTCATCCATACTAAAAGAATTTAGATATTTACCTTCTTCTATAACTGAAACTTGAGAATCAAATCTTTGGGGAAGAAATCTTAATACCTTTTTCATGATGATAGAATCTTTGATTTCCTAGCCGAGTCCTCTAATCGCATTAATGAATTCATTAACTTAGCATATATGTCTCTATGTTCTCATCATCATTCATCTTTAATACTTCGAACTGAGCTCGATGTGTTTGTAATTTGGCCTCCTTGATCTTAATGTCTCCTTCATGAATGCTCCACATTTTTTTCCATATTTCTTTTGCCATTTTACAACTCATAATCTTTACCAGTTCATTGTCCACTAATCCGCACATGATAACATTCTTTGCTTTTGAGTCATTCTCAAATAGTTTCTTACCAGCAACATCGGTTGGAGAAGTGGTGGGTATTATGTATCCACTATCTATTGAATCCCAAATGTCGTATCCCAAAGCACAAAGATATGTCTACATCTTGAGTCTCCAAAATGCGTAATTAGTTCCATCAAACAATGGTGCTTTATTTGATGAGAAGCCTTCACCACCTGCCATTGTGTCACTTCCAAGATCACCCTAGCTAGTTAAGCTTATTCAGGAACCTTACTTTGATACCAATTGTTAGTCTCACAGTGACACTGAGAGGGGGGTGAATCAGTGTAGCTCTTTTAAAACTTAAATCTTCAACTCTTAAAGCCGAAATAATAAAAACTTAAAACCAAATAAAACAAGTATAACAAGAGAACATAACACAACACAAGATGTACCGAGGTTGACCAATTTGGCTACATCCTCAAAATGATTGTTTGGACTCCCATCCAAATCTAGCCTTTGCAAAGCACCAACTTTACAATCAATTTACCAGCACCCACTGGAAGGAGCACCAACCCTTGATTTATCTGCACCAACAGAAAGGAGCACCAACCCCTAATTTATCTGCACCAATAGAAAGGAGCACCAACCACTTATGGCCTCTTTGAATGGCATATTTAAAACCTCTAAAAAAAATTTGTTTCTCCTTCCATGACTGTTCATTTTCTCCTTCCATGACTGTTCGTTTTCTCCTTCCATGACTGTTCGTTTTCTCCTTCCCTTGTGCATGCATGTGTTTTGGTTTCCAAAAAATATTTTCATTTTTATTTTATGGCCCTTCATTTCCTTTTCTCCACATGGGCATGCATCCACTTCTTTCCATGTGTAACGACCATCTTAGATTATTTCAAATCATTAAAGATTCCTTATGTAACTTTTTTTCTTATTCATTGAATTTTGTCCTTATGTAACAAATTACCTTATTCAATATTTGATTTATTCCTTATAGGTCCATGTCACTATGCAGTATTCAGTTTCACTATCCTGGTGTTCATCACTAATATCAGACGCATTGTCAACTACTCTGTTCCTTTGGCGAAAATGCAACATGTTGCGATATCACAAAACTTTTGTTTCTCTGCCTGCCTGCCATTTTTGAGTCACAAAAATGCAACATGTCACAATATCATAAAAATTTTGTTTCTCTGCCTGCCTTCCCTTTTTGAGTCATGAAAATGCAACATGTCGTGATATCACGACACTTTTTTTTCTCTGCTTGCCTGCCCTTTTTGAGTCACGAAAATGCAACATGTCACGATATCGCAACACTTTTGTTTCTCTGCTTGCCTACCCTTTTTGAGTCACAAAAATGCTACATGTCATGATATTGTGACACTTTTTCCTTCTTGCTATTTCTCTTTGCTTTGGACCACGAAAATGCAACATGTCATGATATCGTGACACTTTTTTCTCCTTGCTCTTTCTATTTTCTTTGGACCACGAAAATGCAACATGTCGCGATATCACAACACTTTTTCTTTCTTGTTCTTTCTCTTTGCTTTGGACTGCGAAAATGCAACATGTCACGATATCGTGACACTTTTTTCTCTCTTGTTCTTTCTCTTCTCTTTTGGCCATGAAAATGCAACATGTCGCGATATCGTGACACTTTTTCTTTCTTGTTCTTTCTCTTCTCTTTTGGCCACGAAAATGCAACATGTCACGATATTGCGACACTTTTTCTTTCTTGTTATTTCTCTTCTCTTTTGGCCGTGAAAATGCAACATGTCGCAATATCATGAAACTTTTTTTCTCCTTGCGGTGTTTTGCTTTTTCTTTTATCTTTTGCATATGGGCCACTTCGGTCTTCTTGGAAAATATGCAAAAAGGTGGGTCCCAAATTTTGGGGTACGTTGTGGAGTAGCCACAACATGATTTTTTCAAATTTGCACAAACAACCTGTAACAACTTCACCCAAACATCAAAAACATCCTCATAAACATTTAACATCCTTGTACATACTCTGAATAACCTCTGAACTCCTGTCCACTGCATCAACTGATCTATCTGACTATGTTGACAAAAATGACAATACTGTCGTTGCACCTTCCTCAACATGTTTCCATTCTACTAGTAGTCATCCTCCACAGTAGCTCCATTAACCACTGATAAATATGCATTTCAATAGGTATCAGAGATGGCTCCATTGCAATCAATAACAATCCCTCATTTTCTTAGTGGTATAATCTCAATCACATAAATCACAACATATTTCCCCATGGAGTATCAACAAAATGCATTGCATAAATTTAACAATTCTAACTAATTCCATAGCACTATCAAGCATTGAAATGTTTTCTTTTAGAAATAAATAAACTACTATCCAATTGACAATGTTTAACTCAATCATTCCAATTCTATTTACCAATAGAAAAAACCATTTAAAGATTTTGAAAGGTGTATGAGTCTTCTTTAATCAAGACATAAATCCTTATTTTACCACATTTAATGAAGGTAAAATAAATAACTTCTTAGAATGTAAAAGAGATTTGCACTCATACAAATAAGGAAATACACATTTTATTTCATAGATATAGCTAAAACATAGCAACTCTTAGTCACACATAAAAACAATATATCTTACCTAGATTCTATTTTTATATCTGAAAGAGATCAACTCTCTTCCTAACTAAATTCTAGAACAAAATTTCCTACTATCAATTGAAAGAAAATATTCATTCTATCTATTCTAATCCTAAGATTAGCATTTAAAATCCTTCATCCATAAATATCCTTATTTTGTAGGCTTAGAGAGAACTCATGATGTGGTTGCTACATTTGTACTAAAGATGATAATCAAAATATCATTCATATACACCAACAACGTCTAGCGACATATAGAATTTTTGAGTCATATTAAATTTCTATCTTCCTCAATACTAGAATATATATCAGTTAAATCTAGTAGGTACATCACAATTCCTTCATTTCCTACTTAGCAACTATGTTTCTAGTAACATGGAACATTAAAAATTCATCTAGTGTGTTTCATTTATCAGTTTTTCATTCTCTACATAAAATTTAGGTTTACAATAGTGTTGTTTTACTATTTTGTTCAATAATAAACTAAGATAATATAAATCAATAATAATCATTAATATCATTCACAACCACATGAAAACATCTATGAAAGACAAAAAAAGGCTTAACCTGGTTTCCTTTTGCAATATTTCTAGTTTTGGCTTCTCTAATATGTCTGACTCTCTTCATCTTTGCTCCCTTCACTATCTTCCCCCCGACGATACTCTATCCTCTTCCTTTAAATTTTTCTACATACCTATTTTTCTTTTCCATCCACTACTATCGTTTTCCACTCTGTTATCTTCCATTTTTCTCTTTTCATTAATGAGTACTCTTACCAACCATTATCCTTGATTGACCAATGATCACTCTCAATCATCATTCAATTAATTTAAAATAAATAGCAGTTCTACCCAAGACATTTTTTCAACTCAACTTTTCAAACAAATAGCAAAGCTTATTTTTATGGGATTCTCTTGCCTATAATTGTAACTTTGAATTATTCAAAGCACACTAATTCTTTTTTCTAATAAATAAAGGAAATTCACTCTTCTTATATTATTTGAAATAAATAAAAACCTCACCTATTCTTATCATTCCAAGCTATTTATCAACAAGAACGAAATATTTTCTAAAAATAAATTTGCTTAAATAACATAGGCATTCATTTTCTTTTGCAGACTATGTTATGTAAATTTATGACATGCATATCCATGAAAAGGGGTATTCTTCCATGTTGCCACCTCAATTTATTCGAAAAATAACCCATCACATTATTTTACCAAGGTAATATTTTCTCGGTGGTTAAATTATTTCTACCACTGTAAAGGAACTTGTTGCAAAAGTGTGTTTTCATTAGCAGTATCATATTCACATATAAAATATAGGAATTTATAAAAAAACCAAACATTAAATTATTCTACATCACTCATTAAGATCCTATCTCATTTTTCTCAATAAGGAGAAAGTATTTTTCCTAATACAACTGAAGTAGTCCATCATTTCATCCTTAAACCATAAAGCAAAACATAAATTCATAAACATGAAATATCTGTCAAGGTGTGGGTCATGACATCATCCCCCCTTAGGCCTAACACAATCGTCTATGTTTTAAATCATTGCAAAAATTAAATGATATTTATACAACATTTTGAAATTGTTAGCATAGGCATGTCATATTACATTATTTAAGTATTACATTAGTTATCCGCTCTTCGTTGGGGTAGTTAGTAAGTTGGTTGAACCACCTTATTGTATATAATCTTGAATTGAATTCAATGGAAAATATAATCGATGTTTTCACATGGATCAGAGCCAATATATGTTTTGGGTAATGTGATTAATTTTTCACTCCAACGTATTATTTGGCCATTGAAGCACCTAAAAATGATTTGTATACATTTGTAGAATATTTGCAATAAGTGATCGAAGTAGAGTGACAGTGCAGTGTTTGTTAAAGTTGTCAGAGGGAGAGTTGAAGACAATTCTCTAACGCATCTATTGATGTGCATATAACAATGTATATGAGGATGAATTGAGAGCAGACGTTCTCTGATGAGAGCGAGTGTGCATCGTTTGTGTCATATTACATGGAGCAGCATCATTTGAATTCTTGCATCATCCAAATTCTTGGAATCTTGCACACGATAGGTGAAGCAACAAACCAAAACCATCATGAGAAAGCCATCCTAAAGTTTTACTTTTTTTTAACTTTTTCCCACGTACTTTGGAGAAGCATTTGGTAAAGACTACACACAAACGGGTTTATATGGATGGCTGGTCACATTTTCATGCAATTCGAAGAAGACTTTAGGCAAATTAAAACCCTTGGTGCTCCTGACATATATATTTTTTAATATATGTTTGGCCCAAAAGACTAATAGGCTCATCATATTTTTTAGTTTCATCCACATATATAATGGATTTGGTTGAATGCATGCACTAAGGACACCACCGACAAGGGTTCAAATCGTAAAGTGATTTTT
Organism: Wollemia nobilis; assembly: GCA_028583015.1. NCBI lineage: Eukaryota > Viridiplantae > Streptophyta > Pinopsida > Araucariales > Araucariaceae > Wollemia > Wollemia nobilis. The sequence continues at coordinate 2,328,453 of JAQPPZ010000184.1, forward strand.
TTTTACTTCTTCGACTCTATCTCCAATCTAATAGGCACCTTGTGCTTTCTTGTTTCCATCCGCATCGACAATGGAAACTTGATTTATTGTCCATCCCTCAAATCTTGGATAGAGACATGAATGTTGTTTTTTGTGTTTAGGAGTAGAAAGAGATATCTCATCACCAATAAGGGAAATTATGTAGCTATAGTATCGTACAAGCATGGCTTGTTCATCTTAGATGCAGTTTCTATGCCTCATGTTGCCATGGCAGCAACAAAAAAGGAGGCCACTTCTCTTTGGCACAAGAGATATGGGTATATAAGTTTAGGATATTTTCTTGAGTTGAGAAAATATGAGATGGTGAAAGGCCTTCCCAAAATTTCATCCATATTGCCAGTATGCTTAGATTTCTTAGCAGGGAAGCAACATCGGGTAACATTCGAGGTTAGCTCTTCAAGAGCTAAGTAACCTTTGGAGTTGGTACACACTGATATGTGTGTTCCTATGCCAAAAAACTATGGTGGAAAGAGGTGTTTTCAATTGTTTGTTGATGATTACTCATAGAAGATGTGGTTTTTATTTCTTAAATTGAAGTCAAAGGTATTTTTGTATTTTTAGTAGTTCAAGAAGCTTGTTAAGAAGGTGTCAAGATGTTGCATAAAAACCCTTCACTTAGATCAAGGGGGAATATACCTCTAAGGAATTTTTATCATTTTGAATGAACATGGGATTAAAAGACATCTGACAATAGCCTATACTCCACAGCAAAATGGAGGTGCTAAAAGGAGAAGTCATTCCATTGTGGAAATGGTTCGATGTATGCTTAAGGGGGCACATCTTTAGCATGAGTATTGGGCAGAAGTAGTAAGTATATCATCATACCTCCTAAATAGAGCACCCACAGTAACTCTACAATGCAAAGACTCCATAAGAAGCATGGAATGGTAATAAACCCTCTATTTCTCATATAAGAGTTTTTGGATGTAACACATTTATGCACATATCAAAATAGAAGAGGAAGAAGTTAGATGAGAAAACCCTGCAATATATTTTCTTGGTTATGATGAGCATTCAAAGGGATATCGGTTGATAGATCCTATGACCAAGAAAATACACACAAGTCAATATGTGGTATTTGATGAAGCTTTCACATCAGATAACACATCTACAGTTGTATACCTAGAGAAAGAGGAGCCTAAGAAAGATGTTCCACCCCAAAATAACAAGGTTCCAAAATGGTATATTAGCACATTGAGATATTCAAAGTTAACTTCACTTCCATATCTCACTCTAGATTGACATTGTACTCATATTATGACTCAGAAGATGAGATCATAGGCATCCATTTCAAAGGTTGATGAGCTTTACCAACAATTTGATGAACTATCTATAGATACAGAGGAAGACAAAGAAAAATATATGGATGATGAACGGGTTTATATGTTAGCATTGGATGAAAATAAACCCATAGCAGTTCAAGATGCACTTTGTGATCCTTAGTGGAAGGCTGCTATGAAAGTAGAACATACATATCTCATGAAAAATCATACATGGAAGCTAGTTAATCTGCCTTCAGGAAAGAAGCCCATTGGCTGCAAGTGGTGTTCAAAGTGAAGTATAAGGTAGATGGTACTATTAATAAGCATAAGGTCCATCTAGTTGTAAAGGGATATGCTCAAGAATAAGATATATTATGAAGAGCCTTTTACCCCTACTACAAAAATGACTACCATTCGAGTACTTTGTGCCATGGTAGATCATTTTGGATGGAAATTACATCAAATGGATGTAAAATGTGTTTTCTTTAATGGTGATCTATGATAATAAGTGTACATGACCCAGCCAAAATAATTTGTGGTTAAAGAGCAAGAACAAAAAGTTTTCAAGTTGATCAAACCCTTGTATGAGATCAAACAAGCTCCACAAGCTTGGTACATCAAAATAGACAGTCACTTGGTGCAACATGGATTCAAAATAAGTCCTTTAGATATAAATATCTATATCAAGAATAATGTTTTTGACATAGTGATTTTGGTACTATATGTGGATGATCTGATCATAACAGGTAGTTCATAGAACATGATTAATGCAGTGAAATATGATTTGAAACAATATTTTGAAATGATAGATCTAGGACTTCTTCACTATTTTCTTGGTTTGGAAGTGACTCAAAAAAGAATCATATTAGAGTAACATAAAAGAAGTATGCCAAGACATTGGTCGACAAATATCGCATGAATAATTATAAATCTAAAGCAACTCCAAGGGATCTAGGACTTAAGTTATCATGATATGATAAATCACCATAGATAGATGGTAATCTCTATCATCATATGATTGGGAGTCTCATTTATCTGACAAATACCAGGACAAATCTTAGTTTTGCTATGGGTTATCTTTCAAGGTTCATGTAGGAACCTAAGGTGAGTCATTGGAAAGTAGTAAAGAGAGTTCTTCATTATGTCTGTGGTAGTACAAGCTATGGCCTTGAGTACAAGAAGAATCACAATTTCTTATTATAGGGATACACGAACTTTGACTATGTTAGATCCATTAACGATCACAAGTTGATTTTTAGATACATTTTCTATATTCGATCTGGACCTATCTCTTGGAATAGTAAGAAGAATCAGGTGGTTGCTTTATATTTTATAGAGGTAGCATATCATGCAGTAAGTGGAGCATTCTATGAGATAATGTGGTTAAATCACATTCTTACAAACATGGGTCTTCCAAAGAATCTTTCACTTCATTTGTTTTGTGACAATCAAGGTGTTTTGAATCTTGTCAAGAATCCAATTTTTTATGAGCGTACCAAACACATCAACACTCGATGTCATTTAATTTGATATGAAATTCCAAAGCACCACATTCAGCTCCAATACATTCCCACTGATAAGCAAGTTGTAGATATTTTCACCAAGGCACTTGCACGTGTCAAATTTGAATTATTTCGCAATGCTCTATGTATTTTCCAATAATGTAATAAGGGGGGATGTTAGCATAGGCATGTCATATTATATTATTTGAGTATTATATTAGTTATACACTCTTTGGTGTAGTTAGTAAGTTGGTTGAACCACCTTATTACAACCACATTATTGTAGATAATCTTGAATTTAATTCAATGGGAAATCTAATCGGTGTTTTCATACAAATAGAAATGGAAAGTGTTTTTGCATATCCACTACACTTTCCCAAGTAGCATTCCTTTCTGAGTAACGATCCCACTAAACTTTACACTACTCCAAAGTTGCTTTCCTCAATTATTTAGATCGAAAGTCAAGGATTATTGATGGTTGAACCTCTATAGCCTCTTGGTTCATCATCTACAATTAGAAAAATCCCACACATGATATAGATTAGCAACATATATTTTAAGCAAAGAAATATGAAAGTTGTGAATCTTGGATAGATTGGGTGGTAATGCAAGTTGATATACCATAAGACTAATATTTTCTATGATTTCAAAGAGTTCAAAAAAGTTAGGATATAGATTTGTGGATTTAATTGCACTCTTTCTTGTTTTTACCTTCAAAAACACCTTATGCCCCACAAAAAACTCTTTTGGTGATCTCTTAAGATTAGCATAGCTTTTTTGTCGATCTGCAGCTTCCTTTAGCCTTTCTATTATCTCTTTCAATTTTTGCTCCATTTCTTTGATCATGTCTAGTCCAAGCACAATTAGATCTTCTAGATTATCCTAAGACAATGGTGTTCTACATTTCCTACCATACAAGGATTCAAAAAAGAGCTATGCATATGGTCGAATGGTATCCGTTATTATAGGTAAAATCTACTAGATGTAAGAAATTCTCCCAATGAGTTTTTTGATCCATGCAATACATGTGAAGCATGTATTATAAAACCTTGTTCACTATTTCTATTTTCCCATCAATCTCTGGATGGTAAGTAGAACTAATATTTAATATAGTACCAATGGCATGATGTAAGGATTGCCAAATCTCAAATGGGAATTTCGGATCCCTATCTAATATGATTACCTCTAGAAAACCATGAGTCTAAAATATTTTATTGGCAAATCTATTAGCCACAGTCACAACATCATCCTTGGTGTTCTAAAAAGTATGCAACCTTGGTCATTCCATTCACCACTACTAGAATTACATCATGCTAAAACTTATTTTTGGGTAATACTATGATGAAATCCATCGAAATAACCTACCATTTTTGCATAGGTACATCATGTGGCTACAACAATCTAGTGGGATACATGTGTTCTGCTTTTACCTTTTGGTACTTGAGGCATTGGGGGACAAATTCTATTATGTCTCTTCATTTCTATCTAGAAGAATATATTTTTCATGTTCTCTCTTATATTTGCTCCACCTAGATGAGCAGAATGTGGAGATCGGTGTACTTCATTCATGATCATCCTTCTCAAATTTCTATTTTTAGGAAATATTACCCTATTCTTAAAATATAAGGAACCATCCTTGATGTCAAAATCCTTGTTTTCATTAGGTTTCTCTTCTATTCTTTCTCGAATTTGGCTGTAGTATGCATCTTGATTTTCTATTTATTTGACTTTTTCTATTAAGTCAACATGGAGGTGAGACAAAATTGCTATATGTCTCCTTCTACTTAATGCATCAGTGACTTTATTATTTTTTTCCTTAATGTACTCAATACCAAAATGATATTCAACAAGGAATTCCATTCACCTCGTCTACCTAACATTGAGCAAAGGTTGATTAAATATGTATTGTAAGCTTTGATGATTTGTCTTTGGCTGAAAAGGTCTACCAACAAGATAATATCACCAAATTTTGAGAGAAAACACTACAAATTCCAAATATAATTCATGGTTTGCATAATTAACCTCATGTATTTTTAGTTTTCTAGATCCATAGGATATCACTACTTCTTCCTGTGAAAGCACTCCTCCAAAATATTCTAGTGATGCATCTGTATAGACAAAAAATTTCCTTGAGGATCAGGTATCTTTAGTATAGGATGTGTGGTAAGCTTTTTCTTGAGCAAACAAAAGGCTTTCTCATACTTATATGTCCATTTGAATTCTTTCCCTTTTCACTGAAGGTTAGTTATTATTGAGGTGATCTTGGCATAGTCTCTCATATATCACCTATAGTAACCAGTTAAGCCCATGAAGCTTTGAATGTCTATCACATTTGTAGGTGGCAACCAAATTGGAATGACTTATATTTTCTTAGGATCCATAGTGATCCCATCAGAAAAAATAATGTGTCCTAATTATTGCACTTCTGAAACATAAAATTCATACTTGGATAATTCCCATATAGCTAAATTTTTCTTAACAACTCGAGCACGATCCTAAGGTTCTTGTCATGCTCTATCTTGTTTTTGGAATAAATCAAAATATCATCTAGAAATATTAGAATAAATCTATCCAAGTACTTCCTAAAGATGTTATTCATTACATTCATAAATATTTTTGGATTATTTGTTAAACCAAAAAGGAAGACAACAAACTCATAATTTCCATAGTGAGTTTTAAAGATTATATTATTAGTATCCTCCTCACATATTCTCAATTGGTGATATCCTAATTTCTAATCAATCTTTGAAAATACTATAACATATTTTATTTGATTGAAAAGATCTTTGATTCCCGATAGAGGATATATGTTCTTGACTGTTTCCTTGTTCAACATTCTATAATCTATGAATAGTCTCAAGGAACCATCCTTCTTCTTTACAAATAGCATGGTGCTCCCCAAGGTGATATACTTGATTTTATTAATCCCTTCTCTAGCAACCCTTGCAATTGCACCTTCAACTCTTCCATTTATATGGTATTAATTCTATAAGGAGATCTATGTGTGGGTTTTTTTCTAGGTTGAAGCTCAATAGTAAATTCAAATTGTCATTTAGGTGATAGACCAGGTAAATCCTCTAGAAAAACCTCCCTAAATTCTTTAAGAATTGGATGTTTCTTAAATATTTATTCCTTCTTTTATCTTCTAATTTTATTTATCTTAACAACATATACCATTCCTCCTTTCTTTATGGTCTTATTTAGTTGCATTTTTGATAATATTTGAGGTTTAAAAGATCCTTTCAGACTATACATCCTACTTATAATTCCCCTATCATATATGTACTAAATCCATCTATCCTAAAAATTGAGTAGCACCTTATGCATTTGCAGCCAATCCATTCCTAGGATTATGTCAAAATCATGCAAAGGTGCTATGTACAACATCCTATAGTTGTACCACTAGGTAAGGCTATTTATGCCATAGGGTAACATTGATTAATAGAGTAGGTTTATCCTGAACCATACTCAACCTTCCACCCTTGAGCCAATATTCTTGGTCTTTTTTAAAAAATATTTAGCTAAACTAGTAGAAATAAAACTATTTGTTGTACCACTATCAATCAAGATTTTAACATTCCTACCAAAAATATTACCTTTGATCACTAGTGGCATCGCTTGATCATCAAGATTTTGGTTTCCTACGACTGCATAAGTCTTGTGGGTAGGCTCCCTCGGTTGAGATTTTGGATATATTGGTTCCTTTCCTTTAGAACTCATCTATGTTCTCCATGGGCAATTAGAAGCATATGTGGTCCTCTACAAAGATAACATCCTTATTTCATATTTGGATGTTCTTTTTCCTTCTATCCCTCTTCTAATTTTCCTATATATGGAGAATTATCCTGTCCCTATAATTGTTTGTTGTTACATTTTTTGTTATTTTGGTTCTTCCCCTTGAACCTTTTCCTAAACTTCCCTTTCTTCCTGTCATTTCCTTGGTCCTATTGAGAGATACTCTTGTTTATCTATTTCTCTTCCCTTTTTACAAAACCCGCATTATTTATCTTTTTTAGTGCCTCTCTACCTTCTTTATATAATATTTCATAATCAAATATGGACTTAAGATATATTTCAGCCTTCCTAGCTAAATCATTTGCCTTCTGTAGAATTGCAATTTCTCGCATATCCTCTTCTTGTCTAATTCTAGGATTTTCTCCCAATATGAACTTATGGATCTTCATTGTCTTGTTATAAGTAGGTACATATTTCATTAATTTGATAAATATTTTATAATAATTTTCCACTATCCTAAATTCTTATCAAAGTCTAGATAATTCTTCAAATTTTTGGGTACAGAAATACTTTGTGAGAAATATATCTTTAAAGGCTTTTACAAACTTCGTCCATTTTAGGTTAACTGCTGCCTCAAGACCTAGTTCATCACTATATGCTTCCCACCAAGCTAAACCATCACCTTGCAAATGTAGTGTGGCATAAGATGTTTGAGTTCCTGAGGAAAAGTTCTTCATGTTGCAATATATTTCTATCTCTTTCAACCATACCTCATCCTTGTCCCTATCTTCTTCTCCATTAAATTTGGAGGAATTCACATGTTGCATTTCCTTTCCCAAATTGACCTCTAATATGACCCTAGTTTGTTGTGCCTTGGTAATAGGTTCATTTGGCTGACTCACTCTATGGTTACCCACCTTTGTTTCTTGATTCAACATAAAATCCAACAACTATTTTTGGTTTTCCATCTATTTATGGAGTATATCCACTATCTCAATATGATTCTCATTACTAGGAGTTTCCCTTTCCCTACTAGGGTTTATTGAACCCACTTATAGATTCCTATTTTTCATATTATTTTGTCGTGTTTGTCTAGTCGATGGGGTAGCACTTCCTCTTTTATTTTTTGGTGGTATTGTTCCTAGCCATACACAAAAGAGGTACTAAGAATTCATTAGCAGCTAGTCCTTCAAATTTCTCCTATTACTAAATATTTACCTAATCATATGAAGTAACTTCAAGCAGATTTTACTTCTAATGGGTACTCTATTGGCAAGGTATTTTTTTAAAGTATATTTTCTATTACATGCAAATCTAATTTTAACTTGTTTCCTTTATGTAATGAACATATCCCACTACAAACCATGTTATGATACCAAATGTAGAAAACTTCCAAATCAAACTAACTAACGTATTAATCTTAATCTAGTATCTCTCTAATATTTTTTAATAACTCTATATACATAAGTCTTCTTCACCCATCACTACTCATACATGATTCCTTCCATGCAAGAGTACTAGGTGTCACACCCTTTATTGAACTATCTCTCTCATTGGCTAGATGAGCTAGTTTCAATTCTCTTTTCTATCCATAAAAAAGTAACAAGCTAGTTCCTTCTCTCACACATTTCTTTTTGAGTGAGAGCCCATAGCTTAAAAGGTGTTGACTATCTCTCACTTCCATTAGAGAGATAGATTTAATATTTTTGAGCTCATTTTTAACTCATAACATAAAAATGCTAATTCCATGTATCTTCAAATTCTATCTTTAAGAACCTTTATTTACCTAAGTAATTTAGGTTCACATGGCCACACCGGCTCAATAAGCACACCATCCTAAATATTATTGTATCCAACTCATTGCTCAACTATAGGGTTTGAATGGTAAATAAAGTCATAAACACAAAGATTCAACCTTCTCAATGTACATGTGTTGACCCACCAAGGTGCTAATCTAAAGTTAGTCTCATAGCCAAATCGATAAGGCTCAATCTCATTTTTAATGCACATGAGTTAGAGAGGAAGTAAAATAACCCCATTCACTCAACTATCAATAAACCTAGTCATTCGGTACCATAACACGAGATTGTAATTCAAATTAATCAATTACATTATGAGACTCATTATCCGATTAGAGAAAAACTTAACACAATTATCAAAAATACAATCCACTTCTCTTAAAACCAATATCAATTCTTTATAACAATCTGGCCAACAATATCTTTGCTAGCACCAGCGCACTACTAGAAATATTCATAGCTCAAGGTATAAGATACGACATGATCAATATGGAATAGTCTAATTTTTGACTATCCTATCTAGATAGACGTTATACTCCAAGGCTTGTAATACATCCCAACAAGTCTTCGTATTGGGAAAGCAATCATAGTCAAGCTCCAACCGCTACAACTACATGTTTCAGATTATCTCTCCCTATACCTCTGCATTGTTTCCATTCTACTAGTAGTCATCCTCCATAGTAGCTCCATTAACCATCGAGAAAGATGCCTTTCAATAGGGATCAGAGATGGCTCTATTGCAATCAATAACAATCCCTCATTTTATTAGTGGTATAATCTCAACCACCCAAATCACAACATCTTTCCCCATACGATCTCAACAGGTTGTATTGCATAAATTTAACAATTCTAACTAATTCCATAGCACTATCAAGCATTGGAACATTTCCTTTTAGAAATAAAGCAACTATTATCCAATCGATAATGCTTAACTCAATCATTCCAATTCTATTTACCAACAGAAACAACCATTTAAATCTTTTGAAAGGTGTTTGAGTCTTCTTCAATCAAGACATAGAAATCCCTCTTTTACCACATTCAATGAAGGTAAAATAAACAACTTCTTAGTATGTAAAAGAGATCTGCACTCATACAACTAAGGAAATACACATTTTATTTCACAGATATAGCTAATACATAGTGACTCATAGTCACACATAAAAACAATATATCTTTCCTAGGTTCTATTTTTAGATTCGAAAGAGATCAACTCTCTTCCTAACTAAATCCTGGAATGTAATTTCCTACTCATCAATTGAAAGGAAATATTCATTCAATCCATTATAATCCTAAGATTAGCATTTACAATCCTTCATCCATAAAAGTCCTTATTCTACAGGGTTAGAGAGAACTCATGATGTGGTTCCTACATTTGTACTAAAGATGATAATCAAAACATCATTCATATACACCAACAACGTCTAGCGACATCTAGCATTTTGAGTCATATTAAAGTTCTATCTTCCTCCAAACCATAATATATATATCAATTCAATCTAGTTGCTACATCACAATTCGTTCATTTCCTACTCAACAACTATGTTTCCAGCAACAAATGGAACATTAACAATTCAGCCAATTTATTTCATTTATCAATTGTTCATTCCCTAGACAAAACTAAGGTTTCCAATAGTGTCATTTTACTATTTTATTCAATAATAAAACTGAGAGAACATAAATCAATAACAATCGTTAATATCATTCACAACCACATGACAACATCCATGAAAGATAAACAAAAGGCTCAATAACCTGGTTTCTTTTTGTAGTATTTTTGGTTTTGGATTCTCTGAGATGTTTTACTCTCTTCATATTTGCTTCCTTCACTATATTCCCCCTGACGATACTCTGTCCTCTTCCTTTCAATTTTCCTACTTACCTCTTTTTATTTTCCATCCACTATTATCGTTTCCCACTCCGCTATCTTCCACTTGTCTCTTTTCATTAATGAGCACTCTTTCCAACCATTATCCTTGATCGACCAATGACCACACTCAAGCCTCATTCAATTAATTTAAAAGAAACAATAGTTCTATCCAAGACACGTTCTCAACTCAACTTTTCAAACGAATAGCAAAGCTTCTTTTCATAGGATTCTCTTTCCTTTAATTGTAACTTTGAATTATTCAAAGCACACTATTTATTTTTCTAATTAATAAAGGAAATTCACTCTTCCTATATTATTTGAAATAAATCAAAAACTCATCTATTCTTATCATTCCAAGCCATTTATCAACAAGAATGAAATATTTTCTAAAAATAAAAATGCTTAAAGAACATAGGCATTCATTTTCTTTTGCAAACTATGTTATGTAAATTTATGATATGCATCTCCATGAAAAGGGGTATTCTTCCATGTTGCCACCTCAAGTTATCCGACAAATAACCCATCACATCATTTCCCCAAGGTAATATTTTCTTGGTGGTTAAATTATTTCTACCATCGTAAAGGAACCTGTTCCTACAAAAGTGTGTTTTCATTAGCAGTATCATATTCACATATAAAATGTAGGTATTTACAAAAACCAAACATGGAATTATTCTACATCACTCATTAAGATTCATATCTCATTTTTCTCAATAAGGAACAAGTATTTTGCCTAATACAACTGAAATAGTCCATCATTTCATCCATAAACCATAAAGCAAAACATAAATCCATCAACATGAAATGTCTACCAAGGGGTGGGTCATGACATCATCCCCCCCTTAGGCCTAACATAGTCCTCTGTGTTTTAAATCATTGTAAACATTAAATAGTATTTATACAACATTTTCAAATAGAAATGGAAAGTGTTTTTGCATGTCCACTACTCTTTCCCAAGTAGCATTCCTTTTTGAGTAATGGTCCCATTGAACTTTACATTGCTCCAAAGTTCCTTTCCTCATTGATTTAGATTGAAACTCAAGGATTATTACTGGTTGAACCTCTATAGCCTCTAGGTTCACCATCTACAAATTAGAAAAATCCCACACATGATCTGGATTAGCAACATATCTTTTAAGCAAAGAAATATGAAAGGTGTTGTGAATCTTGGATAGATTGGGTGGTAAGGCAAGTTGATATGCCACAAGACTAATCTTTTCTATGATTTCAAAGGGTCCGATAAAGTGAGGATCTAGATTTGTGGATTTAATTGCACTCTTTCTTGGTTTTACCCTCAGAAAAACCCTATCACCCACAACAAACTCTTTTGGTGATCTCTTAAGATTGGCATAGCTTTTCTATCGATCTGCAACTTCCTTTAGCCTTTCTATAATCACTTTCAATTGTTGCTCCATTTATTTGACCATGTCTGGTCCAAGCACAATTTGATCTTCTAGATTATCCCAAGACAATGGTGTTCTACATTTCCTTCCATACAAAGCTTCAAACAGAGCCATGCCTATGGTCGAATGGTATTCGTTATTGTAGGTAAATTCTACCAGATGCAAGAAATCCTCCCAACAAGTTTTTTTATCCATGTAGTACATGTGAAGCATATCTTCTAACACCTAGTTCACTCTTTCTGTTTGCCCATCGATCTCTGGATGGTAAGCAGAACTAATATTCAATCTAGTACCAATGGCATGATGTAAGGATTACCAAAATTCAGATGTGAATTTTGGATCCCTATTTGATATGATTACCTCTAGAAAACCATGAAGCCAAAATATTTCTTTGGTAAATCTATTAGCCACAGTCACAACATCATCCTTGGTGTTCCTGGGTATAAAGTGCACAACCTTGGTCAGTCTATCGACCACTACTAGAATTACATCATGCTGAAACCTATTCTTGGGTAATCCTACGATGAAATCCATCAAAATCACCTGCCATTTTTGCATAGGTACATCATGTGGATACAATAATCTAGTGGGATGCATGTGTTCTACTTTTACCTTTTGGTACTCGAGGCATTGAGTGATAAATTTAGTTATGTCTCTCTTCATTCCTAGCCAGAAGAATATCTTTTTCATGTTCTCTCTCATATTTTCTCCACTTGGATGAGAAGAATATGGATATCGGTGTGCTTCATTCATGATCATCCTTCTCAAATTTCTAGTTTCAAGAATTACTACCATATTCTTAAAACATAAGAAACCATCCTTGATGTCAAAGTCCTTGTTTTCATTAGGTTTCTCTTCCATTCTTTCTCGAATTTGGTTGTAGTATGCATCTTGATTTTGCATTTCTTTGACTTGTTCCATTAAGTCAACATGGATGCAAGAGAAAATTGCTATATGTCTCCTTATACTTAACACGTTAGTGACTTTATTCTCTTTTATCTTAATGTACTCAATACCAAAATCATATTTACAAGGAATTCCATCTACCTCCTTTGCCTAGAAATTAGCAAAGGTTGAGTAAATATGTATTGTAAACTTTGATGATCTGTCTTTACCTCAAAAGGTCTACCAACAAGATTATATCACCAACTTTTGAGAACAAACACTACAAATTCCAACTCTAAGTCATGGGTTGCATAATTAACCTCATGTATTTTTAGTTTTCTAGATCCATAGGCTATCACTACTTCTTGTGAAAGCACTCCTCCCAAACCTTCTAGTGATGCATCTGTACATAGAAAAAACTTCCCTAAGGATCAGGTATATTTAGTATAGGAGGTGTGGTAAGATTTTTCTTGAGCAAACCAAAGGCTTCCTCACACTTATCTGTCCACTTGAATTCTTTTCCTTTTCGTTGAAGGTTAGTTATTGGTGAGGTGATCTTGGCATAGTCTCTCACATATCACCTATAGTAACCAATTAAGCCCAATTTAGAATGGCTTCTATTTTATTAGGACCCATAGCAATCCCATCAACCAAAATAATATTTCCTAAGTATTGCACTTCTAACACATAAAATTCACACTTGGATAAATTCCCATATAGCTGATTTTTTCTTAACAACTCTAGCACAATCCTGAGGTGCTCATCATGCTCTATCTTGTTTCTAGAATAAATCAAAATATCATCCAAAAATACCAGAACAAATCTATCCAAGTACTTCTTGAAGATGCTATTCATTAAATTCATAAATTTTGTTGGAGCATTTGTTAAACCAAAAGGTAATACAACAAAATCATAATGCCCATAGCAATTTTTAAAGGTTGTCTTATGAGTATCCTCCTCACAGATTCTCAATTGGTGATATCTCGATTTCAAATCAATCTTTGAAAATACTGTAGCATATTTTAGTTGATCAAAGAGATCTTCGATTCTTGGTAGAGGATATTTGTTCTTGATCATTGCCTTGTTCAACATTCTATAATCTATGCATAGTCTCAAGGAACCATCCTTCTTATTTACAAATAGCACTGGTGCTCCCCAAGGTGATACACTTGGTTTGATCAATCCCTTCTCTAGAAACCCTTGCAATTGCACCTTCAACTCTTGCATTTCTATGGGATTCATTCTATAAGGAGCTCTATGTATGGGTTTTGTTCTAGGTTGAAGCTCAATAGTAAATTCAAATTCCTATTTAGGCGGTAATCCAGGTAAATCTTCTAGAAAAACCTCCCTAAATTCTTAAAGAATTGGATGTTTCTCAAACATCTCTTCTTTCCTTTTCCAATTTCATTTATCTTAACAACATAGACCATTCCTCCTTTCTTTATGGCCTTATTTTAGTTGCATTTCCAATAATATTTGAGGTTAAAAAGCTCCTTGTAGACTATACATCCTACTCACAACTCCCCTATCATCTATGTACTCAATCCATCTATCCTAAAAATTGAGTACTACCTTATGCACTTGCAGCCAATCCATTCCTAGGATTATGTCAAAAGCATGCAGAGGTGCTACATACAAACATCCTATAGTTGTACCACTAGGTAAGGCTATTTATGCCATAGGGTAACATTGATTAACAGAGTAGGTTTATCTTGAACCATACTCAACCTTCCACCCTTGAGCCAATATTCTTAGCCTTTCTGAAAAATATTTAGCTAAACTAGTAGAAATAAAACTATTTGTAGCACCACTATCAATCAATATTTTAACATTCCTACAAAAAATCTTACCTCTAATCACTAGTGGCATGGCTTGACCATCAATATTTTGGTTTCCTATGGCTGCATAAATCTTGTGCATAGGCTCCCTAGGTGCAACTTCTGGATACATTGGTTTCTTTCCTTTAGAACTCATCTTTGTTCTTCATGGGAAATTAGAAGCATAATGTGGTCCTCTACAAAGATAACATCCTTCTTTCATCCCTGGATGTTCTTTTCGCTTCTGTCCCTCTTCTACTTTTCTTATAGATGGAGAATTATCCTATCCCTATAATTGTTTGTTGTTACCCTTGTTGTTATTTCGGTTCTTCCCCTGGAACATTTTCCTAAACTTCCCTTTCTTCCTATCATTTCCTTGATCCTATTGAGAGATATTCTTGTTTGCCTATTTCTCTTCCCATTTTACAAAACCCACACTATTTCTACTTTTTAGTGCCTCTCTACCTTCTTTACCTAATATTTCATAATCAAAGATGGGTTTAAGATATGTTTCAGCCTTCCTAGCTAAATCATAGGCCTTCTGCAGAGTTGTAGGTTCTCACATATCCACTTCTTATCCAATTCTAGGGTCTGCTCCCAATATGAACTTATGGATCTTCATTTTCTCATTATAAGTAGGTACATATTTCATTAATTTGATAAATATTTGATAATACTTTTCCACTATCCTAGTTCCCTACCAAAGTCTAGAGAATTCTTCAAATTTTTGGGAATAGAAATGTTCCGTGAGAAATCTATCTTTGAAGGCTTTTACAAACTTTGTCCATTTTAGGTCAACTACTGCCTCAAGACCTAGTTCATCACTATATGCTTCCCACCAAGCTAAACCATCACCTTGCAAATGCAGTGTGGCATAAGATGTTCGAGTGCCTGAGGAAAAGTTCTTCATGTTGCAATAGATTTCTATCTCTTTCAACCATACCTTAGCCTTGTCCCCATATTCCTCTCCATTAAATTTGGAAGACTTCAAATGTTTCATTTCCTTGCCCAAATCGACCTCTAATATGATCCTAGCTTGTTGTGCCTCGGTAAGAGGTTCATTTGGCTGACTCACTCTAGGGTTACCCACCTGTGTTTCTCGATTCAACATGACATCCAACAATTGTTTTTGGGTTTCTATATATTCTTGGAGTAGAGCCACTATCTCAGTAAGATTCTCATTACTAGGATTTTCCCTTTCCTCACTAGGGTTTCCTAAACCCACTTTTGGATTCCTATTTTCCATATTATTTTGTCGTGTCTGCCTTGTCGATGGGGTAGCACTTCCTCTTCTTCTCTTTGGTGGCATTGTCCCTGGCCATACACAAAAGAGGTAGTAAGAATTCATTAGCAATTAGTCCTTCAAATTGCTCCTCTTACTAAATATTTACCCAATCATCTCAAGTATCTTCAACCAAATTTTACTTCTAATGGGTATTCTATTGGTGAGGTCAATTATTTTATAAGTATGTTTTCTATTACATACAAACCTAATTTTTACGTAGTGAACCTATCCCACTATGAACCATGCTTTGATACCAAATGTAGCAAACTCCCAAATCAAACTAACTAACTTATTAATATTAATCTAGTCTCTCTCTATTTTTTTATAACTCTATATACATCACTCTTCTTCACCCATCACTACTCATACATGATTCCTTCCATGCAAGAGTACTAGGTGTCACACCCTATATTGAACTATCTCTCTCATTGGCCAGATGAGCTAGTTTCAATTCTCTTTTCTATCCATCGAAAAGTAATAAGTTGGTTCCTTCTCTCACACATTTCTTTTTGAGTGAGATCCCATAGCTTAAAAGGTGTTGACTATCTCTCACTTCCCTTAGAGAGATAGATTTAATATTTCTAAGCTCATTTTTAACTCATAACTTAAAAATAATAATTCCATGTATCTTAAAATTCTATCTTTAAGAACCTTTATTTACCTAAGAAATTTAGGTTCATGTGGCCACAGTAGCTCCATAAGTGCACCACCCTAAAGATTACCGTATCTAGCTCATTACTCGACTATAGGGTTTGAATGGTAAATAAAGTCATAAACACAAAGATTCAACATTCTCAATGTACATGCATTGATCCACCAAGGTGCTAATATAAAGTTAGTCTCACAACCAAATCGGTAAGGCTCAATCTCATTTTTAATGCACACGAGTTAGAGAGGAAGTAAAATAACCCCATTCACTCAACTATCAATAAACCCAGCCATTCGGTTCCATAACATGAGATTGGAATTCAAATTAATAAATTACATTATGAGACTCATTGTCTGATTAGAGAACAACTTGACACAAGTATTAAAAATACAATCCACTTCTCTTAAAACCAGTATCAATTCATTATAAAAATATGGCCAACAATAACTTTGCTAGTTCCAGTGTGCCGCTAGAAAAATTCACAACTCAAGGTACAAGATACAACATGATCAATATGGAATAGTATCATTTTTGACTATCCTATCTAGATAGATGTTCTACTCCAAGGCTTGTAATACAACCCAACAAGTCTTCATATTGGGAAAGCAATCGTAGTCAAGCTCCAACCACTCATCTAACGTTTTAGAGTCTCTTTCTTGGTACCTTTGCATTATTTCCAAACTATTGGTAGTCATCCTCCATAGTAGCTCCATTAACCATCGAGAAATATGCCTTTCAATAGGGATCAGATATGGCTCCATTGCAATCAATAGCAATCCCTCATTTTCTCAGTGGTATAATCTCAACCACCCAAATCACAACATATTTCCCCATAGGTTCTCAATAGAATGCATTGCATAAATTTAACAATTCTAACTAATTCCATAGCACTATCAAGCATTGGAACATTTCCTTTTATAAATAAAGCAACTACTATCCAATCGACAATGCTTAACTCAATCATTCCAATTCTATTTACCAATAAAAACAACCATTTAAAGCTTCTGAAAGGTGTTTGAGTCTTTTTCAATCAAGACATAGAAATTCCTCTTTTACCACATTCAATGAAGGTAAAATAAACAACTTCTTAGTATGTAAAAGATATCTGCACTCATACAACTAAGGAAATACACATTTTCTTTCATAGATATAGCTAATACACAATGACTCACAATTGCACATAAAAACAATATATCTTTCCTAGGTTCTGTTTTCAAATCTAGAAGAGATCAACTCTCTTCCTAACTAAATCTTGGAATGAAATTTCCTACTCATAAATTGAAAGAAAATATTCATTCAATCCATTATAATCCTGAGATTAGCATTTACAATCTTTCATCCATAAAGGTCCTTATTCTACAAGCTTAGAGAGAACTCATGATGTGGTTCCTACATTTGTATTGAAGATGACAATCAAAACATCATTCATATACACCAACAACGTCTAGCGATGTCTAGCATTTTTGAGTCATATTAAAGTTCATATATATATATCAATTCAATCTAGTTGCTACATCACAATTCATTCATTTCCTACTCAGCAACTATGTTTCTAGCAACAAATGGAATATTAACAATTCAGCCAATTTGTTTCATTTATCATTTGTTCATTCCCTAGACAAAACTAAGATTCCAATAGTATCATTTTACTATTTAATTCAATAATAAAACTGAGAGAACACAAATCAATAACAACCGGTAATATCATTCACAACCACATGACAACATCCATGAAATACAAACAAAAGACTCAATAACCTAGTTTCCTTCTACAGTATTTCTAGGTTTAACTTCTCTGAGATGTCTAACTCTCTTCATATTTTCTCCTTTTGCTATCTTCCCCCATGACGATACTCCTTCCTCTTCCTTTCAGTTTTCCTACTTACCTCTTTTTATTTTCCATCCACTACTATCTTTTTCCACTCCACTATCTTCCACTTGTCTCTTTTCATTAATGAGCACTCTTGGCCAACCATTATCTCTTGATCGACCAATGACCACACTCAAGCCTCATTCAATTAATTTAAAAGAAATAACAGTTCTATCCAAGACACGTTCTCAAATCAACTTTTCAAACAATCAGCAAAGATTCTTTTCATGGGATTCTCTTCCCTTTAATTATAACTTTGAATTATTCAAAGCACACTATTTATTTTTCTAATTAATAAAGGAAATTCACTCTTCCTATATTATTTGAAATAAATCAAAACCTCATCTATTCTTATCATTCCAAGCTATTTATCAACAAAAATGAAATATTTTCTAAAAAGAAAAATGCTTAAAGAACATAGGCATTCATTTTATTTTGCAAACTATGTTATTTAAATTTATGATATGCATCTCCATGAAAAGGAGCATTCTTCCATGTTTCCACCTCAATTTATCCAAAAAATAACCCATCACATCATTTCCCCAAGGTAATATTTTCTCGATGGTTAATTTTTTTTGCCACCATAAAGGAACATGTTCCTGCAAAAGTGTGTTTTCATTAGCAGTATCATATTCATATATAAAATGTAGGTCTTTACAAAAACCAAACATGGAATTATTCTACATCACTCATTAAGATTCATATCTCATTTTTCTCAATAAGGAACAAGTATTTTGCCTAATACAACTGAAATAGTCCATCATTTCATCCATAAGCCATAAAGCAAAACATAAATCCATCAACATGAAATGTCTACCAAGGGGTGGGTCATGACAATGATAACAGAAAGGAAATAGTGCAAAATAGATATGCAAATAAAAATCCTAAGGTTTGGGTACAAATAGTTGCCTCCAAGTCTATCAAGACCAAATATACGCCTTGTAAATTATCGGGTATGGATTTGATAACTAAAGGAAAATAAACAACAAAAAGCAAGATAGGTGAAAATGGAATTTTTATCAAATTCACACCCTGTAATGAGTAGGGTACAGTCCACAAAAGGAGACTTAAAACAAAGAATCCATATGTGAAATGTAGTATTAACACATAAACTAAATTATTTAAAGCTAATAAATGCAAAGAGATAACCTGATAAGCCTGTAAAATAAGTAAGAGCAAAGGTAGAAGACCTCTCCTTCTTTAAGAAGACAAGTTTGTCATCAAGGTTTCTCCACTTGTAAATCACAAGAAGCACACCAAAAGTAGAACACTATAGCACCAAGAACACTAGATGAAATGAATATTGCCCAATAACTTGCTTAGATCAAGATTACCTCAAAGATTCTCTCTTTTGGATAAAGGGGATCCAATCCTTTTATTTATAGAGGATTTGGAGGGATAAAAATAAGAGAAAATAAAAATTAACCTTGGCCAAGTCAACACCACAAAATGTCGGCCCAAAATTTAGACTTTTTATAGATAAAAACCCAATTTTATTGAATTTGTGCCCCCTAATTTATTGGGTGTGAATTTGGTCAAGGTCTAGAAAAATAAAGCAAAACATAAGAAAAGAGGATTCAAACTTGTACTTAGAAAATTTGAGGGTCTCTTTAGATATTCTAAGAAAAAATGACTTATTTGGATGGGTCAATTTTTCATGTCTACATTTTACCCCCTCTTTGATGCATTTAAGGCCTAATAAATGCATCAAAGAAATATGTAGACATCTATGGGTGAAAAATGGTAAACACAAAAAGGGGTGTCTGGTTTAGAAGAAAGGGGTAGTGTAAAAATGATGTCATATAGACATGTAAATCGAGGCATTAAGGATTTAAAGCCTCTTAGGCCAAGGCGCCCCCTAAAGTTTTGAAAGGAATATTACATTCCATAGGAAACTCATAATATGGTGGATGTAAAAAAATAATGTAGCAAACAATGAAAGGAAGGAAAAGAAAAGGTTCCAAATGGAAGAAAGAGGTAAAAAATAATAATAAAAGGCAAAAGGGGTGAAAACTCAATTTATTTTCACCACACAAGGAAAATAAGAAGAGCTTTAGAGAAAATAGAAGAATGGAACTACCCACACATTAAGAAACTATTGCAAGGGGTAAGGCCAACACAACAACACAATGAGCATGGGTAAGAGCCAAGAACCAAATTTAGATTCAATTTGGCTTACATTTTTTTAAATTTATAAGCATTTTTAGAAATTTTTAGCATTTTTGAGAGGAATTCATTGTGCAGGATGCCCTTGCATGGATTTGATAATCACCAATGGATTTGGTTAGCCCTAGCAGCAATCAAATATGTGCCCTATGTTGTACAAGGTATGGATTCACAAATTCATGCCCTAGAGGATATGAGACATAAATTCAAAAGAAGAGAAAGATAGAAAAAATGGAGGGAGTGAGAGAAAAAAAAAAGGAGAACTTACTGCTTAGGTTGCTCTTTAGTTTGGTTATGGGATTTTAATTTATTATTTTTCTTGATGAAATTGATAAAAAATTATGGATTTTTCTTATTGTAGCATGATGGGCTAAAGAGCAGGGAGTGGTAGAAGAGTACCCTAGAGGATGCACTACAATAGCTCAGCCAGTGGAGAGAGACACACTACAAGTAGTGGGGCTACTACACTTAGTAGAGATGCCCTAGGTGGAGGTTGATAAAGAACTACTAATAGTGCTAGCAGAGAAGTGGTACTAGGAATTATCCACATTCTAGTTATCAATGGGAGAGATGACCATCACATTGGAATATGTGTGGCACATATGAAATATCTCCATTAGGGATAAGATGGTTTATAGGGTATATATGCCTTAGATAGCAACATAGAGATTAATGAATGATCCATCACATGAGATCCACAAGATTGGGGCTCATATCGATGACATACTGTAATGACATAGTATTGAGGAAATGGTGACTATGCTCTATGGAGAGGTGGTAGGATTTCTAGTGTGCCATATCAGTTGGCAATACCTACCATGGATACTAGTAGGAGTAATAGCATACATATAGTACCATCAGACGAAGTTTTTATGGGGTCATATGTGTTGGCTTGTTTGTACAATATGTTGTACAACATCATGTATAAATGGGACATAGGACTACTGTGCATGATGTTGCTCCATGTGTGGTGCTAGGAGCACATAGCCATCAAGATGCTAGATGCACTACTAGGACCATTGTTTGACCTAGAGTGACCAACAAGATATAGGTGGTCCTAATACTACAAGCCTACATAGAGGGCATATGCAAGTATTTTGCCACTAGTAATAGGGAATATGAAAGTATTCTACCCCTAGGGATATGGGTGGTATATGAGCTATGATATCACTATATTATATGGTGGTCATGGCATCTACACTGTAGATGGGTTGAGTATGAGAGGAACTAGCTCATGCTAGGAGGGTTTTATGGGTTACCACAAAGAAGGGTGAGCTAGAGCTTTATCAATTTTAATGAGGGCAGTGGCCATTTAGGATTCTCTAGGAGATACAAAAATTGAGCAACTACTAGTTTAGGAGGGTGATGAGGGACCTATCAAGAGTTAAAGGGGATGCTGATATGGCTAGGTTTATAGAGGAGGATGTGGATGATCCCCTCTACATTGATATTGAATTGGATAATGTTAGAGTAGCATTTGAATATAGGAGATGGTACAAGGGTATTATGCCCCTAAGGATCTCCCCATAGGTGCTAGTTAGAGGCACCAATTCATGGGTTGGAAAGTACAACTAGTACTCTAAAAGGCTAAAAAATACCCTACAAAGTAACAAAAAAGGATCCAGAGCCTCCTAAGCATGCGAGGGTACATGTTAGGATAGATATGGTGATGGCCATGAGGACAACCATCACTCTCTCTAGCTCAAGTACAAGGGGTAATGAGAGGTTCCCCCATGATGATACAAGCAGAACCTACTAGGACTATAGGTCAATGGGGACCTGATGAGAGAGGTAGAGGGATTTCTAGCTAGGATATCCACTATGTAGGGGGAGATAGACACCCTCCAAATACAACTAAGATAGACCATATAAGAGTGAGATATAGCAAGGGCTAAGGTAGAGCACCTCAGGGTAATATGGGTCAACTAGAGTAGGAGTAATAGTAGGCCCAAGTAGAGGGGATAGTTGTCATTATGAGAAGCTATCCATAGGAGGGATATACCTTCTACATGATTATTTTTAGAGGGAGAGGAGAGGTTGGAGGTGTTGGTACAGAGAGAGACCTTATACCAAACCCTATACTTTTAGGTAGTTTTAGTGGAGTAAAGGGTACCTCCACCATCCTTTTTTAAACATAGGGGTAACCATAGTCTACATCATGAATTGACATGCGTT
The DNA here is from genome assembly GCA_028583015.1 of Wollemia nobilis. Classification (NCBI taxonomy): domain Eukaryota; kingdom Viridiplantae; phylum Streptophyta; class Pinopsida; order Araucariales; family Araucariaceae; genus Wollemia; species Wollemia nobilis. The sequence goes on from JAQPPZ010000184.1 coordinate 2,350,907, forward strand.
CCATGAATATACCCCTACTAGAACCACATCTAATAGGTAGAGCAAATAATATGGGCTCACAGAGCTAGAGCTGGAACTAGGGTAACATGCCAATTTTTTATTATGGAATGCATCCTTGGGGAGGGTCGAGTGTGTCAGGCTCAGACTATGGCACACTGACCCAAATGATATGTACTCTTTATTATCGATTAATATATTATTGTTGTTAATATTTGTTATGATGTAAAAATATGTGTGCATTATGTTTATGCTTTTTAATCTATTTTTGTTATGCATAATGATCATAAACATAATGAATTCAATGCATAATGATATTAACTAAATGAATGCAAAATGATATTAACTAATGAAATGCATGAAACTAACTAAAATGAATATAAATGAGATGAATGGAAGAGTGGACAAAAATAAGAAAGGAGAGGAAGGAAAATAAAATAGAAGAAGAAAATAAACATCAATAGAAGAAGAAAAAAATGAAAGAAGAAAAAGTCCCAAAATATAAAAAAAGTGAAACACTATAAGGATGCATGCTTTTAAATGACTGAAAGGATGTTTCTCCTTGCTCGTGACCATGAAGCTATACTATAATGGTATTATACTCACAAATATGGGTGAGTGTGGAGAAATACCCTCCATGGGTGTAGTGCTTGCCAGTGGTTAGAGATGAAGAGATACTCGTTAGGATGTATGCTTGCAAATGGTTGAATGGAGGCTACTCCTCACTTGTAACCATGAAGCTATCCTATATAGGATGAAGTATTTGATTGATTTTCCAAAGTGAGTACTACTCAATAGAGATGTGGTGTACACAAGATATGAATGAGAAAAGTAAAACATAACATAACAATGTGTGTGTGCGTGTGTTAGAGAAGAAGAAGATAAAAGAAGTAAATAATAGTATGTGTGTGTACTTATTGAAATATAAAGAGCTAAGAGGTGTGTGTAAGATATTTAGTGGTTGTATGAACACTATAAATGATATCCATGTGGTATCTACCCTATCCCACGAGGACTGCTTAACAATTGAAATATCAAGAAGGAAAAGTGTGAAAGCAAAAACAAGCAAATAGAAGAAGGATCATATATTCTTTGTCTTGATGAAAAGGAGAAAGAAAACATGCAAAGTATAAGGATATACAAAAATAAGTATATCCCTTGACTTGGAGGAAATTTTGATGATCACTTTATACTTTCAAGGTCAAGGAATATAAAATAAGAGAGAAAGAAGAGAAGACATGATCAAATGCAATGATGAAATTGGGTGCTAGGTTAGATATTCTCTAGGTAGAAGATCCCTAGTATGAGTGCAATGCATGTGAGATAAGATCTAACTAGGTTTCATCACTTTCCATCTCAACAAAGTCCCCAAAAATCTATATGACCAGGTAGTCATGCAAATATGATCAATTAGAAATGCAATTGTATGACAAGTATTGGGTAAAATATTGGTTAGTTTTATATGGTATAAATAATTACCTCCATTTAATTGTCAACCCAGGACATATTGTAAACTTTTAACCTTGCACAATATATTCCTGTAATATCCCTTTAATCAGATGAGTCTCGTAGATCCTATGGTTTGGGGGGATATTTTTATTTTGTTGGAGTTCTCGTTTATCTTCCAAACCACTAATCTAATTTGCATTATCAAAGAAAGAACTAAAATGCTTTTGAAATCAAAACTGCACACTTGCTAGAAATTTACAAAAAATAAGGGAAATTGTAGTATTAAATTAAACTACAAAAAATAGGAAAATAAAATAAAATAATAGAAAACATGGAAAAGAATGGAGAAATACTATTGAGAGTGGTCCCATTATCCTAGATGATTCCACGCATGTTAAGTCATACACCAGATGCTATTTGAGTTTGATTAAAAGATTCAAATGTATTGTATTGAAATATTCAACAAAAAATTACAAAGAAAATTCAGGATCTATTTTTCAAGGGTGGCTTGCATATTTATAAGACATGCAACCATTCCCTGTTACATTATGAAAGTAAATCGATATTTGATTTTGTTGTTACATTAATATGCAAGAATAAAGGAGATAAAATAAAACATTAAACTCAAAATATATTCAACGTATTCTATATTAGAACAAAATATGTCTAATATTTTGTTTTATTTGATTACATTGTTTTTAATGTTATTTTGGAAAAATAGACGACATATGGTTATTGAAGTTGTCCTTGGTCTACATCCATAGCTGAAATTAGCATCATGTTCTACCCATAGTAGGGTTTGTACTATTAATCTACGTCAATGGGAATCATACACCTTATCTGTAGAAGACAAGAATCAAGCACCATCTCTGTAAAATATGGGAATCAGGCACCTAACGGGAGTTGGGCACCTAATAGGAATTAGAAATGCAATAGTAAAATACCAAATAGGAATTGGGTGCCTGATATTTAGGCATCAAATAGGAATTGGATGCCTAAATGGGAGTTAGGTGCATGGCTTAACACTTCATCATTGTTTTGTTGCAGATATTTTTACCTTCAATTTTTCATCATAAATGGAATGTTCCTGGTCCAAGTGGGACCTCGATGTAAAAATGCAAAAATATTATAAAATCCACCACATTTACACATAGTCTACTTAAAAAAAAATATTAGACAACATACGTAATCTAATGTTAAATACATATAAAATTTGCATAAAACATATATTTCTATTAAAATAAATGTCACGATAAATATGGAAATTTTGTACAAAAATGAGCACTTTTAAGGCTCATCATCCCCCGATGCTTAAGGGTTTGCATGTATCTATGCCACTTTGAATTGGTAATTACAAGTTTCATTTACAACCTTCCAGTAGGCCCTATTTTTCTCCTTCCTTTTCTTGGCTGCAACCTGTACAATCCCAAAAAACATGCACCTAAGCTATTGCACCATTAATACCAAGAATAAAGAGATAAAGCATGTATAAAAATAATTAACAAGAATATGTGACTTTATTTTATTAAAACATGGTAAATATCAGTTACAAGTAGGTCCCTCCAAGGGATACCAAAATCTTGATACAATGAATACAATGTTTTGAAGCCCCTAAACGAGGGTGGTATAATCCACAGGATTTCTAGATTCGACACAAACTGCTTAAGTCTTATGGATGCCTTATTATCACTTAAATAGAGTAAGTTGATGCCAAGAATACTTCAAAGATTTCAATAATATATAACCTTCATTCAAGAAACAACAAAGCACAATTAGGAGTATATGAGGCTTCTCATGATGAGGCTCTTATCAAAAATTTGCAAAGAATGTAATAAAACTTACAATAAAACATAAATATATGTCAATATAAGCAAAAATATATGCAAGAATGATAAAAAAGTATAAATTATGCTTGAATATGAGTAAATATAACTAATCTAGCATCTAATTTGCAAGAAAAACAAGAAACAATGCTAATATAAGGAGATTAAGCAAAACTAGAAAATATGAATGAATCTAGTCAAAGCTACCTTAAATATGACTAATGAACCATTTAAATGTGCTAAAAATGATGAATATAGTCTAATCTAAGCTAGTAAAGAAAAAATACATAAAAATATAAACTAAAACCGAGGAGAAAGTACATCAAACCTCGACCATTGTGGCTCAGGGTGGCTGAGCCTATGGGTCACTATCAAAGATATTGTCTATGAACTGAAGGTTCTATCTCTTGAATATAGGGTTACAATGCATAATTCACCAGTTGAATTGATTATCAATGGTTTCATGAGTGTCCAAATATGGATTGGAGGTTGAAATTGTTTAAATTTGCATCAGATTGGCAAGGAATCACAAGGTGTGCTTCTTAGTCCTTTGGAAGCTTCATTGATGAATTCATGCTTGTCACTCTACAATTGGCCAAAAATTTGACTCTCCTCAAGGGGTTGTCACTTCACTATCCATTTTGGTAGAGCTTCACTGCATAAAATCCAAGGTCTGATCTCTCTCCCTCTCTAATTTGAATGGGGGTCTTATAACACTCTCAATTCCTTACTCTAGCCTCATGGAGAAGACAAGAATAAGATTTGAGAGGTTATAGCAGTTAGGAGGGCTTCTAGATGTTTCCAAGCTTGAACCACTTTAAAAACCATTGCAAAATTTGTTGTAACTAATTTTTAGCTTGGCCTAGGAGGCCAAGTCTATTTCAGGGCTAGCCGCTCTCACTCAAGGTGGCTAGCTCGTAGCTGCTCTGATCATCATTGACTAGGATGACAATCACTTTAATTGTCAGTGAATAAGACTGAATAGGACAAAGTTACCCCAAATTAGTGGTTAGAGCCATTGCTAGCTCTTGTAAATGTCCAATATCATTCATATGGTCTGCAAAGGATGGCCATATGAGTAGCTCCCTAAACATGATGCATTTTAGGTGTCTACAGATGCCCCTTTTGGGATGCATTATGGGAAAACATAATGCTAAGAAAAAATAGGTCACCTAACACCATGTTGTAGGTTGAATGATGATCATTGATCTAATCAACATCAGATGCCCTAGTCCTATGAAAGACACACATATTAGAATAATTTCTTCCAATGGGATGGAAGGCTTAAATTTGTAAAGCTTTCTCGTTTCCATGATGATCGGGTAGCTTCAGTGCTAAAATTTGTTTTGATAGGTGGAGAGCTTCAAGCTTAAATATCACATTTGAATTTTTCCCCAGAAAAGGGTAAGCTTATAAAATTTGTTGGCAATGATTCATAATATGAATGCAATTTACAAGATTGAGTGATCTTTTGTTGAATTTGATTATGATTGTTGATATTACGACTACCCCCTCAAGTGACAAGTCGATGAGGGAAGGAAAATGAATAAAGTGATGAGTCACTTGACCAAGATGATTGATTTGGACTTTTTAAGATGATTTATTTGTTATTATATGGGAGGTCCCATTACAGGTGTGATTTCAACTATTAATAGTAATTGTACATCTCTATCCCATGGAATAGTTCAACCGCAATGGCCTTCTTAGGGAATCAAGATGATAGTAATTCCATTGAAGCTTGTGTTGAATCACTCGATGATCTACTAAAAATTTCATGGAAGAAATTAAATGAACACCTTGTTCCCATGGGGTAATTTGGCCACCATGGCCTTCTTTGGGATTGAAGTGAAGCATTGCAATTCAATGATGACTAATTTGGCTTAAATGACATTATGGTAATTTACTCAAACTTCCCGAATTGCATGGAGTGTAAGTTTTTGAAACCACCAAGTGTATAGGGTAAATAACTAGGTATGAGGTGCATTTGAAATTTTGACTTTATTTGATTTTTTTGTTAATTTTGATGATTTTTCAATTGTTTTGATATTTTGAATTAATGATGTTTTTTGTTATTTTTGCACTTTTTGATTATTTTGGATCGTTATATATGCTTAATTGTCCATTTGGAATATTCCCATGGTGAGAAATTAAGGGCATTAATTGCTGCTTCTCAATCGCTATTAGCATAAGCAACGCAATTTTACAATTTCACGACCACTGTTAGCATAGGCAGCCCACACTTCCTAGTCGTTGATGCTAGTAGTGACTGCAACAAAACTAAAATAAAAATAAAAAATAAAATTAGGGTTTTCAAGTCATTATTTTCTAGTTGTCAATTTGCAATAGTGCTAAAGTGAGAAAGTGACCCAAAAGACTGTTGATTACTTGAAACCATGGTGGAGAAAGGTGAGGCTTCTATGAGTAGAGGAGCTAGAGCTTCATGGGTATTTCTCAAACCCTAACTTGTTAATTCATGGGTAAAATGGACAAAACTAAGAAATTGGTAAATTAACCTCATTAAACTTGTTGGTAACGAACCACACCAGTAGCTATGTTTAGAACTAGGCTAGTTTAGATGATTTTATCTTATATTTAGTATTTTGTTAATTTTTTTATATTTTTGGGCAAGAGAAAACATTGTTGGTGTGTTGCCTTGTGGCCATTATAACTTAGGGTGGCCCCAATTGGTAAAGAGATGCCATTGTCATTGAGCACAACTAGTTTAAACCTCCAAAAGTTAAAAATTTGACCATTGGCAACTCACCACTATCGACATCGATGGCTTTTGTGGTAGCCGCTGTCAACATGAGCAACCAAGAAAATTTAGGAAATTTTTTTTTTGCTTAGTTTAATTGATTTATTTGATTTTTTTAAGTTTAAATTTTGATTTTTTTTGCATGTTTTGGTGCATTTTGTTATTTTGTTTATACCCTTGCTTTATTATGGGTTATTGTTACACCATTTTTGGATTTTATTATGTTATGTTAGTGTAAGTGCATTTGATTAGGTATTTTATTTTGCACACTTAGCTCTTGTCTTCACAGGCTTGGGATCCTGAGTTGCTAGGTGAGATATTGCCCCTCATGGTTCATGCCAACTAGGAGTGGTTCAATGTATGGGGTTTGATGTAAGTTGCTCACCTGTCTATGAAAATGTTGGAGCAGGTGTGCATCACAACGTTGGCCCATAGATGGGAATATCATATGAAAAATTTCCATATCCTATAGGTGAGATGACCATTACTCTATAGGATGTTTATAGGATCTTCAGGATCCCATTCAATGGATGATCCATCGTATCTTCCCCTACTGGACGCATACCAATAGTTTTTGCTAGGTTTTTCGGTGACCAGGCATGGGCAAAACTGGGGGATATTTAGCACTAAGGAGTTCTTATCACTCTCTAGTATCAGGCTGATGTATTCTCATTGTGCTAGACCCTTTTGATGCACATCATCTTTAATATAATTCTACCTGATACTTTTAGAGTGAGGTTCCCATGGAACCTTCTAGCGATGGTGTAGGATCTTCTGTACAATGATGAGCCCATCATTATGGCTTGGGAGAGTGCAATACTGGCATAGCTCTATGATGAGTTGTATAGGATCCAACAATGGGGTCGGGCAGGTGTAGCATACAACTTGCTCCCACAAATCTAGGATTAGGAGCACATCAGAGTAGACCATCTAGTAGGGTTACCCCAAGATATCACCACTATAGCACCTAGGTCGTAGTGCTATAGTGCTAAGTGGCCTTAGGATGTAGAGTAGTGATAGATTCATCATCATGCAGGGGACTTGGAACATTATGCATGCTCACTGACTGGGTTACAGGACCGGGACATCATTTGGAGGCCCTATATGGATTCTCATACTTAGCCTGAGGTAGCTTGGTTCATGGCATGAATGAGGCATAATCGATGGATCATCGGTCACAAGGTAGGAGTTAGGGAGCTCTTTCACTAGTCTTGGGTGACCAGGCAATATGGGGTCTAGTAGGATGTTCCCCTGGTGCTATTTTTGTATAGGTAAATCTAGGCAGAGAGGGATATTATCTTAGAAGGAAACATGACATAGCAGTACTCTATTAAAAAAACATGTGCTAGTTTTTGATTCACCAGATTGTATTACACGGCAAGTGAAGAGCATACTACTAGTGTTGGAGTATTTTTGGTTCACCAAATCATGTTACATGGCAAGTGAAGAGCATAATAACCACAACAAAATGTTTTTTAATGGGGTTTTTAGATAAAGATAAAAATAATGAGTTAGGAAGGAACAAAAATGCTAAAAAAGAATTTTTATTCCAAAAAAAGGAATTATACAACTAAAAAACTCCAAACACGTTTCGACCTTTTGGGTCTCATCAGTAGAGTGTGAGTCTTAGAGGGGTACAATATCCTCTTTTTATAATCCTAACTCTAGGGAGGAGCCAAAAAATAATGCATGTGGGATAAAAATTATTCCCAAACATTAAATACAAACCGCAGGTTTATAGACCAAACGATAAAAAATACATATTAAATATTCCCAGGCTCAACCCCCAAAAAAAACACCCACCCTGTTACAAAGGTGCATTAAAAAATGTGATAAACAAGATGGAGAAAAAATCCCTTTACAAAATTTTATTCTTGCAAAGATAGGATCTGAGAGGTTTGTGATTCCTCCAGTAGATGATGGCTCGTGCAATATGTTTAAGTTGCCTATCCTTACTCCACTTTTCAAACATGGGAGAAATAACATTTTTGCCCAAGTGCAAACTCCTGGCAAAATCACAATTGTCTAACTTAAAAATAAGTGGAACATGTTTGAATTTGGTGCCTTGTTTGCATGCAGCTCTTTCAAGAACTCTGGCTAGGAGAGAGGGTATTCCATCAAATTTGACTTTTTCAAATAGTGAAAGAAAAAAATTAATCTTATACCCTCTAGCTCTAAGTCTATTAAAAAACTTATTTGTAACATAAATAAAACTCTCTCTTGAGCTTTATCTGACTCAGAACCTATTGAGCTCACTTAAAATGAATGCCTTCTACTGGTGGACAGGATGATGAGAAGAAGTTGGAATGTATTGATAGGCGTTCATTGGTTTCTGAAACAACTTTGTACACAAAATCTCTATATGAACAAAATCATGCCCTTTAAAAAAATAGTATCCAGCAAAGTCACTTTTGAATCTGAAATAGATGCTAATATTTTAATGCTCGGGTAGAAATATCCATAAGTGGCCAAAAATCTATCAATTTTTTTCCTTGAGCCATGCCAAACACCAATGGCATCATCAATGTATCTTTTATAGAACAAAATATTGTCCATAGAAACATTAACAAAAACTTTCTTCTCAAGATGGCAAAGAAATAGGCAAGCATAAACTACTACAAAGTTACTCCCCATGGTTGTTCCTTTGATCTGTCTATAAATTATGCCCTTGAATTCTAGGTAGTGTTGTGTTAACACTAGTTCTGCAAGCTAGATGATGAAGTTTGTCTTAGCTAGGTTAAATTTATCCTTCAAAAAATATTGAAGAGCTAACAGACCTTCCATAGTTGGGATGCTAGGATATAAGCTCTCAATATCAAAGGAAAATAAAATTACATCTTGAGGAAAGGAATAGATGCATAAATCCTTAATTAAGGATATGGAATCCAATAAGTGATTCTTTTGTTCCAAAATAATGGATAGAAGGAGGTGATGAAGCCATTTTGAAGCGGGTTCCAGCATAAAACCACAGTAAGAGTAGATAGGTCTCCCAAAAATCTGAGGCTTATGAATTTTAGGGAGTAAATAAAAAACACAAACATGAGTAGAAGAGGGTTTGACCTGTAGCATGAACTTAAAATGGTTATCTGAGACAATATTTTTGTGGAGGGCCATGTTTAACAAGTCTTGAAGTTGAAAAAATATGTCTAACCAAGGGATATTAGAAACACAGGCATACAAATTTTGGTATAAGTGTTATGAAAGACCTTCTGAGACATACCAAGGCCCCATGTGATAGATTTGGCAAAGGATGCTGACCCTCCTACAATAAATGTTAGTATAACTAATGCTGGGACTATAAAGGCATACTCCTAGTGGTGGGTGATGCAGTTATGGTAGGGTGGCAAAATCCTATGGTGAGTGAGGGATGAGGCACCTAAGGAGGATCTTACTGCAAGAGGATTGTGGCTAGGATATTGAGGAGGAAGTAGTTCTAGAGGAAGAGGAGGAGGTAGCTCTAGAGGATTAGGAGTATCCCCTCTAATAAGCTACACATCATGGAGGTCGAGCTTCAGATTGCTCGGTGATAGATCCTAGAGCAGGATACTTATATCGCTATATTATAGAGCCAATTGTTAGTAGGATAGGCCACCTAGCATGAATATGAGGAGGAGACGACCTCTCTACAAACCTAGATTGACTCAACATTGACTATAGTAGAGTAACTCACCATGGCGAGAGACTCTCTGTGATCATAGGTTGTACCAGCCACTCCAGCTACTTAGGGGCCAATATGCTTAGACCTAGGGTCAGAGGTTAGGCACCCACAAGGTATTTTAGAGGATTTTGAGGCCTAGATGTCGATAGATGCTAGATATATTATGTCTTTATAGATTCAGATCAGGATTGTGGGTGGCACTCCTCGAGAGAGGTCTACAGTAGGGGGCTCTCAGTGGAGTAGGCAAAGTGATTTAGGGTAGTCATCATTATGGTCCAGTCATAGGACAAGGGGCTAGTCAGAGAGGATAGCAGGTACTAGCTCCAAGTTTCCTTGTAGAGAGGGTGAATATGATGGAGAGGATGCTAGTGGTGCAAGCCAGTCTTGATACAAATTTGACACACATGTACCATGTTTGAGTGTAAGGTATGAGGACCTACATATTTGTAGCCACATGTATTTTTGATGTACCTTGATGTAATTTGATCTACACACACACACACACACACATATATGATATTATCCTTTAATACTCATTATGTGTATTATACGTTTGCTTTTATATTCATGTGATGCAATATGTATGCAATACTTAGATGATTTGATTAGATGCTATATGATGGAATGTATTGATGACATGCACTAGATATATGATGTATGATTAGATGCTATGATCTAGATGTGTAGATGGACTACTTATGTATTAATATGTGGATGCAATGCTAGATGTTAAATGCATGTTTGATTTTGATTTAATTGTATGCATCTAATTTATATTGATATGATATGGTGAATGCAATGTATGGAATGCATTATTTACATGATTATGATATAATGCAAATGAACCTATATGCTTTAATCACTTAAAACATAAAGGATGAATGTAATATGTGCTTAACAATATAATGGATGACATCACAAAATGTATAAAAATCATGAATGTAAATGTTAAATCTTATCATAAGACTTAATCATTTAGGCATCCATGTGTAGCATGAAATAATTGTGATTTGTAATTATTTTCTAAGATGAGATGATTTGTTGCTACGAGGAATTTTTGAGGTATTCCATGGGACTCAAACATCCTAGTTGGTTAATCAAAAGTTGTATAATGACTATACTATGATCCTGAAAGATAAAGATTTTATTATGAAAGACCAAGAAATTCATTATACCTATGTGTGCAAATGAATATATTAGATGAGACATAAGACTACCTCATTTCCAAATAGGATTCATTCAACTTTTTGTTGTAATGAGGATCACCAAATTTTCACTTTTTTTTTTACATGGTGTAATCGGTAGCCGCCATGAATCCGAGTAGGCTGTCAAGATTTTATGGCCACCATAGTATTCTATGTTGTCCACCTCGAAAGCTGCCATATAGATATTTGCATAGTCCGCCATTATAACCACCATGTCACAGTCATTTTAAACCTTTTACGCCACTGAAAGCACCAAAAAAGGGACAAGAGTTCAGTCCGATGAGGCCCAAGATTTGAACCTTGGACCTTCGTCCCCGTTATGGGATTTGGATGAACCAATTTTTCTACACATCAGACCTCAAATGTTCACCTTGATCCTAGGTTTGGATGTAGTTAGACTAGACTACTAGGTAATATAGGCCACCTAAAGCTAGCTCATTTGTAATTTCTTAGACCTACCCCAATGTCAGGCATGATTCATTCAGCCCATTGTTGTATTGGGGATCACTCTATGGTTTCAAGTAATGACCATTCTAGGGATTCAAGATCTTCATCCCCTTTATTTTATTTTGATTTATTGGGATACTTGCTCATGCTTAGTGATAAAAATAACTATTTATTTTATAATTTTGTTTTCCTTTTGTCTTGATCAAGGGATTTGATTTGATTTTGGAATTTTGCTCATTTTGATGTAAAGGAAGGGATTTCTTGGGTAGGGGGGACCTTGTACTTTTTCCAATGATCAACACTCTAGACCATGTGCATCACAAGATGAGAAAGTAAAACCTTTCACTTAAGGTGACTAGGATCACTTTGTAGTTTTCATCTTTCCTTGTCCTAATTAGGATTGTTAATATGTTGATTTAGTGATAGGATTTTGAAATATGCATGGTACTATCAAGACTAGACCACATCTTCAAAAGAAAATATAGCTTTCTACAAAATGTGAGAATATCACTAGGTATGGTTGAATTACCAAAAAATCCTAGTATATTCCTTATAGCAATAGGAGGGATTGTATTGAGAAACACAATTATTCACAAGGGTGATGTATGAATGATGATTTTGCAAGATGCATGATTGTCATACAAACATGGTGTCATTTGTAGGATTTCAAACACAACCTATTCTAATGCAAGTGAAATAAATGAATATGCCTAATGCAGTGCAATTAAATGAATGCAAATGCAAAATGTAAAATGCAAATGTTTTTGTATTTTTTGTGTTTTAAATTTTTTTTGAAATTTTGTTGCTTTTTTATTTTTATGGCTTTTAGTGTTTTCCATGTTTCTAAAATTTTATGTTTTATTTGAATGTTTTATTATTTTTTGAATTTATGTGTGGAACACCTTAAGATGAAGGATGTTGAGAGGTTTAGACTCTTCAACACCTTCAAGCGATGTTAGGTGATATGTTCTAGGTCCTATCTTATCTAAGATGATATATGGACCTAACCAATTGACCGCAAATTTATCTCACAAGTACGACAACAGGTTTGAGTTCTGTTGGTTTTATTTCAGTACAAGATCACCAAATTTAAATTCTATCATATGGAATTTATTTTTGTAAGCTCATTTTAGGTATTATTGATAAAAATGGAGATGCTCAAGGGTATTCATGAAATTTTCATCAAGAACCATCAGTTGGTTGAGGTGAGCTTGTCGCATAGTGTCATCATCGATAAACTGTTTCAATGCGATGCGTAGGGTTGGAATTTATAATTCCAAGGGCATAATGTCCTCAGTACCATATAGTAGTAAACATGGGGTTACCCTAGTGGGCATCCGTATACTAGTTCTGTAAGACCATAATGCAAGGGACAGTTGTATATGCCAATCTTTATGGTTTTTTTGAATAGTATTTTCAAGATTGCTACCATTGTCTTGTTAGAAGCTTCAACTTGCCCATTTTCTTATAGATAGTATGGAGTAGAAAAACTATGTTGAATATTATACTTGGATGTCAAATCCCTTATAGTTTTGTTTTTTAATTTCATTCCATTATCCAATATGATTTTGGATGGTATCCAAAAATGATAGATGATATTGTGGAGTATGAACTCTGTAATACATGCTCTTGTTTTCGTTATCAAAGGGATTTATTCCATCCATTTTGTAAAATAATTAGTGGTCGTTATTATAAACATATATCGACCCGATGACAAGGGAGAGATATTACCAATTAGATCCAAAAAACACTGAGCAAATGGCCAAGATGATTGAATGGGCTATAAGTCCTATGATGGCAAGTGCATAAGATTAGCATGATGCTGAAATTTAACACATTTCTTGACATACACGGTGCAATAATTCTTCATAATGGGCAAATAATAACCCATTTGAAGGATGCACTTGATAATGCCCATGCCACTAAAATGGCCATCGCATGTACCATCATGAGCTTGTGATATTACCCAAGCTGATTCTTGGGGCTCAAGAAAATGAAGGAGAATTTCATCATAGCTTTGAAGGTACAATATGTCTCCTAGAAAGATATAATTTATCACTTTCTATTTGAATGTGCATTTCACGACACATGAAAATCCTTGAGAGATTAATCCAAGATTAAGGAAGTGTAATTGTGACATCCAATCCTTAGAAGCTATAGCCTCGATTGACAAGACAACTTGTTCCCTTTATGATTTGATATGCACAAATGTAGAATGGGACACAAACTTGTGGTGAATGGTGGTGCCATTACCCATAGGACCTTGAGAGATCAAAGACCCCTATGGTGCCTTCTTAACAAATTCTATGGCTTTATAGAACCACTCATGGTTTGGTTCTATATGAATCATGTTAACTAATTATTTATTATCAAAAGCCTCATACTGCATCACGAATTATGAAAGCGTCTTCACATGAATGATAGTGAAATCAATAGATGAATTTTGAGGGATCAAGGATCCCAAATATGCCATAGTATCTACAAATCTATTTGATGTATGAGGGATTGCCTCGATGTCATACCACTCTAGTTGGGCTAGATAAATGTCAACAAGATCCTTATAATCTTTTAGGATAGGACACCTACATTGAAATAGTCCTTTAACCCGATTAACAATGAAAAGGGAGTCACCAAATATGTTTAATATTTTGATCTTCATGGTTATTGCTATTTGGAGACCCAATATTAGGGTCTCATATTTAGAGTTGTTATTGGTACAAGGAAAATCTAGTGTAAATAACAAGGATATTGGAGCACCTTGTGGCATGAAAAATATGATTCCTGTACCACCCCCTTGCTCACACTTTGAACCATAGAAAAAAAAATCATGTCAGCTTTGTTATCTTGTTCTTCAGGTTCGAAAGACTCTAATAACACAAATACTACATCATTAGGAAGCTCTATGATGAGAGGCTTGCTATCCTGTAGAGGTGCCTCTACTAACTGATCAACTATAACCTATCCCTTGATGGAATTTTGACTGATGAATTCCAAGTCAAATTCTATCAGTAGCATGATCCACTTTGTAGTACATGTATTATGATATGTCTTGCTCATCATATATTGTAAAGGATTTTGTTTTGATATCACATACGTCATATAAATTAGCATGTAGTGGTGTAACTTCTTAGTCATAAAAACCACTATTAAGCACATATTTTCTATGTATGTGTACCCTAGCTCATAACTCACCAAGGTGCGGATGATATAATATATCACTTGCTATTTGTATTGTATGTTCTTTTGGGCTAACTTGGTTCTCAATGTAAAGTTAGTAGCCGATATATAAAGTAGAAAAGACACATCTAGCCTTGGTGGATCCAATACTGGTGGCATTTCCAGGTATTTCTTAAGTTCAGCAAAGGCCTTTTGATAGTTCTCGTCCTAATGGAATGGGACCCCCTTATGTAGCATCTGATTCATGGGTCAGCATTTGCTCGATAATTATGCAATGAATCACTTTATGGATGTTACTTTGCCTTGTAGACTTCTTAGTTCTTTAATATTTGTGGGAGGATGAATTTCAAGTATGGCGTTAATATTTGTGGGAGGATGCATTTCAAGTATGGTGTTGGGCCGACTTTAACCCCTTATTTAGAAATGATGAATCCCAAGAGTTTTATTGATGTTACACCAAATATGCATTTCTTGGGATTCACTTGAAATTATGCTATATCAGACAATCAAATACTTTTTTGAGAACCTTAGCATGCTCTTCATGTAGTAATGACTTCATTAATAAGTCATTGATGTAATCCTCTAGGATCTTGTGCATGTAGTCATAAAATATGTATGTCATGGCTCGTTGATATGTGGCACCGACATTTTTAAGACCGAATGGCATAACCTTATAAAAAAATGTTCCCCATGGCATTGTGAATGTGGTTTTGTGCTAGTCTTCGAGTTTAATATGGATTTGATTGTAACAAGAAAAACTATCCATAAGGAAAAGCATATCATGATCCATAGTTACATCTATGAGAGCATCTATATTGGAAAACGAGAATGAATCCTTTGGTGTTGCCTTGTTGAGGTCTTTGAAATCCATACAAATACGGATTCTTCCATCTGGTTTTTCTACAGGTACCATGTTTGATACCCATTATGGATAGTCTATGGAGATGATAAAATCTACATCCAATAGTTTTTGCAACTTATCTTTAACCATTAAAGTGATTGTTGGATGCATTTTCTTGAGATTTTACTTGATTGGATTTTTAGTGGGGTCTAGAAAAAGGTTATGAGTAACCAATTTTGGATCTAAACCTAGCATATCCTTATACATCCAAGAAAAGAGATCAGGTCTCTCTTTCAGTAGATAAATGAGGTTGGTGCACTCATCAGTAGATAGACTCTCTCTAAACTTAACCTTATTAGGATTAGTGGGATCATCACTAATATCCACATAAAAGGTTTCCTCTACTGATTTGTGTTATTCCTCCTCAAGCTGGTGAGGCATAGAGATTAGGTGGATGTCATCCACTGGGTTTAAAGGTTCCACATCAAAACTACCCTTAGCATAATAAATATCATGTGCACAACTTGGTGCAAAGTGAAATTATTGTAACATTTGTTCATTGGGGAAGAAATATTCAGGCTCTAGAGGTGAATCAATGGTATCCCAATCAATAGCATCTAGATTAAGATACAATGGTTTAGAAGGATAAACTAGGTTGTGGAGTGGAGTGGTCAAATCAATGGAGATCATATTTATGGAATGGATTAGATCTCTAGGACCATGTGTGTGCAACTCTACATTACCAATGTGAATCTCATACCCAAGATGCGGCTCTGGGGGTATGGGGATCTCAGGATTCGATCTATGTATAGACTAGAAAATGGGATCATTTGGCTCTAGGATCTGCCTAAATGAGGGAGGATCAGGGAAGACTATGCCATAAATTTCATCTGCATTATTGGATCTCCCTCTGAGGTGAGAGCTAGGATAAACTCTTTGATACATCTCATTCATGTCGAATGGTTCACTGCACTAACGTAAATGTCAAGGCCTAAGGTAGACCATCTCAGTATCATATTAGTAGTCACTATCATCAATGAAGTATATATTATCCATAGTCAGTGGATCTATGATATTATGCACATGTCGAGGCCCAAGGTATGCCATTTATGTCTCATCATCATATTCTTCATTGTTTGAGGACTCCTCATCATCATATTTTTCATAATTACATTCTGGTCCATCTCTTTTGAAAATGGATTCTACTCTAACCTCCTTAGAAGCAAATTTTGATTTAGTATATATTTCTAAATTCATATTCTAAATTTGTATGCCTGTATCATCGATATGTTCATGGTTTTTATTACCAACTTAGTTCTTATAATATCCTCTAGATTGACCTCCACCACAATGTTTTTGTGATAGATTTTAGGTGGTTCGATAGCAACCAAGGTCACTTTCTAGTTACCCCTTCATGAATAAGAAGGGTTAGGATGATAGGGATTCCAATCCACATCATCTCCTAAGCTGAGATTTAGGTGATCAAGAGATGTTGCTAGAAGTTCATCTTGACCTATGATATTATAGCCTAACCCAAAACGATCATTTGGCAATTGATATCATGATTTATAGAGATTTTTGTACCCTTGCTTGAATAGACCGAGGCCATAACCATACCAATGGTAAAATTCAAAGTATCTAAGGGCTAACTCTAGGTTGGATAGATAATGAACATTCACTACAAATGGTTAATCATCATATTCATCTATGGGCGTACGATCTACACATTGATAAAGGTCTCCATAGATAAAGTTGTTTTTTTTAGGTGGCACCCCAAGTGGTACCATTGTACCTACAGGAAAGAGTTGGGCTTGAGGTCTACCCATATCTCATTTAGTTTTGATAAAAGGTATGAATGTCACATTTTGCACTATGTATTTTGCTAACACAGGATTAACCAAGTGGATGGTAACCTGTGGTGCAGATGAACCAACTGAAGAAGCAGGTGAAGTAGGATGAGGTACCTCCTCAACTTCATTCTACGCATCTCCCTCATCCATGGGATTAGATATTTTGGTAGTTGCTACATCAAGATTTTCTTTTGACTCTTTCTTGCCCACTATTGCCTTTAGCTTCTAATCATTCCTAAGCATCATCGATGTTGTAGGCTTTGTAGAAGCAATTGTTGTATGTGCAGATGGTCGTGGTGTTGATGTTGAAGGTCCAACACACACTTCCTTTGATTTGCCTACTAGATGTCTAATAGGTAATTTTGATATTATAGACAAAAGTGTTTAAATGAGTATAAAATCTTTTGGCAAATCTACTTGATTCACATATTTGAATGGCTCCTCTTTGGAAGGAACTGCACTTGACCCTCATGTATGTAGTTGATACATTGATGTAGTATTAAGGGTACACCTTCTCTCTTATCCAGGGCCTACCTAAGAGGATGTTATAATGCATTGTACATTCTATAAAGTGACACATCACCGGGATGGTCTTCAATCCTACTTGAATAGGTAAGCTTATGGTGCCAATAGTTGAGCATAATGCATCATTGAATGATTGTAATGTGAAGGTCGATGGAATAATATGTGATTTTGGCAATTTCAAATATGCTAAGGCCTTTGTAGTAATAATATTGATCGAAGACCCTGTGTCAATAAATACCCATTTGAAAGGTGTGTGGTTGACACACACAATTATATAAAGTGGTGGATCCACTATGACAATAGAGACTGTTTTGATTTCATGATCATAAAACTGAATCACAGGCTCTTGACACTACTACATATGTACCATAAAATTATTAAATTTTTTTGGGTCTTGAGAGTTAATATTGAAATTCTATCGACCTTAGAATGTCCATTAGTGTTTCCCTGTACATAGGAGACTGCTATATTATTTCATAAATTGAAAACTTTTTTGAGGTTGTCTGTAGGCTTTGGATAAGCCTATTTTTTATGGTCACCATCGATCTAGTTTGTGGGCCTAGCATATTGTTTTGTATTGGCATTTTTTGGGGTGCAACTCGAATCTTAACTAGATAAGGAGAAGGACCTGGTTGATCGTACCTCATGTTCCTAGTGATAACATTCACCATATCAATGAAGTCCTATGTAGGCGAATAAATATGCACTTGATTCACTTGGCTGATATTATTCCTTGGAGGCTCATGGTTGGGAAAGAGATTTGTGAATATCCCCATATTTTTATTATCTAAATCCTCAGAGTTGTCAATGATTAGATTATCCCTATCAATCATGTTTTGCACCAAATATTTGAAACTATGACATCCTTCAATGTCATGTCCTTTCTACCTATGGTATGAATAGTATAGATCTTCCCTAAATGATTTCAATTTATGTTTATTAGGATTGATTAATTTGAACTTGGGTAATGTTATGGTGTTCACCTTGCACAATTGTTGAAAAATTGATGCCATAATCTTCGATAGTGGCATAAACTAGAAAGGAGGGTCTTGACCCTTGTTTTTACCTTGCTTCTTGTTATTGCACTTATTATACTACACAGGGGAATTTTGAGCTTGATAATTCTATTGTTGTTGGCCCTTGTCCCCTTTATGGAGATTCAACACTACTTGATTCACATGGGTTGACTTGGCCTGGTGATTTTGATTTTTAGTGTTCTTATTATTCTAATCCTTTTTGTTCAAATTTTCAAGTTACCCTCCTATAACTTGATATCCTCAATAACCTTGGCTTGTTCCAAGGCCTCCTCAAATGTTTGATATTTCTACAATTGCAACAATAGCGAGATGTGTTTTGCATAAATCTTAGTTAACATCCGAGTCAATTTAGTTGTTGGAATGGAAAATGGTAGCTTAGCCATTAATTTTCTCCATCTATTTTCATAGTCCATGATTGGATCATCATCGTATTGCATTAAAGCGATCAAATTAGAAAAAAATATTTTCTTCTCGATGTCGAAGGAGAATCATTCAAGAAAATTATTTTCCAGATGTTTGAAGCTGGTTATGTTGTACCTTTTTAATTGGATGAACCATTCTAGGGTAGGGCCCGAAAGGATCATGATGAAGGTCCTTAGTAAAAAAGCAACATCACTTTGTCTTTGAAAGAACATGTTCATAAAGCTCATAACGTGTTCTTATGCATCTTCATCTCCTTGAAATTTATCTAGCTTGGGCATCTTGAAATGATCGAGATACGCTGGACTAGGTATTGAGGGACATAGAGGTGCATTGTGGATTTTATTCAAGGTAGGATTTTGATAAGTCATTATTTATTTCTCAATGGCCCTTACCTTTTTTGCAAAGGCTTTGTAGACCTAGGAAGATAGAATCTCCTCTTCCCTAAGAGGACTCTTGGGAGATTTTGGAGGTAGATTATTCTTGGGTTGAGGTGGAGGCATTGGATCATCCTCCTCTTCTACCAAGGATATTTTTTGGTACTATCGATCTTGGTCATTTCCTTCCACCTCCTTGTACTGAGTACACCCATGTTTCTCTAGTGCATGGAATTGTAATGTGTTTGGTACATATAATTAGAATGATTTCTAGTATTCTTAGGGTGTAATTCAGGCTACGATGTAGCTCATCTATGGTGGTACTCCTTGTATTCACTTTTTGGAGGTAAATCAACATGAGCCAATATATCTTCTCTCTCTACATGCTCATTTTGGTCAAGGATGCATTGCAAATGCATGTGCTACTTATACAAACATTGCCTTAGCATCCTTTGATTTTCTCATGCTTTGTGTGCACATATTCCAATTAATATTGGAAGATACATTGTGTCTACTTTGAAACTAGTTTCTGTGATCGATCTATAAGATCAGCAATATGTGGCCTCTGGTTGTGCATCTCTATTCAGGGGGATTTATTAGTGTGAGCCCCGATAGACTTATCCACCATGTTATTTCCTTTGTCTATGTAGATGCCATTTACACTATTTTTTAGTTTGTTATCCATGCCCACATGGGATGATGGGGCACATATGCTTTAAGAACGCTTTGAGCATTCTTCTAGCTCCTTGGTGGGCCTATGTGTGCTCTCACTGCATGAACTTGTGGAATGAGAATTTGCAGATGAGGCTCTACATCCTAATAACCCTAGGAATCATTCAAGTCCATCAAGATACCTACTTTTTCATGGTTTATTTGGTGGTGTACCATTTTCTCCCAATATAGATAGGTAAATAGTGAACTTTCCAGGTTCATTATTGTTTGGGGTTTGCAAGGGCCAATGCTCTGAAGTTGCATATCTTATTATCCCTAATAAAGTATATTTTATTGTTTTCTAACATGATATGATGTGGGTCTTGAGCCACCCTCAGATCTGTCCCATGAGGAGTGTGCTTTATCTCCTCTAATTGGGGTGTTCTGGATAGAATTCCCAAGCATTGATTTGTCCCCTTTAATAGTCTTCGAATATCATTCAGTAGGATCCTATGGTTGAGAGTTCAATGCATTGTTTTGTGTGTCTTCTAGAGATTCATCCTCCATCTTGGTTATCTTTTGAGATTGACCTCTTCATGTGTTGACCATTATTTGAATTATCTCTTGTGTAAATTTTAAATAAAACAAAGAATACAAGGGTATTTATCTCTTTTAAAGTTTCTTTGTGATCCCTAATATATTTCAATGTGTTTCAAGTGTGTTGTATCATAAACTAACTCTCATTATGTTTTCATATTTTTTTGATGATATACTTGTTTAGTTTAATGGTTTTCACCTGTATGCTCATAGCTCAACAACCAGGAGTAAAATTTTGATCACGTAAACCAATAAAAGTATGGAGATGAAACCCATACCCAAGTAGGGAGTACAGGTCCTACCATATCCTCACCCAGTCTCACCTGTTCAGTGTTATACTCTCTAAAGATAATTACATACAAATTTTCTAGGCTAAGTTAGTTCTTGAATCCGATATTGGCCAATGGAATGGGTTTGTGGGATTTGAGCCAACGGGTGGATATGATGCCCACCGTCATTGAACTATATTAGTGGTTGGATGTGAATTCTAGCTCACTAAAATTTACATGTGATGTGGTGTGTGTTTTTATTTTAAACTTGCATAAAGAATAGATGCATCATGAAGCACTTCATTGATTTTTCTATATGCTTAAAAATAATGTTTTACTTTAATAAAATGTACATCTACAAGCTAAATGATTTTAAGAGAATGTGAGATTTAATTATAAAGGTTTGGCATCTAGTCAGATCTCAAGCATGCAAACTCCTACACACAACCTAGACCACTGGAGACTAGGGTGGATTGCAATCAAAAGTTTGTTGTTCCTAGCAACAACTTGTAGAAAAGCTAAGAGATTCTAAGAATTTAACCTTAAAATTTATCTATGTTTTCTATTTAAAATTTTTTACCTATTGCATTCTAGAAATAAACATAGAAAGAGAAGTGAAAAATTGTAGAGAATTCCACCAACCTATAATCCAAGTCTATTGATGCTCAGGTTGTCTACTGTTGCATGTTTTCTATTGGTTTCTATCACTCAGGGAAACTCTGAATGGCTACTAAATTCAAAAGAGGCTAACCTCTGCTAGTCATTGTCAATCAGAGAGGATATATTTGTGTCCACAAAAACATAAAATAGATCATCAAATAGTGCATTTTTTGGGTGTTTCCATCGTGATCACCATTTGTACGATCCCATAAAATATGCACCTAAGCTATTGTATCATTAATACCAAGAATAAAGCAATAAAACATGTATAACAATGAATTAACAAGAATATGTGACTTTATTTTATTAAATCATGGTGAATCTCAGTTACAAGTAGGTCCCTCCAAGGGATACCAAAATTTTGATACAATGAATACAATATTTTGAAGCCCCTAAACGAGGGTGGTACAATGCACAAGTTTTCTATGTTTGACACAAACTACTTAAGTCTTATAGATGCCTTATTATCACTTTATTGGAGGAAATTGATGCCAAGAATGCTTCAAATATGTCAATAATATATAATTTACATTCAAGAAACAACAAAGTACAATTAGGAGCATATGAGGCCTCCCATGATGAGTCTCTTGTCGAATATTTTCAAAGAATAAAATAAAACATGCAATAAAAGATAAATATATGTCAATATAAGCAAAGATATGTGAAATAATGATAAAAAAGTATAAATTATTCTTGAATATGAGTAAATATAAATAATTTAGCATCTAATTTGCAAGAAAAGCAAGAAACAAAGCTAATTTAAGGAGATTAGCCAAAAATGGAAAATATGAATGAATCTAGTCAAAGCTACCTTATATCTGACTAATGAATAGTTCAAATGTGCTAGAAATATAGTAAAGCAAAAATGCATAAAAATATAAACTAAAACTAAGGAGAAAGTGCATCAAACCCCGATCGGTGTCACTCAGGGCGGTTGAGCCTACGGGTAGCTATCGAAGACAATGACCATAAACTAAAGGTTCTTCCTCTTGTATCTGGGGTTACAACGCATAATTCACTAGTTGAATTGATGATCAAGGGTCACCCAAGTGTCCAAAGATGGATTGGCGGTTGAAATAGTTTGAATTTACATTAGATTGGCAAGGAATTGCCAAGTGCGCTTCTTAGTCCTTTGGAAGCTTAATTGATGAATTCATGCTTGTCACTATGTAATTGGCCAGAAATTCAACTCTCCTCAAGGGGTTGTCACTTAATTGTCCATTTTGGTAGAGCTTCACTGCATAAAATCCTAGGTCTCATCTCTCTCCCTCTCCAATTTGGATGGGGGTCTTATAGAACTTTCAATTCCTTGCTCTAGCCTCATGGAGAAGCCATGAATAATATTTGAGAGGATAGAGAAATTAGGAGGAATATTTTGGATGCTTCCAAGCCTGAACCACTCCAAAAATTGTTACCAAAGTCATTGTAACTAATTTTGGCTTGGCTCGAGAATCCAAGTCTATTTCAAGGCTAGCTTATCTTTCTTATGGAGGCTAGCTGATAGCCACTCTGATCATTAGCGGCTAGGATGGTGGTCACTCTAATAATCAGTGGATGAGCCTGAATAGGACAAAGTCGTGCCAAATGAGTGGTTAGAACCACTACTAGCTCTTGGAAAGGTCCAAGATCATTCATATGATCTGCAAAGTATTCCCATATGATTAGCCCCCTAAACATGACATGTTTTAGGTATCTTGGATTTTTCATTATCTCTAGGTTTTCATCCTTTTGATTTTTTGGAGGTGGCTTCCTCTTAGTGCTACATTTTCAGGTGCTTGCTGCATCGAGTTGGCTGACTTGGCCCTTCTCCTTCACTTGGTTGTTCCTTTATTCAAAATTTCCTCCCTACCACATTTCTTAATTAGTATCCAATAAAAGTGGAGGTATCCTTGGAATTTTGGCTCAACCTGATTCCAGTATTCATGGTGAGGAGGTAAATGTTCTCTCACTAGTACTATAGATTCATCACCAAACGGAATGCTAGATTTCTCAGCAACCTTGGTCTTGGTAAATTTTCCACCATTAACTCAAGTTCAACATCATCTTTGGACTCCACTTCTTCCACTAGGAGAGATTTTCTTATTGTTTCCTAAGCTGTAGGTGGTACAAGACCTAGTGATCCCATATTCATGAAATATACCTTCATATTTGAAGGTTGATCACTTATTGATCCATACAAATCCTAGAACTACATTGGTAAAGAAAAATCAATTCTTTTACGAGGAGTTTTGGATGTCTCTTTTGTCTCTTTTCTATTTTTCTTGGCCACTCTCTTGGAGGCTTTCCTATAGTATTTCTTATCTACCTTGATATCTACCTTGAGCTATTTGATCTACTTTTTCTACTCATCAAAAAAATTCAAAGTCTCTATCCACTTTTCATTAGAATCCATACCTGATGCTTTTAGTTGTGTAGTCCTTGCTCTATTTTTGGGTCTTTGTTGAGGTCCCCTTACAACCTTTCTCTTTGATATTAAATTATTGGGCTATCTTACAGGGTCTATAGGTATATCTAAAATAGGGGGATTTTCCCCTTATAATATTTTTGCTATTGTTGTTGCTTCTTGTCCTTCAAAAGTTGGAGACTTTGAGTCACTTGTGCCTACTCTATAGGCATTTTATCAAGTGACCCTTCAGTCACATTTTGTGCAATAGGTGATTCCTCTATTGAAGTCCCATTTTATACCTAAAGCTTCTCAAAATGAGTCCCTGCATCTCCTGGTTCCTGCCCTGCAAAGTGAGTAAACTCTTGAGATTTTTCAACCCACTTTGTAGGCTTTTAAACCTCAATTTCATATTCTTATCTTGTGTCTTCCTCTACAGATTTTTCTAAAAGTTGAGGTTCTTCGATGTTAATTTCATCCTCGTGATCTACCTCGTTAATTTCATCCTCGTGATCTACCTCGTTAATTTCATCCTCGTGATCTACCTCTATATCTACAAAGGAAGAAGATGTTGGGTACTATCTCATATCAACTTTAGGACCCTGATATTGCACTTGTTCTACAAAATGAGCTAGTGAATGGGGTTGTTCAACCTCCATTGCTTCATTTATTTCCTTCTTTACTTTTGCATAGGGATTTTGGGAGGATTCTTTAGTTGCACTTTAAATAATAATTATGGGGATCCTTGCTCAAGAATTAAGGCTCCCCTATGTAGACATATTTCTAACAGATGCCACTGATTGGTCCCCTGCCTCAGCTTCCTTTCTAGAATTCCTTGTGTTTGACTAAAGAGGGCCAGAGGAGGCTATTTTATCCTAAAAATTTAGAGAGGTAGTGGGCACTTCCATAGCCCAATTAGTTTGCACCACTTCTTCTACCCTGGTTGGTTGTTTAACCTCAATTTATTGGGTCTACGACTACAATTTCAATATTATTTCTTGTAGCTGATGGATGGTCTGATATAGTTCCTATAATTTTTCTATAGTTTCTTTTATAGAAACTTGAAAAAGAGTTCATTCCTCCTTATACTTGGTCTCCCAAGTATAGGCCTATTATTTTATTATTAGCAGTTTCTACTATAGATACTCTATCTATATTTCCTATTGAGGAGTCTGCCCAGTGGATAAATATTGCAAAATCTAGGCCTTGCACTCATCCTTATTCCACTCATCAATTGTTGCCTCATCATCCTATGAGCTATAAACCACCATGGATGCCTTCATCCTTCTACTTATGTTTCTTATGGAAATAAGCATGTAAGTAGGGTTTGGCAGACCATGCTCTTCCTCATATTCAAATTGAGGACCAATAGGGGATGAAGCCTATCCTACATCCTCATAAAATTGAGGGAAAGCAAGAGACAAGGCTTGCCCTACATCCCAAATATTTTCCTTATACTAGGATTTAGGTGCTATATTTGTTTGCTCTGTCATCCTATCATCCAAGTGGTTAGTCTATCATGGTGCCACTACTTCTTTTCCTACCTTAGGAGCTACATTATTTCCTTTATATTCCTCAACTGTTGCATCTCTGTGTGACTCGACATATCACACCAAGGCCAAAATAAAGACATTGTGAGACAAGGTAGACGTTGTGCCTTCCTGGTATGTAACAACCCAAAAAAATTCCAACCCAACTCGAGAGATATTGTTTTAAAGTAAATTTATTAGAAACAACTATACCCACCTTGCATAAGTCCTTTTTCACAAGTGTACCAAGCATAACAAATCCAACTCTCTCTCTATAATTCCTTCTACCTACAACCCATGAGCATGGCCATTATGACTTTACAAGG
Organism: Wollemia nobilis; assembly: GCA_028583015.1. Lineage (NCBI taxonomy): Eukaryota > Viridiplantae > Streptophyta > Pinopsida > Araucariales > Araucariaceae > Wollemia > Wollemia nobilis. Next base: position 2,376,883 of record JAQPPZ010000184.1, read on the forward strand.
AGAAAAATATATAAGACCATTCATATGCATTTTACTATACATTCATGACCATACTCATCCTTCATAATTTAATGTAACAAATCCATAAAAAACTATCTCTAAGAGCATTAAGAAGCCATATCATAAAATAAAAATAATCATCACACACATTTGACACATGATATATCCTAGGAACCCTCATAGGGAATAAACCTAGCCTTAAAATGTCCTTATCTATTTTATTAAATTGATTGTCTCCATTACAATCATACACAAGGAATCCCCAATCTCTTTTGATACATCTATGAAGATAAAAGTGCAACACCAAATAACAAGATATAAATTGAACTTAAAAGACAATATTACACAATGAATGATTTTTATTAATGGGGAGGAGCCTCAAAAATCCATTTTTACAATAAGAGTATTTGAATCTTTTGATACATATTTTACAATAGCTAGGGTTCTCCGAAACCCTAGAAAACAATGTTGGTGGTGTCTCAAAATGCATCTCTACTCCCAAAAGAAGTGAGTGGGCTTCTAATTATCTGATGATGAGCCACTCCAACTTACGCAGTTTCACAACGCTAATGTAACAGTTCCAAATCTGCACATAATAAAAATAGCAAATGGGTTAGTAGAAATTGTGAGGGCTCCACAATGTGAGGCCTTCTATAATCAATACAGAAATCCTAGCTATATAATGTAAATAGCATGAACATAATTTAAAGTGCATAAAATAAAATACCAATAAAAATATTTACCTTGCTTATCTATCATTCTATGATATGATGAAATTTATTGTAGTGGATTAGTGCAACGATGCCCTAGCATTTCCTGGAGGCTAGGGGGACTTCAAAATTCTAGCATAAAACACTCATGGGTGCTCGACGATTGTAGGAAATTACCATGGGAACTCAAGAATGGTAGGGGATGCCTAGAGGTACTTGGTGGTAGAGGGAAAGCACCCAAAGGTTCTTGGCAGTGATAGAAAGTGCCCAAGGGTGTTCAATAGTTGAGATGGAAGTCTATAGAAGCATATCTGGTTGGGAAAAAGGGGCAGCAATGGATGCAGATGATATGGCAAGTGAGGATGGATGGTGAGAGCACTTAGGTACAATAATGGAACTCAAGTAGCTAAGGATTCAAATATTTATAGGAAAATTTCCATGGGTTGAAACATCAAAATAGCTCCCATTAATAATGCAACCTAGGGCATGCTAGGGTTTCAATGACGCAAATCTTGTGGTTGAGATAAAAGCATATCGAAGGGTGGATATTAAGTCTAGGGTGTCGTATGGATTGACATGGTTGGATGGATAGGATTAAGTGAAATCGTATGGTTGGGATTAATTAACTTATATAAATATATATTTATTATATATATATAATATTAATATTTAAATATTTATAAAATAAATATACATAAATATATGTGAATAATGGGTGGAAATTATGGGAAAATCAGGATGGATGACAAGTGGCTAGGTTTTGGTGTCTAGAGATGCCACTTTTCATAATGTGTTGCGTGAAACACAATGCAGTGCAAAAACACAAGATACATATTTGGGTGAGGTGTAGAAGTAGATTTTCTCTTGGGATGTGAAACACGATCTTGGAGATAAAAGAGTGAAAGAATTTGAATTTTGTGTAGCCTACCCCCTCAATTGGTGAATGAGTTTACAAATAAATATCATAAGCCAATTGAAAAACTTGTGCAAATGAATGATATAAATATAATACCATTTTTTCCCCAACAGTAAGAAGGGGATTGGTGAAAAATGTGATATGGTGTGTCTATTTTTACCCCAACTGAATAAATATTTTTGTGAAATATGTGATGCAAAATGTGTCTATTTTTTTCCCAATAGATGAAGGAATTTGTGAAATATGTGATGCAAAATGTGTCTATGTTTGCCCCAACAAATGAAGGGATTTGTGAAAAGTGTGTCTATTTTTGCCCCAACATATGAAGGTATTTGTGAAATATCTAATGCAAAATGTGTCTATTTTTTCCTCAACAAGTGGAGGAATTTGTGAAAAATGTGTCTATTTTTTCCCCAATAGATGAAGGGATTTGTGAAAGATGTGATGCAAAATATGTTTGTTTTTGCCCCAACATATGAAGGGATTTTTTCCAAGTGTAGATGTCATGATCATGTAAGATGTATCCTATTGTGGGAAAGTTAAAACCACATGTGGTTACCCCAAATTTGGGGTGATTCAATGCTAGTGAATAATGTGCCTTCCTGCATCATTGATATGCAAAGATGAAAATACAAAGAGTAAAAATAGTCAACTTCGGAGGGCCAACTAGTGATTGTTAGATAATTCCTATGATTGAAACCAATCACCTTAGTTAAGGTCAGTTGCCATGATGATTGTCAAGAAAATTTGCAATGATGAAATGTAATATTTTCCATGTTTTAAGCCCCACAAACTAGGCCATCAATGACAACTTTTGTGCAAATTGTTCTTGGTAATGTTTCACTCAAAATTTGAAGTACCAAATATGATTTTTGATTTCGAACAAGAGGATATGAAAATGATGAAAATGAAAAAGTGTCCTTATGGTAGGCTCTTCATATTACCAAATTACATGGATGCAAATCACTGCAATCGCTAAGCATATAGAATAACCCACTAGATACAAGGTTCACTTTAATGTTGTTTGATCTTGGGAAATATGCAAATGATGACATGGAATAATGTTGATGATGTGAAAATAATGTATTGGTAATGAGAATGATGATTATGGTTGTTTTGTGAATATTTGTACCATTTTGGAGTGTTTTTGTAACATGTTAGGTGAATCTGCAATTTGTGGTTGCAAATGAAATTTATGTGTCCATATCAATTGGAATCTTCACAAAACCTATTAATATGAAAAAATAGACACATGAATGATATAACAAAAATGCAACACCAAATAACAAGATATAAATTGAACTAAAAATATAATATTGCACAATAAATTATTTTTATGGGGGGAGCCTCAATACTCCATCGTTACAACAAGAATCTTTGAATCCTTTAATACAAATTTAACAATAGCTAGGGTTCTCTAAAATCCTAGAAAACAATGTTGATGGTGTCTCAAAATGCATCTCTACTCCTAATAGAAGTGAGTGGGCTTCTAGTTATCTAATTACTGGCCATTCTAGCTTAAGGAGCTACACAACACTAATGTAACACTTCCAAATTTGCACACAATAAAAATAGCAAATGGGTTAGTAGAAATTATGAGAGCTCCACAATGTGAGGTCCTCTATAATAAATAAAAAAACCCTAGATATAGGATGTAAATAGCATGAAAAGAATTGAAAGTGCATAAAATAAAATAAAAATAAATAAATTTACCTTGCTTATATGTTGTTCTCTGATTTGATGAAATCTGTTGTAGTGGATTGGCATGACAATGCCCTAGCATCACTTGAGAGCTAGGAGAGCTTCATAAATCTGGCATAAAACACCTGCGGGTACTTTTTTGTTATAGTAAATTCCCATGGGTGCTCGAGAATGGTGGAGGGCACCCAGAGGTGCTTGACGATGAAGGGAAAGCACCAAAAGGCACTTGGCGATGATAGAAAGTGCCCAATGGATTTCAACGACTAAGAGGGAAGTCTGCAAAAGTATATTTGGCTGGGTGAGAGGAGTGGAAATGGATGCAAATGATATGGAAAGTGAGGATGGAAGGTGAGAGCACTCAGATACAAGAATAGAACTCAAGTAGCCAAGGACTCAAGGATTTCTAGGGAAATTTCCAAGGGTTGAGCCATCAAAATGGCTCCTATTAATAATCCAACCTAGGACATGCTAGGATTTCAACGACACTAATCATGTGGCTAATATAAAAGTATATCAGAGGGTGGATGTTAAATTAGGGTGTGGCATGGGTTGACATGGTTGGATGGATAGGATTAAGTAAAATTGGCTAGGATTAATTCACTTATATAAATACATATTTATTAAATATATAAAATATTAATTTATATATATATATATATATATATATATATATAATAAATATACATAAATATATATGAATAATAGGTGGAAATGATGAGAAAATTAGGATGGATGACAAGTGGCTAAGTTTTGGTATCTAAAAATACCCCTTTTTGTACTGCGTTGTGTAGGCTCTTCATCTTACCAAATTACATGGATGCAAATCACTGCAATCACAAAGTATATAGAATAAGCCACTAGATACAAGGTTCACTTTAATGTTGTTTGATCTTGGCAAATATGCAAATTATGACATGAAATGATGTTGATGATGTGAAAATGATGTATTGGTAATGAGAATGATGATTATGGTTGTTTTGTGAAGATTTGAACCATTTTGGAATGTTTTTATAACTTGTTAGGTGGATTTGTAATTTGTGGTCACAAACAAAATTTATGTGTCCAAATCAAATGGAATATTCACAAAATCTGTTAATATGATGAAAAAATTGCATGACTACAATATGAAGTGATTTGGTGGGGATGACCAACTATTTTATGAAAATTTATATTTTGTCAAAATTGAATTCGAACACTAGTTGGCACTTTAAGCCTACACAAATGTCCATCAGTATCTGGTGCTTGCGTAGGGAGTAGCCTACACTAGGAGATGGGTTATGGTAAATGAGATACAACCGAGTTGGATGATATGGATGAGCCAATGGTACCAAGATTTTTGGGCTAGACTAACATCCATCCAAGTGATATGGAGACCATGGTGAGGTAGCATGTGGATATGATATGGAGAGCATCTACAATGGGTGCAATAGGCTAGGTGGATGGTTGGGAGATATCAAAGTGAGATTGAGTATTTTCAATTCTAATGAGTACCCTAATAGTTTAGTTTGAGGTAGGAGGTCCTAGATTATCCGATGCACTATAGGAGGTATCACCATGTGTGAAGCCATGGAGGGTGACCTATGAGGATGACAAGGAGATGTATCTCCTAGATATGGATGATTTGGGGACTATCACGGAGTATGATGTATGGTTCACTACATAGCTACCATGAGCACCACATCAAGTAGTGACTAGCAAAGGTGGAGATGAGGCTGAGAGTGATAATGAGAGGACCCATGAGACCCCTAAGTGATAGTGGTTCCTTCGATTAGATAGTTGAAGAAGGAGGACTAAGGGTGCAGTTAGTTAGACTTACAAGAGTAGGGGAGATAGTGGATATGGAGATGATGTAGAGGTAAATTTGAATGGGGCTCCAAATTAGGGTGAGGAGGATTAGGCAATGCTAGAGTAGTAGATAGCAAAGTGGGATGTGATGGTGACAGCTTAAGATGAGAGGATTATGAGGCTCCAAGCAGAGCTACTAGAGAGGGAGCATCGACATAATGTTAAAATAGCACACCTTCGATCTAATAATAGGTATATCGAGGTATTTGAGGATAGTTTTATTGAACATCATATTCCACTTCTTGATCCTCCAACCTCATCTATATTCAAGGTTACCATGCATAGCGAGTCTAGGCATAGATCTAGGTCTAGGGCTCCTCCTATCACAAGGGTCTTCTTGGAGGACGTAGCTAGTGCTTAGATGCACTTTTTGTATATGATCCTTGGTGCTCTATTGTATATAGCCTTTTGGAACTCATTATACATGTGATATTTATATATATACATGGATTTTACCTTTTGTGTTATATGTGTTTGTGTGAATGCTTGTGTGCAATGCTTTTGTGGAATGCATGTTTATATGGATGATTAATGCATATGATATGTTATGGATTATTAATGTAAGGTGGAATGTATGCATGATTAATGCAAGGTGGAATATATGGATTATTTATGCAAGGAGGAATATATGAATGATTAATGCTAGGTATGGAATGTAAATGTTCTAATGATAATTCATAGTTTAGATAGTGCTTGGCCATTTTATAGCATTGTTGTTTAATTAGGGGCACTAAACTTATTGAAATATGGGATGAATGGCTCATGAAGTGGCATGGAATTTGACTTGGAAGAAGATATGGATGTTGATATGGAAGAACTAATTGTTTTGAAAATAATCAAATATACTAGTGGTATCAAACAAACTCACTAAAACTGCCTAATCCTTTTAGGACCGAATGCATGTGTAGTGAATTCATTTACCAAATCAATAGCATGGTAATGACTTGAGGTAATCAAGAACCAATGTGTGTGCAAGTGAGTTTATTAACTCATCTTGAGTAAATTGGGTAAACCTATTATGGATGAATCCAAAAATCTATCTTGTTTGTATGAGCAACCAGAGGTCTCTTTAAAAAATATATGTCATCATGAATGAGCATACTCCACTACCACTCAAGCATCTATATCTCCTATGGAGGCTAAATACATATTCCGTGATTTATGTTTTCGATCTCTTGAGTTTTGGGGATGACTACCTAACTATCTAACTAGAAATGTAGTACAATCCTTACAACCCAATGATCAGTGGTGTGTGATGTAAAATATTTAGAGCTTTTGGGAATCGGATTCTAAACCCAAGTGTGATGATAATTGAACCCTATCCTTACTACTCTATATTTAAAATTTGGAAACAACTGTGATAGTGGTGAAAACCACTATTCTTGTGGACTATGCTACATGATGGTACTACCAAGGATGACCCTTTTCACTTTGAGGTTTTTATCAAGTATGGTGTTATCCCTCTTTGATACAATATGTTTTTAAGATGTGACATTGTGTTTGGTTCAAGAGTGTTTTAGAGTCAATTCCAAGAACTCAAGATTTTATTAGTGTATATGTGTGATTGTTCTAAAAATAACTCAACATTTATTTTAGAGTTTTCTTAAAACACTAGGAGTACTTGAGTGGTCAAAAACACCTAGGAATTTTGAATGTGTGGTTTGTGCTAATGGCCATTTGACTTGATAGAATTGTGTGGATGATATTGTGAAGGTGCCCCTGATTAAGGAAACATGACTCTTGTTGGACCAATTAAGACCTTGGACTTAATGAATGATCCCTCATATGAAAAGTGAAATGTGGACGTAAATGCAAAATGAAATGTGTGCGAATGCAATGTTTGTGAAATGTAAAATGCAATATGAAATGTATGTTGATGCATTTATTTTGAAATATAGTGTATATGCAAATAAAATGCAATGCTACAAATGAAATGTATGCATTTTTTTTTTGTGTATTAGCCATGTATATATACATATATAGAAATTAAATCATGCATAAAATTCTTTTAAGTGTATAACATTAAGTGGTTCAAAATCTTCCTCTCCCTCTAGACTGGAAAGCCTATAAGTACCATTACCCACTTTTTGAGTAACAATGAATGGAATTAACCAATTAGTCATAAATTTATCATGAATATGTAGCAATACATTGGTGTTTTGTTGGTTCTATTTAAGGACAAGATCTCCTACTTGGAATTCATGTAGATGAACTTTGGAATTGTAAGTACGCTTTAGGTGGTATTGATAAACTTTTAAATACTCTAAAGCATTGAATCACCTCTCATAAAGAAGTGTGAGTTGGTCAAGATGTGCTTGTATAGCAGTATCATCATCTATGAATTCCTGCAAAGAAATTTGCAAGGAGGGGATCTCAAGCTCAAAAGACATGATTGCTTCGACTCCATAGACTAATTAAAATGGTGTTTCCCCTATAGGCATGCAGATGCTTGTTCGATACGCCCATAATGCCAAGGGTATTTGTGTATGCCAATCTCTATGATTTTCTTTGAAAAGTTTCTTAAGAATAGCAATTAAGGTCTTGTTGGAAGCTTTAGCTTGTCCATTTATTTATGGGTAGTAAGGATTTGAGAAACTATGTTGAATGTTATAATTATCACAAAGTTCTCAAACATCCTTGTTCTTGAAATACTTGCCATTGTCTAAAATGATTTTCGAGGGAATACCAAAATGATAAATGATGTGATGAAGTATAAACTTCACAATTCTAGGTCATGTTGTACTAGTTTGAGAAATTAACTCAACCCACTTTATGAATTATTCAGGGGCTATGATTATGAATGTATGTTGTCCTAAGGAAGGAGGTAAAATTTTACCAATCAAATCTAGGTCCCATTGTGAAAATGGCCAAAGGATTTGAATAGGTTGTAAATCTTGTGATGGTACATGAGTTAAATTAGCATGTTCTTGACACTTTTTACAATGTTTGACATAAGTGCAACAATCATGTTCCATTATGGACCAATAATAACCCATGCATAAAATACACTTTACAATTGCCATATCACTAAAATGACCACCACAAGTACCATCATGGCCTTTAGCTATGGCTCTTTGTGCCTCACTATATTCGATACAATGAAGGAGGACTCCATAACCACATTTATAAAACACGTCCCCAAGAGAACACATTTTTCTTGAAAGTGTGTTTGGAAATTCGAGATATGTCATATGGAAGTGTTCCAAACTTGAGAAAGGATACTATTTATCTTGACCAAGGATCATATGGATTTGACTAGATAAATAAAACATCATTTTCATATTTAGATTCAGCATAGACAATTATAGATGTAGACACCGTTGAAATTATAATGGGATGTACCTCTACAAAGGAGTCTTTTGGAATCAATAATCCAAGGGAGGCCATTGCATCTACAAACCTATTAGTCAAACATGTTAAAATATTGATTTCATACCAATTAAACTTAGAGAGCAATTTCATTACTACTTCATGGTAAAGCTTAATAGTAAGTTATTTGCATTGGTATTCCCCATTTATTTTATTAAAAAAAAAATTTGAATCACCAAATATCCTAATATGCTTAATGCTCATAGATATAGTTGATTGAAGACCCAAGATTAAGGCTTCATACTCTATGGTGTTTTTTGTGCATTGGAATTTAATTTTGAATGATAAGGGGATAGGTACCCCTTGGGGGGTATGAAACACAACTCCAACACCTTGACCTTTCATGGACTTAGAGCCATAAAAGAATCATGTAATATTGATGTATTCCTTCGAAATGACATCTTATTCTTGTTTAGTGATGGCAAATACTAAATCATCTAGGAGCTCAATAATCAGAGGATGATCACTAGGTAGTGGAGCTTTCATAAGTTGATCGGCTATAACCTGACCTTTAATGGATTTTTGGCTAATGAATTCAAGGTCAAATTTATTAAGGAGCATTATCCATTTAGTGATGCGGGTGTTTTTGTAAGTGTGAGATATCATATAACGCAGAGGATTTTCTCTAGGTATGACATATGTTGTGTGACTAAGAATGTAGTGTCATAGTTTCTTAGACGAAAAAACCATTGCTAAGCATAGTTTTTCTACATAAGCATATCTAGTTTCATTTCTTACCAATGTTCAATTAATGTAGTAGATAGATTGCTATCAATTTTGTTCATTCTTTTGTGAAAGCATTGTCCCTAATGTAAAGTTTGTTGCTGAGATATAAAGATAGAATGGGATCCCTAAATTAGGATGAGCTAATACTAGTGGAGAAGCTATGTATTTCTTAATATCATCGAGGGATTTTTGAAATTCATATATCCAAGAAAATGGTGCCCCCTTTTGTAGTAGGTGATTGAATGACCTACATTTATCAGAAAGTTGTGCAATGAAATAATGGATCAATTGGATCTTTCCTTGTAAACTACGTAATTTCTTTAAGTTAGTTGGGGGAGGTATCTCCATAATATATTTAACCTTGTTAGGGTCCATCTGAATGCCTCTTTTAAAGATAATTAATCCTAGAATTTTTCCTGAGGTAACACCAAAGACGCATTTCTTGGGGTTCAACCTTACATTATGCTCTAGGAGTCAGTCAAAAAATTTCTTCAATACACCAATTTGATCTTGTCAAGTTTTAGATTTAGCCAAGAGATCATCCACACAAAATTTAATAATATTATACATGTAATCATGGAAAATGTATGTCATGGCATGCTGATAAGTGGCACCTAAAGTTTTGAGACCAAAGGGCATCACCTTGTAACAAAATTTTTCCCAAGGTGTATTGAATCTTGTTTTGTGTTGGTCATAAGGATTTATTTAGATTTGGTTGTATCTTGAGAAACTATCCTTGAGAGAAAGTATTTCATGGCCAGCATAGGTGTCAACAAGAGTATCAATATTAGGGAGAGGAAAGTCATCCTTAGGACATGCTTTGTTAAGATCTTGAAAGTCAGTGTAAATATGTATCATCTCATTAGGCTTTCGAAAGGGTACCATGTTTGAAATCCACTCATGATAGTCTATAGGAACTATGAAGTTCACATCTAAGATTTTCTAAAGCTCTATTTTTACCAAGAGGGCCACGGTAGGATGCATCCTCCTAAGTTTTTTTGACCAGCTTAGCATCAGGCTGTAAGGTGAGATTATGGGCAATAAAACTAGGGTCAAGACCGAGTATGTCCTTATAATACCATGTAGATATTCTCTTATTCCTCTTGAGGAGAGAAATTAATTGCTCTTGTTCATCTGGTGGTACACTTTTACCTATCTTCACAATTTGAGGATTTTCTTTATCTGAACTAAGGTCCACATCAATGGTATCTTCAATGGACATGTGGGAAAATTCCTCAAGCTGATGGGGCATATGGATCAGATGAATGTCATATAAGATGTCATAAAAATATTATGGCTTATCCTCATATTTTTCTACTTGAACAACTATTGGAAATTTTGAGTCCTCAAGTCAAATTTGTGATTGATGTCAAGAAAGGAAGTCGTAATTAATATTCAAAAATTTGTCAAGAAACAAGTTATTAAAGTTATCATTGATATTCAGGAAGAATCTTCTAATAAAGTCAAAGGTCAAGAGGAACAATGCAAAGGTTAAAGGCAAAGGAATCCATAATATTTTTAAATATTATATGGAAGCATAAGTTAAATGGTTTTCATAAAAACCCAAGAAAGTTTATTTCAAGGGAAATTTGGTATTTATTTGATAAATTATTTAAATTCAAAATGAATTTAAATTTTATAAATAAATATTATTTATACCAAGGTGCAAACTAAAATATGGTTTAAATAAAACCATAGGGTTTAAAGAATTAATTATAAATTAATAAATCTCCAAAGGTAATTCGAGCGTCGATGTCCGAAAATCATTGAGGGTAAATAAAGTACTGACGTCATGCATGGAGGAAGAAATTTGGTATATAAGCTATGCCTTAAATGCATTTGAGATTATACTTTTGATCGATGATTAAATCATGCAATAGTGTTTTGAATTCGTAAGGAAGAAAGAACAAGGAATATTTTTGTTTAAGCACCAGTGAAGAATGTCAAGGGTACTTTTTCCAAAAGACCAAGTGTTAATGAGGCAAATGGCCTAGTGGAAAATAGGATAGCATTAGGTGCAAGGAGGTCTATGTTCAAAAATCGTCGACAACATTTTTTTTGCTTATGGTAGTTGCATTGGTGTTGCATGCCAAGGAAGTTGCATGTTTTGCGCAAGGTGAGCAGGGAATGTTTTGAGCATGTGGTGCTCATTTATCCCCAAGAAAGAACCTAGATTGCATGGCATTGGTAGTTGTGGCTAGGGCACCAGTTGAGGCTACACTATGTGTTTGAATCCCCTCCAAGGCACAGTAATTAATTTTGAAGTTTAATTTTTGTATGACGCCTAAATTGTGGAGTTAAAAGGATGCATGAAAGTTTTATTAGTTTGAAATTATTTTTGATTAGTTTGAGGAATAAGGTGTTAAGTTTTATTTTAATAAAGTGTTTTGGCATATTGATCTATTGAAATATTAAAAGGATAAAGGGAGATTCTTGTCTAAGGTTATTTTTTAAAAGAAGAGTGCATTGAATATTAGTGGGATATTATAGGGTGTAAGTGGTAATTTACTTTTTGTAAATATTGATGAATGTTTTATTAAATATGGAGTGATAAGGTGTATCTATGTTTTAATGTTTGCATTGTAATTTAAGGAAATTAATCACCTTATAATTTCTTTGAGCTTGGCAAGAAGTGTTTGAGTTTTTGGTAGGTTTATAAGATTCCTTCATCATCAAGAAAAATGTATGTGCACATTTTCCAAAGTTAAAATTGATTGGTTGGTTTTCTAGAAAATAAGTTTGGAGTGAAAAGGACTTGATTAGGGTTTTCTTTTTGAGAGTGAAGAACACAAGCTTATACCGAGAGGGGGGGTGAATAGTATAAGACTTAACCAATTAATAATTTTAACTTTAGATAGCAGTGGCATCAACACAACATTAATCAAGACATAGAAGACCCATTTTTAACGTGGTTCACCCAAAATGGTTGGGCTATGTCCACAAAAACTTTCCTCTAAAATTTATCTCAAAGTTCTTTGGGAATCCTTCCCAAATACAATGTTTATGAGCCTCAGCCCAAAGGAGATACCTTCCCCCAATAAAAATTTATGAGCCTCTGTTCAAAGGAGATACCTTTCCCTCTTCTCTAGAAATGATCCCTCAGAAGATCAACTGCCTCTACCTCTTGCCAGCACATGGAACTCCTTTCCACCGAAGACCTCCTATCCTCATGCTTAGCCTAAGAGACCTCTGCCTTCTATGATCACGTCCACAGCAGCTCAGCAACCTGTACCAAACACAGTCAGTTGGTCTAGTACATGTCTTCCTCTGTTTTTCAGATCTGTCCAACTCTTGAACAAATCAATCCTTTGCATACAAGCCTTCTCAAAGACTTGCCAAATCCCTTTGTGCTCTCTTCACCCTCTACTCTCTCTGCGCAATCATCTTGCCACTTCTGCGCTATCTACACCCTTTTGGCCACATATCACACACTTCGATGCACATTCAATGACGCATTCAACCACGCTTCAACTCTCCAAACAACCCTCATTTTATAACAATTTTTTCATGATAAAAACTTTAATCTTAGTCGGTTGTTATAAAAAATGCAAACCCTAATATTTGTCGGCTGTAAGCCCTAATCTTCATCGGCTAATATTTGACTTTGTCGGCTTCACTACCTCTGTAACTCTTCTGTGGCTTCTGCCACAAAAATACAACATGTCGCGATATCGTGAAACTTTTCACTTTCTTAAACTCTTCTCGGTTTGCACCCACGAAAACGAAACATGTCACAAAATCGTGATACTTTCGTTGCCTTGTGCTTTTCTCTGTCTTACGCCCATGAAAATGGAACATGTCACGAAATCATGATGCTTTCGCATTTGAGCTCTTCCTCCTTGAATTTGTTGCAAAATCGTGATGCTTCTTCTTCCATGCTCTTTCGTTTTGCTTCTATCACAAAATCATGACTCTTCTTCTGTTGAAGACCTACTTTCTATTTTTGTCATGAAATTGTGACACTTTCTCCAACCGTATGCTGCCATATCAATCTGTTGTGAAATCGTGACAATTTCTACATCCGTAAGATTTCTCTACAACCTGTCGCAAAATCACGACACTTTATGCATCCGTACACTTTCTCTTCAACATGTCGTGAAATCATGACACTTTCTACATCCGTACGCTTTCTCTTCAACATGTCACAAAATCGTGACATTTCTTACTTTGAAACCTTTCCTTTGCTGCATGTCGCAAAATCGTGACAGTTCTTACTTGGAACATTTTCATCTGCAGCATGTCACAAAATCATGACGGTTCTCACTTCGAACTCTATAGCATGTCATGAAATCATGACAGTTCTCACTTCGAACTCTATAGCATGTCATGAAATTGTGACAGTTCTCACTTCGAACTCTACAGCATGTCATGAAATCATGACACTTTTCGTGTTACTTTCTCTCTCTTCAAACTTGTCATGAAATCGTGAAAATTCACACTACAAACTCTCTCTTTTGCATTATGTCATGAAATTGTGATACTTTTTCTTTTGGACTCTCTCTCTTGCAACATGTCACGAAATCGTGACACTTTTTCATCCGTACAACCTTCCTTGCAATATGTCATGAAATCGTGACATTTCTGACTCCGTACATTCTCTCTCCTCTTTGAGTCATGAAACTGTGACATGTTGTGATATCGCAACACTTTTCTAACTTGCTTTCTCTCTCCTGCTTAAGTCATGAAAATGCGACATGTCGTGATATCATGAAACTTTTCCAACTTACTTTCTTTCGAACCTGTCAGCTTGGGGTTTGTAAAAGACCTTTGAAACTGTCATGTCGTAACCTTCATCAAAACAAATTATTTGACATCAAATCAAATTCCTTCAAAAGCTTCTTGACATCAATGACAACTTATATACTTGAGCAAAGGCAATGTACCCAAAGTACCCAAAATTGCCAACAATATTCCCCTTTGTCATTGATGGCAAACATTTACTGAAAATACTTCTCAAGAGCCAAAACTGAAACCAACTGTGCTAACAACTGACCAATTGTGCCCACAACTAAGAATCTTCCTTTGAAGTTTTGCTCCCCCTGACTTGAAGCTTTCCTCTTCACTTTGAAGCTCTCCCCCTTTGTCATCAATGGCAAAGGGCCACCTTTGGGGCTCGGGACTAAGAATGAGCCTCTTAGCTTAGTCCCTCCCCCACCTCCTGATGAGGTGATTAATTCTGGGGTGGGAGTACAACTCCCAATTTATCCCTTAGATACTCAAATGTATCTCTTGTAAGAGGTTTGGTGAAGATATCTGCAATCTACTCTTTAGTAGACACATACTCTACCTTGACCTACTTTTCTTGCACTTTCTCCCTTAGAAAGTGACACTTGATGGAAATATGCTTTGTCCTTGAGTGCATTATCAAATTTTTGGAGATACTTATGGCACTTGTATTATCACAAAGTATGGAGATGGGTTGTTCATACTTGACTTTGAAATCCTCCAAGGTGGTTTTCATCCATAAAACCTGTGTACACCCAACCACTGCTGCTATGTATTCAGCCTCTGCTATAGATAAGGAAACTGAAGGTTGTTTCTTACTTAGCCAAGAAACCAAACTCTTTCCCAGAAAGAATGCTCCACCACTAGTGCTTTTCTTGTCATCAATACTACCTTCCCAATCTACATTTGTATAAGATGTGAAGGTGAAATCATCACCTTTGGGATACCAAAGCCCAAAGTCCATAGTGCCCTTCAGATATCTGAATATCCTCTTAACTGCTATAACATGAGAATATTTTGGAGCTGCCTGAAATCTTGCTACTAACCCAACTGCTTGTATGATATTTGGTCTAGTAGCTATAACATATAATAAACTACCAATCATTGATCTGTACAACCTCTGATCTGCCATTGGAGATTCATCATCTTTACTCATCTTTCACCATGTAATCATTGGAGTACACACTAGTTTTCTGTCCATCATCCCAAATTTCTTCAACATTTCTTTGATATACTTTCCTTGAGAGAGAAATACACCATATTTTGATTGAGCAATATGAAGACCTAAAAATAATGACAGCTCTCCAATCATAGACATCTCAAATTCCTTCTGCATGGTGTTAGCAAAAACTTTGCACATCTGAGTATTATTTCCCCCAAAAATAATATCATCAACATAGACAACCATAATCAACATATCATCAACTTCATTCTTAATATACAAATTGCTATCTGCCATGCCTTTCTTGAAACCTTGCTCATGAAGATACCTGTCAAGTCTTGAGTACCAAGCCCTCGGTGCTTGCTTTAACCCATACAAGGCCTTTTTCAGTTTACACACATAGTCTTACTGTTCTGAGAGAGACACTCCTTCTGGTTATTCTATGTAGACTTATTCTACCAACACCCCATTTAGAAAATCTGACTTTACATCCATTTGATATACCTTGAATGATTTGAAGCTTGAAAGGGCCAAAAAAATTCTGATAGCTTCAAGACGAGCAACAGGAGCAAACGTCTCTTCAAAATCAACACCTTCTACTTGAGCATAACCTTTGCAGACTAACCTAGCTTTGTTTCTGAAAATTTTTCCATCCTCATTGAGTTTATTTCTAAATATCCATTTTGTGCCAATGAAATTCTTGTCCTTAGGTCTTGGAACCAAATCCCAAGTTTCACTTTTCTCTATTTGATTTAGCTCTTCATCCATTACTTTTACCCAAAACTTATCTACAAATGCTTCACTAAAATCTTTTGGCTCAATCTGAGATAATAATGAAACATTTGTAGAATCATGTGAAGGAATGACTCTTCTTCTTGTTTGCCTTCTATTTGGATAACCAATGATCAAATATTTGGGATGATGTTTATAAACATATCATGAAGGGGTTTTTGGAAGCAGTTGTTGTCTTTCCTCTTCTTCATTTGAAACCTCTCTGAATTCTTCTTGACAAATTTCATCACTGAGTTTCTTGACTGGTTCTCTTATCCCTGTCTTTTCATCAACTGTTAAATTTATGCTCTCTACAACTGTATGAGTTCTTTTTTTGAAGCATATGTAGGCCTTGCTTCTGCTGGAATATCCAAGAAAGATTCCCTCATCACACCTAGGATCAAACTTACCCAAATTCTAATCTTCCCTTCTAATGAAGCACTTACTCCCAAACACTTTGAAGTATTTTACTGTAGCTGGTCTTCCTTTCCACAACTCATAAGGAGTTTTATGATGATTGACTCTAAGTTGGGCCCTGGTGATAATGTAGACTACTGTACTGACTGCCTCTTTCCAAAAGCCATCTAAAATTTTTGACTCATTTAACATAGCTCTAGCCATATTTTCAATAGTTCTGTTTTTCCTTTCAACTACTCCATTTTGTTGAGGAGTTCTTACTGCTGAATATTCTCTTTTGATTCCTTATTGCTCACAGTATTCCACAAATTCATTTGAAGTGAACTCTCCTCCTCTATCTGATCTTAAGCATTTGATTCTCTTTTCAGTCTCATTTTCAATCATTTCTTTGAAAGCTTTAAATTTTTCAAAAGCTTCAGATTTTTATTTGAGAAAAGTAACCCAAGTCATTCTAGAATAATCATCTATAAACAACATGAAGTAGCTTTCTCCCTGAATGCTCTGAGTTCTGGTAGGGCCACATAAATTAGTATGAATAATATCCAATGGTTTTGAAGAAGTATACCCTTTTGATTTGAAACTGGTTCTGGTCTGTTTTCCATGTTGACAAGGACCGCAAATGATGTTATGGGGCCTTTTTATTTTGGGCAAGTCTCTAACTACTTCCTTGTTACTAATATTGACAAGATTATCAAAGCTCAAATGCCCCAATATTTTATGCCATAACCAACTCTCATCTTCTTGAGTTAGAAAACACTTTTCCTTTTTTTATCTCACTTAGCATGTAAAGATTGTTTGGAGTCCTTGTAGCACTAGCAATGAGTTTTCCATTTTTTCTTTACTTATCTCACATCTATCTGAAAAGAAAGATACTATGTGCCCTTGATCACAAAGTTGACTCACACTTAGAAGATTATGTCTTAGGCCTTCTACATAAAACACATTTTCTGTTTTGGATTTCCCATCCAAACTAAGAGTCCCTTTACCACAGATTTTAGCTGACCTGTTATCTCCAAAACTGATTGTTCCTCTGTTTGTTTCTTTTAAGACCAAAAATTTTTCCTTTTCACCAGTAATATGTTTTGAACAACCACTATCAAGATACCATTTTTCTACTTTTTCTTGAGCATGAAAAGCAGTTTGAACTATCATTGACTTAGATTTGATCTCATTTCTCTTTTTAGTAAACTCAAGGCTAGATCTATCCAAACTGCACATCCTTGCTATATGCCCAAAATTCTTGCACTTGTAACACATGACATTTTTATTCATAAGAGGTGCAAAAGAGTTAACATTTTCCTTACTATGGCTATTCAAAGACTTATTGCAATGCATAGCTTTGTGACAAAATTTCTTGCAAGAAAAACAATAGCCATGGAAAGTATTATGTAACCTATTTTGATGCCTTGGATGATTGTTCTTCTTGTGACCAACTGGAATCCACCGCTCTTTAGGATGAAGATTGATCTTGCTCGAAGACCCTGTTTCATGAATGGTGATACCATCCTTCTTTTGCTTTTCACCCGGAGTATTCTGTCTGAGAGCCAACTGTTCCAGCTTCACTCTAAGAGACATAACTTCTAGTTTCTCGAAATCAGCTTCCTTTCCTTTTAGAGCCTCTGTCAGAACCTGTTCAACCTTCTTCCCTTCTTCAGCTAGAATTTTGAAGTCTATAACACTTTGAGACAATTCTGATCTTGCTATCTCTTCTTCCTGACATTGATGCTTGAGAACAAAATTCTCTTCCCTAAATTTCTCAATATTTCTTAAAGCCAAGAAGAATTCACCTTTGAGATCGAACTCAACCTCTTCATCTCTTTCTAAATCTGTATGTTCCTCTAATAGATCCTTCTCCAAGCTATTAGGCTCTTTCTGGAGAGACCCACTCTGATACCAATTGAAGAACACAAGCTTATACTGAGAGGGGGGGTGAACAGTATAAGACTTAACCAATTAATAATTTTAACTTTAGATAGCAGTGGCATCAACACAACATTAATCAATACAGAAAGCATCACATATTGAAGGCCCATTTTTAACATGGTTCACCCAAAATGGTTGGGCTACGTCCATAAAAACTTTCCTCTAAAAGTTATCTCAAAGTTCTTTGGGAATCCTTCCCAAATACAATGTTTATGAGCCTCGGCCCAAAGGAGATGCCTTCCCCCAATCAAAATTTATGAGCCTCTGCTCAAAGGAGATACCTTCCCCTATGCTCTGGAAATGATCCCTCAGAAGATCAACTGCCTCTACCTCTTGCCAGCATGTGGAACTCCTTTCCACCAAAGACCTCCTGTCCTCATGCTTAGCCTAAGAGACCTCTGCCTTCTATGATCACGTACACAGCAGCTCAGCAACCTGTACCAAACATAGTCTGTCGGTCTAGTACATGTCTTCCTCTGTCTGTCAGATTTTTCCAACTCTTGAACAAATCAATCCTCTGCATACAAGCCTTCTCAAAGACTTGCCAAATCCCTTTGTGCTCTCTTTGCCCTCTGCTCTCTCAGTGCAATCATATCGCCACTTCTACACTATTTGTGCCCTTTCGGCTGCATCTCGCACACTTCGACACACATTCAAGGATGCATTCAACCATGCTTCAACTCTCCAAAAAACCCTCCTTTTATAATAAAATTTTCATGATAAAAACTTTAATCTTAGTCGGTTGTTATAACAAATGCAAACCCTAATCTTCATTGACTGCAATCCCTAATCTTCGTCAGCTAATATTTGAATTTATTGGCTTCACTGCCTCTGTAACTCTTCTGTGGCTTCTACTGTGAAAATACAACATGTCGCGATATCACGACACTTTTTGCTTTCTTAACCTCTTCTCAGCTTGCACCCGTGAAAATGGAACATGTCGTGAAATTGTGACACTTTCGCTGCCTTGTTTTTTTCTCTGCCTTACTCTCGTGAAAATGAAACATGTCATGAAATCATGATGCTTTTGCCTTTGAGCTCTTCCTCCTTGAATTTGTCATGAAATTGCAATGCTTCTTCTTCCATGCTCTTTCGTTTTGCTTCTATCATGAAATCACAACTCTTCTTCTGTTGAAGACCTGCTTTCTATTTTTGTCGTGAAATCATGACACTTTCTCCAACCGTATGCTGCCATCTCAATCTGTCGTGAAATCGTGACACTTTCTACATCCGTAATATTTCTCTAAAACCTATCACGAAATCATGACACTTTTTGCATCCATACGCTTTCTCTTCAACATGTCACGAAATCGTGAAACTTTCTACATTCGTACGCTTTCTCTTCAACATGTCACGAAATCGTGACATTTCTTACTTCGAAACCTTTCCTTTGTTGCATGTCGTGAAATCATGACAGTTCTTACTTGGAACATTTTCATCTATAGCATGTCGCAAAATCATGACGGGCGAAATCATGACAGTTCTCACTTCGAACTCTGCAGCATGTCGCAAAATCACGACAGTTCTCACTTCAAACTCTGCAGCATGTCGCAAAATCATGACACTTTTTGTGTTACTTTCTCTCTCT
This sequence comes from Wollemia nobilis, assembly GCA_028583015.1. Taxonomy (NCBI): domain Eukaryota; kingdom Viridiplantae; phylum Streptophyta; class Pinopsida; order Araucariales; family Araucariaceae; genus Wollemia; species Wollemia nobilis. The sequence continues at coordinate 2,396,736 of JAQPPZ010000184.1, forward strand.
TTGAACTTGTCATGAAATCGTGAAAATTCACACTACGAACTCTCTCTTCTGCATTATGTTGCGAAATCGTGACACTTTTTCTTTCGGACTCTCTCTCCTACAACATGTCGTGAAATCGTGACACTTTTTCGTCCGTACAACCTTCCTTGCAATATGTCATGAAATCATGAAATTTTTGACTCCGTACATTCTCTCTCTTCTTTGAGTTGCGAAACTACGACATGTCGCGATATCGTGACACTTTTCTAACTTGCTTTCTCTCTCTTGCTTAAGTCATGAAAATGCGACATGTCGCGATATCGCGACACTTTTCCAACTTACTTTCTTTCAAACCTGTCAGCTTAGGGTTTGTAAAAGACCTTTGAAACTGTCATGCTGTAACCTTCATCAAAAAAAATTATTTGACATCAAATCAAATTCCTTCAAAAGCTTCTTGACATCAATGACAACTTATATACTTGAGCAAAGGCAATGTACCCAAAGTACCCAAAATTGCCAACAGAGAGTGTGAGTTAATGCATCAAGGTTTTTTGGAATAAAGAGTTGTGATTAGAACCTTGTTTAATAAGAATTATTGTTGAAGACATTGGTTGTGTGAAGAACTTGAGTTAGGGTTTTGAAAAGACTATGAGTATAATTTTTATGTGAATATTGTTTTATAAGCATTGTTGTTGAAGTGAGTTGTCATGCAAAGAACTTAAACTAGGATTTGAAAAGAACATGAATATCATTGTTATGTGAGATTAGTTTTTGAGCATTATTGGAAATATTTTGAGTTGGTGGTTATATGCTTGGACTAGGGTTTGTGAGCAAGGGTTGTTTCATGAAGTTATTGGTTGAGTAGAGTTGGTTGAGCCTAGTCAAGTGGATGTGTGAAGTGATTTTTCAAGTTCCATAAAACAAACTATTCTATATTCTAAAATTAGTTGAGAAAGTGATTGAGCATTGACTTGAATTGGAAGCATATTGAGTCTCTAACAATTCTCCTTATATTTCTAAGAGAGTTATTGAAAGTAATTAAGCATTGTGATGAGTATAGAACATACTGAGTCTCTAAAAATTCTCTTTATGTTTCTATGATATTGGAAAAGTTTTGTGTGGACTTGTTGAGCATATTTGACCAAGTTTTATGTGGACTTGTTGAGCATATTGATCAAGTTATATGTGGACTTATTGAGTGGATTTGAGCAAGTTTTGTGTGGACTTTTTGAGAATATTTGAGCAAGTTATGTGTGGAATTGTTGAGCATATTTAAGCAAGTTCTGTGTGGACTTTTTGAGCATATTTGAGCAAGTTCAGTGTTGACTTGTTAAGTATATTTGAGCAAGTTCTATGTGGAATTTTTGAGCAAGTTTTGTGTGGAATTGTTGAGAAGATTTGAGCATGTTATGAGTGGACTAGTTGAGAAAATTTAAGCAAGTTCTGAGTGGACTTGTTGAGCATATTTATGGTAAACTGAAGGATTGTGTTTAGTAAAAATTTGAAACATAGCTTTGGAGGTGATAGAGCAAAGAGGATAGTGGTCTCTAGTGGATAGAGATCCATCAGACAGTGTAGTAAGGATAGGTATTTTGAGTGGGGACAAGAGTCTTCAATGGAGAGAGATCCACAAGCGAGTGCAGTGGAGGCAATAGTCTTCTAGAGGATCACCAACCAGAGCATAGGAGAAGTTCTCCTATGGATAGAGATACATGAAATTGATTTATGGGATCAACATATCCTTTGGACTAAATACCATAAACATTGTAATAGGGAAAGGATTCCAAAAAGATTGATCAAGAAAATTTTAGTGAAATATTTTCTCCATGGAGTAGCCCACATTGGGTGAACCACGTAAATTTTGGTGTCTCTATTGTTTGTGATGTTTTTTATATTGATTTGATTACTACTGCTAATATTGCTATCTATACATTACATAATATTGATTGGGAAAGAAAAGTAAAAAGTGATCTTATACTATTCACCCCCCTCTCAGTATAAGCTTGTGTTCTTAAATTGGTATTAGAGCAGATTCCTTCGGAAGATTTTAACAGTTTGAAGAAAAAGCTAACAAGAACACAATGGATCCTAAGGAGGTGGCCTCTAATAATTCAGCACCCATATTTTATGGAAGTGACTATATGTATTGGAGTATGATGATGAAGATATATCTGATGGCACTTGGAAATGACATTTGGGAAGAAATTGAATTTGGATACGATCCCTTAATCAATCCTCCTACAGATAAGGAAGGTAAGCGTACACAACACTATAATTAAAAAACAATGAATGCACTTGTGAGAGGTTTACATAGAACAGAGTCCATGAAAGTTATGCATTGTAAAACTACAAAAGAAATGTGGGATAAATTATAAAATATATATTAAGGAGATAAAAGTGTCAAGAAAGCAAAGATGTGAAATATCAAAGGACAACTTGAAGCATTAAGAATGAATTATGAGGGAAATATTAGTGCTCATATACTTCAAATTGATGAGGTTTTTAATGGTATGCAAGGACTTGGAATGAAGATTGATGAATCTGAAGTTTGTGATAAAGTATAAAGATCTCTTCCAAAAAGATTTAGTGAACATGTTTCTACTATAGAAGTGTCAATGGATGATGATACTTTGACAAGAGATAAGTTTCTTGGTATGCTCACAATATTTGAGATAAGAACAAAAGATCCTATTCTCCAAAAGGAAGCAACATTCAAAGCAATCAATAAGACAAATGGTAAGAAGTCAAAATCAAGCAATGAGTCATCCAGTGATGAAGAAGCTAACTATGGTAGAAGAGATAAGGACTATAGAAGATCCAAAGATCTAAGATCTGTTAAGTTTTTCAATTATGGAAAGAATGAAAATTTTGCAACAAATTGTTAAGAACCCAAGAAAAACAATGTTGAATAAAAATAGGATCACATAAATAGGGAATCATAAAGATACAGACACTAGAAGAAAAACAAGGATGGACAAAGCAGACAAGGAAAGAAGTTCATTCAAAGGTAAAAGAGAAGCTACTATGTGGATAAGGCAAGTAAGTACTCAAGTTATAGTGATGTTATTTTTAATACAATGATAGAGATGAAGTCTTATTTATGATTGAAGAGAAATAACTAGCTAAGAAAAGGACTCCAATAATTCTCAAGTGTTTTAGATGTGGTAACTTTGGACATATTTAAGATATTTTTACAAAGGATGGTCATAGTTTCAGTGATGATGAATGTGAAGATACACTTGAAGGACCAGAAAAAAATCTTCTAATGGCATTGGAAGATGAAGAAGGTGGTTTCATAAAAGATAAGACAAAATAAAATGAAAATGCAGATAAAGGTAAAAAATAGAGGAATATTTTGAAAAGGATAGATATGATCTCAAAGGAGAACCTATTCATTCCCTTGAAATAGTAAATAAGGTAAGAAAGCAAAAATCTAAACTTGAAATTCAATTCCAAGAATGTGATGAAGAGAGAAGTTTTCTTATAGAGTATTTAGAAAAATCAAAAGCTAAGGCAAAAAGGTTCAAGGATAAGTTAGAAGCAAAGATCTTATAATGTGAGAAGTTAGCACAATAAGTGGCATTACTAAGAGAATATTTGGAGGACTCCAAGATCAAAATAAAAGGGTTAAAAAATAGCTCAAAGAACTTGGATAAGTTTGTCAAGACACAAAAGACTACATCAAACAAAATAGGCCTTGGTTTTGAACAAGCTCAAAATAAACAAGAAGGAGAATCATCCTCAAACTTTGGAGGAGAAGAAAATTTAGATGAAGATACTTCAAAAGAAGACAGTGTAAAATAAATTGAGACATCTAAGGATGAGTTAGCCAATAGATATTTCAACAAAGACAAGAAGAATGCATAAAGAAGATACATATGGAACAACAATCAGAATAGGTCAAGAGAGACTAAGAGACCAATGGAGTCAAAAAAAGGAAACTTCAATGGAAGATGTTTTTCATGACATAGATTTGGGCACATGGCTTCACATTACAAGACACGAGAAAGATAGGAATATGTGAATAGATAGCTTTTCCATGGGTATTGCTACTCATGTAATTAGTTTGGTCACAAGGCAATGAATTTTAGGATTCTTGACAGAAGAGGATATGGCTTCACTAGGAGAAATACTAATACATTTGCACCTCCAAGGAATAATAACATTAAGTGTTATAATTACAACAATGATCATGCTACCATGGGGAGATTGTTGGACATTTTGAGTCCTCAAGTCAAAGTTGTCATTGATGTCAAGAAAGGAAGTCGTCATTAATATCCAGAAATTTGTCAAGAAACAAGTTATCAAAGTTGTCATTGATATTCAGGAAGAAGCTTCTAATAAAGTCAAAGGTCAAGAGGAAAATTGCAAAGGTTAAAGGCAAAGGGCTCCATAATATTTTTAAATATTATGTGGAAGCATAAGTTAAATGGTTTTCATAAAAACCCAAGAAAGTTTATTTGAAAAGCTAAAGGGAGATTTAATATTTATTTGATAAATTATTTAAATTCAAAATGAATTTAAATTTTATAAATAAATATTATTTATACCAAGGTGCAAAGTGAAAGATGGTTTAAATAAAACCATAGGGTTTAAAGAATTAATTATAAATTAATAAAGCTCCAAAGGTAATTCGAGCGTCGACGTCCAAAAATCGTTGAGGGTAAATCAAGCACCGACGTCATGCATGGAGGAAGAAATTTGGTATATAAGCTATGCCTTAAAGGCATTTGAGATTATCCTTTTGCTCGATGATTAAAGCATGCAATAGTGTTTTGAATTCATAAGGAAGAAAGAGCAGTGAACATTTTTGTTTAAGCACCAACGAATAACGTCAAGGGGACTTGCGCCAAAAGACCAAGCGCCAATGAGGCAAGTGGCCTAGTGGCAAAGAGGACAATGTTAGGTGCAAGGAGGTCTGTGTTCGAAACTCGATGGTAGCATTTTTGTTTGTGGTAGTTGCATTGGTGTTGAGCGCCAAGGAAGGCGCATGTTTTGTGCAAGGCGAGCGGGGAAGGTTTTGAGCACGTGGTGCTCGTTTATCCCCAAGCAAGCGCCTAGCTTGCATGGCATTGGGAGCCATGGCTAGGGCACCGGTTGAGGTTGTGTTGTGTGTTCGAATCCCCTCCAAGGCAAGGTAATTAATTTTGAAGTTTAATTTTTGTATGATGCCTAAAGTTTGGAGTTAAAAGGGTGCATGAAAGGTTTATTAGTTGGAAATGATTTTTGATTAGTTGGAGGAATAAGGTGTTAAGTTTTATTTTAATAAAGTGTTTTGGCATATTGATTTATTGAAATATTAAAAGGATAAAGGGAGCTTCTTGTCTTAGGTTGTTTTTGAAAAGAAGAGTGCATTGAATATTAGTGGGAGATTATAAGGTGTAAGTGGTAATTTACTTTTTGTAAATATTGATGAATGTTTTATTAAATATGGAGTGATAAGGTGTATGTATGTTTTAATGTTTGCATTGTAATTTGAGGAAATTAATCACCTTATAATTTCTTTGAGCTTGGCAAGAAGTGTTTGAGTTTTTGGTAGATTTAGAAGATTCCTTCATCATCAAGAAAAAGGTATGTGCACATTTTCCAAAGTTAAAATTGATTGGTTGGTTTTCTAGAAAATAAGTTTGGAGTGAAAAGGACTTGATTAGGGTTTCCTTTTTGAGAGTGTTTGAGTTAATGCATCAAGGTTTTCTGGAATAAAGAGTTGTGATTAGAACCTTGTTTAATAAGCATTGTTGTTGAAGACATTGGTTGTGTGAAGAACTTGAGTTAGGGTTTTGAAAAGAACATGAGTATCATTGTTATGTGAAGATTGTTTTATAAGCATTGTTGTTGAAGTGGGTTGTCATGCAAAGAACTTGAACTAGGGTTTGAAAAGAACATGAATATCATTGTTATGTGAGATTAGTTGTTGAGCATTGTTGGAAATATTTTGAGTTGGTGGTTATATGCTTGGACTAGGGTTTGTGAGAAAGGGTTGTTTCATTAAGTGATTGGTTGAGTAGAGTTGGTTGAGCCTAGTCAAGTGGATGTGTGAAGTGATTGTTCAAGTTCCATAAAACAAACTATTCTATATTTTGAATTGAGTTGAGAAAGTGATTGAGCATTGAGTTGAATTGGAAGCATATTGAGTCTCTAACAATTCTCCTTATGTTTCTAAGAGAGTGATTGAAAGTAATTGAGCATTGTGATAAGTATAGAACATACTGAGTCTCTAACAATTCTCTTTATATTTCTATGATATTGGACAAGTTCTGTGTGGACTTGTTGAGCATATTTGAGCAAGTTTTATGTGGACTTGTTGAGCATATTTGAGCAAGTTCTGTGTGGACTTGTTGAGAAAATTTGAGCAAGTTCTATGTGGACTTGTTGAGCAGATTTGAGCAAGTTCTATGTGGACTTGTTGAGCAGATTTGAGCAAGTTATATGTGGACTTGTTGAGCAGATTTGAGCAAGTTCTATGTGGACTTGTTGAGCATATTTGAGCAAGTTCTGTGTGGACTTGTTGAGAAGATTTGAGCAAGTTCTGAGTGGACTTGTTGAGCATATTTGAGCAAGTTCTAAGTGGACTTGTTGAGCAGATTTGTGCTAGACCGAAGGACTATGTTTAGTGTAGATTTGAGATAGAGATTTGGAGGTGATAGAGCAGAGAGGATAGTAGTCTCCAGTGGATAGAGATCCATCAGCAAGGGTAGTGAGGATAGGTCTTCTGAGTGGGGATAAGAGTCTTCAGTGGAGAGAGATCCACAAGCCAGTGCAGTGGAGGTAGTAGTCTTCTAGAGGATCACCAACCAGAGTAGAGGAGAAGGAGTTCTCCTATGGATAGAGATCCATGAACTTGATTTAGGGGATCAACATCTCCTTTGGACAAAGGTCCATAAACATTGTAATAGGGAAAGGATTCCCAAGAGATTGATCGAGAAAATTTTAGTGAAATATTTTCTTCGTGGAGTAGCCCACATTGGGTGAACCATGTAAATTATGGTGTCTCTATTGTGTGTGGTGTTTTATACATTGCTTTGATTACTATTGTTGATATTGCTATCTATACATTGCATAATATTGATTGGGAAAGAAAAGTAAAAAGTGGTCTTATATTGTTCACCCCCCTCTCAGTATAATCTTGTGTTCTTCAATTGGTATCAGAGTGGGTTCCTTTAGAAGAGTTTAACAGCTTGAAGGAAAATCTAACAAGAACACAATGGATCCTAAGGAGGTGTCCTCAAATAATTCAGCACCAGTATTTTATGGAAGTGACTATATGTATTGGAGTATGATGATGAAGATCTACCTGATGGCACTTGGCAATGACATTTGGGAAGCAATGGAATTTGGATACGATCCCTTAGTCAATCCTCCTACAGATAAGGAAGGTAAGCTTCTACAACACTATAATTCAAAAGCAATGAATGCACTTGTGAGAGGTTTGCATAGAACAGAGTCTATGAAAGTTATGCATTGTAAAACTACAAAAGAAATGTGGGATAAATTGCAAAATATATATGAAGGAGATAAAAGTGTCAAGAAAGCAAAGATGCAAAATATCAAAGGACAACTTGAAGCATTAAGAATGAATGATGAGGAAAATATTAGTGCTTATCTACTTTGAATTGATGAGGTTGTTAATGGTATGCAAGGACTTGGAATGAATATTGATGAATCTGATGTTTGTGATAAAGTATTAAGATCTCTTCCAAAAAGATTAGTGAACAGGTTTCTACTATAGAAGTGTCAATGGATGGTGATACTTTGACAAGAGATAAGTTGCTTGGTATGCTCACAATATTTGAGATAAGAACAAAATATCCTATTCCCAGAAGGAAGCAACATTCAAAGCAATCAATAAGACAAAGGGTAAGAAATTAATCAAGCAATGAGTCATCCAGTGATGAAGAAGCTAACTATGGTAGAAGAGATAAGGACTATAGAAGATCCAGAGATCTAAGATCTATTAAGTGTTTCAATTATGAAAAGTATGGACATTTTGCAACAGATTTTCAAGAACCCAAGAACAACAATGGTGAAGAAAAATAGGATCACAAAAATAGGGAATCAGAAAGATACAAGCACTAGAAGAAAAGCAAGGATGGACAAAGCAGACAAGGAAAGAAGTTCTTTCAAAGGAAAAAGAGAAGCTACTATGCGGATAAGGCAAGTAAGTACTCAAGTGATAGTGATGCTAGTTTTTCAGACAATGATAGAGATGAAGTCCTATTTATGATTGAAGAGAAAGAACTAGTTAAGAAAAGGACTCCAATCATTCTCAAGTGTTTTAGATGTGGTAACTTTGGACATCTTGAAGATAGTTGTACAAAGGATGGTTATAGTTTCAGTGATGATGAATATGAAGATACACTTGAAGGACCAGATGAAAATCTTCTAATGGCATTGGAAGATGAAGAAGGTGATTTCATAGAAGATAAGACAAAAGAAAATGAAGATGCAGACAAAGGTAAACAAATAGAGGAATATTCAGAAAAGGATGGATATGATCTCAAGGGAGAACTTATCTATGCCCTTGAAATAGTAAAGAAGGTAAGAAAGAAAAACTCTAAACTTGAAATTCAATTCCAAGAATGTGATGAAGAGAGAAGTTTGCTTATAGAGGATTTAGAAAAATCAAAGGCTAAGGCAAAAAGGTTCAAGGATAAGTTAGAAGCAAAGATCTTAGAATGTGAGAAGTTAGCACAAGAAGTGGCACTACTAAGAGAATATTTGGAGGACTCCAAGATCAAGATGAAAGGGTTCAAAAATAGCTCAAAGAACTTGGATAAGTTCATCAAGACACAAAAGACTACATCAAACAAAACAGGCCTTGGTTTTGAACAAGCTCAAAAGAAACAAGAAGGAGAATCATCCTCAAGTTTTGGAGGAGAAGAAACTTTAGATGAAGATACTTCAGAAGAAGATAGTGTAAAAGAAAGTGAGACATCTAAGGATGAGTTAGACAATAGAGAGTTCAACAAAGATAGGAATAATGCACAAAGAAGATACAGATGGAACAACAATCAGAATAGGTCAAGAGAGACTAAGAGACCAATGAGGTCAAGACAAGGAAACTTCAATGGAAGATGTTTTTCATGTCATAGGTTTGGGCACATGGCTTCACAATGCAGGACATGGGAAAGACAGGAATATGGGAACAAATAACTTTTCCATGGGTATTGCTACTCATGTAATCAGTTTGGTCACAAGGCAATGAATTGCAGGGTTCATGATAGAAGAGGATATGGCTTCACTAGGAGAAATCCTAAGACATTTGCACCTCCAAGGAATAATAACATTAAGTGTTATAAGTGCAACAATGATGGTCACACAACAAAGTGGTGTAGAGCAGACATTCCAGAAACAAGTATGAATATGAACAGGAACAGGAACAAGAATGAACATGAATAGGAAAAGGATTATGAACAGAAAGAGGAACAGAATATGAATAGGAATAGGAACAGGAACATGGATATGAACAGGAACATGAATAGGAACAGGAATAGGAATAGGAACAAGGATATGAATAGAAACATGGATAGGAACATGGACATGGAAAGAAATAGTCAAAGGAATCAGAAGGATCAGATAAGAAGGAAAGAGGATAAAGGTAAAGAACAATGCTTTCTAGGAGTAGAAATACTCCCACCCCAGAATTAACCACCTCAAGAAGAGGTGGGGGAGGGGCTAAGCTAAGAGGTTCATTCTTAGCCCCGAGCCCCAAAGGTGACCCTTTGCCATTGATGTCAAAGGGGGAGAGATTTGAGTAAGGGGGAGAGATTTGGTATTTGAAGAGAGCATTGAGCCAGGGGGAGCAATGTCCCAGGGGGAGCAGAATAGGAAAAAGTCAAGTTTTCGGTAAAAATAATTTGGGTTGCCATCAATGACAAAGGGGGAGATTGTTGGACATTTTGAGTCCTCAAGTCAAAGTTGTCATTGATGTCAAGAAAGGAAGTCGTCATTAATATCCAAAAATTTGTCAAGAAACAAGTTATCAAAGTTGTCATTGATATTCAGGAAGAAGCTTCTAATAAAGTCAAAGGTCAAGAGGAAAATTGCAAAGGTTAAAGGCAAAGGGCTCCATAATATTTTTAAATATTATGTGGAAGCATAAGTTAAATGGTTTTCATAAAAACCCAAGAAAGTTTATTTGAAAAGCTAAAGGGAGATTTAATATTTATTTGATAAATTATTTAAATTCAAAATGAATTTAAATTTTATAAATAAATATTATTTATACCAAGGTGCAAAGTGAAAGATGGTTTAAATAAAACCATAGGGTTTAAAGAATTAATTATAAATTAATAAAGCTCCAAAGGTAATTCGAGCGTCGACGTCCAAAAATTAGTTGAGGGTAAATCAAGCGTCGACGTCATGCATGGAGGAAGAAATTTGGTATATAAGCTATGCCTTAAAGGCATTTGAGATTATCCTTTTGCTCGATGATTAAAGCGTGCAATAGTGTTTTGAATTCGTAAGGAAGAAAGAGCAGCGAACATTTTTGTTTAAGCACCAGCGAATAACGTCAAGGGGACTTGCACCAAAAGACCAAGCGCCAATGAGGCAAGTGGCCTAGTGGCAAAGAGGACAGCGTTAGGTGCAAGGAGGTCTGTGTTCGAAACTTGGTGGTAACATTTTTGTTTGTGGTAGTTGCATTGGTGTTGAGTGCCAAGGAAGGCGCACATTTCAAGGTGAGCGGGGAAGGTTTTGAGCACGTGGTGCTCGTTTATCCCCAAGCAAGCACCTAGCTTGCGCGGTATTGGGAGCCATGGCTAGGGCACCGGTTGAGGTTGCATTGTGTGTTCGAATCCCCTCCAAGGCAAGGTAATTAATTTTGAAGTTTAATTTTTGTATGATGCCTAAAGTTTGGAGTTAAAAGGGTGCATGAAAGGTTTATTAGTTGGAAATGATTTTTGATTAGTTGGAGGAATAAGGTGTTAAGTTTCATTTTAATAAAGTGTTTTGGCATATTGATTTATTGAAATATTAAAAGGATAAAGGGAGCTTCTTGTCTTAGGTTGTTTTTGAAAAGAAGAGTGCATTGAATATTAGTGGGAGATTATAAGGTGTAAGTGGTAATTTACTTTTTGTAAATGTTGATGAATGTTTTATTAAAGATGGAGTGATAAGGTGTATGTATGTTTTAATGTTTGCATTGTAATTTGAGGAAATTAATCACCTTATAATTTCTTTGAGCTTGGCAAGAAGTGTTTGAGTTTTTGGCAGATTTAGAAGATTCCTTCATCATCAAGAAAAAGGTATGTGCACATTTTCCAAAGTTAAAATTGATTGGTTGGTTTTCTGGAAAATAAGTTTGGAGTGAAAAGGACTTGATTAGGGTTTCCTTTTTGAGAGTGTTTGAGTTAATGCATCAAGGTTTTCTGGAATAAAGAGTTGTGATTAGAACCTTGTTTAATAAGCATTGTTGTTGAAGACATTGGTTGTGTGAAGAACTTGAGTTAGGGTTTTGAAAAGAACATGAGTATCATTGTTATGTGAAGATTGTTTTATAAGCATTGTTGTTGAAGTGGGTTGTCATGCAAAGAACTTGAACTAGGGTTTGAAAAGAACATGAATATCATTGTTATGTGAGATTAGTTGTTGAGCATTGTTGGAAATATTTTGAGTTGGTGGTTATATGCTTGGACTAGGGTTTGTGAGAAAGGGTTGTTTCATTAAGTGATTGGTTGAGTAGAGTTGGTTGAGCCTAGTCAAGTGGATGTGTGAAGTGATTGTTCAAGTTCCATAAAACAAACTATTCTATATTTTGAATTGAGTTGAGAAAGTGATTGAGCATTGAGTTGAATTGGAAGCATATTGAGTCTCTAACAATTCTCCTTATGTTTCTAAGAGAGTGATTGAAAGTAATTGAGCATTGTGATAAGTATAGAACATACTGAGTCTCTAAAAATTCTCTTTATGTTTCTATGAGATTGGACAAGTTCTATGTGGACTTGTTGAGCAGATTTGAGCAAGTTCTATGTGGACTTGTTGAGCAGATTTGAGCAAGTTTTGTGGACTTGTTGAGCAGATTTGAGCAAGTTCTGTGTGGACTTGTTGAGCAGATTTGAGCAAGTTCTATGTGGACTTGTTGAGCATATTTGAGCAAGTTATGTGGACTTGTACAAATTTGAGCAAGTTCTATGTGGACTTGTTGAGCAGATTTGAGCAAGTTCTATGTGGACTTGTTGAGCAGATTTGAGCAAGTTCTATGTGGACTTGTTGAGCATATTTGAGCAAGTTCTGAGTGGACTTGTTGAGCAGATTTGAGCAAGTTCTGAGTGGACTTGTTGAGCAGATTTGTGCTAGACCGAAGGACTGTGTTTAGTGTAGATTTGAGATAGAGCTTTGGAGGTGACAGAGCAGAGAGGACAGTGGTCTCCAGTGGATAGAGATCCATCAACCAGGGTAGTGAGGATAGGTCTTCTGAGTGGGGACAAGAGTCTTCAGTGGAGAGAGATCCACAAGCCAGTGTAGTGGAGGTAGTAGTCTTCTAGAGGATCACCAGCCAGAGCAGAGGAGAAGGAGTTCTCCTATGGATAGAGATCCATGAACTTGATTTAGGGGATCAACATCTCCTTTGGACTGAGGTCCATAAACATTGTAATAGGGAAAGGATTCCCAAGAGATTGATCGAGAAAATTTTAGTGAAATATTTTCTCCGTGGAGTAGCCCACATTGGGTGAACCACGTAAATTGTGGTGTCTCTATTGTGTGTGGTGTTTTGTACATTGCTTTGATTACTATTACTGATATTGCTATCTATACATTGCATAATATTGATTGGGAAAGAAAAGTAAAAAGTGGTCTTATACTGTTCACCCCCCCTCTCAGTATAAGCTTGTGTTCTTCAAAAACCTCGGGATTCAAAGGTGAATGTGAAGGTAGAGGGGATGGAGGAGTGTAGTTGGAAGAAGCCCTTAACAATTCCTTAGACAACAAAAAATCAAAAAAGGATGGTGTAACCACCAGAAAGGGTCACAGTTGATGACGACTCCTATTACGATAAATGGTATAGATATAACATGCATACAAGAAAATGAAATTGAAAACAAATGAAACAAGAAAGAAACACTTTATTCCATTGTATTCAAAGCCAAAAATCCCATTACAAGTATGTCCCTCTGAGGGATATTCATTTTGATACAATATTACAATAGGAGTGCACAATTTTTTTCCCTCTTAAGGGTAGGTGTGATTTCCAAATGCCTTTTAGAATGATACGAACTAATCTAGGGTGGAGGTGCCATATTCTTCACAATGGGGAAGGAACTTGATGGTTTGCTCTCCTTTGAAACTATTCCCTGTGGTCAAGAAACAACAAGAATGTCAAAAATATAGGCAACCTCTCATGATGAGGCCCTTTTAGGTAAATTACATAATGACACCATTAACATGCATAATCAAGAAAACATAAAGAATGCTTCTAAGCTATGCAAAGTGAATCAAGATTCATGTAATAACATAAATGAAAGTAGAATTTATACTATGCATGTATCATATATGAAAATTGAAGCATAAACATGCATAACGAAAGCATTTAAGTCCTAATTGAAGTATAAACATAAAATGTAAATCTAACCTAGTTCTATGGTCAGAAGTCTTCTAAAATGATATTAAACCATAAAAACAACTAATCTAACCTAATTATCCAGAAAAAAATAGAATTAGGAAGGTGATTATACCTTTGCTACAAATCGTAGCTCTAGTGCACTATCTGCACTAAAAACCATGGCTGACAACCATGGTTAGCACTCTGATAGGATTACCCTTAGTTCCAAGGGTAGTGGGCTTAATATCCTTATCCAATTGATGTTCAAGAGTCGCCTCTGATGTCCTTTTGATAGGTTTGGTGGTCAAATCATTATGATGGGTATTCGTTTGCTCGGATTTGCATTTCTTGGCTCTCCTAGACTCCTAGGGTATCCATAATGCAATTCATCATGAATATTGGAAAGTAGGTAGGGGATAAGTGCAATAGCTCTCTCTTAGTATACTTGATTGAGTGTATAATTTGATAGGGCTCCACTACTCAAATCTCTAATGCTCTCTCTGATATAATATTTTGATAGTGCTTCACTATCAAAATGCTCTATATCATTGCCCTAATTCTGAGGGGTACTTATAGGACTACCCAAGGGCTAGGGGTGGCTTCCTAGAGAAGCCAAGATCAAGAAGGGGTGGTTAAGATAGTTGGAATGGAATTTTTCACCCTCTAACCACCTTCTTCTAGATCCAATGGCCATTTCAACTGATTTGGCTTGGATTGAAGGCTAACTGAACTTTAGTTAAGACCACAGGTCACAACTATAATCTAGACTACAAACCCTAGGTCTCAACCATGGTTTAGCTATAAAACATAGGTCTGGGATGTGGTTCAGATTGATTAGGCCAAGGAGCCCAAATTGAGTGGTTATAATCACTGCTCTATCTTGGAGTCTATCCAAGATCTTCCATATGGTCTTGTAGCATCTCCATATGAGTAGTCGCCCTCGACATGATGTAGTTTAGGTGTCTACAGATGGAGGTGAGAAAATTTAGTCCATAGTGATAATATTTATATCAATTGGAATTGTTTTAGCTAGATCATATGGATTACAGAGTGGGTGAATAAATCAATAGGATTCATGTTGATTTGTGGACAAAGAGGATAAGGTTGGATGGAATGGATGGAACCTAAGAACTAGTGCTAGGAGCCTGATTAACCTGGATAGCAGTAACCAACAAAAATAAATGCATTTATCTATATGACATATACATGCAATGAAAATAAAGAAAAAAAATTGTTTGTTTTTTTTTGTAGTGGTAAAAACCACTATTTTTTTTGTTATGTACATATGTTACAAATTGTCTTATAAAATGTCTTGATGGAATGGAGGTGGTAGCTCACCTGTAGGGTCAGCTCACTCTTGTGGAAGAAGCAAGTGAAAGATGAGCTCATAGATGGGGAACATGTTGAGATAAAAATTATCTTGTTCGGTATGGGGAATAATGGGATCTGATTCTTGTTTAGTTTCATCCAAAATTATCGACATAAGTTTGAATTCTTCATATATTTCATTATTAGAATCATCGATATGGAGGGCTTCTTCTCCTAAATTTAGATTAAGACTTTGGAAGGCTTGTTAAAGAGAAGAGGTGGTGGAAAGTGGGTGGTAACCTATATCTTAACGACTGTGCACTTCTTGATATGGAACATCAATAGGCTTTGACACTCCCTATTCATGCAATCTTAGGCCATGACCTTGCCAATTGACTATGTGAAAATAGTGAGATGGAAATCTTGACATGTTTGAAATGTTGGCAAGTGCTAGTTCTTTGGATACCTATAAGTGTCTTGGGTTTGATGAATAATCAATCCCCCATACACAAAATTTATGTTATTTAAAGCTAAAACCATGTCATATACCACTCCTATGGATAAATGTGGGTCACATGGGTGATTGAAATTCTTAGCCTTAGGAATAGTGAGGGTCATGACGATTATGATTTAGACCACATATTTACCAATACTAGGATTAGCGAGGTTGACCTCAACTGGGGAAGATATGGAAGGACCTTGGTTGGATGATGGCTCAGAAAGTGGTGAATATGGAGATGTCTCACAGTCTATCAACTTGACTTGTGAAAGATAAGGTGATGGTGATATATTGGATTGGGAAGGTTGCTAAGTGGATGATGATGATATGGATGGCAAGGATGTTGATGATATGGATTAATTGTGACCACATGTACATGTATTCAATGATGAATATGATGACAGTATGGAAGCTTTATGAGGATTGGTGATAGGGAGATCCTTAGGAATGGGAGCTATTAATGAGGAAATTGGTGAAGTGGTAGATGTATTAACTTTTGGTGATAAGAACAGATGAATGGAAGGAAGCATGGACTTTATGAGCACCAAAAATGCTTATTTTATATACATTATTAAGGGGCATCATCATTGGTTTAATTAGAATTAGATATATATTTTTATTTAACTTATGCATATAATTGATAGAAAATCTAGTATTATGCTTAACGGGTGTTTTTAGTGGAAACTGTGTATAAATGTAGGTTTTGTTACTAATATGGTGTTTTCCATTCTACACCCCACTTGGACCTGGTATGCTTCTTCTTCAATGATTCTAAGGCATATTGGGAAGGCGCCTTACTCTGGCGCCTTACTCCCATACATGGGAGGCACCTTACTCTGGCGCCTTACTCCCATACATGGGAGGTGCCTTACTGGTGCCTTACTCCCATACATGGGGAGGCACCTTACTGAGGTAGGCGCCTTACTCCCATACATTGGAGACACCCGCATTGGAGATGCCATATGACCAAGTCAACATTGACCAGGTTGACCAAGGGGCTAAGGAGGAGGTTGCACGTGAAGACAAAGGAGAACTATTTTAATAATGCATTATTATTAAATTAGAATAAATTATTTTTATTATTAACCGATTGGTCGGTTGACTTTGTAAAGCTCTTAAAGCATATTATTTTTAGATGCATTAATTTAAGGATGTGTTTGTTACGTACACCTAAGGATTTATATATTTATCATTTTGGTGAACAAACATGCTTTAAAATAGGGAAATAAAATCTGTGTAGAACCAATTGTAACTAATCACATCATGTGGTTAAATTAAAATTGATTTGTTATTATAACAATATCTATCTGCGCTTTATATAAATATGCAAGCCAGATGAACAGGAGATCAATGATTAATTTACATAGAAATTATTATTCAATTTCATTATTTGTTTAATTGATTAAGAGTGCAACTCCTCTTATTCGAGCAAGCTCTACGTAGCTAGCCAAGCGGACTATCTATGGGAGCTTGGGCCCACTCCCTATAGTAGTCCTCCCCTATTTATTTATGTTCTTTATTTTTTGTAGATTAGTTTATTACTTTATTTCTTACTTTAATTAATTTAGGTGTGTATTTTATTTTAATTGCATTTTATTTCCATACTTTATTTTCAGCACTTTAATTTAGTTGTAATTTATTTATTTAATTTGTTTGGACTTAGTTTATTTGGTTTGGTCGGAATCCAAATGTTTAAACATCCCCCACCAAACTAAATAAGGTACAACCAGATTCATTCCCCAACACTGTAGGCATATACTATGCGTGACACTCGTAAGTTTACGGACTTACCGGATTGATAATTTATGGAAGATAAATTATTGTTTTTTGAGACATGATTTTTGCTCATCATTTTGGCACCCTTGTCGGGGAGTGTCAAAATTGTAGTGTTCTAATTTACAAGTCAAATAAAAATCCATTTAAAAAAATTACCTATAGATATTTTACCTGGGAAGCTTGAGTCCACCACGGGCCTTTTTACAAGGCCAAAAATAGTTGCCGGTATAGTTACAGCCAAATACCATAGGCAACAGTTTAAATTTACCAGCTTCTTAGGTAAATACGGGAATGAACCTGATGTACCATATTAAGTGTAGAAGTAGGAATAAAATGTGTTGTTGAAAAAATTTAGAAAATCAGGCGATGAAGGATTTCTATCATGTTCTGAATGGTTTCAAGAAATCAAAAGAAATTGCACAACCTAAGTCTGATTAAAAAATTTTTAGGGATGTGTTTTTATACAGAAACTATTGGAAAATTATACCTCTATAAGCTTGGTTTTAACAATGATTTTTTTTTTTACAAGCTTAACACTTTACAACACATTGACAAATTCTTTTGATGATGTAGGGAAAATAATAGAGCTGAATTTAAAAATAACATGTTGTTATGGAGTATGCTCTTCATTTGCACTTACGGTGACCTAGTGAATCAGAAAAAAAACACGTGTTTATAAAATATTGCTACGCCCTATTTTCTTCAAGGTGCTAGCTGCAGGTAGTCATTTTTCAGCCTACACATTTTACCATGAAGTTGAAAAAGTTTGGTTATGAGGCCATGAAGTAAAATACTCTCCTCATGCTATAGTATATCATACTAGTTGACAAAGAAGAAGATGATTTTCAGAAGACTAGCTTAGATATAGGCATGGGGGGGGACCCACCTTCATCAATACCACCAACAACACAATGAACGCTAGTTGTAGTGTTCATGAAAAAAACATCATCTACTGAAAATTCTCCACGATTAAGAGTTGAAATAGAGTTTTTTTTTTTATCCGTTGGAAGAGAGTATCCTCTTTTTTGAGGACCAGCTTGGTCTAGAAGAGATCAAATGTCAAATATCTGCACGAAGGCCACATGGTGCTTGAGCACGAAAACAAAAATGTGAATGGAGATCATAGTGGCTAGAGAGAAAAAAAAAATAGCACATAAAACTCAACAATGTGTCTCATGAAAATGTCACACTTGAACACCCGACAGATGTTGTAGATGATGATGGGTAAAATTATTTTTTACCTCACTCCAGGAAATGAAACAGAGAATCATAATGCTACTCTGA
The DNA here is from genome assembly GCA_028583015.1 of Wollemia nobilis. Classification (NCBI taxonomy): domain Eukaryota; kingdom Viridiplantae; phylum Streptophyta; class Pinopsida; order Araucariales; family Araucariaceae; genus Wollemia; species Wollemia nobilis. The sequence continues at coordinate 2,415,122 of JAQPPZ010000184.1, forward strand.
TTCTGCCTGCGGAAGAAAAAAATTCAGAGTGGAAGATCATTCGATTTGGGGCATATGCGTGTCATGACAGCATAAAGTTCAAATCAATTAAAAAAATGTGACATGTTCAGGAGCACACCGTGAGAGATTAATGATGCACAAAGCTATTTTTAATTATGACAATCCTTGCAATACATCAAAAGAGTTAGCGCTCTTGAGATATATCAAAAGTCAGATTAAAATATTTTTACATGTGCTATTAATGAGGATCTAGGTATTGTAAAATGTTGGATCTTTTGGATGTTATAAATCCTTCAAAGTGGTGCGTGGAACATAATTTTTGCACACCAGGCTGCGTAGCTACCTGTATTGCACAACCTCCACTTCCTAATGCACAATTCCAATACTATAGTTTTTTTACGGTAGCATTGCATTATGTTAAAAATAATATGGAAAAAAATATAGAAAGGAGACAAATATGGTGGAGAAGATGACGTTCCAATACACAACACATTCAATCAAATTTACAAGGTGGATCGGTGATAGTTCTTCAGCTTGGCCACCAAAATTTAAAAATCCTTAGCTCACATTGTTGCAGTTGAAATTCTGTTATCTGATGCAGATGATGAAAAAAAAAGAAGAAAAAAAATGATAATCCAAGACCTGTTCTGGTCATGGAAGAATAGATGAAAAAAAGAAGAAAATATATATATATATAGTTAGAATTTTATTAATGCTTTTTAGTTTAGTTTTTTTATGTTTTGTAGGACAGCATGAAGTGTGGAGATGTCATACCAACAATTTTTAGAAGTGCCTTAATCTACAAGTAGGTGCCTTACCACAATGCCTTACTATAGTGGCACAACGGTGGTGCAGTGCCTTACTCGGGTGGCATGGTGGTGGTGTAGCATCTTACTCAGGTAGGCACCTTATTAAAGCATGTACCTTACTGAAGTATGTGCCTTACTCAGGTAGGCACCTTACTCAGGTAAGCACCTTACTAAAGTAGGTGCCTTACTGAAGCAGGCACCTTACAAAGGTAGGTGCCTTACTGAAGTAGGAACCTTACTAAAGTAGGCATCCAACAAGCACCTTACTCAAGTAGGCGCCAAGCAGGCACCTTGCTCCATCAGCAGAGGTATGCATCACTCAATGCCCATCAACAAAGGGACATGCCACTCAATTTTCATCAACAGAGGCACTTGATCATTGTTGAAAAAAAAATTGGGAGGCACCTTACTCCAAAAATTCCTGAGTAAGACGCCACACATCCCACTTCTAAAAAAAAAATGGAGGTGCCTTACTCTAAAAATTTTGCAGTAAGACGCAACACACCCCACTCATGAAAAAAAAAAACTGCACATCATCTATCCCGCTCAGAATAATTTTTTTTTTGCTTCTTTCGTGTGTTACAGGGAAAGTTCCCACATGCACAAATTGCACTAAACTACATTTTAGTTTTCTTAGTTTTTCTTTTGCATGGGAAATGGCCTGATTGTATGAAAAATAGTCATTTTTGAGACAAGGCCTAAATTGGCTCAGCATTCATGACCTTCACATTTTTTTAGGAGGTAAAAACTCAACTATTTCCATCCGGAGGAGATAGTCCCCATCTGGGCATTGACGTGGGTAATTTCCTACAAAGGGAAGATGTACCCACCTCTATGCCTGGACAAATTAGATGCTGATGTAGTACGAGAAATAAAATTGGAGGGCCTGATCAACCCTACAACAACAGACGTGTTAGCAACTGCTCACTTTTCAACACCATGTAGGCACCTTGATTTCTGTCTCATGCCTTTTCTGGTACATTGGATGTTGGAAAGTTAAAAAAAAAAATTAGATGGTTGGGAAAGAAAAAGAGTGCTTAAATGAAGTTGCAACCCTTCCTCATGAAGAGAACTGTAGATCCACTTTATCCCAACAGTGCTTAAATTATTCTCTCTATATTGGGGGTTCATGTTGCTCAATGTGGGACCTGATGTTTAGAGGGCTGTAAATCTGTTGCACATAGGGACTTGTTACTGGTGACGACGACATCACCAATTTAAGTGGGGGAGGATTTGGGCAAACCTATTACTGGCGATGAGGGCATCACCAATTAAAGTGGGGGAGAGGATGGGTGAACCTGAATCTTTGACAAAAAAAAAAAGAGTGGCTGCGAAGCTGGACTTGTTAAAGTCCACACTTACAGAAGAATACCTCAATGATTTTTTAATGCTCAGAGGAAGAACTGAGATGTTTAGCAGTGTGGATGATGAAGGTAGCTAGAGAGAAAATAAAATAAAATAAAAAATATAATAAATTTCTCTAGGGGCACCAATGTCATAGTAATATTTTCTGGAACACCTTGGTTACCGGTAACATGGAAATATTTTTACACCACCAGCATTCTACAAATCAAAATCTACGAAATTCACCGAGGTATGTACTAAGTTTTTTTGTTAATTATGTGCATAGTTTTTAAAAATAATTTCTATGCTAAACTCAGTAGATGCCCTTTAAAATTCTCTCCCATAAAAATTCAAGTACGTGATGCCTCATATATGAAAAATTTATTACCCCGAAACAATTAAAAAAAGAAAAAGAAAAAAAAAGAGCTATGATATTCATAAATTTGTGATTGTTTCAATGGCGACCAACACATGTAGACGATGCTACTCTGTACTAAAAAATATGGATCAAATGTGTTTTAGACGTGGGAAAATGTAGTGGCCCATTGATATCTACATGAAGGCTTGTATGGGAAATTACACGGTAACACCTATTAAAAATTAGTGTAGTGTGCTTTCGCAGGTGCCGCAGTTCTTAATGAAGAAAAATACAGTGCAGTAGTAATTCAATCTAAATAGTATGGTCATGATTACCCATTTGCCCACAATAATAAATAACGATGTTTTTATGACTTCTATCGGTGTATATGTGCTTAATGAAAAAATATAGCAGTGCTCAATAAAAAAATTCATTACCCTGAAATGAAAAAAAAAGATTGAAGATTTTAAAAGCACAACAAGATGACCACACAACAATATGGAGTAATGATAATTGAATATAGTAGCATAATTGCAATCCAAGAGTGTGAAGGTTTTGTTTACAGTAGAATGACAAGTGCTCAGATCTGGGACATAGACAACAATCTGCTTCTTAAGACAAAGAAACAAGGTTGCAGGATTATTCTACTTCAGTTAACACAAGAGGAGGCATGGAATTGAAATCTAAAGAAATCCAAGGATGATGTCACTCCAGGTTCAATTTAGAAGCAAAATGGAAATTCGCTACCTGATACAAAGAAGCAAGAGCAGAATGCAATCCACTGGGAAATAGATGGAGGTTGGAGTGGAATAAGGATGTTTAATTATAATCTGACAAGGTATTCATGGAGGAACAAAAAAAGAGCACCCACTCCACTCTAGAGCAATTAAAATTCATCCCACAAAACTTCTCTTTATGTCGCAATTCTTGAGTGGATGGAAATATGTAAAATTCTTTGGGAGCGAAATAGCATTTGATGGAAAACAATGGATCAAAAAAATATTTTAAGTAGTTGACTTCAACACTACGTCAATGAGTTTGCAATCTACTGGTTTTAAATTACATGGCAGCATGTATCCAAATTAGTGCAATGCAGCGCTCAATAGAGAAAAAATAGCAACACTCAAAAAAAAATAGTTCTCAATAGAGAAAATAGCCGCATCTAAAGGAAAAAAAACAGAGCAATGCTCAATGAAAAAAATAATATATATTATTATCCCGAGGGCTTTTTTTCGGGGTTTATTGTCATGAGGACGTGACAATATTTAGGCATGGGGGGATGATGAGCACCAGAAATGCTCATTTTATATACACTGTTAAGGGGCATCATCACTATTTTAATTAGCATTAGAGATATATTTTTATTTAACTTATGCATATAATTGATAGAAAATCCGGTATTATGCTTAATGGGTGTTTTTAGTGGAAACTATGTATAAATGCAGGTTTTGTTACTAATATGGTGTTTTCCATTCTACACCCCACTTGGACCTGGTATGCTTCTTCTTCAATGATTCTAAGGCATATTGGGAAGGCACCTTACTCTGGCGCCTTACTCCGGAGGTGCCTTACTCTGGCACCTTACTCCCATACATGGGAGGTGCCTTACTCCCATACATTGGAGACACCCACATTGGAGATGCCATATGACCAAGTCAACATTGACTAGGTTGACCAAGGGGCTAAGGAGGAGGTTGCACGTGAAGACAAAGGAGAACTATTTTAATAATGCATTATTATTAAATTAGAATAAAGTATTTTTATTATTAACCGATTGGTCGATTGAATTTGTAAAGCTCTTAAAGCATATTATTTTTAGATGCATTAATTTAAGGATGTGTTTGTTACGTACACCTAAGGATTTATATATTTATCCTTCTGGTGAATGAACATGCTTTAAAATAGGGAAATAAAATATGTGTAGAACCAATTGTAACTAATCACGTCATGTGATTAAATTAGATTGATTTGTTATTGTAACAATATCTGGCTACACTTTATATAAATATGCAGGCCAGATGAATGGGATATCAATGATTAATTTACACAAAAATTATTATTCCATTTCATTATTTTTTTAATTGATTAAGAGTGCAACTCCTCTTATTCGAGCAAGCTCTACGTAGCTAGTCGAGTAAACTATTTGCGGGAGCTTGGACCCACTCCTTACAGTAGTCCTCCCCTATTTATTTTTTGTAGATTAGTTTATTGTTTTATTTCTTGCTTTAATTAATTTAGTTGTGTGTTTTATTTTATTGCATTTTATTTCCATACTTTATTTTTAGCACTTTAATTTAGTTGTAATTTATTTATTTAATTTTTTCGCACTTAGTTTATTTGGTTTGGTTAGAATCCAAATGTTTAAACATCCCCCACCAAACTAAATAAGGTAAAACCGGATTCATTCCCCAACACTGCAGGCATATACTGTGCGTGACACTCGTAAGTTTACGAACTTACTAGATTGATAATTTATGGAAGAGAAATTATTGTTTTTCGAGACATGATTTATGCTCACCAGGACTCATACAGATTTGAGATAAAATTACAATACTTGAACGGTTCAACATCCACTGGTATGTAATGGACCTGTCCTTCATGAATGTACTTTAAACATTGGTATAGTATTGAAGAAATACATCTCATTTCCCTCATCCAAGATCTTCCAAGGAGTACATTGTACGCCATGGATCCTTCCAATATGTAAAATATATTGTGCAATGTTTTGACCCCTACTTCAATGGGAAAAACAACAGTGCCAACTCTAGAACATAAAGCATCAGTGAATGCTTTTAGGATAAATAATGACTTGATTATATGATATGGAGGAAGATTCGAGTGATAAAGGGTGGATGTGGTGATGATATTGATAGAGGATTTGGTGTCAAATATCACTCTTTTTAAAGGCTTCTTATCAATTAGAGACATGATGTGTAGTGGAGGATCTACTTATTATGATGAGATTGGATTAATATCAAAGTCATAGGATGCGATGGAAGGCTCCATGCATGTTTTAATTCTCCCTACAAATTTTTTGAAGATAATAGAATCTTGATATTTTAGTTCAATGGATTTGAGAATATCCATTAATGCCTCATGATGTGTGTGAGATTGTTGAATTAACTCATGAATTAAAAATTTTGTGGAAGCCATCTTTAGAATTGTGGTTAATTAACTATTCAATGAGATGATTGGTTGTGGTGGACGATTTATGGGTGGATTTGGAGGATTTTATTGGCTAGGTATATGTATTTGTGGTGAAGGATTGGGGGATATTTGAATGGGTGGCGATGTAGGAGGTTGTGACACACTTGTTTGAGGTTGTTGCCTTACATTTTGTTGATTGTTTCTTTGACCTCTAGTAACTGCATGGAGGGCCCTTACAAACCCTTGGTATTTTTGGACATGATTGACTTAATTAGGAGGAGTTTTAGTGTTAGCCCTTCCTATATTTGGTTGCACTTCCTCATGGTGAGGAAGTTGTGTTTGAAAACTACCAAGGTTTTGGTTTTATTGAGCAAGGGAATTGTCAAGCTTGATTGCCCCCAAGTCAATAAGGTCTTGCACTATGTCCTTATATGTATGACAAATTTTAATGGCGTGCCCATTTTACCTATGCTAAGGACAAAATACATGTTCTCGATAATGTCTACTATGTTTAGCGGGATCATCTAGTCTAATTTTGGGTAAAAAAAAATTGTTTATCTCATACAACCTTCAAAAAAAATAAGCATATGACTTGGCTAAAGGGGTGTATTGGTGATTTTTTCAAAAAAACTATCATCGAGGATGGTTTTCTATAGCTGGAACTATGTTTTGCATGGCTTGGATTACCGAGGGTACCACATGATAAGCATTTTTTTGTGGTGGTTATTGCATTGATTGTTGTTGAGACATTACCAGCTGGCTCATGACCACTTGATTAATATGATTGGGCTGACTGGTTGGGGTAGCCTGTGTTGATTTTGGTTGGCCAGAATAGTTAATTTTATATTGGCCCTTATTTTTCCATTCCTTTTTATTAGGCTTTAGTATGCCCTCTTGGATTTTTATTTCCTCAATGACATTATCCTATGCTAGAGCTTCCTCAAATGAACAATAAGACTATAATTGGAGCATCCAAGAGATGGTTTTTAAACAACTCTTGGTGAATAATTTGATTAGCTCATCCATTGGTAATGTGAATGGAAACTTGGTGATGAAAACTCTCCAAGAATTTCCAAAATCATAGATAGACTCATCATCATGTTGTCTTAAAGCATAGCCATCAGACAACGAAACTTTCTTTCTAACATTTAGGATAAAACACTCAAATAATTGGTTAATAAATTGCTCAAATGTATAAATACTATACAATTGATTATACCACTCTATGGCATCTTCTCCTAATGTTTGATCAAATATTTTGAGCATGAGAGCATTGTCATTTTGAATTCTAAAACATGCGTGTACAAACGTGCTCACATGCCTCTTTGGGATCCTTAATTCCCTTAAATTTGTCAAAATTAGATACCATGAAATATACTAGATATGACGGTGATGGTATCGAAGGATGAATAGGTTGGTTGATCAATTGGCATAAGGTTGACTTCTAGTTTATCAAACTAGAAGTATGGTGTATCAACTTAATATATTTTTGCATGGCTTTAATTTGAGGGTTTTCTTCAAGAATGTGGAAGCTCTAAATTACCTGATGATTTTGAGGTGGGGTGGAAAAATATTGCAGGGTGACCAAATCATGATGATATTGGTGATGATGACTAGGTGAATCTGATGGAAATTGATGAATGAGATATTTAAAATATGGAGAATTTTAAAATGAAGTTGATGTATGAGGGTTATGGATGGGTTGGTCAATGGGAATAGGATGGGTATTAGTATGGCTTGATGGAGGAACATGGATAGAAACCACAAAATACGATGGTTTCCATGATGGACCTTGGTTAATGAGGATAGTCTGAGTAGAGTTTGGTAAAGTCTTAGGGTTTACTTGCACTTGATGTTGAGCGTTTTGATGTTACCTACGAAATTTTTTCAAGTGTTAACATGTCTCATTAATTTCTCTATCAAAAGTGGAAGGTATGGAAGTAGATGGTATGGAAGATGTGGTTGGGGGACAATTTACACTTGGTATGGTAACTTGTGAAGCAACATTTACATGTGCTTCATACAAGGGGTTAGTGTATGTGGATGTGTATGAATTTTTAGGAGCACATGAGGGTTGGGTAATGGAAACATGAGAGGAAGGTGCAACTAAAGCCTCAAAAATAGTGTTAGTGTACACTTGGGTAAAGATGGATGGTGGATAGGAATAAACAAGATTCTACTATGAAGTAGGATCTTGTCTAGGTGAGTTGGATACTGACTCTAAGACATAGTTATAAGACTTCATAAGAGCTACTACTCGTGTCATATCTATGTGGGTAATGTGGTGATCAATGATTGGTGAGGTTGAATCTACTTGGGGAACAACCATATGAAAAGTTCTAGGTGACAAGGAATGTGAGGGACCTATAGATAAATTTACCTATGTTACATTAAGGGAATCTACCACATAAGTGGTGGGGAAGGTGGATGAAGGTTCCATTGAATTATCTTGATTTAATTCTTTCTTTATTTTTCTTTTTAATACCATAAAGCAAATAAACCAAAAAATAAATTATGCAATAAAACGAAATACAAAATTTAAATTTTACAAGAAAAATAAAAAATCAATGCTAAGTTTGTTTAACATGTATGTCTTACCTCATTCATTGATTATCTCCTTTTAATGTGTGTTTATTTTCTTAGGTTTTGATCTTGTGTGTTTCAAATGTGCTAATATGAATTAACCAAAGAAAGGTAAAAACTATGGCTAAGCTGGGGCAACAAGATTCTTGCTAGTGATGAAATCCAATAAGTTTGCTTTGGGGTGACCTAAGATTTCTAAGGGTAAATATTGGTGGATTGAGATGAAATCCACCATCACCATATCTCAAACAATGGTTGGTGATGAAATACAACCACTACTATTAAATGTTAATCATGCAGTGTGTGATTATTTTTAAAATTTCTGATTTGCTATTGTGTTCATACAATGTTAGAAAGATAACTACTTTCGATAGTCTAAATTAGAAGCCACTACCTTGAACATTAATTTTTCCAAAGGATATAGAGTACATTGCTTAAGACCTGCTCTAGATACTTGGGGGGTTTGTCTACTCCATATGGAATCACCCAAGTACGGGGATAATTTTGGTATATGAATAATTTTCCTACTAAAACCTAAAAAAATAGGAATCCCTAACCCTTTAATGCAAACTAATTATGCGATTTTTAAATTTACATGAAATCAGAATGCAATATTTTTTAATTTGTGAATACATCATAAAATTAGAAAAATCAAATAAAAAAGTGTGGATAGATGTAAATTACTAATCTAAAACCTAAGATGCAACCTAATATGAATATTTTTTTCCAGATTAATTAATGATGTTCCTTTTAGTTTAGAAATCTGAAAAAAATGTAATATTGCTAGAATACTTAAATAGAAAAGCTAGGTTTTTAATAGTAGACTTACAAAATAGCCTACATTTTTTCTCCAACTCTTTGTAAAACACCCCTAGACATTTTTGAAATGCACCTAGGTATTTTTATATAGCCCTCAAGCACTGCAAGGCATTCGCGCACCTTATACAACTTCCTACAAGTCTTCAAAAACCGTAACCAACAAAAAATGCTCGATTCGTTCCTTTGAAAATCTTGTAAAATAAGATAGAAAACAAAAAATAAATTAACATAGCAAATTAGAAAAAAAAAATCCTTAGTGGATCCAACCGTGATCACCATTTGTGAAGACAAAAACACAACACCAAATAACAAGATATAAATTGAACTCAAAAGACAATATTGCACAATGAATAATTTTTATTAATGGGGGGGAAGCCTCAAAACTCCATTGTTACAATAAGAATATTTGAATCCTTTGATACAAATTTTACAATAGCTAGGGTTCTTCGAAACCCTAGAAAATAATGTTGGTGGTGTCTCAAAATGCATCTCTACTCCCAACAGAAGTGAGTGGGCTTCAGATGATGGACCACTCTAGCTTATTCGATGATGGGCCACTCCAGCATAAGTAGCTACACAATGTTAATTTGACACCTCTAGATTTGCACACAATAAAAATAGAAAATGGGTTAGTAGCAATTGTAAGGGCTCCACAATGTTGGACCCTCTATATCAATATATAAACCCTAGCTATATGATGTAAATAACATGAACATAATTTAAAGTCCATAAAATGAAATAACAATAAATGTTTTTTACCTTTCTTATCTATAATTCTCTGATTTGATGAAATTTTTTGTAGTATATTGGTATGACGATGCCCTAGCATCACCTGAGAGGTAAGAGAGCTTCATAACTTTGGCATAAAATGTCTATGGGTGATCGACAGCTACAAGAAATACTTCTAGATTCTCGGTAATGGTGGAGGCATCCAAAGGTGTTTTTCAATAGAGTGAAAGCATCTACAGATGCTCGAAAATGATAGAAAGCACCCAAGGGCATTTTGTGGCTAAGAGAGAATTTTGTAGAAGAATATCTAGATGGATGAGAGGGGCAACAACGTATGTGTATGATATGGCAAGTGAGGATGGAAGGTGAGAGCACTCAGGTACAAGAATGGAACTCAAGTAGCCAAGGACTCAAGGATTTCTAGGGAACTTTCCAGGGGTTGAGCCATAAAAATAACTCCTATTAATAATCCAACCTAGGGCATGCTAGGGTTTCAACAATACTAATTGTGTGGTTGAGATAAAAGCATATCGGAGGGTGGATATTAAATATAGGGTGTGGTATAGATTGACATGGCTAGATGGATAGGATTAAGTGAAATTGGATGGTTGGGATTAATTCACTTATATAAATATATATAAAAAAAATAAAAAATATTAATATTTAAATATATATAAAATAAATATACATAAATATATATGAATAATGGGTGGAAATGATGAAAAAATCAGGATGGATGATAAGTGGCTAGGTTTTGGTGTCTACAAAATCCATCAAGTCAATACATAGGAACCCCCTAGTTCCTATGTCCAAATACATGGATATATTGTTTAATCCATGTTACAAGGCCCTAAGGGAACCCCATAATTCCCTCTTGCCAAAGACATATGTACCTCATAGCTCTTATGTCCTAGAAGAGTCCCATAAAACTTCTTCGCCAATACACATGCATAGGAACCCCATAATTCCTATGCTACAAGACATGTCTCTCATTGATAAGACATTACAAACCTACTAAGAATATCAAAAGTTGTTTCACTAACATGTACCAAATTGTACCAATATTTCTACATGGAACAAGGAGAGACTCCATAATTCCTCCATGAATGGAACTCCCCTTTCCATTTCTTTCTTAAATTCCCAAGTTTGTACAAAGCAATACTCAATAAATCTACCTTTCCAAATCATATACAATCATACAATCCATTCCTTTAACCCAATCATAGATAATTCATTTCACCTATAGTCATGAATTAAGTTATGCACTAACATAATTCACCCCCATCAAATAGATGAGAATATTTTCCATTAGGGCATAATTTATCACATGAAATAATATATCCACAATCCTACTTCATTCACACAAGTAAAAATACATCAATCACCTTAAGAAGTGCATTACATTATCCATTAATGTCAATATTAACACTCATAATATGCAATAACCATATTCTTTAATTTAAAAAAAAGGCCCATTCATTAAATAATCATGGGTCATTCATTAAATATTATATTAAATATCCAACCTATCCATTAATTAAATAAGAAAAGACCCATTATATTAAATAATCAAGGCCACATCATACTAAATAATCAAGGCCACACTATATTAAATAATCCAGGCCACATTATACTACTAACCAAGGTCACATTTTATTAATAAAATAAGGCCACACTATATTAAATTTTTGAGACCATATTAATGTTTTACTCTTTCATAAGACAACTCAAAAAGAACAACCTCCATAATTTTTTTTTGTAGGTAAATTTTTTTATTTACTTTTTAGGTTGAAGGGCCCAATCCCTGTTACATAAGGCATTTGATATGCCAGTAGTACAAAATTTGACATATCCCACCAACATAGGGATAGACATTTAGAGATTTACAGTTTGGGGAACCCTACAATAGACTAACTGAACATACTAACAGAGAAAAATAAACCAGTTTCATGGGTAAAACCTCTGAAGAGGGGATATAGATACTCGATTAAAGCCAAAACAAAACAAGGCAGGCCACTTGTCGGCTGCCACCACCTTGCACCTACTGGGACTCCTCCTCGTCCTCCTGCTTGAAGGTATATTTCTAATCTATTACGAACAGGGCCCTGATCACAGTTGGGAGCTCCTGAACCTCGATGATGGTGTTGAAAAGGATGGTACCCAACTCCATGATCATATTAGAAGTAGATTTGAGATGCTCCACTAATCTAGTGATGTGGTTGATAGTGGTGGTACATAAAAAATTCTCTACATTGTTGATGGCCTCCTCATCATCTAGGATGATCTCAGGCGAGGGATGCAAAGCATTCATACTTTTATTTTTCATCCAATGTAATTTTATTCTATTTTGAGGGGGGTGGGAAAATTTTCTCTTTCTCCTCAAGCTAGGACCATAAGGACAAGAATCCATAGGGGTTGTGACCTTAGGGTTGGGATATCACTAGAAGGGTAGACCTATTATGGAGGGATATCGATAGAGTGACTATGGGAATCCTATCGGGGGTTAGGGTCACTCAACTTGATGTTATGGTCAGTCTCAGGGGATTTCTCTATGATAGAAGGGGGAAAGGAAGGGCTACCTCTAGGTTGAGACTCGAGGGCATGCTCGTAAATCACTAGCAACAAAGCTTGGTGCAATGGAAATTTAGATGATTTCTTGTCCCTGAATTTTTCAATGGTGATGTTGAGGGACCTAATGATAAAATTGGGAATTTTAATGGGCTTGATGTCACGGAGGTGGTTGACGAAGGCTAGATGATAGGAGTGAAGGGGTTTATTGGGATTGTCAACAGTGATAAACTAAATTATGGGTACAATGGAAAAATCCCATGGGCAAGGGAGAGAGGCCCAGACTAATCCCCCTTTCTCCCAAGCTAGTTCCTTGCCTTTATCAAGGAAGTTCTTAATTTATTCTTTGAAATTATGTTTGTAACTTAGAAGAGCCCTACCCTTAGGAGCCAAACCAGAAATATTAGTAATAAAATGAACATTTATCTCGATGTGGAGCCCTTGAACCTGAATAGCCCCATTGTTCCATGAGCTGATAAAGTCACTAGTGACCTACTCATCTACACCATTGAAGATTTTGAATAAGGGTATGAACCCTTTGGCTTCAAGTAGAGCTTCAACCACTAGTTTGAGTTAAATATTTGATGGTTCAAGTATGGCCATTATGTTCATTTTACTTTAGATGTTCCTACAGATGGAATGGACATCGGTAATTTGATAATTGTACCATAAGAGAGAACGAGTGCGAGGTAGGAAGAAGATTAAATATGGGCTTAGAATAAGACGGGGAAGAGAAATATATTGTGGGCCCTTTCAAAGAAAATTAGAAATTGGCAAAATCAAAGACCAACCTTGTCACCTATACATGAATGGGAGGCAACACAGTAACACAAAGGGTTATATTGGGTGCTAGAGTGAAGGGGCTAACAATCAGAGTGAAGCCTACAACACATAAAATAGTATGGAGGTGGAAATGGAAGGGGAAACAAGAAAACAAATATAAGTGGAGGAAAATTAGGTTGGTGAGGTGGAGGTATGGGATGAAAAAATAGATGCAGAGGTGATGGTGAACTTTTTCATGCTTAGAACGAATCACATGGTTAGTGGTATATTTGACTTTATGAGATATAATGATGATTTGGGTAGGGGAACAAAAATCCTTGGTGTTGAAAAGAACACCCTTGGTGTTAATAAAAACACATTTTGACAAACACTTGATATTAGTTGGATATGCTCTCCACATCATTTTTGGTGTTGTTGATGATGCCCTAAAGGAAGGATTCTTCCCAAATGGTAAGATTTTTTTGATTGGCTGCTCTGTTAGCCAATAGGTCAACCACCACATTTGCCTCTCTGAACACATGTTGGATTGTGCTACAAGGGCACTGTCTAAAGGTAATTTGACACTCTAGGACAATGTTTTGAATGTTCCATCCTCTACTGGTGTTGTTCTTGATGTAGTTGACCATGTTTAAAGAATGCCCTTCAAAAATCATGGGGTCAGTTAGACCTTTTTTGACTTCAATTCTTCTCCATAGAGCTCGGGCCTCAACATAGTTGTTTTATTGGACCCCTAATTTTTTGGTGATGACTTTGATGATTTTTCCTTCATTTTCCCTTATGACTCCTCCAACCTCTACATACCTAGGGTTTCCTTTAGATGAACCGTCGAAGTTCACCTTGATTCAACTTGGGGGGAGGTTTCCACTTGGTATTGGATCTGCTGCTGGTATGGGTTTGGGGTCAGGAGCTCTCTATTCAAAATCCCAAGGACTTGAATAAGGAGGATTCTAACCCAGACATAGGCGTATCTGAATAGGGGATCAGATTTACATTTTCAATTGCAAAGCATAGAGCTTTGTTGGCCACAACCTTAGGGTCCCTAGAGTGATCATTGAATATCTGGTTGTTACGCTCAAGCCAAATTTTCCATATCTTGTGATGTAGTAGAGATTCCCACAAGAACTTGATCCTAGTATTCTAAAATACTTTGGGCCATTGATTCAACATATCAATTATTGACTAGGGCCACACCCATTTGACCTAGAATAAACTGATTAGTGTGGTTACAACCTTGTAAGTAAAGGGAAATTCTACCAGGATATGGTGGGTGGATTCCCAGGCTTGTAGGTACAAGTAGCACCTTTTGAAGACTATGATATCCCTCTTAATTAGATTTTTAGTGGTGAGAATCCTGTTGTGGAACACTAGCCAAAAAAAATGGGCCACCTTGATAATGAGATGCTTGAGCTATATTTTTTCCTAAAATTGGGGTACCCTTGTTGTTGTACCTATTCTGTCGAGTATCCATCAAGAGAAAAGAAGACTTAACTAAGAAGTGCCCATTGTTAGTGCCTTTCTATAAGATTTTATCTTCCTTCTAGGTTTAGGAATGAAATTTACCCTAAGAATTATCTGTGTATTAGAAATAGCTCTGGCTAGAACTATGTTGCTAAATCTAAAGTGAATATTTTCCCACTTGTAATAGTCTTGGTTATGCACGATGAAATCTGTAACTTTATATCCAAACCTACTATCGATGAGATGTTTGATCGCAATGATGTCAGTGGTGAGCAAAAATTCATGTCCCGAAAAACATTCATTTCTCTTCCATAAATTATCAATCCGGTAAGTTCGTAAAATTATGAGTGTCACGCACAGTATATGCCTACAATGTTGGGGAACAAATCTGGTTGTACCTTATTTAGTTTGGTGGGGAGGTTTGTGTAATTGGATTCCAGCCAAAACAAATAAACTAAGTGCAAAGAATTTAAATAAATAAAATACAATGCTGAAAATAAAAGCACACACCTAAATTAAATAAAGCAAGAACTAAATCAATAAAATAATCTACAAAAAATAAAGAACATAAATAAATAGGGGAGGACTACTACAGGGAGTGGGCCCAAGCTCCCACAGATAGGCCACCCGGCTAGCTACGTAAAGCTTGCTTTAATAAGAGGAGTTGCACTCTTGATTAATTAAACAATAAAATAAAATAAGTTCTCTATAGAATTAATCATTGATCTCTGATCCCCCTCTGTGCATCTGGCCTGTGTCTTTATATAAATTGTAGCTAGATATCATTACAATAACAAATCAGTCTATTTTAATCATGTGATGTGATTTCGTTACAATTGATTCTATACATATTTTATTCTTCTATTTTAAAGTATGTTCGTTCACTAGAAGGATAAATATAAATATCCTTAGGTGTACGTAACAACAAATCCTAAACTAATGCATCCTAAAAATAATAATATGCTTTAAGAGCTTTACAAGGTCAACTAGCCAATCGGTTGATAATAATAACAAACACTTTATTCTATTTAATAAATGCATTATTAAAATAGATCTCCTTTGTCTTCACGTGCAACCTCCTCCATAGTCCTTGGTCAACTAGTCAAAGTTGACTTGGTAAATCTTGCAAAGTATGAAGGCATGGAGACACCTTTCGGTTGTAGGGAGGCGCTCTTCTTCCATTGGTACCTTTCGATTGTAGGGAGGCACTCGTCTTCCATTGGTGCCTTCCAGTTGTAGGGAGACACTCGTCTTCTATGGGTGCCTTCTGGTTGTAGGGAGGCGCTCATTTTCTATCAGAACCTTTTGGTTGTAGGGAGGCACTCTTCTTCTATTGGTTCCTTCTGGTTGCAGGGAGGCACTCGTCTTCCATTGGCACCTTCCGGTTGTAGGGAGGCACTCGTATTCTGTGGGCACCTTCTAGTTGTAGGAAGGTGCCTACTTCTATTGGGTGCCTTCCTTGAAGAGGAAGGCGCATACTCTCTTGCCTTAGTATTTTTAAGTAGAAGTATGCTGGGTCTAAGTGGATGTAGACTGGAAAACACCATATTAGTACCAATACCTGCATTTATACACATTTCCCACTAAAAACACCAATCAAGCATAATATCGGATTTTCTATCAATTATATGCATAAGTTATATAAAATACATTTCATATGCTAATTGAACCAGTAATAATTCTCCTTAACCATGTATATAAAATGAGCATTTTTGGTGCTCATCATCCCCCCTATGCCTAACATGTGCCATGCCCTCGTGGAACCAAAATGTGAAGTTATCCCTCTCGCAGGCTGACCATGCCAAAAAGTTTGTCATGTCTTCATGATAACAACCCCTGGGATATATATATTTTTTTCCCTCTTTTTTTATTTTTATTTTAATGGCCTCCAACATCTCTGTTTCTCTGTCGTTGAGTGCTGCTATTTTTTTCCATTCAGCGCTACTGTTTTTTTTTTCTCAATACTATTTTTTTTTATTCAGCACTGTGTTTTTTTTTTTTTTCATTGAGTGTTGCTATTCTTCGTCCATAGAGTGATGCGGCACCAGCAGAAGTCAGAAACACATCCTGAATAATCATTGTGAACAATTAGTTAAATTGTGACCACAATGTTCAGGGCCAATGACCACTGCATTTTTTTATTTTTTTATTTTTTATAAATGCTGGCATTCTCCAATGTTGCTCATTGGTCATATTTGGTGAGACCAAATTGATTTAAAATAAGTGCAGTCACTAGCTACTACTTTTACCCACATTTGAAATGTATTTCACATCTCCAGAACCTCCTTTGTGGTATAGAGTAGCATCATTTATATGTGTTCGCTCAAGCCGGTTGCCATTGTCATGAGGCGACAATGAAAATGATGCCAAATTTATTCACGTAGATGCCATAGCCTCTCTTTTTTTTTTTTTTTTTCAATTATATATTTTTTTAAGGCACATCATGTGTTTGAATTCTAATGGGAGATTTTGAAAAACTGTGGAGGCGTCAACTGGTATTAGCATAGAAATGATTTTAAAATAACTATACACATAATTAATAAGAAAATCAGTACATACCCGGGTGAATTTCATAGAATCTAATATATATGATGCTGGTGGTGTGAGACGTCTTCACGTTGGTGCTCCTGGAGATTTTATTTTTTTATTTATATGTATATTTATCTGTTTTGCCATGAACAGAATAGATATTGACTCTCTCTTTTTTTTTTCTTTTTTTGTCATCCTCTGCATCAAAGAACAGAGTCAATCCACATCAACTGAGCTGGTGACTGTAAACTTTGAAATACCCAGCTTTTTCTCAACAACACAATTTTTTTTTTTAATCCTGCATTGACGTATCTCTCTCCGAATGCATTTACAGGATGAATATTAAAATTTATACCTGACATGTGTGCATCCAAACCTCTGAATTATTTTTTTTTTGCATGCATAATTGGAACAACATTGCATTTCTTTGTTTTTTTGAGTGAGGAAAAACAATATTTCTTTCATCGTTCATCTGTTAAGTGCATTACTGAGATGTATGTACTGTATGTGCTGGAATTGGTAGGATGTTCTCATCCGTTGGTGCGATCCCCAAATTAACCTACATGCCGTAGAGTTGGAACTGCACCAATTTTTGTTTCCCAAATTGTGCTTGTCTAGTCAACGGACGAAGAACAGGGGCGCATTCCCTCTGAGGAAGGCGCTTGCCTTCTAGTGGCACCTTCTTGTCGGTGCCTTCCTATGGCATCGTCCTGTCAGCACCTTCTAGTGGCACCTTCTGGTGGTGCCTTCCTGTCGATGCCTTCCTATCGACGCCTTCCTGTGGCACCTTACTGTGGCACCTTCCTGTTTCTGCCTTCCTGTGGCACCTTCCTGTGGCGCCTTCCTGTTGGTGCCTTCCTGTGGGTGCCTTATTATGGCACCTTCATGTCGGCGTCTTCCGGTGAGAGGAAGGCGCTTGCATTATTTTGGTGCATTCTTGGAAGAGGAAGGCGCTGGCCTTCTATTGGTGCCTTCCTGGAAGAGGAAGGTGCTTATATTTTCTTGGTGCCTTCCTGGAAGAGGAAGGCGCTTACCTTCTTATGGCACCTTCCTTGAAGAGGAAGGTGCCTACTTACCATGCGTTGATTCCGAAGGAAACAGATATTTGACATCTATTTTTTTTAAACTCCTCCCCCATTTTATTTAGCTACCAGTTGGAGATTTATCATTTCCCTTCGGGACCAGGTTGGTCCTCGGGAAAGAGGATACTCTCTCCCAACGGGTAGCGAAAATAAAACTTTGCTTCTGATTTGCATTTCATCGTGGAGCTATTTCAACACAAGTTTTTTTTTTTTTTTCATAGGATTAAGTTAGACGCCAATAATAAGGCATCTTTCCCCCCATGTCTAAAATTTGTCATGTCCCCGTGACAACAGCGTTTCGAACTCCCCTTTTTTTTTTTTTTTTACGAGAGGTTCTGATTCACCTGCATCTTCCCCCACTTAAATTGGTGATGCCCTTATCGCCAGCAACAGGTCCCTCTACGCAACAGGTCTACAACCCTCCAAACATCAGGTCCCACACTGAACAATAGGTACCCCTATCCAAGGGAGAAGAAAATTGTTTATTGGTGCCTTCCTCCAGGTGGAAAAAGGTACTGCTGTATTGGGTTGATTGTAGGCACTCTCTTCCTAGTGGGAAGTAAGTGCATTTTCTGCTTCACCGCACTCCTAATTGTAGGGCACAAAATGTCACATCTGTTAGGCCTAGTTTAAGCCGGATCTGCCTACAGATCATGCTCATGGTTGTGTACTGCAAAACTACACCTACAAAAACTGCACACACAAAAGCAGTAAAATAGGAGTCATGATTCCGTGCCTATTAGGCCCTGGCTCTTAGGATGCTTGCAGGTTGCATTCGGTTCATGATTTCCTGCAAAGCAATAAGAAAGAAAATTTTTATGCTAAACAGGACATGTTCTATGCGTGTTTTTTTTTTTTTTTTCACTAGGAGGATTCGCATTTTTTTTTGGTGGAAGGTGTCTTCAATGTATGGCACCTTCTTGATGCGGAATGTGCCTCCAATGTATGGTGCCTTCTTCTGTGGAAGGCGCCTCAAATGTATGGTGCCTTCTTGATGCGGAAGGTGCCTCCAATGTATGGCGCCTTCTTCCTGTGGAAGGCACATCCAATGTATGGTGCCTTCTTGATGCAGAAGGTGCCTCCAATGTATGGCGCCTTCTTGATAAACAAGGCATATTTCACTTCATTTTTTTTTTTACGTATCCTCCCTCTTTTTTTTCTTTTTCTTTCTCTCTCTTTTTTTTTTTTTCAATGAATGTTTGAACATTCGTCCAATCTACTGGTATGGTATGGGGTATCCCCCATGCCGATGTCTGATCCACTCTTGTGAATGTGAGGCAGTGGTTAATGGAGCTCATTGACCATTACTCGAAAATTGTCTCGGCACTCTACTTTGTACATGGTGTAGCATCTTTGACTCTGCTCATCATCTACTCAGGTTGTAACAGTCACACACCTTGCTACAAAATATTCCCAAAGTTTCACAAGCTCCTTGGGTTGGAATCCATTCGCTTGATCAGGGTTACTTAGCCTGCCTTCAGGCATTAATGTTGCCAAGGTAAAACTTTGCTAGCTTTCACCTGCTAGATTGGATGCTACACGATCAGGTACACGAGATAGTTCATATAGTGTTATTACAAACTCCACGTATAATTCTCAATTCATGAAATATTCACAGACACCTCCTTATTTTTCTACTTCGCACTTCATGTTGTCCTACAAAACATAAAATAAAAATCTAAACTAAAGACGTTAAAATAAAATTCTAACTAATTTTTTTTTTTGGTCTATTATGCCTTGACCAGAACAGATCTTGGATTATCATTTTTTTTTCATCATCATCTGCATCAAAGAACAAAATGTCAACTTCAACCATTTGAGCTGGTGATTTTCACATCTGGAGGTTTGTCAATGATCCATCCTAAGAATTTGGCAAAATGTGC
Source organism: Wollemia nobilis (assembly GCA_028583015.1). Lineage (NCBI taxonomy): Eukaryota > Viridiplantae > Streptophyta > Pinopsida > Araucariales > Araucariaceae > Wollemia > Wollemia nobilis. The sequence continues at coordinate 2,435,214 of JAQPPZ010000184.1, forward strand.
CATGTACTGAAACATCTTTGCCCTCACACTTTTTGTGAAAAGCAGATTTCTCCAATGGTTTTAGATCCTCTCAAAGTTGATGTTATCTTCCACCATAGTGAGACTCTGCCTCTCTTTTGTATATATTTTTTTCACATATTTTAACAGAATGAGAATGCTACCATAAAAACTATAATGTTGGCACTATGCATTCAAAGTGGAGGCTGTGTGAGTCGGGTAACTATGCAGCCTACTGTGTGAAAGTTACATTCCATGTACCATTATGAAAGGATTTTTTTGACAACCAACAATTCACATTTTTGAAACACCAAGCTCCTCCTCAATTAGCACATAAAAAAATGTTAATCCTGTGGCCTTTGTGCAGACATTTGAAATCTAATCTCCTCCAAGATTTTTCCTTGTTTTATTTAGCTACCGGTTGGAGATTTCTCATTTCCCTTCTGGACCAAGCTGGTCCTCAGGAAAGAGGATACTCTCTTTCAACAAGTAGCAAAATAAAACTCTATTTTTTATTTTCTCATTAACTTGGAGCCTTTTCAGCAGATGATTTATTTTTTCTCTTTTTTTTTCATGAACACTATAAATAGCTTTCATTGTTTTGTTGGCGGCATTGATGAAGGTGGGGTCTCCCCCATGCCTACATCTGAACTAGTCTTCTCGAAATCCTTTTTTTTTTTTTTCAACTAGTCTGATATGCTGTAGCATGATACGAGTATTTTCTTTCATGGCCTCGCAACCAAACTTCTTTCAACGTAATGGCAAAGTGTGTAGGCTAGCAAATGACTATCCGTGAGCTAGCAACCTGAAGAAAACATGGCATAGCAGTCTGTTAAAAACACATGCTAGTTTTTGATTCACCAGGTCACCTTAAGCGCAAGTGAAGAGCATACTCCATAACAAGATGTTATTTTTAAATTATGCTCTGTCATTTTCCTTGCATTATTAATTTCATCATAAAAAAAAAACATTTACCAATATTTTGCAAAAATTTCAAGCCTGTAAAATTTTTAATTTAAAACCAAGCTTCTAGAGGCACAATTTTTCAATGGTTTCTGTATAAAAACATGTCCCTAAAAATTTCAATCAGACTTGGGTTATGCTTTTTCTTTTGATTTCTTGAAACCATTTAGAACATGATGGAAATCCTTCAATGCCAGATTATTTTTTTATTTATTTTTTAATTTTTTTCAACAACACATTTTATTCCTACTTCTACACTTAATTTGGTACATCAGGTTCATTCCCACGTTTATCTGAGAAGATATAAAATGCAAAAAGTTGCCAATGGAATTTAGCTCTGACTGTGTCGGCAACTATTTTTGGCCTTATAAAAAGCTCCTTGGTGGACTCATGCTTCTCAAATAAAATATTTACAGGTAATTTCAAATAAGCTTTTTATCTGACCTATAAATCAGAACACTGCATTTTAGACACTCCCAGGCAACGGCGCCAAAATGGTGAGCAGAAATTCATGTCCCGAAAAACATTCATTTCTCTTCCATAAATTATCAATTCGATAAGTTCGTAAACTTATGAGTGTCATGCATAGTATATGCCTGCAGTGTTGGGGTACAAATATGGTTGTACCTTATTTAATTTTGTGGGGAGGTTTGTGTAATTGGATTCCAGCCAAACCAAATAAACTGAGTGCAGAGAATTTAAATAAATAAAATACAATGCTAAAAATAAAATGCTGAAAATAAAAGCACACACCTAAATTAAATAAAGCAAAAACTAAAGCAATAAAATAATCTATAGAAAATAAAGAACAGAAATAAATAGGGGAGGACTACTGCAGGGAGTGGGCCCAAGATCCCGTAGATAGTCTGCCCGGCTATCTACGTAAAGCTTGCTTTAATAGGAGGAGTTGCACTCTTAATTAATTAAACAATAAAATAAAATAATTTCTTTGTAGAATTAATCATTGATATCTGATCCCCCTCTGTTCATCTGGCCTGCGTCTTTATATGAAGTGCAGCCAGATCTCATTACAATAACAAAACAGTCTATTTTAATCACGTGATGTGATTTTGTTACAATTGATTCTATACATATTTTATTCTTCTATTTTAAAGTATGTTTATTTACAAGAAGGATAAATATAAATATCCTTAGGTGTACATAACAACAAATCCTAAACTAATGCATCCTAAAAATAATAATATTCTTTAAGAGCTTTACAAGGTCAACCGGCCAATCGGTTTATAATAATAACAAACACTTTATTCTATTTAATAAATGCATTATTAAAATAGATCTCCTTTGTCTTCATGTGCAACCTCCTCCATAGTCCTTGGTCAACCAGTCAAAGTTGACTTGGTAAATCTTGCAAAGTATGAAGGCATGGAGGTGCCTTCCAATTGTAGGGAGGTGCTCTTCTTTCGTTGGTGCATTTCGTTTGCAGGGAGGCGCTCGTCTTCCATTGGCACATTTCAGTTGTAGGGAGGCACTCGTATTTTATGGGTGCCTTCTAGTTGTAGGGAGGCACTCATTTTCTATTGGCACCTTTCGGTTGTAGGGAGGCGCTCTTATTTCGTTGGCACCTTTCGATTGCAGGGAGGCACTCGTATTCTGTTGGTGCCTTCTGGTTGTAGGGAGGCGCTCGTATTCTGTGGGAACCTTCCGGTTGTAGGAAGGCACCTACTTCTGTTGGGCGCCTTCCTTGAAGAGGAAGGCACCTACTCTCTTGCCTTAGTCTTTGTAAGCAGAAGTATGCTGGGTCCAAGTGGATGTAGACTGGAAAACACCATATTAGTACCAATACCTACATTTATACACATTTCCCACTAAAAACACCAATCAAGCATAATACCAGCTTTTCTATTAATTATATGCATAAGTTATATAAAATACATTTCATATGCTAATTGAACCAGTGATAATTCTCGTTAACTGTGTATATAAAATGAGCATTTTTGGTGCTCATCAGTCAGGGTCCTTGATGAGGGCCTCATATCTTACCTAGGGATCATGCCAAAAATTGATGTATTTTCCATATCCCTGTTGCCACCTGGTGCCTTGATATATCAGATGTTTGGTTTGGATTATAGACCACCAAAAATGGGACCCAACCTGGGGAATCCCATCATCCCTAAAGAAATGTTGTTGTAGGTACTTTCTTTTGAAAATTGAGATCCATTCCAGGTTTTCGTTAGTAAACACCTTCCATGCCTATTTAGTGAGGAGGGACTGATTCATCATATTGATCCTACAAAAACCAAGCCCACCCTTGTCTTTTGAAGTGCACACTTTATCCCAAGATACTAAATGAATTTTTTTTATTGTCAGCTCCAGCCCAAAGGAAGCACTTCTGAATTTGTTCAATTGTTGCTCCTACTACTACTAGAATTTTGAATACTGATAAGAAATCCATTGGGATGATTTGAATAACATACATGACCAAGGTAGCCTTGCCCACCTAAGAAAGGAGAACCCCTTTCCACCCAACCAACTTATTATGAAATATCTTAGTGAAATTATTCCATATTGACTTGTTTGGTCTTACCTAAAACATTAGGAGGCCAAGGTAGGTGGTATGGAATGCAATAATGGAATAGCCCAAGATATTTGTAATTTTGACTTGTTGGGGTAGCGAAGTATTGATAAAATATATCTTGATCTTGGTGAAGTTGATTCTTTACCCAACGACTTCCTCGTAGAGATTGAGGATAGATTTAATGAATCTTACTTTAGATATAGAGGTAACTATAGCTAGCAAGGTGTCATACATGAACTGTTGGTGAATCAAGGGTTGGAGGGTGGATGTTGCTTTAATTATAGAGATGAAACCTATGGAGCATGTAGCTTTAATAGATCTGAATAACACAAGCTTATACTGAGAGGGGAGGTGAACAGTATATGACCACTTTTTAATTTTCTTTCCCAATCAATATTATGCAATGTAAAAATAGCAATATCAATAGCAATAATCAAAGCAATGCATAAATCACCACATACATTAGAGACACCAAAATTTACGTGGTTCACCTAATGTGGGCTACTCCACGGAGAAAATATTTCACTAAAATTTTCTCAATCAATATCTTAGGAATCCTTTCCCTATTACAATTTTTATGGACCTCTATCAAAAGGAGACACCAATCCCATAAATCAATTTTGTGGATCTCTATCCACAGGAGACACCAATCTCCTAATATTTGCTCTGATTTGTGATCTTCTAGAAGACCTCTACCTCCACTACACTTAGCAAATTGAATTCTATCCATAGAATACACCTGTCTTTCCTACCCTCATTGGAGATATCCATCCTCAACTCTATCACCTCCAAATATCTGTCTAAAATTTGTATTAAACACAGTTTTTTGATCTACCATATATCTATCCTCAATATATGTATTTGGTCTGGCACAAAACTATCCTCTGATATGCACCAAAATACATCCTTGAATCTTTACTAAAAATAGTCCTTCGATCTAGCACAAATATATCCTCAATATCTATCCTCAAGTCTTAACTCAAGTATTGACTCAATCTCAAGTCAAATCTGCTAGATCTACCACAAGCCTTAACTCAAGGTTTGAACAAATCAATCAATCAACTCTATTCTCAATACTTCTCAAAGACTTATCTCAAATATTCCTTGTAAGCTTCCACAAAATCTCACATAAATTAGTCCACAAGTCATCTCTAGAACTTTGTATAATCTACTCAATAATTCCTCTCAAGAACTTATCCAAATATGCTCTCAATATGTATTGTAAGCTTCCACAAAAGCTTACTCAAATCTGTCCACAAGTATTCTCAGACTTACCTCAAACCTACTCAACAAGTCCACACTAGAACTTATCCAATCTCATAGAAACATAAAGAGAATTGTTAGAGACTCAATATGTTCTATACTCATCATAATACTCAATCACTTTCAATCACTCTTTTAGAAACATATAGAGAATTTTTAGAGACTCAATATGCTTCAACTCAATCACTTTCTCAATTTAATTTAGAATATAGAATAGTTTGTTTTATGGAACTTGAACAATCACTTCACAAATCCACTTAACTAGGGTCAACCAACTCTACTCAACCAATCACTTAATGAAATAATCCTTGCTCACAAAACCTAGTCCAAGTATATTATCACTTACTCAAAATATTTCCAACAATGCTCAACAACAAATCTCACATAACAATGATACTCATGTTATTTGCAAACCCTAGTTCAAGTTCTTCACTCAACAACTTACTTCAACAACAATGCTTATAATAAAATCTTCACATAACAATGATACTCATGTTATTTGTAAATCCTATTTCAAGTTCTTCACTCAACAACTTACTTAAACAACAATGCTTATAAGATAATATTCACATAACAATGATACTCGATGCAGTTTCTCCCCATGCCCTAGCCATGGCTTCAATGACCGCATGAGATAGAGACTCGTTTGGATAACCAAGAACACAACATGCTCTATGTTCTTCCCAATGCACCGAAACCAAAAGATCAATGTGTCGCTTCTTTCGATGCCAAAGCACAACATCCCAAAACATCCTTACCAAGAATTGAACGTGAACCACTCTGCACCCGCATATCTTAAATCGTGATCGCTTGCCACTAGACCATATACCTTGGTGGATATGAGGGTTTTGCCTTCAATAATTTTTAACACTTTTTTCAGTGCCTTAAGACGAAGATTCATATTCTTATCTACACGAGTATTCACACGACATATGCCACTATTATTTATTTTGAACAAAGGGTGAGTTCTATGCCATTTAGGCATATAGCTTTTATACATATTATCTCCAATAATTTCAAACATCGACGCCTTCAAAATTCAAATAATTAATTTATAAATTATTTAGAATTTAAATTTTATAAATTAATTCTTAAACCCTTTTTTGGCTTATTAAAGCCCTCTTTGATTTTACCTCTTTGCATAGATAATATTTATTTATAAAATTTAAATTCAAATTGAATTTAAATATTTTGCAAAATAAATATTAAAACCTCCTTTAACTTTTCAAAATGTTTCCTTGGGTTTTTATGAAAAACATTTTATTTTGCTTGTCCATCAAAAAGCTTCCTTGGATTTTTATGAAAAACCTTTTATTTTGCTCATCCATGGTTTTAATAAAAACCCACCTTCATATGATTCCACATAATATTAAAAATATTATGAAGCTCTTTTGCCATTAACCTTTGCATTGTACCTTGAAATATTCCTTGACATCAATGATGACTTCATACCTTGACATCAATGACAAATTTGACTCAAAATGTCCAACAATTTCCCCCTTTGTCATTGATTGTAACCCAAATTCTTTTTACCATAAACTTAAACTTTTCTTTATTCAGCTTTCCTTGGGAAATTGCTCCCCCTGGATCAATGTTATTTTTAAATCTCTCCTCTTTACTCAAATACCAAATCTCTCCCCCTTACTCAAATACCAAATATCTCCCCCATACTCAAATCTCTCCCCATTTGACATCAATGGCAAAGGGTCACATTTTGGTCTTGGGGCTAAGAATGATCCTCTTAACTTAGCCCCTCCCCCACCTCCTCTTGAGGTGGTTAATTATGGGGTGGAAGTATTTCTACTCCCAACAAGCATTGTTTTTTACCTTTATCCTCTTTTCTTCTTATCTTATCCTTTTGCTTCCTTTGACAGTTCCTTTCCATGTCCATGTTCTTATCCATGTTCTTGTTCCTATTCCTATTCATATCCATGTTCCTGTTCCTATTCTTTTTCTTGTTCATATCCGTATTCATGTTCTTGTTCATATCCATGTTCCTGTTCCTATTCATATTCCTATTCTTGTTCATACATGATTTTGGAATGTCTACTCTACACCACTTTGTTGTGTGACCATCATTATTGCACTTATAACACTTAATGTTGTTATTCCTTGAAGGTACAAATGTCTTAGGATTTATCCTAGTGAAGCCATATCCTCTTCTATCATGAACCCTACACATCATTGCCTTGTGACCAAACTGATTACATGAGTAGCAATACCTATTGAAAATTTATATGTTCCCATATTCATGTATTTCATGTATCTTGCACTGTGAAGCCATGTGCCCAAACCTATGACATGAAAAAATCTTCTATTGAAACTTTATTGTCTTGACCTCATTGGTCTCTTATTCTGATTATTGTTCAATCTATTTATTCTTTGTGCATTGTTCATGTCCTTGTTGAACTTTTTATTGTCCAACTCATCCTCAGATGTCTCACTTTCTCTTATACTGTCTTCTTATGAAGTGTCTTCATTTGAAGTTTCTTCTCCTCCATAACTTGAGGTTGACTTTTCTTCTTGTTTCTTTTGAACCTGTTCAAAACCAAGACCTATTTTGCTTGATGTAGGCATTTGTATCTTGATGAACTTATCTAAATACTTTGAGTTGTTTTTAAACCCTTTTAGCTAGAATTTGGAGACTTCTAAATATTCCCTTAGTAGGGCTACTTCTTGTACTAACCTTTCACATTCTAAGACCTTTGATTCAAACTTATCTTTGAACTTATTTTTCTTAGCCTTTGATTTGTCTAGATACTCTATAAGCATTCTTCTCTTTTCATCACATTCTTGAAATTGAGAAATTTAAAATTTTGCCTTCTTACCTTCTTTACTATTTCAAGAGCATAGATAAGTTCTCCCTTGAGATCATATCCTTCTTTATCTAATTTTTCCTCTATTTGTTTGCCTTTGTCGACATCTTTATTTTATTTTGACTTATCTTCTATAAGACCATTTTCTTCTTCTTCTAGTTCCATTAGAATATTCTCTTCTGGTCCTTCAAGTGCATCCTCATATTCATCATCACTAAAACTATAACCATTCCTTGTACAACTATCTTCAAGATGTCCAAAGTTACCACATCTAAAACACTTAAGAATTATTGGAGTCTTTTTCTTAACTTTTTCTTTTTATTCAATCATAAATAGGACTTCATCTCTATCATTATCTAAAAAACTAGCATCACTATCACTTGAGTACTTACTTGATTTATTTGCATAGTAGCTCCTCTTTTGCATTTGAAATAACTTCTTTCCTTGTCTGTTTTGTCCATCCCTATTTTTCTTTTGGTGTCTATATCTTTCTGATTCCCTGTTCCTGTGATCCTATTTTCTTCATCATTGTGCTTCTTGAAAATTAGTTCATTAGTGACCATACTTTCCACAATTGAAACATTTAATTTATTTTATATCTCTAGATCTTCTTGAATCCTTATTCCTTTTGCCATAATTAGCTTCTTCATCACTGGATGACTCATTGCTTGATTCTAAATTTTTACCCTTTGTCTTCTTAATTGCTTTGAAGGATTCTTTCTTCTAGAGATTAGGTTCTTTTGTTCTCATTCCAAAATTTGTAAGAATACCAAGCAACAATCTCTTGTCAAATAATCACCATCCTTTGATTCTTCTATAGCTGAAATATTTTCACTAAATCTTGTTGGAAGAGACCTTAAGATCTTATCACAAATATCCGATTCATCAACCTTCTTTCCAATTCCTTGCATAGCATTAACAACCTCATCAACTCGAAGTAGCTAAGTACTAATGTTTTCCTCATCCTTCATTCTTAAATCTTTAAGTTGTCCTTTGAGATTTCATATATTTGTTTTCTTGACACCTTTATCTCCTTCATATATACATTGCAACTTATCCCACATTCCTCTTGCATCTTGACAATGCATAACTTTTATTGATTATGTTCTATCCAAACCTCTCAAAAGTGCATTCATTGCTTTTGAATTCTAATGCTATATAAGCTTACCTTCCTCATCTGTAGGTGGATCAACTGGTGATATGTATCCATTTTAGACTACTTACCAAACTTCATTGCCAAGTGTCTTCAAGTAGATATTCATTATTAAACTCCAATATACATAATCACTTACATCAAATATTGGTAATGAATTATCTGAATGTCCATTCTTATAATACATTGTGTTCTTGTTAGATTTTTCTTCAAGTTGTTAAACTCTTCCAAAGGAACCCGCTCTGATACCAATTGAAGAACACAAGCTTATACTGAGATGGGGGTGAATATTATAAGACCACTTTTTACTTTTCTTTCTCAATCAATATTATGCAATTTAAAGATAGAAATATCAATAGCAATAATCAAAGCAATGCATAAATCACCACACACAATAGAGACACCATAATTTATGTGGTTCATCCAATGTGGGCTACTCCATGGAGAAAATATTTCACTAAAATTTTCTCAATCAATCTCTTGAGAATCCTTTCCCTATTATAATATTTATGGACCTCTATCCAAAGGAGACACCAATCCCCTAAATCAAGTTCATGGATCTCTATCCATAGGAGACACCAATCTCCTAATATCTACTCTAGTTGGTGATCCTCTAGAAGACCTCTACTTCCACTACCCTTAGCAAATGGAACTCTATCCATAGAAGATACCTATATTCCTTGCCCTGGCTAGAGATATCTTTCCTCAACTTTGTCACCTCCAAATATCTATCTCAAATATGTACTAAACACAGTTTGTTGATCTAGCACAAATATGTCCTCAATATTTATCTCTGGTCTGACACAAACCTATCCTCTAATCTACACCAAACTCCATACTTGAATTTTTATTAAACACAATCCTTCAATCTAGCACAAATATATCCTCAATATCTGTCCTCAAGCCTTAACTCAAGGTTTATCTCAATCTCAAGTCAACTCTGCTAGATCTACCCCAAAACTTAATTCAAGGTTTAAACAAATCAATCAATCAACTCTATTCTGAAGCCTTCTCAAATACTTGTCTCAAATATTCCTTGTAAGCTTCCACAAAAGCTCACACCAATCAGTCCACAAGTCCTCTCTAGAACTTTGTATAATATGCTCAATAAGTCCTCTCAAGAACTTATCCAAATATGCTCAATAAGTCCTCACAAGAACTTATCCAAATCTGCTCTCAATCTGTATTGTAAGCTTCCACAAAATCTTACTCAAATATGTCCACAAGTCTTCTCAAATACTTACCTCAAATCTTCTCAACAAGTCCACACTAGAACTTGTCTAACCTCATAGAAAAATAAATAGAATTGTTAGAGACTCAATATGTTCTATACTCATCACAATACTCAATTACTTTCAATCACTCTTTTAGAAACATACAAATAATTTTTAGAGACTCAATATGCTTCAACTCAATCACTTTCTCAATTTAATTCAGAATATAGAATAGTTTGTTTTATGGAACTTGAAAAATAACTTCACACATCCACTTGAATAGGCTCAACCAACTCTACTCAACCAAACACTTAATGAAATAATACTTGCTCACAAACCCTAGTCCAAGTATATGATCACTTACTCAAAATATTTCCAACAATGCTAAAAAAAAATCTCACATAACAATGATACTAATGTTATTTGCAAACCCTAGTTCAAGTTCTTCACTAAACAACTTACTTCAACAACAATGCTTATAAGATAATCTTCACACAATAATGATACTCATGTTCTTTGCAAATCCTCGTTCAAGTTCTTCACTCAACAACTTACTTCAATAAAAATGCTTATAAGACAATCTTCATATAACAATGATACTCATGTTCTTTACAAACCCTAGTTCAAGTTATTCACACAATCAATAGCTTCAACAACAGTGTTTATAAAACAACTCTCACATAACAATGATACTCATGTTATTTGCAAACTCTAGTTCAAGTTCTTAACATAATAAATGGATTCAATCAACAATGGTTATAAAATAAGGTTTTAACATAAACTCTTTATTCTATAAAACCTTGAAGTATTAACTCAACACACTCAGTAAGGAAACCCTAATCAAGTCCTTTTCACTCCAAACTTATTTTCCAAAAAAACAACCAATCAACTCAACTATGGAAGAATGTGCTCATACTTTTTTCTTGATGATGAAGGAACCTCAAATATCTACCACAACCATAAAAAATTATTTGCCAAGCTCAAGGAGTTAGAAGATACTAAAATCTCTCAAAGATACAATGCAAAATATCAAAACACACATACACCTTATTGTTGAGTGAATATTTTGTCCTATTACAAATTGAACACGCAACTGGAGTCTCAAACCTGCAGACTCTTTATTGCAAAGAAAATTTATTATTTTAAGTTCTCCAAGTTTCTTGTGAACAAACATTCATATGCATATAACCAATTAAGACAAAATGCAAATAAATGAATGTAATCTAGAATAACTTATTTTCTACAAGTAACTGTTAACAAGGGGCCTTTGATGATTCCTAGCAAACTTTGTAACCCTAATCTGTTAAAATAATCTAACCGCATAAAGCAAAAGAAAGAACAAAAACCCTTTCTTCTTTTGTGATCTTGAAATTAATGAAACCCTCCCTAGAATAAATTAGCAACCTCTTTTATCTTTTGGCTTAAGGAAAGATTTTAAATGAGAAAATGTGTGGTATAGGCCACTTCATTTTAAGCTCCGTGCATTTAGCATGAGGTTCATTTTATAGTTAATTGGTTCATTTTATCTTTGATTTAAGTGTTCTGCTATTTCTATGTCAGCTTCTAAAATTAGTAAAATTGAAATACGTATTCTGGAATGCACCAGAATACGATATGCCAATATTTGCATGAACAATGTTGAAATAAAATTAAATCCCAAAATGAATAGATTTTGTATGAAAATTAGCTGGAACAACTAAAACAGGACGTTAATTTGGTTAGCAATCTCCTCCCTACAAAACCCCAAGTTATGAGATGAAGCTCTAAAACAACCTGACCTAACAGACCTGCAATAAAACACAGTCGAATCAGGTCAGATGCAAGACTCTAAGGAAATAAATAATTGCAACATTCTATCATTAACCTATCGCAACCCAGATTATGGTGTAAACGAATAGATACAAGAAAGAATAATGCAAGTGAAAGATCTACAAAAATAACAGATAGTCTTAGCCTTCAATCTCCTTTTGGTTCCACACACAAAAGTTACTCTTGCCAAATAACTCCTTTATTCAATAAAATAATGCTTTCTATTTACAATTTCCAGCCCTTGTATCTGCCTACACTTCTGCTATTTAAACATTCTGTTGCTGCTCTCGGTTGCTCTGCGACGCTTCGTTTCAGTTCCCATGACGCTTCGCTTCATTTTCTCGCTTTTTGGTGTTTTGACCTTTCGCTTGAATCTGCAATGTTTGATCTTCTCTGCTGTTGTAACTGTCGATCTGAAGTGTTACTATGACCCTCATGCCTTTCTGCCACGTGTTCAGTACTCTCTGTATGCTTAGTAATGGTCCCATGAAAATCGTGACCAAAAATAGCCCACGATCTTGCTCCTTCGCTTTCACAGTGAAAACGTGACATGTCACGAAATCGTGACATGTCACGAAATCGTGACATGTCACGATATCGCGACGCTTTTGTTCTCCGTATGCTTCGACCGTAACCTATCACAAAATCACGACGCTTTTTTGCTTCAGAGCTACCTTGCGGCTTTGTTGTGAAATCACGACCATTTTCTATTCTGTACGCTCTTACTGCTTTTCATAACGAAATCGCGACAATTTCATGCTTTGGCCATCTTGCTGCAACCTGTCACGAAATCGTGACCATTCTCATCGTCCATACGCTTTGGCTGCAACCCATAGCGAAATCGCTACCATTTTATGTTTTGGACCATCTCGCCGCAACCTGTCACAAAATCGTGACGTCTTTCGTCATCCGTACACTTCGGCTGCAACCCGTAGCGAAATCGCTACCATTTTTTGTTTCGGGCATGGTCTTCACTTTTTGTCATGATTTCGTGATGTCTTTGCCTGGCTGGAACGTTTCACCAAAAGTTGCACGAAATCGCTACCATTTTCCTACTCAGGATTTTTTATCCACCTGTGCCGCGAAAACGCGACGCGTCGCGAAAATGCGACGCCTTTCGACTTAAGTGCTTTGTCTCTAGTTTTGTTGTGATTTCGCTACACTGCTGGGCCTAAGACTCTTTTGCTCGGTTTTGTCATGATTTCATGACCATTTTGTACTTTGTGCCTTCTGCCCGCTTTCAAGCCGCAAAAATCAAACATGTCACGATTTCACGATGTTTTTGCCCACCTGATGTCGTTGACCACGTTGACCGTGATTTTGCGACACGTCGTGATTTCACTACAGTTTTCCATTCTACCTTTCTCTCCCCTCTCTGTGCCGTGACGGAGCAACATGTCATGATTTCGCTACAGTTTTTCATTTTTCGTAGCGACGGAGCGACATGTCACGATTTCGCTATACCTTTTCGTTTTCTGTAGTGACGGAGCAACATGTCACGATATCGCGACAACTTCCAACCGCTACAGAGTGACATGTCACGATATCGTGACAACTTTTTGCCTTAGTGAAAATTTTGCCTTTTTCTTTGATTTTCTTAGCATCTGGGTCACTGTTTTCTTCTTTGAAAGCATCCAAAAAGGTGGGCCCCCAATTTTTGGGTGTGTTGTGGATTAGCCACAACAAATGGCGACTCTGCTGTCAAATGCTCCAGAGCATTTTGGTGAGAACCCAATCTGAAATATACAAACTTAGATATAGGTGTTAGCATATAAAAGATAAAAAAATACCGATAGATCAGAAGTACATGAAACATCAGAATCATTAGTATTAGCTCAGTGTGTGCTATTTGTTTTCATTCCATATCGCTTGAACTTGATCAACATTCCATTGTCAGTTTTACATGCATGTATATGTGAGACTGTGAATGATTTGTGTAACCTAATAAATATGCTTAGATATTTTGCTTTTACAAATGCATAGACCTTCTAATATCATACACAAATATTCAAGATTATCAAACCCCCTTAGGATCAACCATGTGTATAGTGAATTGTTTTATTAGATCCCAAAGTTGGTTATGAGTCACTACTATCTTGAACCCATGTGTAAGTGAAAGTGAAATTAGAGCTTTGGGAAATCAGACTCCCAACCTAATCGAGATGAGAGTTTAACCCTATTCTTACTACTCTGATTTGGAATTCATTACCTCACTTTGAGCAAAATGATTTAACCAAATATGGAAGAAATGGTCATGCTAGTCTAACCCTTTGAACAGTCAGTGGTCTTGTTTTTTAGACAAGACATGTTGTCATGCATGGGCATACCTAACCCCATAATCCATGACTTAACTTCATTTCTTTGGACCTTTGGGATGACTACCCATCCTTTGCAGAGGACAAGTAGTACGATCCTTCCAATCCAATATTAATATGAGATGGGAAAAATTAATTTTACTTCTTGGATCTTGGGGATGACTACCCATCCTTGCTAGGGACATGTAGTACGATCCTTCCAATCCAAGTCTTAGATGAAAATGGTGAATATTAATTTTATTACTTGGACCTTGGGGATGACTACCCATCCTTTGCAGAGGACAAGTAGTACGATCCTTCCAATCCAAGTTTTATCATGAAATGAGACATAGGAGCTTTGGGGAATCAAATTCTCAACCTAGGCGAGATGAGAATTATGCCCTATCCTTACTACTCCATGTAGGTCAAATAAAAGCTTTGGGGAGTTGGATCCTCAACCTAAGTTCGATGAGGACTTAACCCTATCCTTACTACTTTGATTTTAGGCTTTAAGCTTAATGGAAGTGGTAAAAACCATTGTTTTAAGGATCATGTTGCATAATAGGATAGACATGAAATATTCCTTTCGCTTGACCTTTTCTTCCAAGCAAGGTTTTGATCATTTTGCCCAAGATCTTTTTTAATGTGTACCAAATGTGCTTGGTTCTAGATATCTCGAGGCTTAGTTTCCAACCTTAGGATTTTTCTTTATTTATGTTATAGCATAACCCTAAGAGAATTTGACACCCTTTAATGATTTGTATCCGAAATGCATATGCAACTAAGATGGCACGTATATGCAAAGTGAGATGTAATATGAATTCATTGCCCTTTGAATTGTAGATGAAGTATTGCCATAATTTGTAAAACTGACTACTTCATGCATCACAAGCCTCAAACGATATTATTTAACTGTTTGTGTTACATGTGGAGCTTTTACAACATAATTCCAATGTTTCATATTTTCCCGATCCTAGGCATGTGTTAACATTTCAAACTTTATTTTTTATTTTTATTTTTTTATTTTTTATTTTTTTATAAGAAAATAAAACATGTCAAAAAAACACACCGCCTCAACGTCCAACCTGCACACACAGAAGAAAAAAAGCACAACATCAATACAAAACCTGAATACGTCAAAAAAACACAACTTAAATATCAAATCTGCACACACAAAAGAAATAAAGCATGGCATAATTTACATATAATACAAAACCCAGCCACTTCAAGCCTGGAAATAATGTTTCAAGTGCAACCCATTGATAGGTAATTCCAAATCCTTTCCATCCAAGGTTCTTAGTCTAAAACTATTTTCCCCTAGGACTTCTGAAATCTGGTAGGGACCCAACCATAGGTAGTCAAACTTATCATGCTCCCCTTTCTTCTTATGTCTTTTATCCCATAACAGCACTAGATCTGATATTTTAAAAGCCTTGGCTCTAGACTTTTTATCAAACCATATTTTTACTAAATCCTGGTGTTTACTAAAATGAAGCATAGCCTCATCCCTTTTTTCATCCAGATGCATTAATTGTGTTAGTCTAGACTCAAGTTTATCATCAGTCCCAAAATAATCTTTCATGAAATGCAGCATTTGTAACTTGAGATTTGTAGGAAAAATGGGATCTTGTCCATAAACCAGATGGTAAGGAGATGTTCCTATTGATTCTTTGACTCTGATTCTGTCAGCCCAAAGAGCCAACTTAAGTTTGTTATGCCAATCCCTAGGATTTCTTTCCAAAAAAAATTTTATGATGCATAACAAATTCTTGTTAGAAGACTCGGCCAATCCATTGCCTTGCGGATAATAATTGGAAGAGAATTTTAAACTCACACCGTTGTCAAATGCCCAATTAGCAAATTCCAAAGAAGAAAAAGCTGAACCATTATCACTTACAATGGAGTTAGGCATCCCGAACCGAGTGACAATATTATCCTCTAAGAATTTAATAACAACCTTCGAAGTAGCATTCTTTGTGGGGATAGCTTCAGTACACCTTGTGCAATAATCCGTAGCTGTCAGAATGTATTTGTGGGAATCGGATGAATTGGGACTGATAATCCCAACAAAATCCAGGCCCCATTGCGCAAAAGGTCTAGATTCGATTACGGATTGTAAAGGCATGGAAGCACTCCTATCTCTATTGGCTATAGTTTTACATGTATGACATGAACTTACATGAGTATGAGCATATTTGAACAGTCGAGGCCAATAATAACCGGCTCTAAGGATTTGATGGGTTGTGGCATTAGCGGACCCATGTCCTGT
Organism: Wollemia nobilis; assembly: GCA_028583015.1. Classification (NCBI taxonomy): domain Eukaryota; kingdom Viridiplantae; phylum Streptophyta; class Pinopsida; order Araucariales; family Araucariaceae; genus Wollemia; species Wollemia nobilis. Next base: position 2,451,528 of record JAQPPZ010000184.1, read on the forward strand.
CCCATGTTTACCATGAAATTCCTCGAGTATTCGCACTGCCTCTTTTTGATCAACACAACGAAGGTAAATACCTTCATGGTTTTTCTTGTATAACATGCCAGATCTAATTAGGAAATTAGTAGATTTCAAGCGCAAGGCTCTTCGTTGAGTAGAATTTAAATGCGGTGGACATTTACCGTTTAGTATAAAATACACATCTGTATACCACTCATCTTTGGTTATATCTGCAACTTCATAATGTTGACATGAAATTGTGAGATCCTTTTCTGCTATTGCCTTAACCAACCCTTGTCCCCACACTATCTTCATTGACTGAATCTCAAGATCAAACTCCTACAAAGTTGAAACCCACTTACCACGTCTTTCACCTAATTCATTCTGTATGAACATGGCTTTGACTGCAGGATCCGGGACGATAGCAAAGACCCTACTGTGGACTATGTATGTAGACACCAAAATAGCACCAATCCGATTAAGTGACTACAAACACTGATCGCATTGACACACATAGCTTTCAGGGCAGCCTTTAGAGGTCAAACAGTGGTCCTAGCCACTTGCACAGTAGTTTGGAAGGTCAAAAAATAAGTGAGCAGAGTTGGTCATTTTATCAAAGCCTTTAACAAACTTCAAAACTTCAAACCTTCATCAAAAGCCAAACCCTCATCAAAATCCAAACCCTCATCAAAAGCAAAGCCTTTATCCAAAAACCAACACCCGGCCGAAGTGTCGTGATATCGCGACACTTCCGGCCAAAAGCCTTCACCCGACCGAAGTGTCATGATATCGCGACACTTCGGCCAAGAGACTTCGCCAGGCCGAAGTGTCGCGATATCGCGACACTTTCGGCCGCAAGCCTTCGCCAGGCCGAAGTGTCGCGATATCGCGACACTTTCGGCCGCAAGCCTTCACCAGGCCGAAGTGTCGCGATATCACGACACTTTCGGCCGCAAGCCTTCGCCGGGCCGAAGTGTCGCGATATCGTGACACTTTCGGCCGCAAGCCTTCACCAGGCCGAAGTGTCGCGATATCGTGACACTTTCGGCCGCAAGCCTTCGCCAGGCCGAAGTGTCGCGATATCGTGACACTTTCGACCGCAAGCCTTCGCCGGGCCGAAGTGTCGCGATATCGCGACACTTCCGACCGCAAGCCTTCGCCAGGCCGAAGTGTCGCGATATCGCGACACTTCCGGCCGCAAGCCAAGACCTGGCCGAAGTGTCGCGATATCGTGACACTTCGGCGTCAAAAGCGTTGACCAATCGGAGGCCTTAAAAAGAATGACTTAATGACAGGTGGCAGCCCAAGTCGCGAAAGACTTTTCTACTTCCTAGTAAGGTATGACCGCCACGTGGCATCACTGCATGCCATTTTCAAAGAACGGCGGACTTCACCAACTGCAGTAATGAGACGAGCAATCTCAACAACAAATCTGACCCGAGGCCATGCTTCGTAATTACGGATGTGAGTTCCTAGCGACAATCTCAGTACGAGCCATGCCTCATAATCATCTGACAACGGTCAAATCTCAGCAGCGCCTGCGGACTTAGGGTTTTGACATTAATGTTTCAGAAGCAGAATTCCTCTATAAAAAAACTAGCTCAAAGCATTTTCAAAAGAGGACGAAGCATTTTAAAAACACAACGAAGTGCTGTTGAATTCGATACCCGACTGCACCAGTTTAGACTTTACTTTCTTCACATCCAGAATCTCTTTCACAAGAGAGGGTGCTGGGTGGTTTTCAGAAGTGTGAGTCTGACTTTCAGACCCGACATTGGATCACAAGAATCCAACCATTTGCCGACACTCCACAGTCTTAGATTTCGAGCCCATTCCTAGTGGATTGGCGTCGAAACTAAATTTTAACGGGGCAGCCCGTTTGGGCACCCCTGGCACATTTTTTTGTTAATTTAATATGTGTTGTTCCTTTTTATATATTCTGCCAGATTAACAGTATTTAAACAGCTTATGTTTTACGTTGTTTAAATAAACCATATGTTAGAACATATCACGCAATACGCTGTATTTCGAATGTTTTTCTGCATTACGTTCTCTAATGATTACTTAGACAGCCTAAGCCATTTTATTCGCATATTTAATCAATCTTTGCACGTATTTATTTTAAACGTTTTATCCTTTAGTCACAGGTGCTACTAAACATTTTTATCGTTTCTTTGACCGCAGGAAAAACAACAGCAAGCAAGGACCGATTAACATAAGCGACAGCAACACTGGCCTGCCCGTTTCAAATGTGGGCATGCGGAAGGAGATCACTATTCATCTGTTGTAACTAAAAATATGTAACTGAGGAGATGTATTGTAACCGAGCCGACATCATATTAATAAAAAGGGCTATGTTCCTGTTATTGATTTGATTACATCTGTGTCATTACATGCATAAAACTAGTTCTGTTCTTATTACACATTAGTGTTTCTTTTATTTACACATTAGTCACACTTAGTCACCAATCAACAAGCACACACCCAATCAGGGCAATGACATGCATTCAAAGAATCATTGACAAAGACAATCACGCTCCTGCTTGGGGCAGTAAATAAGCAATCATTAAATTGATCAAACACTTGGTATTCCCGAAGCATGAACACAAGGTTTCCCCTGTGGACAAAAGGTTACGCCCTTTGCCTAATCATGACTGATCAATGTCCAAGCTCAAGTCACACCTCACCAAAATGGGTTAACACTTGAAATAAAATTCCTTAGCTCATCAGAAGCAAGGATTCAAGAATGCACGCCCTTTCCATGCTTGGGGCATCAAAATTTGGTTAGGTTACCAAGAAACCCTAATCATTAGTGCTTTGGTCGTATATTTTTGCTCAGCACTGCGTCACCCGTAGTGCTTCCCAAAAAGGGGCATCTGTAGACACCAAAACAGCACCAATCCGATTAAGTGACTACAAACACTGATCGCATTGACACACACAGCTTTCAGGGCAGCCTTTAGAGGTCAAACAGTGGTCCTAGCCACTTGCACAGCAGTTTGGAAGGTCAAAAAATAAGTGAGCAGAGTTGGTCGTTTTATCAAAGCCTTTAACAAACTTCAAAACTTCAAACCTTCATCAAAAGCCAAACCCTCATCAAAAGCAAAGCCTTTATCCAAAAACCAACACCCGACCGAAGTGTCGCGATATCGCGACACTTCCGGCCAAAAGCCTTCACCCGGTCGAAGTGTCGCGATATCGCGACACTTCCGGCCAAGAGCCTTCGCCAGGCCGAAGTGTCGCGATATCGTGACACTTCCGACCACAAGCCTTCGCCAGGCCGAAGTGTCGCGATATCGCGACACTTCCGGCCGCAAGCCTTCGCCAGGCCGAAGTGTCACGATATCGCGACACTTCCGGCCGCAAGCCTTCGCCAGGCCGAAGTGTCGTGATATCGTGACACTTCCTACCGCAAGCTTTCGTCGGGCCGAAGTGTTGCGATATCGCGACACTTTCGACCGTAAGCCTTCGTCGGGCCGAAGTGTCGTGATATTGCGACACTTTCGGCCGCAAGCCTTCACCGTATCGCGACACTTCCGGCCGCAAGCCTTCATCGGGCCTAAGTGTCGCGATATCGCGACACTTTCGGCCGCAAGCCTCCACCCGGCAAAAGTGTCACGATATCGTGACACTTTCGGCTGCAAGCCAAGACCTGGCCAAAGTGTCACGATATCGCGACACTTCGGCATCAAAAGCGTTGACCAGTCAGAGGCCTTAAAAATAATGACTTAATGACAGGTGGCAGCCCAAGTCGTGGAAGACTTTTCTACTTCCTAGTAAGGTATGACCGCCACGTGGCATCACTGCATGCCATTTTCAAAGAACGGTGGACTTCACCAACTGCAGTAATGAGACGAGCAATCTCAACAACAAATTCGACCCGAGGCCATGCTTCGTAATTACGGATGTGAGTTCCTAGCGACAATCTCAGTACGAGCCATGCCTCATAATCATCTGACAACGGTCAAATCTCAGCGGCGCCTGCGGACTTAGGGTTTTGACATTAATGTTTCAGAGGCAGAATTCCTCTATAAAAAAACTAGCTCAAAGCATTTTCAAAGGAGGACGAAGCATTTTAAAAACACAACGAAGTGCTGTTGAATTCGATACCCGACTGCACCAGTTTAGACTTTACTTTCTTCACATCCAGAATCTCTTTCACAAGAGAGGGTGCTGGGTGGTTTTCAGAAGTGTGAGTCTGACTTTCAGACCCGACCTTGGATCACAAGAATCCAACCATTTGCCGACACTCCACAGTCTTAGATTTCGAGCCCATTCCCAGTGGATTGGCGTCGAAACTAAATTTTAACGGGGCAGCCCGTTTGGGCACCCCTGGCACATTTTTTTTGTTAATTTAATATGTGCTGTTCCTTTTTATATATTCTGCCAGATTAACAGTATTTAAACAGCTTATGTTTTACGTTGTTTAAATAAACCATATGTTAGAACATATCACGCAATACGCTGTATTTCGAATGTTTTTCTGCATTACGTTCTCTAATGATTACTTAGACAGCCTAAGCCATTTTATTCGCGTATTTAATCAATCTTTGCACGTATTTCTTTTAAACGTTTTATCCTTTAGTCACAGGTGCTACTAAATGTTTTTATCGTTTCTTTGACCGCAGGAAAAACAACAGCAAGCAAGGACCGATTAACATAAGCGGCAACAACACTGGCCTGCCCGTTTCAAATGTGGGCATGCGGAAGGAGATCACTATTCATCTATTGTAACTGAAAATATGTAACTGAGGAGATGTATTGTAACCGAGTCGACATCATATTAATAAAAAGGGTTGTGTTCCTGTTATTGATTTGATTACATCCGTGTCATTACATGCATCAAACTAGTTCTGTTCTTATTACACATTAGTGTTTCTTTTATTTTTGAAATCTCATGCTTTCAATGTAATGCTTGAATTTTTTCACAGTCTTAACCAGAGCATACATTTGCTTGTCCAAGATGGAGTATCTCAGTTTCGCATCTTTGAGAGGACTACTCAGGAAGGCAATAGGATTTTCAATGCTGCCTTCACTCTTCTGAGTTAAAACACTCGCAAAGGAGTGATCTGAAGCAAATGTGTAGATATAGAAAGGCTTCGTATAATTGTGACTTACTAAAATCGGGGCTTTAGAAATCGTGTATTTGATATTTTTAAAAGCATCTCTATTTTCATCTGTCCACTTGATCTGGACCTCTTTATTTAACATGTCGTTCAAAGGCTTTGCTATTTCTGCAAAATCTGCAATAAATTTTCTAACGAAATTGATCTTCCCAAAAAATGATCTCAACCCCTTCTTGCTGTTGGGACAAGGAATCTGCTGTATGGCCTCTATTCTCTTAGGGTCAATGGAAATTCCATCCTTAGATATTATATGTCCCAATAGTTTTCCTTCTATTACCCCGAAAATGCACTTCTTTGGGTTGAGAGAAATGCCATGTTCCCTGCATCTTTGAAAGACTTTCTTTAGATCCCTGATGTGGTTTTCCCTATTCTTAGAAAAGATAGGAATGTCATCTACATAGACGATGATGCACTTACCTATGAGCCCCTTAAAAGCAAAGTCCATAGCTCATTGGAATGTGGCACCTGCGTTCAATAGTCCGAAAGGCATTCTCTTGTAAGCAAAGGTGCCCCACCTTGTGGTGAAAGCAGTTTTCATCCTATCACTAGGATGGATAAGGACCTGATTATATCCCGAATAACCATCCAGGAATGACATCATCTTCGACCCATTTACCTTTTGGAGTATTTCATCAATGGTGGGTAATGGGTAGTTGTCCTTTTGTGAGGCTTTATTAAGATTTCTAAAATCGATACATAACCTTATTTCTCCACTCTTTTTCCTCACAGGGACCAGGTTAGCAACCCATGTGGAATGCCTAACGGGAAAGATGATCTTGGCTTCTAACAGTCACTTCACCTCTTTCTCTATCAGGGGTTCTAATAATGGATTGACTCACCTTTGTCTTTTCCTGAAGGGTTTGGAGTCTGGTTTCAACGGAATCGTATGCATTATGACATTCTGATCATATGTTTTCAGCTCCTTATAACTCCAAGCTATGCAGTCTATGTATTCCTTTAATGTATCGGCAATGGAATATTTCTCTTGCTTGGTACATGCTTTTGCTATGAACACTTCTCGAGGGCTTTTTGCACTTCCAATGTTAACCAAGTCACAGGCTTCTCTGGGAGATGGAACCTTTTTACCTTCTTGTTGAGAAGCAACACACCCCCACTGAAAAATGAGATTCCATCCTTAGAAAGCCCTGAACTTCTATTTTTGCAGCAGGGACCCTCTTGATAATTTTCAGGTTTAAATCCAATTTTGCTTGCCTCTTTGTTAAAGTTGTGCCTTTTTCCAAGTCTTTCTAGCATTGTTATTTCAAGCTTAACTTTCTACATGCTAGAATCATTCATGCATAAAGAAAATCTCGCACCGGTACCGAGAAAAATCCAGAAAACAGTTGCATAAATTCACTGAAAACCAAAACTTTCCATTTTTGGTAGTGTCGCGATATCGCGACACTTCCATTTTTGGAAATGTCGCGATATCGTGACATTTCCATTTTTGGAAAGTGTCGCAAAATCGCTGTCGACCGGAGGAGAGAGAAAGAAAGCGTACGGAACAACGCGATTTCGTGACATGTCACGAAATCGCGACATGTCGCATTTTCGTAGCTGAGGAGAGAAAAGGGGGATGAGCGACAAAATGTCCCGAAATCGCGACAGTAATCTCAGCCGGGGACTTAACTCAAAAATTGCAGCGATGCGTCGACGTCCCAAAATCGTGACAAATTTGATGAAAAGAAGCTAAGTATGAAAAACGTCGCGATTTCGCGACGTGTCGCGAAATCGCGGTCAGCGCAGTCAAAGGATGCAGCTTGGGCGGAACCGTCGCGATATCGCGACGCGTTCCATTTTCGTGACTTCTGGCGGGCAAATGACTTAAGTCTAAAAAGTGCAGCGATTCGCTAACGTTTTATTTTTGTGAGGCAGGCAGCTTTAAAGTCTTGAGTTTAAAACTTGCAGCGATGAGCTGCATGTCTAAAAATCGCAGGACGTTGGTCAAGAGAAGAGTCCACAGCAAAGATTGCAGCGATTCGCGAACGTCTTGAAATCGCGTGTAGCTTGTTGAAGAGGAAGCAAAGGAATGAAGTAGCAGTGATCTGACATACTTTTACAAAAGATCCCATAGTGCTCAAAATGAACGTGTTCCATTTTTGCGATGAAGGAGTTTTCAGACACCTAAGTTACAAAACTTGCAGCGATTCGCTGCATGTTGGTTGAGAAGGGAGTTCGAGTTGAAACTTGCAGCGACGCGCTGACATGTTCCAAAATCGTGACAAATTTTGGAAGAAGCAAGCCATGTGTACGGAATGTCACGAAATCGCGACAGGTCCAGGTGGAGGCAAAGGAAGTGAGAGAAATCTAAGTGAAATCGGAAGAAGGATTGGATGAAAACGCTCCAAGGCATCAAGAAGGTCACGAAATCACGACAGGAAACGCAGGAGGAAGCCAAAGCAGAAGCATGTCGCGAAATCGCGACATGCTTGGAGCAAATCGTACGGTCGCTAGCAGGAAGCGCGATTTCGTGACATGTCGCGAAATCGCGACATGTCGCGTTTTCGCTGGCGAGAAGCAAAGAAGTTGCGTGGGGCAGGGGATGTCACGATTTCGCGACATGTCGCGAAATCGCGACATGTCGCATTTTCGCGACCTTGCCAGAAAGTTGACCAGAATGCTTGCAGCCTGAAACGGACACGTGTCACGATTCTGTGACACGTGTCAAAGCATGAAACAGACAAACAGAGGCCGACATGCCAGAAAGATTAGGATTTTGATCTGTTTTAAATGTTAAGCTTTGATTTAATGTTTATTAAAGTGCTAATTAATCTTTTGTCTTTCATGCAGGAATCCATCTGGCACTTACGGGACAACTGAAAAAGACCATAAAGGCAAAGTTAAAGTGCGGATTTAATCAAGGACCGCCATGCTAGAGGAGAAGATGCCGGTGAGGGCATTCAATGACAAATTTATGGTAGAATTAATAGCATGAAGACCATTTCAAATTCGGGATAGATTTGCAGAGATGGATTTGATCTGAGAGAGGTGGTGACTCATCCGGCTCACCAACAAGAATTAATGAGAGCATTCATTTGCAGTTGCGGATGAATGCAAGTGGCATTCAACTCTATCTTCTCCATTTATGGCAGCTGACTGCACAGATTTGTAGAATGGTTAAGTTCTATCCACAACTTTGTTTTAATGGCTTTATATTGTAAAACCCGGGTCCTAGGGTTTAAAAAAGATAAGATTTGTAGTTTGGGGAAGAAGATATTTCTGAAAAGATCAGGGTCTGTCCTGAGTCTATAAATACTTCTTCTCAATGTAATTGCGAGAGGCGGAGACTTAGAAATAAAAGGCTTATAAGCAATTTCTTGCAAATTTTGTGAAATCCTTTGTTTTCTGGACTGGGAGTTGATGTGCTTTTGCTGTTTTCTGTGGTAGCATGGCCAGGAGCCTAATATTTTACAGATCTATGATAAGTGTATCTTCTTCTATTATCCGTTCCATTTAAGTTTGTTAGATATATGCTGTAAATCTGCCATTATCAAGTTTAAATATGTTGTTAGGCTTCAGTTGTTCTATTATCTGCTAGGGGAAATTACAGATTTGAGGTTAAGTTTGTTCTAATTGCTGTGTCTTCACTGTGTGAGCTAGGCTGCCGGTGAAAGATACCAGTTTTAACCAACTGCCCTTGGATTTATAATTTTTTGCTAGATCTGTTCCACTTTGCCTTGTGCTCCTAGTTGAAAGTGATCTTAGAAATCTGGACACTTTCTTCTTGGATTTGTTCTATTGTGAAGCTAGTAGCATAGATAAAATTGACAGTTTAAGTTTTACAGTTTAAAGTCTGATAAACTTCTCTTTCTGCCCTACCCTACCCTCTCTTTGTTTTCGATGAATGATCCATTTTTACTTTCTTTATTTGTCTTTTATTTGAATCTGCTGACCCATGAGAGCCAGATCAAGAATCAATTTCAAAACCTGATTGTTAACAAGTAACAACTTCTGCAACTACTGAACAAGTTCAAGAACCCCCTATAAGGTAACAGACAGTCCATATTGAAATCTATTGTAGAAGCGGAAAAGAGTGAATAGACATTCGACCCGACTCTGTAACTCGCACCTTGGATAACCAGCTAGATCCTAAAGTGAGTGGGATTCGTCCCGTGGGTGTCTTCGGAGCTTCCTGCCCATCCTTCGTGGGGTGCGTATGAAAGCTGGACCAACATCTAATTGGCGCTAGAAGGAGGGCATTGAACATCTGTTCTTAGTGCACTTGAGTTGGGAAATCCGACTGTATGTGGTGCTTGAAAATACTGTATTTTATCCAGAGTCTGGCATTTTAACATTTAAAAGTGGCTCAGTTTTATAAATTGTCAGTGCAATTTTGAAAGTTGTCAGTGCAGTGTTTTAAATTGCCAAATATAGAACCTGTTGAGAACTGCAAAGTTATAAGTGCTTGTGAAAACTAGATTCTACATACAGGGTAACAAGGTCCCACCCCAGAGTTGGAGAGCTCCTTGTTCTTGAATTAGAAACTCTGAGAAGAAGTAGCCACAGAAGGGCCACATATCTATCACAGACAGTTTTATCACCATTGATAGTCACTCCAACCAACTTAGAATATCACTGTCAGCTAGGTGGTAATTAATGGCAAATTGGTTGGGCCCCACTGCTTTGAATATCTCGGGTATAGCCCATGACCTGCCCAGAAGTCCGAAAAGGTATCTCCCCAGGTATAAACATGATGGGACAAGAACTGCAGAAGAACATCTGCTAGCTTTCAAAAATGCTTTAAAATTGTTGAATATATAGCATGAAGATGTTGCCTGCAGATTGTTCCCGTTCACTCTCCAGGAGGGAGCTTATGACTGGTTTTTAAACCTCACCAGAAATTCCATTACTAGCTGGGATGACCTAGAGAAAGCTTTTATATCACAATTTGGGGAAGTGATAGACCCCAATGTGTTATACCAACAATTTTCCAGCATCAAGAGAGAGTCGGGAGAAACTGTCAGGTCTTTCAATATGAGGTTCCAAAGAGCTTACGGTAGAATTACTGGCCATTACATCCCAAATGCAAATCTGGCCTTAGAAATCTACAAGAATGCATTGGATTCGGTGACCTCTATTTTCCTCAAGAGAGACATTAATATTACAACCCTGGCGAGGGCTTATAAAGAAGCCTTAATTCTTGAAAGACAGCTAGGACCTCAAATTCTGAGCAGTCCTTTGATATCCTATGTTACACGAACATGCCTATTTCGAGATCCCATTCCACATCATGAGTTAGTGCCAACATGTCATGCTCTACCCAAGGAAGCTCCGTTAACTGTGACATCCATGCAAAATATACAGAAAGGTTCTGACAAGTTCAAAGTGGAAGTGCTTGAAGTAAACACTTGTGATCTGGCATTACCCAAATCTGAAGTTTTTCCTGGTGAGTTAAATTTTCCTAGAGATCAAAGAAATATTGATATTTCTAGTTCACCCAAAAATAGTACAACCAGGGTTTCGATTCTTTCACTTTTTTCGAAGAGACAGAAAGTCTTGTACGGACTCCTGTGGATGAAATGCAAGATTTTCAACGAGTTCAAAATGAACGAGTTATAATTTGAGATGTCGAGTCCGGAACCTAACAATGATCCTTCCTCATCGGAGGATGATGAAAGTGAGATTCAATGTCACTATGCAGAAGTAACTGAGAAAGAGGATAACATCATTGAGGATATGAGGGAACTTAAAGCTGACATCACCCTCTATGAACTGCCCTAGATTGTTGAACAGAAGGATAGCTTGATTGAGGCTTACTCTGGACCACCTGTTGAATTTCAAGAAAAGGAGGAAAAGATAGTAAATATGAATGTGGTCAGCCAACTTGGAATTGATGAACTGTCTCAACATAAGCCTGCAACTTCTGAACATAATGTCAAAGAAAAGGTTGTAAATCATGTTGATGTAAATATTGGAGTTTATAAGTTGGCAACTAAAAAGGTGGGAACGGTTACAGCTCTAATCCATCACAACAGTGACAGTTGGATATTACACATTGATGAGGTTAAATCTAAGCAAGGCTCAGGTGAAAAAGCAAATTGTAAACATTCTGCTAGAGAGATAAAAATTGAAGTCCTGGATATTGAAGCGATACAGCAACCACAAAATGTTCAAGTTGTTAAGAACCAGGGCATACAGATAAAACATGATTTCTTTCAGTTGTCACATAATTTTGAAGATGTGGTGGTCTGGGTCTGTCAAGATTTTAAGGTATTTGATCCTGGGGGTTTTTGCATTCAGTCCTTTTGAAAGAACTCTGCAAACCCTTCAATTAGAAGCATAAACATGTTATCATATGATTTGTTATTATATGATTTGTTTAATTTGAAGGAGTTGCAGATTTGTTTTTCAAATGGGACAGGGAAGACAGTAAACACAAGTCTTTCCCAGATAACAGGAAAATTTGAAGCATAGTCTGGAGTGCATTTCGTCAACAGGACCTGAAAGGTAATTTTTCTAAATTACTTGCACATGGTCAAAAATTTTTTAAGGCACTAATTCTCTACTTTCCCAACTGCTGCATTTTTTGAGTATGAAGGGAAGTTGTAACATGTGTATACATTGTAAATAACTTTGCAGTTTATTTTGCTTCTTTTTCCTTTGCTGCCTGTATAGTTCTTTGCAGTTTATCTGCTTTAGCTTAAATTTTCTGTGCAGTGCTGTGTAATTATTTTAATCTTAGTTGCCTGTGCAGTTTTTAGTTGCTGTGTTTTTAGTTAATCCTTGCTATTATTTAAGTCTGTATAGTCTTTTGTTTTATTTTTAGTTGATTTGCTTCTTTTTCTTTGCTGCCTGTACAGTTCAGTGTTTTAGTCTGTACAATTTTATTTTGTTTTGCTTTAAGGCCTGTGTCTGTCCTTGGAAGTCTGTGCAAAGTCCTTTGGCTTTTGAAATATTCTGTTATTTGGCTTTGCCTGAGCATCAATGAAAAGTCAGCCTTCAAAATTATTTTATTCTGAGCTGATCAACCCAGTCTCCACCCAGTGTTCATTATTAAAATTGAGATAGTCTGCTTAAATTGAACAATGGAACTATTTTGTTAGTCAGAACAAAGGTAGAGAGATGATTGGATTTTGTGTCTTGCTTGCCACAGTTGTTTTAATGATAGAAAAAATGCTATGCTGTTTGGTTGGAGGAACTCCCGAGGAATCCAAGAAAAGTTGGTTATAAGAGGGGACTATGGTTCATGCAATTATTTGGGTATCCACAGAGGCTATCAGTTCCTAGACTGAAACAGTTCCGAATTGATCAAATGATAAAAGAAAATTGTAATTTCTCTAATGCCTTTCAGGTGTTGATATATAAAAAAAAAAAAAGAAAAAAAAAAAAAAAAAGAAAAAAGAGTTATATGAGAGAGAGGCAGCCAGATTCCAAAAGCTATTTTTCTTTTACCAAGTTGAAGATCCTTCCTTACAGTTGTAAATTTGGGTCGTGTAAATCTAAAGGGTAACTCTGTCTAGGCTGTAAAAGGCTAAACTAGTAAACAGAGCTCTACTCGGTTTCCCCTTTTATGATCTAGAAAAGTTGATCAATCCACAGTTCATCATTCAATCTAGTCATCCTTGAAGAAAGTTCTATACCTTTGTAATTGCACATCAGAAATCTTCCTTGAAGTAATTCAGCCTAGTATGTCCTTGGGAAATTTTAACAGCTAGTAGTTAGTAGTCAATTTATTGTGAAGAATGTCTGTGGCAAGGCATGATGCATGGTCTTTTTGTTTTGAAACTAGAGTCCTGGGTTCTAAAATAGTGCTACTATTTTACCCGTAGATATCGCCATTTGTTGAGAAGCAACACACCCCCACTGAAAAATGAGATTCCATCCTTAGAAAGCCCTGAACTTCCATTTTTGCAGCAGGGACCCTCTTGATAATTTTCAGGTTTAAATCCAATTTTGCTTGCCTCTTTGTTAAAGTTGTGCCTTTTTCCAAGTCTTTCTAGCATTGTTATTTCAAGCTTAACTTTCTACATGCTAGAATCATTCATGCACAAAGAAAATCTCGCACCGGTACCGAGAAAAATCCAAAAAACAGTTGCATAAATTCACTGAAAACCAAAACTTTCCATTTTTGGTAGTGTCGCGATATCGCGACACTTCCATTTTTGGAAATGTCGCGATATCGCGACACTTCCATTTTTGGAAAGTGTCGCAAAATCGCTGCCGGCCGGAGGAGAGAGAAAGAAAGTCGTACGAAAAGGAGCGATTTCGCGACATGTCGCGAAATCGTGACATGTCGCATTTTCGCGACTGAGGAGAGAAAAGGGGGATGAGCGACAAAATGTCCCGAAATCGCGACAGTAATCTCAGCCGGGGACTTAACTCAAAAATTGCAGCGATGCGCCGACGTCCCAAAATCGTGACAAATTTGATGAAAAGAAGCTAAGTATGAAAAACGTCGCGATTTCACGACGTGTCGCGAAATCGCGGTCAGCGCAGTCAAAGGATGCAGCTTGGGCGGAACCGTCGCGATATCGCGACGCATTCCATTTTCGCGACTTCTGGCGGGCAAATGACTTAAGTCTAAAAAGTGCAGCGATTCGCTAACATTTTATTTTCGCGAGGTAGGCAGCTTTAAAGTCTTGAGTTTAAAACTTGCAGCGATGTGCTGCATGTCTAAAAATCGCAGGACGTTGGTCAAGAGAAGAGTCCACAGCAAAGATTGCAGCGATTCGCGAACGTCTTGAAATCGCGTGTAGCTTGTTGAAGAGGAAGCAAAGGAATGAAGTAGCAGTGATCTGACATACTTTTACAAAAGATCCCACAGTGCTCAAAATGAACGTGTTCCATTTTCGCGATGAAGGAGTTTTCAGACACCTAAGTTACAAAACTTGCAGCGATTCGCTGCATGTTGGTTGAGAAGGGAGTTCGAGTTGAAACTTGCAGCGACGCGCTGACATGTTCCAAAATCGTGACAAATTTTGGAAGAAGCAAGCCATGTGTACGGAATGTCGTGAAATCGTGACAGGTCCAGGTGGAGGCAAAAGGAAGTGAGAGAAATCTAAGTGAAATCGGAAGAAGGATTGGATGAAAACGCTCCAAGGCATCAAGAAGGTCGCGAAATCACGACAGGAAATGCAGGAGGAAGCCAAAGCAGAAGCATGTCACGAAATCACGACATGCTTGGAACAAATCGTATGGTCGCTAGCAGGAAGCGCGATTTTGCGACATGTCGCGAAATCGTGACATGTCGCGTTTTCGCTGGCGAGAAGCAATGAAGTTGCGTGGGGCAGGGGATGTCATGATTTCGCGACATGTCACAAAATCACGACATGTCGCATTTTCGCGACCTTGCCAGAAAGTTGACCAGAATGCTTACAGCCTGAAACGGACACATGTCACGATTATGTGACACGTGTCAAAGCATGAAACAGATAAACAGAGGCCGACATGCAAGTTTAAATTCAGGATTTTAATCTGTTTTATCCTTTAAGCTTTGATTTAATGTTTATTAAAGTGCTAATTAATCTTTTGTCTTTCATACAGGATTCCACCTGTCACCTACGGGACAACTAAAAAGGGCCATAAAGACAAAGTTAAAGTGCAGATTTAATCAAGGACCGCCATGCTAGAGGAGAAGATGCCGGTGAAGGCATTCAATGACAAATTTATGGCAGAATTAATAGCATGAAGACCATTTCAACTCAGGGATGGATATGCGGAGATCAAATTGATGGGGAAGTGGTGACTCATCTGGCTCACCAATAGGAATTAATGAGAGCATTCATTTGCAGTTGCGGATGAATGCAAGTGGCATTCAACTCTATCTTCTCCATTTATGGCAGCTGACTACACAGATTTGCAGAATGGTTAAGTTCTATCCACAGCTTTGTTTTAATGGCTTTATATTGTAAAACCCGGGTCCTAGGGTTTAAAAAAGATAAGATTTGCAGTTTGGGGAAGAAGATATTTCTGAAAAGATCAGGGTCTGTCCTGAGTCTATAAATACTTCTCAATGTAATTGCGGGAGGCGGAGACTTAGAAATAAAAGGCTTATAAGCAATTTCTTGCAAATTTTGTGAAATCCTTTGTTTTCTGGACTGGGAGTTGATGTGCTTTTGCTATTTTTTGTGGTAGCATGGCCAGGAGCCTAATATTTTACAGATCTGTGATAAGTGTATCTTCTTCTATTATCCGTTCCATTTAAGTTTGTTAGATATATGCTGTAAATCTGCCATTATCAAGTTTAAATATGTTGTTAGGCTTCAGTTGTTCTATTGTCTGCTAGGGGAAATTACAGATTTGAGGTTAAGTTTGTTCTAATTGCTCTGTCTTCACTGTGTGAGCTAGGCTGGCGGTGAAAGATACCGCTTTAACCAACCGCCCTTGGATTTATAATTTTCTTGCTAGATCTGTTCCACTTTGCCTTGTGCTCCTAGTTGAAAGTGATCTTAGAAATCTGGACACTTTCTTCTTGGATTTGTTCTGTTGTGAAGCTGATAGCATAGATAAAATTGACAGTTTAAGTTTTACAGTTTAAAGTCTGATAAACTTCTCTTTCTGCCCTACCCTACCCTCTCTTTGTTTTCAGTGAATGATCCATTTTTACTTTCTTTATTTGTCTTTTATTTGAATCTGTTGACCCATGAGAGCTAGATCAAGAATCAATTTCAAAACCTGATTGTTAACAAGTAACAACTTCTGCAACTACTGAACAAGTTCAAGAACCCCCTGTAAGGTAACATGACAATCCATATTGAAATCTATTCCAGAAGCGAAAAAGAGTGAATAGACATTCGACCCGACTCTGTAACTCGCACCTTGGATAACCAGGTAGATCCTAAAGTGAGTGGGATTCGTCCCGTGGGTGTCTCCGGAGCTTCCTGCCCATCCTTCGCGGGGTGCGTATGAAAGCCGGACCAACACTTCTCTTGGTTGATATCCGATATCAAAAGTTTTCTCTAATGAAGCCATCTCATCTGGCATCTTATTGCATTTTCCAATAATTTTTTCTTCCAAATCTGCCTCCTCTAAAGTCCTCTCATCTTCATCTATAACCTACTTTTCAAATATACCAGAATTAGTGACAAAATGGAATATGTGCCTGTCACTATCAAACACCTGGAAATTCATGACATTATCTGGTATCGAGGGACAAGGGACCAGCTCTATGGAGAATTTCTTGCATTTCTTATGGTCCACTAGTTTCAACATACTCGCAGCTACGGCTAGAGAGTCTGCCAGACGATTGCCCTTTCTAGAGATCAAAGATATGTTAAAGGCATCAAACTCATCTATTAAATCTCTAACCCCGGTTCTGTAAAGTTTGAGCCGCTTGTTCTTGCATACGTATTGTCCCTTCACTTGTTTTACCACCAGTTTCAAATCACCAAGGACCTTGATACACTTAACTTTCTTTCGAAGGGCCAATTGAAGTCCGAGAATCAAGGCCTCATATTCTGCCATATTGTTGGTGGCAGGGAACTGTAGTCTATATGCAGAGAACATAGACTCTCTGTATGAACATGATAATTAAATATCGGCTCCCACTCCTTGCCTGGACTTGGATCCATTAAATATTAAAGTCCAAATGTCCTGATGTCCTTCAGTAACGTTGCACCCAATCCTTTCATTTTCGAGTGTTTCTATGTCCAAAAAATATGCTCCCAGCTCTGCTTCAATGTATTGGATCTCATTCGGTTTGTTGTACTCCGTGATCATCTCCTTGAGCCTAGGTTCACTATCAATCTGAATTTGGGTGTCCACTCCCCTCCACGGTAACCACATATGTGAAGATTCTATCACAATGTAACTATTTAGGTTTTTACTCCAATCTCTTCCCAAAACCATGCCATATTTGATAGGAATGTCGAGCACCAATATGTCTATGTGATGTTGAACCCTGGGTTCTGAATTGACTTGAATAAGAACATCACCCAATTCTCCCACTGCCTCCATGGTTGATCTATCCAACTGCACCACCCTGCTTCTATAAGGTTTTGGTGTAAGTCCCAATTTTTTACAGATTTCTAGGGGCATGATGGTAGCCGAGGCCCCTGAATCTATTAAACAATTATGTAGGTTTTTACCTGCAATTCTAATGGTTATCAGAAAAGGAGGTATATCTTGTTTTTCCTTTTTTAAAACCAATCAGGACTCAGCACTTTTAGCTTCATGAACTTGGGCAGATGGATCTAAACTTTTTGGTGGACTTACCTCCTAGCCTAATAATCGGGACATATCATACATTGAGACATTTGCCTTAGTTTTCTTCATGTCTTCCACCAAGTCATAAGTGGGTTTTTCTGAATTTGACATATTTTGCACCATCTTAGACTTTTCCACCATGGATGGAGGAGGGGGATTGACATCTCCTTTGAAACCAGGAGGGAGTAATTGGTTGTTTGGAGGAGTAGAGGAAGTTTTGGGATCCTTAGAACTCCTAGTGTAATACTTGTGATTTCCTTTCCCAAAACGTTTGTTGGCATGAACTTCCAATGTTTCTTCATCTTCATTTCCAAAAAATTCCACATCCTCCTCTTCTTCACTTTCTTGGGAATGTATAACCTTAGTCAATATAGACTCATGCTTCCCATGGCCACAGTGCATACAATCATTGTCACAAGGTCCCGACTCTCCAAAATCTTTCGAGACATCTGCCTGATTGGCTACGGGATTGGGTACTCACCCATTATTCGGCTGCGTGTTGTATGTTCCTTTTCCTCTATGGTTATGAGGCCGGTTATGACCCATGGCTTGGTCCACATTTTTATTGACATTTCCCATCGTAACAAAAACTTTTGCCAAGGTTTCCTTCATGTTTTCTATGGTAGATTTGGACCCTTATGGTTGAGGCACTGTAATTTCGGGTACAGTCATGTTTGCTGCATTAGCCACCTCTGGAATAGGTATAATGGCTTGGGTCTGGGCTGGTGGATTCCATCTTGGATTCACACTTTGAATCGGAGTGATTGTTGGTTAAGTCGTTTGGCTTGGCGTGCTAATCGGAGCAAACCCCGACATGGTCAACAAATTACTGCCCATGCCGAACCCAGGCAAAACCATCGGGCTATTTTGAATTAATCCTTGTGTTTGAACAGAGGGATTAGGATAACTTGGAAAAGATGCCACTTGGGTGGGTGTTTGAAAATTATTCATCATAGGAACCTGTGGCGCCATTAACTGGTTCATCATGGCAAATTGAATGTATGGACCATATTGTCCCATCCCAGTCAATTGAGACAGTCCTGCTCCTGGAAGGTTCATCTATTGTTCAAGAGTCATTGTTTCTGCATAGGATAAAGGAAGCATCGTAACCTGAGGGTTCCTTCTAGTCAATAAAGACGTTAAAGGATCTAAGGCTCTGAAATATAATTGCAAGACGACTGCAGGATCTACCGCAAAGTGATGAGTTAGATTCGTGTATAGTTTTTGGAACCTCTGGTTAAATGTTCGTATGGGCTCATTGGGTAATATTTTACATGATACGAACAGATTGTAGATTATGGAGGGGTCCAATAACATTCTAAACTAGCTAATGAAGGCGGTTTCTAATTGGGCCCATGAGGTGATGGACCCTGCTAGAAGATTTCGATACCATTCATTGGCCGTGGGGTCTAGACTAGCAGGGAAAACTCGGCAAGCAACATCCTCATGAGTAACCCCTTGCCTAAACATATAATCCTTGTAGATTTGGACATGATCTTCCACTGTCGTGGGACCATCGTGTAGGAATTTGGGTAATCCCCTTTCAATGTTTCTAGGCAAGTCGTGGACTGCCCCAGGAATGTCTAAAGGGGAACTTTGTGCACCATACCAAAGGGCAGGTGGCTGTTGTCGTTGTTGTTGGGCCATGTTGTTCAAAGGTGTTAACCCTGTGGGAACAATGGAAGTGCATGGAACTGTGGAGACATATAAACCTAGTGTTACTGTCACACTTGAAGTTAAGGGCTCAGGCCCGCTAGATGTACTTGAGTCTAAAGAAATCCCTAACTCAAGTATACTGGGTGGTATTTCGACCTCTAATGTTTTGTTTTCTGGCCTCCTAGCAGTGGGAGAAAGGCTTTGGAAAATAGTTTCCCCTGTGGTTTTGGACCTAGTAGCTATGTACTCAGGTTGGGCCAGCTTGGAAACTCTAGAACTCGAAAGACTTCTCTCAACTTACTTGCAAAATACAGTATCTAAACGTTATACCTGCAAGCACAATAGGTGGAAACAAAACTACCCACGTTAATTGTTAGAACAAATCATAATCACAAAGCAATAAATAAGGCCCTCCTTCTAGTGCCAAAATGTTGAGTGAATATTTTGTCCTATTACAAAATGAACACGCAAGTGGAGTCTCAAACCCGCAGACTCTTTCTTGCAAAGAAAAATTATTATTTTAATTTCTCCAAGTTTCTTGTGAACAAACATTCATATGAATATAACCAATTAAGACAAAATGCAAATAAATGAATGTAATCTAGAATAACTTATTTTTTGCAAGTAACCGTTAACAAGGGGCCTTTGATGATTCCCAACAAACTTTGTAACCCTAATCTGTTAAAATAATCTGACCGCATTAAGCAAAAGAAAGAACAAAAACCCTTTCTTCTTTTGTGATCTTGGAATTAATGAAACCCTCCCTAGAATAAATTAGCAACCTCTTTTATATTTTGGCTTAAGGAAAGATTTTAAATGAGAAAATGCGTGGTATAGGCCACTTCATTTTAAGCTCCGTGCCTTTAGCATGAGGTTCATTTTACGATTAATTGGTTCATTTTATATTTGATTTAAGTGTTCTGCTATTTCTATGTCAGCTTTTGAAATTAGTAAAATTGAAATACATATTCTGGAATGCACCAGAATCCGATATGCCAATATTTGCATGAACAATGTTGAAATAAAATTAAATCCTAAAATGAATAGATTCTGTATGAAAATTAGCTGGAACAACTAAAATAGGACGTTAATTTGGTTAGCAATCTCCTCCCTGCAAAACCCCAAGTTATGAGATGAAGCTCTAAAACAACCCGACCTAACAGACCTGCAATAAAACACAGTCGAATCAGGTCAGATGCAAGACTCTAAGGAAATAAATAATTGCAACATTCTATCATTCACCTATCGCAACCCAAATTATTGTGTAAACGAATAGATACAAGAAAGAATAATGCAAGTGAAAGATCTACAAAAATAACAGTAGTCTTAGCCTTCAATCTCCTTTTGGTTCCACACACAAAAGTTACTCTTGCCAAATAACTCCTTTATTCAATAAAATAATGCTTTCTGTTTACAATTTCTAGCCCTTGTATCTGCCTACACTTCTGCTATTTAAACATTTTGTTGCTGCTCTCGGCTGCTCTGCGATGCTTCGTTTCAGTTCCCATGACGCTTCGCTTCATTTTATCGCTTTTTGGTGTTTTGACCTTTCACTTGAATCTGCAACATTTTATCTTCTCTGTTGTTGTAACTATTGATCTGAAGCATTACTATGACCCTCATGCCTTTCTGCCATGTGTTCAATGCTCTCTGTATGCTCAGTAACGGTCCCATGAAAATCATGACCAAAAATAGCCCACGGCCTTGCTCCTTCGCTTTCACAGCAAAAATGCGACATGTCGCAAAATCGTGACATGTCACGATATCATGACGCTTTTGTTCTCCATACGCTTCAGCCGCAACCTGTCACGAAATCGTGACGCTTTTCTGCTTCAGAGCTACCTTGCGGCTTTCTGTCGTGAAATTGCAACCATTTTTTGTTTCGTACGCTCTTACTGCTTTTCGTAGCGAAATCATGATAATTTCATGCTTCGGCCATCTTATTGCAACCTGTCACAAAATCGCGACCATTCTCATCGTCCATACGCTTCAGCTGCAACCCATAGCGAAATCGCTACCATTTTCTGTTTTGGACCATCTCGTCGCAACCTGTCACGAAATTGCGATGTCTTTCGTCATCTGTACACTTCAACTGCAACCCATAGCGAAATCGCTACCATTTTCTGTTTCGGGCACGGTCTTCACTTTCTGTCATGATTTCGCGACGTCTTTGCCTGGCTAGAACGTTTCGCCAAAAGTTGCACGAAATCGCTACCATTTTCCTACTCAAGCTTTTTTATCCACCCATGCCGCGAAAACGCGCTGCGTCGCAATTTCGCAACGCCTTTCGACTTAAGTGATTTGTCTCCGGTTTTGTCGTGATTTCGCTACACTGTTGGGCCTAAGACTCTTTTGCTCAGTTTTGTCATGATTTCGTGACCATTTTGTACTTTGTGCCTTCTGCCCGCTTTCAAGCCACGAAAATCAAACACGTCGCGATTTCGCGACGTTTCTGCCCACCTGCTGCCATTGACCATGTTGACCATGATTTTGTGACACGTCACAATTTCACTACAGTTTTCCATTCTGCCTTTCTCTCCCCTCTCTGGGCCGCGATGGAGCAACATGTCGCGATTTCGCTATAGTTTTTCGTTTTCCGCAGCGACAGAGCAACATGTTGCGATTTCGCTATACCTTTTCGTTTTCTGCAGTGACGGAGCGACATGTCGCGATATCGTGACAACTTCCAGCCGCGACAGAGCGACATGTCACGATATCACGACAACTTTTTGCCTTAGTGAAAATTTTGCCTTTTTCTTTGATTTTCTTAGCATCTGGGTCACTATTTTCTTCTTTGAAAGCATCCAAAAAGGTGGGCCCCCAATTTTGGGGTGTGTTGTGGATTAGCCACAACACTTATCACTCCATATTAAAGAAAACACCTATCAACATATAAAAGAATTATTTGACCAAATACACCTTATGATCTCCCAATTAAAACAATATTCAATATCAAAAATATTGTCAATATAATCTCATTTTCAAACTAACCCAATGGCAAGAAGTCCTTTAAGTTTTAATCACTCTTTAATTCACTTTTTGATAAATCAAAACATTACAATAACCTTATTTAAAAATAAATTTCAACACCTTATTCCTTCATTTAATAAAAAATAACAATAAAAATAAGCACCTTCAAAACCCCTTATAACTCCCTAAAACCTTATGTTTATACCTTAGGCAATTGAAAATTAATGCAAAATTTATTACCTCCGTCTAGGTGAGAATCGAACCCTTGACACAGCTTCTCCCTATGCCCTAGCCATGACTTCAATAGTCCCATGAGCTAGGCGCTCATTTGGATAACCAAGAGCACAATGTGCTCTATGTTCTTCCTAATGCATCGAAACCAAAATATAAATGCATCGATTCTTCTGATGCCAAAGCACAACATGCCAAAATGTCATTTTCGAGAATCAAATGTGAACCACTTTGCACCCACACAACTTAACTCGTGATCACTTTCCACTAGGCCACATGCCTTGGTGGATATGAGGGTTTTACCTTCAATTATTTTTAACACTTTCACTAGTGCCTTAAGATGAAGATTCGTCTTCTTCTCCACATGAGTATTCACAAGACATGTGCCACTATTATTTCTTTTGAAAAAAGGGTGAGTTCTATGCCATTTAGGCATATAGATTTTATACATATTATCTCCAATAATTTCAAATGTCGGCACCTTCGAAATTCAAATAATTAATTTATAAATTATTCAAATTCTTTAGAATTTAAATTTTATAAATTAATTCTTAAACCTCTTTTTGGCTTATTAAAGCCCTCTTTGATTTTACCTCTTTGCATAGATAATATTTATTTATAAAATTTAAATTCAAATTGAATTTAAATATTTTATAAAATAAATATTAAAACCTCATTTAACTTTTCAAAATGCTTCCTTGGGTTTTTATAAAAAACCTTTTATTTTTCTTGTCCATCAAAAAGCTTCCTTGGGTTTTTACGAAAAACCTTTTATTTTGCTCATACATGGTTTTAATAAAAACCCACCTTCATATGCTTCCACATAATATTAAAAATATTATGAAGCTCTTTTGTCATTAACTTTTGCATTTTACCTTGACATATTCATTGACATAAATGATGACTTCGTACCTTGACATCAATGACAACTTTGAATCAAAATATCCAACAAGCTCTTCCAAGACTCTTAACCAAGATGATGAACATAATGGAATAGAGGGGGTCCTCTTGCCTCAGCTCTCTGGTGCTAGGGAAGTAACCTACCACAAATCTATTAACTAGAATAAAAATACAATATGAGGAGATGCATTGCAAGATCATATGAACCCATATATCACAAAAACTAAACTTCTAAAGGACCTTGGCCATAAACTCTTGATCAACTTTGTCAAAGGATTTTTTCATGTTGAATTTAAGGAAGAAATTAGATTTGTTGGAATGAAAGGTAGAGAGGATGAGTTCATGAATGGTTATGACTCCATCCACTATATTTCAACCCTTAAAAAAACTTCCTTGGCAAGGGTCGATCAAGGATGGGAGGATTCCTTTAAGTCTACTGGACATGGATTTTGATAGGATTTTATAGATAACATTACACGGGCTTATAGGCTGATAATCAGACAAGGATTTTAATTTGGGGTCTTTGGGTATGAGGACAAGGAATGTGGAGTTCACGTCCCTGGGAATGACTCTAGTGGTCTGCATTTCAAATATGGCTTGGAAAATATTAGGGTCGATGATGTCCTAATAGGCTTGGAAAAAACTTGGGGAGAAACCATCGGGCCTTGGGGCTTTATCTGACTACATGGAAAAGAGGACCTAGTGGATCTCCTTAGGAATTAAATGGCTAATAATATAGTTATTCATGCTATCAGTATGGTTTTGGGTATGTGCTCAAGAAAGGAGTACATGGCCTATCCAGAGAAGGAGGGATGGGAGCCAAGCATTGACTCAAAATGATAGACTTCTTCATCATAGATATGGTGGATGTCTAAAGTGAAGGATCAATCTTGTCTGATTAAGACCTTAATCCTATTTTCCCCTTTGTGTCTGAGGGTTGAGATGTGGAAAAACTTGGAGTTGGAGTCTCCTTATTTGAGCCACAAATGCCTCAATTTCTAGTGCCAAAAAATATTTTCTTTTCACAAAATATTGTGATATTTCGATAGTAGAAGCTTTTCTTCAGCTCTTAGGTTGTCATCCTCCTAGCTCTGTCCTTGATGATCTAATTGTTTTTGAAGATGTTTCCAAATTTTTCTTTGTTCCATACCTTCAACTTGGCTTTAATAACCCCGATTTTCTGAGGAACCTAGTTTGTGATAGTTCCAGGGAAGCTTTCCCCCCACCAATAAGCTATATGGTCTTTTAGGGTAGGGTGCAAGGTCCACATTGATTCAAAGTGAAAGGGGATTTTGAACTAGGGTTTTTTGACTATTTCAAAGATAATGGGGATGTGGTCAGACCCGATATTAGGCATAGCTTGTAAGTTGGCATCTCCGAACAAGGGGAGCGCATCCTGAGACAGAAGAAAGCGGTCAAGCCTTTCTTGGATGAGTTTGATCCCCACCCTTCTATTACTCCAAGTAAACTGAGACCCTCATAGCTGAACATCCATTAATTCATTTGTGTTGAAAAAGTTACTAAAATATTGTATGGTATTAGGAGTGATCACTTTCTCACATTTCTTCTCTGAGGGGTGTAATAGGGCATTGAATTCCCCAGCAAGGATCCAGGGGATATTGCTAAACGCTTCTCTCATATATGTGAGATTTTTCCACAAGGCTAGCCTATCCTATGAGCTATTTGGGGTGTAAAAATTCATCAAGAAATAGAAGTGCTGGGATATTGAGTCATGAAAGAAAATATTAGATATTCGACCTTCACCTGAGATTACTCTTTCGTCCACCTTGGTTAGGTCCCAGAGATAGAGGAGGCCACCAGAAGTTCCAAAGCAGAGGAAAAATAAAAATCACATTTTCTCCAAATAACTTTAGCAACTTTAGGCGAGCAATGCATACCTAATTTGGTTTCTTGAATTAAAAATTTGTGACATTAGAATCCTTCTGCATAGAGGCAGTCAGTATTTGTTTTGCTGCCCCATTTAACACTCGCATTCTAA
Source organism: Wollemia nobilis (assembly GCA_028583015.1). Taxonomy (NCBI): domain Eukaryota; kingdom Viridiplantae; phylum Streptophyta; class Pinopsida; order Araucariales; family Araucariaceae; genus Wollemia; species Wollemia nobilis. The sequence continues at coordinate 2,476,548 of JAQPPZ010000184.1, forward strand.
GAGAGGATTCTCATTTGGAAATTTTGGGAGGTTTTTTGCCTCATTTGCCTTGTTGCGTATGAGGTTTGGATATATTTGAATCTTTCCTATTGGACATTACCAATTCCTAGAAAAGAGTTCATTGGTTGACATTGACTATGTCTTCTATTGTATCTCCAGTCCTCAGGTCTACACTAGGGTTTGCCCTTCTTTTTGTCACCTCCAAAATGTATTTGAGATTTTTTATTGCTCTTGGTCCACTTAAGGATCCATGCCTCTAGGGAATCATGGGAGGACTCAACACTACCAACCTCAACATCATGAGTTTCAGTTGGGTAATGGGATGATCCAATCTTTATGGGTGGGGCAGAGCTCGACAACGGGCTAGGTGATAGGGGGGTTGGATGTTGGGGCCGAGGGTTCAGGATCACTAGATGACAGAGAGTTAGGTCATGGAGCCAAGGACAAAAATTGGGATATTGAGGAAGGTTTGACTTTGGAGATGGTTGATGTAGCTAGTTTGGTGTAGGGATTTCTTCTCAAGTAAAATCCTCAACATTATTATTTGCATTGAGGCTAGAATTATTGAGTAAACTAAACTTATTAGATAAATTAAATAGAGTACTTGCCTTACTTGAGTCATATATAGGAGAAGAGGGGGTATGCTACTTGCCTTTGAGGTCTTACCATGGGCCTTCTTTGGATTTCATCTTTTAGGTTTCTTCGTTGGGTAGGCATACTGATTTTTGATAGTCATTTTGAACATGTTTTAGAGTCAGGCACTGGCTTCGGATTTGCCCTTGAGAGTGGTATTCAGTGCAAAATTAAGGTTTATTTTCATACTCTAAATGTTGAAATTGATTATAGGACCAATAGATTAGATTCACATGGTCTGGGAGCTAGGTCTCCAAATTTACATTAATACAGATATGGGCCTGTGTCAGTCATGATCGAGTGCGCATTACTGGATCAATAGTCACAAGATCCCCAATAGCTCAGGATATTCCCTAAAGCACACCCTCATGACATAAGTGGGGGGGGTAAGTCTAGGAGTCAAACCCAAATGGGAGTTCAATTGATATTATGGTTCTTCGAACTGAATTTTGATCTCCACTTGTAGAGGAAAAGACTTTATCTTCCAAAGAACCATGGCCCCCTTAAAATAATATGATCCGCATATTCTTGTGTGTTGAGATTTATCATAAATAATCCTTTGGAAATGACTATCAATTCCAGGTAGCCCTTGGTTTTCCATTTTAATATCACCCATCGACAAATAGCGTCCATGTCAAGCCTTTCGCCTACAAATTTCCCAACTAGGAAAAAGGATTTGAGGGTAATGTATTCTTCTATGTATTCTTTCGGTATAACAACATTGCAATCCTAAGGGATTAAGGTGTGTGGTGCAACTAGCAAGGGTTTGGGATTTCCCTTGAGTGCTTCTATGAATGAAGCTGAGTGAGTTTTACAGCTTCCCTCCAATGTTTTTTCTGAAGGGTCTTTCCTCCCATAGGCACCGTTCACATCTTTTGAAACCTCAAAATTAGTTTTAGCCACTATTCCACTCCCCTTCTCTTGACTGCCCAATCCATAATTGTTATCTTTTATGCACACTGCTAATCCATTCCTTGGTACCTTACTGTCACCACTCTACTTCCCGCTCGTCGAATATTCTTCCTCCATATTCAGAACAAAATCCATAATAATTGATATAAAACCTTTATATATCATCCCATAAAATTTCTTCCATTTTACTAGAGGTTAGGTTCAATAAAATAATATTCCTCCTTTAATATTTGATAATCCCCTTTCACTATTATATGGTCCCCCTTCAATATAATTAAACCCTTTTAACACACCTTTGAAGGGGTTTTATTTAAATTATTATTGGCCCTCTCTCAAAGCCTTCAAGGCTGTATTAAAATACTCATTGACCCCTATTTAATTAATAAGGTAATATCAAGGAATAAATCAATAATTCCTTCCTCTATGTTCACATCTTAGAGTGTATATTTTTTTCAACATAAATTCAAGGGCACATAATTAAACCATATTTTTAAAGATAGATTCAAGTCCCCCTTAAATCTAATAATTCTCTTATTAATTATTGTGGCCTCCTTTAAAATATCCCACCCCTTTTTTTAACAAAGGCTACAATCCACTTTAATTAATTGTTCGTGTCTGTGTAAAGCCATATATATATATATATATATATAAGGGCCTAAATTAAATACACTACCTACTTTAATTAAATACATTTAAGATAAGTCACATGGCCTTTTCACACAACATTAAAACATTGTTTAAGCATCGACCCCCACCATAAATTAATTTAAAGGGGCTTATTTTCAATTTGATAAATATTACCCCGTTCCTTTTTCCCTTGTCTATTAAAATATAAAGATAAATGGCCATTATAAAAAAATTTATAGCCTCCATGGCCAAAGCATACAAGGGAGGGGAGGAGAATTAATTAAACTATAAATTCAAGGTTGCCCCTTTAATCATATGATTCTAGCTTCCTTCAACAAACCTTTGTGCAACGATCATGGTGAAAATAAGAAGTCAATGATCTAGTTTAAACATTCTCCACCAATGGTAACCACAAATTGACACTTTACCAAAGACTCAGGAGTCCACTCGACTACTGTCACCCACAGCCTTATAATATAGAGCAATATTATTTTCTACCTGGACTTTTATTTAAACAACATTTATCCTCCCTTCGTAATTAAATAAAATCACTAACCAACTTAATGTAAGCATGAGATAACCATAGGCCCACAACATTTTATTTATTATCAAGAAGGCAAAATAAAATTACAACTTTTGGCCCTTAGTTTAAACAAATATATGGTCCTCTATTATATTTTTTTGAAAAGAACTTGTTCGCGCCTATCCACATGACCTATTTTTTTTTCTTTTTTAGATAATAATCCATTGGGCCCCACCCGAATTATATAGAAATTAATAAAAATAGGGTGATTTATTTTTTTTGCCCCACATTTTTAAACTTAAAAGGAGCGTCATCCATATAATTTGCACGTAAAATGCTACTAGCATTGATATGCCATGCATCAAGGTGGTATTTTCTTATAGGGTTTACCTAACTCCACATGGCTAGCATGAAATGGAGATTCAAAGCCTCTATGGTTTGGGTGGAAAATAGTCTACACCATTCTACAACATGGGTTTGCAACAAATATTACTCAACAGGACATGAAATATAGAGCCTACTCAGTAAACCCAAATAATTTCTACTCAGTAAACCCAATCTCAAAAAATAAATCACGCATAAATAAACCAAGAACCATGCTCTACAACCACATATATTAATAACAATATAAGTTGCACATTATCTATAGCATCATAAACAATCTTCACAAAGACTAATGGTGTCTTTGACTTAGGTAATAGAAATGCATTCATATGACATTGATATAAAGGTTAAGGCATCAAAATTTTCAAGGGTGATTCTATGGATGGTAGAGGTTGTCTCTAGAAGCAATAAGGATATTGGGTGACAATGCTATTGATTAAATCCTTCAATGCTTACACAAATATTTCTCCTCCACAACATCAAAAAGAAAACTAATCAAGCAAGATAATATTTTTCCATGAAATCAACTTGCACGTACATCATTTAGGATTATAATTCATGTAAAATATTTCTTAATATCAAAAACTAAGAAAAATAACTTAGAATCAATTCAAACACACTATTATCAAAACTAGGTAATGGCTACAGGTTTTATAGTACTCATATATAAAATGAGGTTAATACAAAATATTTGCTATAACTCTTCAACAAAGGTAGTAGTGGGAATGACATAGAGAACAAAGCGAAGCTCATAGACCTAGTCATTCATGATATCAAAGAGCAAACTAACATTCATGACATGCTTTAATCGAAAGAATAGTGCGTAGATAGGGAGAAGGCAATATCTAAACAAACAACTTCCCTCGAACACAGGGAATAAAATAGAGTTTGGAAAAAGACTCACTATTCTCGGTTACACCATTCTATAGATAACAGAACACCTTTGCATTAAGGAATACTAGAGAATCAATATTATTTCAAGTAAGGTCCACATAAGAGGAAAAACATTAGTAGGAAAATAAAATAGAAGGTATAATCAAACCAATCATAGCCAAAAACCGGTCTAGCATCCTCGACCCAATGGGTAGAAGTTTTTTTTTAATAAGGCTCATACAATCCAAGGAAAATAAAACTCACACAATCAATATGGCTATGATAATTTGTGAATGGAAGCTACCAACAATCCTAAGAACTAGAAAGTCATGAAAAAAACAAAATAAGATACAACAAATTTAATTTAAACTACAATTTTAAATAAATGGGTTAAATGAATGGAGAGTCCAACCTACAGCTGCAAATTTTAGTTCATTCTTTGGTTTTTTGCTTCCATTTCCTTATTTCAGCCTTCTCCTCCCAGCATAATGGTCTCCTCCTTTCTTTCCTACCCCTCCTATTTTGACCTTCCCCCCATAATCCTTTTTCTTGTCCAACTATCTCACATGTGTACATTTTTTAAAATTTATAGGGTAGAGCCACATTATTGCAACCTACTGGCTCAGGTACAACTGATCTAAGCTCACATATATCTTTCACCAAAGGAGGCATATTGTCATGCCTTTTTAGATAATACTACACATTTACCTCATATGGAAAGTAAAAAATGAGGCTCACACAATTTTAAAATTATTTTAAATTGCCCATACACCTGCCATAATAAATGAAGTTGCCATCTAAAATAAAATAATTATAAATTAAATCCCTCTTGCTTAATTAAATTTAAGCAAATATTAAATTGCTAAATTAATATAGTCAAGTGGTTAATCATTTTAATTTAACCAATAGGTTCAAGCAGAAATAATAAACATTTTCCTTGCTATGCAGTTTAAAGCATCCATCAAGGCCGATAGTATACTGTAGACTACCATCATAAATGGTTAGTCAGTTTAATCAAACCATTAAATGCATAAATAATATCAGTCATTTAAAAATATCATTAAAGTGGATATTACCTTATAAGCTTGAAATCGTCCACCTGCAAGCACGGTTAGCCCTACAAAAATTATAACGACATAGCAACATCATAGACATAAATGCAACCAAATGTGGCATCACATCCAAGCATGCCTATAGCATCATCAATATTAGATAGACAAAATAATAAGTCCAATTTATATTGTTTCTTCCTCAAGTGTCCAACAAGGTGGCTCATGACATGGTACTGGATGGCCTCATCCTTGAGTGCACATGCAAGATAATAGGGGACATTGATCTTGTATCCATGTAGTAAATGGTTGAGGAAAAAAAAATTATTAGAGTTTAGTTTAGAAATCCTACCCATACAAGTGAATAACTAGGCAATCTACTCAAATACCAACCTCTAAATCTTAGGGATGTTTAGCTTTGGTAAACCAACATGCATCAGGTATTGCATTGGGTGACCGAAGAATCATTGCATGTAGAGTGTGGGGTTTTCCTCCTTATATGTGCATTCCCCTATTTGGGGAAAGCATGCTACCACAATAATGTACTTTTTGATGACTAGAATTTCCAATCCTTGCATGTGAACAACTCCAGCCCTCATAGATGCTACAAATTATTTATCCACCTTTGCATCCTAGTTCTGGATAACCGTATGGTAGTACTCCAACCATTTTATGGAAGTGAATTACATCTATACATCCTCAATAATACCTGAAAAATCTATAGGCTCACTCTTTTTCAACTAATGGTTGGTTGACTTTCCCCCATGGTAGAGTTTAAATTTTTCTTGGTTTTGAGTTTTTCTTTCAGCAATTTCTCACACCTTGGTTTTTTTGTGGCACTCTATTATTTTCTTGCACAAATTTTTTCTAATGCATGATTTTAAATCACCTGCATCTATGAATGCAAGTGACTGATTGTCGTAATTAGAAATAATTATGATTATTAGGGAAAAATCTTATTAAAGTGTGTGTCGGATTTTGCGTAGATGATGACCATGAGTGTTCTCCCCAATTAGAGTAGTGACATATAGAAAAATTCCAAGTGGAGAGAAATGGGTGGCTCTTAATTCAATGAGGAATGTGTCGGCACTATTTTAGAGAAACATATGCCTATGGAAATAATATATATATATACATATAAAACAAAAAATTAAGCACGTACCCGTATTATGTTTCATGCATGTATAATGCGTAGACACTCATGGTGCACTAGCATTGGCTATTTCATGGTGACTAGACGTTCCAAAACAAAGAATGATAGGCATATTTCCCATGCGGTGAATTTCTCTCTATTTTGATTGGTTCTCAATTGTTGCCATTTGATACATTTGATAATTCTTACACATTTTCAAGAAAAGGTTAGAAAAACCATCTTATCAAAATGACAAACATCCGCTCCTCAAAATTTATTCTCTAATGACTTTGGAATATGCACAAATATTCAACGAAAAAAATTAAAATAATTTTAACTATGAAGTTTGAATTATCTACATGGGTGAAATGTTGACGTGGCTCGAGACACTTCTCAATGCTGATGATTATTAATACGAGGCACAACTACTTATGAAATTAGAAAGAAAATACCTCCTTATATGGAAATTGGACACCTTCTTTTAAATAAAGGCACACTAAAACTTGGTAAATAAAAAGCAGACACCTTTCATTAGCAATCAAGTGCCATGCTTAATATGGAAAGTAGACACCTTTTGTTGGCGATCAAGCATTGTACTTAAAGCAAAAAATAGAAAGCAGGCACATTTTGATTGAAAATTGGGTGCCATACTTAAAAATAAACTTTATACATTTTTTTTTTGGGAGGGCTATGTCCAATAAATTAGGTGTTGTTTTTCCAAAAACTGGAATTCGGGCACCATTTCCTTATGAAAAATAGGAATCGAACATTGATATTTCAAAAAATTGGACTTAGGTACCTTTTCCTTGACATAACGGGAGTCAGATGCCTTCTATCGTACAAATGGAAATCAGATACATTTTTATTGTACAAATGAGAATCAGGCATCATCTTCTATAAAATGGGAGTCAGCACCTTCTTCTCCAAAAAATAGGAATGAAGCACCTTCTTCTTTAGAATACAAAAAGTAGACACTTCTCCTTTATTTCAACATATAATGATGTGTCCACTAGTGTACGCTTATAGTTGATCAAGCCTTCAATGTTCTGGTTTGAAGAACAGGGACAAAATCAACATCCGCTACCTGAACCAGTATCTGGGTATTTTTTTCATGAAGACCAAAAAAAAACACCCAAAAACTTGTTCATATATGGTTTCCCCTCTAAGTGGGGATGAGCTACTTCTACTGGAATTTAATCTCCTAGAAATTTGAGATTATGCAAGTTCATGGATCATGTGCTTGTTAGGCCTAGGTTTTCCAAGTTGCCTAACAGTTGCACTTACGCATCGTTCCTACAAAACAAAAATACAATTAAAGAAAGAAAATTTATAAAAGTTTAAAAGAATAATTTTTTTGAACCATGTGGACTACATCCACATATTACTGACTCATTTTAAAAATAGAATCAACTGGGGTCTTCCCCATGCCTAATCAAGACTTCATCATATAATTCTTAGATACATGATATAGACGTAGTTGGTGACCATTTACTATTAATATAATGTTACTACCATAAATTATTCTAATCCTCACAGCTCCATTGTGGATGACCTAAATAACTTCATATGGTCCCATCTAGTGCTGCATAAGTTTACCTTTCCTTTATTTGAACTGGGAGTCATACAATAATGCCCACTCTCCCACTTTTAACTGCTTTGGCCTAGTGTGATGATCATGCCAATTGGCCTTTTGTTTTTGGATGATCTATGTCCGATGTAGAGCATCTCTTTGGTATTCATACAATTGGTTAAGTTATTGAATCCTCTCCTTTTGTGCCTCATCCAGATTCAAATTTAAGTCTACTACAGTTTTGAGAGTTTTAATCTCCATTTCTATGGGCATCATAACATTTTTCCCATATACTAACTGGAATGGTGTAAAACCAGTAGTAGTTTTCTAGGTGGTTCTGTAATCCCACACCGCTTTTGGTAATCTTGTGGCCTAGTTTTTTCTTTGTTGTTGTACCATATTTGTGATAATGTTCTCCAGTTCACATTTGGTTACCTCTATTTTCCCATTTGCCTATGGATGGTCAGGAGTGGTTTTGTTATACCTGATTTTATATTGTTGCATGAGTTCTTGAATCATATTTGAAGTAAATTGAGGCCCTTTATTAGTTGTGATCTCCCTTGGAACCCCAAATATGGTGAAAATAGATGAATATAGGAATTTTTCTACAATATTCTCTATAGAATCATGCAATGTCAAAAGTTCAACCCATTTAGTCACATAGTCAGTGTAAACTAAGATATACCTCTTACCTGCTGATTGTGGATTAATGGGTCCTACGAAGTCCATCCCCCATTTATTAAATGGCTCTATGTGCACATGTGGTTGGAGTGTTATATCATCTCTAAGAGTTGTTATACCCATCCTCTAACATTGGTCACATTGGATCACATGCTTGGCTACATCTTTGAATAGTGAAGGCCAGTAATAACCAGTTTGCAATACTTTAAATGCAGTTATTTTTCCTAAAAAATGGCCATCACAAGGTTCATTATGGTAAGCTTTCAATATTTCTACAATCTCATTATCAACAAAACATATCATAAGCTACTCAAGCACTGTTTTAAATAGGCACCCATCAATCCATGAGAAGTCTATAATTTTCCCAATTAAAGTTTTTTTCTCACATGGTGAAAGTACAAGGGATACTTTACCAGTGGTTAAATAATAAGCCATATATGCGTACCATGGTATTTGTTCATTATGAGAAAATAAATTCTCATATGAAAACTAATATTCTGTTGTTGAACGATCAGGAGGTATCAATATGGAAAGGAAATCTACCACCACATTGTCCTTACCTATTTTATCTACAATTGTCACATCAAACTCCAATAAATAACAACCATCTGATAATTCTGCCACTAATACCAAGTTTTTTTGTCGGGTATCTAATAGTTGAATGATCAGTATGCACAAAATCCTGATAACCTATAATATAGTGGCAAATTTTTTTAAGAGCATGTATGACTACATAGTATAATTGAATAGAACACCTGTGAGATGTTTACTGACATATTAGATAGCATAGAAATCATCACCATCCTTTTGTCCCTATACTGATCATATTGCATTTTTGGATGCATCAGCATATATATGAAAGGATATGGTCCAATTTGGACCTCTTAGGATTAGAGTAGTAATTAGATTTTCCTTCAAAGTATTAAATGTTTGTTCATATTCCTCTATACAGATAAACTCTATATCTTTTGATAATAATGTGTTTAGGGGTTTAGTAGTTTTGCTAAAGTCTACTATAAATCTTCTATAGTAACCAGCTGATCCAAGAAAACTACGGATATCCTTCTGAGTTTTAGGTGTAGGTAGGTTTTGGATAACTTCTATATTATTCCTATCTACCTTGATCCCATCTACAGAGATATGATGTCCTATAATTATCTCCTCCTTCACTAGCGTATAAAATTTCTTATTACTTAGGGATAAATTGGTTTCCTCACATCGCTAAAGTTTTCTTTCCAAATATTTTGTGGCTTCTTTAAATGTTTCACCATATATAATTAAATCATACATATATACCTCCATAGTTTCTCTAATAATTTTAGATAAGATTCTCAAAAATACCCTCTAAAATGTGTCAGGTGCATTGCACAAACCAAAGGGTAAAAATTGGTAAGAAAAGGTTCCCCATGGGCAAGTGAATGTGGTCTTGTCTTGATCCCCTTCCCCTATCCGAATCTGGTTATATCCATTGAACCCATCTAGGAAATAATAGTACTTATTACCTAAAAAGGTGTCAAGGACCTTATCTATGAAGGGTAGGGGGAAGTGGTCTTTTTTGGTTGCTTTATTCAGCAACCTGTAATCAACATAGATTCTCCACTTGCCATTCTTCTTGGGAACCACCACCAAAGGTGATACCCACTCACTATCTAAATTTGGGTTAATGAACCCAACTATGAGGAGTTTCTACAATTTAGCTTTGACAATCTCATTCATAGCTAGATTCATTCTTTGTTGTGGTTGTCTTACGAGTTTTATTTCATATTTTAGATATATTCAATGAATATAGATTTTAGGATCTATTCCTCTCATGTATGAATACTCCCAAGCAAAGGCACCTTGATGTTTGACAATTATTTTTCTTATTTTGATCTATTTTTTAGATGTCAACCCATCATTTATGTTTAATACTCTCCCAAGTGCAACTTCTATTTGTTGAATATGGTGATCCTTACCTCCCACTAATAGAAACTCTAGAGGAGGATAGGAGGGTTCTCCTTGAAAAATTTTTGATATCACCCTATCCTCATCACTCTCATATTCCAACCCATAAAGTGCCATGATAGATTAAATCATTGATAGACCACTCATATTCTAGTTCTCACATTCAGGTTCTCCCAAAAAATCTATAGACTATGCAGGTGGACGGATGATCAGATATTTTACATTTTGAACATAAAAAATGGTCATTTACCCATTTGCTACAACTTATTTAGGCATCATCTATTTCTAGCCAAGGCCTACCTAAGATGAGTGGATAACCACCCAGTACAGACTTGGATTTTAACACTAAGAAATCTTCTGGGTACTCCCATGCATCCACTATGATAGTTATGTCTTCTAGTATTCCTTCAGGGAGCATTGTAGACCTGTCTACAAAATGAAGGATAATTTTGATTGGCTTCATATTGGTTAAACTAAGTTTCTACATGGTTTCCTTGGGCATAACATTGATGGCAGACCCTAGATCTACTAATATATTGGGTAAAACATAGCCCCCAATTTTCATAATTAAAATAGGGCTTCCTAGGTCTAAATATTTTTGGTTGTAGGTATTTCCTAGCATACGATCAACTAGTTGTCGTACCAAATTGATTGCATGTGCTAGTTTTCTTAGAAACATCTCTATTATGGTCTTGTTGTATATAGGAATGTATCTGATGGCCTGAAAGAGAGGGATTGTGATTGTTAGGTTCTTCAAACTAGAAAGAATATCAAATTCTATTTGTATTGGTTTCTTGGGTTCCTACAACCTTTTTGGAAAATGTGGAACCCCTTCTCTATTATTTAAAGTTGTTCTCTTTAAGAGGTGATTCCTCTTCTACTTCTATAAGAGTTTATTTCTATTTTTCTAACTCTAAGCTTTCCTCCTCTTCTATCAGTGGATACTCTTCTACACCTACCTATCTATCTTACATTAATTGTATGGAACTACAATCTACTTTGATATTATACATGGGGTACATATCATTATCCATCTGGTATGCTATTTTTGGTTTTTTTTTTGGATTAGAAGTAGGTTGTGCTGCTATTTGAGTAGGTCTGAAAGCAGGGGAGTTGGAAAACTTGATTTTAGTGGAATTGGTGTAGGATATTATGGATTTTGGCTCTAAGTATTATAATTTCTCCACTATTATCTAGACTATTGGTATGGTATCCATGGGTAGGGATTTAAGTATTTTCTCCTTAGGAAATTGAGTCCATGGTTGTTATCCCCATAAGCCCATGTTGGGTGGTTGAACTTGTTATTGTTTATGATAATTTCTTCCCCAATATGATGGCATTCCTATTGGTATGTTGTTTCCTATAGGATACTGTTGTCATTTTCTCCTATTACCCATGAAGTATGCTTTTGTTACCTTAGTTTCCTCTATAGATTTTGATAACTACAAACACAACTTAGTTTTATTATCCTTTTGAAACACAACACACACTCTAATTTTATTTTCATGATATTTATTTCTGGGGTGTTTTCCCCTACATTTATGATAAAAAATAGGCTAGTGTTGCCTCATTTTACTACTTATTTTTATGAAGAAAAATGGTATCCATTTGGAGTTCCAGAGATGATAACATCTCACTCTTGAGGTCTTCAAGCATTTTTCTATTTTTTTTTAGCGACAATGGCTAATTGTCTAATATTCTTGGGGGTTAATTTACCCTTTCTTCTTGAAAAGTTCCAACATGACTGTCGAATATTAGACATTTGGTGTTGATAAATATTCCCCCAAAAAATCATGTTTAAGTCTTCAAGAGCTTCATTCATCAACCCATTTAATAAGATAAGACCTATATCCTAGTCTTGCATGGGGAGATCTCTATAAATTAAATCTAAACCTATTCCAATAATCCTCTAATGATTCCCCTTCATTTTGTGTTATATCTAGGACTTCTTCTGTATATTCTCATGCTCTACCAAAGTCTTGATACTGATGTAGGAAAAGTTTTTTCATATATTCCATGGTAGCTATCTATTTATTTCATAAACTAATGAACCAACATACAGTTGAATCATCAAGAGTGGAGGGAAACAACTTTAGTTTCTGAGCATTGGTTGTATAATCTGTTGACCTTCATAGAACGTCAAATTTGAAAAGGAACAGGTCGAGATCTTCTGTTAGAAGTCCTATAAATATTGGAAGGTGGGATAGGGAGATATATTTCATATTGTGGTCTCCTCTTGCCTCCTCTATAGGGAAGTTAAAACTAGTGGATGCTTCTTCTGGTGTTTCAACCATCTTATCTACTATCAAGGTTTCTACACCTACTACATTCAAGGCAGCTTTCAAGGCTTCTATATCATTTATTTTATCCTCCAAAAGGATTACTAAATTATTGTTTGAAATAGTCCCTTCCTCAAATACTTGCCAATGTTGAAGGTTCAGTATATCTTCCTCAAATTGAAATATTCCTATCTCAAATCCTTCCCTATAGTTTTGTTGGTCTATATCAGAAGGATCTTGTGCAAACAATGGATGTTGACTCCAACGCACATGTGGAGATGATGGTGGAGAGGTTTCAATATAAGGATTTGGCACAGCTAGAACAAATTTTTTTGAAGAAGCAACATTTGTATTCTTGATAAAATGACCATCTGGTACTCTAACTCTAGGTGGACTCATACAAAATTTAGAATGGAATGGTTCTGTAGAAAATAACCTAAACTACTTTTAACATACTTTCTTAAAAATAGAAAATTATAGTCGGCTAATACTTGGAAATGACACCAAAATTTTGGGTAAATTACTGGTTAGTTTTCTATGGTATAAATCATTACCTCCATTTAATTGTCAACTAGGGATAACTCATAAATTTGTGAGTAACCCTGCACAATATATGCTTGTAATATCCCTTTAATAATATGAGTCCCTTAAATCCTATGGTTTGGAGGGATGTTGTTGTTTCATTGGAGTTCTTGTTTATCTTCCAAACCACTCATCTAATTTACATTATCAAAGAAAGAACTAAAATGATTTTGAAATAAAAAATGCACACTTTCTGGAAATTTACAAAAAATATGGGAAATTGTAGCATTAAATTAAAATACGTAAAACAAGAAAATAAACTAAAATGATAGAAAAAAGGAAAATAAGGGATTTATTTTAAACTAAAATAAATGTATTGTTTGTATCAAACAAGAAAATAAACTAAAATGATAGAAAAAAGGAATTTACACATAATCCACTTAAAAATAAATATTAGACAACATACGTAATCTAATGTTATATACATATAAAATTTGCATAAAATATATATTTCTATTAAAATAAATGTCACAATAAATATGGAAAGTTTGTAAAAAAATGAGCATTTTTAGGGCTCGTCAACAAGCAAAATAAAAATGGAACATAATGTCAAGAAAAATATAAAATATGATAGGCAATCATGCAATATGGATAAGCAAACCAAATATAATATGAAAACTAAGCTAAATATAATATGAGAAAATGAAAATGTAGGATCATGCATAGTATCTTTTTAGATGCATTATGTTCATTGGTTATTTAATTTCTTTACCATCTAAAGAAGCTGAATGATAGGATCCTAAGCCAAACTTGGTCGTTATGACAAAGGGGCATTGAAACTTGCCTTTCAGATCTGAATTAGCATTAGTGTTCTTCTAGCTTTATTTGAGGATAATGACCCCAACATCAAAGGAACGATTGCAAAATTTCTTGCAATAAGATCACTTTATCCTATTATGATAAGCTCACAAATGCTCTAAGGCATGAATGCAATTTTCATCCAACAACTCTAAGTGGTGCAAATCCATAGTCCTCAATGAAGATGGTAGCTTGGCTAAATCTAAAAAAAAATCTTGAAGAAAAGGATTGACCTGACATTGTGGTGAAACATTGATTTGTGGTTCCTCACTCACCTTTAAATTTACAATTTGCTTAGCAATATGGGATGAAGAAACTAATGGACATAATTTGGGACTGGATTGAGCTTGCTCAACCATTGAATAATATCCAAATAGATGATGGTCTCCCATAATGGTGATAATATGATCTTTGAATTTAGACTTCAAACATTGATGAAGATAAGAAGGGACAACCCTCATCATGGGAATCCAAGAACATCCAAGAATAAGATTAAAATATACGGGGTAAGGTACAACATAAAATAGCGTATCTAATATCTTAGGTCAAACCCTAAGGGGGAGGGATACAATATCACAGGTCTATTGGAACTCATTTTTGAAATATTTTATGATGACATTAGATTTAATTAAATATTCCTCTTTAAATCCAAAATTTTGTAAAAATTGAAAGGTGCATGGATTGAGGGAGGAACCACTATCTATCAAATTTTGCTTGACAAATGTTTCCCTAGGATATATAATGATGTAGAGAAAAGAATCCCCTTGAAATTCTAAGGAAGGAATATCATAATCCAAAAATGTGATATGATGTATTCCAAGGGAACCTACAACATAAGCTATAGCGCTAGAAGAAATATCTTGAGGGATAGATTGTTGACTTAGAAGCTTCAACAAAGTTTCCCTATAAATAGGATAAGTTTACAAAAGTTCTAAGAGGGAGATATTGGTTGGGGTACTAGCTAATTGTTTTTGGATGTCAAATGAGACTTTAGGCTATGGCTTCAATACTAAGGGTGGGTTTTCTACTCGTGTGCTCATTTTTGGGTACTCTTAAAAACTAAGTATGGTTTTGAAGGTTGATTGGATGTAGAACTCATATCTTGTTGACATCATTGAGTTGGTTGATTTTGAGTTTTTTACCTTGTAGTTGTTTCTATCATACCAACCATATTATTGTAGGGAGGTGGCACATTATGATATAACACTTGATTAGCTACTTGTTTCCCATGCTTAGGTAAGGGATATTGGAATATCTCCATGTCTTGATTAGTTGTGGGTGCTTATTGTGTAGGATTTTGATTGTTTTTTGGAGGATTATGGTTAGGAGTAGGTTGAGAGTCCTCTATAACAAGATGATCTACATCTACTAAGTCTTGAACCACATGTTTCAACCTCTTACATGAATTTGTCATGTGCCCCTCCACTCTATGATATTCACAATGTTGACTAGGCTTATACCAATTAGTCATGGTATAAGGTTGTCATATGGGAGGACAATAAATCATATTTACTTCCAAAAGTTGTTTTGGGACCACCATCATAGGCATGTTGATTCTAGTAAAATTCCTTGGTGGGGTGTTTTTGAGGTTGGCTAAGCACCATATTTTGTAGGGTGTTAGAAACACTATTGACATGTCTACTATCCATTATCCCATCACCAACCATATGCTTGTTCTTATACTGAGCTTTCATGGTCATATCTTCCTTTTTATTTGGTTTAATTTGTCCTCTTTGAATAAGGGCTTGATCTACCCTTATTGCCAAATCTATTGCTTAGTCAAAAGAGGTAATATTTATTGTTTCTAATTCATATGATATGTGTTCTTGTAAATTTCCAATGAAAATATCTAGCATGTCTCGAGGAGGTAAAGTATATCTCAATCATCCAACTAAACTTATCCACCGAGACAAGAATTTTGAATAAATTTCATCTTTACCTTGTTTCAATATATAAACATCTTTCATAGTTACTTTTTTCTTAACATAAGATCTGAATTTTTGAAAAAATAATTTTTTTGTCTCTTCAAAATTCCTCAAAGAATGATGAGGCAGTTGATAATACCATTGCAATTCCATACCACCAAGGCTCTTAGGGAATGTCTTTAGAAACAATGTGTCATCATATATAATATCATGGCATGTTGTGCTAAACATCCTTAAATATTTAATTAGGTCATTAACTCCCTTATAGATAGGTAAAATTAACATTGGAAAATGCTTAGGGTAGGACCTAGAAGAAACAACAAGGTCTAAGAGCTAATTACAAATTTTCTTATATTTGTAGGTGAAACTTGGAGGCTGAATCATATCCACTCTTGAGACCAATTGTTTCACAAATTTTTTAAGCTTTGCATATCATGATTATTGTTGTGTAATACCCATAGGTTCCCTAAGGGAGGGTTATAGGTAGTATGTTGAAAGGAAACTTGGCCAATATTGGAGGCATTGACAATATTATGGTACAACTTATGATTTGTAGTATCTTGAAGTGGAGGATAATTGAAATTTGGTGGAACATAAGCATAAATGTTGAGATGAGAAAAATGAGGAGGAAATTGAGCATAATATTGAGATGAACTATGAGTTGGAGGAATTCATGGGATTCTCCCAATTTTGGTGGTTATATTAATGACATAGATTGGTTTATGAAAAGGATTAATGTGATGCAAATATTCAAACAATGGATTAGTGTGAACATTCCAAGGTAAAATGATTGGAGGATGAGATGTCCCAGCCACTTCAAGTTGGGCCTCCTTATCCATAGCCTTAACCAAGGCATACTTATGAAGTTCCATGAAATTCTAGATATGATCATATGATTTGAAAGTGAGGTCTCTAATAGACCGCTCAAGAGGATCAAGGTCAATACTACTTTGTACATGTTCTTCCTCATCTAGATTAGGGTTATCTGTATCAATTTGGTCATCTTATTGAAGAATATCATATTCTAAAATCCTTTACTTACTCCGAATATTGGGAGACATTAGGAGAAAGAAAAAGAATAGAGGAGAAAAGGAAGGATCTAAAAACTAGCAAAAAACACACAAAATATATTTTTAAATATTTTTAATGTTTTGTAATTCTAAGCAAACATATTTAGTGGTATTGCTTAAATTTTTCAAAAGTAAAAACAAAAGGAAGAGGCTTCTTATCTTGCCCACTAATATGTGTGTTCATGTCGGGTTCACCAAATATGTAGAGGGGGAAAACTATCCTATCACGTACGATTCTTGATTGGATCTACTAGGAGATGAGGTGACTGCACGGGTGTGTTATATTCTCTATATTTGGGGGATTTGGGATCAAAGGGTTCAACAAGAATGGTTTAAGGACTCGCTCTAAGTCCAAGGATGGAATTTTAATGTGTATATTGAGAAAAAACCTATGTTTGGATTTTTTAAATCTAAGCTATGGAAAATGAAAGAACAATGCAAGACAAACAATTGTGTAAGAAGACAAGAAGCTAACCCTAGTATAATTCTTGATTTTCAATTATGAATAAACCCTAACTTTAGTCAATGATGACTAAACCCTAAATTTAGTCAATGATGACCTCAAAAATATTCTCACATCTTGAAAAAGGGTATCAAATCCCTTTATTTATAGAGGGTTTGGAGGTATAAAAAGGTGAGAAAAAAAAATTAACTTTGGACAAGCCAATGCCAAAAAAGGTCAGCCCAAAATTTGGAATTTTTAGAGAAAAAGGCCCAAATTTACTAAATTCTTGCCTTGTAATTTAATAGGCACAAATTTGGTCAAGTTACAAAAAACACAAGAAAAGAGGATTCAAACTTGCACTTAGAAATTTTGAGGGCCTCTCTCGATATTCTAATAAAAATAACTTATTTCGATGGGTCAATTTTCCATATCTATAGATTGTTGCCTCCTAAATAAATGTACCAAAATTTATCCTCATACCCATTTTTTATAATCTTCTTGTAGAGATTTGATATATCTTTTTTTGAATTTAGTGAAAAACCCCTTAAAGGGCTGCCTTGGTCTAAAAAAACACGATAAGGGGGTTCTACACCATAAAAATCACCCGAGAGTCATGCCCGACCCTAATCGCACCAACATTATCAACTGGATTTTGGGTACCCGATGTACATTTGGTAGGGTGGAGATTCAAACTAGGGACCTCCCTTGGAGGATTGTCCTACCCTATCCAAATCACCTACAATATGTGGTTAGAGATTTGTTATATCTCAAAATATTTTGTGATAATATTTTCTTTGGTTTTGAAATTCTTTCTTGGTAAAGTAGACCTCCATAAACATATTTGACTTTTTAAAAGATAATTTTGATGCATTCATAATTTCTTTCTAAATATTCTAATAATTTTCAATCTTATGATAGTCTTCAAATAATTAATATTTAATATTCTTCATTGTGCCTCTCTTTTAATTATGTTATTTCAACAATAAGTCTTTGAATATTTTCCTTTCTTCAACAATTCTTTTTAATATAATTAGACACATTTTTAAAAATCTACCTTCAATAAAACAATTCTTCTATATGACTAAATTCATTGCAGTAGAAATCCTTTTTACTCCCAAATTCAATATTTAAATATTCTCTTTTATTCAATAATTCAATATATTTTTCTTTAATATATTTCTTGAAATAATTATTTTATCTTTCTTCAATTTTCTTTTAATCTTCAAATTAATATTCTTCTTCAAATTTTCACTTTTATTCTTCACTCTAATTTTCCTTCAATATTTATATCTCAATGGATTCTTTCTTCTTTCTTCAATAAGCTTTCTTTCAATTCTTTTAATTAATTCATTTTCCTTAAAAAATAGTCTTCTTCCTTTAAATATTTATGCTCTTCTTCAAATAATAGAACTTCTTTCACTATATATTTTTAAATTTCCTTATCAATATTTTTCCAATCTATTCTTTCCTTTCCTTTCAGCCCTAATATTATCAAATATTTTAATTACTCTCCTTTAAAATTTAGTTTCACTTTATCTTTGACCAAATAATTATATTAGGAAATACCTAAGCAAATTATGTGCCCTTTACTGCCTCACTTGTTCCTATGCTTAGACCTTTTGACACTCACATTAGTCTCACGCTTTCCTTTGCTTAGACCTTTTGAGACACAATATTCTCATAATTTCCTACACTATGTTCACTCCAAATTGGGTATTTGTTCTTTTGTAATGTGCATTATACTCAACACCTATGTTTAAACATTCCATCTTTGACAATCAACGTTTCCTTTATCCACAACTAAGACGTCCTCAACAATATCTCACTTTTATGGCTTCTATCCTTATGTGAATTTCTTCACGTGGATGAAATTATCTTCTATTACAAATAGTGTTCTTATCCCAAGCACTCCATTGATGACTCTAATATCACTATTAACAACTGAATACTTTTATCACATGATCTCACAATGCATCAAAATAAAATATTCACACAATTACATACATTCAAAAACTAACAAACACATAGAATATATATATATATACATCAACTCAAGAAATGCAAATATAATGTATTAAATTTTTTTTTTGATAACCATTATAATGTTTTATCTTCAATTTATACATATTGGACATGAGACTCTTCACATTTACAAAACTCTCAATATTTCTACTTTAAGTAATTCTTCATGTCCTTAAACTCATGGGATATCTAACACTTCATATTTATCATAAGAGAAATATATTTTATTGACTCCTAATAATGAAAAACCTATAATGATTACACACACTAAAATAAAAATATTTACATGACTCTTTTTACACCACATATTTACAAACTAGTTACAAACTTTAGACTCAAATATTTACAATGTACTTGCAATATTCTTGCAAGGTACCAAATAATATAATACTTCCAACATATTGAGGCCATAATACCTATTCCTATGAATATTTTTAAATATTACATGTCATCCAAAATGTTAAAAATTTGAATACATGTGGTATTGGTGAGATTTGAAATAGGAACCTCTTTGGTTTTGCTTGTGCACCTTGCCATTGCACTATAACAACACAAACAAAATCAAATTTACCTCTAACCTATTTAAATCACATTATATTGTCAAATTTTTTGGTTGTATGATAAGTTACCACTACCTTTTTTAATTATGAATTTTTCCCACTACAAACAAAATATTCTAAATATTAAATCTAAATTTTGGATTTTTTGAGGGAAAATGTGAAATCTTTAGAAGTAGAAAGAAGATGCTAGATGAAAAATCATGAATTTTTTTTAACTAGGATTCCTCCTAAAATTATACAAGGAATCCAATGGAACTAATATTTAATCCAGATCCACCATGGTTTATCCCATATAGCCTTTTTTTATGATTGATCATAGTTGCTTTGTTTTAGTTGTGATACTTAGTTGGAAGTCACAATATTTTCTAGAAATATCTCAAAGCACAAATTCACCATAATCATATACAAAAAGGGAAGAGTAAAATAGAAGAGCATATAGATGAAAATAATAAAGGAGATAAATGACACAAATATATAGAAATAATAATGGTGGGTGCTTGTAGGCACCTCCACAATATCACATATCACAAAATAATAGATGGATTAGCCACTAAAGGTATTTATAGTGATACTAAATCTCTAGTTTAAAATTTAACCTTAAGTCAACTTATATTTTTTTTTATTAAGTGGAAGAAGGGGTTTTGTAAGGGACTCCAAACCTTTTACATATTTATAAAGGGGGAAACTAAATAAAGATCATCCAATGGCCAAACAAGAAGTAAATAAATGCAAAAATACAATAAGACCTCCAAGATAAAAAGGTATAAGACCAACCGAGACATCAACCCAAAAAGGAACAAAGACACCAAGAGGATCTAGAGGATTGTTACTAATACTGTAACTCAACTTCCTCATTTAAGAGATCCATCTCCATATTTTAGGTATTCTAGTTATTCTAGAAGTATCTCATCATCCAATTGATCTCATATACATAAACAAAAGGGGAAGTGAAAAAAAGATCAACCAAAAACCAAAAAATAAGCAAAGACACAAAAATACGACAAGACCTCCAAGAGAAAAAGGGCTAAGCCTAATCAACACATCAACCCAAAAAGGAAAAAAAGACACTAATAGGATCGAGAGTATTGACACTAATCCTATAACTCAACTTATTCATCTAAGAGATCCACCTCCATATTTTAGGTATTCTGGTTATTCTTAAAGTACCTCGTCATCCACTTGACCTCATCTACAAAAACAACAAGCATTTTCATCAACCTTGTTAGGGATCTAAGTAAATCCTTAACGGTATTCATAACTTTATCTAGGGTCTTTAGGGAATCCAAATTCCTCATATCCTTTTTAATTTTCTCAATAGTAGATACAACTTGAGTTCTCACCTTTATTTTTCTTGATAGAGAAGGATAAGACTCCTGAATAATTTGTGTAGTTTTTTATTTTTTAGACTCCTTGGATTTTAGATGATTCGAGTGTTTAACACTATTAATTTTAGCCTTAGGAGTCTTTTGATTCTTTGTTTTCACCACTATATTTAAAATTGGTTCTCCTTCCTCCAAAATTAAGGTCTCTTCATCCTTCATAAATTCAAGTCTGGAAGGGGTTGAGGACGGGGTTCTAAGATCCTTGCTCTCTATATTTTTGGGGGACTTTATCTCCTTTTCTACTTCCACTGGTTCTCCAGGTTCACTTCCTAGCTTCTCCTACTCCACCCTTCTCTTCTCCATGACAACATAAAAAAAAATGAGTTCCATTAGTCCTTTAAGGATTGGGGTTGAATAGTTATCTTTCTGCACTTGCAGAGCCATCCTTTGTAGAGACTTGAATGTGAGCATGTTCATTATTTTATTCCTTTATATATGGTTTAAAAATACCATATGGAAGCTTCTCACAAGATCCCAATTACATTTAGGATTAAAATAGTCCATAACTACTAAAGCCACTATGTTCCATGAAGTCTTGATAGAATATTTTAAGTACCCATTCTAAAAAAAAATTGGGTGTTCCCCTTTGTATTTGAAGTAATTTATATCCTTTTCTAACGAGTGTTTTTCCCTATTAATGCACTCTCTAGCAATAGGGATACCTGAAATCTCAAAAAATATATGAACTGACTTAAAGGAAGAATTACAATATAATAAGTATGTTATGCCCATAGGCTTATAGAGAAGTATGTGTGTAGGCTTACATAGAAACATGCCCTATAGGCTTACATAGAGAATATCCATAGACTTATTTTATTTTAAAAAATAAAAACCATATAAACATGACTTTAATAATTATAAATAAAGTTTATTTTTTTATATTAATATTATTTATTTATTTAATTTAAAAATTATTGAAAACTACCTACAAAATATCCATATAATGACTTATTAATTGATTATATGCAATTGAAATGGACCCTGCCCATATTACATCATGACCATATAGTGTTATTAAAAAAAATTGGATATTATGCGCATATTGTTTGGCAAGACTCAAACCTAGGTCTCCTTCTTGAAAGTCAAGGAATTTACTTGGTTGAGCTAAAATTTGATGAAATATTTATATAATTATTTTTTTGATTGGTTGAAATAATGGGTTTTAAAAGAGTCCCCAAACCTTTTGCAATTGAAAAATATCCTCAAAAAGAGGACTATAGGAGAACCTTAAAATAAACTACAAAAAAAAGGAACAATCAAGATCCAACTACAAGAGGAGGATACTAAAAGCAGAAGCAGAAGAAGAAATAAGACATCATAAGAGAGAGATATATATACTCCTAATATCAGTACTAGTAATGTTAGTTATAGGGGTATTAATAAATTCTCTGATTATTGAATCTCTAAGTTTTTTCTTGTAGTCCTCCAAGAGAACGACTACTTCATCTACCTAGGTAAAGGTCATCCTACCATCCCTGTGCATAGACCTAACAAGATATTCCATCAAAGTCTCCCACCTTTATCTTGGAGTAACATTTTAATTATTATTAAATAAGCTAATAGTATAAGTATATATTGGTCATTGAGTACCCTTACAAGCCAAGAAAGTAACTTCATTTATGCTTGGCATGTTGTTTCTTTCCTCTACCTAGGTCTAGGAAAATAGGATATGATGGTAGATGCAAAAGTAGAATCAAACTGAAGGTTTTCTTTTCTCCCTAATGAAAGTACTAACTAAAATCCATTGGATACTTTTGTTTTAGTTTCCCTTTTTCTAATTTCTTAGTTCAAGTGTTTTCCCACCTTCCTATTATTTTCAACATCTGCTCATTTCTTTTGGTTTCTAGTGATAGGTCCTAAGGTAACTATCCTTTTTCCTTATTTTAAGTCATTGACGAAAGTATTTAAAACCTTGATTCCTTTTGATGGATGAGCCTTTTTATTTCTTTAAAACAAGAGTCTATATGGGTTTCCAAAATAGAAACCACATTATGAGAAACCCTATTTTCTTCCACAAGATGAGAAATATCTTCTCCTAAACATTTAAAATAATTTTTCAATGAAGAGAAAAGGAAGGAATAATCCAAATTGGAAATCAAAGGACTTACTAAGTTGAGGGTTCTAAAATCTCTCCCTCTTCTCTCACTTTGTGTACTTTTAGATTTGGTGAGGCTTCTTGGATCTCATGTGGGATGAAATCCCTTAGAGAGCCTACTTTTTTCCGATGATAAATAGAGGGTTTAGTTGTTTCCATCTGAGGCCTAAATTTCTTGGGGCTAGGGGATTATTATTTAATAGACATTGGGTATAAGGGTGTTCTTTAATTTTTTAGTAGGCATAGAAAAAATACCTATTTTCATATTCAATTTCTTGGACCCAAGTGATATCTTTCAAAACTAGATCTATGGATGTAGGAAGCTTTGCTTCTAGATTCACGTTGATACACATTCTGGTGAATACCATTCTTGATTTAGCCTTAGTGATAGGGTCAATCAATACTATCTCACCTATGGCACTCACTATTCCAATAAGGATATCCTCATGCCAACACTAGATAGGAATGCCAAGGAGTTTTACCCATAATGACGTTAAGTTGATGCTTTGATAGTTTGGGTTGAAGTCCAAGCCCTATTTTTCATAGGAAGAAGGCATACCTTCCAAAGAACCAAGGGCCTCCTTGTAGGTTTCAAATTGAGTCTTTGAAATAGTTCAACTTGATAATAAATAATACCTTGGGAAGCACAATGATCTTCGTATGGCCTTACAGTTTCCATTTGTAGAAGGCACATCTACGAATGGAGTCAATGTCAGGGCAAGAGCATAGGAAATTCCCCACAAGATTGTTGGCTTCCTAGGCTATAGCAATATTTAAAAGCTCAATTGACACATAAATTTTTTCCTTAATATGCATGTGTAACTCACTACTCCAATCATTCCAAAAGCCCAAATCCTTCCATACAACATCTATAAAGGATATAGATCCTAGATCAAATGGCAAGGAAGGGTTATCTTGCAAGAGCTTCTTGAAGTCCATGTTTCCTAGGGGATTGCAAATCCACCTAGAATCTAGTTATATCCTTCCCACCAGATCATCGCTAGGATAATTCTTGCTTCCATAGTTCTACCCACTATCTTTCAATTTCTTTCTCACTCTCATTTCAAAATTTCAACTAATTTCATGAAATCCTCTTGGGAAAATAAAAGTTTGAATAAGATGATGTGAAAGCACTTATTCTAATCACATTTCATGAAATATTATTATAATATTATTAATGTAATCTTAAAATATTAGTAGCTTTGTGTTTATAGATATGGGCTCCTCTACTAAATTAAATTAGGCTTCTCTATAAAATTTCATTTTGAATTGGGTTTCTTCATTTTAGCGCACCACCTTCTGAGGAATCTGTTAGCTTTGATGAGTGAATACTAAAAATAATATTACCTCAAGATCAATAATACAATTACAATATATGATTGAAATGCTCAAAAATCAATGCTCCTTTAACTTAAAAATGTATGATTGCAAAACCATGAAATGTGAACTAACTATGAATGATAAAAGCATATAACTATAACATTATGAAAAAACAATAAAAGATATAAATGTGGGTCCACTTTATTAATGATATCTTGTTTCTTCAAAATACGGTTACAACTTCATCCCCTTAAGGGAATTCACTATTTTGATGTAATCAATACAATAAATAACTAAAAATATTTGAATTTCTTCTAGAAATAGATTTAGTGCACTTTTGGGGTTCTCTCACATCCACAAACCATCTTGCAAAGGGTTTCTTTGTGACCTCCACAAGATGTGATCATATCAAAATCTTGCACTCCTATTTCTTTATGAAAATATACAACCTACACATATGGAACACAAAGGGGATTAGTAGCATGTGCAGTTGTAATAGTAAATAAAAATGATAAAGGATTGAGATATGATAAATAAATACGTAGAATAAATTCTATGTTGAAGCAGTAAAATAAAATGCTATTAAAACTAATTATGTAAAGAAATAGAAAATCATATCTAAATCCTAGGAGTCATATCTTTGTAAGATGACGATATCTATGAGTTGTCTCTAAGCAAGATGATCGTGAACCTGTATGTAATTTTTTGAGTCTGATGTGAGGATGAATCCTGGGTTCAATCTATGGTTTGTTTATGGATTTGTGTGCTTGGTGGAAGCGGCTTGGTGGATCTGGATCAGTCTTCAAAACAAATATGTGAGGTTGAATGGAAGACAGAAATGTGCACCTCTATCCATTGGAGTAGTCCATAGACATGGTCTTTTTAGGGAATTGATGTAATCATAGTTTAGTCTTTATGAAAGCTATTGGATCTATGATCAAAATTTGGTAGCACTTTGTTACGCTAAAACTCAAGAATTTTCTATATATTTTGAAAGAGGGGTGAGAATTATTATATAGATTCCTCGAAAGGAATATAATAATAATGTCCATATACACATGAAAAAGTGAAGGATAAGTTTGCATTGAGAGAAAGAATGTTTTTTCTTGAAATATCATGTGAACTAATTGCATCATACTTTTTACCTAAATCAGGCTTATGCACACACAAAATTGTGGTGTAAATTCATGTGTAGGTTTAACTGGTGGTTTTGATAGCTATTTATGTCTTACTCCTTTTTTTATTATGATTCTAGTGCGACCATATTTATGTGGGACCTCCATGACTAGGGGCCATACCTTGGAAGGATGACCTTGACTAGGAGTTATTCTTTGATAGGATGGCCTATGTAGGTCCCCTTGTGGGGATAGCCAGGGTTACAAAGGAAAAAGTCCCTTTTTTGAGTGGTGAAAACTATTTTTTAAGCTCTAGGATTTCCCAAAGTGGATCATATGGTCTTTAGGGAGTCTATATAGGTAGTCTACTTAATATTGACATAATTTAGGTGTCTACAGATGCCCCTTTTTGGGATGCATTGTGTAAAAACACAATGTGGAGAAAAAATAGATGACCTAGAGTCAAATTGAGGGTTTATGATGTTTATTGATCTGATCAATGTTAGATGCCCCAATCATGGAAGGAACATGCATTTTTTGAACCATTGCTTCTGAAAAGCTAAAGAACTTGATTTTAATAAACCTTTCAGCCAAGATTTATGACTTTGAGGTATGCTTGAACTTGGAATATTTTTTAGTCATGGGGAGACAAAAATATTCCATGAGCCTCCATGCTTCAATAATACCACATCATTTGTATTGTTTGAAATTTTTTATTGTTGTCTACCCCAAGCAAAAGGGGCATGATTATCTTTGGAAATGATTCTTAAATGAATGCAACTTGCATGATTGAGTGTTTTATTATTAATTTGAGTATGAATTTTGTGATTATATAACTACGCCCTCAAGCGATGAGTTGATGAGGAAATGGAAAAATTATGAGAGTGATAAGTCGCTTGACCAAGATGTTTTAATTTGAATTTTATAGGACTGTTACGAGATTTATAAGGGCACAAGACCCCATTACAACCTTTATGTGACCCATTTATTACTTATTTTTGGTGAGTGATCTTATGGTGGTTTACTCATCCTACCGAATTGCATAGACAACCAATCACTGCAATCACCAAGTTTATAGGGTAAATCATTGGATATTCACTCATATTTTGTGAATTTTATGTGACCAAAGGGCTTAAGTGCCTTTGGAGACTTTTAATTGTGACCAAAGGAAATATGGGTACCTTTGGAACCTTTTTATGGTGACCAAAGGGCTTAAGTGCCTTTGGGGATTTTTAATTTATGGAGAATGTGAGGCAAAGAGTACAACCTTTAACAAAAGGACATAGCCTTTTGAACCTAGCAGTTGATGTATTGATTGATATGAATGCAAGGAAAAGGGTACAACCTTTGATAAAAGAATGCAACCTTTGTTAACCTAACATATAACGATTGATATGAATGCAAGGAAAAGAGAACGATCTTTGACAAAAGGATGCAACCTTTTTTAACATAGCAAGTGAATTGATGATTATGTGATTGATTGGGTGAATATGTGATACCTTGAAAACTTTGAGGATATTGATTTTTTTTTGGGGAAGGTGTGATACCTTGATTGCCCAATTTGGATTGATGATGATGCATGTATGTTTAGAATGTGTAGTATGTATGTATAGAGGTATACCTAGATGTATGCAAGTGGATGACGTACTAATGACATGATGATGCAAAATTTTATCTTTATGTTTATATGCTAAAACATGATGAGTGAATCTAAGATACAAAAAAAACTAAATGTAAGCACCACAGACGTATAAAATTCATCAATAAAAATGTTAATATTTTCATAAAATTCATACATTTGAGAGCTGACCATATGTAATATGATAAAAAATATATGATGGATGGATGAGTAGTAAGATGCTATGAGAGAACAACATGGTTTTCATGAGACTCAAACTCCCTTGTTGACCAATCACAAGATGTATACTGACTACACATGACTTTGATAGATACAAGTCTGCTAGGAAGATCTAGATATTCAATATCCCTATGTGTGCATGTGATGTTCATTAATATGATGCATAATATTACCCCATTACTAGGCAAGTTTCATTCAACCCATTGCTTGTAATGAGGATCACCTAATGGTCATTATTATCTTGACTTTGGATGCGGTTGGACTAAACTACTAGGCAATACAAACCACCAAAAGCTATATCATCCACAAGATAACATTAGTTTGTATAAAAGGTCACTAATGTGATAGACATGTCACCCAACATAAGACTATTCCATTGCTAGGTGGGTTTCATTCAACACATTGTTTTAATGGAGATCATCCCACAACTTTTGGATAACTAAGGATACCAGGGATTCAATCTCATTACTCTCTTATTTTCTTTTGATTTCTTTGATTCAAGATTCTTTTTCATTTTTGTATGAGGAGCAAGAGGGTTTATTTACTTTAGTGGTGAAAACCACTATTTTATTTCTCTATTTTTTTGGGATACTTGCTTATTTCTGTGGTGCAAGGGATTTTATTGCTTTGGGTAGGAGGGAGCTTGTCCTTTTGTCAATACTCAATATTCTATACTATGCACATAATAGGATGAGCAAGGGAAGACTTTCTCTTAATAGAGTGAGGACTACATCATAGTTTGCTCTGTCCTTATTTAAAACTCATATTTAATGTGTGAATTTGTGTTTTTAATTTTGAGATGTGCTAGGTACTATCAAAGCAAGACCCTACCTTCTAAAATCAAGATAGATTTATACAAAATTTGAAAGGACAACTAGGAATGACTGAATGACCAAAAACCCTAGTGAACACCCTATAGCAACTTACTGGTTGTGTTGAAAAACATAGTTACTCACGAAGGGAAATGTGGATGATAATGATATGTGAAATGTGGAGATTTTTTCCTAGTATATTTTGCAAACTAAAAGGTGTACATAAAATAGTCAATGGTCATATATACATCATTTTTTATGTTCATTTGGTATCTACCCTATCTTACGAGGTCCCCTTAAGAAGAAAAATATTATAATAAAAACCATAAATGATGATGGATAAGGTTGATTAAGAAGGATGACAAGAATACAAGCATGGTGCTCGATCCTAGAAAATGCAATGAAAGAAAATTCCTAATGCAAGTGAGCCAATGCAACGATATGAAATGCATGATGGAATGCAATGCAAAATAAAAATGTAATGCTTTTGTGTTTTTGTGGTTTTCTGATGTTTTGGTTGATTTTTTATTTATTTATTTTTGTTTTTTTTATTATTTTACCAAAGGGCTTAAGTGCCTTTTGGGATTTTGGGGAGTTGACGAAACAGCTTAAATTCCTTTGGATATTTTTTTGAGTTGACCAAAGGACTTAAATTCCTTTGGATATTTTTGTGAGTTGACCAAAGGGATTAAAAGCCTTTGGAGATTTTTGTTAAGTGAGATTTACCCATGAAATACCTGTAGGTGGAGTTCTTTGAGAGGTTCAGACTCCTCAACACCCTCAAGAGATGCTAACCTATATATCCTAAGCCCTATCTTTTGTGTGATGATAAATGGGCCTAACCAGTTTACCATGAATTTGTCTCACAAATGTGGTGACAAGTTGGAGTTTATTTATTTTATTTAAGCACAAGATATCCAACTTTAAAGTCCCTAAATAGACTTTTCTATCATAAGCTCACTTAAGGTGATCTTGATAAACATGGAGATTATTGAGAGTATTGATGCATCATTCATAAATAAGGGTCAACTAATCAAGGTGAGCCTATCGTGTAATATCATCATTGATAAACTCTTGGAATGATATGCGTAATGAAGGAATATCTAATTCTAGGGGTATAATGGCCTCAACATAATATACTAGCAAAAAAATAATTGCCCTAGTGGGTATCCTAATGCTAGTTCTAGAAGCCCATAATGCAAGAGGTAGTTGAAGATCCTAATATTTATGATTATCTTAAGAATGGCAATAATTGTTTTGCCATTCTTGATGATTTTATTAAGAATGGTAATAATTATTTTGTTTGATGCCTCTGATTTCCCATTGGCTTAAGAATAATAGGGCATAGAAATTTTGTGTTGAATGTTATACTTTGTAGTCAAATATCACACATCTTTATTCTTGAATCGAGGCCCATTATTCAAAATTATCTTAGATGGAATACCAATATACATATGATATTATGGAGTATGAACTCCACAATTCTTGGTAGTGTTAAGAGGGATTGCTACTATCCATTTGGTAAAGTACTTTACTACCATTAATATAAATGTGTGATGACCAGATGATGGGGATGATATTTTCCCAATTAAATCAAAACCCCATTGTAAAAAATAACATATCAAATGGATCGGTTGCAATTCCTAAGAAGGAACATGCAAAAGATCAGCATGATGATGATATTTCATGCATTTCTTGATATAAGTGCAACAATATTTCTCCAAAGTAGGCCAATAATAGCCCATTCGAAGGATGTTCTTAGCGATAGCCATGCTACTAAAATTGCCACCACAAGTACCATCATGAGCTTGCAATATTACCCAAGTAGATTCATGGGGCTCTTAGACAATGAAGGAGAACACCATCGTGGTCTCAATGATACAAGATATTTCCTATAAATACATATTTAGTCGCTTTTTGCTTGAATATTTATTTTATGACATGCAACAATCCCAACAGGATATTACCAAGTTTCAAGAAATATTTGAGTTAGGTGAACCAATCTTAATATTTTTGAGTCTCGACTAAATAAACGACTTGCTCCTTTTGAGATTCATCCCTCATGAAGGTCGATTTGGACATAACTTTAATATGAATCATTGTGTTTTTCTCAAAAGGATTGTTTGGGATTAAATACCCCCAAGAATCATGTTTCAAAAATTCATGTATGCGAGAGAACCGTTCTTGGTACGGTTCAGTCTGAATCATGTGGAAAACTTCATCATCTTTTGAAGCTTCATATGAAATTGCTGATTACAAATGCATTTTGACATGTATGGTTGTAATTTCATCTGAAGGTTTTTATGGAATTAGGTATCCCAAAGAAGCCATAGTATCTACAAAATTATTAGATGAACAAAGGATTGCCTCAATGATATGCCATTCTAATTTAGCTAAAATATTATCCACAAAGGCTTTGTAAGACTGCAATATTGGATACCTACATTAATAGATCTCTTTTACTTGGTTTATAATAAGCAAGGAATCATCAAAGATATTTAATTTTTTGTTTTTCATGGTAACAACTACTTGAAGACCCAGAAGGAGGGCTTCATATTCAACATTATTATTGGTGCATGAGATATGAAGTTTAAATGAGAGGGGTAGAGGAACCCCTTGCGGTATGAAGAAAACAATTCCCTCACCACCCCCTTGATGACATTTGGAACCATCAAATAACAATGTCATACTAGCTTTGTTTTTAGGTTCTTTGGCTTATCTGAGTTGGATAATATAAAAATACATCATCAAGAAATTTGATGGTAAGAGGCTGATTATCCTAAAGAGGAGCCTTTGCTAGTTGATTAGTAATTATTTAACCTTTAATGGAATATTGGATTATAAATTCAAGGTCAAAATATATCAATAGCATAATCTAATTTGTGGTAAAAATATTATGATACATTCGACTCATCATGTACCACAAAGGATTTTCCTTATATATGACATGTGTTGTTTGATTGAGCATGTAATGGTGTGGCTTCTTAGTGGTAAATACCACTACAAGGTAAAGCTTCTCAATATATGTATACTTAAGCTCATAGCTCACAAAGGTGCAACTAATGTAATAAACAACTTGTTACTTATTTACTTTATTATTTTGGGTCAACATGATCCCTAAAGAAAATTTGGTGGCTAAAATGTATAGTAAAAATGGCACACCTGGTCGAGGTGGAACTAAAACTAATAGGGATACTATGTATTGTTTGATCTCATAAAAGGATTTTTGACACTCATCATCCCATTTTAATGGTATCCCCTTGTGTAGTAGTTTATTTATGGGTCAAAATTTATTCAACAATTACACTATAAAGTGTTTGATGGATGCTACATTTCCTTGTAAGTTGTGAAGCTCCTTAAGGTTGGTAGCAGAAAGCATTTTGAGTATTACCTTAAATTGGTAGGATCAACTTTTATGCCTCACTTGGATACTATAAAACCCAAGTTTTTTCCATACGTAACTCGAAAGACACATTTATTGGGATTAAGTCTAACATTATGCTCGATAAGGCGATCAAAGATCTTTCTAAGAATATCTATGTGCTCATGATGCAACAGAGGTCTAGCTAGTAATAATATATATAATCCTCTAGGATTTTGTGCATGTAGTAATGAAATATGTATATCATGACCCATTGATATGTGGTGTCAGTATTTTTAAGACTAAATTACATGACTTTGTAATAGTATATCCCCTACAGTGTTGTAAAGGTTGTCTTGGGTTGATCTTCGAGATTGACCCAAATATGATTGTAGCTTTAAAAGCCATCCATGAGAGATAAAATTTCATGTCCTATAGTTGCATCGACTACATAATATATGTTAGGAAGGGGAATTCATCCGTAGGGGTCACTTTGTTGAGATCTCAAAAATATGTGCATATGTGAATCCTCCCATCAGGTTTTCTTATAGGTACCATGTTTGAAACCCATGGAGGATAATCGATGGGTTGGATGAATATTGCATCCAAAAACTTTTGAAGTTTATAGTTTACCATTAATGTAATAATTACATGCATTTTTATAAGTTTTTTCTTGAATGGTTTAAATTTTGGATCAAGTGTAAGGTTGTGCATGACCAAATTTGGGTCAAGACCCGACACATCTTTTATACAATCAAGAAAAAATTTCTTTCTTCTCTATCAATAGTGTTGTGTAGTTGGATTTTTCTTAAAGGGATAGAGTTTCTCATAATTTCAAGTATTTAGGAGCCTTAGTATTAGTGCCAATATCCACATCAATTGATTTCTCTATTGACATGTGGGATCCCTGCTTGAGCTGATGAGGCATGGGGATCAAATGGATATCATAATCTAAATTCGATGAATTGATCGCATCTATTTTAATATCAGCTTAAAAAATATCTTGAGATGACCCTTAGGAGAAATTAAATGGCTATAATATTTATTCACAAGGTAATAACTCTTTGGGTTATGGTGGTGATGCAAAATGATCAAAATCAATGACCTCATGGTTGAGGTGCAAGGGTTTTGAAGGGTCATTGGGATTGTATAGGAGTGTGGTAAAATAAATGGAAACCATATTGATGGATGGATACCTTCCATTCATATATGGGTAGAGCCTATCCAAAATGGGTGACTCTATATGTGTTGGATGTGGTTCAAGTGGAAATGGGATGACTGGATCAGGCCTATGAAGCACCAAGATGATAATATCTTCTAGGGATGAAAGATGCCTCCAAATGGGTTGGTGCATAGAAAAATCACTAAGATATAGCTTGTCCATGTTTAAGGGAACATATTCTATCCCATAATTATTAGTTTGTTGAATATTAAGAAGACATTGATAAGACACTTATATTTCATCCACATATTCCTCTTATATCTCACTAGAAGAATCAGGAGGATCATTCTCTAAGTTGTCTAAAGTAATGGATATTGCATTAGCCTTGTGGTAAGATAAAGCTATGGATATGTCATCCTAATATTGAGTGGATCCATTACCCTTTTCAAGCCAAACATTCTCAAAGTCGTTGGCTTGGCTAGGCTCATCTTGATCATTGGTCTCTTGTTCCATAGTAGGGATCCAACTCCTTATGTTATCTAGATTAGAGGATGAGTGAGATTTCATGTGAATTTGCTTGTTGATCCACCACAGGTGGACCAAGCCTAGATATGCTAATTATGTCTCATCCTCATACTCTTTTGATGCCTCACTATAATATTCATAAAGCTCCATTGAAACCATTATGATGGGAAGATGATCTCCTAGCAAATGAAAGTAGCTAGGATCGACATATTCGTTCTAATTTATCTCATATCTAAAACCTAAGATTAGGCATTGGAGGGAGTCTGCAAGGAGGTCATATTGCATATGCAAAAAATACCCTAATCTAAATTTATCTATAGCAAGTTGATACTATGGTTGGTAAGGTGTCCTAAGACCCTGTTCTTACTGACCAAGACCATACCCATGCCAATGGTAGTGGTCAAAGTACCATAAGGAAAAATTTGGGTTTGACAAATAAGAGATATTACTTGAAAATGGCTCATCATCATCTATCACCATGGGTGACAAAATTATGAAATCATAAATACCCCCATAAATAAAGTTGATTTGGTTTTGGAGAACCCCCAAGGGTATAATGGTATTGATGGGTAGTGATGGCAAGCGAGGTCTACCCATGTCCTGTACAAACTCAATAAGTAGAGTGAATATTATATTCTACACCATATACTCAGTAAGTCTAGTATTGACCAAATGAATCATGACCTACGGTGGGATGAGTGATGATTTTGGGTGTGTGTCATGGATTGAGTCATACATATACTCATCAATAACATCAAAGTATTCTTCCTCATCCATAGGAGTTGGAATATCCTTTACTAAAATGGTGGAAATGAAGGTTAGGATCTCCTCAATTGGCTCCTTCAAATTTTTCTTGCTTAGAGGACCCAAGGAGGAAGAAGGGATATCAGGAGAAACCAATGGCAATGACAGACATGGAGATGATTTAATGGTGGATTGTGGTGTTGGATCTAGAATCTTGATGGGTTTATTAGGTTGGATGTCCAAATGCTTGGATGGCAAGATAGACTCTTGTAGGTGGTGCACCACATTACAATACTTGAAGGGCTATATATTGACATGAATTACATGAAATTGCCCTTCATCTATATACTTGAGATATTGATGCAAAATGAATAGGATGAACTTAATATCTTGCATCGAAGGTCTTTCAAGCAATATATTATACTGCATCACACTCTCCAATACATGGCACAATGTAGGAATAGTCTTGAGCCAAACCTAAATAGGAAGGACTATTGTGCCAATGATGGATCATAAAGCATCATTGAATGCTCAAAGAGTGAATTTAGATGCTACGATGTGCAAGGTTTGGAGGCTAAGGTGTTATAATGCATCAATTGTTATGATATTTATTGAGTAACCTATGTCAATCAAAATGTGCTTGTAGGGAATTCATTCCACACAAGAAATGATATGCAATGGAGGATCAGGTCTAGTAGTGGGAGTTGTCTTGATCTCATGATCATGAAATGTAATGACAAGATCTTTGTAATATTGAATTTTCCCCACAAAATTGACAAACAAGCTGGGGTCCTAGGTTTTCATTTCAACTGACTTAAGAATCTCCATTAGATCTTCTCTATGTGGTTGTGATTATTGTATGAGATCATATATGGAGAGTCTAGTTGATGCCATCCATAGAATTTGAGTAAGTCTACTTCTAAATGTCACCATTGGATGAGGTGGAGGACCTTGGATAGAATTTATTATCAACAAAGGCTATGACATGGAAGGAATATTTATTTGAGTTGCTAGTGGTGCAGCTTGATTTGGATATCTCCTATTTTTTATCATAATGTTAATCATACCTATGAACCCTTGATTGGGTGGTGTTGTATGGATTATATTTACCTATAAAATTTGGTCTACTAACACCTTGTGTGTTAGTAATGGGTCTTAAATATACCCGTATGTTGGTTGTTGGTTGAGATAGGATTATTGATTTGAAGTTCATTCTTGTCGAACATATCCTATATTTTATTCTTAAATGTGATGCATGACTGAATGTCATGACCATTTATTTGATGATAAGGATAGTATAGGTCCTCCCAAATACCACTTAAGCTTAGGCTTATTAGGATACAAATGGTTGATCTTTAGCAAGTTAATAGTTTTTTCCTTGCACAATCGATTAAATAGTGACACCAAATACTCAAGTAGTGGTGTATAATTGTGAAGCTAATGATGTTGTTGCATTTACCCTTTATTCTATTAAGGTTTATTATACTGTGCAGGAGAGGTTTGGGCTTGATAATTATCTTATTGCAATGGATTTGGCTTTGCAAACCCTGGAACATTCAATATAACTTGATTAACTACTAAGGTTTTTTATGGAGTATGGTTGCCTTTCAGGTTATTTTTCTATTCCTTCTTGCAGATTTTAATATCCCCTTCCTAGATCTTAATATCCTCTATGACCTTAGCTTGATCTAGAGCTTCCTCAAATATCTCATATTGTTAGAGTTGTATAGAAATGAAATCTATTTTGAATAAATTTGTGTGAATAAGCAGGTTAGATCTATCATAGGTAAGGAAAATGGTAACTTTGACATGACCGCTCACCACCTATTTCCATAGTCCAATACTGGTTCATCATAAAAATGATGAAGATTATTTAAATCAATCAAGGTAGCTTTCTTCTTTAAGATAAATGCAAAGCATTCTAAAAATATATTTTCAAGATATTCAAAGCTATGAATTTTATGCCTTGGTAAATGATTGAACCGCTCTAGGATTGGGCCCAAGAGCATTATCAAGAAGGTTCTTAGAAATAAGGTATTATTATACTGAATTTGAAAGAATATGTTCATGAAGCTAGTGACATGCTCCTATGCATCATCATCCCCTTTGAACTTATTTAACTTGAGCATTTCAAAATGCTCTGGATATGAGGGAGATGGGATAGAAGAATTTAGTAGTTTTTTGTAAAGTTGACTCAAAGTGGGTTTCTTGTAATCCATTCCTAATTTTTTTCCATTGATTGAATGCACTCAATGAGCACCTTATAAGCTTCAGAATAAATGATCTCATCTTCTCACCTTTGTCCTTGGGGAGGAGCAGGTGGAATATGCCTAATGGGTTAAGGTGGTTGATTATGGTCATCAAAAATATCCTCATAATGTGACTCGGGGTACCCTTGATCCTGATACTCTGATCCTAAGTCCTCATAGGCTTCATGTTGTCACTGAGAATTGTTGATTTGATATTGTAATGGCCTATGATATTGAGGAGGTGCATGAGGAGGATGGTTTTGATTAGGTCTAGGTGGTAGTTTCTACTTGTGTACCATGCGTTGTTGTTGAATATGATACCTATGTGTACTTAGTGTGGGAACTACATCCTAATTAAATTGTTACAATCTCTCTTGATATAGCCTTTCTTTGTACATTCTTTTTTCTTGCAGTCTCTATTGACTCAACTAATTCTACTCATCCAAGCATTGTTTATCCAACCATAGTTGGTTCAACACTGCTTGTTGCTCAACATTTTTCCTAAGGGCCCTATCTAGATGTTTAGTAATATGGGGCTGATTTAACTTCGTATTAATACAAAGAACCTTGGCTTGCTCTACAGTCCCATAAGCTATCTATTTCACATGATCAAGGGAAGCCATTTTGATCTGGAATTTGGGATTATATGTAAGCTTGATATACTCAGGTGGCGTAGAGGCATAATGTGCTTGCACATAATACTCTTCTTTAGGAGTACGAGGATCATAAAAATCCCTCTCTTCTCCATTTACTAGAATTGTATGAGCTAACATACATGTTGGAGTAGGACAAAAAATGTCATACCTATCTAAAAAGACATATTGTCGACTCATCCATGGATGGTCTAACTGAGTAGCATGATCATCTAACCTTGTCTATGGTGTGTACTCTTGATCATTCTCCAACTGGTGAATAGGGTGAGTCAGAATGCAAACTCAGAACACCAACCTACTAGGACATTCTATGTTATGTAGGGTTTGTCTATGATGAGCACTGAAAGTGTCTTGAATATGGAGGTCATCATTGTAATCATAACAAGGATTGGAAGATGTATCTTGAATGAGGATTTCCTCTAAATCAACCTCTCTATAATAACCAATATTTCAATCAAAAAATGGCCATATCATTAGTACTAATGCAAAGGCATTCCATGCCTCCTCAAAAATATTCTATGGCACTAGACCTTGATCGAGATTGGTTGCATGT
The DNA here is from genome assembly GCA_028583015.1 of Wollemia nobilis. NCBI lineage: Eukaryota > Viridiplantae > Streptophyta > Pinopsida > Araucariales > Araucariaceae > Wollemia > Wollemia nobilis. The sequence continues at coordinate 2,514,386 of JAQPPZ010000184.1, forward strand.
AGCTACCATGGGCTTGATAACCCAAATAAAAAACAAAGAAACACATAATCAAATAATGTGATAATCTTATTTAAGTTTTATTTGTGAATCCCTATAATATTTTGAGAGTGTTTTGATGTTTGTTTTTGTTGTTGCTATTTTTCTTGATTTTTTTCCTTTTGTTGATGACATTGACTCAGTTTAAGGTTTTCACCTGTATGATCTCACACATTGACTTGGTGATGAAGTCCAAGTTGTGAAATCCATTGGGTCTTGGTGATGAAATCTAAAATCGATGAGGTATCCCAAGTCCTACTAGTACTCACTTTATGATAGTTCTTGGACCAGCCTTGGCCAAAAATGATGTACAAAGTAACAACATACAAGCCAATGAGGTGGAGATGAAACCCACCATCATTGGTCTTTATCAATAGTTGGTGATGAAATCGAACTCGTCGATGTTAGAATTGGACGTGGTTTGTGGGGTTCATTTAGTGCAAGTAAATAATATCAAAGAGAAATCGATGAATTTTTCATTAATGCATAAATAATGTTTTATATTCAAATTCCTAAGTAAAATTATGTTTAAATTTTAGAAATCTAAAATATGCATAATCCTATATGAGTAGCTTGGTGTCAAGCAGTAGGTAATTTTTCCAATATGTAATAGACAAGAGGGCCACCTTTTACAGAGACAACTATAGATAGGTGATATCTTGCTAAGATACAATCAACATCAGGGGTCATATCACAAAGAGGGTTGCAAACATGGGCTATCTAGACCAGAGACGATCATAGAAAAAATCCTAACACCTATGATTTTATACATATAATCTCTATAATTTAAAATTTTTCTATAATTTATGTTTAAAACATAGATTTATAGATCAAATGTACTTATCATGAAAGCCTACGTTTGATTTTGTGTTGATTTCCAATGTTATTTAGTAGATAGGTGAATGATGGTGTGAGGTAGTACTCCCTATCCATGTGCTATTCGTATGCATTGGGAATGCTAAGGGGGTCATAGGTAGGAACCAACAAAGTTCTCCCTATCCATGGGTTTGGGAGCTCCACCCTTAAGGTAAAATTTTTGGCCATCTATACACCCGTACAAGTAGCTACCTCTGACTAGTGATCATCTCAAGTCTATATGATTACATAATAGGATCATACCAAGGTGAAACAATTGTATATTAGGGCCATACTAGGGTGAGATGGTTGTATAACAGGGTTATCTCTATAATAAATGGTAAAGAACAAGAGTCATCTCTATATCATATGGGTATACTTATAACCTACAAACAAAAAAAATAGATAGCAATTAGTTGAATGAATAGCAATCAAGGACTAGGTCCCATCGTGATCACCACTGAAATGCTAAAAAAAAAATGCTCCTTTAACTTAAAAATGTATGATTGCAAAACCATGAAATATAAACTAACTATGAATGATAAAATCATATAATCATAGCATTATGACAAAAAAATAAAATATATAAGGTGGGTCCACTTTATTAATGATAGCTTTTTTATTCAAAATGTTGTTACAACCCATTAAGGGTGTTCACTATTTTGATACAATAAATACAATAAATAACTAAAAATATTTTAATCTCTTCTCAGAATAGATTTGGTGCACTTTCAGGGCTCTCTCGCATCCACAAACCATCTAGAAATGGGTTTCTTCATGACCTTTGCAAGAGGTGACCATATCAAACTGTTGTACTCCTATTTCCTTATGAAGATCTACAACCTACGTACATGGAAAACAAAGGGGGTTAATAGCATGTGTGGTTGTAATTGTTAGTCTCACAATGACACTGAGATGGGGGGGTGAATCAGTGTAGCTCTTTTAAACTTAAATCTTCAACTCTTATAGCTAAAACAATGAAAACTTAAAACCAAATAAAACAAGTATAACAAGAGAACATCACACAAAACAAGATGTATCGAGGTTCACCGATTTGGCTACTCCTCAAAAATGACTGTTTGGAATCCCATCCAAATCTAGCCTTTGCAAAGCATCAACTTTACAATAAATTTACCAGCACCCACTAGAAGGAGCACCAATACCAGCACCAAATGGAAGGAGCACAAAATCTTGATTTATCTACACCAACAGAAAGGAGCACCAACCCCTGATTTATCTACACCAATAGAAAGTAGCACCAACCCATGATTTATCTACACCAATAGAAAGGATCACCAACCCCTAATTTACCAGCACCAACTGGAAGAAGCACCAACCCCTGATTTACCAGCACCAACTGGAAAGAGCACCAACCCCTGATTTACTAGCACCAACTGGAAAGAGCACCAACCCCTGATGCCAAGCACCAACTTGGACTTCTGTTCTAAAACTAGAAGATTGACATAAAGATGCCTTCACTTTTACAAGACCCTGACTCGTCTATTGCTTACCCAACATCGCCCACTATACACACACCACACACCCTTCTTGCTCATCTCTCATGCACCTCTCACTCTCCTCTCGCTCTCTTCGCAAGATTAAATCCCCTACATTAATTCTCCAAGCAACACACCTTTTATAACCATCCTTTCTCTTTGTAACTCCAGTTGTAACTCCTTTCATATTCTCATACACCACTTGTCAATTGTAGTGCCTTCTTTATGTAACTACTTTTGTATATATAGAGTAGGCATTTCGTCAAACATGTAACATGCAAAGAATTGACACCATATTCTCCTACCATGACTATTCATTTTCTCCTTTGTGCATGCATGTGTTTTGGTTTTCAAAAAGGCTTTTTGTTTCTATTTTAACGACTGTTCGTTTTCTCCACATGGGCATGCGTCCATTTCTTTCCATGACTATTCGTTTTCTCCACATGGGCATGCGTACATTTCTTTCCATGTGTAACTACCATCTTAAATGATTTCAAATCATTAAAGATTCATTATGGGTCCACATCAGTATGCAGTCTTCTTGAGTCATGAAAATGTGATATGTCGCAATATCGTGACACTTTTTCTTTCTCTGCCTGCCTACCCTTTTTGAGTCATAAAAATGTGACATGTTGCGATATCGCAACACTTTTTCTTTCTCTGCATTTCTCTTTCCTTTGGCCCGCAAAAATACATGTCGCGATATTGCGAAACTTTTTCTCCTTGCTCTTTATCTTTCCTTTGGCCCACAAAAATACAACATGTCGTGATATCGCGACACTTTTTCTCCCTACTCTTTCTCTTTCCTTTGGCCCACGAAAATACATGTCATGATATCGTGACACTTTTTCTCCTTGCATTTTCTTTTCTCTTTTTTTTCGTGAAAATGCAACATGTCGCGATATCGTGACACTTTTTCTCCTTGCTTTTTCGCTTCTCTTTTGGCCATGAAAATGCAACATGTCGTGATATTGCGACACTTTTCTCTTCCTTTTTTTTCACTTCTATTTTGGCTACAAAAATGCAACATGTCGTGATATCGCGACACTTTTTTCTTCCTTGCTTTTTCTCTTCTTTAGCATATGGGTCACTTCAGTCTTCTTGGAAAATATGCAAAAAGGTGGGTAAACATCCTCATAAGCTAACATCACTGTACATACTCTAAATAGCCTCTGAAATCCTATCCACTGCATCAACCAATCTATCTAACTATTTTGACAACAATGACAATACTGTCGCTGCACCTTGCTCAACAATCTCCCCCTTTGGAATTGTTGGCAACACACGTGCAATTTCCTGTAACTCTTCTCCCCATTTGACAATAATATCAAAGGGTTGTTATAGACTCCCCCTGAGTCCATGCACAAAATTCTCAGGCAAAAATTATTACACTTAGCAAAAATCACAAACATGAGCAAAAAGATAAACAAATACACAAATGCTCCCCCTGAGAATGTGGTCCCGATAGCTAGTCAATTCTTGGGTAGCGTGACCACTCCCAATTTATTTCTTCCTATCCAATCAAGCAAGCTCCTTCTAAAGTCTTCTAAGAGAGTGTACAGGTTGCCAGATGTCCTTGATCCAGTTGCTATCAACTTTCCACTATTTGCTTTTCTGACTTCACAACCCTGCTTCTTAAAAATCACTTCATGACCTCTATCACAAATATGACTTACACTCAACAAGTTATGCTTCAGATCAACCACAAACAAGACTTCTTTTGACTTGATTTTTCTATCACTGATCTTAACTGAACCTTTGCCAACTATCTTAGCTCCATAATTATTTCCAAATTTTACTGAACCACCTTCATATTGCTATAACTTCTCAAATTTCTATTTGTCACCTGTCATATGACTAGAGCATCCACTATCAAGTATCCATGGTGCAGATTTATTCTGTGCTTTAAATGTTTTTTGTATGATCAGGGATTCCTTTTCTTCCTTAGATCACTCTTTTTCTTTCCACTCTAGTTTGATTATAGTTTTGGGATTTTGTTTTGACTTTTATTTTTCAGTAGCTTGTGCATGTTTTTCGAGAAATTTTCTTTTTTGTCTCATTCCATTTGGTTGAAATTTTCTTCCCTGAAATTTATTTGATGCAAATCTACTTCAACAATTTCTTGCAATGTGCCCAAAATTATGATAGTTATAACATTCTATTGCATAATCCATCAAAGGTGAAAAAACATTTCTACTGGTAAAATTCCTTGGTCCTACATTATACTCGCAATCTGAAATCTTATGTCCATAACCATTGCATTTAAAACAATAACCAGAAAAGAGATGATTGAACTTGGGTGATGGTATTTGCCATGTTGTCGTAGGAGTTATAAATATTCTTCTTCTTTGATGTGTGACATTGGTGAATCCATCATTGTCAATTCTCCTTTCGTGCCTTGCATTATTGCTTTATTTTGCATGAGTCAATTTTTCTTGATCAACCTGTTTCTTATCTTCATTCTTTGATCCATTTGATGATTCTCCTTCGTCAAAGCCCAAACCAAATTTTATGCCTGTAGTCCTTTGGTTATTTATGATCTTATCTAGCTTCATAGAACTTTCTTCATGTTTGTGATAACAACTAATTTTACGATTCATCTCTTCTATTTGCATCCTTAAACCAACAGTCTCTTCTTCTAGCTTGCTGCAATAATCTATTTTCATGGTTATTTGCACTTCGAGATATTCAAATATTTTCTTGCATTCTTCTATTTGTACTTTCAAATTGGTTATGATTTCATTTGCATCCTCAAGATTTCTTGAAATTTTCTTATTCTTTTTCCTTTCTATCTTCAATTCATCCAGAGCTGCAATTAGTTCCTCTTCCAAATTTACTTTTGCATCAATTTCTTCTTCATCATATTCCTATTATTTTTTTATTTTTTCTTGTTTGAGTGCCATGAAAAGAGCTTCACTTGTTTCATTTTTAGAATACTCACCGTAGTTGTCTTCTGATGAGATGACATTCTTGGAGATGAAACTTTTCTTCTTGAAGTTGCCTTTTATGAAATTTGTTTTTTTCTTCCAGTCACTTCTTTCTTGGTGCAATCCTTCATCACTTTTGTCCTTCTCATTAAGTGTACATTTAACTGCAAAATTCCCAATGCCTCCACAATTGAAACATTTAAACGGTAACTTTCCTCTGTATTTTCCTTTTCTCCTTTGTAGTTTTCAAACAAAGTTTGCTTCCATTTCATCTGATGTCTCTTCTTCCTTGGATTATTTCATGTTTTTATGGGCTTTAAAAGCAACTTATCCGTCTGTGGGTTTAGATTTTTCTATTCTCATCTCATATGCAGTCAAAGAACCATGCATCTCATCCATACTAAAAGAATTTAGATCTTTAGCTTCTTCTATAGCTGAAACCTTAGAATCAAATCTTTATGGAAGAGATCTTAATACCTTTTTCACGATGATAGAATATTTTATTTCCTCATTGAGTCCTCTAATCACATTAATTACTTCATTAAATCTCAGCATATATGTCTCTATGTTCTCATCGACATTCATCTTTAATACTTCGAACTGAGCTCGATGTGTATGTAACTTGGCCTCCTTCATCTTATCATATCCTTCATGAATGCTCCTCAGTTTGTCCCATATTTATTTTGCCATTTTACAACTCATAATTTTTACTAATTCATTGTCCACTAATCCACACATGATAGCATTATTTGCTTTTGAGTTATTCTCAAATAGTTTCTTACCGGCATCATCGATTGGAGAAGTGGTGGGTATTGTGTATCCACTATCTACTGAATCCCAAATTTCATATCCCAAAGCACAAAGATATGTCTGCATCCTGAGTCTCCAAAATGCGTAATTAGTTCTATCCAACAATGGTGCTTTGTTTGCCTTCATCACCTACCATTGTGTCACTTCCAAGATCACCCTAGCCGATTAAGCTTGTTCAAGAACCTCACTCTGATACCAATTGTTAGTCTTACAATGACACTAAGATGGGGGGTGAATCAGTGTAGCTCTTTTAAAATTAAATCTTCAACTCTTAAATCCAAAATAATGAAAACTTAAAACCAAATAAAGTAAGTATAACAAGAGAACATCACACAACACAAGATGTATCGAGGTTCACCGATTTGGCTACTCCTAAAAAATGACTATTTGGACTCCCATTCAAATCCAGCCTTTGCAAAGCATCAACTTTACAATCAATTTACCAACACCCACTAGAAGGAGCACCAACCCCTGATTTACTAGAACCAACTGGAAGGAGCACCAACCCCTGATTTATCTGCACCAACAGAAAGGAGCACCAACCCCTGATTTATCTGCACCAATAGAAAGGAGCACCAACACTTGATTTATCTGCACCAATAGAAAGGAGCACCAACCCTTGATTTACTAGCACCAACTAGAAGAAGCACCAACCATTGATTTACTAACACCAACTGGAAGGAGCACCAACCCATGATGCCAAGCACCAACTTGGACTTCTGTTCTGAAACTAGAAGATTGACATAAAGATGCCTTCACTTTTACAAGACCCTGACTCGTCTATTGCTTACCCAAAATCACCCACTATTCACACACAACACACCCTTCTCACTCGCCTCTCACGCACCTCTCGCTCTCCTCTCGCTCTCTTCACAATATTAAATCCCCTACATTCATTCTCTAAGCAACACACCTTTTATAACCATCCATTCTCTTTGTAACTCGAATTGTAACTCCTTTCATATTCTCATACGCCACTTGTCAATTATAACACCTTATTTATGTAACTCCTTTTATATATATAGAGTAGGCATTTCGTCAAACACGTTACATGCAAAGAATTGACACCATATTCTCCTACCATGACTGTTCGTTTTCTCCTTCATGACTGTTCATTTTCTCGGTCATGACTGTTCATTTTCTCCTTTGTGCATGCATGTGTTTTGGTTTTCGAAAAGGCTTTTCATTTCTATTTTAACGACTGTTCATTTTCTCCACATGGGCATGCATCCATTTCTTTCCATGACTGTTCGTTTTCTCCACATGGGCATGCATACGTTTCTTTCCATGTGTAATGACCATCTTAAATGATTTCAAATCATTAAATATTCCTTATGGGTCCATGTCACTATGTAGTCTTCTTGAGTCACGAAAATGCGATATGTCGTGATATCGCGACACTTTTTCTTTCTCTGCCTGTCTACCCTTTTTGAGTCACGAAAATGTGACATGTCGCGATATCGCGACACTTTTTCTTTCTCTGCCTTTCTCTTTCCTTTGGCCCACGAAAATACATGTCGCGATATCACAAAACTTTTTCTCCTTGCTATTTCTCTTTCCTTTGGCCCGTGAAAATACAACATTTCGTGATATCGCGACACTTTTTCTCCTTGCATTTTCTCTTCTCTTTTTGGCCGCGAAAATGCAACATGTCGCGATATCATGATACTTTTTCTCCTTGCTTTTTCATTTCTCTTTTGGTTTTGAAAATGCAACATGTCATGATATCACGACACTTTTCTCTTCCTTGCTTTTTCGCTTCTCTTTTGGTCGTGAAAATGCAACATGTCGTGATATCGTGACACTTTTTTCTTCCTTGCTTTTTCACATCTTTAGCATATGGGTCACTTCGGTCTTCTTGAAAAAAATGCAAAAAGGTGGGTAAAAATCCTCATAAGCATTTAACGTCACTGTACATACTCTAAATAACCTCTAAACTCCTGTCCACTGCATCAACCGATCTATCTGACTATGTTGACAAAATGACAATACTGTCACTGCACCTTGCTCAATAGTAATGGTAAATAAAGGTGATAGATTATTGAGATATGATAAATAAATGTGTAGAATAAAATATAACTATGCTAAAGTAGTCAAAGAAAATGCTAATAAAAATAATTATATAAAGAAACAAGAAATCAAATATAAACCATAGGGGTCATCTCTTTGTGGTACAGTCGTACCTATGAGTCATATCTAAGCAAGACGACCATGAACCTGTATGTAATTTTTCAATACCAATGCGAGGATGACTTCTAGATTCAATTTTTGGTTTGTTTGTGTATTGGTGCACTTGGTGGAAGTGGCTTGGTGGATTTGGATCAGTATTTGAAGAAAATATATGAGGTTTAATGGAAGATAGAAATGCACACCTCTATCTCTTGGAGTAGTTCAATAAATGGCCTTCTTAGAGAATTGAGGTAATCACACTTCAGTATTTAAAAAAGTTGTATCTCTGATCAAAATCTAGTAGCACTTCGTTACGCTAAAACTCAAGAATTTTCTATATATTTTGAAAGAGGGGTGAGCATTATTATATAGATTCCTTGAAAGGAATATAATAATAGTGTCCATATATGCATGAAAAAGTGAAGGATTAGTTTGCATTGAGAGAACAAATACTTTTTCCTTTAAATCTCATGTGAACTCATTGCATCATGATTTTTGCCTAAATTATGCTCATACACACATAAAATTGTAGCGTGAATTCATGCATGAGTTTAAATGATGGTTTCAACTACCATTTTTATCCCACTCTTTTTTGTTATGCTTCTAGCGTGACCATCCTAGGGTGGGATGACTCTTACTAGGGGCCATCCCTTGGTAGGATGACCATGAATGGGTGTCTTCCTTTTATAGGACGATCTCTAGAGGTCATCCCTTATGGGGATGACTAGGGTTGAAAATGGAAACATACCTTGATTGAGTGGTGAAAACCACTATTTAAGCCCTAGGGTTGCCCAAAGTGGGTCATATGATCTTCAAGGAGTCCATATAGGTATTCTCCTCAATATTGACACATTTTAGGTGTCTACAGAAAGATATTATAATTCTAAGCAATCAAGCATATAAAATTAGAATATACTACATAATAACTCAAAGAATGCTAATGACAAATGCTCAAAAATACTAATAAATCTTATTGAATGGAGACTTAAAAAGATATCATACTACATCACCTTCCATTGCTTCCAAAGGTGATTCTCTCTCCTTTGCTATATCTCTTTTACATCAATACATCCATATATATAGAATGGAATGTGAATCTTCATATGGAGGATTCTTGTCGTTCACTCTTCCTTTGACTCTACATCTTCATACTCTATTGACACATCTACATAGGGATAACTATGCATATTTACATTTCCAAAATATCTTTGGATAGTTGTGTATTTATTACATTGCATAAGGTAAATACTTTCATTCTAATATAAGACACTCTTTCCTAACCTATATATGTACCCATGATGGTACATTGACATGTACCAAATAATATTATATATTCCAATATAATCAAGTTCCTATGGATTTTTTTTTTAAATATATAGATCTCTATTAGGTTTTTTAGTTGATTAGTGATATGCATTTGTATAACTTGATCTTTCTTATACTTAAACTACATGGTGGGGCTTAGGGGAGTTGGAGGCACAACCTATTTCCTCTATGCTACAACTTTATGTTGCTAAGATCTACCACTAGCAACACCTCACTAATGTCCATGTTATGAGGGGTGCACAACTCAAGGTACACCTTCATTGGCCCAAAATTGATGATAAAGTCTCTAAAGAATTTTTTCAAACCCTAAAAGGAAGGACTCCCACACAAAAAAAAAGTGCATCCATGAAGGGCACAAACACCTTACTGAGATTCTTGACATTATTTAGGAAATTTTTTTCAAGCTTACGATCCTTATTATACCTAGGAATGAGCTCTTCAATAGTGCATCAATGTGGTTCCTATAAACTCGTAGAGTTTCAACAAGATATTTGTGATAGTCCCTTGTTATAAGATAAGCTGAGAGGTGCTTCTTATTACATGGCTCATGACAAGGTGTTTTTTTGTGATGGTTTCCCTTGTGAGATTTATAAACCCCTCTAGGACATTATGGGGCCAAATTTACACCATGTTTACCTTGAGGCTTAACACAAGGTCTCCCTAAGACCCTTTATTAACAAGGGAAATATCAAAATCCTTCCTAAAATAGGGGATCCAAAGGATATGTGTGACTAGAAACCCATTAATATACTTAATATTTCTTATAAGATCATTGTCAAAGCTCTAGTACTTAGGATTTACAACTTCTTCTTGTTCATTGTCTATCCAAAACATACAAGTTTTATCAAGGGTCAATACATTTTGGATAATATCATTACAGTTTGGGAAGGTATGGAAAGGGCAATATAATCTTAGTAGAAGACTTTTTTCCTCAAGATTGACTTTGCCAAGTCATATGATCACATAAAATGACCTTTAATTCTAGCTATGCTTCAAGAATTAAGGTTTGATAATCACTTTCTTCACTCTATCCAAATAATTTTTGTAGATGCCTATGCTTGTTTTACTATTAATGGTTCTCCATATTTGAATTTTTAGCTTTTCCACTCTATTAGGCAAGGATTTCCTCTTGTTCCCTCCCTTTATATTTTAGCTGTTAAGGGTTTAAGATATATTTTGGTCAATGTTTTTTTTTAAGGTTAACTAAAAGGAATTATCCATCTTGATTCTAATCAATAGATAGTCAATGATCATTTTGTAGATGACTCCTTCTTGATACTTTTTGAGGATGATAGCACCATTTCTAATATGTTAATTTGCCTTGACACCTTGTATGATGCCTCTAGATCCAAAATTCAATGGAAAAAACCAAATACTATAGACAATCCTTCCTTCCCATGTTTAGTTGGCTCTCTCATTTTCCATGGAAGTAGATCTAACATGGGGAATTATTTATTTTTTGGGAATTCCCTTTGCATTCTCGTCCTCTTTTATTCTATTGTAATTTGTTCTTGATGGAGTGGAGACTAATATTCATAAATGGTTCTCCAAGACTCTCTCACTTACCAATATTTTTTTGGTTTGCTCTAAAATATTAGCCACCACTCATGTCTTCTATTTGTCTTTTTGGGCTCCTTCTAAGGCATCCTACTAGAAGCTGGAGAAACTCCTAAAAAAATATTTATGGGCTGCTATAAACCATAAAGTATTTTATTGGGTTGCTTGGGAATTTTGTTGTCTCCCAAAATACGTTGGGGGATTGTGTATTCTTGATATCTAATGATAATGAACAACTCTTTGTGCTAAATGAGTCATTAGAAATGTTCAAGGTAATGAAGCCTAGAAAGTGTTGCTATGACATTGTATCTTTGCAAGAGCACCCAATGGGTGACATAGATGGAGGGGTCTTGGCTTGTCCTCCTTGTTGGTTATGAAGGTGACTATTCAAATTCAAGGTATATTTATAGATAAAATCATATGGAAATCCTGGGAATCCCACAAACCTTGGCACTAGTGGATAGATAATGGAATATGCTCTAATTTATCTATAAACAATATTTCATTATGATGGTCCCTTGTCATCATGCATCAAAACCATACCTTAGCCAAGATACCTTGGGTGAAGTATCTTTGTTTCTTTCATAAGGGATTCAAGGTTATTTTTTATATTTTTTCCAGGTATACCAGAGATTGATTTTCTTGGTCTAAACTTAAAGCTCAATTTAGTCTTCAATAGCAAGATAGGAAGACTTTTCAAGCAATCCAAGAAGCAATACCCTTTCACATGCTTCATAATATTGGAGATCGTTCATCATGTCAATGGTGGAAAGAGTGGAAATGGTATTGAGATACTCTGTTTCATAATTACTAGACCAAAATTGGTATCATTGGCTCTCCCCCCTTCTACCTATGGTCCCTTAAGTCCTTAATGAATGACTGGTAATATTGATTTCTATCTATTTGGAAACCTGCATTAGAGCCCAAATTAGCATATTTTTCTTGGTGTTTTCTCTATCATTGTCTACTAGTTGGGGACAACTTAGTTAATCTTGGGCTTACATAACCTCATATACCCTTTCTATTAATGGTGGGAGACTATCAAACACCTATTTTGGTTCTATCCCTGAGCCCAGGATTTCTGGGTTTGGATTCATGATTTTTGTCAGCTATTTTTTCCTTGTTGCTTTTCTTTGCATATGGATCTTCTTAGGGATAAAATTGGCCTCCCTATTAACATAGAATAGTTATGGAATTCTTTTGGGTAGAAATTTTATTTACCATTTGCAAGGATTGTAATAGTGCAATCTTTTCTAATTCAAATATTTCTAATAATATCTTAGTGTATTCTAAATATATTATTTTCTCTAATGTTATGGTTTAGATTCAAGTGTAGGCCAACAAAGTGGTCCTTGAGGTGGAGCATTTATAGATACTCCTTGACCACTGGACCAATGCACCCTATTTATTGGTCTGAGTCCTTCCTTTTCTAAGTTCTAGCAAAGATTAGTCTAATAAAAAGGAGTATAGGGATGGTCAAAGCTCCCATGCCTAACAAGATCGAAGTTAACATCCAATCAACCATACCCAAAGTCCTCTACCATAACAACATTTCCATTTTCATCATAAATAATGGTCTACTATTCCATCCTCTTCCCCTTAGGTGCTTGGTTGGGGATGGGACTCTAGTCCTCAAAACATAGATTGGGGTACCTCTAGTCAAAAATAGGATTGGGACTGCAAGTCATATGCCCCTTTAATAACATATTTTCCTTTTGGATGGGAGCCTACACCTATAGAACCTGACCACATTCTTGGGTGTAAAAATGATAAAGATAAATATCCTCATCCTACTAGTGGTGCCTACCTTAGCCACTTAATTTCTATTACTTTGACATAAATGTATGTTCCTTTTGGGTGTTGTTGAATTTTTATTTTTATTTTTTTTCTAGAGTGCTTTGGTCCTACTCTAGATTGTTTCTTGGTATGAATTTTTAGGGTGCACACTTCTATTACCACATTTTTTATGAGAAAGTGTAATATTTTATTCTTTTAGAAATAAAAAATAATTTTCATCAAAAAAAATGATTTCACTTTATAGAGTATTCAAAAAGCAAAATAGTTTATGTTGATTGTACAAAAAATACATAGTTATTATGTGGTAAATTAAGGTTGTGCAATTTAAAATTTTATGGGATGTTGATACCAATATAAGGGATATTGGATGTTGTTGATATTATTTAGAAATTTAAATGATGCATTATTATTAATATTGATACTCTTCACACTTACGATGATAGGTTGGTGGAAGATGATGATGGGATTAGGGTTACTGTTGAGGAGCATTTCCAAAATATTTTCTCTTCTTATCCTGTCTTCGGAGGTTCTTGTTGCTAGGGAGGAAATTAATATGAGTGTTCCAAAAAAGTGTTTAGTTTTTAGAGTGATCATGTTATATCTACCTTTTCCAAGGAGGAACTATTTGAATACCTTTTAAAAATGAAATATTGTAAGTCTCCAGGTCTAGATGGTATCCTAGTGGAATTTTACAAAAAGTTATGGGATGTTGTTAGAGATGATTATACTCAAATGGTTCTTAATTAGGGGTAAATTAATATTATTCCAAAGGTAAATAGGAATGATAGTATGGGGGGTTGGAGGTCCATCACACTATTGAATGTTTCGTACAATATTGTTACCAAGGCTTTGGCTCTTCGTTTCAAGGATATTACGGCTCAAATTGTGAGACATGAAAAAACTGGTTTTGTAAAGGGGAGATTCATTTTGGACATGGTTCTAAAAGTTTGGGAGACTTTGGAGTGGTCTCAAGAAATTAGTAAAAAGGCCATTATGCTCAAGATTGATTTTGATAAAGCATATGATTGAGTATATTAGTTCTTTATCTTCACTATGTTGGAATGGCTTGGTTTTACCAGGCAAGTTATTGATAAAATTTAGGTTCTTTTCACTTTTGCTTATGCTAAAGTTATTAACAATAACTTTAATAGATGCCTTGGGTTACCCCCTTGCTTCACTTATTTTTGTGATTTTAGTAGATGCCTTGGGTTATATGTTGGAGGAGAGAATTTATGTTGGTTTGATTAAGGGAATTGATACTCCTAGAGGTTATATTATGAGAAATCATTTTGTGGATGATTCTCTGTTGTCCTTTCAGTTGGATGCTTTATCCCTTACTAATGTTAAAATATGTTTTGATATGTTTTGTAAAGCTTCAGGAGATATCATTAGTGAGGAAAAGTTTGATTATTGGTTGATTGGTAGTGACTCTCTTCCTATTGATTTTACCCCTAGTTAGCGATGGGTGAAGGATGGTGATATTGTTATGTACCTTGGAATCCCTTTTGGTAAGGCTCTTTCTTTGAAAAACATGTGGGATTGGTGTCTTGCTAGATTTGAAAAAATATTCAACTATGGAAATTCAAACTTATTTCTTTTACTGGAAAAGCGGTCATTATTGGGAAGATTATCCAAGCCTCTACTATTCATCATGTTGGATTCCTAATGCTTCACAATTTGGGAAGCTTAAAATATTTATTTGTGGATTTTTATGGTATAATTTTGATGGATCAAATAAAATGCCCTCTATTTCCTGGAATTTTTGTATTGTTCCCAAGGATGAAGGAGGTTTGGGTTTGTTGGATATCTAGACATAGGGTAAGGTTTTAGCTGTGAAATGGGTGGTTAGGGATTTAGAAGGGAATGATGCTTGGCAACATCTTTTATGGTTCATAATTCAGAACGCTCAACGTGTTGAAGGTTTAAAAGGATATTTTCATATCAAGGACATTGTGGGCCATCCCAACAATTTTAAAATTAGAGACTGTATTCTTATTCAGAGGATTTGGGAGGCTTGGAAGACTATTGGTTCAACTATTTACTGGGCTTATATGGAAGAACGTAGGGGATGGGTTCTTTCATATATATACATTTTAGTTTGGAAGAAGAATAGGATATATGCTTTAGAACTCCCTCACCTTAGATGTAAGAGGCTGATTCAAAAAGGGATTGTGAAATGATCAGGTCTTTGGGATTCAAGGGTTGGAGGTTGGGTCAAGTGAACTAATTTATGCAGTAAGTTTAATCTAAAATATTTTAACAAAGAAGCTATTATAAAAATTCATTCTCTTCTTCCATCCATGCAACATTTTAAATTAAATGGTGGGTTTTTAGGTCCCATATGGTGCAACTGGCATTGGATTTTTCATGGTATTATTACTTCTTATAAATCTGGAAAGATTTATAGAGCTCTTCTACCTAAGGTTTCCTTGCATATTGTGTTGAATAGGCATTGGGGGATTTTTTGCCTTGAAAATAAATAGAAAGTGAGACTTACCCAGATATGGAAGTTCAGGATAGCTCCTCAATTCAAAGTCCTATTATGGTTATTAATTTTCTTAGGGTATTCACTATAATACTAGATTAGCAAAATGGATGAGGATTTTAGAACAATGCAGTAGATGCAAAAGGAAGGAAACTATCAAACATATCTTTTGGAACTGCAAAAAATCAAAGAAATTTTGGAAGAACCTTGAGTGGACACATTTCCCTATTATCAAGGATCAATTTAGCTGGAAAATGGTTTTGTTTGGTGATTATTTTGGCTATCCTCGACATATTTTGGGTGTGTGGACTACCATTAGATCAACAACTATGTATGCTATATGGAGGGTCAGGTGTAGTTTGGTCTTCAAGTATGAAGCACTTAGTGCTTCAAGGAGAGCTGTTATTGATATCCAGGATCAATGTAGAGCGTTTAAGAGGATGATGATGAAAGACATTAAGGATTACTCTGCTTAGGAAAAATCTGATTATTGGATGTCTTTGAGTAGGTTTTTGTAATATTTGTATGCGATGTATTATGACTTCTTTTTAGTAATATAAGTAGTATTTATTCAAAAATAAATAAATAAATAAATAAATAAATAAATAATATAGGATTTTCCATGTATGAATAGTAATGTATTGAAGATATTTTTGAAATAAATTTATTGTAATATTTTACTAATTTATATAAATTAAATTAAAATAATTAAAAAAAATTGACTAAATTGTAAAGTACAAATAAAATGAGTACTTTATTTGAATATGTATTGGTATACTTACTATAAATATGCATTTATAATTACCAAATTCTATTAGTACAAATGAATGATATAAAAAATATATATTTGAGTTGACATTACCACTACATTATAGTTAGCTATATGTTTACAAGGCTAAAATAGGCCTTAGAAGCCCCAATTATATGGTGTGGACCTTGACCAAGATATAAGGGTCTTACATAAGATCTCCTCATCAAGAAAAGTATTAATGAGATTAGTTAGATAGATATACTGAACAAGGGACTATCGAACAAACTATGGCCACCAAATGAAAGGAAGAAATCAAAACATCATTTTAGTGCTACTCTTTGCACTAGAAATTTCTCACCCTTTTTATTTTGAGCTTTGCCTTTGGTTGGTATTCTAGAACACCTCTTTTGGTTCTCACTCGAGCCCTAATAACTAAAAAAAATCTCTTTCAATATTCTCTTAAGGGTAAGGGTGACGTATAAGCCATGGTAATGTTCTCACACATGTGGTAATGGAAGAGGATGCTAGTGATAGTGATCTTAGTAATCATAATCCTATCCCTCTTATTCATGGACATCAAATATAGTTAGATGTAAAAGATACATAATTTTTATTAGACCCTTGTGGATTGGCATTATAAAAAATCCAACATTGAATATTTTCTAGAACAACATCCATGTAATTATAAAATATATTACATCCATATAAAATATTTATAAATCCATGTAATTATAAAAAATTATCCATAGTTTTTTTAAAATAAATCATTAATATTTACCCCTGCATATTATTATATAACATTATTTATGTAAAAATATTAATGATGGTGTGTATATATATATAGATAGTTAATTTCTAAGAATTATATTTAGAATCTTATAATAATGCATTTAGATTTTATTTGAACCAAAATATTAGGTTATATATGAAATACCATGTGGTTTATTGATGATAAAAATATAAATTAAAAATTAACAATATTTTTTTTCTTCATAAATGGAATAGATAATAGTGTATAATGAAACAATGCATTTAAATATTAGAAAAAAAATAATTTTTAAAATATAGTTCTACCTAAAACCCTTTAGATACCTTTAACCAACATCGATCAGACCTTTAATGGATTATTTTGGAGGGCCGCATGCTCAACCATTGAACATGTGATAAAATTTAGAGATTCAACCTAGTTGGGTTTTCAACCTTGCACTTGAAAAATATTTTTTGATAAGAACCTTATTTTAACAATCAAAATCTAAATTTGAGCAAGTCAATGGTTCATTATATGCTCATTGCATGAAATTCGAAAACTATATATATATATATATATATATATATATAATTTATAAATATTACATGTATGTTGTTATATTTATTGTATTTTTTGGAAATATAATTGTGATTTTTTTCATGTTTTTTATTTGGTTGCTATAAGAATATTTTGTAAATCAAAATTCCACTAAGAACTACAACATATTAATAGGATAAGATTTTTTAGTCACTCATTTTTAACAAACTAGGTAAAATATTATTATGAGTACCAAGTAAAATTTTTAGCTTGATACTAAAATTATATAATTCATTGTTTTAATAAAAAAAAAATCAGAAAAAGATAGAATATATTAATTTATTAACCAAAACATTACATTATTATGGTGCTAACACTATCCACTAGTTAAAAAATTATGAGGCAAATAATGAGTAAAGCATCATAACTGAATATATATAAGAATAGAAGCTTTTAGCAACAAAAAGACTATAGCTATATCTTATTGTAATACACGAGATATTAACATTCATATGTGGGAGAGTCTATTATATGGAGAAATTTTGGGCATGTCTTCCATGATATCTTTAGAAGTCTTCAAATAAGAAATAAAAATAATCAAAACGTGAACCTGGTCATCATTGTTAATTGCCTTCTTTTTAGTTTCCTATTGGACCTTCTGAAGATCCTAAACCATATGAAAAAGCTGATGAATTCTATTAATAACATCTCGTGGTGTGCTAGAAGTTCCATAGACTTAGGAATGAATGCATACCACATGTAACAAAATATCAAAGGTCAAGTCTTATAAAACTATATCGCATGTAAGACCAGATCTAGTAAACACCTTTTTGCATCTGCACTTCCAAATGTGCTTGAGAAAGATGAGTATACAAATATCCCAAAGTTTGGGGTATTGATCCAATTGAGAAAAACCAAGTACAGAGAGCTTCCAAGATCTAGTAAAAGAGGTAAAAATAAAAGAGTAGAAGATATCCCAAAACTATTTAGCCATGTCATAAAACCAAAAAAAAGTGAATTAGAGTTTCTAAAGCATTACAAAAATTACATTGAGGGGGAATGCGTAAAATCATTGCCAGGATTTTAGAAGTTGGAATTTTTTGATGCAAAATTTTCCATATAAGAAGTTGAGAGTTTTGGATTCAATAGAAACTTTCCAAATATGAGTAGCAAGAAACTGTCATTGGGCATTGGTAAAATTCACTTGCCACTTGACATTGAGCTTAGAGTCTAAATAAGGACACAAAAGATTTTTGCATATTCAACTAGAAGTAGTGGAAGAGATTCTATGACCATTAAGCCACCTCTAGGCATTCCATATATTATGGGAAGTTATTCCAAACTAGACCATAAGACTCTTTGGACCTAGATGGAAGGAAACAATAATTACATATTTGGTTTCAAGTAAGAATAGAGCAACCACTCAGATCCTAGATATCTTTAATTTTGTTAATACCTTTCTTCAAAAAATATATGCCTTGAAAAGAACTGCATAAAGTGGTTTATCATTATGGATGATAAGTTTATTCCACCAAATACTATTTAGATTGATGCTCAAACCATGTCTCAAAGAGTCAGACTTTCGAAACAATAAATGATAAACTGATTACCAAGTTTTCTAATTTTGGGTAACTAGAATAGATCATTTAATCATAAAGTAAGGTGCATTAAGGACCTTATCCTCCCAAGGGGTTTATTTTCATTTACCTTTGTGAGTAGCTAGCAATATTTTGAAATGAAATAGGTGTTTCCAATTTTCATCACCAGTGATGGCTCTAGCAACCCATTTTGTAGTCAAAATTTTACTTTGGGTAAGAGGATCAATGATGTCTAGACCTCCTAAAGCCTTAGGTTGAGTACAAAGCTTCCATGATATGGCAATAATTCCCACCTCCCCATCCCATTTGGTCCATAATAATTTATAAATGACCTAAGTGAATTTGTTATAGGCTACCTTGGGGGCCATCCAACAAGAGGAGTAATAAATATGAGAGTCTGCCATAATTTTATTCACAACTTGAATTTTTCCTACTAAGGAAAGAAATCGAGTTAGCCAAGCATTAATTTTTTTAAAGTCTTTCCATAACCCTGTTCCACATATCCTTAGGAGAGATATTAATCCCAAAGGGAATTCTAGAATAATGCATAATCATACCATGAGGGATGATCTTCCATTCAGTCTAGGAGTTGCAACCATAAGGAGAGGAAGAGGTATAGAAGACTTCAATTTTAGATTCATTGATACGAGAGCCAAAGATCACAAAATAGCTAAACAATCTCTTTAGCCGTATCCACCTCTTGTTGGGTATTTTGAAGAAAAACAAGGATATTATAAGCAAAATGTGATTTAAGAGCATGCTTATCCCTAGGAATATTAATACCTTGAATGAGGTCATTCGTATGAGCCTTATGAAGAAGATAACCAAGAGCATCCATAGCCAAAACATACAAAAAAGGAGCAAGGGGTCAACCCTGTCTAATAGAATGTTGAAGAGGGGAGGAGGGAAAATAACTCCATTAACTTGAACACAAGTTGAAGCATAACCAAAGAGCATACCAATTTGGTTATAAATTTTTGGACCAAAACCAAGCCAAGAAAGCATACTAAGAATAAAATCCCATCTGATTCTATCATAAGATTTTTCAAAATCTAACTTAATCAAGAGGGCATATTGATTGGATTTGATAGCCCATTGAAAATTTTCCCAACCCATCACAAGATTATCTAAAATATAATTCCCTTTAAGAAAAGTAGATTATACTGGATGAACAATTGCTTGAGCAAAAATTTTAATTTTTAAATCTATATAGAAAAGTTAACATATAAAGTGGTGTGAGAAAGGACACAAACTTTCTCATGGATGGAAAATGTATCTAGGAAAAAATTACTAAAATAAAATCTATCCAAACGAACAAGCTTCCTAGCATGACCTTGATGATAGTTGGATCATGTAAACAAATTATCTCTATGAGAGGATAATTTACCAAATAGAGGGCCATGCACACCTAAGTGATTATGTTTTTTGGGTAAAAAATTGGTTAGTTTTTCTATGGTTCAATTAATTACCTCCATTTAATTGTCAACCCGGGGTAGCTTGTAGTATTGTGAGCAATCGTGCAAAATCTATGCTTGTAATTTCTCCTTCAGAGATGAGTCCCTTGGATTATGGTTTGGGGGGTGTTTGTTGTTCATTGAATTTTATGTTTAAAACAGTAATCTCATGCTAAGTCTAGTAAATAGGACTGGAAACATTCAAAATATAAGTAACTACTTTGCTGGAAATTACAAAAAATAGGGAAAATAACTAGAAGTAAATTAATCTATTAAAAAAATAATAAAAAATAGGGAAAATAGGGAAGAAATCTATTGTAAGTGGGCCCACGCTTCTAGCAGTTTTTGCTCATGGTAGAATAATCACCGGATGCTTAGAATATGTTTTTATAGGAACAATGTAGAGATTTATTAACAGTTTATAGCAGAAGAAAATTACATAAAGATTTTGGGGGGTCTTCTTCAAGGGTGGCATGCATATTTATAAGATATGTAGCTAGCCATGTTATAACTATTTTCTTAATTAGAGGATTCAAATAAAATATCATGATATTTTTGTGTATTATGTTTCTAGAATACACTAATATTTGATATGTTTGCGTATTATGTTTCCAAGATAGAATATTTAAATTTATGTGGGGTGATTTAGAGGCTACTTGAACTCATGAATTAGATATTGGAATATATTTTAAATTATTATCAATAATTGTGTGTTGTCCAAATGGGATTTTTGAGCAAGAATCTTATTTTGAGAAACTTGAGAAAAGGATCTAGTAAGATCGTAGAGGGTTTTTTTCCTCTGTATGGATGGAGTGATTTTGGGGGGGTTGAAAAAAATTGTTTCTTGCCTACCATTCTCCACCCATCTATCATAAGACTATATTTCAATATTTTATATAAAGGAACAAGAGATAAATCAAGAATCATGGCTAAACTTGGTGGGGATTATGGAATAATAGGAGTATTATAGGATTAGGCTTGAGCTATGGAAGGGGCAAGAGGATTCTTAGGGGGAATGACCTGATAAGGAGAAGGTTTTTGGGAACATGGGGGTGTTGAGGGCCATCAATAGGGAAGTTCTTGACTAAATTTTTAGTTGTAGTTTTCATATGAGGGCCATTAGTTGGGATTTTATCTACAATCGTTTAGTGGTCGCTTCTATTTGTTCCTTTTTAGCTAATTTTTTTGGATAAATTTTTATCAAGTGTTCAAATTTTCTAAAATTAAAACATGCATTAGGTA
The DNA here is from genome assembly GCA_028583015.1 of Wollemia nobilis. Classification (NCBI taxonomy): domain Eukaryota; kingdom Viridiplantae; phylum Streptophyta; class Pinopsida; order Araucariales; family Araucariaceae; genus Wollemia; species Wollemia nobilis. Next base: position 2,536,174 of record JAQPPZ010000184.1, read on the forward strand.
TGTTTAGTTAGATAAGAGGTTGAATAACATGGAAACCTAGCCCATTTAGGTTAAGGGAGAGAGGCAATGACTTGGATATGTCCATTTCTACACAAATACGAGGGTGCACTCTATAATTAGATAATTTTTTTGACATAGGGTGAGACCACAAAACCTTACCAAGAATATAAAAAATTGTATTGAGAAAATGGTGGCATGGAAGATATAAAAAGGGAAACTCTATCCAAAGAGAGTATTTTTCCATAAAGGGACCTTCTAGATGAAAATCCAAAGACCAGTCTTGTAGATAACAAGTTTATCTGTAGATAACCCAAGTTCTATATTGGAGGGCTTTTTTGGTATGCTCAAGATATGCAAAGGAGACTACTATGTACCCATTTACCAACCCTTTCACAACCTTAACTACCAAACCTATAGTAATTTTTCAAACCCCTTAACCCATTTGAGAAAATCAGCCTCAACGGGTCCCCTATAAAAAATAAAACGATAGTATGATCGGATAAGTCATTAGCTACTTCAATAAAGGAATCAGGTAGAAAAATGAAAAGGGGCTTACCTTGCTCTATATTTTGTTGATGTGTTGCTAGAGTAGGGTTTTATGGGTCAATAATGTAGCACTTTAGTAAGCTCCTCTCGCTCTCCAAAGTTGCAGGCTTCTTCCTAGAATTGTTTGCAAGGTTTCCTAGGTAATTCAAGGGAACCTGAGATTCAAGACCATTGAGGGATGGAGTTTCGTCCATCATAGAAACCTCACATATCATGTAATCTATGTTTTATACCCAATTCTTCTCCATTGCAAATTTGAGCTTGTCATCAGATGGTGATGATTGTCCCAATTACAAATATGGATAAATACCCCAAAAATAGCATAAGGGTACCTTATTTTTTCCACAAATATTTAAAATGTTTATCACTTGTGGAAGGAAAATTCCCTCTAATTTATGAAGGTTGAAACCAAGAGCACTCCTAAAAATAAAAGCATCCATGAAAGGGCTCTTTGAAACCCTATTCATAAAGCAAAAGCGACTACAGAAGGTCTCTTCAAAACCTTATTCATAATATGTATTGTTGTTCCTTTTAATCAAAATATTATTTATATTAAATAATATTTTTTGATGGATTTTAGTAAATTAATGATTTATTTTTAAAATAGGTAGCATCTAAAATATATCTAATATAATGGACACATATAGTAAATCCATTAGACTCATATTCATCATTAATATTATAATCCATCAAACATATAAATGGTTTTATTTATTTAAATGAAATTTGAAGTAAAATATACTTTCCATATTTAGTTGCATTAACCATATGAACATAGAAGATATCATGCATATCGTACATTCATGAATCATGATTCCTCTTAATGTAAAGTTTCATATCATCAAAACAAGCATATATGAAAACTAATATTTCATTATGGGAATGATTAAGATCTTTATATACAATGATATATTCTACCTTGTGTTTGCATCTTTTAAAATAGCAACTATGTCAAATTCAATAACACTACCTTTGACTTATTAAATTCCTTGATGAGTATATAATTGGTAAGAAACATACATTCTAGTAGTTATATTTTAAAAATAAATGAGTTACTATATAAATAAGGTCTAATTTTTATTTTGGATGAAGTCTAACTCTCTCCTCTTCATTTTTGTACAATGTATGCATGTATGTATATGATATTCAAAACAACAATACAATTTTTACGTAATGGACCTCAAATATTAGAAACAATTTTTTTGGAATGGGTAAATAATTAATATATGCATGTTTTATCTTTCTTGTTATCCAAGTATGAGATATATCAAATTTCATAATGCTTTACAACAATCAATAAAAGTAGAACATTGAATCAAGTCTTCTACAAGAAAGTAAAGAGAGTGAAAATAAAGATAGAGATACAAATGGATGGATGCCTTTAATCACCAATCACTATGATAAAATAATATTACATTGATGCAATGGTTGGATGGTTGAGGTGTATTTATCCTAGATACTTGAACCTCAACAATAAATAGTATCATAATTGCATCAACCCATGTTGGCAGAACATACGACATAAAATTTAATTACAAGTTAATAAAAATTTACCCATAACACATTAGGTATAATAGGGTTTTAATAAAGGCTAACCATAGCAACCATAGACCATATGTATAATTATGTTAAATAATAACAAACTATATTAAATAATTAATTATTGGTTTCACATTAAAAATACATATATTAAATATCTAATTCTCATAAATATACACATGATTACATTATATATTGTTGGAATTTTACAATAAGATCATACTAAACATATTTTAAATCCTCCTACTATATGAATTAGGGGGATAAGGAGAGAAGATATTTTTGGAAATAATATCTTCATACCCTTTAATAATGGATATGTTCTAGTCCATTGGTTAATTTCAAAATTTGAAGCAACCATATAAATCCTCCTCGTCATATTGAACTTAGCTCTTGACTTTTGAAACTCTACTTATTTTATAACCTCACCCAAAAAACTTGTATAATTTCCTTCCCTTTTATACTATCCAAAAGTGAGATTAAAATTCTTTAAGGACTTTAAATTTACCTTGGGATATTGGGTCAAATATACCATTGATTTGAATTCCTTTGTATAAGTTTAGATTTGAATAAGTACTCCATAATTCTTCATAAAAACTTGAAACTAAAAAAGAAGGGAAAAGAGATTAACAAGAGTTATAGGGAAAGTTTTTTCAACTATCAAAGAACCCAAATGAATCATTAGTCTAACAATTTCAAAATATAAACTAAGACTGGCTGGAACAAATTTAAGATTTCCTCATCTATATTCATTATGCATTCTAAAGAGGTTATATCTATCCATATTATCTTCAAGAAAGAAATATACACCTCTATATTATTGAATTATAAATTATTGAGAGAGGAGAGATCTATTTCCATTCTACTAAATTTTGTGACATTAATATTTTTAAATAATTTCTTTCATTTTTCCATCTTAATAGGGTCACTTTCTTTTATAATGTTGAACAATATAATGTGTTCCACCAACATTACAAATTATCCTAGTGTTTCCTCCTTCTTACAAGTCGTAATTGTATCATCAAGGTTACTCATCATATCAAAGATGCACCAAATATAATCACTCCATAGAACACCTATCATTTGAATGGTTTAAATATTGTAGTTTCACACATTAAGTAACATAATATAGGGGGATCTATATCACATAATAAAACCTTCAATACAAAAGTAAGACATTGAACTAATATGAACAATATGAAGAGCTCGAAAAACCATGTGACCCATAAAAATAGGCTAGAAAATGCTTTCAAATGCAAAATTTATGGTCTCCATATTTTTAAGGATATTAGTAATGAATAAAAAAAATAAAAACCACCACCTTCAAACCTCATTGAAATTTAGACTAACAAAATCTACCACCTATAATTAATAATAATGTAATTTTTGTCATTGTGCATCACCTATTTGCCACTATGTGTTAACGGTGAATCATGAAGTATCACTTCCCTTGTTGAGGTTATTTTTAAGTTATGAATATTCATAGAATTTTAATAATAGTTTTTCCATGTAGAGTCCAACTTGGTCGTCATGTCAACCTCTAGTATCCATGAAGTATAAAATTATGAAGTAGTTCAGCTTCATTTGAGGCCACAAACAAATTTCTATTGTATTATATGCATAAGCCCTTTAGGACCTTGTAAATCTTGTAAAGATATTTTCATAATGTATCATTATTTAACCTAAAGGTCAATTTCTTAACCTTGACCTAAAGATCACTTGTAATTGGATATAAATGATCCCTAATACCACTTTTTTGTCATAATTTATAATGTATTATATTTTTATAAGTGTGAGAATTTGTTGTTCATGGGAACCCCCTTATATCATTTGTATTTCTTTCTATGTTACTTTTCCAACATTTGTCAATAATATGTTAATTCCATTCATTTCTAGAAATTAATCTAAAATCTTACATGGAATTAGATCGAGTGTGAATATCCAATATTTTATTGCTTCTATATAAAAATAATATTCTACAACCATATACTAAAGGAAAAAATATTTGGAGTAGCTAGAAGACTTTTTTGTGAATCATCCATAGTTTGTAAAATGACTTTTATAAAATCCTAGATGGATTTGGATTGTGAGGATCTCACTAGATTCAATAGGTTTATTCTAGAAGAAATAATCTTCAATGGATTTTTTACTTCTCTCTTCAAACTAAATACCTTGAATGAGGTCATCCAAATGAAACTTATGAAGAAGATAATCAACAACATCGATAGCCAAAACATACAAAAAAAAAGCAAGGGGTCAACCCTATCTAATAGAACGTTGAAGAGGGAAGGAGGGGGAAAGAGCTCCAATAACTTAAACACAAGTTGAAGCATCACCAAAGAGCATACCAATTTGGTTATAAATTTTTGGACCAAACGAAGCCAAGAAAGCATACTAAGAGTAAAATTCCATATGATTCTATCATAAGCTTTTTCAAAATCTCAATTAACCAATATGGGATCTTTATTGGAGTTGATAGACCATTGTGAAGTTTCCCAAGCCATCATAAGATTATCTAAAATGTAATGCCCTTCAAGAAAAGTATAATTTTTTGGACGAACAATTTCTTGAGCAACAATTTTAATTTTTAAAGCTATAGCTTTAGCTATGATCTTGTACAAAATATTGAGGAGGGTAATAGGTATCAAATTGGATATTTTTTTATGAATCGTACCTTTAGGAATCAACTTGATAAGCCTTGCATTGATATAAGCTCTAAGAGAACTATTATGAAGATCTTCTAGGTAAATATGATGAATATCAGAGGAAATAATATGCCAAAAAATTTTATTAAATTCCATTGTGATACCATCAAAACCAGAAGCTTTTTCATTCTTCATAGAAAAAAGAGTAGTTTGAATATCGTTCACAAAAAGAGAATATTCAAGCTGATCTCAAATAATGAGGTCTACTAGGGAGGGAATATTTTCTTACACATATTTCATTAAGATACATTGGATGTCATCTCTTGAATCCATTGTAAAAAATTGAGAGAAATGAGCTACAAAAAGATTCATGATCTCTTTAGAGTCATAAAAAGATGACCTAAAGGATCCTCCAACTCATTGATACTTTTCAAAATATTCTTATGTATGAGTTAGTTAAAAAAACTTGGTTCTCTTACCTCCTTGGGAGATCCAATTGAGGTGAGATCTAACATGTGTCCCTCTAGAACGGTAAGACTCATAAACTCTAGCCTTATTTTCAACATTAGCTAGATCACATTGAACAATATTCTTAGTAGGGTTTTTCATAAGCATGGAATGGAGATGAGAGATATCCTTATGAATGTGACTATCTTGAATCTTCTTCATCCTATAAATAGAGTTCCCATACCATATAAGGGAAGAAAAAATATTATAAATAGCTATTTAAAACCATTTTATCAAGCTAGTATTACCAGTTGGTTTAGAAAATCTATTCCGGACATGTTCTATGAGGTGGCAGTAGGCAAGACTATCAAGGTGGGATACATTTAATTTGAAAGGAAGCAACATTGAATTAAGGGATATAGAAGAATTTTGGATATAAAATAATATATAAAATTTATCATATAAAGTGGTGTGAGAATGGTAAGACTCATAAACTCTAGCCTGATTTTCAACATTAGCTTGATCACATTGAACAATAGTGTTAGTAGGGTTTTTCATAAGAATGGAATGGAGATTAGAGATCTCCTTATTAAGGTGACTATCTTGAATCTTATTCCTTATATAAATAGATTTCCCATACCATATAAGGGAATAAACAGTGTTAGAAATAGCTATTTAAAACCATTTGATCTAGCTAGTATTACCAGTTGGTTTGGGAAATCTATTCTAGACATATTTTATGAGGTGGCAGTAGGCAAGACTATCAAGGTGGGATACATTTAATTTTAAAGGAAGCCACATAGAATTAATGGATATAGAGGAATTTTGGATAGAAAATAATATAGAAAAGTTATCATATAAAGTGGTGTGAGAAAAGACACAAACTTGCTCGTGGATGGAAACTATATCTAGGAAATAATTATTGAAAAAAAATCTATCCAAATAAACAAGCTTCCTAGAAAAAACTTGATGATATTTGGACCATGTAAACCAATTATATCTATGAGAGGAGGCTTTACCAAATATATGGCCATGCACACCTAAGTTATGATAATACAAAACAAGCAACTACCAAATTCAATACTAGAAAGAGATCTACTACAAGTTAAACTTTTATCACTAGGATTTTCAATCATATTGAAGTTACCTCAAAGGATCCATTATGCAAGATGGAGAGAAAAAACTAACAATTACCAAATGGCTACATAACTAGGAGGGTCATTGGGATCATAGATAGAATAAAATCCAATAACCTGAGATTTGAGAGCCAATTTGACCCACACACAACGATGAGCAGGGTCTTCACCATGGTCTAGAATATCATAACAAGGGACTTGGCTATGGAAAGGACAACACATAATTTTACATTAATATGAGAAGTAGTAAAGGTATATGCATATGCACCACCAATGATGTCCATACAATGAGTGAGAGAGTGACCAATGACTTTCAGTTTTTGGAAGAAAAGAATAGATATATAATTTTTAACAACTATTTTTTGAACTTGAAACTTATGGGAAGAGAGGGAGAGACCCATAACATTCCAAGATAGAATATTTAAATTCATGAGGGGTGATATAGAGGATACTTGATGAATAATATACTAGAATATATTTTCACTGGTTAGCAATAATTGTGTGTTGTCCAAATGGGATTGTTGAGCAAGAACCTTAGCAAGGTCTTTTATAGAGGGTTTGTTTCCTCTATATAGATGGAGTGATTTTAGGGGGATTGACAAACATTTTTTCTTGCTTACCATTCTCCACCCATATATCATAAGACTATATTTCAATATTTGATACAAAGTAACAAGATCTAACTCAATAATTATGGCTTAAATTAGTGGGGCTTATGAAATAATAGGAGTATCAGAGGATTTGGCTTGAGCTATGGAAGGGGCAAGAGGATTCTTGGGGAGAATGACTTGAGAAGGAAAAGGTTTTTCAGGAGTAGGGGGTGTTGAGGGCCATCAATAGGGAAGTTATCAACTAAATTTTTAGTTGCAATTTTCATATGAGGGTCATTAGTTGGGATTTTCTCTACAATTTTTTTTAGTGGTCACTTCCATTTGTTCCCTGTTAGCTTTTTTTTTTGAATAATTTCTTATCAAGTGTCCAAATTCTCTATAGTAAAAACATGCATTAGGTAAGTTTAGGTAGATAAGAGGTCGACTAATATAGAAAACATGGCCCATTGATGTCAAGGTAGGGGGGTAACAACTTTGATATGTCCATTTCTACACAAATATGAGGGTGCACTCTATAATTAAAAAATTTCGACATAGGGTGAGACCACATAACCTTACCAAGAATAGCAACAGTTTTATTGAGAAAAGGATAGAATGGAAGAGATATAAAGGGAAAATCTATCCAAAAACTGTATTTTTCCCTAGAGGGACCATCTAGATGAAACTCCAAAGACCAGTCTTATAGATAACAAGTTTACTCATAGATAACAAAAGTTTTGTATTGGAGGGATTTTTTGGCATGTTTAGGATTTGTAAAGGATACTACTATGTATCCCTTCAAAACCCTCGAACAACCTCAACTACCCAAACTCTAGTATTTTTCAAACCTCTAACCCATTTGAGAAAATAAGCCTTAGGGGATCCCCCATAAAAAAATAAAATAATAGTATGATAAGACAAGTCATTAGCTACTTCAAAAAAGGAATCATGTAGAAAAAATGAAAGGGGCTTACCTTGCTCTGCATTTTGTTGAAGTGTTGCTAGAGTAGGTTTTGATGGGTCAAAAATGTAGCACTCTAGTAAGCTCATCTCACTCTTCGAAATCGCAAGCTTCTTCATGGAATTTTTTGCAAGGTTTCCAAGGGGAGTCAGGGAACTTGAGATTCAAGACCATTGAGGGATGGAGTTTCATCTATTATAGAAACTTCACATATCATGAAAACTATTTTTTCGTACCCAAATGCTTCTCCACTACAAATTTGAGCTTTTCATTGGATGGTGACGATTTTACCAATTCCAAAAATGGATAAAAACCCTAAAAATAGCATAGAAGTACCCTATTTGTTTTCCACAACTCTTTAAAATGTTTATCACTTGTGGAAGGAAAATGCCCTTGAATTGTTGAAGGTTGAAACCAAGAGCACTCCTGAAAACAAAAGCATCCATGAAATTCCTCTTTGAAACTCTATTCATAAAGCAAAAGTTACTACAGAAGGGCTCTTCAAAGCATTATTTAGAATATGCATTATTATTCCCTTTAATCAAAATCTTGTTTATATTAAAAAATATTTTTTGATGAATTTTAGTAAACTAATTATTTCTTTTTAAAATAGGTAACATCTAAAAAAATCTAATACAATGGACACATATAGTAAATCCATTAGAATCATTTTCATCATTAATGTTAAAATTTATCAAACATATAAATGGTTTTATTAAGTTGAAGTAAAATAACATTATCTTGTTCTACAGAAAATTAGATGGGTTACGTTGGGTCCTGTCATACATGTATGCCCCAAATTTTCCCCCTCGGAGATCCTCTTTATGGAATTCCCTTAGCCATTTTTGAGAGGTGTTTTTTTTAGAGCCTTGGATTTTGGCTAGGGACTTCAATTCTACTCTATTCCCCTATGACAAGAAAGGTAAAACCCCTATTCCTGAAAGATTCTATGATCAGTATTCTAGTTTTTTAGACAACAAAAATTGATGGATGTGAACCTCTGGGGGCTGATATTCAATTAGACCAATCACAAAAAGGGTGATCAACTGATCCAAATGCATTTGGACCGTTTCCTCATTTCGGTCAACACCATTCTCCTATTCAGCAATGCAATCATGAGGTCTCTCCCAAGGATTGGATATGATCACAATCACCTCTTCCTCGAGATCCATATGCATGCCTCATCCTTCAAATCACCTTTCATATTTGAAGCAATGTGGCTTCATGACCTAAAATTAAGATCTCTCATTTCTTAGTGGTGGGCCAAGCCTTTCCATAGGCCCAAAATTTCCTAGATCAACAATAAACTTTGGCACCTAAAATTCAATCTCAAAAGGTGGAATAAGGAAGTGTTTGGGAACATATTCTAGAAGAAACAAAATATCCAATCACAGCTCAAGGATATTGAGCTCACTATGCAAGACAACAACCCAGGACTCACACTCCAAGACATTGATAGAGTCCTTGTCGATTATCACAACACTCTAATGAATGAGGAGGTATTTTGGAAGCAAAAATTCTGAGTAACTTGGATCAAATAAGGTGACTTGAATACCAAGTTATTTCATGCCACAACGGTGAGACACCGAGCCAGCAACCAGATTATGGAGCTAGTTCAGTAAGATGGCCAGATTATTTTTAACATCTAGGGAATCAGAGCTATGATAGTTTCTTTCTTCGAAGAGCTTCTAGGGCCCTCTCCCAGATGTGACCACCATACTTCTAAGAGCCTCCTACAACATATCCCAAGGTTAGTCACTAAGGACCAAAATTGTATGCTTTGTGCTTCTCTTTCTATCAAGGAAATTAGGTCTACCATATTTTCCATGCAAGGAGGGAAAGCCCCAGGTTCGAACGGGTTCCCCCCATATTTTTTTAGAACTTTTAGGATATTCTTGGGTTGGATGTGGTCTCGAAAATCCAGCAGATGTAGGTAGATAAGGTTATCCCTAGAGACATCAATTCCACCTTCCTTGCCCTTATCCCCAAATTTAAGTAGACCTACACCCTCTCAAATTTTTTCCCCATAATCTTGTGCAATGTCTTGTACAAAATCCTCACAAAAGCCTTGGCCACTAGGATCAAGCTCATATTCCCCTCCATAATTTCCCCTAACCAAGGTAGTTTCTTCCATGAAATTCAAATCACTAACAATATCATTATAATCCATGAACTCATCCACTTCATCTCCTCGAGTGATCAAGAAGGCCTTCTCCTCAAGATCAACATGAACAAGGCTTTCGATAGGATCTCCTAGAATTTCCTCTTGGAGGTCCTCCATAGGTTGATATTCCACCCTGAGTGGGTCGAGTTGATCAAATGGTGCATTACCTTGATGAAATTTTTTGTCCTGGTCAATGGTTCCCTTGTGGGCTACTTCAAGAATTTCAAAGGCCTCAAGCAAGGATACCCCATATCTCCCTTCCTTTTCATAAATTTTGCTAAAGAATTTGGTAGAACCATTACCCATGTCTACCTTGAAAGGTCCATCTCTAGGAATCAAACCAGAATCATCTCTCCAGGCCGTGTCTCACCAATAGTTTATCTACGACACTATCCTGGCTACCCAAGTCTTAATCTCCCAAGCCCAACACATCAAGTCCATCCTCCTCTTAGGTGTACTTTGACAAAAATAAGCTCTATTTATTCAACACCCTAGCGAGATGTCAATAATGCATTGATGCTACTCTTGGATGCTCCATCGGTACCCTCCCAACAATGTATCTAGGATTCCCCCTCTTCGATGGTAAGTACACAAAATCCTTTTGTGACCCCATCATTGAGTGCATTCAAAGAAATTTGGTAATATGGAAAGGTAGCCTACTCATCCAAGCTTGGAAGGCCACCCTTGTCAAATCCACTATGTAGAGCATTATAGTCTTCTTCATGTCAATCTTCCAAATTCTTGCTAAAGTCTACAACTGCATTGAATAGCTCCAAAGAAACTTCCTATGGTCTAGCTCAGAGGATAAAATAAGGATTCATCTAGTAGCATGGAACAAGGTATGTGTAGAAAAGGATCATGAGGGCATTGGGTTGCACAAGGTTCACAATATGAATCTGGTGTTGATCACCAAACAAAGATGGTGGGTCCTTACCAATGAAGACTCTTTATGGGAATCCATCATCAAAGTGAAGTATCTTTGGGCCAATCCAAATTTCTTAAATTATCCTAACCCAATAAAAGTATCAGTGGTATGGAAATCCATATCCAAATCTAGACAAATTATCTAGAAGGACATCATATGGAAAATCAACAACAGAGAAAAAATCAATTTTTGGAGCGATCCCTAATTGGGGAATGACCCTCTTCAGGATAGAGAAGATCTGGTGTACCTTCGACTAGTTATGGACACCCTATTTGGACCTAAAGTAAGTGAATTTATCCTCCTAGGATTTTCTTCCTAGAAGCCCTTCCCGATCGATGGCCTCTTAACTGATCATTTAATTGCCTTCATCACCCTGCCTGATCTCCTTCACCTCTATGTCATTCCATTATACCTTGTAGAGGATTCCCTCATTTTGGTTCCTTCCTTACCCAAATCCTTTATTGTAAAGTTAGCCTACTCCCTATTTGAGGACCTCGCCCCCCCTTGGATCTCATGCAAACTCATCTAGAGGCCTGAAATCACCCCCAAGATAATTTTTTTCTTTTGGCTATCCATACAAGATAATATGCTAACCATTCCTAACCTCCACCACCATGGAATGTCCCTCCCCAACCAGTGCTACCTATTTTATGTGGATTCTGAGTCTACCCATCATATCTTCTTTCCATATCCCTTTGCTCATTCCTTCCTTTCATCCTTTTTTTCCTCAATTGGCATCTATTGGGTCCCATCCCTTTGGATTAGTGATCTCTATGTGTAGTGGTCAAACCCATTAATAGGGCACCAGATCAAAACCTTTTGATCATTTTTCCTCCTGCACTTCCTATGGGATATTTGGAGATAATATAACACCCAGGCCTTCAGAGATTCATCCCACAAGGAAATCCATGTCCTAGCTAGGATCTTTGTTGTGGTTGTAGAGAATTTGTCTATCACCCCCTTAAAGGTAGGCCTAGAGCCTCTCTATGAAGAGATTCTAGCCTCTTCCATTGGCATATAGCATGGCATCCATATTTGGATCCCCCCAAGCCTGACCATTCCTGTTTCAAGAGAATTCCTCCACATCTAGGCTTCCTCAAGATCAACTTTGATGGTGTAGTGAAAGACAATCCTAGAGTTGTTGGCGCTGGGGGAGTTATTTGAGATCACAAAGGTAGCATCATATTAGATTATGTAGATAACTTGGGGTTCAATTCCATCCACTTTTATTAAGCTTGGGCTCTCTACCAAGGCATCATCCTAAGCTACAAGATTCAGGTCCCCAATATTATGGTTGAAGGTGACTCCAAGAATATTATTGCTAGCTTGTCTCCTGGCTCCCTCTCTCTATTGTGGAACACCTCCACCATAATCGATGAAGCCAAGCAGTTTCTCCAATCCTTCTTTGATGCTAAGGAAAATCATACTTTCAGAGAAGACAATCACAAGGATGACTAACTAGCCAACATCAACATCTCAAAATAAGGTCTTTGGATGTGGACTAACTCCTTCCACAAAGAAATTATTGATGCAAATACCATTGACCTCACCAATCAGTGAGGAAAGATGGTCCAGTGTGGTATATTTTTCATATCGATACCTGCATTCAAAGAGTGATTCGTCAATCGATCTCCAAAGTGGTGTGCTCATGTAGTTGCACCTCAATACTGGTTCTAGTTTTTTCTCACATGCAACTCCCTTCTAGTTGAAGCCTCACCATGTGATTCTTCCCATTTGGTGCATGAGCAGGATTTTTTGCCACCATGACCACTTGTCCTATCAAAAGTGGAGGTCCAGCCATGGAATTAGGCTCCCTTGGAACTAGAACCATTGCCACACTAGAAGATGTCACCTTGGTATTAGTTTCAACCTTGTATTTGGTGATTTTATGGTCATCTAGGCACGGGGAATGTTGGCCCCCAATACCCAAGCCCTCGATCAGGTCACCATAGTAGTTACCATACCCTCAAGGTGCTATGTGAGCTACCTCATTTTTAGCCAATGTATGCTAAATCCTTGCTCCCCATCCAGTGCTATTTTTGTAATATGTACTGTTAGTACAAGTATGGAAGTGGATTTTTGGTTGTTCTACCTCATGGCAACCACCCACATCACTTTTATTACTCTTATCCACCATGCTCATCATACCATCAAGGAAGGTGATCCCCATAATCATGAACCATGCTCACATACCCATTCAATCAGTTGTTGTGTCATCTTCTTGAGTCTCCACCTAGCCCTCCACATTGCTTGGTGTGCCCTTCCACTCGTGCCACCAATTTTTTGATCGATTCAAGAGACTTTTTGCACGAGGTGCATTGGGTGGGGTAACTTGCTCATGCATCGACCATTATTTATTCCCACCATATTTCTTCATCACCAAGCTTACCACCCTCATGCTTTTTTTATGGTTTTCTATCCCTTGTATTTTTTAAGTGTTTCTATCATGGTCGATATCAAACCCAATTATCTCCAATTAACTCCCCTGGTAGAGGAAAATTTTAGGGACCATGGCCTCCTAAATTTTTTGTAGTAGTCCTAGGAGGCTGAGCTAGATTTGTCCATGGAATTTTTCCATTCATGGAATGGGAGGCATGTGGTCATTCGAGGACTAGGATTTACTATTATGGTATATCTTCTAGTGGTGGTCATTGGTCTCCCAAATGAAGGTAAAATTATGAATCTGGAGAAGCACTCCCTTCAAGGTGAACTAGCATTGTTTAGGGATAAAGGAGAATCTCTAAGGAAAGAAAAGAATGTAGGATTGTTAGGGATACACTCCTAAAACTATGGGACACGATGATGATAACGGTCCTCCAATACTTCACCCTTGATAATCACGATGATGATAACGGTCCTCCAATACTTCACCCTCGAAAATCCCTTAGCCATTCTATGAAGCTTCCACCTCACATTTTTAAATCACCTCAGGGTAAATAATGTTGGCAATTTTGGGTACCTTGGGTACATTGCCCTTGCTCAAGTGTTGATGTTGTCATTGATTTCAAAGAGCGGAAGGGTTTTTGTGAAAACCAAGGTAGACTAAATTATAGGTTTTGTTTAAATCCATGGTCAGCAGTTTTGAAATGGGTTTTTCTTAAAACCCAAGTTAGCTCTTCGTTTTGTTGAAAAAGGTGCTCCGATGATGAAGATATTTAATTTTAAATATCCAGTTTAAATTTTATTTATTTATTTAAAATTTAAATTAATTTTTTAAAATTAAATTAAAGTTGTTCATCGGCTTGTTTTCAAAGCCGACGTTGCTAGGGTTTTGCAACGGATCAATTAGGGTTTCCTGCTAACAAAGCAAGGTTAAGCAACCAAAAAATTCTAGGGTTTCATGTTGACCTAATTAGGGTTGCAGTCGATGTGTTTGAGAATGTTTTGATGGGATATTCTCTTCTATAAAAATGCGGGACTGTTGCAAGGTTGAAGTGTGGGCGTGATGCGATATATGCGAATGAAGTTTGTGTGCAGCAGAGTGTAAGTCTGTGATAGTTCTTTGGAGTTAAAGAAAAGAGATCGCAACGATGAGATAGTCAGTGAGTGCATATCGACTGATCGAGAACAAAGAGAGCGATATGCGGACGACGTGTTTAAAGTCCGAGGCAAAAATACACAGATGGTAGAAGTGAGATTTCATGGAAGGTGCAGCAGAGTGAGTGGTGCAAAGAGAAGATAAGAATGCCGTATGCAGAAGTCGTGTTCCGAGTGTGAAATGACAGTGTGCTGGCTGTAGAAGTAATATTTTTGTGAAGTTGCAGCAGAGAACGCGGAGAGATATAGAGGAGTGGTTGAAAAAGTGTGAATCATTTTTCACAGCAGCAGCCGAATGCCGACAAGCAGCAGAACGCAAGAAAAATAGCAGATCGTGCAAATTGAGGTGACAGTTTAATTCTACAATTTTTATTACTATCTCCAAGTTGTAGCTTGGTAAAAGGGGTTGGTGCCTCTTTCCAGTTGGAGCTAGAAAAATTGGAGTTGGTGCTCCATTCTGGTTGTAGCGAGATAAAATTTAGAGGTTGGTGCCTCTTACCAGTTGGTGCTGGTGAATGATTATGTAAATTTGTAGCTTTGCATTTGACTAGATTTGGATGGTAGTCCAAGTAGTATTTTTGAGGAGTAGCCACATCGGTGAACCTCATTAAAATGTCGTGTTATGTGTGATGCTCTTAGTACTTTTATTATTTCTATTTTAATCTGTTGCAGTTTACTTAAAATTCTAAATTGCTTTTAAGTTTTTAAAGAACACACTGATTCACCCCCCCTCTCAGTGTCATTGTGATTATAACAGTTGGTATCAGAGCCAGGTTCCCAATTTTGGCTAAATTAGTCAAGGTTGATCTTGGATTAGTACACAATGGCTAAGAAGAATAGATCCTCATCTAAAAAGGCATCCCACCCAGTTTTAGTTCCTATGGTTGAGAAAATTGAACCAAAAATGGTAGAAGGAATGAACTCTGAAGTTGAAGAAGTTGAGGCTGAAGTTGATTTAGAGGGTGAGCTAGTGTCTGCCCTTACGGAATGGGAATCGGAGAAAAAGAAGAATGAAAAATTGTCAAGGAAACTTAAGGATGCAAACAACATTATTGCCAGTTTAAAAATACAGATTGAAGAATACAAGAAAATGTCTGAAGATCTGGAAATACAGGTATCCATGAAGATAGACCACTGCAGCAAATTAGAAGAAGAAAATGTGAGTCTTCGAATACAGATACAAGAGCTGGATCAAAAAATCAACTGTCATGTAAAACGTGAAGAAATCTCAATGAAATTGGACAAAATTTTGAGCGATCAAATATCCACAGGTATCAAATTTGGTCTCGGCTTTTCTGAAGGAGAATCATCAACTGGACCAAAAGCAAGCAATGTTGAAAGTGAAAAGAACAAAGACAAGAATCAGGAAAAAGAAAGATATAATGCCAGACCTGAAATAGCAGCTGACAATGATGGATTTACTAAGGTCACACATCAAAAGAATAGAAGATCCAAGGCTCCAGCAACAACCTGGCCAAGACCATCTTTCAGGTTTAATCATTATTTCTATGGTTTTTGTTTCAAGTGTAATGTTTATGGGCATAAAATTGTTGACTACAAATACAACGTAGGTCCAAGAAGTTTCACTAGTAGAAATGTGTTTGCTCCTTTAATGAGTTATGCAGTAGAGTGTTTTAAGTGTCACAACTTTGGTCATATTGCCAGAAATTGTCATAGTATGTCTGTTTCATATCAACCTCATGAAAGCAGATTTCAACCGTATAGAGCAAAAAAAAATAGAATTTATACTGAAGGATATGTGCAAAATTCTAAAAAGGGGAAGTCACAGCTAGAACCCAATACCACAGTTAAAACAAAATGGAAACAAAAAGAACAGCTCAGGAAAGAACAGGATTCTTTAATAGTGCAGACAGCTTTTAGAGCTCAGAATAAACATGTTCCTTGGATTCTTGATAGTGGTTGCTCAAGTCATATGACAGGTGACAAATAGAAATTTGAAAATCTACAAAAGTATGAGGGTGGTTCTATAAAATTCGGCAACAATGATGGAGCAAAAATAATAGGTAAAGGAACTGTCAAAATTAGTGAAGGAAAGATCAAGTCAGAGGAAGTTTTATATGTGGATGGTTTGAAACATAATCTATTGAGTGTGAGTCAAATCTGTGATAAAGGACATGAAGTAGTTTTCAAGAAGCATGGTTGTGAAGTCAGAAAAATAAACAGCAGGAAATTAATAGCAACCGGCTCAAGGACATCTGGCAATCTGTACACACTCTCAGAGTTTTCAGAAGGTATGTGCTTCAAGGGACAAGAAGAAGAGAACTGGTTGTGGCATAAGAGGCTTGGACACATAAGTTTTGATAATCTGGTAAGAATTAGCGCTAAACAAGCGATGAGAGATATTTCAATCATTAAAAAACCTACAAATAGTATGTGTGCTTCATGTCGGAAGGGTAAACGGACCAGAGTTTCGTTTAAAACAAAATAACATCACACTAACAGGCTTGGTCAAAATAGGTTTAGTCAGAACTGGCTTAGTCAGAACATGTGGATTCAAAGAACAGGTATGCCTAAAAGAAACAACACTATTACTTGTTATAAGTGCAACAATAAAATTCACACTGTCAGACAGTGCAGAGTTGAAATTCCAGGATATAGGAATAGGAACAGTGGCATGATCAGGTCCAAGGATTATAACAATGATAGGAACAATAATATGGTCAAAGAGTTCAAGAGAAGACTCGACAATGAAGTTATAGACATTGATGTTGATCAGTGCCTAATGGGAGTTTTACTCCCACCCCAGAATTAATCACCTCATCAGGAGGTGGGGGAGGGACTAAGCTAAGAGGCTCATTCTTAGTTTCGAGCCCCAAAGGTGGCCCTTTGCCATTGATGACAAAGGGGGAGAGATATTAGTAAGGGGGAGAGCTTCAAGTGAAGAGGAAAGCTTCAAGTCAGGGGGAGCAAAACTTCAAAGAGATTGATTTCAGTTTTGGCTCTTGAAGATGTGTTTTTAGTAAAGGGTTGCCATCAATGACAAAGGGGGATATTGTTGGCAATTTTGGGTACCTTGGGTACATTGCCCTTGCTCAAGTGTTGATGTTGTCATTGATGTCAAAGAGCGGAAGGGTTTTTGTGAAAACCAAGGCAGACTAAATTATAGGTTTTGTTTAAATCCATGGTCAACAGTTTTGAAATGGGTTTTTCTTAAAACCCAAGTTAGCTCTTCGTTTTGTTGAAAAAGGTGCTCCGATGATGAAGATATTTAATTTTAAATATCCAATTTAAATTTTAGTTATTTATTTAAAATTTAAATTAATTTTTTAAAATTAAATTAAAGCTGTTCACCGGCTTGTTTTCAAAGCCGACGTTGCTAGGGTTTTGCAACGGATCAATTAGGGTTTCCTGCTGACAAAGCAAGGTTAAGCAACCGAAAAATTCTAGGGTTTCATGTTGACCTAATTAGGGTTGCAGCCGACATGTTTGAGAATGTTTTGATGGGATATTCTCTTCTATAAAAAGGTAGGACTGTTGCAAGGTTGAAGTGTGGGCGTGATGCGATATATGCGAATGAAGTTCGTGTGCAGCAGAGTGTAAGTCGGTGATAGTTCTTTGGAGTTAAAGAAAAGAGATCGCAGCGATGAGATAGTGAGTGAGTGCGTATCGACTGATCGAGAACAAAGAGAGCGATATGCAGACGGCGTGTTTAAAGTCCGAGGCAAAAATACACAGATGGTAGAAGTGAGATTTCATGGAAGGTGCAGCAGAGTGAGTGGTGCAAAGAGAAGATAAGAACGCGGTATGTAGAAGTCATGTTTCGAGTGTGAAATGACAGTGTGCTGGCTGTAGAAGTAATATTTTTGTGAAGTTGCAGCAGAGAACGCGGAGAGATATAGAGGAGTGGTTGAAAAAGGGTGAATCATTTTTCACAGCAGCAGACGAATGCCGACAAGCAGCAAAATGCAAGAAAAATAGCAGTGGGACATGATGATGATAACGGTCCTCCAATACTTCACCCTTGATAATCACGATGATGATAACGGTCCTCCAATACTTCACCCTTGAAAATCCCTTAGCCATTCTATGAAGCTTCCACCTCACATTTTTAAATCACCTCAGGGTAAATAAAATCATCAATATCCTTGAATATATGTTTAGGTAAGTGGAGTGGTTTTTACTCAATGTTAAAATAGGGGCCTCTTCCTCCCCCTTTCATTAGGGTTTGCATCGGGTGTGTTTCAAGTTTGTGGTGGCGAAGCATAATCGAGGAGCAGCACCACCTATTGGGCTTCCCCTTGCTAAAAATTTGATCGAGCCTTCCCAAGATAGAGGGTTGGCTGGGTCTGCCCTCCTTGTTGGAGGGTCATCCAATCCTAGAGATGATATCAGGGCTGATGCTTTCCCCCCACCCATCGGTACCTCGAGTGGAGCTACCAAATTATGACATAACAGTTTCTCAGAAGATCAAAGTCCTTCATTATCCTATTTGTGCTAAGTGGGGAAGTAGCAAAATGAAGGATTTGTTGGTCATTGATGATGCATCAGATGACTCTATCATTCTATATGAAAAAAGAGAAGTCAATGAGGTTCCTAGCCCAAAGAAAAGGAATATCGATGCAAGCTCCCCTCTTGGCCTTGCACGTGATGCACTTGTCGATCCTCACTAATCACAGGAATATCCAAGAGATTTAGGACCTCCTTAAATATTTGGGATGGGAATCTAGAACCATTTTTTCCCTATTAATACATGTGGACGCTATCCTAGAGGAGTACAAGAACCAGTTAGATATCATCTAGGAGTTCAAGAGCTTGGTCGAAGAGTATCCTATGGATAACGACAATGGGCCTAACACATGAGCTAGTATGGAGGAAAGCCTCCTACGTCTATCTGGTTTTAGGGTTTGGATGGCAATTTTTGGTCTGTAGTTGCCCTTGTGAGGGCATTTTGGTAAAGTTTCATGATCTACCCCTATGTGGGTATGTAGCTGGGTTTGCCCTGTACGGGCTTGTGTTTGTCTGTACATAGATTTTTTTCCTTGGTATGGGCTATTATGGTTTCTATTTCATGGATGTAGATTCTCCTTTTGCATGGTAGGGTCACCTCCTAAGGGTTTGTCAGCCTCTAGGGATTTTTTGGGCTTTGGATATGAATTTAAAAGGTTACATAATCCTTTCAAAACCCTTTTTCACCAATCATTTTTTTTGAAGTAAAATAGACTTTCCATATTTAGTTTCATAAACCATATGAACATATAAGATATCATGAATATCGTACATTCATGAATCATGATTCCTTTTAATGTAAATTTTCAAATTATCAAAACAAATATTTCATTATGGGAATGATTAAAATATTTATATACAATGATATCTTCTACCTTATTTTGCATCTTTTAAAATAGCAACTATGTCAAATTCAATAACACTACCTTTGACTTATTAAATTCCTTGATGAGTATATAATTGGTAAGAAACATACATTCTAGTAGTTATATTTTAAAAGTAAATGAGTTACTATATAAATAGGGTATAATTTTTATTTTGTATGGAGTCTAACTCTCCTCTTCATTGTTGTACAATGTATGCATGTATGTATATGAGATTAAAAATGATGATACAATTTTTATGTAATGGACCTCAACTATTAGAAATAAAAATTTTGGACTAAAATAAAATAATAAAATGGGTAAATAAATAATATGTGCATGTATTATCTTTCTTTTTATCCAAGTATGAGATATATCAAATTTCATAATGCTTTCCAGCAATCAATAAAAGTATAACATTGACTCAAGTCTTATACAAGAAAGTAAAGAGAGTGAAAAGAAAGAGAGATAGACACAAATGGATGGATGCCTTTAATCACTAATCACTATGATCAAATAAGAGCACATTGATTGAATGGTTGGATGGTTGAGGGATATTTATCCTAGATACTTGAACCTCAATAATAAATAGTAACATAATTGCGTTATCCCATGTTGGCATAACATAAGACATAAAGTTTAATTACAAGTTAATAAAAATTTACCCATAACACATTAGGTATAATAGGGTTTTAATAAAGGTTAATATAACAACCATTGGACCATATGGATAATTATGTTAAATAATAACAAACTATATTAAATAATTAATTACTGTTTTAACATTAAAAATATATAGATTATATATCTAATTCTCATAAAAATACACATGATTACATTATATATTGTTGGCCTTGTCCATTAAGATCATATTAAACATATATTAAATCCTCCTACTATATGAATTATGAGGATAAGGAGAGAATATATTTTTGGAAATAATATCTTCATACCCTCTAATAATGGATATGTTCTAGTGCATTGGTTGATTTCAAAATTTGAAGCAACCATCTAATCCTCCTCATCATCTTGAAGTTTAGCTCTTGACTTTTGAAACTCTCTTTATTTTATAACCTCACTAAAAAATCTTGTATAGTGTCCTTCCCTTTTATACTATCCAAAAGTGAGATTAAAATTCTTTAAGGAATTTAAATTTACCTTGGGATATTGGGTCAAATATTCCATTGATTTGAATTCCTTTGTATAAGTTTAGATTTGAATAAGTACTCCAAAATTCTTCATAAAAACTTGAAACTAAAAAAGAAGAGAAAACGGAGGTCCAAGGTTCAAATCTCGGGCCTCGTCAGACTGAACGCTTGTCCCTTTCTTGGTGCTTTTAGTGGCGTAACAGGTTTTAATTTATTGTGGCATGGCGGTTATAAGGGCAGACTGTGCAAAGATTTGTGTGGTGTCTTCCAGGGATTTGAATAAGTACTCCAAAATTCTTCATAAAAACTTGAAACTAAAAAAGAAGAGAAAACGGAGGTCCAAGGTTCAAATCTCGGGCCTCGTCGGACTAAACGCTTGTCCCTTTCCTGGTGCTTTTAGTGGCGTAACATGTTTTAATTTATTGTGGCATGGCGGTTATAAGGGCAGACTGTGCAAAGATTTGTGTGGTGGCTTCCAGGGTGGACAACGTAGAATACTGTGGTGGCCATAAAAATCTGGACAACCTGCCTGAATTTGTGGTGGCTACTGATTCGACCATGTATATAAAAAAAATTAAAAAAATAAGAGTCTAACAAGGGTTATAGGGAAAGGTTTTTAAACTATCAAAGAACCCAAATTAATAATTAGTCTAACAATTTCAAAATATAAACTAAGACTGGTTGGGACAAATATAATATTTCCTCAAATATATTCATTATGCATCCTAAAGAGGTTATATCTACCCATAATACCTTCAAGCAAGAAATATATACCTCAATATTATTGAATTATAAAATCTTGAGAGAGGAGAGATCTATTTCCATTCTACTAAATTTTGTGACAATAATATTTTGAAATAATGCCTTTCAATTTTTCATATTAACAGGGTCACTTTATTCTATAAGGTTGAACAATATAATGTGTTCCACCAACATTACAAATTTTCCTAGTGTTTCCTCTTTCTTACAAGTCATAATTGTATCATCAAGGTTACTCATCATATCAAAGATGCACCAAATATACTCACTCCGTAGAACACCTATCATTTGAATGGTCCAAATATTATAGTTTCACACATTAAGTAACATAATATAGGGGATCTATATTATATAATCAAACCTTCAACACAAAAATAAGACATTGAACTAATATGAACAATATGAAGAGCTCAAAAAACCATGTGATCCATAAAAATAGGCTGGAAAATACTTCCACATGCAAATTTTATGGTATCCACATTTTTAAGGATATTAGTAATGAATAAAAAAAAGAAAAACCACCACCTTCAAACCTCATTAAAATTTAGACCAACAAAATCTACCACCTATAATTAATGATAAGGTAATTTTTTCCATTGTGCATCACCTATTTGCCACTATGTGTTAATGGTGAATCATGAATTATCACTTCCCTTGTTGAAGTTATTTTTAACTTATAAATATTCATAGAATTTAAAAATTAGTTTTTCCATGTAGAGTCAACCTTGGCCGTCATGTCAACCTCTAGTATCCATGAATTGCATAATTATGAAGTAGTTTAGCTTCATTTGAGGCCAGAACCAAATTTTTATTGTATTGTATGTATAAGCCCTCTAGGACCTTGTAAATCTATTATTGATAATGTATCATTATTTAACCTAAAGGTTGATTTATTAACCTTGAACTAAATATCACTTGTAACTAGATATACATGATCCATAATACCACTTTTTTGTCATCATTTGTAGTGTATTCTATTTTTATAAGTGTGAGAGTTTGTTGTTCATGGGAAACTCCTTGATCAGCTGTAGTAGCTTACATTTAATTTTGTCAATCTGGATTAATCCAGGCTAAATTTAATGAGTAGAAACCTAGTATAGATTGTATCATAGTAATTAATACTAAGCTTAGTCCAGATATCTTTCTGGTTTCATGTGTTGCAAAAATTAAATTTTACATAAAATAAAATTAAATTAAATTAAATATGCAATTTATGAATTATTCTAATGTGGATCCACTAATGATTTACTTAATGCATTATTTATCTACTATAATTTCTAATTATATTTTCATGTAAATTAATCTTTAATCTAATTCTATCTACCATGTTAGTGGGGGGAAGAGATTTAGTGACTAACCTTTCGGAGTGGGCCTTGCCTCCGAAAGGTTAGTGTTAACCCCTTACCCTGTTTTCTATTTTACTTTAACTTCAATAATCTATTCTCATTTAATTTATATAATTCTTAGTTTCATAATTATAAGAGAATAAAAGAAATAAAAATTACCAAAGCAAGCAAAATATAAAATAATTATAAAACACAGTTACCATATCCTGAAGAAAATATTGATGTTGCTTTATTATTGAAAATCAAACATACATGGTTGCGTATCCAACTTTCAGAATTGCATACAGAAGATTACACTAGGAATAATAACAGATTACATATATTTCTTCATTATCTCGCCATCCTCCTTCAAAGGTCTTGTATGCAAATATATATTGTCACCCAGACAATTCTAAACATATTTTTCCGTATTTCTCCCATATTTTTTGGACTTGATATGTAACAACTATGTTCTTATCATGAATAAAGCTAAATTAACACATCTCCTAAAATAATTGAACTCAATAAATATTCTAATTGGTCCAAGTGGCAACTAATTATAACATAATACTAACTTTCACTTGGTGGGATAGCTACGTAACAATACAACCCTTGATTTAGACTTTTTCTACAGCTTTTATCCTTTATTTTACGGAAGGATACATTTATTACAAATATTCACGTAACAACTTATATGCCCCAAATAAATGATGAGTCACCCACATTTGATTCTTCTAACCGCCCATGTAGAATTTGAAACCTTTCGTGCTTGATTATTTTAGCTGCCCACATGGTATTTGACCAAGCCATAGCTAATGTAGCATTTATGTGAAACAAGTTATTTTGTATATTTTTCTAGGTTTTCATAGTGCCCTTCCGTAGCACCCTTCCGTAGTGTGCATCCACGTGTCTTCTCGGTATTTGTTCATCCTTTCTTCAATATATGACCTGTATTTTCCTATAATATTACATATCAAAAACATACAAAAACTTTGCACAAGTTGTGTAAAATATGATCATTTATCATTTTAACCCCATTCATCAAATTAACTGATAAATCACATAAATAAGATAAAATAATAATTAAAACACATTTACTTTCATGATTTTGCAGATAGAAAACAAATAATCCTTTCATAAAATATGTGTCAACTTGGCACTCATCATTCCCCAAGACTGAAGGAAGTGCATGCCCTCATGCACATAGGATTAATACAACAATATCAATGGATAAACTCTACAGTTATAATAGTTGCATAAATCCAAAATTTGGTCTATAGTATATGATTGATGCCTTGCTCATGTAAATCTAAATATTTACCTTGATATTCCATTTTAAACAATATTTCTTTTGGAATGTGATATACATTTGATAAAAAGCACAATGCAAAT
The DNA here is from genome assembly GCA_028583015.1 of Wollemia nobilis. Taxonomy (NCBI): domain Eukaryota; kingdom Viridiplantae; phylum Streptophyta; class Pinopsida; order Araucariales; family Araucariaceae; genus Wollemia; species Wollemia nobilis. Next base: position 2,560,618 of record JAQPPZ010000184.1, read on the forward strand.
TGTCATTTGGCTAAATTGGGATTACAATGCATGAGAAGTAGAGGAAGTGGAGGAGGAGCAAAAATGGCATGCAAGAATTTTGAACCAGTGAAAAATATTGGAGGAGAGATGAGGAGTGGTGAAGGAAGCGGAGGAAGCGAAGGAGGAGCAAAAATGATAGGCAAGAATTTTAAACCAATGGAAGGAGAAGATCCAGAGGTAGGGTAGAATGTTGTAGCTGGAAATAAAAAAGATTCCCTATCAGCTCAGTTCAAAAATGCTAAAGGTATAGATCCTCCAGATAAACCCTTATACAAAGGGTCCCACTGGGATTCGGGAGCTGGCAACAAGGGCCCAACCTTTTTGGAAATGCTGAAAGGGAAAAAGGAGCCAGTCAATTAGCTACCGCCCCTAATACCAAAAAATAATAGGTTAATTATGCCAGTGGAGATTATAGAAAAATTATTGGATATGGAGGCATCATCCTTAGTTGGCAAGTTTTTGGGAGGAAGGTCGGACATTGAGACTATTCGCTCATGGACCGCAAAAAAGTGGAAAAATTTAGGAAGCTTAGAAATCATAGCCATGTCAAGAGGTTTTTTATGATAAGACTCAACAACAAAGATGATGTAGAGCGCATCTTGACAGGAGGACCCTGGTTCCTAAGAAGGCGTAGTCTCTTTCTGAGGAAGTGGGGGGAGGATTTCAACCCTGAGAAGCAGAAAATTAATATAGCACCCATTTGGGTCCACTTACCAAACCTCCCAGCCCTGTTTGTTAAAGAGTACTGGCTTAGTGGCATAGCAAAGACGATAGGAGAGCTCATGGAAATAGACCATTCAACCCGGGCAAGGACTAGACTGATGCATGCTAGAATCTGTGTAAATGCAAACTTGGATTCTGATCTACCTTCTCAGGTGGAACTAGAATATGAAGAGTTTCTAAGGATTTAGCCTATGGAGTATGAGAACAAGTTGGCATTTTGTAGCGTGTGCAAAACCCAGGGCCACCTTCAATCCCAATGTCTGACAATAACTGTAAACAAGGAAGCCACGAGCAAAGGTTTTCTAGGGAAAGCTAATGGGAGAGGGATCCAAAAGTTTCAAGGACCACGTCTTAACTTGGAAGGATACAAATAAGTTAATAATAACCAGCCTGACCAAGCCAACATAGAACTGGCAAAAATCCAGGAGAAAGGAAAGCAACATAATGAGGGAGGCAAAAATCATAAGGTATGTAATAAAGATCCCAAATTGAAAATGTTTGATATCCTAGAAAATATAGAAGTTGAAAAAGAAAATTGTAAGGATGATACCATCAGTTTCAAGTTTCCTGAAACCCTAGACTCCTCATCCAAATCGGGACCATCCACAGCTATGACAAAAAGCCCCAAAATCTATGCTCAAAATGAAGAAAAATTGCCAGGTCACTTCAGTTTAAACATGGAAAAAATAGATTCAAGAGTCGAAGTTGTGGAAACAAGAGACAGGAATGTAGATCCTAATCTGGTAGTGGAGAAAATTATCCCTTATCATATGATCCCAATGGTAAAAGGTTCCTTGAAGGAAAGCCCCCTATTTAGGAACTAGATAGGAGAGGTGAACCAAAACAAGGCTGAGGATGAAGAGGGAATTGAAAACCCCCAAAATGAGGAAGAAGGTTCAAGCCCTAGACTATCACAGTATATGCCCCCTCATTTCAGTCCAAAATAGACTAGAAGCACTACCAAGCTTTCGATAGATTATGGAAGTGAAAGAAAGAAAGGGAGAATATCTACAATAGAGCACTATAGAATGAGAATGAATGAAGAAAATGCAAATGGAAAGCAAAGAACATTGTTACAGCAAGCTATTCCTGGCTAGGATAATAGCAAAATTGATAAAACCCCTTTGGATCAGGGAAGGGGGCGGGGAAAAAATATCAAATAGTCTAAATGAAGTTTCTCTCATGGAAGGTGAGAGGCCTAAACAGCCCACAAAAATAAAGGATGGTGAAGTCTATAAGGAAGGATTGGAATCCTACTATCATTTTTCTTCAAGAAACAAAAACAGATGCGACACAATCAACACTTATAGCTAGAAGGATTTGGAAGCAATGGGAAGTGGCATTTCAATAGGTGAGAGGAGCATCTAGGGGCCTCATGATTTTATGGGATCCTATTAAATTAGAAGGAAGTATTATTTAGGCAAATGAAAGAGTCTTAAGTGTATTATTTCATGATTTTTATACTAATAAGAATTGGATTATGTCAAATGTTTATGTCCCCACCTCTGTCCAAGGGCGGTCTGAACTATGGGAGTTTTTGGGGCATTTGAGCCAAGCTTTTGAAGACATTCCTTGGGTGATTGGGGGAGATTTCAATACCCCCATTTACCCATCTGATAAGAAGGGAGGATTTGGGTTACCCTCAAGGAGCATGGAGGACTTCAATGAATTCATTAACACAAATGAATTGATGGATGTAAGACTAAAAGGAGCCAAATTTACATGGAGTAACAAGAGGATAGGAAGTTAGCTAATTCAATAAAGGTTGGACATGTTTTTTAATCCAAGGAAGCTACAACAATGTTTGGTGATTCAGCGTTACAAGCCCTTCCTAAATGCACTTCAGACCATAATCTTATTATATGGGAGGTATTTTAGGCTAACTCTTTTAAAAAGACATTCAAATTTCTATCAATGTGGGTTAAACATCCAGACTTCAAGAAACGAATAGAGGAATGGTGGCAGCAGCCTATCCAGGGAAGTGCTTCCTTCAAACTATCTCAAAAACTTAAGATGGTGAAAAACAACCTTAGAATATGGAAAAAATAAGTCTTTGGAAATATTTTTGAGAATAAGAGAGTAGTGGGGGAAAAACTGAGAATAATAGAAAGTAAAATCCAAAATGGAACCTATGATGAGGCGACAAGGACTGAAGAGAAGGAAACCCTTTGTGAGTTTTATAATATTTTAGCTTTTGAAGAGATGTATTGGAGGTAGAAATCAAGGGCATTATGGCTAAAGGAAGGGGAATCTAATTCAAAAAATTTCCATGTTACCACATTGAGCAATAGAAGCAACAATAATATTAGAAATTTAACTAAGGTGGATGGATCCTCAACTCAAAAAATTTAGGAGATCAGGGACGAGGCTGATAATTTTTTCAATTCATTATTGGGTGAAGAACAGGCCTGTAATGCCCAAGAAAAGGACTCCCTCCTTCAATTCATTCCACAAATCATTGATGAAATGATTAACGAGTCTCTTACAGTAGTTTTTTCAAACGAAGAGATCAAGGAGGCTTTGTTTAACATTGATCCTGACAAATCTCCTAGGTCGGATGGGTTTTCACCACGGTTTTTCCAAGTTTGTTGGGATATTGTTGGAGCAGAAGTTATTGTTGCAATCAAGGAGTTCCAAAGTTCAAATCATATTCCAAGGGGTTTCAATTCAACTTTCATTGCTTTGATCCCTAATGGCATCAATCCCAAGACTATGGCTGACTTTAGGCCGGTTAGCCTGTGTAATATATCCTATAAAATTTTGTCCAAAGTTTTAGCCAACCTTTTAAAGAAAGTTCTACCGGTTATCATTGATCCAAGTCATGGAAGTTCTGTACAAGGAAGATCAATATTAGATGGAGTTATTACTATTCATGAGGCTCTTCATATAGCCGCTCAGACCAAAAAATAATTCATGGATTTAAAGTTAGACATGAACAAAGCTTATGACAGGATAAATTGGGAATTCCTAGAGGCAGTTTTATTAAAATTTGGCTTCAACATGAAATGGGTCAAGTTAATAAGAGAGTGTATTTCTAAGCCTTGTTTTTTAGTTTTGGTTAATGGGTCTACTATAGGTTTTTTTCAAAGTAAATGTGGTCTAATACAAGGAGATCCCATAAGTCCTATGTTGTTCATCATTGTAGCTGAGGCCTTCGGAAGAACCATTAAGGCAGCAGCGGTTGCTGGCTTCATATCAGGTATCAAGGCCACGTCACTAACTACCCTAGTGACACATCAGCAATTTGTTGATGATACATTGCTACTGAATTTGGCTTATGTGGTTGAGGCAAGAAGGATTAAAAATATTCTCATAATGTATGAAGAACTAGCTGGACAGAAGGTGAATTTTGATCAGAGCAAACTTTATTTCATCAATACCCCCATTCCTAGGCAAAATAGCATAGCAAGGATCATGGAATGTCAGATTGCATCCCTTCCCACCTCCTATTTAGGTCTTCTCCTATTTATCGAGAAACCTAAAGGATCAATGTGGAACATATTTCTGGAGAGGATCCAAAAAAAGCTAGCAGGTTGGAAAGGACATCTGTTATCTCAAGTAGGAAAAGTAGTTTTAACTATGGCTTCAATTCAAAGTATACCCGTTTACTTCCTATCAGTCTTTAGAGCTCCCAACAAGGTGTATCACAAAATTGAGCAACTTCAAAAAAAATTCTCTGGTCAAGAACTGAGGATAAGAAAAGGATCCATTTAGTAGGTTGGAACAAGGTTTGCAAACCTAAAGCTGATGGGGGATTAGGATTGAGGAGAGTTGCTCATATCAATACAACTCTTTTAGCCAAAAAAGCATGGCAGTTATTGACTAAGGTCGATAATGAATGGACTAACATGGCTAGGAGGAAATACCTCCAAGGTGTGAACTTCCTTAATGACAACTTAGCAAGCAGGGGGTCTGCTTTTTGGAAGGCAATCCTCATGAGCAGGTATCTTGTCAGGAAAGGTCTTAGATGGATTCTAGGAAATGGGTAAACAATAGACTTTTGGAAGGATTGATGGGTGAGAGCTAAGGAGTTATCCTAGATTCCTCGTTTGGCTAGGATTCAAGAGCATATGGAGCAACATATTGGGAAGAAGTTTGAAAATTATATGTGGTAGGATATAAATATCAACAGGTGGAAACACATCAGATTACAGGGCTTTGAAGCATAGTCTAAAGATCTTTATAACATTTTAACTCAGCAAATTATTCCCTCTGGAGAGGATGAAGGTCACATTGTTTGGGATGAGACTGAAAGTGGTGACTTCATAGTTAAGTCTGCCTATAATTTGCTTCTCAATGTGTAAGGTCAAAAATTTCAATCGAGTTTGGTTTGGATCAAAGGCTTAATTCCTAAAATATCCTTTTTTTCATGGCTGGTGATTCAAGGAAAAATCCTCACTATGGAAAATATGTTATCCAAAGGTATGGTTATTGTTAACCATTGCTACATGTGCAGGGCAGGATGGGAGACTACCCAACACTTTTTTTTGGAGTGTCTGGTAGTGGAGTCCATCCTGGATGAACTTTTCCAAGCCTTTAGGATCTCGTGGGTTAAGCCTGATCTTATATCCGAAGTGTTCCATCAATGGCCTCAACCCTTTGTTAGCCTAAAACTTAAGTACCTATGGAAAATATGTTGGCATCATTTTCTCTGGTAGATTTGGATAGAAAGGAACCATAGAGACTTTAAGGATACCATTCACAACCCAAAAACCATCCTCAACAGGATTATTGTCTTTGTGAAAGAAAACCTTAGCACCTTAGTGGATGAGAACCACTCAATTCTTCCCCAAGAAAAACAATTAGCTCGGGCCTTAGGTATTGAGGACAAACCTTCCATTCCTTTGCCCAATCCTAGAATGGGATTTCTTGGGAGCCACCCCACAAGGTTGGTTTAAACTAAATTTTGATGGTGCATCCAAGGAGAAACCGAGAAGAGCTGGAGTGGGAGGAATAATCAGGGATCATCAAGGAAATATGGTCAAGGCCTTCGCTGAACCATTGGGAATCAAAACTAATAACAAAGCAGAAGCTAGAGCCCTTTGGAGAGGGTTGTAAGTAGCCCAAGAAAATAAATGTAACTTGATGATTGAAGGTGATTCTATGAACATCATCAACCTAGTAACCAATGGCAAAAAACCTCCATGGAGAATCGAGGGAGTCATCCATGAAGTGAGGATTAGTTTTACGACAAGACATAACAGGAGGGCTCGTCACATGTATCGTGAGGCCAACAGGTTAGCTAAAAAATTAGCCAACATAGGTGTTGATGTTGGTAGTTTGGTGACATGGACACAAGGTGTGCCACATGAAGTGGAAAACATTATTATTCATGAAAAGAAACCTACCCATTAAGGAGAAAGATGAATGGGTGTTTTTTCCCATGGAGCTAGTAATAACTATGGGGTTTCCCTCTAAATCATACCAAATTGGAAATTAAGGTAACAAGGTGTAAGCCTTGGAAAATTTTGACAGAGAATAGGAAATGGGCAAGAAACAGGTTTCACAAATGCAAAGTTCCAAACTTCAATTCCTGTCAATGTAAGTAATGTTTACAGTTATGTTTAGGTATGGGTGTGCTTTTTTAGTAAGGTGTTGTAGGGGATTCAACATGATTTTTGGTAAGAAAGTTTCAAGGATGACTAGGATCTACAATCTCAGCAGAAGGCTGGATATTGTAATAGGTTTTGGGTTAACCTGCAAAACCCGGTAATTAATGAAGACTTTTATTTACCAAAAAAAAAAATTAAATAAGTTGAAACAAGAAGGTACTATAAATCATACAATGAATATGTTTTTTATTTTAGTCTAATCACTTCATATAGCAGTAGTATTTCAACTTCTATCTATCTAAACACACTTTCCAATGCAAAAGTCAATAGTGCTCATTGGACTTATTTAGATGTATATCAAAACTATACATAAATAAGACTTATAACTTCTATAATAATGTTATGTACAAACCCATACTAACAATAAGAACATCATTATATATGTAACATATAAAATTTAAATTAACTTTTAAAGTTTATTTATTTTTATTTTTTTAATTTATTATTATTATTATTTTATTTTATTTTATTATATATATATATATATTATTTTATTATTATTATTAAATTTTTTTATCTTTATTTTTTTCAAGAAGAATGATTAAATTAAATATATAGTAAAAAAATAGTAAATTAATATAATATATATTCATTTTATTATTATTATTATTACATAACTATAAAATATTATATTACCTATACTATACCTCTAAACTATAGTATAAATTCTATTGTATTAAGAATTATAAACTATATTACTGAAGATTATTACAGAAGTTGTCTACAAAAGATATTTATAAAACTGTAGTTGTTAGAGTTTAAGAAAATACTTTTCCTGATTCTTCCCCCCAAACTGAATTGTGAACTTTGTATACCTTACTTACTTCCCTCCCAAACTGTAATTTTAGCCAAAACAAGATGAAGGGTGTTTTATTTATATTGGTGGATAATATAGTAATAAGTTTTATTTATGGGGATTTATTATAATTTTTGTGATTGTGCTTCCTGTATGTCAATAAGAAGTTTCCGAGATAGAAAGGTAATGAATATGAAATTTTATTTCAGCCTTCTAGGATATCTTCAATCATGGGAAAAAATGAAATAGATATTAAGATGGTTTTTTAAAGGATGAAAATGTGATGGACACAAGCCATGCTTTTGTAGAAAATTTTGAAACTATAGTACTTTCATGAGGATTGTCTTTGGAATTTTACCTGCATGTGATGTTTCTAGGGTTATTCTTCAAGGACTTCAAACATTTTAGAAATTTTGAAACAACTTCATTTACTCCTCTCACAAACCAATTTAATGTCAAAGTTATCCTAGTATTTTCAAGCCTCTTTCAAGACCAACTATGTGTGAAGTGAGGATTCATTTCCCATTATAAGTAAGGATTGAAAAACAAGGGTTATGTATACCAAAAAGCTAGCTGATCTTATGAACATCTAGAGGTATTATCTAGACTTAGTGCTAATACGTAAGGATACCTTAATAAAGAGTACCTCATGGTGTTTGAGATACTAAGAATTCTAGGGATTCAAGCTCTTTTACCCTTTATTTACTTTTTTTTTTTATTTGGGATACTTGCTCATTTTGTGAGGAGCAAGGGATTTTTAGTGCTTTTTAGGGTTCTTACTTATTTTGAGGAGAAACAAGAATATTTTTATTGGGATACTTGCTTGATTAGATGAGGATCAACGAATTTTTTTCTTTTTTTTTTAAGGGTGAAGGGCGAGCTTGTCCTTTTGCCAATTCGTTAGTATTATAGACCATGCGTAAAAATAGATAAACAAGGAAAACTGTTCACTTATGGCAGAAATAACACGAGTTAATTTTTCCAATACTTCACAATGTTTTTAGGTGTGCAATTGTGCGTGGTCAAAAGAAAAACTTGATCAACTAGGAGTAACTTATAACCTTTTAAAATATTTGCTTTATTTTCAATGAAAATTTTTCTCATGATACCAGATATAATTTGAGTATTTTAAGAATACTTAGATTTCATCTAGTAACAAGGTACTATGCATCAAGCGATAATCATCTTCCTACAAGGTTTTTTTTTTTTTTAAAAGAATTTTTTCTTCAGTTATCTTTAAAACATTGAGACTGAAAATGGAAGGGAATACAGATACTTCATGATGAAATAAAGGAAGCATAGTCATTTTTATTTTTATATATTAATATTTTTCAATTTTTATAAATATATATATATAATTATATTATTATTTTTTATTTTCAAAGAGAAATTATTAGATAGTAGTTGGTTGCAGTTCAGAAATGCACTGCAAATCAGTTTGTTGTCTAAGGTGGTGTATGATTTTGTTTTTTTTAGATAGTGTCTTTTTGTATAGTTAAAACCAATGCCCATTAATTTGTGATTTTTTAGTTGAGTTATCAATAGGATTTGAGTTTTACTGCACCCTTTCAAATATTTTCTAATTGAAATTTTCATGATAAAATATGTTTGTCCTACCACTTTATAGTTACATTGATTCAGTCCTCTATAATACCTCTATTTTATTTCATTATTATTATTATTAAATATATATTTTTTATTATTTTTTTAATTTTATTTTATATGTATTTATTATTATCATTTCTAATAATATATATATATATATATATATATATATATATATATATATATATATATATATATATATATATATATATATATATTTGGGTTTTGATTTTTCTAGTTCAATCCAACTGTGTGCCAAGTTTAAATATAAATTTCAGAACTTATAAATACTCCTGACACAACAGAAAATAAATAAATTTAAATAAACAGTCCTAATGCTACTAAAATTAGATGTGTTTATACAACTAATTTCAGCATACTTAGGAAAAAGTAAAAATGCTTGGAAAGTAAATTTTTACTGGAAGTAAAATTGCTGAAGTAAAAGGTAAATTACTACTATTCTTTGACTATTAGGAGGGATTTCATTACAGTTGTGTCACTCAACGTAACTACTTCCTACTAAAAAAATAGGGTCCTAAGCAAAGTTTAGGTTTTTTCAGCATTCACCTACTTCCTATTCTTTTTCATAGGACCTAAATCAAATTAACAACAGTAATCACCCAAAGCAAGGAAATTGCAAAAAATAAAATTTGCTGAATTTGAAATTTGTAGAAATTGAAATTTACAGAAAATAAATTTTTAATCTACGAAAGCAGTAAAAATGATTCCTTCAAGAGAAAATAACCTGGCAACATCGAACGGAGGAGCTTGTTGGAACCATATTCGGGCCACTTTGACTCGTATGTAGACCAAGGTCTCATATGTACCCCTTTTCACATACAAGTAAGCCTCTCTCTTTGCACTGCCAAACAACTTTTCTGACTAACCACTACGGCGCTATTTTCTCTAGCAACGACACCAAAATGATTGGTTGTAGTAGCTTACATTTAATTTTGTCAATCCGGGTTAATCTAGGTTATATTTAAAGAGTAGCAACCTAGTATATATTGTATCGTAGTAATTAATACTAATTTTAGTTTAGATATCTTTCTAGTTTCATGTGTTGCAAAAATTAAAGTTTACAAAAAATAAAATAAAATATGCAATTTATGAATTATTCTAATGTGGATCCACTAATGATTTACTTAATCAATTATTTATCTACTATAATTTCTAATTATATTTTCATGTAAATTAATATTTAATCTAATTCTATCTACCATGTTAGTGGGGGGAAGAGATTTAGGGACTAGCCTTTTGGAGTGGACCCTGCCTCTGGAAGGTTAGTGTTAACCCCTTCCCCTATTTTATATTTTACTTTAACTTCAATAATCTACTCTCATTTAATTAATCTAATTATTAATTTCATAATTATAATAGAATAAAAGAAATAAAAATTACCAAAGCAAGCAAAATATAAAATAATTATAAAACACAGTTACCATATCCTAAAGAAAATATTGTTGTTGCTTTATTATTGAAAATCAAACATACATGGTTGTGCATCCAACTTTCATAATTGCATATAGAAGATTACATCGGGAATAATCATAGATTACATATATTTCTCCATTAGCTCGTCATCCTCCTTCAAAGGTCTCGTATGAAAATACATATTGTCACCTAGACAATTCCGAATATAACTCCCCGTATTTCTCTCATATGGTTTGGACTTGATACGCAACAACTATGTTCTTATCAAGAATAAAACTAAATTAACACATCTCGTAAAATAATTGGACTCAATAAATATTCTAATTGGTCCAAGTGGCAACTAATTATAACATAATACTAAATTTGACTTGGTGGGATAGCTACGTAACAATACAACCCTTGATTTAGACTTTTTCTACATCTTTTATCCTTTCTTTTAGGGAATGATACATTTATTACAAATATTCACGTAACTTATATTTCCAAAATAAATAGTGAGTCACCCACATTTGATTATTCTAACCACCCATGTGGAATTTGAAACCTTTTGTACTTGATTCTTTCAGCTGCCCACGTGGTATTTGACCAAGCCATAGCTTATGTAGCATTTATGTGAAACAGGTTCTTCCATAGATTTTTCCAAGTTTTCGTAGTGCCCTTCTGTAGTGCCCTTCCATAGCATGCATTCATGTGTATTATCGGTATTTGTTCATCCTCTCTTCAATATTTGACTTGTATTTTGATGTAATATTACCAAAACTTTACACAATTTGTGTAAAATATGATCATTTATCATTTTAACCTCATTCATCAAATTAACTGATAAATCACATAAATAAGGTAAAATAATCATTAAAACACATTTACTTTCATGATTTTGCAGATATAAAACAAATATTCCTTCCATAAAATATGTGTCAATTTGGCACTCATCACTCCTTATATCATTTGTATTTCTTTCTACGTTACTTTTCCAACATTTTTTGATAATATGTTAATTCTATTCATTTATATAAATTAATCTAAAATCTAACATGGCATTAGATCGAGTGTGAATATCCAATATTTGATTGCTTCTATATAAAAATAAGCTTCTAAAACCATCTACTAAGGGAAAACATTATTGGGAGTAGCTAGAATAATTTTTGTGAATCATCGATATTTTGTAAAATGATTTTTATAAAACCCTAGATGGATTTGGATTGTGAGGATCTCACTAGGTTCAATAGGTTTATTCTAGAAGAAATAATTTTTGATAGATTTTTTTACTTCTCTCTTTGAACTCAATCCATTCATTTAATTTTTTAAATATGACTAGAAGGATGCCCTAGTTTTAGGATTGGGTTTTTTGAGATTTTTGAAAATTTTATTTATCCTTTTATGGATATTTAAAATAATCCATCTTCTTCTATTTTAGATTTTTTTGTATAATGGCAACATATATTATAGGATAGTTTACATGGTCACCATGAAAGAAAAAAATAATAGGCTAAACATTTCTCAATAGAACCAAAATATAGTGAAGTCATATGAAGACTTTCATGCATAGGAAAGACCTTTAGGCCGCTTAACAAATTTTATAAAATGTTCTAGAATTTGTTTTGCTACATTGACATGATATGATGTCCTAATTAGAATAAAAGGTTATATAGGGAAATCCATGATGGATACAAATGAATCATCTGTGTTTTTGAATTCTTGTAAAATTTTAATTGAGTCCTAGTTCAACATTTGTTTTATTTTACCTCTAGGTACTTGTTTCTCTAAATTGAAAAATTTTACTCTTTCCTTTTATTTTTAAAAATTCTAAATTATAAAATGAGGATATTCTATGGAATATTATCATTATGGTGGAATAAAGTGTGTAGAAAAGTTTATGGCATCAATATGATGCAAGTTTACATTGTTACATCTTCGAGCATTAGGAAAGATAAAATTGAAAGGAAATAAGTGGATACCCTTTATTTTATTATCTTGGCCCTTATAATATGAAGGGGTATGCAATCCAAATTGAGCTAGTGGATTCCCTCTTAAGGTATTGGGCCTAGAAGTCTAAGATTTCAAACCCCATTAGCCTAAAATTTTGGATAAAATTGATGACATCAGTATTAAAAAGTTGATGTCAACAAAAATTACATGGCATTACATATGCATGATGATGTGGATCATGATGACATAGTAGTTATTGATAACATGACACTTGCTAAGGTGGTGCAATATGATGTAGTAATTGATGACATGGTAGGGTCCAACATATTAGAGACCAACATGGAAGACACAATATAACATGGAAGATATAAAAAGGTTTTACCAATCATATTCAACTATATTAGTGGCCCCATTGACCTTACAACCACACAATTAATAGTAAAATTGGTAAATCATAAATTTTGAAGTGAATTAGAGATTAAAAAGTGGTGTAAAGTAAGAAATTATAATAGAATTTGAGGGTTTGGAAATACTAGGGTTTTCATGAAGGATGAAAATGGTGGACTAAGGAAATGGTGGGTGAAATTATGAATGCTTTTTAATTTGTGATAACCATTACTAATCAGAGGTAAAAAATTGAGCAATACAAACTCATACTCACATCCATTCTATCCAACAATCATGTTCAAAATGCTAAGGCTTTCATTGATCACATAGTGTCAAATGACATGCCACTGGTGGTGTAGAGGTAATTATTGTAGTTATTTATAATGGACTTCAGTAATATAGAGCTTGAAGTGCACAAGAAGATATTACAATATGTAGTGGATAAAACTCAGGTTAGAGTTGTTTATTTTGAAGAATATAAAGTATATTTATTAAAGGAGTAAAGTAATTTATATAATTTTGTATTATTATCCGAATCTTAACTACATAATAACATATACTCTTAAATAAGGACTAATATTGTGGTAATTAATTGAATTGAGTATAGCAATGAAATAAAAGAATTCCTTTATTATTATATTATGTTAAAATAGAGATTCCTATTTACTTTATCAGGCTTGGAGTAAACCAAGTATTGGTTTATGTCTAAAATACAAACTCCTATTATTGAATATTAAACCATAAATTAGATTGTAAGTAAGCAAATTAAACCACCACAAAAATCATCAAAAAAAGGGATGACCAACATGTTACACCTAGTGTCATTGAGGTGTGGGTATGCACACATTGATAGTGTCATTGAGGTGTGGATATGCACATAATATTTTTTTAGAGAAACCATAATCTGATAGAATTATCGAAAAAGTGGTATGGGACACCTTCTCAAGGTTGCTACTCAAATAGTACTATGATAAGTCCCATGTCTACTCAACTTTGCTAAAGTTCCATATCATTTGGTATGGTACAAATGAATGTGAGTTATAGTGGATATGTATGATGAAACCAAGGTCAAAGTATTGATATGGCGCTAACTAACTCTACGTAGAAGATAATTGGTTAGTATCAAGGCATATATACATTGATTCCTTACATAAATTATATTGAGCAGGGTAACTAGATGGTCAAGACTTATTAAGTATGGGGAAATAAAGCATCCACCCTTTAGGTGTTATCGGCCCTAAAGGACAACCCCTGTTGTGGTTTGACCCTCATTCCAGAAAAAGAGAATAAAAATGAGATAAGTCAAATTCACAAATGGTACCTTTATGGGATTTGGTCAATCTCATCCACTTGAGTGGTTGTTTGTAGTAACTCTGGAACTCAAAAGTGGTTTGGAATGCCTATACTAACTAAAAATGATATGATGTTTCTTTTAATAGGTGGAAAATAATGCTATGAACATGATAGAACTTAATGAGAGTAATGGTAAACTAAAAAAAATTATAATAGAATATTACCTAACTAGTTTTGATGGGTACAACCAAGTGGGTAGGCTTGCATTGCTACATGTAGTATTAGAGTCGTTGATATCATTGAGCTGTAAAAATCTAAATTGTTGTCTTCCTAAATAATAAAATGAAATATTAATGTAGACACCCAAAAGTTGCACATGATTATTTCTATATAATTTCAGATCTGCATAGGCACTTATAGGTTTGCATAGGCCATATTAGGCTACCTTAGTCATATGTAGGCTCCAAAACCTACAAAACTAGGTAGAATGGATCCAAGACGTCTTCTACCCACTAGGAATACATTGACTAGCTTCCTAAGGCCACCTAAACCCTTTACTACACCTAATTAGGATCCCATAGGACCATTCCCTACTAAAAAGCCTAATTAGGGTAATAAATATTCTAATTTGCAAGTGAATTTCACTAAACATGCACTTTATCACTTAATAGGGTTAAATTAGGGTTAATGGTCTACATATCCCTAAGCACACAATCACACATGTTTGCACCCTAAGTTAGTTGAGATATTTATAGAAACCCTAACTAAACCCCAACATAACCTAGGACTTAGCTAACCCTAGCTAACCCTAACCCTTCCTCACACATGTGTGAGGATGAGATATTCCTTTAGGGCATGTAGGCTTGAAACCTCCCCAAACCCTAACCTAACCCCACTAGGAATTGAATCTAGGATCTGATTCATCTAACCACCCACCTAACCTTGGAATTTCCTATAAATAGAGGTTCCTTTCACTCATTTTACCTCTCTCTCTTTCTTGTCAACTTACAAAAACTCTGCAAAAATCATACCATAATTACATCCAATAACTTTACATTGTGCAAACAACATAACGTCACTTTTAGAGATCATCTGGATAGAGGATCTCCTTCAAAGGGTAATTGCAAATCAATTCACCCCCAACCTATGAATCTAGGATATATTTCATAGGACATCCTACTAATTTACCGTACAGTAGAACTACATCAACAAATCTATCAGGTATCATTTATTTAATGTTTTTATAGTACTTTCTTCAATTTTCATCATATTTTAATATATTTTTTATATCAATTTGTCTTCATCACCATGGGGCTTGACTAAGGTAGGTCCCCAAATGTACTAATAATATTTTGTAGGTCCTAAATAGGTGTAGAAGAACATACATCAGCAAATAACTGGTGGCACACGCACATAGAAGCCCACCTTCACTGAGGAGCTCCAAAGGACATAATTAGAATGCTTCATATTTGTGAAGAAAATAGGGAGACTTTTTTTGTAACCTAGAAACATATATTTATGAATAAAAGTAGCATTTTTAAACAATTTACATTTTTTTAAGTTGTTTTATCAAATGAACATCTTTCGATTACTTCATTTTTGCATGCCCGGTGGGACCCCCACAAAATTTGTATTAGAGTAGTTTCTCATAAATTTTAATGCAATTATTGATTTTATGTTGTTGTTGTAGGTACCCTAAAAATAGAACAAAACCTAAAAAACCCTGACAAATACTTTATGTTAGAAGAATAGGAGTTTCAGGCTCCCACACCCAATTCGCCCCCAGCCTGTGAATTCTGTAGGCAGCAAATCTACCTCCCAAAAGAAGTGACAAGTTTTGCAAACCCTATAGGTAGGAGTAAATCGTACAAGAAAGAGGCAAACCATACAACCTAAAGTAAAAACCATACAATGTGCAATGAAATAAAATGCATGGGAAATGCAATTTAAGTTGTAATTGTACATGAATTTGATAAATAAAGGGTTTAAACTTAGTAAAAGTCATAATTATGCACTTTTTATGCATGGACAGTTGTGAATAATTAATTGCCTCAGTAACCACTTTGGAACGGTCTAAGAAATATTATATAAGTCCCCCTTTTTAATTTTGGTAGTCTCGTTAGTCTGGGAATTCTAGGAGTTTTGGTTATGTTTTGATGTGAAGTGTTGTTGCATATCTATGATTGTTGGATATATTTAGTGATTGTATGAAATTATTGAGCAGTAATGAAGAATAATCACAATTCATAGTTTCTCTCATGTACTGTATGATATTGGAATGGTAGAATAGTATTTTACAATTTATCTCTATTGCATGTACTTCCTTTTGGTTGTTATTGCTACTTAATGCATTACTATGGAGGAATTGGATTAAACCAACACTGGTGTGGAAATAATGAATGATCTATGATTATGGTGATATCAAGGAAGATGTATTGAAATTTGTATGATTTTTGGATGTCACCATTGGAGATAGAACTCTCTCACACCCAGATAAAGTAACTTGTATGTTGATAACATTAGGATTAACTACCATATTAAATCCTTACAAAACTTATCTAAAATATATTGGACTAGGATAAAATCCAATTTGGTACTTGGTTGTACCTTTTTTTCATACAAATCATACACCATAGCTCTTACAAATCATACAAAAGGAACTTACCCGATTTGGTAGTTTATGCGATTGAGGGAAATTTACCCGATTTGGTAGTTTATGCGATTGAGGGAAATTTACATGATTTGGTAGCATTGAAAAATCGAACAATTTAGTTACAAAACTATGTATGGTGGATTGTAAAAAAAAATATGAAGGATTGGATAAGTTTGAAATCATACAAAATCTATCACTGTACAATTTGGAATCGTATAGTGGTACGATTTAGATTTTGTACAAGCTATTTTGTTGTTGTAAATTGATAGTTATAAATATTGTATGATTGTACGATTTGGTCCATCAATTGGGAATAGCAAATTGATCATTATAATCCCTTGAAAATTACCTTCCCACTGGGAATACTATACCCCTATGCTAAATTTGGTGTTGTTACCTTATCGAACCTGGCATTTTTGTTAAATCAGGTCAAATTGACAAGTAAGAAGATTACAAAACTGGAGGTGAATGATAGACACCAATGTGCAAAGATGTAGGAGGTGATAATTATGAGAGAAAATTACAGTAATAAGGAGAACAAGAATTTATTTAAGAGATAATGCAAGTAACTCAGACCATAGTACACATGAACTAGAAATATAACAAGTTTGGCATCTAAATAAGGATATTTTGAAACACTAATGATAGAGATAGAAGAGGAGGTACTAGAACCACCTAGCGTAGAGGAGTGAGTTTATAGAGAAGTAATGCATGAGGAAGGAGAGTGGATTTTGGCACCTAAGAAAGTGATGGAAGGGTTGTAAGGGAGTGTAAAGGATGAGATTCAAGCACCAGGGCAATAGGGTGCGAGGTCTCTGGAGGAAGGACCAAGACCATCTCCCTCATATTAGCAAAGGAAGCCATAAAGTGAAGACACACATGATTTTGGTCAATGATTGGTGGGATATAATAAGATACCTCAGATAGAAACTTATAACGATGACTACAGTAAAACACCACCAAGGAGGAATAAGATAAATATTCCATGGGATACCTCAAGTGATGAGGATGATTCTACGAAGATGGCTAACAAGGCAACCAAGAAAAGATGTCCATATTTTACAAGTGAGGGTAAATAAGACTCCATAAGACATCAAAACCTGTATAACCATTTAGAGGGCAAATGGTGTAGACTAGCTAGATATCTGGGTATCTTTATTTGCTACTACCTTTAGAATATTAGTGATGGATT
The DNA here is from genome assembly GCA_028583015.1 of Wollemia nobilis. Taxonomy (NCBI): domain Eukaryota; kingdom Viridiplantae; phylum Streptophyta; class Pinopsida; order Araucariales; family Araucariaceae; genus Wollemia; species Wollemia nobilis. The sequence continues at coordinate 2,578,263 of JAQPPZ010000184.1, forward strand.
GGTCTATGAAAAGAGAAAATACAATAAATTTTTAGACTTGGAATCAAGTGAAGGAGAAATTCATTGAGGAATTTTGCCCTTTGAAGGATGATGAAGACATTGTTACTGAACTTTGTATGACGAAGCAAAAGCCTAACAAAGATGTAAAATCATACAACCACAGACTAAATTAGTTAGTAGATAAGATGAATATGCCTTTGGCAGATTTCTTGGTGAAGCAATAGTTTGTATATGGATTGCTACTAAAATATAATAAAAATATGAAGGCAGTACCATTAGAAACATATGAGGAAGCTATAAAAAATGTAAATAATTTTGAAAGTGAATCGAAAAATACGTACACAAGAATTTTATATCATCCCAAGTCCAATGATTCAGATAGTGGAGAAGATGATACTATACAGATGACAATATCATCATTTCGTTAGGATTTCGACAAGATCATGGAAGAACAAAGAAGAAAACCTAACAAGAATGATATTTGGTTCACATAATGCAAAACCTAGGGTTATACAAATATAAAGTGTCCACAAAATGATTATTGTCATATATGTAATGTGATGGGATATGAGGTGATGCTATGTTCATATAATGCAAGAGTACATCCATAGGTTTTAACAATCCAAGAGCAGGAAGAGAAACCAAAGACCCTAGGAAGCGGGCAACAAGCAACAAGTGGTGGTTATAGAAATAACCAAAAAGGTGGAAGGTAGAACTAGGGTCATCAGTAAGGAGGATAGAGTCATTTGCAGTATGATTCAGAGGTAGGCCGATCATACAGTGTTGCAATTGCCAAGAGTGGGGGCATTTCACAAAAAAATATCCTTCACCTCAGAGATATGAGATGCAGCAAGTGAACACTACACATATGTGTAGGTGGTGTGGTTCGAGTAACCACAAGGAAGTAAATTGCCCCAAGCAGGTAAGTTCAAGTAACACGTAGAATGTAAATTATCTAGATATCAAGGTTCCTCAAGTTAAGGAGGAAACCTAGGAAGTTTTAGTCATGACAAGGAATCAAGCTAAAAAGTATAAGTATCTAGATCCAACAAAGTAAAAGTAGTGTTGGCAAGTAGCAAAGAAAATACTATAGGATGAAGCACAAAAAGCTAAACAAGTGAAGTTAGCAGAAGAAAATGAACTGAAAAACCATTAGAAGAGAAGGCAATTGTGCAAATTTTGGTAGCATAGGTTTTGGACACCACAATAGAGATCAAAGTGGCTAACCTTTTGGAAGCTATCCCATCATTATAGAAAGTGATGGTGGAAGAGATACAACCGCATAAGGTGATGGAAGTGCAGAGTCAACCGATACAAAAAAATAAACAAAAAGACAAATTCATAGATCCTATTATATTGATGATTGATGTGGTAAATAATCTTGTATTAGTTCATATAGATATCCTAGGGCACAAATTGACACAATTTATTGTATACGGAGGATCCAGCATCAATGTGCTACCTAAAATAACCTGGCTAGAATTGGGTGCTCTATATCTATGGGCACCAATATTTTGATTATATGGTGCTGACCATTATGGGATCAAGACAAAGGGATTATTGATAGCACAACAAGTGGTGATAGCTAACCAAGAGTTTATCTTGGATTTCATTGTGATTACTATGTAGAAGCCTGCATACGATGCTCTACTAGGAAGAGGGTGACTACAAGTAGCCAAATTTAATCACAATTTGGGAAAGAATCAGATCACTTTCAAGAATGGATAGCATAAATATATGATTAATCTAACTAATAAAAAGGTTAGTGAGGATGTAGCTATGACCAAAGAATCAAAAAATTCCTCAGGAGATGAAGGATATGAACCAGGTGGAGAAGGAATGATTTACCTAAATGAATATAGTGAATATGAAGCTAGATATGATAGTGGACTTCTTCATTGGCAAATGGAGGAGTACGAAATTTTTTAGCCCAACTACCTTTGTATTGACTCAGAGGAGATCAAGAAAAAACAAGACAAAACCAAATTTAGCCAAGAACCTAAGAAGGAGGTGAAAGAGACATGGATATTTCCAAAGAGTTTTGTAGAGTATATAGTAGGATATGTAGAAATTGATGCAAGACTGACACACCCAAATAATGTGGAGAAAGCAATAAGTGAGATGGATAATATTAAATATGAAGGAACTCGAATAGAGGACATCAACATAGGGATAGAAGATGAACCTAGGATGATTCATTGTGGTGATGATTGGAACCATGTACTAAAAGTGGTAGCTTTTAAGATATTCTTAGAATATAAGGATGTCTTTGCATGGACATACAAGGACTTCAAGAGAGTACCACCTAAGTTTTGTGTCTACAATATTACACTAATGCCTAGAGAACAACCTGTAAGGAGGAGACCATATAGAATGAACCCAAAATATGCTGCATTAGTGAACACAAAGATAGAGAAGATGTTGGAGACAGGAATCATCTTCAAGGTTATAGCCAGTGAGTGTGTATCACCTATAATGGTCACCTTGAAGAAAGAAGTGGGTAAAATCAGAATATGTGTGGACTTTAGGAGTCTAAACATAGTAACTATTAAGGACCCCTTCCCTATTCCCTTCATAGATTCCATTCTGGAAGAAGTCGCAGGACACAAGATCTATTCATTTTTGGATAATTTTTTAGGTTACAATAAAATAAGTATAACCGAAGATGATAAGATGAATACCATATTTATTGTGGAGAATGGCATCTATGAATACAATCAAATACCATTCAAGCTTTGTAATGCCCCAGCTACATTTCAGTGCATCATACTCTATATATTTGATCAATTGGCAACAGGGAATTTCAAAGAATTTTTGTATGACTGGTCCATTTATGGGAAGATCAAGGAGCATCTTTCTACCCTCAGTGAATGTATGAGTAGGTGTAGAAATGCACAAATATCACTAAACCCTAGGAAGTGTTACTTTATGGTACCATATGGAAAAAATTTAGGACATATAATGTGTAGTGAAGGATTAAAAATAGATCCTGATAAGATCCATGTGATATTGCACATGGAAGAACCATATTATGTGAGTTCACTTAAAACCTTCCTTGGATCGATGGGGTATTATCAAATTTTTATCAGGAATTATACACATGTATCCTATCCATTGGATTCATTGATAAAAAAGAATGTTCCTTTTAGATGGACAAAGGAGCACCAAGGAGCCTTTGAGGATTTGAAGGCTAAGCTTGTTAGTAGCCTGATTTTGGTGTTCCTGAATTGGGATAAGGAATTCCATGTCCATATTGATGCTTTAAATTTTACAATCAAATGTGCTTTGGCACAAGAAGGACAGTTCAGGATGGATCAACCTATTTTATTTTCTAGTCGCCTATTGTCAAGGGCGGAGAGAAATTATAGTAAAATAAAAAGAGAAGCTTTTGGAATGGTATATGCTGTCCAAAATTTTAGGCATTAACTATTGGTAAATATATTTACTTTTTACATAGATCACCAAGCCCTATTACACTTTATAAACAAACTGGTGATACAAGTATGGGTCAACAGGTGGCTTGTCACCCTATAGAAATTTGTATTCCAAGTAGTAGTAAGGCTTGGTAAGAAGCATGTAATTACAAATCAACTATATCATATACGATCATGAGAGCCTATAGGAACAGGGGTTTCGAATGAATTACCTGATACATGGTTATTTTCCATCAATGTTGTTCCATAATGGTACAGGTTGATTGGCTAGTACCTTTCCATAGGAGAGTTGCCATAGAAAATTATGAAAACCAAGAAAAATAAAGTGATTATGAAGTTAGCACATTTCCAATTAATAGTAGGATTGTTGTATAAAATGGAAAGTGATGATATCTTGCAAAGATTTATGATGAAGGAAGAATTCAAAGTGACATTGAAAGACACTCATGAAGGCTTAGCAAGATGACACATGGGACCAGATGCAACCGCTAGGAAAATATTACTAGCATGATTATGGTGGCCCACACTATATAAAGATGCAAAAGAGTATGTGAAAGCATGCGATACTTGTAAACAGATAGGGAAGCTAGTAAAGAGGGGCTTTATGCCATTGAATCCATCACAACCCCATGAATTATTTGAAATATGGATATTGGACTTCATTGAACCTTTGAAAAATCTTGAACAAGAATGCGCAGGTACATTGTGGTAGCAACGAAGTACTTGACAAAGTGGATCAAAGTGAGAGCATTACCTAAAAACTCATCTAGAAGTAAAGTAAGATTATTGTATGAGAAGGTAATTACAATATTTGGTATTTTTCTACAGATAACGAGTGACCAAGGAGGAAACTTCTTCAATGAAATCATCAAGATGCTGACAATGGAATTTAGGATTTTGCACTCATTGTCTAATCCATAATATCATAGAGCAAATGGGTAGGTGGAAGCAACAAATAAAATAATGGTATCTAATTTGTATAAAACCTATGGAATAGAAGGAGTAGATTGGGAGGAAAGACTACCATCTATTTTTGGGTATATAGAATAACTTTTAAACCAACAATAGAGCATACACATTTCCAGTTGATGTATGGATAGGAAGCAATGTTGTGAGTTGAATTCTTGATACCAAGTTTGAGAGTCGTAGTAGAGCATCGCTTGGGTGATCAAGAAAGTTTGGAAGAGTGACTGACAACACTGATCAATTTAGATGAAATAAGAGTCATGGCACAATGGGCAATTAAGGTAGCTCAAAAAAGAAGGAAGTCATGGCATGGCAAACACTTGAGAAAGTTGGAACTTAATTCAGTGACTTAGTTCTAAATTTTAATGGAAAGTGAGAGATCAAGCCCTATAAGTTGAAAAAATTATGTCTTGGTCCTTATAAAGTGGTAGAAGTAATGAATAATGGAGTAGTCAAGTTTCAAAACTTAAATGGGACTGAGGTACCTGACATTGTAAATGATTCAACATTGAAGCCTTACAAAGTATAGTGCTTATTCATTTCTTCAGAATAATAATCTAACTCGAAGAAGCTAGATTTGCATGATTGGAATTGGATAGGAGTAAAAGAGATGGTGGAATCCCCATGGATTTTCTATAATGATGAATTTGAAATTTTGGACTCTTCAAAAATTTTGGAGGATACAAAATTGAGGCAAATAGCACAGGAAGTGGCAGCCACTACTCAGGAGGAAAAATATAAAGCTAAGGTGAGAGTGGAAGCCTTATATGAAGAGTCTAGAGAAAATAAGAAGCCTCACTTAAAATTCATGATGGGAGGAGGTTCGAGTCAAAATAATCAAAGTGATACATAGGAAGAGATGAAAGCATCACAATAAAAAGAATAACCTATTATTGAACAAATCATGACAATGGAAATCTAGCAAAATTAGGAGGAAGAGCAGGTGATCGAAGAGCAATAGGTGGGTTTGACTAAACAAAAATAAGCCCAAGAATTGATAGAACAATAACAATATCAGAAAGATATTGTGAATGTGGAAGAATATGTGGATGTGGAGAGGACTGTGGAACAGACTCCACCATGGGAAAATATAAACACAGAGATCACTACTAGAGCTTGGGGGAAGCTATGGTCACTACTTGGAAGAAGAGGAAGAATGAACTCCTATAGATGAAGACCTACAAAGGATGCAAACAAGTTATCTCTTGGAGGTACCACAATTCACTAAAATTGAAATTGAGGAGGATTCAAAAAGGGTAGAAGACCATGTGGAACACTTCTTCTCTCAAATAGGCAATATCATGTGTAGCACCACATTATAGTTTTATATTGGTTGCATGGAAGAGTTGAAGTTGTGGGACGAACAAGTGTTTATTGAGTTGGAGAAGATCATAGAATGGGTAAGAAGTGAGGAGTGTACAAATAAAATCAAGATTATTTATGTAAAACACCCATGGAAGTTACCCAGATAAGAGGTAACAACAATGTTGGTAAGATACAACTTGCCAGATGGAGTGAGAACCAATTAAAAGTAGCATTCGAGGTTGTACCTAGATAGAGCCAATTATCTAACTTATCCCATGAATATAGTAGATTTATAACATAAGAGGGTCACTACGAGATTAGCTATCACTCTAAGGAAGTTGAAATTTATAACACATTGGATAAAGTGGTTGAGCATAGGATTGGAATAGATTTATCAGCTTAAGGAAGCTCAAAAAGAGGAGACAGAGGCCACTCAAAAAAAATGGTTGTAATAGAGGAAGAATTGTAGAATAGTCAGGCTACGACAAAAGATAAATTAAAGAAATTGTAAGAACTACTAAGTAATAGGGCTAATTTTGAGGCCAGAATTAGTTTGCTTGAAGAGGAGAAGTGATAGGTCTCACAAATGATAGAAGACAATATTAAGGAGTTGGAAGCTCAACTCAGAGAAAAGGATGAATAGTTGAAAATGCATTTGGCAAAGAAATATGAGCAACTGGAAATGTAGGCTAAGAAAATAGAAGATCTCACACAGGACAATAAATGATATAATGCTATAGTCCTAGATAAGCAAGTGCAATTGAGTGCTAAGTAAGATATTGTTCATGCTTTGGAGGAATATATTAATCACCATATGTAGACTAGTATATATAAGAATGAATAATAACAAGCAGCAACTCGAACAGAAGCACATTTATAGGATAAAAGAAGAGTGCCACTGATCATGAAAAACATTAAGGAAAATCCTGAAGACTACCTACGAGAAAGCCAATCAACATGGGATGAAAGTAGTAGAAATGGGTAACTATGCAACCAATTTGAAGAAACAATGCGTAATTCTTTGCACCCAGGTGTAATACCTGAAATTTATAGTTACAAATTATGAGGCGCAACTAAAATAGAAAGATGAGTTAGTGAGGACACTGACCAAGGGAAAGGTGAGGGCAGATGTAGGCAGAAAATCCACCTCCCAGAAGAAGAAGAAGTGACAAGAGGATTTGCTCAGTTTGATAATTTTGACAAGTTTTGCAAATTGTACATGTAGGATTAAACCATAAATTCAGGAGGAAAACCATATAACCTAAAGGGAAAACCATACGATATGCAATGAAATGAAATTAAATACATGGTAAATACAATTTAAGTTGTAATTGTGCATGAATTTTATAAGGTGTGTAGACTTAGTAAAAGTCATAATTATGCATTCCATTATGCATGGGAAGTTGTGAATAATTATTTTCCTTAGGAATCACTTTGGAATGGTCTAGGAAACATTATATAAGCCCACCTTTTCAATTTTGATAGTCTAGTTAGTCTAGGAATGATAGAAGTTTTGGCTATGTTCTGATGTGAAGTGTTGTTGCATATCGATGATTGTTGGATATCTATAGTGATTGTATGATATTGTTGAGAAGTAATGAATAATAATCACATTTTATAGTTTCTCTCACGTACTGTACGATATTGGAATGGTAGAATAGTATTTTATAGTTTATCTCTATTGCATGTACTTCTTTTTTGTTGTTATTTCTACTTAATGCATTACTATGGAGGAATTGGATTAAAAAAGCACTGGTGTGGACCTGATGAATGATTTGTGATGATTATGATATCAAGTAAGACATATTTAAAGCTATTGTATGATTTTTAGACGTTTTCATTGGAGATAGAACTCTCTCAAACCCAAATAAAGTAACTTGAATTCTGGTAGAATTAGGATTAATTGCCATATTAAATCCTTATAAAACTTATCTAAGAGAGATTTGTATAGGATAAAATTCAATTTTGCACTTGTTTGTACCTTCATTTCATACAAATTGTACACTAGAGCTCTTACAAATAGTACAAAAGGAACTTACCCTATTTTGCAGTTTATGCGATTGAGGGAAACTTACCCGATTTGGCAGCATTGGGAAATTGAACAGTTTAGTTACAAAATTGTGTACGACAACTTGAAAAACCAAATCTGAAGGATTTTTTGAGTGTTAAATTATACAAGATCCATCACTATATGAATTGGAAATTTACAATGGTACGATTTGGGTTCCATACAAGTTTTGTTGTCACAAATTGATAGTTGTAAAGATTGTACGATTGTACAATTTGGTCCATTGATTTGGAATAGCAAATTTATCATTCTAATATCTTGAAAACCACCTCCCCATTGGGAAAACTACACCCCTATGCTAAAAATTCAACATCTAATTCATAGGTCACCCTGTGAATTATGTTAGACTGCACCAGAAAACTCTAAAGAGATAGGGTATCATGGTAGAGACATCATACAACTCATCTGGCATCACAAAAGTCAGGTATTTCCATTAGGACCTTCTATCTTTGTCTTATCTTCATGAATAAATTCTACCTTCAAAAAAATTGCCTTGTTTGTGACTTTTTTTTTCTTTTAAAAGCATAAATTAGGGTTATCATATTAGTTTAGGATAAGATAGTTCAAACATTATCAGTTTCCCTTATTATCTTTTGAAATAAAAGTTGCATCCCTTTTTAATTCATTAGAATAGGCTGTCATTCATTTTTTTTTTCAGCTCTTACAGATCATTTTTTTCAAATCATCTTTTCATATATTAGATAGGTCTTTCAAATTTATTTCTATACCTACACTTAGATCAGAACTTTACTTTCCTTTGTTTCAAAAGTGTTTTAAAATGGTATTTCAAACTTGCATCTAGAATAGAAGTTCAATTTCTTTTTGCACATCACTTTCAATTTATTTTTGCACAATCAATTTCAAATCTCTTTCATGCTTCTAGATTAGGATTTCCATTCCTTTTTGTATCCTTTAGCATAGAAGTTCAATTTCTTTCGTACAAATCAATTTCAAATCTCTTTCATGCTTCTAGATTAGGATTTCCATTCCTTTTTGTATCCTTTAGCATAGAAGTTCAATTTTATTTTGCACAAATAAATTTCAAATATCTTTCATGCTCTTATATTAGGTTTTCATATCATTTCCACATATTTTAGCATTTCATTTACATCTCTTTTCACAAAAGAAATTTCCATTTCTTTTATGTTCTTAGATTATATTTTCATCTCATTTCTGCATCTTTTAGCATTTCATTTACATATCTTTTTGCAAAATCACTTTCCATTTCTTTCATGCTCTTATATTAGGTTTTCATCTCCTTTCCACATCTTTTAGCATTTCATTTACATATATTTCACAAAATCAATTTCCATTTCTTTCATGCTCTTAGATTAGGGTTTTCAGCTCCTTTTCACATCTTTTAGCATAACATTGATATCTCTTTTTGTACAACCAATTTCAATCTCTTTGAAGCATTTAAATTATAATTTCAATCTCTTTCCAACACACTTAGGTAAATTTTCAAATTTATTTTTCCATGCACACTTTGGCTTGCTTGTTTCCATGCTTTCTAGGGTACATTTATTTTTCCAAAAATGCATTTAGGTTTAGTTTTATTTTCAAAATACATTTAGAATCTAGTTTCATTTTCAGAAGTGCACTTAGGGCTAGTTTCATTTCAAAAAAGTATTTAGTTAGTTGCTTTGATTTCCCATCAGTGGTAATAAGTACACCTACACACACTCACGTGGTATACACAGTGGTGAGATTGGACTTAATCCCCAATACATCGCTTGATATTGGTGACGTTGGCATTCATATCCTTCCATCAGCTCACCCCTTAGTGATGTAGGAGCATCCGGTGGTAGTAGCGCAATCTTGCATCCACATAAAAAAAAAAAAAAATTGTTGCGATTTCGTGACATGTCGCAAAATCGTGATCGTCACGAAATCGTGACAAGGAGGCACCGGGAGAAGACGCCATTGGGAATGTCATGATTTTGTGACATGTCACAAAATTGTGACATGGAGGAGGCAGTGGGAGAAGATGCATTGGGAAGGTCACGATTTCATGACATGTCACGAAATCGCGACATGGAGGAGGCAGCGGGAGAAGACGCATTGGGAAGGTCACGATTTTGCGACATGTCACGAAATCATGACTGTCACGAAATCGTGACAAGTAGCCGCCTGAAGAAGACACCAGCAAGAATGTCACGATTTCGTGACATGTCACGAAATCATGACCAGCTGCAAGAGGGAGAGGAGGCCAAAGAATTTGTCACGATTTCGTGACATGTCATGAAATCGCGATCGGAGCAAAAAAGCTGAGGCGTCCGAAGGCAAATGTCATGATATCGCGACTTGGAAATAAGAAAGGCAGCGATGGAGGAAAATGTCACGATATCGTGACCCGAAGGCGAGGAAGACAGTGAGAAAGGAAAATGTCATGATATCGCGACATGTCGCGATATCGTGACATGTCGTATTTTCATGCCGAAAGACAAGCCGAAGACAAAGAGTCAGAAAGGGAGACATGTCGAATATCTGGACGATGAAGCAACACGGGGAGGCGAAATGAAAGGTTCTGGAAGAGGAAACGAAGGGCCACCAGCTGGAAATGGAGCGTCACCCGAGAACCTTTAAAAAGGAGAGCAAAGGCATGCACAAGGGATGGAAAATTGTTGAAACGATAATATTTTCTCGTTGTATTTCCAGATTTGAGAAATTTTGTAAAGGCGCAATTCCTCTGCGACTTATGTAATAATCTGCTGTGACTATAATATTCTGTTGTGACTGTAATATTGTGCTATGACTGTAATATTCTATTGTAACAGTAATTATCTGCTGCATGTGAATAAAATAAAACTATTTTTTTTTCTTTTTGTAATTTTGGCTCTCGATCAAGTGGTATCAAAGCGGGAAGTTCCTGAGTGTGCAAGAAGATCGCCGGAAGTGAGGCAGTTTGCACCAAGATCTATGGAAGGACTTGTGAGAGGAGTATAGCAGAATGCCTCCAAAAAGAAATCATGGTCATGGGAGAAATGTGGCACAGGATGAAGATTTTAGAGTGTTGCAGAGGCAAGTGCAAGCCCTGTAGGAAGAGTTACGAAAAAAGGTCGAACCAAAGGGAGAAGACCAGAGTGATGATGAAGCCTGGGAAACTGAGGGTCCATCAGATGATGAAGAAGCATTGGATCCTTCTGAAGCTAGATTGTTGAAAGCTCTCTTCAATTTCTCCACCATTCGGTCCCATATGGTTATTTTCTCCTTTCCATTTTTATTTCTTTCAAGTTGTACTCCTTTCCACCATAAACTAGCATGGCCTTTCAATTTTGTTTTTGCAAATTTGATCCTATCAGGATTTGCAATATCCTCATAGTCAAAGTATTCCTCCAAAGGGAGAAGACCAGAGTGATGATGAAGCCTGGGAAACTGAGGGTCCATCAGATGATGAAGAAGCATTGGATCCTTCTGAAGCTAGATTGTTGAAAGCTCTAGCTCAGGCCGGGAAGAGACCGAAGTTTGATGTCTCTACATATTCCGGGAATCTCAACCCATAAGAGTTGATTGACTGGATCAACGATATGGAGGAATACTTTGAGTATGAGGATATTGCAAATCCTGATAGGATCAAATTTGCAAAAACAAAATTGAAAGGCCATGCTAGTTTATGGTGGAAAGGAGTACAACTTGAAAGAAATAAAAATGGAAAGGAGAAAATAACCATATGGGACCGAATGGTGGAGAAACTGAAGAGACAATTTATTCCTACAGATTACGAGTTGGACCTGTTGAGGAGGATGCAAATTCTGAGGCAGTCAGGTAAGTCTGTCCAAGAATACACAAAAGAATTCTACAAGATCTCCATCAGAACTAGCCATTCAGGGGTTAATAAGGAGAAATTAGCTAGATACATCAACGGGTTGAGAATGAACATTCAGGAAGAACTCAGCTTGATCAGAATAGCCACCATAGAAGATGCATACCAATTGGACCTGAAGGTAGAAGAGAAACTACATAGAAGATTCGAAGGCAACCAGAGAGGAAGGGACCGTAGTGGAAGAATCGATGGAGGAAATTACTGAGACCAGAAGAAGACTGGGGAAACAAGCAAACCCTAGGAATAGAAAAATGAGAATACCTATCGCCCACATGATCAGAACAATGACTACCAGAGAGGAAGAGGTAGACCTAGATGTGGGTATGGAAGAGGGGTATTCCATAGAACCTGTTTCTAGTGTGGAGAAGAGGGACACCGGTCATACGAGTGTCCTCAACACCAAGAAAGGATGGACAAGAGACCTGAGGGTCATGCCAGAGCTGCTGTGGTAGATGAAGGTGCAGAGTCAGAAAACTCTAAAGAGGTAGAAGGAGAAGTGTTGATGATGAGAAGAACACTGTTGAATGATGAAAAAGAACTAGAACAAAGGAAGAGCCTATTTTGCACGAGGTGCAAATGTGCAGGGAAGGTCTACAATGTTATCATTGATAATGGTAGCATAGACAACTTAGTTTTAAAAGAGATGGTTACTAAGTTGAAATTGGGGAAGAGGAAGCACCCGCATCCATATCGGATTGTGTGGTTGCAAAAAGACCACAGAGAACTTGTCAGTGAATAGTTTTTGGTCAAATTTCACATTGGGGATTATCAAGATGAGGTCCTATGTGATGTATTGTTGATGGATGCTTGCCATTTGTTGTTGGGAAGACCATGGCAATTTGACAGACGTGCAGTGCATGATGGTCTTGCAAATACGTACTCTCTAACGAAGGATGGAGTACGTCACAAATTGAAGCCACTGAAGGAAGTGGATGAGAAAGTGTGCAGTAGTGCCAAAATCTGCCTAGTGGATGGAAGACAGTTTTTGGATGGTCTGAAGAGGGATTCAATGTGTTATGCATTAATCCCTACTATTAAGAAAGAAAAATATATAGATGTTCTAGCAGAGGCCGAACACCTGTTAGAAGAATTTCCAGACATCATATCAGATAATGTGCTTGAGGGTTTACCTCCGATGAGGAAGATCAGTCACCATATTGATTTGGTACCTAGATCTAGTTTACCCAACAAGGAAGCCTATAGAATGACTCCGATGGAAAGTGAGGAGCTGAGCAAGAAAGTCCATGAGTTGTTGAAAAAGGGACTGATTTGATAAAGCTTGAGTCCATGTGTGGTACCTACAGTACTAGCACCAAAGAAGGATGGGGAGTGGAGGATGTGTATAGACTCTCGAGCTATAAACAAGATCACCATAAAATATAGATTTCCATTACCAAGGATGGATGATATTATGGACTATTTGAGTGAAGCCCATTACTTCACCAAGATTGACCTGAAGAGTGGCTACCATCAGATTTAGATCAGAGAAGGAGATGAGTGGAAAACTGCTTTCAAAACTAGAGAAGGTTTGTATGAGTGGTTGGTCATGCCATTTGGGCTAACCAATGCACCAAGCACATTCATGCGGTTGATGAATGAAGTGCTGAAGGAGTTTTTAGGCAAGTATGTTATTGTCTATTTGGATGACATTCTGATATTCAGCAAGAACCTTGGAAGAGCACCGATGCATATCGGGAGGGTTTTTGAGAAGTCGAGGGAAGAACAGTTGTTGATCAACTTGAAGAAGTGCAATTTTGTGAAGAAGGAGTTGGTATACCTAGGATTTGTCATCTCCATTGAAGGTCTTAAAATGGACCCAGAAAAGGTGAGGGCTATCATTGAATGGCCTACTCCAAGAAGCACTTTTGAAGTGAGATCATTTCATGGTCTAGCCAATTTTTACAGGAAATTCATCAAAAAATTTAGCAGTATTTGTGCACCCCTTACGGAAACAATGAGAGGGGATAGGAAAGACTTTAAGTGGACCCTAGGAGTAGACAAGAGCTTTGATATGTTGAAGAAGAAGGTCACTGAGCAACATGTTTTAGCACTTCTAAATTTGAACAAGGTATTTCAGGTGGACTGTGATGCCAGTGGCAGTGCCATAGGAGCTGTCTTTGAGTCAAGAAGGCAAGCCTGTTGCTTACTTCAGTGAGAAACTCAATGAGGCCAGGAAGAAGTATTCAGTGTATGACCAAGAATTTTATGCAATATTTCAGTCCCTGAAGAAGTGGAGACATTATTTGCTACCAAAAGAGTTTGTGTTATATACTGATCATTAGGCCTTACAGTATATAAACAGCCAGGGAAAACTAAACCAGAGGCACTTGAAGTGGGTTGAGTTTCTGTAGAGTTATTCCTTTGTGTTGAAGCACAGGAGTGGAAAGTCCAACAGAGTTGTAGGTGCCTTGAGGAGAAGGCAGAGTTTGATGACAGAAATGAAGGTGGAAGTGTTGGGGTTTGATGAATTGAAAGGTTTGTACCCTGAAGATCCTAATTTTGCAGAAGCCTGGAAGGCTTGCTTGGCACCAGTTACCTTGGACAGAACCAAGTGGTTGGATTTTCTGATCCAATATGGAATGTTGTTCAGAGGAAACCAGTTATGCATCCCAAGAAGTTCCATGAGGGAAAACCTAGTCAAAGAAAAACATAGTGGAGGATTGGCTAGGCACTTTGGTCAAGATAAGACCATTGCCCTTGTGAGTGAGAATTATTATTGGCCACAACTATAGCAATATGTGTGGAAATTTGTGTAGAGCTGTAGAGTCTGTCAGATGGCGAAAGGTGTGAGACAGAACATCGAATTATATTAGCCGTTACCTGTATCGGAGAAACCATGGGAAGATGTCAGCATGGATTTTGTTCTTGGCCTACCAAGGACACAAAGGGGAAATGATTCCATATTTGTGGTAGTTGACAGGTTTTCAAAGATGGCACATTTTATTACTTGTCAGAAAACTAATGATGCAGTTCATATTACAGGTTTGTTTTTCAAAGAAGTGGTACGGCTACATGGTCTACCGAAGAGTGTCGTTTTCGACAGAGATACCAAGTTTGTTGGGTAATTTTGGAGAACCCTGTGGAAGAAACTAAAGACAGATTTGAAATTTAGTTTAGCATACCACCCACAGATAGATGGGCAAATAGAGGTGGTAAACAAAAGTTTGGGTAACCTATTGAGGTGCTTGATAGGAGATAAGCCCAAAGGATGGGATCTGATTTTGTCGTAGGCGGATTTTGCATATAACAATTCTATAAATAGGAGTACCAACAAATCTCCATTTTAGATAATATATGGAAGCAGTCCAAGAAATGTTTCTGAGTTAAGGAAGCTGAATACAGGGGAAAAGAGCAGTGCCGAGGTTGAGGATTTTGCAGAGCATCTGAAGAACCTGCATGAATAAGTGAAGAGGCATATTGCTAAAATGAATACGCAATATAAGACGAAAGCAGACCAGAAGCAGCGGTTTAAGGAATTCGAAGTAGGAGATGAAGTGATGGTCCATCTGAGAAAAGAAATATTTCCTGCTAAAACCTATAACAAACTAAAGATGAAGAAGTTTGGACCGTGCAGAATCCTAGCAAAATGGGATTCAGGCAATGCATATGAGGTAGAATTGCCAAGTGGGTTAAACATATCACCCGTGTTTAATATTTTAGATTTGGTGAAATACCATGAAGGGGATAGTAGTGAGGCACCAAGTGCAGAGTTGTGGAGTATTCCAGCATCTACTCCAACCACAGATGAGATAGAGGAAATACTGGACACAAGAGAAGGTAGAAGTACCAAAAACAAACATTATTTTGAATATTTGGTCAAGTGGAAGGGTAGACCAGTAGAATATGCAACTTGGTTGTCTAAAATGGAGGTTGACCGCCTGGGTCTCCCTCTAACAGTTCAAAAGTGAGGATCACTTCTCAATATACCTCGGATGTCTGATGCAGGAGCATCCGGTGGTAGCAACGCAATCTTGCATCCACAAAAAAAAAAAAATTTGTCGCGATTTCGCGACATGTCGCGAAATCGTGACAAGGAGGCACCAAGAGAAGACGCCATTGGGAATGTTGTGATTTTGCAACATGTCATGAAATCATGACATGGAGGAGGCAGTGGGAGAAGATGCATTGGGAAGGTCATGATTTTGTGACATGTCGTGAAATCACGACTATCACAAAATCGCGACATGGAGGAGGCAGCGGGAGAAGACACATTGGGAAGGTCACGATTTCGTGACATGTCACAAAATCATGACAAGGAGGAGGCAGCGGAAGAAGATGCATTGGGAAGGTCACGATTTCGTGACATGTCACGAAATCATGACTATCACGAAATCATGACAAGTAGCCGCCTGAAGAAGACACCAGCAAGAATGTCATGATTTCATGACATGTCACGAAATCATGACCAGCTATAGGAGGGAGAGGAGGCCAAAGAATTTATCATGATTTTGTGACATGTCGCAAAATCATGACCAAAGTAGAAAAGCTAAGGCATCTGAAGGCAAATGTCATGATATCGCGACTTGGAAATAAGAAAGGCAATGATGGAGGAAAATGTCACGATATCGCGACCCGAAGGCGAGGAAGGCAGCGATGGAGGAAAATGTCATGATATCGTGACATGTTGCGATATCGCGACCCGAAGGCAAGGAAGACAGTGAGCAAGGAAAATTTTGTGATATCACGACATGTCGTGATATCGCGTCATGTCATATTTTTGCACCGATAGACGAGCCAAAGATGAAGAGTCAGAAAGGGAGATGTGTCGAATATCTAAATGACAAAGTGACACGAGGAGGTGAAACGAAAGGTTCTGGAAGAGGAAATGAAGGGCCACCAGCTAGAAATGGAGCGTCACCCAAGAACCTTTAAAAAGGAGAGCAAAGGCATGCACAAGGGATGGAAAATTGCTAAAACGATAATATTTTCTCATTGTATTTCCAGATTTGAGAAATTCTATAAAGGCGCAATTCCTCTGTGACTTATGTAATAATCTGTTGTGACTATAATATTCTGCTGTGACTGTAATATTGTGCTGTGACTATAATATTCTCATTGTAACAGTAATTATCTGCTGCATGTGAATAAAATAAAACTATTTTTTTTTCTTTCTGTAATTTTGGCTCTCGATCACTTAGACACCTTAGTAGCCCCCAGGAGCGGTTTTCTAGACTTCATCACCAGAAAATCCCCTACTCTTGAGACTGGTTTTTTGAAATTCATCATCGAAAGGGACCTTCGAAGTAGGATAGGATTAGATGCCTTTGTTCACAAGGCTCACATAATTAGTGAACATGGTAACTATCATTCTTGACTAAGCTCACTCGAGAGTGAAGCAAATATCTGGTTGGGCTAGTAGTAGGTCTTAGACAGTACCACCTCTTCTCATGAGAGGATATTGGACTCATTAGTGCATTTTGAGTTCCTCCCATTTGGATATCATTTTACTGCACCTTCCATATAGGTCACCACTTGCTCGTTGAGACACCATTCTATTTTGTGCACCCTTGATAATTGTAGGGGGTTTCGTATCGATGACATTCATGTTATTTCTAGAATAACACCCACTTCCCATGATATTTTCTAGGAGGCACATTTCAACATCAAAACACACAAAACAAACAAATATTTTATTTTTTGCATTTAGAACTGATTCTAGTTATGCATTGTTTGCATGCTCACAAAACTGGTTTCAGCACATTCACTGATTAGCAACACATCTATTGGTTGTCTACAACCTATCACTTCTGATTTTTCTATCAGATTCATAGTCTGAGTCTAATTCGTAGGTCAACCTATGAACCAGGTCTCAATTCGCATAGTGACCTATGAATCCTATTTCAGAACATAGAAACTACTCCAAATCTCACTAGGGTTACCTCAAAACCTCACACGGATCACACCCAGAACCTCATATTTCTATTTCTATGCAGTTATGATCACCCATTCATGATACACAGTATCATGACTATGGTCACCCATAGCCAAGCGTATAAGAAAATGTGTCTTGAGGAGGAGGTTTTTTTCACCACTTCCAGTTAGTCTACTTCTCCCTCTCCCATTATAGGGGAAGTTGCCACACTCACAGTAGACCTCCCCATAGATTCAGATTTACCTCCCATACACACTATATCTCATGATGAGACTCCCACTTCATCCGATGAAGATTACCCACTTCTTCCCCATTCACCTTCACCTAATCTGCCTTCCATATTTTGTGATCACATCATCTACACCACTCTAGGACATCCACCTCCTCTCTTTACTATTTATGAGGAGACCCTCCCTACCTCACCTACCTTCACACATCCTTTCTTCCAAAGTCTATCTCAATCACTCTTCGAGAATGACTCTTCCTTGCTCAATCGTACTCACCCTGAGGTCACCTCATTTGCCCCTACTATAGGGATGATCTCAGATCCCTCATCTTCCACTCTAAGCATGCAAGCACCCTCATCACAAATCCCTCCACTGCAACCTCCTTTAGAGCCACAATATGCACCCTTCACATCATCATATCAAGATGCTTCTCAAGCACCACAACCACCATCCTCCCAACAACCCTTCTTTGCATCCTTTGATGCTACATCACAACCACCTTCTCACTCACAACAATTCTCATATCAGCTACATCAACAGACCCCTTCCCCCTCATCTCGTGAGACTATTTTCACCATGCCACCTCCTCAGGCTCCTACCATTGAAGCCCATGTTCCTTCCTCATCATTACCTCCACCTACATTCCACCCTCCTAGAATGTATGGTGTGCCACCCTCTATTCCACTTCCATATTCATCTGCTCCCATATTTTGCATCCCTCCACCACCTCCATTTCGAGCTCTAGATCCTAGTTTCTTTCCTACCTATGACCCATGACCTATGTCTTATCCTACCAATCCTCCAGGCTATCCTATGCCACCTAGCTTCTCCACTCATCGTGCTCCTAGCCAGATGTAGGTGCCATATTTTGACACCTCATCTCACCCACCACTAGCACCACTCATCTAGACACCACTACCTCCACCGTAGCCTGCTACACCTACATTATTCATGACACCTCCTTCATGGTCATCATCTCCTACAGTCCAACCATTATAGTAGGCCCCTCTCTAGTAGATCCCAATTTAGCAACCACAAATATTACAACTGTAATATTACTACCCACAGTAGATGCCTACTCTATAGTAGGGTGTCCCCTCAACTTCAACCTCCTACACTATCCAACAACCTCACCTACAAGCACCATTGCAATATGTCCATCCCCACACTAGGAGGAACAACAACTCCAATATCCACCACATTCTTAGGCTCCACCTACCCCTACACAATCCTCTACACCTTTAGCACCCAAACTTCAACTTCTACAAGATGAAGTTAAGATGCTAAACCTTCGTATAATAGTTATGGGCCACAAAAACCCACATACGATGAACTCTACAATGAGCCAGTCCACCCTTTAGTTCCTATTCCTCCTTACCCTTATCACTTCAAGATCCTAAAGTTTGATAAATACAAAGGTAAAGAGGATCCTCATGAACACATTAACAATTATCGCTTAGCTTACTATCAACTTCATAGTAGAAACCCCCTCATGTTACGTACCTTCTCCCTCTCACTTGGGGGACAAGCCCTAGATTGGTACAACATGCTCCCATGCCATAACCTATACACCTTTGAGTAATTAGCCAATTCATTATTGGAACATTTCTCCATTAACATCAAGAAGAAAACCAACTTTTTAGATGTCTACACCTTGTGATAGGCCAACAACAAGCCTATTACAAAGTTTATTTCATGATGGATATCGGTCATACATGACCTCGCTCATAGCCTCCCATCCACTGAATTAGTTACACTCTTCTCAAAGAGTTATCACAAACATATCTCCACCTCCTTACAGCTTCATCAAAGCCACACCTTTGAGGAAGCTATCACTCAGGCCAAGGTCATTGAGGACATCAAAGTCCAATCTAGCAAGATCAAACTTAGACAAAAACCCTCTTACAATTCCAACTTTTTCTTCAATAAAAATGCACCAAATCAACCCTATACTAGACCACCACAAACCAACCAAGTGGCAGTAGCTTCTCCAGCTTCTTCATCCATATCACAACCTCCATAACAATAGTTGTTCTAGACTAGTGCACCCCTTCCACCAAGACCAACAAAGCCTCATGGTCTTCACCCACAACTTCCACAACATAATTTGACCCCGCTATCTAAGCCTTTACCAACTCTATTTTAGTGATTGTACAATGTAGGTCATATTACCTTACCAGACATTTGACCTCTTGATCCCAATCAACCCAAGCCTCAAGGATATATTGAGCAAGTATTCTATACATACCATCGACAATGTGACCATGATATAGAGTCTTGTCATTCCTTCCATGGTCTTGTCTAGGACCTCATTGATCAAGGTACCATTCAGGTCTCAAACCCCCTCGCACCCCAAAATCAAAACTTGGGAATCTACCAAAACCTACTACCTAAACACCAAGGGACTAATTCCCAAGGAACCCAATCCAATCCCCAAGGACAACCCAGATAGGTTAACAATATTCAATGAGATCCACCCTCACATGGTATCATTGGCATGATCAACCTTACCACTCATACCCAATGCTATCCACCATGATAGGATGCACCAATGGTTTCTCCTCCAACACCATTCACTTCTCCATAACCCTCTATAGTAGCACAAGCCTCACCATACTTACCACAAAATATCATCACCATCCATGGTAGCCTTACACATCAATTATGTAACACCCCAACTAGGCTATCCATATTCGATCTCTTACAACAATCTCAACCCCATCATGAGGCATTGAATGACATCCTCTGATCCATCGACCTTGAAATGCATGACACAAATGCGTTTGTTAACTTCATAGGAAACATACCTCATTGCCTTCAACCCTCCATTAGTTTCCATGACCATGAGATCATAAAGCTCATAGGGGAAGGAGCAGATCCACCTCTCCACATACAAGCAACTATCAATGATATCACCTACAAGTATGTTCTTGTTGATACTAGCTCATCCATTAGCATCATCTCTATGGCTGCCCTACATCATCTTCACATTCCACCTACTCACTTTGCCACACCATCACTCGACCTTAGAGCATTCGATGGTTCCATGCGACCCACTATAGGCTCTATTGTCCTACCTATTTGCATTGGTGTCCAAACCATATCCATCCTATTTCATGTCATTCAGGGTGAGATGCAATACAATATCTTGCTCGAACATCCATGGATTAGAGACATGTAATGTGTCCCTTCTACCTTGCATCATTATCTCAAGTATGTCTATGATGGACTCATCCATTGTGTTCCTATCGATAGGGATCCCTTCAAATTTTGCAACATCACAGACCTTCCACTAGGACCCTCATCATCCTCTACTCAAGTTCTTCCCATTCCTTCTCATCAATCATCAAGAGCATCTCCATATCCTTCAATATCCTACATCAATCATCACCTAGCACAACACTTCATTCTACTACCATACCTTTCTCACCACCTTCCTCATGGCCTCCCCCTCCTTCTCAGTCATCCTCCTCCACAAATCCACTTCTTGTACCTCCACCTTTTTCACCACCATCATCATGACCTCCTATACCATCTCACCCATCTTCCTCTATCAAACCTCCTCTCCTTCCCACTCCTCAAACACCCCCACTTCCTTTTCATCCATGACCATGATCTTTCACATCTTCTCGTAGCTCGATACCTACACCTCATCCCCTACCACACAGTTCCCACATGCAAACCACCCCATTCCATCCACTACAACTAAATGCCATGATTGGGAACAATGAGCTTCCCACTTAGACACTCAATTACTCCATTCTTCTCCTCCCATCATTTGCAATTCCCAAATAGCATCATCCTCCTCAAATTCTAATTCACCACCTCAATCCCCAACATGTGCGACACCTCGAGTGTCAATTTTCATGACAAAATTTGGTCTAATGACTATAACATTCAGGATGCTCATGTGCAACCCTCGAAAATCCAATCCATGTATGATTTTGGTCATCCTTCAACTTTAGTCTTAACCATAGGTACCATAGTGTGACTAGGTCCTCCCAACAATCATACCAACTTTATTTATGTAGGCCTAGAGTCCTCACTTGATCATTATACCTCCACCACCACAATCCAATTTTTATGGCACTCTAGACCACATGTCAAACCCCCAATTCACCCTACACTACCTTCAATATTTCCACTAGTGCAAATTTAGACTAGGATGCTATGAACAAGGGTTACAAACACCTATCAACCCCCATGTTCAATTACCAATAGATAAATCTAGTCTAGGTTATCACCCTTCTACCATACACACACTTGAGGATGAGATTCAAGATCTTTCTTTGCATCCCACACCAATCCCTACACACACATTGGAAGACTACATTGACATGGATATCCTAGATGAGAGCCCATCTCCTCATTCTACCATCACCATTCCATGCACCTTCTTCCAAGACATATCTCTTAATGACACAACCTCCACTTATTGTATCGATGCACTAGTTAACCAATTTGTTACCTTATCTCTCATACCTCCTCATCCAGAGCATCCCATTTCACCTACTCCTCCATTACCTATACATTCAACCATACCAATGCCCACTTACCGATAACTTCATCGATCCACAATGCGACCTCACTCTCCACCCATGGTTTTACGTCCACCATTAAACCTCCCATGATGTTCAAATGCTTCTAAATCCTCATCATCAGACTCATCATCTTCCATGACCTCTATTGCTTCCATCAACATGGTCGATGTGGATTTATTCTCACCACTTCGATACTCATCTCCCATGAATCATGATAACACACCAAACCCTAATTTCATTGATTTCACTCACATTTCACCAACACCTTCAACATAAGAATTTCTACTATCGCCACCTATCTTGTGTATCAAGAATGCTCCTTCACCTTCTACCCCACCTCACATCCCATGGGTTCATCACACTAAATTTTATTTAGATGATGAATTTGAGTTACCCAAGGCTATCGATGACCTCCATCTTATTCCCATCCCAGAAAAACTTCAAGATGGCTCCCACATGCTTGTGGAAGAAACCATCAATATTGATATTGGTGATGATCCCACCAATCCACATATTATCAAACTTACCACTAGCCTCTCCCCAGAAGAGCACACCTTGTTTACTACCTTCCTTAAGGAATACATCAGAGTCTTCACCTAGTCCTATAAGGACATGCCTGGACTTGATCCTTCCCTAGTAGTGCACAATCTTACTCTCGACAAAGATGCCAAACCCATAAGATAGAAATTGTGATGCATGCATCCTATAATTGCATTACTAGTAAAATATGAGCTCCAAAAGCTCCTTGATATAGATTTCATTCAACCTATTGATTACCCCGAATGGGTCTCCAATATGGTACTAGTACCTAAGCCCTCAAGTGAGGTTCGCGTATGCATTGAATTTTATGACTTGAACAAATCTTATCCCAAGGACAACTTCCCCCTCCCAAACATCGACTCACTCATCGAATCTATCATAGGCCATGAAATGATCTCCCTCATGGATGGATTTTTTGGTTACAATCAGATCAAAATCAACCTCATTGACCAACACAAGACTTCTTTCACAACCTCCTAGGGGACATTTTGCTATAAGGTCATGCCTTTTGGCCTTAAAAATGTTGGGGCAACATACCAGCGTGCAATGAATTACATATTTCATGATTACATGCATAAAATCATGGAATATTACATTGATGATCTCATCACAAAGTCCAAAGAATATTCACAACACCTCACTGATCTATGCAAAATCTTCGATCATCTCCTAGAACACAATGTTCACCTTAACCCAAAGAAATGTGTCTTTGGTGTTACTTCAGGAAAAATCCTAGGGTTCATCATCTCTCAATGAGGCATTGAAGTAGATCCTAACAAATTCAAAGCCATCATCGAGATGCCTCCACCCACCAACCTCAAACAACTATGTAGCTTGCAAGGCAAAATTTAGTCCATACATCATTTTATCACCCAAATTTTAGATAAGTGCAAGTCATTTAATCACCTCTTACAAAAGGGGGTCACCTTCAAATGGGATGAAAACTATCAACAAGCCTTTGATTCAATCAAAGCCTACCTCACCTCCTCACCAATTTTATCTCCCCCACACCCATAGCTACCATTTATCCTATACATTTCTGCTATATATTTTGCACTTGGCATACTCTTAGCCCAAAATAATATGCTCAATCATGAGCAAGCTATATACTACATCAGTCGTACGCTAGTCAGCTACAAAACCTACTATGTATACATGGAAAAGCTATGTTTGGCTGTAGTCTTTGCCACCCAAAAACTATATCATTATATGCTTAATCACACTACATTTGTCATCACTCATGATAATCCACTTTGATACATGATGAACAAGAGTTATCATAACTCTCACTACTAAATGGATTATTCTCCTCACTAAATTTGATCTAGAGTTCATTTCACAAAAATCCATCAAAGGATAGGTCATCACAGACCAACTCGTTGAGGCTCCATTACCCGATAATCAACCTCTCCTCATTCAACTCCCTGATGATTCCATCTTCAATATTATAGAACCTGAAGAGTATGTCAAACTAGAAATACCAAATGACCTAACACTTTTCTTTGATGGTTCCCATTGCACACATGCTAGGGGTGCAAGCATTGTATTTTTCACACCATATGGGGAGCCTCTCCCATTTTCATTCAAATTAGGGTTTCCCTGCACAAACAACAATGCAAAATATGAAGCTCTCATTCTCAATTTAAAATAGGTGCATTCTATGCACATTAGATGCCTTCACATCATAGGAGATTCTCTCCTCATTGTCAATCAAGTCCAAGAGATATGGAAATGTCACTACCCCATCCTCCAACAATACAAACAAATCACCCAACAACTCCTCACCCAATTTGAGTGGTACGATATCGAAGCTGCTCCATGCTCATCCAATCATTTCATTGACACAATGGCTTCCTTAGGGTCATTAATACCATAAAATTCCCTCTCAAATACTACACATATGTCCATTCATACTCTAACACAATCAACTATCTCATCCTCACCTCCTATAGATGATGATGGTATTCATGTTATCCACACTGAACCACATGATCCTTGGTTTTCATAAATTAAGGATTATATTAAATTAGGCTTCCTACCTTATGATTTACCACATGCTCATCATCGAGCATTCAAACAATGGGCCATTCATTACACACTACTGGGGGACATTTTGTATCACCGTAGTCATGATGGTATTCTTTTGCATTACCTAGAACCACATGAATCTCAATGAGTGGTACAAGAAACCCATGATGGTACTTGTGGTGGCCACTTTAGTGGCATGGCTATCACAAAATATATTCTATGCATGGGCTACTATTGGCCCAAAATGGAGCATGACTATTGTGAGTACGTCAAGTGATGTATCAAATGCCAACAACATGCTAACCTCACACACCTACCATCACAAGCACTCCAACCTATTCAATCCATGTGGCCTTTCTCCCAATGGGGCCTAGATCTCATCGGATAGATCTCACCTACTTCATCAAGCAACCACAAATTCATCATCACTACCACAGAATACTTCACAAAGTGGGTCGAAGCCATCCCACTTTTCCAAACCACAGGAGCCAAAATTATGGTATTTATCACTGACCATATCATATGTCACTTTGGAATCCCTTCCCAAATCATCTCTAACAATGGTACACCATTCAAGAATAAAAAATTTCACACCCTCTACACCAAATTTAATATTCACCATAGCTTCTTGACCCCATACTACCCATAGGGTAATAGCCAAGCTGAGGCTACTAACAAAACCATTTGCTCCATCCTTCATAAGATAGTTGTAGAATCCCATCATGATTGGCACAATCAGATACCTTTAGCCTTATGGGCCTATCGTATGAGCATACATACTCCCACTAGGGCAACCCTTTCTCATTGGTCTATGGCACTGAAGCCATTATGCCTCTCGAACTTGAGATACCTTCCTTACGAGTCTCCATGAAAGACTTTATTGATGATGACATAGCTCATCAAGCCCACCTTGACCAATTAACCCTCTTGGATGAGCAGTACATTCATACCATCGAGCACACACATGTCTACCAAGATCACCTTCATCATGCCTACAATAGTAAGGTACATCAACACAAGTTTCAAATTGGTGACCTGGTTCTCAAAGAGAACCAATAGATCACAAGCCAACCCCATCAACAATGAGACAAGTTTACTCCTAACTAGCTAGGCCCATATATCATCACACAAAAATTTAGTTCTAGCACCTATCGATTGGAAAATCTCAAAGGACTCACCAAACCTGAACCTATCAACATTATTCACCTTCACACATTTAATGCCTAGCCTACCTAGGTATGCATCACCATAGATTGTACATAGTGTCATTATAATACTATCTAGGTACACATCACTCACAATCCACACCACACTACACACATAGTTTTCACTTTCTATTACACAACAAAAATACTTGTGCTTTTTATGTCATTTATATACTATGGGTATCTTGGTTTTTGTAGGTCTCTCATCACCAGCTATGACATATTCCATGAGAAATACCTCATTCTAGGTTACACATTCCATACATACTATACCTTCATCATGCAGGACCTCCCAATACTACCTCTAGTACCAATCACCCTAACTGATCTTGCCATACCACCCAACCCAATCCATGTACATCAACCTTCCACATCATCACATTCAGATCACCACACTTCACCCCACCTTCGCTCACCCCACCATAGGGATTCTTCCTATTCACCTTACTTTAGAGATAGCTAGATCTCCTTATCCTCCTTTGCATATAAGGAGGAACATTCTCACCAAATAGACCCTCACATGCAAGAATCATCCCTACCTCACGTGGGTGACCCAAGAGATCCATATCTACCACCTTCCCTAGCTCATAGACCTTCACCAGTACATTACCCTCCTAACATAGGAACCATACCTATTCACACACATTCCATAGGATTACCTCCACCCCTATCGATCGATATGTCACCCAACAATCTATCCCTATATAATATTCCACTCAAGCTACCTTCACACATGCTTCCTCGGCTCATCCACATCATTATCTATAGCCATCTCCTATGCCACCTATCCTTTAGACACCACCATCTCCACTCTATGGCCTCCCATTCCAGCCTACCCCACCACCAATGCAGTAGTTCCAATCTCCCCCTTCTTCTAATTCATTCTCTTCTTCACACCCATACCCAAACCCCATTTACACACTAGAATCTTGATCACCACTAACCTAGTTACATCACCTCCTCCCATTGATATCCAACACATCCTCTCTCACCTCGACAACCTTGAGTCACACCTAAGTCATTATTATTTCTATACATCTTTCACCTTCTTTCAGGTCTATTCAATGCTCCTAGATTTAACCTTCATCAGACCCCAGATTCTCGATCCAACCACTCATTCCTACACCACCTTCTTCATGCTCATCACCAACCAACCCATATATCCTATGCTAGTCTAGTCAGCACCACTATCCAAAAAGTTTCACCAGTTACTCCACCAGGACCTCCTTGTACTACCTGAGATCCACCCTATTGATCCCTTATGCCCTAAGTCATGAGATTACAAAGAAAATCAATTTTGCATCTATCATCATCAACTAGGGCATGACATCAATGTGTGTCATACATTTGAGACCATTGTTCAAGACATGCTTCTCGATGAACCTCTTTCACATCTCAAACAAGTTCCCTCACCTACTCGACTCTAGAGCCCTCCACATCGGCTAGTACCTCACTCCACCCCATCACGTGATTCATTCACATCCACACCTCATTACTTTCAATAGTTATCCAATTACACCAATTACAAAAATCCTAGTCACCTCATCACTTCACCTAGTCATTCATGACCCGATCCACGTCACTTCACATAGTCTTTGTTTATTTCTTTTCTTTATATCTTCTTCCATTCACTTTCCTCTTCTTCTTCCTATTTAGCATTGTTGAATGGTCATGCTTCGAGTGACTACATTCCTATGTTGATTCTCCCCTCTTCTTCTTTTTTTTCTTCTCATTTTTCTTGCATCATTGCTTTGCTCCCTCTTCTTTGTCATGCTTCTTCACCCTCATGTTCCTCTACATCTCTTCTCACTCCACATTTTCTTTGTTTATCATTATCACATGTATTCTCCTAGTTATATGCTTTTCTCCTATTTGCTACATCTCCCCACACATTGGGGCAACCATTATCATGACTCTCTATTCTCATCATCATCACCCCACATATTCATATTCAGATATGGTTTCTAATCTCATATGGTTACATTTCACAAATTTCCTCTTGTAGATATTGTTCTTTCATACTATATCTCGCACTACATTCATTGCATATATCCATATTTCTTCTATGATTTCATTCATGTTTGTATATTCCCTCTATAGAAATGTGCCCTTAGAAGGAATAACATACACACTTGTTAGCATTACCACTTGGATGTCCACTCCCTTTCTCAAGATTACAGAGTATATGGTGTCTTGTATATTCTTGACCATTCACTAGTTCAGTCAATCAAATATCACCTCTAGCTGACAGGTTATTACACTCCTTATAGCTTTCTTTGGTTGGTTCAACTTCTTTCAAGGACCACTCACACAGGTCACATTTTAAACAAATTTTGAGTCTAGGGAAGATAACACCTTGCGTAGATATCACCATCTAGAAAATGGTTTCCCCTACTCATCCTATCATTTGCATGGTCAACATACAACCTAGGGATAAACAAAGGGATAAGCATAAGCAAAAATTAGAAAAAAAGGGTAGAAAACAAAAGCCAATACCCATACAAAAAAAAAAAAAAAGAGTACCACAAAAAGACAATCAAGAAATGAGGGGTAGAAAACAAAAGGAAAAGCCTCCAAGAAACACAATTGTTATGCTTCATCACCTTTGGTCCTTAGGTTTAACATAACATCATGGGATGATTTCCATCACCAGCTATAGGCCCTAAGCGCCTACCTACCAGTGGAATAGTCTTACAAGTGGTGACACATCTATCACATTAGTGACCTTCTTTTGTATAGATCATTGTATGCTTGTGGATGAGCTAGCTACTTTGGCTATGTTTACAATGGGTTAGTCCTACCTCCCTCAAAATGGATAAATGAACATCACTTACTTGCACACACTGGTCCTTGATAGACTTTGACCTAGCCAGGTTAGTTATGAGTTGTAGATAAATCTCATTCAGTTCTTCATGAGGTTTGATTGCTATAACTATGATTGTCAAAATTATTGCATACACCCTATACCATCCTACATCCCTGAGATTATGGAATGGATCACATTACCATCAGTTATGCTATGATACGAGTGCTTCCTCTACACATTTTAGCTTCCACATACATGCATCCTTGCATCTATCTTACATGCATTTATTTACATTACATTATGCATCATCACATCTATCTTACATCATACATCATTGCACCTACTCTACATTGTATCTACACTACAATGACATCATTCTCCTACATACTACCACATGCACATATATTCATTCATCATACATTTACTTTATCTATAATATATGTCACACAATACATAAGAAATCACATATACATTCAAATCAAATCACAAAACATATATAAGAGCCACAACAAAATAGGTATATATATATAATGATAAAAAATACCATTAGGCTACAAAATGGGAACATGTCCACCACCCATCATCACATATACCCATAGGCTACAAAAAATACATACCACCACAAGCTAATCTTAGCCCTACTGATCACCAAGAGTCTCCCCACTCCCCTCATGAGCCACCCTCACCTACTTTACCCTGCACACCACTAACCCTACTCGACTCAACTACTACCCCTGATATCTATGTCACTATAGGCACTACCACCCTATCCAACTCTAGGACAACACCTCCTATATATAACACTATGGGTGCCTCTATTCACTCATCACGATCATGCTTTGATGACTCTACTATGACTGCATCTATGCTCATGATCATGATCTTGATCTCAAATATGACCTACCATAATATAGAAGTGGAATCCCATACAAAGCTAAGGCTAACTCACACTTCTATTGCATCACTCCCTCCTCCTTAAACATCTCTAACACATCCTCATTACCCTTCCACAACTACTCTATCTCAACTCTCAAAGTAGCCACATCCATAGGGGCCTACTCCACTACCCTCACTTGCTCCACCTCCTCTCATACCTACCATTGCCACTCTATATTAACATGCAACTTGGCCATCTCCACCATATGAGCCACTCACTCAACATCCCTAGTCACCAACACCTACTACATCCTATACACCTCAACCTTCAATCTCTCCCTAGTAGCCATAGTATCTACTACTAGGATACTCAAACCCCCCACCACCTCAGCATACCTTACCTCCACCACTTTGAGCCACCCACACAACTCCATGATCTAAAGCTCTAACTCCCTCCTCTCTATGGTATGTTCCTACTCTGCTAAACCAACCTATCCTCCAAATCATGGTGCTCCTCTCTCCACTTCCCCAAGTCCATCACCTAACCTTCCTCACTCTCACATATCTACCCCTCTAACTATCATACCCTCTCCCATAGTATCAATAGCTCCTCATCAACATCCCTCCTCTCCTACTCCTCAAAAGGTATATCTCCTATATCTCCCATATATCCTATATCAATCATATCATCAACTCCCACATCAACTCCTACCTCCTCCATGATCACTATCTCCTCCATAGGCTACTCACCAACACTAGCCTATGCCTCTAGCACCCTCCCAATAGGAACATTGCTAGACCACCTTGATATCACCTCGACCATCAAAGAGGTACCTCTACCTCATCCCTTGATCCTCCCTCTAGCCTAGGCCTCACTCCTCCCTTATGCTCATCCCTCTCACAAAGGTACCCCATCGGCTAGCTGCACCCAATGATCAATCACCCCAATGCCTACCTCCCAACTCTACATCACCCACCATGCATCATACTCAAGAGTAGTTCCCACATCCTCCATATCAAAAATCACCATCGATGGATCCCTCTCACCACTCTAAGGAGGCACTATAAGGTGACTCCCTCTATCACCTCATCTCCTATAAATCATAAAAATCACCTTTGAAATACCCTACTATAACCCAAACTATCACATGACCCTACTAAATGGAAAGAACTCCACTTACCATGTATACCACCCTACTACCCATCATCCTCAATGGATAGCTCCTAACTACTCCTCATCCTTCTCCCATACCACTCCACCCTTCTAGGGCCTCCAATGAATATCCTTTAGCTCCAATGAGCCAAAATTCACCCTCCAAAATAGATGGTCACCCTCATATGGCCTCTTCATCCCCTTCTCCTCATAAATCCACCACCTCAAGGCATAGGGTACCAACCTACTCATATTTGAGTGAGCATCATATGGCAATAACACTAATCACTCTATAGCTATATGCTCCCATACCCAAACCTATAATAATGGCATCCAACTCAAACCTATCTGTGCAACTCACACCACATCATGTAACTCTCTATAGACCTATGCCAATAGTGCAGGTACCCATGCAAATACAACCTCATGCTCTACCATATCACACACTACATCCAACATATTCTAGGTAAACTTCACCCCAAAAGTATCTAGTAAAGCATATGTCAAAATCATCAACATCATCACACACTAGTGATTAGACAACATCTCCTGATACCAAAAATACTCATAATCTATCCCCTTTTTGGTATCTATCTCCCTCCACATTACACCAAATGCACATTACAACACCTCATCATACCTCTCATCCATCACTACCCTCACTAGAACACCCTCAATCGATAATTTGTATATCTTGTACACATCCTCCAAGGTGATAGTCATCTCACCCATCAAAAAATGAAAGGTGTTCCTATCCGGATCCCACCTCTCACACAATACTAAAATGTAAGCCCTATTAGCATGGATGCTCACACAATCCCACACTCCTTTCAGCCACACCTTCTCCAACCACTCCAGATCTACCTCACCCAAGGCCTTCTCCAAGAAAGCTCTCATCGATCGTACATGATACCATGACTCAATCATCTTCACCTGTTTCATCCACAAACATCACAAAAAATTTTGATTAGTTTCATATACATACATATTCATTTTTATCATTACATACAAATTACCATACCATACAACATTCATACAATAGTCCTCATGCATTTACAAAAAAACAACAAAATCAATACTCAGACCCAATTCGTAGGTCACCCTATGAATTCAGGACTAATTTGTAGGTCACCCTATGAATTTAGGTCTGATTCATAGGTTAACCTATGAATTCAGCTAGATGGCCATTTTTGGACTCCATTTGGCCTCACTCATGACAAACATGTCACAAAAACACAAAAAAAAACTCATACAAGCACATTTAACATCCATAAAATCACACATTTCATCCATCACATATTTTGAGACACACACACATTCACAATTCAAACCACATTCCAAAATACAATAAAAATCACATTTTTGGATACCCATTTCACCCTTTCATGGTGAAAGTGTAAACACATTCCAAAAATAGTACATACCTAGCTTCCAAAAACCACCCTCACACTCATCCACATACTCATCATGGCACGCAATTCAAACAATCAACAAATCATTCCAACACACAAAACAAAACACATTTTTGAACACCCATTTTCCCATTTTATGATGAAAAATTAGATAGTTTTCAAAAATGATACATCATTCATCACAAAATCATAATCAAAATTCATCACACTTACATCAATCGGTAAGCATTAACACACATCACCAGATCATATAGAAATGTAAAAATAATCACATTTCTAGATACCCATTTCCCACTTTTACAAAAAAAGTTTCATCCTTTCTCGAAAATAGTACACCATTTTCCCCAACAAGCAAATTCAAAACAATCACATGTATTTCCTACCATGCAGTCAAACTAATGCAAATAATGGTCAAACCTAACATCTAATCACACATCTCGATACCCATTTGGTTTCTTTATCACTTTGTGTCCAAATTCTAATCACATCTCACATACAAACACTACAAAATAAATAAACCTACCCTACAACATTCCCAAGCAATCATACAATTCAAAATTTCATCTCAATAAGGCTTCGGGTACTTACCGATGGCTCCCCACGATGACCACCAACACTGGTCTATCCCCTCACCATATCTATGTCTCCTCCAAATTTTACAAGCACTCCACATCAAAAACCATCACTCACTCCTCACTCTCCAACTCACACACCACACAAAATGACTTCACACATGCACCAAAAAGGTTTTATATACCCTAAAACCCCAATTCATAGGTCACCATACAAATTCAAGTTCAATTCATAGGTCACCATGCGAATTCAAGTTCAATTCATAGGTCACCATGCGAATCACACCTCCATACACCAAATGCACATGTTTTTCACTCCAACAATTGTTTCCTTCCTTCTTCTTCCTATCTACCAAAATTTTCCTCCCTTTTATCATCCCTTTCCTCTATCAATCGACTCATCACCATCATCACCCCATTTCATTTATCTCATTATTGATTCCTCATTTGAGGGGGTATTCATATACAAATCCGCTTTGCATGCAACCAAACAATCAAACATCCAAATCATGGATATCACATCTATCTACAAATTTTTTTGCTGAATATTATCTCAAGATAAACCCCATCCCAAATCAAACATTTGTTAAGTCACGAGAGCCATGCGCAATATCAAAGATGTCTTGCTTTCATTCATGTATATCGGCCTTGACCACATACTAAATGTTACGCTTGATTCATCCATACCACTCAACTCAAATGGTTTGACATGTGTCACCATGCACTCATCAATCAATCAGAAGCAAAAATTTGAATAGGTATTTGTTCTATTCGTATTTGGACCATCTTGCATTGGTCACAAAAAGCAAAGCAGTCATAAGTTGCCCTCACAAACATCCAAGTATGGTATTGCAAATACTATACTAAATTGGTAAAATCATCAATTTCACCATCATGTTCCACCTGCATCCATCCATCCGCATCTCATCATTCACATTCACCCATTCTTCTCTTCTTCTTTATCTTCTCTCTTATTCTTTTGAATATCAATCAATGTTGTATGGTCACGCTTCGAGTGACTACATACCTTTGATTGGATTCCATTCTTCTCCTCTTCATATTCTCCCTTCTTTTGGCTATCAATCAATGTTGTATGGTCATGCTTTGAGTGGCTACATACCTTTGATTTGATCCCATTCTTCTCATTCCCTTTCTTTCTCATTTCATGAATGCCTCGTCTCCTTCTTCCATCACATTATTTTTGCACTAAACTATGTTCCACATAACATAGTACAAAAAGGGGTAAATGTAGACACCCAAAAGTCACACATGCTCATTCTTATATACTTGTAGATCTACATAGATACTTGTAGGTTTGCATAGGCCATCGTAGGTCCTCTACCTTAGTCATCCATAGGCTCCAAAACCTACAAAACTAGGTAGAATGCACCCAAGATGCCTTCTACCCACTAGGAATCCATCTACTAGCTCCCTAAGGCCACTTAAGCCCTTTCCTACACCTAATTAGGACCCCATGGGACCATTCCCTACTAAAAATCCTAATTAGGCTAATTAAGATTCTAATTTGCAAGTGACTTTCACTAAACATGCACTTTATCATTAATAGGGTTTAATTAGGGTTAATGGTCTAATTATCCCTAAGCACATCCTCACACATGTGTGCACCCTAAGTTAGTTAGGATATTTCTAGAAACCCTAACTAAACCCCAATCTAACCTAGGACTTAGCTAACCCTAGCTAACCCTAACCCTTCCTCACACATGTGTGAGGATGAGATATTCCTTTAGGGCATGTGGGCTTGACACCTCCCCAAACCCTAACCTAACCTCACTAGGAATTGACTCTAGGGTCTGGTTCATCTAACCACCCCCCTGACCTTGGCCTTTCCTATAAATAGAGGGTCCCTCCCCTCATTTTACCTCTCTCTCCCTTTCTTGTCAACTTACCAAAACTCTACAAAAATCATACCAAAATCACATCCGACAACTTTGCACCGTGCAAACAACATAACATCACTTCTGGAGCCCATCCAGATAGAGGATCTCCATCAGAGGATAGTTGTAGACCAATTCACCCCCCACCCTATGAATCCAGGATCCATTTCGTAGGCCACCCTACGAATTGACCATACAATAGGTCCACATCAACAAATCTAACATGTATCATTTGTTTCATGTTTTTATAGTACTTTCTTTAGTTTTTATCACTTTTTAATATAGTTTTTTATGTTGATTTATCTTCATAATCATGGGGCTTGACTAAGGTAGGCCCCCAAATGTACTAACAATATTTTGCAGGCCCTAAACAGGTGCAAAAGAACACACATCAACAAACTACCAATGGCACATGCACATAGAAGCCCACCTTCACTGAGGAGCTCTAAAAGACATCATCAGGATGCTTCATGTTTGTAAAGAAAATAGGGAGACTCTTCTTGTAACCTAGAAACATCTCTTTATGAATAAAAATCAGCATTATGAGCAATTTATATTTTGTTAAGTTGTTTGATCAAATGAACATCTTTTAGTCACTTTAATTAATTTTCTTATTTTCCCTTCAGAACTAATGGCACACAAAATACGAGGGGGGTCATCAAGGAAACCTGGAGAAGCAAGGGAGGAAGAAACCCTCATAAGATTTGTAAGAGGACCAACAACAAGGGTCAGGAAAGAAGATCCTCAAAGGGAAAGGAGGCAAAAATAGATTAATGAACCTCCTCCGAATGAACCAGAAAGAGGAGAAGGGTACCTAGGGAAAGTAGTGCAATTACTATAGTCTCACATGGACCAACAAAGGGAAGAGATGGCCCAATAGAAAACCCATATGGCCCAAAAATAAGAATTAAGTGTTCAACAACAAAAGGTTATAGAAGACTTAGTCAGGATTAGAGAAACAGGAAGAAGCAAGGCAGAGGAGGTACCTAGTGAACTTGAAGGATCCAGTACTGGTAGGGCTAGGGTGAGTAAAGAATTGACTAAAGACCTAAAATATATCATAATTACAAAATTTATTGGGAAAGGTGATGGTGATGCAACAAAGAACTGGCTAAATGAATTAGAGTCATACTTTTCCTTAGCATTTTTGTCATTTGAGTCTAAAACTGCTTTGGTTGTTATGAATATGACTTGAATGGCCTTGGATTGGTGGAAAATTTTTCATAAAGGGTTGGGTATCAAAGTTGCAGATGTTAAGTGAGAAATTTTTGAAAAGGAATTCAAAGATAGATTTCTCACTAAAGAGTATTATGTGGAAAACTTTGCATAGTTTACGAATCTGCAACAAGAATCAATGCCAGTCCGAGAATATCATGAGAAATATGTCCAACTTTTGAAATATGCCACTCAGTATGAAACCAATGAAGAAATGAAAGTTCAAAAACTTGTGTTAGGATTGCATCCTTGGATTCAAATAGTGGTGAATATGCATAACCCTCAAAACCTTCCTAATGCATTTGATCTAGCTAAAAAGGAGGAAGCAAATCAAGAAAAAAGAAGAGCATACTTTAACTTTCAAAAGTTTTCTAAGAAGGATAAATATGAGCTCAAAAAATGGAAGAGTGTAGGATTTATGAAATGGGATAAATAAAATACTAAGAAAATCAAAGGGGAAGATCAGAATAGACAAGGAAGTAGAAACCAAAATAATCTTCAGGGCAATAGGTTCAAGAAAATTGGTAGGGGTAATTTCTAAATAGATGATCATAATAGGTAGATTAGGGAAAAGCTAGAGAAGTGGCACCTCAATCTAGAAATGAGGAAGGTAACAAAGGATTTAAAGCACCTCCAAATGGATGTTTTGAATGCCGAGGGCTCAATTATGCTAACAAGTGTCCCCAAAGGTTTGATCTTCATCAAAAGGCTCTTGAAGAAAACACTCACAAAATATTTGCTACGAAAGGTAGTCCTAAAATTGATGGCCAAGTTACTCCTTTCTTGTTTAACGATATTTTTTTTAATAAGGATGTACGTATTTTAATTGATAGTGGATCAACTGATAGCTTTATTTCCACTAGTTTAGTGAGGGACATACCTATAAGACCAGGATTCTTGGCTAATGGTTGGAAGGTAGATTATGGGTTAAGGTAAACTTACCAAGTAAACCAATGTTTATTTGACCCACTTATCACCCTACCCCAAGGAAAAACTAGTTGGTAGTTGTATGTGGCACCTTTGCATACCTTTGATATCATACTTGGTGTTGATTGGATAAAGGTGCATAAGGTTATTTTGAACTTTGAGGATAGATGGTTGGAATATCTTGATGAATCCAATCAGAGGATTAGAATTCACTATGATCGTGGTGCAATTAAACCACATATTATTACTGCCATGCAAATAAATAAAGTGTTGATAAAAAGAGGTTTAATCTTTGTAGTTAATATGAATAGTAAAGAGGAGACTGAAGTAGATTTTGATCTCTTTTAAAAACATCCTATCTTGGGAGAATACAAGGATGTATTTCTAGAAGACCTTCCAGGGTTACCTCCTCAAAGGGAATTTTATTTTTCTATTGATTTGTTACCTAGAGCTGCACCCATTACAAGGACACCTTATAGAATAAATTCTATTGAGTTACAAAAACTCAAAACACAACTCCAAGACTTACTGGAAAAAGGGCTAACTAAGCCAAGTACATCACCCTAGGGAGCTCCTATTTTGTTTGATAAAAATAAGGATGGGTCTTTGAGAATGTGTATATATTATATGATGCTTAATAAGGTCACTATCAATAATATGTATTCGTTGTCGAGGATAAATGAACTATTTGATCAACTTAAGGGAGTAACTATTTTCTCAAAATTTGATTTAAGATCTCGTTATCATTAATTGAGGATTCGAGAAGAAGACACTTCTAAAACTGCTTTTAGAACAAGGTACAGAAATTTTGAGTTTACGGTCCTACCTTTTGGGCTAACCAATGCACCAACTGCATTCATGAACCTCATGAATAGCGTGTTTAAAGAGCATCTAGACCACTTTGTGTTAGTATTTCTTGATGATATTTTGATCTATTCCAAGAACAAGGAGGAACATGATCAACACATGAGGATTGTGTTGGAGATTCTTTGAAAGAATCAGTTATATGGGAAACTGTCAAAATATGAATTTTATACACTACAGGTGCAGTACTTGGGACATATTGTCTCTGCTGAAGGGATTGTAGTGGATCCCAAGAAAATTGAAGTAATTGTGAACTAGCCCGCACCCACAAATGTTTCTAAAGTGTGAAGTTTTATGGGGATTGTAGGATATTATAGACAATTTTTTAGAGGGTTTTCAAGAATTTCCTAACCCATTACAAACCTTCAAAGAAAAGGGAAAGGCTTCAAATGGATAGAGCAATGTGAAGAAGCTTTTTATGTTTTGAAAGAAAAGTTAACAAATACACCTATCCTGCAATTACTTGATCCTAATAAGTATTTTATAGTATGTTTGAATGCATCGATTGAAGGGTTAGGTGGGGTCTTGACCCAAGAAAATGCCATCATTGCCTATGATTCCAAGAAAAGCGATGGTGCATGCTCTAAAAATTTGGTGATATTATCTACTAGGAAAACCATTTGAGTTAAAAATAGACCACCAGAGTCTAAGGTATATATTTACCCAACCTTTATTGAATGCTAGGCAAAAGTTTTGGATAGAATTCTTGGTGGAGTACAATTTTGGTATTGAATACACTAAGGGTAAGGATAATAATATCACCGATGCTATAATTAGGAGAGGGCATATTACCGTAATGGAAAAATGCCAATATGATATATTAGATTAAATTAAGATATGGTAAGAAAAATATGAATTTTGTTAATCTTGTATTTGTCAGGTTGGGCATAAACCTAGAGGGGATGCAGAATAGTTTACAGAGATGATCTGTTATTTTCAAGAATATATTGGTAGTCCCTAGTATGGTAGGATTGTGAGAAACAATCCTTAAGGAGGTGCATAATACTCCTTATTCTACGCACTTAGGAGGGGTAAAAATACACAAAAATTTGAAGAAAGCTTATTTATGGCCAAGAATAAAAAAATATATTACTAATTATGTGGCCAAGTGCTTGGAGCAACAAAGAGTGAAAGCAAAAAAATTGCATCCGATTGGAAGGTTGTACCCTTATGAGATACCTACACAAAAGTGGTAGGTAGTATCAATGGATTTTATAGTGGGATTGCCTAAAACAAGATTTAGGCATGATGTAATTTTAGTAATTGTGGATAAATTAACCAAAGTCACACATTTTATACCAGGAAATGTGTGAGATGACGCACCCATGGTAGCAAGTAAATTTACCAAGGAAGTGGTAAGGCTGCATAGTTTTCCAGAAGTTATCATCTTTGATAGATATTCTCATTTTACTTTTGAATTTTGGCAAGTATTGCATCAAGCATTAGGGACTAAATGAAATATCAGTATTACTTATCACCATGAGACGAATGGATAGACTGAGAGGGTGAATCAAGTTCTTGAAGATATGTTGAGAATGTATAGCATGGATCAGCACACAAAGTGGGAAGACTATTTATACCTAGTAGAATTTTCATATAACAATAGTTACCATGCATCACTAGGTATGGCACCTTTTGAGACCTTATATGGACAATGGTTCAAAATTCCCTTGTGTTGGGATAATCTGAAAGATCAGGTAGTGATCGGATCAAAAATGGTAAAATAAATGGAGGAAAAATTAAAGAGAATTTAGTAGAAGCTAAAAGAGGCTATATATCACAATAAGAGCTACGTGAACCTCAAAAGAACATCAAGGGAGTATTCTATGGGAGATAGAGTATTCTTAAGGGTGAAGCCAACTAAAAGTTCTATAAAATCTTCCAAGCTTGACTCTAGATATATGGGTCCATTTGATATTTTAGCTAAGATAAAACCTGTAGCGTACAGACTAGCTCTATCACCAAGCTTATCCAAAATCTATAATATCTTCCATGTGTCCCTCTTTAGGAAGTATATCTTAGATCCTAATCATGTCTTAGATGTTTCTAACCTACAGATGATAGATCCACTTAAAATTGAATTTTGACCTATTCGTGTACTTGGTTTTAGGATCAAGAACCTGAGGAAGAGGAGTATAGAGCAATGCTTGGTCCACTGGGACCACTATTTAGATAAAAACACCATGTGGGAGAACGTGGTAGAAATGCAACATCAATTTCCTTATCTGTTTGAGTAGATATAGACATCTTGAAAATATTTTAAATGGTTGTTGATATATGTATATATACACATGGATATGAGACTAAATACTAAGTAGAGTAGACATGTTTGTGAAATGATGCATGTTTTTGGCTTGTTTATGGTCATTGGGTTGAATATAAAGTGACATTTTGAATTCCTTATTGCTTGCTCAGTTTGAGTAATTGATGAATCAATGTTGGTTCTTATTATGGATGATGAATTATAACTTATAAATAGATGTGAGCTATGCATTATGAAGCTTCATGTTACTAAAATGTATGAAAATATTGCAATGAGAATGAATGCAAAATATTTGAGATGCAATTAATTGTTGTTTATGATGGAATTCATTTTCTTTACTTAGCATGAAATACAGGGACTATGTTTGCTCTAAGTGGGGGAGGATGTAACGACCCACCCCACACAACCTTTGATTATGAGTTAATCAATGAATTAAACTTACTTTTATCCTTTAGAGCATGGTACTGTTGATGCCTTTGCATGTGCAGGAATGGGTATGTGCATTGGAGGGAATGGTTGCTCGAAGGATAAGGTGAGTTGGGAAGTGATGATTCAGCTCGAGGTACATGGAAGTCCCGTATTTGCATTTCATGTAGGATTGCATGAATGTTTTGATTGTTGAAATTGTTTTCCTAGCTGAAAGGTTATGAATGTTGGTTGTTGTTGATTAACATATAATGAAATGATGCTTTCATAAATGTTATGTGGCGATGATGATGGGAGCCACTTTTTACTAAGTAGTGCATATGCTATGGAAACCAATTTTATGATTCATGAACTATTTGGTGTTGTTGTTTTATTGCTTTGAAAAATGCATAAGAATTGTGGACGTGGGTATTAAAATATATCATAAACCAAGGTGGGCAATAGACATTGGTGTAAATAATTAAAAGCATTATATTTTATAAATATCGGTTATGTGCATCTTGGTGGTGACGTCCATGAGAATGGTGTAAATGGTATTAGCACCCATGATGGTTTTAACAAACCTTCCACACTTTTGTTAGCGAAGATAATGGAATGGAGGAGATAGTGGGTGGTATCTCCGACATCTGAGAAGGGAGGTAAAAACATGAAATCTTGGAAGTTTTAAAAAAGAGAAAGGAGAAATGAAGAAGGGAGGAGAAGAAGAAAACATTGGAAAGGATTGCATGGAAAAGAAGCTTGAGGAGCTAGCTTGGGTGACTTAGTGAATCAGGTCGGATTCTTGTGTTGCTTTGAGAATGTTTATTGTTGTGTGTGAATTTTAAAACCATGCATGATTTAAAAAGAAAAACTGAAATGTTTTCATAATTTTGCTTTACACTGAAATTGAGACCTTGCACTTGAATGATTTAATTCAATGATCAATATTTGAATGATCTGTATTGGCAATAGAAGTGAATATCTTATTATTCTTTCTCTTTGAATATCTCTGCTGGAATGGTTGATTGGTTGAAGCGCTTGTTGTAGATGAATAGAGATAAAGAATATAGAAATGAAATTGATTTTTCATGTGAAGAATGAAACATGAAGAGAATGAAAGGTATTGTTGACATTCTATCATTTCTATTGTTGAAAGTGTAAAGATTGTTTTACTGGAAGATTGTTCTATCTTTTCTAATGTTATAGAATGAAATATTGTCAGGGTGGAGCCTGACATTTATTTATCTTTTTCCAATAATTAGCCAGGGTGTAAGAATTGATAGGAGGTTGCTTGGAAAACTGGTTGCTTGGTTGTAATGAAT
This sequence comes from Wollemia nobilis, assembly GCA_028583015.1. Lineage (NCBI taxonomy): Eukaryota > Viridiplantae > Streptophyta > Pinopsida > Araucariales > Araucariaceae > Wollemia > Wollemia nobilis. The sequence goes on from JAQPPZ010000184.1 coordinate 2,619,982, forward strand.
TGTGAATTGTTGAATTAATGTTTAAATTTGGCTTAAGATAGTATGCATGAGTAGAGTGCATTCATATAGGGGCCACATATGATCCCAATAATGCCAAATATCCAAACCAACTACGTCTAGAAGGAGACATTTCCACTCCCAATATTGGACACGATAGCTGGACAAAAACTAGAAATGGCTTCACAAGAGATTCAATGTGGAGGAATTATGAGTTTTACCTCCATAACCAGATAACGCGACTGGTTATATACGAGCTGGGTGAAGCCAAAATTCTATCGAGATTGCAGAGTTTGATTTATGAAAGAACCATCTTCTAAAATATCTTATAATTGTATTGTATACTGGCAAGTGAGAAGCTAAGATATTATTTTGTTCGGGCTTCTTTGTAATAGACATAATTTAGAAGTAATGTTTTAGTAGGAAGCTTAATCCAGAGTTAATGAGTGTTGTATATTATCTTTTGATATTCTTAAAGAAATATGGTATTGTTTACTTTGGAAAGGGAAAATAGAACCCTGATTATGTTTTTATATGAAAGGAATTTTCATTACTTTGGCAAATCTTAAGTATGAACTGGATTTACTTATTTCCACAAATATGGAGATTTAATGTGTTAAATGAAAGTGATAGCTTGGAAGTAAGTTATTTAATTTAGAACCATTGCTTGCTAAAGTTGTTGGGTGACATAAGTCAAATAGCTTGATAAAACAATATGTTTGAGACATGTTATCCCATCACATTTAGGGATGCCAATCTGGTTTATAATTTATTATTTTGTTTGGAAAAATAGATTGAAATGATGAAGTAGAACATACTTTGAGATTTATGCCAAGAATGTAATGATAGTTTGGTCTATCATAGTAAGTAGCACAAAAGTGTTGCATTCGGCAACTGTTGTTGTTTAAAAACTTGAATCTATGATTTTACCTCCGGGAGATAAAATCAACTCTTACTATCAAACCCCTTTAGTGCACCAAAAAACTAAATTAGTTAGTGCCTTTGAAGCTGGCCAATTTAGAATTAGCTTGGACCACTAGATGTTGGTGGGTTTGACGTCAATCTCGTGACATTAAAGCACTAAAACTATTTAAGTTCGTAGGGTAACTCCATGAGAACTTAAAGGGTGTTAGTGAGAATGTATTCCAAGAGATATGTTCAACCTTCAAAGACTTGGGAGGAGTCTAAAACTGTTCAAACCCGATGTCCGCATCTTTACAAATCATGTTAGAGAGTAACATCTAATTCTTCTCGGGTGGTAACTTTCCTTTGAAATCTGAAATAGGAAAGTTAGAAAAGAAAAGTAAGCTAAAATATTGTGCTTGAGATTTCTTGAGTAGAAACCATAGAAGTTATGGTCTGATAAATGATTTTGTTCTGATGTGCAAAGCCTTCTTGAGTAATATAAAGTATATTTATTAAAGGAGTAAAGTAATTTAAATACTTTTGTATTATTATCCAAAGCTTAAGTAACGAATATCATATACTCTTAAATAAGGACTAATACTATGGTAATTATTCGGTTTGAGTATAGCATTGAAATAAAATAATTCCTTTATTATTATCTTATGTTAAAATAGTGACTCCTATTTACTTTATTAGGCTTGGAGTAAACCGAGTATTGGGTTATGTCCAAAATTCAAACTCCTATTATTGAATATTAAACCATAAACTAGATTGGAAGTAAGCAAATTAAACCAACACAAAAGTCATCAGAAAAGAGATGATAACAAAATTCATCAAAAAAAGGGATGACCAACATGTTACACCTAGTATCATTGAGGTGTGGGTATGCACACAATAAATTTTGAGAGCAACCATAATCTAACAGAATTAGTCAGAATACATGACTCGGTAGGAGTGGATATTGAAAAGGTGGTATGGGATACCTTCTCAAGGTTGCTACTCAAATAGTACTATGATAAGTCCCATGTCTACTCAACTTTTCTAGAGAGCCACGTCATTTGGTATGGGATAAATGGACGTGAGTTAGAGTGGATATGTGTGATGAAGCCAAGGTTAGGGTATTGACATGGCGCTAACTAACTCCGGGTAGAGGATAATGAATTAGTCTCAAGGTATATGTACGCTAATTCCTTACATAAATTATATTGAACATGACAACTAGATAGTCAAGGTTCGTTATGTTAAGGATGGGGAAAGAAAGCATCCACCCTTTAGGTGTTATGGGCCCTAAAGGACAACCCCTACCGTGGTTTGACCCTCATGCCAAAACAAGAGGATGAAAATGAGATAAGTCAAATTCACAAATGGCACCTTTACGGGATTTGACCAATCTCGTCCACTTGAGTGGTTGTTTACAGCAACTCTGGAACTCAAAAGTGGTTTGGTATGCCTGTACTAACTAACAATGATATGATATTGCTTTTAATGGGTGGAACATAATGCTATGAACATGATAGCACTTAATGAGGGTAATGGTAAACTAAAAAAAAAAGTATACCGAAATATTACCTAACTAGTTTTGATGGGTACAACCAAGTGGGTAGGCTTGGGTTGTTACAAAGGATCATCTCGTTTGACCAAGAATTGACCCATATTCTATTGGATTGCTTACAAGAAAATAAAATATTTATGATTTTATTAAAAAAGAGATAAAAAACCATCCGCTCTCTCATTGTTTTTCGAATTAATTAATTAATTTCTTTTCATTTTGAAAATTTTGGATGACCTTATACACAAGGAAATCACAATACTATAATATTTTGAATATACATGTTCTCTTTACCCTTATGTGAATGCCATGATTGAAATAAACATAAGCAACATAATCATATCACAAATCTCTTCTTTAATATATTTTAAAAAATTTACATAATCGAAATCTAGGCCTAAACTGCTCGGGCCGGGCCGTCTACCCGGCCTTTCAGATTCTAGGTTATTATATTCCGAGATCATTATTCCACTTATATAAAACAAAACATTTGTAAATCTAAATCTAGGAAAGTTGTTCCATTACATTCTATTTGGAAGTATACATGTGTTGTTATTATTTGCCTCTCATTTAATAACTTTATTTCAAAAGTTCTTAGTTTCATTTACATGGTATGCTGCCACAATAACTTTATTACAACTCCTAAAACTATTTTACTGAGCACAACAAGAGCGGATATGCATCTTGTTTTTGAGAAGAGATTTTGTGGTCCGTTGTGTCTTACTTTGGATTTGATGTATTAATCCCTATGTTATTTCAACATTTTAATTTATTTTTTTATCTAATTTCAAATACATCATGGATACTGTTTTGACAAAAAAAACATGTCTAAATTATGTTTGTTGTAGGTAATTAAAAAAAAACTTGATTATGATACATAATTTTCGGTATCAGCCTTAAACAAGGATATACATAATGTAGAATATAAAAACCGAATACAATATTTGTTTATTGATGATTGTGATGCCTCCTTTATGGTTTGCAGGTAGTTTTTATTTGGAAGTATGGATCTTCTATGTCATATAGACTTCTTGCTTGGAGGATATATTTTAAGCAAATTTAGAATTATGCCTCCCATGCAAGTAGGTTCTAAGTATAATTTTTTTTGAATTGTAGGTCAAAAAAAATTATATAAAAAAAGAATTTAAGTGAATGTCTAGTGTTGTGTGGGATCAATTTAGATTTAGATTGGAGATATGTGCTTTTTGGAATTGTTAAGTGTTTTTTTTTATTATTTAAAATTCCTTCAAAACTCAGGTGTTGTAGGTGAGTTGGAGAGGAGAGGGAAATCCTCCAAGGGAGGTCCTAGGTTCGAATCTCCACCCTACCAAAAAGCTGAATTGGGTACCCAAAATCCAATTGATAATGTTGGTGCGGGCAGGGTCGGGTGCAACTCCCGGGTGACTTTGACGGTGTAGAACCCCCTGTTCATGGTCTCTCAGACCAAGGTGGCCCCACAAGGGGTTTTTCGCTTTAAAAAAAAAAAAAAAATTCCTTCAAAGAATTTGTTCATCCAATCTAGTTTATTTAGATGTTATAATAGGCCTCCTCTAGTATGTTCATTGCATAGATTATACTCTAACATCCTTTTACATCTCTAACAAAATACTTCAAGAAAAAAGATTATCAACTTTGATCAAATGTTAAGATTAAAGTGCTTTTTGTTCCTCCAAAAGATCAACTTTTAGTTCATAAAAAATTAGAGAAGATGTTAAAAGAGTTGGTGGATAGTTAGGATTATACTCAGGAAATTTAATATCTTGCTTACTAAAAATTTAAATGTTAAAGGCAATAAAAGCTTTGTAAATAGATTACTTAGTGTAATTTTGATTCTTAGTTATAAACCTTAAGTATTTAGACACTTTTAGTTCATAAATAATTAGAGAAGATGTCAAAAGAGTTGGTGGATAGTTAGGATTATACTCAAGAAATTTAATATCTTGCTTACTAAAAATTCAAATGTTAAAGGCAATAAAAGCTTTGTAAATAGATTACTTAGTGTAATTTTGCTTCTTAGTTATAAGCCTTAAGTATTTAGACAATTTACAAGCTTAATTGTAATTATTCTATAATTTTATCATATATATATATGGGGTATGCAAGAAGAAAATGAGGTTGAAATTGAGTTCTCTACCCTTAAAAAATCACAACTCTCTCCTTTAGAGCTTGAGAGTTTACAAAAAGATTCAATTCTAATTTCAATTAAGTTGCTATAACCAGATACATGCACAAATGTTTCAAAAAAAGTCTAAATTTTTTATTTTTATTTTTTGGATATTTTTCAATTTCCTTTGTAAATACAAATATGCCAAAATTTAGCATCCCTCTTATTGACATTTTTCTATAGCAACCTTAATTATACAAAATCTCCATCTCTATTGTCTTTGCATTACATCTTAGTTAATAGAGTAATATTTCCAAAACATTGTGTCATTATAGTCTGTTTTACCAAATCTATGTTGTTAATTTTCTTCCTAAAGCATAAGTGCAACTACACAAATTGTAATAAATAGTTTATATGAAAACATATTAATGTTATAAAATACAACAAATATTACCATTGCAAAAAACTAAATCAATTTTTTTTTTTTTGTAAAACCCTGTACATAGCATATCCACAGCATGTGAGGGAAGAGATTTGAACCTGGGGTCTCTCGATTTCAATTGGAGAGTTTTTAAAGTAAATTTTAATCATTATTTGATTCAAACAATCAACATTTTCTTGTAAGCTTCAGTTGAACTTATAACTTTTTCTAACCACAGAAAAGAGAATTCAACCTCATGATCCTCTATTAAAACCCCCTAATCTATTTGAACATTTATTCATTAACACATGTGAAAACTTGATTTCTTCAAACTATGTAGCAAGATGTTGTATTTCCATAATGATCTCTTGTATGTTCCATGAAGCCTTTGCTTTCCTCAAAATTGCATTTATTACTATTAGTGAATCACCTTCCATCCATACTATTTTCCATTTTATTTGTTTGCATATTTTTAACACTTCCACAACTATTTGTTTGCATATTTTTAACACTTCCAAAGCCACCCAAGCTTCATCTTCGTTATATGTCTAAAATCCACTATTGAAAATGTACTACGACAAAATCATACCCCTAGTATTTTTAATTATTCTTCTCCCTCCTGGCCCTAGATTTATTTTAGATGCTCCATCAACATTCAATTTGATCAACTTCACCTTTGGTGGTTTCCATTGTATATTTTTTACCTTCCTTTTGTTTCTCATGCACCCAACATCATATTTTTGTTTGATGACTTGACTCCATCTATCAAGGCCTTCTGCTTGAAGATTATGGATCGGGTGAGTTGATAGGGTTGGTTAAGACTCCTTTATGGCTAAACATGTTTTTCTTTTCATTACCTCTAAATTGCTTTCCTTTCCTTCATATAGTCTCCTGTCTCTTTCCATCCATATAGTGCAAAGTATCATAACTTTCAACGTATCCTAGATTGTTTATAACACTTCACTTTTAAAAGTGCTCTGCTATTGTTTTAACCATTCTTTCATTTTTTCATTCATCACCATGCATTCACCAAATATATTAAGAATCAATTACTATAGTTCCTAAACTATTAAAGAGTGTCCCAAAAGATGTCTATACTCTCCTCCTTTTACATAGAAAACATTGTGAGGGACCATGAAAACCCCTTTTATTCTTTATGACCTATTAGCCATACAAATATTTTAACTTTTGGAATGCTCGAACTATCTTAAATCTCTCCATATCAATGTGGTATTTCCTTTTTATTAATACTTTACATTATATATGTTTTTTTCTATGTATTCTTTTGAATTATTCAACTCTTAGTCAACTTATCTTCTTTATTTATATATATATAATTTAAAAACTCTTTTACTTAACTATATTACAATGATATATTCAAAATGGTTCAAGAGAAGACACTATTTTTTATTAAATAATGGAGAGTGTTAATTAAAACTATATAAAAAACAAATTCAAGGGAGATAGCATTACTTTGATTCTTTTTGGAAAGGTTTAAGGTTTAAGTCATGGTGTGTGGTGGTTATGTGTTAAATTCCTTATTGATAAACATAGCTCTCAACTTTTACAAGAGATCATAGTTAAAAAGAGACTACTCAACCTTATACATTGCTTAACCTTATACATTGATAGTTAAAGTTTGTCACACTAAATAAATAATAAATAAACTATAAAAAAATCCATAGTACTCGGTTCTTAGTGTAATTACCTAGCTATTGCACGTGTTAAGCACTTAAACAACCCCAAATCAGGACACACATCACACAAGAGGAAATAAAAAACAATCTATGAGCTCTTATTATTATTTTTTTAATAATGTTTGATAAACAACCCAGACAATAGAATAACCCATCTACCGCGGCTTTGTAGCCTTACACCCTCATCGTATGAATTTATATTGGTTGTTGTTGCAATAAATTTAAGCTTGAATCTTGCTTTATTAAAGGTTTGCCTATTCCCCAAGCTGCCCCTACTCCTCGTCGACAATAATATAAATTTCAAATTTCAAGGAACGGTTGGGACAACTCCTCGTCGACAATAAAAAAATTTTAGATTTAAAGCAATGGCCGCAACCCCGTTGAAATCCACATACTTGGAGAACAGAGAGCGCGATTCGAACCTTTAACGCGTTCTTTCACAGCAATGGCAATGGGAGCAGTTTTAACAGCACGCACGGCCCTGTTTGCAGCAATAATAATGGCAGCGCTCGCGTTTAACGCAGGCTGCGTAATGGAACAGGAACAGGCAGACTCTCCAATGGACTGCGTAAATCCCATCCTAAGCTTGTCACCATGCCTCAACTATCTCACTGGATTAACGGATTTAATTACGTCTTCCAGCGATTGTTGCATTGCTCTCGATCAAGTCATCGATGGCGAGATCGACTGCTTCTGCGAGCTCTTCAGCACCGAAGACTTCCTCGGCTTTCCACTAAATGTAAGCCGTGGCCTGTCGCTCCCCACCGCCTGCAATCTAATCATTCCCTCGCATATTAATCACTGCAAAGGTACTTATTAAAAAAGATCGCTCTATTATCTAGCATTTAGGCTTGCAAGATTCGAACGCGTGATCTCAAGAACAAAAAGGAAAATTAAATTAGAATTTACTTGTATATAATACACGAGTCTTTTTTTTATTTCTATTTAAATTCTTGAATGTAAATGCCTTGCAGATTTGTTCTTTGACAGTAAATTTATAGGTTACTTTACATACAAATTTTTAAAGAAGCTGCACAATATTCATCTGATATTTCCATTTTCTTTTTCTTTTATGTGATACACGATTTTTTTTTTTTTCTATTTAAATTGTTGAATGTAAATGCCTTGCAGATTTGTTCTTTGACAGTAAATTTATAGGTTACTTTACATACAATTTTTTAAAGAAGCTGCACAATATTCATCTGATTTTTACCATTTTCTTTTTCTTTTATGTTTCGGTATACACGAGTCTTTTTTTTATTTCTAAATGTAAATGCCTTGCAGATTTGTTCTTTGACAGTGAATTTATAGGTTACTTTACATACAATATTTTTAAGAAGCTGCACAATATTCATCTGATATTTTCATTTTCTTTTTCTTTTATGTTTCGGTATACACGAGTCTTTTTTTTATTTCTATTTAAATTGTTGAATGTAAATGCCTTGCAGATTTGTTCTTTGACAGTAAATTTATAGGTTACTTTACATACAAATTTTTAAAGAAGCTGCACAATATTCATCTGATTTTTCCATTTTCTTTTTCTTTTATGTTTACTATCTTTAGTATCTCGTGCAGGGAACCTAGCACCTAGGTCTTCACCCCCGGGGTCAGGTTTTACAGGTAGGGAATACGGGGTAATTCTACTAAAGGAATTTTTGAAATATTATTATATTTTCGTGTAATGGTTTGATCTTGTGGTCTCAGCGTCGAATCCCTCGCGGCCACGGACACAAGCTGAATCTCCGGCGCCGTTTCTTCGTCCCATTAACAAGCCGTCATTTCCGTCGACTAAAAATGGGTCGACGGGCGGAGCTAGCAGCCTTCGCGATGGCCATTTTTCTCCATTGATTTTCGCCGGTATTTTAGCTGCTGTCTATTGTAATTTACGTTTAATGTAGCAGAAAGCCTAATCGGAAGTACTTCATGTATAAACTGCTCGTATATAAGCTTTTGGCCACTTTCTTGGTCGTATTGGAACCAATTGGACATAAATTTAGGTGAGTTTGTTTGTGTTTTGAAAAGGGTGGATGTTAATGTCTCATTTGTATATAAATGCTTCGGATAAAACCGTGGGGCAACTCAAACAAGGAGTGGTATGCGTTGGTATGGTCCTCACTCAATTTTCGGAGACCCTCGCAAACATAGTCCCAAGCAGTTGCTGTTATTGATTATCGATTTAATAAAACAGAGGAATCTTCTTCCTTTTTTTAAGATCTTTTTTCTCAAGTGGGTTGATGATTGAACATTGGAAGATGCTTACTATGGATTTGAAATTGGATATTTGAGTTGTATCAATTTTCTATGTTTGTTAAAGGTTATAAACTTTCCTATTATTGAAAATTTATATTTTAAATGAATAAAACAATAATTAATGAGAAGTTATATTCTAAATCAGTAAAACAATAATTAATTAGATATATTTATAAGCTGTAGTATTCAGATTTGTAATTGTTTTCGTAGATATTCGAACAAAGTATTAAGAATTATAAAAAAAAAATTATATTCTTCGAATTTTTTAAACAAATATATTATTTAATATAATACATATATAAATAATAATAAAATTAGAAGGTTTAAATTGTTTTCAAGGTTTTTATTTTTATTTTTCAAATTTATTTAATAAAACAATTAAATAATTTAATAGTTAAGTTTTCAGATTTTTATAAAGAGATTTATGATTTCAAAGTTAAGATTGTACATTAGAGTATTGGTTAGATAAAGTTTTTGTATAACTTAGATTTTTTTAATTATTTTAAGTCAAAAATAATTAAAACATATAAATAATTTAATAATATATTATTTGGAAAAAAATTATTTATTTATTTATTTTTTTAATATATTAAAAAATTCGTAACATTATTAACTATTAACATTATAAACTTTAAACTTTGATTTTAATGTTAATTTTTGAAAAGACTAAACTTTTTTTAACCTTCTCTGGCTGGTGAAGGTCCTCTACACTCTCTACACTCCCACGGGAGTGCTTCTAGCCTTAAGGTCCTCTACACTCTCTACACTCCCACGGGAGTGCTTTTAACCTAAGGCTAGACTTTCAATATCATCTTCCAATGTGCTAGAATTTTAATATTATCTTTTCAGGAATTACTTTTATTTTATGATAATCAATTAAGATATATTAAAATTTTATAAAAAAAATTAAGGATTGAATTTTTTTATAGTCTCTACTATATAGTAGGGGTTATAGTGGTAGTTCTATGATTTGAAGCTATGACAGGAGGTAATGTGATTTGATCCTATGATCAGTTGTTCAAAAAGGAAAGGCAGTTGCCAATTCTCCTATGTATAAAAAAAAAAAGCTTGTTGCATACTTTTATAAGGTGGTAATTCAATTTGATGCACGCTAATGATTTAGTTTATAAATTATAAAATAATTCAATCTGATGTATTTTAATGATTTAATTTATAGATTATACTATTATTCATTTGATGTGTCGTACATAAAGGTACATTGAATTTTTAATTAAATTTTATGTATTTATAGAAAATTGATGTTTATATTATTTTTATTTTTTTTTAAATTGATGCTTATAACATAATAATATATTGATTGATTTTAAGAAAATAATATATTGACAATCATGATAATTTGCATGGGGTCCACATTCCTTCACTTATATATTTTATAGATTTGGATTTTTATTTTTGGATTTGGTTATAGATCTGGATTTTATGTTTGTCAAGGTTTGAATTTGTGCTTTCCTTGTATAACTTATTTTTATTATTTAATTTTATATTGAAATATTAGATATGTGCTTGTCCAGATTTAAATATGTTGAGTTTGCCCTATCACTTATGAAATGAGGATGTGATGGTAGGTATCGCAAGAGAAATAGGGCTCTTGGTGGTTATTGACATGGCTACCAACGCTCGTTCTTGACTAATTTATGCAAGAATATGTGTCAATGGAGACCTTGAGATATTTAAACCTTGATTCGTATGTAATTTATGATATTCAAATCTATGCATATTCAAGAAGATATGTGCTCATCCAGATTTAAACCTTGGATTTTATAGATTTAAATTTTAAGCACATTGAATATCATATGCATAACATACAAGAAACTAGGGCATTCATCTAATGTATGCCCTACATATAAAAAATCCTTTCAAAAACATAAAATGTAGAAAAAAAATATTTTGAAGAGAGATATTTGGACAAGGTAATGGAAGATGTGAGAATCAGGTGGATGGAATTCCCCATAAGACTTATCCAGGAAAGAATCATACATTGATGAAGAAGCTGGGTGCCCAATATCCATTGCCTACTGAAGATGCAGAGATACTTCCAAGATAAAACAATGTAGGTTCTCCTTCTAAACTTATTTTCTCTATGATGAATAAAATTCCCGTGATAAATATGTTCTCTTATCTTCTAATTAAAGAGAATGATATGGATGTTAATCACCAACCCCACTCTTCTAAGGGTTTGGAGGAAGTTTCTTTGGAGGGAACCTTGCCTAAATTTTTAAGGATTTTCCTCATAGACTCAAATTATCTTATTTATTCCATGCAAAGGTCATTGAAAAAGAAAGATAATGCTTTAGATTTTCCACTTAATGAAAAATGTTTTAAAGCCAACCCAAAATTAACTTCTATTATTTCTTCCATCTAAATATTACTGGAAAAAATGTTAAGTGCTACAAATTCACCATCTAATGTTAAATTTTTAAAATCTAACCCTAATAACACAACAAGGAGAAACAAGAAAGGGATAGTGGATGTGGGAGTTGACTCTAAGCAAGGGTGACCTTTGAACCGATACTCAAGGCTAAGAGAGAACCTAAAATATATAGCTAATAGAACCTAGATGGCACTTTCTATGGGAGGGGGAAGAAGCACCCCACCAAGTCTTATCAATGAAAATATTATCTTGGAATATAAGGGTTTTAATGTCCCTTCAAAGCAACAATTGGTTGCTTCTATGAGGAAATATTTGAAACCTCATATTTTTTTATTCAAGAAACTAAAATTAAGAATAATTTTGATAAGGTTAAGAATACCATATGGAAGGAGGCTTGTTATTCTACAAGCCATGCTTCAAGAGCTTTTGGGGGTTTAATGTGTCTTTGGGATAATTCAAAAATTGAAGGTAGAGTTCTCTCTTCTTCTAACAAATTTATTAACATGTTTTTCTACTACAAAGTTTCTAAAATATCCTAGGTTTTAACTAATTTTTATGCTCCAAACTTAATTGCAGGAAGAGAAATACTATGGTAGGAGTTGAGAAAAAATAAAAAATGCTTTCTTTGACCTTGCTTGGATATTGGTTTAGGATTTTAATTCTCCCCTATTCCTCTCAAAAAAAAATGAGGAAGTCAATCCCTCTCTAATGGTATGGAGGACTTCAATTTTTTTGCTAATACTAATGATTTGATGGACTTTGAGTTAAAGGAAGTAAATTCACTTGGAGAAATAGAAGGCTAGGGGAACATCTTATCCAATCAAAAGTGGACAAGTTTTTTATTTCTAAAGAAGGACTTCATCATTTTGGTGACTATTCTCTCTTCTCTTCCAATAATATGACCATATCACAATCCTTTGGTACTAGATGTTTCAATTTGGAGTAGAATTTTTAAGTTCCCCTTTCATATTTAGGTTATATGGCTAAAAAATGATACCCTTGAGGCCTTTGATAGTTGATTGGTGGAAGAAGGATTTTCTAGGTCCTCTAATATCTCAATTTGCTAATAAGTTAATATTTGTGAAGAGCAACTTAAAAGAATATAATAAAAATATATTTAGTAACATTTCATAAAAGAAAAAATCCTTGAAATTATAACTTTCAACCATTGAAGCTACTAAGATATCTTTTCCTCTTAGAGGCTGATAGAGATATTGAAAGGAGTTTGTTGGCATATTTCCATAATATTTTTACCTATGAGGAATCCTACTAAAGATAGAAGTCCAGGGCTCTTTGGTTGAAATGTGGAGATATAAATACCAGGTTTTTCATGCCATAACCTTGAGACACAAGAGTTTCAATAAAATTACAATTTTTTTTTAAAGAGGTTGGTACTAAAACTAGAACTTTTGAAATTCGTGAGGATGTTGTATAGTTTTTTTAAAATCTCTTAGTAATTGCAACACCTATAGATGAGTAAACCTCCAATTATTTTTTCAATTTTATTCCTTCTTTAGTTATTGAATAAATAAACTCCAGTCTTATTGCTTCATTCAAAGAGTCTGAAATAAAAGAGGTAGTGTTTTCCATGGTTGGTGAGAAGGCCCCTAGACCTAATGGTTTTCTTACAATTTTTTACCAAAAGTTTTGGGAAATTGTGGGGAAGGATATATATAATGCTATGGGTGAAATTCAAAATACCCTTCATATTTCTAGTGACATCAATTCCACCTTTTTGGTTTTGATTCCTAAATTGGCAAGACCTAATTCCTTCAATAATTTTAGGCCCATAAGTTTGTGTAATACTCTTTATAAAATATTGGCCAAAGACAAAGACAATATAATGAATTCCATTCTTCCTAAGATTATTGATCCTTACCAAGATTCTTTTGTTAAAGGGAAGCAAATATAAGATGTCGTGATTACTATTCACGAAGTTCTTCACTCCATAGATAAAAGTGGTAAAGATAGATTTTTGTTGAAATTAGACATGAACAAGGCATATGATAGAGTATCCTAGGAATTTTTGTTTAAATTTATGGGTAAATTTGGCTTTCACCTTGCTTGGAAAGACCTCATCAAATGATGTTTATGCTCAGTCATGAATTTTCTCCTAACTAATGGTTCTCTAGTAGGTTATTTTAAAAGCATCTAAGGCCTAAGACAAGGGGATCCACTATCTCCTTATCTATTTATTATTATGGATAAAGTCTTGGGAAGATCTATTTAGTCAACCCAATATAAAAGGTTAATTTAAAGGATAAATCCTACCTCATCCTACAATACCATAACCCACCAACAATTTATAGATGATTGTTGAGTAAGGTGCAGAAACAGTATTATCATTGTTGTCAACACAGACAGATAGATTAGTTGATGCAGTGGACAGGAGTTCAGAGGTCGGTCAGAGCATGTACAGTGAATTTCCAAGAAGATAGATTCAAAGGATCAAAGAAAAAGACAAGTAAGAAAACTGTCGCGATATCGCGACATGTTTTCTATCGCGATTTCGTGACATATCGAAGGAGAGAGAAAATGCTGGCAAAACTGTCATGATTTCGTGACATATCGAAGGAGAGAGAAAATGCTAGCAAAACTGTCATGATTTCGTGACATGTTTCATTTTCATGGTCCAAAGCGAAGAGAAAGAGGAGAGAGAAAAAGATGTCACGATTTTGCGACATGTTTAGAAAGTGCAAGGAAAACTGTCATGATTTCGTGACATGTTTTAGAAAGCGCAAGGAAAGCTGTCACGATTTCGTGACATGTTCGAAGAGAGAGAAAGCACAAGGAAAATTATCACGATTTCATGACATGTTGGAAGAAAGAAGGAAGAAGAAAATATGTCATGATTTTGTGACATGTTCGAAGAAGAAGCGCAGACAAAGAAAACTGTCATGATTTCGTGACATGTTTTGAGAGAAAGAGCTCGAGAGAAAAAGTGTCACGATTTCATGACAGGTTCGAAGAGAAAGCGCCAAGGAGAAAAGTGTCACGATTTCATGATAGGTTCGAAGAGAAAGTACCAAGGAGAAAAGTGTCACGATTTCGTGACAGGTTCGAAGAGAAAGCACCAAGGAGAAAAAGTGTCACGATTTCGTGATAGGTTCAAAGAGAAAGCGCCAAGGAGAAAAAGTGTCACGATTTCGTGACATGTCAAGTTTTCATGACCCGAAGAGGAGATAGAGTGCAAGGCAACGCATGTGTCATGATTTCATGACATGTCATTTTCATGGGCGAAAGATAGAAAAAGGCACAAGGCAGAGAATGTGTCACGATTTCATGACATGTTAGGTTTTCATGGGTGAAAGACAAAAAAAGGCACAAGGCAGTGCATGTGTCACGATTTCGTGACATGTGTTTTCATGGGTGAAAGACAGAGAAAGGCACAAGGCAGCGAATGTGTCATGATTTCGTGACATGTCAGGTTTTCGTTGGTGCAAGCAGAGAAGAGTGTACGAAAGAGAAAGATGTCACGATTTCATGACATGTCTTGTTTTTCACCAGTGCAAGCAGAAGAGTGCGAAGAGGCGAAAGTGTCACGATTTCGTGACATGTTCTGTTTTCGCTGGTTGAAGCCAAGAAGAGTAGCGAGGAGGCGAAAGTGTCATGATTTCGTGACATGTTTTGTTTTCGCTGGTTGAAGCCAAGAAGAGTAGCAAGGAGGCGAAAGTGTCATGATTTCATGACATGTTCTGTTTTCACTGGTTGAAGCCGAGAAGAGTAACAAGGAGGTGAAAGTGTCGTGATATCATGACATGTCATGTTTTCATGGGTAGAAGGCGAGAAGAGTGCAAAGAGATAGAAGTGTCATGATTTCGTGATGGGTCGCTATAGCACGCTTACTGACAGTTAACTGAAAGTAGAACGACAGTTAAAGGGGCAGTTGTAGAGGAAAAGCATGTAGCCAAAATAAGAAGAGTTAACTAGAGTCAGTGCGACAGTTACAAGTGCAGTGACAGATAGAAATCATGTAGCTATTTTTAAGAACAGTCAAAGAAGGAGAAATCGAACAGTCGCATAAATAGAATCAAAAAATGCATGCATGCATAGAAAAGAATACGAACAGTCATGACCAAGAAGACGAACAGTCATGGTAGAGGTATATGTTGCATGTAACGTGTTCGACGAAATGCCCACTCTATATATACAAAAGGAGTTACATAAAGAAGCAGTTACAGTTGACAAGTGGCAGAAGAGAATGTTAATAGACTGCATGCGGGATTACAGAAGTGACAGAAGATGAGGAGTCTCAATGAGAAATAGGGTTATAAAAGGACAGTCACGTAGAGAATTTAGTTGCTACTGAATGTGAGAAAGTGCTACCAAAAAGGGGTTAGAAGAGTGCTGCAAGAGAGCGACAAGCAGAGCCGTAAGTGTTTACTGAGTTTTTGATAAATTGTAGACCAGTCAGGGTCTTGGATAAGTGAAGGCATTCTTATGTCAATCTGATAGTTTAAAAAGTGTAGTTCAAGTTGGTGCTTGAATTAGGGGTTGGTGCTCCTTTCTGTTGGTGCAGATAAACCAGGGGTTGGTGCTCCTTCTAGTGGGTGCTGGTAAACAGATTGTAAAATTGGTGTTTTGCAAAGGCTGGATTTGGACTGTAGTCCAAGCAGTCATTCTTGAGGAGTAGCCAAATTGGTGAACCTCATTATATTGTGTGTTGTGGTGTGCTCTCTTGTGATAATTGCTTTACCTACTTTTAAGTTCTCTTTGCTTCAACTTTAAAAGTTGTAGATTTGAATTTTAAATAGCTACATTGATTCACCCCCCCTCTCAGTGTCATTGTGAGAACATCAATTGGTATAGAGCAAGGTTCCTGAACAAGCTTAATCAGCTAAGGTGATCTTGGAAGAAACACAATGGTAGGTGGTGAAGGATTCTCATCAAACAAAGCTCCTTTGTTCGATGAAACTAATTACTCATTCTGGAGACTCAAGATGCAGACATATCTGTGTGCATTGGGATACGACATTTGGGAGTCAGTAGAAAGTGGATACACAATACCAGCTACTCCTCCAACAGATACTGTCGAGAAGAAGAAGTTTGAGAATAACTCCAAAGCAAAGAATGCCATAATGTGTGGGCTAGTAGACAGTGAACTGATAAGGATCATGAGCTGTAAAACAACAAAAGACATGTGGGACAAACTGAAGAGCATTCATGAAGGAGACAACAAGATCAAGGAAGCCAAGCTACAAACGCATCGAGCTCAGTTCGAAGCATTAAAAATGAATGATGATGAGAACATAGAGGCCTATATGTTGAGAGTCAATGGAATCATTAATGCGATCAGAGGACTCGATGAAGAAATCGAAGATGCGGTCGTCATGAAAAAGGTACTTAGAACTCTTCACAAAAGATTTAATTCTAAAGTTTCTGCTATAGAAGAAGCTAAAGATCTAAATAATTTTAGCATGGATGAGATGCATGGTTCTTTGACTGCATACGAAATGAGAATAGGACAAACTAAGCCCATAGACAGAGAAGTTGCTTTTAAAGCACACAAAAATATAAAAGCTGAACAAGAATTTGAGGATGAAGAGACATAGGATGAAACGAAAGCTAACTTTGTTCGGAAACTTACAAAGGGAAAAGGAAAATATAGAGGAAAGTTACCATTTAAGTGCTTCAATTGTGGAGGCGTCGGTCACTTTGCAGCTAAATGTCCAATGCATGATAAAACCAAAAATGATGAAGGGTCACACCAAGAAAAAGGTGACTGGAAGAAGAAACCAAATTTTAGAAAGAACAACTTCAAGAAGAAAAGTTTCATATCCAAGAATGTCAGCTCTTCTGAAGAAAGCTCAGGTGAGGATTCTGAAGAAGAAAGAGGTGAAGCTCTGTTCATGGCATTTGAAGAAGAAAAATAGAAGAAAAATAGGAAGGTGATAAAGACCTTAAGGATGAGGCTGAAGTATATCTAGAAGGAGAGTTGGTTGCTGCACTTAAAGAGTTGAGTACAGAAAGGAAGAAGAATAAAAAGGTCTCAAGAAATCTTGAGGATGCGAATGACATAATAAACAGTTTGAAAGTACAGACAGAAGAATTTAAGAAAATGTCTAAAGAACTTGAAGTACAATTAACCATGAGAATAGATGAGTGCAGCAAACTAGAAGAAGAGATTGTTGTTTTAAGAATGCGGCTAGAAGAAAAGAATCAAAAATTGAGTTGCTATCACAAACTTGAAGGAAGTTCTGCAAAGCTTGAAAAAATTATAAATAGTCAGAGGACTACAGGCATCAAATTTGGCTTGGGCTTTGTCGAAGGAGAATCATCAAGTGGATCAAAGGCCATAACTATAGAACCAGTAAAGAAAGAAGATAAGATCAAGGTTGACCAAAGAAAATTGAATCATGCAAAAGAAAGCAACAATGCCAGGCACGAGAAGAGTGCTGACAATGAGGGATTCACAAAAGTCACACATCAAAGGAGAAGAAAATTTGTGGCTCCTACTACAAATTGGCAAAGACCAACTCCTAGGTTCAATCATTCCTTTTCTAGTTATTGTTTTAAATGCAATACTTACGGTCATAAGATTTCAGACTGCATTTATAATATAGGACAAAGAAATTTTACCAATAGAAATGTCTTTTCACCCTTGATGGATTATGCAGTAGAATGCTATAACTGTCATAACTTTGGACACATTGCAAGAAACTGTAGAAGCACATATGCAGCAAATAAATATCAGGGAAGAAGATCTCAACCAAACGGTTTAAGGCAAAACAAAAAATTCCCAAAAAAACATGCACAGGCCACTGACAAAGAAAAGTCTAAACAAGTGACCAAAACTACAGTCAAACCAGAATGGAAAGAAAAGGAGCAACCCAAGGAAGAAAAGGAATCCTTGATTGTACAGACAACATTCAAAGCACAGAACAAATCTGCACCATGGATATTGGATAGTGGATGCTCCAGTCACATGACAGGAGATAAACAAAAATTTGAAAAGTTACAAAAATATGAAGGGGGCTCGGTAAAGTTTGGAAATAATGATGGAGCCAAGATAGTTGGCAAAGGATCAATCAAGATAAGTGATGGAAAGATCAATTCCAAAGAAGTTCTGTTTGTGATTGGTTTGAAGCACAACTTACTGAGTGTAAGTCAAATCTGTGACAGAGGTCATGAAGTCATTTTTAAGAAGCAGGGCTATGAAGTCAAAAAAGCTCACAGTGGGAAGTTGATAGCTAATGGATCGAGGACTTATGGAAACCTGTATACTCTCTCAGAGACTTGAGAAGGAGCATGTTTGATTGGACAGGAAGATGAAAATTGGCTGTGGCACAAGAGGCTCGGTCATATTAGCTTTGACAATCTGGTAAAAATAAGTTCAAAAAGGGCAGTAAGAGATATACCCACCATTGGCAAACCATTAAATAACATCTCGTGCTTCATGCCAAAAAGGGAAGCAAACTAGATCCACATTTAAATCAAAGGAATACTTCACCAGCAAACCGTTAGAGCTGATACATACTGATTTATGTGGACCCATGAGAACACAAAGCATAAATGGTGACAAATACTTTATGTTGTGCATAGATGATTATTCCAGGATGACATGGGTATTATTTTTAAAGCTTAAATCAGATGCCTTTGAAATGTTCAAGACTTTCAAAAAACTGGTTGAGAATCAAACAGGAAAAAGAATTAAATGCTTAAGATCAGATAGAGGAGGAGAGTTTATCTCAGAGGAGTTTGCAGAGTACTATCAAAAATATGGGATCAGAAGACAGTTTTCAGCAGCAAGGACACCTCAACAGAATGGTGTTGTTGAAAGAAAGAACAGGACAGTGCAAGAAATGGCATGGACAATGTTGACAGAGAACAAAATAGTAGACAGATTCTAGAAAGAGGCAGTTCATACTACGGTTTACATCCAAAACAGGTGCATGTTGAGGACACATGAAAGCAAAACACCTTATGAGCTATGGTTCGGCAAAAAGGCAACAACAAGATACTTCAAAGTCTTTGGCAGCAAGTGCTACATCAAAAGAACTGAAGATAATCTTGGTAAGTTTGAAGATAGAGCTGATGAAGGAATTTTTCTTGGTTATTCAACAAAAAGCAAAGCCTACACATGCTATAACAAAAGGCTAAAGAAAATTGTGGAGAGTGCCGATGTGAAGGTTGATGAAGGTAGGGAACTAGAAATTAACAATGAAGAAAAATACCCTATTTATGAAGAAGTTATAGAAGCAGATGAAGAAAAGGGAACATAAGAGATTAAGGAGATTGACTCAGAAGTAGAAGAAAACAAGAAATTTAAAACAGGCAGCTGGCAGAAAAATCATCCCAGAGAGCAAATTATTGGGGACCCCACAGTTGGTATTCAGACAAGGAGAACAGTAGTAAGGAACTACTCTCTATTATCCAACATTGAACCTAAAAATGTTGTTGAAGCAAGCACAGATGAAAGTTGGATGAAGGCAATTAATGAAGAACTAGATCAGATTGAGAAAAACAAAACCTAGGAGTTAGTACCACGACCAACAAATAAAAATATAATCGGTACTAAATGGATTTTTCGAAACAAATTAAACGAAGATGGACAGGTTGTCAGAAATAAGGCAAGATTGGTCTATAAAGGCTATGCTCAAGTTGAAGGTATTGATTTTGAGGAAACCTTTGCACCAGTAGCTAGACTAGAGGCAATCAGAATGTTTCTGGCTTTAGCAATTCATAAAAATTTCAAAGAATATTAGCAAAACTAAATGGAAAACTGGAAGAAGAGGTTTACATTGAGCAACCAGATGGTTTCCAACTCGGTGACAATCCCAATTTTGTTTGCAAGTTAAAGAAAGCTTTGTATGGTCTGAAACAAGCACCCAGAGCATGGTATGCAAGGTTGGATAACTATCTTATTCAACAGGGGTTCAAGAAAGGTATGGTGGACAACAATTTATATGTCAAAATAGAGAATGGCCATCTTATTGTACTTGTTGTTTATGTAGATGATATCATATTTGGCAGCAGCATGGATGAGTATTGTAGAGACATAGCAAATAAAATGAAGAAAGAATTTGAGATGTCTATGATTGGTGAACTTTCGTATTTCCTCGGACTGCAAGTTAATCAAAGTGAAAAGGGCATTTTTATCTCTCAAGTTAAATATGTGAAAGAAATGCTAAAAAAATTCACAATGGAGGATTGTAAACTTGTTAGCACTCCCATGACAACAGGTTGCAAATTGAGCAAGGATGACAAATCTCCAGATGTTGATCAAACCATGTACAGATCTATGATTGGGAGCCTATTGTATTTAACGACTACAAGACCGGATATCTTACGAGACGGTATGCATGGTAGCAAGATTTCAGTCCAGTCCCAAAGAGACTCATGTGACAGCTATGAAGAGGATCTTTAGGTACCTCAAGGGTACTATGGAGTATGGGTTATGGTACCCAAAAGGTAAGGACTTCACTCTTATTGCATATTTTGATGCAGATTGGGTAGGATGTATAGATGACAGAAAGAGTACCAGTGGTGGTGCATTCTATCTTGGAGACAGGTTGGTAGCATGGCACAACAAGAAACAAGAATCAGTCTCTCTATCCATAGTAGAGGCAGAATACATTGCAGCAACAACATGTTGTACTCAGATTTTATGGATGAGACAAACACTGAAAGATCTTGGTATTAACTTCAAAGAGCCAATTTTAGTTAAATGTGATAACACTAGTGCTATTAACATCTCAAAGAATCCGGTTATGCATTCTCGAACCAAACATATTGCAATCCGGTATCACTTTTTGAAGGATAAAGTTGCAGAAGGTGAGGTCAAATTGGATTTTGTTCCAACTACAGAGCAAGTAGCGGATATATTCACAAAACCATTGCCCAAGGAAGTTTTTGAGTACCTTCGGAGTAAGTTGGGAGTGGTCACACTACCCAAGAATTGACTAGCAATCGGGACCACATTCTCAGGGGGAGCATTTATGCCTATGTTTATAGTTTTGCTCATATTCATGATTTTTGCTAACTATAACAATGTGTGTCTAAGAATGTTGTGCATAGACTCAGGGGGAGTCTGCAACAGCCCTTTGGTATTATTGTCAAAGGGGGAGAAGAATTACAGGAAATTGCACATGTGTTGCCAACAATTCCAAAGGGGGAGATTGTTGAGCAAGGTGCAGAAAAAGTATTGTCATTGTTGTCAACACAGACAGATAGATCGATTGATGCAGTGGACAGGAGTTCAGAGGTTAGTCAGAGCATGTACAATGAATATCTAAGAAGACAGAAGTGGTCCAAATTCAAAGGATCAAAGAAAAAGACAAGTAAGAAAACTGTCGCGATATCGCGACATGTTTTCTGTCGCGATTTCGTGACATATCGAAGGAGAGAGAAAATGTTGGCAAAACTGTCACGATTTCGTGACATATCGGAGGAGAGAGAAAATGCTAGCAAAATTGTCACGATTTTGTGACATGTTTCATTTTCGTAGTCCAAAGCGAAGAGAAAGAGGAGAGAGAAAAAGATGTCACGATTTCGTGACATGTTTAGAAAGTAAGAAAGAAGAAATGTCACGATTTCATGACATGTTCGGAGAGAAGGCACAAGCAAGGAAAACTATCATGATTTCATGACATGTTGGAGAGAAGAAGAGAAGAAAAATGTCACGATTTTGTGACATGTTGGAAGAAGGAGAGAAAGAAAAGTGTCACGATTTTCGTGACAGGTTTAAGAAAAAGAGAAAAAGTGTCACGATTTCACGACAGGTTAGAAAGCCAAGGAGAAAAGTGTCACGATTTCATGACAGTTAAAAAAGCGCCAAGGAGAAATAGTGTCACGATTTTGTGATAGGTTCGAAGAGAAAGCGCCAAGGAGAAATAGTGTCACGATTTCACGACAGTTCAAAGAGAAAGCGCCAAGGAGAAAAGTGTCATGATTTCGTGACATGTCGGGTTTTCACGACCCGAAGAGGAGATAGAGTGCAAGCAGCGCATGTGTCACAATTTCGTGACATGTTTGGAAAAACAAAGTCACGATTGATGTTTCAGAAGAGAAAAAGAAATGTCGCGATTTCACGACATGTTGTGTTTTCGCGAGCGAAAGACAGAGAAGAGGCATAAGGTAGCGAATGTGTCATGATTTCATGACATGTCAAGTTTTTGCTAGTGCAAGCAGAGAAGAGTGTACGAGAAGCGAAAGATGTCATGATTTCATGACATGTCATGTTTTCGGTGAAGCGAGAGAAGAGTGTCGAAGAGTGAAAGTGTCATGATTTTATGACATGTTCTATTTTTGGTTGAAGCCAGAGAAGAGTAGCAAGGAGGCGAAAGTGTCACGATTTCATGACATGTTCTGTTTTCGTTGGTTGAAGCCAAGAAGAGTAGCGAGGAGGCGAAAGTGTCATGATTTCGTGACATGTCTTATTTTCATGGTTGAAGCCGAGAAGAGTAACAAGGAGGCGAAAGTGTCATGATATCATGATAGGTCATGTTTTCATGGGTAGAAGGCGAGAAGAGTGCAAAGAGTCAGAAGTGTCATGATTTCATGACGAGTCGCTACAACACGCTTATAGACAGTTAACTAAAAGTAGAACGAAGGTTATAGGGGCCATTGTAGAGGAAGAGCATGTAGCCAAAATAAGAAGAGTTAAGATTGAGATACAAGTGCGATGATAGATAGAAATCATGCAACTATTTTTAAGAATAGTCGAAGAAGGAGAAATCGAACAGTCGCATAAATAGAATCAAAAAATGCATGCATGCATAGAAAAGAATACGAACAGTCATGACCAAGAAGACGAACAGTCATGGTAGAGGTATATGTTGCATGTAACGTGTTCGACGAAATGCCCACTCTATATATACAAAAGGAGTTACATAAAGAAGCAGTTATAGTTGACAAGTGGCAGAAGAGAATGTTAATAGACTGCATGCGGGATTACAGAAGTGACAGAAGACGAGGAGTCTCAATGAGAAATAGGGTTATAAAAGGACAGTCGCATAGAGAATTTAGTTGCTGTTGAATGTGAGAAAGTGTTGTCGAAAGAGGGTTAGAAGAGTGCTGCAAGAGAGCGACAAGCAGAGCCGTAAGTGTTTACTGAGTTTTTGATAAATTGTAGACCAGTCAGGGTCTTGGATAAGTGAAGGCATTCTTATGTCAATCTGATAGTTTAAAAAGTGCAGTTCAAGTTGGTGCTTGAATTAGGGGTTGGTGCTCCTTTCTTTGGTGCAGATAAACCAGGGGTTGGTGCTCCTTCCAGTGGGTGCTGGTAAACAGATTGTAAAATTGGTGTTTTGCAAAGGCTGGATTTGGACTGTAGTCCAAGCAGTCATTCTTGAGGAGTAGCCAAATTGGTGAACCTCGTTATATTGTGTGTTGTGGTGTGCTCTCTTGTGATAATTGCTTTACCTACTTTTAAGTTCTCTTTGCTTCAGCTTTAAAAGTTGTAGATTTGAATTTTAAATAGCTACACTGATTCACCCCCCTCTCAGTGTCATTGTGAGAACATCAATGATACTCTTCTTTCTTCAAGATCCTCTATTTTAGAAGCAAAAGAGATTAAGTTTATTCTATCTTATTATGAGGCTACCTTTGGATAGAAGATAAAGTTCAACAAGAGAAAGGTGTTTTTTTTAAATACCCCATTCAAAGTAAATATTGCAAAAATATTTGAATGTTCCATTGGGAAGCTCTCTTCTATTTATCTAGGTTTATCGCTTTTTAGTGGCATGTTACAATATTCTTCTTGGTTTCTTGTGGTTGAGAGGGTTAGGAGAAAGTTAGCAAGCTGGAAAGGTGCCCTCCTTAGCCTGTTAGCTTTTGATGGTGTATGCTAAGAGAGAATGCAATCACATGATATAAAATATAAAAAAATATATGATGCTAAATATGCTATTAATAAAAAGTGATGAAAATGATACAATGTAATATGGAGGAAATGAACACTGCAAAACTGATGCATAAGAACTACAATATATCCATCATGAATCTATATGGTGATCTATCCAGTATACCTACTACTATCTACAATGATATATAAAAACTCACTATGAGGTCCTTTATATAGAAATATGGATTGCTTGGCCAACACTCTACCTAGCTATACAAGGGGACACCTTGCATATTTACAACTTGCACATAGACACTTGTGCATTTATTATATTACTTGAATTAAATAGCTAACTACCCCCTAAATTAATCTAATAATCTATTTATATACCAAGGTTGGTACATTTAAATGACCCAAATTATGTAATATACTCTAATAACCCCATGTATTACATTATTTGGGTATTGAAGACTAGTCTTCAATATGGATCTTCTTCTCTTGAATAGTATTTGGATTACACTGTATGCCTCCTTAGTCTAATTCTTCCTCTTCTTCTTTAGCATTTTCTTTAGATCCTATTTTTGTACTTTCATATTGCCATCTAATTCTTGCAAAAATATATTTTCTATGTATGATTTCACTCAATTTGGATTTATTTTTAAGATCTTCTATCAATCCTTTTTGTTCTGCATTCTCATTCTTGTAACATTTATGTGTAAGTAATGCCATATACAATATGCTTACAAAATATAAATAAATTGGAATGTCATCCTTTCCATTTCCAATTGCTTCATTGATTTGAGCTTGTAGATAATGTTCCATGGTATCAAAGTGTCTAAAGCTTCACTATGAATTATTTTTGAAGTAAGATCTAAATATGCTTCACCCTTTATAAGTAGATTCATGATTCCAATTTTTATCACACTTGCTTTTTCCTTTCTAAAGGAGTTATTCATGTTATTGTTTGTTGTATTCTTGGAGGTAGACATACTTATAGATCCATATATTAGATTATGAAGTGCTTTGATAGTGCCTATATTTGGTATCTCTTTTATTATTATGAGATAGGATATTCCAAGTAGTCTACCTTATAACTCCCTATTTAAGAGTATATGATTTTTTTTGATAAAACTATTCAAGTCTTAGATTTTGTAGAATCCATTATTTCTCCTTAGTTAAGAGATGTGAAATAATTTGATAAAATATTTTTAGAATTAGGTTTTTTAGGATTCCTTATATCTCCCTAATAATTAGAATATGCTTAGTTCACCTTCTAATTTGATTTTGTAATCTTTTGAGAATAATCAAAATTTTAATTTTACCTTATATTTCCCAATAAAGTATGCTTTAATGGTTGGATTTATTTTTGTCTCCTTAGAATGAGTATGAGATAATATTTACCAATTAATTCCAACTCTATATGTAGGCAATTGATTTTCTTATCTTTCCAATAGATTAATTTTTTAAATTCCAATTATATGTATAGTTTGAAGTAGTATGCCTTATATATCCCTACTTTTGGAAATATTAGAAAACAATAATATTTGTAATTTAATAATTATTTAATTAAGGTTGAAAACCTGATATCTCCTACTTTGAATATTGCAAATATTATATTATGTGTATTCTCAGCAAAAAAGAGAGTTTGAAATCAAAGAGGTAGTGTTTTCCATGGTTGGTGAGAAGACCCCTAGACCTAATGGTTTTCTTACAAATTTTTACCAAGAAGTATTGGGGAAGGATATATATAATGCTATGGGTGATTCAAAATACCCTCCTCCTACCCAATATATAGGAACTATTAGTGAACATTTACCTAATCATGATTTACAAAAATTTGACACAACTTTATCCATGGTCACAACCAGGCCCCTACATAATATTCAAACACCGGATCTCAGTGATGTAGAATCGGATACTGAAAGTGAAATAGACATCACCTCAAATCAATCAAATAGTTCTGAAAATGAATCAGATCCTATTCAACCTATCATAGATTCTATGGTTTCGAAAGAACCATTTCCTAGAAGAGTTACTACTCGACCCTCTTCTAATCAGTTCCTTCCTAATGAACAAGCCATAAATGCTAGGCCAAGACCTATTCGAAATCCTCAATATAACATTGTAGGTACCATCGGAGTCGTTACCAGACATCAAGCTCAAAATTTTCAACAATAACCAAATCAGAACGATGGATCAACTCCATTTATTTTGAAAAATCCCAATAAATGGAATCATGCTCCTAATGTTCAATCTAAACCTCCTTATAATATTAATGAGCAATTATCTAATACTACAACCATAATTTCCCTTTTGTATTTCTTAAGATCTTCTCCTACACATAGGGATGAGTTAATGCTTACATTAAGCCAAATGATGGTACCACAAAACATTCAACTTGAAGCCATGACCAATACTATCATAACTCGAGAAGTCGATTGTATTGACTTTCGAGATAAAGATATCCCGCAACATAGTTTACATAAAGATAACCCCTTATATATTACTACCCTAATAGGAGATGTAGCAGTCAAAAGGGTCTTTATTGATAATGGTTCATCTCTAAATATTTGCACCTTTGACTTCTATCAAATATTTGGGTTTAGAAGTTATGAAATGAAGAAAACTGACATGATCATAAAAGCTTTCAATGACGAAACACAAGAAACGTGTGGAGTTATCACCATCCCATTGCAAGTTGGCCTGAGAGCCTTAGATACGACTGTGTTTATTGTACATTGCCCCACATCATACAATATACTCTTGGGTCATCCTTGGATCAATGCAATGCAGGCTGTCCCATCAACTTTACACCAATGTGTTAAATTCGAATTTAAAAATCAGTTGGTCACTATCCATGGTGATCCTAGACCCTTTGATATGTGTGCTTTGGCAGAACCTGTTGGAGTTAAATTTTGCCCTGCTCTATCATACACACATCCTAATTCTTATTTTTCATCTAAACCTATGAAACACACACCCATAACTTCATTTGTTTCTCCTCCATTAATTTCACCCTCATATATATCTCAACAATATTCTAAACAAACCACACTAGAACCTCAAAAAGATCTTAAATCCACAACCAATCCTTCATGTTCCATCCCTATAATTTCAAAACCTATAGACCCATTTATTAACACCCCGACATCATCTACATCTATCATACCTTCCACATCTAAAGATATAGGGAATTATCCTTCTACATCTTATGCTCTTTCTGATGAACTCTTACCTGATTTATCTAACATTCTTATATCAGAAAAAACAAATGCTTCTATGCAAAATTCCATTATCTTAAGTAATTTTCCACCATCTCCTAGTACTTCGAGCCTCCCACAACCTATGGGAAGTACTTACCAAGTCGAGAGTTGTGCCTTCATTTATAAGGGATATGACTAGGGAAGAATACCCAAGAACATCAAAACTCATCATGAGGGATATGCTCGATGTTATTTTACTAATGAGTATATTAAAGCTAAACCTATAATGCTTAAAATGGGATATAAAGGCAAAGCTTTGGGACCTCTCCAAGATGGTACGAAAGAACCCTTTGAGGTAGAACCATGGCCCGCCCGATGTGGTGTGGGCCTACTTCCTAGTAAGGGTCAACCCTTCCCTTTTGAATATGATGATAAACTCATATGTTATCAAGATTATTTGGATGGGCATGATGATTTGCCTCTAAAAAATTAACCATTTACATGTAATATGATATCCATAGCTTAGCTTGAAATGATTGCTGAATCTGATGATGAGTTGGAAGACGATATTTTCCATGATGTCTCCATTGAGGAAATGCTACACAACGAATTTTATTTTGATGGTTCTATACCTACTATAGCCCAACTTGAGGCCACGACTCCTCAAGATGAATTATCCAAGTTAACCTTAAAATAATTACAAGAATTGGGCATTTCACCCACCCCACCTAATTTTGAAAGAGATCTACACATGGAAGTAGAAAACGTCATTAAAGTTAACATTGGAACTGAGGATAATCCCCACATAATCAATATTGGATCAGACTTAAGTCAAGAAAAACAAGAGCAATACATTGCATTCCTTAAAGAATATGAAGATGTCTTCACTTGGACATATGAAGATATGCCAGGTTTAGACTCTTCTGTAGTCATGCATCACCTAGTAGTCCATCCGGATGCTAAACCTGTTAAATAGAAACTTAGAAAAATGCATCCCAAAGTGGCCTTGCTAGTCAAATGGGAGTTAGAAAAACTCCTGAATGTTATTTTTATACAAGCTATTGATTATGTTGAATGGATCTCGAATGTAGTTCCAGTCACCAAGAAAGAAGCTACCAAAGTTAATGTTTGCACAGACTAGAGATATTAACGTTGCATGCCCTAAAGATGATTTTCCTCTTCCAAACATGAATCAAATCATTGATTTTACTGCTGGGAGTGGAATGATGTCCCTAATGGATGGATTTTTTGGTTATAATCAGATCAGGATAGCTCCTGAAGATCAGGCCAAAACAACCTTTATTACCCCCTGGGGTACCTTTTTTTGGAAAGTGATGCCATTTGGCTTAAAGAACGTAGGTGCAACCTATAAATGAGCTATGAATTATATTTTTCATGACATGATGCAAGATATCCTACATGATTACATAGATGATATCATAGCTCGCTCCATCAAAGAAGACGATCATTTAAATGACTTAAGGAAATATATTATCTGACTAAATCCTGCTAAATGCATATTTAGAGTTAAGTCCGATAAACTATTAGGGGTTATAGTTTCTTTACGTGGCATCGAAATAGACCCTCTCAAGATTGTGGCTATCACTGATATGCTTGCACATACCAATATATCTAAGTTACGAAGTTTACAAGGTAAGCTTCAAGCTATTCGTCGCTTCATCGATAAGCTGGTGGAGAAAACCGGTCCCTTTCTTAAGCTCCTTAAGAAGGATGTCCCTTTTAATTGGGACGACAAATGTAAGGAAGCTTTTGAACTTCTCAAATAATACCTCCTTAACCCACCTGTGCTTTCATCGCCTAGACCTGATCGCCCATTTATCCTGTATATTTCAGCTTTAGATTTTGCTTTAGGAGCTATGTTAGCTCAACTTGATGATGAGAAAAGAGAACGTGCTAATTATTATATTAGCCAAACTTTAATTAGTTATGAAACCCGCTACACAGCATTAGAAAAACTATGTCTAGAAGTCGTATTTTCTATGCAAAAATTACGCCATTATATGCTCAATCAGAAAACTTATGTCATTGCTAAATATGATCCCTTGCGGTATCTCATGAGTCGACCTTATTTATCGGGTCGCACAGCAAAGTGGGTTCTTTCTCTAAGCAAGTTTGAACTCACATTTATAGGACAAAAGTTTGTTAAGGGTCAAATCATAGTAGATCAATTAGCTGTTGCACCCTTAGAGTCTACCCATCCCATCATCATTGAGTTTCCTGATGAATGCCTTCAATTAGAGGTAGACCATGTTGAACAATGGCCCTTATACTTTGATGGAGCCCAATGCATGAGTGGGGCTGGTGTAGGTATTATTTTAATATCTCCAAAAAAACACATTATACCTTTGTCCTTTAAATTAACATTTTCTTGCACCAATAATACTGCTGAATATGAAGCTCTAATCCTTGGATTACAAGCTGCCTTGGTGCTAAAAATTAAACATCTGCTAGTTTTTGGTGATTCTCAACTTGTTATAAACCAAATTAATGAATTTTATTAGACCAGATATGATAAATTGCACCCATATAAAGCATATATTTTACAGTTAATATCTCTATTTGATCAAGTTACCTTGGAAGCTATTCCTCGAACTAGAAAACGTGCGGCTAACGCTATGGCCGCAGCTGCATCTCTTCTGCCCTTGGAGTTAGATGAAGAATATGCCACCATAATTATTCATCGACTCCAGGAACCCGCTTCAAATAAGTCATTCTTAGAACCTTTGGATGTGTTTCTAATCAATGAAACTACTCCTGAACCTTGGTATATGGGTATATTTGATTTTCTTCACAATGGGACTTTCCCTGCCAATTTTAATAGAAACCAGCGTCGGTTATTACGTAGACGAGCAAGTCAATTTGTAATAATTGGCAATACTTTATATAGGAGATCTTTTGAAGGTATCCTATTGAGATGTTTGAATTTAGAAGAATCCATATCAGCTTTGAGTGAAGCCCACGATGGATCTTGTGGAGGACACTTCAGTGGTAGTGTCATTGCTAAAAAGCTCCTTAGGATAGGATACTTTTGGCCTACCATGGAGAATGATGCACATGATTATGTGCACCATTGCGAAAAGTGCTAGAAACATGTTGACCTTGTCCATGCCCCTGCACAAGAACTGCAGGCTATTTCATCTCCTTGGCCCTTTTCAAAATGGGCTTAGACATTATTGGAAAAATTAATCCTATGTCATCTGATGGACACAAATTCATCATAACCGCAACTGAGTATTTTACGAAGTGGGTTGAAGCTATGCCTTTGGCTTCCTGCACTGGAACACAAGTCTCTAAATTTATTTTTAATCAAATCATTTGTAGGTTCGAAATTCCTACAAATCTCATCTCAGACAATGGAACTTGTTTCAAAAATAAAGATGTCAAGAAATTATGCCAAAAATATAAGATTCAACATCGCTGGTCCACTCCCTATTATCCTCAAGGTAATGGCCAAGTAGAAGCTTCTAACAAAACCTTAATCAAAATTCTCAAAAAATTGGTCAATAAATCTGGCCGCGACTAGCACATTCAATTATATCCAGCTTTGTGGGCATATCACACTAGCATTCGTACTCCCACAGGTACTTCACCTTTTGTTTTGGTTTATGGCGTTGAAGCTATTTTTCCCTTTGAATTAGAAGTTCCTTATTTGGCTCTACTACTTCAAGATACAAAATTAGGAGATGAATATCGAGCTAGCAAACTCAGTCAGCTGGAACTCCTAGATGAAAAGTGCATCAATGCTTTGGAGCACCTTCGTGCCTACCAAAACAAGCTTAAAAGATCATATACTAAGAAAGTTCGTCATCGATCCTTTGAGGTTGGCGACCTTGTTTTAAAATAAAATAAAAAAAATACTAATGCAACTAAAGACCTTAAAGGTAAATTTGAGCCCAACTGGCTTGGACCATATATTATTACTGCTAAATTTGAATCGGGAGCATACAAATTATCTACCTTAGATGGTAAAGATTTAAAAGAACCTATGAATATTATGCATCTTAAGCGATATTACGCATAAAATTTGGTCATTTCATCATTGTATATATTTGTTTAAAATATTTCAAAACACCACTATTTTGTATTTATTTCAATTTATAAACTTAAAAATACAATCCAAATCATCAAAATCTTCAAAAACATTTTTTATTTTTGTACTTCTCAAATTGTGACGTATTGCAGTTATATTTTTAGTTATTTTGGATAAATTAGCATTTATTTGGAATCCCGCACTTTCACATTCACAAAAATAAATATCTTGATTTTATCTGGCATGATTACTAATCTCTCTTATATCAAAGTCCACAAAATTCAATTAAATAAAGTTTGAGCACAGAGAATTGATCTTGTTATTTACTTAAACCAAGCATATCCTTTCACAATAAAATGATTATATTTGTAATGTCCATGCTATGCTACATAGTAGAAGTGGTTTCTTGAGCGAAAAGTTTCCCTTGCTATCTTATCATGCATATGGTCTAAAATCTTTGAGAATTGATAAAAGGACAAGCTCACCCCTACCAAAAATAAAAATCCCTTGCTCTACAGCTAATCCGAGCAATTATCCCTAAAATAGGAAGCAAAATAAAAAGAAAAATCAAGCAAAATTGTTTAGCACTATTTCAGCATTATCTCAAATATCAAAGCAAAAGATACGAAAAATAAAAATACAAAAAAAAAAGAGAGAAAAGAAAGAAAAAAGAAAAGAAAGCAAAACGAGAAAAAGCAAAAGCAATAAAATCCCTTTCCCTACCCATTGAAAAGAAAAGAAGTGTTGATGAGCTTGAATCCCTAGAATTCTCAATTATTCGAAAACTGTGAGGTAAGCCCCATAACAGGTGGTTTGTGCCCAACCCGCTTTGCCTTGGGTAACTCCTAGCGTGGTGATATGTCTGTCACATTAGCGACCTTCTTTTTTACAGATCTATGTCTGCTTATGGATTAGCTAGCTCTTGATAACCTGACTTACATAGTAGTCTGGTACGGTTATATGCATCTAAATCATGGTTAATGAACACTTATTTGGTTAATTCAAATCACTTGTATCAAATTATCTTGCTCAAAATTGGTAAATGCACAAAGCAATTGCACACACATTTGTATTTGAGAGATTTTGTGTATCATTATGATAAATCAAGATCGAAAATGAATTCACATACGCACATGGGATTCCTTATAAATCTAACTTTTGTCTTTAAGATAATTTGAAATATTTTTGCAAATTGTCTAGAATCGTTTCATTTTCTTCTCTGAGAATAGTTGTTTAGTATGAATACAACTACATGCCTTACCAAAAAAGTCAAAATCATTTAAAAAAAAAAAAACATGCAATAAAGTTACATTTATATATAACTTTTGACTTTCGCGACGATGGTATAGTTCCAAAACCAAAATTGGAATTTTATGCCTAGCACAAGTCCTCATTTTCATATTTTCTATTTATTTTCAAAAATTAAAAATCAACCATGCAATAAAACTATTATTTTCTTCTTTGGATTTCGCGATGATGGTATAAGTCTATACCTAAATATTCTATGCCTAGCACAAACCATTGTTTTAATTTTATTTTCCCATCTATTTAAAATCATAAAAACATATGACTTAAATCATTATGTTCCACAATTATGCTTTAAAAGACCGAATACTTTGCTATTTCATGTCATTATGTCAACATCCAATTTTGCAATGATGGTATAATTCCTAGGGAATTATTCACAAATTTTATCACACTTAGGAATTTGTGCCTAGCAAAAATCATTTTAAAATATTTTATGCATACTATTTTTATGAAAATCTGAAAACAAATCATCATCATCATCATCATCTGCATCATCACACCAAAGTCTTAAGACAGTCTCTTAAGCACTCTTTTACTTTTAACAATATTTCTATACTAGGATTAGCTTGACGACCTAGTGAGCGACGACTCCATGAAATGGTCTATAATAGCGACAATGTCCTTTGAAATTATTGTTAGAAGTCCCCTTATATTTTTATCAAATTATCCTATAAAAAACCAATTTGTTTACATCAAATTATTTCATTTAAATTTTAAAAGCATGAAATTCAAACCATAGTATTTCCAAACGACATAATTACATGAATCATAAAATCAATCACACCAAAACATTAAAGCATCATACAAACACATAAGACAAGTCATATGATCAAAAATATCTCATCTATATATATATCAACAATATATACATCATCTCAAAACTGGATCGGTATGCCATAATTTGTACCTCGTCATACTCAATCCTCTATCAAAAATAATAAACACAATGTATCAATCTGTGTCATGCAGTCTGAAGCAGCTAGCCTCGAGAACCCCTCAAGCTCTCAACCTCATCTCCTCCCCCACCCTGAGGTGGACAAGGTGGACCCATCGTAGTATGTGTGTTGCTATGAGTCTTGGACTCTGATCGTGATGATGTCCTTGATGACCTCATCATGATAGGCTCCACAATGGGGGTCGACAGCGGTAACCTCTGCCCCTCTGGCACCATCTAGTAGTATAGCATCTGATAGAATGTGATCTGGATGATAGCCCATGCTAGGTCTCGAGTTCTCGCCCCTTCGCTCCATGCTATGAGGCGTGTCACCTCATCTCTGAGCTATGTGGCCTCCTCTTGATGTCATGTAGCCTCATCCTACAAGGACTGCACTTGAGCCTGGAGACGAATAGTCTCCGCTCGAAGAGTAGCCATATCGCTACTCTCTCCTACCTCGACACCCTTGCCCTTATCTAACAATGGTGGCCTCTATCTCCATGGATAAGGGGGTCTCTCCTCCCTCCTCTCCTGCTATCGTGGCCTCTGCTAAGCCTGTGGCCTCCTTTGCTCTCTCCCACCGTGACCTTGCATCGCCTTAATGGTTGCCTGGCATCACCTCCCCATATGATGCACAACTATGTGAATCGAACCCTAAGCCCTTGTCATTCGAGGAGGGCGGATGCCTGTGTACCAAGAATCATAGCCATCAGTAACCCCAACATCGTCACCATCCACTGGTTGCATGGGGGCATCGTTTGTGTCCTCACTCCAGAAGCACTACATATCTAGAGCCCCACTAACTATAGTGTTATCCTGGATGGTCTGAGAAAACTCGTAGTCCTTGAGAGATGGGATCCCCTGCTATAGACCGAACTACCTCAAAACTCGGTCATAGCGATGGAGCTTCACCTCTCTCCTCTCCATCCTCAGCCAGTAGGTTTGCCTAATGTGATCCAGCTCCTGTCCATCCTCATCCCACCATGGATGATCTCTCCAAGGCCTCTAGGTGATCTGGTCGGAGACAAGGTCATCAAGTAGTCTTCGAGACATTGGTAGATCTATCCGTCGTTGTGACCCTCTCTGGAGCCACCAGTAGAAAACTTGAGGCCTCTCCCTGTCAATCCCTATAAGTGGGAGCCCTACCAGCCTCCGCACTGTGATGTGCTCCTAGAACCAAACCTGTAGTAGTGATGTCAAAACCAGACATCGGACTCCCTTGTATACGACCCCATATAGGATCCTATACAATCGGCATAATACAAAGCTTCCCCAAGCAAACCTGTACCCGTGGTCTCTCATGTTGTAGACCACATCTGTCAGTAGCCATGGTAGTATACATCCACTCTGATGGCATAGTAGCAGACCACCTACCACCCCAGCCAAAACCTGTGTCAGTATAGATGCCCCAGGCATCTGGTGTAGCGACTCGATGTTCACTCTACCTTTCTCCAGGGTGAAGCTCAGATCTCTACATAGTCGCATCATCGTGTGGCCCTGATTGACCATGGGAGTTATTAGCCGTCCTTGTATGGGGATCCTCAAAATCCTCCATACATCCTCCAATGTGGGAGTCATCTCCCTTGTCGATAACCAAAAACAAGAACCCGGATACCACCTCTCTGCTAGGGCTGTCAATAGCCCCATATCTATAGAAACCTGTGGCATATCTGCCACGTGCTGCAAGCCGACTTGAGCCAACTGATCTCACTCTACCTGAGATAGAGCGGCCAAGTCATCCTTCAGCCCACCGTATTTCCATTCTCGGCTCTTTAGTAATCCTCTTTACAACATAAACAACAAAATAATAAAAATCATTAATAAAATAGTGATTAAAAATACAAGTAAAATAAGTTCACTTTCATACAAATGATGATATCGTCCACTATTGGATGATATTGTCCAAAATTTGAGCAAATTCGTCTCGAATTTCACAAGAGGGAATCGTCCCTTATTGGACGAAATCGTCCCCATATCGCTGATTTCGCCCTTGGACGAAATTGGCGATATCGAGACGATTTTGGTGAAATTGAGACGATTTCGTCCCAACAACGTCGACGGCCCAAAAATGGCCGTGATGCTCAACAATCATTCAAAATTAATCTAAAAAGCATGAAATTCAAAATTAAAGCATTCTAAATTAAGTTTGGACCCTTACCCGTAGCCCACGTCGGACCTCTGTCGATCTGTGCACTGTCTCGACCATCTTCTCTGCAGAGCTCTAGAAACTAGGAAAATGAACAGTAACAATGAATTAGTGTTTTACCCTATTTTTCTTAATTTTATTCAAAAACACTTAACAACATTTTAACATTTTTCTTTTCCTTGTTTTTACCTCAAACGTTCGATTTGGGTAAAAACACGGAGGGGGCACCATAGTAAACTGTTGTACGATTCAACCTAGAATCGTCACCTAAAAATGGGAATAATTTTTTGCTTTCTCGTAGATCGAGAAGAACTCATATTTAATGCATTTTATTCAAAATATTCTCTAAATATGGGGCAAAATGTAGCACCCTAAAATTGGCGCAATAAACCTTATAAAATAATTAAAATTACCTTAGTAATAATTCAAAATTTAAATTTTAACTCCAAACCGCCTGTTAAACCGCTTTCCTTGTTTTCCATGCCATTTTTAGGATTTGTTGTGACCATTGGACGATATCATCATGGATCAGATGATATCACCTCAGATCAGACGAATTCATCTGGAGCAAAACGTCCAGACGATTTCGTCCCAAAACTGATCTTTCATAATTAGCTTCTGTTTCAACGGTGTCTCTAACCTGGGCAAAAGCATGTCTGCACGGTTAGAGACTTCCCCCATTGGAGATCTCCCAAATTGGGATGATCTCCAACCTCAAAACCTCTTTCCTATGCCTATTTAATCTTAGGCCCTCCCCTTGACATTCCCCTGGCTAAATTTTCCTGTAACACAAGTTCTATTTGCATTAGACCATCTTAAAATCACCATTTGCCTTCGTATTTTTCCAAGTTTGTTTACAGGAAATTCATTGTTTTTTAGTCGAAACAAGCTCCAAATCGTCGTAGATGATCCTGTACGATC
Organism: Wollemia nobilis; assembly: GCA_028583015.1. NCBI lineage: Eukaryota > Viridiplantae > Streptophyta > Pinopsida > Araucariales > Araucariaceae > Wollemia > Wollemia nobilis. The sequence continues at coordinate 2,656,645 of JAQPPZ010000184.1, forward strand.
TCAGATGATTACGTCCAATTCGAGACAATTTCACATTCTACAAATGATTTCGACTGCAGTCAACATTGGGGGCAATTAATGCCCAGAGTTTGCACTTTTCTCTTCTCGTCTGCTGTTTCATTCTACATTTAGATCATTTTATTGTTATTTTTTGCTATTCTACATTTTGGAGTTCACCCATATAGCTTAAGTGCATGATGAGATCATAATTTTTCATTAGAATACTATAATTTACTTGAATTTCTATTCGTAATTATCGTTTTAGTATCTATATTGTCATTTTACACTATTTTCCTTTGTTAGTATTGCTGCATTTTTTGTGTGCTATGTCTATTTCTCTGATTGTAGGTCTCTGATGAATTTGTCAGATCTCAGATGATCCTCTCTGATTTCAGACGATCCTGTCAGATTAGAGGCGATCTGGACTGCTTCAAAAATTAGAACCTCCATCAGACATCCGAAATTAGGTATGACTTTTCTCATCTAGCTTATTCTCTATGTTTTCTATTCAAATATTCTTTCTATATTAATTTAAATATGTATTTCATATAGAATAGTTTAGATTCATTTGGCCAAACCTAGGATTTGAATGATTAAAGATAAAATTGAACACATCAAACACATTCCCAACCTAGGCGTGGAGACTGCCACTAAACATTTCCTGGTGAACCCCACCGGTCGTCAAAAAATCACCTTAATACCCCTCCCTGGAGAGGTGGGACCTTCAAAGGGCCTCTCAGTCCGAGGTATTGTCCCATCCTTCTCGCATCCCCCTTCCGGGCGTGGATCCTTTAGCCTAAAGGTAAGGGTGCGGAAAATTTGGAAAGATACAGAGTATCCTAGGAATTTTTGTTTAAAGTTATGGGTAAATTTGGCTTTCACATTGCTTGGAAAGACCTCATCAAATGATTTTTATGCTCAGTAATGAATTTTGTCCTAATTAATGGTTCTCTAGTAGGTTATTTTAAAAGCCTATAAGGCCTAAGACAAGGGGATCCACTATATCCTTATCTATTTCTTATTATGGATAAAGTATTGAGAAGATATATTCAGACAACCCAATCTAAAAGGTTAATTTCAATGATAAAGCCTACCTCCTCCTACAATCCCATAACCCACCAAAAATTTGTAGATGATACTCTTCTTGCTTCAAGATCCTCTATTTTAGAAGCAAAAGAGATTAAGTTTATTCTATATTCTTATGAGGCTACCTTTGGATAGAAGATAAATTTCAACAAGAGCAAGGTGTTTTTTTTAAATACCCCCTTCAAATACAAGTAAATATTGCAAAAATATTTGAATGTTCCATTGGGAAGCTCTCTTCTATTTATCTAGGTTTATTGCTTTTCAGTGGCATGTTACAAGATTCTTCTTGGTTTCTTGTGGTTAAGAGGGTTAGGAGAAAGTTAGAAAGCTGGAAAGGTGATCTCCTTAGCCTATTATATTTTGATGGTGTATGCTAAGGGAGAATGCAATCACATGATATAAAATATAAAAAAAATTACGATGCTAAATATGCTATTAATGAAAAGTGATGAAAATGATACAATGTAATATGGAGGAAATGAACACTGCAAAACTGATGCTTAAGAACTACAATATATCCATCACGAATCTATATGGTGATCTATCCAGTATACATACTACTATCTACAACGATATATAATCAATCACTATAAGGCACTTTATATAGAAATATGGATTGCTTGGCCAACACTCTACCTAGCTATACAAGGGAACACCTTGCATATTTACAACTTGCACATAGATGCTTGTGCATTTATTATATTACTTGAAGTAACTAGCTAACTACCCCCTAAAGTAATCTAATAATCTATTTATATACCAAGGTTGGTACATTTACATGACCCAAATTATGTAATATACTCTAATAACCCCATTTATTACATTATTTGGGTATTTCTTCTTCTCTTGAATAGTATTTGGCTTACACTGTATGCCTCCTTAGTGCAATTCTTCCTCTTCTTATTTAGCATTTACTTTAGATCCTATTTTTGTACTTTCATACTGCCATCTAATTCTTGCAAAAATATATTTTCTATGTATGATTTCACTCAATTTGGATTTCTTTTTAAGATCTTCTATCAATCCTTTTTGTTCTGCATTCTCATTCTTGTAACATTTGTGTGTAAGTAATGCCATATACAATATGCTTACAAAATATAAAGAAATTAGAATGTCATCCCTTCCATTTCCAATTGCTTCATTGAGTTGAGCTTGTAGATAATGTTCCATGTTATAAAATTGTTTAAAGCTTCACGATGAATCATTTTTGAAGTAATATCTAAATATACTTCCCCTTTATAAGTAGATTCATGATTCCAATTTTTATCACACTTGCTTTTTCCTTTCTAAAGGAGTTATTCATGTTATTGTTTGTTGTATTCTTGGAGGTAGACATCCTTATAGCTCCCTATATTAGATTATGAAGTGCTTTGATAGTGCCTATATTTTGTATCTCTTTTAGTATTATGAGATAGGATATTCTAAGTAGTCTACCTTATAACTCCCTAGTTAAGAGTATATGATTTGTTTTGATAAAACTATTCAAGTATTAGATTTTGATTTCTCCTTAGTTAAGAGATGTGAACTAATTTGATAAAATATTTTTAGAATTAGGTTTTTTAGGATTCCTTATATCTCCCTAATAATTAGAATATGCTTAGTTCACATTCTAATTTGATTTTGTAATATTTTGAGAATAATCAACCTTTTAATTTTACCATATATTTTCCAATAAAGTATGCTTTAATGGTTGGATTTCTTTTTATCTCCTTAGAATGAGTATGAGATAATTTTTACCAATTAATTCCAACTCTATATGTAGGCAATTGATTTGCTTATCTTTCCAATAGATTAATTTTTTAAATTCCAATTATATGTATAGTTTGAAGTAGTATGCCTTATATATCCCTACTTTTTGAAGTATTAGAAAACAATAATATTTGTAATTTAATAATTATTTAATTAAGGTTGAAAACCTGATATCTCCTACTTTGAATATTGCAAATATTATATTATGCGTATTCTCAGCAAAAAAGAGAGTCTGAAATCAAAGAGGTAGTGTTTACCATGGTTGGTGAGAAGACCCCTAGACCTAATGGTTTTCTTACAAATTTTTACCAAGAAGTTTTGGGAAATTGTGGAGAAGGATATATATAATGCTATGGGTGATTCAAAATACCCTTCATATTTCTAGTGACATCAATTCCACCATTTTGGTTTTGATTCCTAAATTGGCAAGACCTAATTCCTTCAATAATTTTAGGCCCATAAGTATATGTAATACTCTTTATAAAATATTGGCCAAATTCAGAGCCAATATAATGAATTCCATTCTTCCTTAGATTATTGATCCTTACCAAGATTCTTTTGTTAAAGGGAAGAAAATATTGGATGACATGATTACTATTCATGAAGTTCTTCACTCCATAGATAAAAGTGGTAAAGATAGATTTTTGTTGAAATTAGACATGAACAAGGCATATGATAGAGTATCCTAGGAATTTTTGTTTAAATTTATGGGTAAATTTGGCTTTCACCTTGCTTGGAAAGACCTCATCAAATGATGTTTATGCTCAGTCATGAATTTTGTCCTAATTAATGGTTCTCTAGTAGGTTATTTTAAAAGCCTCTAAGGCCTAAGACAAGGGGATCCACTATATCCTTATCTATTTCTTATTATGGATAAAGTATTGAGAAGATATATTCAGACAACCCAATCTAAAAGGTTAATTTCAATGATAAAGCCTACCTCCTCCTACAATACCATAACCCACCAACAATTTGTAGATGATACTCTTCTTTCTTCAAGATCCTCTATTTTAGAAGCAAAAGAGATTAAGTTTATTCTATATTCTTATGAGGCTACCTTTGGATAGAAGATAAATTTCAACAAGAGCAAGGTGTTTTTTTTAAATACCCCCTTCAAAGACAAGTAAATATTGCAAAAATATTTGAATGTTCCATTGGGAAGCTCCCTTCTATTTATCTAGGTTTATCTCTTTTTAGTGGCATGTTACAAGATTCTTCTTGGTTTCTTGTGGTTGAGAGGGTTAGGAAAAAGTTAGCAAGCGGGAAAGGTGATCTCCTTAGACTATTATCTTTTGATGGTGTATGCTAAGGGAGAATGTAATCACATGATATAAAATATAAAAAAATTTACGATGCTAAATATGCTATTAATGAAAAGTGATGAAAATGATACAATGTAATATGGAGGAAATGAACAATGCAAAACTAATGCTTAAGAACTACAATATATCCATCACGAATCTATATGGTGATCTATCCAGTATACCTACTACTATCTACAACGGTATATAATCACTCACTATAAGGCACTTTATATAGAAATATGGATTGCTTGGCCAACACTCTACCTATCTATACAAGGGGACACCTTGCATATTTACAACTTGCACATAGACGCTTGTGCATTTATTATATTACTTGAAGTAACTAGCTAACTACCCCCTAAAGTAATCTAATAATCTATTTATATACCAAGGTTGGTACATTTACATGACCCAAATTATGTAATATACTCTAATAACCCCATGTATTACATTATTTAGGTATTTCTTCTTCTCTTGAATAGTATTTGGCTTACACTGTATGCCTCCTTAGTGCGATTCTTCCTCTTCTTATTTAGCATTTACTTTAGATCCTATTTTTTTACTTTCATACTGCCATCTAATTCTTGCAAAAATATATTTTCTATGTATGATTTCACTCAATTTGGATTTCTTTTTAAGAGCTTCTATCAATCCTTTTTGTTCTGCATTCTCATTCTTGTAACATTTGTGTGTAAGTAATGCCATATACAATATGCTTACAAAATATAAAGAAAGTAGAATGTCATCCTTTCCATTTCCAATTGCTTCATTGAGTTGAGCTTGTAGATAATGTTCCATGTTATAAAATTGTTTAAAGCTTCACGGTGAATCATTTTTGAAGTAAGATCTAAATATACTTCCCCTTTATAAGTAGAATCATGATTCCAATTTTTATCACACTTGCTTTTTCCTTTCTAAAGGAGTTATTCATGTTATTGTTTGTTGTATTCTTGGAGGTAGACATACTTATAGCTCCCTATATTATATTATGAAGTGCTTTGATAGTGCCTATATTTTGTATCTATTTTTTATTATGAGATAGGATATTCCAAGTAGTCTACCTTATAACTCCCTACTTAAGAGTATATGATTTGTTTTGATAAAACTATTCAAGTATTAGATTTTTTAGAATCCCTTATTTCTCCTTAGTTAAGAGATGTGAACTAATTTGATAAAATATTTTTAGAATTAGGTTTTGTAGGATTCCTTATATCTCCCTAATAATTAGAATATGCTTAGTTCACATTCTAAGTTGATTTTGTAATATTTTGAGAATAATCAACCTTTTAATTTTACCTTATATTTTCCAATAAAGTATGCTTTAATGGTTGGATTTATTTTTGTCTCCTTAGAATGAGTATGAGATAATTTTTACCAATTAATTCCAACTCTATATGTAGGCAATTGATTTGCTTATATTTCCAATAGATTAATTTTTTAAATTCTAATTATATGTATAGTTTGAAGTAGTATGCCTTATATATCCCTACTTTTAGAAATATTAGAAAACAATAATATTTGTAATTTAATAATTATTTAATTAAGGTTGAAAACCTGACATATCCTACTTTGAATATTGTAAATATTATATTATGTGTATTCTCAGCAAAAAAAAGAGTCCGAAATCAAAGAGGTGGTGTTTTCCATGGTTGGTGAGAAGGCCCCTAGACTTAATGGTTTTCTTACAAATTTTTACCAAGAAGTTTTGGGAAATTTTGGGGAAGGATATATATAATTCTATGGGTGATTCAAAATACCATTCGTATTTCTAGTGACATCAATTCCACCTTTTTGGTTTTGATTCCTAAATTTGCAAGACCTAATTCCTTCAATAATTTTAGGCCCATAATTTTGTGTAATACTATTTATAAAATATTGGCCAAAGTCAGAGCCAATATAATGAATTCCATTCTTCCTTAGATTATTGATCCTTACCAATATTATTTTGTTAAAGAAAAGCAAATATTGGATGGCATGATTACTATTCACGAAGTTCTTCACTTCATAGATAAAAATGGTAAAGATAGTTTTTTGTTGAAATTAGACATGAACAAGGCATATGATAGAGTATCCTAGGAATTTTTGTTTAAAGTTATGGATAAATTTTGCTTTCACCTTTCTTGGGAAGACCTCATCAAAAGATCTTTATGCTCAGTCTTGAATTTTTTCCTAATTAATGGTTCTCTAGTAGGTTATTTTAAAAGCCTCTAAGGCCTAAGACAAGGGGATCCACTATCTCCTTATCTATTTCTTATGATGGATAAAGTCTTGGGAAGATCAATTCAGACAACCCAATATAAAAGGTTAATTTCAAGGATAAAGCCTACCTCCTCCTACAATACCATAACCCACCAACAATTTGTAGATGATACTCTTCTTTCTTCAAGATCCTCTATTTTAGAAGCAAAAGAGATTAAGTTTATTCTATCTTATTATGAGGCTACCTTTGGATAGAAGATAAATTTCAACAAGAGAAAGGTGTTTTTTTTAAATATCACATTCAAAGACAAGTAAATATTGCAAAAATATTTGAATGTTCCATTGGGAAGCTCTCTTCTATTTATCTAGGTTTATCACTTTTCAGTGGCATGTTACAATATTCTTCTTGGTTTCTTGTGGTTGAGAGGTTTAGGAGAAAGTTAACAAGATGGAAAGGTGCCCTCCTTAGCCTGTTAGCTTTTTATGGTGTATGCTAAGGGAGAATGAAATCACATGATATAAAATATAAAAAAATATACGATGCTAATATGCTCTTAATGAAAAGTGATGAAAATGATACAATGTAATATGGAGGAAATGAACACTAGAAAACTGATGCTTAAGAAATACAATATATCCATCACCAATCTATATGGTGATCTATCCAATATACCTACTACTATCTACAACGATCTATAATCACTCACTATGAGGCCCTTTATATAGAAAGATGGATTGCTTGGCCAACACTCTACCTAGCTATAAAAGGGGACACCTTGCATATTTACAACTTGCACATAGACACTTGTGCATTTATTATATTAATTGAAGTAACTAGCTAAATACCCCCTAAAGTAATCTAATAATATATTTATATACCAAGGTTGGTACATTTACATGACCCAAATTATGTAATATACTCTAATAACCCCATTTATTACATTATTTGGGTATTTCTTCTTCTCTTGAATAGTATTTGGCTTACACTGTATGCCTCCTTAGTCTGATTCTTTCTCTTTTTCTTTAGCATTTGATTTAGATCCTATTTTTGTACTTTCATAATGCCATCTAATTCTTGCAAAAATATATTTTCTATGTATGATTTCACTCAGTTTGGATTTCTTTTTAAAAGCTTCTATCAATCCTTTTTATTCTGCATTCTCATTCTTGTAACATTTGTGTGTAAGTAATGCCATATACAATATGCTTACAAAATATAAATAAATTAGAATGTCATCCTTTCCATTTCCAATTGCTTCATTGATTTGATCTTGTAGATAATGTTCCATGGTATCAAATTGTTTAAAGCTTCACGACGAATCATTTTTGAAGTAAGATCTAAATATACTTCACCCTTTATAAGTAGATTCATGATTCCAATTTTTATCACAATTGCTTTTTCCTTTCTAAAGGAGTTATTCATATTATTGTTTGTTGTATTCTTAGAGGTAGACATACTTATAGATCCCTATATTAGATTATGAAGTGCTTTGATAGTGCTTATATTTTGTCTCTCTTTTAGTATTATGAGATAGGATATTCTAAGTAGTCCACCTTATAACTCCCTAGTTAAGAGTATATGATTTGTTTTGATAAAACTATTCAAGTCTTAGCTTTTATAGAATCCCTTATTTCTCCTTAGTTAAGAGATGTGAACTAATTTGATAAAATATTTTTAGAATTAGGTTTTGTAGGATTCCTTATATCTCCCTAATAATTAGAATATGCTTAGTTCACCTTCTAAGTTGATTTTGTAATATTTTGAGAATAATCAACCTTTAATTTTAACTTATATTTCCCAATAAAGTATGCTTTAATGGTTGGATTTCTTTTTGTCTCCTTAGAATGGGTATGAGGTAATTTTTACCAATTAACTCCAACTCTATATGTAGGCAATTGATTTGCTTATCTTTACAATAGATTAATTTTTTAAATTCCAATTATATGTATAGTTTGAAGTAGTATGCCTTATATATCCCTAGTTTTTGAAATATTAGAAAACAATAATATTTGTAATTTAATAATTATTTAATTAAGGTTGACAACCTGATATCTCCTAATTTGAACATTGCCATTATTATATTATGTGTATGCACCTCAATAATTAATTTTCTAAAATATAAACTTGCTTTATTATCTACTAATGCTTGGCTGAATTTGTATTATCCAATGCAATAGTAAATATATTATATCCTTATAACTCCAATATCCCTTAGTTTTAAAGTAAGAAAATTAAATATAAACTTTACCTTAGTAATACTTGTGGATTATCTTCCCTTGATACGTTGAGTCAATGGATTTGGTGGTAGTGAAGGCTTCTGAAATGTGGTACTAATGAGCATTCAATGCTCTCTTTGACCGACGTTGGTTTCCTCCTTGAATGGCACTTGGTCAATGTAAGTATTCTCCAATTGAAGAGCATTGCAGTTGCTAGTTTATGATAGGCCTTTAATGCAGGCGTACACTCCTCTTGAGTGACACACATGCTTGATTTAGATCCTTCCTATAAATGTGATTCCACACATTTTAATGCTTGACCTTGCTTTTACTTTGTAATTTATCATGATATTTTAATGCTCTTATCTCCTCTTACACGTTGCACACTTTTGCTTGCTATGAATGAGCTTCTCTCCTTGAATTTTGGTACGTTACATAGAAGATATGTCACTAGACGTTGGACAAGTATCCTAGGAGTTACAATGAAGATAGGCATTGATATTATTTAAATGTTCATTTCTTTGTGCAATGAATACTTTGGTAAGTAGCCTTTCCAATGATTTTGTAACCTCTCAAGGTAGGTGTTGGATTATTCCTTGAGCATTGAGGAATGAGATGACACTTAGAGTGTTTATGCCAAGTGGCACTCAGGGTCTTTGCATGTAAATATTTTCTTTAATGCTCCAAGGATGAACGTTATAACCTTCCTTCCTTCAAATTATTTGTTGGCTTGCTTTGTTTCTTAGACAATAAGAAATATTTCTTTTGCACACTATTTTGATGAAGATGATGGCTGGCTCTAGTTGTGATACTCTAAGGTTCTATGTATATTCGAATGGTGGTCTTATGGATGATTTGAGAGCTTCTTTAAGGATTATGTTCTCTCCAAGATATGACCTTCAGTATAGCACCTTTTCCCTTGTTCTTTTATGCTTTCAATGTGTTGATTGAGAATTACTTTTGTAATGTAGATAATGCCTTTGTAATAGCTCCTTGTACTCAACTTAATAATGTTGTCTTGTCCACATAGATAGATGTATATTTTGATTTTGTTTTACGTAGATAAGAACCTTATAATTTAGACCTTAATTTTGTCCTTTCTCCACATAGATATCAATATATAATAACCTTCTTGTATTGGCTTTAATATTGTAGGTGAATGCTTGATTTTGGGTGCTTGATTGACATGGAGCAATGGTGTCTTTAGGAATCTTGAATCTCCATAATTTTCATTTTATTTTTACTATATTTAGTATCTCATGTAGGGAACCTAGGACCTGAGTCTCCAATGGACTACGTAAATCCCATCCTAATATTATCATCATGCCACAACTATATTACTATATTAACAAATTTAATTACGTATTCCAATTATTGTTGCATCACTCTCAATCAAGTCATAAATGGCAAGACCAACTGCTTCTGCAACCTCTTCAACACCAAAGACTTTATCAAATTTCCACTAAATAAAATTTGTGGCCTATCTCTCCTCACCGTCCACAATCTTATCATTCCCTCGCATATTAATCATTGCAAAGGTACATATAACAAATATCACCCTATTATCTAGAATTTAGGCTTTAAATATATTAGAAATTAAACTATATTTTGCACCCATTACATCATTGATAGATGTTATCTTTTGGATCTGGTAACTGTATTTTAAAGGTGTTCGAAGTTATTACCAGTAGTTGTAGTTATTCGATGATTGGATAGACACCATATTTTTGAAATCAATGTGTGTCAGAAGGTTGGTAAACCTTTCCCTCCAATATCCAACTATATATATAAGTCACCGCTATCATTTTTTAAAAATAAATAGAGAGTGTAAGAATTATATTAGTACAACAAAAGAGCATGAATCTAGGAGTTGAATCCATAGCATTTAGAAATTCCTTGGTTGGTGTAACTTGCAACAACGACTCATCTTGTTGCAGATGAAATTTGAATGCTTCCATAGTAAGAAGCATGTTATGTAATATTGTTTTAAGTAATACATAAATATATACATATTATTATCTCTGTAATATTTGGATGTTGAGAAAACTAATTTAGTAAAGTTAGGTTTTATTCCTTTTTAATTTTGGAATGCCTGTGTTCCATCCAGTTGAGAAATCCTCTCTCACTGAGTGGATTAAAAAATTCACGTGTTCTATCCCGCTCATAGATTAGGGTACTTTTGATGTCGTAGAATCTTATCTCAGTTTGTACTCAATATTGATGTTGTATCCCACTCACAATAGCTTGTGTTTTATCCCATTGGTGTTACACCCCATGGATGTTGTATCCTAGTCATTCATTGCATTGAGAAGCATAAAATAAATTTCATGTAATGGTACACAAAAAGCCATGATTTAGAACCATCCTAATATAACCCGCACATGTTGCATGTCACGTGTGTTGTATCCCTCTCCTATTGTACATTGAAAAGCGTAAATACAATTTTAAATAATGGTATAGAGCATTGACCCTTATGCTATCATGGCCTGTAGAATTTATTCTCACTATAGCCTATGGCTAGCTATAGCCCATGACTTGTTGTAGCTCATGGTGTGTTATAGCCCATGGCTTCTCCAACCCATGCATAATGCATCAAAACTCTCAAATTGATATCAGATCTAGTACCATTCATGGAAGATAAGAAGCAATGGATTCTAGTGGTAACTCATTATAGTTTCATATCCCACATTTCAATAGCAAGAACTACGATTACTAGAGCATCCATATGAAGATCTTATTTGGGTCTCAAGAGCTATTGGACCTGGTGTAGAATGGATACCTAGAACCCACAAATACAACAACATTGAGCACTCTCTCCCAAGAAAATTTAGATTTATTGAAGGAAAATTATAATAAGGACTAGAAAGTATTATTTTACATAATTTAGGCAGTCAAGGAAACTATTTTTTGAGAATTTTAGTAGAAACAAAATCAAAGGAGGTATGATAAACTTTATCCAGCTCTTTCCAAGGCACCAATAAAGTGAAGCTAGTGAGGTTTTAGATGCTGAGAAGGGATTTTTAGAACTTGTAGATGACTGAGTCAGATTCCATGAGAAACTTATTTACATGTACTATGGGTATCATCAATCAAATGAGGTTGAATGACAAGAATATTGTGAACCAAAGAATAGTGGAGAAAATACTGATAAGACTACCAGTAAGGTTTGACTCAATGGTGATAGTGATTGAAGAATCGAGGGATCTAACAACCCTCTTGGTAGATGAGCTCATGGATTCTCTGCAAATACATGAGTAGATGCTGATTTGATCATCGTATTCTAAATTGGGACAACCATTTAATATGCAGGTCTCATTTTAAGACAATAACAGAAGAGAAGAATCCCACCTAGCCACCTCAAGCTCTCAAGGAGGAAGATGATAGAATAATAGAGGTAGGCATGGAACATGCCATAATAGAGGAGGAATGTCAAACTCAAATGAAGGAGAGACCAACTGCAACTTCCATCAAGTAGGAGGAAGAGGTAATGGTAGGAACCAATAAAGAGGATCAAATCAGAGGTATGATAAATCCAAGATCCAATGTTATTACTACAAGAAATTTTATCATTATAGCTATGAGTGTAGAAAGAAGATGGTCAAAGAAAATAAGCAGCAAGTCCACTACACAAATAAAAAATAAAATGCATAAAGTAGATATGTATGTGGAACTATGATGTTAACTTGCAACACTGATGAAGAGAACCATAAGAATACTTGGTATCTTGATAGTGGGTGCAGTAACCACATGTTTGGAAATAGTGAAATGTTCTCACAGTTAGATGAAACCATCAAATATGAGGTGAATATGGGAAATAATAGCAAGATACCTATCATGAGTAAAGGGAATATCATAATCCATACCAAGTAAGATAAAATAAGGTACATCCTTGATGTGTATTATGTGCCTATGTTGAAACATAATTTGCTAAGCATTGGAAAGCTTGTGCAGAAATGGTACACTATGGAATTTAAAAATGGAGCTTGCATCATTAAATATAAAGAGAATGGGCTCATAGAAAATGTGGCCATGAAAAATAATAAGATGTTTCCTCTATAGATCCAAAATGAACTACTTCTTTCATTTAGTTTAGCTTTGAAAGATGCTACATGGTTGTGGAATCTCATATATGGTCACCCGAGTTTTAATGGCAAAAACCTATTGTAAAAAAATACATGGTGAAGGGTTTACCCCTCATAGAGTAACCAAATCAAGCATGTGAAGGTTGTCTAGTTGAAAAGTAACATAGGTATGCATTCCCTATAGGACAATCATGGAGAGCTTCACAACCACTAGAGCTAGTGCATTTAGATATTTGTGATCATATGAAAACCAACTCATTTTCCAACAATAAATACTTCCTAACATTCATAGATGATTTTAGTCATAGGACATGGGTCTATCCCATTAGAAAAAAGTTAGAAGCTTTTCAAAAATTTAAGGAGTTTAAGGATTTAGTTGAAAAAAAGATATTATGTAAATAATCTCAAAACATATGGAGGAGGTGAATACATCTCCAATGAATTCCATAATTTATGTAAAGAAAATAGAATTAGAAGTTAGTTCATGGTTAGATACACACCATAATAGAATTGTGTTGTAGAGAGGAAGAACAAAACCATAATGGATATGAAAAGGAGTATGCTGAAGGTAAAGAGTTTGCCACATGAGTTATGGGTAGAAGTTGTAATTTGTGCAGTTTATATGCTAAATAGGTGTCCCAAAAAGAGTTTTAAGGACATGATCCCCCAAGAAGCATGGAGCAACCAGAAGCCGAGTTTTGCTCATTTAAAATTTTTCAAATGCATAGCATATGCACATGTTCCAGATGAGAATAGAAAGAAGTTGGATGAAAAAGTAAAAAAATGCATCTTCACTGGCTATAGTGAAGAACCAAAGGCTTATAAGTTATATAACCCTATCACAAAGAAGCTAATTATAAGTCGGGATGTAAAGTTCATGGAAGATGAAGCTTGGAATTGGAAATTTAAGACTTGTCAGCAAGTACCATCAATCATTGATTTTAAGGACTTGGACAAAATATATTTCATCTACTTGTAGCTTCAAGTAGTAATACTAGTGCCAACAGTAGCACTACTCATCATCATGGTCACCTCCACTTGTAATAAGAAAATCCAACTTGAAGGCACTATCAAAGATAAGTAACTTGCAAGATATATATGAGGTAACTAGAAATGAAATTGAGGAAGAAAAACATTTTGATTATGCTTTATTTTATTAGTGTGACCCAGTTTTATTTGAAAAAGCAATTCATAATAGAACATGAGTGAAATCTATGGATGATGAGATAGAAGCCATAGAGAAAAATCATACATGGGAGCTAATAGATATTCTAGTAGGCAAGAAGACCATTGGAGTAAAATGGGTATAATAAACTAAGTTTAATATGCAAGGTGAATTTGAAAGGCATAAGGTCAAACTGGTTGCCAAAGGCTACAAGTAGAAGTTAGGGATTAAATATCATGAGGTATATGCACCTGTAGTGAGACTTGACACAATCAAAATTATTCTGGTATTGGCAGTCCAGAAATGTTGGAATGTTTACCATATAGATGTCAAGTCTGCCTTCCTAAATGGGGTGTTGGAAGAAGAGGTCTATATAGACCAGTCACCTAGCTATGAGTTGTAATGGCAATAAGGCAAGGTCCTAAAATTGAAGAAAGCTTTGTATGTGTTGAAGCAAGCACTCAGGGCTTGGTATAGCCACATTGATGTATGTTTTCAAGAGAATGGATTCATCAAATGCCTATATGAGCACACTCTAGATGAAGACAGATGGAGAAGGGAAGATGATCATTGTATGCTTGTATATATATGATCTCATTTATACTAGCAATAGCAATATGCTATTTAAACAGTTTATAAATACCATGAAACAAGAGTTTGAGATGACAGATTTAGGCCTGATGAAACATTTTCTTGGCATTGATGTTACCCAACCTATAGATGGTATTTTCATATATCAAGGTAAGTATGACAAAAATATGTCTTAAATAGGTTTATAATTGAGGACAACAAACCAACAATCACATCGGTTGCAACAAACCTAAAATTGAGAAAGAATGATTGCAGCAACAATGTTGTTACAAATTTCTAAAAAAGGTTAGTTGGAAGTCTCATGTATTTGATAGTAACCAAACCATATATGGTGTTTATAGTGATTTTAATTAGTATATTTATGGAATCACCCAAGAACACTCACTTACATGCAGGTAAGAGGATTCTACGGTATGTCAATGGGATCCAAAACCATTGAATCTTTTATGTAAGAAAAAATCATCTTCAACTTATAGGCTATACAAATAGCGATTGGGTTGGAAGTATAGATTATAGTAAGATCACTTTTTTTTATGCATTCCATCCTAGATTGGGTGTAGTTTCTTGGTTATCAAAGAAGCATCTAATTGTTGCACTATCAACTACTGAGGTAGAGTATGTTGTTGCCATTTCAATCGCATGTCAATCAATTTGGCTTAGAAGAATTTTAAGTGAGCTGAATCATCACCAAGAAGGGGAAAAATAATATTCTATGATAACAATTCTACCATAACACTATAAAAGGATCCAGTGTTTCATGGTAGGAGTAAGCACATCGATATTAGCTACCACTTCATTAGAGAGCTGGTAGAATTTAATGAATTTGTGTTATTATTTTGTAGGTACATAGACCAGGTTATAAATATATTCACAAAACCTTTGAAGTAAGAATATTTTACAATACTAAGGGAAATGCTTGGTGTCTTTGTGAAATCTAGTTTAAAGGAGGATGTTAAAATTAAACCATAATTCACACCTATTAGATATTTGATAAATCTTATCTTTTGGATCTGATCATCATATTTTAAAGGTATCTGTAGACACCAAATTGTAGCTATTAATCCTCCATCTTAACCATCCCACCACCCACTTGTCCACCATACACCTGTACCACCTTCAAAAGGCCCACTTTAGTCCTTTTTCACCACTTTTTGACCCCTTTGGACTTAATTTATATATATTTTATATTATTTATATTTATTATTATATTTTAATATATTTATTATAAAATATATATTTAAACGCAATTAACCTCAACCATTAGATTTAATCTAATCTCAGCCATCCATATTCATTAATCCATGCCACATCTAAAGTGTAATCTCAGCCTTAGGATTTAATTTAATCTTAGCCACATGATTAAAAGTGTAAGGCTAAAACCCTAATAAAACCCTAGGTTGGATTATAAGTAAGGGCATTTGCAAATGCTCAAACCTTGGAACCCTGATATTGTCATGTGCATCCTGAAGAAGTCATTGGCAAAGCCCTAGTGAAGCAGAAAGTGAGAGCCCTAAAAATCCAAAGCCCTAGCTAGCCATAGGACTTCAACTATTCCAGTCATCCCCACATCCATTCTCCATCATTGTCGTAGTCCCCATCCATCCATCACATTCATCATGTCCTCTATGATATTATTTTGTAGATATACCCTTACCCACAGGTGCCCTCCCAAGCTTGCCAAGCTCACTGTAGAGCCTGCCAAGTGCACACCAGAGTCTGTTGTAGACTGTAGGCACTCTCCAATGCTTTTCATAATCACTAGGTGCGTGCTCTAACCTAGTGTATCCTGCAGGTGTGCACCAAAGCCTGTCGTAATAACCATGTGCGTACCCAAGCCTATTGTGCCATATTTGCTATTGTTTCTAGGGAATCACAGCCATGGATATACAATAAAACATTTATAAATAGTGAGGTAAATCCCCATTGGTTTTATTTCATTGCATAAACTATAGATTCCTATATGCCATTTTATTCATTAATAGCTAGGGTTTTATTGGTAACTAAGGGTCTCACTCTATGGAGCCCTCATAGGTATTTCTAATCCCCTTATTTTTTTGTGTATGTAGATCTACAGGTTCTCATTCAACATTGGATAGCTATTGAAGCTAGAGTGGCATGACATCAGATATCTTAGAAGCCCACTCATTTTGTTGGGAGTGAAGCACGTTGAAGACACTTCATCATTGTATCTAGGGTTTTAGAGAACCCTAGAATCTTGTACATATTTGTATCAAATAACCACTGAGTATAGATTGTATCAAAAGGAGTTTATTAGCTCCCCCCTCCTGTTTATTAAATAAAATTATCTATTTGTGCAATCTTGTGTTCTTTGGGTTATTTGCTTTCTTTATTGTTTAAGTGTCATGTTTTTGTCTTCACAAATGGTGATCATGGTGGGACCCCACAAGGGTTTCATTATTTAAAATTGATCTACCTTGCTAAGATGATTTTATTTCTATTTTTTATAATATTTTTAGAAGCGCAAAAGTCGTCGATATCGTTGCTAGGGTTTTTGGAGCATTTTGCAGTACTTTCAGAGATTACATAAGTATTTGATGGTGACTATAGACAACCACATGTGCTCTTATATGTCTACATAGATGCCTTGCTACACCTACGTAGGCACCTAACTGCACTTGGTAGTAATTTGAAGTAGAGGTAAGGCTTCCAAGTAAGTCCAATAACCCTAGTTCTCATTTCGCGATTTACATATTTTGTATTTTTCTATAGTTTTTCACTGTAACTGGGTTATAAAAAGAACTTAACACTAAGTAATCTCGAAAAAAATCCTTAGCAAATTAAATTTAGGGTTTGTGTGCATTTAATTACACAAAATTTAGTTCTTGTTCTAAAGTTGTAGATCTAGGTGATTGTTTGCATTTTGGGTGCATATGAAACAGAAAAGCATCCTATATTTCACATTTTAGAGTTAAATATCACTTTAATTTTGCATATATAAATAGGAACAACATCTTGATGCATAAAGTAATCATACCCTAGGCTGAACCCTTTGGTTGCTCTTGTGATTTTAATCACTTGTAGGCAAGAGATTTTAAGGGTATACTATGTGCTCTTTAGGTGAAATTTGTCTTTGTGTTGTCTTCTGATTTAGATCAGTAAAGTTGGTGATATTTAATATTGTTTGCACACCATAGAGAACAAGAGATATAATAAAATTAATCACATGCACTTGCACAATTCACATTTTTAACAGTAGTGGCTAGATTTCATCACCATCCATTGCTTGAGATTTGGTAATGGTGGCAGTTATTTCCATCCACCAATATCTGCCCTAGAAACCATAGGAATACCCCCGAGCAAACTTGTTGGAGGTCATTACCAATAAGAATCTCGTTGCCCCAACCAGCCTTAGTTTTTACCTTTGTTTTCTTTAAACAAGAATTAAGTTACATCAAAACACACAAGCCAAAAATTATAAAAATAATCTCACATTAAAGAAAGAAAATAATTAATGAACGAGGTAAGCCAAACACGGTGAAACCTACGATTGATTATTTTCTTTACTTTAAAAAAGTTTTTAGTTTGTGTTATTTTGATAAACTTTAAATATTTGTTTTAACTACTTTATGGTGCTAAAAAGACAACAAAAGAAAGTAATAAATCAAAGTGGTTTAATGGAAAGCATTTCCCATGCTCCTGCTACTTTGGTAGCCAACCTATCCAGTATGGTTCAGACTAATTCATCTAGATCATCATATCCATCCCTACCTCAAGTAGGAATCCTTTCACACAATGTGGAAACAACCACCACCCACATAGACATGGACAAAGTGAGGGCCATCTACAAGTATTCCAACTATGTCTTAGATCCCCTTAACCAAGAGGGTTTTGAAGAATCCTAATTGGCTACCTCCTACCTTACCCAAGGATACCATAATTTAGGTTACGAATATGGTATGCCTTCTTCCATGAGCCAATCGCAACCACATCCAAGTACTCCAAACACTTACCCCACATCCACCTATTCCAACCCATTATATGAGGAGTATGTCAATGTTGCCTCACAAGTTCCTAACCTCCAAGTTGTCACATCAAATGCAACTTGCTCCATGCCCATGTCTTCTAATCCATCATCATCCACCCCTCCATCATCTCACCTACCCTCAATGCCCATACCTTCTCATCCATCATCATCCACCTTTCCATCATCTCATGTAGCCACAACAACATCCTTGGAAACTTGGTCAAATCAAGAACTCACAGATACATTAGGGCTCATAAATAGGTTGCTCTCACAATTAACAAGAGGAAAACAACCATTCCACACAAACCCTATGATCCAAGTAGTTACAAATCAACCTCTGCCTACCAATAAAAATCTAGCATGGGTTCCCTAATCTTCCACAATATCCATTCCTAATCCACTGCAAATCCACACATCAACCACGCCAATTACCATTGCCAGTAACCAACCACACAATCCATTCTTCCATCAACCTCCTCACCAATCATCCCCATATTTTAACCATCAATATTCACCATATACCAAACCCAACTCATTTCACAATACCATGCTGGTCACACCCCAACATCTCTCATCCAGTCCATCAACCAACCACCACATAATCCAAGGTCCTCACATTCTACTAGAAGATCTTCTATTCTAGGAAATACAAAAGCAAATTTATTAGTTTATGCAAAAATCACTAGGAATAACGAGCCAAAATCTAACCTTAAGCCAACTAATCCATCAACCAATCCACCCTTTGGTACCATCACCGCCATATCTAGAAGATTTTACGATATAAAAATTTAACAAGTTTAGGGGAACTGAGGATCCCAAGGAGCATGTGAGTTCATTTGTTCACGCATGTTTTTGAGCATTTCACCCTCAATATTAGAAATAAGGTATCATTATTAGACATATATTATTTGAAACAATGGGATGATGAACCTATCTATGATTTTGGAAACCGTTGGAGGGTAGTCATAACAAAGTTGCCATTCTCCCTACCAATGGAAGAAATTATAAAAAAATTTACCAAGAGTTGCTTAAAACCCATCTCTTGGATGCTACAACTAAATACCTATAGAACATTTGAAGAAGCTTTAGCACATGCTAGTGTCATTGAGGAGATAAAAATACAAGAAGGTGTCATTAATCCTAAGAAAATAGAATGGCAAAATAAGGGCCAATACTGAAATAATCATTCTAGACAAACTAAATCCACACAAGCCTCAACAGCTAACACAACTAATCAAGTCAATCAAGTGGCGATTATCCAGCCCCTTAGTGGCTTAAAATTTGGTGCAACAACAAATTAACTATCATGTGGTCCCATCAGTAACACAAGCACCAACGGTACAAAACATAGTGCCAACTATGGAACAACCTACTCAATGCCAATACAATCGACCCCAACGTCAATACACTCCTTTAGTAGAGTTGTATTCATCCATATTTTAAAGGTTGTATGAGACTAATAAATTAGCCTTGCTAGAAATCAGGCCTGATGATCCCACTAAAAGACCTAAAATTTATAGAGAGCACTTGTTTTGGCCATACCATAGGCAAAATTGGCATGATATTAACTCTTGCCATGTTTTCAAGAACATAGTACAAGACCTCATAGACCTAGGAGCCATTGACGTGGATAACCCCTTAGCCCCACAAAACCAAAACTTGGGCATATATCAGACACCTCTACCTAAACATGGGGAGGTCTAGCATAATGTAAGAGGTAACAATCAAAAGGCACCTCCTAACCAAGTAAATCATGTCCAAAAATATCAAAACTTTGTAGGAGCAGTCCGTGTGGTCACTAGAGGGCAAAGGCAAAATCAAAAAAATGTTCAACAACCTTCAAAACCAATGTAGACACCAAATTACAATCACTAATCCTCCATCCTAACCATTCCACCACCCACTTGTCCACCATACACATTTCCCGCCAATTATTTGGCCCAATTCCACTTTTCCCACCTTCAAAAGGCCCACTTTAGCCCTTTCTCGCCATTTCCTAACCCAATTGAGATTATTTTAATATTATTTTATATTTAATATAATATTTTATGTTATATTATAATATATTTATTATAAAATATATATTTATAAACTCAATTAACCATATTCGTCCGATCCAATCTAATCCCCACTGTCCATTTTCATTAATCCATGCCACATCTAAAAAGTAATCTCAACCTTAGGATCTAATTTAATCTTACCCACACGATCAAAATTTTAAGGCTAAAACCCTCAGAAAACCCTAGGTTGGATTATAAATAAGGGCATTTGCAAATGCTCAAACCCTGGAACCCTGATATTAAAATTTGCATCTTGAAGAGATCATTGGTAAAGCCCTAGCAAAGCAGAAAGAGATAGAGCCCTGAAAATCCAAAGCCCTAGCTAGCCAATAAGATTTATGTTGAACCATCCCCCATATCCATCCTTTCCACCTTACCATCCTCCATTTCCATCGCCACTAGTTTCGCCCATCCATCGCATTCGTCCCATCCCCCTCAATTTGCTTATGCAGATTTTATCCTCATAATAGGCACTCTCCTGAGCTTGCAAAGCTCGCTATAAAGCTTTTCAAGTGCATGCATATACCTTCTACATTGTAGGCTCACTCTAGATCCTATGAAGCTCATACTAGATCCTACCAAGTGCGCGTCTGAGCTTGTTGTAACCACATCAATGTGAATCAAATCCTGTTGCATCACACCATCTACTTTCAAAACTGCAACAACAAAATGAGTCATCATCACAAGAAAGGTGTATCTTTATTGGTTTTATTTTGTTACATGATTTGTAGGTTTTGCATGCCATTTGATCTATTTTTAGTTAGGGTTTACTAATGTTTGAGGGTCTCACACTGTGGAGCCCTCATAGGTGATATTAATCCCTTTCTCTATTTTTGTGTATGCAGATCTACAGATTCTACATATTGTTGGAGATACATGTCGTCTCGCATGAGCTTACTCCATTGCCAATCAAGCGTTTATATCCCCGATGGATATTCACTCCATAGTCAAATGGGATTTGTCTTTTGGGCCTTGGGGATGACTACATGACTTTCTGAGTGAAATGTAGTACAATCCTTACAACTTTTAGGGATTGAGAGTGTAGGTGTTTAATTTGTTGATTTGTATAGATCATTGGGGAATCGAATTCTCAACAGAAGTGTGATGAGAATTTTGACCCTATCCTTACTACTCTATTTTTTTATGTTTATGTTTGGAGGAATTTCAATAGTGGTGAAAACCACTATTTTTGCTTTGGACTATGTTGCATGATGGGACAAGCGAGGGATATCTCCCTTTCATCCTAAGGTACTACCCAAGGATGGTACTAGCCCCCTCTATCTCATAATGTTCTTAAGATGTGAGGAAATGTGGTTGGTTTAGGATTGTATTCGAAATCAATCGGTAATGCTCAAGACTTTATTAGTATGTAAAGTGTGTTTTGGTCCTAAAGAAAATCGGACATCTGTTTGGAGGTTGCTTTCTACACTAGAAATGGCTGAGTGACTAAAAACCTGGGCTTTGTGATTTTGGCATATGGTATTGTTGGCTTATGTATTTTGCAAAATTTGCATGATTGTTTCAAACTAGGTACCCCCAATTTTTATAACTTGACTTTTTGTTTATGGCCATATCATCATTACTATGTCAGATCTTTGAACATAGGATGGGATGGATGCAAATGTATATACCTAATGCAATGGAGTGGTGATATGCAAATGGAAGTTGTATAGTGCAATGGAATATGTATGATTTAATGTATGTGAATGCAACAATGCATGAATGCAAAATAAAAAATGCATGTCAAATGCCTAAATGTAAATACAAATGGAATGTATGCAATGTGGAATACCTATGTGAATGATTTTTTTTTTTGTAAAAAGCCATGTATATAGACATATAGTGTGTCACTTTTAACAATAAAATACCTTTAAATGAAGAACATTAAATGGTTCGAGTTCCTCTATTCTCTCTAAATAGGTAAGTCTATAAGTACCATTACCCACTTTTTGAGTTATTATGTATGGACCTAACCAATTTGCTATAAATTTGTCATGAAGGTGTGGCAAAGCATTGGTGTTTTTTTGGTTCTCTTTGAGTACCAGATCCCCTACTTTAAATTCTTGAATATGGACTTTAGCATTTTAAGCCCGCTTGAGGTGGTCTTGATAAACTCGTAAATTTTCTAATGCATTGACTCACCTTTCATCTAAAAGCGTGAGTTGGTCAAGTCGTGATTATCTAGTTGTATCATCATCTATGAATTCTTGCAAGGAAATTCATAAGGAGGGAATCTCGAGTTCAAGAGGCATAATAGCTTTAGCTCCATATACCAGAGAGAATGGTGTTGCTTCTGTTGGCATTTAGATGCTTGTTCGATAAGCCCAAAGTTCCAACGAGATTTGTGTATGCAAATATTTATGATTTTCTTTGAAAAGTTTCTTAAGAATGGCAATTAAGATCTTATTGGTAGCTTCAGTTTGTCCATTTTTTTGTGAGTAATAAGGAGTCAAGAAACTATGTTGGATATTATACTTTTCACAAAGTGCTCGAACATCCTTGTTCTTGAAAGACTTACCATTATCTAAAATGATTTTAGAAGGAATGCCAAAACGATAGATGATATGATGGAGTATGAAATCCACAATTCGAGGTCCTATCATACTGGTTAGAGGTATGGCCTCAACCCACTTTGTGAAGTATTCTATGGCAGTGATTATGAATGTATGTTGTCCTGAAGTGGAGGGCGAAATCTTGCCAATCAAGTCTAGTCCCCATTGTGAAAAGATCCAGAGACTTTGTATTGGTTGTAAATCTTGTGATGGTATGTGAGTTAAATTGGCATGTGTTTGACATTATTTACAATTTTTGACATATGTGCAACAGTCATGTTCCATTATGGGCCAACAATAACCCATCCATAAAATATGCTTTGCAATGGCCATTCCACTAAAATGACCACCACAAGTACCATCATGAGCTTCGTGCATGGCCCTTTGGGCCTCCTCGTGTTCAAGACAACGAAGCAGGATTCCATAATAACCGCATTTATACAACACGTCACCCAAGAGGATAAAATGGGCTACTATTTTCTTGAAAATGCATTTGGCATACCGAAACATGTCCGTTGGGAGTGTTCCAAATTTTAATAAGGCTACTATTGGGCTTGACCAAGACTCACATGATTCTGTATAGATAAAGCAAACGTCTTGTTCATATTTTGGGTCAGCGAACACAATGGTTGCTTTAGAGATTGTTGAGATTATTAGGGGCTGTACCTTTCATAAGTCATTATTTGGAATCAAGGATCCAAGAGAGGCCATTGCATCTGCAAAACTATTATTCAAACGAGGTAAGTTATTGATTTCATACCATTCAAATGTTGAGAGCAATCTCATATCTACTTCATGATAAAGTTTAATGGTGGGCTCTGTGCATTTGTATTCTCCTATTACCTATTTTACTACAAGTTGAGAATCCCTAAATATTCTAATACGCATAATACCCATAGCTATAGCTTATTTAAGACCTAATATTAAGGCTTTGCACTCTGTTGTGTTTTTTGTACATGAGAAGTCTAACTTGAATGATAAGGGGATAGGAATCCCATGTTGTGTATGAAAGAAAACTCCCACACCTTGACCTTTCTCACACTTAGATCCATCAAAGAATAATGTGATATCGACATCTTCCTAGGGAATGACATCATTGTCTACTTCAGTGACTGAAAATACTGAATCATCAGGGAGCTCAATAATCAAAGGATGATCACTAGGTAGTGGAGCTTCTGCAAGTTGATCGACGATAACCTGACCTTTAATGGATTTTTAACTAATAAATTTGAGATAAAATTTTATGAGTAACATTATCCATTTAGCAGTACGGGTGTTGTTATAAGTGCGAGACATCATATAACGCAGAGGATTTTCTCTAGCTATGACATAGGTTTTTTGACTTAGCATATAATGGTGTAGCTTCTTAGTGTCCAAGACCACTACGGAGAATTTAGGTATTTATTGATGTCCTCAAATGCTTTTTGACATTCTTCTGTCCATACGAATGACACCCCATTTTGTAGTAAGTAGTTAAATGGTCTACACTTATCAAAAATTTGCACAATGAAATATTTGATTGATTGAATTTTGCCTTGCAAGCTATGCAATTCCTTGATATTGGTTGGGGGTGTCATTTCCATGATGACATTAACCTTATTTGGGTCCACTTAAATGCCTCTTTTGGAGATAATGAATCCTAAAAGTTTACCAGAGGTAACACCAAAGACACACTTTTTGCGATTTAACCTCACCTTGTATTTTAGAAGTCAATCAAAAATATTTTCCAAGGCATCAATATGTTTTTGTTGAGTTTTAGATTTATCCAAGAGATCATCAACATAATCTTCATTTATTTTATGAATGTAATCATGAAAAATATAAGTCATGGCTCATTGGTAAGTAGCTCATGCATTTTTGAGACCAAAGGGCATAACCCTAAAACAAAATATTTCCCAAGGTGTTGCAAATACCATTTTGTGTTGGTCATCAAGATTTATTCAAATTTGGTTGTATCCTGAAAAACCATCCATGAGGGAAAGCATTTCCTGGCTTGCGTAGGTGTTGACAAGAGTATCAATTTTTGGAAGAGAGAAGTCATCCTTATGACACGCTTTATTTAGATCTCAAAAGTCATTACACACATGTATCGCCCCATTGGGATTGCGAACGGGTACCATGTTTGACAACCACTCGGGATAGTCAATGGGAAAAATAAAATGTAATTTCAATAGCTTTTGTATTTCCTCTTTGACTATGAGGGCCACGGTAGGATGAATTCTCCTAAGTTTTTATTTGACTAGTTTGGCGTCAGGATGCAAGGTGACATTATGGACAACAAGGTCAGGTTCAATTCTAGGTATATCCTTGTAGGACCATGCAAATGCTTCTTTCTTTTTCTTTAGGAGAGCAGTGAATTGCTCTTGTTCATCAGATGTTAAAATTTTGCCAAGCTTGACAACTTGGGGGTTATCAGGATTTGAACTAAGATTCACATTGATGGTATATTAAATGGACATGTGTGAGCCTTCCTCAAGTTGATGTGGTGTTGGTATCAGATTTATGTCATCTAAAATATCATCCAAATTTTCCTTCTCATCACTGCCTAACTCTGCCTGAAATACCTCAGGACATCTAGTGGAAGGTGATGTGGGTGAATGTGGCGATGAAGGAGGAATATAGCTGGCTAAAGCCCTTAGTAGTTCCTTAGATAGGATGAGATCTAAAAAGGAGGGTGGGGATGAAATCCAATCCAAGTCAATAAGGCTAATGTCAATTGGAATTGGCCTAGTCAGATCGTATCGATTGTGGAGTGGGGTGAATAAGTCAATAGGATTCATATTGACGTAGTGGAATGAAGGGTGACTTGGATGGATGAATGGATGGAATGATTTGAGCTGAACCGATTTCAAATGGTTTTATCCCTATAATAGACATGGCATTAACATGAGAAACACATTTTTATTTTTTTATTTCTTAATTATGTACATATGTTCAGTTCTTGGCTGATGTGTGTGGCTCAAGGTGGATTACCAAGTGGGTCTGCTTGTTCTTGTGGAAGAATTAGGTAGAATATGGGATGCTGTATGGGGAAAATTTAGAGGTAAGACTCTTCTTGTTGGGTGATGGGGACAATGGGATGTGACTCCTCTTCAGAATCATCAGAAGCGTTTGACATGACTTCAAATTCTCCATAACTTTCATCGTTGAAATCAAAGATAGGATATGAGAAGTTGATGGGGTCATCCTCGTTTACTTCATCGATGCAAAGTTCTTGAAGGGATTGTTCAAGATAATATGTTGATGGTAATGGGTGGATGGAGTGATATTCATCATTGATGCTAAGCTCTTTAAAGGCTTTCTCAAGAGAAGCAGTGGAAGACAACAGGGTGTAGCCTAAATCGAAATGATCATGGATGCCTCTATATGGGACCTCTAAAATATCATGCATCCCTTGCTCATGGGAACCTATACCTTGACCTTTCCAATTGAACATGTTAAAGTAGCAAGTGAGAAAATCCTCTATGTTAGGGATATTGAAACGCCTAGGCTCTTATGTTTCTTCGGGTGGGTTTGCCCCAGTTGAGCAATCCAACCCTCCATAAATAAATTTAATGCCATTTGGAGCTGCAATCATGTCATAAAAAATGCCTATGGATAAAGAACGGTATCGAGGATGTCTAAAATATTTGTTTTTTGGAATGGCTAGGTGTGTGATGGTGACGTCTCGGACCACATATTCAACTATACCAGGATTGGTTATGTGGACTTTGACTTGGGCTTGCATGGTTGATAGTGGGGATTTAGATGGCTTTGGATTGGTTATGGATAGTGGTGAATTAAATGTCATAATCCAAGAGTCTTACTTGTGAAACATCGATCGATGAAGTGGGATTCGATGGAGGTGTGGAATTAGAATATGGAGGATGGGATAATTATGAAATAGAAGAAGTGGTTGTAGAATAAGGGATATATGTGATGTACAATGTGATAATAGTAGACTGACTATGACCACATGTACAAGAAGAAATGGATGTTTGAGGAGGTGATGCAATGGGTAGCTCCTCTATGATGGGAGATTTAGAAGAATATGTAGATGGATTGGAAGAATGCAGATTAAGGGATGATGTGGATGAATTTGATGATGGTGCCAATAAT
Source organism: Wollemia nobilis (assembly GCA_028583015.1). Taxonomy (NCBI): domain Eukaryota; kingdom Viridiplantae; phylum Streptophyta; class Pinopsida; order Araucariales; family Araucariaceae; genus Wollemia; species Wollemia nobilis. The sequence continues at coordinate 2,683,733 of JAQPPZ010000184.1, forward strand.
AGATGGGTGGAAGGTAACATGGATTCATAAGGATTTGAAATGAAAGTACAATACTTAAAGGTTTGATATCCACAAGGATGCAATGGACTTGTCCATCATGAATATATTTCAAGAATTGGTGGAGAATTGAAGGAACATATTTCATTTACCTCATCCAAGGTCTACCAATGAGTATATTATATGCCATGGCTCCTTCCAGGATGTGAAATGATGAGCACTAGAAATGCTCATATTTTGTACATATTTCTTTGATCAATATGCGGCTGTATAATAAGGATTGCATACTTTTATGAATGATTCTATAGATTTTTGATATAGTTATGCGTGTTATCTAATTTGTGTGTTTTTAGTATTTTTTGTGGAATTGCAGTTGATTTAGTTATATTTGGAACGGTCGAGGTCCTTTTGATGGACCTGGCACTTTATTTCATTGGGGGTCAATGTAGAGAACATAGGCACCTCCTTGCAACCGGAAGGTGCCAAGGGAACAAGCACCTCCCTACAATCGGAAGGCACCAAACCAAAGATGAGCGCCTCCCTGCAACCAGAAGGTGCCAAGGGAACAAGCACCTCCCTGCAATCAGAAGGTGCCAAACCAAATACGAGTGCATTCCTACAGTCAAAAGGCACCAACTGAATACAAGTGCCTCCGTATAGTCAGAAGGCACCAACCGAAGACAAGCGCCTCTCTACAACCGAAAGGTGCCAAAATAAGGCAAGAACCTCCCCACATTTGGAAGGTGCTAATAGAAGGCAAGCACCTCTCCACAGCTGAAAGGCACTAATAGAAGGCAAGTGCCTCCCTACAACCAGAAGGCGCCATGATAACAAGGTACCTTCCTCATAAGGAAGGCACCATTGATTCTTTGCTCGTTGACCAAATTTGAATGACGTGGATGACAGCGGCTAGTGCAGTTCCAACTCTGTGTCATGCAGAGCTAAATTGGAGATAACACCAACATATCAAAATGTCTTACTGATGCCAGGAAAATCATGAACTAAAACAAACATGCCGCCATCAAAACATAATTCTAGACATCGATTGCATTCGCCAGACTGTTCTAATTTAGTCTGGTAAGAATCGACTATTGTAATCACTTATATAACAGAAGTTCTACTGGTGTGTTATATAAACACATGCAGATCATTCTAAGGAATATATAGAAATAATTATTAAAGATCCATTTAGAGTTATAGAAGATAGATTGTAATACGTTGATAAATATATTACAGTTCCAGAAGTTCTAAGTGCGTGTTCGATTGGGAAGAAACTGCTAGAGCCTGGGCCCACTCCAAGCCAGTATCTCTTCCCCATTTCCTTTTTGTTTATTTATTTTAATTAGTTTATTGCTTTCATAAGAACATTCATTAGTTTGCTAGTTCCAGCATTTGTAGTAGGTTTATTTTCAGGAATGTGTACATGATTTATTTTTGTAGATTTAATTCTATTCTTCTTATGTAATTTATTGAGGAGTGCGGGAATGAGTGAAAACCATTTCAAGAACACCCTCTAAATGTAGGATTAGCAAATTCACCTCCATTAGTATTGTAGTAACCTAATTTTGACTCTTCACAAGTTTACAAACCTCCCTGGGTTGATAATTAAATGCACGGGCATGTGACAAAAATAGGAAACCATTCACCTTGTTTGGCCTGCAACATTTTGGCACCGTTGCCGGGGAAGCATCTTAATTAGATTACTTACAATACCCTGAAACCTTCCATCTAACCTTGTATGAGTTCTTCGAGAAGAAGAGAACTTGACGATCGCTTTATAAGAACTAATCCATCAAGACCTAAGTCAGTCGATCATTTTGGATTTGAGTTAGACTTGCCTGACCTACCAGCAGTCCATTGGAGTGAGGAACCGCACTTTGTGCAAAGTTTCGCCTCATCCCATCAACAAGGGAATGAATGAATCATCATAAATCCCCTATTTAATAGGACTCCTCTAGAGGAAGCCCTATTGTGGAAGGCTATGGAGGATTAGATGATCTCTCCAGACAACCTTAGAGCATTGAATCAAAAAGTTTTAAACAACCAGAAGGCCATAAACGCTGCATTAGAAACCACATTTCCCAAAAAAATGGTAGATAACGATGAAGTCTCATCTGGATTTAGTTTCCCAATAGAGGAGGGAGTAGGAGATACCAAAATGAAAAACATATCCCTTGCTCACCTTTCGTCCTTTAGAGGACACCCGACTGAGGACCCTGACCTGTTTTTATTCAAGTTTGATGTTTTGTGTAGGTCTGTGGATTACAAATCAAACACGCAGAAGTTGAAATTATTTCCTTCTACATTAGACGATGCAGCACTACGATGGTTCATCGGTCTGGGAGACAAACACATCACCACCTGGGACCAAATGAAGAAGCTCTTTCTAGAGCAATATCAAGATTTCAAGAGAGCAAGAGACTCCAGGGAGGATGTCCTGAACATGACACAAAGAGAAGATGAGTCTCTTGAGGAGTATTGGGAGAGATTTAGCTTTAATCTTCAATGGTCCCCTCACTCGAAGATATCTGATAAGTCCCTCAAAAGCATCTTCTTGAGGGGACTTACCAATGAGTCACTGGAGGCTCTCAACATGATCTTTGGAGGTGATGTCTATCAGCATGCTATGGATGACATCCGGAAATTATGCTAGAACTACTCGAGAAGGCAAGGCAAAATCACCACCAGGACCATGAAGGCGACTGCTTCAGTCACCAAAATAGAAATAGGCAACATGCTAGAGGATTTGAAGAGCGAAATGCTCTCATCTCTAGCACTGCAGATGGATACACTACTATTAGAAAAGAAGAAACAAGAAAATGACACAATATTAGCCTATTTCTACCCAAAATGTAGAGGAAGGCATGCAAAGAATGCATGTCCAGAAAACAAGGTCAGAGTATGCACAGTTTGCAGGCTAAATCATAAAACTCGATTGTGCCCACAATTGCCCAGTAACCAGGAAGTGGTTGAGAGAACGGAGGCCTAATTCATAGGCAAGAAGAAGATTTGGCCATAGCCCCCTACGGGGAATATACCAACCGGAATGCCATCATATGGTGGAGGGTCATACATGCACCAAGGAACCCCTCAACCACCTAATATGGGGTGGTGGGGACCATCACCCTGGACTAACGCACCCCCAACAGCATTTATGAATCAGCAGCCATGGATGCCATATCCATATCCTGGGTAGTAGTGGAGAGGCCACAATACATGGAATCAGACTCCATAGAGTGCAGCGCTTGCTCACATCCAACAGAACTTACCAGCATTGCTAGCAACAAGACCTGCGTAGCTACCAGCACAATCGACAACAAACTTGAATAACAAAGTAAATCATTTGACATACAACGTAGAAGGTGAGATGTATCATATGTACAATATTCAGCTTAGATCAGGTATGCAGCTAGGAGTAGAGACACTGCCTCTGGTAGAATAGGAGGAAGAAATAGTAGAGACACCTCCACTAGTAGAAGAGGAGGAAGAAATAGAGGAGACACCTCTGGTAGAAGAGGGAAAAGCACTTGAGAGAGCTGAGGCTCCATTTCCTAGTTGGCTACAGGAACAAAGAAAAACAACAAATCCAGAATTAGACATCTTGTCGAGCTTGAAGAATCTCATGATGACAATCCCATTATTTCAAGAAATTCGAGATGTCCACATTTACACCAAGGCAATTAGAGAAATGTGTCTAATGAGACCGAGACGAAAAGCTACCCAGACTATCAACATCATGGGTAAACTGGCAGATCTAATAATGGGTGGAACACGTCATCCGAAGTATGCAGATCCAGGTAGCCCAGTGTTGATCATAAAAATTGGAGGACATTCCCTTTCTAACACATTGGTTGACCTCGGGGCAGCCATCAATGTGATGCCTCAAGAGACCATGCAGAGGCTGCAACTCACAAAATTTGAAGCCAACCATGACAGTGCTATAGTTAGCCGATCAATCAACCATGTCACTAGAAGGGATGCTGGAAGATGTGATCGTAACAATCAGTGCATGGGAATATCCAGTTAATTTTTTAGTTTTGCAAACCAAGACCAGGCTGGGCGGTTACCCACTTATTTTTGGGAGGCCATGGCTGGCAATAGCTGACACTTACATCAACTACCGGGATGGGCTAATGACCATCTCCAATGGGAAAAATGTCAAAATGCTAACCATTTCACCGCCAGCTCAGTCTATGGACTCGACAGAATAACCCAGGATCACCGAGCATGAAACTATGGAGTTGTTCATAATTCAGTCAGTGATGACCTTGGAGGAGGTGGCAGAAGAGGATGAGGATGGTGCTATCATGGAGTTTCTCCATGGAGAATCATCCACCCCCACACCTGGATCATCGTTGATTGGCGCCCAAGATCAGCACATCCGACAAATACACGTTGGGCCAGGGAGGATATTAAACATCAACAGCAGGTTGATGCCCACACAGCTAGAAAAATTGGAAGAGCTTCTAGTAAAACACCAACAAGCATTTGCATGGGACTATGCAGATATGCACGACATCAGCCCAGAAATATGTACCCATCGGATTTATTTAGATGACTAGGCAACTCTTAGTCGGCAGCCACAGAGAAGGATGAACCCAGCAATGAAAGACATTGTCAGAGAAGAACTGCACAAAATTTTGGCTATCGAATTCATATATCTGATTTTTGACAGTGAATGGGTATCACCATTAGTGGTGGTCCCCAAAAAGAATGAGAAATGGCAGATCTACGTGGACTACCGGGTGTTGAACAAGGCGACTAAGAAAGACCACTTCCCACTTTCGTTCATTGATCATGTCTTGGACACACTCTCAAGAAGAAAATAATTCTCCTTTCTGGATGGTTTCAGTGGTTACAACCAGATCCAGATAGGGGAAGAAGATCAAGATAAAACAACGTTCACCTGTCCATGGGGAACATTTACCTATAAGGTATTACCTTTTGGACTGTGCAACGCATCGGCCACCTTTCAAAGGGCGGTGCTTAGCATATTCTCTGATATGATAGGAAATGGGGTGGAAGTATACATGGACGACTTCACCACCTATGGAGAAAATTTCGAGGAGGCAATGAAAAATCTGGAAAGAGTGCTCGACAGGAGCAAGGAAAATCATTTGTCCCTAAGTAATGAAAAATGTTTTATGATGATGCAGGAAGGCATCATGTTGGGACACCACCTCTCTGTGGAAGGAATAAAAGTAGACAAGAGGAAGATCAAGGTCATCAAAGACCTACCTAGCCCTAGAACGTAGAAGGAGGTAAGAATTTTCCTTGGATCAGTCGGGTACTACCGACGATTTATTGCCAAATTTAGTAAGATTGTCAAACCACTGCACACCCTACTTTCAAAGGACATAGAGTTCAATTGGATGGGAGATTGCAAAGAAGCGTTCCAATTGCTAAAAGAAAAATTGATATCTACACCGGTCTTGAGAGGACCGAATTGGGCCATACCATTCCATATTTATTGCTGTGCATCTAACGGTGTGATCGAAGTAGTCCTCGGGCAGAAAGACGATGAAGAATTTTATGCCATCTATTATGTCAGTAAAAACTTGGTGGGAGTAGAGCTCAACTATATAGTGACAGAAAAAGAATTCCTTGCAGTTGTCCATGCAATAAACAAATTCTGCCACTATATAATGGGATACAAGGTCTTCATCCATACGAACCATGTAGCTATCAGGTATCTGATGAGCAAGCCAGCCATTGGTGGCAGAATTATTAGATTACTATTGCTATTGCAGGAATTCGACATCACTATAGTTGATAAACCGAGCAAGGACAACGTTGTGGCAGATTTTCTGTCCAGATTGATACCAACAGATCATCAAGCAGTGGAAGATCAATTTTTGGATGAACATTTGTTTGCTATTAGTGAACAAAATCTATGGTATGCAGACATAGCCAATTACTTGGCCATCAAAAGGACCTCACCTGTTCTCTCCTACCGAGAAAAGCAAGCGGTCATAGAGAAGAGTGCATCATTCCTTTGGATGGATGGTCTCCTATTTAAAATAGGATAGGACCAAATTATAAGAAGATGCATAGCAGAACAAGATTTTTCAGAAGTGCTCAAGGCATGTCACGATGAGCCATGTGGAGGACACTTTGTAGGGAAATGAACTGCCTACAAAATCTTGCAGGCTGGGTATTTTTGGCCCACTCTATTCAAGGACGTAGTAGCGTATACCAACAAGTGTGACGAGTGCCAGAGGATGGGTAGACCAACCCACCGAGATGAAATACCCCTGCAGCCCCAGGTACACCTGGAACCTTTCGATAAATGGGGCATGGACTTCATGGGACCATTTAATCCATCTTCAATGGGAAGAAGGTTTATTTTGGTCTGCACAGATTATGTCACCAAATGGGTGGAAGTGTAGGCATTAAGGGACTCAAAGGAAAGAACGATCACCGATTTCTTATTTTCCCATATTTTCACACGATTTGGGGTTCCTCAAGAGATAACAATAGACCAAGGGCCCCAATTCACCTCCAAATTGATTGAGGAGCTGATGGAGCAGTATAGAGTTCAACACAATAAAACCATGCCCTACCATCCGTAGGCAAATGGGCAAGTAGAAGTGACAAACAGGGAGATAGAAAACATCCTGACCAAAACCGTGTAGCAACACAAGAAATATTGGGCCACACGGTTGCCGAAGGTAGTTTGGGCATACAACACCACGTGGAAATCCACCACAGGATGCACACCTTTCCAACTGGTCTATGGAAAAAATGCGATGATGCCCATCGAGTTCGAAATCAAAACTCTGAGGACGAATTCAGAATTAAATTTGAGCTTGGACGAAGCCCAAAAATAGAGGATTCACCAGCTAGATCAGCTGGACGAAATCTGACTAGATGCTTTGTAGAGGACAGAGATTATACAAAAGTAGAGAAAGAAGTGGCATGATAACCACATCAAGCTAAAGAAGTTCTAGGTAGGGGAATGGGTACTGTTGTATGATTCCTGGTTCCAAGAAAGGAAGGGCAAACTTATGCAGAGGTGGATGGGGTCGTATGAGGTGGCAGAGCTCATTAGGAATGGGGCGGTGCACGTTAAGATAATTGACAGCAGCAACACCATGTTCACAGTCAATGGCCACCGACTACGCCCCTATAATACATATGAAACGTTACAGGTGGAATCCAGAGTAGGCATGGGGGAGACCCCATCTTGCTAGATCTAGACCGAAATCTCACAGGTGAAATGGTGGGCACAAAAGTACTCACCCAAAATTTTTTAGTTAATAGAGTTTTTTTTGTAATGTGTGTTTTTGCAAAGATGACGCCCACATGCAAGCTACAGGCATTCTAATCCAGGGCCTAACAGGCACAAAACACGTCTAACTGCCTTTATTTTCCTTTATTTTTTGATTTCTTTTTATAGGTGGAGGACCTGACAGCACGAGGGATAGGTATCTGGGAAACCAGGCCTGATTCGGCTCAGTATTTCGACACCGGCTCGTAGGTAGAATCTGGGGGGCATGAAAAACTGGGAAGGTTTGATCACCCTTTTTTTAGTCAAATTGCCATCTAGAAGAAGGTGCCTTACTACATCCAAAAGGCACCAAGTCTAGAAGAATGCACCTTACTACACCCAAAAGGTGCCAATCCAGAAGAAGGCACCTTACTACATCCGAAAGGCACCCATCTAGAAGAAGATGCCTTACTGCATCCAAAAGAAGCTGCCAAGTCCACAAGAAGGTGCCTTACTACACCCGAAAGGTGCCCATCCAAAATAAGGCACCTTACTGCATCTAGAAGAAGGTGCCAAGTCCACAAGAAGGCACCTTACTGCACCTAAAAGGTGCCCATCCAGAAGAAGGCACCTTACTACATCTAGAAGGCACCAAATCGGAAGACACTGCCTTCCATCCATTCAAAAGTTCTATTAAAAAAAAAAGAAGGAAAAAAATATACATATGTAGGTGCCTTCCGTGGCAGGAAGGCACCAAGTCTTAAAAAAAAAAAAAAAAAAGCCAGCCGAATACGCCTTCCAACATCAAGAAGGCACATTCATCCAGCCGAGATGCCTTCCAACATCAGGAAGGCGCATTCATCCAGCCGAATACGCCTTCCAACATCAGGAAGGCACATTCATCAAGACGAACACCTTCCAACATTGGGAAGGCACAAACTAGAAGGAGGCGCCTCCCACATTGGGAAGACGCATGCAGGAAAAAGTGCCTCCCACCAATCAGAGGCACCTTGTAGCACCGAAAGGTGCATTCGTTTGAAGAAGAGCACTGACAACGTCGAAAAGGTGCTACAAGGACACCATCCACATGGGAAAGGTACCAAAGAATGCCTCCCATGTGCAACATTTACATCTACCGGATGCCTCAAGTGGAACAAAGCATCGCACGAATGAGCAACATCAAAGGACCATACCCCTCCCTCGTGTCACAAGTCAGCAAATTAGCGGCTACCACGATGACTGGAATGACAAATCAGGTACGTGCATACTAAATCAAATCATTTATATAATTATTTATAAATACATAGTACCAAAAAAGATACCACCATCATAGAGATCGTATCCCCCCATAGCCGAAATCATGTGCCAATGATAGGGCATCTTCCATAACTGCTAGGGTTAGGCATCTTTTCTATAAGAAGGTGCCTTCCTGAAGAAGGAAGGACAGAAAAAAATATACAGCAGCAGAAGGTGCCATGGGAGGAAGGTCCAAGAACCACGTGATCAAGAAGAATGAACCCAGTGATACTGATGGGATCAGAGGGAGAGTGAAGACCCAATTCAAAGCCGAGAGGTGGCTCGAATACTACACCCTGGTCAGTCAGGGCCAGGACGTGGAGGTAGCTAGAGAATTTTCTCCCTCTTTGAGGGTCAATGCGGCCCAAGTACGAGGGGTGGAAATTCCAATCACCCCTGAGTTCATCTCACAGGCGACTGGATTGCCTTTCACGGAGGAATGTACATACAAGGGCAGAGTGTTAAAACTATACACCAAAATACTGCTGCTAGGAGGAAATGTGTAGATAGACAGGGAGGGGTTACTCAAAAATAGTCTCCCCATGAATATACGAAAGATGTTCGAGTAGATTGCTCGATTCTTCACATGCACAGGGAAGTATACCCATCTGCACATTAATCATGTGCACTTCCTCAATCACCTAGTGCATGGGAGGAAATTAAACATACCTTTCTACCTGGTGAATGCTCTGAAAGATGAAGTAGCTCGGTACCAGAAGGGGGTACCATCCGCCTTAGCCCACCATGGGCTGATATCGGCATTGGTCCGCCAAGCAGAAGCACAAGGACAGAACCATGACGCAGAGGGAGATGGCGGCCAAATAGAGCAACATAATGTGGTTGCCGAATTAGGGCAAGATGAAGCATCCCCTGCAGAGGAGATAACAAACATCAAGAAATTGGCATTGCCCTATTTTCTAGGAGGAGCAGAGCATTCCCTAGTGCCCGAGTATGAGGAGGAAGGAGCACCACTCGTTGGTGGTGAGGACGAACCAATCCCTAGGAGGAAACGTCTACGGTGATTCCTCTTGATAGAGGAAGGACAAAGTGACCCGGAGATAGACGTTGCCGCCCAAACCCTCCGAGAATTAATGAATCGGAGCCCACGGAATGAAGGAACTTCTAGGAGTAACGACCAAATCGATGCGGCCTTAGAGGAGGTGCTCGAATGGCAAACCAATTTTTGGATGGCACATAAGATTTTGGAAGATTGCTAGAACCAGCATAAAAGGGAATTAGAGGAAAGAGATAGGCAAATTGCTCAGTTCGAGCAGCTGGTCTGGCAGTTGTAGGAGGAAAATCAAATGCTCCAGGACAAAGGAAAAGCAAGACAAGAGGTGTCCACTCAGACTGATTGGGCAGAATAAGTTCTGATGAACTCTCCCACATCCGTCGAACGAGTATTCTCTTCAAGGGAGATTCGATCGGACGCCCGACAGAGTAGCCCCGAGGCAGGGGAGGATTCCTTTGTTTTCAGGGGTGAAAAGGAAAGAAGTCCTACGATGCCCCTTTTCATTGTCCTAAGTGACACAGAGTAGGACGAAGGTCTCCAACAATAGATAAGACCAGAGGATAAGGAGGACCTCCCCAGGCCTGAAGAAGGAGAAGAGCCTAAGGGGTCGACACTAGGTAGACATGAGAACGAAGGATCACCCCCAAAGATAGCAGCACAGTCGATCCTTCGAAGTAAAGAGAAGTCACCAAAGGAGAAAGAAGAGACCTCGGTCTGAGCTACCACATTTTCTATAGAGTCCAAGGCAAAGAGGCCCAGGACAGCTCGACAGAAGGTGAAAGTGACCTTCGTCGAGTCAGAGGAGGATGAATGGGACACGCAGCTATTCGTCAAAAGGCAAAAATATTTTGAGCAGCTATGCAACGAAATGAAAGCAGCAAAGGCGGCCAGGAAGGCATCCTCAAGGGTAAAAGGAGATTCTAGCATTTGCGTCAATCCGACAGAAGACAACCAATTTTGGGACATCTATGGTTCATCCCGAGGGCAGCCTTCCATGATGAGAAAGTACTTGGAATGGTGGGGAGTATATGGCCCACAATTGGAGGCCACTACGATTGCAAAGGAGAATGCAAGGCTTACCCCTGAAGAAGTTGGATTATACAAGACCCAAGTAGTGCCTTCTAGAGGGGATAACTCGGATATCCCTCTGGCAGTGGTCAGAACTCTAGACGTCGACCTCTGGCAAGCTATCGAAGTTGTATTTCAATTGGTAGGAACAACGCTGGCTAGACCACCACCAGTAGTGGCTAGAACAAGAAGGGGACAATTGACAGCCATAGTTTCCCATAGGCAAAGGCGAACCACACCTTCAAATTTTGACATGAAAAGACAGACTCGGGCAGCAGGGGTAGCCGAATCCTCCAAGAGATGGTGACAATGAAAAGTTAGAGGGCTACCTGTAGTTTGGATGCCACGAGGGCGTGGCATATGTTAGGCATGGGGGGATGATGAGCACCAAAAATGCTCATATTTTGTACATATTTCTTTGATAAATATGCGACTGTATAAAAATAATTGCGTACTTTTATGAATGATTATATAGATATTTGATATAATTATGCATGTTATCTAATTTGTGTGTTTTTAGTATGTTTTGTGGAATTGCAGTTGATTTAGTTATATTTGGAACGGTCGAGGTCCTTTTGATGGACCTGGCACTTTATTTCATCGAGGGTGAATGTAGAGAACATAGGTGCCTCCCTGAAACCGAAAGGCACCAAGGGAACAAGTGCCTCCCTGCAATCGAAAGGCACCAAACCAAAGACGAGCGCCTCCCTACAACCGAAAGGCACCAAGGGAACAAGTGCCTCCCTGCAATCGAAAGGTGCAAAACCAAAGATAAGCACCTCCCTGTAGTTGGAAGGCACCAACTGAATACGAGCACCTCCCTGTAGTCGAAAGACACCAACCGAAGACGAGCGTCGCCCTGCAACCGAAAGGCACCAACAGAAGGCAAGCACCTTCCCATAGCTGGAAGGCGCTAATAGAAGGCAAGCGCCTCCCCATAGACGAGAGGCACTAATAGAAGGCAAGCGCCTCCCTACAACCATAAGGTGCCACGATAACAAGGTACCTTTCTCATAAGGAAGGCACCACTGATTCTTTGCCTGTTGACCAAATTTGAACGATGTGGACGATAGCAGCTGGTGTAGTTCTAGCTCTGCGTCATGCAGAGCTAAATTGGAGATAGCACCAATGGATCAAAACATCTTACTGATGCCAGGAAAAGCATGAACCAAAATGAACACACCGCCATCATAACAGAATGCCAGACATCGATTGCATTCGCCAGACTATTCTAATTTAGTCTGGAAAGAATCGACTGTTGTAACCACTTCTTTAACAGAAGTTTTGTGGGTGTGTTATATAAACACATGTAGATCGTTCTGAAGAATATATAGAAATAATTAATAAAGATTCATTTAGAGTTACAGAAGATAGATTGTAATATGTTGATAAATATATTATAGTTCCAGAATTTCTAAGTGCATGTTCAATCGGGAAGAAACTGCTGGAGCTTGGGCCCACTCCAAACCAGTATCTCTTCCCCATTTCCTTTTTGTTTGTTTATTTTAATTATTTTATTGCTTTCATAAGAATGTTCATTAGTTTGCTAGTTCCAGCATTTGCAGTAGGTTTATTTTCAGGAATGTGTACATGATTTATTTCTATAGATTTAATTTTGTTCTTCTTACGTAATTTATTGAGGAGTGTAGGAATGAGTGACAACCATTTCAAGAACACCCCCCAAATGTAGGATTAGCATATTCACCTCCAGTGGTATTGTAGTAACCTAATTCCAACTCTTCGCAAGTTTACGAACCTCCCTGGGTTGATAATTAAATGCACGGGGATGTGACAAAAATAGGAAACCATTCACCTTGTTTGTCCCACAACATGAAACATGGTGTACAACATTTTGGGCCCTACTTATATAGGTAAAACAACAGTGCCAACTATGGTACACAAAGCATCGTTAAATGCTTTAAGGGTGAATGATGATTTGGAAATGTGGGATGAAGGTAATTTGAGGTGGATAAGGGCAGCGGTAGTAATGATATTTATGGATGATCCAGTATCAATAAGGACTCTTTTAAATGGCTTTATTTCTATTAGGGTAATTATGTGCAATGGAGGGTCTACTAATTATGAACTCATTGATTTTACCTCAAAGTCATAAAAGGTAATTGATGGCTCCATGCATGTTCTAACACTCCCTAAAAAGTTTTTGAAGGCATTAGAGTCTTGGGATTCTAACTCAATTGACTTGAGTATTTCCATTAAATATTTTCTATTCCTAGGGGATTGTTGGATAAGCTCATACATAGAAATTTTGGCTGATGCCATTTTCAAACTAGTGGTTAACCAACTGGTTAAAGTTACTGTTGGACTTATTGGATGAAGGATGGACTGATTGGATGGATTGGATAGATTTATTGATGGATATGGATTTTGTGATGTTTGGATGGGAGGTGGGTTCAAATTTTGTTGAGCATTTTATTGATTTTTCCTTTGCCCTCTAGTGACCACATGGACTACTACAAATTTTTGGTATTGTTGGATATGATTTACTTGATTAGGAGGTGGTTGTTGATTGTTACCTCCTACATTATGTTGGACCTCCCCATGGTTAGGTAGAGGTGTCTAATATATGCCCAAATTTTTATTTTGTGGAGCTAAGGGGTTATCCACATTTATGGCCCCTAGGTCTATGAGGTCTTGTTTGAACATATGGCAGGAATTGATATCATGCCCATTTTATCGATGGTATGAGCAAAATAAGTGCTCTCTATAATTTTTAGGCATTTTTATGGGATCATCGGGCCTAATGTTCGAAAATGCTAATTTATTGATCTCATACAACCTTATAAATATGAATGAATACAATTCTGCTAAAGGAGTGTATTGAAATTGGGGCTTATTGAATTGGTGGCGGGTCGATTGCTCCACATTTGGTGATGTGTTTTGTACCATTGGTGCTTGGGTTACTGATGGGACCGCATGATAGGAAATTTTTTGTTGCACTGGATTTTGAGCCATTACAGGCTGGCTCATGACCACTTGATTTACTTGATTAGCTGTGTTAGTCGTTGAGGCTTGTGTTGATTTGGGTTGGCTAGTTTGATTATTTTGGTATTGGCCCCTATTTTGCCATTATTTCTTATTAGGATTAATGACACCCTATTGGATTTTTATCTCCTCAATGACACTAGCATGTGCTAAATCCTCCTCAAATGTTCTATAAGTATTGAGTTGTAGCATTCAAGAGATGGGTTTTAAGCAACTCTTGGTAAAATTTTTGATAATTTCTTCCATTGGGAGGGAGAATGACAACTTGGTTATGACTGCCCTCCAATAGTTTCTAAAATCATAGATAGGTTCCTCATCCAGTTGTTTCAAATAATGCATATTTTATAAGGACACCTTCTTTTTGAAATTAAGGGCGAAGTGTTCCAAGAATAGATCTATCAATTGATCAAAATTATAAATACTATGTGTAGGCAATTGATTGTACCATTCAATGGCATCTCCCCTAATGTTTGAGGAAACGCTCGGAGCATAAGAGCATTATCATCACTAATCCAAAAAACATACATGGACAAATGAAATCACATGCTCCTTAGGATCCTCAGTTCCCCTGAAATCATCGAATTTTGGTACCATAAAATCCGCTGGATATGGTAGTGATGGTACCGAAGGGTGAATTGGTTGATGGATCATTTGGCTTAATGTGAGATTTTGACTCGTTATTCTTGGTGAATTTTGCATCAACTAATCAATTTTCTTTTGTATTGCCTGGAATATAAGATCTTATGCTGGAATGTGAGGACCTTGGATTATGTGGTTGTTGGTTGATGGGTTGGATGGTAGATGTTGGGGTGTGACCAGCATGGTATTGTGAAATGCATTGGGATGGGTGTGTTGTGAATATTGATGGTTGAGGGATGGGGATGATTTATGAGGATGTTGGTGGAATAATGAGTTGTGTGTTTGGTTGGTGGCAATAGTAATTGGTGTGGTTGATGTGTGGATTGATGGTGTATTAGGGATGGACACTATGGAAGGTTGGGGAACCCATACCAGATCTTTATTGGTGAGCAGAGGTTTATTTGGAACTACTTGGGTCTTAGGGTCTATGTTAATCGGTTGTTTTCATTTTGTTCATTGTGAAAGTAACCTATTTATGATCCCTAATGTGTTCATAAATTCTTGATTTGACCATGTATCAAAATATTAGGTTGTGGTTGGATGAGATGATGGGAAGGTGGATGATGATGGATGAGAAGACATGGGTATGGTGGCTAAGTGAGATGATGGAGGGGTGGATGACGATGGATGAGAGGACATGGGTATGGTGCAAGTTGCATTTGATGTGAAAACTTGGTGGTTAGGGATTTGTGATGTAGTATTGACATACTTATCATACAATGGGTTGGAATAGGTGGATGTGAGATAAGTGTTTGGAACACTTGGGCTTTGTTGCAGTTGGCTCATGGAAGAAGGCATACCATATTCATAACCTGAATTATGATATCCTTGGGTAAGGTGGGCGGTAGCCAATTCGGGTTCTTCAAATACCTCTTGGCTAAGGGGTTCTAAGACATAGTTGGAGGACTTGTAGATAGCCCTCACTTTATCCATGTCTATGTGGGTGGTGGTTGTTTCCACATTGTGTAGAAGGGTTCCTACTTGAAGTAGGGATGGACATGACGATCCAGAAAAAGTAGTATGAACCATACTGGATGGGGCTACCGAAGTAGCGAGATCATGGGAAATGTTTTCCATTAAACTACTTTGATTTATTACTTTATTTTGTTGTCTTGTTAGCACCATAAATTAGTTAAACCAAAGATTTAAAGTTTATCAAAATCACACAAACTAAAAAAAAAATTCAAAATTTAAAGTAAAGAAAAAAATCAATCCTAGGTTTCGCCATGTGTGGCTTACCTTATTCATTAATTATTTTCTCTCGTTAATGTGAGATTATTTTTAGAATTTTTGGCTTGTGTGTTTTGATGTAACTTAATATTATTTAAAGAAAACAAAGGTAAAAACTAAGGCTAGCCAGAGCAACAATATTCTTGTTGGTAATGACCTCCAACAAGTTTGCTTAGGGGGGGTATTCCTATGGTTTCTAGGGTAGATATTGGTGGATGGAAATCACTGCCATCATCACCAGATCTCAAGAAATGGCTAGTGATGAAATCCAACCACTACTATTAAAAATGTGAACCGTGCAAGTGTGTGTGATTAATTTTATTAGATCTCTTGTTCTCTATGGTGTGCAAACAATATTAAATATTACTAACTTTACTAATCTAAATCAGAAGCCAACACAAAGACATAAATTTCACCTAAAGAGCACAAAGTACACCCTTAAAATCGCCTACCTACAAGTGATTAAAATCACAAGAGCAACCTAAGGGTTCGTCCACCTCTCTACAAAAGGGGCCAGCCTATGGAAGGATTACTTTATGCATTAAGATGTTGTTCCTATTTATATATGCAAAATTAAAGTGATCTTTAACCCTAAAATACAAAATCTAGGATGCTTTTTTGTTTCATATGCACTCCAAATGCAAACAATCACCTAGATCTACAACTTTAGAACAATAAATGAATTTTATGTAACTAAACACACACAAAACCTAAATGTAATTTGCTAAGGATTATTTCCCAAATTACTTAGTGTTAAACCTAGAAACAGCAAAAAACAGTAGTAGAAAGTAGAATACATAAATCACTAAATGGTAAACTAGGGTTATGGGGCCTACTTGGAAGCCTTATATCTGCTCCAAATTAATGCCAGGTGCGACTGGGAACAAGTGTAGGTGCAAAAAAGTGCTTTTGGTTGTCTACAAATGTTTCTAAATTCTCTACAAATGCTCTTGAATACATGCATAATATGTAGATGCTACCGAACACCTGCGTAATCTCTGAAGGTGTTGCAAACTACTTCAGAAACCCTAGTGATGAAATCGGTGACCTCTATGCTTCTAAAAATTCTTGTAATAGACAAAA
This sequence comes from Wollemia nobilis, assembly GCA_028583015.1. Taxonomy (NCBI): domain Eukaryota; kingdom Viridiplantae; phylum Streptophyta; class Pinopsida; order Araucariales; family Araucariaceae; genus Wollemia; species Wollemia nobilis. The sequence goes on from JAQPPZ010000184.1 coordinate 2,700,271, forward strand.
ATAAAATTAAGTTAGCAAGGTAGATCTATTAAATAATGAAACCCTTATGGGGTCCCATCGTGATCACCATTTGTGAAGACAAAAACATGACACTTAAACAATAAAGAAATCAAATGACCCAAATAAACACAATATTGCACAAAATAGATATATTTATTCAATAAGCGAGGGGGATCCAATAATTTTTTTTTTGATACAAACTATACTCAGTGAGTATTTGATACAAAGATTTACAAAAGGCTAGGGTTCTCTAAAACCCTAGCTACAATAATGAAGTGTCTTCAGATAGTGTGTCCTCACTTCTAATGGAATGAGTGGGCTTCAGGTATCCGATGTCGGACCACTCTAGCTTCAACAACCATTCAACAATATGTAGAATCTATAGATTTGCATACACAAAAATAGAGAAAGGGATTAATAACACATGTGAGGGATCCATAGTGTGAGACCCTCAGACATCTATAAACCCTAACTAAAAATAGATCAAATGGCATATAAAATCTACAAATCATGTAACAAAATAAAACCAATAAAGATATACCTTGCTTGTGATGATGCCTCATTTCATTGTTGCAGTTTTGACAATAGATGGCATGATGTAGTAGGATCTGATTCGTATTTCTATGGTTGTAGCAGGCTCAGACGTACACTTGGTAGGATCTGGTGTGAGATTCATAGGCTTTGAAGCGAGCCTGCAATGTAGCAGGTGCAGGTGTGCACTTGGCAAGCTCTATAGTGAGCTTTGCAAGCTCGGGAGAGCACCTATGGTGAGGATAAAATTTGTAGAAGCATATGAGGGCGGATGCGACAAATGTAGTGGATGGGCAGAAGTGGCGATGACGGCAATGGAGGATGACGATGTGGAAAGGATGGATATGGGGGATTAATGGAATAGCAAAAGTCTTATTGGATAGCTAGGGATTTGGATTTTTAGGGCTCTATCTCTTTATGCTTCACTAGGGCTTCATCAATGATCTCTTCAATATGTAAATTCTAATTTCAAGGTTCTAGGGTTTGAGCATTTGCAAATGCCCTTATTTATAATCCAACCTAGGATTTTCTTAGGGTTTTAGCCTTACACTTTTGATCGTGTGGCTAATATTAAATTAGATCCTAAGGTTGAGATTACTTTTTAGATGTGGCATGGATTAATGAAGATGGATAGTGGGGATTAGATTGGATTGGATGGCTATGGTTAATTGAGTTTATAAATATATATTTTATAATAAATATATTATAATATAATATAAAATATTATATTAAATATAAAATAATATTAAAATAATTTCAATCGGGTTAGGAAATGGTGGGAAAAGGCTAAAGTGGGCCTTTTGAAGGCGGGAAAGGTGTATGGTGGACAATTTGGTGGTGGAATGGTTAGGATGGAGGATTAGTGGTTGTAATTTGGTGTCTACATCCACCTCCCATACAAACATCACCAAATCCATCTCTACAAATCAATCTATCTAGTCCATAAAATTAGACCATCCTTCATCCAATAAGGCAATCAGTAACCTTAACCAGTCGGTTAACCACTAGTTTGAAAATGGCATCAGCCAAACTTTCTGTGTATGAGCTTATCCAACAATACCCTAGGCATATAGAAGCTTTAATGGAAATAATCAAGTCAATTGAGTTAGAATCCCAAGACTCTAATGCCTTCAAAAAAAATTTAGGGAGAGTTAGGACGTCCATGGAGCCATCAATCACCTTCTATGACTTTGAGATAAAATCAATGAATTCTGAATTAATAGATCCTCCATTGCACATAATGGCCTTAATAGATAGAAATCCATTCAAAAGAGTACTAATTAATACCGGTTCTTCCATCAATATTATTACTACCACTACCCTTAGTCACCTCAAATTACCTCCATCCCACATTTCCAAATTATCATTCACCCTCAAAGCATTCAACGATACTTTGTGTACATAGTTGGCACTGTTGTTTTACCCATAGAAGTAGGGACCATAATGCTACACACAATGTTTCACATCTTGGAAGGAGCCATGGTGTATAATATACTCCTTGGTAGACCTTGGATGAGGGAAATGAAATGTGTTCCTTCAATTCTCCACCAATGCTTGAAATATGTTCATGATGGACAAGTCCATTGTATCCCTACGGATGTCAAACCTTTTAAGTATTGTAATTTTATTTCAAATCCTTATGAATCCATGTTACCTTCAACCCATTTATTCCTGGCACCATCATAAAATTCATCCACATCATCTCTTAATTCACCTTCTTCTAATCCATCTACATCCTCTTCTAAGGCTCCCATCCTAGAAGAGCTACCCATCACATCACCTCTTCAAACATCCACTTATTTTTGTACATGTGGTTACAATTAGTCTACTATTAACACATCGTACATCACATCTACCCATTATTATACAACCAATTCTTCTGTTTCATCATTACCCCACCCACAAACTTCCAATTCCACACCATCATCCATTCCCACTCCATTAGCCGATGTTTCACAAGTCAAACTTTTTGATTGTGAAATATTTAATTCACCATCGTCCATAACCAATCCTGAGCCATGTGAATCCCCAACATCAACCACATCAGCCCAATTCAAATTCCACATCACCAATCCTAGTATAGGTGAGTATGTGGTCCAAGATGTCACCATAACACCCCTAGACATTCCTACAACCAAATATTTTAGATGTCCTTGAGACCATTCCTTATCCATAGGTGTTTTTTACGACATGAGTGCTGCTCCTAATAGCATTAAATTTATTTATGGAGGGTTGTATTTCTCAACTAGGTAAAACCCACTCAAATAACCAAAAGAGCCTAGGCGTGCCAACCTACCTAATATGGAGGATTTTCTAGCTCATTGCTTTAACATGGTTAATTAGCAAGGTCAAGGCATAGGTTCCCATGAACAAAGGATGCATGATATCTTATATATCCCTTATAGAGGCAACCATGATAATTCTGGTTTAGGCTATACCCCGTTGTCTTCCACTACTTCTCTTGAGCAAGCCTTTAAAAATCTTAGCCTCAATGATGAAGATCACCCCATCCATCCATTACCCTTAACATCCTCTCTTGAACAAGACCTTCAAGAACTTCACATTGATGAAGTAGACGAGGATGATCCCATCAAATTCTCCTATCCTATATTTGATTCTGATGATGAAAGTTACGAAGCATTTGAAGTCATGTCAAATGCTTCTAATAATTATGAAGAGGAGTCACAACCCATTATCCCCATCACCCAACAGGAAGATTTTTACCTCTAAATTTTCCCCATCCATCATCCCATATTTCACTTAATTATTCCACAATATCAAGCGAACCCACCTGGTAATCCACTTTGAATCACACACATAAGCCAAGAATTGTAACATATGTACATATTTCAAAAAAATAAAAAAATAAAAAAATAAAAAAACAAAAATATGTGTTGCTCTTATGTTAATTTAACATCTATCATTACAGGCATAACATGACTCAACATCAGTTCAACTCCAATCATTCCATATACTCATCCATCCAATCCATCCATCCTACCACTAGGTCAATATGAATCCTATTGACTTACTCACTCCACTCCACAATCCATATGATTTGGCTAGGCCAATTATAACTGACATTAACCTTATTGAATTGGATTGGATTTCTTCCCCACCCTCCTTTTTAGAACTCATCCTATCCAAGGAATTGCTAAGGGCGTCAACCAACTACATTCCTCCTTCACCGCCACTTTCACCCCCATAACTTTCCACTAGCGGTCCCGAGGTATTTCAAGCAGAATTAGGCAGCAATAAATAGGAAAAGTTGGATGACATATTAGATGACATAAATCTGATACCAACACCACATCAAATTGAGGAAGGCTCACATATGTCCATTGAATATACCATCGATGTGAACCTTAGTTTAGATCCTAAAAACCCCCAAGTTGTCAAGCTCAATAAAAGCTTAACACCCAAAGAGCAAGAGCAATTCATTGCTCTCCTCAAGAAAAAGAAAGAAGTGTTTGCATGGTCCTACAAGGATATGTCTGGCCTTGATCCTGACCTTGTGGTCCATAACCTCACCTTACATCCTGACGCCAAGCCATTCAAACAAAAACTTAGGAGAATGCATCCTACTGTAGCCCTCATAGTTAAATAGGAAATACAAAATCTATTAGACACACATTTTATTGTTCTTATTGACTATCTTGAGTGGTTTTCAAACATGGTACCTGTTCGCAAGCCTAACGGGGTGATACACATCTGTAATAACTTTTGATATCTAAATAAAGCATGTCCTAAGGATGAATTCTCTCTTCCAAACATTGATACTCTTGTTGAAACCTATGTAGGCCACGAAATGCTTTCATTCATGGATGGTTTTTCAGGATATAACCAAATTTGAATAAATCTTGATGACCAGCACAAAACGAAATTCACAACACCTTGGGGAACATTTTTTTTTAGGGTTATGCCCTATGGTCTCAAAATGTAGGAGTCACTTACCAAATAGCCATGACCTACATATTTCATGATTACATGCATAAAATAATCGAAGATTATGTAGATGATCTCTTGGCTAAATATAAAACTTGACAAGAACACATTGATGTCTTGGAAAATATTTTTGATCGACTTCTAGAATACAAGGTGAGGTTAAATCCCAAAAAGTGTGTCTTTGGTGTTACCTCTGGTAAAATTTTAGGAATCATTGTCTCAAAAAGGGGCATTGAAGTAGATCCCAATAAGGTCAAATTCATCATGGAAATGCCACCCCCTACCAACATCAAGGAATTACATAGCTTATAAGGAAAAATTCAATCAATCGAATGTTTCATCATGTAACTTTTTGATAATTTTAGGCCATTTAACCACTTACTACAAAAGGGAGTGTCATTCGTATGGATATAAGAATGTCAAAAAGAATTTTATGACATCAAGTGATATCTAACTTCACCACTAGTCTTAACTCATCCTAGGCCAAGGGTCCCTTTTTATCTATATGTCTCATCTATAGAGGCTACTTTAGGGAAAATGCTTGCACAAAAAATGAATAAAATCAAGAGCAAGAAATCTATTACATTAGTCAAACGTTGGTGAATTGTGAAACACAATATGCTTACATAGAAAAACTATGCTTAGCAGTGGTCTTGGCCACTAAGAAACTATGCCATTATATGCTAAGATAGACAACCTATGTCATATCTAGAGAAAATCCTCTATGTTACATGATGTATTGCACTTATAACAACACTTGCATCGCTAAATGGATAATGTTCCTCATAGAATTTGATATTGAATTTATTAGCCAAAAATCAATTAAATTTCAGGTTATAGCCAATCAACTTGCAGAAGCTCCACTGCCTAGTGATCACACTTTGATTATTGAGCTCCTAGATGATTTGATATTTTTAGTCACTGAAATAGGAAAATATGTCTTTCCAGAGTAAGATGTTGATATCACCTTATTATTTGACGGATCTAAGTGCGAGAAAGGTCAAGGTGTAGGAGTTGTCTTTCATACACCACAAGGGATTACCATCCCCTTATCATTCATGTTAGACCTCTCATGCATAAACAACACAATAGAGTATGAAGCCTTAATATTAGGTCTTCAATAAACTATAGCTATGGGTATTAAGCGTATTCAAATATTTGGGGATTCTCAACTTGTAGTAAAATGGGTAACAAGATAATACCAATGCAAAGAACATACCATTAAAATTTATCATGACGTAACAATGAAATTGCTCTCAAAATTTGAATGGTATGAAATCAACAACTTACCTCATTCGAATAATAGATTTGCAGATGCAATGACCTCTCTTGGATCCTTGATTCTAAAGAATGAATTAGGAGAGGTACAACCCCTAATAATCTCAACAATCTCTAAAGCAGTCATGGTTCATGCTGACCCCACAGATGGAAAAGATATTTTCTTTATCCATACGGAGCCATGTGAGTCTTGGTCAAGTCCCATAGTAACCTTCTTAAAATTTGGAACACTCCCATCAAATATGTCTTGGTCGGCCAAACGTGCTTTCAAGAAAAAAGTAGCCCATTTCGTTCTCTTGGGTGATGTGTTGTATAAATAGGGTTATGATGGAATCTTACTTCATTGTCTCAAACATAGTGAGGCCCAAAGTGCCATACAAGAAGCCCATGATGGTACTTATGGTGGTCACTTTAGTGGAATGGCCATTGTAAAGCATCTATTATGCATGGGTTATTATTGGCCCACAATGGAACATGACTGTTGCACCTATGTCAAAAATTACAAATAATGTCAAACACATGCCAATTTAACTCATGTACCATCAAAAGCTTTATAGCCAATACAAATCTTCTAACCCTTTTCATAATGGGGCCTATACCTAATTAGAAAAATCTTTCCTTCTTCTTTGAGACAACATACATTCATCATTACTGCCACAGAATACTTCCCAAAGTGGTTTGAGGCCATACTTCTAACTAGTACGATAAGACCTTGAATTGTGGATTTCATACTCCATAATATCATCTATTGCTTTGGCATTCCTTCTAAAATCATTTCAAATAATGGCAAGTCTTTCAAGAATAAGGATGTTCGAGCACTTTGCAAAAATTATAATATCCAAAATAGTTTCTCGACTCCTTATTACCCATAATCAAATGGATAAGTTGAAGCTACCAGTAATACCTTGATTACCATTCTTAAGAAACCCGTCAAATAAAATCATAAATATTGGCATACAAAAATTCCTTTGGCACTTTGGGCTTATCGAACAAACATCTGAATTCCAATAGGAGCAACACCATTTTTCTTGGTCTATGGAGTAGAATCTATTATGCCTATTGAGCTTGATATTCCCTCCTTATGATTTTCCTTGCAGGAATTCATATATGACGATACAGCTAGACAAGCACGACTTGACCAACTCACTCTCCTAGAATAAAGGCGAGTCACTACACTAGAACATTTAAGAGTTTATCAAGACCACATAAAGGGTGCTTACAATGCTAAATTCCATCTTTGGGAATTTCAAGTAGGGGATCTAGTACTCAAAGAGAACTAACAGAACACCAATGCTTTGCCACATCTTCATGACAAATTTGCAGCCAATTGGTTAGGTCCATATATAGTCACTCAAAAAGTGGGTAATAGTACTTATAGACTTGCAAATCTAGAGGGAATAGAGGAACCTAAACCACTTAATGTTCTACATTTAAAGGCATTCTATTGTTAAAAGTAACACTTTATATGTACATATACATGGATTTTAAAAAATAAAAAAAAATAAAAAAATCATTCACATAGACATTCCCACATTGCATACATTCCATTTGCATTTACATTTAGGCATTTGACATGCATTTTCATTTTTGCATTCATGCATTGTTTCATTCGTATACATTAAATCATGCATATCCCATGGCATTGTACAATTTCCATTTGCATATCAACACTCCATTACATTAGGCATATACATTTGCATTCATCCGATCCCATGTTCAATGATCTGACATAGTAATGATGATATGGTCACAAAAAAATAGTCATCACAATTGGGGGTACCTAGTTTGAATAAATCATGCAACCCTTACAAAAACCATATGTCAACCACATCACGTATCAAAAATCATAGGGCCTAGATTTTTAGTCACTCAACCATTACTAGTGTAGCAAGCAACCTCCAAATGGATGTCTGATTTTATTTAGGACCAAAAACATACTTTACACACTAAGAAAATCTTGAGCATTACCAATTTATTCCAAAATAATCTTGAACCAATCACATTCCATCACACCTTCAAAACATTATGATATGGGGGGGCTAGTACCATACTTGGGTAGTACCTTGATGCAGAGAGGAGATATCCCTTGTTGATCCCATCATGCAACATAGTCCAAAAATAGTGGTTCTCAACACTACCATAATTGATTTCCACAACATAAACATAAAAACATAGAGTAGTAAGAATAGGGTCAAAATTATCATCACACCTCGGTTGAAAATATGATTCCCCAAATCTCTATACAAAATTAACAAATTAAATCCTAAACACCCTTGATCCCTAAATTCATAAGGATTCATACTACACGTCCCTGAAAATGATGGATAGTCATCCCCAAGGTCTAAAAGATCAATACCATTGGACTATGGAGTGAATCTCCACCTAGTCTATAGATGCTTTACTGGAAGTGGAGTAAACTCATTCGAGGCAACATGTGTCTACTCCAAAATAGAGACCTCTAAACACATAGAAGGACAGGCTAGCATCAGGTCATATCCATAATAGGTCATGCCTAAATCTACTCATAATGGGTTAATTAAATTCACATACACACACACTGGTACTTGATTGGATAGGGTCATTGTCATACTCAATATTTGGTAATTGAACCTCACTCGCACACACATTTGGTTATAAATAAAGTTAGAAAACCTTAGTGAGTTTTATTGATGACACTAGTATGTTTGAGTCTTTGAAAACCTTTTAGTCTTCCACATCAACATCCATATCTTCTTCCATATCAACATCCATGTATTCTTCCATATATGCTTCCATATCAACATCCATTTATGCTTCCATGTTAATATTCATGTCTTCATTAAGAGAAAAGTTGCAAGAGCGCCAACAAATTCGGTACTCCCAATTGCAAAATAATGGACAACAAAAATGGCCAATAAAATTTCTGAACTAAAAAATATTAATTCGAACACCATGCATTCCTGTCATATAGTTTAGATTCAATATACATTTAATTGCATTAATCATCCATAACACGTCATTTCTCTTGCATTAATCATCCATATAAACACCATTCATATACATGTCATTTCACCTGCATTAATCATCCATATAAGAATTATGCATACACATCATGATTAGCCTACATTAAGCATCAATAAAACATTAAACACAAATTGCATAAAAACACAAAAGCATTCACATAAAATACAACACAAATGTAAAAGCCATGTATATATGTGTAAATGTTGCATATACAATAAATGTCAAAAAGGATACAAGGGAACACCAAGGCTCATATACAAAATAGTGCATCTAAGCACTAAGCTAACATCCATGAGAGGACTCCTGAGACCTAGTAGGAGCCCTAGACCTAGTACTCTTCCTAGACTTAGTATGCCTAGATGAATTAGATATAGAAGAAGAATGAGGATTCGGTAACGCAATGTGATTACGCATACACACATCCTCCAAGGAATAGGCATACACCTCACTGGCCCGTAGATGCCACAAATCCATCTGATGTTGATGCTCCTTTACCAACATATTTGCCTAAAGCCTCATGATCATCTCATGATCACTAGCCATAGCTACTACCCTCTCCACATCCAGCCGTGCTATAGTAGCCAAGGACTCCCTATGAGTCTCAAGCATAATATCGTGCTCCTCGTGAAGCTGCTCCAACTCCACCTGCAACCTCACCACCTTTGACATCTCACCAATATCCTCATCATCCTCCCTCTCCTCATCTACAAACCCTATCTCTAGAGCTTATTGGGCTGATCCCATTGACCATATTTGACTCACTAACCGTTGAGGCCTCATCCTATTCAAATTTGTACCCAACCCCATAGTTGTGGCATCATCATCCACAACCTTTGGTACCCACATTGGTTGGGCACCAAACCAATCCACATACTCTAGAGTCACCCTAGCATCATCTACATTGGGGACCTCCTGTGCCTCATCATCATCCACATGACCCCACCATGGCTCGACACATGGAAGCCCCACATCCTCCTGACTATGATGATACATCATTGACTCATCTGGCACATCCTGAGGTAAACCAAATTGTCTCAACATCCATGAGTACCAAAAGTACTCCACCTCATCATCTCTTCACCCAATAAACCATTGAGCCTACCTCACCCGATGCAGCTACTCCCTATCACCATCCCATAGAACACCTCGTCATGGCCTCCATATCACGTCAGCTCAATTCAACCTTGACCACATATCTTGATGCCACTGGCTAGTATGTACCTCTTGACTTGTTTGAACCTCCTCTGCCATTGTCCATCACCTAGCATAAGTCTTACCCATCTACCATGACTCACAGGACAACCCCTCTGGCCGAGCCACACCAAAATAGTCCCAATCCCAACACTATAGGAGGAAGCTACACCCAATCCCCTTCCTCATCCTCTGCATCACCTCATATAGCTCCCAGTACAACTACACCAATAATGTAGGAGCCCACACATACTCTCATGGATCAGTCAGTAGATCACTCACCAACCCTAATAGGTTCTAAGGGAACCTACAACCAATGCTATTAGGTAGCACTATGTTTGCTTACACAAACATGATCAAGGCTGGGAGCACATCCAAATACTTTTCCTTGTACATGCATAGATAGCATATACCTCCATCCCCCATCTGAGCCTCCTGTCATCGATCCCTAAAAATCCACTCCATTTCCACATTCTTATCACATCCAACCACCACATTCTCCCCTTCTACTAGCATCTTGAGGATGCGGTATACATCCTCAAGAGTAACAGTAACCTCCCTAGTAATCAGCTAGAATGTCCCCCTATAAAAATCCTATCTCTCTATCAATTATGAGAGATACCCCTCATCTGCCCTCACAACATCCAAACAAGCTACCCCCTTCAAGCCCACCTTCCCCAACAACTCCCAATCCTCATCCGTCAGCTTCTTCCTCATCCCACGAACAAGCGAAGAGAACCAATGTCGAGGCTCTATGTCCCTCAACTGCAGCAACAATTTTTTTTATTAATACTACAAAAAAAGAGAAACTTTTGCACAAAGAGAAAGTGTTTTTAAACATTACTAGGGAAAATGGTACCTCAACTCCACAAGCAGCATTTTATCCCTCCACCGCCATAGATTCTGTGAATATTCCCACTAAGCCTCACCAAACTCACAAACACACTCCACTTCTCAGATGCAGCTTATTAAAGTCTGAAACATACAAGTGAGTCTCAAGACTCACTCAAAAAGTTATTTATAGCTTTCCCTGGTGCATTCAGGTGTAGGCCTACACCTACAAATTTGAAGGCTCACCTGGACGCTTGTAGGTGCATCCAGGTGCACCTGCGTGCTTGCAAAATGTCATAGGTGCAGCTGAGCGCCTAGAAAAAAAAAGGGATAAAGACAAAATCAATCAAAACAATAGCTTACCTCCTCCAAATTTCACCAAATTTCATCCACCTATCCTGCACATCATAAAATCAAGTTTTGTAAAGACAAAAATCGTTTTGCATGCATAATTTTTGAGAATGAACCAAATATTAAAAATACATAAATCAAGGCACAAAATGCAACGAGACAATCCAAATTTTCACAAAACTAACATCTGATCATCCTACATCGTATTCTTTATCATCCCACATAATTTTGCAAAAATTAGAGCTAATTTGATCCATAAATATCTCAGTTTTGTGAAAAATGAAACACTAAAAGAGGCACAAAATACAAATCATACATTAACTAACTCTACATTTAGTGAAATAACAACATTCATTCATCCAGAATATTTCCATAACAATGTTTCAATTCATAAATCATTTCATCCACCATTTGTTTAGTTCATTCAAGCGAACCTCATATCTAGTAGGTTATTCTATAAACTTGGCGATTGCAACGATGGTCATCCATGCAATTCGGTAAGATGAATAATCCACAATAAGGATACTTGACCATGATCATCATACATTATCATATAATAAACGATCACAATCAAATTTTGCACCTCATATTTTGAGTATAGCTTTGCCAAGAACAATTTTCTTAAAGGTAGTCATTGATGTCTTTTTTGTGGGGCACAAAAACATGGATAATCAAAATCACAAACACTCATTCATCTAAAAATAGTCACAATACAGGACATATTGGTAGGTTGATTAGTTTAATTATAGAATTGGGGAAGAAATTTCCACATTCACTACCCCACCCTTTTTTTGACTTAGTCATCATGCATCTCCATCCATTGCATACTCAATGATGCCATTGCGACATCTTATTCAACAACATCGAATAATCCCAAATTTTGGGGCAACCACAATTTGATTATGATTTCACACAATGGGATACATATTACATGATCATGACATTGGATAAAATCCCTTTCCACCATTGGGGCAAAAATGGTATCACATTTTACATCATTCATATCGTCCACAATCACATGGTATTATACACCAACCCTATTTTCCACCGTTGGGGCAAAATTTGTATCACATTTTACATCATTCATATCATCTACAATAACATGGTATTATACGCAAACCCCATTTTTCCACCGTTGGGACAAAAATGGTATCACATTTTACATCATTCATATCATCCACAATCACATGGTATTATACATCAACCCCCTTTTCCACCATTGGGGCAAAAACAGTATCACATTTTACATCATTCATATCATCCACAATCACATAACATTCATTACATCATTCATCACTTACACAAAATTATTTTTCAATTGGCTCATGAGATGCTTCTCATTCGCCAATTGAGGGGGTAAGCTACACAAATTCCAAAAAAAAAAATCTTTATTCTTTTGTGCTCAAATCCAATGACAAAGAAAAGTTGCTTCTGTACCCATAGCCCAGGCAGGTGTCTCGTATTTTTGTACCATATTGTATTTCACGCAACATGGTACAAAAAGGGTCATTCCATTAATACTCCATCCTAACCATCCCACCACCCACTTGTCCACCATACACCTGTCCCACCTTCAAAAGGCCCACTTTAGCCCTTTCCCGCCACCTTTCAACCCCTTTGGACTTGATTTATATATTTTATATTATTTATATTTAATATAATATTTTATTATTAATTTTTAATATATTTATTATAAAATATATATTTAAACTCAATTAACCTCAGTTATTAGAGCTAATCTAATCTCAGCCATCCATATTCATTAATCCATGCCACATTTAAAGTGTAATCTTAGCCTTAGGATCTGATTTAATATTAGAAACACAATTAAAAGTGTAAGGCTAAAACCCTAGGTTGGATTATAAGTAAGGGCATTTGCAAATTCTCAAACACTAAAACCCTAATATTGTCATGTTCATCCTGAAGAAGTCATTGGCGAAGCCCTAGTGAAGTAGAAAGTGATAGAGCCCTGAAATCCAAAGCCCTAGCTAACCATAGTATTTCAACTATTCCAGCCATCCCCACATCCATTCTCCATCATCGTCGTAGTCCCCATCCATCTACCACATTCATTGTGTCCTCTATAATCTACTTCTGTAGATATACCCTTACCCATAGGCGCCCTTCTAATCTTTCCAAGCTCACTGTAGAGCCTGCCAAGTACTCACCATAGCCTGTTGTAGCCTGTAGGTGATCTCCAAAGCCTGAAATAATCACTAGGTGTGCACCTGAGCCTGCTGTATCCCACAGGTGTGCACCTGAGCCTATCATAATCACTAGGTGTGCATCCAATTTATTGCACCACATCTGCTACTACTGCTAGGGCATCACATCCATGGATCTCCAACAAAACATAGATAAATAGCAAGGTAAATCCCCATTGGTTTTATTTCATTGCATAATCTGTAGATTTTTGTATGCCATTTTATTCATTAATAGCTAGGGTTTTATTGGTAACTAAGGGTCTCACTCTATGGATCCCTCATAGGTATTTCTAATCCCCTTGTTTATTTGTGTGTATGCAGATCTACAGGTTCTCATTCAATATTGGATAGTTGTTGAAGCTAGAGTGGCCCGACATTGTATATCTTAGAAGCCCACTCATTCTGTTGGGAGCGAAGCACGTTGAATATACTTCATTATTGTAGCTAGGGTTTCAAAGAACCCTAGCATCTTGTATATCTTTGTATCAAATACTCACTGAGTATAGATTGTATCAAAAGGAGTTTATTAGCTTCCCCCTATTTATTAAATAAAATTATCCATTTGTATAATCTTGTGTTTCTTTGGGTTATTTGCTTTCTTTATTGTTTAAGTGTCATGTTTTTGTCTTCACAAGTATCTAAAGTTATTATCGATAGTTGCAGTTATTCAGTGATTGGATAGAAACCATACTTTTAAAATAAATGTGTATCAAAAGGTTTGTAAGATTTTTCGTCCAATACCCTTCTATATGTATAAGTCACCTATCATTTTTGAAAAACAAAGAGTGTAGAAGAATCAAAGTAGCACAACAAAAGAGCGTGAAGCCAAGAGTTGAAGATGCAACCTTTAAAAATTCCCTAGTTGTTGTAACCTACAACAATGACTCATCTTGCTGCAGATGAAATTTGAATGTTTCCATAGTAATAAGCACATTATGTAATCTTTTTTTGAGCAATATATAATTATATATTTGTATATTATTATCTATATGTAATATTTGGATGTTGAGAAAATAAAATTAGAAAAGCTAGGTTTTATTCCTTTTTAATTCGTGAATGCTTGTGTTCCATATTGCTAAGAAATCCTTGCTATATCCTACTGAATAGAATAGAAACATTCATGTGTTCTATCCTACTCGTGGATTAGGGTACTTTTTATATTAAAAAATCTTATCTCAATCTACACTCAATATTGGTGTTGTATCCCACTCATAATAGCTTGTGTTTTATCCCACTGGTGTTCCACCCCATGGATGTTGTATCCTTCTCATTTGTTGCATTAGGAATCATAAAATATATTTCATGTAGAAGCTCACAACAAGTTATGGTTTAGAACCACCCTACTCTAACCTACATGTGTTGCATATCGTCTGTGTTGTAGCCCGCACCTATTGTGCATTGAAAAGTGTGAATGTAATTTCAAATTATGATATAGAACATTGATCCTTGTGCTATCATGGCCCACAAAATTTATTCTCGCTATAGCCCATGGCTTACTATAGCCCACGGCTTGCTGTAGTTTGTGGCATGTTATAATATGCAATGTGTTCTAACCCATGGCTGCTCCAACCTGCACATAACACATCAAAACTCTCACAATATTCAAATGCATGATCTCAATAATAAAATGAAAAATAAAATTAGAATTTACTTGTATATAATCCATGGTTTTAATTTGGCACAAGTATTCAATTTACGCTTGCA
The DNA here is from genome assembly GCA_028583015.1 of Wollemia nobilis. Taxonomy (NCBI): domain Eukaryota; kingdom Viridiplantae; phylum Streptophyta; class Pinopsida; order Araucariales; family Araucariaceae; genus Wollemia; species Wollemia nobilis. The sequence goes on from JAQPPZ010000184.1 coordinate 2,715,309, forward strand.
TGCGGTGCCTCTGCTAAAGTTTTGGGTATACATGAGTCTTTCTTTAATTTTTATTTAAATTATTGAATGTAAATGCCTTGAAGATATGTTCTTTGATAGTAAATTTGTAGGTTACTATACATACAAATTTCTAAGGAAGCTGCACAATTTTCATCTTGATTTTTCTATTTTATTTTATGTTTACCATCTTTAGTATCTTGTGCAGGGAACCTAGCACCTGATTTTCCAATGGATTGCATAAATCCCATAATAAGATGATCACCATACCTCAACTATATCATTGGATTAACATATTTAATTACATCTTTAACGATTGTTGCATTGCTCTCGTTCAAGTCATCAATGGTGAGATTGACTGCTTCTGTTATCTCTTCAGCACCGAAGACTTCCTCAACTTTCCACTAAATAAAATTCATGGCCTATCACCCCTCACCACCTACAATCTAATCATTTCCTTGTATATTAATAACTACAAAGGTACATATAAAAAATATCACCCTATTATCTAGTATTTAGGCTTTCAAGATTTTATAAATTAAATCAAATTTCACACCTAGTGGATCTCTAATAGATATTATCTTTAAAATTTGATCACTGTATTTTAATGGTGATTGATGTTATTACTGGTAGTTGCAATTATTCAACAATTGGATAAACACCATACTTTTGAAATCAATCCATGTCAAAATTCTGGTAAGCCTTTCCCTCCAATACCTTGCTATATGTATAAGTCACCACTATCATTTTTTAAAAAGAAATAACGATCAGAAGAATTAGAGTAGTGTATTGGAAGAGCCTGAAGCTAGGAGTTGAAATTGTAGCCTTCATAAATTTCTTGGGTGGTTTAACTTGCAACAACAACTCATCTTGTTGTAGATGAAAGTTGAATTCTTCCATAGTAAGAAGCACATTATGTAATCTTATTTTAAGCAATACATAAATATATTTACATATTATTATCTTTGTGTAATATTTGGATGTTGAAAAAAATACTTAGAATAGTTATATTTTATTCCTTTTTAATTCGTGTATGCCCATGTTCCATCCCACTGATAAATCCTTGCTATACCCATTAGTGTATTAGAAATATTTGTGTGTTCTATCTTGCTCACATATTAGGATACTTTTAATACCATAAAATCCTATCTCAATTAACACTCAATATTGGTGTTGTATCCCATTCACAATAGCTTGTGTTTTATCTTGTTAGTTTTCCACCCTATGGATGTTGTATCCCACTCGTTAATTGCATCAGGAGGCATAAAAGATATTTCATACAGTGGCTCACAACAAGCCACCATTTAGAACCACCCTACTTTAACTTGTGCATGCTGCATATCACATGTGTTGTAGCCCACTATCATTGTGCATTGAAAAGCATGAGTGCAATTTCAAATCATGGTATAGAACATTGACCCTTGTGCTATCACAAACCATAGAATTTATTCTTGTTGTAGCCTGTTGCTAGTTGTAACCCACAACTCGTTGTAGTCCATAGTGTGTTCCAGTATACAACGTGTTCTAACCCATGGCTGTTGTAGCCCATGCATAATGCATTAAAACTCTCAAATTGGTATTAGAGCCAATGCAATTCATGGATGATAAGAAACAATGTCTTCTAGTGGTAACTCATTGTAGTTGCAAATCCCACTTTTCAATGGCAAGAACTACAATTACTAGAGCATCCAATGGATACCCTGAACTCACAAATGTACTAGAATTGAGCACTCTCTCCCAAGTGGAGTTAAATTTATTGAAGGAAAATTAGAAGGACCAGAAGATATTATTTTACATAATGCAGGCAGTCAAGAAACCTATTTTCCTAAGAATTGTAACAACAACCAAATCAAAGGAGGTGTGGGAAATTTTATCCTAGCTCTTTCCAAGGCACCAATAAAGTGAAGCTAGTGAGGTTGCAGATGCTGAGAAGGGAGTTTGAATAATTGTAGATGAGTGAGTTAGAGTTCATGAGTAACTTATTTACCTGTACTATGGGTATCATCAACCAGATGAGGTTGAATGGTGAGAATGTTGAGAACCAGAGAATAGTGGAAAAAATACTAAGAAGCCTACCATAAAGGTTTGACTCAGTGGTGATAACGATTGAATAATCAAAGGATATAACAACCCTATCTATAGATGATCTCATGGGTTCTCTGCACACACATGAGAAGACACTAAGATAGTCCTCTCAGTCCTCATTGGAACAAGTATTTAAGATGCAAATCTCATTTTAAGACAATAATGAAAGAGAAGAATACCACCTAGCTGCCTCAAGATGTCAAGGAGGAATATGATAGAATAGCAGAGGTAAGCATGGAAGAGTCCATAAGAGAGGAGGAAGGTAAAACTCAAATGAAGGAGATACCAACTACAACTTCCATCAAGTAGGAGGAAGAGGTAACGGTAGGAACCAATAAGGAGGATCAAATCAGAGGTATGATAAATCCAAGATCCAATGTTTGTAGTGAGTTTGATTGGAATATTTATGGAAGCACCTAATAACACTCACTTGTAGGCAGGTAAAAGAATTCTACGATATGTCAATGGGACCAGAAACCATAGAATATTTTATGCAAGAAAATACCAGCTTCAAATTGTAGGCTAAAACAGATGGTGATTGTACTAGTAGTATAGATGATAGAAATATCACTCCTAGTTATACATTCCATCTTGTATTAGGTGCAGTTTCTTGGTCATCAAATAAGCAACCAATTGTTGCACTCTCAACTATTGAGGTAGACCATCACTTTAGTTGCATTCCAAGTATTTTAGCTCAAAAGAATTTTAATTGAGCTAATTCATCACCAAAAGGGGTAACAATAATATTCTATGACAACAATTATGCCATAGCACTATCAAGGGATCTAGTGTTTCATGGTAGGAGCAAGCACATTGATATATGATACCACTTTACTAGAGAGCTAGTAAAATTTAATGAAGTATTATTATTTTGTAGGTCCAAAGACCAGGTTGCAAATATCTTCACAAAACTTTTGAAGGAGGAAGACTTTAAAATACTGAGAGAAATACTTGGTTTCAATTTTTGTGAAATCTAGTTTAAAGGAGGATTTTAGAAATTAAATAAGAATTCACACCTGTTAGATCTATGATAGATCTTATCTTTCATATCTGATCACCATATTTTAAAGGTTTTTGAAGTTATTACTGATAGTTGTAGTTATTCAGTGATTGGATAGACACCATACTTTTGAAATCAATGCATGTCAAAGAGCATGTATAAGTCACCACTATCATTTTTTGAAAAATAAAGAGAAAGCGAAAGAATCGGAGTAGTGCAGCGAAAGAGCATGAAGCTAGGAGTTGAAGCCACAACCTTAAGAAATTACCTGGTTGGTGTAGCCTACAACAATGACTCATATTATTGTAGATCAAAGTTAAATGATTCCAAAGTAAGAAGCACATTATGTAATATTATTTTAATCAATACATAAATATATATTTACATATTATTATCTCTATGTAATATTTGGATGTTGATAAAATTAACTTAGCAAAGTTAGGTTTTATTCTTTTTTAATTCATGAATGCCCCTGTTCCATCCCACTGAGAAATTTTTGCTATATCCCATTGAGCAGATTAGAAATATGTACGTGTTCTATCCCACTCATAGATTGGGGTACTTTTGATACCACAAAATCTTGTCTCAATTCGCACTCAATATTGGTGTTGTATCCCACACATAATAGCTTGTGTTTTATCCCACTAGTGTTCCACCCTATAGATGTTGTATCTCACTCATTCGTTGCATCGATAAGCATAAACGATATTTCATGTAGTAGCTCATAACAAGCCATGTTTTAGAACCACCCTTCTCTAACCTATGTGTGCTACATATTGTGCGTGATGTATACCACTTCCATTATGCATTTAAAAGAGTGAATGCAATTTCAAATCATAGTATAGAATATTGATCCTTGTGTTGTTGCAACTTACAAAATTTATTATTGTTGTAGCTTGAAATTTGTTGTAGTCTGTAGTGTGTTCCATTATATGGTGTGTTATAGCCCATGGCCGCTCCAGCATGCACATAATGGATCAAAACTCACAAGATTCTAATGCATGGTATCAATAAGAAAAAGGAAAATAAAATTAGAATTTACTTGTATATAATCCATGGTTTTAATCTAGCACAAATTCAATTTACACCTGCAAGTGATGCCTCTAATGATGTTTCAGATATACACGAGTAATTATTTGATTTCTATTTAAATTATTGAATGTAAATGCCTTCAATATGTGTTCTTTGATGGTAAATTTGGAGGTTACTTTACATAAAAATTTCTAAAGAAGATGCACAATTTTCATCTTGATTTTTCTATTTTATTTTATGTTTACTATCTTTAGTATATCGTGTAGGGAACCTAGAACCTGAGTCTCCAATGGACTAGGTAAATCCTATCCAATATTATCACCATACCCCAACTATCTCACTGGATTAATGGATTTAATTACATCTTCCAATTATTTTTGCATCGCTCTCGATCAAGTCATCAATGGCGATACCAACTCCTTCTATGACCTCTTCAGCACCGAACACTTCCTTGGATTTCCACTAAATCAAAGCCATGGCTTGTCTCTCCTCATTGCCTACAATATAATCATTCCCTTGTATATTAATCACTGGAAAGGTACATATAAAAAAATATCACCCTATTATCTATAGTTTAGGCTTTCAAGATGTTAGAAATTAATCCATATTTTACACCTATTATATCTCTAACAAATCTTATCTTTTGGATCCGATCATCGTATTTTAATGGTTTCTAAAGTTATTATCAGTAGTTGTAGTTATTCGGAGATTGGATAGACATCATATTTTTGAAATCAATGTGTGTCAAAATGCTAGTAAGCCTTTCCCTCAAATACCCTAATATATGTATAAGTCATAACTATCATTTTTGAAAAATAAAGAGAGAGCGGAAGAATAAGAGTTGCATAGTGGAAGAGTGTGAAGCTAAGATTTGAAGCCGCAACCTTCAAGAATTCCTTGGTCGGTGTAACCTACAACAACAACTTATATTTTTGTAGATGAAATTTGAATACTTCCAAAGTAAGAACCACATTATATAATCTTGTTTTAAGTAATACATAAATATATATTTACATATTATTATCTCAGTGTAATATTTGGATGTTGAGAAGAGCAAATTAGCAAATTTAGGTCGTATTCCTTTTTAATTCGTGAATGCTCGTGTTCCATCCCACTGAGAAATCCCTGCTATATCATTTTTAGTGCACTAGAAATATTCACATGTTCTATCCCGATCACCAATTAGGGTACTTTTGATACCACAAAATCTTGTATCAATTCACACTCAATATTAGTGTTGTATCCTACTAATGTTCCACATTGCAGATGGTGTATCCCACTCATTTTTTGCATTGATAAGCATAAAATATATTTCATGCAATAGCTCACAATAAGCATGGTTTAGAATGACCCTTCTATAACCTACGTATTTTTCATGCCACACGTGTTGTAGCCCACTCCCATTATGCATTGAAAAGTGTGAATATGAATTCAAATCATGGTATAGAACATTGATCCTTGTGCTATCACGACCCACAAAATTTATTCTCATTGTAGCTCTTGGCTAGCTATAGCCTATTGTGTGTTCTGGTCTACAATGCATTCTAGCCCAAAAATTATCTAGCCCATGTATAACACATCAAAACTCTCATAATATTTGAACATGTGATCTCAATAAGAAAAAGGAAAATAAAATTTGAATTACTTGTATATAATCCATGGTTTTAATTTGGCATAAGTATTTAGTTTACACCTACAGAAGGATCCTCTATTCAAGTGTTGGGTATACACGAGTCTTTATTTGATTTGTATTTAAATTATTGAATGTAAATGCCTTGTATATAAGTTATTTGACGGTAAATTTCTAGGTTACTTTACATACAAATTTCTAAATAATTTGCACAATTTTCATCTTGATTTTTCTATTTTATTTTCTATTTACTATCTTTAATATTTCATGCAAGGAATCTAGCACCTGAGTCTCCAATCAAATACATAAATCCCATCCTAAGCTTGTCACCATGCTCCAACTATCTCTTTGTTAACAAATTTAATTACATATTCCAGTGATTGTTGCATCACTCTCGATCAAGTCATAAATGATGAGACTGATTCCTTCTATGACCTCTTTAGCATCGAAGACTTCCTTAGCTTTCCACTAAATCAAAGTTGTGGCCTGTTTCTCCTCATCACCTATAATATAATCATTCCCTCGTATATTAATCACTGCAAAGGTACATATAAAATAGACCACCCTATTATCTAGCATTTAGGCTTTCAATATGTTAGAAATTAAACCAGATTTCACACTTGTTACATCTTTGATACATATTATATTTCGGATCTGATCACCATATTTTAAATGTTTCTAAAGTTATTATAGGTAGTTACAATTATTTGATGATTGGATAAACACCATACTTTTGAAATCAATATATTTTAGAAGGCTAGTAAACCTTTCCCTCAAATACCCTACTATATGCATAATTCAACGCTATCATTTTTAAAAATAAAGAGAGAGTGAAATAATTAGAGTAGCATACTGAAAGAGCGTGAAGCCAGGTGTTGAAGTCGTAACCTTAAAAAATTTCCTAGTTGGTGTAACCTACAACAAGGACTCATCTTGTTGCAAATGAAATTTGAATGCTTCCATAGTAAGAAGCATGTTATGTAATCTTATTTTAAGCAATACATAAATATATATTTGCATATTATTATCTCTATGTAATATTTGGATGTTTATAAAACCAACTTATAAAAGTTTGGTTTTATTCCTTTTTAATTTTTGAATGCTCGTGTTCCATCCCGCTGAGAAATCCTTTTTATATCTCGATGAATGGATTAGAAACATTCACGTATTCTATCCCTCTCATGGATTAGGTTACTTTTTATACTGTAAAATCTTATCTTAATTTACACTCAATATCGGTGTTGTATCCTGCTCACAATAGCTTGTGTTTTATCCCATTGGTTTTCCATCCCATGTATGTTGTATCCCACTCATTCATTGCATTGGGAAGTGCAAATACATTTCACATAGTGGCTCATAACAAACCACAATTTAGAACCACCCTACTCTAACCAGTGCATGTTGCATGTCACGCGTGTTGTAGCCCACTCTTATTGTGCATTGAAAAGTGTGTATGCAATTTCAAATAATGGTATAGAACATTGATCCTTGTGCTATCACAACTTACAAAATTTATTCTCGTTGTAGCCCATGGCTAGATGTAGCTCATGGTCTATTGTAGTCTACAATGTGTTCTAGTATACAACATGTTCTAGCCCATAATTTCTCCAACCTGTGCATAACACATTTAAACTTTCAAATTGGTATTAGAACCAGTAACATTCATGGAAGCTAAGAAGAAATGGATTATATCCATAACTCATTGTATTTGTATATATTATTTTTCAATTGCAAGAACTATGATTACTGGAGCATCCAGATGAAGATCTTATTTGGGTCTTAGGAGCTATGGAACCTAGTGCGGAATGGCTATCTAGAACCTGCAAATGTAGTAACATTGAGTGCTCTCTTCCAAGTAGAGTTAGATTTATTGAAGGAAATTCATAAGAAGGGCTAGAAGGTATTATTATACATAATGCAAGAAATCAAGAAAACTATTTTTCAAAGAATTGTAGTAGTAACCAAATCGAAGGAGGCATGGTAAATTTTGTCTAGCTCTTTCCAAGGCACTAATGAAGTGAAGCTAGTGAGGTTTCATATGTTGAGAAGGGAGTTTGAGAACTTGTATATGAGTGAGTCAGAGTCCATGAGCGACTTATTTACCCCTCATAGAGCAACCATATCAAGAATGTTAAGGTTGTCTAGTTGCCAAGCAGCCTAGGGATGCATTCCCTATATGATAGTAATGGAGATCTTCACAACCATTGGAGTTGGTGCATTCAAATATTTACGATCGTATGCAAACCAACTTATTTACCAACAATAAATACTTCCTAACATTCATAGATGTTTTTAGTCATAGGACATGGGTCTATCCCATAAGACAAAATTCAGAAGCTTTTGGTCAATTTAAGGAGTTTAAGGCTTTGGTTGAAAAAAAAAGTGGCTATTATGTGAAGACTCTCAAAACAGATGGAGGATGTGAATACATATCCAATGAATTCCATAATTTTTGCAAAGCAAATTGAATTAGAATGTATTTCACGGCTAGATACACACTACAACAGAATGGTGTTATAGAGAGGAAGAACAAAATATAATGGATATTGCAAGGAGTATGTTGAAGGCAAAGAATTTGCCACATGAGTTATGGGAAGAAGATAAAATTTGTGTAGTTTATATTCTAAATAGGTCTCCAAAAAATAGTGTAAAGGACATTATCCTCCAAGAAGCATGGATCACCCATAATTTGAGTGTTGCTCATTTAATAATTTTTGGATGCATAGCATATGCACATGTTGCATATGAGAAGAGAAATAAGTTGGATGATAAAGCATAAAATTGCATCTTCAAAGGCTTATAGGTTGTATAACCCTTTCAAAAAGAAGCTGATTATATGTCGAGATGTAAATTTTATTGAAGATAAATCTTGAAAATGGAAATCTAAGACTGGTAAGCAAGAATAAAAAATCATTGAGTATAAGGACTTGGATGAAAATAGAGTGCATCCGTGATTGGATTGGTAGTATAGATGATAGGAAGAGAAATTTTGATTATGCATTTCATCTTGGATCTTCTTGGTCATCAAAGAGACAACCAATTATTGCACTATCAACTAATGAGGTAAAGTATGTTACCATGACTTTAGTCGCATGCTAGGAAATTTCACTTAGAATCATTTTAAGTGAGCTGAATCATCACCAGGAAGGAGCAAGAACAATATTATGTGACAACAATTTCACCATAGCATTGTTAAAATATACATTATTTCATGGTAGGATCAAGCACATTGACATCCACTACCACTTCATTAGATAGCTGGTAAAATATAATGAAGTTGTGTTACTGTTTTATAGGTCCAAAGACTAGGTTGCAGATATCTTCATAAAACCTTTAAAGGAAAAAGATTTTAAAATACTGAGGGAAATGGTCGGTGTCAAATTATTTGTGAAATCTAGTTTAAAGGAGGATGTTAGAAATCAAACCAAATTTTACACCTATTATATCTATGATAGATCTTATATTTTAGATCTGATCACTGTATTTTAAAGGTATTTGAAGTTATTACTGACAGTTGTAGTTATTAAACAATTGGATAGACACCATACTTTTGAAATAAATGCATGTCAGAAGGTTGGTAAGCCTTTCCCTCCAATACCTTGCTATATGTATAATTCATTGCTATAAAGAGAGAGATGAAGAATCAGAGTAGTGCAGTGGAACAATGTGAAGCCAAGAGTTGAAGCCACACCCTTAAAAAATTCTCTCCTTGGTGTAACCTATAATAATGAATCATCTTGTTGTATATGAAATTTGAATGCTTCCAGAATAAGAAGCACATTATGTAATCTTGTTTTAAGCAATACATAAATATATATTTGCATATTATCTTTGTGTAAGAATTTGATGTTGAGAAAACTAACTTAGCAAAGTTAGGTTTTATTTATTTTTAATTTGTGAATGCTCATGTTCCATCCCATTGAGAAATAATTGATATATCCTACTGAATGAATTTAAAATATTCATGTGTTCTATCCTGCTAGAATATTAGGGTACTCTTTATGTTGCAAAATCTTGTCTCAATCTACACTCAATATTGATGTTGTATCCTGTTGACAATGGCTTGTGTTTTATCCCATTGGTGTTCCATCCCATGGATGCTATATCCTACTTATTAATTACATTGGGAAGCATAAAATATATTTCACAAAATAGCTCATAACAAGTCATAATTTAGAATTGCCCTACTCTAACCTACATGTGTTGTATGTCACATATGTTGTAGCCCGCTCTCATTATACATTGAAAAGTGTGAATGCAATTTCAAATCATGGTATAGAACATTGACCCTTGTGTTGTCATGGCCCATGGAATTTATTATTTTTATAGCTCATAACTTGCTTTAGTACGTAATGTGTTTCAATATGCTATGTGTTTCATCTCGTGGCTGCTCCAACCCATGCATAAATTGTGTAAACTCTCACAAGATTTGAACATGGGATCTTAAGAAGAAAAAATAAAATGAAATTAGAATCTACATGTATATAATACATGGTTTTAATTTGGCACATGTATTCATTTTACACTTGTAAGCGATGGCTCCACTAAATTTTTAGGTATACAGGAGTCTTTCTTTCATTTTTATTTAAATTATTGAACATAAATGCCTTGCAGATTTGTTCTTTAACGATAAATTTGTATGTTATTTACATACACATTTCTAAAGAAGTTGCACAATTTTCATCTTCATTTTCCTATTTTATTTTATGTTTACTATCTTTAGTATCTTGTGTAGGTAACCTAGCACCTAAGTCTCCAATGGACTATGTAAATCCCATCCTAATATTGTCACCATGCCCCAAATATCTCACTGGATTAATAAATTTAATATGTCTTCCAGCAATTGTTGCATTGCTCTTGATTAAGTCATCAATGGTGATACTGAATTCTTCTGCGTCCTCTTCAGCATTGAAGACTTCCTTGATTTTCCATGAAATCAAAGTTGTGGTCTATCACTCCTCATCACTTACAATATAATCATTCCCTTGCATATTAATCACTACAAAGGTACATATAAAAGATATCACTCTATTATCTAGCATTTAGGCAAGATGTTAGAAATTAAACCAGATTTCACACCTGTTAGATCTCTAATAAATCTTATCTTTCAGATCTGATTGTTGTATTTTAAATGTGTTTGAAGTTATTATCGATATTTGTAGTTATTCGATGATTGTATAGAAACCATAATTTTGAAATCAATGCATGTCATAATGCTAGTAAGCCTTTCCCTCCAATACCCCACTATATGTATAAGTCACTGCTATCATTTTTGAAAAATAAAGAGAGAGTAGAAGAATCAAAGTAGCATAGCAAAAGACTAGGAAGATAAGAGTTGAAGTCGTAGCCTATAGAAATTCCTTGGTTTGTGTAACCTGCAATAATGACTCATCTTGTTGTAGATGAAAGTTGAATGCTTCGAGAGTAAGAATCATGTTATGTAATCTTGTTTTAATAAATACATAAATATAAATTTACATATTATTATCTCTATGTAATATTTGAATGTTGATAAAACCAACTTAAAATAGTTAGGTTTTATTCCTTTTTAATTCATGAATTGAAAAATCCTTGCAATATACCATTGAGTGGATTACAAACATTCACGTGTTCTATCCTGCTAGTAGATTAGGGTACTTTTTATACCATAAAATATTATCTCAATCCACAATTAATATTGGTGTTGTATCCTACTTACAATAGCTTGTGTTTTATCCAGTTAGTGTTCCACCCCACGAATGTTGTATCCCACTCATTCATTGCATCAATAAGCATCAAAGATATTTCATATAATAGCTCACAAAAAACCACAGTTTAGAACCACCATACTCTAACCTGCGCATGCTACATATCATGTGTGTTGTAGCCCACTCCCATTGTGCATTGAAAAGCATGAATGCAATTTCAATTTGCAGTATAGAATATTAACCCTTGTTCTATCACATCTCGTAGAATTTATTCTCATTGTATCCTGTGGCTAGTTGTAGCCCATGACTTGTTGTAGTCTATGGTATGTTCCAATATATGATGTGTTCCAACCTGTAGCTTCTCCAAGCCTGCATATAATGTGTCAAAACTCTCAAAAAATTGGAATGTGTGATCTCAAGAAGAAAAAGAAAAATGAAATTAGAATTTACTTCTAGCTAATACAAGGTTTTAATCTATCAAAGGTATTCATTTTAAGCCTATAGGTAACACCTCTGCTGAAGTTTCAGGTATACACGAGTCTTTCTTTGATTTTTATTTAAATTCTTGAATGTAAATGCCTTGCAAATATGTTCTTTGATAGTAATTTTGTAGGTTACTTTACATACAAATTTCTAAAGAAGCTACACAATTTTCATCTTGATTTTTCTATTTTCTTTTATGTTTACTATCTTTAGTATCTTGTGCAGGGAACTTAGCACCTGAGTATCTAATGGACTATGTAAACCCCATCCTAAGCTTGTCACCATACCTCAACTATCTCACTGGATTAATAGATTTAATTACATCTTCTAATTATTGTTGCATCGTTCTTGATCAAGTCATCAATAGTGAGACCAACTGCTTTTATGACCTCTTCAGCATTGAAGACTTCCTCAACTTTATACTAAATCAAGTTCGTTGCCTGTCACTCCTCACCACATGAAATCTAATAATTCCCTCACATGTTAATCACTACAAAGGTACACATAAAAAAGATCACCCTATTATCTAGCATTTAGGCTTTTAAGATGTTAGAAATTAAAACCATATTTCACACTTTTTAGATCTCTAAAAAATCTTATCTTTCAAATTTGATCGTTATATTTTAAAGGTGTTTGAAGTTATTATTAATAGTTTTAGTTATTTGGTGATTGGGTAGATACCATAATTTTGAAATCAATGAATATCAGTTGTCTAGTAAGACTTTCTCTCCAATACCATGCTATATGTATAAGTCACCACTATCATTTTTTTAAAATAAAGAGAGAGCTAAAGAATCATTATAGCGTAGTGGAAGAGTATGAAGCCATGATTTGAAGCAGTAGCCTTCAAAAATTCCCTAGTTGGTGTAACATGCAACAACTCATATTGTTGCAGATGAAATTTGAATGCTTCCAGAGTAAGAAGCATGTTATCTAATATTGTTTTATGTAATACATAAATATATATTTGGATATTATTATCTCTATGTAATATTTGGATGTTGAGAAAACCAACTTAGGAAAGTTAAATTTTATTCCTTTTTAATTCGTGAATGCTTGTGTTCCATCCTATTGATAAATCCTTTTTATATCCCATTGAGTGGATTAGAAATATTCACATGTTCTATCCCTCTCATGGATTGGGGTACTTTTGATGTCGCAAAATATTATATCAATATACACTCAATATTGGTGTTGTATCTCGCTCACAATAGCTTGTATTTTATCCTATTGGTGTTCCACCTCGTGGATGTTGTATACTTATTGTCTGTTGCATCGGGTAGCATAAAATACATTTCATGCATTAGCTCATAAAAATCCATGGTTTAAAACCACCATGCTCCAACTAGCATATGTTGCATGCCATGCATATTGTAGCCCACTCTCACTATGCATTAAAAAGTGTGAATGCAATTTCAAATTTTTGTATAGAACATTGAACCTTGTGCTATCACGGCCCACAGAATTTATTCTCGCTATAGCCCATGGCTAGCTATATCCTATGACTTATTGTAGTCCACAATATGTTCCAGTATATGGTGTGTTCCATCCCATGGCTGCTCCATCTCATGCATAACGCATCAAAACTCTCATAAGATTCGAACTCCTGATCTCAAGAAGAAAAAAAATTGAAATTATAATTCACTTGTATATAATCCAAGGTTTTAATATGGCACAAGTATTTAGTTTATGAATGTAGGGGGTGCCCTTGCTGAAATTTTGGGTATACACGAGTATTTCTTTGATTTGCATTCTTGAACGTAAATATATTGTAGATATGTTCTTTAATGGTAAATTTGTAGGTTACTTTACATACAAATTTATAAATAAGCAGCACAATTTTCATTTTGATTTTTCTATTTTCTTTTATGTTTATTATTTTTAATATGTCGTGCAAGGAACCTAGCACCTATGTCTTCAATAGATTGTGTAAATCCCATCCTAAGCTTGTCATCATGCCTCAACTATCTCACTGGATTAACATATTAAATTATGTCTTTCAACAATTGTTGCATTGATCTTGGTCAAGTCATCAATGGTGAGATCGACTTCTTCTGTGACCTCTTCAGCATGATTAGTCCTCCGTTTGATATAGATAGTCCTCCATTTACATCTTTCATAGTTGGTAACAACCTACATGGGCTACATCCAATTTACGTGGTTCACTCAATATGGGCTACATCCATGAAGAAAATAACTAGGCCTTTGTTTATTCTACCCAAAAAATGAATGGATACAACCTATAACACATTCAATGTAACCTCCTCTTCATTCTATCATTGTCTAGCCGCCATACATAGTCCTATTATAAAAGAGAGTTACATTTTAGGGTAAAAATGTCAACATAAAATCCTACTGTTCAATCTGTGACCTAAGAATGAATGGTACAAATTTACAAATAAAAAATTCATAACTATCACCGCCCCCCTATATCCCCCTAGTGACATTAGTAGGGGGGAAAACCCCACTACACCACCCCTATATGGAGTGGGTCCAAGTGTGATTGAAAAACAATACCTCTGAATTAGAGAGAGAATCAAGCTCCACAACTAAAATTTAATTTTTAAATATATAACTTTAGCTATGATCTTGTACGAAACATTAAAGAGGGTAATAGGTCTCCAGTTGGAGATTTGGTTATCAGTCGTACCTTTAGGAATCAACTTGATAAGCCTTACATTAATATAAGCTATGAGGAAACCATTATGGAGAGATTCGAGGTAAACATGATGAAGATCAAAGGAAATAATATGCTAATCCTTTTAATTAAACTCTAATATGAGACCATCCAAGCCAGGAGCTTTGTCATTCTTCATAGAAAAAAGGGTAGTTTGCAAATCCTTTATAGAAAGAGGATCTTCAAGTTGATCTTGAATAATAGGGTCTACCATACATTGAATGTAATCCTTTGAATCCGCTGTAAAAATTTGAAATAAATGAGCTACAAAAAGATTCATAATATTTTTAGAGTAAAAAAGAGAATGACTAGAAGGATCCTCCAACTCAGTGATCCTTTTCAAAATATTTTTATGATTGAGGTAGTTAAAAAACAAGAGGTGATATCTAACTCAAGCACTCTAGTTGCCTTCTCCTTCTGGAAACCATACCATATATCCATATCATGATAGATAGTTGGTTCGTAATTCAATTTGGTGCATGTTAATAATTTAATTTAAATATTATACTTATATTCATTTGATGTGTCTGCACATAAAGGTACATTAAATTTTTAATTTTATGTATTTATAAAAAATTAATAGTTATATTAAAGATAACGTTTTTTTATGAACACACACCCACCTCCTCACACACTCACCCACGTCACGGTTTTAACCTTGGGCCTCCCAAAGAAGAGCCAAAGCCCAAACCGTTGCGTTGTCTCCACTAGGTCTAAATTTTTAAAGATAAATTTAAAAAAATAATGCTTATAACAAATTGATTTTGAGGAAATAATATATTGTATTGATTAATTTTAAATGCTAGTTATTCATCATGGTAATTTGGATGGGGCCGAGCTTCCTTATATATATTATAGATTTGAATTTTATGTTTGTTAAGGTTTAAATTTGTGCTTTTCTTATAAATAATTTAATTTTATATTGAAAGAATAATATATTAAGATTCACTTATTTTTTAAATCTAAAATATAATATTAGAGTTTAAATTTTTATCTTTTATTTTAAATGATTTTATTTTTTTTACAGGCTTATTCATGGAAGAAAGTCCAAAATCCTAACTTTCATTCATTAATCTAACATTATTTATAAGTTTTGGTTTAAACATAGTTTTAATATTTATAAAAATTTGTTACGGGGTATAATAAAATAGTTCAAGATTTGGCTTTTTTTAGGAGGTTCAAGTTTTAAAGTGTCATGTGGGTGAGTATGTGTTAATCCCCTATTAATAAAGTTAACTCTCAGCCTTATGAGGAGTTATGGTTGAGATGGATGAAAATGTTTAGCCCTAAACATTGGTGGTAGGTAGTAGTAAGCATCGGTAATAGGGGTCAAAATTTCTTTTATATAAATTTTAATATTTAATTATATTAAATTCAAAAACAAATAGGTTTGAAAACCATACCCTATTACAGTTCTTAATCCTAAGTTATTAATTTTATAAATTATTTTAATATTATTTATTTATTTGATTTAGGTTAGTATAAGAAATCCTTACAACGAATGTTTAGGGTTGGACATCCTCATCCATGACCTCTCATAAATATGAGAGTTGAACTTATCAATAGGACCAAACATACAACCATGCACACACCCACCCTTCACACTGGCCCACACCATGGTTTGATAAACTATTTTAATATTATTAATATAATTAGATTCATTTTATTAATAAAATATTTAAAGTAGTTTTTTTTTTTGTTGAGGGGTGGTGTTTTTGGGTTTAATGGTTGTAAGTATCCAAGTAGAACTTTATTCTAAAGTTGTGGGATCCTCCAAAAACCCAAACCATAAAATTAATCAAATAATAATATATTTTTAATAAAATAAAATAAAATGTATGAAATTAAGGTTAAATAAGAAAGGTGTTATGAATATAATTTTTTTATATATTTAAAAAAATCTATTAAAAAAAATAATATAAAACATGATTGTAGGATTCCTTCTCCCATTCAATTTTTTTTACATAGATTTGTAATAAAAACAAATGTATTTTTAATATATAAAATTTTGATATTACATATAAAAAGTATGTACTTGTGTCTTATGGAAATTAATTAAGAAGGCAATACATTTCTTATAAAAAGATATATGCACACATTCCAATTTGGTATTTATTTTTATTATATTATTTATTTATTTTTGTATTCCCATGGGACAACATAGTGGTTCATGCTTTGGCTCTTCTTCGAGAGGTCCAAGGTTCAAACCGTGGTGTGGACGAGTGTGTGAGCGGGTGAATGTGTGTATGGTTGTGTGTTTGTCCCTTATTGATAATCTCAACTCTCACCCTTATCCGAGGTCATGGTTGGGATGGGGATGCCCAAACCTGAGCAGTGTCGTAGAGGTTTCTCACATTAACCTCACTAAAAGATAACAATAAAAATTTAATTTGTAATAAATAAAAAATTAAAATTAAAAAAGTAATTAATAATTATTTTTAATGTTTACTTATATTAAGATAAATTATTATATTATTATTTAATTTTATAAATTTTTAAATTAAAATAAGATTAATTTGTAATACATCCTAGTCATATTATTATAATATTTCAATAAACCACAACATCATGGTATTAAAAAATGTTTTAATTAAAAATTTACAAGCAGTGGTAGAACCATGATAATTGTTGGTAAGGGTTTTTATTAATATTTTACAGGCAATGGTTGTGATTAAAATTTTACAAGTGGTGATAGAACCATTGTGATTGTTGATAAAGGTTTTGATTAAAATTTTACAGGTGACAATGAAACCACAACAGCTGATGGCAAGGGTTTCAATGACCTCTGGGCTAGTAACCTTCAAGGTGAGCATAATAAAATGGATATATTTGAGGCCAATAACCCTGAAGGGGAGTAGGATCAGATGAAGATATTTGTGAGTAGTAACCCTCAAGGTAATCAGGATCAGATGGATATCTCTAAGGCCAGTAAATTTCAAGGTGACCCTTTGATCATGTATAGTCATGGTGATAGTAGTGCTAATATGGACTCTTCCAAGTCTCCTTTGGATCTAATGAATTTCCTCTTAGGAGGTGTATTGAAGGGATCGACCGACGAGCAAGGAAATTCAGCTTCTAATGTCCCTGGTTTGAGAGAGATAGTAAGTAAGAGTTGGGAAAATAGATTAAAATACAATAAAACTCCCAACATTGTTGGAGACGAGAAGAATATTTTCATTCCTTTTGTAAGTGACGAGAATGGACCAACCCTAAAAATTCCAAATAAGATTTTAGATAGATCCCAAAATAGATTGAGTAATAGTCTAATTGGTAAATTTATTGGTTATAGACCATCTATAGATCAAATTAAGAAATGGTCTAACCTCAGGTGAAAATTTAAAAGGGAATGTGGATTTCTCAACTCTTCCAAGAGGTTTCTTTTTAGCCTCCTTTTCTGCTATGGAAGATATGGATTCATTTTTTTTGGGTGGCCCATGGTTTATGGGATGATCTGAATTTTTCTTGAGGAAATGGACTCTTGGGTTCAATCCAACATTTAAAAACATTGAGGTTGCTCCCATTTGGGTTAAAATTCCAACATTACCCCTTGTGTTCTGGGAAAATGAAATTTTTGAAGCTATTGGAAACTGCATTGGTAGATTTCTATTCCTAGATTTTGCTACTAAGGAGAGGATGAAGATGGTCTTTTCTAGATTTTGTGTGCTAGTTGGAGTGGATAAATATTTTCCTAGATCTATTAAACTGACCTCAAGTAAAGGTACTTGGACATAAGATATTTCTTATGAAAATCATCCTTTTGGATGTTGGAGATGTGGCAAAATAGGTCACCTAGCCAAAAACTATCACCTTAACAAAGATTCTCAAATTAGCCTAGAGGAGCAAGGAAGTAAGGGTAAGGCCATTTGAAAAGTGAAATATAATAACAAAAACATTGAATAAATCCCTAAGTTAAACCATAGAAATCCCCTAAGTGTGCAAGAAAATATAGATGTATCTTATATTTCAGTATTTCATGAGGGAGAAGCAAACCAAATGGTTATGGATTAGTTGGATAAAAATTCCTTGGAATGTAACAAAGTTGTAGAGGACCTAGAGATTGTCCCTTCTACATTTTCATAGCTACTAGAGAAATATAATGTGAATATGGTGAAGGTAGTGTAGGAAGGGTCAATCTGCCCTCAAGTGAAAGAAGATATGAATATGGTGAAGGGAGATCATGAAGAACCAATTTGTTCTTAGGAAGGACCAATTTATTCCCATGTGGATATGGAGACTGTCCCTTCCACTTTGCCATTGGTGATTATGGTGAAGACTAGGTAATAAGGTCCAAATTATTTCTATGAGAAAGATAAATTAGAGATTTATAATCATGAGACTGTAGAGGAACAAACTGTTGATAATTGTCCATCCTATGTTACTTAAAATATAAGAATTAACAGGAGTTATCGTAAATACTCTAACCTAGGTCAAGAAGAGTCTAGAAAATTAGGCAGGAAGTCTCTCAAGGATAAAAGGCACAAGAAAGAAGAACAAAAAGTTATGGGATCTCAACCTACTATTAAGGAAATTATTGAAGAACACAAGCTTATACTGAGAGGGGGGTGAACAGTATAAGACCACTTTTTACTTTTCTTTCCCAAACAATATTATGCAATATATCAATGGCAATATCAACAATAGTAATCAAAGCAATGCACAAATCACCACACACAATAGAGACACCAATTTAACGTGGTTCACCCAATGTGGGCTACTCCACGGAGAAAATATTTCACTAAAATTTTCTCAACAAATCTCTTGGGAATCCTTTCCCTATTACAATGTTTATGGACCTCTGTCCAAAGGAGACACCAATCCCCTAATCAAGTTCGTGGATCTCTATCCACAGGAGACACCAATCCCCTCAACTGGTTCATGGATCTCTATCCACAGGAGAACTCCTTCTCCTCTGCTCTGGTTGGTGATCCTCTAGAAGACTACTACCTCCACTACACTAGCTTGTGGATCTCTCTCCATAGAAGACTCTATCCTCACTCAGAATATCTCTATCCTCACTACCCTAGCTAATGGATCTCTATCCACTAGAGACTACTATCCTCTACTCTATCACCTCCAAAGCTTGCTCTCATCTATCTCAAATCTGCACTAAACAATCCTTTCGATCTAGCACAAATCTGCTCAATCTCTATCTTCAAATCTACACTAAACATAGTCCTTCGATCTAGCATAAATCTTCTCAATATCTATCTCAAATCTGCACTAAACATAGTCCTTTGTCTAGCACAAATCTACATAAATCTCAATATTTATCTCTTATCTACACTAAACATAGTCCTTCGATCTAGCACAAATCTGCTCAATATCTATCTCAATCCACAAAACAATCCTTTCTAGCACAAATTCTCAATCTCTCTCATGGCACAAACCTATCCTCAAATATACACCAAACTCTATCCTCAAATCTATCCTCAAGCCTTAACACAAAGCTTGATCCAATCACAAATCAACTCTGCTAGATCTACCCCAAACCTTAACTCAAGGTTTGAACAAATCAATCAATCAACTCTGCTCTCAAGTCTTCTCAAAGACTTACCTCAAATCTGTCACCAAGTCCTCTCTAGAACTTCTCAACAAGTCTTCACCAAGACTTACCTCAAATCTGTCCAACAAGTCTTCACCAAGACTTACCTCAAATCTTCAACAAGTCCTCACTAGAACTTGTCCAATCTACTCAACAATCTTCACCAAGACTTACCTCAAATCTCTTTAAGCTTCCACAAAAGCTTACTCAAATAAATCAACTCAACTCAATCTATCACAGAAAACCTCTTTCAATCACACAAACAAGTTTCACACATAATCTTGTTTAATATCACATAAACATATAGAGAATGGTTAGAGACTCAATATGTTTCACACTCACAACAATGCTCAATCACTTTCAATATCTCTCTTGTTTAACCATAAAACATATAGAGAATGGTTAGAGACTCAATATGTTTAAACAATGCTCAATCACTTTCAAACTTTCTTCAAACTCAATAAAATAAAGAACAATTTGTTTCACAGAACTTGAACTATCACTCCAACACTTCCAATCAATTATGCTCAATCAACTCCACTCAACCAATCACTCAATGAAATCTTAGTCAACAATGCTTATCAAATAAACCTCACATAACAATGATACTCATGATATTTCACAAACCCTAATCATGCACATGAAGGCTCACTCAATATTTCCAACAATGCTTATCAAACAAGGTTTCTAGCATCAACCTTCATTCCAGAAAAACCCTCATCAATCAATATTGGATATCTCAAAACCAAACTCAACAATGCTTATCAAACAATCCTTTTCACTCCAACTTAGCATTCACAACATCCAATCCAACAATATTTTACTCACAAGGAAGATGTACCCATACCTTTTGTTTTGATGGAGATATGTCTTCAAAACTTGTCTTAACCACAATCAAATTTTCTTTGCCAATACTAGGGTTAGGTAGCCACAACCTATCTCAAGATCTCCATAAAATAATTTTCCCAATAATTATTTTACCATACAAAAATATCAAATCTCTTAGTACACCTTATAATCTCCAAACTTACATAATATAAGTCAACATTTTCATTATAACAAAATACACAACAATTTCCTTTATACACCTTATCACTCCAACTTTATAAAATAAATTTCAATCACCAAAAATTAAAATAAAATATTTTAATTTACTTTACCTTATAACTCCCTCAAAAACCTTATAGCTTCCAACTTACAAAACCCTCTAAGCAATTTTCAAAATTCAAAACCTTTGGAGAAATAAAAATATGTTTAGCATACCTTTCAACTATTCTGCCCACAAAACATCCTCAGCAAAAATCGAACCCATGACTTAGCTTCTCCAACACCCTAGCCTCAAGCTAGGCTACCAAGTGGGCTACGTGCCCACATGAAACCTTGGGTGCATGTTTCCCTCTTTATTCTCCTCACGAAAGTGCTCAACGAAAAATGAAGGCCTCTCCACTAGCAAAATGTCAATCGCGTGGATCGAACCCGTGATCCCTTCCTTGCAAGCCTTAGCACTATCTCAACTGCCGCCTATGCTACCATCGTCGGTGGATATTTCTATCCACGATGATGGCCTTACACCTTAGTCTGCCTCCAATCACTTTGAAATGCGAACTTCTCTTCCTCCAACAAATGCAACGCTCAATTTTTTCATTCGAAGGTGTGTATTTTCAAGGACTTAGGAAATGAAATTTATTTCCTATATTAATACACATGCTTCTTGTCTTTTACACGTCGACATAATTTCAAATTTAAAATTCGAAATAGATTTTAAATATTTTAAATTTAAAACCTTTGCACCCATTATTAATTTAAATTAAAATTTTAATCAAAGATTAAAATATTTTAATTTAAATTAAATCTTTTGTAAACTGCTCATGGGTCTTTTTAACTTGAACCTTGTTTTTCTTCACCTTGTTATTTGGCCCGAAATATTATAATAATATAATATTATTATTTAATTTAAACTTGCTTCTCCTTCCTTGGGTCTTCATCCTTTGGGCCTTTTTAGGCATATAATATTAAAAATAAATATTATATCCTATTCCTTTTCAAGACCTTCTTGCTTTTGGAAAAACCACTTGATGTCCTTAATGATGACGAAATTGAACCAATACGCTTTTGACATCAATGACAACAAAACTACTCAAAATTTCCAACAATCTCCCCCTTTGTCATTGATGGCAACCCCTTTATTTTTACCATTCCTTTTTCCTTTTCAAAAGCTGCTTTCCCTGAGAAACTGCTCCCCTGACTGAATGCTCTCCCCCTAACTCAAATCTCTCCCCCTTTGTCATCAATGGCAAAGGGCCACCTTTGGGGCTTGGGGCTAAGAATGAGACTCTTAGCTTAGCCCCTCCCCCACCTCCTCTTGAGGTGGTTAATTCTGGGGTGGGAGTATCTCTACTCCCAGCATACACTGATCTTTACCTTTGTCCACCTTCTTCCTCAACTGATCCTTTTGATTCCTCTGACTATTCATGTTCCTGCTTGTCTCTGGAAGTTCTGCTCTACACCACTTAGCTATGTGCCCAACATTATTGCACTTATAGCACTTAATGTTGTGATTCCTTGAAGGTGCAAATATCTTGGAGTTCCTCCTGGTGAAGCCATATCCATTCCTATCATGAACCCTACAATTTACTACCTTGTGACCAAACTGATTACAAGAGTAGCAATACCCTTGAAAAAGATACCTATTTCTGAAATTTCCATATTCCTATCTTTCATGTGTCCTGCACTATGTAGCCTTGTGCCCAAACCTATGACATGAGAAGCATCATCCATTGAAACTACCTTGCCTTGACCCCATTGGTCTCTTAGTCTCTTTTACCCTGTGTTGCTTCATATTCCATATGTTCCTCATTTGTGCATTGTTCCTTTCCTTGTTGAACTTTCTATTGTCCAACTCATCCTCAGAAGTCTCACTCTCTCTTACACTCTCTTCTTCTGAAGCTTCTTCTTCTTTGGAGCTTGAGATTGACTCCTCTCCTTATTTTCTTTGTACCTATTCAAAACCAAGTCCTATTTTGTTTGACGAAGATCTTTGTACCTTGATAATCTTATCCAAGTTCTTTGAGCTTCTCCCAAACCTGTGTAACTTGTCCTTAGACTCTTTTACTTCCTTCCTTAGTGAAGCTACCTCATGCTCTAACCTTTCACATTCTAAAACCTTTGCTTCTAACTTCTCTTTGAATCTCCTTGTCTTAGCTATTGAGTTAGTTAGATCCTCTATAAGCTTTCCTTTCTCTTCATCACATTCTTGAAATTTAAGCTTGAGTTTTGAGTTCTAATTTCTTACCTCTCTTAATGCATCAAGGGCATAAATAAGCTCACCCTCAAGATCAACTTCTCCTTTCTCTGATTCTTCCTCTATTTTTTTACCTTTGGGATCATCTTCATTCCTTTCTGATTTATCTCCACTAGAAGCACCTCCTTCTTCTTCTATTGCCAAAAGTAGACTTTCTTCTGGTCCTTCAAGTGTATCTTCATATTCATCTTCACTAAAACTGAATCCATTCCTTGTACAACTATCTTCAAGATGACCAAAGTTACCACATCTAAAACACTTGAGAATCATTGGACCTCTCTTTCTAACATTTTATTTTTCTACTGTCATAAATAGGGTTTCTTCTTCTTCATTACTTGAAGAGCTTCCATCACTATCACTTGAACTCTTACTTGCCTTGTCTGCATAAAAACTCTTCTTATGCCTTTGGAAAAACTTCTTTCCTTGTGTACCTTGTCCATCCCTATTTTTCTTTTGGTACCTGTATTTTCCTGTTTCCCTGTTCTTATGATCCTATTTTTCTTCATCATTGCTATTTCTAGCCTCTGGAAAATCAGATGCATAGTGACCATATTTACCACAATTAAAACATCTAACTGATTTTGTACCTTTATACTTTCTTGAGTCCTTGTTCCTTCTACCATAATTTGCTTCTTCATCACTAGATAACTCATTGCTTGAATCTGAATTTTTACCCTTTGTCTTCTTAGTAGCTTTGAAGGTTGCTTCTTTCTAGGGAATAGGTTCCTCTTTTATTCTCATCTCAAAAGCTATGAGAATTCCATGTAATTCATCCCTTGTCAAAAGTTCAATATCTTTTGACTCTTCTATAGCTGAAATATTTTCACTATACCTTTTTGGGAGTGACCTTAAAATCTTATCACAAACATCTATTTCCTCAACTTTAAGTCCAAGTCCTTGCATGGAGTTAACAACCTCATCCACACGAAGTAGATATGCAACAATGTTTTCCTCATCCTTCATCTTTAGGTCTTCAAATGTTCTCTTGTAATTTTACAACTTTACCCTTTTGACCTTTTTATCTCCCTCATATATACCTTTCAACTTATCCCAAATTTCCTTTGCTGATGTGCAATGCATAACCTTTATAAACTCTATTTCATGTAAACCTCTTAAAATTCCATTCATTGCATTTGAATTGTAATGATGTAGAAGCTTACCATCTTTATCTATAGGTGGAGTTGTTGGTGGTATGTATCCATTCTCAACTACTTCCCATATTTCATTTCCAAGTGCCATTAGATGAAACTTCATCCTTGTACTCCAAAGTGCATAATTGTTCCCATCGAACAATGGTGCTGAATTCCCTGAAGATCCATTCTAAGAATCCATCTATGTTCTTGTGAGCTTTTCCTTCAAGTTGTTAAACTCTTTCGAAGGAACCCACTCTGATACCAATTGAAGAACACAAGCTTATACTGAGAGGGGGGTGAACAATATAAGACCACTTTTTACTTTTCTTTCCCAAATAATATTATGCAATATATCAATGGCAATATCAATAACAGTAATCAAAGCAATGCACAAATCACCACACACAATAGAGACACCAATTTAACATGGTTCACCCAATGTGGGCTACTCCACGGAGAAAATATTTCACTAAAATTTTCTCAACAAATCTCTTGGGAATCCTTTCCCTATTACAATGTTTATGGACCTCTATCCAAAGGAGACACCAATCCCCTAATCAAGTTCATGGATATCTATCCATAGGAGACACCAATCCCCTCAACTAGTTCATGGATCTCTATCCACAGGAGAACTCCTTCTCCTCTGCTTTGACTAGTGATCCTCTAGAAGACTACTACCTCCACTACATTGGCTTGTGGATCTCTCTCCACTAAAGACTCTATCCTCACTAAAAATATCTCTATCCTCACTACCCTAGCTAATGGATCTCTATCCACTAGAGACTACTATCCTCTACTCTATCACCTCCAAAGCTTGCTCTCAGCTCTTCTCAAATCTGCACTAAATCTGCTCAATCTCTATCTCAAATCTACACTAAACATAGTCCTTTTTACAACAAAAATCTACACAAATCTATCCTCAATTATCCTCAAATCATCAA
This sequence comes from Wollemia nobilis, assembly GCA_028583015.1. Classification (NCBI taxonomy): domain Eukaryota; kingdom Viridiplantae; phylum Streptophyta; class Pinopsida; order Araucariales; family Araucariaceae; genus Wollemia; species Wollemia nobilis. The sequence continues at coordinate 2,740,817 of JAQPPZ010000184.1, forward strand.
ACTCTATCCTCAAGCCTTAACACAAAGCTTGATCCAATCACAAATCAACTCTGCTAGATCTACCCCAAACCTTAACTCAAGGTTTGAACAAATCAATCAATCAACTCTACTCTCAAGTCTTCTCAAAGACTTACCTCAAATATATCCACAAGTCCTCTCAAGAACTTGTCCAATATTCTCAACAAGTCTTCACCAAGACTTACCTCAAATATCTCAACAAGTCCTCACTAGAACTTGTCCAATCTACTCAACAAGTCTTCACCAAGACTTACCTCAAATCTTCAACAAGTCCTCACTAGAACTTCCATCTCAACAAGTCTTCACCAAGACTTACCTCAAATCTATTTAAGCTTCCACAAAAGCTTACTCAATTCTTAACTCTAATCTATAAAACTTATTCAATCACACACCAAGTTTTCACATAAATCTTGTTTAATATCACGAAAACATATAGAGAATGGTTAGAGACTCAATATGCTTCACACTCACAACAATGCTCAATCACTTTCAATATCTCTTTGCTTTAACCACAGAAACATATAGAGAATGGTTAGAGACTCAATATGTTTCACTCTCACAACAATGCTCAATCACTTTCAATCTTTCCTTCAACTCAATCAAAATAAAGAACAATTTGTTTCACAAAACTTGAACTATCACTCCAACACTTCCAATCAACTCTCAATCCAACTCCACTCAACCAATCACTCAATGAAACTTAGTCAACAATGCTTATCAAACAACCTCACATAACAATGATACTCATGATCTTTCACAAACCCTAATCATGCACATGAAGGCTCACTCAATATTTCCAACAATGCTTATCAAACAAGGTTTCTAGCATCAACTTTCATTCCAAAAAACCCTCATCAATCAATATTGGATATCTCAAAACCAAACTCAACAATGCTTATCAAACAATCCTTTTCACTCCAACTTAGCATTCACAACATCCAATCCAACAATATTTTACTCACAAGGAAGATGTACCCATACCTTTTGTTTTGATGGAGATATGTCTTCAAAACCTGTCTTAACCACAATCAAATTTTCTTTGCCAATACTAAGGTTAGGTAGCCACAACCTATCTCAAGATCTCCACAAAATAATTTTCCCAATAATTATTTTACCATACAAAAATATCAAATCTCTTAGTACACCTTATAATCTCCAAACTTACATAATATAAGTCAACATTTTTATTATAAAAAAATACACAACAATTTCCTTTATACACCTTATCACTCCAACTTTATAAAATAAATTTCAATCACCAAAAATTAAAATAAAATATTTTAATTTACTTTACCTTATAACTCCCTCAAAAACCTTATAGCTTTCAGCTTACAAAACCCTCTAAGCAATTTTTGAAATTCAAAACCTTTGGAGAAATAAAAATATGTTTAGCATACCTTTCAACTATTCTGCCCACCAAAATATCCTCGACGAGAATCGAACACACGACGTAGCCTCTCCAACACCCTAGCCTCAAGCTAGGCTACCAAGTGGGCTACGTGCCCACATGAAACCTTAGGTGCACGTTTCCCTCTTTATTCTCCTCACGAAAGTGCTCAACAAAAAATGAAGGCCTCTCCACTAGCAAAATGTCAATCGCGTGGATCGAACCCATGATCCCTTCCTTGCAAGCCTTAGCACTATCTCAACTACCGCCTGTGCTACCACCGTTGGTGGATATCTCTATCCACGATGATGGCCTTACACCTTAGTCTGCCTCCAATCACTTTGAAATGCAAACTTCTCTTCCTCCAAGAAATGCAATGCTCAATTCTTTCATTTGAAGGTGTGTATTTTCAAGGACTTAGGAAATGAAATTTATTTCCTATATTAATACACATGCTTCTTGTCTTTTACACGTCGACGAATTTCAAATTTAAAATTCGAAATAGATTTTAAATATTTAAATTTAAAACCTTTGCACCCATTATTAATTTAAATTAAAATTTTAATCAAAGATTAAAATATTTTAATTTAAATTAAATCTTTTGTAAACTGCTCATGGGTCTTTTTAACTTGAACCTTGTTTTTCTTCACCTTGTTATTTGGCCCGAAATATTATAATAATATAATATTATTATTTAATTTAAACTTGCTTCTCCTTCCTTGGGTCTTCATCCTTTGGGCCTTTTTAGGCATATAATATTAAAAATAAATATTATATCCTATTCCTTTTCAAGACCTTCTTGCTTTTGGAAAAACCACTTGATGTCCTTAATGATGACGAAATTGAACCAATATGCTTTTGACATCAATGACAACAAAACTACTCAAAATTTCCAACAATCTCCCCCTTTGTCATTGATGGCAACCCCTTTATTTTTACCATTCCTTTTTCCTTTTCAAAAGTATGCTTTCCCTAAGAAACTGCTCCCCCTAACTGAATGCTCTCCCCCTAACTCAAATCTCTCCCCCTTTGTCATCAATGGCAAAGGGCCACCTTTGGGGCTTGGGGCTAAGAATGAGACTCTTAGCTTAGCCCCTCCCCCACCTCCTCTTGAGGTGGTTAATTCTGGGGTGGGAGTATCTCTACTCCCAACATACACTGATCTTTACCTTTGTCCACCTTCTTCCTCAACTGATCCTTTTGATTCCTCTGACTATTCATGTTCCTGCTTGTCTCTGGAAGTTTTGCTCTACACCACTTAGCTATGTGCCCAACATTATTGCACTTATAGCACTTAATATTGTGATTCCTTGAAGGTGCAAATATCTTGTAGTTCCTCCTAGTGAAGCCATATCCATTCCTATTATGAACCCTGCAATTTACTACCTTGTGACCAAACTGATTACAAGAGTAGCAATACCCTTGAAAAAGTTACCTGTTTCTGAAATTTCCATATTCCTATCTTTCATGTGTCCTGCACTATGTAGCCTTGTGCCCAAACCTATGACATGAGAAGCATCATCCATTGAAACTACCTTGCCTTGACCCCATTGGTCTCTTAGTCTCTTTTACCCTGTGTTGCTTCATGTTCCATATGTTCCTCATTTGTGCATTGTTCCTTTCCTTGTTGAACTTTCTATTGTCCAACTCATTCTCAGAAGTCTCACTCTCTCTTACACTCTCTTCTTCTGAAGCTTCTTCTTCTTCGGAGCTTGAGATTGACTCCTCTCCTTGTTTTCTTTGTACCTATTCAAAACCAAGTCCTATTTTGTTTGATGAAGATCTTTGTACCTTGATAATATTATCCAAGTTCTTTGAGCTTCTCCCAAACCTGTGTAACTTATCCTTAGACTCTTTTACTTCCTTCCTTAGTGAAGCTACCTCATGCTCTAACCTTTCACATTCTAAAACCTTTGCTTCTAACTTCTCTTTGAATCTCCTTGTCTTAGCTATTGAGTTGGTTAGATCCTCTATAAGCTTTCCTTTCTCTTCATCACATTCTTGAAATTTAAGCTTGAGTTTTGAGTTTTGCTTTCTTACCTCTCTTAATGCATCAAGGGCATAAATAAGCTCACCCTCAAGATCAACTTCTCCTTTCTCTGATTCTTCCTCTATTTGTTTGCCTTTAGGATCATCTTCATTCCTTTCTGATTTATCTTCAATAGGATCACCTCCTTCTTCTTCTATTTCCAAAAGTAGACTTTCTTCTGGTCCTTCAAGTGTATCTTCATATTCATCATCACTGAAACTGAATCCATTCCTTGTACAACTATCTTCAAGATGACCAAAGTTACCACATCTAAAACACTTGAGAATCATTGGACCTCTCTTTCTAACATTTTCTTTTTCTATTGTCATAAATAGGGTTTCTTCTTCTTCATTACTTGAAGAGCTTCCATCACTATCACTTGAACTCTTACTTGCCTTGTCTGCATAAAAACTCTTCTTATGCCTTTGGAAAAACTTCTTTCCTTGTGTACCTTGTCCATCCCTATTTTTCTTTTGGTACCTGTGCTTTCCTGCTTCCCTGTTCTTATGATCCTGTTTCTCTTCATCATTGCTATTTCCAGCCTCTGGACAATCAGTTGCATAGTGACCATATTTTCCACAATTAAAACATCTAACTGATTTCGTACCTTTATACTTTCTTGAGTCCTTGTTCCTTCTACCATAATTTGCTTCTTCATCACTGGATGACTCATTGCTTGAATCTGACTTCTTACCCTTTGTCTTCTTAGTAGCTTTGAAGGCTGCTTCTTTCTAGGGAATAGGTTCCTCTTTTATTCTCATCTCAAAAGCTGTGAGAATTCCATGTAATTCATCCCTTGTCAAAAGTTCAATATCTTTTGAATCTTCTATAGATAAAATATTTTCACTATACCTTTTTGGGAGTGACCTTAAAATCTTATCACAAACATCTATTTCCTCAACCTTAAGTCCAAGTCCTTGCATGGAGTTAACAACCTCATCCACACGAAGTAGATATGCAACAATGTTTTCCTCATCCTTCATCTTTAGGTCTTCAAATGTTCTCTTGAAGTTTTGCAACTTTACCCTTTTGACCTTTTTGTCTCCCTCATATATACCTTTCAACTTATCCCAAATTTCCTTTGCTGATGTGCAATGCATAACCTTTATAAACTCTGTTTCATGCAAACCTCTTAAAATTCCATTCATTGCCTTTGAATTACTGATGATGTAGGAGCTTACCATCTTTATCTATAGGTGGAGTTGTTGGTGGTATGTATCCATTCTCAACTGCTTCCCATATTTCATTTCCAAGTGCCATTAGATGAAACTTCATCCTTGTACTCCAAAGTGCATAATTGTTCCCATCGAACAATGGTGCTGAATTCCCTGAAGATCCATTCTGAGAATCCATCTGTGTTCTTGTGAGATTTTCCTTCAAGCTATTAAACTCTTCCGAAGGAACCCGCTTTGATACCAATTGAAGAACACAAGCTTATACTAAGAGGGGGGTGAACAGTATAAGACCACTTTTTACTTTTCTTTCCCAAATAATATTATGCAATATATCAATGGCAATATCAATAGAAGTAATCAAAGCAATGCACAAATCACCACACACAATAGAGACACCAATTTAACGTGGTTCACCCAATGTGGGCTACTCCATGGAGAAAATATTTCACTAAAATTTTCTCAACAAATCTCTTGGGAATCCTTTCCCTATTACAATATTTATGGACCTCTATCCAAAGGAGACACCAATCCCCTAATCAAGTTCATGGATATCTATCCATAGGAGACACCAATCCCCTCAACTAGTTCATGGATCTCTATCCATAGGAGAACTCCTTCTCCTCTTCTCTGGTTGGTGATCCTCTAGAAGACTACTACCTCCACTACACTAGCTTGTGGATCTCTCTCCACTAAAGACTCCTATCCTCACTCAGAAGACCTCTGTCCTCACTACCCTAGCTAATGGATCTCTATCCACTTGAGACTATTATCCTCTACTCTATCACCTCCAAAGCTTGCTCTCAGCTCTACTCAAATTTGTACTAAACAGTCCTTCACACATCTATCTCAAATATACACTAAACATAGTCCTTCGATCTAGCACAAATATTCTCAATATCTATCTCAAATCACTACTAAACACAATCCTTCAATCTAGCACAAATATTCTCAATATCTATCTCTAATCTACACTAAACATAGTCCTTCGATCTAGCACAAATCTTCTCAATATCTATCTCAAATATACACTAAACATATCCTTCATCTAGCACAAATATGCTCAATATCTATCTCTAATCTGGCACAAACTTATCCTCAAATCTGCACCAAAATCTATCCTCAAATCTATCCTCAAGCCTTAACACAAATCTTGATCCAATCATAAATCAACTCTGCTAGATCTGCCCCAAACCTTAACTCAAGGTTTGAACAAATCAATCAATCAACTATAATTCTCAAAAATCCTCAAATCTACTCTCAAGTCTTCACAAAGACTTACCTCAAATCTACCCAACAAGTCCTCACAAGAACTTATCCAATCTACTCAACAAGTCTTCACCAAGACTTACCTCAAATATGCTCAACAAGTCCTCACTAGAACTTGTCCAATATGCTCAACAAGTCTTCACCAAGACTTACCTCAAATATTATTATAAGTTCTCATAAAACTTACTCAAATCCTTAAGCCACTAAAACTTACACAAATATATCCTTAAGTCCACTCTAGAACTTACTCAAATCACTCACAAGCTTTCACAAAATCTTATTCAACTCAACTCAATCTATCACAGAAAACCTCTTTCAATCACACAAACAAGCTTCACATAGAATCTTGTTTTACTCATAGAAACATATAGAGAATGGTTAGAGACTCAATATGCTTCACACTCACAACAATGCTCAATCACTTTCAAACTCTCTTGTTTTACCATAGAAACATATAGAGAATGGTTAGAGACTCAATATGTTTCACTCACAACAATGCTCAATCACTTTCAAACTCTTTCTTCAATATTAAATAAAGAACAATTTGTTTCATAGAACTTGAACTATCACTCCAACACTTCCAATCAATTATGCTCAATCAACTCCACTCAACCAATCACTCAATGAAACCTTATTCAATAATTCTTATCAAATAAACTTCACATAACAATGATACTCATGATCTTTCACAAACCCTAATCATGCACATGAAGGCTCACTCAATATTTCCAACAATGCTTATCAAACAAGGTTTCTAGCATCAACCTTCATTCTAGAAAAACCCTCATCAATCAATATTGGATATCTCAAAACCAAACTCAACAATGCTTATCAAACAATCCTTTTCACTCCAACTTAGCATTCACAACATCCAATCCAACAATATTTTACTCACAAGGAAGATGTGCCCATACCTTTTGTTTTGATGGAGATATATCTTCAAAACCTGTCTTAACCACAATCAAATTTTCTTTGCCAATACTAAGGTTAGGTAGCCACAACCTATCTCAAGATCTCCACAAAATAATTTTCCCAATAATTATTTTACCATACAAAAATATCAAATCTCTTAGTACACCTTATAATCTCCAAACTTACATAATATAAGTCAACATCTTTATTAAAAATAAAATACACAACAATTTCCTTTATACACCTTATCACTCCAACTTCATAAAATAAATTTCAATCACCAAAAATTAAAATTAAAATATTTTAATTTACTTTACCTTATAACTCCCTCAAAAACCTTATAGTTTCCAACTTACAAAAACCTCTAAGCAATTTCTGAAATTCACAACCTTTGGAGAAGTAAAAATATTTTTTGCATACCTTTCAACTAATCTTCCCACCAAAATATCCTCGACGAGAATTGAACACACGACGTAGCCTCTCCAACACCCTAGCCTCAAGCTAGGCTACATGCCCACATAGAACCTTTGGTGCACATTTCCCTCTTTATTCTCCTCACGAAAGCGCTCAATGAAAAATGAAAGCCTCTCCACTAGAAAAACGTCAATCGCGTGGATCGAACCCGTGATCCCTTCCTTGCAAGCCTTAGCACTATCTCAACTACTGCCTGCGCTACCACCGTCGATGGATATTTCTATCCATGATGATGGCCTTACACCTTAGTCTGCCTCCAATCACTTTGAAACGCGAACTTCTCTTTCTCCAACAAATGCAGTGCTCGATTTTTCATTCGATGGTGTGTGTATTCAAGGACTTAGGAAATGAAATTTATTTCCTATATTAATACACATGCTTCTTGTCTTTTACACGTCGACGAATTTTGAATTTAAAATTTGAAATAGATTTTAAATATTTTAAATTAAAAACCTTTGCACCCATTATTAATTTAAATTAAAATTTTAATCAAAGATTAAAATATTTTAATTTAAATTAAATCTTTTGTAAACTGCTCATGGGTCTTTTTAACTTGAACCTTGTTTTTCTTCACCTTGTTATTTGGCCCGAAATATTATAATAATATAATATTATTATTTAATTTAAACTTGCTTCTCCTTCCTTGGGTCTTCATCCTTTGGGCCTTTTTAGGCATATAATATTAAAAATAAATATTATATCCTATTCCTTTTCAAGACCTTCTTGCTTTTGGAAAAACCACTTGATGTCCTTAATGATGATGAAATTGAACCAATACGCTTTTGACATCAATGACAACAAAACTACTCAAAATTTCCAACACTTGTAGGTATGAAAAATCTTACATCCTGGAAGTAATGAAAATCCTAAGTTGGAATGATAGGGATATGAATTCCCCTAGAAAACATAGGTTGGTTAAGGACCTTGCCTGCTCTTACCAACCAAATTTCTTGCTTCTCCAAGAAACTAAATTGAAACTTACAAATTGGCTAAAATTTTAGAAAGGTATTTGGCAAAATGTTGACAGTTTCAAGAGGAAGATAAAGGGGCCTCTGGAGGGATTATATCTATTTGGAATTCCAATATTTATGAGGGATACCTACTAGCTAAAAGTGAATATCAAGTCACAATACTTCTCATAGCTGAATCTTCTTAAATTTCCTTTGTGATCACCAATATCTATGCCTCCAACTCAAGTAAAGCTCGTAGAGAACTATGGATTACTTTAGGGAAAATTGTGTAAGCAGTTTAGAGGATTAACATATATTATGGTAGGATATTTTAAACCCCCTTATCTCCAGGTGAGAAGCAAGGGGGGTGGCTGAGTTCTCAGACATCATGCAGGATCTAGGGAAGCTTTTAGTTTATGGTGGTATATTTGATGTGGATTTAGATGGTAACAAGTTTACTTGGAAAATAGACACTTTGGTAGAAAATTGATTCAGGTTTTGCTGGATAGAGTTATTCTTTTAGAGGATTGGTTCCAAAATAACTTCATGTTTAATATAATATTTTTTCCTAAATCTAGATCTAATCACAATCCTTTGCTCTTTTGGTGCAGTGTGGAAGATTAAAAGCATAAATGCCCTTTAAAATTTGAATTTATGTGGCTGCAACACCCAAATTTTTATAAAGAAATGGAAAAATGGTGGAGTCTTCCTTCCCAAGGTACTAAGATGCAAATTCTCACAAACAAGATTAAAAATATGAAGGAAGAAGTCAAGAAGTGGAATAGGGAGGTCTTTGGAAATATCTTTCAAAAGAATAAAGCTATTTAGTTAGATTTGGATATGTTATAAAAATAGATTAACAAGTTGGGTATGAACCAAACCCAATTCCAAAGAGAAAAGGAGCTTAATGTTGAACTACACACCATAATAGCCAAGGAAGAAACCTATTGGAGGAAAATTTTTAGGATACATTGGTTGCAGGAAGGTGAAAGGAATTCTAAGTCCTTCCATGTCTCCACTATCAAAAACAAATTTCTACCCACATTTATGAAATTCTAAAGGATGAATACCAAGTTATTAGAGAGAGTGAATAAATTGAGCATGGGGCTATGAAATTCTATCAAAATATTCTAGCTGAAGATATGGAAAAGGATGAAACTGTGATTAAGGAGATGACTAATCACATTTCTAGGTTGATACCCAAGGAGATCAATGCTCATCTTCTAAAGGATATTTAGGAAGAAGAGGTAAGTATAGTCACTTTCTCCCTTAGTAGATATAAATCTCCAAGTCTGGACAGGTTCCAAGCAGATTTTTTCCAAACCTTCTAGGATATATTTAAATTTGATGTTATTGAAGCAGTGAAGGAATCTTTAAAGTCGGGTCAAATCCTAAATGAGTTTAACAATACATTCCTTGTTCTAGTTCCTAAGAAGAAAGGGTTAAAAACTTCAAATATTTTAGACCTTTAAGTCTTTGCAACACTATTTACAAGATTATCTCTAAAGTGATAGGCCTCATATTGAAGATCTTTCTCCCCTCCATTATATTTGATGAGCAAGAATTCTTTGTTAAGGATAAACAGATTTTGGATGGGATTATATTCCTTCCTGAATCCATGCATTCTATCAAGACTAGTGAAAGAAAAGGTATGTTCCTGAAGTTAGATATGAGAAAATATTATTATAGAGTTTCATAGAGTTTTTTGGATAAATTTTTGGTTGCCTTTGGTTTTTGTAGATTGTGGAGAATATGGGTTGGGAGCTATTATAATACTGCAATGTACTCTATTATGATTCATAATAAACCTGCAAGTTTTTTTAATAGTAGTAGAGGCCTGAGAAAAGGTGACCCCTCTCTCCTTATATTTTCATTATTATGGCTAAAATGCTCAAAAGATACCTCCATGCTACCAAGGCTTTTGGTTGGATAGGGGGCCTTAAACCAACTCATAATATTGAGGGTATTACTCATTTATAATTTATGGATGATACCATTTTACTTGGTAATCCTATTGTGGCAAAGATAATTGAATTTAAAATAATATTAGACCTCTATGAACATGCCTTTCGCCAAAATATAAATTTGGACAAGAGCAATATCTTCTTAATTAACACTAAAGTATCTCTCCATAGAAGTGTGGCTAGAGTGGTAGGGTTTCATGTGTCAACCCTACCTTCTTCCTACTTTGGTACACCTATGTTCATGGGAAATTTTAAGGCACCTCTTTGGAATGGTTTGGTTGACAATTTTCAATCTAAACTTGCAGTATGGAAAGGTAATTTCTTGTCTCAAGCAAGTAAAGTGTTATTGGTTAAGAGTGCTTTTTAGGCTATCTCTATTTATCTTCTCTCACTTTTAGAGATCTCTGCTAAAGTTTCAAAAATTATAGAAAGAATTCAAAAATAGTTCTTATGGTCAGGATCTAAAGAGAGGAGGAGGATTCATCTTGTAGCTTGGAAAATAGTATATCGTCAAAAGAAACACGGTGGCCTTGTTATGAGGAGACTCAATGTAGTTAATAGTGCTACGGCAGCCACGGTGGGATGGAGAGTTCTAAGGGATGGTCATACTCTTTGGGAAAGGATTCTTAAAGATAAATATCTTGACAACCAAGAGGATACCATATTTCTCACCATTTAGGACCTTTGTCATCGCTCTTCTTTATGGAACCACTTGGTGGAGGCTAGGGAGGCTTTGTGGAAGGGTGTGAAATGATGTGTTGGAGATGGGGCCTTTATACATTTTTGGGAAGATGCTTGGTTAGATGACAACCCTTTAGCCAAAAATGATATTTTATTTAATAAAAATGAGGATCTAGAAGATAGATATGGTAAAAAAATTTGTGATTACATGAATTTATTGGATAACCAATTGATCTAGAAATATTTAGAGATAAACCCTAAAAAATTGGAGGCTTTAAACATCCTTAAAGCTAATCTAAAGGCTTATTACTTAGGTGTTTTTAGGTATAGAGACTCTGTGGTTTAGAGTAGAACTAAGAATGGGGAATTCAACATGAAGACAACCTATGATATTTTGGATTCTGCTATAGATAATGGTTTCCCTTGGAATAGAATTTGGGGTAAGAAAGCTATTCCTAAACTGGAGATTTTTCTTTGGGAAGCAGTCTAGAATAATATCCTAACAGTGGAAAAATTTAAGAAGAGATATTTTCAAATTCCTAATAGATGAATTTTATGTGAAAAGGCATAAGAATCAGTGGAACACATCTTCTTGGAATGTTTTTATGCTCTAAATATTTTCTATCTCCTCATCAACAGGATGGACATCTCTTGGGTGATGCCTTCTAATATGGTTTTGTGGTTACAAAAATGGGAGAACCCCTTTTTTAGTCCTCATATTAATGTAATTTAGAACCTTATTCCATTTCATTTTGTGTGGGAATTTGGTTATAGAGGCACAAGAGAATTTTTAGAGGAGAAAAGAGTCTACAATGAGAAATTTTGGAAGTATCACCCACTTTTGAGAGGATAATATTAAATCTATCAAGTACCCTATCAAGCCAAAGAATACTCAAGAGACTTTGATAGCTAAGGTATGGATTTTGGAACCTATTAGTGGTGGAGAGGCAAATACTCAGGTTAGAATTGATTTAAAATTGCAACCACCTCAACATCTAAAGGTACCCTAGGTAAGGTCAGAGTAGGAGCAATTTTGAAGGACAATCAGGGTAGATTGTTTGGGGTAGCCTGCAAGTTCTTGGAAATTACTACTAGTCATAAAGCTAAAGTTAATGCTTTACATCTGGGTGAAAATCTAGCCAAGGATATAGGTGTTAAAAAAGTTATCTTTGAATGAGACTCCTTGAATATTATCAATACTTTAAAAAATGAGGGAGAAGATAATCGAAAAATTGATTACATTGTGCAAGATATTAGAGAGATTGTAAATCATTTTGAAGAATTTGACTTTGTTCATGTCTATAGATAAGGTAAAAAACCAGTAGACTAGTTGGCAAAATTTGGTGCCATTAAAGAAGAGGATACAAGATGGATATCCCCTGGGGTGGTCCATTAGGACTTAGAAAAGTTCACAATGGAGGACTGTAGCTAATTGGATTCTAGGTTGGATATTGTTTATCTTGTGTCCAGGGGATCTCTAGATATTTGCCCTTGGCACCTATGTAGTTTATGGGCTGAATTTGTGTTGTAAAAGGGTTCAGGCCCTTTCAAAATCCATTTTTTACCTTGATAAAAAAAATATCATGGTATTAAAAAACTTATTATCATGAACTATTTTATTACAAGGGATTCCATAAAATGTATGTATTTCAACTTGAATTATAATTACATCCTAAATAGTATTGCTTTAAAATACTTTTAAAAAACTCTTATACGATATAGATTTTAATAGTTAAATTTATCTTATGCATGGTATTTGGGATAGTTGGTGCATAGTGATGTGTTTCATTATTTAAACCAAGGTTCGAATATCATGGGTGAGTCTAAGTGTGAACTACAAGCAAGTGTGAACCAAAAGTAAGCTTCACCTTTTTCTTGTTCCAAATATTAGAATAATGTTAGCATGGTATGAAATTCACTTTTGAAAGTCCTTACTATACATAAAGATTCCATAGTTGGAGGTATGAATGCCTTAGTTAGGGATAAGAGGAATGTTAAATAAATGGTAAAACATATCTAGGTACAAAATTCTACACCAAAAGTGATTATCAAGGATGAGATGGTCAAGCATGATATAATGGTTTTTAAAAGCATAGAATTAATATGTAAGTTCCTTTGGATACTAGTTTGGATTTTTGGAGATTTAAAATTTCATCATATGGTAGTAGGGATTGAATTCAAATTACTCCATGAATTTTATTTTTAAAGGAATTTATCTATCATTATCTTCTCTAGTTTGAAAATTAGGTATAAAATAATTGATGGTGGCCTTGTTTTAGGGGTAAATATGCATATATTTATGACTATGGAGTGATTTTTTTTTAAGATAGAGACTATTAAAAATATTTTTATGTGGGTACTTTTGGAATTCCTTATCATCTTATCAATAAGAAGGCTTTGAATAATATAAAAAACTCTATAGGAGTTCATCCAATGTGGACCAACTACAAGGTAGAGAAGACATGTTGTATACAATTGAATATGTGTTGCCATGGATATTTCATAACCTTACAACAATCCATTAGAATTAAATCTAAATCAAGAAAATGGCAAGTGAATTATGAAAACAATGCAATCCAATATTGCAAATGTTATGAGACCAAACACATGACAAGAGATTGCAAAGTGAAAATGATGAAGAAAGAGATGGAAAATTTTGGGTATAAGATAAACTTCAATATGAAGCAAGGAGATCATATCATAGTAAAATCTAGGTCAAATCAAGGATTTTCCAATTCTAATAAAGTGGTAAAAGAAACATCTCCATCATAAAATAACAAATACCATTATAGTTTACTCAAATCAACCACTAGAATAAAAATTGTTAAGAATGCACAAGTTCAAGTTGAGAAGAAGTTAAAGGTGTAAAGGACTATGGGGAGAGATAATTTAAAGTGAATAAGGTAAGTAAGGTTAACATTAATATAGGTGAATCATATTCATTTTTATCAATTAGCATGAAATCCTCTCCTTGTAATAAAAACAAAACTAGTACATGGTACATTCATTGCACTTTATAGTTTTAAGAGTAGCATAACAAAAAAATGCACATGGAGGATATTCATGGAAATTTTAGATCTCTAAGGTAACATAAGAAAGTATTTTATAAGGAGGATCATCCTTGTAGTTTAAAATTTATAGGGAAACATAAATAATAAAGTGTTCATGAGGCTATACGTCTCATTTTAAATTCTCTAGGGGAGCATAAGCATTTAGAATATAAGTCTCCTTACAAACAATATGAAAAATAGAAGATATTTGTGAAGATAAAATTATTTGTGGGAATAAAAAAGGAAAGGATGCAATAATAATACCTATTCCATAACAAAAAAATCCCTTTTCTAATTTAATGAAATCTTAATATAGTTTAAGATAAAATAAATATTTTTTTACAAACAAGCTATCAAGTTTCACTATCCTTATCAATTCCATAAAATAATTTTTTATGTAAGATTAAATTCATAAGACCTTAACATATATTGGTAAGTGATTATTTTACCTCCATTAGTACTAGAAATCTACTTCCTATCTAGGTCTTATGAGGACACCTCTTTTTATATGGACATATTTGACATTTGGAGAAAATTTCAGTTTTTTAACTTTGGAGAAAAGTGTAGTTTTTTAACTAAGCTCCATTAGATGGGTATGATCACCTTAATATGTTGCAACATATATATGCATATCTTCTTATTATAATTTTACTCTTCTAACTCAAATTTTTATTCCAATTTTGATTTGGTAAGGAAAAAGACCCATTCAAGTTTATTAGTGTACAAGAAGGTATAACAACATTCAAGTATTCTGAATATTTCTTTTATGAGTTTAAATTTGGTTTAGTTATGTGGTTTATAACTGAAGTATGACCTTTAAAAAGGTTCAAACATAAGTTAAAATTTTATAAAGTAATCAAAATTTTTCTCAAGGAAGAGCTAGTCTATGTCATAAACATGGTCTTTCCAATTTATTTCTAGTTCGCTAGAATACTATTAAGTTCAATAATTTGATATCAACATAAGAAGTTTACTTCAATACTATTTTTAATATACTCAATCAATGCTTATGCGTTTATGCCTTGTACTTTACAAGTTATCAAAATACAACTTCAATTTCAAAGGTTCATTCACCATAATAAGGCGTTTTTATCAAGCATGTATCATCAATGATTAATTGTATATATATATATATATATATATATATATATATATATATATATATATATATATATATATATATATATATATATATATACTTTACACTTTAAAATATATCAAAGCACATATTTTATTTTAGAAATAAACCATTAAGAATATTACATTTTGCATCAAATTGCTCTTTTTCAAAAGTGCAATAGATTTAAAAAAAAATGTATAGTCTTCTTACAACCTTGATATTATTTCTCAAAGGAGAGAAAAAATCATTCAAGCACTTTATATTCAACCAAGTGATATTCAATGAATACCCCTATCTCAACTTCGCAATCATGAAGCTTTAACCCTTCGTAAATGGACACATACAAAGAATTACCTAACTAGACATATCATATATGCAAATTATCTATGCATTACTTCCATGATTAAATGAGTTTATATACTCATGACTAGTACTATATTTCTAGTGTAACAATGAATTGCACTTTGGCAAATGAAACTAATGTGTTTATACCTTTCCACTTTCATGGGGCACTAGTTAGTCCACCAATCATTCTCTCCATATTCTAGGTGTTCATTCATTGATCTATAAATCAATTATGCATCTTGAGCTATATATATATATATATATATATATATATATATATGCATCTAATATTATTTTCTATAATGCAATTGTTATACATGCATTTCAATGTTCGTAATTCATTAGGTGCCTCCAATCAAGATAATATGGTGCTAATTTAACTATATGTAGTGCAAATTCATTATATGCAATCAAATAGGACAACACAATACCACTTTTACTATATAAAATCCACTGTTAGGCCTTTTTAGCATAATAGAAGAGCTATATACAAGTGATAGTAAAACAAAATAATAAATTCAAAATAAGATAGCCATGTGCTATTAAATTATAATAGTGTAGTCAAAATAGGAAAACCATATGCTGCTAAAATATAGCAAATAAAAACCCAATTTATGTTTATCATAAATGCATTCCTCTTTAGCTACAAGTTTCAATGTGGATGTGGAGATAATGAGTAATTCATGAAAGAAAGAAAGTAAAATACAACAATTTTTTTTACAAGAAATGATCCAAGAGTAAATTGGAGATCTAATGCAATGAATGTGTTAAAGTTTAGGGAGTTTTAATGTAGCTGGAATAAAAATAATAATACATGTAGGATGTTGTTGTAAGAAACTATAAGAAAATTTGTAAAAGGGTTCGGGCCTTTTCAAAAACCCTAATTTTACCCAATAAAAAAATATTATTTATAAGAACTATAACCTACAATAGTAGGTGTGTTATATATTTCTAGTAGGATTTTAAAGGTAATTTTTATGACCTTTTTTTACTTTGATTCACAAGGCCTTTTCTATTTTTTTATATTGCTTTTATTTGAGGTATAAGAATATGTTTTTAAGAAATGAGACATATACGAAATTAAATTTCAATCACATATATATTATCTTAGCCTTCTATATTTTTCTTTAAATGCACTTATCTCTCTCTTATAATAGTTAGCTACAACCATTAAGGTAAATTTATAGGTGTAAGGGCTCAAAAGGACTCATCATCTAAAATATTAAATCCTTATTAAAATACATTCAATAAACCGTGTTTGCCTTCTATAAGTAAGTGTAGCAAATAAAATTGAAGTAAAGTTCAATCATCATTCCTTTTGATGTTTAACCACTAATTTTAATTTACATAACCCTCAATAACTTCTTATCTAAATTCATTCATGCTAAACAACTATAATTTATATAACCACCCCGAATACTAGTCATACATGCTAAATATGCTAGTTATATTCATTCCCATATGAATAGGGAAAGTCATAATGGAGTAACAACCATCACAAAAGTACATCCTAATTGTTATGTTCTTATCTACAATTTAACATTACTATAATAATTTTAAAATAACCATCAATTTTTTAGTTGAATTTAATTTTTTTACAATCCCATCCTAACATTATTATGTAATTCTAACATTATTATATAATGACCCCTATCTAATGTGGGGACCCCACTCTAATGATTTTTTGTAGATATGCATTAATTGAGTCACCTATACAAGTGGGGTCATTTCATGTAACCATTATGAAGAATGTAATTGTTTGTTTGGTAGAAGATTCCAGCTTGGGTGTCACTTTACATGTAAGCCAACCCTTGAGCATTAGGTACGGGTTAGATGATATGTATCTTTAAAATATAATAGAACATAAACAAATGTATATTTTTGCATATTTAATCAAAGTATTAAGGAGGTTGCCCCCTCAAAGAGGTCAACGATTCTATATTATGAATTGTGAGATTAATATATATTTCTACATTTACATTTCATATTGCAATATTTTGTTCTTTCATGAATTATTGTTTTTATTGCAATATTTATGTGGATGTGCTTATTTTAATTAGAAATTTCCTAACAAGTGGTATTAGAGCATTTTTCAGGGCCATGTTTCATTGTGATTATGATAGTTCTTTCCCTACCATTTCAATTTTTAGATATAAATTTTTTGCATTGTCATTGTTTTTCTTATTATCCTATTTTTTTAATAGGTAAAATTTCAATGGGTTTACACAAGTTTTTATAAGGGGTCCTTGTCCCCTCATACTAAACATGGTTTGAATATTGAACCTCTCAAAGAGAGGCCAAAACCCTTATCATTGTAGTAAGCTTGTAGCTACTATTATCATCTTATTATTAAAAAACCCTTTATTTTTCTTTATTTTAGTTTAATAGGTTAGAAACCTTATGCCAAGGATTTTAAAATATCATGGAGGAGTTATCATTATTGGCTAATATAGATTACCCTTAAAGCATCTAGTAAAGTGAGGGTAAATCATGCTCTAATACCCAAGCCTCAAACAACACTCATATATGGACTTGAGCTCCCACGTATCTTCAGGTATATCAAGAGACCTCCATAGTATTAGGAGAAACCATTAGCCCTATGAATTTTTTAAATCATGTATCTATCCATAGTGCACTGAGAACAACACTTAGGAAGATAACTCTCTCGTACTATTAGAGAGGTGAGTAGTGCAGCCAGGGGTTTGCATGGCATCCTTCTTGAGTAATGGTCTAAAATACTGGTCCGAGCATTATTGTTCTTCATTATGGTATAATAAAAGACTATGGAAAGTACATACACCTTGGTCTAGATTACCTTGTTTCTATTGAATTTTTAACCCAAATTCCACAAAACCTACCACAAAATTGAGCATACTAAAGAGACTACACTCACATAATAGATTGAACTAAAACCAAAAAAATAAATTATGTGGAAAGTAACAACCAAGACAAGATATGTCAATAACAATTGGGTATCATTTTAGCCAAGGACATAGTCAATAATAGTCAAGATAGAGTTTTTTTGTGTAGTTGTTAGTTACAGTCAAGAATCATAATAGTCAAAAAATTTCTAGTAACAGAGTTTTCCAAGACAACCACCATAAATAATGAGTTATAAAGTTAGACAAAATAATTATCAATAATGGTCACTATAGGATATTTTAAGGGGGTTTTCAAACAAAACATTTATTTGAGTGAATAGAGACTCCATGAGAAAAATATGACACAACACTTTCCTAAAAAAATATGATATCTAGCCCATTCTAATAATCTTTCCAAGTTGATTTTTTTGATATATAAAACCCAAGCACTTTTTCTAACCCATTGCTAAAATTAGTAACTCCTAGAACAACACTTCTATTTTTAGTAAGTTAGTTGGGATGGTCTAAATCACATATATATAGCTGGAAGGACTAGAGGATAAATAGTGTTGGAACAAATCCAATATATGGAACAATTAAATAAATCACTTAGTAGCCTAATGCACCAAAGTTCTTATATTGGGTAGGAAGTTAAATAGGTGAAAGATCATATACAAATTATGAAAACTAATTATCAAATAAATGATTGGAGACATATTCTTAGAAATGGAAGAGCATTTAAAGGATGGCCCAAAAATATTTCATCAGAATAACACTTAAGGATTGGGTGGCATTTCATGCAATAAAGATACAAAATCCCATCAAACTATTTTTGATATAGATACCCCATTTAAGATGCCTAAATTAGACTTTTCTAAGTTTAATGGAAAGAATGTTGATGGTTGGTTGTGTTGAGTAGACCATTTCTTTAAAATCCATAATGTATCCTAATATTTGTGGGTCACCATGGCATCTTTTAATTTTGAATATGAGGCCTTAAAATGGTATCAATAGTTATACAACACAACTCCTAACCCTTATTTGGAAGACTTGTTGGCTTTTAAGCCAGGTTATATTAGACCCTAATATTCTAGATCTTGAGTAGACTCAAATATAAGAGCAATTAAACCCAGGTGTTGTAGGTGAGTTGGAGAGAAGAGGGCAATCCTCCAAGGTAGGTCCCAGGTTCAAATCTCCACCCTACCAAAAAGCTGAATTGGGTTTCCAAAATCCAATTGATAATGTTGGTACGGGCAGGGTCGGGTGCTACTCTCGGGTGACTTTGATGGTGTAGAACCCCCTGTTCATGGTCTCTCATACCAAGGCAGCCCCACAATGGGTTTTTCACTTTAAAAAAATATATAAGAGCAATTAAAATATAAGTTGGTCAATATAACTAATAATGACATTAAATAAAATATCAAATATGAATATAAATGGCCAAAGTCATTCATGCAATAACATGAAGAAAAATTATAGTATCATTGCTCAAAATATGCAGGAAATCTTCAATATTTTTAATGCTTGAATGTGATCTTCTTCGATAGAATACATAGATATTTATCTCCATAATATAGCCTTACAAATATGAATCTTCAAGTACTTGACTATTATTCTCCTCACATTTCTAGGAGATACATATTTTATTATTTCATCTATAAGATAAATCCACTCATGTCTTTTGGCTTCTCATCTTACCACTTGTATACATGACTCTTGATACTCTATTTACTTGCACACTTAACTCTATGACACTTGCACACTTCTACATGCACACCTAATACATGACACATGCACTTTCTCACATTACATATTTACACACTTAATTACATGATAGATGTACTTCTTCACATTACACACTTGCTCACATAATGAAACTTGTGCATATCTTGCACATAAACACTTACATAAAGGGGAAATATAAATCACACTCCTAAACTATAAACTCAAACCCTATTCTAATATTTACATTGTACCATAGATACCATGGGAGTACATTAGCATATACCAAATACTGTAATTTTCTCCAACACCCAGGTATTATATTATTTGGTTATTGAAGACTTTAGTCTTCAATATTTGTCTTCATATTGGATCTTGTGTTCATCCATTACCTTTGTCTATAGTCTCTAAAATATAATATTGGACTATGCCTAAACCAACTTCTTGTTTCCTATATTTTTGATAAATCAAGCAATTCATCATTAATTTGATCCTAGGATAAAATATGACTTAATATTTATTTTGTTCATGTTTTGGCATTGTACTAGATTCTAATGTTCATAAGCTCTTCTTCTTTTCTATCTTGATCTTTGAACCATTTAGCTTCATTTTTTATGACTCTTGAAATTGTTTCAAAAATAAGACTTTGAAGAAGATTGTATAATCTCATCAATAATATTTTTTCTAAGTTTTCATATTTGTTTTCCTTATACCAAAAAATGCAAGAATGATTATTTTTTCTACAAAATTACATGGATAAAGATTCTAACATCTTACTTCTTCATGTCCAATTCTATTGCAACGATTACATTTCAAATGATTATAATATTATTTTTTAAATTTATATTTCAATCCTTACTTCCAAATCACAACTTTGCAATCATAATCATTAGTATTCTTGAAAAAATAATGTAACCATTGATGCAATATTAAGGACATCCTATCTTTATTTTCTTCATAAATGAGTTGCATATTTTCTGATGATATATTGTTTTCTACTTGAATACTTATTATATCCATAGTTTAATTTTTTTGGAGTAGTATTCCTTGTTACTCCAAGTTTAGAAACCCTCTCTTTTTGAAATAAAAATAAAATAATTAAATTAAAAAATAATAAAAAATTCAAGTTCTTTAAAGTAGAATACATTTTATCTCCCTAATTTATTAAATTTACAAATTTTCTAAATTCTTCAAATTTCAAAATTTTCAAATATTTTCTTTTTGGAGTAGAAATCCTTATCTCTCCAAAATCTAATAAATTTATCAATTTTTTTCAAAAATCAAAATTTTGAAATAGATTGCAAAATTAATTGCAAATATCAAAAATCAATTTTCAATATTTTTCAAACTTTTAAAAATGCAGTTGAAGTCCTTTTAACTCCCACCTTAATATTAAATCCTATGGAGTTGATTTCCTTTTAACTCCCTCTTAAATAAAATAAAAAGTTCCCAAAGTTCTAATTCTTCAAATTAATCTTAACTTAGGAATTTAGTGCCAAATTAATATATCAAAATACTAAGGTAATATTGCTTACCTTTTATTTTCTTGGTGAATTAGATCAAGTTGACCATGGACATATGAAAATGAACCTCTTTGATTTGAGACACTCACAGCATATGACTGTTACACTCTAGATATGTGCTCTTCATGACTGAAGTAGATTAATGAGTGCAATGCTTTATGGTGGGATGTTACACACTTGTGTAATATTCATGTAAATTTTTTGTCTTCCTTCTGCCACATATGCCACCTATATGATAATAATTATGTACTCAATAACAGAGACTCAAATAAGTCAAAAAATTATGCTCAAGTTGGATATTCATTATCTTCCTCTAACTGAATTGATTTACTTAAGGAATGACACTCTTGGCTCTCCAACTCAACTAGCTTGTCTCACTCAGGTGCTCTAGTTAAACGAATTTACTTAGGAAATGATATTATTGGCTAAACTAAATATTCTTATACTAATAATGGTGATCTAGCTCGAATATCTTGTCTCACTCAAGAACTCTAGCTAAATATATTCATATCTAGTATTGATTTAGTCTAAAACTTAGTGCTTCAATTTTTTCTCTTTCCTTGCTTTGCAACTTTAATTTTATTCTTCAAAATGTGCTTCCTTGATTTGCAACTTTGATTCTATTCTTTATAGTGTGCTTTGGAAATTTGTAAAAATTTCTCTTTTTTTTATTTTTCTTTTCTTCTTAGGATCTTGCATGAGATCTTATGTATTATTGTTCTTAGGCTTTTGCTTGATTTCTTCTATATTCTTCTTCTTAGGGTCTTGCTTGAGTTCTTCTATCTTCTTCTTCTTAGGTTCTTACCTTAGTTCTTATATATTATTCTTCTTAGGTTCTTGCCTGAGTTATTCTATCTTCTTCTTCTCAAATTGTTGCCTAAGTTCTATGTTATTCTTTTCAAGTTTTATCTAAGTTCTTATATCTTCTTATCAAGTTCTTATTTAAGTTCTTCTATATTCCCATCAGGTTATTTCTTGAGTTCTATCTTCTTCTCAGGTTCTTACTTGACTTCTATCTTCTTCTCAAGTTCTTGTTGAGTTCTTCTATCTTATTCTCAAGTTCTTTTCTAAGTTCTATCTTCTATTACAACCTTCTTAAGATTGTTGCCTTCAATGTGCACTATCCAATCAAAGTCAAATATGCCCAAAAAATTGAGTTCTATATTTTCTCAAGTGGCTTTGGCCACTCAATATGTGGTTCTATTTATTTAAAGAGAATCCAATAAAAAAATTAGTGTGGCTTTTTATTTGTCCCCCAATAAATTCTTCAAGCTTTCTAATAGAGTTCTAGTCTTCACTTAATAATGGACTTTGACATGGAACCTTTATCATATATCAATCTACAAATTCAAAATTTATAACATTATCACTCTACGTTTTCTTCACATGACTCTTAATATAAATTCACACCAAAGACTTCTTTAAATGCTAGCAATAGAGGCTACTTGAAGTAGATTTGATACCATTGTTGGATTTTAAGCCAAATTATCTTAGGCCCAATGTTTTGGATCTTGAGTAGACTCAAATATAAGAGAAATTAAAATATAATTTGGCCAATATAACTAATAATAACATTCAATAAAATATCAAATATGAATATAAATGACCAAATTCATTCATGCAATAACATGAAGAAAACTTATAGTAGAATTTCTCAAAATATGCATACAAGCTTCAATATTATTAATGCTTAAATGTGATCTTCTTTGATACAATACATGGAGATTTTTCTCCATAATATAGCCTTATAAATATGACTCTTTGAGTATTTGACTATTGTTCTCCTCACATACGTAGGAGATACATCTTTTCCTATTCCATGTATGATAAATCCTCTCATGCATTTTGGCTTCTCATCTTACCACTTGTATACATGAATTTTGACACTCTATTTACTTGCACACTTAACTCTATGGAACTTTCACACTTCTACATGCACACCTAATACATGACACATGCACTTTCTCACATGATAGATTTACACACTTAATTAAATTTTAGATGCACTTTCTCACATTACACACTTTCTCACATAATGACACTTGTGCATATCTTGCACATAAACACTTACATAAAGGGGAAATATAAATCAAACTCCTAAACTATAAACTCAAACCCTATTCTAATATTTACATCATACCATATGTACCATGGGGATATATTAGCATGAAATAAATAATATAATATTCTACAACAAAAATATGAGTCTCAATTACTCACTTGTTTTGACCATAGTGAGTATGGGGACTTTACAATAGCCTTAACAAAATTGAAATAAACCTCTACTATCCTAGAATATCAGACTCAATTTGAGAAATTAGCTAAAGTACAAAGGGGTTAAGTGAAGAAATTTTCAAAGCTTTTTTATCAGTGGGTTGAAAAATGATATCAAGGTAGAGGTAAAAATATTCAAACCATAACCATGATGTAATCTATAGGATTGGTGAGATTAGTGAAAGAAAAATTTTCTTCCCAAAGGAGATCATCCAAATTCCCACATGCCAAACCCACATTTCTCTCCAAGTTCACACTAAACACTAGCAATAAATCTTTGTCAATCAAATGATTGACTAGGGAGGAAATGGATGCTCGTAGAGCACAAGGCTTACGTTATAACTGTGATGAGAAATATAATTTAAGACATAAATGCATACAATAAAAATTATTTTTTTGGATGTGGATGAGGCAATAACCATCAAATATTTTGAGGAAGAGGATCATCAAAAATAGGATATCAACATGTTTTCCCTACCCCTAGGTAGGTGTGATTTTATTTTGGAGACTTAGTGGCTAATACTTTTGGGTCTATTTTTATGGAATTTCTCTTAATTATGAATGAAATTCGACCAATAGGGAATATAGTACACCTTAAGGGGTTTGAAGGTTAGGGCTACTCAGATTTTTACATCTTACTTGATGGAAAAGCTATTGAAAAATTCAAACCATGGCATTGTGGCCCAACTATTTGCTATACAAGATAGTAGAGACAACAACCATTGGTGAGCAGAAATTCATGTCCCGAAAAACATTCATTTCTCTTCCATAAATTATCAATCCGGTAAGTTTGTAAACTTATGAGTGTCACGCACAGTATATGTCTGTAGTGTTGGGGAACAAATCTGGTTGTACCTTATTTAGTTTGGTGGGGAGGTTTGTGTAATTGGATTCCAGCCAAACCAAATAAACTAAGTGCGAGAAATGAAATAAATAAATTATTAAACAAAAAGTAAAGTGCTGGAAATAAAATGTGAGGAAATAAACACACACAACTGAAATTAAATAAAGCAGTAAACTAATCTACAGAAAGCAAATGCACAAATTAAACAAGGGAGGACTATTGCAGTGAGTGGGCCCAAGCTCTCGTAGATAGTACGCCCGGCTAGCTACATAGAGCTTGCTAGAATAAGAGGAGTTGCACTCTTAATTAATTAAACAATAAAATAAAATAAGTTATGTGTACAATTAATCATTGATATCTGATCCCCCTCTGTTCATCTGGCCTGCGTCTTTATATAAAGCGCAACTAGATATCATTACAATAAAAAAATTGGTCTATTTTAATCACATGATGTGATTTAGTTACAATTGATTCTACACATATTTTATTCTTCTATTTTAAAGTATGTTCGTTCACCAAATTATAAACATCCTTAGGTGTACGTAACAACAAATCCTAAACTAATGCATCCTAAAAATAATAATATGCTTTAAGATCTTTACAAGGTCAACCGGCCAATCGGTTGAAAATAATAACAAACACTTTATTCTATTTAATAAATGCATGATTAAAATAGATCTCCTTTGTCTTCACGTACAACCTCCTCCATAGTCCTTGGTCAACCAATAAAAGTTGACTTGGTAAATCTTGCAAAGTATGAAGGCATGGAGGCGCCTTCCGGTTGTAGGGAGGCACTCTTCTTCCGTTGGTGCCTTCCTGTTGCAGGGAGGCACTTGTCTTTCATTGGTGCCTTTCAGTTGTAGGGAGGCGCTCATCTTCTGTGGGTGCCTTTCGATTGTAGGGAGGCGCTCATTTTCTATCGACTCCTTCTATTTGTAGGGAGGCGCTCTTCTTCTGTTGGCATCTTTCGATTGCAGGGAGGCGCTCGTCTTCCGTTGGTGCCTTCCAATTTTAGGGAGGCGCTCGTCTTCCATGGACGCCTTTTGGTTGTAGGAAGGTGCCTACTTCTGTTGGGCGCCTTCCTTGAAGAGGAAGGCGCCTACTCTCTTGCCTTAGTCTCTGTAAGTAGAACTATGCCGGGTCCAAGTGGATGTAGACTGGAAAACAGCATATTAGTACCAATACCTGCATTTATACACATTTCCCACTAAAAACACCAATCAAGCATAATACCGGATTTTCTATCAATTAGATGCATAAGTTATATAAAATACATTTCATATGCTAATTGAACCAGTGATAATTCTTATTAACCGTGTCTATAAAATAAGCATTTTTGGTGCTCATCATCCCCCCATGCCTAACATGTGCCACGCCCTCGTGGCACCAAAAGGTGAAGTTATCCCTCTCGCAGGATGACCATGCCAAAAAGTTTGTCATGTCTTCGTGATAACAACCCCTGGGATATATATATATATATATATATATATATATATATATATATATATATATATATATATATATATATATATATATATATTTTAATGGCCTTCACATCTCTGTTTCTCTGTCGCTGAGTGCTGCTATTTTTTCCATTCAGCACTACTATTTTTTTTTCTCAGTACTATTTTTTTTATTCAGCACTGTGTTTTTTTTTTCATTGAGTGCTACTATTCTTCATCCATAAAGCGATGCGACACCAACAGAAGTCAAAAACACATCTTGACTAATCATTGCGGATAAATAGTTAAATCGTGACCACACTATTTAGGGCAAATTACCATTGCACTAATGCTGGCATTTTCCAGTGTTGCACATTAGTCAGATTTGGTGAGACCAAATTTGTTTAAAACAAGTGCAATCACCAGCTACTACTTTTACCCACATCTGAAACATATTTGAAATCTCCAAAACCTCCTTTGTGGTAGAGAGTAGCATCATTTATATGTGTTCGCTCAATATGACTACCATTGTAAGGAGGCGGCAATGAAAATGATGCCAAATTTATTCATGTAGATGCCATAGCCTCTCTCTCTCTTTTTTTTTTCAATTATATATATATTTTTAAGGCACATCATGTGTTTGAATTTTAATGGGAGATTTTGAAAAACTGTGGAGGCGTCGACTGGTATTAGCATAGAAATGATTTTAATATAACTATACACATAATTAATAAGAAAATCAGTACATACCCGGTTGAATTTCATAGAATCTGATATATATGATGTCGGTGGTGTGAGACGTCTTCAAATTGATGCTCTTGGAGATTTTATTTATTTATTTATATGTATATTTATCTGTTCTACCATGAACAGAATAGATCTTGACTCTCTCTCTCTTTTTTTTCTTTTCTTTTCTTTTTTTTTCGATTTTTTTTTTTTTTTTTTTTTTTTCATCCTCTGCATCAAAGAACAGAGTCAATCCGCAACAACTAAGCTGGTGACTCTAAACTTTGAAATACCCAATTTTTTCTCAATAGCACACAAAATATTTTAATCCTGCATTGACGTATCTCTCTCCGAATGCATTTATAGGATTAATATTAAAATTTATACCTAACACGTGTGCATCCAAAATGATCTCCCCTCTAAATTATTTCTTTTGCATGTATAATTGGAACAACACTGCATTCCTTTGTTTTTTAGAGTGAGGAAAAATAGTATTTCTTTCATTATTCACGACATATGTCAAGTGCATTGCTGAGATGTATGTGTTGTATGTACTGGCATTGGTAGGATGTTCTCATCCGTTGGTACGATCCCCAAATTAACCTACATGTCGTAGAGTTGGAACTGCACCAATTTTTGTTGCCCACATCGTGCTTGTCTAGTCAACGGGTGAATAATAGGGGCACCTTCCCTCTGAGGAAGGCGCTTGCCTTCTAGTGGCACCTTCCTATTGGTGCCTTCCTGTGGCACCTTCCTGTTGGTGCCTTCCTGTGGCACCTTCCTGTCGGTGCCTTCCTGTGGCGCCTTCCTGTGGGTGCCTTCTTGTGGTGCCTTCCTATCAGTGCCTTCTTGTGAGAGGAAGGCGCTTGCCTTCCTGTGGGTGCCTTCTAGTGGCACCTTCCTATTGGTGCCTTCCTGTGGCACCTTCCTGTCGGCGCCTTCCTGTGGCACCTTCCTGTTGGCGCCTTCTTGTGGCACCTTCCTATCGGCGTCTTCTTGTGGCACCTTCCTGTGGCACCTTCTTGTCGATGCCTTTCGGTGAGAGGAAGACGCTTGCATTCTTTTGGTGCCTTCCTAGAAGAGGAAGGCACTGGCCTCCTATTGGTGCCTTCCTGGAAAAGGAAGGCGCTTATATTTTCTTGGTGCCTTCCTGAAAGAGGAAAGCGCTGGCCTTCTATTGGCACCTTCCTGGAAGAGGATGAGGCAATAACCATCAAATATTTTGAGGAAGAGGATCATCAAAAATAGGATATCAACATGTTTTCCCTACCCCTAGGTGGGTGTGATTTTATTTTGGAGACTTAGTGGCTAATACTTTTGGGTCTATTTTTATGGAATTTCTCTTAATTATGAATGAAATTTGACCAATAGGGAATATAGTACACCTTAAGGGGTTTGAAGGTTAGGGCTACTCAGATTTTTACATCTTACTTGATGGGAAAGCTATTGAAAAATTCAAACCATGGCATTGTGGCCCAACTATTTGCTATACAAGACAGTAGAGACAACAACCATCCAAAGGAATTACAATTGTTATAGTAAAAATGTGCCATAATTTTTTGGGAACCCAAAGGGCTACCCCCTCGTCATACTCACAATAATACAATTTAGCTTATTCTAGGTATTATTATTTCAAATTTCTACCCTTATAGGTATCTTTAACCACCAAGGAGGCCCACACCCGATCTAACTATTGCAATCGAAGGGAAACACACAAATAGTCATGCATAATTTGATAACAAGAAATAACATGACTATAAGGAAATATTTATTATTTTTGATGAAGTCAAATTACAAATTCATCCCTCTTAGGGATACCCATTTGACACATTAATTACAATAGTTTTTAGCCCCTATCGAGGGTAAGTGTGATCAAAATGCCCCTCAGGGTGACACGAACTGCTCTAGGGTGTCGATGACTCTCTTCTTCACAATTGGGAAGGGGTTGGAGGCTTTATCTATCCTTTAGAACTATTTCCTACGGTTAAGAAACAACGAGAATATCAAAAATATAGGCAACCTCTCATGATGAGGCCCTTTTAGGTAAAATGTATAATGACACCATTAACATGCATAATCAATAAAGCATAAAGAAAGTTGCTAAACTATGCAAAGCGAATCAAGATTCATGTAATAGCATAAAGTAAAATAACATCTACACTATGCATGGATCAAATATAGAAAATGAAGCATAAACATGCATAAAGAAAGCATTCTAGTCCTAATTAAAACATAAGCATAAAATGTGAATCTAGCCTAGTTATATTGTCAAAAGTCTTCTAAAATGCTATTAAATCAACAAAATGGCTAATCTAACATAAATAGCTGGACAGAAAACAAAATATTAAGGTGATATATCACCTATTGCAAATCGTAGCTCTGGTGAGCGGTCTGCACTGTGAACCATGGATGATAGTCATGGTTTAACCTCTGATGAGTTTAACCTCAAAATTAGGGACAGTGGGCTCAATATCCTTGTCTAAATTGATGTTCAAGGGTTGCCTTCATTATCCTTAGACTAATTTGGTGATCAATTCAATGTGAAGGGCATTCGTTTGCCCAGATTTGTATTTCTTGATCCTCCTAAGCACCTAGGGTATCCATAATGCAATTCATCATGAATGGTGGCAAAAAGGGTCGGGTATTAAGTGCAATAGCTCTATCTCTTAGTATACTCAATTTGAGTGTACAATTCACCAGGGCTTTGCTGCTCAAATCTCCAATGCTTGCTCTCTTTTTCTCCCCATTTGGAGGGGGTATTTATAGCATGCCCCTAGGGATAGGGGTGGCTTCATGGAGAAGCCAAGACCAAGAAGGTTGGTTAGGACATTTGGGATGGAAGCCTCTGGAATCTTCCATCATTTAACTACCTCCTTCTATATCTCTTGGCCGTTCCAACCTATTTGGCTCGGATAAAAGGCCTAAATGAACTTTAGTTAAGACCATAGGTCATAGTTGCGATCCAGACTATAGATCACAAGTTTCAATCATGGTTTAGATTGGAGATCGTAGGTCTGGGCTGCAGTTCAAACTACTTAGGCCAAAATTCCTAAATTGAGTGGTTAGAACCACTGCTCTATCTTCTATTTTGTCCAAGATCCTCCATATGGTCTTGTAGCATGTCCATATGAGTAGCCACCCTCGACATGACATATTTTAGGTGTCTACAGATGCCCCTTTTGATATGCATTGTGAGATTGAACAACGCTGAGCAAAAATATACATCCTAAAATGATATCTAAGGTTCTATGATGATCATTATTCAGATCAACATTAGATACCCTAGGTCCAACAAAAGGACGTGCATATTGGAATCATTACTTCTAGCTTGTGAAAGGCTTACATTTTGACAAGTCTACCCTCATCATCAAATGTTCAGATAGCACCAATGCCAATTATGGGTATCTTCTGACCCATAAATCCGCAGGATGAGAGTTGCAAAGAAATTATCATATTTATTATTTACCCCAAGCAAAGGGGGAAGATTATGATAGCTGTTGACAATGATTCGCAAGAACGAACATAATTTTGACAAGATCAGGGGATCTACAATCTCAGGGATCTTCTACTGAATTTGATTATGATTATAAAATTATGACTACCCCCTCAAGCAATGATTCGATGAGGGTAATGACAATGTATGAAGTGACGAAATTGCTTGACCATAATGAATGATCCTAAAAAAATTAATATTCGAGCCTTTTAATGCCTTGGCTAGGCCTAGTTCAGCTAATGATTGCAACTCTTAGTAGTATTGGCATATTTCTATCCCCTGGAGCAGTCAGGCTACAATAACCATCTTAAGGAATCAAAATGATACAAATGTAATTAGAATTGTGTTGAATCATATTTGTCAATGATATGTTGAAAGATGTTATAAAAGAAATGAGAATTTTGCCCCAAATATCCTTATGATGATTTACTCATCTTGTCAGATTGCATGGATCGCAACTCACTGAAACCTCCAAGTGTATAGGATAAATCATTGAATATGATGCGCATATGGTTTTTACTTATTTGATTTTTTTTTTTTTGCATTTATTTGATTGATCCTGGTGCTTAACATCACCAAATTTGCAATTTTAATCGTTGATTTTACATTTTTATCCAGTGGAAGTCAATAATTTGCTCTTTTAAACCTTCCCACAGTGTGTTTTGAGTGCATTTAATGGTAGTTGCGGACCACGGGTATGGTTTGAGGTTATATTTCCAAATTTTGGGAACCGCAGGTCAGACCTATGGGCAGAAAACCCTAGTTTCAAAACCGTAGGTGTTAGCTACGATTCGTCGAGACTAGGAAAACCTATAAATTGAATTCCCATTTGAATTTTTTCATTATTTATTGGCAAACACTAGCAATATGAGATATTTGAGAGTGAGAAGGCCCCTCCTGATTAAAAAATCTATCACACTCTACCTTGATTACACTCCTCAACCTTGATGGCAGATCCTAATCAGCCATCTACTAGTCGAGGCCAGGGTACGAGTATGGTAACTTGAAATCGATACCACTCACTCAATACTAGTAAAATGAACTACATTAAGTAATGCATAAAATGAACCTCACTAAACTACTAGTAATGAACCCCACTATTTAGTATAGCTTTAGGATTTAATTTCATGCTTGAGTGGTCTAGAGGGTACCAAAAATGGTTGTCACTCCTAAACCGCAGCTGGTAGTTGTGGTTCCTAGTTGGAAAATTGGGGACCATAGGTTTTAGCTACTGTTCCTAGTTGGCAAATTGGGGATTGCAAGTTTTAGTTGTGGTGCCCAATTTGCAAATTGGGGATCATAGGTTTCAGCTGCAGTTTTCTGTTGCTGCCTTTTTTTTTTTAAGGTCTAGTTAGCTAGATTTTGTCTTAAATTGTACTTATTATTCCAGATATTGACTTCTAGAGCCTAGGATCTAGAAATTCTAAAGACTCTCCATGAGGCTTTATCCGATGTCGATTGATATTGATTTCGAGCTGTCGGGTTTGGATACGTCATGGATCTACCCACTATTAGGGTAGATCAAGCCTACTTGATTATGTTGGCCTGATGCTAGAATACATGGAGCAACAAATTTCACCTACCTATAGGTGAAAATACTATTACTCTAGAGGATTTTTATAGGATCTTCAGGATCCCTATTGATGGCGAGGCCATTGTCTCCTCTACCTCCAAGGTAAAGGAGGCTATTTTTGACACTATATTTGGTGACCAGAGCGAGGATGCTCAGGGTGCAATAGACCACGGAGGGGTACACATTGGCGAGTGGTATCACGAGGATGTCTTCTCTGCACGAAAATCCCTCTTTATGCACCTCATAGTTCATATTGTTCTTCTAGACTCCTTGGGTGCGAGGATTCCCTAGAAACTCTTATCCATCACTTGGAGGGTGTTGTAGAGCTCTATAGAGGCACCTCTACTTCTAGCTTGGGGAAGCACCCTACATGTCAGCTCTATAGGGATCTATACCAAATTAAAAAGCATAGCAATAAGGGCCTTAGATTTAGTCTTCTGTTATAGATTTGGGGGTGGTAGCACATTTGGATCGAGCATCCTTTAGATCTTCCCCTATAGATTACTAATATTGCTGATAATCGTTAGTGTTATGCTCACTACTGGCCTCGTGAGGAGGAGGGTACACACAGTAGGATCCATGCTGGTGACATCCAACACTACATTACTCAGTTCATGGCACTTGTCCTGAATGATTTTTAGTGCGGCCCTATATGGATTGCCCAACGTGGCCAAAGGATGGCCAGTGGCTGAGATAGGCATGCCATGACAAATGGTTGATTGTTTGTAAGGCTAATATTCAAGAGTACCAGTTCTACTCTCATGTCTTATTGTAGTTTGGGCTCATGCAGGATATTCTATATATCCCCCTCAGGTACCAACGCTTGGTTGTAGAGCACAATCTACAATGGATCATTTTGGAGCCTCTGGGGGATGTTGATGATGACTACCAAGAGACTGGAGTCAAGACTGCTAAGACAACTCCTGAGTATGATGGGTGGTGGTCCATGTTTAGATGCTATAACACAAGGTCTTTGGGTCATAATCCATATCAATCAAAGGCAGAGGTGGATCCTTATGGGCATAGGGTGCGTCAGCAGATAGAGGGTGGATGGGGCATAGTGACCACCACCGAGGAGGCTCCTAAGGTTGACCCTAATGAGGAGGCTCCATAGGAGGGTGAGGTCCCTCCCGACAACATAGAGGGTCAACTCTTAGCTTAGGTGGCTAACTTGCAAAGTCAGCTAGGGTGATTCCACATGTAGTAGCTAGAGTGAGACACTACCATCACCAATCTAGAGGTGAGAGTAGTTGACAAGGATAGGTGCCTTACTAAGGTGTAATATCAGATACGAGATCTGACTATGCAGGCCATAGATGTAGAGGCCTAGGCTTAGAGATTGTAGACTGCTCTAGAGTTAGTGTAGGCATAATGGACTATAGTAGAGGTAGAGAGGGATCTCCTTCGGGTATCAAGGGGGGCTATGCCATCTCCTCAGGCTACTATGGGGCCTTCGATAGCACCAGCAGTAGCACCAATAGCTGCATAGGATCCGATGATTGAAGTAGAGTGACTGTACGGTATGATCATGAGGATAAATGAGATGCACGTAGCCAAGCTTACTTGTATTTATCAACTAGTTGGTTATATACATATGCACGGGCTATAGGTTCCTGAGGATCATTTCTCCTCAAAGTCACAGCATACTAGGTCTAGGACCTCAGGGCATTCTATGGAGATCTTAGGTCACAGGACTCATAGGACTGAGAGGACGCATAGGTCCTCTAGCACACATGGGATGACATCATGTTCCAAGCCTAGGGATGCAGGGTAGAATTCAAGGGCCGCTAGTCAGGGGACTAGCCTGTTACAATTACCAATTTCTCATGTGTTGGGTGCCTTAGTATTTGGAGGTAGGCAGGACCCACCATAGGTGCCAACATAGATAGGAGAGCAGGCTCCAGAGCATAGTGTTGAGGGATGTGAAGAGAGCTTTGGTATAGGGGGAGCAAACTAGACCTAGGCTCTGCTAGATGTAGACTATAATTTTGCTATGTTGTACTTATGTTAAGTGTAAGGTCGAGGACCTACATTCTTTGTAGCCTGTGGGCATATTGATGCACTCCCTATGTACTCTATTGAACACATTATATATATATATGACTTGATTATTTTGGGTCATTATGTGTATTTGATATTTAATTTTTTATTTTATGTTTATTTGTTACACATGGATGCAATGCTTATGTGATGCTATGTTGATATGATGCAATGTTTATGATGTAATGTATGGATGACATGCACTAGATAGATATATGGTTTATGATGATGATGTTATGCAATGATCTATATGATTAGATGTGCCATATATAATGGATGCAAATGGATGTGGTATTTATTTTGAACGCATATTTATTTTTGCTTTGTGGGCATGCATTTATTTTTATGAAGTTATGGCATGCTATGCAATGTATGGTAATGCATTATGTACATAATTATAATCTAATGGGAATGAACCTGTATGCTTTAATCACTTAAAACATAAAGAATGAATGTAAACTGTGTATATCAATTTTAAACTACAACACCATAGAATGTATGACATTCATGCAAGATAATTGATAATTCTCATTACAAGAACTTAATCAATTAATCACCCATATATGAAATGCAGTGAAATGGATTGGTATAATGCTAATGAATGAATATGCCATTCTGTATATTTTTATTTGTTGCACTATATAGTCATTGTCCGTCTAAACATCATTTCTGATATTCATATGGTATCTATCCTATATTTTTTATTGTGCTTTGTAAAAATACATTCTAATGAATGAATGACTAGTATTTTTTATGTTTAATGATATTTGGTATCTTTTTGCTATTGGACAATTTTTTTTGAGGTTTTCCATGAGACTCAAACACCCTAGTAGACTTCTCAAAAAATCACATACTAACTATACAAGGCTTTTATTTGGACAAGGCTTTGACAGACCCAAATATTCATTATCCCTGTGTGTGCATGTGAGTATTTTTAGATAGATCATAAGCATACCCCGTATGTCAGTCGAGACTCTTTCAATCCATATGTGAGATAGGGTTCCTCATACAATCGTACCATCCTTGTTTAAGCTTTGATTAGACTTATACAACTAGAAAATCCTAGGTATCTATAGCTAGCTCATCTTGCAAATTGATTAGGGCAACCCCTCAAAATACAAGCGGGACTCTTTCAACCCATTGCTATATTTTGGGATCACCCAATAGAACTACCCCTCCGATTATAGGCAGGACTCTTCCAACCCATTGATATGATTGAGGATCACTCTATGGATTTCAAAAGGTGGAAAATCCAGGGATTCAAGTTCTCACCCTTCTTACTTGCTCATATGTAGTGATAAAAATCACTGTTAGTCCACGTGTTACCATTTCCTTTGAGAAAGAGATTTTTATAGTGCTTTTGATTCACTATGTCACTTTACATTTTGAACTTGAAATTTGTACTTTTGCACTTTGTAACTTGGGATTTAAACTTTGTGACTTTGGGATTTATAGGGAAAATTCTTGTCCTTTTGCCAAAATACACCTTTCTAGATCGACTATTTGCAAGATAAGCAGGTCATGAAACCCATCTCTCTAGATACCTAAGACTGCTTTCACAGATTTCATTCTCTCTTTTCTTAGCAAGATTTTATATTGTTTTGCTTAGTGACGGGATTCTGATATGTTGAACCACGATCCCAACTAATGATCTTGTCTATAACAGCAAAGCAAGCTTTCTAAAATATCTGAAAAACCCACTAGGTATGGCTAAGTGACTGGAAAACTTAGTATACATACATGTTTCTTTGTAATAGGTATCATATATGAATGCAATGAATTATGATAAATTCAAGGGTGCATGATTGAAACACAAACGTGTGATCGTTTGTAATATTTTGATAGACACACTACACTCTACTATGGAATGCAATGGATGACAAATGCCTAAATGCAATATGATGATGTGAATGCATATATGAAAATGCAAACTACAAAAGAAAATATTTGTGAATTTTATGCTTTACCATTTTTTTTGGAATTTTATACATTTTGAAATTTTTATACATTTTTGGCCTTTCATATTTGACCAAATGATGAGTATATATGCCTTTGGAGATTTTTAGGGTTGACCAAGCAATTTTTAGAAATCCTTGGAGCTGTTTGAATTGACCAAAGGTCTTACAGATGCCTTTGTAACCTTTTAGTCAACCAAACTCTTAGCAAGAGGGCGTGGAGCCTTTTAGGATGATCGAGAAGCTATAGGAACTCTCGGAGCCTTTGGGTTGACCAAGAAATTTTTAGAAATCCTTGGTGCCTTTTGGGATGACCGAGTGGCTTTAAGAAACCCTCGAAGCCTTTGGGTTGACCAAGCAATTTTTAGAAATCCTTGGTGCCTTTGGGATGACCGAGTGGCTTTAAGCAACCCTCAAAGCCTTTGGGTTGACCAAGAAATTTTTAGAAATCCTTGGTGTCTTTTGACAAAACAAAGAGCTTACAGATGCCTTTGGAGCTTTTTATGACATGACCAAATCACTCGAATGAGAGCTTGGAGCCTTTTGGGATGATCGAGTATTTATAGGAACTCTTGGAGCCTTTGGGTTGACCAGGTGATTTTTAGAAATCCTTGGTGCCTTTTGATTGACCAAAGGGCTTACAGATGCATTTGGATCTCTTTCTTCTATGCTCCCTAAGCATATAATGCCTTAATATGGATGATTTTGAGAGGCTCAGGCTCTTCAAAACCCCCTAGTGACGTCAAGCAATATGTACCTAGACCAATATTTTTAGATATGATATAGGGTCCTAACCAATTAGCCATAAATTTGTCTCGCATATCGGGCAGAAAATTTGAGTTTTGTTGGTTTTATTTTAGCACAAGATCCCCAAATTCAAAGTCTCTCTGGTGGACTTTGATATTTTAAGCTTGTTTGAGTTGCTCCTGATAAACACAAAGATGCTCAAGGGCATTCATGTGACGTTCATCGAGTAGTGTTAGTTGATCTAGGTGAGCTTGCCATGCGGTGTCATCATCGATGAACTATTTCAATGTGACATGCAGCATTGGAATTTCCAACTCTAAGGGCATAATGACCTCAATGCCATATACTAGTGAAAATAGAGTTTCCCCAATGGGAGTCTGAATGCTAGTTCTATAAGCCCATAATGCAAGGGGTAGTTGTGTATGCCAATCCTTGTGGTGTTATTGCACTATCTTTTTCAAGATGGCTACAATAGTCTTGTTTGAGGCCTCAGCTTGCCCATTTCCCTATGTATAATATGGAGATGCAAAACTGTGTTTGATGCGGTACTTAGAATTTAAGGCTCACACAATTTTGTTCTTAAAAGAAGTTCCATTATCCAAAACTATTTTGGATGGTACCCCAAAATAACTTATGATATGCTCCATTATGAACTTTTCTATGTGAGTTCCCATGGTCATTGTTAAGGGAATGGCTTCCACCCACTTTGTAAAATACTCAATATCCGTAATGATGAATGTATATTGACCTGATTACAGAGGAGAAATATTACCAATTATATCAAACCCCCACTGAGCATATGGCCAGGTCGCTTGGATGGGCTATAATGCCTATGATGGCAGGTGCGTAAGATTAGCGTGATGCTAACATTTGATGCAATTCCTGAAATACACATTGCAATCATTATCCATAGTGGACCAATAATAACCCATTCGAAGGATGTGCTTGATGATGGCCATACCACTAAAATGGCCACCGCACGTACCATCATGAGCTTCTAAAATTGCCCAAGATGACTCTTGGGGCTCAAGAAAATGAAGGATAACTTCGTCGTAACTTCTATGGTACAAAATGTATCCTATCAAGACAAATTTAATCACTTTCTATTTAAATGTGCATCTTACGGCATGTGACAGTCCATCTAGGAAAAAACCAAGTCTTAGGAAGTCTTAAATTTGTGACATCCAATTTAGATGAGCCTTAGCTTTGACCGCTAAGACAACATGTACCCCCTCCATATTTACTTTCACAAATACAGACTAGGAGAAAACCTTGTGTTGAATGGTGGTGCCACTCCCCGTAGGACTCTAGGAGGTTAAAGACCCCCAGGGTGCTCTCTTGAGAAAGTTTTTAGCTTTGCAGAACCAATCAGCTTTTGGTTCCACACTAATCATGTTGACTAATTCTTTGTTATCAATCTATTGTAGGATGCGAGAGTGTCTTGACATGGATGGTAGTGAAGTCAGTAGATAGATTCTAAGGTATTAAGGATCCCAAAGAAGCCATGGTGTCCATGAATCTATTTGATGAATGAGAGATTGCCTCGATGTTGTACCATTCCAATTTAGCCAAATATGTGGCAACCAGATCTTTATAGGATTTCAGTACCAAACATTGACACTAAAATAGTCCCTTCTCTTGATATTCATGGCGATGACTATATGAAGGCCCAGAAGAAGGGCTTCATATTCAACATTATTATTGGTGCACAGGAAGTCTAGTTTGAACGACAAGGGCATTAGAGCTCCTTGCAGTGTGAAAAACACTATCCTTGTGCCAGATCCTTGCTTGCACTTCGAACCATCAAAGAACAAAGTCATATTAGCATTATTATTTGGTTCTTTGGGTTTGAGAGCTTTGAATATTACAAAAACTGCATCATCTATAAGCTCGATTGTCAAAGGCCTACTGTTGGATAGTGGCACCTCTGCTAACTAATATGCTATGACCTATCCCTTAATGGACTTCTGGCTTACAAATTCTAGATAAAATTCTATTAGTAGCATGATCCACTTTATAGTATGTGTATTATGATATGTATTGCTCATCATATACTACAAATGATTTTGTTTTTCTATCACATATGTCGTGTGACTTAACATGTAGTGTCGTAATTTCTTGGTAGCGAATACTACTACTAAACATATCTTTTCCACATATGCATATCCTAGATCGTAACTTACCAAGGTTTGGCTAATGTAATATATGGTTTTTTCTTTGCCTTGTATGTTCTTTTGGGCCAACATGGTCCCTAACGCAAAGTCTATTACCAATATATAGTAGAAAAGGCTATTTTGGCCTTGGTAGAGCTAACACTAGTGGTGTTGCTAGATATTGCTTTATCTCAGCGAAAGTTGCCTTGCAATCCTCGTCCTAGTTGAATGGGATACCCTTATGTAGTAGTCGATTCATGGGTTGACATTTATCTAATAGTTGGGTGATAAATCACTTTATTGAAGCTACCTTGCCTTAGAGGCTCCTTAATTCCTTAATATTGGTGGGAGGACGTATTTCCAAAATGGCCTTGACCTTTGTTGGGTCTACTTCAATGCCTCTCTTGGAGATAATGAACCCTAACAACTTTCTAGAAGTTATGCCAAATACGCACTTCTTAGGATTCATCCTGACGTTGTGCTCTATCAGGCGATCAAAGACTTTTCTCAAGACCTCCACATGCTCCTCTCATAGCAATGACTTGGCTAGTAAATCATCAACATAATATTCTAGAATTTTGTGCATATAGTCATGAAAAATGTATGTCATGGCCCACTGGTATGTAGCACCAGTGTTTTTGAGACCAAATGGCATAACTTTGTAGCAAAATGTTCCCCATGGCATTATAAACATAGTTTTGTGCTGGTATTCGGGCTTAATCCAAATTTGATTGTAACCAGAAAAATTGTCCATTAAGGAGAGCATTTCATGACCAGCAGTAGAGTCTACTACAACATAGATATTGGGCAAAAAAATGAATCTTTGGGTGTTGCCTTATTGAGATATCTAAAATCCGTACAAATACGGATCCTTCCATCTGGTTTTTCTATAGGCACCATGTTGGATACCCATTATGGATATTCGATGGAAATGACAAATTCTACATCCAACAATTTTTGCAATTTGTCTTTCACCATTAAGGCTACTGTTGGATGCATATTTTTGAGCTTCTGCTTGACGGGCTTCTTGGATAGGTCTAGCGAAAGGTTATGAGTAACCAAATTTGGGTCTAGATTGAGCATATCTTTGTATTTCCAAGGAAAAAGGTCATGTTTCTCTTTCAACAGAGGGATGATGCTAGCGCGCTCATCTGGAGTGAGACTCATTCCAAATTTAACCTTATTTGGATATGTGGGGTCATTATCGATATCAACTTCAAAGGTTTCCTCTATTGACATATGGGATCCCTCCTCAAGCTGATGAGGCATAGGGATCAAATGGATGTCATCAGTTGGATTTATATGTTCTCCGTTGGAAGAATTTTTAGCATGATAGATCTCATAAGTGTAGCCTAGTACAAAATGAAATGGTTGTAGCATCTCTTCATTTGGGAAGAAATATTCAAGCTCTATTGGTGAATCAATGTGATCCCAATCGATAGCATCCATGTTTAGATGCAATGGATTGGATGGATCTACTAGATTGCAGAGTGGAGTGGTCAAATAAATGGATACCATGTTGATGGAATGGAATTGATCTCCAAGACCACATAGACTAAAATCTACATCAACTGTGTAGCTTTCATACCCAAGATCTGACTTGGATGGCACGGGGATGAAAGGGTCCTCCATATGGGATGCTCGAACAACTAGATCCTCTATGTGCACTGACTACAAAATGGGATCTCTCAAATCAAGTAGCTCAACATAAGTACATGGCTGGGGAAAGAGCCTTTGATATTCCTCTTCCAAATTTATTCTTTCCCTGAGGCAGTGCTGGAGATTTATCTCTCTATGCAAACCTACAGCTATGATAGGTGGTAAACCCCATGGTGGATTCTAATTACGTAGGTGATGAGGCCCCAAATAGGCCATCTCCAATAAATCCTCATCATCACTATAAAGATATAATATTTCACTTCCCCCCATATGCAAGGGGCGATCTGCTAGATGTGGCCTCATGTACCTGATTTTGTGATCGCTATCATCACTATCTGGATAGACCGGATAAAACAATCGTATATACAAAACCAACACAAAAATTGGCTTTGCTTCCTCTTTAGAGTAATCTTCATTAAGAGGACCCTCTTCTGTAACATACTCTAACTCCACAGGCAATAGATGTAGCGAACATACTAGCCTCAAATCGAACATCTCAACCTCATCACTATGATTGCTACTATGAGTAGGGCACTCTATCGTGCCCATGGATAATGGTAGATTAGTTGGATGAGGACTTAAGTAGGCATTCTTTGTCTCATCTTGATAGTCACTATCGATCATGAAATTCTATTGTATCTCATCTAATTGCTCTCTAGGCAAAATATGGCATAGAAATGCCATAACCATAAAGACTCGGTCAATTCCCTCTTCGGATTGATCATCATTTGAGGACTCACAATATGCATCATAACTTGGTCTACTCATTTC
Organism: Wollemia nobilis; assembly: GCA_028583015.1. Taxonomy (NCBI): domain Eukaryota; kingdom Viridiplantae; phylum Streptophyta; class Pinopsida; order Araucariales; family Araucariaceae; genus Wollemia; species Wollemia nobilis. The sequence goes on from JAQPPZ010000184.1 coordinate 2,781,971, forward strand.
AGAGGTGGACTCCTCTACATATTCACTGTAAATAACTCCTGAATCGAGATCACCTAGAATGATGGGGTTGTGCCCCTGCATACCTGTATCGTCAATTGTGATACGATTTTGATGACCCAGGTTGCCTCTGGGGTTCTTCTATGAGAACTCTTCATGTTCAATATTCGATATCTTAATGGTGATGATGGACACCATTGGGTTGTTTCCTTGAAGGCTAGACATGTTAGGATGATATGGATTAAAATCACATCATCTGCTAGATCCAGGTACAAACAATCCAATGATACAGTGAGTAAATTGTCATGTCCTTGAATCTAAAATCCCAATTCGAACCTATTAGTTTTCAATTGATAACATGGTTCAAGAGGGGTTCTTCATCCTTGGTTTAAAATACCAAGGTCGTATCCATGCCAATGATAAATCTAAAAAATGTGCATGGTGTACTATAGGTTAGACAAATACTGAATGTTCATCGTGAACTATTCATCGTCATCCACCTCCATGGGTACCCGCATTGGAACTTGATCCAACCTGGCATAAATGAAGTTTGTTTGGTTGGGTGGGTCGCCCAATGGTACTACAGATCCAACTGGGTATCTATGGGATATCAGTCAGCCCATGTCTTGTGCAGTCTTTAAAATAGGACCAAAGGTCACATTTTACACAAGATATTCACCTAGACCTGTGTTGGCTAGGTGAACAGTCACCTAGGGTGCGGATGACCCTATTGAAAAATTAATAAAATTAGGATGAGGTGCCTCCTCAACTTGATCCTGGGCTTCCTCCACCTCCATGGGAGTGGCAGCCTCATTGGTGACTGGTTCGAGTGCATTCTTTGCTTCTTTCCTACCCAATTTTACCTTTAATTTCTCATTGTTATGATGCATTGTTGATTCACTCAGTATTAGAGAAGTGGTAGTGGTATGATCAGATATGTTTGATATAGATATCGATGGTTGAACATGCACTGCCTGTTTACCTCTTGTAACCCTCATCGATGATGTGGGTCATATGTCCAAGTGCGTTGATGGGATCACAAAACCCCTTGGAAAATCTGTTGAGTTCACAAACTTGAATGGTTCTTCATATGATGCAACCATGTGAACTTGTCCCTCATGTATATACTTGACACACTAATGCAATATTGAGGGAACACAACACATTTCGTAAATCCAAGGCCTCCCTAGTAGGGTGTTATACTACAAGGTGCCCTCTATCACATGACACATTATGAGAATGGTCTTTATTCCCACCTAAATAGGTAGGACAATCGTGCCAACCGTAGAGCATAGTGCATCGTTAAATTCTCGCAATGTAAAAGTTGTTGGTACGATGAGTGATTTAGGAAATTTCAAATGGTGCAGTGCCTTAGTTGTGATTATATTGATCGACGAACCAATTTCAATCAAGATCCTTTTGAATGGCACATGGTTAACACAAGTAATGATATGTAGTGGCGAGTAAGCCACATTTGCAAAAACCATTTTCACTTCATGATCGTAGAATTGGATCATTGGTTCTTGGCACTATTGTACATGCCCCAAGAATTTTGTGAATGCTTGTGCGTCCTAGGACTGTACCTCAGTGGACCTCAGAATGTCCATAAGAGTCTCCCTATGCCTAGGGACTACTGTATAAGCTCATATATTGACAACTTCATAAGAGTCATCTACAGGTTTTTAACCAACCTACTCCTAATGGTCACCACCAGTCTCGTTGGTGGGTCTAGAATATTTTATACCTATAGCTTCTGGGGCATGGCTTGTATTTTAATGGGAGCATGAGGTTGATTTGGCCGTTTGTACCTCCCATGTCTGGTAATGACATTGACCATTTTGATGAACCCCTTGGTAGGTGGTTCGACTCATACTTGATTGACATGGCCAGCGTAGTTACGGGGCACCTCATGGTTTGGTAATGGATTTTTAAAAATCCCCATGTTTTGGTTGTCTAGCACTTGGGGATTTCTTGGTACTACAAGCTCTCCCTTGTCTATCATATTTTGCACAATGTGTTTGAAATACCAACACACCTCGATGTCATGGCCTTTCGCTCTATGAAATATGCAAAACAACTCTTCCTAATAGTCTTTGGGATTGGACTAATTTGGATCAACCATTTTGACTTCAGATAAATCTTATTTCCTTGGCCTCACAGATTTGATGAAAGATCGATGTCATTGAATTCTTCAATGGCGTAAATATGTGAGGTGGGCATTGGACTTTTTTCTTGCCCTTGTATTTATTTTTGCACTGGTCGTATTGCGTAGGAGGGGGATGGGCTTGATAATTTTGTTTCTTTCACCCCTTATCCTCATTTTGGATATTCAGTACCACCTGATTCACATGGGCCTGCTTGCCTTATTTTTTTGAGGTACTCTTTTTATATCCCTCTTTCCTAGTTTTAGCTTCAAGTTGCCTTCCTGCAACTTGATATCCTCAATTACCTTGGCTTGCACCTAAGCTTCTTCGAATGTGGCATACTGTTCTAGCTCCAACAGTAGCAAGATGTGCTTGGCACAACTCTTTGTAAACATTCGGGTTAATTCTATGATAGAGATCAAAAATGGCAACTTTACCATTAATCTCCTCCACCTCTTCCTATACTATTCTATTGGCTCATCATTGTGCTAAGCTAGCATAGCCAAATCATAAAGGTTGGCCTATTTCTTGATGCTAAAGGAATAGCGTCCAAGAAATGCATCAGTTAATTGCTCAAAATTTGTTATGCTATGCTTCTTTAGCTAATTAAACCACTCTCAAGACAACCCAAAGAGTGTCATGACAAACGTACACAATAATAGTGCATCGTTGTTCTCTATCTAGAAGTAAGCATCTATAAATCTCATGAAATGTTCTTGCACCTCTTCATCACCCTTAAAATTGTCCAACATGGGCATCTCAAAATGCTTCGGGTATGGGGATGTAGGTACCAAGGGATCTAAAGGTTCATTGTGAATTTTCCTCAGTGTCGGCTTTTGGAAAGCCGCATCCTGTCTCTCAATTGCCTTGACCTTCTTAGCCAAAGCTTTGTAAACCTCAAAAGATATAAAGTCCTCCTCCCTAAGTCAATGTGGAGGCAGTTTGGGAGGTACATTCCTCTTATATCAATATGGAGGGCGTTGCTCTTCCTCCTCCTCAGCTTGAGAACTCTTAAGATATTCTTGGTTGCATCTATTCCCCTCTTACTCGTCATAATTTTGCTGCCTCTAATTGTCGATCGAGGGTAGTTGCTCTTTGTGATGGGTAGTGATATGAGTGTGAATACTTGCGTGCTCATGGTGCATGTCAGCTTGCAAAAAAGCCTTCCTATGCACCTTCTCTCTATGCTCATCTTGAGAGTATAGGTCGGTCCTAGCCAACCTATCTTCCTGCTCTACAAGCTCCTTTTGGATGAGGATGTGCTACTCGTGCAAGCACTACTCATACAACCTTTGTCTAGTAAGCCTTTGAACCTAAATATTTTCATCTTCGATGCACTACCTCTCTAGGCAAGAATCCTCCAATTGATCTTGGAGGAGTTGGCATTTTTGCTCAGAGGCCAATCGATATTTCGACCTGGTTAGCCATCGAAGGCCTTTGATATGCAAGCTCTGTATGAGTGACCTTGTGGGTTCTGTACCCATAGGACTGATGTGTTATGCTTTTACCTCTATTTGTGAAGATGGCATCAGCACCTTGTTGTGTCCTGTGTTGCATGCCACCATGCGTGGATGGTGGACATGAGACATGAGGGTTCTTAGAAGCCTCTCCATGCTCTCTAGTAGTTCTAATGGTGCTCCCACTATGCTCACTCAAAGAACGAGTGGGTAGATCCAAAGGCTTATATCCTAGCTGCTCTTGCACACTACCTAGACCATCTAGCTATCTAGACCTCCACCTCTTATGGGGTTTTGTTCCATTAGCTCCCACCTTCGACATATCTATGGTGATCTTGTGTGCTATAGTACGTGTGGTAGTATGGGTAGACTTGCACTCAATAGGGAACCTATCTACTTGCCCCTGAATGGGAAGACCTTTATTCCTTCTATACTTAGAAAGTGGGGGTATAGTAAACCCTATAGACTTAGTGCGGATGGGTACCAATATTGTCCCCTACACGACATACTCTTCAACCAATCCCATGGATGTGCGTGCACTACTATCTCGATAATGGATTTCGAGTGGAGCACCATCGGGCTGGGAAGCTCCATGCTCTAATATATGTCTAACAGTATGGACTGATGCTAGTCTATCAGGGGTACGCCACCATAGTGTACCTAACATCTAGATGTATCTTTTATTATCAAACAAGGTATACAATGATGTTTATCTTATTTTTAAATTTTAAAATGTGCCCTAAACTATTTGATGTTGTTACAAGATGTGTTGTATCAGTATGAGAAACTCTCGTGTGTTTTGCAAAATTGTTGGATTTTATTCTTAGTTTAATTGGCTTTCACCTATATAATGACACAAGTCAAATATGGTAATGAAGTCCATACTCAAATAAGTAGCATAGGTACTACCAACCCTCACCCAGCACACCATGCACAGTGATACACCATTCGAAAGATGAGTGCATGCTATTTTGCATGGATAGGAAAGTTCTTGGGTCGGCCTTGGCAATGAGTGGGTCTCAATAATTTCAAATGAGCCAACCAAGTAGTAATGACATCCACTATTGGTCTCAATAAAATGGGTCAGATGTGAGAGCCCAATGCCACTGATGTTTACAATGAAACGTGGTGTGTGTGGTTCATTTTACTTTGCATAAAGATAAATACATAAAAGAGCATTCATATGATCATTCCTACATGATATGCATAAGAAGGAACGTTTCAAATTCATAAAGGTATGCATGTTATGTCCTACATGACGTTATGACAATGCAATTACGATGACATGGCCTCTAATTGGGCCTCATGCATGCAAACGACCACACAATTTTTATCAAGGTCATTGTATTCTAGGGTGAACTGCAATCAGAGGTCTGTTGTTCCTAGTAGCACCTTTCTAATGGAAATAATATGAAAGAAAATTAGGACTTATTCATTGATAATTTTTCTTTAATGTTCCTAATTTGTCATTGATTTATCGCTTACTATAAAAATACAAAGGAGAAAATGCAGAATAGAGCATAGAAGTAGAACCTACCTCAACTCCTGCTCTACTACCAAGTGGTTTCTCTAATGTCTATTGCTTCTACTGTAAACTGTAGCTCTAGTCTACGGGCTACAGTGTAAACCATAGGTGACAGCCATGGGCCAAAAAATAACTGCAACTGTTAGCTTCAGTTGGCACCTGAGATGAAACAACCAAAAATGTTAATAATCAGGGGCTAGAAATATGGAGTTCCATCGTGATTGCCATATGTAACCACCAAGGAGGCTCACATCCGATATAACTATCGCAATCGAAGGGAAACACACAAATAGGCATGCATAATTTGATAACAAGAAATAACATGAATAGAAGGAATTATTTATTATTTTTAATGAATTCAAATTACAGAATCGTCCCTCTTAGGGATATCCATTTGATACATTAATTACAATAGTGTTTAGTCCCTATCAAGGATAAGTGTGATCAAAATGCCCCTTAGGGTGACACGAACTGCTCTAGGGTGTTGATGACCCTCTTCTTCGCAATGGGGAAGGGTTTGGAGGCTTTATCTCTCCTTTAAAACTATTTCCTACGGTCAAGAAACAATAATAATGTCAAAAATATAGGCAGCCTCTCGTGATGAGGCCCTTTTAGGTAAAATATATAATGACACCATTAACATGCATAATCAAGAAAGCATAAAGAAAGTTGCTCAACTATACAAAATGAATCAATATTCATGTAATAGCATAGATTAAAATAGCATCTACACTATGCATGGATCAAATATAGAAAATGAAGCATAAACATGCATAAAGAAAGCATTCTAGTCCTAATTGAAACATAAGCATAAAATGTGAATCTAGCCTAGTTCTACGGTCAGAAGTCTTCTAAAATGCTACTAAATCAACAAAATGGCTAATCTAACCTAACTAGATGGAAAAAAAAGAAAATAGTAAGGTGATATGTCACCTATTACAAATCATAGCTCTGATGAGCGGTCTACACTGTGAACCATGGCTTACAGCCATAGTTTGAGCTCTGATGATTTTACCCTCAAAATTAGTGGTAGTGGGCTCAATCTCCTTGTCCAAATTGATGTTCAATGGTCGCCTTGGTTGTCCTTAGACTGATTTGGTGGTCAATTCGATGTGAAGGGCCTTCATTTGCCAAAATTGACATTTCTTGATCCTCCTAAGCACCTAGGGCATCCATAATTCAATTCATCATGAATGGTGGTAAAAAGGGTTGAGGATTAAGTGCAATAGCTCTATCTCTTAGTATACTCAATTTGAGTGTACAATTATCTAGGGCTTCGCTGCTCAAATCGCCAATGCTCTATTTTTCTCCCCATTTGGAGGGTGTCTTTATAGCATGCCCCTAGGGCTAGGGTTGGATTCAAGGAGAATCCAAGACCAAGAAGGCTGGTTAGGATAGTTGGGATGGAAGCCTTTGGAATATTCCATCCTTTAACTACCTCCTTCTAGATCTCTGAGTTGTTCCTACCGATTTGGCTTGGATGGAAGGCATAACTGAACTTCAGTTAAGACTACAGGTCATAGTTGTGGTCCAAACTGTAGACCGTAGGTTTCAACCATAGTTTAGACTGGAGATCGTAGGTCTGGGCTACGGTTCAGACTGCTTAGGCTAAAATGCCTAAATTGAGTGGTTAGAACCACTGCTCTATCTTGGAGTCTGTCCAAGATCCTCCATATGGTCTTGTAGAATTTCCATATGAGTAGCTGCCCTTGACATGACACGTTTTAGGTGTCTATAGTATCCATATGTAGATAAATTAAAAATAAACAAAATGGTGTAGGAACTTCTTATTGTACGGGTTATTCAACCTAGCGTCAATCCCTATTTTTCCCTAGTATTATTGGTATAGAAAAAATATGGGTCTTGGTGTTTGTGTGTGGATTTTGGAGAACTGGAAAAAATTATTGCTAAGTGAAAATTCCCCATTCCAGTAATTAATGAGATGTTAGATGAATTGCATGGTGCCTAATATTTCTCAAAATTGGCTTTTCAATCCAGACACCATCAAATTGGAAGCAAGGATGATGACATTACTAAAATGGCTTTTAGGACACATGAAGGGAACTATGAATTATAGTTTATGTCATTTTTCTTGACCAATGTACCTTCCACTTTTTAGAGTTTTATGAATTCCATTTTTTGACCTTTCCCTTACAAATTTATTCTAATTTTCTTAAGACCAGAATTTGCAGCTTTTGTCTAAGAACCAACTTTATGCTAAGAGATCTAAGTGTTCCTTTAGGTTGAAAGAAGTGGATTATTTAGGTCACATTTTCACCAAATATAGAGTTAAATTTGATCCTAAAAATATTTAAGTGGTTCAAGGATGGCCAAAGCCTCACACCGTCAAATAACTTCAAGGAATTTTAGGACTCATGGGGTATTACCATAAATTTGCATAAAAATATGGAAATATAACAACTCCTTTAACAACCATGCTACAAAATAATTATTTTATTTTTTTAGAACCAATGGAAAAGGCTTTCAAATAATAAAATCAAGAAATGATAACCACCCTTGTGTTATCAATGCTTGATTATTTAAAACCTTTTGTAATTGAAAGTGATGCTTTGGGCAATGAAATCAAGCCCATTTTGATGCAATATGGAGGACCATTGGCCTTCAAAATTAGAGCACTCTCAAGAAAGGCAAGTTCTCTAGTGTAGCACCCTAAAATTAGCACAGTAAAACCTTAACAATTACAATTACTCTAGTAAATAATTCAAATTTAAATTTTAACCTCCCAAATTGCTCCCAAACTGTCGTGTAATCCATTTCCTCCTTTCCCGTGCCATTTTTAGAGTTTGTTTTGACCGTTTGACTATATCATCACCGATCAGACGATATCACCCCAGATCTGACGATTTCATCTAGGCTAGGACGTCCAGACGATCTTGTCCCTAAACTGATTTTTCATAATTAGTCTCTGTTCCAATGGGTATCTAATCCGGGCAGAAGAGTGTCTACGCTGTTAGAGACCCTCCCCTGTTGGAGATCTCCCAAATAGGGATGATCTCCAACCTCCTAACCTCCCTCCTAATCCTATTTAATCCTAAGCTCTCCCCTTAGCACCCCCTGGCTGAAATTCCCTGTAACTTGACTTCATATGCACTAAGACATCCCAAATTGTTATTTGCATGAGTTCTATCCAATTTTTGTTGTAGGTACCTTAGTGTTTTTCAACCGAAGCAAGCTTACATCATCGCAGACGATCCTGTTTAGATCGGAGGTGATCCTGTTGAATCAAAGATGATTTCGCACCAATGCGAGACGATTTTGACTGTAGTCAAAATTGAGGTAATCAGTGCCCAAAGTTTGCATTTTCTCCACTCTTTTCTGCTGTTTTATTTTGAAATTAGCTAGTTCAGTTATTATTTTATGCTATCTTGCATTTTGGAGTTCACCCATCTAGATCAAATGCATAATTAAGTCATAATTATTATTTAATCAGTATGATGCATTCATATTTTTGTTCATAATCCTCAGTTTGATATTGTTATTTTCAATTTACACTGTTTCCCTATGTTAGCATTGTTGTATTTTTTGTGTTTTGCACCTATTTCTCTGTTTGCAGGTCTCTGATGAATTTGTCTGATGAATTCATCAGATCTCAGATGATCCTATCAGATCTCAGATGATTCTGTCGAATTTTAGATGATCCTAACTGCTTCAAGAATCAAAATCTTCATCAGACATTCGGATCAAGTATTTTCTTTTAATATTGCTTAATTTCTTTGTTTTATGTCTTAATTTTGTTTTCTATATTCATTTAATCTACATCTTCATATAGAATAGCTTAGACGCATTTTGGAAAAACCTAAGACTTGAATGCTTAATACTAAAACTGAACACATCAAAGACATTCCCAACCTAGGCATGGAAATTGTCATTAAATGTTTCCTGGTGAACCCACCATCCGTCGAAAAATCACCATAATACACCTCCCCCAAGAGGCGGGACCTTCGCAAGGCCTCTCAATCCGAGGTACCATGCCATCCTTTTCACATCCCCCTTCCGGGCATGGATCCTATAGCCTGAAGGTAAGGGTGTGAAAATTTTGGAGCGATACATTTTGGTGAACCCGACGTGAATGCATTTTAAACCTTTTGAAAACAAAACAAAAAATAAAACAACAAAAACATAGATGCATTTCAAATAATTTAAAATTAATAAGTTGCATATTAGATGGTAGCTCCTAAGAAAAGATTAGTAGTTACTATAAATGTTGAAAACCAATTGGCAGCTATAGAAATCAATTTTGTACTTAGTGTGCTTGAAACAGAAAGAAATCAACTCTTGTGGGACGAACTTGATAGAAGACTTAGTGTCATTTCATCTAGGTCAAAAAAACTTAAACAAATCAAGAGGCTTGTCCTAGATAGAATCCTGGATCCTCATCAACTTGTCTTTTATCATGAACTTCAGAGAGCCTGCCATAGATGGTTAGCTTATAGGAGAGCTCTTGTGTCTTTAGAATTGTTCACCTTCGAGGAATACCTCGAGAACGCAGCCATTATACACCAATTCCTAGGTCATGTAGAATACCAAGAGGTTGTTCATACGGATAGGGAAATATGGAATAGAGTTCCTCGAGCTATGTTATATCGAGAGTATTGCCATGAGCTTTACTTCTATCAACCAGCATCTGAGACATATAATATTACTATAGCTCTTTTCGTTAAATTTTTAAAATAAAATTTTTAATTTGAAGAAGAGCACTCCATGACTCCCAAAGAACTCGAGCCCATTAATGATATTTATAAATTGTTTATAGAAAACTAGATCATTACTTTCAGTCTTATTTATTGCATTTATTGTGTTGTTTGTTATCTTTACAATATTATCTCAAAAAACAAAGAAAAACTAAAAAACATAACAAAAACCAAAACCATTTCATTTTAAATATTGTAGTAGGTATATAATTAATATATACCTCTTAAGCTTGTTGCATATATATATATTTGCTAAAATCTAAAATTAAGCACAATGCCTAAACTTAGGAATGGTAAACAAACTAAAGGAGAAGAAGAAGATTGGTTAGAAGATAAAACTGGAAACCCAAATGTCCTTCCTGAAGATCCAATTCCGAAAGGAAAAACTCTAGATCAACCAGAAGATGACCTAGGTGAAGATAATGAACAAGAAGAAAGTGTTAAAGAGGATGGACCCTCATCCCCTAGAGTAGCTCCAGATGGAACTATTGCTTTTGAAAACATAGATCATTTTCGGAAATTTCTCAATGATAACATTGACGCTCTTAATATGGCAGTTCGTATTGATAAAGGGCAAATTAGTGACACTCAAGCAGCCATGGAACATATGTTTGATGTACACACTAATCCCTTGTCTTTCATTGATCAAGAAAGTGATAATGCTAGACCATCCAATACAGATATGGTCACTATGATTCAAAACATACCAAAACAATAGGTTACCCGACCTCCTAAGGAACCTGTTATTCAACCTAAAATCATTCCCACACAAAAGAAAACTTCCTTCACTGCTTTACTTCGCCAAACTATTGATCAATATGCTTCAAGTAAACAAAAACCTAAAACGAAGCCAAACACCAATTTTCAACAATTTGGAATACATCATAATACCACTTCAAAATTCCTTCATAACATCTTTCCTACCAACAATTTACACAATAGCAACATAGCATCTAATCTTCATGTCCCTCCATAATATGCTCACAAATCCCATATCAATGCCCTACCAAACCAATATGGTGGGCAAACTAGTAATCTAGAAGCCATGGTGAAATAGTTAGCTTCGCGTATGGACCAGATAGATCCTTATCATCCCTCATACAATTATCGAGAGATATGTAGTCAACATTTGGATCCCATAGTTGTAGCACAACCATACCCTAAGCATTTTCCCATGCCCATCCTGCCTATATATAAAGGAACCGAAGATCCCATAGAGCATCTTCGCATGTTTAGGATAGCATGTCATGATATATCACATGATGACTTGCTATTACTAAAAATGTTCTTGAAAAGTTTAGGTGGAATGGCATTAGAGTGGTACTATCAATTGCCCACTCATTCTTTGAGAAAATTTGAAGAAACAGCTGAATCTTTTATCCATAAATTTAGTGCCTACATCGAGAGGCATGTAACCATTAAAGATTTATACAACTTAAAACAAGACAAGGATGAATTTTTTGCCGATTTCTTAGCTATATGGAGGCAGTTGACAGGAAAACTACACTTTGTGCTACCTTATAGGGAAATGTTGGACATTTTTATCAATAATTTGCAAGAACAAATATCTTATGAGCTATCAACTGCTACTTTAACTACCTTAGATCAAGCTATAGATTTAGCTCTAAGAGTAGAAGATGCCCTCATTAGGAGAGGCCAACTTAGGAAGAAGGATGATGAGAAAACATCCAAAAATCAGTATAAAAACAAACAAGTTGTTGGTGACGGAGTCATTGACAGTAGAAATGTTGCTAATATCAATGCAACGAAAACAACAAAAAAATTTATATTGAAACCTCCTGATAAGCCTCCTTGAGAATTTACTAGATTGAATAAATCGTTATCAACTATTTAACCTCAATTACTCGAAAGAGGTTTGATCCAATTACCAACTATCCGGGAACCTGATCCAACTATACCCGGATACAGATCTGACTTACACTGTGATTTCCATAGAGGACCTGGAAACTCTACCAACGCTTGTAAAAGGTTGAAACATAAAATACAAGATTTGATTGATAATAATGAAATGGAAGTGCAAGCATTCCAACCTAAACAAAATGCTCCTAATAATACTCAAAAGACCATTCCCCAAAAGCAAAATCAGAATGTTAATCAATCATTAGACATATTTCAACATCCTTTACCAAGACATGGTAAAGAGGTGGCCAATCAAATCGAACATCATAATGTTCCTCCTCCTACCCGATATGTAGGAACTATTAGCAGACAATTACCTGTTCATGATCCTCAAGTATTTGACACAACCTTATCCCTGGTTACGACCAGGCCCTTACATAATATTCCAACTCTTGATTCTAGTGATGTAGAATCAGATATTGAAAGTGAACTAGACATTACTTCAAACCAATCGACTAGTTCTAAAAATGAATCAGATCCTATTCAACCCATCACAGATGCTATGGTTCCAGAAGAACCATTTCCTAGAAGAGCTACTACTCGACCCTCTTCTAATCAATTCCTCCCTAATGAACAAGCCATAAATGCTTGACTGAGACCATTTCAGCGTCCTCAATATAACATTGTAGGTACCATTGGAGTCGTTACCCGAAAATAGGCTCAAAATTCTCAACAAGAACCAAACCAGAATGATGGATCAGCTCCATTTGTTTTGAAAAATCCCAATAAAGGGAATCATGCTTCCAATGTTCAAACTAAACCCCCTTACAATATTAATGAGCAATTATCCAATACTACAGCCAGAATTTCCCTTTTGGACTTATTAAGATCTTCTCCTACCCATAGGGATGAGTTGATGCTTACATTAAGCCAAATGATGGTACCTCAAAACATTCAACCTAAAGCCATGGCCAATACTATCATCACTTGAGAGGTTGATTGTATTGACTTCCGGGATAAAGATATCCCACAACACAATTTACATAAGGATAATCCCTTATATATTACTGCTCTAATTGGAGATGTAGCTGTCAAACGAGTCTTGATTGATAATGGTTCATCTCTAAACATTTGCACTTTTGACTTCTACCAAAGATTTGGCTTTAGAAGTGATGAAATGAAGAAAACTGATATGATTATCAAAGCTTTCAATGACGAAACACAAGAAACATGTGGAGTTATTACCATCCCATTGCAAGTTGGTCCTAGAACTCTAGATACCACCATGTTTATTGTACATTGCCCCGCATCGTACAATATACTCTTGGGTCATCCTTGGATCAATGCAATGCGGGCTGTCCCATCAACTTTACACCAATGTGTTAAATTCGAATTTAAAAATCAGTTGGTCACTATCCATGGTGACCCTAGACCCTTTGATATGTGTGCTTTGGCAAAACCTATTGGAGTGCAATTTTGCCCTGCTCTGTCATCCACACATCCTAATTCTTATTTTTCATCTAAAACTGTGAAACACACACCCATAGCTTCACCTATTTTCCCTCCATTAATTTCATCCTCCTATATATATCAACAATATTCTAAACAACCCACTCTAGAACCTCAAAAAGATCTTCAATATACAACCAATCCTTCAAGTTCTATCCCTATAATTTCAAAACCTATAGACCCATCCATTAACACTTCCACATTATCAACATCCATCATCCCTTCCACATATCAAGATATAGGGAATGATCCTTCTACATCTTATGCTCTTTCTGATGAACTTTTACCAGATTTATCCACAACCTTAATATCAAAAAAAACAAATGCTTTCATGCAAGATTCAATTCTTTTAAATAACTTGCCACCATCTCCCCGTACTTTGGGCCTCCCACAACCTATGGGAAGTACTTACCAAGTCGGGAGTTGTGCCTTCATTTATAAAGGATATGATTGGGGAAGAATCCCTCGAAATATTAAAACTCATCATGAGGGATACGCTCGGTGTTATTTTACCAATGAATATATTAAAGCTAAACCCATAATGCTTAAAATGGGATATAAAGGGAAAGGCTTGGGACCTTTCCAAAATGGCATGAAAGAACCTTTCGAGGTAGAACCGTGGCCTGCCCACTGTGGTGTGGGCCTATTTCCTAGTAAGGGTCAACCCTTTCCTTTTGAAGATGATGATCGACTCATATGTTATCAAGATTATTTGGATAGGCATGATGATTTGCCTCTAAAAAATCAGCCATTTACATGTAACATGCTATCCATAGCTTACCCTGAAATGATTGCTGACCTCGATGAAGAGTTGGAAGGAGATATCTTTCACGATGTATCCGTTGAAGAGATGTTACACAATGGATTTTATTTTGATGGTTCTATACCAACTATAGCCCAACTTGAGACCGCTAATCCTCAAGATGAATTATCTAAATTAACCTTACAAGAATTACAAGAATTGGGTGTTTCACCCACCCCACCTAATTTTGAAAGAGATCTACACATGGAGGTAGAAAACGTCATTAAAATTAACATTGGAACTGAGGATAATCCTCACATAATCAATATTGGATCAGAATTAAGTCAATAAAAACAAGAAAAATACATTGCATTCCTTAAAGAGTATGAAGATGTCTTCGCTTGGACATATGAAGATATGCCAAGTCTAGACCCTTCTGTAGTCATGCATCATCTAGTGGTCCATCCGGATGCTAAACCTGTTAAATAGAAACTTAGAAAAATGCATCCCAAAGTGGCTCTGCTAGTCAAAGGGGAGTTAGAAAAACTTTTGAATGTTGTTTTTATACAAGCTATTGATTATGCTGAATGGATCTCAAATGTAGTTCTAGTCACCAAGAAAGAAGCCACCAAAGTTAGGGTTTGCACGGATTTTAGAGATATTAATGTTGCATGCCCTAAAGACAATTTTCCTCTTCCAAACATGGATCAAATTATTGACTTTACTGCCGGGAGTGGGATGATGTCCTTAATGGATGGAATCTCTGGTTATAATCAGATCAGGATAGCTCCTGAAGATCAGGCTAAGACAACATTTATTACCCCTTGGGGTACTTTTTGTTGGAAAGTGATGCCATTTGGCTTAAAGAACGCAGGTGCAACCTATCAAGGAGCTATGACTTATATTTTTCATGATATGATGCATGATATCCTACATGATTATGTAGATGATATTATAGCCCGCTCTATTAATGAAGATAATCATTTAGATGATTTGAGAAAAGTTTTTAATCGATTACAAGAATATCTTATTCAATTAGATCCAACAAAATGCATATTCGGAGTTAAGTCCGATAAACTATTAGGGGTTTTAGTTTCTTTATGTGGTATCAAAATTGACCCTCTTAATATTGCGGCCATTACTGATATGTCCGCACCTACTAATATATCTGAGTTACGAAGTTTACAAGGTAAGCTTCAAGCCATCCGTCGCTTCATCAATAAGCTGGCAGACAAAATCAGTCCCTTTCTTAAACTCCTTAAGAAGGATGTCCCTTTTAATTGGGATGACGAATGTAGAGAAGCTTTTGAACTTCTTAAACAATACCTCTTTAATCCACCTGTGCTTTCACCGCCTAAACCTGATCGCCCATTTCTCTTGTATATTTCATCTTCAGATTTTGCCTTAGGAGCTATGTTAGCTCAGCTTGATGATGAAAAGAGAGAACGTGCTAATTATTATATTAGTCGAACCTTCGTCAGTTATGAAACCCGCTACACAACATTATAAAAACTATGTTTAGCAGTAATTTTTGCTACGCAAAAATTATGCCATTATATGCTTAGTCAGAAAACTTATGTCATTGATAAATATGATCCCTTAAGGTATCTCATGAGTTGACCTTATTTTTTGGGTCGCACAGCCAAGTGGGTTCTTGCTCTAAGAGATTTTGATCTCACATTCATAGGATAGAAGTCTGTTAAGGGTCAAATCATAGCAGATCAATTAGCTGTTGCACCCTTAGAGTCTACCCATCCCCTCATCATTGAGTTTCCTGACGAATGCCTTCAATTAGAGGAAGACCATATTGAACAATGGTCCTTATACTTTGATGGAGCCCGATGCATGAGTGGGGCTGGTGCGGGTATTATTTTAATATCCCCACAAAAACATCTTATTCCTTTGTCCTTCAAATTAACATTTGCTTGCACCAACAATACTGCTGAATATGAAGCTCTAATCCTTGGATTACGAGCTACCTTGGCGCTAAAAATTAAACATCTATTAGTTTTTGGTGACTCTCAACCGGTTATAAACCAAATTAATGAAGTTTATCAGACCAGAGATGATAAACTATGCCCATATAAGGCCTATGTTTTATAATTAATGTCTCTATTTGATCAAGTTACCTTGGAAGCTATTCCTCGAACTTGCAACCGTGCAATTGATGCTATGGCCGCAGCTGCATCTCTCCTGCCATTGGAGTTAGATGACGAATATGCCACTATCATTATTCGTCGACTCCAGGAACCCACTTCAAATAAGTCATGCTTAGAACCTTTGGATGTGTTTCTAATCAACAAAACTACTCCTGAACCTTGGTATACGGATATATTTGATTTTCTCCAAAATGGGACTTTCCTATAGACACCAAAATAGAACCAATCCGATTATGTGACAACAAGCACTGATCGCACTAACACACACAGCCCCCAGGGCAGCCCTCAGAGGTTAAACAATGGTTCTAACCACTCACATAGCAGTTTTGCAAGTCAGAAACCAATTTGGCACCTTTTAGACACTTTATTGCTTATTCGTCCCACCCAGGGATGAGTGCTGGTTTTACTCATCCTACCCAGAGACGAGTGCTAGTTTTACTTGTCCTACCCAGGGACGAGTGCTTATACTCATCTCACCTAGGGATGATTAATAGTGCTCACTTCGGGGTGGGACGAATGTCAGGTTTGACCGGCAAAAAGTCAAATCTCGGCATATAACAACTCATAACTGCCACTTAGCTTTTCCTGCATGACATAGGAGTGTGGGTGAGTTCTTTTGACAACTCATATCTGCCAATTGACGTTTCCTTCACTGCATGGGAATGAGAGTGAGCTTTTTAGGACAACTCAGATTTGCCACTTAGCTATTCCTTCATTGCATGGGAGTGCAAGTGAGCTTTTCTAAAACACACAAAGACATGCACAGAGACAGTTAAGAATCCCTTGATCAAGAAGAAGTCTTCTTTTTATACAAAAAAGCATTCATGCAAAGAAACACTTTTGCATGTTAATTCAAAGAGACCACTTGGGTCTATAAAATGGTGAGTTTCCTCACCCAAAAGATACCAAGCAGGAGCATTTTGAGCGACGAAGTGCTGCTAATTCATTTACTTGCGATTTGTGTTTTCAACATCCATAATCTCTTAGTCGAAAGAGAGGTTATTGGGTGACTTTTGAAGGTATGAATCAAGAACCAACACCTCATTATTTTGACCACAATATCCTACCAATTTGCCAACAACACATCACATCAGGTTTCGGACCCATCCTAAGCGGATTGGTGTCGAAGCAAAGTTTCACCCGCGGGTGGTTTGCCTTCGGGCACCCCTCCCGCTTTATTGCTTTTGTAGTTTTTTAGCTAGTTTCATGTTTATGCTTTTATCAAGTTTTTAGTTCATTTAGATTCATTTTAGCCATAGTTAGATTTATCTTTTATTTTTCATACACAGGTGCTACTGATTCTTTGTTTGTTTCTTTGAACGCAGATTTGCAGCATTGGAGGAGCAGCGAGGAATCGACCTGTACCAATGCAAGCAGCGACAATGTTTTGGTTCGCCCATTTAATATGTGGGCACGCAGAAGAAGGAATTCTAAAACGAGTTGTAGAGATCAATATCTAACGCTCCTATCCCCTAAAAAATAAGGAGACGCATTGTAACACGAATTGAAAAGAATATCAATAAAAAAGGGCCATAGTTTATATTGCTTTTATATCTTGTGTTCATTCATTTGTGTTCTTTCCTTTTAATACAATTTTGTTTAGTCTTTCCTTTTTGTTTCTGAAATCTCGTGTTTTCAATGGCGATCACGGTGGGACGTCTGTCCTCTATTTTTTTAGGTTAACTTACTGATCTAAATTGCTTGTTTTTTTACAGGTACCTGTTTTTCAACATCAGACTGTTATTCGTCTCTGCAAGTGACGATTATAGAATTGGTATTCGTTTCACCCCGGGACGAATAAACTATTTGTTCCACCCTATGATGATTACGGTTCTATTATTCGCCTCACCCAAGGACGATTATAGATCTGTGCAAATTTTTAGAGCAAATCAGAAACTTTCGATTAGGCAGAGAAGAGGTAGGGGTTTTTACAGCTTCTGTCAAATTTTTGTTTTTCTATTTTCTGGTTTTCAGTTTGTATGGCTTAGGGAAAGATTTTTTTTCGTTTGCCTATTTCAATTTTGCAAAAATTAAAACGAACCCCACACATCACGTGGTATTTTAAACCAAGGCATTGGTCGTAAAACCCCAACCCTTGAGCAAGACCAAAGGTGGATTCCATTATCACTTTGGCTTGAGATATTGCATCCATTACCTCAATCGCGACTGTTGCTAGATGTAAATCCTGACGAAAGCTGACCGAGTGTAGCTTGGGGTGATTCCCAGCACACAAGGATAAGTATTCTATGGTAGGTGTCATAAAAAGAGCGATTCCTCTTCCGTACTGCCTATGTTCCACGTATCATCTGCTCTCACGTACCTATAGTCTCCCTCATGTAATGGCGGGTATATAGAGAGGTTGGTATATCGGTCCGACAATGGTATATTGAAGGGGTGACCATTTTGGGATTCATAAGAGCCTTCATAATTGCATTTAAACGTTTCAAAAAAATTTCAAAAACAAAACAAACAACAAAACACACTAAACCAGATTTAGGGCACACTATTAATCTTTAAAAGAGATAATCATTGCTTGTGAGTGTGTATGCTATTTTTTGTTTAGACAAAAAAAATCATAAAAAGAAAATCACAAAAAGAATTTTTGTATTTTTAGGTTAGCATTACCATGGTGAATACTCGTAGCCAAGCCCAATCACGGGCAGAAGCTGCAGAACATGCACCAAGAGAGACAAATCATCTCCGATATAGCCTTGAAGACTTGGTCATCCTGCCTCACCGGCGAGGTACACCAATTAGTTCACACCATGCAGAACATGGCTCTAGAGGCCCCTCCATGAGGGGCACTCCAACCCATATAGTCATAGAACATGTTTCTAGAGGTGCCTCAAGGAGTGGCTCTCCAAGTCAGGCCTTCAATAGACGAGACTTTAGAACCCCCTCTCTAAGGGAAACTCATGAGCAATAAGAATATTTTCAAGAAAATAACTTATATATACCACCTGGTCTAAGCATGAGGCCTCCTTTGGAAGTTCATTTTGGGTGGCCTAGTGATGCAGGAGCATCCGGCAGCACCAGCAACAGAAGCAGCAAAGTTCGGGAAAAACCGTGCTGAAGAGTCGGGAGAAGAAGAAGCAGGAAGCAAGGAGGAAGAAAAAATGGCCAAGTCTGAAAACCGTCGCGATTTCGCGACGTGTCGCGAAATCGCGACAGAAATTGGCAAGGAGGAAGTGCAGCAGAAGGGGCCGTGATTTCGCGACGTGTCACGAAATTGCGATAGTTTGTCGGAGAGGGACGAAGGCGCAGAAGGGGGCGCGATTTCATGACATGTCGCGAAATCGCGACCCGCGATTTTGCTACATGTCACGAAATCGCGACAGGTTTCGGAGCAGAGGAGAGAGCGACAAAACGGTCGCGATATCGCGACGTCGCAATATCGCGACGCAAATTGGAGAAGCGGGTGCGGAGGAAAAATGGTCACGATATCGTGACCAAAATGGCAGAAAAGCACAAGGAGCCAGAAATGTCACGATATCGCGACATGTCGCGATATCACGACGGAGAGAGAAAATGGCGCGGGAGGAAGAGAAAAAGATGGCGAGAACGGTGTTTTCGAGGACTGTTCAAATTTGACACGTGGCAGAAGTAGAAGTTAAAGTGGGGGATGACCAAGAAGCACAGAAGATGAGAAGGATGGGCCACGCAGGGATTTCTGATGGATTCTGCAGTGACAGAGACCGTGCGGGAATTAATTTTGGGTTGGTGAACCCATTTTCAAAATTTTAATTAATCGGGTGGTTGAACCCGTTTAGGCGAGAAATTGAAGTTTGAGAGGGTCGGGACCTCTATAAAAACCCATTATTTTGTTTTAATCGGGACGGTGGACCCGAGAATACCCTTAGAGCCTAGGAGTGGAGAAGCGGAGAACCGAGCCGAGGGCCGGTGATTGTAAGCCTACGGGCTGTAATTTTTTTGCATGTATATATATATATATATATATTTTTAGTTGTTTTTAATGAAAAGGCAGGGTTTGTGTAGAAGGGTGTTTTTCGGTGCCCCGTCAGTGGTATCAGAGCAGTAGTTCCTGAGTGTGCAGCAGATCCGCCGAAGGTGAGGCAGTTGCACCAGGACCTGCGAAAGGGTTTGAGAGAGAGTTGAGATTCCCGGGCGTGTTAGCAGACCGTCGGACGTGAGGCAGCTACACCGGGATCAGTTAACATTTGTGAGAAAAGCAAGCAAGAATAATGCATTCCCGAAGGAGACGGGACAAGGAGGAAGATGTGGTTATGGAAGAAGAATACATGGCTTTGCAATGGCAATTAAAGGCCTTGCAAAAGGAATGGTCCATAATGAAATTACGAGAGAAGGAAGAACGACAGAAAAGGCGGGAAGAGAGACGGAGAAAAAAGGAAGAAAAGATGAAGGAGGCTGTAGAGGAAGAGAGCAACAGTACCGGGACCTGTCCGAAAGAAAGCACAGATTATTCTGTGCAAGAGGAAGAGTTAAAGCCGGTTGCAGCAGAAGTTTGCAGTAGTGGAGAAATCTATCCGGTTGAAGACAGAAGTGTGGGCCCGGAGCCGAGGTCGAAGTAGTTTGCAGAGACAGAGAAGGGTTCGGAAGTGTTGCGGGAGGCAGCAACCAGACCCAACAGAAGTGAAGATCACTTCTTCACTTACCCCGGCTATCTGATGCAGGAGCATCCGTCAGCACCAGTAGCAGAAGCAGCAAAGTTTAGGAAAAACCATGCTGAAGAGTCGGGAGAAGAAGAAGCAGGAAGCAAGGAGGAAGAAAAAATGGCCAAGTCTGAAAATCATCGCGATTTCGCGACGTGTCGCGAAATCGTGACAAAAATTGGCAAGGAGGAAGTGCAGCAGAAGGGGCCACGATTTCGTGACGTGTCACAAAATCGCAACAGTTTTCTAGAGAGGGACGAAGGCGCAGAAGGGGGCGTGATTTCGCGACATGTCATGAAATCGCGACCCATGATTTTGCTACATGTCACGAAATCGCGACAGGTTTCGGAGCAGAGGAGAGAGCGACAAAACGGTCGCGATATCGCGACGTCGCGATATCGCGATGTCGCGAAATCGCGACGCAAATTGGAGAAGCGGGTGCGGAGGAAAAATGGTCACGATATCGCGACATGTCACGATATCGCGACGGAGAGAGAAAATTGCGCGAGAGGAAGAGAAAAAGATGGCGGGAACGGTGTTTTCGAGGACTGTTCGAATTTGACATGTGGCAGAAGCAGAAGTTAAAGCGGGGGATGACCAAGAAGCACAGAAGACGAGAAGGATGGGCCACGCAGGGATTTTTGATGGATTCTGCAGTGACAGAGACCGTGCGGGAATTAATTTCGGGTTGGTGAACCCATTTTCAAAATTTTAATTAATCGGGTGGTTGAACCCGTTTAGGCGGGAAATTGAAGTTTGAGAGGGTCGGGACCTCTATAAAAACCCATTATTTTGTTTTAATCGGGACGGTGGACCCGAGAATACCCTTAGAGCCTAGGAGTGAGGAAGCGGAGAACCGAGCCGAGGGTCGGTGATTGTAAGCCTGCGGGCTGTAATTTTTTTGCATGTATATATATATATATATTTTTAGTTATTTTTAATGAAAAGGCAGGGTTTGTGAAGAAGGGTGTTTTTCGATGCCCCGTCACCTAGTGATGAAGCAATGTGTATTGCTATGGAACAACAAAGGGTCCAAAAGGAAGAACCATATGATTTTGTGGTTCCTAATTTACCCCCAATTAATGTCGGACATAGTAGACCATATCCAGAACAACAAGTTCTCCTGACAGGGCAAAACAATTCTTCCTGCACTTTTTATGCATATCACGGAGAGAGAGAGGAGGATCACTACATTCCTCCAGGCCAGTATCCAGTGCCAAAACGATGCACGTCTACACCTGCATTATATCCAGATCGCTTATTGAGACCAGAGTTTCAAGTCAATGCGGCCAACCTCGACAGAGGGAAGCAACATATAGGAGTCTCAAAGCATTATGATCGAAACATATATGTAGGAGAGACATCTAGGCCTATTAAACAAGAGACAACAGAACAAAATAACTTGGCATTTGCACAACTAGCCGCCCGCCAAGCACACATCACGTGGCTTAAGCAAGAACAATAGGAATTAGAACATTTGTGTCGCCTTGATCAAGAGCGCATTCAGCGTTAGACAGCTGAATTGCTTCACAACCATGCACCTGAGAGGGCCCCAGTTCCTCGTGCACAACAATCTAAGATGTATGTGAGGCACAACCCCTTAGTGCGAGACAGGTCTCCGCGACCACAACAAGCACTGCCTCCAAGACCTCTTAGACCTGGGCGGGAGGCCATTCACCATGACCATGATGGGCATCCTCCGCGGGCACCCATCCATGTTTACAGGCCTAGGCCAAACACTCCTCAAGAAGATTATGAGGATTATTACCAAGAAGAAGAGCGGGTTGAAATGCCCTATCAAGGCAGAAGGGATGCTACCCATTTATCCATTCAAAGGCCTCAAGTTCCTCGCAACCCACAGTGGGAACAAACTAAGGAGGAGGAAATTATATCCTTCGATGCCTACAAAGTGTTGTTAGAACGCTTGGATAATATGGAACTTAAGACTAGTGGGCCTCAAAAGCCTACCTTATGCCAACTTCGTAGTCATCCGATACATCCGTCAGTGCCAGCACCTCCATACCTTGAACATTTCAAGCTGCCCCAGTTGGCACTCTTTAAAGGGGATGAGGATGCTCAAGAGCATGTGACGAGATATTTGAGCCAGTGCTTTGGTATACAAGACAATGATGCATTATTATTGAGAACATTCATAACCACATTCGCAGGATCTGCCTCGGATTGGTTTACCCATCTACCGAAGCATAGCATCTACAACCTGGATCAACTAGTGGATGCATTCCTAGAACGTTTTGCTTTCAATACAAAGAAAAAGGCATCGCTCAGTGATCTAGCTAGCCTCAAACAGTATGAGGAAGAGTCTATGGTAGCATATGGGAATCGATGGAGGACAGTGCTTTCAAAGTTGTCCTACCTCCCTCCTATGTTTGACTTAACTCAAATGTTCGCAAAGAGCTGTTTGCAATCGATCTCTGTGCTATTGCAACTACAGCAATACGCCACTTTAGAAGAAGCTCTGGCGCAAGCTAGACGTATCGAAGAGATCAAGATACAAGATGGCAAAATTGCCAAGCCTAAGAAAAAAGAGTGGAACAAGAGCACCAAAACAAGGAATATGCAACAGAAACCCGCCACGGTCAATCAAGTTGCTATTAATGCCCCTACGCCTGCCCAAGAAACATAACCTTCAAAGGCTAATTATCAGGTGGTGCCTCACAATAATTATGAGAAAGATAACAAGAAGTAGGATCAAAATCAACAACGTCGCCCTAAGCGACAATTTACACCATACACTGAGTCTAGGGATTCCTTGTTTGACTGTTTTTCAGTGGCAAACTTGATTAATTTGCCAGATATTCCAACAATTTATCCTAATGCGCAAAAGCCTAAATGATATAGAGAGGATCTTTTCTGTATATTCCACAGAAGGAAAGGGCATGACCTTAATGTCTGTTGGACGTTTAAAGGTTTAGTGCAAGATCTCATTGATAATCACACATTGGTAGTGGATAATCCCATTGCACCCAACAACCAACAAATGGGTGTTTTCAAAGATCCTTTACCCACACATGATGCACAAACAAAACCTCTGCATGTCAACAAAGTGCAACAGAGTTACCCCATGGAGGGATATGTTGGGATGATTAGCATTGTGACAAGAAACAAGAGACACCCAGGAGTTGTCCCCACGACAGCCACTAGGGAAGCTTCATCCACGTCACAACATCAACCAAATCCTACATAGTTGCCCCCACCTAGACCAGTGGCCATGATTCGAACTAGACTTACTCAAATTCTATGGACCACATCGGCTAGGCTCTCCATTTATGAGCTTATTCAACAATCAGCGCCCCATCGAGAAGCTCTTATGGAGATATTAAAGGCAATTGAATTACAACCCCACGAAGCGGATTCGTTCAACAATTTTGTGGGGCATGTCAAACAGTGTACTGAACCAGTCATTACATTCTGAGAAGATGAGCTAAAAACGGTGACTGGAGATGTAACGGATCCACCCTTGCACGTTATTTGGCGGGTCAATGGGACTCCATACAAACGGGTGTTGATAGACACTGGTTCATCCAGTAACCTTATTACAACCGCTGCACTAAAACATTTGAAACTACTAGCCTCTCACATTGCACCTTCCACTTATACCCTTCGAACATTTAATGATACGATATGCTCGACAGTTGGCACAATTGTCCTACCCATACAAGTGGGACAAAAGACCATTCATACTTTGTGCCACATTTTAGAAGGTGATATGGCTTACAATATCTTGCTTGGGCGGCCTTGGATCCGGGATATGAAGTGTGTCCCTTCAATTGCTCATCAATGTTTGAAATATACATTTGAAGGACAAGTGCACGTGGTTCCCACAGATTTGGAACCTTTTAAATATTGCAACTCAGTGCAAATCATGCCGCAGTCGACCCTTCCTTCAACGCACATGGATTTCCAGTTAAATCCATCTAAACGGGGTCCGACTAAGCAAGAATCTTCATCACCAAATTCCCAGGCGGGATCATCTTCTTCATCTAGTCCTCCCACAATGACGCCACCTACGATGGCCACTCCAACGGACAAAGGAAAGAAGCCCCTAGAAGCGGAACCACCTTTAGTCTCCAACATCTCTACAAAAGAGACGCCTAATAGAATGGAAGTTGAGACGCCTAGTTCACCCCACATGGAGTGGACTCAAGGAGAACTCCCATTCGCTTCCCCTCAATCGCCAACAATTACTGTTGAGATGTCTAACACATGCATAGGGGAGTATATAGTGCGCAATGTTGTTGCAACGCCCACACTTCAGTCTATGCAAGACATGGGAAGACCTCAACTCCCCATAGGCTTCGTGGTTCCTTTAGGCTACCCACCTAATCAGAAAAACTTTATTTTTGGGGGCCTAGATCATGGTGTTGAACCTTCTCAAAAATAAGAAGAAGATGAAGATCCTTTTGTGGAAGATGTCAACTATTTGGCTAACCTCGACTTTGCATTACGATATCTTAGCCAATGCAATTGGCATGGATACGGGTTAGGCCGGTATGAACAAGGAATGCGTGTTTTGTGTCAACCAAGATACCAAATGCCTTATGACAAGTCAGGAGTAGGGTTTAATCACCCTTTGCCCCTTGACATCTTGGTCAAAAACATGCAAGGCCTAGGGATAGGCAACAAGGATGGGTTGGCATCAGATCCATATGCCAATCCAAATACAACTTATACATTGGGGGATTATTTCCCATTGCAAACAAATAACCTTGTTGACCTCAACAACCATTTCCCTATGGCTGAACAAGGAGAAACCTCATGGACTCCCCCATAAGGGGAAGATGGACAAGACCACGAAGGGTCTTCTGAATATGAGTCGGAGTATGATCATTCGCATGAATATCAAATGAATGACAATCAGGATAGCTTCCTGATGATGTTCCCATTGAATGATCCTAGTGAGCATATGATACCTCAACAACAACAAAATCCTTTGGACATTGATGACATGTTTGAACACTTACACATAGATCCAAGACCTAGGCGGCATTTCAACCTGGCGCAGTTATAGCAATTACTGCACCCACCACTCCAGGCTTACAACGAGCATCTTTCGCCTGGAGACCCTATCAAACCATCAGTACCTAGGGTAGACCCTGTTTGTCTGTCCATGCATAGGGCTGATCCCTTTGTGCCAGTGCCTACAGAGCCAGATCCAAAGCACCAAGAACATCCAAAATGTCAGAGTTGTCACATTTGCGGTAATGGAGATTACAATCATTTCATCAACATGGTCTCCATTGACTTGATCGCCCCCATCCATGATCCCACCAATCCAACACGATTATTACATCTAGACATAAAAGCTATTGATTGGGATCGCTCTGACACACCACCATCTCCATCAGAGTATTGGCCTTGTGGTGGGATGTTTCATTTCACTCCGAGACAGACTCAGGATGTCTTCCATGCTCGAAGAGGAACTTGATGTTCCTAATGACGATCTTAATTCAACAAACGATATCCATCTGATCCCAATTCCACACCAGTTGGAAGACGGATCCCATATGTCAGTTGAAGCAACAACTGATGTAGACATCGGCACAGATCCAATGAATCCACGGATTCTCAAGATGGGGGTAAGTCTTTCCCTTGAAGAGCGAGCCGATTATGTTGCCATTATTAAGGAAAAGAAGGAGTTTTTTGCATGGTCATACAAGGATATGCCGGGACTAGACCCACAGCTAGTCACACACAATTTAACGCTTGATCCGAAAATCAAGCCAGTCAAGCAAAAACTACGCAAGATGCATCCAATAGTGGCCTTAATGGTAAAAGATGAGTTACAAAATTTGTTGGATGCCTAGTTTGTCATCTGTGTGGATTATCCGCCATGGTTGTCTAACATGGTTCCCGTCAAGAAACCCGATGGGAGGATTCGCATATGCACTGATTTTTGAGATCTTAACAAAGCGATTCCTAAGGATGATTTTCCTTTGTCGAGCATCGACGCATTGGTAGATGCTACAACGGGCCACGAAATGCTTTCCCTCATGGATGGTTTCTCAGGATATAATCAGATTCGTATTAATCCTGAAGACCAACTAAAAATAGCATTCACAACGCCTTGGGGAAGATTTTGCTATAAGGTCATGCCTTTTGGCCTTAAAAATTCCGGAGCCACCTACCAACGTGCCATGACATACATCTTTCACGATTACATGCACAAAACTTTGGAAGATTACATGGATGATTTGTTGGCCAAATCTCTTTTGCGCCCAAATCACATCGGTGACTTGAGCAAGGTCCTTGATCGCCTCATTGAACATAAAGTCAGATTAAACCCCAAGAAGTGTGTCTTTGGCGTCACCTCTGGAAAGCTCTTGGGTTTCATAGTCTCTAAACGAGGAATTGAGGTAGATCCAAACAAATTCAAGGCAATCCTTTAAATGCGTCCCCCAACTACCATCAAGCAGCTCAGGAGTCTGTAGGGAAAGGTTGCGTCGATTAAGTGCTTCATAGCGCAGTTATCTGACAAATGTCGACCCATGAATAAATTATTGCATAAGGGGGTCACATTTCATTGGGATGATGAGTGCCAGTTAGCCTTTGACGACATTAAACAGTACTTGGCTTCGTCGCTAGTATTGGCACCACCCAGACCAGGAGTGTCGTTCTATTTATACATCTCAGCCACTGAGGTGGCATTGGGTGCCATGCTGTCCCATAAAAATGAACTTCACAGAGAACAAGCTACATACTATCTTAGCCGCACCCTAGTCAGTTATGAACTTAACTATGCATACGTTGAAAAGCTCTGCTTGGCAGTGGTGTTTGCTACCAAAAAGCTATGCCACTACATGCTTAGTAATAAGACGTATGTTGTGTCTAAGGAGAATCCATTGCGATACATGATGAGTCGTACTTATCATAGTAGCCGCACGGCAAAATGGATCATGTTGTTGACGGAGTTTGACATAGAGTTCATTGGACAAAAATCTATAAAAGGTCAAGTCATCACCGATCAACTAGCTGAAGCTCCTCTTGAAGACGATCAGCCTCTGACTTTTGAACTACCTGATGATGGGGTCTTCCATGTTTCAGAGTCGCCAGATTTTGATGAGCCTGAGTCATAGGCTGACATAACCCTATTATTCGATGGTTCTAAATGTGAGCAAGGGGGTGGTGCAGGAATTGTATTCTTCACTCCGCAAGGCACTCCAATGCCCTTGTCATTTAAATTAGATTTCTTGTGCACCAACAATAATGCAGAATACGAAGCCTTGCTCATAGGTCTTCAGACAGCAATCGCCATGAACATTAAACGATTGAACATCTTTGGTGATTCGTTGTTAATTGTCAATCAAGTAAAGGGGATATACCAATGTAAATGTCCAGTTTTGCGGTCTTATAAAGTCCTTATGGAAAAATTCCTGGCACAACTTGAATGGTATGACATCGAGGCACTCCCTCGATCATCAAATCATTTTGTGGATACTATGGCCTCCTTGGGGTCACTCATCCCGCAAGACCCTTCTTGTGAAATGACAACCATTCAGGTTAAAACATTATCACAATCTATGATGGAGCGTGCAAGCTCTGATCTGACGCCAGGAATCCACATGATCCAGATTGAACCATCTATGGATAAGTTCTCTCGAATTCGAGATTGTTTGATTCAAGCCAACTGGGGGTCCTTGTTCTCCCCGACCCCTCTTACTAGCAACACCACATTTTTTTGCAAGTTCTTTCCTGCTCAACTTTTGTTAGGGATAGACTTCAAGAGGGATTGGTCATTCATACTATCGAGGTTTCTGATCAACAAGATTGGTACACACCCATTCGATATTACCTCAAGCTAGGTAATCTCCCACTTGGATTGACACAAGCCGCAAAAAGATCATTCAAATAGAAAGCGGCAAAGCATGTCTTGTTAGGAGACATTTTGTATCATCGGAATTATGAAGGAATTCTTCTTCGTTGTTTGGACCAACAAGAGTCCGCTTGGGCGATCACCCAAGCTCACGATGGTACATGTGGTGGCCACTTCAGCGGTATGGCCATCACAAAGCGCATTCTTTGCATGGGTTATTATTGGCCATCTTTAGAGCGAGATTGTTGCGCATATGTGAAGAAGTGCGTGAAGTGTCAGCACCATGCTAATTTGACACGTACCTTCTCAGGCCTTATAGCCGATTCAATTGGTTTGGCCTTTTTCACAGTGGGTCTTTGATCTAATTGGCAAGATCTCCCTTGTGTCGTCTGGTCGTCACACATTTATTTTAATGGCCATAGAGTACTTTACCAAATGGGTGGAAGAAATTCTGCTGACCACTACGACTGGAGCTCGCATTGCGGAATTTATTTTGCATAACATCATGTCGTTTTGGTATTCCATCCAAAATTGTCTCGGATAATGGGACACCATTCAAGAATAAAGATGTGCATGCTTTGACCACAAAGTACAATATTTAGCATAGCTTTTCAACACCCTATTATCCGTAGGCAAATGGGCAATCAGAGGCGTCAAACAAAACGCTAGTCGCCATTCTTAAAAAGACAATTGCAGACAATCATAAATACTGGCACATTCAGATCCCGCTTGCCCTATGGGCTTATCGCACCAGCATTTGGATGCCCACTGGGGCAACTCCATTTTCGCTGGTGTATGGCTCCGAGGTAGTCATGCCTTTTGAGTTGGAAATTCCTTCCCTACGCATTTCAATGCAAGATTTCATCGATGATGACACTGCACGGCAGGCCCGGTTAGATCAACTGACATTGCTCAACAAACGACGCGTTAATGCTCTCGAGCATTTATGTATCTATCAAGAGCGACTTAAGAAAGCATACAACATGAAATTCCATCTTAGGGAATTTCAGGTTGGTGACTTGGTCTTAAAAGAGAACCAACAGAATTCTAATTTGCCGTCCCATCTACGGGACAAGTTTGCGGCAAACTGGTTAGGTCCTTACATCATTGATAGTAAAATAGGACCTGAAACATACCGGCTTGCCTCTCTTGAAGGAATCAAGGAAACAGAACCCTTTAACATCATTCATTTGAGGCCATTCCACAGCTAGAGAGCCATAGTCCAACAAAAAGCTCCAAGGATTTTCACAAATCGCTTGGTCAACCCAAAAAGCTCCAAGGATTTTCACCAATCGCTTAGTCAACCCAAAAATCTCCAAGGATTATCACAATCGCTTGGTCAACCAAAAATCTCCAAGGATTACCACAATCGCTTGGTCAACCCAAAAGCTCCAAGGATTACCACAATCGCTTGGTCAACCCAAAAGCTCCAAGGATTATCACAATCGCTTGGTCAACCCAAAATGCTCCAAGGATTATCATAATCGCTTGGTCATCCTTAAAAGCCCCAAAGGTATATATAAACCCTTTGGTCAAACCAAAAGCTCCAAGCGTTACCATAATTGCTTGGTCAACATAAATATTCAAAAATCAACAAAAACAACATAAAAATCAAAATCACAAAAACAATTGCATTTCAATTCCATGCATTCTCATAAAAAAACAAAATCACAAAAACAATTGCATTTCAAAAAAAAAAAAAAAACAAACAAACAAAATCACAAAAACATTTGCATTTCCATTCCATGCATTCTCATAAAAATCAAAATACAAAAATATAGGTTCCATTAAACATTGCATCCATACATTGCATACTTCGCTAGGTCATACAAGTCAAAAGCACCATAGGCTGTCATTATTTGGCAATTCCATCATTTTCACCTCAGATCCATTTTCATAAACGCATACATCCAACATATCACCCTTTTATTTTAGCATCGTCAATTGTCGCCTAATGTATATAGGGTTTTCGTCATTCGGATGTCTTTAAATTTCTAGCCAAAAACCGTAAACAGTTAAGCAGATTTTACATGGGAAAGTTTTACTTGGATCCCACCTTGGTACATAGCATCCCAACACAAATTAACACACATAAAATAATTCCTAAGTTGTGTGGACGAAAGATGAAACCTGCACCGTAATCCCGGTTACCATAAGCGAAACGGCTATCTTGCTTATCCCCCTATGCAATTGACCCTAGAAATGCTGAGAGTTGGCAAAATGACAAGCATCCTCCCTACCCAATTCCCCATGAATCCCAAGTTCTCAAAAATTGCAAAAACATCAAAAATTTGCAAAACGTCAAAACATTCAAATTTGACATCCTACAGTGCACACATCAAAAGGCACAAACAATAGTGATTCTCATCACTCCATATTCAAATACCTTGCTCAAAAAAAAAAAAAAACAAACAAAAATAAACAGTGATTTTATCACTATAAAGAGAAAGTATCCCAATACAATTGAAGAAAAGAAGGGAGTCGAACTTGAATCCTTGGAATTCTCAGCATTTCGACAGGTCATGAGGCAAGCTTTAGTATCGATTTGGTTGATAGCCTATTGGTCACTGGTGGCAAACCTCCCGCATGACGATATATCTGTCACATTAAATTGTGTGCAGATCAATGTTTGCATGTGGATGAGCTAGCTTATGGTATCCTAGATAACATCGTAGACTAATCTGACTAAATTCAATAAAGGAGTTAGTGGAGCTAATTAGGTGATCCTCAGTACAGGTTCGGTTGAAAGCCCATCTGGCACTGGAGGTATCCTAATGAATAACACGTAAATGAACTCAATTGCACACATAGAGATGTGAAATAACTTGGTTACATTCAAGTCAGATTTATACCTTGTTCAAAAAGTCTTACGACATAAATGTACAGTCTTGGCTAGTTAGTTAAAAATATCTGCATCTCAGAAAAGCTTAACTACATTTTCAAACAACCGATACATTTCATTCCATACATCACCATCAAAAAAAATATATATATATATAGACAAAACACAAAAACAAAGTGTTCACATGCACAAGCATTCCACAAAGATATCCCATTATTAGAAAGTCCAATCCAAATTTTGTCCAGTCTATGGTGCATCGACAAATCATTAACAAATCATTGCATTCATTCCATATGCATACCTCATACAAATTAGAACCATCGCATTCATAATCGCATATGCATACATCACTGTAAAAACATGCACATAAACATAAATCATGGAAAAAGTATAAACACCAAAAAGAATCATCTATATATATATCATAACAAAAATTGCCCGTAGGCTACAATGCACTGGTCCTCGGACCTCGCTCCCATCATCCAAAATCTCAAAAACCCCCAGCCTAGGGCATCGGCCACCATGATCATGTAGGATCGGTGTGATGAGAGCTACCCCTCGCGGTATCCGTCCTCTGAGACCTCTCAGGGTGACTGCTCGCCCCTGCATCCCAACCACTCACTCCTCCCTCATCTTGGCACCTGCGTCGGGATGATGTCGACTGCTCCGTCCCGCTGTCTCTCGTCCTATACGACGAGCCACTAGCCGGAGGCTCTAGTATTCGCCCACCAAGGCGGATAATCTCACCCTCCATCTCTCGCCGATGCCGACTCCACTCGGCCTCTCGCCTATGGTAATATGTAATTACGTCATCATGCTGTGCTAGCTGCACCCATAGGAGATCCCTCTCCCGTGCAGCATCTGTATCCCCCGCCTGCTGGTGAGCCGCACCCCCTGCGCTCCCCTACCCTACCAACTGTGTCTGCAAGATATCCCTCTCCTATGTCATATCTGCAAGCTCTCCATCCCGCATCCGTAGCAACCCCATCAGACGTGCTACCTCAGCACGCAACCTCGCCTCTATCTCCCCCGAGCCAGCCTACTCTGGAGCATCCTGCATCTCTGGCTGCTCCTCCTCATCCACATCATCTCCCACCTCTGCCACCTCCACCATCTCTACATCCGCAGGAGCTCCCCAACCCTCTCCTGGTGCCTCTGCACCCTCTCCGCCTCCCGTTGCCTCCTCTCCTCCCAATGGCCCCTCACCTCGCCACTGCCGCAACGTCCACCACTCCTGATACTCGGTCATCACTCCGACGTCATCTACGTTTGAAATTTCCAGTACAGTATCAAACTCCTCCCCCAATGGCTCGAGGATTGGCGCAGCTAGGGTCCTCTCATCACTCCGACGCTAGTAGACTACGGGCTCCCCAGGAAACCCCTAGCATACCCCAAACTATCGTGTCACTCAAAGGTAATGGAAGTACTCCCGCTCTGTCCCATGCCTCCCAATCACCCATCTCCCCCTCCAAACTTTCCAAAGCCAATCATTCACCTCTAGCCATGTGGGACAATCCCGATATGGCCTCCATACCACATCCCCGGGAGTCAGTCGTGCAAAGGCATCTCTGTAATGGTCTACGTCTCCCACAAATCGTCGACTTTGCCTACGCTCCTCTGACCGATACCATAAGGCACCATACCCAATATCCCTGTCCACCATATCAGCTCGGGTAGTCTAGGGCAACCCTCGTGGTCGCTCTATGGCTATGTGCTGCCATGCCCAGCATTGCAACAAGAAACTGCACCCCATCCCCTTCCACCTCCGACAGCGGACCTCGTATAGCTCATCATACAACTGCGCCAACAGCGTCTGACCCCATCTCATAATAATCGACTCTGTCATTGGACAATCCACCAACTGCCACACCACCTCCAATAGGTTCCATGGGAACCTCGCTCCTGATGAGTCTGGTAGGAGCATGTTGGAAATGAGGCTCATAAGCACTGCATGCCTCACTCCCAACATTCCCCTCGCATACCAATATCGCACCAAGATCCCCCCAATGTGGCAATCCAGCTCTACCCTCTCCAATGAGGTCATCCCATCATCATCCTCTCCATGTCCAAAGTACCGTGTCAGTATCGCTGTCCTCTGGCCCCATGGTGTCATTCGAATAGGAACCCCGTCTATCGAAATCCGAAGAATCCGATACATGTCCTCTAAGGTGACAGTCATCTCCCCTATCGAAAGATGGAAGGTGTTCGTACGAACATCCCACAGGCCGATCAAAGCTGTAATGTACGCCCAATCTGCCACAACTACATCCAACCGAGCCACATGCTTGAGCCCTAAGGCATCAAGCCACTCCCAGTCATCATCACTCAACGCCTCGCGGGCATTAGAAAAAATAGTTGGTACTCGATGTCGACTCTTCACCACCTGCACATCATAGAAAACAACAAACATCAAAAACATGCATCACATTACCATCACATGTACAAAAATTCATAACTGTATAGTAACATATTTCATTCATATGTACATCCAAAAAAAAAAAAAAAATTCATCCATTTTTCAATTGTGCATCTTTAATTTCATCAAAAATGACAAAAATTTGACATGGTTTACCTACGGTTTTACCTAAGTTTACCATTTCAAAACAAAAAAATTCATCAATTTTGCATCTTTAATTTCATCAAAAAAAAAAATGACAAAAATTTGACATGGTTTACCTACGGTTTTACCTAAATTTACCATTTCAAAACAAAAAAATTCATCAATTTTGCATCTTTAATTTCATTAAAAAAAAAAAGACAAAAATTTGACATGGTTTACCAACGGTTTTACCTAAGTTTACCATTTCAAAACAAAAAAATTCATCAATTTTGCATCTTTAATTTCATCAAAAAAACAATAAAAATTTGACATGGTTTACCTACGGTTTTACCTAAGTTTACCATTTCAACCAAAAAAAAAATTCACCTTTCATTTCATCAAAAATGACAAAAATTTGACATGGTTTACCTACGGTTTTACCTAAGTTTATCATTTCAACCAAAAAAAAAATTCACCTTTCATTTCATCAAAAATGACAAAAATTTGACATGGTTTACCTACGGTTTTACCTAAGTTTACCATTTCAACCAAAAAAATTCATCTTTAATTTCATCAAAACCAATAAACTAATCGACATGGTTTACCTACGGTTTTGACCTAAGTTTACTATTTCAACCAAAAAAAATTCATTCATTTTCCATTTTTAAATTCCATAAACATAACACAAAAATATGGGCATGGTTTACCTACGGTTTCGACCTAAGTTTTACCATTCACATAGAAAAACATTTTTAACCATGGTTACCCTAAAAAGTGTTACTCTAAGTTTCATTTGGGTTTATCCTATGGTTTTCCATATAAGTTTCCATCGGTTTGCATCCATGTTTCATTCGGTTTCATTCATTTACATTTTAATTTAATTAATTAGGGTTTCATGTTTAAACACAAGAAAAACACCATAAAAACAAATTTGCATTTTTCAAATTCACAATCGAGGAGATAGTGCACTTACTGGTCTCGCCTCGGGTGACCTTGTCTGTACACTCATGGTGGCTGGATGATCCGGCAGTGCTTCGCGTCAGAAATCTACCTCCTCCTCCCAAAGCTCCAAATTGCAATCACTGAACAGTGCAAATGAGCCCAACATGTCATTTTCGCCTATTTATAGTTTTTGTCTGCTACCGATCATCCCTGACCGGGACGAGTGCTTTTCGGCGCGCTCGTCCCACCACGGGACGAGTAACATGGCGGCGCCCTCGTCTCACCCCGGGACGAGTACCATCCTGGCACTCGTCCCCCCCGGGACGAATAAAAAAAAAAAGAAAAATAAAAAACAACCACAACATAAAAATGACAAATGCCAACAAAACCAAAAAAAAGGTCAAAATAGTCGGGGAACTGCTCGAGCATGCTTAGCGGTAAACCATCTAAAGGCACCCTTGCACAAGTCATCTTGGGTCAAGTGACTCGTCGCTTTTCTCATGTCGGTCATTCCCTCATCGATTCGTCGCTTGAGGGGGTAGTCACACTTAGTTGCCAATCAACACCATTATACCCAGTCTAGGAAATGACACGCATTCAAAGGATCATTGCAAATGACAATCGCGCCCTTACTTGGGACAGCAAATAAGAAATCATCACAAACTGATCATATACTTGGCATTCGTGAATCATGAACTCAAGGTTCCCACAACAAAAGGTTGCACCCTTTGCCTCTTCATGATTGATCAATGTCTAAGTTCAAGTAATACCTCACCGAACCAGGTTAATGCTTGATTTAAGTTCCTTAGCTCGTCAGAAGCAAGGATTCAAGAATGCGTGCCCTTTCCATACTTGGGGCATCAAGAGTTGGTTAGGTTACTGAGAAACCCTAATCATTAGTGCTTTGGTTATATATTTTTGCTCAGCATTGCACCATGTGCAACGCTTCCCAAAAAGGGGCATCTGTAGACACCAAAACATCACCAATCCAATTATGTGACAACAAGCACCGATCGCACTAACACACACAGCCCCCAGGGCAGCCCTCAGAGGTTAAACAATGGTTCTAACCACTCACACAGCAGTTTTGCAAGTCAGAAACCAATTTGGCACCTTTTAGACATTTTATTGCTTATTCGTCCCACCCAGGGATGAGTGCTGGTTTTACTCGTCCTACCCAAAGACAAGTGCTGGTTTTACTCGTCCTACCCAGGGACGAGTGCTTATACTCGTCTCACCCAGGGATGATTAACAACGCTCGCTTCGGGGTGGGACGAATGTTAGGTTTGACCGGCAAAAACTCAAATCTCGGCATATAACAACTCAGAACTGCCACTTAGCTTTTCCTGCATGACATAGGAGTGTGGGTGAGTTCTTTTGACAACTCATATCTGCCAATTGACATTTCCTTCACTACATGGGAATAAGAGTGAGCTTTTTAGACAACTCAGATTTTCCACTTAGCTATTCTTTCATTGCATGGGAGTGCAAGTGAGCTTTTCTAAAACACACAAAGACATGCATAGAGATAGTTAAGAATCCCTTGATCAAGAAGAAGTCTTCTTTTTATACAAAAAGCATTCATGCAAAGAATCACTTTTGCATGTTAATTCAAAGAGACCCCTTGGGTCTATAAAATGGTGAGTTTCCTCACCCAAAAGATATACCGAGCAGGAGCATTTTGAGCGACGAAGTGCTGCTAATTCATTTACTTGCGATTTGTGTTTTCAACATCCATAATCTCTTAATCGAAAGAGAGGTTATTGGGTGAATTTTGAAGGTATGAATCAAGAACCAACACCCCATTCTTTTGACCACAATATCCTACCAATTTGTTGACAACACATCACATCAGGTTTCGGACCCATCCTAAGCGGATTGGTGTCGAAGCAAAGTTTCACCCACGGGTGGTTTGCCTTCGGGCACCCCTCCCGCTTTATTGCTTTTGTAGTTTTTTAGCTAGTTTCATGTTTATGCTTTTATCAAGTTTTCAGTTCATTTAGATTCATTTTAGCCATAGTTAGATTTATCTTTTATTTTTCATACACAAGTGCTACTGATTCTTTGTTTGTTTCTTTGAACGCAGATTTGCAGCATTGGAGGAGCAGTGAGGAATCGACCTGTACCAACGCAAGTGGCGACAACGTTTTGGTTCGCCCATTTTATATGTGGGCACACGGAAGAAGGAATTCTAAAACGAGTTGTAGAGATCAATATCTAACGCTCCTATCCCCTAAAAAGGAAGGAGACGCATTGTAACACGAATTGAAAAGAATATCAATAAAAAAGGGCCATAGTTTATATTGCTTTTATATCTTGTGTTCATTCATTTGTGTTCTTTCCTTTTAATACAATTTTGTTTAGTATTTCCTTTTTGTTTCTGAAATCTCGTGTTTTCAATGGCGATCATGGTGGGACGTCTGTCCTCTATTTTTTTAGGTTAACTTACTGATCTAAATTGCTTGTTTTTTTACAGGTACCTGTTTTTCAACATCAGACTGTTATTCGTCTCTGCAAGTCAATTTGTAATAATTGGAAATACTTTATATAGGAGATCTTTTGAAGGTATCCTATTAAGATGTTTGAATTTAAAAGAATCCAAATCAGCCTTGAGTGAAGCCCACGATGGATCTTGTGGAGGACACTTCAGTGGTAGTGTCATTGCTAAAAAGCTCCTTAGGATAGGATACTTTTGGCCTACCATGGAGAATGATGCACATGATTATGTGCACCATTGCGACAAGTGCCAGAAACATGCTGACCTTGTCCATGCGCCTGCACAAGAACTATAGGCTATTTCATCTCCTTGGCCCTTTTCAAAATGGGGTTTAGATATTATTGGCAAAATCAATCTTGTGTCATCTGATGGACACAAATTCATCATAACCGCCACTGAGTATTTCACGAAGTGGGTCGAAGCTATGCCTTTAGCTTCCTGCACTGGTACACAAGTTTCTAAATTTATTTTTAATCAAATCATTTGTATGTTCAGAATTCTTGAAAATCTCATCTCTGACAATGGAACTTGTTTCAAAAATAAAGATGTTAAAAAATTATGCCAAAAATATAAGATTCAACATCGCTGGTCCACTCCCTATTATCCTCAGGGTAATGGTCAAGCGTAAGCATCTAACAAAACCTTAATCAAAATTCTTAAAATATTAGTCAATAAAACTGGTCACGACTGGCACATTCAGTTATATCCAGCCTTGTGGGCCTATCGAACTAGTGTTCGAACCCCCACTGGAACTTCACCTTTTGTTTTGGTTTATGGTGCTGAAGTCATTTTTCCCTTTGAATTAGAAGTTCCTTCTTTGGCTCTACTACTTCAAGATACCGAAGTAGGATATGAATATCGAGCTGGCGACTCGATCACTGGAACTCCTAGATGAAAAATGCATCAATGCTTTGGAGCATCTCCGCGCCTACCAAAACAAGCTTAAAATATCATATGCTAAAAAAGTTTGTCATCGATCCTTTGAGATCGACCACCTTGTTTTAAAGGAAAATAAAAAAAATACTAATGCAACTAAGGACCTTAAAGGTAAATTTGAGCCCAAATGGCTTGGACCATACATTATTACGGCTAAATTTGAATCAGGAGCATACAAATTATCTACCTTAGATGGTAAAGAACTTAAAGAACCCATGAATATGTTGCATCTTAAACGTTACTATGTATAAATTTGGTCATTTCATCCTTGTATATATTTGTTTAACATATTTCAAAATCATTATCTTGTATTTCTTGCAATTTATAAATTTAAAAAAAACACCAAAAACATTCATAATCATCAAAATATTCAAAACTACTTGCATTTATTTATGGCACTTGTTAATTCTTCCAAAAACCAAAAAATAAAAAAATAATGATAAAAAAATAAAAAAACAAAAAAATAACAATATTCTTGACTCTTTCGAAACCAAAACAACATAAAGAATAAAGAGAGAGTCAACATTCTCAAAACTTCTCAAAAAGTATCTATATCTATATATTCTTACAAATGTTGCAGTTATATGTTTCAAATTATTTTGGATAAATTAGCATTTATTTGGAATCCCTCACTTTCACAAACACAAAAATAAATATCTTGATTTTATCTGGCATGATTACTAATCTCTCTTATATCAAAGTCCACAAATTTCAATTAAATAAAGTTTGAGCATAGAGAATTGATCTTGTTATTTACTTAAACCAAGCACATATTTTCACAATAAAATGATTATATTTGTAATTTCCATGCTTTGCTACATAGTAGAAGTGGTTTCTTGAGCGAAAAGTTTCCCCCGCTATCCTATCATGCACATGGTCTAGAATCTTTGAGAATTGGCAAAAGGACAAGCTCACCCCTACCCAGAATAAAAATCCCTTGCTCTACAGCTAATCCGAGCAAGTATCCCTAGTATAGAACAAAAAGCAAAGTTTAAGAAAAAGAGAAAAAAGAAAAAAGTTGTTTTATATCATTATAGCATTATCAAGCAAAAATACAAAAGAAAAGCAAAAAAGAAAGCAAAAGCAAAAGTAATAAAATCCCTTTCCCTACCCTTTGAAAAGAAAAGAAGGGTTGATGAGCTTGAATCCCTGGAATTCTCAATTATTCGAAAACCGTGAGGTAAGCCTCATAACAGGTGGTTTGTGCCCAACCTGCTTGGCCTTGGGTAACTCCTCGCGTGGCGATATGTCTGTCACATTAGAAACCTTCTTTTGTATAGACCTATGTCTACTTATGGATTAGCTAGCTCTTGATAATCCGACTTACATAGTAGTCTAGTATGGTTATATGCATCTACATCATGGTTAATGAACACTTATTTGGTTCATTCAAATCACTTGTATCAAATTATCTTGTTCAAAACTGGTAAATGAACATAGCAATTGCACACACATTTTATATTTGAGAGATTTTGTGTATCATTATGATAAATCAAGATTGGAAATGAATTCACATATGCACATGGGATTCCTTATAAATCTAACTTTTGTCTTTAAAGTACTTTGAAATATTTTTTGCAAAATTGTTTGGAAAAATTCATTTTCTTCTTTAAAGTACAGTTGTTTAGTCTAAAGACAACTACATGCATAATAGAAACATCAAAATTTATTTTAAACTATACAATCAAACATATATATATATATATCGACTTTCGCGACGATGGTATAGTTCTAAAACCAAAATTGGAATTTTATGCCTAGCGCAAGTCTTCATCTTCATATTTTCAAAAAAAAATTAAAAACCAACCATGCAATAAAACAATCTATTTTTCCTTGATTTTTGTGATGATGGTATAAGTCTATACCTACATATTCTATGCCTAGCGCAAACCATTGTAACAATTTTTATTCCCCATTTATTTAAAAATCATGAAAACCATATGACTTAAATCATTCTATTATACAATTATGTTTTTAAACAAAAAGCATGCACATTATCATTATTTCATGTCATTATGTCAACCTTCAATTTTGCAATGATGGTATAATTCCTAGGGAATTATCCAACAAATTTTTCACACTCAGGAATTTATGCCTAGCAAAAATCATTTTAAACATTATTTCATGCATACTATTTTTATGAAAATCTGAAAACAAACCATCATCATCATCATTTGCACCATTGCACCAAAGTCTTAAGACAGTCTCTTAAGCACTCTTTTACTTTTAACAATATTTCTATACTGGGATTAGCTTGACGACCGAGTGAGCGGCGACTCCATGAAATGGTCTATAATAGCGACAATGTCCTTTGAATTTATTGTTAAAAGTCCCCTTTTATTTTTTATCATCACATCACAAACAACCAATTTGTTACATCAGATTATTTCATTTAAAATCTTACAGCATGACATTCAAACCATAATATTTCCAATGACGTAATTATATGAATCATCAAATCAAATCAATCAAACATAAAAGCATCATAAAAATACACAAGACACAAGTCATATGATCAAAAAATATCTCATCTCATATATATCAACAATATATACATCATCTCAAAATTGGATTGGTATGCCACAATCTGTACCTCGGCATACTCAATCCTCTATCAAAAATAATAAGTGTTATATGTCTCAACCTATACAATGTCGTGCAGTAGTCTAGCCTTGAGAACCCCTCGAGCTCTCAGCCTCATCTCCTCCCTTGCCCTGAGGTGGACAAGGTGGCCCCATCGTAGTATGAGTGGTACTGTGAGTCCTAGTCGTCGATCGGGACAAAGTCCTCAATGACCCGATCCTAATCGGATCTATGATGTTAGCTAGCAGTGGTAGTATATCCTCCTTTGGCACCATCTGATAGTATAATGTTTGATAGAATGTGATTTTGGCAATAGCCCGTGCCAGCTCCCTAGTGCTCGCCCCTCTACCTCATGCTCTGAGGCATGCAATCTCATCTCTGAGCTGTGTCACCTCAACTCGGTGTCGTGCAGCCTCCTCCTGTAGGGTCTACACCTATGCCTAGAGATGGATTGTCTTCACTCGAAGAGTCACTGTCTCGCTACTCTCCCTAGTGTCAACACCCTTGCCCTTATCGGGCGATGGTGGCCTCTCTCTCTATGGAGAAGGGGGTCTCTCTGCCCTCCTCTCTCGCTATCATAGCCTCTCCTACACCTGTGGCCTCCTTTGCTATCTCCCATTGTGACCCTGGGCTACCTCCATAGCTGCCTAGCATCGCCTCCCTATTCGATGCACAATTACATGAATCAGACCCTAAGCCCTTATCATTCAAGGAGGGCGGATGCCTGTGGATGCCTGCGTACCAGTTATCATAGCTGTCAGCTACCCCTGCATCGTCCCCATCCACTTGCTGAATGGAGGCATCGTTCACATCTTGACTTCAGAAGCATTGCATGTATAGAGACCCACTCACTGTGGTGTTATCCCAGATAGTCTGAGAAAACTCATAATCCTTGAGAGATGGGATCCCCTGTTGTAGACTGAACTATCACAAAACTTGGTCGTAGCAGTGGAGCTCCACCTATACCCTCTCCATCCATAGCCAGTAGACTCACCTGATGTGAGCCAGCTCCTGTATATCCTCGGCTCACCCTGTATGCTCCCTCCAAGGCCTCCAAGTGATCTAATCTGGGACAAGGTCATCCAGCAGTCTTCGGGACATCAGTAGATCAATCCATCACTATGACCCTCTCTGAAGCCACCAGTAGAAAGCTCAAGGCCTCTCCCCGTCAACCCCTATCAAAGGAAGCCCTACATGCCTCTACACTACAATGTGCTCCCAGCACCAAACCTGTAGGAGCGATGTCATAACTAGACATCGGCCGCCCTTATACACGACCCCATGCAGGATCTTGTACAATCGACATAGAACAAAACTGCCCTAAGAAAATCTGTAACCATGGTCCTGCATGTCACAGATCACATCTACTAGCACCCATGGTACCCTGCACCCGCTCTGGTGGCACAGCAAAAGTCCACCAACTACTCTGACCAAAACCTGTGTGAGTCTCGATGCCCCAGGCATCTGACGCAGTGCCTCGATGTTCACTTCGTCCTTCTCCAAGGTGAAGCTCGGGTCACCACACAACCGCATCATAACATGGCCCTGATTGGCTATGGGAGTGATCAACCATCCTTGTATGGGGATTCTCAGAATCCTCCATACATCCTCCAATGTGGGAGTCATCTCCCCTATAGGTAACCAAAAATAAGAACCCGGATACCACCTCTCTGCCAGGGTCGTCGGTAGCCCCATGTCTGTAGAAACTTGTGGCATTTCTGCCACATGCTGTAAGCTGGCCTGAGCCAGCTGATCTTGCTCTGCCTGTGTTAGAGCGGAAAAATCATATCTCAACCCCCCTTATTTCCATTCTCTGCTCTTTAGCAAACCTCTCTACAACAAAAACAACAAAACAATAAAAATCATTAATAAAAACTCAAGTGATTAATAATGCAAGTAAAATTAGTTCAATTTTTTACAATTGATGATATCGTCCACAATTGGACGATATCGTCCCCAATTTGAGCACAATCGTCTTCGATTTCGTAAGCCGAAATCGTCCCTAATTTGATGAAATCATCCCCCTTTCACTGATTTCGCTCTTTGACGAAATCGACGAACTTGAGATGATTTCGTCGAAATTAGGACGATTTCGTCCCGACGACGTCGACGACCCAAAAATGGCCGTGATGCTCAAAAATTAATCCAAATTCACCTAAAAGACATGTAAATTCAAATTCAATCATTCTAAACTAAGTTTAGACTCTTACTCGTAGCCCGTGCCGGACCTTTGTCGATCTGTGCGCATTGTCTCCACCATTTTTGCTTGTAGAGCTCTAAAAACCAGAAAAATGAACAGTAAAAATGAATTAGGGTTTTACCCTATTTTTCTTAATTTTATTCAAAACATAATTAAAAACATTTTAAAATTTTGTTTTTTTGCGTTTTTACCTCAAACGTTCGATTTGGGTAAAAACACGGAGGGGGCACCATAGTAAGCTGTCGTACGATTCGACCAAGAATCGTCGCCTAAAAATGGGAATAATTTTTGCTTTCTCATAAATAAAAAAAAACTCATATTTAACGCATTTTCTTTGAAAAATTCGCTAAAGAGGGGGCAAAATGTAGCACCCTAAAATTGGCGTAGTAAAACCTTAACAATTACAATTACTCTAGTAAATAATTCAAATTCAAATTTTAACCTCCCAAACCACTCCCAAATCGTCGTGTAATCCGTTTCCTCCTTTCCCGCACCATTTTTAGAGTTTGTTTTGACTATTTGATGATATTGTCACTGATCAGACGATATCACCCCAGATCTGACAATTTCGTCTAGGCTAGGACGTCCAGACGATCTTGTCCCTAAACTGATTTTTCACAATTAGTCTCTATTCCAACGGGTCTCTAATCTGGGCAAAAGTGTGTCTGCATCATTAGATACCCTCCCCTATTGGAGATCTCCCAAATAGGGATGATCTCCAACCTCATAACCTCCCTCCTAAGCCTATTTAATCCTAAGCCCTCCCCTTAGCACCCCCTGGCTGAAATTCCTTGTAACTTGACTTCATACGCACTAAGACATCCCAAATTGTTATTTGCATGAGTTCTATCCAATTTTTGTTGTAGGTACCTTAGTGTTTTTTAGTCGGAGCAAGCTTACATCGTCGCAGATGATCTTGTTCAGATCGGAGGTGATCCTGTTGAATCAGAGACGATTTCGTACCAATGCGAGACGATTTCGACTGTAGTCAACATTGAGGCAATCAGTGCCCAAAGTTTGTGTTTTCTCCACTCTTTTCTGTTGTTTTATTTTGAAATTAGCTAGTTCATTATTATTTTATGTTATCTTGCATTTTGGAGTTCACCCATCTAGATCAAATGCATAATTAAGTCATAATTATTATGCATTCATATTTCTGTTCATAATCCTTAGTTTGATATTGTTATTGTCAATTTACACTGTTTCCCTATGTTAGCATTGTTGTATTTTCTGTGTTTTGCACCTATTTCTCTGTTTGCAGGTCTTTGATGAATTCATCTGACGAATTCGTCAGATCTCAGACGATCCTGTCAGATCTCAGATGATTCTGTCGAATTTCAGACGATCCTAACTACTTCAAGAATCAAAATCTTCATCAGACATCCGGATCAGGTATTTTCTTTTAATATTGATTAATTTCTCTGTTTTCTATCTTAATTCTATTTTCTGTATTCATTTAATCTGCATCTTCATATAGAATAGCTTAGACGCATTTTTGCCAAACATAGGACTTTAATGCTTAAGACTAAAACTGAACACATCAAACACATTCCCAACCTAGGCGTGAAAACTTCCATTAAATGTTTCCTGGTGAACCCACCATCCGTCAAAAAATCACCATAATACACCTCCCCTGAGAGTCGAGACCTTTGAAAGGCCTCTCAGTCAGAGGTACCGTGTCATCCTTTTCACATCCCCCTTTCGGGCATGGATCCTATAGCCTGAAGGTAAGGGTGTGAAAAATTTGGAGCGATACATCTAGAAAGCACAAAAGTATGAAAAATGTAAGATGTTTC
Organism: Wollemia nobilis; assembly: GCA_028583015.1. Taxonomy (NCBI): domain Eukaryota; kingdom Viridiplantae; phylum Streptophyta; class Pinopsida; order Araucariales; family Araucariaceae; genus Wollemia; species Wollemia nobilis. The sequence continues at coordinate 2,826,873 of JAQPPZ010000184.1, forward strand.
AATTGTGGAAAGTTTGGTCATTATGCTACTGACTGTACTATTCCCAAGAATGAAAGTGATGAAGATAAACAGGATTCTAAGAGCAAGGATTCCGAAAAGCACAAGCATCATAGGAAAAACAAAGATGAGCACAGCAATCAAGGAAAGAGGTATTCACACAAGCACAAGAAGAGTTTCTACCTAGACAAAGCAAGTAAGTGTTCTAGTAGTGATAGTGAAAGTTCTTCAAGTGCTAATGAAAATGAGATGTTGTTCATATCAGAAAAAGAGGAAGAACCGAAACATAGATTCATTATCATGAAATGTCTTAGATGTGGAAATTTTGGTCACCTTGAGGATGAATGCACAAATAATGATTTGGTTTCTAGTATGTATGAGGATGCTTCATAAAACTATAAGGAAGATGCATGTATGGTTTTTGGAAAGGGTAGCACATCTAGTGATAAGAAATCTGAAAAAGGCTTTGATGATTCAAAAAGCAAACAAATAGAGGAAGATATAGAGGAAGGTGAAGTAGATCTTGAAGGTGAACTTATTAGTGCTCTTAGTGCTTTGAAAAAGGAAAGGAAAAAGAATGCTAATCTCAAGGATGAGTTAGATGAATGTTGTATGGAGAGAGATGATCTTATAGAAAGTCTTGACTTCTCTATGGCTAAGACACAAGAACTCAAGGATGAGTTAGAGTCTAAGGTTCTTGAGTATAGTGAGTTAGAACAGAAAATGGCTTCTTTGAAAGTGGAAACTAAAGAGTACAAGGATAAGCTTTATAGGTTTCAAGATAGCTCCAAAAAGGTTAAGTCACTCATCAAAGGTCAAAGAAATACAACAGAAAAAATAGGCCTTGGTTTTCTTAAGCCACACAAGGAACAAGTTGGAGAGTCTAATAAGAGACTCCAAAAGGAAGAGAGTTTTGATGAGGAAAGTATTTCATAAAATGAGTCCTTGAATGATAGATGCACAGAAACAGAAAACAGAATTCAAAATGAGAAGAAGTTTTCAGAACCTAAGAGGTCAATTAAAGGAAAGTTTCAAGGCAGATGTTTTGCTTGTCACGGTTTGGTCACATGGCTTCACATTGCATGGCTCAAGTGAAGGAGGTAAATGATAGTTTCAAAAGTTCCAGTTACTTTCAAGGGTATTGCTACTCTTGTCAACAGTTTGGACACAAGGCATTTTATTGCAAGGCAAATAACAGGAACATGTTTGGCCAGAATAGGTTTGGTCAGAACAATTTTGGTCAGAACAGGTTTGGCTAGAATAGGTTTGGTCAGAATAGGTTTGGTCAAAATTGGTGGATTCAAAGATCAGGTTTACCTCAAAGAAACAACATCGTCAAGTGTTTCAAGTGCAACAATGAAGGTCACACAATCAGACAGTGTAGAGCTGAAATTCTAGAATACAGGAACAGGAACAGTGGCATGATCAAGTCCAAGGATCAAGGCATGGACAAGAACAAGGATGAGAACAAGAACAAGAACAATGACAGGAATAGGAATATGGACAAAGAGTTTAAGAGAAGGCCCGGCAATAAAGTTATAGATGCTGATGATGATCAGTGCCTAATGGGAGTTTTACTCCCACCCAAGAATTAATCACCTCATCAGGAGGTGGGGGAGGGACTAAGCTAAGAGGCTCATTCTTAGTCCCGATCCCCAAAGGTGACCCTTTGCCATTGATTACAAAGGGGGAGAGATTTGAGTAAGGGGGAGAGCCTCAAGATAGGGGGAGCTATTTATGTTGAGTTTATGTGTTGTTGAGAAGCATGGTTTGCCATCAATGACAAAGGGGGAGATTGTTGGCAATTTTGGGTTTGAGATCCTAGCTTCTTATCTATGAGTTGTCATTGATGTCAAAAGGAAATGGTATTAATGCTAAGAGGATGTGTTGGATTCAAAGGTGGAAGATTCCAAGAGAATATTTTTAAGAGAATCCAGAGAGATTCCATTGGCAAGCGTTTTTCATTAAAACCAAATCGGTTTTTATTAAAACCAAGTTAGATAGGGTTTTTATTAAAACCAAGTTAGATAGGGTTTTTATTAAAACCAAGTTAAATGGTTTTTATTAAAACCAATGGAGGTTCTCTTTATTATTTATTTAATTATTATTTAAAACCCTTCAAGGTTTTAATTAATTAATTATTTAATTAATTAAGGGAAAAATTATTTTTAATTTATTAAAAATACTTAAAGGTTTTTAAACCTTTTTTTATTCTTAATTTATTAAAATTATTTAAGGGTTTTTAAACCCTTTTTGAAAAGACTGTTGATTAATTTCGAAATGGTCTTTATTTTTGTCGACGTCAAGGTGTCTTCGAAGAGACTATTTATTCTCCAACTCCTAAGGTTGGAAGGCTAATTAATTTGAAATTAGCCTTCCAACATTTTTGCGGTGTTTGTGCTCTGTATTCGCTGCGATCGAAGGAAGACTTAGAAGCATGTGTAGTTGAAAAGTCTTTGGGAGTTTTTTTTCGAGGGTGAAGTGGAGGGAAGTTCACTTATGAACTTCGTAGCCCGCATGGGCTAGTGGCAGCGAAGGCTGTTGTTGGGCGCTGCATTGGCGGAGGTCGCCATTTCGAGTCTCGCGGGGGTGCTTTGCTAGAGTAACACACGTTTTTATTAAAACGTCTTTATGCCACGAAATTCAGAGTTTCTTGGACAATGATTTATAAGGTGTGATTAAATTTTATGAGTTTTGGCTTTTGTGATTAGCATTGAATAAAAGCTTAGGAGAAATAAGGGCATATTTCTTTGGATGTATTTTTAAGATTATTCTTTGCTATGCTAAAATTAAAAATGGAGGTATAAGGTGTGAGTCTCTGATTGTTGATTTATTGGCAGGTTATGGTGGTTGTGTTTAAAGAAGTGGAGCTAAAAGGTGTAATAAAGGAAGTTTATATTATTGCTCATTTCTTTTTATTCTAACCCTAACTTGGTTGGAAGTTTGAGAGTTGTGTGTGGTGACAACTTGAAGGTTCAATTATCTTCTACTCCAATAAGGTATGGGCACATTCTTATTATGAGTATGATTGGTGTATGTTTTCTGAAATAAGGTTGGAATGAAAAGGTATTCTACTAGGTATACTTTTGCTAGGTGTAAATCCTATTTTCTGGTTTTTTGAAGACTACTTATGCATTGTTATCCTTAAGGAGAGTTTTTGGTGAATGCATAATTTTTGGTTTGAGATAGTGCAAGCTTTGTGCACTAGGGTTTATATTTGTTAGTCTAGCTACTTGCATTGAGTTGGTGGAACCCTTGGTCGACTGTTTTGATTTTGATGGTTGATTTGCTTCCATAGAGGTTGTTTGATCAAGTTATTGCTTTACTTGATTCATGATATTGGGCTTACTCCATTGAGTTGATTTGAGCAAGTTATTCTTTGCATTTGGTGATATTGTGTCGGTTGTTGTTTTGTTCAAATATCTTTGGAGGGAAAAGGATTTCTACTTGTTTCTTTTTCTTGTGATGATTGGTTGAATGCTTCAAGGTTGATGTTGAGTTGAATGGTGTTGGTTGACTAAACCTTGTTTGATGAGCATTGTTGTTGAAACCCTAATTGATGGTGAAAAAAACATGAGTATCATTGTTATGTGATTCTTTGCATAGTTGGCAATTGTTGGGGTTTCATGTTCTTGAAAGAAAACATTCTATCCTATCCATTTCAAATATTGAGTTGAGTTTTCAGATTTGAGATTGAGATTGAGCTGAGTTGATTTGAGTTGAGTTTTGAGATTGGGATTTGAGTATAGAACATATTGAGTCTCTAACAATTCTCTTTATGCTTCTATGAGTTTGACAAATAACATTGGGTCTCTAACAATTCACTTTGTGATTTCCTACTAAGAAAGTTTTTCTTGGTGAGCTTGCTGAGTTTTTGAACAGGTTCCAATGGGGACTTGTGAGCAGTTTTTGGACAGGTTCCAGTGGGGACTTGTGAGTAGTTTTTGGACAGGTTCCAATGGGGACTTGTGAGAATTTTTGGACAGGTTTCGATGGGGACTTGTGAGAAGTTTTGGATAGGTTTCGGTGGGGACTTGTGAGCAGATTTGGACAGGTCCTAGCAGAGGACTTGTGATCTGAGTTTGATAGTTCTATAATAGAACTTGAGGATAGAGGTGCATTGGTTCTATGAGAAGAACCTGAGGACAGTTGGTAAGACTTTGAGAAGGCTTGTATGCAGAGGATTGATTTGTTCAAGAGTTGGACAGATCTGACAATCAGAGGAAGACTTGTATTAGACTGACTAATTATGTTTGGTATAGGTTGTTGAGCTATTGTCGACATGATCATAGAAGGCAGAGGTCTCTTAGGCTAAGCATTGAGTACAGGAGGTCTTCGATGGAAAGGAGTTCCACATGCTAGCAAGAGGTAGAGGCAGTTGATCTTCTAAGGTATCATTTCCATAACAGAGGGGAAGGTATCTCCTTTGAGTAGAGGCTCATAAATTCTGATTGGGGGAAGTGTAGCACCCTAAAATTGGCATAGTAAACCTTAGAAAATAATTAAAATTACCTTAGTAATAATTCAAATTTAAATTTTAACCCCAAAACCGCTCCCAAACTACCTTCTACCCATTTCCTTATTTTACGCACCATTTTTAGAGTTTGCTTTGTTCGTTTGATGATATCGTTGCCGATCAGACGATATCGCCTCAGATCGGACGACTTCGTCTATAGTATAACGTCCAGACGATCTTGTCCCAAACTGACTTGTGCATAGTTGGACTCTATTCCAACGGCGTCTCTAATTCGGGTAGAAGCGTGTCTGCATCGTTATATACCCTCCCCATTGGAGATCTCCCAAATTGGGATGATCTCCAACCTCCTAACCTCCCTCCTAAGCCTATTTAATCCTAGGCCCTCCCCTTAACCTACCCCTGGCTGAATTTTCCTATAAATTGACCTTCACACGCATTAGAATAATCTGTATTACCATATACATTTGTTGCATCCAATTTTCTTGCAGGAACCTTGTCATTTTTTAGCCGAAGCAAGCTTACATCGTCTTAGATGATCCTGTTCAGATCGGAGATGATCTTGTCAAATTAGAGATGATTTTAACTGTAATAATCATTGGGGGCAATCAGTGCCCAGAGTTTGCATTTTCCTCTTTTCATCTGTTGTTTTATTCTGCAAATAGCTAGTTTATTTATTATTTTTTGTTATTCTGCATTTTGGAGTTCACCCATGTAGCTTTAAATGCATAATTAAGTCACCAATTGTCATCAAATCATTGTAGTGCACTCGTATTTTGTTTATTATCATCATTTTAATGTTATTACTGTTATTCTACATCATTGCCTCTGTTAGAATAGTTGCATTTTTTGCATTGTCTACTTTTTTGATTGCAGGTCTCTGACGAATTTGTCAAATCTCAGACGATCTTGTCTGATAGTCGATGATCCTATCAAATCAGATGTGATCCTGACTACTTCGAGAATCAGAATCTTCATCAGACATCCAGATCAAGTATGGCTTTTTAATCTTGCTTACTTTCTCTGTTTTTTGTCCTAATTTGTTTTTTTGTATTCATTTAATCTGCATCTTCATATAGAGCAACTTAGATTCATTTTGCCAAACCTAGGACTTGAATGTTTAAGGATAAAACTGAACACATTAAACACATTCCCAACCTAGGCGTGGAAACTGCCACTAAATGTTTCCTGGTGAACCCCACCATCCGTTGAAAAATCACCTTAATACCCCTCCCTCGAGAGGCGAGACCTTCAAAGGGCCTCTCAGTCCAAGGTACCGTCCCATCCTTTTCCCATCCCCCTTTCGGGCGTGGATCCTTTAGCCTAAAGGTAAGGATGCAAAAAATTTGGAGCGATACATTTTGGTGAACCCGATGTGAAACTAAAACCTTTTGAAAACAATAAAAACAAAAAAACATAGGTGCATTTAAAAATCATTAGAAAACTACTAAGTTGCATATCATGTTTAGATGGTAGCTCCTAGGAAAATATTAGCAGTTATTATAAATTTTGAAAACCAATTGGCTGCCATAGAAGTTAATTATGTGCTTAGTGTACCTAAAACAGATAGAAACCAACTTTTGTGGAAAGAACTTGATAGAATACTAGGTATCATTTCATCTAGGTCAACAGAGCTTAAACAAATCAAGAGGCTTGTCCTAGATAGAATCCTGGATCCTCATCAACTCATATTTTATCATGAACTTCAGAGAGCTTGCCATAGATGGTTAGCTTATAGGAGAGCTCTTGTGTCTTCAAAAATTTTCACTTTCGAGGAATACCTCAAGAACACAGCTTGTGGTATGCCAATTTCTAGTTCATATAGAATCTCAAGAAACTGATCTTATGATTAGAAGAAGATGGAACAAAACTCCTAGAGCTATGTTTTATCGTGAATATTGTTGTAAGAATTATTATTATCAACCAGAATCTGAAATACATGGTATTTCCATAGCCCTTTTCATTAAATTTTTGAAAGAAAATTTCCAATTTGAAGAAGAACACTTCATGACTCCCGAAGAACTTGAGCCCATTAATGATATTTATAAATTGTTTATAGAAAACTAGATCATTGCTTTCAGTATTTTTATTTCTTGCATGCGGTGTGTTGTTGGTTATCTTTATAATATTGTTATAAAACAAAAAAAAACAAGAAAAACTAAAAAACATAACAAAAACCAAAACATTTCATTTTAAATACTATAGTAGGTATATAATTAAAATATATACCTCTTAAGCTTGTTGCATATATATATATATATATATATATATATATATATATATATATATATATATATATATATATATATTTGCTGAAATCTAAATTTAAGCACAATGCCTAAACTTAGGAATGGTAAAGAAACTGCAGAAGAAGTAGAAGATTGGATGGGAGATAAAACAACAAACCCAAATGTCCTTCCTGAGGAGTCAATTCCGGAAGGAGAAACTCTAGGCCAGCAAGAAGATGAGCTTGCTAAAGATGAACAAGAAGAAAATCTTAAAGAGGAAGGATCCTCATCCCCTAGAATAGCTCCAGATGGAACTATTGCTTTTGATAACTTAGATCATTTTTGGAATTTTTTCAATAATAACATTGGCACTCTTAATATGGCAGTCCGTATTGATAAAGGGAAAATTAGTGACACTCAAGCAGCCATGGAACATATGTTTGATGTGCACACTAATCCCTTGTCTTTTATTGACCAAGAAAGTGATAAGGCTGGACCATCCAATAGAGATATGGTCACTATGATTCAAAACATGCCAAAACAACAGGTTACCCAACCTCCTAAGGAACCTGTTATTGAGCCTAAAATCATTCCCACACAAAAGAAAACTTCCTTCACTACTTTACTTCGCCAAACCATTGATCAATATGCTTCAAATCAACAAAAACCTAAAATGAAGCCAAACACCAATTTTCAACAATCTGGGATACAACATAATATAACTTCAAAACTTCTTCATAACACCCTTCCTACCAACAATTTACATAATAGCAACATAGCATCTAATCTTCATGTCCCTCCATCATATGTTCACAAATCCCATATTAATGCTTTACCGAACCAATATGGTGGGCAAACCAGTAATCTGGAAGCCATGGTGAAATAGTTAGCTTCGCACATGGACCAGATAGATCCCTATTGTCCCTCGTATAATTATCGAGAGATATGTAGTCAACCTTTGGATCCCATAGTTGTAGCACAACCATACCCTAAACACTTTCCCATGCCCGTCCTGCCTATATATAAAGAAACCGAAGATCCCATAGAGCATCTTCGCATGTTTAGGATAGCATGTCATGATATATCATATGATGACTTGCTATTACTAAAAATGTTCCCGAAAATTTTAGGAGGAATGGCATTAGAGTGGTACTATCAATTTCCCACTCATTCTTTGAGAAACTTTGAAGAAACAACTAAATCTTTTGTCCATCAATTTAGTGCCTACATCGAGAGGCATGTTACCATTAAAGATTTATACAACTTAAAACAAGACAAAGATGAATGTTTTTGCTGATTTCTTAGCTAGATGGAGGCAGTTGATAGGAAAACTGCACTTTGTGCTACCTTATAGGGAAATGTTGGACATTTTTATCAATAATTTACAAGAACAAATATCCTATGAGTTATCAACTGCTACCTTAACCACCTTCGATCAAGCTATAGACTTAGCTCAAAGGGTATAATATGCTCTCATTAGGAGAGGTCACCTCAAAAATAAAGAGGATGAGAAAACATCCAAAAATTAGTATAAAAACAAACAAGTTGTAGGTGACGGAGTCACTGACAGCCGAAACATTGCTAATATCAATGCAACAAAGACAACAGAAAAATTTATATTAAAACCTCCTGATAAACCTCCTCGAGAATTTACTATATTGAATCAACCTTTATCAACCATTCTTCCTCAATTACTAGCACAAGGCTTGATTCAATTACCAGCTATCTGGGAACCTGATCCAACCATACCCGGATACAGAGCTGACTTACACTGTGATTTCCATAGAGGACCTGGACACTCTACCAATGCTTGTAAAAGGTTGAAACATAAAATACAATATTTGATTGATAATAATGAAATGGAGGTGCAAGCCTTCCAACCTAAACAAAATGCTCCTAATAACGTCCAAAATACCATTCCCCAAAATCAAAATCAAAATGCTAACCAATCATTAGATATATTTCAACATCCTTTACCAAACCATGGTAAAGAAGTGGCCAATCAAATTGAACATCATAATGTTCCTCCTCCTACCCGATATGTAGGGACTATTAGCGAGCAATTACCTGTTCAGGATCCTCAAATATTTGACACAACCTTATCCCTGGTCACAACCAGGCCTCTACATAGTATTCAAACTCCAGATCCTAGTGATGTAGAATCAGATACTGAAAGAGAAGTAGACATCACCTCAAACCAATCGAATAGCTCTGAAAACGAATCAGATCCTATTAAACCTACCACAGATGCTATGGTTCCAGAAGAACCATTTCCTAGATGAGTTACTACTCGACCTTCTTCTAATCAATTCCTCCCTAATGAACAAGCCATAAACGCTCAACCAAGACCAGTTCAACCTCTTCAATATAACATTCACATACCATCGGAGTTGTTACCAGACAACAAGCTCAAAATTCTCAACAGGATAAAACTCATAATGATGGATCAGCTCCATTTATTTTAAAAAATCCTAATAAAGGAAATCATATGTCTAATGTTCAACCAAAACCTCCTTACAATATTAATGAACAATTATCCAATACTATAGCCAGAATTTCTCTTTTAGATTTGTTAAGATCTCCCACCCATAGGGACGAGTTAATGCTTACACTAAGCCAAATGATGGTGCCACAAAATATTCAACCTGAAGCCATGTCCAATACTATCATCACTCGAGAAGTCGATTGTATTGATTTCTGGGATAAAGATATCCCACAACATAGTTTCCATAAGGATAATCCCTTATATATTACTGCTTTAATTGGGGATGTAGCCATTAAACGAGTCTTGATTGATAATGGCTCATCTTTAAACATTTGCACTTTTGACTTCTACCAAATATTTGGCTTTAGAAGTGATGAAATGAAGAAAACTGACATGATTATCAAAACTTTCAATGACGAGACACAATAAACGTGTGGAGTCATTACTATACCCTTGCAAGTTGGTCCTAGAACCCTAGATACAACCGTGTTTATTGTATATTGCCCAGCATCGTACAATATACTTTTGGGTCACCCTTGGATCAATGTGATGTGAGCGGTTCCATCAACTTTACATCAGTGTGTCAAATTTGAATTTAAAAACCAGTTGGTCACTATCCATGGTGACCCTAGACCCTATGATATGTGTGCTTTGGCAGAACCTATTGGAGTGCAATTTTGCCCCGCTCTGTCATCCACACATCCTAGTTCTTATTTTTCATCTAAATGTGTGAAACACACACACATAACATCACCTACCCCATCAACTACACCTATACATTTAACTCAACCATCTTCTGAACAAATCACACTAGAACCTCAAAAAGATCTTAAATCTACAACCAATTCTTCATGTTCCATCCCTATAATCTCAAAACCTATAGACCCATTCATTAACACCTCCACATCATCTACATCTATCATACCTTCCACATCTAAAGATATAGGGAATGATCCTTCTACATCTTATGCTCTTTCTGATGAACTTTTACCGAATTTATCCACAATCTTAATATCAAAAAAAACAAATGCTTTTATACAAGATTCAATTATTTTCAATAACTTGCTGCCATCTCCTAGTGCTTTGGGCCTCCCAAAACCTATGGGAAGCACTTACCAAGTCGATATTTGTGCTTTTATTTATAAAGTATATGATTGGGGAAAAATACCCCGAAATATCAAAACTCATCATGAGGGATATTGCCGATGTTATTTTACTAAAGAATATATTAAAGCTAAACCCATAATGCTTAAAATGGGCTATCAAGGGAAAGGCTTGGGACCTTTCCAAAATGGTATGAAAGAACCTATTGAGGTAGAACCATGGCCCGCCCGATGTGGTGTGGGCCTGTTTTCTAGTAAGGGTCAACCCTTCCCTTTTGAAGATAATGATCAACTCATATGTTATCAAGATTATCTAGATAAAAAAGATTCTTTATGTCCAAAGAATCAGCCATTTACATGTAATATGCTATCCATTGCTTACCTTGAAATGATTGCCGACTCCAACGATGAGTTGGAAGGAGATATCTTCCACGATGTCTCCGTTGAAGAGTTGTTACACAATGGTTTTTATTTTGATGGTTCTATACCAACTATAGCCCAAATTGAGGCCACCACTCCTCAAGATGAATTATCCAACTTAACCTTAAAATAATTACAAGAATTGGGTGTCTCACCCGCCCCGCCTAATTTTGAACGAGATCTACACATGGAAGTAGAAAACGTTATTAAAATTAACATTGGAACTAAGGATAATCCTCACATAATCAATATTGGATCAAAATTAAGTCAAGAAAAACAAGAGCAATACATTGCACTCCTTAAAGAGTATGGAGATGTCTTTGCTTGGACATATGAAGATATGCTAGGTTTAGACCCTTCTGTAGTCATGCATCATCTAGTAGTCCATCCGGATGCTAAACCTGTTAAACAAAAACTTAGAAAAATGCATCCCAAAGTAGCCCTGCTAGTCAAAGGGGAGTTAGAAAAACTCCTAAATGTTGTTTTTATACAAGCTATTTATTATGCTGAATGGATCTCAAATGTAGTTCCAGTCACCAAGAAAGAAGCTACCAAAGTTAGGGTTTGCACAGACTTTAGAGATATTAACGTTGCATGCCCTAAGGATGATTTTCCTCTTCCAAACATGGATCAAATCATTGACTTTACTGTCGGGAGTGGGATGATGTCCTTAATGGATGGATTCTCCAGTTATAATCAGATCAAGATAGCTCTTGAATATCAGGCTAAAATAGCCTTTACTACCCCTTGGGGTACCTTTTGTTGGAAAGTGATGTCGTTTGGCTTAAAGAATGTAGGTGCAACATATCAACAAGCTATGACTTATATCTTTCATGATATGATGCATGATATCCTACATGATTATGTAGACGATATTATAGCTCACTCTATTAAAGAAGATGATCATTTAGATTATTTGAGAAAAGTATTTAATCGGTTAAGAGAATATCTTATTCGATTACATCCATCCAAATGCATATTCGGAGTAAAGTCCGATAAACTATTAGGGGTTTTAGTTTCTTTACGTGGTATTGAAATCGACCCTCTCAAGATTGTGGCTATCACTGATATGCCCGCACCTACTAATATATCTGAGTTACGAAGTTTACAAGGTAAGCTTCAAGCTATCCATCGCTTCATCGATAAGTTGGCGGACAAAACCACTCCCTTTCTTAAGCTCCTGAAGAAGGATGTCCCTTTTTATTGGGACGACGAATGTAAGGCAACTTTTGAACTTCTCAAAAAATACCTCCTTAACCCACCTGTGCTTTCACCACCTAGACCTGATCACCCGTTTATCCTATATATTTTAGCTTCTGATTTTGCTTTAGGAGCTATGTTAGCTCAGCTTGATGATGATAAAAGAGAACGTGCTAACTATTATATTAGCCAAACTTTAGTCAGTTATGAAACTCGTTATACAGCATTAGAAAAATTATGTCTAGCAGTCGTATTTTCTACGTAGAAATTATGACATTATATGCTCAGTCAAAAAATGTATGTCATTGCTAAATATGATCCCTTGAGGTATCTCATGAGTCGACCTTATTTATCGGGTTGCACAGCCAAGTGGGTTCTTGCTCTAAGCGAGTTTGACCTCACGTTCATAGGACGAAAGTCTGTTAAGGGTCAAATCATAGCAGATCAATTAGCTGTTGCACCCTTAGAGTCTACCCATCCCCTCATCATCGAGTTTCCTGATGAATGCCTTCAGTTAGAGGCAGATCATGTCGCACAATGGTCCTTATACTTTGATGGATCCCGATGCATGAGTGGGGCTGGTGCGGGCATTATTTTAATATCCTCACAAAAACATCTTATTCCTCTATCCTTCAAATTAACATTTTCTTGCACTAATAATACTGTCGAATATGAGGCTCTAATCCTTGGATTACGGGCTGCCTTGGCGCTAAAAATCAAACATCTGCTAGTTTTTGGTGATTCTCAACTTTTTATAAACCAAATTAATGAATTTTATCAGACCAAAGATGATAAATTGTGCCCATATAAAGCATATGTTTTGCAATTGTTATCCTTGTTTGATAAAGTTACTTTGGAAGCTTTTCCATGAACTAGCAACCGTGCAGCCGATGCTATGGCCGTAGCTGCATCTCTTCTGCCCTTGGAGTTAGATGACGAATATGCCACCATCATTATTCGTTGACTCCAACAACCTGCTTCAAATAAGTCATGCTTAGAACCTTTGGATGTGTTTCTAATCAATGAAACTACTCCTGAGCCTTGGTATACAGATATATTTTATTTTCTTCAAAATGGGACTTTCCCTGCCAATTCTAATAGAAACTAGCGTCGGTTATTACATAGAAGAGCAAGTCGATTTGTAATAATTGGCAGTACTTTATATAGGAGATATTTTGAAGGTATCTTATTAAGATTTTTGAATTTAGAAGAATCTAAATCAGCCTTGAGTGAAGCCCATGATGGATCTTGTGGAGGACACTTCAGTGGTAGTGTCATTGCTAAAAAGCTCCTTAGGATAGGCTACTTTTGGCCTACCATGGAAAAGGATGCACATGAGTATGTGTGCCATTGCGACAAGTGCCAGAAACATGTTGACCTTGTCCATGCACCTGCACAAGAGTTGCAGGCTATTTCATCTCCTTGGCCCTTTTCAAAATGGGGCTTAGACATTATTGGAAAAATTAACCTTGTGTCATCTGATGGACACAAATTCATCATAACTGCCACTGAGTATTTCACGAAGTGGGTTGAAGCTATGCCATTAGCTTCCTGCATTGGAACACAAGTCTCTAAATTTATTTTTAATCAAATCATTTGTAGGTTTGAAATTCCTACAAATCTCATCTCAAATAATAGCACTTGTTTCAAAAATAAAGATGTTAAAAAATTATGCCAAAAATATAAGATTCAACATCGCTGGTCCACTCCCTATTATCCTCAAGGTAATGGTCAAGCAGATGCATCTAACAAAACCTTAATCAAAATTCTCAAAATATTGGTCAATAAATCTGGCCACGACTGACATATTCAATTATATCTAGCCTTGTGGGCCTATCGAACTAGTGTTCGCACTCCCACTGGAACTTCACCTTTTGTCTTGGTTTATGGCGTTGAAGCTATTTTTCCTTTTGAATTAGAAGTTCCTTCTTTGGCTCTACTACTTCAATATACCGAAGTAGGAGATGAATATCGAGCTGGCAGACTCAGTCAGCTGGAAATCCTAGATGAAAAGTGCATCAATGCTTTGGAGCACCTTTGTGCCTACCAAAACAAGCTTAAAATATCATATGCTAAGAAAGTTCGTCATCGATCCTTTGAGATCGGTGACCTTGTTTTAAAAGAAAATCAAAAAAATACTAATGCAACGAAAGACCTAAAAGGTAAATTTGAGCCCAACTGGCTTGGACCATATATTATTACTGCTAAGTTTGAATCAGGAGCATACAAATTAGCTACCTTAGATGGTAAAGATTTAAAATAACCTATGAATATTTTGCATCTTAAGTGATATTACGCATAAAATTTGTTCATTTCATCATTTGTACATATTTTGTATGTTGTCTCATTTTAAAAATAAATAAATAAATAAATAAAATATATATATATAACTCTTTAAACAAAAACAAATAAAAATAATAAAAATTCAACATAGCAATATTATTGACTCTTTCAAAACCAAAACAAAATAAAGAAGAAAGAGAGAGTCAACATTCTCAAACTTCTCAAAAAATAAATATTTGTATATATTTCTTCTTACAAATGTTGCAGCTATATATTTCAAATTATTTTGGATAAATTAGCATTTATTTGGAATCCCGCACTATCACAAACACAAAAATAAATATCTTGATTTTATCTGGCATGATTACTAATCTCTCTTATATCAAAGTCCACAAAATTCAATTAAATAAAGTTTGAGCATAGAGAATTGATCTTGTTATTTACTTAAACCAAGCATATCCTTTCACAATAAAATGATTACATTTGTAATTTCCATGCTATGTTACATAGTAGAAGTGGTTTCTTGAGTGAAAAGTTTCCCTGCTATCCTATCATGCACATGGTCTAGAATCTTTGAGAATTGGCAAAAGGACAAGCTCACCCCTACCCGAAATAAAAATCCCTTGCTCTACAACTAATCCGAGCAAGTATCCCTAGCATAGAAAGAAATGAAAAAGTTCAAGAAAAAAAAAAGAGAAAGAAGTTATTTCAGCATTATCTCAAATACAAAAGCAAAAATACAAAAAGCAAAGAGAAAAACAAAAGAAGAAAAAAAAAGAAGCAAAAGAAAAGCAAAAGCAAAAGCAATAAAATCCCTTTCCCTACCCATTGAAAAGAAAAGAAGGGTTGATAAGCTTGAATCCCTGGGATTCTCAATTATTCGAAAACTGTGAGGTAAGCCCCATAATAGGTGGTTTGTGCCCAACCCGCTTGGCCTTGGGTAATCCCTGGCATGGCGATATGTCTGTCACATTAGCGACCTTCTTTTGTACAGACCTATGTCTGCTTATGTATTAGCTAGCTCTTGATAATCCAACTTACATAGTAGTCTGGTATGGTTATATGCATTTAAATCATGGTTAATGAACACTTATTTGGTTCATTCAAATCACTTGTATCAAATTATCTTGCTCAAAACTGGTAAATGAACAATGCAATTGCACACACATTTGTATTTGAGATATTTTGTGTATCATTATGATAAATCAAGATTGGAAATAAACTCACATATGCACATGGGATTCCTTATAAATCTAACTTTTTTCTTTAAGATGCTTTGAAATATTTTTGCAAAATTGTTTGGAATAAATTCATTTTCTTCTTTAAAATACAGTTGTTTAGTATAAAGACAACTACATGCATTATCAAAAAAATCAAAATTTATCTCAAATCATATATATATATATATATATATATATATATATATATATATTGTCGACTTTCGCAACGATGGTATAGTTCCAGAACTAAAAGTGAAAAATTTATGCCTAGCGCAAGTCCTCCTCTTCATATTTTCTGTTTATTTTCAAAAATTAAAAATCAACCATACAATACAACTATTATATCACTTTTTTCTTTGGATTTCACGATGATGGTATAGGTTTATACCTAAATATTCTCTGCCTAGCGCAAATCATTGTACCACTTTTATTTTCCATTTATTTAAAATCATAAAAACATATGACTTAAATCATTATGTTATACAATTATGCTTTAAAAACAAACACTTATTGTATTTCATGTCATTATGTCAAAACTTCAATTTTGCAATGATGGTATAATTCCTAGGGAATTATCCTAAAATTTCATCACTCTTAGGAATTTATGCCTAGCAAAAATCATTTTAAATATTTCATGCATAATATTTTCATGAAAAGTCTGAAAACAAAATCATCATCATCATCATTTGCATCATCACACCATAGTCTTAAGACAGTCTCTTAAGCACTTCTTTTACTTTTTAACAATATTTCTATACTGGGATTAGCTTGACGACCGAGTGAGTAGTGACTCCATGAATGGTCTATAACAGCGACAATGTCCTTTGAAATTATTGTTAAAGGTCCCTTTTATTTTTTATCAAAATTATCATCACAACAAACAATTTGTTACATCAGATTATTTCATTTAAATTTTTAAAACATGACATTTAAACCATAATATTTTCCAACGACATAATTACATGAATCATCAAATCAATCACAACAAAACATTAAAAGCATCATATAAACGCATAGGACAAGTCATATGATCAAAAATATATATCTCATATATATATATATCAAATATATGTACATCATATCAAAAATATATTAGTATTATACAATCTACATCTTGGCATACTCAATCATCTCAATCAAATATACAATCTCTGTGTAGTGTAGTAGCCTCGCCTAGAGAACCCCTCGAGCTCTCAGCCTCATCTCCTCCCTTGCCCTGAGGTGGAGGAGGCGGCCCCATCACAGTCTGTGTGGTGCCATGAGTCCTGGATGCCGATCGTGATGATGTCCTAGATGACCCCATCACGACAGGTTCTGCAAGATGAGCTGGTAATGGCACCCTCTGCTCTGCTGGCATCGCCTGGTAATATAGAGCCTGATAGAATGTAACCTGGGAAATAGCACGTGCTAAATATTGAGTGCTCGCTCCTCTGCCATGAGCTCTAAGTTGTGTAGCCTCATCCTGCAATGTCTTCACCTGAGCCCGTAGGTAGGCAACCTTATCTCGGAGAGTCACTGTCTCGCTGCTCTCCCCAGTGTCAACACCCTTGCCCTTATCGAGCGATGGTGGTATCTCTCTCTATGGAGAATGGGGTCTTTCCTCCCTCCTCTCCCACTATCGTAGCCTATGCTAAGCCTGTGGTCTCCTCTACTCTCTCCTGTCATGACCTTGTGCTGCCTCAATGGCTACCTGGCACCGCCTCCCCATCTGATGCACAACTGCATGAATCAGAACCCTCATCATCTGATGAGGGTAGATGCCTGTGTACTAGGCATCATAATTGTCGGCTACCCCTACATCGTCCCCATCCACTGGTTGAATGGGGGCATCGTTTGTGTCCTTGCTCCAGAAGCACTGCATATCTGGACCTCGCTAACTATAGTGTTATACCAGACAGTCTGGGAAAACTCATAGTCTCTGAGATATGGGATCCCTTGTTGTAGACCGAACTGCCTCAAAACTCGGTCATACCAGTGGAGTTCCACCTCTCCCCTCTCCATCCTCAGCCAGCAGACTCACTTGATGTGATCTAGCTCCTGTTTGTCCTCGACCCACCCTGGATGATCTCTCCAAGGCCTCTAGGTGATCTGGTCAGAGACAAGGTCGTCTAGTAGTCTTTGGGACGCTGGAAGATCTATCTGCCACTATGACCCTCTTTGGATCCACCAGTAGAAAACTCAGGGCCTCTCCCCATCAATCCTTGTCAGTGGAAGCCCTACTGGCCTTCGCATTGTGATGTGCTCCTAGCACCAAACCTATAGTAGAGATGTCATAACCAGACATTGGCTACCCTTGTATACGACCCCATACAGGATCCTGTACAATTGGCATAGAATGAAGCTCCCCCAAGCAAACCTGTATCCATGGTCTATCATGTCATAGACCACATCTGCCAGTACCCATGGTACCTTGCATCCACTCTGGTGGCATAGCAGAAGTCCACCTACCACTCTGACCAAAACCCGTGTGAGGCTAGATGCCCCAGGCATCTGGTGCAGTGACTCGATATTCACTCTGTCCTTCTCCAGGGCGAAGCTCGGATCACCACACAACTGCATCATAGCATGACCCTAGTTGGCCACAAGAGTGATCAAACGTCCTTGTATGGGGATCCTCAATATCCTCCATACATCCTCCAGTGTGGAAGTCATCTCCCCTGTCAGTAACCAGAAACATGAAGAACCCAAATACCACCTCTCTACTAGGGCTGTCAATAGCCCCATATCTGTAGCAACTTGTGGCATCTCTGCCACATGCTGTAAGCTAGCTTGAGCGAGTTGATCTCGCTCTGCCTGTGATAGAGCGGCTAAGTCATCCCTCAACCCACCATATTTCCACTCTTTGTTCTTTAGTAATCCTCTCTGCAACATAAACAAAAAAAAAATAAAAATCATTAATAAAACAGTGATTAAAAAATACAAGTAAAACAAGTTCAATTTCATAAATGATGATATCGTCCACTATTGGACGATATCGTCCAAATTTGAGCAATTTCGTCTTCGATGTCGCGAGTCGAAATCATCCCTTTTTTGATGAAATTGTCCTCATTTCGTCGATTTTGCCCTTCGACAAAATTAGCGATATCAAGACGATTTCATCTCGACGATGTCGACGGCCCAACAATGGCTGCAATGCTCAAAAATCAATCAAAAATTAATCTAAAAAACATGAAATTCTAAAGTAAAGCATTCTAAACTAAGTTTAGACCCTTACCCATAGCCCGCGTCGGACCTCTGTCGATCTGTGCGCTGTCTCGACCATCTTGTCTCCAGAGCTCTAAAAACTAAAAAAAATGATGAACAGTAAAAATGAATTAGGGTTTTTCCCTATTTTTCTTAATTTTATTCAAAAAACAATTAACAACATTTAAAAAAAAATTTGCTCTTTCGCGTTTTTTCCTCAAACATTCGATTTGGGTAAAAACACAGAGGGGGCACCATAGTAAGATGTCGTACGATTTGACCAAGAATCATCACCTAAAAATGGGAATAAATTTTTGCTTTCTCGTAGATCAAGAACTCGTCTTTAACGCATTTTCTTCAGAAAATTTGCTAAAAAATTGGCGCAGTAAACCTTAGCAAATAATTAAAATTACCTTAGTAATAATTCAAATTCAAATTTTAACCCCAAAATCGCTCCCAAACCGCCTGCTACCCGTTTCCTTATTTTTTGCACCATTTTTAGAGTTTGTTTTGTCCGTTTGACGATTTCATCGCCGATCAAACGATATCGCCTCAGATCGGATGACTTCGTCCAGAGTAGAACGTCCAGACGATCTCGTCCCAAACTGACTTATGCATAGTTGGACTCTGTTCCAACGGCATCTCTAATCCTGGCAGAAGCATGTCTACACCGTTAGAGACCCTCCCCGTTGGAGATCTCCCAAATTGGGATGATCTCCAACCTCCTAACCTCCCTCATAAGCCTATTTAATCCTAGGCCCTCCCCTTAACCTACCCCTGGCTAAATTTTCCTATAAATCAACCTTCACATGCATTAGAATAATCTGTATTACCATCTACATTTGTTGCATCCAATTTTCTTGTAGGAACCTTGTCATTTTTTAGTCGGAGCAAGCTTACATCGTCGTAGACAATCCTGTTTAGATCGGAGATGATCCTATCAAATTAGAGACGATTTCGACTACAATCATCATTTGGGGCAATCAGTGCCCAGAGTTTGCATTTTCCTCTTTTCATCTGTTGTTTTATTCTACAACTAGCTAGTTTATTTATTATTTTTTGCTATTCTATATTTTGGAGTTCACCAATGTAGCTTTAAATGCATAATTAAGTCACCAATTGTCATCAAATCATTGTAGTGCACTCGTATTTTGTTTATTATCATCATTTTAATGTTATTACTGTTATTCTACATCATTGCCCTCTATTAGAATAGTTGCATTTTTTGCATTTTGTGTCTACTTTTCTGATTATAGGTCTCTAACAAATTCGTCAAATCTCAGACGATATTTTTTGATAGTCGATGATCCTATCAAATCAGAGGCGATCCTGACTGCTTCGAGAATCAGAATCTTCATCAGACATCCGGATCAGGTATGGCTTTTTAATCTTGCTTACTTTCTCTATTTTCTGTCCTAATTTGTTTTTTTGTATTCATTTAATCTGCATCTTCATATAGAGCAACTTAGATTCATTTGGCCAAACCTAGGACTTGAATGTTTAAGGATAAAACTGAACACATTAAACACATTCCCAACCTAGGCGTGGAAATTGCCACTAAATGTTTCCTGGTGAACCCCACCATCCATCAAAAAATCATCTTAATACCCCTCCCCCAAGAGGCGGGACCTTCAAAGGGCCTCTCAGTCTACCGTCCCATCCTTTTCCCATCCCCCTTCTGGGTGCGGATCCTTTAGCCTGAAGGTAAGGATGCAAAAAATTTGGAGCGATACAGGAAGGTATCTCCTTTGAGTAGAGGCTCATAAATTTTTATTGGGGGAAGGTATCTCCTTTGGGCCGAGGCTCATAAACATTGTAATTGGGAAGGATTCCCAAAGAACTTTGAGATAACTTTTAGAGAAATTTTTTGTGGATGTAGCCCAGCCATTTTGGGTGAACCACGTTAAAATTGGTGTCACTTTGTGGATGATATTGTGCATTGCTTTGATATTGCTTTGGGTATATTGCTTTACTATTTTGAAGTATAAAGGAAAAAGTAAAAAGAGGTTTTATACTGTTCACCCCCCCTCTCAGTATAAGCTTGTGTTCTTCAATTGGTATCAGAGTGGGTGCCTTCAAAAAGTTTAACAGATTGAAGGAAAAGCTAGTAAAGAACACAATGGATTATTCAAGTGGCAATGCAACACCTATTCTTAATGGGTCATATTTTGGTCTTTGGAGTGCAAGGATGAAGGTTCATCTAATGGCACTTAGGAATGAGGTTTGGGAAGTGATTGAAGATGAGTACACTATTTCTGAACATGGTCCTAATACTAAAGAAGAAAGGCTCCTACATCACAGCAATTCAAAAGCAATGAATGCAATCCTAAAAGGCTTATAGAAAGCAGATCTCACCAAAGTGATTCACCGCAAGACAACTAGTGAAATGTGGAAACAGTTGAAGGTGGTTCATACAGGTGATACAAATGTCAGAAAGGCCAAGTTGAGACACTTCAAAGGTATGTTTGAACAACTCAAGATGAATGATGATGAAAATATTAGTGACTACATGCTTCGTATGGATGAGTTTGTTAACTCCATGAAAGACTTAGGTCTTGAGCTTGCTGAAAATGATGTTTGTGATAATATTTTAAGATCTCTTCCTAATAGATTTAGTGAAAATATGTTTGCTATTGAGGAAGCTAAAGATTTGGATAATTTGAAAAAGGATGAGCTCCATAGTATACTTGCAACATTTGAGTTAAGAACTCAAATGAAGGTTGATGTCAAGAAAGAGGCATCTTTCAAAGCTACCAAGAAATCCAAGGGTAAACAGCTTCAAGATAGTAATGAGTCTTCTAGTGATGAAGAGGCATATTACAGCAAGAAAGGCAAGTTCTCTAGAAAGAACAAAAGTATGAAAAATGTAATATGTTTCAATTGTGAAAAGTTTGGTAATTATGCTACTGACTGTACTGTTCCCAAGAATGAAAGTGATGAAGATAAACAGGATTCTAAGAGCAAGGATTCTGAAAAGCACAAGCATCACAGGAAAAACAAATATGAGCACAACAATCAAGGAAAGAGGTATTTTCACAAGCATAAGAAGAGTTTCTACCTAGACAAAGCAAGTAAGTGTTCTAGTAGTGATAGTGAAAGTTCTTCAAGTGATAATGAAAATGAGATGTTGTTCATATTAGAAAAAGAGGAAGAACCGAAACATAGATTCATTATCAAAAAATGTCTTAGATGTGGAAATTTTGGTCACCTTGAGGATAAATGCACAAATAATGATTTGGTTTCTAGTATGTATGAGTATGCTTCAGAAAACTATAAGGAATATGCATGTATGGTTTTTGGAAAGGGTAGCACCTCTAGTGATAAGAAATCTGAAAAAGGCTTTGATGATTCAAAAAGCAAACAAATAGAGGAAGATATAGAGGAAGGTGAAGTAGATCTTGAAGGTGAACTTATTAGTGCTCTTAGTGCTTTGAAAAAGGAAAGGAAAAAGAATGCTAGACTCAAGGATAAGTTAGATGAATGTTGTATGGAGAGAGATGATCTTATAGAAAGTCTTGACTTCTCTATAGCTAAGACACAAGAACTCAAGGATGAGTTAGAGTCTAAGGTTCTTGAGTATAGTGAGTTAGAACAAAAAATGGCTTCTTTGAAAGTGGAAACTAAAGAGTACAAGGATAAGCTTTACAGGTTTCAAGATAGCTCCAAAAATGTTAAGTCACTCATCAAAGGTCAACGAAAGACAACAGATAAAATAGGCCTTGGTTTTGTTAAGCCACACAAGGAACAAGTTGGAGAGTCTAGTAAGAGACTCCAAAAGGAATAGAGTTCTGATGACGAAAGTATTTCAGAAAAGGAGTCCTTGAATGATAGATGCATAGAAATAGAAAATAGAATTTAGAATGAGAAGAAGAAGTTTTCAGAACCTAAGAGGTCAATTAAAGAAAATTTTTAAGGCAGATGTTTTGCTTGTCACAGGTTTGGTCACATGGCTTCACATTGCATGGCTCAAGTGAAGGAGGTAAATGATAGTTTTAGAAGTGCTAGTTACTTTCAATGGTATTGTTACTCTTGTAAATAGTTTGGGCACAAGGCATTTTATTGCAAGGCAAATAACAGGAACAGGTTTGGTCAGAACAGGTTTGGCCATAACAAGTTTGGTCAGAACGGGTTTGGTTAGAATAGGTTTGGCCAGAACAGGTTTGGTCAGAACAGGTTTGGTCAGAACTAGTGGATTCAAATATCAGGTTTACCTCAGAGAAACAACATCGTCAAGTGTTTCAAGTGCAACAATGAAGGTCACACAATCAAACAGTGTAGAGCTAAAATTCCAGAATACATGAACAGGAATAGTGGCATGATCAAGTCCAAGGATCAAGGCATGGACAAGAACAGGGATGAGAAAAAGAATAAGAACAGTGACAGGAATAGGAATATGGACAAAGAGTTCAAGATAAGGCCCGACAAGGAAGTTATAGACGGTGATGATGATCAGTGCCTAATGGGAGTTTTACTCCCACCCAAGAATTAATCACCTCATCAGGAGGTGGGGGAGGGACTAAGCTAAGAGGCTCATTCCTAGTCCCGAGCCCCAAAGGTGACCCTTTGACATTTATGACAAAAGGGGAGAGATTTGAGTAATGGGGAGAGCCTCAAGACAGGGGGAGTTGTTTATGTTGAGTTTTTGTGTTGTTGAGAAGCATGGTTTGCCATCAATGACAAAGGGGGAGATTGTTGGCAATTTTGGGTTTGAGATCCTAGCTTCTTGTCTATGAGTTGTCATTGATGTAAAAAGGAAATGGCATTAATGTTAAGAGGATGTGTTGGCTTCAAAGTTGGAATATTCCAAGAGAATATTTTTAAGAGAATCCGGAGAGATTCCATTGGCAAGGGTTTTTCATTAAAACCAAACCGGTTTTTATTAAAACCAAGTTGGATAGGGTTTTTATTAAAACCAAGTTAAATGGTTTTTATTAAAACCAATGGAGGTTCTATTTATTATTTATTTAATTATTATTTAAAACCCTTCAAGGTTTTAATTAATTAATTATTTAATTAATTAAGGGAGAAATTATTTTTAATTTATTAAAAATACTTAAAGGTTTTTAAACCTTTTTTTTCTTAATTTATTAAAATTATTTAAGGGTTTTTAAACCCTTTTTGAAAAGACTTTTGATTAATTTCGAAATGGTCTTTATTTCCGCCGATGTCAAGGTGTCTTCGAAGAGACTATTTATTCTCCAACTCCTAAGGTTGGAAGGCTAATTAATTCAAAATTCCTTGAATGCAATTTGCGGTGTTTGTGCTTTGTATTCGCTGCGATCGAAGGAAGACTTAGAAGCACGTGCGGTTGAAAAGTCTTCGGGAGTTTTTTTTTGAGGGTGAAGTGGAGGGAAGTTCACTTGTGAACTTCGTAGCCCGCATGGGCTAGTGGCAACGAAGGCTACTGTTGGTCACTGCATTGGCAGAGGTCATCGTTTCGAGTCTCGTGAGGGTGCTTTGCTAGAGTAACACACGTTTTTATTAAAATGTCTTTATGCCACAAAATTTGGAGTTTCTTGGACAGCGATTTATAAGGTGTGATTAAATTTTATGAGTTTTGTCTTTTGTGATTAGCATTGAATAAAAGCTTAGGAGAAATAAGGGCATATTTCTTTGGATGTATTTTTAAGATTATTCTTTGCTATGCTAAAATTAAAAATGGAGGTATAAGGTGTGAGTTTGTGATTGTTGATTTATTGGCATGTTACGGTGGTTGTGTTTAAAGAAGTGGAGCTAAAAGGTGTAATAAAGGAAGTTTATATTATTGCTCATTTCTTTTTATTCTAACCCTAACTTGGTTGGAAGTTTGAGAGTTGTGTGTGGTGACAGATTGAAGGTTCAATTATCTTCTACTCCAATAAGGTATGGGCACATTCTTCTTATGAGTATGATTGGTGTATGTTTTCTGAAATAAGGTTGGAGTGAAAAGGTATTCTACTAGGTATCCTTTGGCTAGGTGTAAATCCTATTTTCTGGTTTGTTGAATACTACTTATGCATTGTTATCCTTAAGGAGAGTTTTTGGTGAATGCATAATTTCTGGTTTGAGATAGTGGAAGCTTTGTGCACTAGGGTTTATATTTGTGAGTCTAGCTACTTGCATTGAGTTGGTGGAACCCTTGGTTGGCTTTTTTGAGTTTGATGGTTGAGTTTCTTCCATAGAGGTTGTTTGATCAAGTTATTGCTTTACTTGATTCATGATATTGGGCTTACTCCATTGAGTTGATTTGAGCAAGTTATTCTTTGCATTTGGTGATATTGTGTTGGTGGTTGTTTTGTTCAAATATCTTTGGAGGGAAAAGGATTTCTACTTGTTTCCTTTTCTTGTGATGATTGGTTGAATGCTTCAAGGTTGATATTGAGTTGAATGGTGTTGGTTGACTAAACCTTATTTGATGAGCATTGTTGTTTAAACCCTAATTTATGGTGAAAATAACATGAGTATCATTGTTATGTGATTCTTTGCATAGTTGGCAATTTTTGGGGTTTCATGTTCTTGAAAGAAAACATTCTATCCTATCCATTTCAAATATTGAGTTGAGTTTTCAGATTTGAGATTGAGATTGAGCTAAGTTGATTTGAGTTGAGTTTTGAGATTGGGATTTGAGTATAGAACATATTGAGTCTCTAATAATTCTCTTTATGCTTCTATGAGTTTGACAAATCACATTAGGTCTCTAACAATTCACTTTGTGATTTCCTACTAAGAAAGTTTTTCTTGGTGAGCTTGCTGAGTTTTTGGATAGGTTCCAGTGGGGACTTGTGAGCAGTTTTTGGACAAGTTCTAGTGGGGACTTGTGAGCAATTTTTGGACAGGTTCCGGTGGGGACTTGTGAGTAGTTTTGGATAGGTTCTAGTGGGGACTTGTGAGCAGTTTTGGATAGGTTCCGGTGGGGACTTGTGAGCAGATTTGGATAGGTCCTAGCAGAGGACTTGTGAGCTGAGTTTGATATTTCTATCAGAGAACTTGAGGACAGAAGTGCATTGGTTCTATGAGAAGAACTTGAGGACAGTTGGCAAGTCTTTGAGAAGGCTTGTATGCAGAGGATTGATTTGTTCAAGACTTGGACAGATCTGATAGACAGAGGAATAATTGTACTAGATCGACTGACTATGTTTGGTACAGGTTGTTGAGATGCTATGGACGTGATCATAGAAGGCAGAGGTCTCTTAGGCTAAGCATTGAGGACAGGTGGTCTTCGGTGGAAATGAGTTCCATGTGCTGGCAAGAGGTAGAGGCAGTTGATATTCTAAGGGATCATTTCTAGAGTAGAGGGGAAGGTATCTCCTTTGAGCAAAGGCTCATAAATTCTAATTGGGGGAAGGTATCTCCTTTGAGCAGAGGCTCATAAATTCTAATTGGGGGAAGGTATATCCTTTGGGCCGAGGCTCATAAACATTGTAATTGGGAAGGATTCCCAAAGAAATTTGAGATAAATTTTAGAGAAAAGTTTTGTGGACGTAGCCCAACCATTCTGGGTGAACCACATTAAAATTGGTGTCACTTTGTGGATGATATTGTGCATTGCTTTGGGTATATTGCTTTACTATTTTGAAGTATAAAGGAAAAAGTAAAAATAGGTCTTATACTGTTCACCCCCCCCCCTCTCAGTATAAGCTTATGTTCTTCATTTTACAATTAGAGTATATTAAATGCTATCTCTTCACCAATCCCTCAATGGATTAATAATCTCAGATAATAAATGGCCAAGGATTATGGCTTGAAAATTTTGATTAAAAAAATCTAAGCAAAGCCTAATTCATGCCCTAGGTACACTTGGGATGTTCAAGACTTGAGATATCATGACTACCTTTTTATTCCCCAAATCTCACAAATGTGAGAGTTCATCTTGTAGGAAATGCATGCCTCAACACCAACAAGACGTTTTGGGTTTCTAAAAAATTATGAAAGGAAAAAACATACTTTCTTTTGCAATGGGATAAATAAGGATATTCAAAATTTTATGGTTGAATGTGACAAGTGCCAAAGAATGAAAGGAGAAACTAAGTGTTCCCCTTGAACCCTTGAACCCTTACCAAGTATAGAACATATATGAATAAATATTACTATGGATTTTATTAAAGGGTTATCCAAATTAGGAGGAAAATAAATTATTCTATTGGTAGTGGATTTTCTCACAAATTATGCTATTTTTTGTTGCTTATACCATCCCTAAATGACCTTTGTAATTTCCCAAATATTTTTACCCTCTATTTTTTCCTTCATTGCATGCCCAAATCTATTGTGTTAGACAAAGAACCTATCTTTACTAGTTATTTTTGCTAAGAATTGTTTAAGTTGTAGGACACTTAGCTAAAACTTATTTTGACCTATCATCCTAAAATTGATGGCCAAATGAAAATTAGTAACAAATTCTTGAAAATTGACCTCTATTGCTTTACATCCAAACATCTTGTATAGTGGGTGAAATGACTCCCTTTGGCCAACTGGTGTTATAATACTTCATATTACATCATAAAAAAATTTACACCCTTTGAATTAGTATACAGTCATCCTCCATAAACACCCTCCTCAAACATTCTAGAAAGCTCCAAGGTTCATGATGTAGACACCACTCTTAGTCAACATTCCATTGTTCTTCAACAACTTAAGATGAATCTTGAATTCGCCAAAATTGTATTCATCAAAAATCTTATCAACACCATTCTAAGTTCATCCTTGATATCTGGTATATGGTTTTTCTCCACCTACAAATATACAAACAATGATCACTCTATCTCCATAAATGCCAAAAACTAGCGATCAAATACTATGGATCCTAGCAGGTTACAACGAATTGGTTCAACATTCTACAAATTGGCCATTTCGACTACATATAATATCCATCCAGTATTTCATGTCTCTTCTCTCAAGAATTTTGTTCGCAACAAGGAATAGGTTCAGTCCACTTTACCATAGTTTGATGAAAAATATTTCATCATGCTAGAGCCTAAATGAATTTTTGACCAGAGATTGTGCACCCTTCACAACCATGTCATCATTGAGGTTCTTCTTCAATAGTGAGGACTACAACCAAAATATTCCATATAGGAGTATCTATAGAAGCTACAAAAATAGTGTCCTCATATCCAACTTTGAGGATAAAGCATTTTTAAGGGGAAGCCCATGTTAGGATCCCATCATAATATTATAATGTAATTCTAATATTATTATATAATTACCCCTTTCCAATGAGGGAAACACATTCTACTAGTAATTTGTAATATTTTGTAATGGTATGTGCCACTCGAGGCACCTAGACAAGGGGGATATTTCATGTAACCTTTATAAATAATGAAACTATTTGTTTGGTAAAATATTCTAGCTTAGGATACACTTTGCATTTAAGCCAACCCTTGTGCATTATGTTAGGGTTACATGAAATGCATCTTTAAAAGATAAGGGGAATAAATGAATATATATTTTTGCATATTGAATCAAATTATTAAAGGATGTTTCCCCCTCGAAGATACCAAAATTTTTGTATTATGATTTTTGATATTAATATATATTTATGAATTTATATTTTGTATTGCAATATTTTGTTCTTTCATTATTACTACTTTAATTACAATATTTATGTGGATGCACTTATTTTAATTTGAATATTATTAACAAATTATAATATATAAGAGAAGGAAAAATCCCATATCTAATATAATAGTGGTTTATCCAAGAGCAAGACATAGGGAAATTATGCTTTCCTTAACATGCAAACCCTATTATTCCACCAAGAAACAAGTATTAAAATAGGACCCCTCTTTCCTAGGGTGTTTTAAGTTGAGAAAATAATTTTCATAATAGGATTTTGCTTTTTTTGAAATGCAATAATATTTTAGGTGTTCAAGTTCATCCTAGATTTCCAAATTTTAAATAAATTGCACTTAAATTAATTGAGTTCCATTACAAAAGTAGTCAAGCCAATACTGAGCTAAGTAGGTATTTTCCCATTCTAGATTTCCAAATTAGAAAATTCAAAAGATATTAAAATAGAAATATTTAGCACATTTTATTTCTACAATTTTGACATGCAATATAAAAAATTTCTTCCCTAATTGAGCAAAAATATTAAACCAGAGATAAATGACTGTAAAAAATAGCAAAACCTTTGAATCTTGTTGGTGCTTCTATCACTCTTCTTACCTTTTGTGTTATTTTATTCTCGTGTCCTCATTTAGACAATATCTCTTCTACCATAAATACCCTAAAACCTCCAATAGTTACCCATTTATTTCCTTTACACCTTGTGGCATTGGATTATTTAGAGGTAAGAAACAAGAATACTCTTAATTTAACAAGGTAGGTCATTTCTCCATTTCATTCCAAAGCATATTTCATGCTTTTTTTTTTTTTAAATAACGGTTCCATTTTACTAAAGGACTTCTCATATTTCATTTATTTCCCTTATTTTTAACATATATACAATGCAAAACAACCAAATCTAATGTTTCAAACAAAACAATATGCATTCCCAAAAGCAACCATTCAATGGAACACAATATGAAGTAAAACCAATCCTTTTTCTTTTATGCAAGGCTAAGGTTATAAAACAAGGTAATTAAATATCATAATTAAAAAATCCATTATGCCACATAATCACCCTATGTATTTAAGGTCATACTTTTTAAAATTGGAAGCTATGCATTTTTTCTATTTTTGTTGCCATTATAAAAAAATACAAATTTAAGCAATCCAATTTTATTAATAGATCCATGTAGTGTGTGTTTGTGATCTCTCTCATTTTGATTATTTCTTTGGATCTATCATCCTCTCCTAAATGATACCTTCCCTCTTCCATCTCCTAGAGGGTGAACTGATAAAACTCATGATAATTAAGCAAGTCAATCAATTTCACAAATAAATATTTAATGAAATACTATTTATAGTTTAACTAATTTAAAAGCATAAATTATTAATTAACTTCTAAATATTAATTAATTTCACAAAATCAAGTAAATATTAAGGATGTGATATAGTTTCCCTCTTAAAATAGTCATCATCCTGATAACTTTGAAAAATAACTATCAATAAATTTATTATTCAATATACTAAAAAAATATAAATGAAATCACATCATATTTTTCCTACCTCTATGACATAGAAATGAGTGCATAATAAAAGTCTAAATAATTATCTTTACAAATATAATTATGAATTAAATAGTGATAGTTTTTTAATATCTTCAATATTCTCCTATGTGGCATTGTCTTCAAAATATTATCCCCATTGGACCTTACATTAGGTTACCTATCGATTTTTAAAATGCAATGTGTCTTTATAGTACTTTGATTGGCTCAACTAGAAGTATTCCTAGGTCCTAAACTTGCAAGGATTTCTAGTCTAAAATGTGTGAAATGTTGACATGGTATAGTTTCAATAAAGATATATGGAAAAGATCATGAATATGGGAAAGAGAAAGTGATAAATCAAGTCATTATGCTACTAGGTTTACTACTTTAAGTATTACCAAAGTACCTAAAAATTTTGGAGTTAGTTTAGTTAATTTTATGAATTATATAGAGAGAGGTCTTCATAGGACTTATTCTCAAGAAAATTGTATCTCCTATTAACTACCTTGGAATCCTATTCTTATTTGCATAAGTTTTTTTTCTATCTGCTACCTATTTCTACCTCTATTCTATACTTTTAACTTTCTCTTCCATTTCCTTTATCATATCTAGCCCTACAACTAACTTATCTTCAAGTTGATCCCAACTAAGTGGTGTTCTACACTTTCTTCCATTAAGTACCTTAAATAGTGCCATTCATGCTAGAGTTGTATTAATTATTATAAATGAACACTACTATTGAAAAGTATTATTCACATAGGTATTGTGCATCCATGCACTGCATTCTAACTAATTTCTCTAGAAATTTATTCATTAATTTTTTTTCCATTATTTTTTTTGTGATAAGAGAAATTGATATTGAACTTAGTACCTGATGCCATTGTCAAGGTTTTCTAAAACCTAGATATGAATTTTGAATCTCTACTTGATATTATCACTTTTTGCATCCCATGCAATTAAAAATATCCTAAGCAAATATTTTCTCTATAGAAGGAGCATCATATTTGAGAATCCCTAGTATGAAATGTGCTACCTTTGTCAATTTGTCTACTACAAATTCATACTCAAATTCATATTTGAGAATCATGTTAATTCTTGGACAAAGGTAATCCTTGAGAAAAATTCATACTCCACTTCCATTTGGGTATATTGTGAGGATAAAACATCCTTGCTAGACATATATGTTTAGTATTAACCCATTGACACTACAATTTTGGCTACAAAATACATGACATCCTTCTTAAGTCTTGGTAAATAAGTATAACTTTCTCAAATTAATCACCATCTTTGGTATACATGGATTTATTGAATATGGGACATAACAACTTTACCTTAGTATTGTACTTCTCAATCCTCTTTTGTACATATATGTGATCCTAAAATCTAACCAACCCCTATGGTTCAAAATGCTATCTATCAAAACTATAATATATTGCATTAATCTAAAAGGAAAATTTCATTAATTTATAATATGCATCATCCATCGACTAATTTAAAACTTGTTCCTCAAAAGTAATTTTATTTTTTGTGAGGTATGTTATGTGTATCTTCACCTTAATTTATTTGTCACTCTATTTTTTATTCATTTTGTATAATGGTTATGAAAATCATACTCACAAAATTTTTATCCACCTACATTGCCTTGCATTCAAATTAGATTTTTTAGAATATATGAAGCAATTCTTGCTGATTTATTTCTAATTCAAAATGTTTACTCCTTAAGTAGTGTTTCTAAATCTATAGTTCATGCACAATAATTAGTAATTCCAGGCATGTGAGGCATAATCTTGCTCATAACCCTTAGTTTTGGGATTTATAATCTATTATCCATCCTTCTTACATAAATAATCCTCCTCACCCATCACTAATGCATCTATGGTGACTATGAATTCTCTATTAGGGTTAGGTAATTTTAATTTTAGAGTCATTATAAACTTTTCCTTGAGATACTTCAAAGTTTTTCACACATTTTTATCTATTTGTATCCCTTTCCTTTCCATTATAGAGAAATTATGGGATTGGTGATCTTAGAAATCATTCCAAAATTGTATGTACTATCCTATGAAACAATGGACTTATTGGGTATTCTAATATGGCTTTTAATCTTAGTGGGATCCACCATATTTCTTTAATATTTATAATGTGACCTAGGTAATGTTTTAGTTTTTGAAAAAATACATACTTAGACAATTTTCCATATAGTTGATGTTCCCTTAGTTTGTTCATTACCATACAACTATGCTCAAAATATTCCTTTTCATTCTAAGAGTAGATCAATATGTCATATAGATATATGATCACAAATTTATCCAAGAAGTACTAAAACGCATAATTTATTAGATTCATGAAAATTGTTGGTGCATTAGTAAAATACCATTGTGAAATCATAATATGTGTACCTTATTTTAAAGGTAAGTTCATAAATGTATTGTTCCTTTATCTTGAACTAATTATACCCAACTCTAAGATAATTTTTAAAAATATGTTTTGCTTTCCTCATTTTGTGAAAAACATTATTTATGTAAGGGAGCAGACATTGATTTTTGATCATGGCCTTGAAAAGGATTCAACAGTCTATGCAAAGATATAATGTTCCATCCTTCTTCATAAATATAACTATAGAACCCTATAGTGATACACTAGGTCTAATTATATATTTAAATAAAATAGCATTCAATTGATTTTTTAATTCAAAGAGTTTAGTTGTGTTCATTATGTACAATTCCTTTAGTTGAGGCTTTGTCCTAGGCATGATGCCAATAATTTTTTTTTTTTTTTAGAAAATATTAGAAGTTCCTTGAGAAAACTTCTTGGTACTCATTTATAAATGGATATTTTTCATAGGTTTAAGCTTTACCTTCCTCCAATTTATCTATGTGTATTATGTATAACAAACATCCTCTCTTTTGAGCGTTTTTCAATTGCATTACAAAAATCTATCTCAAACTAACAAGTTTTTTCCTCCTTGAATGATGTTATAACCTTGGTCATCGAACCACTCAAATACCTCTTCAAAAAAATCAAACTTATCCCAATGTTTCCAAATCCAATTGATATCTATGATGACATCATAGGATCCTAAAGGATCCACACACACACACACACACACACACACACACACACATACATACATACATGTATATATATATATATATATAGGATCCTAAAGGATCCACACACACACACACACACACGACATACATACATAAAATATATATATATATATATATATATATATATATATATATATATATATATATATATATATATATATATATATATATATATATATATATATATATATATATATATATATATATATATATATATATCATAGGATCCTAAAGGATCCACACACACACACACACATACATACATACATGTATATATATATATATATATATATATATATATATATATAACTTATTGTTGAAGTTTGGGAGTATCAATTCAACTATATTCAAGCATTACTCAACTTTTTTTCCCAATTCTCATATTAGACATACCATGATTTAGGTTTAAATGTAGCTTTTTTTTAATATTAGTTAATATATGATGGGAAACAATTTTTTTAGTTTCTTTAGTATCAACTAAAATAGAAATAAGTTTACCATAAAGTATACTAGAAGTGTAAATGGGCACATTCTAGTATTATATTTATCCATTATCCATAGTCACATGAAATCATTGATGCTGCTATGGGGTTTGGGGTTAGTGGTTTCTATTTGGACCATTACATATCTATGGACTATTATTGATAAATTTACCTCCATAATAGTTGTAACACAATCCTATAGACCCTCTTTAATCTCATTCTTACCTCTTTGGTATGATTGGTGTTACTTAAACTAACTATGTTATTGAGGTGGATTTCCATTCTAAAAATTTTATTTTCGACCTTTTCTTTGTTTCCATAAAGAGGTTTTCCTTTTAGAAAATTCTTTTTTAAAAATGGTATAGGATAATTTAATTGTGTTGCTTTATTTTTCTCTTTCACTTCCTTGTGATATCAATGAATGACCTAAAATTTTTATTCTTTTTTAATGGATTGGTCAAATATATATTCCATGATCAACAAGATATGTAAGCCTATGTCATTTCCTATCTATAGATTCAATCCCATGATAAAATTTTGAATCTTAGATTTCTGATGCAGGAGCATCTAGTAGCACCTGCAGTAGAAGCACCCAGTAGCAAGAAGAGCAGTGTTGAAGAATCAGCTAAGGAAGAAAAATGTCACGATATCGTGATGTGTCATGAAATCGTGATGGAAAATGGCAAGGAGAGCAAGGAGGAAAACCTGTCACGATATCGTGACAGAAAAAGTGTCACGATATCACGACGCGATGAGGAGGCAGAAGGCACGGGGTAGAAATGTCACGATTTCATGACATGTCGTGATTTCACGATCAGAAGCCACCAGGAGGAGGAGGAAGAAGAAGATGTCGCAAAATCATGACATGTCATGATTTCGCAACCCCAGCAGGAAGAAGAAGAAGAAGCAGAAGGCAAGGAGGAAGTTCACAGTAGAAACTATCATGATTTTGCTACGTCACAAAATCGTGACAATTTGCAGGAGAGAAAATGCTGTAGAAGGGGCTACGATTTCGTGATATGTCGTGAAATCGTGACCATCACGAAATCACGATGTAAAGGCGAAAGCGGAGGTGAAGGTAGAATGTGGTAGCGAAATCGCAACGTCATGATTTTGTGACGTCGCAAAATTACGACGCAAACCAGGCATAATAGAGGAGAAGCAAGGAGGTCACGAAATCATGACGTCGTGATTTCACGACGTCGTGAAATCACGACAATGGAGAAGCAATCGAAGGGAGCAGCAGAGAGGTCACAATATCACGACATCATGATATCGTGATGTAAAATCAATGAGAAGGTAGGGAGGCGAGGACGTCGTGAAATCGAGATGTCACGATATCGCGACAAGAATTTAAAATCAACACACGAAGGCAAAAAGGTCACGATATCACATGTCGCGATATCACAACAAAAATGGGTAGAGAGCGTAGGGGGGCTGAAACGTCACGATATCATGACATGTCATGATATCGCGATGAAGAGAGAAGAAGGCAAGGAAAGAGAAAGAGATGGCGGGAAAGCCGCGACAGGCGATATTTTTGAGGATCATTCCAGAATGACACGTGGCACCCAGAGAGCAGTCAAGGCGGACAAGAACAAAAAAGTGCGGGGAACAAAAAGGATGGTCGCATAGAGAATCTGACAGGGAGCGGCGATGACAGGGCCGTGCAGAGTGGGGTTTTAAATCGGTTTGGTGTCCCGATTTTCGTGTTGAAGTTCCAAAGGGTCGGGGCCTCTATAAAAACCTAGTATTTGTAATAAATCAGGTTGGTGTCTCGATTAATGCATGATAGGTGTTTCAGAGGGTCGGGGCCTCTATAAAAACCTAGTTTTATGTATTAGTCGGGGGGGTGGATCGGAGAACGCACTTAGAGCATAGAAGTGAGAAGAGAAGACCAAGCCGAGCGCTGGTCATTGTAAAAGCCTGCGGGCTATTTATTTCTGCATGTAATTTCCATTATATCTTAATGAAAAAGTAGGGTTTGGAAGAAGTGTGTTTTTTTGGGTCCCTTGTCAGTGGTATCAGAGCTAGAGATTTTGAGTGCGTAAACAGATCGCTGGTCATGAGGCAATTTGCGCTAGGATTTGTGGTAGGGTTATGAGAGCGAGAGAGATTTAAGATCTCAAAAAGTGTTAGCAGATCGCCAATTGTGAGGCAGCTACACCAGATCGGTCAAGCTTTGTAAGAAAAGTAAGGAAAGATGCATTCTCGAAGAAGCAGTGTTAGTAAGAAATTTGATATGGTGCCAGAGGAAGAGTTCTTGGCATTACAGCAGCAATTTAAAGCCCTGTAAGAGGAGTGGCTCGAAATAAAATTATGGGAGCAGGAGGAGCGACGTAAAAGACGGGAAGAAAGACAAAGAAAGAAAGAGAAGCTAAAAAAGGCTACGGAGGTGTGCAGTAGTGTCAGGACCTGCCCGAAAGAAGACAGATTTTTCTATGCAAGAGGAGGAGTGCAAGTAAGCTACAAAGGAAGTGTGCAGCAGTGACAAAATCTGTCTGGTAGAAGACAAAAGTTATTCAAGCCAGGAGAAGGGTTTGGAGCAGTCTGCAGAGGCAGAGAAATGTCTGGAGGTGTTGTAGGAGGCAAAAACCATACCTTACAGAAGTGAAGATCACTTCTCCACTTACCCCAGGTGTCTGATGCAGGAGCATCCAGGGACATCTGATGCAGAGGCATCTAGTTGTAGGAAAGCCAGTGCTGAAGAATTGGCTAAGGAAGAAGAAGAAGTCAAGGAAAATTTTGCTAAGGCAAAATTTGAAAAGTGTAGCGAAATTATGACGTCACAATTTTGCAACGTCGCAAAATCGTGACATCAAAGCAAAAGAAGAGGCACAGTGGAAAAAAATGTCACGATTTCGTGACATGTCATGAAATCATGACATGTCATGGAATCGAGACAGTGGAGTGGTGGCAATGCGAAGGCAGTGGAGAGGTCGTGATTTCACGACATGTCATGAAATCATGATAGTGGAACAACGGAGAGGTGGAAGTGTAGAAGGGTAGCAAAATCGTGACGTCATGATTTTGCAACATCACAAAATCACAACATCAAATGGAGACCCAGGTGAGGCAGTAGAACGGTTGTGATATCATGACGTCACGATATCGCGACGTCGCGATGTCATGATAATTTTCAAAATAGAGTAAGTGGCAGAACGGTCACGATATCATGACGTCGAGATATCGTGACGTCACGATATTGTGACAAGATTCAGAAATCAGAGCTCGGAGGAAAAATGGCCGCGATATCACGACATGTCGTGATATCACGACCAAAAGTTCCAAGAAGCACAAGGTGGCCAGAATGTCACAATATCGTGACATGTCACGATATCGTGACGGAGAGAGAATACAACGGAGAAGGAGAAGGAGATGGCGGGAAAATCGTGACAGGCGGTATTTTCAAAATTGTTCCAAATTGACACGTGGCACCCAGAGTGCAGTAAAGGCGGACAAAGACCAAGAAGCACGGGGAATGAATAGGATGGGTGCGCAGAGTTTTTTGATGGGATCGACGATGACAGGGACCGTGCGGAGTGGAGAATTAAATTAGGTTGGTGTCCCGATTTTCACGTCTTGTAATTAATCGAGTTGGTGAACCCATTTTTGAGAAGTAGATTCAGAGGGTCGGGGCCTCTATAAAAACCTAGTTTAATGTAATAGTGGGGATGGGGGGATTTAGGAATAATGCACGTAGAAGTGAGAAGGGCAGAGCGAAGCCAAGCGTTAGCTATTATAAGCTAGTGAGCTGCATTTTTATGCATCTTTTAGATTTAATTGAAGAGTAGTTGGAAATCGCGTGAGTGTTTTTGCGTGTGTTCTTTCTAGGTCCCCCATCAGGTGATCCAAAACGTTGCGATATCTCGACATGTTGCGATATCGCGATGGAGAGAGAAGGCGACGGAGAAGGAGAAGGAGATGGCGGGAAAACCGTGACAGGCGGTATTTTCAAAAATTGTTCCAAATTGACACGTGGCACCCAGAGTGCAGTAAAGGCGGACAAAGACCAAGAAGCACGGGGAACGAAGAGGATGGGCGCGCAGAGTTTTTTGACGGGATCGGCGATGACAGGGACCGTGCGGAGTGGAGAATTAAATCGGGTTGGTGTACCGATTTTCACATCTTGTAATTAATCGGGTTGGTGAACCCATTTTTTGGGAAGTAGATTCAGAGGGTCGGGGCCTCTATAAAAACCCAGTTTAATGTAATAGTCAGGATGGGTGGATTTAGGAAGAATGCACGTAGAAGTGTAGAAGGGCAGAGCTAAGCCGAGCGCTAGCTATTGTAAGCCTACGGGCTGCATTTGTATGCATTTTTTAGATTTAATCGAAGAGTAGTTGGAAATTGCGTGAGTGTGTTTGCGTGTGTTCTTTTTGGGTCCCTCGTCAGTGGTATCAGAGCAAATGTTCTTGAGTGCGTAAACAGATCACCGATCGTGAGGCAATTTATGCCAGGATCTATGGGAGGGTTTTGAGAGAAGAGAGAGAGAGAGTTAAGATCCTAGAGCATGTTAGCAGATCACTGACAGTGAGGCAGCTACACCAGGATCGATTAAAACTTTGTGAGAAAAGCTGAGAAAAATGCATCCCTGAAGAAACCAGAACAGCAAGGAAAATATGGTGTAGGAGGAAGAGTTATTGGCATTACAACGGCAATTTAAAGCCCTGTAAGAGGAGTGGCTCAGCATAAAATTATGGGAGCAAGAGGAGAAGCTAAAATGCGAGAAGAAAGGCAAAAAAAGAAAGATGCGAGAGTGCATCAGAAGCTGAAGCTGAAGAAGGCTGTAAAAGAGTTCAGCAGTGCCAAGATCTGTCCGATAGAAGATAGAAGTTTATCTGGTTAGGAGGCAGAGTTGGAACAGGCCACAGGGATAGAAGAATGTCTAGAGGTGTTGCAAGAGGCAGCAACCAGACCATCCAAAAGTGAAGATCACTTCTCCACCAACCTCAGGTGTCTGATTTAGGAGCATCCAGTAGCACCTGCAGCAGAAGCACCTAGTAGCAGGAAGAGTAGTGCTGAAGAATCGGCTAAGGAAGAAAAACATCGTGATATCATGACATGTCACAAAATCATGATGGAAAAGGGCAAGGAGATCAAGGAGGAAAACCTGTCATGATATTGCGATAGAAAAAGTGTCACGATATCGCGACACGATGAGGAGACAGAAGGCGCAGGGCAGAAATGTCATGATTTCGTGACATGTCACGAAATCACGACCAGAAGCCACCAGGAGGAAAAGGAAGAAGAAGATGTCATGAAATCATGACATGTCATGATTTCGCGACCCCAGTAGGAAGAAGAAGAAGCAGAAGGAAAGAAGGAAGTTCACAGCAGAAACTGTCATGATTTTGCTACATCGCAAAATCATGACAGTTTGTAGGAGAGAGAAAATGTCATAGAAGGGGCCGTGATTTCGTGAATGTTGGTCACGAATCTGCCACAGGAAAGGATTTTACAAGTGCGCCCTAGACCCGGCCAACATTGAAAGGCTGGAAGCAAGAAATGGCTCCCAGACCAATCTCCAGAGTGGGCTGGTTCCCTCTACTATTCTAAAATTGGTTTAAGATAAGGGTTGCTGGAAAGAGATTTAAAAGTTGCGAAAAGAAATGGGAAATATGGCCACAGGCCGAAGTGATGGGATCAAAAAATAACAGCAGGAAACTTAAAAGCGCAACAACAGCAAGCAATAGAAATTATCAACTCGATTCTCACACAACGTATGCAAAAAAAACCCTCCAGGACTACACTCCAGAGATTATATTCTTACAGCAGTATTTAAATTCAGAATGCAGAATTTAAACGCAACAGTCGTTAAAGAATAATAATGCGATTAGAAATGCAGCAAAGACAGAAAGGAAATCACCCAAAGCATTGCTTGAAAAATCAGAATTCAAGCCTTTTATTCCTGCAAATGCACCTCCAGCCTCTAGCAGAGAATTTTTCCAACCTCTATAAATGAGAATTACATTGGTTTTTATAGAGGTCCGTCCTCTTTACAGCATTGAATATTTAAAACCAACTTCCTCGTGATCTACAACCATGCAACGAAAATTATGCACACAATACCCTTAATTGCAGCATTTGAGGAGGCAAAAATTAAATACAATAAGATAATCGCGGTCGCCTTCATTAAATTTTATTTCTCGAACATGTGCATGAAACCGTTAAAATAGACCACGACCAGCCGCTTCGAACAAATAAATATTTAATTTTGGAAGCCTGGGCGGTTCTTTGACTTTGAATGCCTTGGAAACCCACAAACCATTAAATTCGGGTCAGCATTAAATACTTGGAAATCGAGAAAAACCCCTCGGGCCGTTCATACTGCACTTGGCAAGAAAATGCACAGGTCGCGAAAACGCGACGGGTCACGAAATCGCGATGTATTTTTATGTCGTACACCTTTGGTTGTTGGAAACCATGAAAATCCTCCCTGTCGCGATATCTCTGCATCTTTGGCTTCAATGTCTCCATCGCTAGCTTGTTCCGCAAAAACGGAACATGTAGCGATTTCGCTACGCACTTTGGTTCTTGGTTCTTCCCTGCGCTCTGCCCCATGAAAATGGAACATGTAGCGATATTGCTACATGTTTTGGGAACTTTGTACGGCTTCATGGACGGGTCACGAAAATGGAACACTTCTTGCCCTTTGCATGTTTTCTATTCTTCCTTGTCAAGAATTCGCTATGCACTTGAGTCATTCAAGCATTTCAATCAACGCGTCATGAAATCGTTGTCATCTCCTTGTCTTTTGTTCGCACTCCGCCTTGTCGCCAAAACTGTAGCGAATCGCTGCATTTTCTATGCCTTTTGTCTTTAGGGTCAAAACCCCATGATTTCTCTATGGGTAGCGATATCGCTACGCATTTCTTTCTCCGTACTGATCACCATTTTGAGCCGTAAAAATGATACAACTTTCGCTTTGCAAGACCTTTTCAAAAATGCAGCGCAGCGCTGCCATTTTACTCCTTAGACTTTCTCTGCACCTATCATGCAGTGCATCGCTGCAACCTTTTAGCCCTCAAGCCTTTGAACCACCCTTAACAATGCTCGACAAAAATGTGCAGCGCATCGCTGCACTTTTGAACACTTAGACCCTTGAAGCCAAACGCCGCGTGATTTCGGAACGTCAGCGAATCATTGCGCTTTTTAGACTTAAGGCTTTTGGAGCCACTACTCCACAAAAATAATACGTTAGTGCGTCGCTGTAAGTTTAGCACCTTAGTCCTCGAAGCTGCCAGCATCACGATTTTGGAACACGTTAGCGACGCGTTGCAACTTTTGCTTTAAGTCTTTGGCTGAGATTTTCGTCGTGATTTCGCGACAATTTGTCACTGTTCCTCCTTTGCCTTCTGAAATTCATGAAAATGGAACATGTCGCGATATCACGACGGTTCCGCCCAACCTGCCTGCGTTGACCATGTTGACCGTGATTTCGTGACATGTCAGCGAATCGCTGTAGTTTTTAGACTTAGTCATTTTTTGCTCATTTTTTCTCCTTGTCCTCCAAAGCTGCATCAAAGCTGGTAGCGAAGGTCAGATTTTCAACAATACACTAATGCATTTATCAATGAGAATCAATGTGGCAAAAATGCCAACATTCTTGGCAGCTCGCGGGGTATACAGCTCACTGTATGCAAGAATCCAGGCCTTAGTCCATTGGGCACAGAGTCATATCCGAACAGGAAGGTTGGCTGCTGCAAAACATGTTAGGGGACTGCCGCAAAACTTCTCTACTGAAGAGCTGAAACCGAAAGTACTTGCATATAATGGGTTATGAAACAAATGGAGTGATAGGATGGAGTGAGACCCTACGATTGCGCAGGCGGTGACTGCAATGGAGTGATGTGGAAGTAAGTGAACGAATTTATGGAATGGTAATGGAACTAGGAAAGCTGTGAAATGAAATGAACTAGACTATGAAATAAATGCATAAAAGACTAAACTTAGAGGAAAGGGATAAGAAGGGACGGGGAAAAATAGAAAAAGGGAAAAGAAACAACAGTCGTGGCTTATTTCTTAACTGCAGAAGAAAAAGAAGTAAAAGAAGAAAGATGAAGAAGGGAAAGGAAGAAAAAGGGAAGAGAAAGGAAGAATTTTCTAGAAAGCCACCAAACTGTCGGGAAAGGAGGATACAAAAGGAAAAAAAACAAGCACCTACAGCTCGCAGACAACAAAAGAGCTGAGATGAACAGTAATAAAAACAATACCGCTTTTTTTTTCTCTTCTTTTTTCTATTTTTTTTTTTTTTTTCAAAATACTATATACAATAGTTCACGACATGATTGGCATGTCGCCACCACAAACCCAGTCTCAAAGTGTTATCCGATAAATCTGCAATGTCCCGACCAGATCCAATCATACTTGAGTCGGTTCTTGAAACTGGGCTGGCTCCTTCCTGAAGTTCTCCATGGTGCGAATAGGATGCAATGCGACAGATTATCCTTCTTACTAGTACCCACATGGAGGACTTCTTTAGGTACTGGATGTAGTGGCTAGAACCAACACCACCACTTTGCAGACTTTACTGGCTATGGGCTGAGTATAGGCTCCTCTAACTCCTTGATGTGATCACAGGGCTCTTCAAGTGAGAAATTTGATTCTGGGATCTCCTCAGGCTCTGGAATTTGAACTTGTTCTTCTACTTGGCCCATCTCTTGATGAAAACTGCAAGCAACCATATTGTTCATTGCTAGAAAAGTTCTTGCATGTTCCAATCCTTGACTTTGGACGACATCTATCCCTTGAACTCCACATGACTGCATCTCAGGTTTCTACTCAGTATAAGGGATCTGGCATGAAAAGTACTATGCAGGGTAGACAGGAGCAGCAACCACCGGAGAAGGTAATGGAGTTTCTCCCCACGGTAACTTTCTCGATAAGAGCAAAAGCTGTTCCGCTCGCACTGCTTCCTCAAAGATTTGTGGGAACCGTTGTTCACCTGATCGACAAAAAGAGACCTATGTCGAAATTAAAAGCTCGAACATAAAAGAGGTGGGCTTGGGTGGGTGATGGATGGATCTTCTCTGGAATTCTCTTCCAACTTATCAAGAATCGGACATTGAAGTCCGTGATGCTTTCTTGAGGTGCTCTCTTGATGTACATGAAAAATTGGTAGAGATCCAAAGAACTGTAGAAAGGATCTTCGTCAAATCTTTTGATCAGTGACCCCACTAGATCGTCCCATGAGCTGATGCTTTGACGTTTGAGCAATCTGTACCACTGTAATGCTCTTCCTTCCAAATACTGAACCAGAATTTGGATCATGACATCTTCGTGTTTTATGACATGGATCATGGACAGAGTAGCAATGTCTTCAACATGTGCCAGAGCCATGCCTTTGGTACCGTCATATTTTGCCAGGTTCTTCAGGGCACCTTCGGGAATTTCATGCCGAACTTGGAGATTCAGAGGGCCAGGATCATCCCATCTAAGAAAAACCCTCACCTTTGTGGTAGTGGTCTACGGAATCACGGCCATCGCCATTAAGTCAGAGTCTCCAGATGAACATTCTTTGAATTTTAAAAAAAAATAGGCGTCCACGAACAAATCTTCAACTCAGCAAAGTCGCCAGATGAACTTACAAATCTCCGCTGTGAGGCCAAGACAGCTCATCAAATCTTGAGACCTTCGGGTATTAAAACAAATGTGGATTTTTGTGAGACAGAAAAAGTCTGTCCCACCGGGCGTGCCAAAAACTGTTGGTCACGAATCTGCCACAGGAAAGGATTTTACAAGTGCGCCCTAGACCCGGCCAACATTGAAAGGTTGGAAGCAAGAAATGGCTCCCAGACCAATCTCCAGAGTGGGCTGGTTCCCTCTACTATTCTAAAATTGGTTTAAGATAAGGGTTGTTGGAAAGAGATTTAAAAGTTGCAGAAAGAAATGGGAAATATGGCCACAGGCCGAAGTGATGGGATCAAAAAATAACAGCAGGAAACTTAAAAGCGCAACAACAGCAAGCAATAGAAATTATCAACTCGATTCTCACACAACGTATGCAAAAAAAACCCGCCAAGACTACACTCCAGAGATTATATTCTTACAGCAGTATTTAAATTCAGAATGCAGAATTTAAACGCAACGTACCGTTAAAGAATAATAATGCGATTAGAAATGCAACAAAGACAGAAAGGAAATCACCCAAAGCGTTGCTTGAAAAATCAGAAGTCAAGCCTTTTATTCCTGCAAATGCACCTCCAGCCTCTAGCAGAGAATTTTTCCAACCTCTGTAAATGAGAATTACATTGGTTTTTATAGAGGTTCGTCCTCTTTACAGCATTGAATATTTAAAACCAAATTCCTCGTGATCTACAACCATGCAACGGAAATTATGCACACGATCCCCTTAATTGCAGCATTTGAGGAGGCAAAAATTAAATACAATAATAATCGCAGTCGCCTTCATTAAATTTTATTTCTCAAACATGTGCATGAAACCGTTAAAATAGACCACGACCAGCCGCTTCGAACAAATAAATCTTTAATTTTGGAAGCCTGGGCGGTTCTTTGACTTTGAATGCCTTGGAAACCCACAAACCATTAAATTTGGGTCAGCATTAAATACTTTGAAATCAAGAAAAACCCCTTGGGCCGTTCATACTGCACTTGGCAGGAAAATGCACAGGTCACGAAAACGCGATGGGTCGCAAAATCGTGACGTATTTTTATGTCGTACACCTTTGGCTGTTGGAAACCGTGAAAATCCTCCTTGTCATGATATCGCTGCATCTTCAGCTTCAATGTCTCCATCACTAGCTTGTTCCATGAAAATGGAACATGTAGCGATTTTGCTACGCACTTTGGTTCTTGGTTCTTCCCTGCGCTCTGCCCCGCGAAAATGGAACATGTAGCGATATCGCTACATGTTTCGGGCACTTTGTACGGCTTCATGGACGGGTCATGAAAATGGAACACTTCTTGCCCTTTGCATGTTTTCTATTCTTCCTTGTCAATAATTTGCTATGCACTTGAGTCATTCAAGCATTTCAGTCAACGCATCATGAAATCGCTGTCATCTCCTTGTCTTTTGTTCGCACTCCGCCTTGTCGCCAAAACTGCAGCGAATCGTTGCATTTTCTATGCCTTTTGTCTTTCGGGTCAAAACCCCACGATTTCGCTATGGGTAGCGATATCGCTACGCATTTCTTTCTCCGTACTGATCACCATTTTGAGCCACGAAAATGATACAACTTCCGCTTTGCAAGACCTTTTCAAAAATGCAGCGCAGCGCTGCCATTTTACTCCTTAGACTTTCTCTGCACCTATCATGCAGCGCATCGCTGCAACCTTTTAGCCCTCAAGCCTTTGAACCACCCTTAACAATGCTCGGCGAAAATGTGCAGCGCATCGCTGCACTTTTGAACACTTAGACCCTTGAAGCCAAACGCCGCGCGATTTCGGAACATCAGCGAATCGCTGCGCTTTTTAGACTTAAGGCTTTTGGAGCCACTACTCCGCGAAAATAAGACATTAGCGCGTCGTTGCAAGTTTCACCTTAGTCCTCGAAGCCGCCAGCATCATGATTTTGGAACATGTTAGCGACGCGCTGCAACTTTTGCTTTAAGTCTTTGGCTGAGATTTTTGTCGCGATTTCACGACAATTTGTCGATGTTCCTCCTTTGCCTTCCGAAAGTCGTGAAAATGGAACACGTCGCG
Source organism: Wollemia nobilis (assembly GCA_028583015.1). Taxonomy (NCBI): domain Eukaryota; kingdom Viridiplantae; phylum Streptophyta; class Pinopsida; order Araucariales; family Araucariaceae; genus Wollemia; species Wollemia nobilis. Next base: position 2,871,794 of record JAQPPZ010000184.1, read on the forward strand.
ATATCACGACGGTTCCGCCCAACCTGCCTGCGTTGACTGCGTTGACCGTGATTTCGTGACATGTCAGCGAATCGCTGCAGCTTTTAGACTTAGTCATTTTTTGCTCATTTTTTCTTCTTTTCCTCCAAAGCTGCATCAAAGCTGGTATCAAAGGTCAGATTTTCAACAATACACTAATGCATTTATCAATGAGAATCAATGTGGCAAAAATGCCAACAGTGACATGTTGCAAAATTACGACCGTCATGAAATCATGATGTAAAGGCAGAAGCGAAGGTGAAGGCAAAACATGGTAGCAAAATTGCGACGTCACGATTTTGCTACGTTGCAATTTCATGACGTCGTGAAATCGTGACGCAAATCGGGTGTAACAAAGGAGAAGCAGGGAGGTCACGAAATCACAATGTCATGATTTTGCTACTACGTTCTGCCTTCACCTCCGCGATGTGAGCAGCGGAGAGGTCGTGATATCGCGACGTCGTGATATCGCAACAAGAATTTAAAATCAACGCACGAAGGCAAAAAGGTCACGATATCACGACATGTCACGATATCGCGACCAAAATGGGCAGAGAGTGCAGGGGGGCTGAAACGTCGCGATATCGTGACATGTCGCAATATCACGATGGAGAGAGAAGAAGGCGAGGAAAGAGAAAGAGATGGCAGGAAAGCCGCGACAGGCGGTATTTTCGAGGATCATTCCAGAATGACACGTGGCACCCAGAGAGCAGTCAAGGCGGACAAGAACCAAAAAGCATGGGGAACAAAAAGGATGGTCGTGCAGAGAATCTGACAGGGAGCGACAATGACAGGGCCGTGCGGAGTGGGGTTTTAAATTGGGTTGGTGTCTCGATTTTCGTGTTGAAGTTCCAGAGGGTCGGGGCCTCTATAAAAACCCAGTCTTTGTAATAAATCGGGTTGGTGTCCCGATTAATGCATGACAGGTGTTTCAGAGGGTCGGGGCCTCTATAAAAACCCAGTTTTATGTATTAGTCAGGGGGTGGATCGAAGAATGCACTTAGAGTGTAGAAGTGAGAAGAGAAGACCAATCCGAGCGCTGGTCATTGTAAAATCCTGCAGGCTGTTTATTTTTGCATGTAATTTCTAGTATATCTTAATGAAAAAGTAGGGTTTAAAAGAAGTGTGTTTTTCGGTCCCCCGTAAATTTCTCATTTTGTTGATACTATATTACAAACTTAAGGATTTTAATGAAGGTTTCCTAATTGGGTTGATCAAGTTTTATAATTCTATCATATTCTAGTTAAAATAAAAATGGGACAACCTCATTTGTTTTAAGAATGTGGTGAAGTACTCCAAAGTTATATTTTCAACCTTTAGGTATCTTTTCACCTTAAAATTATCCCCTCAAGAGTCAATTGGTAAGTTGATCAAGTTGCCTTGGTCTCTTTAGTAAATCCTATAATTCAAAGTACTTGCTCATATCTATGATCCATACCTTTACTTTTTTTTCAATAGTCCTTTCATAATACTTTGGAGGATTAAGTTTTTTTTTATCTTTGTGTAATTTTATTTTGAATAAATATTTATTGGGTATTTGGTTCTCATTAGGTACCTTCTTTACTTAAGTAGACTCATGTTTGTCCCTTCTTCCATATTGGTTCTTAAAAGATCCTACATTATTAAAATTAGAGTCTCCTTCTCTTTCTATCCCATTTGGACGTCTTTTTTTTCAAGTAGGATTATTCTATCCCATATGAATTTCATTATGTTTAACAAATGTTCAAACTTATTTGTTGTCTTATTAGTTTTTATAGATAGATTAATCTCAATCATTTTCTTGGAAATATGGATGAGCCCATCAAGCCCTAGTTTTAATGTCTAGCTTTGATACCATATGTAATAATCATCCTTATTCTTATTTAAAAAAAATACCCTTTCCAATTTAATAAAACATATTCTAGTTTCAAATCAAATAGCTATTTTATTTATAAACAACCTATCAAGTTTCATTATCATCATTAATTCCATAAATTAATTCTTATGCCAGATGAAATTTATAAGATCTTAACATATTTTGGTAAGGAATTATTCTATCTCCATTAGTCTTAGGAATTTGTTTCCTATTTAGACTTATGAGGGAACCTTTATTTACATGGTCATACCTAACCTCTAGAGAAAATTCTAGTTTTCTTAACTAAGTTAAATTATGTGGGTGTAATTACCTTAACACACTACAACATATATACACATATGTATAGTTAGTTTAAGTTTATTCTACTATATTATTATTTTTTTCAATTTTTGTTTGGCAAGGAAATAAGCCCATTCAAGTTTATAAGTGTACAAGTTTATAAGTGTACAAGAAGGTGAAAACAATTGGATTTTTATAATTATTCATTTCATGATTTTCAACATGGTTTAGTTATATGGTTCATATTTGAACTACAAGATTTATAAAGTTTAAAACAAAAAATCAAATATATAAAATAAGTATTCAATAGTTGTCTTAACAAAGATATAATCTATATCATAATCATGGATTTTTTGATTCATTTCTACTTCATTACAATACAATTTAAGTTAAACAAGTTGATATCAAAACAATAAGTTTACATCAACTATATTTTCAAAGTACTTAATTTATGTTTATACATTTATACTTTGCATTTTATAAGTTATCAAAGTGTAACATCCATTTCATAGATTCATTCATAATAAGGTTTTTCCATCAAGTTTGTATCAACAGTGATTGGTTGATATATGCATTTTCATACATTACACTCTACACTATATCAAGGTACATGTTCTATTTTAGAAATAAACCATTAAGAGTATCATATTATATTTCAATATAGTTGTTATTTTTCAAAAGTACAATATATATTTTAATTTTTAATCTTTGTTCAACCCTAATCTTATGCTCAAAGAATAGAAGGTATCATCCATGTACTTTTCTAAATCATGTACCATTGCAAGAATTTCAATCCATTCAAATTCTTTGGCCCTTCTAGCAATGGGATCTTGATTTGATTGGTAAAAAATTTTCTACCTCATCATAACAACACAAATTTATCATCACTGCCACAAAATTTTTACAAAATGGGTCGAGGTAATTTTGAGGACCACTATAATAGGAAAAAAAAAATTGGAGTTCATACTCCAACACATTATCTATCATTTTGGCATCCCTTCAAAAATAATTTTTGACAATGGTAAGTCATTCAAAAATAAGGATGTTCGAGCACTGTACAACAAATATAATATACAACATAGTTTATTGACTCCTTACTACCCACAGGTAAATGGATAAGCTAAGGAAACCAATAATACATTGATAGCCATTCTAAAGAAACTAGTCAAAGAAAATTATAGATATTGGCATACTCAAATATCCTTGGCATTATGGGCTTATCAAAAAAGCATTTGAACGCCTATAGGTGCAACTCCATTTTCATTGGCATATGAAGCCAAAGCAATCATGCCTCTTGAGTTCAAGATCCCCTCGCTATGCATTGCATTAAAATAATTCATGGATGACAACACTACTCAAAAAGCACATCTTTATCAACTCACACTCCTTTATAAAAGGTGAGTCAATGCCTTAGAACATCTACAAGTATATCAAGACCGTATCAAGCATGCTTATAACACAAAAGTGCATCTATGTGAATTCCAAGTAGGATATATTTTCTTAAAGAGAATCAGAAAAATACTAATGCATTGTTGCACCTTCATGATAAATTTACGACAAATTGGCGGGGTCCATTCATTGTCAAATAGAAATAGGTTCCTAGAACGTATATACTTGCCAATCTAGAAGGAATAGAAGAGCATGAACCATTGAATATTGTACATCTAAAAGTGTTCTATGCATAATGTGATTTATACATATGTACATATACATGGCTAAAAAATAATAAAATACAATGTTTCACTTGCTTATTCACATTGCATTTCATGCATTCATCCATGCATCCATAACTCATAAATACATTTTTATCATCTGCATCTTAATTCACATCGCTTGCACAATAGTAGTGTCATTAGGGAAGTTTCGATAATTGTTAGTCCATTACACCTTGTTATTGTAATTAGGGGTACTTTCAATTTAACATTAGTTTTATGTCACTATCCATAAGTCATGTAAAAAAAATCCAAAACTACAATAAAATCCCATAACACCTCATTTATTTGGTAGTCTCTAGTTTTGGGAATCTCTTGATGTTTTCAATCACTCAACCACTTCAGAAAGCCTCCATTGAAATTCAAAAAATCCTTAGATGCTATAGATAGTTCCTAGTTAATGAAGTTTCCCCTTGGATCATGCACATTATACTACATTAAAACATTATGAAGTCTAGGAAGGGCGAATTCATGAGTAGATATTGTCATAAAGCGAATGGTTTTACCTACTCATTCAATTATGTGTGTGGTCTATAAATTTGAGAATTGACAAAAGGATAAGCTCCCCCTTATCCCTCTCCAAAAAAAAAAACAAATCCCGTTATCTTCTACAAAATGAGCAAGTATCCAAAAAAAAATATTCGCTTACTCTTCTCTAAAATGAGCAAGTTCCAAAAGCAATAAAATCCCCTTTACTCCATTACAAAATGAGCAAAATACAAAATAAAACACCAAAAATACTAAAATAAAAAAATGAAATAAAAATAAGGGAAAGGATATTGAATCCTTGGAATTCTTAGTTTTTGAAAACCATGGGACGATCTCCATCGCCAGCAGTGGTTTATAGATGTTGACTGACAGTGGAGTAGTCTTACGTGTGGTGACATGTCTGTCACATTAATGACCTTAATTTTAATAAATCTATGAGTGCTTTTGAATGATCTAGATTATTGACATAAGTTACAACTGATCAATTTACCCTCACTCATAATGGGAAATGAATAACCATTGAATACATAGTGGTTTCTTGAGATATTTGAGTCCACTGGGAAACCTTTAGGATCACATGGATTAGCGAGATGAATAAATGAGTTTGTTTGAGGTCACTAGGATGTCTGAGTCTTTAGAAAATAACTCTAGATTATTTATCCCTAAGGTAAACAAATTCAAATGATTCCATTCCATATTACCATCACATTGTTACATTATAGCCCACATTAGTGTTAGATGTTGGTGCCCCTGATTAAGCAATAAAGAAAAGTTGAACAAACAAGATTTTGAACCATATTTGATTTTTAATGCATTCATACCATTAGTTCATTCACATATATCACTATAATAAAAATGCATATAATTTATAAAGCATTCATCCCATCAAATACATATGCATCCATCCATACATACATAATAAAGCAAAAGTACAAAAAAAATGATACCAAAAGAAACCTATATATAAATGTATGTATAGGTATATGTATGTATATGTATATGTATGTATGTATGTATGTATGTATAAGTCAAAAAGGTACATAGTTCATCCAAAGGTTGTATACAACAAAGTGCTAAGGATCATACACAATAAAAATTAAAATTACAAAAAAGGTAATAAGTGCTACTAGTTAGCACCACTAGGGTCCCTAGGCTCTATAAGAGAGGACCCATGGCTAGATGCCTATGATACTGATGGATCTAGAAAATAAGGAACTTTAGAACAAGAATCATTGTGTATAGACTCGCTCCTCTAGCTAGATCTAGATCTTGATATATAATTTCAAACAGGTAATATGATGCCATACTACACAAGTCAATACTCTAATGATCAAATGTACTCCTACTATGATTGAATGTAATCCTCCTAAGATCAAAGGTGGGATATATCTTATTCCATTCAACCATACTTCTCTACAATATCTTCATGGAGAGCATAAACCATAGCAACATTGTCACCTCCATATAGGGCACTCCATAGCCCCTCCACTTTGCTCCAAAACCAAGCTAGCTCTACATATCAAGCCACCCCAACTTGCAAGATTCTATCTCGCTCCTCAGCTAAGTTGTCTTACTCATTCTAGAGTATCCCCTAATCCTATTTAATTTGTGTAGATGATATCTCAAGAGTACCACCACTAGGCCCCATATATTCATCCCCATCCCCACCAATTTCTCCATCACCCCTAACTGCACCCTTTATAGGTCAATCCACATCGGCTCTTGATCACCTACCAGCACTATTGGCTTGATGATGTCTCTATCATTGAGGAGTTTCCTCTACATCTATTGCTCCATCCCCATCATCACCACCAACATCACATTAGTCTAACTAGGTATCTAGGTAGGTTGTGAAGCAAACCAAGCATTGTAGTCAATGGTAGTCTCGATGTCATCTACGTCTAAGATATCCATCACCTCATATAAATCCTCCTCAATAGGCCAATCCATAGAATAAGGTAGGCTTAGATTTTTGGCATGATACTTGTGAATAACTGTAGCATCAGGAACCCCTTGTGGTATCCTAAAATATCATAGAACACAAGAGAATTAGATCAATTATCTCTCATTTCCATGGAACTCGACAACCCACCTAGTCTGTCTGATCCACCCTAGTCACTCATCATCCTTGTCCCATGCAACCCTTATCCATGGTCACCAAATAACATCTACAACTATCAACCCTACCCAAATATATTGATACTCCTAGTCATTGTATCTAGTATGACTCAATTAAAGCTCCTCACTGGTCCACCAAAAAAAAGCACAAGGGTGAGAGCTATCCCACTTATAAGGTAACTCAAATGTATGAGCCACTCATAAGTGCTCCCAATCCTAAATCTAAAGGAGCAAATTGCAATCTAACCCCTTTCACTCCCACCTCTTCACCTTTTACAACTTAATGTAGATATGGTAAAGTAAAGTTGGTGCCCAAGCATTTATACAAGGCTCATTGATCATACCCAACACCAACCTTATTTAGTTCCATGGGAACCTAGCTTCTTTGCTATTTGGCAATAACATGTTAGCCTAGATATACATGATAAAGGTTGATAATGCCTCTAGCTCACCTTTTTTATACATATTTATGTACTATATGCCACCCTTGATAATGTCAAAATCCTCCCATATATCACAAAAATAAGACCTTAGCTCATGCTCCTTGTCATACTTGACTTAGAAAGAAACCCCCTCAATAGAAACATGGAAGATGTGGTAAACATCCTCCAAGGTAATCATAACCTCCCCTATCGAGAGCCAGAAATAACCCCTATCGAGATCCCACCTCTTAGACAACACTAAAAAGTACCCCTCATCTATCCATACCACATCAACCCTATCATAGCTAGCCAACCTTATAGTCTCCAACCACTTTCAGTTGCCAAGAGTCAATTCCTTCCTCACACGACTGATAACAGGTGAAAAATGATATCGTACCTCAAGCATTTTCACCTACAACAAAAACAAAATTAAAAGTAATATCAGTACATCATTAATTTAAAAAAAAAATTACCATTCCCACCCTTTAAAAATAAAATTCACCATTCCCACCCTTTCATTTAAAAAATAAAAAAAATACCATTCCCATCATTAAAAAAACTTGTTGACCCTCCTATTTAAGTTGCAAAAAAAAAACACAAACAAACAATTAAAAAAGAGTAATAAAAGAAACTAAGCTAAAATAAAGGGCCTCAAAAACCTACCTTGATCACTCACACTCCAGCTCTAGTTGTACCTCCATATCTAACCATTGTTCCTACCATCTCAACCACAAACATAAACTCTCTTTCCCTATTAAGTGCTCTCTCAGAAACCTCAACTATAATAATAAACAAAAAGACCCCCCTCATGCCTATTTATAACCTAAATTTGTACCTCCAAACACATTTTTACATTTTATGAGCATGTCCAAATGCACAATTGTGTTTGGTAGGTGCGTGCAAATGTGGCACTACATTTGGCCCTTCACAAACATAGTGTTGGATTTGCTAAATGCATTTTTGCATTTTTGAAGGATCAAACATAGAAAAATAATCCAAAAAGACTTCAAAATGATTCAAATTTGCATAAAATAATCATATCAACTCATCAATGCATCCATAACATCATCCCATATCATCTTGTCTCAAATCAGATCAATTTGATGACTCAAATTTGGAATGCGAATGTGTTCAAGGAACTTTATCAAAAGCTATCATACAACCGTATCTATTAGGACACAAAGTGGAAATATATCAAATTGTTATGCATCATACCATGGTAGATGTTTGATATGCAATTATTGATATAGAGGTAAAATAACCTCCCAATAATTTTAGTACACATGCACACCCACAATGACCGGTACATTAACCACATTGAAAATGCACATCACTTTGCCAAAAGTAAAGTTTCAAAAATGCATCTCCCTTAAAAATTGGGACACCCAACTTAATATTCACCATAGAAATTTACATCCATTAAACACACCCCTAAATAATCCAAAATAGGTCAAGAAAATCATGGGTGTCATCTTCCACTCATTCGTCGCCTGAGGCATAAACCAATATCAAAATCTTTAAAAAAAGTCATTCAATATTTGTGTTGTGGTAACCAAAGTCCAATTCTTCATCCAATAAGGCCAAGTATCTCTTGTTTTTGCATCACATTATGTTTGGTGCAACACATTACAAAAAGGAGAATTTGTAGACACTAAAATATAGCCACTTGCAAAACCACATTCACATTGCACATTTCAAATCTGCATAATAAAATTATATACCTAAGTCTAAACTTAGGTATGTATTTCTTGCACATTATCCTATTTTCTAGATTTTGTGAAAATCTAGAAAATCCCCCTAGGATACCTTGTGTCTCCACATGACACATGTCCTAACCACCACTACCCCTCCCCTTTCCACATCTCACACACCTCACTCCACTCCCACCTACCCACTTTCCACATCTCCCTAGTTAAGTGAGACACCCTGGCTGACTCACTCTAACTTCTTGAGAGAGGTGGTTGCCTAGTCCCTACCACTTGGTAGCCTTGGCTTACCACCTATCCTTTCTCCCCTGATATCCCAAAACCCTATAAAGGCAACATCATTTGATTAAGTAGGAAGGCTAAAAAATATATCGTCATACTACCAAAATTGCTATAGGAAGTCATCACCATTCTTGTAGATCAACTCATCGAAGCCATGGATCAAATCCCAATATTTGCAACTTAGCCACAAATACAGGAGTATGTTTACATAGAAGCAAACGTAGACTTGCATTTAACCACCAACAAAACATGATTCTATATTTTCTCAAGGATAGTCTTAGTCATCAATGGACACAAATGGATCAAGTAAACAACCAGGTATTTATGTTTCATTGTTCTATTTTTTGCACATCATTTCTAGATTTTGCAAGCATCAAGATTAAGGTTTTTATAGATTCCATTATTCATATCAAAATGTGGTACTGACTACTATTGTTTGGAATTTCATGTGTGTAGGTGATAGGTTATTGAGATTTATTGGAGCAAACAGTGGCCCACCAATGGATACACAAGCTCACTCACCAATATGACTGTAGCAAAGGAGATGCAAGACACCCAAACTTCACTTGATTTTGCAAAAGGGGTCATTCTCCTTTTGTCTATTGTAATCTAAAACAAGCACATTATTTTGTAAACCCTGCAAAAATTGGGATAAATATTGTAAAAATAGGATATTAAATCTCGTCAAATTCAATACAAACGTTACATTGTTCATTGCAATTCACTTATTTCAGCATTTTATTTATCGAGTGTATTTATTTTTACTACAAGACCTAAGGATCACAACCTTATGATAAAAGGGTTGTACCTAGGTCATGCATAAAAAATATGTTAGTTCTTGATAGGGATTAATATTTAATTCTTAATATTATACCTATTCACATGAATCATATTGTACAATATTTAATGCTCACATATATTGGGTGCATTAAATGACATTTTTGTAAAGGTAGACATACCTATAAAATTGTTTTTGGTACGAATGCAATCAATAGTTTTCATCTTGCAATTATTGTGCTTTGCTCTCGAGTGTTCATTTTGTATCAGTGGTATCATGTTTTAGCATTGGATTGGTGAGTATCCTCTTCCTATAGACCAGTATAGTTCAAAAGAGAAACGAGAAAACCACTAGTGGATCTTGGCTTGGAAGGAGCACTCTTTCCCATTGAAAAAGCCTTCAAGCACTCCATTTTTGAAAAACTTTCATTGGGGTCCTCCTAATCACTGAATCACAGCTAGCTCGGTCCCTATGACCTTGAAATTCAACCATTTATCCAAGTTTTTATCCTTGGATTCACATTTCTTATGGATTCCCTAAAGTTTTTTAGCATTCTTTGGGTGGATTTGTACCCTCTAACGTGTTTTTTCATGAATTTTTGAGAGCATATTTGGGTGTTCTCACCTCAGTGGCTTTTTCCATGATATCAATACCTATTTTGACACATTAGATTGAGCTCTGGCTGTCCTTGACATCTCACCCTATAGATCGGTGATATTCTAGTATTCATAGTGGATTCTATTGTCTCCTGTAGCTGAATTTGTTTGGTGGTATTCCACTTTTGTGAGTTCCATCGAACAGTTTTTTTTTCAAATGCTGACCCTCATTACCAATCATATTTACCTTGTTATAATTATTTCATAGTGGTCAAAACTTTTTTCTCGAATATGAGGTGTTTCTAGTCTATTTTACAACTTTCCAATGTCTCCCATAGTATTCTATGGACCTTCCCAAAAAATGGTGATATTATTGCATATTATAAGGTTGGGTTTTTGAATAATTTTTTTGGTGAGCATTACAATTTCCAGCATTATTCTGGAGTTTTCAACATCTCTGCAAATTTTGACATGGGCAAACCAAGTTTCCGGTAGCATAAAATCCAAGTTCTGAATTTTTTAAACTTTTAGATGGATAAAAATTTGCTAGAATCATCTTATGATCATCGATGAAGGAGGAACATAGTGTGGGACAAAATCACAAATCATGATTTATCCCACATTGGTCATAATACAAAAACTATAGGTATTTTTTTAAATGCCAAAAAATTATAGCAAGGTAGCCAACCTACGCTGGCTACCCACCCCTATTTTTGGTCTAACCATTGTTTTTCCTACTTGATACCCATATGCTTCTTATGTTTTCTTGTTCATATCTATATTCCTTGATTGGTTCATGTTACCTTCTCATATATTCTTGATCATTGATGTGTCTTATCTATTAGTGTTGTCCTTTATTTCTTGGTTGTTGATGTGTCTTGTCCAGTTCATGCTTCCTTCTTGTCTATTCCTTGGTCATTGATGTCTCTGATCCACTAGCATTATCCTTTGTTTCTCAATCATTGACATGTCTTATCCACATGATCCATGATATGGAGTTGTTAGCCATTGTAACTTGTTTGAATTTTACTGGATGTTGATGGTTCTATCTTTAAATAGCCATGGGGAGTGGTTATTGGGCACCATTGAAGCTTGCTATTGACTAACCATTAGGGAGCGATTATTGGGCACTGTTGAAGCTTGTCATTGACTAGCCATTGCAGTTGTTGAGTGGGTGCTAGTTGTTGGAGTTGTTTCAATTGGGTGATATCCATTGAACTTTGTGGTCTTCACTTGAGGTAGTAGTTGACCATTGGTGCTCATTAATTATCTAACTGCCCTCATTAATAATAATTTGTGCAAGATTTTATTCACCACTTTAACTACCTCTGAGTGTTACTTACCATTGTTGATCCTGATACAGTGTTAATTGCAAAATTCAAGAGTGGTCTACTTGCCCCTCTTTACAGGGAGATAAAATATTTTATTTGCACTATGTTGGATGATGCATTCAACTTTGCACAACTTGTAGACGATAAATTTGCTGCACAACATAAGGAGCCTCATTTTTATTCAAGTAACTCGGTAGATGAAGTGTCCACAGAGCAACAAGACCAAATAATATATCCTAGTACTTATTTCATTAATTACACTTCTCATAAATCCTTTTCTTATAAAACTCCCTTCTCTTCTTATTCTCCTTATTCTTCTTATTTTTATCAAAATGAGAAGTTCTGTAGCTATTTTAAAAATAAAGGGCATGACAAAAATCAATGTCCTAACTTACAAAGTAAGAAGAATTTTTTTGTATACTCTGATGAGGGCTCAAGTGATAACCCCATAAAGGATACTGGTCATGAAGAAGTGTATGAGGAGTTGATATGGTAATTGAACAATGTCACACTCATGAATAAAAATTCTCAATGTGGTGATCATGACCATCCATTTGTCACTAGAGCTCACCTCCTTCACAACTTTGTAGTAGATTATATAATCGACAATGGCTTGTAAAATAATCTCATCATGAAGTCCATTATCAATAGGCTAAATATTCCTACAACCAAACATCCTCATCCCTACTCTCTTGGGTGGAAGTATGGCAGTAACACCTCACAGATTACACACACTTGCATAGTTGGATTTGCATTTGGGCCCAAGTTTAAGGATAAGGTGACTTGTGATGTCATCCAAATGGATTTTTTTGGATTGCTACTAGGTAAACCATACCAATATGATAGACGTGCTAATTATGATGCATTTAACAACACATATACATTACAAAAGGATAACAAGTATTATCTCATTTAAGCAACAAAGCAAACATATAATATTTTTCTCACTTTCAGATAAGCTCGAAAAGCCGCTAATAATTCTCAAGCACTAGCACTAATTTTGATTCGGTAATAAGAGCATGTACAAGAAAATAGACATAAAACTAGCACTAAATCTTATAATTCACAAGTGAAAAAAATATTGCATAAATATGAAAATGTGTTTTAGGAGCCCACTGCTTTACCACCTGAAAGATAAATTAATCATACAATTGATATAATTCCAGCAATACCTCTTCCAAATGTTCCAATGTACGGGTAGTCCATTCTACAGTATGATGAAATAAAAAAAACAATTACAAGAATTATTGGAGAAGGGTTTCATAAAACCCAAAACTTCTCCTTATGCTTCACCAATAATGCTTGTTCTAAAAAAAGATTGTACTTGGAGTTTCTGTATTGATTTTAGGGCACTAAATAAAATAACAATAAAAAATAGGTATCTACTTCCTCTCATTTATGACTTGTTAGATCAACTCCAAGGGGCTAAATTCTTCAGCAAAATTGATCTTAAGAGTGGCTATCATAAAATTAGAATACAAGAAGAGGACACATGGAAAACAACTTTCAAGACAAAGATGGAATTTTTTGAATGGTTGGTTATGTCATTTGGCCTCACCAATGCTCTAGCTACATTTATGAGGCTCATGAATGAAGTCTTCCGTGAGTGCCTTGATCAATATGTAATCATTTATCTTGATTATATCCTAATATTTTGCAAAACTTGGCCCAAACATTTACAACATATTAATAATGTCCTTTTTATCCTTCAAAAGAATCAATTGTTCGTAATCTTGAACAAATGCTCCTTTTCCCAAACATCCATTTCATACCTTGGCTTCATCATCAATTCTAAACTTATCCAAGTTGATCCTATCAACGTAGAAGTTCTTCTCAATTGGCATTCTCCCACAAACATCACTGAAATTCATAGTTTTCTTGTCCTTGCTAACTTATACCATAAATTCATCCAAGGTTACTCAAACATTGCTGATCCATTGCATTCTTTGACTAAGGCTAAATCTATTTTTCATTGGATAAATGCGCACAGCCAAGATTTTTCCACTCTCAAAGATAATTTTTGTTCAGCCCCTGTTTTGGTCATTCCTGATATTTGACAACCATTTGAAATCAAAATTTATTCCTCTCAATTTGCTCTCGATGTTGTTCTAAAAAAAAATGGTCATCCAATAGCTTATCATTCTGAGTCCTTTTCCATAGCAAAATAGAATTACTCCACTTATGATAAGGAACTATATGCCTTAGTCCAAGCTATAAAATATTGGCATCACTATCTTCTTGGTAAAGAAACTATTATCCACACAAATAATTTTCCCTTGCAGTTTCTTCAAACCTAAGAAAATATCCAAGAAACACGCCATATGAAATGGGCCTCCTATCTTTAGTAGTTTCACTTAGTCATCAAATACAAGAAGGGAAGTCAATTCTATTACTGGTTGTCTCAGTCACCCTTCATCTACTCAAGCCTTAACCATAGTCACTACCTCTCATTTAGCCTTCCAATATTGGCTTGCTGAGTATCCTAATGATTCCAAATTTACCATAGTTTATCACAAATTATAGCATCCATCCTCCTCTAATTTAAGTCTTTTTCAATATTTCCATCTCAAGGAGGGGTTGATTTACCATCTAGATAAACTTTGTGTTCCCACTGAGATCATACCATCCCTTTTGCGAGAGGCTCATTCCACCCTCTATGGAGGTAATTTTGGAAAGCATAATACCCTTCACCATTTGCAAATATTTTTCTATTGGCCACACATGCAATGATATATTCTCAAATACTTAAAATAATGTATCTCATGTAGCCGGTCTAAGTCGTCCAACCGTAAGCTTGGTATTAGTATGCCCCTACCCATTGCATCACGTCCTTGGGAAAGTATATCTATGGATCTTGTCAGTGGTTCCCCCATGACTATCTGTCAACATGATTGTATCTTTGTCATAGTCAATTGTTTCAGTAAGATGGCTAAATTCATTCCATGTCAAAAAATAAGTTCTGTTGCAGACTTAGCCTGTCTGTTCTTTTATGTAGTCTAGCACTCCTTTTGTCTTCCTACAAGTATTGTGTTCGATTGTGATTCCCATTTTATAGGTCATTTTTGGAGGTCTTTTGGAAACTATTAGGTGTGTCCCTTAACTTTTCCACAACTTTTCATCCATAGTATGATGGTAAAAAAAAATTCATCAATCATACACTTGTCCAGAGTCTTAGAGTCTACCACCATGCATCACCAAGCAAGTTGGATCTCAGTCTAACTCATATTGAGCATGCATATAATAGGGTTGTCCATTCATCCATAGGTCATAGTCCTTTTGAGGTCTATCTAGGGTTTCAACCTGTCATTCCATATGAGTTACCCTTGGTACTTTCATCTCCACTCATAGTCCACATGCAAAAATAATAGGATAAAGCATAGTCATTCATACAACACCTACAGTAGCTCCATTCCAAGGTTCAAATACTACAAAAAATATAGCAATAAAGAAATAGGCCATGTACCATCATCGTGTTCCATATTCCTTTCATATTTGTGATCACATCTGATTGTAACTTGATCATAAGAGATTTCTAAAAAAGACACATAGAAATATTAAACCTCTTCGCTATGAGCCTTACACCATAATTCAATAGTTGTTTGAGAATCCATTTTTATTGGACTTTCTAGCACACTTGGGTATCCATGATGTTGTCAATGTTGATCTACTCCATCCATATCATGAGTCCACATTAGAAAGCCCATTGACCATTAGTCATCCTATTGATGTTGTTCTATATTTCTAGTTACCATTGAAGGAGGACCATCTATTTGACACCAGGACTCGACACACTCTCCAAGGTTCATCCACTTCATATATGGTTGCACGTCATAGATAGCTTCCTCACCAGGCTAAGTGGATCAATTCAACACAACTGGCTCATGATTTCCCCTCTCTTTTGGATGCATTGGAGCCCAATGCTCCTATGATGGGGAGGAATGATAGGGATTAATATTTAATTCTTAATATTATCCCTATTCACATGTATCACATTGTACAACATTTAATGCTCACACGGATCGGATGCATTAAATACATCTTTTGTAAAGGTAGACATACCTATAAAAATGTTTTTGGTATGAATGCAATCTTCAGTTTTCATCATGCAATTCTTGTGCTTTGCTCTCAAGTTTTAATTCCATATCAGTTCCCTTGAATGATGCATATAGGTAGCATTGAAAATCAAACCCAATATCAATCCTATAGAAATTTCCAAAGAATCCCACTCTATCTGGGTTACCACATACTTGGATGGGAGGATCCTAGGATATTTCCTATTCATGATTTCCAAAGGGTAGCACCTTATTTTATATGCATAAATATCCCTAAATTGAATTTGGTGCTAATTTTAATTCCACCATTAAACATGTTTATGTAAACATCAACATAGGAATACATAGATGGTTTGTTCTTGAGTAAATCATCAATAATAACTCTCCAATCTATGTGAATAGTATAAATATGCAAAAAAATATTGGAGGGAAAAATATTTTACCATCCTTAAGATACGTACTCCTAGATAATGGTCATGAAATTCTTAGTTTATTTATTTGCTTATGTCAATTTTTTGTAATGAAAAAACTGAAGAAATTTTTCCTATGAATCATATGAAGAATACGAAGCTCTGAAAATACAATTTGCATGACCTAATAATAATGCTCTATGTCTTTGTAGGAAGTGCATAAATTGGCCCAAAATTTTAAAATTGTCCAGTACCAACATGTGTTTAGGGAGGGTAACAATTCGATCAATTTTTTGGCTAACCTGGGCACCTCTCAAAATGACATCACAATTTGGAACAGGGAGTTTTCGGAAGGCTTAATCCAACTAGCTAATGATGTCAGAAGAAGGTAATTTGCTTGTTGCTTATTTGGTGGCCAAAGTTTGACTCTATTCAAGGGGGATTTCATGGTACTTTTTAAATTTTAGGAATCATATATTTTTTTAATTCAAAAAGAGGATATCCTAGCCCTTATGGTGTAGGAATAGTGGAACCAAATGGTGAAGAGTTAGGGAAGGAAGTTGGACCCAATGAAACTAAGAACTAGGTTATGATTTTGGGTGGTTTCTTGGGAATATTTTTTGTCCTATACTTTTTGTTTTGTTAGTCTAGTTAGCTCGACCAGGGCGTTTGCTCTCCCCTACATGGGATTGATTTGCCTTAGGTTGTCTCAAAATTTTAGGAGTATGTATGGAACTATTTTGGTAGCTTTATTTGGGTTTGATCCTATTGGATCTCTAGATCTTGGTTTCTCTTTTGGCAATCTATGGGCCTCCCTTAATCTCTCAAAGTTATGTGGATTCATTTTGTAAAATGTTTGGGGTTTCTTTCAAAACCCCTTCTTCCACTAAATTAAAAAATATAATTCTCTATATCTGCTCTACTACCATGTCAAAATTTATAATACTTTTAGAAACAAATAGAAGTAGAAAATTGACTCAAATCTTATACAAGAAAGTAAAAAATTAAGAAATAAAGAACAATAGACCTAGTGGATGGGTTCCATTGAGAACCAATCACTATGATCAAATTAAATCACATTGATGCAATAGACAAGGTGGTTAAGAGTATTTATACCAAATACCTAAATCTCAACAATAAATAACTTTTATCACTTTAAATCATGTCGATATTAGGTATAAAGTTTAATTACAAGTAATTGATCCCTTTTACATTACAAATTAGGCACAAAATGGTTTTAGTGAAGGTTAATCATATGAAGCTTTAACCATGAGATCATAGGGATAATTGCATCAAATAATAAAAAAGTGTATTACATAATAATTATCCATAGATGTACACATAATAACATCATATAATTTCATCTTATATGATAAATTCAAATTACTCATATCTCAAAAAGATTTAATAATTTTATTATGATATTATTTTATAGTAAAATATTCCAAAAAATAGCTAATCATATATAAACAAACTTGCTCACTGAATAAAACCTAATAAACAAACTAAAATATTAGAAAAAATAAAACTCAATAAATGTATAACCCAAAATCTTACATAATGTAAGGCTTGTTCTTTCGTATACTCGAAATAGGATTTCGGCATGTAGGTTTGTCTTTTGAACTAAAAAGGAAAACATGATATATGAGAATCAATGAAAATAAATATTAGACATGTTACATAGAATAAAATGCCAATGTCTATTACCTTCATATTCCTTTAACTCTAAAAGGTTTTAATAACAAATTCTATGTCTTGAAAAGTTCTTATAAATACTATAAAAAAATTACAAGTTAATTATTTAAAAAATAATAATTAAAAATTATGATAGAATTGTTTTTACCAATTACACGGTTTTGTGCTGATTTTATAGATATCTCTATATTAACTTTTTACAAAAGATGTCCCTTTTCAATTTAAATGTGGAAATCTTCTTCCACCATTGATGAATTAAAAAATATTGAACTTCAAATGTTAAAACTTACCACTTATGCACCTATCAAACATTGTTATTTTACATCTAATACTTGACACTAGAGAATTTTTTGCTTGTTGATTCTCTACGACTTTTAATTCAGCATTTTGGTTGAGTTTGCAAAAACTGAGGGTTCTAGTCTCCAAAGGTTGTAGGTGGAGGTTGGGTGATGGACTCAAGATTAATTTTTGGAAAGATATTTTATTGATGGACCTATTCCTTGCACAAATTCCAAATTTGGTATGTTTGGATCCTAGGACTAGATTTGTCTTTGGGTCTAACTTGGCCAACTTTATCGAGGTGGTTAATGGGTTAAAGGTTTGGAAATCATTAGACCAATATATTCTCAACAATTCTGAACATGAATATTGGATTCTAATTGCTAATAAGTTGAACTTTTAGGTCATTAAACAAATAAATAAACAGGATGAGATCTTCTAGGCATGGGAAAATAATGGATCCTTTTCAGTCAAGTCTATCTACAATATATTGGCTATCAAGACTCCTCTATGGGTCCCACCTTTCAAATTATGGCTTAAGGGTATAACACCAAAGGTGAATATATTTTTCTAGTTGGAAACTCAGAATAATATTTTGACCATCGAAAATATTTAAAAAAATTTGTCGATTCTGAATAGATGCTACCTTTGTGGTGCTAATGAGGAATAGACAAGCCATTTATTCTTTCAATTCTCATTCTCTGTGGAAGTTCTTAACTTTTTTTTAATTTTTTAGGACTAATTTGGGTGGTTCCAAGTTTGCTTGTTGATGTTTGCACTTAATGGTCATCTCCTTTTTACTCTCCAAGGCTAAAATATTTTTGGAACTTATATTTGCTACATATTTTCTAGTGGGTGTGGAAAGAGAGAAATAGTAGAATTTTTAAAAACTTCAAAATATATCCTACCCCTGTTTGTGTCAAAGCCTTGGCCTCCACCTTGGAGAATGTGTCCTCTCTAGCTTTGGAGGAGGGTAGATTTGAGGAACCTCATATCAAAAGGAAAATTGGATTTCAAAAAAAAATAGGGTTGTTGGTCTTCCTGGTCTTAATCCTCAGGCTCTTGTGAGGTAGGAACCTCCTTCTTTGGGCTAGGTTAAACTGAACTTCAATGGAGCTTTAAAGGATAATCCCAGTAATTCTGGTGTTGGTGGAGTGCTTATGGATGATAAAGGTGGTCTTCTACTGGTGTATGCTAAATTCTTAGATATACAAACTTGCCATGTTGCAGATGCTAGAGCCCTTTACCAAGGTCTCCTACTTGTGGAGAAGATGGATTACCAAAAATTGTGCATTGAAGGAGACTCGCTTAATATTATAAACCTAGTCAAAGGTGATTCAGTTCTCAATTGGAATATTGAGGCTATGATTATGGAATCTATGCAAATTATTTAGGTTAGAGAGGATAGGGAGATAAAGCATATCTTTAGAGAAGGAAACTACCATGCTAACTTTATGGTAAACTTGGGTATAATTCTCAATGGTTTGTCTATTTGGAGAGACAATTTTCCTAAAGGTCTTCTTCAATTGGATTTAGTGATGCATGCTTCTTAATGCTCTGTAAGCTTTTACTATTTATAAAGAAATATTTTGTGCACAACTATGTGGGAGTGTTGGTTGGTTGGGGGGCTCATCAGTGTTGTTCTAATTTTATTTCTTGTATCAAGTTGTAGTTGGTTCACTTGGTGATGGGTGGCCAGTTGTAGTCATTCGTGTCCCTTTATTGTTGGTATTAGGCCAACTTTTGCAAGGCTTCTATTGTAAAATTTTTAGGGACCCTTTCAAAATCCCTTCTATATCTAATAAAAAAACAAAGAAAATTAATTTACATTGGACTATTTATAGGACTTTATTATAAATATTTTGTAGACACCACATCTCATAATGGTTTAAACTTGAGTTTCTTATATGAGAGAGATAAAAAATTAATTACCAAGTGTTGGGAGTCTTTATGTAGTCACGTATATTCAATATGGGTACCACAATTGTTATTCTTTTACCATAAATATTCTTTGTATCTATGTTTTAACTCTCGTTTTAATTACATATTAATAGAACTCTCCAAATTATCTAGTATTTATAACTTTATTTCAATTTTATGCATTAATATAGGTCATTATGGTATTTAAGGAATATGCCTTGTAGTATCACAAGCTTTATAGTTTGCTTAAAATTTAAAATAAAACAAATAATATAGATTTTTACGCATAAACCATATATTGTACTTTTTATTTATAAATGTACAAGTATAAATGGATAGTAATTAAGTTTTAGGGGTTCTAGAGAATATCTCACGTTATTCTTTAAATGGTTCTTGTATGATATTTTTTCCTATAATATGACTATATTAAACAAACTACATGGTTACCAATAAAATTTTGGTGTGATTAATAATTTTAAAATACAAATACAAACTTTTTATTATTACAACATTTTAGTAAAACTTAAGGCTTAACTATAAATAATTTTGAATGTATTCCCTAGTTCTATCTCATCTAGGGTCATCCATAATAACAAAGAAATTATCTCATGGATCTATTGTTTCTCAAGTTCATGTTTATTGTAGGTTAACCAAATCTAATGTAAGATAAACCATGACATAGTTTGCTCTATTATACCTAATTTATAGTTTAGAATAAATATGAAATAAAATAGGTTACATTATAAATTAAAATATGTTTTAAGAGAGTAAAATCAAATTTAATAGTTCAATTGGTTAAATTCTTCAACGCTAGGAAGGAGACCCAAGTTTAAATCTTTTCATGCAATACATGTATAATAGTAGTGGTGTTGTTGTAATACACTATGTGTTCATGATTTAATGTAAGTGGACTCTATTTAAATCTCATATAATGGATTTAATAATAATATTATAAAGAAAAACCAAGATGCATTACTAGCCATGCAATAAAAATTTTGTATAATGTTTCAAATATCTAGAAAGAGATCTCTTTAAAATTTACTATACTCTTCATTTAACTATACAACTCTATATATCATAAATCATATCAATAATTGGAGAAACATGAAGTAATTGATTTCATGTATCTTAATAGTATAAAATGTTATAGGTCATAGAGATAGATAAGTTGACTAGGTAAGGATTGAATATCAGACTAAATAGTTAAATAGTCAAGTTTGTTGTTTAACAATTGTAGATTAAATAGATAAGTTTATCGTTTGCTTCCATAACATAGTTGGTTTTCATGACTTGGCCTTGACATTAATGAACAAGATTTCTAGTGTTTGAACCACCCCTTGATACGTCTTCATAGTACAATTGGTTTCTAGGAAATGACCCTAAAATGAATGAGAGGTCCAATATTTGAACCACCCCCTTACTATCTTTGTAGAAACAAAAAATACACTATGGATACCTTAGGGGTATACCTAGATGGGATTGGTGATAGACCCCAAGGTTGAAGTAGTGGGTTTTATTTCTAACACAAAGTTTTTGTCCACTTTTGTAGTGTAGTTGGTTTTTGGGACATGGCCCCAAAATTAATGAATGAGAGGTCTAGTGTTCGAACCACCCCCTTTGCACCTTTGTAGTGCATTTGGTTTTTGGTACATGGCCCCATAGGAGGTTAAGTGTTTGAACTACCCCCTGTATTGTCTTTGTGGACACATAAAAAATCTACTATGGGGGCCTTAGGGGTATACCCTAATGGTACTAGTGACAGGCCCCAAGGTTGAAGTAGTGTGTTTACTTTCTAATAGAATTTTTTTTTTTAGAGAGGTCCAAGGTTCAAACTATGATGTGTGTATGTTATAAGATTGTCTATTGGCATTACAAGGGGTGATGGTTGGGATGGGAATGCTCAGTCCTAAGCATTGGTCATAGGGGTTTCTCATCAATATAAATAAATAAAATAAAATAAAAATAAAAAATTATAGCTTAAAAAAATGTGATTCAAAATTTATCAAAAATGCATATATTTCAAGGAAGAAATAAAAGTATTCAACCCCATTTAAATTTTAAACCAAAATATTTCAAAAATGCTAATTATAACAAAATGTGATATTGAAATAGAATATAGCACAATCAAATATCATTCTAAAGTATGATATAGATGACTTAAAATATAAATATTTTTACCATATAAGTGCACAACATATGAATTACATTTTTTTAAATATATCAAATCAATATCAGAACAAATATATGTTATTTATGTCAATACATTATAATGCAAAATAAATTGATAATATTTACTAAATGGAATTTTCTAGTTGGTATGTCTTTGGTCTCTGGTCAAGGAGACCCTAAGTTCAAATTAAGGGGAGGATGACCCTTGTTGTGCCCCTTGTTGTACTTCTCATCCTACTTGAACAAAATAATAATAATAGTGCTTATATTAAAAATTAAAGATATTTTTCTCAACTTCTAACCTTTTAATATCAAGATCCTTATGTGATCATCATAGCATCTTTAATGTTTAAATGAGCTTAATTTAAATATTTTTCATTTTAAATGGCACATGCAAAGGTATATTTTATATGTATCTTCAATCTCCAAATAGTTGTTATTAATTGCAATATCTAGTCAAAGATCAATTATGCTAATAATCTAAATTTTAATTGAGTTTAAATAATTTTTGTATTTATGTCTAATAAAAAAGTATAATCAAGGTAATCCTAATGATATGAAATACTGAGAATACACACATTTGTTAGATGTAGTGTTCCTCTTCCTTTATTAGAGGAAGGCAAAAAGAAGCCTTCTTAATTTTAAAATTGTGATAAATGCTTTGTGATTCAAAATCATAAATATCATCCAAGATTTGTTACAATATAATAATATACATTATGTACATTCAAATAGTTAAAAATAACTCTAATTTGTTGGACTAGTTTTAAATTGAATTTGAAGCTAAGGTATAATGAATCATGTATAACCAATTATCTTTCTACTATCCAAAATATTTTATTTTGGTGTTATTTCTTGTGTAATAAATCACATTGTATTTCATAAAAATAATGGATTATGGATATAATCCTTATAGAATAATCACAACACATAATCCTTATGTAATAATCACAATGCTAAAAATACTTTTTTTTGAGTTTAGGATGGAATAACAATCTCTATATAGACAATTATTTTTAGTTATTATGCTTATGAGTAAATAGGGTGATAGGGTGATGGAAAATTGGGAGAAATCCACACATGGACATTGGATACCAGCCAATGATCATGCCTTCTTTAAATACATTGAGAACCCTCATGTGGTAACTATTTTTTTAAACACATTACTCTTAAAAATTTAATCAATTCTAATATTTTGAGTTTCATAAGTCTAAATTTTTTATAAAATGTAGTATTTGTAAACTGTAATATACATGTGTATAAAATTAAATTCAGACATAAATTAAAATACAGTATTATAATACAAAGAATTCAATGAATAATATTTCAAAATTAAAACATTTTTATCCATTATAGCCATAGGTTTTTTATAAAGATAATTCATGCTATTATAAGCAATATTAGAATATAACAATAAGTTTGGATACATATTTATATTGGAAAAATATAGCTATAAGTTTTTGATAGAAAAAATTATTTTATATATATATATATATATATATATATATATATATATATATATATATATATATATATATAAAAAAATAAATTCAACACATAATTGTTTTTTATTAATGGTGAAAAAATAGGGTTTTGAAAGGTCCTAGAACCTTTTACATTAGAGGAGGCAGAGAAATATAAGGCTAATTAAGCATAGGCCAGCCTCCAAGGCCAAAATAAATAGAAATTAAACTAAAACAACCATCCAAAAACAAAGACCAGTCCACCACTCAACAGGGCATAAAGGAGAATTTTCATTAAAATTTATTTTAGAGACACCAATGATCCTACTCTAATTGTGCATGATACTGGAAGGGTAGTAAATACATCAAGATGCAAATAAAAGAACTCCAAACTCAGAGAGCAAGGATGAAGGCAAAATGCCAAGCATTTTTCTTGAGAATGGTAACCACTAGGGAGCAATATGGCTAGCCCCCCCAAAGAGAGGATCACTAGAACACAACTGAGATATCACCCAAGTAGAAAAATAATAAAAATACCTACTAGATAGGTACACCCAATGCTTCCAAAGAAACAATTGTTAACCGCAAAGGAAAATTACCTTCCCAAATTTTGAACTGGCCATTATCCACCCCCAAATTGGCCATAAAATTAGCAATATGGTTACCTTCCCTATAAATATGCTCAATTTTAAATTCTAACATACCTTCCAAAATATTGATGTATCCTTAAAATTATTTAGGATGAAACAATTATTGGTATTTCCAACTTGCAAATCCTGAATGATGTTCAAGGAGTCACCTTGAACGAGAAGTCTTCTAAAGTCCCTCTCAAAAACCTGGTGAACACTTGAGAAAAGAGCCTTAGCTTCAGCTAGGTGGTTGTTTTGAATACCATAACCTTCATCGTAAGACCAAATAACCTCACCATTATAATTTTTGACAACATGCCCTCCACCAGCCTTCCCGATATTACCTTTGGTAGCCCCATAAAAGTTTAGAATGACCAACCCTTTAGCTAGTTTATGTCATATAGTAGTCAATATTCTTTGAATAGTGGATATAGAATCATAATTCTCTAGATTTGGATTCCAACTAACAACAACCTCTTTCTCCACAACTTCCTCCTTACCATTTCCAACATCAAATACAGTCAGGTTATCCTCAATAGTAGCTTTAATCCTTCTAAAGACAAAGGATTCATCCCTAGTAATATCCTTGAAAATTCTTTTGTTCCTCTCCCACTATATACCCCATAAAAATTGAGAAAGAACCAAATACCACACCCTAGTGAGGTTGTTACTGATGAAGGAGGGATTTCCATTGAGTGAAAATTTCCTTGAAAATTTGAGATAATGTCCATTTGATGGAAAAAGAATCGAATAAAGCATTGAGCACATTATTTGAGAAATCATAATGGATGAAAATATGATCCATATATTCAACATCCTTAGATCACAAGAGACAAATATTGGGAAGATGGAATCATTTCTTACATAAATGATCAACAATTAAAATTTTGTTTTGCAAACACAACCACAAAAAATGCAATCTTGGGGATCAAATGAGGATACCAAACCCTTTCTACTAGAAAATATCCTCCCCTGGATAATGATTGGGCCTCATATGCAGTCTTTATGGAAAAACGGTCTTTAGGGAAATGAGTCCATAGAAGGAATTTTTTGTCATTATGTTCAGGAAGAAAGTATTGTTGTAGCAACATGTTCAAAATTGCCAAAATCTGAAGGATCTAAATATCAATTGTATACAAATTTGAATGCTTTCAAATCCTCTTGCCATTAGTGATGATCATGTAATCAATTAATTTTTCTCCATATTTTAGTGACAAAGGATCCTTCAACTCATAAAACTCGGGACTAAGAAAGAGAGGTTTAGGAAGAATCCAAGTATCCTCCCAAAATAACACATCCTTACCATTCCCAATCTTCCATCGCATACCCTTTGTAACCAAATTTTTGAACCCCAACAAACCAATCTAGATCACAAAGCCCCTAGGAGGAGAAGCACTTCTAAAAAAAGGAATGTGATTTTCAAGATACTTACCTTTGATAATATCATTCCATAGATGGTCCTCCCCAACACATAATCGCTAGGCTATTTTTACAATCAATGTCTTATTGAACAACAACAAATTTCTAATCCCAAGACCACCTTATTTCCTAGAGGAGTAAACCTTATCGCAAGAGACAAGGGACACCCTCTTTTTATCCTTCATCCTAGCCCATATAAATATCCTAAAGATCTGGTCAATCCTCCTTACTTTTAAGGACATTCTAAAAAGAGGCATGTAATATATGGGAATATTTTTAAGGGTGGCTTGAAGCAATTGCAACTTACCTGCTTGGCTTAGGAGATTACCTTTCTACCTAGCTAACTTACGTTGAATCCTATACAACAAAGGATACCACAACTCCTCCATACTCCCAATAAAATCAAGATGGGGAGAAGCCTTTTCAACCTATTAGCAAATGTCTTAGTAAGCAACTTATATAGGGTATTGCATAAGCTGATAGGTCTAAAATCCTTTAGAAAAGAGGCACCATGTTTCTTCGAAGCTAAAATAATAAAGGTAGTATTCATTCCTACAAAAATAAGGAAGAAGATAAGAATTATCTTAATATCTAAACCAAGAAGGTGCTAAAACCTCTAAAAAATAGCAAGGAACCCATTCGACATAGGTGCTTTCTTCTTATTCATGCTAAATTGGTTGGTCCTGATCTCATCATTAAAAAAAGGAGGTATTTAAATCATTATTCATATCAGTTGTCACCATATAGGGAATTTTCTTGAGAATTTCCTCTAAAGCATCCCCATATTCCTCCCTATCTCTAGAAAATAAATCTTGAAAGAAGGATACCATGGTAGTAGTAATTTATTCCTTATATTTAAGGCATTCACCAAATTCCAATGTAATTTCTCTTATTTGTTAGCACTCCTATGTTTCAAGGTTGAAATATGGAAAAAAATGGTATTCCTATCCCCCTCCTTAAGCCATGTAGCTCAAGATTTTTATCTCCAAAAAGACTCCTCATTGGCATGAATATTATGGAATTATACAAGAGTAATTTGCTCTTTGTTAGACAAATCCTCTGACTAACCTTTACTTTGGCCTTTTTCCTCAATTTCTTGCAAATATTGAAATATTTTTTGCTTCCTCTGGAAGAGGTTTCCAAAAACCTCTTGATTCCACCTCTTCAAGTTATCAACTTCTTGGCCACTTGGAACATCTTAGTGCCATAGATATTCATATTCCACCAAGCCTTAATCAAGCCTTCAAGATTCGGATGAGAAAACCACATTGTCTCAAATTTAAAGTTTGAACACATAATTTATTAATTAAACCAAATTTAAATATTAAAAATATATAAAAATAAAGATAAAATATTTTACAATTAAAATTACTTTTAGATATAAAAGACCTTACAATTTGTTACAAATACATAAACAAGTATAAAATCACCTAAACAAATTTACTGATAAAAGTCTATTTTTTTGAATGAGAAAAGCATTTGAAATCTCCTTGGTTGACTTCAAATTTGTGATTATTTATATTTTATTTTTATTCTATGCATGTCTAGTGGAATGCAAGCAGGCTTGGAAGACATGTGAATGTAGTGTCCAAATCAAATCTGCCTTCTTTCTATTTTATTACTAGAAATTCCATATGTGTTAATAGACTTTAAAAAAAGGTGAATTATGTTGGGTGATATTGGGTTGTTATTAATGTGGTAATATCTAACTATTGTTACCTCAGCTAGTGTCTTCTTGGTTACTCTATTACTCTAGTTAGCTTCGGTGGTTTGCATAGTTTTTATTTGGTTGTGTTTGATCCTAGGGTTACATGGCTATATTTTTAGGATTTTTTGATTTCACCTTGTTTTTGGGGTGTTTGGGTTGATTCAAGCAAGGTATTTCTTCCAGCAGAGATCTAGATTATCTCTTATGGCGAGGGCAGAATGGCCTTTGTATAGTTTGTTGGTTTGGGCATAAAACTAGTGTATTATTTTTTGTTTAATATTTTTAGTGGTTTTTTGTGTCTGGATCTTGTTTAGATGAGCAGGATGCTCATTTGATCGTGTTTTAGTTATTTTTCTAGATTTTATCTTGGCTAGGTGGCAATATGTGCTTAATGTTTAAATTTTTCTGTTATTGTAAGTACCACCTGGTAGCTTATTTTTTGGTTGAAGTGTTCTATCACTTTTTGGGTGAATAGCTTTGCTCTATAAAAAAATTTGGAGGTCCTTTCAAAACCCCTTCATCCTTCAAATAAAAAAAAGGGTGAATTATAGGCCTCACTCTAAAAATAGACTATAATTAGAGGTTGAATGATAATTAAGTTAGTTTTTTTTAATATGAAAATATATTTGGTAGTTTTATTAACAATGAAAGAATTTATAAAAGGGTCTGAGGTGTAGACCAATTGGTTCATCCAAACCCCATAAGAGGGGTGGAGGTTCGGGTCTCACCGGACTGAAGGTGTGTCCCTTTCCTGGTGCTTTCGACGGTGTAAAAGGTTTAAAATGATTGTGGCATGGTGGTTATAGGGGCAAACTGTGCGAAGATCTGTGTGGTGGCTTCTGGGGTGGACAACGCAGAATACCGTGGTGGCCATAAAAAGCTGGACAGCCTACCCGGATTCGTGGTGGCTATCGATTCCACCATGTAAATTCAAAAAAATAAAAATAAAATAAAAAATAATTTATAAAATGTTAGATTTTTTATTTTAAAGTTAAATCATCATGTGTTATTTTAATTATTTTAAATTTAAAGTATTATATTTTTTTAAGGATTAGTGTTGTATTAGAATTTATGGCTAAGAAATAATAGAATTTTAAAAATAAATTTTAAAATCATGTTATATTGCCTCTCGTGTATTATGTTATAGATATGATGCTAATGATAGAAACTCTCAAATGCAAAAATATAGATGATAACAACTTAGTTACAAGATTTTAACATACATGAGTCATATTGACAATGGCATTAAAAAAATATATTTACTTTAATCTAGGGTAAAATAGAAATGTGGTTTATCAAAATTAATTTTTGGTTGTACTTAAAAAGAAAATGTGTGCTTCTAAAGGAAGTCTAAGAAACTAATGAAGGTAAATTTCTCCTTGCTTAAAATAAAAATTCAACTAACAACTATGGAGAGGCTAAGACACTTTACTTATAGGGATTAAAATTACAATAGAAAAAAACATGGAAATATATTTCAACTGAGGGGATTCACAAATTATTATTAATGTTATCAATAAAATAAAAATAATGTGGGTATTGAATTAAAAATAATATTTTTTTTATTGGTTGGAAGAAGGAGTTTTGAAAGGATCCCCAAACTTTTACAAAATAATAAATCCCACAAATAGGTACTGCCAAAAGAACAAGAAACTAAATTGAGACAACGTCCACAAAGGATTCAAATTTGAAGTATCTCCCTTAAGGAAGGGTGTCGCTTAAACAAGAAATTTAAAAATTAAAAACTCCTACCAAGGCATGGGAATATCGCTTAAACTGTCATTTTGAAATTTTGAAAAAATCCCTCTCCAAGGGGTCTCTCCAAGATCAATAAAATAAGGAAAAATTCTCAAGACTTGAGGTTAGAGAAGCATCCTAGAGCACTACAGACCCAACAACATATCAAAATAGTTCCACAAGGTGCTCTCCCAAGAAGGAAACCACATGCCACCAAATGAAGACATGGGATCCTCATGGCTCTTGGTAAAACAAGCTCTCCAAGAGAGCGCATTCCCACAAGATACTCTCCCAAGAAGGGAAAGATACCATAGATCACAAAATAAAAAATAGGGGGTCCATATGGTCCTCGTAAAATAAATCTAAAAGAGCATGCATCTAGAGTATGCTCTCCCAAGAAGGGAAAGTCATTGTAGACCACCAAAATAAAAATCAAGCACCCTTCTTGCCCTTGGTAAAATGAATCTCCAAGAGAGCACGCATCCATAATATGCTCTTCTAGGAAGGGAAAGTCATTACAATCTATTGAAGAAAAAATTGGGGGTCCTCCTGGCCCCTGGTAAAATAGCTCTTCGAGAGAGAATGCATCCACATGATGCTCTCCTAGGAAGAGAAAGCCATCATAGACCATCAAAGGAAAAATTGGGGGCCCTCCTAGCCCCTGGTAAAATAGCTCTTTGAGATAGCATCCATCCAAAATATGCTCTCCTAAGAGTGGAAAGACATCGTAAACCACTGAAGTAAAAATTGAGTGCCCTCTTGATCCCTGGTAAACTAGCTCTTCAAGAGATAACAAGAGAACGCGTCCACAAGATGTTCTCCCAAGAAGAGAAAGTTGTTGTAGACTAAGGAAAAATTAGGGGCCCTCCTATCCCTTAGTAAAATAGTTTTTGAGAGAGCACACGTACACAAGATGCTCTCCCAAGAAGGAAAATCTATTGCAAACCACAAAAGTAAAAACTAAGGGTCCTCTTGGCCCTGATAAAACAACTCTTTAAGAGAGCACATATCCATAGGATGCTCTCCAAGGAATGGAAATCCATTGCAGACTATTGAAGGAAAAACTAGGGTCCTCCTAGCCCTTATAAATTTTCTCTTAGAGAGAGCACATGTTCACATGATGCTCTCCCAAGAAGGGAAATCCATCATAGATTATCGAAGTAAATACTAGGGGCTCTCCTAATCCTTAGTAAAACAACTCTTTGAGAGAGCATGCATCCAAGGATGCTCTCCTAAAATATTTTTAGGTTAAAAAGAAACCTTGAGAGCCTCTCTTAGGTGGTTGGGTCATCCCATATGGGTATACCACTATCACTATGTCTATGCTAATTCCAGTGCATTCTACAGTCTCTAAATTTGAGCCTCTATATTTGTGGCCCGTGTAGCAATATATTATATCTAATCCTGTGCCTCAGTCAGGCACCTATCCCTATCAACTACCTTCACCTCTAGAGTGGCGATAGTAGTATCTTGCTCTAGCTATATGTATGGAATCGTCCAAGCTGACTCTGTAGGTCAGCCACCTGAGCTAAGAGTAGGCTCTCTATGCTATCGAGAGGGACCTCACCCTCATCTAGATCCTCCTCATTTGGGTCAATCTCAGGAGTCTCCTTAGTGGCAGACTTTGCGCCCTAGTTACCCTATGTCCACTGGTGCACCCTATGCCCATCGGGATCCACCTCTACCTCTACCTGATCTAGCTCTTAGCCTAGAGGCTCTCACCTGTACCATCTGAACATGGACCACCCATCATGCTTTGGAGTGGTCCCAGTAGTCTCAACTCCAGTCTCTTGGTAGTCATCAAGAGCATATCCCAAAGGCTCAGAAATGATCCACTATAGATCAGTCTCTGTGACCAAGCATCGGTATCTAAGAGGGATATCTAGAATGTCCTACACCATGCCAAATTATCGTAGGACACAAGAGTAGAACTGATACTCTCTAATATTTGCCTTTCGGCCAATAATCCACCTATCTCAATGATCTCGTCGAAGCCTCTCATCCACCTCAAGCCATGCGGGGAAATCCATGTAGGGGCACCATACAATGTCGCCTTTCCTAAATGATGTAAATCAAGTAATATAATTCTCGACATCACCAACATAGATTCTGCTATGGGTATCCTCCACATCACAAGGCCAACATGTGGCATAGCACTGATGATAGGCATATATCTCAGTAATGCATAGTGGAAGATCTATAAGACGCTTGATTCGGATGTGCTGCCACCCCTAGATCTGCAACAGAATATTGTAGTTGATGCCCTTATGACTATGCTCAGTAATCTGATACAGCTCTTTATAGATCTTACATAGAAGAGTGCTCCTCCATGATAAAAGTAGTGGCTCCTCCGTAGAACTCTGAATAACCCTCTAGGTAGTGGATAGGAGGTTCCAGGGAATACTCACACCCGAAGAGTCTGGAAGGACAATCTGTACTATTAGGTGCATGAAGAGGTCTTCCCATGTAGAGAAGACATCCTTGTGATACCATTCATTTATGTGCACCCCTCCATGGTCAATGGCATCCTGAGCATCCTCACTCTGGTCATCGAAGATAGCATCAAAAATAGCCTCCTTTACCCTAGAGGTAGAGGAGATGATGGCCTCACCATCGATGGGGATCCTGAAGATCCTATAGATTTCCTCTAGGGTAACAGTCATTTCACCTATAGGCAGGTGAAATGTGTTGGTCCATGCATTCCAGCGTTAGGCCAACGCAGTTAAGTAGGCTTGATCTACCCTAATAGTAAGCAGATCCATGACATAGCCGAATTTGACAACTCAAAACCAATATCGATCGTCATTAAAAAAAGCCTCACAGAGAGTCTTCAGAATGTCAGGATCCCAGGCTCTAGAAGCCAATTTCTAAAATAAAAAGCATAATGTAAGACAAAATCTAGCTAAACAGAGCTAAAAACAATACTAAAAATGATAAAAACATCTAAAAAAAAATCAAAATTTTCTAAAGTTGTCGAACCGTGGGTCAACCCTACGGTTCGCATGCAGTCAATTTTGACCGTTGGGATTTTTGAATCCTAACCATAGCTAAAACTTGTGGTCCCCAATTTGCCAATTGGGAACCATAGCTACCAGCTATGGTTTAGGAGAGGCACCCATTTCGGGTACCCTCCTAGTCCACTAAATCAAAAAATTAAAAACCTAAGCTAACCTAGACTAGTGGGGTTCATTACCAGCAGTTTAGTGAGGTTCATTATCCGCATTACTTAATGTGGTTCATTTTACTGGTATTGAGTGTGAGGTCTCAGTTTTGAGTTACCTTACCCGCACCTTGGCCTCAACTAGTAGATGGTTGATCAGGATCCACCATCGAGGTAGACGAGTGTAATTATGGTAGAGTGTGGTAGCGTTTCAGACCAGGGAATGTTCTCTCACTCTCAAAGCTCTCAAGTTGCTAGTGCTTGCAAGAAAATAATGAAAATTTTCAAATGGGAATTCAATTTATAGGTTCTCCTAGTCTCGACGAACCACAGCTAACACTTGCGGTTCCGAAACTAGGGTTTTTCACCCGCAGGTATGACCCGTGGTTCCCAAAATTTGAAAAATTAAATTGCAGACCGTACCCACGGTCCGCAACTAGCATTAAATGCAATAAAAACCCATCGTGGGAAGGTCTAAAAAAATAAATTAATGACTCCCATTGGATAAAAATTCAAAATCAATGATCAAAATTGTAAATTTGGTGATGTTAAAAGCACCAGGATCAATCAAATAAATACAAAATTAAAACAAAAAAATCAAATAATTAAAAACCAAATGCACCTCGTATTTAGTGATTTATCCTATATACTTGGCGGTTGCAGCGAGTTGTGATCCATGCAATCCAGCAATATGAGTAAATCACCATAAGGACATTTGGGGTAAAATTGTCATTTCTTTTATGATATCTTTTAGCAAATCATCGACAAATATGATTCAACACAAGTCTAATTGCATTTGTATCATTTTTATTCCTTAAGATGGCTATTGTAGCCTGACTTCTCCATGGGATAGAAATGTGCAAATACTACTAAGAGTTACAATCATAAGTTGAACTAGGCCTAACCAAGGCATTAAAAGGCTTGAATCTAAATTTATTTAGGATCATTCATTATGGTCAAGCAATTTTGTCGCTTCATACATTGTCATTACCCTCATCGACTCGTCGCTTGAGGGGGTAGTCATAATTTCATAATCATAATCAAAATCAATATTTAAATGCTCAATCATTGCTAAGTACCTTCATTCAAGAATCATTGTCAAAGACAATCATGCACCATCTTTGCTTGGGGTAAATAAGCAAAATATCAAGATCAAATTCGAGCAAACTAGGCAGCTAGTCTCCTAATTTAGGATTAGACTTAAGTTTATCTCCTAATTGCCTCTAAGGATAGGATTAGACTTAAGCTTGTCTCCTAATTGCCGCTAAGGCTAGGATTTGACTTAAGCTTATCTCCTAATTTTTTCTAAGGCTAGGATTTGACTTAAGCTTGTCTCCTAATTACCACCAAGGCTAGGATTTTGACTTAAGCTTTCTAGAATCAAGTACTTCAACTCATCGAAGGCAATGATTCAACGATGCATGCTTTTTTCATGATTGGAGCAGTTAATGTTGATCATACTAATGATCATTCATGCAACCTTCGACATCATTTTAGGAGGTCTATTTTTTCTCACGCGTTGTTCGATCTCACAACACAACACAAAAGGGGCATCTTTAGACACCTAAAATGCATCATGTTGATGGTGACTACTCATATGGGACATGCTAGAAGACCATATGGAAGACCTTTAGATAAATCCAAGGTATAGCAATGGTTTTTACCACTCAATTAGGCATCTTTGCCTAGTCAGTTCTAGCCACGGCTAACACTCGCGATCCCCAATCTACCAAATGGGTATTGCAATTGACATCTACGATTAGCAAAAGCTTGCATGATAGCTACAACTGAGACCTGTGGTTAGCACTGTAACAAACTTGGGTGACCAGAGCTGAGTAAAACTAGTTGTAATGGCCATTTGTGATGGTTTTCAAAGTGGTTCAGGCTCGAAAGCATCCATAATATTCCACCCACCTGCCAAATCTTATTCTTATCTTCTCCATGAAGCTAGAGCAAGGATTTTGGGAGTCTACTTAAGACCCCAATTTCAGAGAGAAAAGAGAAATGAATAACAATATAATTACATAGTGGAGCCCTATAGGATTGGAGCGCAATTTCATATCCCCTTGAGGAGTAACAAAGTATTGTCCAATTAACCAAAGACAACTTTGCATGCATCAATGGAGATATTAAGAGCTAGAGGAGCAAGCTTGAAAATTGACATACTTCCATTGTCAATTCCACCTAATGCGCCACCAATTCAGTTTTCCAAGACACAGGCGACCCTTGATCATCAATTCCTTGGAGGATTTGAGAGTTGTTGGCCCTGGTTTCAAGAGAAAGGATACTTTCATCTTAACCATGGTTGTTAGTCGTGGTTAACAGTGCTCACCGTACCTCAGACCTGTGGCTAGGTTTTGATGCTCTCTTTCCTCAATTTTAGCATTAGATTTCTATTTCTAGTCATGCATTTAGCTTAATCTAGCATAAATCCAAATTTTAGTAGACATTTGATGGTTTAATTTAGGAATTAGAGGTAGATTTGCTTCATCTTTCCTTGCATTTGTTAATCTAGACTAGTTTCATGCTTTTCAAGTTACTAATTCTTAATTAGAGTACTTCATAGATAGATCTATGCTTCTTTTACATGCTTTATTACAATTTCCTCATTTCTTGCATAGATTGATAGTTTTACATGATTTCTTGATTTTATGTCATTCATTATGCAAGATTCCTCCAAAAGCCTCATCAAGAGAGGTCTCCTTTGTTACTAATTTCTTCTTGTTGTTTCTTGATCATAGGGAATAGGATTTGAAGGAGAGATAAAGCATCCAATTCCTTCCTCAACGTGAATAAGAGGGTCATCAACACCCTAGAGCAGTTCATGTCACCTTGAGGGGCATTTTGATCACACATACCCTTGATAGGGATTAGACACTATTCTAATTGATGTATCAAATGGGTATCCCTAAGAGGGATGAATCTGTAATTTGACTCCACTGAAATTAATAAAGGATTCCTTGTATTCATGTTATTTCTTGTTATCAATTTCATGCCTATTTATGTATCTTTCTTCAATTGCAATAGTTAGATCAGGTGTGAGCCTTTTTGGTGGTTACAGGCATTTTAGGTGTCTACAATAGCACATGAGAGACCTCCACAAAGTGAGACCCTCAAATAATGATTAAAAATCCTAATTGAAATAAACAGAAATCAACACTTATAGATATGCAAATTTAACAATAAAATCTCATAGAAGTGATTTACCTTGCTCAACAGTAGATGTGACTTGACCAGGTTGATTGATTAAACCCTAACGGATGCAGAAAATAGTGTGACGGTTTTTTAGGCAATGGCGGATGAGCGAACAGTAGTGACAAAATGAATGGGGCTAGTTGGAATCTATCCTAGGGTATGCTAAAGGTGCTTAGGGTATTCTTTAGCAAAGAGGCCTCAAGATTCTTCAATGTTCCATTATTTCAGTATTTCAGCCACCTTTGGGCAATATGAGGGGCTTGTATTTATAACTTAGCTTTAGGGTTTAACTTAGGGTTCTTAACTTTACACTTTTGATCATGTGGCTAAGATTAAGTCATATCCTAGGGCTAAGATTAAATGATGGAAGTGGCATGGATTGAGTGGGATGGATGGTGGGGATTTAATTTGATCGAATGGTGGAGGTTAAATGAACTTATAATTATATAATATAATATTAAATAAATTAAATATAATAAAATATTATATAAAATATTAAAATAATATATATATTTTTTTAAGCAAAAAACCCCTTGCGGAGCCGCATTTGTCTGAGAGACCACGAACAGGGGTTCTACACCATAGCACCCGGTCACACCCGACCCTGCCCGCACCAACATTATCAATTGGATTTTAGATAGCCAATTTAGCTTTTTGGTAGGGTGGAGATTTGAACTTGGGACCTCCCTTGGAGGATTGCCCTCTCCTCTCCAACTCACCTACAACACCTGGGTAATATTAAAATAATATAATATATATTAAAATAAGTCCTATTTTGGTGGGAAAGGGGAAAATGGGCCTTTTGAAGGTGGGAAAGGGGGATGGAGGACAAGTGGAAGGTGGGATGACTAGGAAGGTGGATGAATGGCTACAATTTGGTGTCTACAGATGCCCTTTTTGTACCATGTTGTGTGAAACACAATATGGTGCAAAAATATGAGACACCTGCATGGGCTATGGGCAACAGAAACCGCTTCTCTCATTGGAATTGCACATTGGCATTGAAGAAAAAAATAATGAAGAATTTTTAGAGTTCATTGCGTAGCTTACCCCCTCAATTGGCGAATGAGAAAATTCTCACAAGCCAATTGAAAAAGCATGGATTTTGTGCAAACGATGGATGAAGGATAAATTATGATGCGATGTGATACCATTTTTTGCCCCAACAGTTGAAAGGGGGTTGGTGTATAATACCATGATGCTTGAAGAATGATGATTGATGATTTGATACCATTTTTTCCCCAACGATTTAAGAAAATGGGGTTGGTGTATAAACCATGATGCTTGAAGAATGATGACTGATTATTTGATACCATTTTTGCCCCAACGGTTGAAGAAAGGGGGTTGGTGTATGAACCATGATGCTTGAAGAATGATGACTGATGATTTGATACTATTTTTTCCCCAACGGTTGAATAAAGGGGGTTGGTGTATGAACCATGATCATGTAAGATGTATCCCATCGTGGGAAATCAAAATCAACGTGGTTGTCCCAAATTTGGGGGTGATTCGATGTTGTTGAAAAAGATGCCTCACAAGCGTCATTGAGTATGCAAGATATGAAAATGCAGAATGGCTGAGTCACCACATGGATGGCCATTGGCTGTAGAAGATTCTTCATCAATTCCATAATGGAACCAATCAAACCTAGTGAGCTTGTCTGCTTTGTGACTATAGTCATATGAATGAGTGATTGATATTAGTTATCCATGATTTCGCATCCCATGGAAAAGGACGTCAATGATTCCTATTTGGCAAATTCTTCTTGGCAGTGTTTCACTTAGAATTTGAGGTTACTAATATGATTATGATTCTTGGCAATGAGATAATTGGTGATGATCATGATTAAGTGTCCTTATTATAAACTATTCATGTTACAGAATTGCATGGATTACTATCACTGCAACCACCAAGTTTATAGATAATTTATTGGATACAAGGTTCACTTAGAGCCAACTGATGAGATATTGTTTTTGCCCCAACGGTTGAAGAAAGGGGATTGGTATATAATACCATGATTTTTTAAGAATGATGATTGATGAGATACCATTTTTGTCCCAACGATTGAAGAAAGGGGGTTGGTGTATAATACCATGATTTTTGATCAATTATGATTGATGAGATACCATTTTTGCCCTAATGGTTGAAGAAAGGGGATTTTGATGATGTGAAAATGTGATGAAATAAAATGATTTGTATATGTTCTTTGCCCTTAACAGATAAAGGGGGTTTTGATGATGTGAAAATGAAGTGATTATGTCTATTCTTTACCCTTAATAGATAAAGGGGTTTTTGATGATGAAAGTATTCTTATGATAGTCTATCCATCCTATCGGATTACATGGATAACCAGTCATTGCAACCACCAGGTTTATAGGATAAACCACTAAATACAAGGTTCACTTGATAGGAATGCAAATGTGATCTATTTTTGCCCCAATAGATGAAGGGATTTTTGAGAAATGAATGAAAATAACATGATTTGTATCTATTCTTTTCCCTTAACAGATAAAGGGGTTTTTGATGATGTAAGATGAAAAAGTATCTGTTCATTGCCCTTAACAGATAAAGGGGTTTTTGATGATGTAAGATGAAAAAGTGTTTGTTCATTGCCCTTAACAGATAAAGGGGTTTTTGATTATGAAATATGAAAAGTGTTTGTTCATTTCCCTTAATAGATAAAGGGGTTTTTTGATGATGAAAGTGTCCTTATGGTAGTCTATCCATCCTATCAGATTGCATGGATAACCAGTCACTACAACCACCAGGTTTATAGGATAAACCACTAAATACAAGATTCACTTGATAGGAATGCAAATGTGATCTATTTTTGCCCCAATAGATGAAGGTATTTTTGAGAAATGAATGAAAATAACATGATTTGTATCTATTCTTTGCCCTTAATAGATAAAGGGGTTTTTGATGATGTAAGATAAAAAAGTGTCTGTTCATTACCCTTAACAGATAAAGGGGTTTTTGATGATGTAAGATGAAAAAGTGTCTGTTCATTGCCCTTAACAGATAAAGGGGTTTTTGATGATGAAAGATGAAAAAGTGTCTGTTCATTGCCCTTAACAGATAAAGGGGTTTTTTTGATGATGAAAGTGTCCTTATGGTAGTCTATCCATCCTACCGGATTGCATGGATAACCAGTCATTGCAACCACTAGGTTTATAGGATAAACCACTAAATACAAGGTTCACTTATGAATGGATAATAATAAAAGAACGTAAATGTGATCTATTTTTTTCCAATAGATGAAGGGATTTTTGCAATTTGGATGATGTGAACGCAAGGCAAAGGGTGCAACCTTTGACAAAAGAATGTAGTCTTTTGAACCTAGCAATTGACTTGTTGATGATGTGATGTGATTGAATGATTGAATTGTTTATTGCAAGTGTGGGGAATGTGTGAAACCTTGAACACCCCCAAGTTCTAGTTGTGATGTTGATTTATTAGGGGAAAGGTGTGAAACCTTGAGCACCCCCTAGTTGTGATGTTGCTTGCTTTATTGGGGGAAAGGTGTGAAACCTTGAACACCCCCAAGTTGTGATGATGTTTTAACTTTCTAGCAATCTTTGCATATGTGAGTTTGATATATATACATACATGGCTTTTATGTTTGTGTTATGCTTTTGTGTTAATGTGTTAATGTGAATGCAATGCATGTTTAATGAAAATGTTTTTATGGAATGCCTTATGGATGATTAATGCAAGCTAAATGATGTATGTGCCTAAGCTATATGAGAGGGATGCATGGTGTTCGAATGATCTTTTCATAGTTCAAAAATTTTATTGGCCATGTTTGATGTCCACTGTTTTGTAATCAGGGGTACCCAATTTTAACGACTTTATGCAACTTGACGTATGATGCAGGCATGAATGTTGACATGGAAGAAGATATGGATGTTGATATGGAAGAAGATATGGATGTTAATATGGAAGAATATATGGATTTTGATATGGAATGAGTACTGCAACATTTTCAAAAATTCAAACATACTAGTATTATCAATCAAACTCACTTGGGTTGTCTAACTTTCTTTAGGACCAATGTGTGTGCAAGTGAGGTTCAATTACCAAATCTTGAGTGTGACAATGACCCTATCTAATCAAGAACCAAGTGTGTGTGCATGTGAAGTTCATTGACCCACTATGAGTAAATTGGGCATGACCTATTATGGAGATGACCTGAAGCTAGCCTATCCTTATGTGCGGTCAGAGGTCTTCCTGTTTGCCAAGGAGACATGTCGCCTCGCATGAGCTTACTCCACTGCCAACCAAGAATCTATAGCCTCGGTGAAGATTCACTCCATAGTCCAATGGGATTTGATCTTTTTAGGCCTTGGGTATGACTACCCATCCATGCTAGGGACGTGAAGTATGAATCCTTACGACTTGAGGGATCAAGGGTGTTTGGGATTTTATTTGTTAATTTTGTATAGATCTTTAGGGAATCAGATTCTCAACCGAAGTGTGATGAGAATTTTGACCCTATCCTTACTACTCTATGTTTTTATGCTTATGTTTGAAGAGTAATTGAGGTAGTGGTGAAAACCACTATTTTTTCTTTGGACTATGTTGCATGATGGGACAAGCGAGGATTATCCCTTTTTGCTTCAAGGTACTACCCAAGTATGGTACTAACCCTCTTTGGCTCATAATGTTTTTAAGATGTGATGGAATGTGATTGGTTCAAGATTGTATTTGAAATCAATTGGCAATACTCAAGAGCTTCTTAATGTGTAAAGTGTATTTTTGGTCCCAAAGAAAATTGGACATTCATTTGGAGGTTGCTTGCTACACTAGTACTGGCTGAGTGATTGAAAATCTAGGCTTTATGATTTTTGACACGGGATGTGGTTTGACATATGGATTTTGCGAGGGTTGCATGATTTCTTCAAACTAGGTACCCCCAATTGTTATAACTTGACTTTGTATTTGTGGCCATATCATCATTACTAAGTAATATCATTCGAACATGGGATGGGATGAATGCAATTATGAATGACTATAGTGGAATGTATATGAAATGTGCAATTATGAATGTATGAATCTAGATGTATGAATGCAAGCGAAAATGAAATGCATGTGAAAAATGCTTATGAATGCGAATGTGGAAGTGTATATGCAAATGCCTATATGTATGCATGCTTATGAAAATGCAATTTGATTTTGTTGTTTTGTTGTTTTGATTTTTTTTTTAGCCATGTATGTACATATATAGTAATCACAATAAGCATGGAATGCTTTTAAGTGTATGATGTTCATCAACTCGGGTTTGTCTACTCCCACTAACATAGTAAGCTTATGACCAAAGGAGCTGGGTACCTTTGGGGCCTTTTGAAAATTTGATGTGACCAAAGGGATTGAGACCTTTGGAGCCTTTTGAAATTGATGTGTGACCAAAGGGGTTAAGACCTTTGGAGCCTTTTGAAATTGATGTGTGACCAAAGTGGTTAAGACCTTTGGAGCCTTTTGAAATTGATGTGTGAACAAAGGGGTTAAGAATTTTGGAGCATTTTTGAAATTGATGTGTGACCAAAGGGGTTAAGACCTTTGGAGCCTTTTGAAATTGATGTGTGACCAAAGGAGCCTATTGAAATTGATGTGTGACCAAAGGGGTTAAGACCTTTGGAGCCTTTTGAAATTGATGTGACCAAAGGGGTTAAGACCTTTGGAGCCTTTTTAAATTGATGTGACCAAAGGGGTTAAGACCTTTGGAGCCTTTTGAAATTGATGTGTGACCAAAGGGGTTAAGACCTTTGGAGCCTTTTGAAATTGATGTGTGACCAAAGGGGTTAAGACCTTTGGAGCCTTTTGAAATTGATGTGACCAAAGGGGTTAAGACCTTTGGAGCCTTTTGAAATTGATTATGACCAAAGGGTTTAATACCTTTGGAGCCTTTTGAAATTGGTTGTGACCAAAGGGGTTAAGACCTTTGGAGCCTTTTGAAATTGATCAGCCACCGAAGTGACCGGGGAGTGGGGTATGTTTTCCATTACACAATTTAAGTTACTTGTTTTCTTTTGCATTCTAGCTTGAACTATGAAGTGCGTAAACAAAATATATGCAATTAAATCCAAA
Source organism: Wollemia nobilis (assembly GCA_028583015.1). Taxonomy (NCBI): domain Eukaryota; kingdom Viridiplantae; phylum Streptophyta; class Pinopsida; order Araucariales; family Araucariaceae; genus Wollemia; species Wollemia nobilis. The sequence goes on from JAQPPZ010000184.1 coordinate 2,913,303, forward strand.
TAACACCAAACCAAACAATATTGTGTAGGAATTTTTAAAAGTAAAAGAAAATACAATGTCCTAGGTTTTACCTTGTGTGGCTTACCTCATTCATTATTATTTAAAATGTATTCCTTTTTATTATTATTTGATTTACTTATGTTATGGTACTAACTCGAAATCAAACAAAAGTAATAAGTCAAAACAACTTAATGGAAAACACATCAAATCCACATATTATGTAATGATGGAATGGCTATTGTGTAAGCCATGTTAGTGATGAAAGGGCTATTGGTTAAGCCATGTAAATGATGAAATGGCTAAGGTTGAGCCATGTTAATGATGAAATGACTAAGGTTGAGCCATGTTAATGATGAAATGGCTAAATTTGAGCCATGTTAATGATGAAATGGCCAAGGTTGAGCCATGTTAATGATGAAATGGCCAAGGTTGAGCCATGTTAATGATGAAATGATGAAATGGCTAAGATTGAGCCATGCTAATGATGAAATGATGAAATGGCTAAGGTTGAGCCATGTTAATGATAAAATGATGAAATGGCTAAGGTTGAGCCATGTTAATGATGAAATGATGAAATGGCTAAGGTTAAGTGATGCAGGAGCATCCAGAGGCAAAGCTGGCAATCTTGCATCAACCAAAATGTTTTTTTTTTTTTTCTCTTTTTTCCAAGTGTCAAAACTGTCGCGATATCGCGACGCTTTTTGGTGAACAGGTCAAGATGCCAAATGGTCGCGAAATCGCGACATTTCTGAGGCAAAGAGGTCAAGGCGCCAAACGGTCGCGAAATCGTGACATTTTTGAAGGAAGGCAGCTTCAATGCCAAACTGTCGCGAAATCGTGACATTTCTTAAGCAACGTAGTCGGGACGCCAAACTGTCGTGAAATCGTGACATTTCTTAAGCAAGCGATCGGGACGCCAAACTGTCGTGAAATCGTGACATTTATGTTGCAACGTAGTCTGGACGCAAAATGGTCGCGAAATCGCGACACTTTCGGAAGCAAGGTTTGAAAGCACAGGAACATCTTTGACAAAAAGTTCTAAGGCACAAGAAACGTCGCGAAATCGCGACACCTTCGAAGACAAAGTTCAAGGACGTCGCGAAATCGCGACACCTTCGAAGACTAGGTTTCAGGACGTCGCGAAATCGTGACACCTTCAAGATAAAGTTTAAAAGACGTCGCGAAATCGTGACACTTCTGGGAGGCAAGACTTGGAAGCATAAAGACATCGCAACACCTTCGAAGGCAGAGCTCAAAGATGTCGCGAAATCATGACATATCCGGAGGCAAGGTTCCACAATGCAAAGATGTCGCGAAATCGCGACACTTCCGAGCCAAGGACGTACGGAATGCAAAGATGTCACGAAATCGCGACATATCCGGGGGCAAGGTTCCATAATGCAAACGGCCCAAGGGAGGAAAGCGAGTAAGGAAGGCCTAGACGTCACGATTTCACGACGTGTAGCGGAATCGCGGCCCCAAGGAGGAGAGAGAAGCCTAACGTCAAAACGTCGCGATATCGCGACCAAAGAGGAGAGAGAAAGTGTTGGGGCAAAAACGTCGTGATATCGCGATAGGGCGCTCACGACGTTGACCAGCCGACGACTGCAGGGACCAGTGCAGAAGGACACATGGCGTGAAGTTACAGGTGGCCCGAGAATATGAAGCGGTTACAGGAAGCATGGCAACAGGACACGTGGCATCAACCGCAAACGGCCATGGCGCATTCTTAGGAATGATTGACTTGGCAGTGGATCGACAGGCGGCTGCAGGGCATACCGCCACTACAGGCATGATGTTTCGATGCATCTGACAGCATTTGCCGGTGGGACAGAGCATTCGTGCGGGCGGTATGGGGAGTCTCGCATTCCAGGTAATGATGGAGAAGGAGGTGGCGGCCGAGGAGAAAAAGGCACGCATGCATTGTATCGAGGGACTCTTGGCCATTTATTTTTTTTTGGGGGGGAAAATTGCTATGTATTGGAGGGGGAGACCTCTGATTCTAATGAAGCTTGCTGGAATTTGCCTGTGCATTTGTTAGTTTTTGCATTCTTGCTGTGTGTTGTGCGTAGCTCTATATCAAGTGGTATCAGAGCAGGTTGGTTCTGAGAGTGCAAACCGATCGCCGAATAGAGAGGCAGTTTGTGCCAGGACCGTGGTTGTGGGGTTGTGAAGAAGAAGCAAGATGCCTCCGCGAAGAGACCATGGTGGTATAAGGCACAGACGAGCAAGAAGGGAGGAGGTCGATCTAAGAGCCCTGCAGAGGCAAGTTGAGGCCCTGCAAGAGGAAATTAGAAGAGGAGTCGAGCCGAGAAGGGAAGAACCCAGCGAAGATGAAGCGTGGGAAGAAGAAGTTCCATCTGATGTGGAAGAGGCCTTGGACCCAAGCAGAGGCTAGGCCAGTACGGGCTATCTCCCGCATTGGGAAGAAGCCAAAATTTGACGTCTCGACTTACTCGGAAACCTCAACCCCGAGGAATTAATAGACTGGATCAACGACATGGAGGAGTACTTCGAATACGAAGAAATCGCAGATCCAAATCGGATCAGATTCGCAAAAACCAAGCTGAAGGGGCATGCTAGCATCTGGTGGAAAGGAGTGCAGTTAGAAAGGAACAGGAGGGGAAAGGAAAGGATCACCAGATGGGATAGGATGGTAGAGAAACTAAAGAGGCCGTTCATCCCTACGGATTATGAGCTGGATTTGTTGAAGAAAATGTAGAGTCTTCGACAGGCTAGTAAGTCTGTCAAGGAATATACTGAAGAGTTCTATCAAATCTCTATCGTAACCGGCCATTCGGAGGCAAACAAAGAGAAGGTCGCACGTTACATAAATGGATTGCAAACCAAGCATTCAAGAAGAGCTGGGACTGGTTAGAATGAGCACAGTGGAGGATGCATATCAGTTTGCATTAAAAGTGGAAGAGAAACTAAATAGAAGGTTTGATGGCAAGCAAAGAGGGAAGGACAGGGGTGGAAGAGCTGGTGGAAGAGGTAGTGGTGGAAGATACAAAGATTTTGGAAAAGCTGCGGAAGCTAGCAGCAGACCGTAAACAAAAAGAAGTGAAGGAGGAGGATGACCAACGCCCACGCAATCGTAGCAACAACTACCCAAGAGGAAGAGGTAGGTCTGGGCGAGGGTTTGGAAGAGGTGTCTTTAGAGGAACCTGCTTCAACTACGGTGAAGAAGGACACAGGGCATACAACTGCCCACAGCATCAAGAGAGGCCAAATCGAAGACCAGAGGGTCAGGCCCGAGCTGCTATAGCAGACGAAGGTGTAGAGTCTGAGCATTCAGAGGAGGCAGAAAGAGGGGAAGCCATGATTATCAGAAGAGTCTTGCTGAATGAAGAGGAAAAGGCAGACCAAAGGAACAGCCTATTTCGGACAAGATGCAAGTGCGCAGGCAAGGTCTGTAATATCATTATTGATAATGGAAGCACTGACAATTTGGTTTCAGAGGAAATGGTTTCCAAGTTGCGGTTGGAAAGGAGAAAACACCCACACCCTTATCGAATTGCATGGTTGCAAAAGGACCATCGGGTGCTGGTGAGTGAGCAATGTCCGGTGAAGTTCAACATTGGAACTTACCAAGATGAAGTGTTATGTGACATCTTGCCCATGGATGCATGTCACCTCGCCGCTTGGGAGGCCATGGCAGCTTGACCGAAGTGTTGTTCATGATGGTCGAGCCAACACATATTCTCCGTCAAAGAATGGAGTTCGCCATAAGTTAAAACCCCCGAAAGAGGTGGATGAGAAAGTATGCAAAGCAAGGCACGAGTCTCGTCTAGTTGATGGCAAAAGATTCTTGGAAGGCCTGAAGCCGGATCATGTGTGTTATGCTATAATCCCCGGGGTTAGGGAAGAAGGATGCAAGGAGATTCCAATGGAAGTCATGGGACCGTTAGAAGAATTCCCTGATATCATTTCTGACAATGTTCCCGAAGGTTTACCACCTGTTAGGAAGATCGGCCACCACATAGATCCTGGTGCCCGGATCGAGCTTGCCAAACAAGGCCGCACATCGAATGACACCGATGGAAATTGAAGAATTAAATCGGCAAGTTCAAGATCTCGTTGAAGAAAGGCCCGATAAGGGAGAGTCTTAGTCCATGTGCTTTACCAGCAGTATTAGCACCCAAGAAGGATGGAGAATGGAGGATGTGCACCGACTCTCGGGCAATCAACAAGATCACCATTAAATACAAGTTCCCCCTGCCGAGAATGGATGATATCATGGACCGCTTGAGTGGAGCCGAGTACTTCACAAAAATTGATTTGAAAAGTGGATACCATCGGATCCGCATTAGAGAAGGGGATGAGTGGAAGACAACCTTCAAAACCAGAGAAGGACTGTATGAGTGGCTGGTTATGCCATTTGGATTAACCAATGCACCTAGTACCTTTATGAGGTTAATGAATGAAGTTCTGAAGGAATTTTTGGGCAAATTTGTTATTGTTTACTTGGATGATATACCGATTTTTAGCAGTAACCTTAGAGGAGCACCTGATGCACATCAAGAAGGTTCTTGAGAAACTACGGGAGGAGCAGTTATTGATCAATCTGAAGAAGTGCAACTTTGTGAAGAAGGAGCTGGTATACCTGGGATTTGTCATATCAGCAAATGGTCTCAAGATGGACCCCAAAAAGGTGAAGGCTATCCTAGAATGGCCTGTCCCAAGGAGTGTGACCGAGGTTAGATCATTTCATGGTCCGGCCAGTTTCTACAGAAAATTTATTAGAAACTTCAAGCAGTATTTGTGCATCTCTTACCGAGACAATGAAGGGAAACAAGAAGGAATTCCAAGTGGACGCTTGGAGCAGATAAAAGCTTTGCTATGCTGAAGAAGAAGGTCACCGAGCAACCCATTTTAGCACTTCCAGCATTTCAATAAGGTGTTTCTGTAGACCGCGATGCGAGTGGCGAAGGCGATAGGAGCCATCTTGAGCCAAGAAGGTAGGCCCGTAGCTTATTTCAGCGAGAAGCTCAATGATGCCAGGAGAAAGTATTCGGTATATGATCAAGAGTTCTACGCCATAGTTCAAGCACTCAAGAAATGGAGGCACTATCTCATTGCCGAAAGAGTTTGTTCTCTATACCGACCATCAAGCGCTGCAGCTTTATTAACAATCAGGGAAAATTGAATCGGAGACACCCGAAATGGGTAGAGTTCCCTGCAGAGCTATGCCTTTGTGCTCGAAGCATCGAAGTGGAAGATCCAATAGGGTGGCGAGATGCATTGAGTAGGAGGCAATGTCCGATGACAAAAATGAGAGTGGAGGTTGTAGGGTTTGCCGAGCTCAAGAACTTATACCCCGTAGACCCCGATTTCGTAGAAGCTTGGAAAGCCCGCACCGCGCCTGTTGCGTTGGACAGACTAGATGGTTGGATTACCCGATTCAAGATGGAATGTTGTTTAAGGGGAACCAACTAGTGCATTCCGAAGAGCTCAATGAGAGAGAACCTCATTAAAGAGAAGCACACAGTGGGGGTTTAGCTGGACACTTTGGTCGTGACAAGACCATCTCATTGGTTAGTGAAAACTATTACCGGCCACAATTGCAGCAGGATGTGGCAAAGTTTGTACAGAGTTGCAGGATTTGCCGGATGGCAAAAGGTGTGAGGCAACCTCATCTGGTTTGTATCAACCGCTACCTATACCTGAGCGGCCGTGGGAAGATATTAGTATGGATTTTGTGCTTGGTTTGCCTAGGACGCAGAGGGGGCATGATTCCATCTTTGTGGTAGTGGACAGATTTTTGAAAATGGCACATTTTATCCCGTGCCGTAAGACTAGCGACGCGGTCCATGTAGCTGGTTTGTTCTTTAAGGAAGTGGTACGCCTTCATGGGCTGCCAAGAAGCATTGTGTCGGACAGAGATACCAAGTTTGTAGGTTATTTCCTGGAAGACCCTCTGGAAGAAATTAAAGACGGAGTTAAAGTTCAGTTCTGCTTACCACCCGCAAATAGATGGCCAAACAGAGGTGGTTAATCGGAGTTTGGGCAACCTACTACGATGCTTGGTAGGGGACAAGCCCAAGGGATGGGATCTGGTGCTGCCGCAAGCTGAGTTTGCGTATAACATCTCGGTCAATCGGAGTACCAATAAGTCACCATTCCAGATTATCTATGGGAGCAGCCCACGAAACGCTTCGGAGTTAAGAAGGCTGGAGACAAGGGAGAAATGCAAGGCCGAGGCGTAAGACTTTGCCGAACACTTGAAAGGAGTGCATGAGGAAGTGACAAGACACATTGCAAAGATGAATGCTCAATATAAGACGAGGGCGGATCAAAGACGCAGAGCTAAGGAGTTCCAAGTAGGAGATTCGGTCATGGTCCATCTCGAGGAAGGAACGGTTTCCCGCCAAGACCTACAACAAACTCAAAATGAAGAAATTTGGGCCATGCAAAATCATTGGCAAACGGGATTCGGGTAATGCCTACGAGGTGGAGTTACCAAGTGAACTTAACATCTCCCCCGTGTTTAACATCTCGGATTTGGTTGAGTATCATGAAGGAGAAAGCAATGAAGTACCCACCCAGATTTGTGGAGCATTCCGGCAATCACCCCGGCTATGGACGAGATAGAAGAAATTTTGGATACGCGTGAGGGTCGCAAGATCTCGAAACAGAGTTATTATGAGTATTTAATCAAATGGAAGGGCCGACCCATAGAAGATGCGACTTGGCTATCCAAGGCGGAGGTTGATCGCTTGGGTCTACCTCAGCCAAATCGAAGTGAGGTCACTTCTCAAACCCACCCCGGTGTCTGATGCAGGAGCATCCGGAGGCAAAGCTGGCAATCTTGCATCAACCAAAATGTTTTTTTTTTTTCTAAGTGTCAAAACTGTCGCGATATCGCGACGCTTTTTGGTGAACAGAGTCAAGATGCCAAATGGTCGCGAAATCGCGACATTTCGAGGCAAAGAGGTCAAGGCGCCAAACGGTCGCGAAATCGTGACATTTTTGAAGGAAGGCGACTTCATAGCCAAACCGTCGCGAAATCGTGACATTTCTTAAGCAAAGACAATGGACGCCAAACCGTCGCGAAATCGTGACATTTCTTAAGCAAGCGATCGGACGCCAAACCGTCACGAAATCGCGACATTTCTGTTGCAACGTAGTCTGGACGCAAAATGGTCACGAAATCGTGACACTTCTGGAAGCAGGGTTTGAAAGCACAGGAACATCTTTGACAAAAAGTTCTAAGGCACAAGAAACGTCACGAAATCGTGACACCTTCGAAGACAAAGTTCAAGGACGTCGCGAAATCGCGACACCTTCGAAGACTAGGTTTCAGGACGTCGCAAAATCGTGACACCTTCAAGATAAAGTTTAAAAGACGTCACAAAATCGCGACACTTCTGGGAGGCAAGACTTGGAAGCATAAAGACATCGCAACACCTTCGAAGGCAGAGCTCAAAGATGTCACGAAATCGTGACATATCCGGAGGCAAGGTTCCACAATGCAAAGATGTCACGAAATCGCGACACTTCCGAGCCAAGGACGTACGGAATGCAAAGATGTCACGAAATCGCGACATATCCGGGGCAAGGTTCCACAATGCAAAGATGTCACGAAATCGCGACATGTCACGGTTTCGCGGCCCAAGGGAGGAAAGCGAGTAAGGAAGGCCTAGACGTCGCGATTTCGCGACGTGTAGCGGAATCGCGGCCCCAAGGAGGAGAGAGAAGCCTAACGTCAAAACGTCGCGATATCGCGACCAAAGAGGAGAGAGAAAGTGTTGGGGCAAAAACGTCGCGATATCGCGACAGGGCGCTCACGACGTTGACCAACCGACGACTGCAGGGACCAGTGCAGAAGGACACATGGCGTGAAGTTACAGGTGGCCCGAGAATATGAAGCGGTTACAGGAAGCATGGCAACAGGACACGTGGCATCAACTACAAACGGCCATGGCGCATTCTTAGGAATGATTGACTTGGCAGTGGATCGACAGGGATCGCAGGGCATACCGCCACTACAGGCATGATGTTTCGATGCATCTGACAACATTTTCCGACGGGACAGAGCATTCGTGCGAGCGGTATGGGGAGTCTCGCATTCCAGGTAATGATGGAGAAGGAGGTGGCGACCGAGGAGAAAAAGGCACGCATGCATTGTATCGAGGGACTCTTGGCCATTTATTTTTTTTGGGGGGAAAATTGCTGTGTATTGGAGGGGGAGACCTCTGATTCTAATGAAGCTTGCTGGAATTTGCCTGTGCATTTGTTAGTTTTTGCATTCTTGTTGTGTGTTGTGCGTAGCTCTATATCATTAAGCAATGTTAATGATGAAATAATAAAATGGCTAAGGTTAAGCCATGTTAATTATGAAATGATAAAATGGCTAAGGTTGAGTCATGTTAGTGATGAAATGGCCAAGGTTGATCCATGTTAATGATGAAATGGCCAAGGTTGAGCCATGTTAATGATGAAATAGCTAATATTGAGCCATGCTAATGGTGAAATGATGAAATGGCTAAGGTTGAGCAATGTTAATGATAAAATGATAAAATGGCTAAGGTTGAGCCATGTTAATGATGAAATGATGAAATGGCTAAGGTTAAGCCATGTTAATGATGAAATGATAAAATGGCTAAGGTTAAACCATGTTAATGTTGAAATGGCTAAGGTATGATGAAATGATAAAATGGCTAAGGTTGAGCCATGTTAGTGATGAAATGATGAAATGGCTAAGGTTGAGCCATGTTAATAATGAAATTATGAAATGGCTAAGGTTAAGCCATGTTAATAATGAAATGGCTAAGGTTGAGCCATGTTAATAATGAAATGGCTAAGGTTGAGCCATGTTAATAATGAAATGGCTAAGGTTGAGCCATGTTAATGATGAAATGATGATATGGCTAAGGTTGAGTCATGTTAATGATGAAATGATAAAATGGCTAAGGTTGAGCCATGTTAGTGATGAAATTATAAAATGGCTAAGGTTGAGCCATGTTAATAGTAAAATGATGAAATGGCTAAGGTTGAGCCATTTTAATGATGAAATGATGAAATGGCTAAGTTTGAGCCATGTTAATGATGAAATGGCTAAGGTTAAGCCATGTTAATGATAAAATTATGAAATGGCTAAGGTTGAGCCATGTTAATGATGAAATGATGAAATGGCTAAGGTTTATCCATGTTAATTATGAAATGATAAAATGGCTAAGTTTAAGCCATGTTAATAATGAAATGATGAAATGGTTAAGGTTAAGCCATGTTAATGATAAAATGATGAAATGGCTAAGGTTGAGCCATGTTAATGATGAAATGATGAAATGGCTAAGGTTAAGCCATGTTAATGATGAAATGATAAAATGGCTAATGTTAAGCCA